>CM070578.1:7522500-10022500 GCA_036346355.1 Rhipidocladum racemiflorum
GCTATTGATGCACTTAAATTCACGCAATGAAAACATTGTTTATCTTGCTCCAAAGGGATATCTTGGATTCTTGATAGGTATTTTGTGTGCTCCTGGTTGTTCTGTTCATTGCTCTTTTTTCGTGGCTCATCTTATATTTTACCAAGTATTTGATGCCAGACTGTACCTGGGCGAGCCTTGAACGCAGGCGGCTCCTCATTTCACCAGGCTGCAACTCGCAGGTAGAATCTCTTTCCAGCCTTCTAATTCTGACTCCATTTTTATTAAAAACGAATGGAGAGGCAAATGAAGATGGTACAAGCATTCATAATAGTAAAAGTAGATGTGAGCAAGTAGCACGCATACCAGAGCTGGTCACTGACAAGTTGGCCCAGAAGCCACAGTGCATTACATGTGTGAGTGTCTATGTGAGCCCACTTGCAAGAGACCAGCCAGGCATGGCATGGGTGATAGCTTAGTACTGCATCATCACCGTGTACTTATTGATACTAATCAAAACGAGATAAACTAATTTAGTTAAGCCCGCGAGTGTGGCGGGGCGCACCACGTCCACATGGAGACCGCGTAGAGCGGGGCGCCCTTCCACCCCAGCCGCACCGTGCCGTCGTGGTCATCCTCCACCGTGTAGCCCAGCCCCGCCGGGCACGTCCCTGCCAGCAGCTGCGCGCGCCCGCCGGCACCGGCGCGCAGGAAGCCGTGCCGGGCGAGCTCCGCCGGCCAGCTGCCGAACCTCTCCCCGCGGTTGCTCCGCGCCGGCCCGCCGACCGCCAGCACGTTCCCGATCTCCCTGCCCAGCACGCCGTACTCCACCAGGTGCCTGCTCGCGTCGTCGTCGGCCGGCCGCGACGCGCCCAGGGAGTCGAACACTGCCGAGTAGTGGTGCAGCGCGGAGACGAAGCGGTCCAGGAAGTGACCGTGGCCGCCATCCCCGGCCGGGACTCTCTCCTGCTCCACCAGCGTCAGCACCTTCGGCTCCAGCCACCGCGCCAGCCGCATCGTGGAGCCGTCGTCCCCGGCCGCGTCATACATGGCGTGACGCAGCCAGTGCACGGCCACGGCCTCCCCTGGCCTCTTGCTCGGCAAGTCAGCGATCGCGTCGACGTCTCCAGGCCGCTTTGCAACCGTGTAGAACTCAAACGGCATGCTCAGCTTGCTCGCCAGCCCGGCGAGCTGGTTTCCGGTGTCGTGCAGCACCGACGCCGACACGCCGAAGCCGGTCACGCGGAGAACCGGCGGGCCGCCCGGCCGAGCCGCCAGCGCGGGGAGCAGCGATAGCCACTGCAGCGCGCCGCCGGGCACGACGTCGAGGTCGACAATATGGACCAGGCGCTTGCCGTGGAAGGCCTCCAGGATGGCCTGGTTGCACGCCAGGTAGGCAAACCTCGCGAACGGCGCAACGTTGTAGAAGGCCCGGAACGCGGCGTGGATGCCCGCGCACGGCGGCGCAAGCGGCGCGCAGACGCCGACCCACGAGCCCATCAGCCGCGCCGCCATGGCCCTGGTGAAGTAGGCCACGAGCCGCTCGCCGCACGACGACGCGTACGGCGAGGCCATCTGCGACAGCTCGAGGAGCGCCCCGTTGGCGTCCGCGAGGTTGCCCACGGACATGGTCACCGCGCACTCCATGAGCAGCGCGATCATCCGCACGCCGTGGGCCTCCTCATCCTCCTCCTCGGCCCTCGCCACATCCTTCCGCTCTTCCACCGCGCCATCCCCTCCCTCCTTGGGCACCCCCTTGCAAGCCCCTAACTCCACCTGCTCGGCTGTCTCGGCCGTCGCCGGCTCGACGAACTCCGGCGCGTCCTTGCCGGTAGAACGGCCACTGGCGTTAGCAAATCCGTGGTGATGAGGCAAGAAAGGGTGTGGCAGTGTCAGGTTGTTGCTGCCAGTGCCAATGCTGCTGCTGTACAGGTACTGGTGATCATGGAACTGCATCAAGCCTAGAGAATCATGCATGTCTGAGCCTCTTCCTGTCATGTAGGAAACTAGGGTTTTGCTTTTGCATAGTTAAAGAGGAGATTAGCAAAGAGGGAGCAATGACTATATATATATATGGAGTGTGAGTGTGAGTGTGACTTAATAATGCTAGTATAATATGCATGCCATGGTGTATCAGTATTACTAGGTCAACCTGGAAGCTAGTGGCAATAATGTGAGAGGAAGCTGCACGGCAGGAATCTGTGAAGCAGCAGAATGATGATTCGTTCAGCTGTATTCAGATTGGCCAGCAGGCTTGGCCGGCACAATGAGCTGCTTTGCTTTGGTGTTTATCGGGCTGTCGGTGAGACATTTTACCATCCCTAAGAGCACCGAAATTTATATCGAGCTAGTACCCAAATGTATCAAAAATTGTATCAAAAATTGTCTTGTTAATTCCTAGAGAGGTTTATTTAAAACTAATATTGATGCTTGTGATGTACATTTCTATGTGCTGCACGGAGAAAACCGAAACCGCACTGGAACCCCCAGGAAGGATATCACAAGATGACAATGCAATTAAAAATCAGATAAAATGGATTACACTGGAGTGCTGCTCCTAGAGACTAATTATGTCTGGTGTCTAGCAAAAAATTATGTACATATATTTTGAGAGGTATTTCTATGCTTTTCTTTCTAAAAGTTGCACAAATATTAAAACATAAATAAAGAATAGATGGTAATTACTTACGCCGTCGTTTTCTTTAAGATATATATATGCAACTTGTATTAAGAGAGAGAGAGAGCATAAAAGCACTGTTCATATATTTTTCTACATAGAAAATGCACATCGTCGCAAACTTCTTTTTCCGTTCCTGTGTGCCAATCGCTTGGTTAAGGACAAAGCGTAAACAATGTAACATATGAAACCAAAGTAACCGTGTTGCTAACCAAACAAAACCATGGTTTAGTTTATTATACAGTGCTGCATTGTTGCCATACATATTTGCTGATCATAATCCTGGGTTCTTCCCGAACCAGCTAAGCTAGCTTGAAGCTATCTCCAAGCTTCGGCCGTGTAAGCATTGGGTCAATTAATTAAGAAGTGCATTTTAAAATCACGAGAAGGATAGAAAACCAAAGATCATGCTTAATTATTACCTGATCGATTACTCTACTCTATGTAAGAATTAAGAAGAAGCAAATCAAAGATGCACTAGCTAGTTTCTTCCGCAATGATGAACTGGCCGGCTTAGTGAACATCGAGAGTGCAGTTGGCCTCAATGTGGGAGGCAAACTCAAGGATGATGACTACTAGCTAGCTCATGCAGCGAATAATTGGCACATCGATCACCAACTAAGAGTTTAAGACCAGCAAGCTTCAGATGTTGGCCGGACTAATTGGCAGCAGCAACACATCATCAAGCCCTCGCGCTAGGTTACTCCTGCCTCCACATGTCAAGCTCATTGTTTCCTATGTGCTAACTGCTAAACAAGCAAGCTCTAGCTAGCTTGCCAATTTGACCTGGTATTCGTGATAATTAAATGAGGCCATGGGTAAATCGTACTATATAATTCGTGAAAATGGTGGATCGGATCGACACTGGGCTGAGTACAATCATCGATGACAAGCTGAATGTGATGCCTACTTCGCGCCTTGTTTGCACATGCATGGCCATATCACATATGCAGGAGATATCACTGGTATATTACTGAGACAAACCTAGCAAACAGGCGGCGAGTATAACCCAAATGTAAGTTAATGATTGATTAAGCTTCTAGCTAGCTCCATGTAGGCCAAGACAGAGAAATTCCGCGTGAATCTACTGCGTGCCTGTATATATCTGCATAAACATACGCTTAATCTATTAGCAATTGCACGGGCACATCGGCTAGCTAGTTGGTTTGTAAGAATTGCATCGCAATCCAAGGGCGTACACGGTTCCCTTGCAGGTGGGCACGTGTAATGTAATACCTGGAGAGCAAGCTTAATTTTAGCGTCAGAAGGGCCAATCCGCTAAGCGAAGTTGACTAAGCAACCAGTAGTGGAAACCGACTGCTAGAGTAGAGTGACACTGGGTCAAAGACGGCTACTGCCGCTGCATATTTTCTTTTACATTTACAGTGGAAAATGACTGCTTCCATAGCTACATCAGGAGATTATATAGTCTTTTGCTTCCCTATCATCGATCGAGGAAGACGAGTGAAGCAACAGCATATGCTACTAAACTTCCCCTGAAATGTCCTAATTAACTGCGAGGATGTGGATGAGATTTGTTGCTTCATTCTATCCTGATGTGTAGGTGGAGTTTAACTTTCAAAATTTTAATTGTCAATATCTTTTTAAATAGCATGGAACTGTTTTATGAAAGAGCTGAAACTTTGTGGAAAAATCTAACCATCCATTCGTCTGGACGCAAGCATGGACACAAAAGAAGCATTGAACGCACTGTGATAGCTGGTACGTTCCAGCTGGACGCAAGCATGGCGTGTCACCCCAGCTAAGGTTACAAATCTCGTTTTTGGAAAAATCTTAGAGGTGGCCGAAATCCGAAGTCTCGGCGAGATTCGGAAATTTCGGGCAAAATCCGAACGAAATGCAAAAACCAAATTTCAAATCCGTTTTTTTTTTCAACCGGGAAATCCGAGATCTCGGGCGAAATCACCGAGATCTCGGTCCACATTGAACCGTCCGAAAAATGGTCCAAATCACGTCAAAAAATTTTGAAATTTTTTTTGGATGGTCCTCAGACGTCACTAATGTTCCCATAAAAATTTGAGATGATGATCAAGTATGAGAAATTTTTAAAAAATCTAACAGTGGTAAAGTCGTGATAAAAACCGTATATAAAATCAGTTTTTGATTTATCAAATGTAACAAATGAACTTCAAGTCATTTGAAAAGTTTTCAAATGTAACAAATGAACTTCAAGATCCTTTAAGTAGTTACCGGTGAAAAACCATGGCAAGAAAAACAAAATGATAATGTGCAAGCTGCAACTCAATGCTGTTTCCAAACATTCTGGCATGCTCATGTTGGAACGCCGTTTGATACCATTAGGTGGGAAATAACATCAATGTCCAAGAGCAAACATTAATCAACGTATTTAGCAAAATTACACAAAGTTATCTATAAGTCAATATCACCCTGAGAATATACACTAATTCTGCTTCAAAAGCATATATTTCACTTAGTGGAATTGACTCAAAAATTCAAAATTCAAAATAGACTGGAACGTACCAGCTATCACAGATGCGTTCAATGCTCCTTTAAAAAAACGTCCTTTCAGGAAAAATTTCGTAGTGTGTATTTTATCATATCTAAAACCATAGCCCAACCGGACTGAATTGCTTCATCCCAAGGTAAATTATACAAGACTACATCACTACACACATCACATGATACAACCACGCATTTTAAGCACTCTGATTCGCACCAAAGATGTCACTATGCCCTAACAACTCTCAATTTAACTACATCACTACAAAGAGGATCACCAAATCCAAGCACATACATGAATTGATCATACCTAAATATCCCGCAACCAACAAGTAACTGGATTTCTATTTTTTGTTTCATTAACATGCCATCTAAGGGCTTCATCAAAATAAAGAAAAGGGCCACCGCCACTATAAATCATTTCAGACTTCTACTTTATTTCAGATTATTATTCATAGTTTCATACTACCTCTCCTGACAGAAATTTACGACAATCTTTCCATCCAATGCCCTTCACTTAAATGCAATATTGTAAATGTGATTATGTGAATGGACTAGAAAAGTTCCTATGTATTAAAAAAGTTCAAATCACTTTAGAAAATTTTGAAATTTTTTGTGAATGGTCCCAACACATCCATAATATTCCCATAAAATTTTCAGAAGATGATCAATCTTGAAAATTTTTAAAAAATTCGAAAAGTCTTAACCGACAAATTGAACAGACCAAAAAATGATCAAAAACATGTTAAAATTTTTTGAAATTTTTTTTGGATGATCTTGATCCTAAACCCAAGCAAATACAATGCACACAAACCAAAATTCGGCAAAAAAAACTACCAAATCTCGCCCGAAATTATCGATATCTCGCTGAAAAATTAGAGATTTGAATTTTTTTTTGAATTTTATGGGATTTTGAATCTCGGAAGGGTCCGAATTTCGAGATTTCGCTTAAATTTAGACCCCTGAGTATATGTTCTTTAAAGCTCGTCGAGATACTGGGACAGTTCGAGTCACCTCTCGCTAATACCTAGGTATCATCATCCAGCTTATCACCCACCAATCCATCTTAAACCATCATTAGTCAACCAAAACCCAACTTAAGACATCCTCATCCGGCATAAGCAAATTGTGGGCCAACCAATCGCAACAAGCCACACAAAGACCACATGTTGAAACTTGAAACAACTAAAATGCTTAGGATTTGGTTTAGAATTGAGTAAAATTATACTATCCTATATAAAACTACGCAATTGCATGGACCAGTCGGCTGGACTATAAAATAGCGTGTGATTTGGATCAGGGTTCACAAAATCAGTCGGTAAATTAGTTCAATTAAAAAAATCAAAAAAGTTTATGTAACAAAAAATTGCTCGATTTTTTATTTATCAAAATCGATCGATTTTCTATCAAAAACGTGTGGCAGTGCCGCAGTGGTCAGCACCCGATCATCCTTCGGTCGATTTTAGGTCAAAACCGATCGGTTTTCGATCAAAACCTATCGATTTTTCATTTTTTTTTTCCCAAAACTTCCTCCTCCCTTCGTCCTCTACACCTCCGACCGACCACAAAGACCTAATGGCATCTAATCCCTCCGGTTAGTATCACTAATTCCGTATTAGAACTAGTGATCATGTTTTAGGCTAAGGTTTAATGTGATTTGATCATTAGCTAGATCTAACATCAGTATCAAGAGATTCTTGATCCTCATTCTCCGTAACATGATGAGCATTCCGATGTTTAGATGCTTTGTTCGTTGAGACTTTCGTACGATCTACTTCTTCTTTTTTTATCATTCCAATGGACTTCGCAACATCATTCTTAATTTTTAAGAAGAAATACCAACATTAAGCAAGTATAAAGTTATGCGAGTATCAGAAAATGAAAGAAATGAATTGCCACTTTACTGAGACATGAAAGAACGCAAGTAATTTAGCGTCAAAATTTTTTTTCCTCGGCATAAGAACATGCGTCTCCTTTCGTCCAATCCTAATCTGCTTTTACGCTTCCACTGTGATTCGTTTTGGACAGGGCTTTCACCATCCCCTTGCAAATCTTCCGGAACCAGAGGAGGTTCATCGTCGAGAGCACTGGCGGCACCGTCAGTATGCTGTAGAATCCCACCGGGAAGACTGCCCTCACCTGCAAACAACAGAAACAACACCAGCACACACTAGTTTAGTAAACAAAGAAGGGTTTTGATAAGTTTCATCCGGATGTTTTCTTTAGCAACCATCATCTAAATGCTGGGCCATTGGATTTGCTTTCAGATCGATGCACACACACCCTGAATTCGAGGTGGGTTAATCCTACGGATGTGTGTTTTGATCGTATGGTCCAAAGTTTGGATAATTTTTAGGACAAAAATATCCGGATGATACCTATACACTCCCAAGAAAGAATCTGTATGTTAATTCCCTCCCCATGACGATTTGATGATTGATTATTGGGAGGTGCTTTGTACATTTCTATTTGGAAGTTACATAAATATTAAAGTATGAATAAAAGATAGATAGTGATTATCTATCTACTGTATGCTTTTTAAGATTTATGCAATTTGTAAATAAAGGTGATTACCTGATCGAAGTGAAGGTACACATGAGCGAAGAAATACACGAACAATATGATCCGAGCAACCTGAAAGCAAACGAGCATGAGATGAGTAATTAATTACATAAGAGAATGGATAGGACATGGATGTTACTGTGTATACATACACATACACCAGGGAAGTAAGGTCATACCAGCCATCCGACAAACAATGCCAGCCCGTTGTACAGGTAAATCTTAGAACTCTTCCGGCCAGCAATGTCCAGATACCTGGAGTAAAAGTTGGCATTTTCAGAAGGAATGCGTGAGTGATGGTGATAGGCTCAAACATGAACAAGCATAGGTTTTTATTAATTTCTGGTGAGACTAATTAACAAGCATTATTAATTATTAACACCCTCTGAACTGAACATTACCATCTGAGGTTCACGAATGTAGTGGTTGCTTCAGTGAAGAGGACCATCAGGATGTAGACGTGCCCTTTGCCACTCAGCAGAGCGAGAGAGATCGCATACATGGAGAGTCCATGATGCATGAGCTGAGCATTATTGATGCCACCAGAGCAGATTTTTATACCATCAGGAACAGTAAAAAAAGGAGTATACGTGTCAAATTCAATATGTGTGACAACACTTACGTATTCCTTTCCTCCTAAAGAAGGGAAATGCCACAGGATCATCATCAGGTCTGTCAAGAAGTAGCCGAGAGACACCTGCAGTGAAGTCAAATAGCACAGCGATTGAACACCAAGCGTGCATTTTTTTCATCAGCCATTTTTGGGATCTCTACTGCCCATGCAATTTGTCTGCATGGTACAGTTGAAGTGCATACTTACCCCAAACATGGCATCAGAGAGCCATGATTTTCTATCAATTACGATGGCATTATTGACGTCCTTACTGAAGAGGTCAGATATCACGAGCAGATAGAAAGAGACAACTGCAGCAACCAGCGCATGGAACGTGGAGAATCCCCTAAAACATGGTGAGATGCGAGTATAATTAGCATGAGGGAATGTCTCCAACAAATAAAAATGACAAAAATCTATGTATCCCTCACCTATTGTTCCACTCAACTCTGTGCATTTCGTTTAGCCCATGGTAACCCTTGAAGCACCGAGAACTGACTTCGCGAGTTATACCATACACCTATAGTAATGAAATATCAGCTATTCCGTGGCATAATACAGAGCAGTATATACGTAGAATAAATTCAGGTAAGCTCAGTAACACTCCTCATCAACCATGGCACTTAAAGATTGGATAACTGAAGGTGACAAATCTATTGACAAGTAGGTCAGGTCTATCTGTTAGTGATCAATTATGATACAGTACATGCTTGTGGGCTAGTGGAATTCAGGCTTTCTCATGGTACTTCGGTCCTTCAGCATTAGGGATGGAACAATTCAGTTAGCTTCTCAATTGTTTTGGGGAGCAGATTGTACCATCAAGTCCTGTAATTTCTAGGTCTGGTCAGAAGCAATTGCTCAGCTTGTAGTTCTGCTGTACTAAATACTCACATGGACAACTGATCCATAATCCATTCAGTTTTTTAACAGCTTGTTGTACACTCTACCAAGTCGGCTTCGCATGCAACAAGACCCTCTGTCTGCTGGTCCAAATCACCTCTCACCTTACTACAAAAGAGTTAACGAAAGTTCTTGCTCCGGCATCACACTAGGTGTTCTTGAACTAGTCTAGAAGAGGATACTGCATGCAATGCACAAATGCTACATGTCCACTAATCAGGAACCTTTAATACCCAGTTTTTTTTTTTTTTTTTTTGAAGGAAAACCGAATCCGGGCATAATATACCAGCCCTGCCTCCAGAAAGGAAAGATATTAGGTTACACTCTTGTTAAATGCCAGGTGAAGAAAACGAAGAGACATCCATTTAGATTGTCATGATGGGAAATCCTCAGCAAAATTGCGCTGTTGTGTTGAATTGACCTACAGTATCAGGCATGCAGTCTCGCATTGGGCAACTGGGCTGAGCAATGAAAGAAGAGAACTTACAGCTGCACACATGGCGATTCCAGCAAGAACCGACGCCGGCCACAGGATCTGCTCCTCGGGCCCAAAATTCACGTCCATGCCTCTCGGATCAATCAAAGAACAGAGCTGAAGGGAGATCTAAGGAAGCCCTCAGGTTAGGCGCCGGGACAGGATATTAACCAGCTGATCCCAGAGGACCTACAGCTCCAACCGATTGTTGCAGGAGTGTTGCCTTCTTGCTTGGCAGTTTCGTGGTACCTTAGTCTGCTATGCCCTCTGTTTCTAGCTACCTAGTTTTGTCTCTGCTATGCTGGAGAGTGATCGAGTCTGCTGTGGCCTCTCTGTGCTCCACCTAGTTTGTTTCTGCGCTTTGCATGGCATCCAGTCCCGGCGGGGTTTAAAAGGGACTCTCCATGGACAGTGTCCATGTCGCACAGGTAGCATCTTATATTTGTTTTTTTTCCTCGGTCAGACACACCGGACTAGACTAACTAGAACTACCCCCGTGCAGACTCAACCGATCGAGTCTATTCTGCCGGTCACATCTCCCGTTTATTCTTCCCGGTCGTACGTGGTGAATCAGGGTTGCCACACTGCTGCCACCACTCGACCAAGGCCGTCGTGTCCCACCAGATCGATGGGTTTGGCCGACCCTTCATTCTTCTGGTCTCCTAGCTTCTCGCCAGGAACTGCTGTCAAACGAACCCCCGAAACAAGAGCCAGGCCAACGTTAGCGCTAGGTCAATGCACGCACGGCGTTTGGCCAAGTCAATAGTGTACAACGTCTTTTCTTTGAACTTTGTAGAATACGGACGCACACCACACGAGTACATATGTGTGTGCATCTTCTGCATACGCGCGCTAAATAATTGACTTAAAGGCTCACGAATTCCGAAACGTTATATGTGTGTGTGTGTGTGTCTCCGTTTTAATTGTTTTTTGGTAAACACGCACGTCAACGAAGTCGAACGTAACGGGCTAGACACACAATGGCGCATCTGCCAACCTCGTAACCATTAGTACGTCGAGGAGTGGTCCGTGGCCGAGAAAGAGGTGAGGTCCTGGACATATTTGTTCAGATCGAGCACGCACGCCAAGGAGCTACCGGACCAGCTGGCCTGCCGGTCCGGTCGTAACGTGCATGCCGTCAAACATGGCAACCAGGCTTCGTTCTCGCTCGGGCCTGAGTGCGAAGCATGCTAGGTCTCTCTCTTTTTCTCACTCTTTCTCTCGGCATCATGTAGTTATTCTATGGATCACCGCACCAGTACGAGTTATATAATTTTAACAGAAAAACTACGTAACCCTCGCTGCATCGTTTCAAAGCCTGTGATCCCGCAAGCGCAGCGACCGAAACGCACGCATCAATGTCTTTGACCGACTCAAGCAATCATACAAATTCAACATTATTACGATAGGACTGATGGACGATGGATTGATTGACGTCAACATTAAAGCTTGGTCATCAAGCAGGTGGATGGAGTATGTATGTAAAAGCCTCGCTCCTTTCTGACCGCAAAATTTTGGGGCAAATGATGTGGAGATCTCAGCCATCTCCACGTACAGTAACACGCAGTAGCACGCAGGCATGCAAGGCCGCAAGGAGCCAGCGAGCGAGCAGGCGAGGTGACGTTGCACGCCGGAGTGACGATGCAGCTCGCATCCATAAAATATCGTGAAACTTATCTGTGAAACATCGTGAAACTCACAGTGAAACCAAATGAAACTTATATAGGAAACCTAATGAAACTTATCCATAAAACCTAATGAAACTTATCTGTGAAACATCATGAAACTTTTCTGTGAAACCTAATGAAACTTATCTGTGAAACATAATGAAAGTTATCTATGAAATAGCATGGAACTTATCCGTGAAACCTGATGAAACTTATCCGTGAAATATAATGAAACTTATATATGAAGCCGAATGAAACTCATCCGTGAAATAGCATGAAACTTATACGTGAGATAAGTTTCATGAATTTTCCTAGTGTTTCATGAAACTTAACACCGAAACTCATGAAACTTATCACCGAAACTCGTGAAACATTATAATGAAACTGATGAAACTTATCACTGAAACTGATGAAACTTATCACCGAAACTACACTGAAACTCATGAAAACTAAACGCTCAGCATATTTCAAGCAATACTAGATTTAATACTGCCTAAACTACTAGACTCGTTGTAGAGTACGTTGCTTAAAAAACGTCAAAGGAACAAAACAAAAGGTAAATCCCCCAAAAGGAAAAAAAAGAGAGTAAAAACCTGATCAGGTGAAACTGCTATACTGTTGGAATGCATTCCAACGGTATAGCGTGGGCTAGAAGCACTCTAATTTTAAAGCAAATCGAAAGATAAGTAATTATCATTTATGTTTTATTTATAGCTAGCATATTTACCTATACAATTGTGCGACTAGATATAATAATACAATTGTGTTTGATATACAACTCTGCTTTTGTAATTGAAATACAATTGTATTTGTTATATAACTTCAGTGTATATATGTATAAAATTAATCTACACTGATATAATCTACTCTTATCAAAATAAGTAGCGAAGATTCTTCTCTTTTTCTTTTCCATTAATGCGAGCATTTGTAGGATTTTTGTTTTTAGGATTATTATGGAATTTTTTTGCACTTAAAACGAGAGAGATGTCTTCATATCGCCAGTTGTTTTTATTTAGGAAAGTGCTTCTATGAAACTCTTTTTAATACAAGTTACATAAATATTGAAACAAATGAAAGAGTAAGTTAAGTGATTATTATCTATCTTTTAATCATATTTTTATATTTGTACTACTTTTAATGCATATAAAAACCTATATTATATATATATATATAATATTTATGTAGCTTTTAAAGCGCCTCACCTCGCTAGTTTGGCTTCTCTCCGGAGCCTTGTTAAATATATGTATGGGCCTAAACAAAAAAAAATTGTATGGGCCCAGTTGTTGAATAATAAGAGCATCCCTTTGTGGCCCACCTCCGCGTGTGTGATTCACAGCACGGCCCAACGGTGCCTCCGCGCCAACAGCGACGGGACCCCAAAACCCTAGCCCTACCTAGTATATAAGCTCCAGTCCACCGCGCTGCCTCGCTCTCGAGACCTCTCTTCCGTGCCGCCGCCGCTTGCCGCACACGCTTCCTCCTCGCAGACGAGATGGTACGTTCCCCCCTTCCCTCGTCGGTGGATCCTCTGATCCCTGCTCTCCGCGTGCAGAGCCTTAGGTTTCCTCCCTCGTTCGTTGCTGGAATCATCTCGATTTGTGGTCTTATCCATAGCTTGTCCTCGGTGTGTTGGATATACTACGAGTTTCGGTTAGGTTTCTCGAGGTTTTGGTTTGTGTCGGGGAGGAATCCTGCTCGGAGTCGTGGGGTATTTGTTGGATCTAGTGGATGCTGCTAGTGTTTCTGCTCTGGCATTTCTTTGTGCATTGATACGAATTGGTGCGCTGTGAATTCCTACGGAATAGCATTACCGTCTTGCTGTTGGTGGAATGCCAAATTTTGCCACCCGGTTGATTAATACGAGGGGTGAGTAATAGCATTAGAACAGGGCATTTGGGGAAGACTAGTGCCTTCCCCCGAATTGGGGAACTTCCGTAAGGTACTTGATCATTAGCTAGAATTAGGTACCTCGAAATGTGCAACAAGATAGCTGTTATCTGCCGTCATATTCATTTTTGCAAGCTGGTCAATTAGTATGATGACCAATAGAATGGGATTTCTTGGGTAGTACAGATGCTTTCCTCTCTTGCGGAACTTTCATGGGATACATGTCCATGCGCTTCGAGTATGTACAATTAATTATTTATCGAGATTAAATGCGCAACTAGTCATGGAAAGCTGCCATGACCGCCATATTGAAATTTTGGAGTTAGATTAACATAAGAAGAGGTGCGCAGATATCAATTGCTACTTCAATGATTATATCCATGTTTTTTCGTGTGCTGCCTTTGTTGATAGTGGCTCACCTTGCTGTTTACTATGCTTGTGGAGGAGTGCTTTAATTTCTTGCGTTTGTGATGTTTGTGCAGACGAAGCGCACCAAGAAGGCTGGAATCGTTGGCAAATATGGTAAAGATATTGGAGCTGCCATGTTCATTATCTGACAATCTCGTGAATGTTTGCTAACTCGTGATTCTGTGTCATTATAATATCAATGTCATATAGGTACCAGGTATGGTGCCAGTTTGCGTAAGCAGATCAAGAAGATGGAGGTCTCCCAGCACTCCAAGTACTTCTGTGAGTTCTGTGGCAAGGTAAATCTGTCAATGATTGTAATCATTACTTGTCTGTGTTGTTTCTAAAATTGTGAAATGTGTGCCAACATACTTCTATTGCAATCTCTTGTATCATCATTGGACATGCATACGGTATGTTCATGAGTTTTCTTCTAGATAGGGAAATAGTGCATAACAGCGTCTAATTCTGCTCACTGTTAAAATACTGGGAGTTTGTTCTCTTAATGAGTTTGTTGAAATCTCTAATCAAATTATGGGTTAGAAGCCTTCTTCTTATGTTTGTTTTATTGTGTACTGCTGGCTGCATGATCCTTCACCTTTACTAATGCCGTTCCGGATTCACAGTTTGCCGTGAAAAGGAAAGCAGTTGGAATCTGGGGATGCAAGGACTGTGGAAAGGTTAAGGCTGGTGGTGCTTATACCATGAAGTATGTACTGATGCCGAGTACACGTTTATTTCCAAATAGCCACATAATTTTCTTCACTCTTGTTTGCTAATTTTGTTGCTTTGCATTTCCAGCACTGCTAGTGCGGTCACTGTCAGAAGCACAATCCGTCGCCTGAGGGAGCAGACTGAAGCTTGATCGCGGTCAGTTTGAAAAGGAGTCGTTGGATTTTGTAGTTCAATCAAGACTCTGAAGTTGCTATTTTCAGATTTAGCTCAAGGCACAATCTTCAGTGTTCACTATCTGTTGTAGGGGTCATTAAAGTATCTGGCTACATTGTGTACTTGGTTTCTCTTGATAATTCGATCATATGCGGTACTTTCTTGATGTGTGTTCCTATATACTCGTAGCAACGAATATAAAAATGAACACATTATGAATGATATTAATGCTGTGTCTTAGATATGGCTGTAAGGACCAGGGTTCAAAAAATCGACGAAAATCGCTCGATTTTCGCGATTTTCGGCCATATCGCCGCGGCCCGATATCAAAAACCGGTCGGTAAACCGATCCAATTCAAAAAATAATTCAAAAAAATTCAAAAATTCGAAAAAATTTACGTGTCAAAAACCGGTCGAAAATCGGTGGAAATCGGTCGATTTTCGCCAAAAAATCGCTACAAAAATCGATCGCACAAAAAAGTTCACCAAGGTCGTCGATTTTCCACACGAAATCGTCGATTTTCCACGAAAATCGACGATTTTTGAAATTTTTTTGAAAAAAATTTGGTTTTTGAATTCATCCGATTTTTAACGATTTTCGACTCGATTTTTGCGATTATCGAAAATCACTGTTCATGCGAAAATCGCAGGTCACGATTTAGTGAACCCTGATAAGGACACGCAAATATGTGTGTCATGTAGATGTAGGCGCTGCTACACTTGCCTAGCCTTCTGGTGCTAGGCACTAAGCATGATCACTGACGAGCTTCTGCTTCGAAACGCACATACCTGTTGGTGCACTGTATGGTGCAGTTCGAGCCGCTAACCAGACCAGGATCGGACAGACGGAGCACTAGATTTGAGAATTGAGATAGCCAGCTTGCATGGGCAACGAGCCAAAGACAGGTCAAAAATGGGCAATGGACGCAGCAAACTCCCCGGACGGGACGACCGGCCAAGAACGACAAGTTCACAGTCACTACCTATACTCTCACTATGACCTTCTCCACCCTCCGATCCGTCTGAGCTCACTGCACGCTCTCCCTCCCAAACCTAGCGACGACGCACGGACGGGCGAGAAAGAAAGTACGCGAGCAACCGGCCGGCGCTCCCATGCGCCGAGATGGCCCCGATAATAGCGGTGGGGACGGCGGTGCTTCCCCAGTCCCACCCAAGAACGTCACGGGGCAGATGGCGCGCGGCGGCAACACCATGCGCATGCATGCACGAATCGAATGCTGGCGGCATGCATACACGCCCATTAGTTGAATTTTTTTTTAAAATAATAATATTTTAATCAATATTTACAGAAATAATATGCCGAAAATAAAAATAGCAAAACTACCCTCCTATGTCCATTTGAATTGGCGACAGGGGCCTATCGCCATTTGAAACGGGTCGTGCTTGAATGTCCTAGAACGGGGAAAATTCCGATTTTACCCCATGTCGCCATTTGAAATGGACATAGGAGCTCCTATGTCGACAGGACCCTGTCGCCAATTCAAATAGACATAGGAGGGTAGTTTTGCTATTTTCTTTTTCGGCATATTATTTCTGTAAATTTTGATTAAAATAATATTATTTTTTTAAAAAAAATTGCCCATTAGTTGTTGTGCTGGTGTAGGCCAGCGTGATCCTTGGTCCGTCGGTGATGGGTCTTCCCGGAGCTGAGCCTGCCGGCGCTGGAGACGGTGGCGCACCTCGGCGTGCTCTACTTCCTGTTCCTGGTCGGCCTCAGATGGACGTCAACGTCATCAACCGGTCGGGGGAAGAAGGCGCTCATCATCATCGCCGTGGCGTGCATGGCGCTGCCCTTCTGCATCGGCACGGCCACGTCCTTCATCTTCCGGCACCAGTTGAAAATCACCGCAGCCGCAGAGTTGCTCCATGCTTACGATAGACAATATATATATACCCTTGCGTAGGTACAGGCAACAGCTTGCTTTGACACAACTTGACCGATGGTGTTCGGAGGAGGAAAAAAGATGTCACCTAGGATTCGGATGCCGGTTATCATTGGGATTTGGAATCTGCAGTGCAGCTCGATCGACTATCAACTCCGAATGTTTGACATACCAACACAAGCGTTTGACACTTGCACCGTTCCAGTTCCAAATGCACAAAACTTTGATCTAAATGCCACTGTGTTTCACCCTCCTTTACAAGGCACTTCAACAGAACGAGATTTTCACTATTTCAGATAGATGAGAGCAACAACCAGGAAGGTACATTACTACACCCGTACATTACTACAAGTCACTCTGAGACTGAGTCGAAAGATGTCAACAACATCACCCAATGCTACAGGCTATGGTAGAACGCATGACAAATGTTAATTCTACAACAAATCTTCTCGGGGTAGAGAATGGTTGGAGACCGCTGTTTCGCATAAATAAATAAGAACTGCCTCGACGGAGAAGCACCTCATCAATAAGGACTGGAGGCCTCTTCGTGGACGGAACCACCTGAGGCTGTGTTGTTAATTAATTCAATAATAAATGAACACCACTTTTGTCGTCGGTGAAAGCTGCTGCTTCAGCTCTCAATTCGCCCACACATGAACAAGGCCTTGCCGGTTGCCAGTGTAGATCTCGTCACGCTCTTCATCGTAGTACAGAGCGGTGATGTCCTCAAGAGCCTCTGAGACTGTACTCTGGAACTTCCATGTTTTCTTTTGCTTGCACAGATCTCCGGCCTTTATCTTGGCTAAGCATTTTCCAGTCAGTATGTTGCTGATATTTATAGAACCAGCTGCATTCAGGGAAACAAATATGAGTGTTCCGATTATATTATCCACAAACATGGGTATCATGTTCGTTTATCTTATGGAAAAAGGTGGAGAAAAGAAAATCTGAAAACAGATCTGTTCGTGGGTGCCATTTGTTTTGTCATGGCAGAGGGTAAGATCATGCAACAGCAGGTTCAGTTAAATTAGTTCAATGAGAGCAGTGCATGGAACATGAATGGACAATGAAAGAATGTGATGAGGGAAACCAGAACAGATAGCTGTAGTAAAGTACAACTTGCACAGATTTACAATTGTATGACCAGTCAAGCAATATATCCTCCAACAAAGATCAAATCTTACCATTTTCTTCTGAAGATGAATCAATGGAATCAGCCTTGCAGTAAGAAATAATAAGATCTTGATCGCTGGTTATGTATATGTTGTTGGTATTGCAGTCAGGGTGCCACAATAGGTGATCTTCAAATGATGTGACTAGTTCACCTCGGAAATTCCAAACAGCTACAGATCGATTCCGGAAAGTAAGGAACAACTGCAGCTCGTACAGAAAGATAAAGGCAGACGGTGTCATGAACTCGGTCCTGCTCACTTCTGTTAATTGGAAGTTACACACCTGCAATGGTGTGAGTTAGAACCCTAAGCAAGAAGCAAAATTTGTTTTGCTTGATTGTCTAGGCATTAAATTGTCACCTAGGGAAAGCACTTACATCAAGTATTTGAAGATTCTCTCCTTCCTGCTTGACCAGGAGTTTTTCATTGAACTGTTCAATGAAATCCACCTTCTTATTACGATGGAGAAGATGCTGAAAGGACTTCAAAACTGTACCATCCTCAATAGAAAGAATCTTCAGAGGAACAGAGCTGCTTGTTCTTGTATAAATCAATAGCATTATACCAGGACTGTCGCAGGTTAACAAGTAATTAGACAAGAGACAAGAACAACCATGCATCCCTAATTCCCTACTGAAATATAAAATCAAATCAAATATTTAAACTGGACGTACACAGAAAAATCCAGCTCTGTTAAGCTGCATAGCAACACCACGGGTATAAGATTACTGTTGCCCTTCATATATGCACTAGATATAATTCATTCTGGCTTTAACTAGTTCAGACAATTTAAAGCATGCCTAAGTGTTGAATTTGCTGTTAGTAAGAGAAGACTAAGAGGCATTGAAATGATCACAGAACAATTTGCTGAACAGCAAAGTGATATGGCACATCCAACTTAGATTATTTGATAAGGCGATTCAGGGGAAAAGGAAACATGAGAAGAAAGAGAAATAGAGTTACCTGATCTTTATTTCTTGAACATCCTTATCAGATATGGAATATAGTAGCGTGTAGTTTTTCAAGTCGAACACCTTGTAAGTGCTGTTTGCAGAATGAGATGCGGTCAGGGAAGTTTCAGTATAAGTGCATTTTACAGCCATTACAGAAATTAGTGTACCTATCTTGAGCAGAGTAAGTCAAGACCTTTCCATTGACATCATCAAACTCCACGAATCCAGGCCATTTCAAGGACTCTGTCTCAAAAAGAGGGAAACCAGAATCCGGTTTTGCTCGTCGTATATACCTTTGAAATAGTTGAAAAAGGTCTTTAGCCAGATGACATAACGAGAGATTTACTACGTTGACAAAACGTATGGAACACATAATAACTTACTCTATTCGAGTTGTCCTGCATCGCAAGGCACTGAAATTTTCAGAACCATATACTGACACAGTAATGAGTGACTCGTTACTCTTGTTGTAAAATAAACTGCGGATAACTTCATCTGGACTTCCATTCAGAAAGCATATTCTCCTATTTGTCACTGGACATATAGGAAGGCATCTCAGTATGACCACATGAAGCAGAAGTACACCACAAGAAGACAAGCATACCTCTACTAAAAGCAGCACATACTCCAGATTGTGATAAAGCAAAAACCATATCACGCGCTGCAACTATCTCAATAATTTTTGACCTTTTCCTCAAGTAAGCGAGTAGCAAACTGTTCTCCTTAGGATCGTGAGTGTCAAACTCTTCCTAGGAGTGAAAGCAAAGATGCACGATTAGAAAGCTAGAGAGAAAGTCAAGCGATATTACAAAATCGGAAGGGAGATAAAATCGCTACTCCCCAGAGAACGGGAGGGGATCAAGAGTGCAAGGTTGACAGTTCTAACAGGGTGACTTGTGGCTACAAAGTTTTCTATGGAGCATTCCAACTTCCAAGTGCTGACGACAAAACAAGCCAATTTTGCTGAAACCAAGCAGGTGCCTCTACTATATCTTGGTTCAGCGCAAGATAAACACCACCAAACTGGTTGTCTGAGCAGTGCAAAGTCATGAATAACCAGGACAAAGACACATATCCTTTTCGCTGAAGCAAATATGTGATACCAAGTCAACGTTGCCACAATTGAACAGGTTGCGCGAGGCAGTACAGGGTGCGAAACTGCACAGACCCACAGGCATTCGACACGCAGCTGCACAATTGAACATACAACTTTCCCTCTTCCTCAGATCGGCAGTGCTCCCTGAACTGCTGTACAAAACACGGAAATCCTTTTCATCCAATCTGGCAAAACCAGCGTAGCACAGCATTCGCCAACCCCAATTACCACCAACATTTCACCAAAACTAGAACAGATCTCACGTTCCCATGCCCAGTAAACCCTAGCACCCCACCGGAACCACAAATCGGCCGCCCAAGGTGAGAACAAGAGCCATGACCTCCCAAAGGCGCAATTCATCACACCCAGCAAACCCAACCTCGCCCAAGGCGCACGCGAACACAACCGAAGTGAAGCTAGAAACAAAGGGCAAGCGCGCGTGGCGAACCTGCAGCTGTATGTTGCGGAAGCGCTCCTGCGCGGCGCTCATGGCGAAGGCGCGGTCGCGGCGGGAGCTGATCTCCCTCCGCTGCAGCTTGCGCACGCTGTTCACGGCCGCCTCCTGCCTCGGCCGCTTCCTCGCCACCACCCGCCGCCCGCTGCATGGGCGGGGGCTCGCCGAGATCCGCCTCGCCTCCATCCCCGCACTCTCGCCGCAACCGCGCCGCTCGCCCGCCGCACAGATGGATCGCGTCACACAGCCGAGGCGAGGGGCGTCACCCGCGCGTTGGTGCTCGGCTCCCCGGCGAAAAGGCTCAGTGTTTTGGGGAGCTCGAGCTCGGCTCGAAGTCGGAGATTAGGGGCAGGAGAGAGAGAGAGAGAGAGAGAGAGAGAGAGAGAAACAGGGGAGGGGAGATGTGCAGTGTGAGGGAAACGGACATGTGCTACAGATGCGGCGTCTGACAGATGGGCACCACGCGTCAGCGAGACGGGGGGACGCGGGCGGGATCGAAACGTTGGGTTTACTGCTGGTTTGAATTTTTTGGGGGTCTTGTCCGAACGAACGGGGACCTGGCCTTCACCTTAGACACGCACCGACGTGTGGGCCCAAAAGTGGGTTTAGCCCACCTATCAGCGAAAACTTAATATTCCGATGGGTCGGGAGCGTCCGGTATGGGGAAATATTTTTTGGTCGTTCGGCCTAGGTTTTTTTGGTTTTTGATTAAAGTTAGCCTTTTGGGATAATGAGTTTTTAAGTTGTTTGCTTTTAAGTTAGGGTATGATGTTTGATATCCTGATTTATTAATGGGTTAGATGGTATAGTTTATAAATGGAAAGTCTAAAATATTCATTTAGATAGATGAGGAATTCTCGATTTATATATAATGGCATTTCGTGAATAATTTTAGAGACTTTTAGTGGCAAAGGGTTATTTCATTCAAAAAAACACATAAAAGCTCCTATTGTCTGGCTTTTGACTTATAGTCTCCGTTCGTTTTAGCTTCTAGATAACTTTTGCTTTAGAAAAAAACGGATTATTTGCCGAACGGGGAGATTCTGGATAGCTTCTCTGAGAATCAGAAACTGATTTCTGTATACAATCAGAATCGGGCTGAAACCTGATTCTTGCTGATTCTCGTCGATTCAGTCCGAAACCTAGAAGTTGTAGTCGGCTTGACTCGATTTTCCTATAATCAGAAGCAGCTTCTCCTATAATCCAGAAGCTATTCCGAAGGGGGCCATAGTTATACAGGGGCTTTAGGTTTTTTTAAAGCCCGATTTAAAAGCTAATCATTTATTTCGGTTTAAGTTTTTTGGCTTTTAAGCCGATGAAAAAGTTGAAACAAAGAGGGCTTTATCTCGTGGTGAGCTGTAGCTGGGTGTGGACTACGGTGGATTGTACCCTTTTCGGAATGGTGGGATTTTCAGCTTTGAAATGAAGCGCATGGTTTCTTTGCTGTAAAAGGCTGAAAACACACACACTCTCTCTCATGCATATAGTACTTGATATATGTAACTTATTAAAATTTGATAGAATTTGCTTGGCTTGATTATGGTTTCCCCTAACTCTAACTTGTGGATTCCACGCCATCCCGTGTCTCAACCATTTTTCTCGCCATAGCTTTTTTATATATTCGGATGAATTTGTTATAGAACGGTTGCAAAAATTCTTGAAAACAATTCGATCCGGTGATTGCGATTGAACAATTTTGTGAAAATTAGTTTATGCACATTCACACTATGTGTTTTAACATACATCTGGTCACGAACCGCATCGATTACTAACTCGGATTATTTGATGATTCAACTACACAATAAAAGTTTTAAATTTTCTTAATTTTGACCATTAGTATGTACAAAACTATCTAGTTGTTCTTCTCTTACTACTCAATGCTCATGAGTCGATATCATTTCATGACGTGCCTTATATAAGATTTCAAATTTCGGTTTTAGATAATATCTCGGAGGTAGCTGAAATCCGAATTTTCGGCGATATCTCAGAATTTCGAATAAAATTCGGACGAAATCCAAAAACGAAAATTCAAAATCCGAATTTTTTTTCAACTAGGATTTCTGAGATTTTGCCAAAAATACCAAAATTTCTGATGAAATATCCGAAATCTTGGTCAAACTCAATCAGCTTTTAGAGAATCCATAGCTGAAACAAACAGGGCCTAAGAGGCTACAAAAACTCGAGGAAAACATCTATGCACGTAACTCCACCTAGTTAAGTCGGTAGAACGTTAGCTTATTAGCTTTGTGACTCAGGTTGTTTGAGTCCCATCCACACCATTTTCTGTAGGGGGTGAAAACGGAACGGAAAGTTTTCGATCGTTCTGAAGAAAAACAGAAGTGGAAGCCTTTTTCGAAAACGGAAAATACCGGTACGGAAACGGAAATTTTTTGTCGCAAACAGAAACGGGAGAACTAATTTCGGTGAAAACGGAAACGAAAATTCCGTATAAGTAAAACCGGAAACTAAAACCGGAAACGAGTCGGAAAGAGAAATGGGCTTGGCCCAAAAATGAGAAGGGAGAGTTTATATTTATTTTCTAATTAAAATAATTTTATAAATACAAATGGTTTCATATAAAATATTAAATAGAGTTCAAACATTTTGAAAAAATTCTCAAAAATACTTTGGGACATTTTGAACCTAGAAAAATTATTTCCAGCGTAATTTTTTTTATTTTTATAAATAAATTAATTTTATAAATCTAAAAATAGCAAAATGGTATTTATAAACTCCAAAAAATTCAAGATAAATCTCAGAAAATCATAAATGAACATCGAACAATAATATGCAAAATTTTAAGGTGTTATACTTTTATAGTTGGTGGAGCAAGAGGATATCAATGATAATTATATGGATGAGGATATGATGGTCTGGTATGAGAGACAAATAACGTGGCTTCAGCTGATAAATTTGAAAGAAAAAAATCTAGTAATACCATTAAACATAATATTTTTTTGTGTCCACATTAGAGATGCAATGGGCTATATTGTTCTTGGGGAATTATTCGCTTTCATTTTCATATCCGCATTCGAACCCGGGATTTCACGCGGAAGACTTCAGCCTGTCCGCTCAAACCAACTGACGCTCGTATGTTTGTGTCTTTGTGAATTAATTTTTATATATATTCTTCTCATCGAAAGTACATTGCCCTCTACGTGTAAAATCATAAAACCACACAATTCCTACATACAAATAGCGTATAAAAACTATGCGACCGAAGACAGATACTGGGGAAGGGGAAGTATTTATAAATTGAAAGTCAAGTGCATACATACAAGTACACATATACATATATGTAAACTTTCTCTACTATTTACTCCATCTATCTAAATTTATAAAACATATTACTTCTTGACAAATAGACTAAAAAAATATTGAAAATGACTGATTACCCTTGACTATTATTACTAAGCAATATATTCAATACATGTATGTGAAAAATATAAAGTAAATCTGGATATTTATTAGTGATATAGATAGAATATTATACTAATTTTACATTAAATATAAAACACATATTATATTTATGAATAAGATGATTTAAAAAAATACGCAATATAAACATAAATGGAGTAGTCTATTACAACACATGCATGGTGGAGCCGCTCACAACTTGGCCTCGTTGTGGCACTCCTGGCGTCGAACCTTGACGTCGGCGACGCCGATCACGACGCGGCACACCGACCTCACCTCGGCTCTCCGCCTCAGGAACCCAAGGAACGTGACCCGCCCCCGCACGTCCGTGGTCGTCTCGAACTCCATCTCGCCGGCGAGCAAGTCCCCGACCAGGCCCCAAGCCTTGCCACCCGCCACGACCCGGTCGGCCTGCACCGTCAAGTTCAGCCTCAGGTCCGTCTCCCCGCGGCTCGGGATGGTCCCGGCCGGGATGACGGCGTTTCCCACGGGGGCGCCGCGGTAGAGGAGCGCCGCGGTGGCCTCGCCGTGGCTGAACGCCGCGGGGTTCGGGTTGCGCACGCGCACGACAAGGAGGAAGGTGACGTTGAGCTGGATGGACACGGCGGGCAGCGTGACGACGCGCGGGACTGCGCCCGTGGCATTGGCGGAGAGGAGCTCCGTGGTGGGGTTCCGCGGGCGGAGGACAGTGAGCACCGCGATGGCGACCGCAGCGGCCAGGAGGAGGAGGACGAGCACGACGAAGCTGAGGCAGACGAGGATGCGGCGGCGGCGGCGGCGGCCGTGGCGGTTTTGCGGGCAGTTGTGCTGGGCCCGCGCCGTGTCGCCGGAATCCAACATGGCTGGGCTGCTCGCGCGCGGGGGGTGCGTTGGTGAGCCGTAGCTCCGTGAGACAGTGAGTGTGTTGTTGAATGGATTTTGGAAGCATAGGGTCGTACAACAAGTAGTAAGACTTGTGCTTTCTTGTCGTTGAAGACTCGAATAATCAAATTAGGTAAATAAAAACGAAAATTTGCACACTTTTTGGACGAATTATAGCCCTTGAGTAACGAAGCGAAAAAAAAAAAGGTTGTTTCCTTTCCTCCCTCAGAAGTCAGAACGCAAATACTACACGGTTTTTCCTCCCAAAAATTTTGGACCGTTTCTAGAGACGGCTGAATTACATCGAGCATTACGTGTTCTCGTGCGATCGCAATCTCCAGTCCGCTCTGGTGATTTTAACCAACCAACCTGCAGGGTTTTATTAGTGCCACAAAGTAGAAATCAAAGGACACCAGCGCGTCGGCGTCCCTGTCATACGGTCATCCACTCAACCACAGGCCTATAGCATGAGAGAAAGGCAGAGCATTTTTCGCCACCGTGAGGCGCCTCGTGTTGAGTTTCTGAACACAATGCATCTTGCTTTGTCTTGTTGTTCTTAGAAAGCAGAGGTGATGCACTGGTGGTGAGGGGACTAATGGTTGAGAGTATTTTCTTGGATCCGATTAAGTCAAGCCTGTACTTCGTGTCCATTTAGGATGGAAATAAATTCTGTGGAGACCGGGTGCAAACTCCTCCTTGTGCATACCCAATACCGATTGATGCCACGTGGATAATCCTGCAATCCAACGCATGTCATTAAGTTATCATTTAATGTCCAGAATTGCATCGAAATTAGCAAGAGATGAATTCAAAATCCTTACTTAATGACGTGCGTTGGATTGCAGGATTATCCATGTGGCATCAATCGGCGTCGAGTATACACATGAAGAAGTTTGCACCTCGTCTCCACAGAATTTATTTCCGGTCCAGAGACATGTAAATTAAACAGCTCAACTATAAATGTACACTGAACACATGTTTCCAGAAAAAAAAAGAACGCTAATTAAACTGACGTGCTAATTCATAGTATATCACTGACAAGTGCTTCGGTATTATCATCCTTCATACTCTATGTATCATCGTGTTATTGTTTTGATGCCCATTGAGTTCTCGTAATCTTTTTTTTTAGTAGTACGGCTTTAATAAACACAACTACAGATCCTTCAAGATGTACATATCCCGGCCATGCGCATGTATCAGTTGCCGTCCTGGGATTCCTGACCGACGCGGCGAATGAGGAGGCGCAGCCCGAACTCCGGCTCGATGATCAGCCGGAACGCCGGGGAGTGCCTGTAGTCCGGCGAGAGCGCGAATGCGAACCGCGAGAGGACGACGGCGAGGAGCGTCTTGACCTCGACGAGCGCGAGGTTCTGACCGAGGCAGGTACGCGCGCCGAGGCCGAACGGCATGAACGCCTGCGGGTGCTTGCACGCCGCCGCCACGCCGTCCCGGAACCGGCCCGGGTCGAACCGCAACGCCGTGGGGCCCCAGGCGGCGGCGTCGCGGTGCATGGTGGAGACGGGGACGAAGAGGTAGGTCCCCTTGGGCGCGCGCAGCCTCCCGAGCCGCATGTCGCGGAACGTCTCCCGCACCACGAACGACGACGGCGGGAACAGCCGCAGCGTCTCCTGCACTACCATGCTCACCGTCCTCATCCTGGAGATCATGTCGAAGTCCGGCGTGGTTGCGCCGCCGGCGCCGCCGCAGACCTCGAGGACCTCGGTGCGCGCCCGGTCCTGCCACTCCGGGTGGGCGGCGAGCAGCATGAGACACCAGGTCGCGGTGACCGCGCTCGTTTCGTGCCCCGCGAAGTAGATGTTCTTGCAGTTGTCCACCACGAAGTCGTCCGGCCGCGGCTGGTCGCTGCTGTTCCCGATGATGGAGCCCAGGAAGTCGTGCTCCGGAGACGACGACGACCCCGCCGCCGCCCGGCGCTTCCTCACCACTTCCATGATCAGCGACCTGATCTCCTGCGTCAGCCTCCAGATCCTCCGGTTCTTCACCGTCGGCAGGTACCTCAGGGAAGGGATGGTGAAGATGACGCTGGGCTCCGCCATGAGGCCGGAGAGCGCCCTGAGCCGGAGGAAAATCTCCCGCCCTCTGGAGTAGTCGGTCCCGAAGCAGGCCCTGGAGATGACATCGAAGGAGAAGCTCCGGATGTCGCCGTCGACGCCAACCACCGCGACGCCGCCCGGGGCGGCGTCGACCATGCCCTCCCACGAGGTGAGCAGGGGCCGCGCCGCGTCCACCATGAGGTCTACCATGCCCCTGACCTTGGCCATGTAGAACTCGGGCGCGATGACCTTGCGCTGGCGAGCCCAACCGGCGCCGTTGGCCTTTAGGACGCCGCCGCCGAACAGGGGCTCCTGGCCCTTCTGCAGGTACGTCGGCTTGCCCATGTCCAGCGACACGCACCGCCCGATCTCCCGGATCAGCTCCGGGTCCGTCACGTACAGCGCCGGCCGCCGCCGCAGCCAGTACAGGTACGTCTCCCCTGCACGCACGCACGTCATGACATGAGAATTTTTTTGATCCGAAAGTGCTTTTGGGCCTTGGAAGTTTCATTTCGATTGTTTGGGCATCGTTTCTCGTGGGCCGAGCTTAACCATCCTGATTAAGGCTCAGGAAATGAATGGGCCTTTTGACTCGACACATGTGCAAAGAAGTTGACAGTTCCTCTCAAACAAAACAGAGCAAAACAAAGAAGGGAGAGACAGATGCCCAGAAGTATGTATGGTATTGCCATATCGATTTGTAACTTACATGTACCCTATCAGTCACAAACGAACAATATCATTTCAAGACATGTATAGTCAAACTTTATAAACTCCGGCAACCGATATCTATTCTCAATATTTATATTGAACACGGGAAAATAATTTGTTTTGAAAAGAATTTTCATAAAGTTATAATTTTATTAGGTTTTATAAATTAATAAAATAGAAATGAGTAATCAAAGTTGCGTTTCAGAACTCCAAAACAACTCTTTTTTTTACGACGTCTTGGATCAAGGGGCAATAGGAAATTGAGAAAAATAATTATTTGCCACCGCAAAGGTTGGTTTTCTTAGTATTTGCCACTCTAAAGGATGCAATAGTCTAGAAATGACCGCCTCAAAGCTTGGTTGATTCACAATATGCCATTTTGGCCATTTAATTGCATTTTCCTCCCTTATGAAAACCCCTGCCATTTGCCATTCATGCTCTTTCTTCAAGTGGCCAGATCAGTACCAATGTTGCTGCTGCCATGGATGCAAAAATAAGCAAGGTTCTCAAACTGTGGGACGCTTTAATCGTCAACTTTCTCGAACGCTCGGGGCTCCGTCCTGCAGCTGTGTTTTGCTAGCAAGCAGTAAATTCCTTGGTCCATGTCGGCAAGGAAACAAGTCAGAGCAAGCTACGGACTGCTGAAGCTTCAGTAAACAGAGAGCGGGACATGTGACCTTTATCCGCTGGAGCGTCGGTAGTAATATCGGTTTTGTAACTCTGTAAAAGGACGTGCCGAATCTACTTGTGTAATAGACGGCGTAAGCATCAATGCGGTTGTAATGTTCATCTTCTGAATGAATGAACGGCTGTAAAGTCCGGTGCACAGTTGCAATTAAATGACCAGAATAGCATACTACTGTCAACCAGCCGAGCTTTGGAGCGACAGATACCAGAAGGTAAACTTTGCTGTCGCAAGTAGTTAACTTTTTCTAAGAATTTTAAGCTTCACTAGGGCTAAGGCCTTTATTGGCTTAGACCAAGATCCCGGCCAACGTGGATCCCTGGTCCCAAACAAGACCAAAATAAACCTTATTTGTTTTAGCTACTAAACTAATTCTCGCTTCCTAAGTTATATAAACAAACATATAGCGTTAGATTGGTTCCATTTGTCCAAGCTCTACCACTACTACGTGTAAAGAATACTAGTAAATAAAGGTTAAGGGCCTGTTTGGCAACAAAGTATTTTTTATAGTTTCTAGGCAAAACCATGGTTTTGAAGAATACCGTGGTATTTTGGCAATATGATGTTTGGAAACAACCCAAAAAACTCTGTTTTGGAAACCATGGTATTGCCAATACCATGGTATTTTTGGAGTATTGAAAACTCCACTCAAAGTGGAGTTTTGGGCTTTTGGTGTTGGTGTAGAGAGTGAGAGGTGTCAATACTTTGAAAATACCATGCAAAAGACTTTGTAACCAAACAGTTTGTGGTTCCAAGAAAAACCATAGTTTCAATGGTGGTAGATGAAACCATGGTATTTATGCCAAAATAATTTCTAAGCCATGGCTTTGTAATGCCATGGTATTGAAAAACTTTACTTTCAAACAGGACCTAAGCTTGCTCCATGTCTCCGTGAATGATCTACGCGCACATGCAGAGCTACCTATGGTCAACCGTCTACGCACTTGTGCATGTATCTCTAGGTTATTGGGCAAACCCCTGTTGACCCGCCTTACAAAATCCGGGCCAAAGCTACTGCAGAATCTCCATCGAATTGGCTTACTGTTCCGTGGTATCTTCGCAAGGAGATTCTGCCCATCACAATTAGATTCCTAGCTCGTTGAATCTTGACCGGGGAACAAAACTAAAACGCAAACGGAATCGGCCGTACCGGAGTCCGTTCTTGTGGTCCCTGGTTTGATTCGCGCGCATGGACAGTAGGTTTCTAATGGCAACAGCGGCTGCTTAAGTCGGTTGACCTTGCAGCCTGCCTAGCTATGGCCTATGGGTACTAGCCGGGTTCTAAATTTCGTTTTCGGTATATATCTAGAAGATGGTTGAAATATGAAATTTCGATGGGATCTTAGAATTTTGGACGAAATCCAAAAACTAAATTTGAAATCTAGTTATTTTTCAACTGGGATTTCTGATATTTCGGCTGAAATCACCGAGATCTTGGTTAACTTTTGAACTTTGGTAAAAAAACACGTTAAAATGTTTGAAAATTTTTGTGGGTGGTCTTGATCCCAAATCCAACCAAATCTGGTCCACAAAAATTGAAATCCGATGAAAATATCTGAGATTTCGGCCAAAATCACCAATAGCTCGACCAAAATTGCGGAGATATCGTTGAGATTTTAAAAAATACTGTAGCATTTTGAATTTTTTTTTATTAAACCACGATTTAGAATCTTAATCCTAACCGAATAACAAAATTTCGATCAAGATAACGAAAATCTCGGTAAGATTTCGAATCATGGTGCTAGCTCACATCCTTCTGACCAGCGCATCCCTTTCAAGATTTGACGATCTTAAGCAAAGTTCACATGCCTTCAATTTGCGAGCCTCCTTTCATTCGCAGGCATCTTAAAGGCTCTAACGTACGTGTTCGGTTCCAGCAACTACGGCCTCTCCCATCCTAACCCCCTAACTCCCAACACACTAGCTAGAATAAATGGGTGGCCCCTGGAATCAAACACCATGTTTATTTCTTACCGCGTTATATACAATGGTTGCGTACTCCATTGTATAACACTAAGATCTCCAAATAAAGATATCTAGTCGCGCGAAAATATCATTTCCAACATCGACACGATTCTTAAAACACATATTGTCGGGGATTGGTTAATTCCCCTAATTACCATAATGCCACGACGGTCGAGCTCGTTCGGACCTCGGGCACCTCGGAGGTCGTTCCCGAGGATGACCCAAGGATGGTCGAGCACCGCTGCCTGGCTTGCCCGTTCGGTGCCAGCTCCTTGCCCGTTCGGTAAGCTCGTCCCGACCTCGGGCACCTCGGAGGTCGTTCCCGAGGATGACCCAAGGATGGTCGAGCACCGCTGCCTGGCTTGCCCGTTTGGTGCCAGCTCCTTGCCCGTCCGGTGCGAGCTCGTCGCTCGGTTAATGTTCGAGCACGTTGCTCGGACGAACTTGCTCGGATCGGAGTCAAATGAGCTCGGCCCAAGCTCGAGCTCTGGCTGCGTGGTCGGGGGGTAGCAACTAACGGTTACGGCGATAATCGTACCACCCCGAAGGACCGTTGCGCTCATGACTCAAACGTGGCGTAAATGTAGGATTCGGTTATGACCACGTCGGGCACGGTTAGACGTGCATGGCGGGGGCCGTAACCGACACGATACCCTTGTAAACTATAAATACGTCCCAGACATTGGGGGAGAGAGAGGTACTTGAATCCATCATTCCAATACAGAAAAAGGCCACTAGGCGACTGGACGTAAGGCTATTATCTCGATCATGAGAGGTCTGAACCAGAATAAAATCCTTGTGTTTCTGTGTCTTCTAACGGACCATCTCCCACGCCTTCGATGCTACAACCTGTGGCAGAAAGGGGCTTTGTTTGATCCCTCATTCAACAAGTAAGCTCGGCGGGGGCCTGCTCCCCAATCGTCGACACATATCTAACCACTTTTTTTTTTTATTGCTGTAACATATTTTATAAAATTAATAAAATCACAATACTATGAAAATATTTTTTGAGACAAATCCACGCATATAATTTTAATGCGTCAAGTTTAAATATTTTTTTTTTAAAAAATATCAATAATAAAAGTCTGACGCACGTACGTATCTCAAAACATGTTCCAACGTGACTTGGCAGAGAAGTTATCGTGGCATCGGGGGCAGATCAGGCTTTTAAGCCCACTTGCACTGCCACCCAATAGCCCGGGGGAGGGGTCTCCGTGCCAAGGACGCAGGTAGTGCGTGCGTGCGTTGCCGCCCCGGACGAACTTGCCGCGGTGTGGTTTACCGTCTCGTCTCACGTGAAAGCAACTCGTGTACGTCCCGATCGAGACGTATGTTGCCGCGCGATCAACTACGTGCGTCTTTTCCATCTGGCCCATCGGTCGTCGACCGATCGATCTGATTGTATCAAGAGCTAGCACAGTAGGTTCAGATTAAACCACTAGTAAAAAAAACAGAAAAGAAGAAAGAAAGAATTTATCGGAAAATTTCTCAATCCAGGCTATCAAACAGCATGCAATAGGCCTAATTAATTCACTTTATCCTCTTAGCCGCTTAGGGTAGTCATGCATCTCTGTCGGAATACCCCCTTCAAAAATATAATGCATATAGTTTAAATGTTCTTATTTAGAAATATAAAAAGAGCAGTGTTTTTATGTTTTCTCTCTCAATACGAATTGTACAAATCTTAAAGCAAGCGAAGAGTAAGTAATCACTATCTACCATTCATTCATGCTTATATTTGTGCAACTTTTAAAAAGAAAACATAGAATCACCTCTCATATAAAAATTGCATATCGATTTGACGAGGTTTTTTTTTTTTTGCCATACCTATGTTTATTCTCTCTTAAGTATATGCATTTATTCATTACCATCCACACAAAATATTATCACTTATATTCCATAACTACAATTCAGTGGGATGTAGATTTATCAATTTATATAATTACATATATATATATATTTATCAATTTACCGTATTATTAATCCTCGTACAAAATTAAAATACACCATATATATCTGAAGGAGCGAGTACTTGGTAGAGAGATGTAGAGAAGTCGTAGTCCCCAGGCCCTTAAAGGTGCAAGATCTAGAAAATGGTCGGTGGGGTGGTACACTCTACAGTGTGCATGATCCTTTTACCTATTGCGATCTAAAGACTTCGGGCCCTCGGTTAGGATTATAACCTATTAAATAGCACTGTAGAGGAGGCAGCATGTACATCGATTTTTTAGTGTGTTTCATTTAAAGTGTGGGCATGCATGCACAGATGCACTGGACCAGCTCGTTGATTTATTTGAAGTCCGTCGACTTCAAATCATTAATATGGTGCGTGTCGAGATTTGTTGTTCCTTAATTCACCTGTACAAATTACAAATAAAGTATTTCCTAGTTAGAATGCTACTGCCCAATCATTATTTATTTATTTAGTGCTAGTATACTAATTGTTACTCCCTCTGTAAAAAAAATACAGGGCATATATATGGTTTTATCTGGGTGTGTATATATTACAATGCAAAATAAGTTTATTATTTCTTCTATATCTCTAATAATATGCAATTTTACTTTGTATTTTCTACATGCATACATTAAATATCGTACATAGAGATAGTAACTAACGGTAGTCATTTCAATCTCTTGTTTTTATGTAAGACTATGCCTGGACGGAGAAAGTACTGTTGAACTTACTCGGGATAGTCTCGTAGAAGCAAGATGGAGAAGAAGTATAGTCTTATGGGCGAAAATTTTATTTAAGATTCTTGGGGTATAGGATCGGTTTAATTATTTGTTTGTGTTGGTCAAACCGGCCGCCTTTACTTAAAATAGGGGAGGACAAGAAGATAAATAAACAATATAGAATCATACGTGGGTAAAATAGTGCTTTCATATCCTACGTACAGCGCATTATGAAATGATCTAGTCGACGTCCTTCTTGTTTTTAATTATGATCAAGAAATAACAATATTTCTTCAGTATTAAAGAAAGGAAGAAGAAATCAAGAATCCTAGATAACTAGCACCATGGATGTAACCAAGTCTTCTGATATACATAAACTTGCTCTATCTCACAAGCTGGGAGCAATATTATAAGGAAACTATAGGTTGGCTAGCTAGGATTTTCCCTAGTCGATCTAATTACAATATTTAGGGTTGAATTTAGAACCATAGAGTATATCACAAGCAGGTCGGAGCCATATGAGGCTTGGAAGCTAGGATGCACATGGACACCATGCATGTTCAATTTCGTTTTACCTTATCAAAATTTACGTATGTATAGTTGTACACCATATGGTTTAAGTATAATGACTCTATACACAGAGGTTCTAGTATTTCTAGCTTAACTAAATTCGTAGAGTTAAATCTATGTGTATATTAAAAGAGTGTTCAGGTGGATCATTTTGTTTATATTTTAAAAATAAAAATATAAACTTAATTCATTTTATTTTAGTCTATAAGTTTCAAATTAAAGGTGAATATGAAATCTAAAACTCTACTAAACAGAATCACAGTGATACGCGAACTCCGGCTATTTTCATTCCGAATGGATCACCAAAAATAGCTGGTCGGACTTGAACTCTAGACTAGACTGACTAGTATAGAACGACAACTCGGAAGCTAGGCCGGACGCCAAGTCAAAAATGATCTATGGATATATGGATCTCTCTTTGGAGGCCACGTGTGCAAAATTACCTCAGCTAGTACGTATTTATCCTAGCTAGTTCTCTTCTTCAAAATGGAAAATTGGAAAATGGACAAGCAACGGCGACGTCGTCTAGGGGGGGGGGGGGGGGGGAGCTTTGATCGGCGTGCTTGACAGTCAAGGACATGTATAGTATCAGAGTCTATTGTAGATTAATAGTAAATTAAAAGTCAAATTATACCATAAGTTCATAACTATATTTAAAAGTTATTTCTAGATGTTTTACAATAACTATCTCTTCTCTATTTTATATAAATACTACATATACCCTCATATAAAACTGACTACTAAATAAGAGTCAGCTCTATTCTCCTTTCTCATTCTTTCGTATAGATCAAAGCTAATATATACATACTAAAAACTAATTGATATGATCTTATTGTACATACCCTAATATCAGTATATTTCCAGCCCGTTTCCGGAAAGCCTACCTGGCTACTCACTATCCTTGTCATGTCAAATGCTACTAGTAATAATAACTTAATTAGGATCGTAGTATATGACAGCCACACACTAACGAAGGTGCATGCATGGTTGCGGTCCGTCTCATAATAATATAATCGTACTAGAGTAACTAGACTAGAATTATATGTGGCTGGCATGTTTTGCTTTGATAATTCATTCAGGAAAGTGGTCTTGTATATTATACGGATGGGATTGCCGGCTCCTCACCGTCGCCATGTCAACGATTCCGCCAGAAGCCGGTCCTCCGGAAAAATTAAAATAAAATTATGTTTAGATTCTTTCACAGCTATTTTGCTAAATAAATTCAAAAAAACTAAAATTATGTTTAGATCTATTCTCGTTTCTCAAATTCATCGGCAACTCCTAGTAACCTTTTTTTTTTTTAAAAAAAAAAAGAGAACCAAAATTATAAAAAAAAATATGGTTCAATTTTGCAAATTCAATGAGTACTCATAGCAACCCATTTTTTAAAATAAATTACATTTATATCCTTACATGTTTTTTTACAGAAAGGTGCACGCAGTTTCGCAAATTTGCTTACGACTTCTAACAACCCATTTTTTTTTAAAAAAAAACATGTGTAGTTTCAAAAATTCGCTGATGACTCCTAGCAACCCATTTTTTTAAAAGAAATAAGAAAACCAAAATTATGCACACAAAAAAAAACACGCGGCTCAGCAATTTCATTGGTGACTCTAGCAGCTCATTTTTTTAAAAAAGTCATTCCGCAAATTCACCGACAGCTCCTAACTAGGGCTGTAAAAGAACTCGAGCTCATGAGTTACTCGTTCCCACGCTCGGTCTAGGCTCAGTTCGAGCTCCAAATGAGCTGAACTCGAGCTCACGAGCTTCACCCAGGGATTCAAATTTCGGCGAGATTTCCGAAATCTCGGTCGAGATTTCGGATTTCGGACTTCGGACCCCTCCGAGATTCAAATTCTCGACCAGGTAAAAAATTTCAAAATGCAATAGTGTATCTACAAATTTCTGCGATCTTGGCCAAAATCTTGGTGATTTCGGTCGAAATCTCGATATTTTTTACTGGATTTTTTTTTGGCCGGATATGATTAGATTTAGGTTGACAACCATCCACAAAAAATTCCAATTTTTTTGATGTGTTTTGACCATTTTTTGGCTGATTCAAAATGTGCCGAAATCTTGGATTTCCCGGTACAAAAAAAACAGATTTGAAATTTAGATTTTGTTCGTATTTTATTTGAATTTTCGAAATCTCGTCGAGATTTCGGATTTTGGGCACCTCCGAGATTTGTATCCTTGGCTTCACCGAGCCGAGCTCGCATAGCTCGCGAACCTACTCGATCTTGGATCGAGCTTTCGTGAACCGAGATTACTCGAGCTTTTTACCGACTTTTACTTGAGTTTGTTACCGAGCTTACAAGATTTACCATGCTTACGTGAGCCTACCGAGCTTATTCGAGCTTATTATGCTTACTGAGCTTACTCGAACTTGGACCGAGTCGAGCTCGAGCCTAGATCAAAGCTCGAACCCCAACTCGAGCCTGGGAGCCCCAAGCCTGCTCGAGTTCGGCCGTTTACAACCCTACTCCTAGCTAGCATATTTTTGAAAAAACCACCTGAGAAAAAAAATTTATGTTTATGTCCTTATACCTTTTTTCAGAGGTTTTTGGTGCAAATAATTACTCCCTCGGTCCAAGTTTATCAAACATATTTTTTTGAATGATTTTATCCATAAATATATGATGTATTTTATATCCTAATACAAAATTTGTGTCATGTTCTCTCTACACTTCTAATAAATAGCTATATTTATTTCATACCCCCTCTGTCCCACAAAGAATGCATTTCTAGTGTTCAAAATTTGTCCCATAAAGAGTGCATCTTTAGTCTGTAGGGCCCAGCTGTAAGTGTATGCATGCTCATTTAAGTGCCTGTGGAAATCGAAGCATCAGCATGCTTGTGTATGGAGTAATGAGGGTCATATTGGTCATTTACCTTGCACACTAATCTGTCTTAAAAAACCTAGAAATGCACTCTTTGTGGGACAGAGGGAGTATTCTTTAGGTATATGCATCGAATATAGTACTCAATGATCATAACTAAAGATAATCTAATTATTTTTAATATTTTTTAATCTGAACGCCATGAACAAAATACGTGTCGTACTACTCCTAAGTCGTAAGCTTGTGAGAGGCTGTACGCCTCCTGGTTGCCAATAATTAGCACCATATGCTAGTCCCTACTAGCTAGCAGCTAGCAGCTCATGGACAATGGACCATGGATGCTAAATTGCAAACCATAGGTCAAACGGTCCCAAAAACCATGGCTTGCTTATCACCTCAGCAATTAATACATGCATGCATGTGCACAGTTAACAGGCTAAAAAGTCACCTCTCCGAAGGAAAACAAAACAAAAAACACAAAAGTCCGATCCATCGGTACGTCTGCCAGCTTGGTATATGTGGAGCTATAGTATAGTACTCCATACCCCAGCTAGCTAGGTTTAGCCAGGCATGCAGTTCAGTGTTGTCTAATCATTAGCCGACTAGTACATATGCTTATTAACTACTCCTTCCGATTATTTTTATAAGATATATATTTTGACTTTATGTAAATATTATAATTAAGAAAAATACGAGATAAAATAACTTAGATACCCTCACTTAATTGTCTTGGAAACTGTAAGTATATTTTGTGTGGGTGGTAATGAATAAATGCATATGGTTGAGAGAGAATAAATAGGGGTATAGAAGAAAAGATTTTATTAAATCTACATATATGAAAACTGAGTTTTATAATTTGTGAATTGTCAATGGTCTAGCCAACATTTGTTTATTTATTTTTTAAAAATGCTCCAAAACAGTTGACCGCGCTTGTTCTCAACCACAGTTTCTATTCTGCATTAATTTGCTTATTCTCCTATCTTACTTGCTAACTTTCTGATGTTGACTTCATTGACAAACTCAAACCCTCTCGCTAGTAATAGTCTCTCCCACACACATTCTTTAATAAAAACTCATCAACATTTAGTACAACATATTTAAACTTCGGTAGCTAGCACGGTTTTTTTGTTACTGATTACTGGTAGTAACCCAAAATCTCGGTGAGTACTGGTAATTTTTTTTACTACTTTTAATTTTAAGAAGTTTTGGCCTAGATTTACTCGAGATCCCAGCCGGTAACCAAATTTGGATTCAAATCTTGTTTAAAGCATCGGCCGAGATTTTCTTAAGATTTCCGTCGGTTAATGAAAATCTCAGTGACCTAAGGTATTTTTTCCCCTGTCAGCAGCCAAAACCCGGGTAATTAGTCAATTTGCCATGGCAAGCAATCAGCTGCAGTGCAATTTCATGGAAGAGGTGAGAGAATGAGAGAGAGAGAGAGAGAGAGAGAGATGTTAGTTCTATATACCATGCTTGTACTACTAGAAACGATTCACCAAAAAGAATTAAGACAGGAAGAACCTAGTTGTGCATGAGAACAATTAATACAAGTAGAACATAATTAACAAGCATGCATGCATGTACTAGTACTTACTAAAATTCAACTAAAGCATGTGGCAAGGCAATTTAATTAATGGAGACGAACCGTAGGCTTTCCTCCACTTGTCGAAGTAGGGGAAGATCCTCCTGCAGTAGTCGTCGAAGCCTTCCTTCTGGAATTCACGGCCGCCATCCTCCTCGGCCGCCGCCGCCGCGGCCACCCTCGCCTGCATCTCGGAGAGGTTCCCCGACAGGAACGACGGCGGCGGCGGACCGTCAATCCCCTGCTGCCGGAAGATCTCCCCGACACGGCGCGGCCTAAGCCATGCGGCAATGCAGAGGTAGACCACCGCTGCAACAACGGTAGTGCATGACCCCACAAGCACGAGAGACAACGAGAAGCTCTCCATGGTAGTCATCACCATGGTCTCATGGACCAGCATACAATCTCTCTCTCTCTCTCTCTCTCTCTGCTAGCAGCTAGCTCTCTTATACTCCAGTAAGAGGTCGGTTACGCACTGTTGTTCAATGTGCGGTTGCCGATCGAACTCATATGAGTACTGGTGTATATATACAGGCTCGCCTGCTTGAGGTGAATAACGGAAAGAACTGTGAAACCAGGAGATGGTGGCGGGGGCCCATATGGCCTCCTCTGCATTCTAGATTTTTAGATTTCAACTAAATTTAATAGTATCATTACTATTTGGTCTCTCTTATAAAATATTGTTACATCGTGACTTACTTGGTCTCTGTTATCTTTGATTATTGGCTCTGCCACCGAGAGAAAACTACACGTCTTCTAAAATAAGGTTGAAAATGAGGTTTAAATTAGTGACCTAGCTCGTCCAACCAAGTGTTTTACCACCGTAACAATCCATCGTTAATAAATACTGTTGGATTATTTGGGCCAAGCCCATTTGATTGAGACAATAAATCCTAGAAAATCTCAAAGGCTCACCTCATGAGGAGCATGTGCACTAGCAATAGTACCACATTGCTAGCCTAAAGTGGTGAGCACTAGTTTAAATAGTGGAGTGTGCTACACCATGGTAGAACCATGTGGAGAAAGGGAGAAAGAATACACACGCTCGCCTCGCCTCGCCGGCCGGCACGCAGCGGGGCGGCGGCGTCTGGCACTGCGTGAATGGTCCGCCGAATTCGGTCCAGGGCTTTGCGTGGCGCAGCCTCCTTTTGCAGATTACTCTTTTGCTACTCGGAATCGCGGTAGTAGTATGAGATAAGGACACCGTAATGCATCCCGTAATGGACTCGATCGTGGGACGTCCTCGAGTCGTGTTCGGTTACGGACTGTTAACAGGGCGCCTTTATATACTGCGTCGCCGGCATATGGGAAAAACAGAGTTTTCTGCGCCCTAGCGTTTTGCCAGTTTCCCTCGCTGCGCCGCCATCAAGTTCGCTTCGTCCGTCTGCACGGCGTGCACCAAATGAACGGAAAGGTGTCTCGAAACCGTCCGTCCTCGCGTTCTTGCACCGGAGAGGACGAATCAGGTTTTGGGAAGCGCTCGGCGATCGCTTCCACGCCACCGTCACGGCTCGTCTTCCTCGGCGTTCAGGAGCGGTGCTAGGCATCGCGCTGATTGGCGCGCGCTTCCCTCGGATCAGACGCGGCGCTACAACGCGTCATCGCTCCATCTGCACATGAACAGTACGTTACAATGTTTCTACTGTTTATTTTCAATCTATTGATTGTGAGCACATTAGATGGATATATGTGTAGTCTTCTAGCATATGCATCTATAGTATGCTCCTGTTATTCGTTACTGATAGTCAATCACATGTTGTTCATGATTTACTTTTGGATTAAATTAAACCTAGATGTGCCTTTAATTCTAACAATCCAAAAAACCTGATTATAGGCGCTTAGGTTTATCAATGGCTGGCTTTGCCGAGGCACTGAGGCCGGAAAAATTCACCGGTGTGCACTTCAAAAGATGGCAGACAAGGGTCACCTTGTGGCTTACAACTATGAACGTGTTCTGGGTGTCGAACGGCAAACCAGAGGATATGGATCCAACTCCTGAAAAGGAGAAGGCATATCGGGATGCCAACACACTCTTTGTGGGAGCCGTTCTTAGTGTTCTTGCCGATTGTCTGTGCGATGTGTATATGCACATTAAAGACGCGAAGGAACTATGGGATGCTCTGAATGCTAAGTTCGGTGCTTCAATGTTGGCGATGAATCGTATATCATGGAGCAATATCATGACTACAAGATGGTGGATAACCGTTACGTAGTTGAGCAGGCTCATGAGATACGTGTTCTCGCCAGTGGAACTCGAACTTCTCAAAATCCAGTTACTGACGGAGTTTGTGGTCAGCATTATTGCCAAATTACCTCCTTCATGGAGGAATTTTGCCACATCTTCAAAACATAAGAGACAAGAGATTTACGTTGAGAATCGATTGCGTCTCTAGATGTTGAGGAGAAAGCTCGAGCTAAGGATGCACCTGTGAAAGGAACTGAGGGGCGCCTAGCGCCAATGTGGTGCAACAGCTTCTCACATGGCAAGAACAAAGGGAAAAATAAAGCCAAACAAACCACTAATTTTAAGAAGAAGAAGTCAATGAACAAAGATGAGAAGCCCTGCTTTGTTTGCGGTGAGATTGGACACTGGGCCAAGCAGTGTCCAAATCGCAAGGGCAGGAAGGGTGAGCAAGGACAGAACTCAAAGTGCATCAACGTGACCATTGGCAATCTTGGAGGAGGAACTTCCGGGTATGGTAACGCATCTATTGTTCTTTCAAGAAATCGGACCACCGATTGGTGGATTGATACTGGAGCTAATGTTCATGTGTGTGCCGATCTCTCTTTGTTCTCTTCTTACCAGGCCGTGCGGGATTGCTCCGTGTTGATGGGAAACAGCTCGAATGCTTCGTTCTTGGTGTTGGCACGGTAGATCTGAAGTTTACTTCGGGAAAGATCGTGCGCCTAAAGAACGCGTGCAGCATGTCCCCTCAATAAATAAAAACCTGGTCAGTCGGCTCCCTTCTATGTAGAGAAGGGTTCAAAGTGGTGTTTGAGTCTAATAAAGTAGTCGTGTCTAAGCATGGACTTTTTATTGGTAAAGGCTATGAATGCGGAGGCTTGTTCCGTTTTTCCCTTTCTGATTTTTGCAATAAAGTTGTGAACCATATTTGTGATATTTCCAATGGAGGTGAAGCCGATGTTTGGCACTCACGGTTATGTCATTTAAATTTTGGTTGTATGACTCGGCTCGCTAGTATGAATTTAATTCCAAAAATTCCCTCTTTGTCAAATGTTCTAAGTGCCAAAGTTGTGTGCAATCAAAGCAACCTCGCAAACCTCACAAGGCAGCGGAGGAGAGAAACTTGGCACCATTAGAACTCATACATTCAGATCTTTGTGAGATGAATGGTGTGTTGACTAAAGGAGGAAAAAGATATTTCATGACTCTGATTGATGATGCATCTAGATACTGCTATGTTTATCTGTTGAAAACTAAAGATGAGGCTTTAGACTACTTCAAAGTCTATAAGGCTGAAGTTGAAAATCAATTAGAAAGAAAAATCAAAAGGCTTAGGTCAGATCGTGGCGGTGAGTACTTCTCTCTTGAGTTCGACTTATTCTGTAAGGAACATGGAATTATTCATGAGAGGACACCTCCCTATTCACCCCAATCTAATGGGGTGGCCGAAAAAAAGAACCGCACTCTGACTGATTTGGTGAATGCCATGTTGGACACCGCGGGTCTATCTAAGGAATGGTGGAGGGAGGCCCTGTTGACTTCTTGTCACGTTTGGAATAAAGTTCCTTCTAAGAATAAGGAGAAAACCTCATATGAAGAATGGGAAGGGAGAAAACCATCACTTTCATACTTGCGCCACGTGGGGTTGCTTGGCGAAAGTCAATGTGCCCATAACTAAAAAGCGCAAACTTGGACCTAAGGCAGTGGATTGTGTCTTTACGGGATACGCTCATCGGAGCATTGCCTATAGATTTTTAGTAGTAAAGTCTGAGGTATCGACATGATCGTCGGTACAATCATGGAATCCAGAGATGCCACCTTCTTTGAGGGCATATTTCCCATGAAAGATTTGCATAAGCGTTTCTAGTCAAAATCTGAGATAATTCCCGAACCTATTGCACAACCGAGGATTACGAGCAGATGCAGAGCAAAATCACGAGGAGGATGATGGTGAGGCTCCTAGGAGGAGCAAGAGACAAAGGATGGTTAAATCCTTTGGTAATGATTTCACTGTGTACCTTGTGGATGATACTCCCACCTCTATTTGAAGCTTATGCATCTTCGATGCAGACTCTTGGAAGGAGGCAATCAGTAGTGAGATGGATTCTATTACGTCTAACGGAACTTGGGAGCTCACAGAAGCGCCTTATGGTTGCAAACACAGTGGGCTGTAAGTGGGTGTTCAAAAAGAAACTAAGGCCTGATGGTACTATTGAAAAGTACAAGGCTAGACTTGTGGCTAAGGGTTATACGCAAAAGGAAGGAGAGGATTATTTTGATACTTATTCACTGTTGCTAGGATCACAACCATCCGGTACTTTTATCCTTGGCTGCCTCTCATGGTCTCATTGTCCATCAAATGGACGTGAAGACAGCTTTTCTTAATGGAGAGCTAGATGAGGAGATCTACATGGATCACCAGGATGGATTTGTGCTACCGGACATGAGAGCAAGGTGTGTAAGTTATCAAATCTCTTTATGGCCTTAAACAAGCACCTAAACAATGGCATGAGAAGTTCGATAGAACATTGACACAAGCTGGCCGTTGTAAACGGCTTAGCCGACAAATGTGTGTATTATCGCCATGGTGGGGGTGAGGAGTTATTCTGTGCCTATATGTGGATGACATTTTGATCTTTGGAACAAACCTTGATGTGATCAATGAGGTCAAGTCTTTCCTGTCTGGAAATTTTGATATGAAAGATCTCGGAGAGGCCGACGTGATCTTGAACATCAAGTTAGTCAAAAGTGAGGATGGGATTAGTCTTTCTCAATCCCATTATGTGGAAAAGGTTTTGAGTCGGTTTGGCTATTCGGATAGCAAGCCTTCTCCAACACCTTATGATCCAAGTGTGATTCTTCGGAAAAACAAGAGAATTGCTAGAGATCAAATGAAATACTCTCGAGATCATTGGATCTCTCATGTACTTGGCTAGCGCTACAAGGCTCGATATCTCATTTCTTTGTAAGCAAATTGAGCCATTTACTTCTAACCCGGAGATGATCATTGGCGTGCACTCAAAAGAGTTATGCGTTACTTGGTGGGTACAAGAAATTATGGAATACACTATCAGGGTACCCTTCAAGATTACTAGAGGGTTATAGTGATTCAAATTGGATCTCGATGCCGATGAGATTAAGGCCACCGGTGGATATGTGTTTACACTTGGTGGGGCGCCAGGTCGTGGAGGTCTTGCAAGCAGACTATTTTGACACGGTCAACTATGGTGGCAGAATTATCGCATTGGATACAACCAACTGTTGAGGCGAATGGCTACGTGAACTCTTGATGGATCTTCCGTGGTTGAAAAACCAATACCGCCATTCTTATGAACTGTGACAATCAAACGATTATTGTTAAAGTGAACAGTTCTAAAGATAACTTGAAATCCTCAAGACATGTAAAAGACGTTTGAAGTCCGTCAGAAATTGAAAAACTCCTGAGTGATAGCATTGGATTATATCCAGACGGCTAAAACACAGCGAGATCCCTTCACTAAAGGGCTATCACGGAATGTGATAGATAACGATCAAAGGAACTAGGCATGAGACCCATGTGAGTTATACCATAGCGGTAACCCAACCTATGTGATCGGAGATCCCGTGAATTAGGTCCTGGGAAAAACAAGCTCTTGGTTAAGCTGGAGGAGAGTAATTTTCTAACTAGTTCCAAGTGAAGATGCAATACTCTCGAAATCAGTATGGCGAGTTGGCTTTTGCCTTAATGTGTTCTGTTGGCTTTATTTAGCGAAGATGTCATCCTACTGAGCATCTTGAAAGAACACACCTATATGAGTATTTGTTGAAAGTCGCAGTCTATGAGACTTGGGTAATCTCTAGTAAGCTCATGAAGAGACCATGGAGTACGACTTATATGCTCCACCCAAGGGAAGCCTATTGGCGACCTAGTATCGCCTAAGGCTTTAAATGAAACTTCGATCGCACAAAACTTGCAATTCAAGGCTTAGTCCATTGTTCAAGTTGTGGTGAGTGTAATTTGGAGTCCTAGGTGCAATTCAAGGCATAGTCCATTGTCACCGAAATCTTTGGTATATTAATGACTTTGGGAGCAGGCAAGGCTATCGGTGGGACTTTGAGATCTGGTGGGGATTGTTGGATTATTTGGGCCAAGCCCATTTGATTGAGACAATAAATCCTAGAAAATCTCAAAGGCCCACCTCATGAGGAGCATGTGCACTAGCAATAGTACCACATTGCTAGCCTAAAGTGGTGAGCACTAGTTTAAATAGTGGAGTGTGCTACACCATGGTAGAACCATGTGGAGAAAGGGAGAAAGAATACACAGCGCTCGCCTCGCCTCGCCCAGGCGAGGGCCGGCTCGGGCTCGAGCACGCAGTAGGCGGCGGCGAAGCGGCGCGGCGTCTTGGCACTGCGTGAATGGTCCGCCGAATTCGGTCCAGGGCTTTGCGTGGCGCGACCTCCTTTTGCAGATTACTCTTTTGCTACTCGGAATCGCGGTAGTAGTATGAGATAAGGACACCGTAATGCATCCCGTAATGGACTCCGATCGTGGGACGTCCTCGAGTCGTGTTCGATTCTGATCGTTACCAGGGCTCCTTTATATATCGCGTCGCCGTCATCCGGGTAGAATAGAGTTTTCTGCGCCCTAGCGCTTTTGCCGCTTCCTCATTGCGCCGCCATCAAGTTCGCTTCGTCCCAGACGCGGCGTGCACCGAACGGAAAGCGAGTCTCGAAACCGTCCGCCCTCGCGTTCTTGCACCGGAGAGGGCGAATCGGTTTTGGGAAGCGCCGGCGATCGCTTCCACGTCACCGTCCACGGCTCGTCTTCCTCGACGTTCAGAGCGGCCGCTAGGCATCGCGCTGATCATGCGCGCGCTCGCCCTCGATCAGACGCGCTACAACGCTTCATCGCTTCCATCTGCACCTAACAAGATGCGTTACAATGTTTCTACTGTTTATTTTCAATCTATTGATTGTGAGCACATTAGATGGATATATGTGTAGTCTTCTAGCATATGCATCTATAGTATGCTCCTGTTATTCGTTACTGATAGTCAATCACATGTTGTTCATGATTTACTTTTGGATTAAATTAAACCTAGATGTGCCTTTAATTCTAACAAATACTAGGTAAGCTGCGCGTGTTGCTGCGCCGTGCGAAATTTGATCCAAATTTTTTTATTTTTTGAAAAAAGGTAGGAAGATATAAGCTTTTTTTTGTTCTTTTAGTTTTTTTTTTTTTTAAAAAATACGCTAGATAGGAACTGTCAACGGATTTACGTAACAACGGGCCTTTTTGAAAGAAAAAAATGAACAATACATGTTTCGAAAAATATTAGATTTTGAGTTCAAAAAAAATTATAGATGCCGAGTTTAACACCCTATGCGTTCACCGGGTAATAATGCATGTTTTTGAAAATATTAGAGGTCGAGTAGCAAAAAAAATTACAAATGCTGAGTTTAACACCCTATGCATTCACCGGGTAATAATACATGTTTTGAAAAATATTAGAGATCGTTCCTGACAATATTAGATTTTGAGTTGCCAAAAAAATTACAGATGCCGAGTTTAACACCCTATGCGTTCACCGGGTAATAATACATGTTTTTGAAAATATTAGAGATCGAGTTGCAAAAAAAATTATAGATGCCGAGTTTAACACCCTATGCGTTCACCGGGTAATAATACATGTTTTGAAAAATATTAGAGATCGAGCTGCAAAAAAAATTATAGATGCCGAGTTTAACACCCTATACGTTCACCGGGTAATAATACATGCTTCGAAAAATATTAGAGATCGAGCCGCAAAAAAAATCTAGAGATAGAGCTGCACACATATTTCTGCTGACAAATATATTTTTTACGGGAAAAAAGGAGAAAGGACCTGGACGTAAAGGATGGGGACCTGTTTGTTATTTTTTTGGACCTATACGCTACTCCAAAAAATTAGAAAAGGGCTCGTTGGAGATTCGTATTTAACTGGAGGTTTTTTTGCAAAATAATGAAGGAGGGACCTAAACGCAAATTGAAAGAATACACGGTCTATTTTGAAAAAAAATGCTTTTCACTCTCACATTTTTGGGGTAAAAAATATTTTAAAAATCCAGAGGGCTTTTTTGTAATTTTACAGGGACTTATCTGTATTTCGGAGGAAGTCAAAGGTCTTATTCGCAAAATGTCAGAGGGTGACGTGGGTGGGCTGTAAGCTCTCCAAATCTTTCCTATGTAATAGGTGTATTATAAGATCTATAATTTAAATGATCTTGTTTAAAAATATAAGACTTATATATAGATTTAATGAGCATTTCCTACTGTAGTTCTATTCGTTCTCTCTCAATCATACGTAATTATTCATTATTACATACACAAAGTATTATCTCTCATTTTTCAAGACAATTAAGAGGGGTATGTAAGTCATTTTCTCTCGTATCTTAATCATGATGCATAACTAATGCTCCCATAAATTTTTATATAATGATCAAGCTTGAGAAATTTTTAAAAATTATAACAACCGAGGTACTTAATTTATGACCGCGAGAATTAATGTGTATGTGCTAATTGGATGATCTACCGACTGTCTCACATGGAAAACGACGTGAAGAATCTAATATAGTCAAAATTTGATCAAATTTACCAAGATCTCGTCGAGATTTTAGATTGCTGTAGCATTTCGATTTTTTTAATCTTTTTAATTTCGTTGAGATTATGAGACTCGAGGGAGTCTAAAATTAGAGATTTCGCCCAGAATTCGTAAAATTTTGCTGGGACTTTATTCCTTGTTGCTAGGCAATAGCTAGGTAGGGCCCAGAGCATATCAGAACGACTTTTGTGTTAGTTAATGCTTCCTTGTAGCCTTGTAGAGTTGTAGATGTGGCAAACGAGTACTCGGTTTTGTGGTATCCGGCATTAAATTTAATAACTCTTTCTGTGGAGGAGTATATTCTATGCGAGGTCATAAATATGATGCTTGGATAGGTGCCACTGCTCCTTGAAGATAATTAACACCGCTCCTTGAAGATAATTAGAGAGATGAGGACCTTATTAATTGCTACTCCACCGTTGATTTATATAAGAAGGCGTTTAATTTAATGTGATATTTAAAATTGAATTTTGATCATACATTTTATAATACTTTGTTTATACCCATAAAATCATAACCATAGGAAAGTGCTTTCAAATATGAATTTAACAGTATCACTTTTGTATCATATAATCCATATATTATTTGATAAATTGTTAATCAAAGTTTACAAATTTAGAACCTATCAGTGAGTACTTAGCTTATGTGGAGTGGTGCTATTGAAAATTGAGAAAAATATAGTCTAGTCTACTGTACTTTTTTTTTGGAAAGTATTGTTCTATATTCAAATTCGTAGCGTGTTTAAGTTGCAAGGACCGATGGGAACATTTGATAGTCCAAGGTCATATTGATGACTAACGGAAAACAACTGGGGGAAGCATCTGTCTGGGATGCAGCTGTCGTTCCCAACGAAATTCCTAACGCGCTACCATGCGGCAACACGCGAAACATATTTTGAATTTTGACGATTCTAGCAAAAAATTAGGATTAAATTATAAATTTATAATTATCGGGTGACCTTTGCGGGAGGCTTTTCGGGGGGGGGGGGGTGGATTTGAATGTAATTGTAAAAATTTCTAGGAGTCTTTTACACAAAAAATGAGATCTTTTTTTTGGGCCTTTCACAAAACAATTATGGACCCTTTTACAAAATAGGGGGCTTGCACGTAATTTCTAGGGGCCTTTTACATGGAAAAAGCTAATTGTAGTTTTTTGGGGGCCTTTTACAAAATATTGTGGGGCCATTTACAAAAAAAATGACTTGCACATCATTTTTGGAACTTTCAGGGATCTTTCTGCGAAAAAGCGAGTAGCGCGCCGCTCACTGCCAAGTGGCAATGCCATGCGTCGCGCCCAAAAAAAAGCGTTGCCGAAACGCACGCGGGTGGGAGCCAGGTTCGAACGCGCCTTCAACGCCGTAGCTAAGACACTCACCATCGCGCCACGCACGGTCTTGTGATCCAACATCAAGACAAATTAGTTAAGCTTTATCCGAGGGCGTGTAAACTAGCGACGTAGCACGATGTCACGCATCCACGTCGCCTCGAAACTAACATGGATAGCACGAGGAGCTCGCATACCTTCGAGATTTAATATATGGAGTACTAGATGCGTATGTGCGGCACCACGCCGCGCAAGGGTAATAGAGGCATGCGTCTGCCCCGAAGAACTATGTCGTAAGCATGACCGCAAGATGCCGATCCAGCGGCGCGCCAAACACCTACATGGAGTGTTCTGGCAAAGAACACGGCATTACGCGCTCGGCAGGAGCGCATATGATCGAATATGTATTCACACATCAATATGAAGATATTCAATTGCAAGCTATAACATCAAGCTCTTGATAACCTAATGGAAGATTTAGTTAAAAAAACTTGAAATCATGCCATATATATTAACAGCAACTTGTTTTAGCATTTGAAAGCTTAACAATATATGTACGACACATATTGTTGCCAATAATACAGATTTGCTAACTACTTATAAGCAGGTTTCTAGACGACTACAACAACAACCAACATTTGTCAAGGCTACTAACTCTAAGCAGAAGCTAAACAATGCCAAAATATCCTGGTGCGAAAATGTCAACACAAACAATTATCCTTAAGAAAAATGGCAGCACAAACTAGTCAAAATTTTCACATCCAAATATCCCTCATTCAAGCATATACAATCAACATTTCCATCAGAACGTCTAAAATGATTGGTGACACAATTTAAGTTCAGCTCAGATAATTTCATCTACCAAGGTCGACTTTGCAAGTGTAGTACTAAATTCAGACGACAGCTGAATCTAGAACTACATGTTGCTATACCAACCACTAAAACAAGATAAGAGTTGTAAGGACCCTGAAAAATCCCATAAGCAAATGCATTAGTTAAAGTCTCTAATCAAGTCATTAGCGTGCAAATGAGCTCTAACCGATGTATTAGTATGCAAGACAAGAGTAGAAAGACCACCATTGCTAGAGATTAGTAAATGACCCTTGTGCCCTTGCAAGTATCAGGCAACTAGTAAGTGAACCAAGGGCAAAAGAGACTTTGTAGCTCAGAGTTGGGATATGATCATGGCTACAATAGCATAGCTAGCATATAAATCGAAGGCAGCCACTCACAGAGCCCACAGACATCCATTCGACACTCTCCAGCCTCCCAATCGAGAGAAGAAGAGAGGACAACCGAAGGAAACCAAGGAGGAAAGAGAGCCGACCAAGAGGGGAGCTAGCGAACCAGGGGATCGGCCACCTCGACCCTCAGCAACAACCAGCCGTACCAAGCCAAGCCGAACCAAGCCAGCTGAGGAGAGGAGCAGGAGGGCAACTCGAGAACACCCGGCTACCTCTCCGACCACCTCTCTTTCCATAGATCAAGAACCAAACTGAACCATCTCCTAGGAGCAAGTAAGCAGTAGTAGTAGAGTAGTAGCAGCAATAGTAGTAGAGTAGAGTAGTAGTAGCAGTAGAGTGTAGAAGAAGTAGATCGGGTCAAAAACTTGTGTGGCCTCAGATCTAGAGCTAGAGGGAGGCTGCATTGCTCGTCCCGAAGTTCACCCACACCCCTGTGCATGGATGAACGCCGGTATCGCCGCAACGCCTCCATCCCATAGTTTTTCCTTAAGCTCAACTCATCACCGACCAAACTCACCTCAATAGCAGCACAAAACCGCAGTAGAACTAACCATAGGGACCAAACCGAAACCACCCAAACCTCAATTGCAAAGCCCAAACAGAAAAATAGCAACAACAAACCCTAGAATAGAACACAGGAGGGGAAACTAGTAGGAGAGCTGGGCTCAGTTGCGGGCGACCGAGCCCAAGGCGGTGTGTTTGGGGCCGGCAAATCCAGAGCGACGCTAGGGGCCAGTGAGCTTCGCCAGAAGTGGATGAAGCCAGTGGCCGAGAGAAAGAGAGAGGGGGGTCGAGAGAGAGGAGGAGGATTCGGTAGAGGAGAGAGGAAGAGCGAGGGGAGAGAGGTGCGGCACCGAGGAGAGCTCCGCCAGGAGGGACTCGGCTGAGAAGCCGTCACCCGGGAGGAGGAGCCGAGGAGGTAGTCGGCCGTTGATGAGAGGGAGAGACAGGAGGAGTTGAGTGTGTCACTCAAGAGAAGGGGAGAGGAGAGGCCGAAGCTTCGGTTAGGTGGAGAAAGAAAGGAAAAGAAAAAGAGATGAAGGGGTAAGGAGAGAAAAGAAGAAACAGAGAAGAAAAGGAAAGGAAAGAAGAGAAAAGAAAAGAGAGAGAAAAAATGGGAAAACATTTCGAGTGTCACAAACCTCTATTAGTTTAGCTAAACTCTAACGGTTCATTTAAAAATAAAAAAGATATTAGATAACAGTGATTCATTAAATAAGCAATTATGTAAAACTTGTGTCGGCGTACTTTACGCCAGGGTACCCTCTCCGCCGCAAACAAGTCAGATGGCCCGGCGAGCAGGCGGGCGACCAGGATCCTCTCGCCGGGCGTCGGCCCACGTGGCGGCCTGGCGAGCAGGCCCCTCTCGTCGGGCCTCGGCCCACGTGGCGGCCTGGCGAGCAGGCGGGCAACAAGATCCCACTCGCCGGGCAGCCAGGTCAAGTGGACGACCAAAAGGATGAAATGGAGGCTTCGCCCCGAAGCCTCCTCCCTCTGACACACTGTGTCAGGGCCATTAATTGCAAAGACTGCCCGTCCCTCTAACGCCTCACACCTAACCCGGGCGGACCGGGCGAAGATGTACAACAACACGAAGAATGAGGCTGGGAGGCATGACTGATGTGACGTGTGTAATAATGAGTCGTAGTTCAGCATGATGTCACCTTCTCACCTGCCCAAGCCAACACCATCTATATAAGGGAGCTCGGGTGCATGGAGGAAGGGGGTTCGGTGGCTGGAGAGTCGGTTTTCTAGACTCAAAGTTCTGGTCTTCTTCCTGAGGAAGAAGCATTGTAACCATTTCCACATATTCAACAACGATCTAGCAGGACGTAGTGTTGTTACCCACACCGGGGGCCCGAACTTGGGTACATCAGTGCGCTACTAGTTCTTCTCCTCGCCCTCAGGTGTTGTGCGTGTTCCTTGGTCTGTTGATCGCCGAAAGCCCTCGAGAGAGCATCGCTGGGTGTGCCGCCGCGAAAGCACCCCTACCGAACTAAATTTGTTCGCCCAGGAGATATCCTGCCGGCCAAAAATGCCGATAACTTGCAAATCCATGAACAATTAAAAATAAGAATTAACACCCTTCTTTAAATAATATTGCTACTATTAAAATTGTTGGACGCCATGAATCATGTTCAAAATTAATATGATATAATTTTCAGGACAAGAACTGAATAAATCAGACCATCGTCTCCAGCTTTCGAGCGAGGACGATTATATTTTCCAGGGTTCAGGCACGTTTCTTTAATCATATTTTATTAAATGTTTTCAATGCTTTCATTAGTTACATCACTGCATTGAAAAATTTATGTTGCAAACAAAACCTTAAATTGAATGCGGATGGATAGTATGGATTGAGAAATGGATGGATGGTGTGGGAATTGGATTTGGTTTTAGATGGGTTTATCTAGTGAATGGATTAGTTGGCGTATGTTTATTATGGTAGGTTGAGGGTGCCAATGAGAAGGATTGTTCGCCGGTCGGGTAATGAGCCATAAATTTCAGTATCAACCATAGTATGTGGAATCGGTCAGAAGATGTTATCTGTAACATCCTCGTTTTGGCTTTCTGGAGAAAAACCTAATTTAAATAAAGTAAATTCAAATTTGGAGTTTCTTTGGTGTTTATATTAACCTGGCATCCATTCCCCTTCGAAATCGGGAATTAATTCCCTCCCGGGCGAAAAATCGGGTTTTCCAGTTCCCGCCGGGACCCGAAAATTCACCCGAGTCCAAAAATGCTCCAAAAATCTCCAAACCGCTTCTAAAATGTTCCAAATATTCCGAAATGATTTTAGGAATCATTTCCCGGATTTTTGGACCCCCGTTCCTATTTTATCTCGCGCGGCTTTTGTTTAATGCCTGCGATCCGCGCCCGATTATTCAATTCCACAAAAATCCTCCAAATTCAACCAAACCACTTCCATTGAGTTCCAAATAACCTAAAATGGCTCTAGGAATTTTTCCGGAATTTTTAGGCCATTTTTCCTTATTTTTCCCTAGGGTGGAACATTTGCGTAAAAGAGGGCCAATGAGGAGGTGCCACGTGGCAGTCACTATTCATCATCTTCAACCTCTTGCCATGCATGAACTTTGGAGCTCCAAGCAAGCAAAAATGGTGGATGCCCTCTTTAAATCCATCTAGCTCCTCCTATACAACTACAAATCGATAACGTCAGGATCCGTTGGACTCACAACGGACTCCTCTTCCTATACATGGGGATAATGCCCCAAATCTCGCTAATTTTTGAGCAGTTTGCGTGAAACCGAAACCGACTCTTTTGGAGATTGCGCCGTTCCTAGTCCGTTCGCGTGATTCCGCCTCTCATCTCTCCGTATAAGAGTCCTCTTTCCGTTGGTGTAACCCTTCTTTAGCCTCTCAAACCCAATCGGCCGCAAGATCAAGAAAACCGACGAACTCTCGTGTTCTTCGCGTTCTTCGTGTTCTTGCTCATATCTCCCTCCTCGGTGGTTCAATTTCTATTCCGATTCTTTTGTTGACTCCGTGAGGAAGTCTAGATTCTAATCCTTCCATTGATTTTAGGTTTCATCGATCGTGGGCGACGAATTTCGCGTTTTGCTCGTTTCGGCCGAACCGCCGTTAAATCGTCGATTTCTTCAATTCCGGTGAGTTTAGGTTCAATTCCTTCATCCTAGATGTTGCTAAGGAGGTCCTCTAGAGGTTCTAACTTTTGTTTGGATTGATTCCATGCAAAAATGAGGTAAAAATCAAGTTTTTAGGGAGAAGGCGTTCTTTGTTTTTTTGGAGTGCATGTGTTCTTGGTGGCCTTGGGCCGTGCTCGCCGGAGCCGTCGCCGGCCGGCCGCCGCCGCCCGCCCAGCTGCCCGCGCGCCCGCGCCCGCCGCCGCCCGGCGCCGCAGCCAGCGCTCGATCAATGCCTGGTCTTGTCCAGACATGTGGCGAGTCCGCTTGCTAGTCTTCGCGAGCCGCCAGCGTTGAGGACCGGCCGTTCTACTTCACGGCCGAGAGACCGATTCGTCTGCACGCGCCAGGACGCGCCGAAAGGCTATCCTCATGTTGGGGCAGAGCTACCGCGACATCTTTGAGAACTCCGTCTGCATTGTTTCCGCTTCGAGGTTGGGCGGGTGTCTGACCAGCTTAGGAGTTTGGCCCAGAGAGGGACCCGGCCGTGGTGCACTTGGGGTCACTCGTCCAGCGCAGGATGAGGCCTACGTCCGGATGTCGGCCGACGAGTCTGGTCTCGGGACTTGATTTGCGGCGAGAGAGGATCTCTCGGTTTGAGGAGGAGAGGAGGAGCCTCCCATCGCCTCCACCGCCAGCGCCAGGCAGAGGCACAGCCTGCGGTGCCGCCGCCACCAGCCCGGTTCGGGAGGAACCGCCGCCCGCGACATCCTGCAGGACGCGCCGCCACCTAAGCGTCATCAAGGCCTGAGGCTTGGACTCTGCAGCGCAAGTCCGTTCGTCTCCCTTCGCCGCCGGGGTTTTCTCTCGATTGCTTTGGCTGCGCTGAAGGAGCAGGATCTTCGGCGGCCGCTTCACCTTCCCGCAGCGGGAGCGAGGAGGAGGAGGAAGAGGAGGACTGCCCCGTAGCGTCTTCGCCCAAATGACGCGAGTTCTTAGATAGTTTTAGTCTGCGGGATCTTAAATTTGTCGCGTTAGAGCGTTGAATAAGTGATTGCTGGATTGTATCGTGCCTTTAGGCATTTGTGATACAGCCACCTCCAAAACTATTTGATTTTAATTGAAGTTTAGTTGGTTTTTCTTTCGGTTGTGTGCTCTTGTGGTTGTGCCCTTGTGTTGAGGATGTGGTTTAGTTCCCCGTTGCTTACCTATGCTTCTCCCTCTTTCCTTGTGCTTGACCGCCTTGTGCAGATGGAGAACGTTGGTCGTGGTCGTGGTCGTGGAAGGCCCGCAGGCCGTGGTAGAGGCCGTGGACGAGCCCGTGGACCGGTGCACTTTCAAGAGGAAGCAGAGTATGTGGAGCCACCGCAGCCGCAAGGACAAGAGCAAGTGCAACACCCTGCCGCTCAGCATGATCCGCCGCCGCCCCCACCACCAGCGCCGCCAAACATGGAACAGATGATGGCGATGCAGCCAGATTCTTCAGCGTTAGCTCGAGCGTCTGAACCAACCTCAAGCGGCGGCGGCTAGCTCAAGCTCAACCGCCCCAATCTAAGTTTGGGGAGTTCATGAGACTCGACCCGACTTTTGTGGATCCGCAGATCCGCTGGATGCGGATGATCGCTCAAGGAAGTTGGCGTAAAGCGCACTTGGCTCAGTGCGATGACATAGAGAGTGTGCAGTACGCGTCTCACCAGCTCAAAGGAACTGCAGCCAACTGGTGGGAGAACTACTGTGCCGCCCATGCCGACCCGCAGAACATCCCATGGAATGAGTTTGTGGAAGCCTTCAGAGCTACTCATATCCCAAGGGGGATTATGGAAATGAAACGCCGGGAGTTTCACAAGCTTCAGCAAGGGAACTTGTCGGTATCGGAGTATCTTAACCGCTTCACACAGCTGTCCCGGTACGCGACCGCAGATGTCGCCACTGACGAGGCCAAGATTTGGCGATTCATGGAGGGCCTTGACCCCAACTTGAAGGTACAGCTGGTTTCAAGCGACTACCCGTCGTTCCAGCACATGATCAACAAGGCGCTGATTCAAGAGGATGCTCGGCCACGCCTTTTGAGTCGCGCAAGAGAAAAATGATGTTTCAGACTCGGTAGCCGGTGCCGGCCTGTGCCCCGCGCACTTTTCAGCGGCAGAGTCTAGCAGGCCAGCCAGTAGCCGCGGCCCCAGGACCCCAATGTCTACCCCGCGCCCCATCGACAAGCCCTGCGAGCGGTGCAGAGCTCAAGCTCGTAAGAGTGGGACAAGAATGGCAGGAGTGCAAGGCTTTAATCTGCGAGGAGATGGGGCACTACGCCAACAATCGCCCCGAAGCGTCGGTCATCACCCGGTGAGGTTCAACCAGGATCGACGCCCGGCCGCGCCCCTGCGCCGGCTCAAGGAAGAGGAACCCTCGAGACTCGCGCCGCCAAGGACTGGCAGGAAGAGGGCGTGTGAACCACATCACCGCGAAAGAGGCTCGGAGATGCGCCAGGCGTGGTCTACTGATGCGTTCGTTGTGAACTCAATACCGCTTGATTCTGTTTGATTCTCGTGCAACTCATTCATTTATTTGAGTACTTGGTTAAAAAGCATAAGCCAGGACACCTTACGCTTAAGAAACCCTTTGTTAGTACAATCCTCGAAAAGAATTAAGAACAACTTCGCATGCGTCCGAAAATGGATATAGTAATAAAAGGGGTAAAGTTCCTAGCGAACTTAATACTGTTGGATACTAAGGGTATAGAAGTAATCCTTGGAATGGATTGGTTAACCAAGTACAAGGGTCAGATAGACTGTGCTAGTAGAGCTATCTCTCTTACTGTACTGAGGGGATTAGAGTGGAGTTCTTATCTAATCTTGCCTCTAAGGGGTAGCACCTAAACCGTTTGAAAGGTACTTCGTTGGAGAAGGTACCGATCGTCAATGAGTACCCGGATGTGTTCCGGATGAGTTGCCTGGTATGCCACCAGATCGAGATGTGGAATTTGTGATTGAGCTAGTACCTGGTACCGCTCCAATCTCGAAGAGACCGTACCGACTGCCTTCTAACGAGTTGGTCGAGATGAAGAAGCAGATTGAAGAACTGCAAGAAAAAGGATTCATCAGACCCAGTTCTTCACCTTGGGGATCGCTTTCGTGATCTTTGTGTCCAAGAAGGATGGTAGTGCGAGAATGTGCATCGACTACATGTCGTTGAATGAGGTTACGATCAAGAACAAGTATCCGTTGCCTCGGATAGATGATCTGTTTGACCATTGAAGGGAGCTCAAGTCTTCTCCAAAATAGATTTGAGATCGGGATATCATCACCAAGATAAGAAAAGAGGATATTCAAAACAGCCTTCACCACCCGATATGGATCAGTATGAGTTCACAGTCATGTCTTTTGGGTTAACCAATGCTCCTTCTTATTTCATGAATCGATGAATAAGGTGTTTATGGAGTATTTAGACAAGTTCGTCGTAGTATTCATCGGCGACATTCTTGTCTATTCCAAGAGCAGAAGAGCATGAAGACCATCTCATGATAGTCTTGGAAACGCTAAGAGCGCATCACCGTATGCTAAGTTTAGCAAATGTGACTTCGGGTGAAGGAAGTGTCTTTCCTGGTCATGTCATTTCACTGCAGGAGTAGCATAGATCCAAATAAAGTGAGAGATGTTTTGGATTGGACACAACCCAAGTCAGTCCCGGAGATCCGAAGTTTTCTTGGATTAGCTGGTTATTATCGGAGATTCATTGAAGGTTTCTCGAAGATAGCCAGACCTCTTACTCAGCTTCTAAAAAAAAGAAAAGAAGTTTGAATGGACTAAAGCCTGTGAGCAAAGTTTTCAGGAGTTGAAAAAGAGATTAACCTCAGCCCCAGTGCTTATTTTACCAGACATCCATAAGGGCTTTGAAGTGTATTGTGATGCTTCGAAGCAAGGACTTGGATGTGTTATGATGCAAGAAGGAAAGGTAATAGCCTATGCTTCAAGACAACTGCGACCTCATGAAGAAAACTATCCTGTTCATGACTTGGAGTTAGCACTTGATTGTGCAGCGCTCAAGATATGGAGACATTACTTGATCGGCAATAGATGTGAAATCTATACGGATCATAAAAGTCTAAAGTATATCTTCACTCAGCCTGATCTTAACCTGAGGCAGAGAAGATGGTTGGAGTTGGTGAAAGATTACAATCTGGGAATTCATTATCACCCTGGAAAAGCGAACGTAGTTGCGGATGCTTTGAGCAGGAAAACTCACTGCAACAATATGAGGGTGCAACAAAGCCAACCAGTACTTCACGATGAATTTCGGCGCCTTAACCTGGAATTAGTAAATGAAGGATGCATTTATTCTTTGGAGGTCAAAACAACCCTTGAGGATCAGATCCGAGAAGCTCAGAAGGACGATAAAGGTATTGCCAACCTGAAGGAAGGCCTAAAGAAAGGAAAGCACCCCGGATTTTCAGAAGATGACCAGGGAACTGTTTGGTTCGGGAAAAGAATAGTGGTCCCTAACCAAGAAGAAATCAAGAACGTGATCTTGAAAGAGGCTCACGATTCAGTTTACTCCATTCACCCAGGAGGCACAAAGATGTATGCAGATTTGAAAGACAAGTATTGGTGGTCCAATATGAAGAAAGAAGTTGCAGACTTCGTAGCACGGTGTGATGTGTGTCAGCTGGTAAAAGCAGAACATCAGAGGCCAGCCGGTCTATTGCAGCCCTTGCAAGTGCCTGTATGGAAATGGGAAGAAATTGGAATGGATTTTATAACTGGCTTACCCAAAACCAAGTCCGGTTATGATTCCATCTGGGTTATTGTGGATCGATTGACCAAAGTGGCCCACTTTATCCCTAAGAAAGACGATTTATTACGGAGATAAGCTTGCCGAGTTGTATATGGCTAAGATTGTGTGTTTACACGGTGTGCCAAAGAAGATTGTGTCGATCGAGGTTCCCAGTTCACCTCGAGATTCTCGGCAAAGAATTGCATGAGGTATTGGGCACGAATCTTAATTTCAGTACTGCGTATCATCCCCAGACGGATGGCCAGACCGAAAGGGTCAATCAAATTTTAGAGGATATGTTGAGAGCTTGTGCTCTAACATATAAAGGTTAAATGGGATCGAGAATTTGCCCTATGCAGAGTTTTCCTATAACAACATTATCAAGCGATGCGAAGATGGCACCTTTTGAAGCTTTGTATGGAAGAAAATGCAGGACACCATTATATTGGAAAGAGACCGAAGGAGGACAAATCATCGGACCCGATGTTCTGAAAGAAGCCGAAGAGCAAGTCAGACAGATCCGGGCAAATCTGAAGACAGCTCAGTCCAGGCAGAAAAGTTATGCGAACAATCGTCGAAGGGAATTAAGCTTTGTATCTGGAGATCATGTGTATTTGAAGGTATCCCCTATGAAAGGAATGAAACGATTCCGCGTCAGTGGAAAATTAGCACCCCGCTATATCGGACCATTCAAGGTGATTGCCCGAAAAGGCGAAGTTGCTTATAAGTTGGAGTTGCCGCCACAGCTGTCAGAGGTACATGATGTCTTTCATGTGTCTCAGTTAAAGAAGTGTCTCCGAGTGCCCGAGCAGCAGATGCCGTTGGAAGACATGGAACTGAAAGAGGACTTGTCTTACCCGGAGTATCCCATCAAGGTTTTGGATGAAGCCGAGCGTCGGACACGAAGTCGAGTGATCAAGTTCTGCAAGGTTCAGTGGAGCAACCATTCTGAGAAGGAAGCTACTTGGGAGCGTGAAGAAGATCTTCGAGCAGAGTTCCCTAACCTTTTTCTTTCTCCGTCTGAATCTCGGGGACGAGATTCTCTCTAAGGGGGGTAGGTTTGTAACATCCTCGTTTTGGCTTTCTGGAGAAAAACCTAATTTAAATAAAGTAAATTCAAATTTGGAGTTTCTTTGGTGTTTATATTAACCTGGCATCCATTCCCCTTCGAAATCGGGAATTAATTCCCTCCCGGGCGAAAAATCGGGTTTTCCAGTTCCCGCCGGGACCCGAAAATTCACCCGAGTCCAAAAATGCTCCAAAAATCTCCAAACCGCTTCTAAAATGTTCCAAATATTCCGAAATGATTTTAGGAATCATTTCCCGGATTTTGGACCCTGCTCCTATTTTATCTCGCGCGGCTTTTGTTTAATGCCTGCGATCCGCGCCCGATTATTCAATTCCACAAAAATCCTCCAAATTCAACCAAACCACTTCCATTGAGTTCCAAATAACCTAAAATGGCTCTAGGAATTTTTCCGGAATTTTTAGGCCATTTTTCCTTATTTTTCCCTAGGGTGGAACATTTGCGTAAAAGAGGGCCAATGAGGAGGTGCCACGTGGCAGTCACTATTCATCATCTTCAACCTCTTGCCATGCATGAACTTTGGAGCTCCAAGCAAGCAAAAATGGTGGATGCCCTCTTTAAATCCATCTAGCTCCTCCTATACAACTCCACATCGCGAGCAGTAGGATCCGTTGGACTCACAACGGACTCCTCTTCCTATCCATGGGTATAAGGCCCCCGAAATCTCGCTAATTTTTGACCGGTTGCGTGGAAACCGAAACCGACTCTTTTGGAGATTGCGCGGCCGTTCCTAGTCCGTTCCGCGTGATTCCGCCTCTCATCTCTCCGTATAAGAGTCCTCTTTCCGTTGGTGTAACCCTTCTTTAGCCTCTCAAACCCAATCGGCCGCAAGATCAAGAAAACCGAAGCGAACTCTCGTGTTCTTCGGCGTTCTTCGTGTTCTTGCTCATATCTCCCTCCTCGGTGGTTCAATTTCTATTCCGATTCTTTTGTTGACTCCGTGAGGAAGTCTAGATTCTAATCCTTCCATTGATTTTAGGTTTCATCGATCGTGGGCGACGAATTTCGCGTTTTGCTCGTTTCGGGCCGAACCGCCGTTCGTCGTCGATTTCTTCAATTCCGGTGAGTTTAGGTTCAATTCCTTCATCCTAGATGTTGCTAAGGAGGTCCTCTAGAGGTTCTAGCTTTTTGTTTGGATTGATTCCATGCAAAAATGAGGTAAAAATCAAGTTTTTAGGGAGAAGGCGTTCTCTGTTTTTGGAGTGCATGTGTTCTTGGTGGCCTTGGGCCGTGCTCGCCGGAGTTGCCGCCGGCCGGGCCGCCGCCGCTTCGCCATGGCCGCCGCCGCTGAAGGCCGGCCACAAGGCCTCACAAGGCCGCCGCCGGCTGAAGTCGCCACGGCTGAAGCTCGCCGAGTTCGCCGCCGCCACGGACCCGCCACGGCCGCCTCCCCTTCCTCTCTCTCCCTTCCTTTTTCTCTACCTCTCTCTCCTCCATGGATGGCATGAGAGCTTCCAGAGGAAGCTTCCTCTCTTTCCTCTCTCTATGACGCGTGGGCCCCACGTCATACACTCCAAAGCCAAGTCAAACCAGTCAACGTCCGGTCAAAGCGCAGTCAAACGTTGACTCGGTCAAACGGAATATTCCTGAATATTCCGGTTTTCGATTTATTCGAATTCAAACTTCTAAGCTCATAACTTCCTCATCCGAACTCCGTTTGATCTCATTCAAATTTCTAAATTCATCTAAAATCAAGACCTTCCTGCCAGTACTAATTTTATAATTTTTGGATTTTATTTATTTTCTGTTATTTATTTGTTGCCTCGTTTTGCGTGTAGTCGACGATCCCGCCATGACCACGATTTCGCCGTCGAGCCTTCCGAAGTTCGACACCGCCGCCAAGAATCGAAGGCAAGTCTCCTTGATGCACTTTGCTCCTATGTTTGCGAAAGGATTTAAAATCGTTTATAAAGTTGCATGGCTATGTTTAATTAAATATGCCAAATATAAGAGCTAGTTATTAGAACTTGTTGTTTCCTCCATGACATTGTTAATCATAGCCATTGTAACCCTCGATCATTGTTTATACCATGCCTATGTTTATATGGTATCCGTTGCTTTGTAGTACGGTAGAATTGCTTAGGACTTTTTCCGACAAAACAACCCATGGGTGGGATTATTCAAAAGAATGTTATTAAATGTGATTTGAAGGTTTTATTATGATTTTGGTCCTGTTTTCTAAAATAAAAGAAAAGGAAAATGATTTTGACTTGGGCGGCATGGAATGTCGGGTGGAAGCGGATCAAGCCTTGATCCTTTTGTGCAAGTACCGCCCCAAGTCATATAAGGACCGACGCTTATGATTGCCATTTTAAGCATAACCGTACTACCACATGTCTATAATGAGTACGACTGGCTCACTAATTTGTAGAAGCCTAGTTTAGACTCACCACTCGGTTGTTGTGTGAGAGCGGACGGAGGCATTGTTGTGGATGTTGTTTTGCTCACACTGGCGCAAGAGGGGCTTACATCTTTGGGTGGAGGGAACCCTAACAATGGTGAAACCTCGGGGTGGGTCTAGCTAGGTAGATACATTGTAACGGCCTTGTCAAGATATCCTGTAGGCACACCTAAGGAAGTGTGTTAATTGCATGGCAACAAGGGTATATCTTGTCTTGTGGGTAAAGTTGTACACCTCTGCAGAGTATAAACTATTCGAATAGCCGTGCCTACGGTCAAAGGCAAAGCGAAGAATGCTTTCATATTGGTAGACTTTGTTTTTGTTTTTAAAACCAAAAAGTGTTTTGTTTTGGGGTTCGGGAGTGGTTAGAACTCTCGAACGTTGTTTGGCGGAAAGAGCCAACCAGGTGGAAAGAACCTGCTTTACATTTGACGGATGGAGTCGCATGATTAACTTTGATCTTTTAAACTGTTGGCGGATAGAGCCTTTATGTTAGTGATGGTGGATGGAACTTCACTACAATAATAAATAATTCAATTATTAAAAAGAGTTGTAAAATATGCCTTGTGAAATTTATTACTTAAGTATGATTTAATCAAATGTGGCTTTATGCAAATAAACCCTATTAAGCTTCCTTTGGAAAGCCCCTCATGATCATAATTTCCCGACTTGCTGAGTACTTTTGTACTCACGTGCTACACCAACATTGTAATCATCAGAAATTTATCAAGATGCTGAGGAAGAAGAGGAGTTCTTCGAGGAGGATTGCCAGGAGGACTAGTTGCGTTCCTAGTAAATGCTTTGTGGCGTTGTGGCGTTCGCTCGTTGCTCTCTTTTTGCTTCCGCTGTTTTGAGTGTCCGGTCGTTGGACCGAGTATTGTAATAAGTGGCCATGTGGCCCATACTTGAATATTTACGTTACAAGTTTCGTTATGTTCGGCAATGATGTATCACTGTGACTGTGTGTACTAGCTACTGATCTGGGACTAGTACGGAAATACACAGGAGATTCTGGATAGCTGATCCGGGGTCCCACATTATCCTAGGAAGGTATTCTGATCTTCACATCGGGTAAGATTTGATAAATACACGTGTGAAGTTGGGTATGCTAGAAGGCCCAGAGAGGTGACATAGAAAATCAGCTGCGGTTGATTCTTTCAGGCTATATATTTATAAAGCAATGGGTTGTGTATCAGTATTGCTGTTGCGGTAGCATGATACAACTGTTAGCCGCGAGTCGGTAGACGGCCTAGGGAAGGAGTCCACAGCTCAGGTAACAGGGTTAGAGATCTAGTACTGGACTAGTGATAAACATTCTGGGGCCTCTCGTGTGGAGGTCACTATGGGTAAAGTGGTATAAACCTGCGCAGAGTCAAATCATGAATTCATGCCTGCCTCCTCAATTGGAAACTACGGAAGCTAAGTCTTCTTCATTTACGAGTGCTAGTAGCAATTTTGGATAATTAAAATCAACCCAACTTTCCTAACAAACTCTATTTTTATAAAAAGTGGATTTTGAGAAAAAGTGGACTTGGATGGATTTGAGAGGAATGATGTGAGGAAAAACTTTATCTATTGTATTTTGCTAATAATGCTTGCTGAGTACTTTGTCCTCACTCTTGCTAAACCTCCCTTTTCTAGAAACTGGCTCCGGTGTTCAAGCATCCGATTGGTTCGACGAGATGGCCGAGTACTACCAGGAAGGGTAGAGTGATGACTAGCCTGGGCATCAGCTTCGTTAGTATTTTGTGTAACTAGCAGGTATGTATGATATTTTTATTGTACTTAGATCTTATGTATAATTATGTTCTGGACATGTAGCTTGCGTGGCTTGGTTTGTAATAAAGTACATTCAATCTCTAATTATTGTTCTGCTGTAACACTCTGAATACGGTGTAGTAACTGATAAAGTATTGAGTTGCCTGATATTTTGTTAGCTACTATGCCGAGATTCATGTGATTAACTCAGTGTAATGACAGTGAAGCTGTTAATTACCTTGGGCTCATTATGCGGGTCGCCACAGGTGGTATCAGAGCAATGGTTACAAGAACCACGCAATTAAATAACTAGAGATTGGTAAGGAAGCCTAAGGGAAGGATTTCACTAGCTATATTTCATTAGCTATACTGTAACTCTTAACCTGTCAAATAATGGTACAAAGTGCCACTTTAATATTTTGTGGACAGTGGTTAGACTGCCACTACTAAGTAGATCCTTTTTAAGGGGGATAGCGGCGCATACTTAGTTTCCTTGTTGTATGAGTACATATATGGTGTGGTTTAGTATAACATTGTTGCGTAAATCCTTTTATTTATATTATCTGGCCATTCATAATCGCATCTCTAGCATGGCATATTATCGTGCTCAATATTCCTGAAGCATGGCATACCATCATGTTTAATATTGTTGAACATAGAATAAGGTGGTTGAAGAATTGTCTCTATCCTGCAAAAGCTAGTGGCCATAATTGCATTCACAATGATCCATGTTTGCATTTTATCATTCATTTCGGTAATGCTTTAGTTACTCCAATGCAGATTAGATGCTAAAATGTTAAGGATGCTAGTGTATAATTATTTCTATTCTGCAAGAGCTAGTAACCATGATTATATTCATAATGATTCATGTTGATATTTTATTATTACATTCCAGAAGTACCTTCACTGTTCCAACTTAGGTTAGATAGGTTTCATTTAATCAATTAATTATGCATATTCCTATTAGACATCATATGCATAGTCGATATCATACTTTATAAATGCATTCTAGCAATTACATTACCATCAAGTTTAATATTCCGGTGCATGATGATAAGTAGATAGGTTCATTAGTCAAGAATGATGTTGTTACTTGTTTTAGAGACCAGCTATAGCGTAGAAATTTTATATTGTGAAATTTGTTTTATGTGATTAAATGGCTGAATACAACAAATAAAAATAGGAGCTAAGGATAGGAAATGCTCCTGGATACAGAATCCGTGGCGTACTTGGATATGCAAATCCAAGCGTGGCTCAAGCTCACAACTCAAGGAATCCTTGGTTCTTAGACATCAGGATTCATTAATGTTTTTCTTCTGTTGTTTTGATCTTGTGTCATGTTCTTCTCAAGATATTGTTGTGGGCTCAAGCGCGTCGGTCTTGAGAAGTTTTGATGCTTGGACACCATGTTTCTTTAGCATTTCCCTTATTTTATTCTGATCGTTATGCTATATTCTTCCTAAGTTCTTTTTTGTCCGTCTTAATTGTTTCTTTCTTCCTTGCTTTATATCTTACCTTCAGATGATTAGGTAGATGATATTTTATGATTTTGAAATGGAGTGACGAACGAGAGTGAAATATTTGATGTCTTCTCTCTTCTTTAAAACGAAAACCATTATGGACTCTATTCACAATAACACCTCTCATCTTACAATGGAATGCTGGCATCATTAAAATTTTCAACCTTTACCTTCTCTACACAATAAGACCTCTTGTCTTATAAATGAATTCTGATAATGGTAATTGTCCAACTGTTCCTTATAAAATTATTCTAGCTAAATAGAAAAAGGGTAATTAAAACTAAAAATCTTCTTAAGACAAAGAATCAACTAGTTATGTCTCGTTAATGCTTTCTTTTGCAGGATGTCGAACCGTGAGGTAGTTGAGCAAGACCTGATTCTTAGGTTAGGATCTGTCCAAAGCCCACCTAATGTAGTAGAACTACCACCTGCACCTCTCCAGGACCTAAATCAACCCATTCCTCCACCGTCTAAGCAGCCAACTCCTCCAAGAGGCATAGCCAGTACAGCTAGATCCCATGAGCACCTAGACCAGCTAGAGAGAGTCCACATGTACTTAGAGAGCTCCAAAAAAGAAGCCTAAAAAAACCAAAACCGATACCTGGAAGCAGCCCAGGAGAACCAAAATCAATTTATGGAAGCTCTGTTGACCAACTTAATCCCTAGAGTCCAACAACATCACCCTAGCGGCAAAGTAACCTTAGGAGAATTCCTACAAACCCATCCCCCGACTTTCTCAAAAGCCACCGAGCCTCTTGAAGCTGATGATTAGCTTCGAGAAATAAAGAAGAAGCTAAACATTGTAGGCTGCATTGATCAAGAGAAAGTGAAGTATGCGGCCCATCAGTTCATTGGTCCAGCCGCAGTTTGATGGGAGAATTACTATGAGGCCTGCACAGAAGAACCCTCAATCACCTGGGTAGAGTATACTACCCAATTCCGTAGTGCCCATATTCCCACAGGAGAATTGGATATTAAGATATGGGAATTTTGGGATTTGACTCAGGGGAATAAGAAGATGGCTAAGTACTTACAAAAGTTTAATGAATTATCTCGGTATGCCCCTGATGAAATGGTTACGGATGTCAAATAGATATACCACTTCAAGAAAGGGATGAACCCCTACATTAGGATGCTCCTATTCACCCAAGAATTTACAGAGTTCCACAAGTTAGTAAACCGTGCCATAATCTTAGGGATGAGCAAGCCGATGTAAATGAGGAGAGGAGAAAGAAGGTTAGAATTGATACTCAGACACCAACTTTCAGCCACTTGTCCAAGACTTCGAATATGAAGAGTCAAACATGAAATCGGTGGCACATGATGTAGACAGGTTCAGGGCTCCGGGCGGAGTAATACCCTACTCCTGTATGGATGTAGTATGGAGTCGGTGAAACAAAGTACAAAGTAGGATGCCTAACTCTAATTACAATGAAGATTATCTCTGGGATATGGCTAAGATCTAGCTTACGAACTATCAAAGCCCGGTTCGTTGGTTCGAGAGTCCTCTTTTTTTCTTCCCCAAAAATCTCTTTGCCTCTGTTCTTATATAGTTGGGGTAGCCTCTTAACGGGTTGTAGTCAGTTTGAGATACCATATTGTACTTGAAGAGGAGTTCACCATTCCGAGATCTTCGTAGCATATCCAAACTTCGTACTCGAGTTGGTTCCCTCCTAACGGGAACATGACCAAGTCCTTTCCAAATGCTTGTGTCAACATATATGGTATGATCTTTGAGTTTTCTATACATGTTCATATCCCATATTTAAATATTTAATAGTAGCCCCTGAACTCTGCTCAGCAGAGGGTCTTCTCAAGCACTCGATTGATAACTGGCCAAGCTCTGACTTGGTCGAGTAATGCCTTACTTGTTTGTGGTTGAACAACTCGAGCAGAGTGGAATCGCTAAGTATCAAGTAGGAAACATGCTGGGTCGAGCGCCCTACCATTAGCCCATCCCGAGTCCTTAGGATAACCACATATAACTCGATGCCGACTCGACGACTCAATTTTGAGTAGAGTTTAGAAAAAATTCAAAAAATATAAGCATCGGGAAGTGGATCATTTATTGTCATAGCCTGCAATGCCTGAATGCATTGCCATCTTTTCATGTTTCTCTCTAATCGACTCACTGTGTCGTGGGGAATGAATCGTCTGCCATTGTAGAAAGTTTTGGCATTATAAATTCTCATACTTGGAACTATAGCCGCTCCCCTCAACCTTACTTTCAAAAACTCAGTTGCGCTCCTTAAACCCAGCGCCGCTACCTTCGAAGAACTCTTCTTGTGCCTTCTTCAATGGGGTCCTGCCCCTTAGCTAGCACCGAAGATGTTCCGCCACCAGAGAAGAAAACTAAGACGACCAAGGCGGCCTTCGAAGATGAAACGCCCAAGAATGTGTGACAAAAGTTGATAATGACAGAGAAGCATCTCGTCGAGCTCGAGGTAGACGACTTCGTTCCCCTCGGGAGTTCTTCCATTGGAGGCCGTCAGTTGGTGAGTCGTATCCCACCCCCAAATATGAAGATGAGCCTGTTGTTTTTGAGGCCTTCTTCCGCTGTGAACTCAGTTTCCCCCATCCCCGTTTCTACTCAAAATCTTGGATTTCTACCGGATCCAGCTTTTCAACCTAAGCCCCAATTAGGTTACATTCATTGATTTTCTTGACATTATGGTAGAAGCAAATTGACAGCAAAGAATTACTCAGAGATGCTTGGTTTTGGATTGAGGTGGTCATTATTGAGTTTACCTCTGGAACATTTGGGCATACATGTCAAGGCCTAACCCAAACTCATATATCATTATTAGGTTCAAGAGAAATTAAAAGAGCCCACAAGAACGAATTAACTTCAAACCATTGAACATTTATTGCACATAGCTGGTAATCTCATCCAGTATGAGGGCCTTCCCTGTAACCTACGCACGTACACAATGAACTAGTTAGGCAGGCATATCCAAGAATCAGTGGGAACATAACTCAAGTTAAGTCAGGATTCCTTGAATAAATGGAGAAAGCAAATGAGGTACCGTTCTCGGTTTTGAACTCTCACACAGGAAAGCTAGCTGGTAGGTTCAGAATTCTCTTGAAAGAAAAAAAACAATAAAATAAATTGGAAAAAGGCTAGAGAAACATCAGTGTGTTTATTTATGCAAAAAGAGATAACAAAAGCTGGGCCCTATCTGTGAATGATTGTATTCATATGTGACGTGATTTGCTCTAGGATCTAGTAATAATTAACTGAAAGCATGGAATATGGCACATGACTTCCGTTCTTACTTGACTATAGAAATGCCTACATACGTAATCGCCCAAATATTTGGCTGACTTGGCATAGTTAGTTGTTCTTCTACACTCATGACACAAGCATTAACTAATTAGCTCCACAGGCTATATTATTTGCTTAGATTATATGCTGATTCTTTTTTCTATTCTAATTTGAAGCTTTACACTTGCAATAGCAAATATACAGAAAGGACAATGTTTATATTCATTTCTTTTGACACGGTTGAGACATATATACTGCTTTATTACCGGCTAAGCTAACTAAAGATTCATCCATACAACATACCTTCCCATTCCAGTAGGTAGAATGGCGATCGAAATGACGCGACACCAAACACTTTATATAAAGGTCATCAACTTAGCAAGGAAATTGGCATGAAAAGGATCTGAAATTAAATTAGGTACAACTAAGCAAGCAGAGTAGGGCCACAAGAAAGATCGAGTGTGTAACAAATTCCTCACCATAAAACCACCGCCATCCAACACCTCGGGAAGAAGCGGCGAGTTGCCTGGCTGTGACTCTGCGAGTGCTCCAGCCGAGGAAGGTGTGCGCGTAAGTAGGCACAACAAACATAGGAGTGGCTTGGTATGATGGTTTCTTGCTTTCTTGCTAGGACAAGAGATGAGGTTTCTACAGGGACACCATCAGATCTGCTCATGTTCACAATAACCAAACCAAGAACAAAAGCTAATCATGGGGGGCATGGTAATTAAGGGAGAGAGCCAGTGGATGCAGTGGGAGGAGGCAAAAGAGGTGGTAGAGTAGCACGTGCGGGCGAGGAATGGCTAGGGTTCTGGGGGTGCCGAGCTAGCGATCACACAAGAATAATCAGACTGACGGATAGAGCGCGCGAGGCAAGGCATCGGAGTGGTCGGGGAAAGGGGAGCTAGCCAATCCATGCGAGGCAGGGGGGCCGACACCCCTCCCCTGTCAACGGAGGCTAAGAAGAAGGGGGCTGGAATGGGTTAGGTCGAGAAGGAATGGTGTGTCGCCTCAAGGGCTCCGCGAGTCCCGACTTCACGAGCCTGGAAGAGTCATCGACTGGGACACGAGGGCAGCCAGGTGGGTGTCGTGTGGCAAAAAATGGGGTGGGGTGATGTGCGCGGGGAAGGGACTCGAAGCCGCGTCATGGGCCTCGCAGCGAGGTGCGCTCCCATCGTGCCATGGTGCCTTTGCGGCCAACAGAGCTGGCGAAATTACTTAACCCATATCAACGGGCGAATAAACGGGTGACGTGATGCAGCGCGGAGCGAGCATGTCGCTAAAAAATGGTGTGGTTCACGGAGGAGGCCGCACTACTACATAATTGCTTATCACAGAAGGTTCAGAACTATCATCACAGCCGGTTTTTTGAATCGTCTGTAACCATGTGTCAGTGATAACAATAGCACATCACATCCGGTTCAAAACCCGGATACTCAGATCTCAACCCGGATACTCCGGATCAAAAGTTCGGATAATCCGACCTGACTGGCTCAACCATCTGTGAAACAGACAAGGGAAATGCAATTGTTTTTGAGATTTTGCAATGCAATTTTCATCCACTGAGCACAAAGCTGTCCTATGTATGATTTCCTGTCGTATCCCCCTTAATCGTACTGCCATTCTTAGACTCAAATAAATAAAAACATTACAACTAGAGTCTTGATGCCATCTTCACAAATTTAAATATACGTAGGGGCGTCTCATCGCTTTCTTATCATTATAAGTCCTCGATCTGTGAAATCATGTGCTGAAAAATTGGTTTTGAACTGAAAAATTAACTTAGATTTGAATTTGCAAAATGTGTTTGTTCATGTGTTTTGACAATTTGACAAGAAACAGTAAGTTACGCATTAGCGCCGGACAAAATTCTCAAGAAACAGTAAGTTTCCCATCTGCGACGGACAGTGTTTTTGGGTCTGTTGTGAACATGTTTTTGAGCCCATGACCGAAGTCATTTTCACATGTACAACGGACTAATTCTTTTTGTCCGTCGTGAATGGACTTTTTCTAGGGTTTTACTTTTGTGAAACCGAGCGTATGCGTTCTTGGCCGGACAAGCTTAAGGGTCCGTGAATGAACTTGTTTTGAGCTCATGACCGAAGCCATTTTTGCATGTACAACGGACCAACTTTGTTTGTCTGTTGTGAGCGTGTTTTTCGCGTTTGGTTGGCTTCTTGGAACAGAAACTTTTCCTTATACAACGGACCAACTTTGTTTGTCCGTCGTGAATCGTTTTCGCTCAATTAGGGTTTTGAAGCGATTTGGATTTGAATTTTGAATGTGAATTTGAAATTTGTAATGATTTCATGATGCTTCTTTTGAAGTGGACTTTATGCAATACTCATGTGAGTAGTTGCATGGATTGACATTGAGTCAAGTCGTGGACTTGTGCTCGGAATTGTTTTGTGGTTTGTTCATGTGCGGTATTGCTCGAAGACGAATGTGGTCGATGGCGGGACCGAACTAGGTTCATGGAGGAACCGAGGTTCGGGACTAGGTTCAGGAGGAACCGAGGTCTTGGTGGTCAAGGAATACATGCGGGACGATCGGGCTAAGAGACTGGTGCGCGTGCAGAATGGTTAGTCACGTGAGAATGGCAGGAGGTCATTCGCGTGCAAAGTGTTAGTCACGTGAGTATGGCAGGTGGCCATACGCGTGCAAAGTGTTAGTCACGTGAGTATGGTAGGGTTGCCATACGCGTGCAAGAGTTGTACTCGGCCAGGTTGGGCCAAGTAGAGTTGAGTTGGATACGGATTCCTTCTAGGGAATAGGAATCGTATTCAGAACTCTTTGTGGGTTGGTGCTTTAAATAGGTGGGGGGTCTCCTGTTGAAAGGCATCAAGGAGAGCTGAGCACATCAAGCTTTGAGCTTGGTTTTAGGGTTTGTACTCTTTTGATGAGAGTATTTTAGACAAGAAATAAAGATCAATTCTTCCAAGATTTTTGCGTGCTACAGTAACCACGTCGCTACAGTATTTTCTGTTTTGGTTCTTGTTTGCATGCTTGTTCTAGTTCTAGATTGGTTTTTGTTCTTAAAGTTTTATCTTGATTTGATCCATCAAAAACCTCTCTAGGGTATTGATCTAGTGTTTCTCAAAGTCTAGTTGATCAATCTTTTGTCGTTCTTGTTTAATCTTGAAGTTTTGATTAGATTGATTCTCGTCAAGTTCTGGATCAGCAAGCTTGCGAAGCTCATAACTTTTGATCCGTAAGTCCGATCGAGCTGATTCTTTTTGGGTTCGATTCGTATTGGAATCTAGTTTCTTGTGTCCAAATTTCAGATCGTTTCGACGGTTGGATCTCCGGGAATTCTCGTTTTACCAAACCTCTATCATTCTGTTTTTGTCGAAAACGAGGCAATTATTTGGTTCTGTTTTGGGGTGAACCTTTAATAAATCAAGAATTTGGTTTTAGCTTCCGCACAATCATTCACCCCCCCTCTGATTGCTATATTCGTATACTTCGATCCTACAAGTGGTATCAGAGCAAGGTTCTACTAATCCATCTTAACAGGTGATTAGTAAACGGTAAGTTATGGCAACAGAGAAATACTCAAACAAGCCGCCAATCTTCGATGGCACAGACTTCCCCCACTGGCGGATCCGGATGACTGCATATCTTCAAGCTCAAGGTAACGCGATTTGGCGCAAGGTAAAGATTTCATACAAGCTTCCTTCTAATGATGATATTGATAAAATCGAGTTTGAAAAGGATGTTGAAAGTAATAATAGAGCTAGAAACATATTGCTTCAAGGACTTGCTAGAAAAGAATTCGATAGAGTCTGTCATTTACTCACTGCTCATGAAATTTGGAAATCTCTTCAAGATTATCATGAAGGCAATCGACTCATCAAAGAGGCTAGGCAAGATCAATTTAAAAAGGAATACACTAGATTTGAAATGAACTCGAGAATCATTAGATGATTGTTTTGCTCGTTTTAATAGAATCTTAAACAATCTTAGAGCTGTTGATGTACAATACACTCGACTCTAAAAATGCTAGACATTTCTTATCATCTCTTGATCTTAAAATCGGCAAATGAAAGTAATCGCATTTAGGGAGGCTCACAAGATGAGTGAAATGACATTGGATAAATTATATTCTAGTCTCAAAACTTTTAAGATAGATATTGTTTCCGGAACATCCAAGTTGATAACTCTTTGGCTCTTAATGCAAATTCTTCTTCATGTGATAATGCTACTAGTGCTTCATCATCATATTCCATTCTTGCCTTGAGTGCTCTTAGTGATGAGCAGCTAGATCAAATACCCAGAAGATACACTTGCTCTTCTTTCCAAGCGTGTCAATGCAAATTTACATGAGATCAAGGGAGAGAAGAGGAGTCTCCATCCATCGCTACAAGCTGCGGCAAGGCCGGGCACATCCGTGCTAATCATTTCAAGAACAAAGATAGAGAGGAGAAGGAGCAAAGCAACTCCTCCAAGTCCTTCCCGCCAAGAGAGAGCAAGGATAAAAATAAACAACGGACAAAGAAGATGCTCAACAAAGTCTTCGAGGCAATTGGTCGCTTAGACTTAAGCGACATTGATGACTCAACTGAAGATGAGAAGGAAGCGAAGCAAACGAAGCTGAATGAGAAGGATCTCACCAGACTATGCTTCATGGCAAAAGGGACCACTAGTGATTCTAGTGACAACGACAAAGCACCTCCAAATGACGGTGATGAGGTAATACCTTCATACGATGAGCTTTGTGAAGTTTTAGTCATATTGAGAAAATCTTTAAGAAAATCTTCACTCAAAAATAAAAGCTTAGAAAAAGATCTATCCATGCTAAAATCTGAAAACTTTGATCTTAGAAATTCAAATTCGGAAAATATTTGTGATACTTGCTTAGATCTCAAATTTGAAATTAAGTCACTAAAAGAGGAACATGTGATTAAACTAGAACAAGTTTATGCCGAACAATTGAAAAATGAAAAACTTGTGAAAAATATTGGTTGCTCTACTGATAGTTTACATGATCAAATTGCTTGCTCTAAATGTTCTATTCTTGAGTTGAAATTAAAAGATGCAAATGCTAGGATTTCTCAATTGACTGATAATCTGCTTACACATGAGGTTCTTTCATGCTCTACTTGTCGTAAACAGAAAGAGAAGGTTGATAATCTTTGCAATAATTGTTTAACTCTTGCCAAGAAAGTTGATTACTTGCAAAGTTCTTTGGAACGATTCACTAATGGCAAGAAAAGATTAAACATGATTTTGGATCAATCTAAGGTTAGCTCAAACAAGAAAGGTTTAGGTTTTGATCTTCATGCTTCATATGAAACTAAACCTCGCCTCACGTTGTTTATGCTCCTTGCAATAACAAACTTGAGATTTCAAATGAACCTAAGAAAATTGTCTTCAAATCTGCTGGCCTTTTATCTTCTACTATGATGAATGCAAATGTTGCTTCTACTGTTAAAGCAAAACATCATGTTAAGTACACTTGCACTCATTGTGGTAGAGATGGACATTTAGTAGACTTTTGCTTTAGACTAGCTAAACAACAAAAGAGAGAAAGGTTTAATGCTAGGTCTAATTTCATAAAGGCACACTCCACTTCTCATTATGTGCCTAGGGTGAAACAAACACTTTTGTTGCTAGAAACACTGAACAGCAAATTTGATTTTGTGCATAAGACTGCTTGTGTTGTGCCTATCGTTGTCCGTCGTGTGTCTCAAGATCGATTCCTAAACATCTTATTTCTAACCCCAGTACCGAGACCTCGACACTTTCTGCTTCTATGTAGGCTTCTCACGCAAGGAAGGAGAACATATGGCTAGTGGATTCCGGATGCTCACGCCACATGTCCGATGATAAGAATTGGTTCTCCTCCTTCACTCGTGCATCTCATGCTGAAAGTGTTGCCTTTGGAGATGCTTCTTCCACTTCTGTTTTCGCAAAAGGCACTAGTTCAAATGATGCAGGTACAAGTGCATATGTTCAGGGGGAGAGTGTCTTTGTTCATAAAGATGATGATAATGCTGTTGAGGACGAGATAATTAGAGGTTTACATGAGAGACTCTTCCCACGTACTTGTGTGTGCTTGTTTTCAAGCTTCCCACGCAAGGCCACATCGACAAGCTATCAAAAGGATTTTCAGGTATCTTCATAGAACTCAAGATTTTGGCATTTGGCTTTCTGCTTCCTCATGGATTAGTTTAAGAGCTTTTTCTGATGTTGACTTTGGAGGATGTTGATTTGATTTGGTTCGTGCCACCTCTTGAGTAATCCCTTTTCTTGAGCATATTGATATTGGATTTCACTTTCTTAAAGATCATGTTGAAAAAGAAAAAATTGTGCTTCACCACGTGGATCTTGAACATCAATTGCGCAGACATTTTCACAAAACATTTGTCTTCTTCTCGCTTTTGCTTTTATTCGGGAGAACTTGGAATTGTTCATCCAATGGGATTGTTTTGAGGGAGTTTCTTTGCCAAGTTCTTTCACTTAATGAGCTCACTTTATCATATTTCTTTATATGTTATGTAATTGAGCTAATATATGATAATCTAATTATCTCACTTGAACTAAAAATGACATTGCGAATTCCACTGGTGATTACCTATAGCTAAATACTCTGTGATATCTTACTCTTCTAGGCTTGATATTGAATCCTCTTGACAAATTTGGGCTATGAAGCAAGTGTGGTTTCAACTTTACTCTTTCATAAGACCTTTTAATCACTTTTGCATGTTTATAATCAAAGAAAAATGAAAAGAAAAGGGAATCAATAAAAAAAAGGTTGTTAAAAGCAAAAATCCTCAAGTTATGTGCTTCAGGCTTGCTTTCCCTAAAAAGATAAGATGTATGCTTCAAGCATGCCATTCCCTCAAAGATAAGATGTATGCTTCAAGCATGCCACTCCTAGAAAATAAAAGAAGTATGCTTCAAGCATGCCACATGCAACTTATTGTTTAAAGATTAAATTGGTCCACTAGATTGGAGTTGAAACTACTTGCTCATACTCGATTTGTTATTTGCTTCAACTTTGAGCCTTTGTTTTTCTACTAAAGGTCTTGCTTAGTACTTGGCTATAGTTGACTGAATTGAGGTTGAGATGCATGTCATTCCCTAACTTGTTAAAATCACATCAAGATCATGTATTTTGCATATTATGTGATATATAAGGTTATATGATCGAATGAGCTCATCTTTTCCTATCTTGGCACTCCCTTGTTTCTCTTTGTGAAATCATTGTTTCAGGAAAAATTTTGAACAAATTCTCTCTTTTGTACTCTTGATGAATCCATTGTCAAAGGGGGAGAAATTTGGAAATCATTGAAAAGTTTAAAGAAACAGGAGAGTTGTTAAATTTGAGAATTTTGGGAGAAGTTTGGAGAATTTTGAAATTTTTGGGCACATTGCACATACACACACATTTTCCTTCTCAGGGGGAGATGTTGTATTGCATATTGGTCAAAGGGGGATTTCTGTGTTTTCTTACATTGGTCTTTGATCCTTTGGATTTCAAAATCTTTTGTAAAGTGAATGCCAAATGATTCAATTCTAAGTGGTGTTGCCAATGTTTTCATCAAGGGGGAGATTGTGAAATCATGTGCTGAAAAATTGGTTTTGAACTGAAAAATTAACTTAGATTTGAATTTGCAAAATGTGTTTGTTCATGTGTTTTGACAATTTGACAAGAAAGCAATAAGTTACGCGCATTAGCGGACAAAATTCTCAAGAAGCAAGAAGTTTCCCATCTGCGACAGACGGTGTTTTGGGTCTGTTGTGAACATGTTTTTGAGCCCATGACCAAAGTCATTTTCACATGTACAACGGACTAATTCTTTTTGTCCGTCGTGAATGGACTTTTTCTAGGGTTTTACTTTTGTGAAACCGGCGTGCACGTTCTTGTACGGACAAGCTTCGGGGTCCGTAATGAACTTGTTTTGAGCTCATGACCGAAGCCATTTTGCATGTACAACGGACCAACTTTGTTTGTCCGCTGTGAACGTGTTTTTCCGTTTGGTTGGCTTCTTGGAACAGAAACTTTTCCTTATACAACGGACCAACTTTGTTTGTCCGTCGTGAATGCGTTTTCGCTCAATTAGGGTTTTGAGCGATTTGGATTTGAATTTTGAATGTGAATTTGAAATTTGTAATGATTTCATGATGCTTCTTTTGAAGTGGACTTTATGCAATACTCATGTGAGTAGTTGCATGGATTGACATTGAGTCAAGTCGTGGACTTGTGCTCGGAATTGTTTTGTGGTTTGTTCATGTGCAGGTATTGCTCGAAGACGAATGTGGTCGATGACGGGACCGGAACTAGGTTCATGGAGGAACCGAGGTTCGGGACTAGGTTCCGGAGGACCCGAGGTCTAGGTGGTCAAGGATGACATGCGGGACGTTCGGGCTAAGAGAATGGTGCACATGAAGAATGGTTAGTCACGTGAGAATGGCAGGAGGTCATTCGCGTGCAAAGTGTTAGTCACGTGAGTATGGCAGGTGGCCATACGCGTGCAAAGTGTTAGTCACGTGAGTATGGTAGGGTTGCCATACGCGTGCAAGAGTTGTACTCGGCCAGGTTGGGCCAAGTAGAGTTGAGTTGGATACGGATTCCTTCTAGGAATAGGAATCGTATTCGTAACTCTTTAATGGGTTGGTGCTTTAAATAGGTGGGGGGTCTCCTGTTGAAAGGCATCAAGGAGAGCTGAGCACATCAAGCTTTGAGCTTGGTTTTAGGGTTTGTACTCTTTTGATGAGAGTATTTTAGACAAGAAATAAAGATCAATTCTTCCAAGATTTTTGCGTGCTCTGATAACCACGTCGCTCACGATATTTTCTCTGCTTTGGTTCTTGTTTGCATGCTTGTTCTAGTTCTAGATTGGTTTTTGTTCTTAAAGTTTTATCTTGATTTGATCCATCAAAAACCTCTCTAGGGTATTGATCTAGTGTTTCTCAAAGTCTAGTTGATCAATCTTTTGTCGTTCTTGTTTAATCTTGAAGTTTTGATTAGATTGATTCTCGTCAAGTTCTGGATCAGCAAGCTTGCGAAGCTCATAACTTTTGATCCGTAAGTCCGATCGAGCTGATTCTTTTTGGGTTCGATTCGTATTGGAATCTAGTTTCTTGTGTCCAAATTTCAGATCGTTTCGACGGTTGGATCTCCGGGAATTCTCGTTTTACCAAACCTCTATCATTCTGTTTTTGTCGAAAACGAGGCAATTATTTGGTTCTGTTTTGGGGTGAACCTTTAATAAATCAAGAATTTGGTTTTAGCTTCCGCACAATCATTCACCCCCCCTCTGATTGCTATATTCGTATACTTCGATCCTACACGATCCCTGCACAAATTCTCACTTGAACTATTAGTTCTCTCTAATTGTGTTGACATTAATCACCAAAACTATCAAAGGGGCCTAGATGCACTTTCAGGTTGGGAGAGAATAAATAGGGCTATAGTAGAAAAAGCCTCATTAAATCTACATGTAAGATTTATATTTCTAAATAAGACTTCAAACTATATGCTTTATATTTGTAATCAGAGGGAGTACATAAATAGGTTCAACATTTAACAATACCAGGTTTTGTGATATGCCAACTGTTTGCACCAAAATTCGGTATGTATTGGAATCGGTCTAAAAGTAGAAGTATCGTACAGAAAGGAATCGGTAATCGGCTCGGAAAAGGAATCCGTTTCTAAAAAAGGAAAGGAAATCGGATAAAAGGCCGATACGGATAAATACACCGTATCCATGTACAACTCGGATCGGTCAGGCGTGTTATAAAAGGGGGAGGGCGCCAAGCGAAGAGAGAGAATCAATCCAACAACACACACATCTACTTTTACAAGTTTTTCTTTTACATTGTTTTAGCCTCATAGATCTCTCTGCAAGTCGACGGAATCAACATAGTTGCGCATCGCCGATTGTTGATTTTAGCCGATTTCACCCAGGTTTGATTTGCTTCGTTTTGTTGCGCATCGCCTTCCCGAAGCCGATTTTACCTTGTATCCGGATCAACTGTAACCAGTTGATCTAGTTATCTCCTAATCGGTTCTTGCCGACTAGCGAAAAGCCGATAGATCCTTGTTTATCGGCTTCGATCAAATTACAAATTCTACCTTGTCGATTTCAGGTCAAATCGACTGGCACGCTCTGCAAACCCGGTGTTTGTCTTGTGTGTTCGAGGCCTAAAACCCCCTTCACGTTTTTGGCGCGAACATATTTTGGCACGCCCGGTGGGACCCAAAAAGAATGTCGTCAACCGACAAGCCCGCAGTCACCGCCGATATCAACACCGATGCCATAATCGCGCCCCAGATGGCCGATTTAACCCCTGAGCAACGGAAAGAACTCGAAGATCGAAGGCGTACCGAGGAAATGATGCTACGATGCTTCCGGAAAACACGCCGTGGCGTTACTCAAAAGATTGCACTCCCAAGCATCAATCCTATCGAGATTCAACATCTGAATCGGTGGCCGATACGCACTCCGCTCAAGCTGATTTATCAAGTATGATCGAGCGATCTGTCCATCACGCATTGATTAACCAATCATCGGCTCTAGTATCTACTTTAAAGCCGATGATAGAAAATAGTGTGAAAACAATTGCTCAAGAATTAGCCGCGTCTGGAAGCCTGCTAGATCCACCACAAACCATCCCTACGCACTCCAAGATATTCCATAGCACCCAACACCAACACAAGAACGTGTCGGCTCAAGCACCTATCATGATGCCGGCTCAACCTACTGCTTTGAAACCAAGCATCTGAGAGATGGGTTCACACACTACCATGGGCACACGGATGGAGCCAAGATAGGCGCATCAAATCAATCAAGTCGCGCCTCCAATAACATCGGGTTATCGGCTTATCACCGATCGAAATGGGACAGTTCCACGATCACGAGGGCCACAACCATGAAACAAGCACCATATAGGGTGGTGCCATACGTCGAACCTTTCGCACTCCATACCCGATGCATTAGGTTTTAATCACAATTATGACGCAGCACCAAGACCTCCCGAGGTACGAATTGGACAAAGACCCGAGTTTGCACTCGGGGCAGGCGCAAACAATGAGAATTGGCCGTGTCCGGCTGCACCACAAGCCGACAATGTTAATTGGGCGTAACAAATTGCCAATGTTTTGAGAGAACAGTTCGGTTTACAACCCGGAGGAGAGTGATCGGCCACAGAAGCCGTACTCGATTACATAGACCGAATGCCGTACCCCCACAACTTTAGGATACCGGACTTTGCTAAATTCTCGTGGATGATTCTATTACCACAATTGAGCATATCGGACGGTTCATGGCTCAATGTGGGGAGGCGACAAACCGATGGGTTAAAAATTAGGTTGTTTCCTTTATCATTATCCGCCTTTGCATTCACTTGGTTCACAAATCTACCACCTAATTCAGTTCATATATGGAACGATTTAGAAAGCCGATTCCATGAGTACTTCTTTTAGAACTATGGAGCTTAGGATTTCGATCTTAGTTCGATCCGACGCATACGCGAATCGGTCTCTGATTATATCAAGAGATTTCGGCGTCTGGAATAGGTGCTACTGATGTAACATTACCCGAAGCGATCAATTGGCCGACCTAGCGTTCCAAGGGTTAATCCCTCCATTAAAAGAAAAGTTGTCGGGCCAGGAGTTCCCGACTTAGGCCACCTACTTCCATCGCGTATCGGCACATGAAAGCCGATATGCAGAGAGCAAAGGGTTTAAAGATAGGTTTAGGACAAACGGCAATGAAAAGGCCAAAGTAAACATGGTAGATTACGATTCGGCGACACCTCGACGGCGAAGGTAGTGAACATAGCCGAGTGGGCCAAAGGTTCCAAAACCACTCGTATGCTCTGCTTAGGCCGACAAAGAATAAAGCGGAAGTCAAGTACTCGTATGATGTGTCAAAGTGTGACAGAATATATGATTTATTGCTACAAGAAAAACTCATAAGGTTACCATAAGGGCACATCATACCATCGGCCGAAGAAATTAAAAAGCGAAGGTATTGCAAATTGAATCATTCGTTCTCTCATAACACTAACGATTGCAATATTTTTCGACAACAGATCCAATCGGCCATCACCGATGGCAGGTTAAAGTTTGCGTAAGAATCGGCTATGCAGATAGATATGGGCCCTTTTCAGTCAACATGGTTCAATGTTCACTTAAAAGAAAAGAGGCTGCGGAAGAGGATAAGCCAACTAAGGGAATTGTATCACGAGGCGAGACAAAGGTAGATCACCGCCGGTTCTATACAAATAGAAGCCGATAAAAATGGACAAAACTCAAGAACGGTGAAACCAAGAGGGACTTAGAGGTCGGAAAATGGTATCGAGTGAGAGGGCTCCAAGAAGAGCCGATTTCAAACCAAAGCCGACCTTCTCACAACTCCTGGGGAAATATGAAAGGATAAGTCGAGGTATAGCCCTCAACAACACCAGTGTTTTTCATCGATCAGGGCAAAGGAGGGACGAACGTCGGCGGCCAGATATGCCACATCGGCCGATTACAGAAGAAGAGAAACATCGACAATGTCCTTTTTGGCGCTTTCTTTGGAGAGAGGATGACCTTACCAACAGCTTGTATCTTGTCCTATGCAACACTCATCTACATGTCGGCCAAACCAATCAGTAAAAGACAAAGTTGTCCAGACCGATACACGATCGTCCAGGAGTAAGGAGCAGAAGGCCGATCTATGAAAGGTTGTCAACATCAGAACAAGGCGAATCCTCCCAAAATCAGGAATTATCGGCTAACGCAAGAAGGATGGAATCGGCAATAAATGGGCAATTTAGTGGAAAGATAAGAAAGCCGATAGAACCCAAACCTAGATGGTGCCCTTCGAGTCTCAAAGCAAGTCGCAACGCAGGAGGCTTCAAATGATTAAAAACACAAGAAGAAAGGGAAGCCGAAAGGAGAGTGAGAGGGATCGGACGTTTAATAAGTTAAGACCGGTACCGATTTTGAAAAAGAGTGGAGAAAGAAGGAAACGGTCGATAGTGATTCAGATCAATCGGTTCAATCCAGTTCTCCGATGATCCGAGATGATACGCCACCAATGGATATAAACATGGTATTCACTTTACCTGCCGAGTTCGAATCAAGAATCGGTGAAGAAGTGTTCGCCCAATTGTGCCTCGGAGCACCAGGCCATGTTTGAAAAACCACAAGACATGCATCGGCATTTGAAACCATTATATCTAAAAGGATACATTAATGGCCGACCAATATCCCGCATGTTGGTCGATGGCGGGGCGACGGTCAATCTGATGCCGTTAAGTACTTTCAGAAAATTGGGGAAAGCCGATGAAGACTTAATCAAGACCAACATGGTGCTAAATGACTTCACCGGAGACCCAACTGAGGCTAAAGGCGTAATGGTGTCAGAACTGACAGTCGGTAATAAAACTTTGCCGACTGCGTTTTTTGTGATTGAAGCTAAAGGCAATTACAGCGTACTCCTTGGGCGGGATTGGATCCATGCTAACTGTTGTATACCATCAACTATGCACCGTAAATCGTGCGGTGGAACGATGATACAAGAGAAGTCGTACCAGTGACACATCGGCTCATATCGCCATGGCTAGCCTCGACACCAATTGGCCTACGAAGAGGTGAATGCATATCGTGAAAAGCCTTGGACAATTGCGATTTTATCTGTATTGAGAAATCAGATTCAGGCCGATCAGTTAAACCCAATACGCTTGATCGGACAACGAAGTGATAAGAAGATGGAGCGCGAGACACTAGCGAAACTGCAGGAAAAGGCAAGGAGCTATCGGCAGAAGGATACGAAGAAGTCATTGAAGATTTTGAAGAAGAAAGAAAGGGGTTAGGATTCATTTCACGATTTCCTTGAAGAAATCGATATTGGAGAAGGGATAGCAAAAGACCAACGTTTGTAAGTGCTAAATTAGAACCCAATTATAAAACAAAGTTGGTCGAAATACTCAAGGAATATAAGGATTGCTTTGCGTGGGAGTATTATGAAATGCCAGGTTTAAGCCGACAAACTAGTTGAACATCGGCTACCTATAAAACCTGGATATCGGCCGTTCAAAGCAGTACCTAGGCGGTTTAACCCTACGTTGTATGACGCTATAAAGGAAGAAGTAGGACGATTGCTAGAGGCGAAATTTATCCGGCCTTGCCGATACGCTGAGTGGGTCTCAAACATCGTCCTGTGAAGAAGAAAACGGCAAACTTAGGGTATGTGTCGATTTTAGAGATTTGAACAAAGCTACGCCAAAGACGAGTACCGATGCCCGTAGTCGATATGCTTATCGATGCTTTGCATCTGGGAATAAAATCATAAGCTTTTTGGGCGGAACGCCGGATACAATCAGATATTCATGGCGAAGCCGATATACCCAAAACGGCTTTCGGATGTCCGGCTTTAGGGCTATATGAATGGAAAGTTATGACCTTCGGTTTAAAAATGCGGTGCTACTTATCAACGCGCTATGAACCATATTTTCCAGGATTTGATCGGCAATACTGTGGAAATATACATTGACGACGTAGTGGTAAAATCCAAAGAAGACTGGCAACATTTAGCCGATCTGAGAAAAATGTTCGAAAGCACAAGGTTACATGGGTTAAAAATGAACCCTCTCAAATGTGCTTTCGAGTATCGCTGGACAATTTCTTGGGTTTACGGTGCATGAAGGAGGGATTGAAGTAAACCCAACCAAAGTGAAAGCCATAGCCGATACTAAACCACCGAGCAAGTAAAAAGGAGTTGCGGTGTTGATTGGGAAAATCAATTACTTGCGACGTTTTATCTCAAACTTGTCGGGGCGTATTCGGCCTTCACACCGCTGCTGAAAATTAAAGATAACCAAGAGTTTAAGTGGGAAGCCGATCGGCCAAAAGGCCTTCGATGACATAAAAGGTTATCGATGAGTCCACCAAGATTGACCGCATCGAAACACGGTATACCTTTTAGACTATATATATCGGTGAAGGTGATTCGATTGGAGCAGTTTAACACAAGAAGCCGATAGGAAGGAACGAGCAATATATTACTTAAGCCGACGTCTTCTAGATGCAGAAACCAGGTATCCCTTAGTAGAAAAATTATGCTTGTCATTGTACTTTGCTTGCACCAAGTTAAGACATTATATGCTGGCGTCCAAATGCGTTATAATATGCAAAACCGATGTAGTTAAATACATATTATCGGCGCCCATCCTGCGTGGTCGGCTTGGTAAATGGGCATACGCCCTAACAGAGTTTGAGTTATCCTATGAATCGGCTAAATCTGTGAAAGGACAAGCTGTGGCCGATTTTATCACAGGGAGTGAAACATTAGTAGGAACAACTAGTGTAACTCCTTGGCAAATCGTATTTTGATGGGTCTGTTTGCCAAGAAGGCGAAGGCATCGGTGTGATATTAGTTTCACCTAGAAAGCAGGAGTATGACTTCATGTATCGGCTAAATAGCCGATGTTCAAATAATCAAGCAGAATACGAAGCATTACTAAGGGGTCTACAACTGTTAGATAGCATCGGAGTGAGAGACGTCGAAGCTTTTGGAGATTCGATGTTAATTGTACAAAGAAGTCGATGAGAATACCGATGCAATGATGATGCACTAACCCAGTACTTGCATCAATGCCTCCGGATCATCGAGATGTTCACTACATTTTCCATAGAACATATCCCCAGAGAAGCTAATGATAAAGCAAACCGATTGGCACAATGTGCATCAGGGTACAAGATTGAAAGCCGACAGGGACCAATCGAGCTAAACGTTTGGCCGGCTTTATGTGTTCACCCTGTCGACTGGAGAACAGAGATAAGGGATTATTTGTCAGATCCAACCAAGCCGACCGAGCAAAAGGTCAGGCGTAAAGCACTCAAATATGTTCTACTAGAAGATGTATTGTACTTTCGGACTATGGAAGGTCTGTTGTTAAGATGTCTGGGAACCGAAGAAGCCAAAGTGGCGATGGGTGAAGTCCATGAAGGCATTTGTGGATCACATCAATCGGCCCATAAGATGAAATGGATACTGAGGCGAACAGGGTATTTTTGGCCGACGATGTTAGAAGATCGCTTCAAATATTATAGAGGATGCCAAAGCGTGTCAAAAGTTTGGTAACATACAATCGGACCAAAGATCGGCTTTAAATCCGATCATCAAGCCATGGCCATTAAGAGGATGGGGTATAGACATAATCGGCCAGATATTTCCGTCATCCAGAAAAGGACATAAATTCATCCTTGCAGCCACGGATTATTTCTCAAAATGGGTTGAGGCTGTGCCACTCAAGAAGGTTACTAGTAAAGAACTGATCGACTTTGTAAATGAACACATCGTCCATCGGTTTGGGATTCCACAAACAATCACTACTGATCAAGGTACTGTGTTCATGTCCAACGAGTTCAAAGGGTTTGCGGAAAGTCTTGGGATAAAATTACTCAACTCCTCCCCTTACTACGCTCAGGCCAACGGACAGGCCGAATCATCAAACAAAACATTGATAAAGCTGATAAAAAGAAAAATTGAGGAAGAGCCAAGGAGATGGCATTCAACGCTATCGGAGGCTTTATGGGCTTATCGGCTATCTCATCACGGATCAACTAAATTGTCACCCTTTCAGTTGGTATACGGACAAGAAGCCGTTTTGCCCGTTGAAATCAACATCGGCTCAATAAGGCTACACGAGCAAGATAAGGTATCAGCCGATGAATACAAACAGGCGATGCTGGACAATCTAGATGATTTGGCTGAACTAAGGCTGATCACGCTAGATCGGCTTAAAAAGAACAAAGAGATGGTTGCCAGGTCGCATAATAAAAAGTGATTTTTAAAGCATTCAATCAAGCCGATTTAGTATGGAAAACCGTGTTGCCGATTGGGTCTAGGGATAATCGATTCGGCAAATGGTCTCCAACATGGGAAGGGCCTTATAAGATCAATCGTACGGTTGATGGGAATTCATATATCTTGGAATCTTTAGAAGGGTTCGTCCTACCTAAAGCAATCAATGGAAAGTATCAAGGCGTATCACCCAAGCATATGGGTCGGGTCCTAACTACAGAGGTGAAGGCATCAAGATCAATGACAAGCACATGCATATAAAATCGGTCATACAGCCGACCGAGTCAGGAACAAATATTCCTTCCACCGTAGTTAAAGAGTTTACAAAATATTCCAAGATGTACCAATATTACACCGGAGACAACGTCGTTTTCAATGAAGCCCGAGCCAGGCGGATGGGCTCCCAAAGCCGACAATCTTCTTCTTTGCTCTACCAATAGTAAGCTTGAACGCTATCTATTAATCGATCATCGGCTTCATCGCGCTGGAATCGATCATCTTAGCTGATTGGCTCTTGACTTTGGCAAAAACTTCGCCGATTTGCTGCCTCTGAGCCGCTAGTGAAGATGTCGCATCTGCAATGCCGATTTGGCAATCTGCAAGTTCTCTTGTAACCAAGGCCAGCTGTTCTTCAAGTTTTTTCTTGGATGACTCCAGCTCCTGGGCCTTAGCTTTGGCCGATTTCAGCATAGCAGCACCCTGGTCAAAAGCACTCTTTCGAGATTTAGCATCTGCTATAAGTTTGTCCAAGATCTCTTGGTCGGCTTGCTGGGCCTTCCTCTGTTCAATTCTTGCTTTGGCCGATTCTACGTCTAGCCGACGATCATCCAGATGGCACACTTCTAGCAAAGCATTCATGGCTGCAGAGGGAAGATCGGCTTGCATGACCGCCATAGCATTCCTCAAGGGCTGAGTGTTGGCGGAAGAGCTGCCTCCGGCCAGATCACTTCGCCCAAGAGACGATTGAGACGCTCTTGCATACTCGGTTCAGCGATGACGCAGCAGATCTTTGGCGCAGAGGCAGCAATAATACGTTGAATGTCGTTTGGATAGTCGCCGGTGGCCACAATCTCTGGTCGTCAAGCTCGTCAAGGAAAAGCCTAAAAGATCGGCTAAGTCCATCGACGGGCCGGTCGTAAATAGGTTTTGGAGGTGACGAAGCGGATGGCGGGGCAGGAGCCAAAGCTGGTAAGATAACCACGTCCGTCTGGGTCTTCTCTGCATCGGCTTCTAACAACTGAACGGAAGGGGTTTCCTGAGGAATGCGTTACGATAAGATGTGTTACGATAAGATAAGGAACAAAAACAAGGGTCAAGATAAGGATCGGAGCTAACCGCAGTAGCCGATCCGATCGAGATCTTCTTTGCATCACGACCCGCAGTTTTGGGGATAAACGATGACGACTCTACGGCTCTTCTTCTCTGAAAATTATAAACATGGGGTTAGCCGACAGCAAGCATGAAGACTTCGCCTACAAAAGAAGTCTGGACAGAATTGACGTACTTTTGGTGCGCTGGACGGCAAGATCAGACAGTGATGGGCTATTGACCCCCAACGTGCCAGAAGATAAACCGGCAAGAGGGGTCGATGACCTTTGCCGTTTTAAGCGATCGTCGGCCGATGCGTCTGGCTTGCGAGGTTGATCTCTTGCTGGTCTGAAAAGGGTAAAAATATGGTTAAGCCAATGAAAATCTTATTCTAATAAAATATCAAAATGAAAATACCTCTAAAGACGAGTTAGCATCGCTCGAACTCGAGCTAGACCCAGCGACGGTCTCCGTCGGCTCTCGAAAGCCAGGAAGAAAAGAGGACAGGACCTCGGGAATAGTACGCCTCCGCAAAAGTGCCTCAGCTATGGAAGCCCACCATGTGGTAAATTGGCCCGATCGACGTGTGTTTAACACGAGGAATGGCAAGTCTACCACATGGAGTTCATCGGCTAGCTCAATAATAAGATCCGCCGCGAGAGTTGGTTACTTTGTTTCGTGGTTTAATCATCCTAAGCAAAGGAAAGCAAGGAATGGTTTGTCCAAAACCCGGTGGCGTGCATAAACCGAAGGATGATAGAATTCATAGGTCGGCTGAAATGTTCTGCTTTGAGTACTTAAGCCGACGTGAAGGATGCAAGGAGAAATCAGCAGGGAAGCGGATCGAGAGTGGATTGGGGCATTAGGGAGTCGTCGAGTTTAAACGAAGAAAAGAAGGCCACGGGAGATCGGCTAATTGATCGTATGAAAAGAAATCTCTACAGTTGAAAGAGGCTTGGTTAAGATGCAAGAAAAGGACAAGTATTTATGGAAGCCGGCGAGAGATTTTTGGTTCATCGGATGAACACATGGTAAATTTTTCGCTGAGGATCGGCTAGGTTGGAATACAGGACGGCACCCTCGGGAAAGTCCTCTGTTGGGAAAGCCGATTCTTCCGAAGGGTCCGGATAATGAGGCGGCCAAAACGCAGTAAAGCCAAATCTGGATAAACCAAAGAGGGCCGCCAACATTACCAGAACATAGGAACCATTGCCCGATAAAAGCCGACTCTGATGATATGCATCATATGGTATACGGCGCCAAGAAGGATTTCCCTAAAGATAGCCGACGACCCATAACTAGTTGCTCGACATGAATTGATAGACCTGGGTTGGTCCTAGGGAAGCGCCACGTAAGAGGAATCGGTCTAACCATAAGTTGATAAAGGCTACGTGTTCTTCATCCGATCTGAGGGCCGGTTACTTTGTTGTTATTTTGGATGTATCTGGACCAACCTTCTCCCTTTTTTCTGGTCAATTTGTACCGAGGTTTCCCACTAAAAGCCGATATTTGTTCTCCATCGTGCCTAAGACAAGATAATTCAGCCATATCTAAAAGGGTTGGGCCGATGGGACCGGTTGGGAAAAAGAAGGCGTTAAAAGAGTCCGACCAAAAATAGCAGCAAAGCCTACTAAAGATTCGTTGGGCTCGGCAGCTAAGGACAGGGGATACACTCAATGATGCCCATACCTTCCCACTGCTTTCTTTTGGGCCGATACTCTAATGTACCAGGACCTCCGGCCCTTGAGAGCCGCTCGGCCAAGACCTAAAACTTTTTGACCACTCGTTGATGTTGTAACCAGGAGCCGATAAAGGGAGTCTAGGGATTTCATCTCCAATGACAGTATCGGGTTCTATAGTTCCTATAGGACCTAGGAAGTACTGATGATCGCTATCTGGGATCGGAACAAGTACCTGAGATGCGTCCATTTCAGCCGATGCTATGAGAAGAAGGGTTGAAGCGGAGGAAAGCCGATTTCAGGATTAACGAGAGCACGCCAGGGTGAAAATGACTGCAGGGGGGAGCCTCATATTTATACCTTGGTGAGAAGGTGAAAAGGCGGGAACAGTTGCTGCATTGAAAACGCACCGAGAAGATTGCGGCGCCATTAATGGGGGAAGTTACCAAGGTGAATCCTAAACGACAAGCCGATCACGGAAAAGACGAAGGGATTTTTGAAAGATAACAAGTTACCTTTCAAAAATGGGGGGCATATGTTTGCACCAAAATTCGGTATGTATTGGAATCGGTCTAAAAGTAGAAGTATCGTACAGAAAGGAATCGGTAATCGGCTCGGAAAAGGAATCCGTTTCTAAAAAAGGAAAGGAAATCGGATAAAAGGCCGATACGGATAAATACACCGTATCCATGTACAACTCGGATCGGTCAGGCGTGTTATAAAAGGGGGAGGGCGCCAAGCGAAGAGAGAATCAATCCAACAACACACACATCTACTTTTACAAGTTTTTCTTTTACATTGTTTTAGCCTCATAGATCTCTCTGCAAGTCGACGGAATCAACATAGTTGCGCATCGCCGATTGTTGATTTTAGCCGATTTCACCCAGGTTTGATTTGCTTCGTTTTGTTGCGCATCGCCTTCCCGAAGCCGATTTTACCTTGTATCCGGATCAACTGTGACCAGTTGATCTAGTTATCTCCTAATCGGTTCTTGCCGACTAGCGAAAAGCCGATAGATCCTTGTTTATCGGCTTCGATCAAATTACAAATTCTACCTTGTCGATTTCAGGTCAAATCGACTGGCACGCTCTGCAAACCCGGTGTTTGTCTTGTGTGTTCGAGGCCTAAAACCCCCTTCACGTTTTTGGCGCGAACACCAACCGAGCAAATAATTGAGCGGAACACAAACCACAAAAGATTAACATATTGAACACTTAACAAACCAAACGTAGAAGTAACATAGCACTTAGCTAAACAAGCATGCCTAACAACTTCTTTATTTTTTCTTGCCATTCCTGTTTGTTGGAGAGGAAGCCACAACCTGAACATTGACGATCCTTCCTCTCGTTGGTGTCGATGGCATTAACTTTGTCATGTTACCCTTCTTGGCAGGTGCTTTGGAGGCTGCTTTGGAGAGCGACTTTGAAGGTGAAGCCCTTGGAGAAATGTCTCCCTTTTTTTTTGTTCTGGATCGTGCCTCTTCTTGCCCCACTATTCTGGTCATTCTTGCCTCGCTATTCTGGTCATTATGGAGACATCCACGCCCTTATTGCCAGCGAGAAGGTCCCGTGGGGGAGGTCACCGCCATAAGCTGGGGAGCAAGTAGCCTAGGAGGAGGCTGCCATCATGATCTTATCTACCTCATCTCGATGGTGACCGCCGCCTATGCACAAAGGGAAAGAATCGAGTGTTATAATCTTACGCAAGACTGGTTGAGTCCTACCATATGGTTGAGTTAGATCAGATTGAGTCGGATCCGGCAATGGGTCCGCCGGAGACCATTAGATCTAGCGAAATCCGAGGAAGTGCGACCTAGAGAAAATGAAGGAAAGATGTGAGCAGAGTGAAGGATGAAAAGAGGAAAAGATGGAGGGGAAAACACTTAGCTTGGAGAAGCGTTAAACCCAATGAAGAACCACCAGAGACGAGCTCCACAGCGATGGCGATAGCTGGATCTGGCAAATTCGGGCAGTGATATAGGCTCGCAGTGGCACCGGGGAAAGTAGCAGCGGTGTCGGGGAGTGAGGCGCCGTAGGAGGAAGAGGAGGGTGCGGCTGGACTGAGGAGCGCAGGGCCGGGGTGGGGGGGACGAGGAGATCTCCGAGGAAGAGGACGATGGTGGGCTAGGGTTTTGGGAGGCAAAACGTGCTAAGTGTTAAGGTCTGCGTGAGGAACCTTGGTTGTGTATATAGGTCTCATTCGTATCACAGACGGTTTGTAACTAGAACCGTTTGTGCTAATCATATATTACAGCCGGTTTTATTTTAAAACCTTCTGTGATATCTAAAGGAGTAATCACAGACAGTTTTATGTGATATTACCGAATATCATAGACGGTTTGTAAATAGAACCGTCTGTGATATTATCGCAGACGGTTACGCTATAGAACCGTTAGTGATGTCCCTCATCACTGATGAATCTTTGTGTAGTTGTGTCGGAAAGTACGGAGTATTCCGATCAAACCATGAAACTTACATATATGTGCTCGCTTTTGATGGAAATCACGTACAAATCACCACACCAGAGATGAATAGAAATACCATTTTTACAGCTCACTAGTGTTCCCGCCAGATTTAAGCATTTCCTTTTGCATGCATGTCCGTCCAATGCTGAAGAAAGTATAATCGATCAAGAAACAAAATCACACGATCATATCCAAATATCCAATCGATCCAGCGTATAATAATACAGGCACAAAGTACACTACTACCAGCATCGAACAGATAGCAAGGATCAACTGTGGAAAGCATCGCATGCAAGGTAAAAAGGAGAAATTTTACGGTAAATAATAATGTTAGTATACAGTAGATAAGTAAAAATTAGATTTAATAATTAATTTGTAAAAAATAATCCGGCATATTCTGGTTGAGATGAGAGGCACATGCGACTAAAAAAGGTCGGTGAGTCGTCGACGGTGAGTGCGAGTGTATGAGCTCACTGGTGACCTGTCCTGGATGCACGGGCCATCCTGGCCCCAGAGGACCACAACTCCAAGCCCTACACGTGTGTACGAGCCCGAACTCCTTGGGCCCAAACCGGACTAAATCCAGGCCCAACCTAGCTAGCTGCTGCTCCTGCGTAGAGGCGTCTACCTCCATTGTTATATCGTTTTCAAGTACATACGTTACATCCATCTGTCCAATACTCCCTCCGGTTAGTACAGTCAAACTTTCGCTTATCAATGTAATTTTAATTTTAAATACCTAAATGGGATATATGTAAATTATATACGTAGATTTTATTAAAATTTTAAATATCAATATATTTTTAAATATCTAAATGGATATATGTAAATTATATACTTTTATAATACTACAATTTTATTAGATTTTATAAATATATCATAATAAAAATTAGTGATCAAAGCTGTGTGTTAGCGATCATATCAATGTCTAAAATGATATTCCCTCGAAAAACGCTATTAAACTCACTCTTGAATATCGAAAGCAAGATTTCCTTTCGAAATTTATTGGAGATGGAGAAATCCGTACTCCACTGTTTGGCACGTGAGGATTTCATGCAGAAAAATGTACGCCAAGGAAGAGTTCGATCCCGCGATACGAGTTGATAGACAGATAGCTAGACTGTACATGCATGTGGCTGTTTCCATTAGCTGCACTCCTGTTACTGTATACGACGAGACCGGATTAATCTGGTGATATATGCATGGGAATATATATGGGATAATAAAGAACCGCTCGCTCGCTCGCTCGCTGGCTAGGCAGAGGGGAGGCGATGGAGGCAAGCGGCGCGCGGTGCCGCAGTAGTACGTACGTAGTACAATGTAGGTGACCTGTCCGTCGTCCATTCCTTCGATTCCATGCTGCCTCTATTATGCGAAGCTACAGATAATTTGATCTGGTTGTGATGCCGCCAGCCATTGCCTAGCCATGCATGCATGCATGCTGCAGGACCAGCCTAAAGCCCTCTGCCTGCCGGCCTAGCTCGCCGGCCGCTGCTGCCTGCCTTCCGCTGTGTCCACGCTGCCGCCGTCCCCACGCGCTGGCCGGGGTCGCCCGGCCGCTGGTGCCGCCAGCCGAGGCACGTGTGGGCGCTCCCCGTACGTACGTGCGGACAGGCATGCAGGCGCCCACTGGCAGATGAGGCGAGTTGGATAGAAAGGAACGGTTCGGATCTTCCACATACACCGGCATGAGGTGGCTGTAGTGAATATGTACCCTAAAACCACTGTAGTATGCACCGTATCATAAATTGTTGTGTCGCGCTGCACCGCCATTTAATGGCATCGACGATTTGCTTACTGCTAAAACTGCACTTGTTAGTTGTTACTGCGAGTCTGCGACTGCACGGGCGGGAGTCTTTTCCCCCCTCAACCCACTGCTACAGGAGTATACATCACAATCGGTTTTAGTGGCGATACAATGTCTTTACACAGTGGTGATGTGCATCACACTCGGTAAGAATCGATTGTGATGTGAAGTTCATCACACCTTTAGCCTATTTGGCCATCTAATAGTAGACACTATATGGATAACAATTAACTGCTTAATCAACCACTATTTTTTTATAACAAATCATGGGTAAAATAAATACCAAAACAAAGATCCATTCTAGATAAGAATCGATTGTGATATATACCGCACATCACAATCATTTTCATATTAAAAACCGATTGTGATGTGCATGTGAACATTACAATCGGTTCCCACCTGAGAACCGATTGTGATGTTGCCCAAGATAGAACCAATTGTGATGATTTTTCGCTAATTATTTACACCCTTCCCGAATCTTCTATTACAATCAATTTTTTTTTAAAAAATTAGGAACCAACACGAATAAAACGATAGTAGTGTTGTATCATTATGTGGTAGTAACCGGACATGCGCTCATGCTCTCTTTTTCTTTTGGCTAATACACTCATCTTACTTACTCTAAGTGAAAAGTGTTTCTATGCATCGGTATTCGAAAATTTAATAAATATTGGAACATAAATAAAATGAAGAGGAGGATTACTCCCCGAGACTCGCTAGCTCGTGGCCGCGGTACGTACTAGCTGGGACTTGTGCGCTGCTTGCTTGGTTTGTACATGTTGTTGGATTCATCGGCGATGCGTCCGTCTCGTCCCTGCAGGGCGGCCTGAGTACATCTGCATGCATTCGCTGTATTTAGGCTGTGGGGAACTGGGGATCGATGTGGTGCTCCTGCTTAGGGGTGAAAACGGATCGGATACGGTCGGATATTGCTGTTCCCGTATCCTAACCCATATTTTTTTTCCGGATTTGGAATCGGATACGGTAAGATCGAATCTGGATCTGAATATGGATATTTGAGTTTCGGATATGGTAATGTCGGAGCGGATACATACCGGATTCGGTTCTAAAGCGGATAATACAAGCGGATACATACTTGTTGAAACATTTGACAAGCAATTAATTCATATATATTAAATAAATTTGACAACTCACACAACACAAGTATAACAAGGTATAAAATTCATACATAAATTGAACAACTAAGTCCCGCCGCCAGGCCAACACACCGCATTCATGCAAGTGGCGGCGGAGGCTCAAGCACTAGGGTTAGTTTTGGGTTGGGGAATCGAATGGGGAGGCAAAGACCAAGCTTGCGGGAATCGAATGGGAAGCCCTTGACTCTTGAGTCTTGACTTGAGTCACGAGTACCCTTGTTTTGTTGATTCGGATATCCGGTCGGATAATATCCGGTTACCATATACCGCATTTATTCGGTCGGATATCCCGTCTACCGTATCCGTTACCGTATCCGGTAGCAAGTATCCGATAGATCCGTATCCGGCCGGATACGAATTTTTTTTCCCGGATACGGTTTTTAACGGATTCGGTACCGGATCGGTCGGGATTAACCCGTACCATTTTCACCCCTACTCCTGCTTGCGCTTCTTTTATTTTTTTTGGTTCGTGAGATGAGGTTAAATAGGATAAGATAGTTATGTACCATTTGGTTCCATTCAAGCAAATGTATTGATGATTTTTTTTAAACCATCTCATACATGTACTACTTAGTACATGTTAATGTGCTCATCTTGATCTGGTATGCATTGGTCAAAGCCTGGCGATCATGTACATCCCCCCTCCCTCATTATTATTGTGCGAATTCTTTTGCTTAGAATAAATTAAATAAAGATGTTGACTGAGGATCACTTCGATTCCTTGAACGAATAAAACGTGCGTGCTTACGATATCCGCGGCGTATAAGAGTATATATGTATGGCTGAAAAAATGGCTTAAATAAGAAGTTTCCTGGCTTAGAATTAATCCAGTCCGCAGGACATCGAGTCCAATTTCTCCGTTGACAAGGCAGGCCTACGTGCGACTATTAGGGTGTGTTTGGTTGGATGTATCAGGTTGAATGGGATGTGATGGTACAGGATGGATGGGATGATCCTGGATGGGATGGTACCGGTCGATCCTGTACCGATCGGTTCAGCCGAATTCGCCGTATAAAACGATACAGCATCTTTAAGGAATACTTTAGGAATCTGTACCATCTCATCCCGTACTAGATGGTTCCGTTCAGTTAACCAAACGCATGAACGCGATTAAATCCTGTACGGAACGGTTCGGTTCAACCTAATATAGCGAACCAAACGCACCCTAAGCCAGGGGCGGAGGAGCAGGTATGGCTGGGTATGGCACCTGCCATACCTGCTCTGTCACGTGGATCCTTAGTACTTTTAGCACATGTTCTGTCAGTAACACAAAATATTTATGAAATATTTACCCTGATGATTTCATGTGTGGATTTGAAAAATTATTTTAGCAAGATATCCAGTAGATTGAACTCGAATACTTTGCTCCTTATATACTCTGTATGAATTTTTTTGGCATTACGATATTGTTTAATATTCCATCCTACCGATTTTGCCGCATCATAATTTTACTCCGTCCTCCGCCACTATAATACACCTACTATCGAAATGAGAATAGGATGATATCCTATTACCTTACCTTAAAATTGATGTTAAGATTAGGATAGGAGATGCACATGTCCAAGGAACAATAACGGATAATAAAGGTACATAAAAATATTAATTTCGCCATATCAGAATTTTTTCCCGTCCTCCGCTACTGCCCTAAGCAGATCACCAAACAGGTAGTGATCGACTCTAGGTGCCACGTATATTTTTCTTTCCTTTCGAGGGATTGACTTTGCTCCCATAAGATCGACTTGGTTCATAAGATAAGGTTAAATAGAATGGAATAGTTATGTATCATTTGGTTCTATTATTTTTGGTAAATGAAATGATTCAGCATTTAGAGGGAATGTTTCTCAAATTTGTATCACTGGATTCAGGATGGGATGGTTCCATTCAATCAACCAAGCACATAGATAACTTTTTTTTCTTGAATCATCTCGTACATGTACCACTTGGTACAGACAACCAAACATACCCGGTAGCAGCCCTACACCCGTCTCCTTCAGTGACATACGAGTTTGAGAAAAAATATCAGTTTTCCTGTGACGGACCGCCTTTTTAGGGGCAGTGCGAAACTCACAACAGCTACCCAGGAAGACTAACTGTTGTAAAACAAGAGTAAAATTACCTGGCCAAAAGCCAATTCAACACTTTTTATTCAATATAGGGCCTAACGGCCAGGGGTTTTTACAAAAGAGGGCGGCGAGGGCAGAATAACACAAGCAAACACCGCGAGGCGGGCCTGAGCAAAAGACCAAGACCTCAAAACCAGACAAAATCGCCAACTACGAACTCAGGAAACGCTCGGCTTCTTCAAACTCGAAAGGGCTGGGGTTGCAAGGGTGAAATGCGGGAGTACTCAACAAGTCAGACGGAACCACTGAATACTACATGTAGGGTAATCAAGGGATGGCGTAGGTTTAGTATCACTGGATCTGATTTTATTTTATAATTCATTTTACATTTGAAGCACAAACCATAAATAGTAGTTAGGGGGGGTTTCACAAGTTCAACAGCACTTAACCAACTTCTTCCAAATTCACCCAGCGATAACTTGAGCTTGGTTACGGGTATCACCCAGTTCAAACTTAACTTCATTAGAAATGCGGCGTATTCGAATATCATCATGATTAACTCTGCAGAGGTGCTCGGCTTTACCCATAAGATATCAACGCCATTACTCACCAGGCAACTAGAATACATGCGGTCGGTGAGATGATCTGCAGCATTTCGATTAACCATTCCTGTTGTTTTAGTTGTTAGCAGATAGTTGTATGGCTACCTTGGGCTCACGGTCCCCATTAGCATCTAGTTGTGAACCAAGAATGTCGCGAAGGACTATTCCCAGTTCCACCCCTCCAGGTGCACTTCCTGCCAGGAAGGCAGGTCCCCATTCTCTCCAGAGAATGGTAGCCACCAAAAGAATCAGGTTTTAGGTTCAGGGAATGATTAATTCTGCCGAGCCATGTCGGATACTAGTCTGCCGAAACCAGTCAGGCACTGTGGTTGGCGGGTACTTGTTGTTTACTTTGCTCAAAGGGTTGTTAACCTTACACTTGCCAAAGATCAAGCCTTCATCCGCAAACCCGATCCGGTATCCCATAATACCGCCACCATACAAACCAAGGCATTAATCATCAGTAGAGGATCGGAGTTACATCCACTCAAGGATTTATCCAGGTCTGTCCCCAAACTGTAGCACTTTCACAAACATCAAGAATCGAGATTCGTGACATTATTTCCATTTTCAAAAGCATTTGAGCTAACTCTTTTGGATTAACAGTGAATAACTAACTTATGGGGTAATAGTAATTATCTAGGGTTACAAAGGACTTAATCTGGTTCAATAATTTCAAGGAGGTTTCATGATCAATTCGGCATTACCTAGGTATCATGTCATTCTAAAATCACGCTTTCAATAATTCAACATACTGATAAAATAATGCCGATACAAAGTAATTACTAAGTAATACATGGCATGTTTGGGATCAACATGATCAAGGGTGTCTACGGCTTGCCTTGCTCGATCGGATCGGATCAGCTTCAGAATCAGAGGAGTAGTCGTTCGGGCTTCAGCCGGGTCCACGTCACGCTCCGGATCTTCTCAGGGATCCACGTGCGCTCCTGGAGCGACTCGGGCTCGGGGGCGCGGAATTGTCAACGTCTGGATCTAAGCGACAAGACAAACGACGACAAATAAAGCAGCGGAAAAGAAACGAGCAGCGAAATCGGAAAGCGGGAAGCGAGAGAGAAACGAAGAAGCGGGTGGGCAATTCGAATTTTGGGAACTCCTGATTGAGGAGCGGAGGGCATTTTTTGGACTCATGGATCGAAAGCAGTTCGGATAGTGTATTTGGTGGGTTTACGGGGCTCACGGAATTTTCGGATTTTCTGGGTATTTTTACGGAATTATCTGGATTTAAAAACGAATTTCCGAATTAATTAATTTAATTAAATTCAAAGCAGCGTTCTTATTCCAACCGAACTCGGGCGCTCAGCGGGGCAGGCCGGGCCTGTGAGCGGCGAGCAGCCGAGCCTGACGCCACGCCCAGTAGGCAGCGGCTGGGCACTGGTTTGGCGAACCCTTGAGCAGCGAGAAGAGGGAGGGGTGGAGCGGCGAGGTGGAGCCGGCCAGGTCGGCGGGACGAGGGCAAGGCGGGGCTAGGGTTAAGTCGGCCCAGTGGCGGCGAGCAGGGTGTATGAGCCGGCGGTGGCCAGTGAGGAACCACGAGAGAGGAGAGGGAAAGCGGCCAGGCGAGGCCACCGTCAGTGGCACTGTGCGAGGAGGAGCTAGAACCTGGGCCGGGCGGCGAGGCCAAGCGGGCGGCGACGGCAGCCTTGAGGGCACGCAGCCGGGGGCGAGCCGGCCAGAAGGAGGAGGCTCACCGGAGCGGAGAAGCGAGCGAGGCGAAGCGGAAGCGAGCGAGGGCTCGCAGCTTTTATAGCCGACGGAGGAAAGCGAAGCGGCGGCGATGTCTGGCCTTGGCGCTTGCTGGCAGGCGATGCAGCGCATACATCTGGCATCTGTGTAAGCACATGGCGGCAGCCATGGTATGGCAGCACGCTTGGCGCTGGCAAGGCTGATGGCGGCCAGAGGCAGCGTGGCGCGTGGCAGCCGTAGCCGGAGACGTCGGTCCGACTGGCTTAAGGCCGTTGGCCAGGAGAGGAGAGAGAGAGGAATGGGGCGAAGGCTCACAAGAATAGCCAAAGCGAAAACTAAAACCAAAAGCAAATTCAAATCTCCAAATTCAAAACTTGAACCTGAAAATTTGAACAAACACCAAATAAATTCATTTTGAATTTTTGGGTTGTTTCATTTCCAACGTGCTTTCTTACATTCATCGTGAATAATCGGTGCGATGTTTTGAACATCAACGAGTAAAAGCTGTAGGACCAAAAGGACCTGTGAGGTCACGCATGCAATTGATCTCTGTGAAGAAATCGATCTGTGTGCCTGACATCTCAACGCCTCTACGGAAGGGAAAAGGAAAATGCCAGCACGACATTGCTCTTTCGCACAAGCTAAGTCTTTATCTTCCTGTCAACTTCGCCTTTATTATCTATTTTACTTTTAGATTAGCGTCCACCATGGTGTACGTGTCCTCTTCGTTCAAGCAACGTCGGGTCAAAATTAATTATTAAGCTAGCATTGCTACTGTTTTCTCCGTCGTGCCGTGTGCTACATAAGCTTGCCTATCAATGAGGTTTCCGGTCTTTGACTTTTGGATTGGAAACGATGGATTTGTCATCCCCGCTAGTGAAAAGAAGAAGAAGAAGAAAGAGTACATTTCACGTAACTGCAAATATATTGTCATAATTAAACCACTGATTTAAGCTCATGTTTCAGAAAACTACATATTTACTTCTCTTTCGTTTCACTAAAAAAGAAGTGAGAATGAAGCAGTCGATGTTTGCCTTACACCGGAGCATTGGGCCTATCTTCTCTCTCAAGAATAGACCTATCTTGGTAATAGCTGGGCCGCATGGGCCGTTAATTAAGCTAAGAGGCGTTTGCGGGCCGAGCAGTGCAATTAATCCCGTCGTGAGGCGCAGCACGGGGAGTGGGCCCACACGTCCAGCGTGGCGCTCTCTGGCCCGGTGCACCGCGGATCGCAGCACTCCATGAATCGGTTCGGTTAGGGAATCCGAATCTCCAAGCCCTCCGCCCCACGGAGCCTCTCGTGTCGTGTCTGCTGCGACTCCGCCGATCAGCTCGATCCTCGCGCGGTTTCGACGGCCGGAAGCCGCGCCGATCCGCGGGCTCCGCTCCGTCGCATTGCGCGGTGAGCTCAATTCCTCCATCGGTTTCCCACCCCCCCCCCCCCTACGGAGGTTGGCAATTTATGCGACGGCTTCGAGGTAGGGGTGCAATCGGATCGGATAATTTCCGACCGACCGACCGACCGAATAGTTTCGGATCGGATTCGGATAATTTTTTCGGATAATCCTCGGATTCGGATTCGGATATTTTGTATCGGATTCGGATTCGGATATTTTGTATCGGATTCGGATTCGGATTCGGTAGACTACTATCCGTCGGATCGGTATATTCCGAATTTTTTTTCGGATATATCCGAACAAATCTTTTCGGATATCCGGTCGAAGGCCACTGGGCCAATGGCCCATATGCTAATTGCTAACCCTAAGGCCCTAAGTCCACGGCCGAGCTCCTCTCAAAAGCCCTCACGCCACGCGCGCCTCCACCCTCCGCTGGCGCTCGCGCCGGTGCCTCGCCCCTCCGGCCGCGCTCCTCCCGCCGTCGACCTTGAGTCTCACCGCCGCCGAGTCCCGTCGCCCCTCCGCCGCCCGGCGTCGACCGAGTCTCGCCGCGCTCCCTCCACTCGTCTCGCTGAGTCCGTGCGCCGAAACTCGCCGTTCGGCGCCGATATCCTCCGGCTGCGCCAACTCCGCCTGCCCGTCGGCCAAGCTCGCCCGCCAAGCTGCGCCAACTCCGCCCTTCCGTCTCGGCCAAGCTCCGCCCGGCCAAGCTTACGCCGATCGTCCGGCGCCCGATCTCCTCCGACAGCAGTAAGGTATTTCCCCTTGCAGCCATGTTTTACCTTTTTGTGAGAGAACCATGCTGTCCCGGCGCCGATCAATGGAGAACGAATTATGCTGTCTCTTCTTCCTCTTTTGGCTGCTTTATAGAATTTGTCCATTACTTGCTTGGATGGTGGTAGAATTATTTGTTTTGATTTTTTGTTAGTGTAGACAGTAGACTTGTAGTGACATTGTTCCCATGTTATCTAGTTCAAATTCAGTAAAACACATGTAGCACCTTCATGTTTATTGATAAAACTTTTGGATAGATATCTGTTTATTTGTTTGACAGTAATTTCTTTACTATATTGTTTGTACATATTAGCTGATCTTGTTGGTTTTGGTGTTGCTGTTGCCACCAGAAAGCAATATTACCAAAGTTATCCTGAGCGATGTTATAAGTCGATGCTTATTCAAATTATGCTTGAGGAAAACAGGACAGGTTCTTTCATATTGAAAACACGTTCATTTACAGTTTTAATGGCTTGATTGTGGTAGCAATTATATAATGGCTTGATTCTCTCATGTTGAGAAGCTATCAGACTTTGAATGTCCAGTGTCCAGTGGAAACTGGAAGATAATGCTAGAATGATGTTGCCAGAATGACAGCTTGCCTTAGCCACTTATGTCTTTAAACTCTCATATAATATTATGGCACTATTCAGTCTTATGTTTGTATTTCTATGTGATACTATGATGTAATCCAAATATTATCGATTTGTCTTATTGTCTCTGCATCACGAAGACATGGAGTCATGGTCATGTTATTGTGATATTATTTACGCATCGTTCTGTGTTTCGCTACCCTTCGTATGCGTATTATATAAATTGAATGTTCTTTTGTAACTTTGTTGGACTACATATATCTTGTTGCATGTTAAACTCATATCATACGATTGGTTAATCTGTTTTATATGTGTGTTTTATGTGGTCTTTGTTTTCATGCGTTATCCGATAAAAATTATTCGATACCGAACCGATTTCGATCCGTATTTGATTCGAATCCGCGACCGACATTATCCGTGCCGTATTCGTATCCAACACTATCCGAATCCGATTCCGAATCCGACAAAAAATATGGTTTAGGATATGAAAAGAGTGATATCCGACCGAATCCGATCCGATTGCACCCCTACTTCGAGGCCATGGAATATCGGGATGGGTCGATGATGATCACACCGTGCGATGGGAGCTCGCATGGGTGAATCAATCGAGGAAAAAAAAAAAGTTTGATGCTTTAGGACCCCGAGCGTCCGAGTCCGGCGCGAATTGGACCGTGAGGCGAGGGGAAACTGCTTCTTGTTGCTATTTCTGGCGATAAATTCGCCGCCGAACTGCTGCTCTCGCCCGCCGTTGCAAGCATCTCGCTACGATCAGTTGCGTTTGCGCTTCGGGGGACGCGATTTCGGTTCAAAATTGGCAGTTTTTAACGATTCTTTTGTTACAATTACTTCGTGGCTGATCGTATACTAGCATCACGTGGGCGCCGACCGCAGCGTCGGATTGACCAGCGGCGAGATTGGTTCTGAAAGCGGCGAGATTGGTTCTGAAAGCGGCGAGAGCGGGGGGAAATTGTTTTTTTATATTTGAAGTTCGATGGAGAGGTCGGTGCTGGAGATGGTGGCGGCGGCCGCGTCGAAGGGCGGCATGGCGGGGACGCCCGTGCTGCGCATGCTCAAGTACGCCGTGCTGCCCATCGGCAAGGTGTTCGCCGTCTGCTTCATGGGCTTCCTCGTGGCGTCCAAGCGCGTCAACGTGCTCCAGCCCAACGGCCGCAAGCTTCTCAACGGGGTAACGCACTGGCTCCCATCAGCTTGCTTGTTAATTACTACAATATAGCTTGTAAACAGGAGCTAATCGAACATTCTGGGAGGCGGCAGTGCTCGCGTGTGATATATCCCATGTTCTTGAGTCTTAAGCCTGGGCTGATCATCTCGTCGTTTCGGCGTTTTTGCAGCTTGTTTTCTCGCTACTGCTCCCTTGCCTCATATTCGCGCAGCTGGGACGGGCAGTCACAATTGAGAAGTTGCTGGAGTGGTAAGAGCAATCTTTTATTCTTCGATTAATTCCTTGTATTGACTTCCCTTGGCAATTGTATTTGGTTGTGGTGCCCTGCTGTATCAGTCATGCCAATATCATGCTTCCCTTCGATTCTTTTCCGGGCGACTTGTTTGTACTGTCGGTCTATGCACACCGGTACATGTCCTTAGGCAATACTTGCCAGTTATGTATGCTGTACATGCTGCTGGATGATGTCAACACTTTCATTCAGTACCATGACTCAGAAATATTCAACCAACTGCAGGAACTGTGTAGAAGAAATTCATCGTTATTTTAAGTATTTTAAAACATAACTACTGAGAGGTGCTTCTATGCTCTTCTTTTTAAAAGTTGCACAACTATTAAAGCAATGTGCTTACATCCTGCCTCCTTCCTGTAAAATATTTAAAACAATAACTATTGTTGAGCTAGTGCATCCAGTTTCAAAGCTTGATTTTCGGCCTAATCTGATGTGCCCTTGTGAAGCTGTCATGCCAGGATTCCCCATATGCTTACATTGGGCATTCCTTCTTGGCTTCTTGATAACACTTTCTGACGCTTATAATACTTCTGTGTTTGCAGGTGGTTCGTTCCAGTAAATATTGTTCTGGGCGCAGCGTCTGCTTCTTTGATCGGTCTTGTAGTGGCATGTATCATACGGCCCCCTTATCCATACTTCAAGTTCACCATTGTTCACATAGGAATAGGTTCGTGCTTCTTCACGCCCTCTCTTCTGAAAATTGTCGCCTTTTCATTTATCAATCTTCCTGCGTTATTTATATATCTAACACTGATTTTAATGCAGGCAACATAGGAAATATACCTCTTGTCCTTATTTCAGCATTATGCCGCGATCCATCGAATCCATTCGGTGACTCCAACAAATGCAATCAAGATGGAAATGCATATATATCATTTGGTCAATGGGTATGCCATTTTTTTTTCTGGAGCTGCACATGTTCTCGTCCAACTAGGAATAGCAGAAGTTATCAATCTAGGAGGAAAGCCCAATTTTCACGGTGGGCATATGAATGCTACTTGAGGTACTTATCGTGATTTTTTGGGGGGCATGGTGCAGGTTGGTGCAATTATTGTTTACACATATGTGTTCAAGATGCTTGCTCTACCACCGGGAGCTTCCTTTGACAGCTGCGATGACGAGACAGAGAAACTTCCAATCAAGGCTCCTCGTGAGAATGGCGCGTCAGGTGTAATGAGGCATCCATCAAGTGCTCACAGTGATGTACATGAGGCAGAGCCTCTGTTATCTGCAGAGGAGGAGGAGCAAGAATTTGTTCCTTCTTTAGGGTCAAAAGTAAGAACTACGCAGAACATACAGCTAATTCAGCTTGTATCTTGTTGGCAAATAATTAGAGCTACTTTATTTGTCATTACCAACAGAAAATAACTATTTATACTCTATTAATAACTCGATGCAGATGATGATCCCTGTCAAATGCGTGGTTAGATTCCTAAAAGAGAAACAGCTCCTTCAACCACCAATAGTTGCATCAGTAAGTATTACAATTTCTCTTGTATCACTGTCTTAGTAATTGCTAGAAAAAATTTTCTGCTTCATTATAGCTTTAACTGTTGCTCCATACTATGAAACAGGCTTTTGCAATCATTATTGGTGTTGTACCGTTCTTGAAGAATTTTATCCTCGCAGATGGTGCACCTCTATTCTTTTTCACAGACAGCTGCCTCATTCTTGGGTATTGTCTCACTTTCAGTTTCTTCTTGCAATATCTAAGTCTCCTGCCTGATCCATAATGATTATAAACGTCTTAAAATGTTTCTACATGTTTCAGGGAAGCTATGATTCCATGTATTTTGCTTGCTGTTGGTGGCAATCTGGTTGATGGTAAACTCGATTTTGTTTTAACCATACCATGATGCAACTTTGCACTTCTAGCGCACTCGTCATTGAGTATTTCTTTCAACTCCATACTTGTGGATGATTATTGTTTCAGGCCCTGGTGAAGGAAGTAAGAGGCTTGGAGTTCGGACCACCGTCGCCATCATATTCGCACGCCTGCTCTTGGTTCCAATTGCTGGGGTTGGCATTGTCTCGCTTGCTGACAAACTTGGATTTGTTCCAAAAGGTGACAAAATGTTCAAGTTCATCCTGCTACTGCAGCACTCTATGCCCACTTCGGTACTATCAGGTATGAGAAACTATAAACCGCAGCTACACCATGCTTGTTTTGCATGCTAACCAACCTTGGTATCATGGTATGGACTATGGAATATAATGGTCCTTTGTTTTCATTTGCAGGCGCCGTTGCAAATTTAAGAGGGTGTGGTAAGGAATCAGCCGCGATATTGTTCTGGGTGCACATTTTTGCCGTCTTCTCCATGGCAGGATGGATTGTTCTCTATCTAATCATGCTTTTCTAGTTCTAGGTACTTTTCCTCTCTTTTCTGCCAGACCTGGCTGTATACGTTGTTGATTCTGGGTTTGCTCCAGTGCATATGATCGTAGTGTGCCCTGTCGCCTGAATTACTCTAGTTTCTATTGTTTCAGGTGAATCTTTTGCAGAGCAGAACCGTGCTGCACTGTACAGGAGGGCATAGTCTGAGATGCTTATATAATACATGTTGCTGTGACACACACAATGTCCATGAATTCATGAAACCAAGCCAGTATCTGCACGTTGCGGTTTCACGGACATGGATAAATGCCACAAGCTGCTACGTATTTTTTTTTATTTGCTCTAACCGCTGAAAATAGTAGACAAGGCCAAGAAGACGTTGTAGCTAATGCTTGTTCATATCATTCATTTTAGTGGATATTTTTTTATTATACTTGTAAATATGGTCATTTTACTGGAGCCTGGTAACCGAAACCGTCGGTTTTGGTTTATTAGCATCGCAAGATCGAAAAGCACTTTGTAAACTGCGTTTTTTATTTTTTAAAAAATGAGCGGTTTTGAAATGTCTCAGTACATGGCAGATTTCCAGACACATGTGCATCTATCGTAGCACAGACAATTTGGATTTAATCAACTTACATAAGTACAATGAATACTACTTAGCTGCATGAAAAAAAGGACAATAAAATAATCTGGTCAATTTCAATATATGCCTGACTCACAAACGTACCCTAAAAAAACTCCAGGCCCAAGATTCAACTATTCTTCGCGCCACCGGGAAGGAATGACAAAAGCTGAAATTTTACGTTGCAGAAGTGCACAGCAACAGAACATGCAGATGCTATTCACATGATAATCCAGCAGTACATATACATCTCAACCTAGAAGTCCTGCAGCTGGTCAACTGTCTGTAGACTCGAGTATGTGCACCTGCAGATCGATGAGTCACAGATACATCTTTTAAGTCTCCTGCATGACGTATCTGGTAATATTTCCCTTGCACTTGAGGGTGGATAAAGAGTCAACTCTATTGGAAGATCTGTATCTGTACCTACTATAGTTAAGAAGTCTAAAGATAGAAAGATTAGATTGCTTTATCTCTATTGATCTGTTGCCTTTCTAAGGTGTATTCTCCTGATTGTATACGCCACGGTGAGGGCTCTTCTCACCTCTATTTAACACGGAATACGCGGCCTCCACGTGAGGTTAACACGCTTCTACCAACTGTAAAGTTTTCATGGTATCAGAGCCTCTCCTCCTCTCCAAATAGATCCAATCTCTCCCATGGCGAGCTCCTCCACCAGCGCTGCCATGAATCCTCTCTCTGGCCAAGCGATCACAGAGAAACTAGCCAAAAACAACTTTCTGCTATGGAAAGCACAAGTGCTTCCAGCGATTCGAGGCGCACGGATGGAGGGATTTCTTACTGGCGCCAACCTCAGGCCTCCAATGGAGATTGACAGCAAGGAGAAGGATAGCGACAAGGTTATCAAGATATCAAATCCGGCTTATGAAATCTGGATTGCTGCTGATCAGCAGGTGCTTGGGTACCTGCTGTCCTCTCTGTCAAAGGAGGTCCTCACACAGGTAGCCACAATGACCACGGCGGCGCAAGTATGGATGGCCATAGATGGTATGTTCTCTACACACACTCGTGCACGATCTGTCAACACGCGCATGGCCCTATCTACCATGCAGAAGGGCAACATGACCGTGACGGAGTACGTGGGAAAGATGAAGGCATTAGGCGACGAGATGCTATCCACGGGCAGACCCTTGGATGATGAAGAGATGACGTCGTACATTCTTCTTTGGGCAGCGTCGACTTTGATCCTGTTGTAATTCTTTATTGTCTCGAATCGAACCAATCACGGTAGCAGAATTATACTCACAACTTTTGGCCTTTGAAAACAGAATGGATCTGCGACGCGAAGGTGCATCGCCCTCCTCTGCTAACATGGCACGAAGAGGAGGCCGTGGTGCCTACTCAAGAGGCGGTCGATTTGGCGGTCGTGGTCGTAGTAGAGGCCGCGGTCGCGAAGGTGGTGACTCTGGCACGAATGGCCGGGGTAACTCCAAGCCTCGCCCAATATGCCAACTATGCAACAAGCCAGGACATGTTGTGACTGATTGCTGGCATCGTTATGATGAGAACTTCGTTCCAGAAAGCAGGAGTGCAGCCACTGCTATCAACTCATATGGAGTCGATACAAATTGGTACATGGATACCGGCGCCACCGACCATATTTCGGGCGAGCTTGAGAAGCTCACTGTTCGTGACAAGTATAACGGCAAGGATCAAGTCCATGCTGCCAACGGCACAGGTATGAACATTAGTCATATTGGTCATTCTATTATCCAAACCCCTAAATGCGATCTTCACCTTAAAAATATCCTTCATGTTCCAAATGCCATGAAAAATCTAGTTTCAGCACATCGTCTGGTTCGAGATAACAATGTCTTTTTAGAAGTTCATCCTAACTTTTTCTTGGTGAAGGATCAGGCAACGAAGACCACTCTTCTTAAAGGACATTGCCGCAATGGTCTCTACCCCCTGCCGCGAACAACTGCCTCTACCAAACAAGTTTTTGGAGTCATCAAGCCCTCTCTTTCTAGATGGCACAACCGCATGGGTCATCCCTCTCTACCTATAGTTCACAAAATAGTTAATGAGAATAAACTTCCTTGTATCAGTGAGTCTTCTGTTGGTTCAGTGTGCGATGCTTGTCAACAAGCTAAGAGTCATCAGTTACCTTTTCCAAAGTCCTCTAGTATCTCAAAGTTTCCTTTAAAGTTGGTTTTCTCAGATGTTTGGGGACCTGCTCCTACTTCTGTTGGGGGTAGGAAATATTATGTTAGCTTTATTGATGATTATAGCAAATTTACTTGGATATATCTCCTCAAATTCAAGTCTGAAGTCTTTCAAAAATTTCATGAATTCCAAACTCTTGTTGAGCGCCTTTTTAATAGAAAAATTATTGCCATGCAAACCGACTGGGGTGGAGAATATGAGAAACTCCATTCCTTCTTTACCAAAATTGGTATCACTCATCAAGTTTCATGCCCTCACACACATCAGCAAAACGGCTCAGCTGAACGAAAACATCGTCACATTGTTGAGGTTGGACTAGCCCTTCTTGCACAAGCTTCCATGCCTCTCAAGTTCTGGGATGAGGCGTTTCTTACCGCCACATACCTGATTAATCGCACACCAAGCAAAGTCATACAATATTCCACGCCCTTAGAACTTCTTTTTTCGTCAAAAACCAGCTTACTCTTCCTTAAGAATTTTTGGTTGTGCGTGCTGGCCAAACTTGCGCCCCTACAATGCCAGAAAACTTCAATTCCGCTCAAAACAATGTGTCTTCCTTGGTTATAGTAATCTTCATAAGGGTTTTAAGTGCCTTGATATATCCTCTGGACGAGTTTATATTTCTCGTGATGTTGTTTTTGATGAGAATGTCTTTCCTTTCTCTCAACTTCATCCCAACGCTGGTACTCGTCTAAAAACTGAAACTCTTTTGCTCCCACCGGCACTCTTGAATCCTGCTTTTATGCAACAGGGGAATGGACAAATAGATGATCATTTGACTAATACTTCTAACCCTTCCAGTGTGCATGTTTTTGATGAAACTTTGGCAGCAGAATCATCAAACTCTACGTATGATACTGGTGCGGCTGATGGCATAGCTCCTGGTGCATATTCCCAAGATGATTCTCCAGCTCCTTTGCCTGTTGCGTCTAATTCAGGATCGTCACTGCTTTCGGCCTGTGCCGAACCGGCATCAGTCGGCCGATTCCAGTCCTGATCGATCCCTTGATTTCACTGGTGTCCTCTGATGGCATAGCCTCAACAATGGCTGTGGGACCTTCTGGGTCACCAAACGAAGAATCTCTTCCACCAGTTCAAGCTGTCGCGCGACCTGCTACGAGACTTCAACATGGCATCCGTAAAAATAAGGTTTACACTGATGGTACAGTTCGTTATGGTCTATCTTCTATTACTGGTGAGCCTCATACTCTTGGTGAGGCTCTGTCCAATCCCTGTTGGAAGGAAGCTATGGATTTGGAATATACAGCTTTGCAAAAAAATAATACCTGGCATCTAGTGTCCCCTCAGAAGGGGCGCAATATTATTGACTGTAAATGGGTCTACAAAATCAAGAAGAAATCTGATGGAACACTAGACCGGTACAAGGCACGCTTGGTTGCAAAAGGATTTAAACAACGGTATGGCATCGATTATGAGGATACTTTTAGCCCAGTTGTTAAAGCAGCTACAATTCGTCTTGTTCTATCTATTGCTGTCTCCCAGGGTTGGAGCTTACGCCAGCTAGATGTTCAGAATGCGTTTCTCCATGGCATTCTAGAGGAGGAGGTGTACATGCGACAGCCACCGGGATATGAAGATAAATCTAAACCAAATCATGTATGCAAATTAAATAAGTCTCTTTATGGACTAAAGCAGGCACCAAGGGCATGGTATTCTAGATTGAGTACAAGACTTTGTGAACTGGAGTTCAAACCATCAAAGGCAGATACATCCCTTTTCTTTTATAATAAAGGACATGTCACTATTTTTATATTGATTTATGTGGATGATATCATTGTTACCAGCTCTTCACAAGATGCAATTTGGGCGCTACTTCACGACCTCAAGAAGGACTTTGCTCTCAAGGATTTGGGAGATTTACACTACTTTCTTGGTATAGAGGTAAAAAAGTTACAAGACGGCATTGTCCTCTCTCAAGAAAAATATGCTTTGGATTTACTTAAGCGAGTTAATATGGTAAACTGCAAACCTGTTAGTACACCTCTATCTATTTCAGAAAAGCTATCTATTCATCAGGGACAAGTGCTTGATGCTACTGATTCAACAAACTACAGAAGTATTGTTGGCGATCTCTGATATCTTACTACATTAGACTGATATAGCATTTTCTGTTAATAAGGTCTGCCAATTCTTGCATGCACCAACAACCATTCATTGGAGTGCAGTTAAGAGAATTCTCAGGTATGTGAAGTTCACATCCAAGATTGGGTTAAAGATCAGTAAGTCCTCCTCTATGACTGTTAGCGCCTATTTGGATGCGGATTGGGCTGGTAGCTTGGATGATCGACGGTCAACTGGAGGATTTGCCGTCTATTTAGGAGATAACTTGATTTCATGGTCGGCACGTAAACAAGCTACCGTCTCCCGGTCAAGTACTGAAGCAGAGTACAAGGCTATAGCTAATGCTACTGCCGAAATAATTTGGGTGCAAAGCTTACTTAAAGAACTTAGCATACAATCCCCTCTTCATGCTCAGATATGGTGTGACAACATTGGTGCTATGTATCTCTCGGCAAATCCAGTTTTTCATGCACGAACTAAACACATAGAGGTTGACTATCATTTTGTTCGAGAACGAGTAGCTCAAAAATTACTTGAAGTAAAATTTATCCCCTCAAAGGATCAAATAGCAGATGGTTTCACCAAGACCTTGTCATCACGCCAGCTGGAAGTTTTTCGTCACAATCTTAACTTAATTAAGTTATGATTGAGGGGGGCTATTGGAAGATCTGTATCTGTACCTACTATAGTTAAGAAGTCTAAAGATAGAAAGATTAGATTGCTTTATCTCTATTGATCTGTTGCCTTTCTAAGGTGTATTCTCCTGATTGTATACGCCACGGTGAGGGCTCTTCTCACCTCTATTTAACACGGAATACGCGGCCTCCACGTGAGGTTAACACGCTTCTACCAACTGTAAAGTTTTCAAACTCGGCTCGACTCAGTCAAACTTGTTAAGATAATGAGTCAACTCGATTCGACTCGTTATCTTAACGAGCTCAAGTCTCCGACTCGTTAAACTCACGAGTTGGCATCTGAGAGAAGGATTGCTGTTAAACTTAATATTGCCATCTGAGAGAAGGATTGCTGTTGAGACTATACAGTATGCCATGTGTTATTATCTTTGCCTCACACATATACAGCTATACTTGTCGACTTGGAGGACTCGTTAAACTCGCGAGTTGGCTCGTTTAACTCGTTATCTAAACGAGTTCAAATCACGGCTCGACTCGACTCGTTAAGGAACGAGTTCGAGCTGAGTTTGCGAGTACTCGTTTAACTCGCGAGTTTCGAGTGTTTTTTTTCCACCCTCTACTTGCATTGACTAAAGAGACGAACTGGAGAAGTCTATTCATGTCTCTTGAAATGCACATCAGCAACGGCCTACAGCCATTGTATTTCATTCGGGTCTATAGGTTCTCTTGACCTGAGACCATTGCGTGTCTTCACAATCATCATGCTTTTATCATCTGAGATTTGTGGTTCTCTGATTCTTTGAGACACATTCTCTGGAGGATCTCAACTTATCCCAGAATATATGGCAGTCTGGAACTGTGGATGAGCACATGGCACATGTAAAGGAAACATTCAGGCCTGAAAGATCATTCATGGACTTCTTACCTGTTGTTCCTTTTCCTTCTTCCCCCGAACTTCTGCTTGAAATCTTCAGGGCCTAGCAATTCTGAAGCACTTGTGTTCATCTCTTCAGAGAGCTTTTGTGCTAGTTTACACTGCCCAGCCTTCTTTAGGTTGCTGATTAGTGCACGATAGACATAAATTGAAGGTTGCTGTGACTTTTTCATCTGGTCAAACATTTCAAGGGCATTATCAATATGACCAGCCCGGCCAAAACTATCAATCAGTGCGGTATATGTTCTCAAATCTGGACTGATGCCTCTCTCAAGCATTTCTCTTGCGAAGCTTTTACACAGATCTAATCTTCCAAGCCTCCGCAGGCAGTTTATTACTGTATTATATGTTACAATGTCAGGAGAATGGCCAAGTTCGTCCATTTGCTTAACCTCATGAAGCATTTGATCCACCCGACCAGCTTTTCCTAGCATGTCCAGAACGGTGTTGAATGTGACGACATCCAAGCCTGTCTGATCTTTCTTCAATCCTTCAAATATGACCAAACTTTTATCAATGTGTCCATATTTAGCTGCGGCACAAACAATGCGATTCACCACTGTAGGATCTCTACCATGTGTAATCTCCAAAATTTCTCTTACAAACTTGAGTATTAGTTCAGGGTCATCCAAATTCTGAAGGGCCCTCGCGACATTCATATAAGAAGTCAAATCAGGAGCAACTTTGGAAAGCAGCAAGTATCTGAATACCTTGGCGAAAAGAGTGAAGCTGTTTGCTTCACCTGTTTGCTGCAGTAACATGTTAAACGTGCCCAAGCCTACATGGATCTGCTCGTCGTGCAAATGCCGCAGGATCCGAACAGCATCAGGGAGGTTGCCCGATCTGCAGAGCTTCTCAACATAAGCAGTGCATGATGAGTCATCAAGAACAGTTCTATCTGCAGAGGTAGAACAACCCCGATTAAAAGCCTCAATGACCTCATCCTCATCACCGTATGCTGCACTAGACCATTGGTGGCACCGCACAGTCATGGCTGGACCAGCGCACCTAGCGGGGCAGTCCTCGAGGAGCAAGGCACGCATCAAACATCTCTGGTGGCAAAACCCATAAAGCTTAGCTTATGAGATCAAGTACAAATAAAAGAGTGCCAGTTAAGCAATAACAAAGGTAAAGAAGAGAACAAGTTAAAAGGTTCACCACATAATGCTACAATTAGTTTCTGAATTTGAACAAAAGGCTTGAACTGAGTACTCGCAATAAACTATCTTCTCAGCCATTATGATCCTGGTTCGTGCTCAGTGCTTAGTGCTCACCAATTACCATAGAACTACCATACTCAATGAGCCTCCCAGCGCAGTTTGGAATTACAAACAATCTATTAAACCCTCACAGCATGGGCTAAGAATCATGCATGCTTGAGGCCAACAACCTTCTAGGCATAGGGAGAACTGTAATGGCCAAACAAAAAACCTCCTAGTCCTAGGCTTAATATCTGATTTGAAGGGTGGCTCTCCGCTCTCGAAGCAGTAAAACACAGCCGAGATCTCTGTAGTGTCGGGCTCGAAGTCGATCGAATTCGCGCGTATCGGCGCCAGTCAACGCAATACACTCTCTCCTTTTGGTAGGGGAGCAAAATAACAGAGAAAAGCGCGAGGAGAGCAGGAGAGGTACCGGAGTGGAGAGAAGCGCGGCGGAGGAGGAGGCGAGCGAGCGTCGGAGGAGCAGCAGCGCCGCGGCCGGGGAGAAGCGCCGCATATTACTCCCGCCCCCCGTTCCCTACCACCCGCGTGTGCCGAGGGGCGACAGGCGGGCATCCGCGCCGGCGCCGCTCTGGAGATTTGAGGGTTTTCAGGCGGTTCTGGGGCGCACAGCACGGAAGGTGTTTGCGGAAATGCTTCTGATGGCCACGGACGGAGGCGGGGAGCCGAAGAAGCCGCCGTTTCGCTGTTAAGCTACCAACGCAAGGGAAAAAAAAAAAAAAAACTAGGCGTGGCCGTGTTATTTCGGATCGGTGGGAAAGGGGGGAGAAGAAAAAAATAAAAAATAGAAAAGAAAAGGCCGTGTTATTTCGGATCGGTGGGGAAAGGAGGGAGAAAAAAAAAAGAAAAAGTAGAAAAGAAAAAGGAAAGAAAATGATAACTGTACACTTTGTATAAATACCGTGGAGTTGCCTTAAAAATTGGTAGCTCGTGTTGGTCATTTTTTAGTTCTTTCTTTTAGCTGGTTATTGGTTAATGGAAGTAACTAGCTAAAGCATCTCCAAGAGAGAGTCCTAAAAATGAGCCTTAAATTTTAATTTAGGACCCCAACTAATTAGATTTAGGGCTCTAACGAAATATTCACTCCAGCAATTAGGCTCTAAAACGCAATGAAGATAGGGTTCAATCACAGAGTTGCTAAATATAGCTACTCTCCTAGGGGGCCTAAAACAATTTGCTAAATTTTATCAGATTAGGTCCTCTGCTGGAGTTGATCTTTTCCTTAAAAGCCCTATATTTTAGGATAGGACCTTATTTAGGGCCTCTCTTGGAGATGCTCTAAGAGAGATTGAGAGAGATGGTTGAGAGAGACGCCGAAGAGTCGAAGGGGCGGAGTGGAGGGAGGTATACTGAGCTTTTGGGGCGACATGAAAGAAGACGCTTATCACGAAAGCAAGAAAGCTAGTGGCGAGGAGGAACTGAAGCTAAACTGTGACACCGTGAAGAAGACCACAGGATGGAAGGACATCCGAGCAATGGATCAAAGAAGCCATTGACTGTTTGAGAGAGGGTGGGGCGCACAACGGCACGAGAGAGGTTAAGAGAGATACTAGTTATGTGTGTGTGAGAGAGAGTGAGAGAGACTGAAAGATTGAGAGATAGACTGATCGAGCGAGAGAGGCTAAGAGAATGAGAGAGAGACTGATCGGGCGAGAGAGAATGAGAGATTGAGAGAGAATGATCGGGTGTGGGATCAAGGATAACTGACTAGAGGGGGAGTGAATAGGAGGGTTTCAAAATTATCAGCTCTAATATTAACACCTCTTATAAGGCCTAGGATTGGAGCCCAACCAGGGTTAGCAAAATCGTTTTGGGCTAGAAAATCGAGAAAAACCGACCGGTTTGCAAATTTCAAATTCGTAATTCAAATGGTGGCTTGTAAATAGGAAAACCGATCGGTAATAGCGAAAACCGACCGGTTTGGGTCGAAAACCGGTGGATTTGCGTGGAAAACCGAGGGCAGTACAAAAAACGGAGGAAAATTTGTGGAAAATTATAAAAACCCGAGAAATGCGCAAAAAACAAGAAAAAATGTTATAAATGTGTTTAAAATATGTAAAATTATGATAAAATTCTAACATGACTTTTTGTATATTTTAAGACTATGCCAAGTTGTAAATTTAATAGTTTGCAATAATAGCACAATGATAAAAAAATATGGAAAATTTCGGCATGACCTTTGCTATATTTTAGACAATCTCAAGTTGCAAAAGTGGACATTTAGCAATAATATATCAACAAATAGCATGTCATTACAATACCGTTTACGAGACAATCGAACAAATTCACATTTCAGTGCTTTGAAAACATTAGATTAACACATTTGCAAGCATGTCCATACATTCATATCGAAACAATACACTCAAATGGGCCTTCCAAGTTGGACCTACATAAAGACTACGTTAGTACAAAATCGAGTTGCAATGATATGAAACATACAAATAGATCTTGTAGTGCATAAATAATACAAAATAGCACTGTGAGGTTAAACTTGGTTCAATGTAGTATTGAATGGATTTTCATGAACAAACATGAATTGGATTCCCATACAAAATAGCACTGTGATAGTATTGGATGGATTTCCATGAATAACCCTAAATGTATTTGCATCCCATACAGATGTAATTTCACCAAGTATTGTCTAGTGGACAAATTACTGCATAGCCTTATTAACATCAATTAAACCCTACAAACATGAATAAACTACATGCATCTATGAACAAATTCTGTATAAACTTGGAACCCTACCAAATCAATCAGCTAATTTTGATACATTCGGTTTTGGCGCAAATAAATTTGAATTTTCAACTCATTTTCATTGTACATATTAAAACAATATTAATAATAATTTTAGGGACCTTTTGGATAAATTTTTGCAAATTTTTTAAATTTTTTGAATTCAAATTTGAATCGGACCGGTTTGCCGCTCGGTTTTTGTTCTCGAACCACCTCGGTATGCTCGGTTTTCACAGTTTTCGCTCGAAAACCGTTGGTTTTGCGAACCCTGAGCCCAACCATGAGGCCATAGCACCCCTGCGATTTTTTCAAAAAACCCCCTCAGCTTTCTCCAAATTACAAATAAGTCCTTGCGCGATTTTATGTGAGAGGAAAATATTTTTCCTGGTTCGCGTTTAGGTCCCTGATTTGCCGTTTTGCATGGAGGACCTCCCGTCATGCGAAAAATATTTTCGGTGGCCGTTTTTGCAAAATAAAAATGGAAAATCGTTTCCTTTCTCCATTTTGCCCAGAAAAAATATTTTCGTGATCCGTTTTCCCTCCGGAGCATGGGGGAAATGTTTTCGGTGGCTATTTCCCCCCCCCAAAAAAAAATGGAAGACCATTTCTTTTCTCCGTTTTGCCCGAAAAAAAATATTTTCGTGATTCGTTTTTTCTCCGGAGCATGGGAAAAATGTTTTCATTGGCCGTTTTACAAAAAAAAAATGGAAAACCGTCCCCTTTCTCCGTTTTGCCCGGAAAAAATGTTTTCGTGATCCGTTTTTCCTCCGGAGCATAGGGAAAATGTTTTCGGTGGCTATTTTCCCCTAAAAAAATATGTGAGACCGTTTTCTTTCTCCATTTTGCCTGAAAAAATATATTTTCGTGATCCGTTTTTTCTCCAGACCATGGAAAAAATGTTTTCATTGGCCGTTTCCCCCCCAAAAAAATAGAAATTCATTTTTCGTCCGTCGTTTCTCTGTTTTCCCCCTTTTTTTCATTTTTCACGGGAAAATAAGTGCATATGGTGTTAAACTCAGTATCTAAAATGCCTTTTGCGGCTCGATCTCTAATATTTTTTAAGACATGTATTATTGCCCGTTGACCGCATAGGATGTTAAACTCGGCGTCTATAGCTTTTTTTGTGGTTTGGGATCTAATATTTCTCGAAACATGTATTATTCTTTTTTCTACCAAAAAGGGCCGTTGTTTCGCTGGTTCGTCGACGGTTCTTACCTAGCGTCTTTTTTCCAAGAAATACCCAAGCGAACAAAAAAAATCGGATAAAAAAAATCGGATATTTTTGCCTTTTTTAGAGATAAAAACTTGGATCAAATTTCGCACGGCGCGGCGGAGCGCGCAACTCTAGCTAGTATTAACACCCTTACTTGCCAAGAGATTGGAGCCCAACCAGGGGATACACGTGGCAGCCCACTTTTTTGCGAAACCCCCCCTCGGTTCTTCGAAATTACGGACGGGTCCCTGCGCGATTTTATGTGAGAGAAAAATATTTTCTCCGGTTCGCGTTTAGGTCCCTGGTTTGCCGTTTTACATGGAGGACCTCCCGTTAAATGCGAATCACGAACGAGCCCTTTCCTAATTTTTCAAAATAGCAAACAGGTCCAAAATTATAACAAATAGTCATCGCGCTTTACGTTCGGGTCCTTTCTCCGTTTTGCCCGAAAAAAATATTTTCGTGGTCCGTTTTTTCTCCAGAGCATGCGAAAATTTCGATAGCCGTTTTTCCAAAAAAAAAAAACGTTTTCTTTCTCCGTTTTGCCCGGAAAAAAAATATTTTCGTGCTCCGTTTTTCCTCCGGAGCATGGGGAAAATGTTTTCGGTAGCCGTTTTCCAAAAAAAATAATAGGAGACCGTTTCCTTTCTTCGTTTTGCCCGGAAAAAAATGTTTTCGTGATCCACTTTTTTCTCCGGAGCATGGGAAAAATGTTTTCGTTGGTCGTTTTCCCAAAAAAAAATAGAAATTCGTTTTTCACCCGTCGTTTCTCCGTTTTTGTTCGTTTTTCCTCATTTTTCCTGGGAAAATAAGCGCATAGGGTGTAAAGCTCGGCATATAAAATTTCTTTTACGGCTCGATCTCTAATATTTTTTAAAACATGTATTATTGCCCGTTGAACGCATAGAGTGTTAAACTCGGCGTCTATAGCTTTTTTTGCAGCTCGGGATCTAATATTTTTCGTAACATGTATTATTCTTTTTTTCTCCAAAAAGGGTCGTTGTTTCGCTGGTTCGTCGACGGTTCTTACCTAGCGTATTTTTCCGGAAAAACCATACGAACAAAAAAATGCTTGCATATCCTGCCTTTTTTAGAGATAAAAATTTGGATCAAATTTCGCACGGCGCGGCGGAGCGCCAACTCTCACTAGTTATTCTAAATAAGCAAATAAGGTTAGAATTGAGAATTTTGACAATTAAAACCTAAATCTTCTAGGTTTTGCTAATTACACCAACAAAACTAAGCCTAAGCAATCAAACAATTCTAGATAAACGATCACCCCTAAATATACTAGAATTACTAGAAAGACAAATTAAAGCAAGAATGGGCAAACCACAAATAGGAGACATGAAATTTTATCTCGTGGTCTCGGAGACTTGTTAGTCTCTCCTAATCCATGTTGAGGTAGCTTGACTCACTTTAAGCCGACTCCTTTGTACAATTGAGCCTTTCTCGATCAATCGAGGTAGCTCTTCCCCACTCCGGGTAAGCAAGCTTCGAGCCTTCACACTCAACCGGGCCTTCTCACAATCTCTGTTGAGAAGATCACCGATTTCGCACCACCAAACCGTCTAGGAGATGGCAACCTCCAAGAGAATTGAGAATTGAATTTCACTTGAGGTTGAATCGAGTTTGTAATTGGCTCAAAAACGATTTATGCACTTGAATACTTATAACTCATCTCAAGAGATGAATTTAATGCAAATGGAAGAAAGAATGCTTGCTAAAGCTCAAGAGTATTCAATGAGTCACCCAAAAGCTCTATAAATGCAGGTGTGGGGGTATTTATAGCATTCACCAACAATTCTAGCCGTTAGGGGGCAAATCCTGAAAAAAATAGTATTTGCGGTACTACTACTGGCCAATGGCCGGTAGTACCGCCCCACTGAAAATGCCCCGCAACAGTCGACTGCACGCATTAAATGCTCTGATATTTTGCCCGTTACAGAGGTGCGGTACTACCGACACTCAAAGTACGGTAGTACCGACAATTGGTTTGCAGACAATCTCAAAAATGGATCTCTTTGTAAAATAACAACCGGCACTTTAAACGCGGTACTACCAATCTTTTGGTAGTACCGCTTTTTATACTATGGTAGTGCCGATGCTCAAAACAAAGCAAAAATACTCAAAAAATACCACTTTCTGTAAAATGACTACCTCTTTAAAAATTCTGGTAGTACTGTTCCCAGAAAACTCAGAAAATGTGTCTCTCTGTTATTTAGCTACCGCACAAAAAGTTAGTATTACCGTGGAGCGGTAGTACCGCGTTAGAAACGGTGGTAGCTCCGGCCTAGAGAAAATTGAAAAACTTAGGAAAACTGCAGTATCTGGAATAAAGCTAATGAGATAAAAAAACATGGTAGTACCGACTACCGCTAAATGAACGGTGGTAGTGCCGAAATCTTTGACAATGTCAGGTTTGAAATTCAAACTACGACTAGATGCTTCTAGTATGAATTTGAAAGGATTTGAGCCAATTTTAAACCTTCCACACAATCAAGCTACTAGTCAATTTTTCCTCTGTATAGTACATCAACTAATCCAATAATTAGATCTTTTCTTCTAACTCCGAGATTGGTAAAAACATAAAAAGCTATTCTAACTACTCTTATACGTTGACTTGAGTTTTTGATCTTCTTTTCTTGATTCCTTCGTATCACGAACCTTTACACCTTAAGATGAACCAACCTATCATTATAAACTCAAGAGAATTGTTAGTCCATAACATAATTGTCATTAATTACCAAAACCAAATAATTTTAGGGGCCTAGATGATTCAATCTCCCCATTTTTAGTAATTGAAGGCAACCTCAAATAATAGATGATTATGAGATGATTTGGAGTATACATTTATCTTGCGACAGAGTGTATACTCTAGGATTTTACTTTAAAAGCATTTTACTTCAATTGAATTTAATTGGATCAATGTTTGAAGTAAAATTCTATCAAAGCGAACATATATAGTTGAAAACTCCCTCTGGATATGTGCATATAGTAGAGAGTGGAAACCTTGCACATTTTGAGGAATTTTGGAATTGTTTGGCTGAGTTTTCTCTGTATATTTGATCCGAGGAAGCAAGGTAAATAGAAGCAATTAATATTCAATTTCATTCAATGATCACAAATGCATATGAAGATTAAGAAAAGAACACACACAAATATGATAAGGCATTTAACGTACATAACATTCTAAACACATATCCAAAGACCACACAATCAAGCTACTAGTCAATTTTTCCTATTTATAGTATGACAACTAATCCAATAATCTGATATTTTCTTCTAACTCTGAGATCGGTAAAAACATAAAAAGGTATTCTAACTATTCTTGTACCTTGACTTTAGTTTTTGATCATCTTTTCTTGATTCTTTCAGATCACAAACATTTACACCTCAAGATGAACCAACATATCCTCGTAAACTAAAGAGAATTGTTAGCCTATAATATAATTGTCATTAATTACCAAAACCAAATAATTTTAAAGGCCTAAATGATTCATCGGGCGAGAGAGAGAGAGAGAGAGAGAGAGAGAGATTGAGATAGAAAGACAATCGGACGAGAGAGATTGAGAGAGACAAACCGAGCGAGAGAGACTAACAGAATAAATAAAATTTAGTTCTTTTCCTACTAATATTTGTATCCACTACCTCAGCTCCATACGTCTCCAACTCCTTTCCTCTCTTCGCAATAGTGCAAATGGGGCAGCCCTGGACCAGCACAGAACAAAGTAGGTACGAAAAGCAAATGGGGCGTGCATGGGCTCGTCGAAGATGAGTTGGACAGGCACGGCGGGCACGATGGACCATCACGATCTGCGCACGGCTCATGCACGAAGCACAATGAGTTCGTGCTGGGCTGGTCCAACATGGCACGATGCCCACCTCTACCCAAAACGGGTGGCAACACCTATACATGTTGGTTTGTTGATGGGTTTTTTACACGATGCGTACTAGATTTATATTTGTACTAATTACTTATAGCGACAACTTTACGTTTTTGTAGCATTTGGCTGCGCTGAGTGGATGTAGCCAGGGTTCAAAATCTTGTCAAGATTTTAGAAATCTCAGCTTTCGACTGGGCTGAGATTCCAAATCTCAAGGAGATAAAAAACTAAAAAAATTTAAATTGCTACATTGATTTTTGGATTTTTTTTTACCAAGATTATCACAAATTCGATCGGTTTTCATATTCGTAGGGCCGGATTTAGCACCAATTTTCTATGACTAATTGTAATGCATTTTCTGATGAATACATGTGAAAACTTTGCAAAAAAAATACATATACAAAATTCGGTCATATTGGCCGAAAATTTACAAGGGTTGAATAGGACCAAAATTATGATATCTCATCGAAATTTTGGATTTCGAACTGCCTCTAAAATGTGGTCTGGGAACAAAATTTGTAACTTTGGATGCAACCACACATGAGTTGCTACCACTTACTATGTGGTTACATGTACCTCGTTATTGTAACCAGCCACCCCTCTGGTCATAAATAGTTATTGTTTGGGATGTAGATGAAGGTATTGTTTGTTTAGCTTATGTTTCTTGGCTTATAGCTTAAATCTAGCTTTTGGACTTAAACAACTTAATAGTAATCGGCTCTTGTACATGGTAGAAGTGGATAATTTTATCCTAACTTCGGTGGCATTACTCTAAAACCAACTCTAAATAAGCCAAAAAATCACATCTCCGGTGGTTTCTAGATTTTAGTTATATGAAGGCTTATGATTTTTGAAAAAGTTCAGACAAAAAATCACCTATTTGTTTAGGCTTTAGCTTTTTAACTTTTAAGCTGGTGAATAAGCCCAAACAAATAGGGTCGAAGTCAAACTTTTGAAACTTTGACTATCAATATCTTTTGAAATATTTATCTCAAAAAGTTTTTTCGTAATATTATAATTTTATTGGGTTTCATAAATATATTATAATAAAATTAATGATTAAAGATGTGTTTTAAAGATCATGTTTATGTCTAAAACATGATAATTTATGACCTAAGGGAGTAGCATCTTATCTTTCAAATCAAAGGCGATTTTCGGTCATGCTTGCACAACGAGATTGAGGAAACATAGCTAGTTAGCTAACGTAGGAGTTCATCCGATTAAAGTTCGAAGGTTTATACTTTTATAGTGTTATGCACAGGCCACTGCTATACTTGTAGGATCTTTTGTCGTAAAATTATGGGGAGAATGGATCATTTATCTAGACCTGGGAGATGGACCGAGCTTTTTACAGGCAGCCCAAAGCCTGACCGGCGAGGCACGATCTAAGCACGGCACGAACTACCGGGCCGAGCCGGGCCTAAGAATGGGGCCAGTCGGGCGGCCCGGCCCGGCATGACGACATGTGCCGGGTTCGGGCCAACCCGGCCCAACGACATATTTATTATGCTTGCTTGAATATCTTATATGGTAAAGAGCCAACATCAACGGATACAATGCCAGTTCAACTAATATCGTCAATTCGGTGAGCTAAATGTTGTGTTACGAAGTTACTGTACCATTTTACTTTGCTTATTTACTATAAAAAGCCGATTTCGAACACTTGTTTGGTTGTGGGCCGGGTCCAGGCTGGCCCGGCCCGACTCTGGCCCGCCGTGCTTTTCGAGCCGGGCCGGACCCTTTAAAACCTCTCCCGTGCCGGCCTGGCTCTCCATGGCCCGAAGCCCGCTGTGACGGCCCGACCCAACGCCCAACTCTAGATTTATCCCATTTTAATTGATGCAATTGATCATTTGTTCTATATATCTCACTAACATGTAGTTTTAAGATTTGTATATCAACGAAACATCATGAAATAAATGATCACTGGCACAAGTAAATAATAGTAAATCATCCATTATTCCAAAAATATGTACGCATCATCCCGATCGTACATGCTTGGGCCCACCAACAGTCGCCGTGGCAAAATGTCAACGAGGCCATGGCAGAAACGAGAAAAGGACGGGAAGTTGCTATGGAGGATGGATGGATGGCTGTGATCATCCAACGCGCGGCCTTCGTCTCCGCGGCCTCAAAACGCGGGCGAAATTAGCTACGAAATAAGGGCCACGACAAGCCCACGGCTCCCTGCCCGTGGAATGGGAAGCCATGCAGGAGCACACCACCTAAGGTAGGATCCTAGGAGGGCTCCATCCAAGAACGGCAGCGGCACGAGCACCTCGCGATCCCTCCCGGCGATGGCGTACCGGAGGAAGCAGACCATCCAGCGGTCGGCCACCTTCGTCGAGGACCACCGCCAGCCGTCGTCGGGCGACTCCTCGTCACCGGCCATCGCTTCCCCCCGCGCCACCCGCTTCGCTGACGACAGCCGCCCCGACCGCTCCCTGGCCGCGCAGGCCATGCTGGCGTCCGCCGCGCGCGGGGACATGCCAGAATTATCCGCCGATCGTTTCCCCGCCTCGTCGCCCCAGCGCAACGGGCGGCCGAGTGATCCGGCGCAGGTGCGCTCTTTTTCCTCCGTGTATCTGTCATAGAATCTCGATCTGGTTTTTCTTATGAAGAATTGCCAACGCCAATGCTTCTATACATCCCTTTTAAAAGTTGCACGGAGTCACCTACCTCGTCGCCACCGCTGGTGGCCGACGACGGTGGCAAGCATCAACAACAGCTTTCTCCCCACTTTCCCACTTGTCTTCCCCTTCCCCTTTCTTTTCTTCACTTCCTTTCCGTCCATCCCTCTCGGTAGAAGGTCGTCTCAGTAGAAAGTCGTCTTAGTAGAGGGTCATCGCGCCTCAATTTGGTGGCCTTTATGCTGTTTTTGGTGTGTGCGAAGGAAGTTTCCAGGTTTAGAGCTCTCTCTCCGTTGCTGGTGTCCCTATGTTGGGGAAGATGGTCAATTTTCTTTGTAATTTCCTCTCCGAAGGGTACTGATACTATTTCTCTTCTACTTGAATGAATGGCAGAGCTCTTACCCTTAATTTTAAAAAATTACACATATATTAAACTATAAATGAAGAGTAGATAATGATTACTTATACTTTCGCCTGCTTTAAGATGTATGCAACCTGTATTGAGGGGAGATTCATAGAAGCACCTCTCACGATTTTCTACCGCGGAAAGCATGCGGTAAATTTGGATTCATCAGATTTGTCATGAACTAACTAAAGACAGTGTAATCTAATCCTGTCATCAAGTCAGATTTGCATTCATCAGATTTGTCATGATCTTACTGCACGCCTCCCCTTTTTTCTATTGGAACAAAAGATTATGTTTCTAATCCGGCAATTTGAGAAGAAGAAAAATATGTGTAAAACAAGTTGCTGAATCCCATTCCTGCTCTCAACGTCGCAGGACCCTGTAACCCAGCTGTACACATCGAAAACAGAAGAAGCGAAGCATGGATTCTGGGGAGTTCTGGCACAGCAGGCCAAAGTAATGCTTGACGAGAATGGCTCCATAGAGGACAGCAGAAATCAGGCTCTGGGCTCATCAGGAGGCATTCAGGTAAGAACTCTGAAAAGGCAGCAGCAGCAACAAAAAAATAAGGTTGTTGCGCGCATCAATCAGCTGTTCGAACGATAAATCGACGGTGCCATCTTCAGAGTTTGGTTGCAAATGCAGATGTTTTCGTGGAATCCATTTGACAGCATGCTTCCCTCGCACGTTCACTTTAGTTTAGAGCTCTTTTATGGTGGATTAAATTGAATATGAACCGTTCATTCTTTTCGATCTAATAGATCAGATTAACTAGAGTCTACTTATACTTCATCTGGTAGTAGAGTAGTAGAAACATCTTTAACAAATCAACGGTTAGATACAATTTCTACTACACATTTTATACTAACAGGATAATGCACCGTAAAAATTCTCTTAGTTTAACCTATGCTTAATTTGTTTCCCAAATGCCCCATTCCAGCCATCTCAATCTCGCTGGTCCTACGACCGAGTCCGAAAGTCGGAGAACCCTGCATCGCAGGAAGGATCAGAAGGGGGGAGACGAGACATTGGAGGGAAGATCAGGAATGCCCTTGAAGTAAGCCCTTAATTTCAGAGTGAATTAAGCATAGATTGTTCAGTCCTTTTCAGCATTCAGAGGTTGATGAATCCTGATGCGATCATGGTTTGCAGGAGGGCCTGAGTCTGACAACAATGGCCGGGAACAGAACGGGCGCCGAGGTCCTCCATGCCCGGAAGCTGCGGATCAGAAGGAAGGCCTGCAGCATGGACCTTCGGGACACCAATCTAAGCTTAGCCAGCCCGGACATGTCGCCGATGCTAAATGATTTGGAGTCTCCCCAGATCAAAGCTTCTCGCGACGTAAGGTGCCTCCTTTTTTGTGCGTTCATTAGAGTGTGCCGCTAGTTTTGAGCTGCTGCAACAACATTAGCAATGTTGCAAAACTGTAAATGCAAGTAGCCAAGTACTCACTGAACTTACGAATGAGAAAGAAGGATCAGTGAGAAGAAACCTTTGCTCTTTTGTTGTTGTTCATGAACGATTCCTTCTTCTGTCGATTAAAGAAGAGCTTTCCACTCTGGTCTGTCTGTGCTCCCTCAGGTAGCGAACGCCATGGCCGCCAAGGTGAAGCTGCTCCAGCGGGAGCTGAAGACGCTGAAGGCTGGCCTGGCCTTCTCCAAGGAGCGGAGCGCGCAGCTGGAGGAGGAGAACCGGCTGCACCGCGACGGCAACCACGACGCCGACGAGGACTTGGTAACTAACCACCCCACATCCATCTCCATCGATCCCTCCTTGCAGGAACCATCCTCTCTCTGCATGCTAGCTCCCTGCTAATGGCGAACGATAGACGATGATGTCTGCAACTGCATATCTGACGCGGTTGCTGCATGCTTGCGCGCGCGCGCTTCGTTAGATACGGCAGCAGCTGGAGACGCTGCTCGCGGAGAAGGGGCGGCTGGCGCACGAGAACACGGTGTACGCCAGGGAGAACCGGTTCCTCCGGGAGATCGTCCAGTTCCACCAGCTCAACATGCAGGACGTGGTTGACCTCGACGAGGACATCGAGGAAGAATACGAGGAGGACGCCGGCACGGACCGGCCGTACGATGATCTCTGGACGCTCTCGCCGTCCCGCGGCCAGGTCCAGGAAGCGGCGGAGCACACGCCGGCCGACCCGGGCACTGCACCCCAGTCGCCCTCTCATCACTCTGGCAAGGCGCGGATGTCGAGGACAAACAGCGGCGCCGAGTCGCCCATGCGCCGGAGCTTCAAGGGTAACAATGGCTCACCAGAGACGACGCCCATGCGCCGGAGCTTCAAGGGTAACAATGGCTCACCAGAGACGACGCCCATGCGCCAGAGCTTCAACGATGACTATGGTTCACCAGACGCGACGCCCATGCTCCGGAGCTTCAAGGATGATGACGGTTCACCAGAGACGATGCCCGTTCGCCGGAGCTTCAAGGATGATGATGGTTCACCAGACACGACGAACGATGATTGACGAAATGCCTTTAGAGTTTGCGGAAACAATGGTGTATGCATGTAGAGAAGAATACCTTCTGTCTCATTTGTTGTTTTGTCCAATGTAATTCCTAGGTCCTCTCATCATATATGGTGAAAATAAAGCAACTCTTGATTTGAGCAACACATCCATGGACTCTGCCCCCAATAAAAATTTTCATTCTTTTGGTGAGCCTACAACCACAGATAGTGTCCATTGTTTCAGCATTTTTTTAGAAGGAAACAGCTCCTAAAAGCATACTTGATGTTTCAACTTTAGAATTTCGCAGTTTTATCGCTATTGCTACTCTTATTCTGATAATAACAATAGCATCAAACCAATCTGAAGTCTGAACCGCACCAACGGTTAGATACGGACAGGTTTCATATATGTTTCCAGCTCGTAAACAACCCCCCACTGGTTTAAAAAATCGTTTGAAATCGTATGGAAACTGAGTCAAACATTTACCAAAAAATAAATAAATAAAAAATCAATCGATTTTGCTGATGTTCGATCGGGCAAATTAAACGACAACACTTTTCTCACCAATTTTCAACAAATTTTCCAACTATTTTTGACACGCTCAAGGAAAATTGAAAAAAATTAAAGAAAATTGAAAATATTTACAGAAATTGCAAAAAATACTGAAAATAAGAATAAATCTCAATTAATATATAAAATACCTCAAAAAAATTTTAACAGTTTTTTAAATTCATTTAGTGCTTGTAGAAAATAAAAAATAGTAATTGATGAAAAGGAAGAGAGACACTGTTAAATTTTTATAAAAATTACAAGCTTAATCATGATTTGAAAACTGAGTCAAACACTTACCCATAAAAATAAAAAATCGATCGATTTTGCTGATTTTCGATCATCGAAAATCAAATTAAGCGACGACACTTTTCTCACTGATTTTCAATAATTTTCCTAACTATTTTTGGCACGCTCAAGGAAAATTGAAAATATTTGCAGAAATTGCAAAAAAATACAAAAAATCTGAATAAATCCCAATTAATCTATAAAAAATACCTCATAAAAATTTCAACAGTTTTTTAAATTCATTTAGTGCTTGTAGAAAATAAAAAACAGTAATTAATGGAAAGAACCAGAGACACTGTCAAATTTTTGTAAAAATTTATAAGCTTAATCATGATCTAAAATGGTATCATAAATAGTTCGCAGGATCATGTACTAAAAATTTTAAAAATATTAAACTTCATTTAATGCCGCTAGAAAATAAAAAAAGAAAAACACATACAAAGACAATAGCACTGTCAGAATTTTAAAAACTTACAAATGTCCGATCATCATATGAAAATTCTACAACATCATTATCATTTCCTCAGGACCTCACACAAAAATTTTCAAAAATATTAGACATTACTTAGTTCCCTTAGAAAATCAAATACAAAGGAGCATATGTCAAAAAAGTAGCAATGTTAGAATTTTTAAAAAATACACATGTCTAATAATAATCTAAAAATTTTACAACATCATTAACATGCCTTAGGACCACACACACAAATTTTCAAAAAAAATTTAACACTTTTCATATTTTTTTTCAAATTTTTGAATTTAAATTTGAATCCCACTGGTTTATCGAGTGGTTTTAGAAATCGTACCCCGTTGATACGAGCAATTTTCGTCAGTTTTTTAAACCTTGGATACGGACATACATATAGAAAGCCATAACAACAACAACAACAACAAACAACACTTAGTTTATGAATCAGCTCCGGGGGAGATTGGATGGTTACACAATTCACAAACCAACTTTGTTTGATTAAACATTTCAGATACACATTATTCATCCAATTAATGTTCGGAATTTGTAAACAAGAACATAAGCCCTGGTTCCCATTATACAAGGAAACTAAACAGCTACTGTTCTGGGCCTCTTGACAGAGCTTCGTCAACATCCAAGAAAGATCAATGCTGATCAATATCCTACAAAAGCATGCAATACAGTTTCAGTGGGTTTATACTTACAATGAAGACAGAGTTAACAAGCATATGCAATGAGCATCATCTCAATAATACATAAAAGGGAAAAAATAAAATACATGTTGATGCATAGCAAAGAGAAACATATGTGCTCACTTTCAAGAGTTAGTGCTAGCCATAGATAAGTTAATGCAAAACTACAAGCCACACATCACTTTCAAGAGTTAGTGCAAAGAGAAAATTCAAATGGAAAGTTTACATTAAGGCACATTTCTTGTAGTAGCAAATGTATACAGTACGAGAGTTTCCCAAAATATTCTGCCAATTCAAAAATAGTCCCCCCCCCCCCCCCCAACACACCCACTCTCTTGCTCATTCTAATGACAAGCAATGTATACATTATACAATAGGAAATCACAAGAGAGATTGAACAAGAACTTGATTAGTTGATTTACAGCACCATAGAGATGCAAGGGAAAAGGGGCTGAAGATTATCAGTTGACAGGAACTATTGGATTCAGCAATTTCCCTTATCCATTCTTGTTATTACTTATTAGCACATGTATAAATACGAGACTATAAGGAGATATATTAGATAGCAATGTAACTCACAGCTGCACATGCATAAAAGGGAATAAGGACTTGTTATCTGTTGAAGGTAATTTGGCAACACAAATCTTGTGGCTAGCAGCGTGATCACAATATCAGTAGTACATGTACATCAGAATGAAAGAAAAAAAATGTTCCAATGAAAGCTAATACAAACTTATTAGCTTTTGAGAACAGCATTTTCAACAATGTAATTCAAACTGGCGAGGCAAAGTGGTAAAACACATCATAGAATTATCATCACCACTAGTGTTATTCATGAATTGGAGGTTGGATGCACAGCAAGGTCAATACTATTGAGGTCAACCAGAGAAGATAGAACTGGACAATCACAAGATGACAGAGACAACAAAAAAAGAACAATATAGGCCCTGTTGGCAGAGCTCTAGATCATAGCTTCACCTCATATCTAAAATTTGTAGGTTAAAGTAGAGTGAATTAAGTTTATATCTTAATATAAACACGGCTCCAGCTCCATAGAATTTATAAAGTTAGGAATACCCAGCTCCACCAGATTCACGAATTTGGTAGAGCTGGGGCTCTGCCAAACACCCCCATAACATGACAACCATGTTGCAGGTCTCTAATTGATGTGCAAGAGATCATGGTTTTTGAGCCTTCACAAAATCTATCGCATTGCAATCCAATTCAGTCAAGCATCACAAGGTCTCCAGCAAGCTGCAACATACTAACAATTAACCATGACAACCCCGCTGTGGAAATCCCCACGAGGAATGTGCAAAGTTCCCCCAATTCGAGCCCATACCCTGGAATCCCGCATCGCACCACCAATCCCACACAAAGCCAAGCACCTCAAAACCCAAGAGAGACCACCGCACCAGCCCTAGCGAGCAGATGCTGGCGGCATGGGACCAGATCCGCACCTAGTTGCCGGAGGTCTGGTCGATGAGCTTCTTGTCGCGGCGCTCCATGGCGACGTCCCACATGTCGTTCCCGATGTGCTTCGGCTGCAACTCAACCGAGACCAAAAAAAACCACACGATTTCAAGCGAGGGCCTCAGCACGGGAGATTCGGATCAAGCGGATCGGGGGGAGAGAGAAAGGGGAACGAAGGAGCGGTACCCTGCCATGCGCGGCCTTGTGGATGAAGTACTGGGCGTTGCCCATGATGCAGAGCATGCCGCCGATGATGCCCAGCGGCAGGATCGCCTCCAGCCAGTGCAGCCGCGCCATCGCGAACCAGACGGGGGAGACGACGGACGGACGGATCGGCGGCGGCGAGATTTCCCAGCCTTCGCGAGCTATCCAGCATTCCAGCGGCGGTTGGAGCCTGGGTCGCGTAGCGGAGCCGAGCGGGTGGTTCTGGAATTGTGCGGGTGGAGAGATACTGAGCCGGGCTTTCCGTCTTCGGGCCCAAATTTGCTCCGGAAATGGATCGCGCAGACCCAAATTCTCCTTGGATCCTATCCGTCCGTCCCCTATTAGGGTGGCCCAGACCGTTCAAAAGGCCACCTCGGCTATCAATTCTCCGGCCCCACTGCCTGATAGATCCTATGGATGGCGACCGGTTACTATGTTGCTGCGTTTGGGCCGGATTCGATCATTGTGGGCCGGCCCGTATTGGACACCCGTCCGATCGGGTGAAAGAATATCTTCGATGTGCTAAGCGATATAGCGTCTCTAACAGAAAAATTACAGCTTGATTACAGTAGCTACGGTCAGAATTAGCGATGATGCCCAGCCATGTCAGTTGATTACAGAAAAATTACCGGACCAACGTGACGGACGGATGCGATTTATTACCATGCAAGTTAAACAAGCATGATCATGGACCGTGAATCAGTGGACTAAGTTTTTAGCGGCGTTAGAGCATCTTCAATGCTCCACGTTGGCTTGGCTAAGCAAGTGCGATGTGAGGCGGCCATGTCCGCGCTGAGCCATCAAGGAGGGGAGAGAGGCAACAGCTGGGTACTCGCAGTCGCAGAGCTCCTTGGGTGCATGGGATGATGGGAAAGAGGCAGTAGCTCACACTAGCTCAGCCAGAAAAATAGAGCTTCACTGCTCTCCTAGGCCTGAACAATGGCATAACAAGGAGGGGGTGTGAAGGAGCTAGAGCATCAGCTTCGATCGTTGTTTATCTGGTACTATTTTTAACCTTCGTACTGATCATCTGCTACGAGAAAACAAACCAACAATGAACAACACATATTTTTTTTCTGCTACGCTACTGAGCCTGAAAAGCAAATGCTACGTACAAGATGCCCTTGCATCTGCAAATCAACAGATTAGCTCAAGTTGAACCAGGACGACTGGACGAGTCACCAAAACCGCGGGGGGGATGGAACTTGGAACTCGTGTTTTCCAAGGACAGAACAGAGAGGCGGGATCCGGGTGAGTGACAAGACAAGCAAGGGCTCCAGCATTTGTGCTAAAAGCTCCCAAAATGTTGCCACTTTACACGAAGCAAGAGCATGGAAAAGCTGGAGCAAACAAAGTGGGGATGGAGATGGCGCTTTTGTTTTTGGGTCAGGAGCACACCCGGCTGTGACAACAAGGTGCGTGGGCGTCGCAGGCAGCCTGTGGCGTCGGGGATCCTGTGCAAAGTAATGTTTTTTTAGGAGCAAGTATAATAATAAAAGAGGAGTGATTCTATGTTTTTTTTTTAATATAAGTTGTATAAATCTTGAAGCAAATGAAAGGGTAAGTAATCACCATCCACCCTTCATTCATGTTTTAGTATTTGACTATTTGTGTAACTTTAAAAAGGCAAAGCATACAGGCATCTCTATAAAAAATCTGCTATTTACTTTATCTTCCATTTATATTATCTAGAATAAACAATAAATTCAGCTTATAATAGTTACCTGTGAAGGCTGTATCTAAATGCTGTATAATAAATATCTCTAAGCTTGTACAATAACTAATTTATCTTATTTCTCGTACAATGCTAGCTACTCCCTCCAGTCTATAAAAAACTGACATTTTGAATATTGATATAGTTTTCAAAACACAACTTTGACTACTGACTTTTATTATAATATATTTATAAAAATCAATAAAATTATAATATTATGAAAGTACTTTTCGAGACAATTCTACACATATAATTTTCATGCATCTAATTTACATATTTAGAAATATATTAATAATCAAAATTTTAAAAATTTGATCATCAGCATGTCCAGCTTTTTGAAGATGGAAGAGAATACTAAATAAGAGCTAGTTCTCTTATCTCTTTCTTTTCTTACTCTTCTATATATATGACAAACCTGCCCGAACTCTGTCTCTCTCCCCTACCTTTCGTCCGTTATAATTCAGTGTGTGTATATTTTATCATAATTATTTATCTATTTTTTTAGTATTAAAGTAGGAGTATTAAATCGAGTAGTTTTTTCTCGCAACGATACGAGGGCCAACTGGTATACAGTTAAAACAAGGGCCAACTGCCGTATTTCTGAGTTTTCCCTCACAAATACCGTAACTTTCTTGCGGATTTCAGCGGCAAGCGGTACTGACCAAGCTACGCACACTCGTTTTTTTTACCAATAATATCTCAAAAAAGTTATAAAAATATACATGATGGCAAAAGCTCTATTGCCAAATGAATTGGTGACACGATTTTGTCGTCAAGCCTTAGACCTGTTGGTCACATAAATTTACGACAAAATAATCTGTCGGTCAATTCAATTAGTCACAAAACAGAATCTATCATCAAATAAATTAGCGACGTATGTATATTTTTTAAAAATATTTTTGGGTATTATGTTTTAAAATTATTTAAAAATATATTATTTTAAAAATCTTTTTTTTATTTTGTTTTTGGTTTTTGCTACTACAATTACTACTACTATACCCACTCATGCCTGGCCTGCACCTGCCTCCCAACTTGTGTACTCGCCCTTGCACTGCCAGAGCATCCTATGCCTTCGATCTGCACACCCATCTCACGGAACTCGCCAGCGGAAAGGCGATGGCGCGAGCACGTGTAGATGACATAATCACACACGAACGTGCATGCAATGGCGCTTAAAAAACTGCTCAAGTCCAGTAATCCATGGCTCCATGTGCATGTCCCCTGTTTCCGATGTACGGTCGCCATTTTTAGAATCCGCGAGCACGGAGACGAAGGGGGGCGGCGTTTGTCATGGCGCTTCGTCGGTTGCCACGCACGTGTCGGCCTATGCGGTTCTGGGAATCTCCTTGCCTCCTTCGGCCATGAACAGCTCTGCGAAAAAGAGGGTAAACTTTACAAAATATTGGCTTTTCTAGCGTCTTCCTTCTTTCTTTCTTTTTTTTTTTCAAATTTAGTATCCATACGAATATAATTGCAAAAATATCTCCCTCTCTAACGCAAAAGTGCCGATAGATCGTACACGCCGCACTTGTGTACAGCGGCATGATTAGAAAAAAGGTGCCACACCTGTGTACTGCCGTGTTCGCATAATTTGCAAAAAAAAAAAGGTGTAAATGGGCCGGAAAAAAATTCTTTTCAAGCTTTACCTACCCGCCTTTTTTGTTGGATCAAAATTCCCCGGTCTCGAAGTAGAGCTTTTATACATCACTCCTTTAATACAAGTTCCACAAAATCTCGAAACAAGCGAAGGGTAAGAATCACTATTCACCCTCCATTCGTGCTTTAATATTTGTGTAACTTTTAAATAGTAATGCATAGAAACACCTTCCTTTTTTTCCTTCGTGAACAAAACATCTGCGTTACTGACAAGTGGGCTTTTAGTTATTAGTCCCGTGTAGCATGATATTTTTGGGCTTGCACAATTTGAGTTTTTTTTAAAAAAACTGTAGTAGCTTCTTTTGTGTTTTTTCTTCTTTCAAAAATAGCCTCTTGTGGAGAGTTTTACAAAAATAGCCCTAGCCCTCCTGTTTGAGCACAGAAAACCTGATAAGTTACGCGTGTCACTTACCGTGGTCTGATAGCACGGAAGAGCGGCGAGCGCGGAAGCCACCAAGTTGCCGCGGTCAGATAGCGTTGGTGCTGGAATGCTGCGGCAGGCCTCCCCCTAGCCTTACCACAGTACCATAGCGTGGTAGGAGACATATGTCCTGTGTCGGCTCTTCCGCGCTCAATGAGAAAGCTATTTTTACAACTTTTGTCGTAGAGAGGTAGATTTGAAGAAAAAATTTTTTAAGTCTACGGAGCCATTTTGATGAACAGTTCGCACAATTTAACTATTTTGTTGGGTTAATTTTCCTTACGAATAATACGCATGACGCATGATCTACACACTTTTATTTCTCTGAGGGTAATGATGATTTAGGCGTTACATTTACCATTTCTTTGATCATTTGTTCGTGAATGGTAGGTAGCTGCCAACGAAACAACAATACTGTGTGGCGTGTGCCAAAGTCATTTGACGAAGAAGCACCATCCACCATATGAAATCACAATCGGAAAAGGATGGCATTCATAACACGAGCCACACGACTACACGAGGACATAAAGATTGCACGTGCCGATTGAAAGCTGCGCCGGATTCGTCTCCTTAATAGCATTCTTCTCCCAATTGAAAAGATCAGTGAGCCTAGCAAGGCCAACATCGGTGTTGTTTGTCTTATCACTGCTACAGAAAAGTTTATATTAAATGTCTTATTATAATCGATTTTGATAATCGTCTATGATGAGGAACATCACACATAGTTCTATAGTGCAACCGTCGGTGACAAATATTACAGACGGTTCTATTTAGAAACCGCTTGTGATATACATCAATATTACAGATGGTTTTAGGATAAAACCGTATGTGGTGACTCCTATAGACATCACAGACTGTTTTAAAATAGAACCGTCTGTGATATATTATTATCACGGACGGTATTAGCTACAAACCGTCTGTGATACGAATGATACATTATTTGTGTTGGTTTTAAAACTTAAAATGATAGAAAGACTATTGTCGGTTTTTAATTGAAACCGATATAAATAATATACATTATTATTTATGTCGGTTTCAATTAAAAACCGACACAAATAGTCCAATTTTTTTTGTGTCGGTTCTAGCAAAAAATCGATATAAATAGTAGTCATATTATCTGTATCGGTAAAACAGCCATAACTTTTGACTCGTAACTCCGATCGAAGCGTTCTTTGGCTCGTTGGAAAGCTAACGATAAACTTCATTCGAAAATGCTTAAGCCCAAAAATCAGCAGGCCTTTTAATGATTGTTTGTGCGAGTGTGAGCGTGGCGACAAAATTCTAAAAAAACATTGTTTAGGGCCGCAAAACAGCCTCCGAAGCTTTGTGCCCGTTTTGGAGTATGACAACACTAAAATATAGCTCAAACCGTGTTTGGAGTATGACAACACTAAAATACAGTTCAAACCGTGTTTGGAGTATGAGAACATTAAAATCGGTGGTTGGGTGCTCTGCGGGGTTAAGAGAAGAGGGACGCGTTACACATCACATACGATCATATCAGCACTAAAGCATTGGATCCTAGAAAAACTTCGAAGTTAAGCGTGCTGGTGCCAAACTAGAACCGTCTCTGATAATGAGATCATTCCAGACAATTTCAAATTAGGACGGTCATCACCGACAGTTTGTTATTGCATGGAACATGTCACAGACAGTGCCAAACTAGAACCGTCTCTGATGATAAGATCATTCTAAACGGTTTCAAAATCTTGCATGGAACACGGTTTTAAGTTCTAGCATAAGCACCACCGTGTCTTCAACTGTTCATGTGATAAATTCAGCGGTAAGGGCCTAGAATTATTGATCGCTGGGGCTTCGATGAGTTGCAGGCTTGCAGCCTTCCAGTGGTGAATTGCAGGGAGCCGTACACCCATGAGCCCTCGAAAGACTCCCATGAACCACCCCCATTCTCAACTAGAGGTGGGCGTCGTGCCGTGCCGTGCCGGCCCGGCCCGGGCCCATCGTGCTTCGGGCCGAAACCGTGCCGTGCCACGACGGCCCATCGTGCCCACCGTCTTGGCCGTCGCCCGACTCACTTTTGGCGAGCCCAAGCCCTACCATTTGCGCCGTGCTCGCTTTCGTCGTCGCCAAGCCCGACCCATTTTTACTATTGTGACGAACAAAGAAATAAAACAAATCACTACTACTAAACTACCTATTTTAATTACATAAGAGACTAATCACATCAACAAAATGTCAAACATAAATGCAATGCTTGAAGATGCCCTGAATCAACAATATCCGCCAACTTTTAAGCCTTAATCCGTGATTTCGTGCGTTTCGTGCCGGGCCCGCCCAAATCGGCCGTGCCGCGCCGCGCCCGTCGTGCCTGGTTCGGGCACCCAGACGGGCGCGTTGCGTCTGCAGCCGCCTACGAATCGCCGTCCGTGCTTTGCACCGTGCCATACCATCGTGCTTCGGGCCGGCCCAAAAAAGCCCGGCCCAATGCCCACCTCTATTCTCAACTAGTTTATGTGCGTATTTGCCTGAGCTAATCTCTCTCTCTCTCTCTCTCTCTCTCTCTCTCTCTCTCTCTCTCTCTCTCTCTCTGGTGAAGCAAGAAAAATCCGAATGGCACCGACTAATTACTGCTCAGATGTTTTGACGGTGATGCTGGCCATGTGCGACCATGGATCGATCAGTTTCCATCGCACTGCATGCGACATTTTCTCTTGCTAGCTTGTTACACGCAGTGCTGTTATTTTGCATTTTTGCCACATCGCAGAAAGGCAGTTGGATCGAACTTTCTCAGGCAAATGACATAATCGAGCAGTTAAATTTATCTCCTAAATCTAGTTCTCACGAGAAACATTATCTTGAAATGTTGTCCTCCAAATCGTAGGACCGTACAACTGTATGTAACAAAATTAGATTTGAGCGTAACAAAAACGAAAAAAATATGCTAGTTTTGTGGGCCATGATTGCTAAAGAACATGGGACCGTCGTGTATATCGGCTATCTAACGTGACACGAACATGTTTCTAATTATCGTCAAACTCTAATAACTATATGAGACACTTAGATATCACCCATCTAGTGTGACACAAACATATCTCTAGTTATCGTCAACTATAGCTACGTGAGACCATGCATCAAATATCAAGGGTTTAGTGTGATGCAAATATATCTCTAGATCGTTAAACTAGCAATATGAAACCATAAGATATCGTTTATTTAGTATGACGCAAACATATATACGGTCACTAACCATCAAAATGTAACTTGTAATTAAGTTACCGCCGCGGGCCCTTCTAATAGCAACCCGACGTAGAAGTTAAATCATTAATACATCGATAGCGTGTAGGATAAATTCACCATTCATATTTTCCTTACATAAAAATTGCAAAATTAGCCATAACTGGTAAAAATAAGTTTTGCTCCTTTTTGGAAAACAAATCATGTATTTTTTCGAGCGAAACAAATCCTATCATAACCTGACTAACACGAAATGATGTGACACACTGATAATTAACAATAAAACATTATAGACGGATAAAACCAGAAAATAAAAACCACCCCAAATCTACGAATCGTCCCCCTTACAACACATCAACATATCACATCACGACATGTTTGTTTCTAAAGTACTGCTTAAAGATACTGGCATATATCTCTTCCCCGGTAAAACGGCAATGCAGGACAACGTGTTTGTTTCTAGAGTACCGCTTACAGATACGGGTATATATCTCTCCCCTAGTAAAACGGCAATACAGGACAACGTGTTTGTTTCTAGAGTATCGCTTACAGATTCTGGCATATATCTCTCCTCCTAATAAAACGGCAATACAGGATAATCTGTTTATTTTTAGAATATCGCTTACAGATTCTAGCATATATCTCTTCGCTAGCAAAACTGCGACGCAGGAGAGGGCAAGGAGGTTGTCGCGTATCTTGCAGTTTGTTACCCCTGGGAGTCGGGGGCTTATAAACCCTAGCATACCACGAGGGCAAGGCAAACAAACAGGAAGGGGTGCGCGCATCTGACGTCGTGGCCAGCGCAGGGTTTTGCCGAGATTTTCCTAAAAAAGGCTATTGCCACCGTACCGAGAAAAGAGAAGAAAAGAATACAAGGCGAAAAAACACACAATCACCTCTCCTCGTCCTCTTTCCTCCCGTTTGGTGGTGCCTGAGCCCAATCCGACCCGGCCGCCGTCGCCATGGACGGCCTGCACGGTACGGACGCCTGCTTCTCCCCCGGGAGGGCCATGTCGCCGCAGGTGAGGCTACCTGCTGGGCCGCCGGACGTAGGCCGGTAAGATGAGAACGCTGAGATTGGGTTTTGCTTCTTGGGAAGAGAGAAGGTTGGTTCGTTCGTGTGTTGTTTGGATGGCCGGCCGTCTGAATTGCGCCTTTGTTTTTGTTTTTCTTGTGTATCTGGGTCGGATTGGATGGCGCGGGGTTGGATTGCGGTGGCGCAGCCAGTACTTGGCGGAGTTGTTGCAGGAGCACCAGAAGCTGGGGCCGTTCATGCAGGTGCTCCCAACCTGCAGCAGGCTGTTGAATCAAGGTGAGAGGTTCGATCCGGTTCGTAGCCTCCATTGTTCCGTTTCTTGAGTGGATAGCATTATTGGATTAGATCGGAATATGTCTTTGCTGATTCACGGTGACCCGATTCCTCCTCTTACTTGTCTTTGGTTTATGCAAACTTTGCTCGGTGACTATGTTTCTGTTTAGGGAGGTGCAATCCTTTTGTGTCAATAGGTCTTGAAAGGATGCAGCTTGGTTATTATTGAGAAATAAGAGGTCCTGAAAGGTTTCCATGTTCTTATGTTAATGGTTTGTGTGCTAATGTTTGCTTTTGCACACATGCTACCAGAGATAATGCGGGTGTCGGGCATGCTTCGTCAACATGGTGTTGGGGACTTTGAGAGGTTGCCGGTCGCAAATCCAAACCAGATGCATCCATCGTCCCCCATGCCCAACTTTTGTGGGAATGGTTTTGGTCCCTGGAGTGGGATGCATCCAGAGGTAATTGCGTTAGTTATCTAACATGAAGATGCTACTATATTCAGTCATCTATCGTATTTGATCACTGTATTTGATCACTTGCAAGCATCAGTTGTTAAGCCTTTATGCAAAAAAGAATGCCATGTAAGGTAGGTTGCACTAGACATTATTGAAAGGGCGATGTAGGCGAGGAAGGAAACAAAGAAATACGATAATGACGGCGGTTTTGTTAAGAGCCATTGCATATTAATATGCTGCCCTCTTCAAGGTTACTATATACATATGCCAACAGTTCCAAGTGGTATTATCATCGGCTTCTCTGGAGTTTTGTGCTGTTAGATGATCCACTCCCCCCCCCCTCCCTCTTTTAACCCAAATACTTTGAATAAATAATCACCACAAGTACCTTCAGAACATATTATCAATGTAAGATATGTGTCATGTTTATACTCTCATTCTCTGTCAATTTTCATCCCATACACAATTTCGAAAATGAGCATACATCTTCATATAAAAGAACTGCACAATTGCGTATCTGTTCCATTCATAACGAGAGAAAAAGTGGTGTAAAAGTAATTTACACCTAAGTAACAAAGACATAATGCTATAACTTAAAAGACGACTACCACCAAATTCTCTGGTGCAGAGTCACAAAACTACCTTGAAAATGAATGGAATTTGTCATACACCAACAATTCAATATTCTTAGCACTTTCACTTCTGATGTTGTTCTCTTTTTCTCTCACTATTTCATTATTAGCTTAAGAGAGACACTCAAAAATCCTTTTCCACTCTCATCTAATGTTCCAAACTACCACGGCCATCATTGGTTCCTATCTTATTGGTCTTGTTTCTTCCATCATGTTCCTAATAGCAGATCACCATCAGTCCAAGCTCTGATCTGAACCTGTAAGATTATCCTACAACACTTGCAACACAGCAATGCATTTACATGTGTCATCAACAAAATTAGCACACCGTAGCAACAAATGTGATGTTGTTTTGCTCCTGGTAATACATGTGTCAAGTGGAACTGTGGGAAGATCTGGCCAATCTTGTTTTTCTAAATTGTCTGCAGTACATGCTTTCCTTGTATAGGCAACCAAGCAAAAAACTTTCCCTACATTGGCAGCCATATTGTCCAAATCACCTATACTCTCTGAGTTGTTTACTTGCCATGAAGAGAGAGCTCAGCTGAGTTGGTTGAGAATTGTCAATTGAATTCTCCATTCCATGTGATATTATTATAATATTATCTTCCATTTCTGGGTTCACCTCAGTTTGTAAGAAATGCTTGAAAAGAAGTTGCAATACATTCAAACAGATACAGCTGTTTTTTTCCATGTCATGTGTTGCCCTCTGCTATTTAAATTATTGATTTTTAACCGGATTGGTGAATTTCAATAAAGATTTGGCAAATCCTACGACTTTCTCATATAGTGCTTAAGGCGTTATGTAATGAGTATGTGTAACTATTTTGATACTGAAGGATGTGATGCTGTATTACAAACAGGATCTATGCTTGATATTCTTATTTTTATGAATTTGATAGTTGCAAATAAATAATTAGATACCCCTATAACAAGTTAATATTGTCTCAGCATATTTTCAGAGTAAAGTTTATGAATTGAGATTTGAGGATAATATCCTTGCTACTGAAGGCTGAAAAAGAAAACCAGGCTGATTTGTTCCTCCTAGTTTAGAATTCATATTACGCGCTTCCACAAAGACGTAATATCTTTCATTTAATGAGAGATATCAACGACACAATCCATTTTTTCTTCCTTAGTGAGAGCTGAAATGTGGACATTTGGAGCCTTCATTTTGAAGAAAGAGAAACCTTGATGCTAGGATTTTATATGTAACTGAATAATGGAGATACTTAGAAAGCATTAGGAAATCTGGAGGAATGTTCTTGTTCAGCACTACACTCTAACCCATTTCTTAATTTTTCCATATTATCCCCTAAGAAGTACACCACCTTATCATTCTATTATTGATCAGAGAGTAGGTTTTTCTAAAGGGCCTGCGGGTTGGCAAGGAGCAGTACAAAGCCCCTCTTCTTATATTGTGAAGAAGATCTTGCGGTTGGAAGTACCAACAGATAGTCACCCTAATGTATGTTCTATTTTTCATATTTGTAATGGTTACTGGTATGGAATCATTATTGACTCTGCTTGTTGTATTTCGTTCAGTTTAATTTTATTGGCCGTCTTCTTGGACCAAGGGGAAACTCGTTGAAGAGGATTGAAGCATCTACAGGTTGTCGTGTTTTCATCAGAGGGAAGGGCTCAATTAAGGATCCTGGCAAGGTAAACCCTTTTTCCTGTGGAATATCACTCTGGAATTAGGCATATATCTTAGATATAGCTGTGTGTCCATATCTTACATCATCAATTGTTAGTTATATTTGTGCAATAGGCAGCAGGCACGAATCTTCATATTGTGTTCAGCGAACCTGAAATGCTCACATGTTGTTCTTTTCATTTCATAAAGGAGGAGCAACTCAAGGGAAGGCCTGGGTATGAGCACTTGGATGATCCCCTGCATATCTTGATTGAAGCTGAGTTACCTGCCAATGTCATTGATGCAAGACTTGCAAAAGCACAAGAAATCCTAGAAGAGTTGTTGAAACCAGTGGTATGCATGTTTGTGTCGACTCTCTTATCTTCCTTTCCATACATTAGTCTGTGGCCGTTGAACAAAGTAACAAGTTGGAACATCCAAACGTGGCAACAAAATAGCTTGGCATGTAGTGCCTTTACCCTACCATCCTCCCTAGTCCAGACACGAGTCCTTGAGATATTAACGTTTGTGATAATGAAGTAGTAAGCTGAACCTTACCTTAATTGCACTTTTCCCCCCACATTCATTTTCACAAGTTTTACCTATCCCAGCTGTTATGTCATAACGTGTTTGTTCTAGTGCACTACTAAGTACTGACCCACTAGCACTAGCGCAATTCTTTTTGCCATCACAGTATAATAATTGAAAGCAATGAAGTGTGTTCCTTAGAAAAGCATTCACAATCAACTTGTTCTCTTTCTAAATCCTAATTCTTTCATATTTTGCTGTATAGGATGAATCTCAAGACTACTACAAGAGACATCAACTCCGAGAACTTGCTATGTTGAACTCACCACTTCGGGAGGAAAGCCCGCAGCCAGGTGGTGCTTCTCCCTTCAGCAATGGTGACATGAAACGAATGAAACAATGACTGCAGAGGCTTGTTCCTCCCCCTTGACCCTCCAGAAACTCCAACCAATCCATGCCTTCACAACATAATTTTTCATGAGCAAGCTTTCATGATGGTGTTGGCATCGAGCGATACCTGTTACTACTGGAGTTTTTCATGATGGTGTTGGCATCGTGCGATGTCTGTTACTACTGGAGTTTTGATCACCCATGCGACATTAACTTGCTTGTGACTGACTGAGATGATCGATGAGTAGCGAATCTTCCCTCCTCTATGGCTGTATAATTAGAATATTTGATTTATTTATTGCTGGTAATGCTGAGATATGGCAGTGTGCGTACCGGGATTTATCTGACTTTGGCGACTTGTCTGTGCAACATATTGCGAGTTGTTATCAATGAGTATTACCAAGATGAAATGCTCTAAATCTTGCCTCCCGATATACAAGTCCTATACGGTGTCGTTTATTGCTGCTAATTTCAGGATACACACTGCAAGCAAAATCTTACCAGCTTGGGAGGGAAAGCTTTAATCTTATTTGAGCACTAGTGTATTGCTTGATGTAACGTATTTCAGCGAGGCTGCGTAGATCGCGCGCACGGCATCGATACCCAAGCTCACAAAGTGAGTTCTGGACGGACGAGTTTGATACAACGCAGAAAAAGTCGTCGATAATTCCCTTTCTTTTCTTCTCCCTCTCTCTCCTCTTTCGCCTCGTCAAAAACCTTGTGTGTTATCTCTTACAGGTGGACTGTTGTATATACCCTAAATAGCCTGCAATTTTTTGGGGACACGAATATGCAGACGATGGAACATTCAGGGATGGCTACGAAATTACTATGCGGTCGTTTTGTGTTCAGTAATTGCTAAGGAATTACGCCTTGTGCAGCACATGTCCCTTGGTGGTTGCCACCTGCCAGCTAGTACCATTACTAGACCAGGCAAGAGCTTCCAAGTTCTGAGGCAAGTACTCCTGTCTTCGAAGAATTTTGTGCTAGACATTGTTTGAAGGACAAGAGATTTATACTCCCCTGTCCAGGGTTCAAATATCCACGAAAATCACTTGAAAATCATCAAAATCGACCGCATCAGTCTGGCTCGAGAAACAGAACTGGTCGATAAACCGGTCCAATTCAAATTCAAAAAATTCTGATAAATTGGGAAAAATCATCCAAAAATTTCTAAAATTAGTATTAATAGCGTTTTTTTTTAAAAAAATAAACTTTTGAGATGTTTTTGAGCAAACCTGGATATAGATAATAGTAAAAGGATTTGAAAAACCTAATTATTGGATTGATTTGTGAATGATATTGAAATGAAAGGTTATTTGTTGAGATATTATTGCTAAATACCTACTTTTATGTGTTTATTGCAAAGATAATGAACTTTCCTGGTCTTGCTCTTCTTTTAACTGTTGTACTACTTTTTTAGTATTGTTTTTTCTGTTAGTCTCTAACAATTAATGACAGCCTTTCCCGGATGCCATGCTTTTAAGTAATTGATGATCATTTGGTATAAACTAACGGCTGCAACTTTATCATTTGTCCCGTTAGCTCTGAACAAAGTATATCACCACACATTAATTTGTAATGGTATAATTGTATATTTATATAGGTTGATGCTTTTAGTACATTGCAAAATATGTACTTTACAACTTGACGTTGTGTTAAAATGTAGGAAATGTTATGCTGGTTTTTTTTACAAATTTTTCAAGCTTCTTCTGCAATTTCCCTTGATTTTTTTCTTCTAATTTCTGTTTAGTGTGCCGATTTTCTATGTAAATCAGTTGAAAATCGATAAGACAGGTCAGTTTTTTTTTTCACCGCTATTTGACAGCTGAGTTCAAAAAGTTTGACTTTGCATTTCATTCAGTTTCATCGATTTTTGACGAAAATTGATACCGCTGTGGGGGGGGGGGGCAATTTCTGAGCTCGGTTCGGTAATGTAAACCCTACCCCTGTCCAAGTTTATAAGATGTATTTTTTTCTTGGCACATAGAATAAGAAAATATTGAAAATAGTTAGATTAACTCTAATGATTATCACTAAACACTATATTCAATGCATGCATGTAGAGAATACTCCATCCATTTAGAAATATAAGGCCTATAGTTTGAATGATCTTATTTAGAAATATAAGATTTTCATATATATTTAATAATGTTTTTTCTAATGTACCCCTATTTATTCTCTCTCAACCATGTGTATTTATTTATTATCACCCACACAAAGTATTATCTCTCATCTTACAAGACAATTAGGTGGGGTATCTAGGTCATTTTTTCTCATATCTTTCTCAATTTCACCATAACTTTAATATTTGTGCAAAGTCAAAATACGTCTTATATTTCTCAATGGAGAGAGCACAAAGTAAAGATGGCTATTTATTAGGGGTATATAGGAAATATCATACTAATTTGATATTAGAGTATGAAATATACTCTATATTTTGGACAAAACTATTTAAAAATGCGTACCATACATATGAATGGAGGGAGTACTAGACAACTAGAGGCAACTTCAGGTCTACTACTCAGAAATGGCACTTTGTCCCACAATGGTACTGTAGAAGGAAGTGGCACCCTGTTCAATCAAAGACTGGATCTACGGTCGCTGATATTACAATCAGGTTTACATTACTGAACCGAGCTCAAAAATCGCCTCCCTCCTTGGCGGTATCGGTTTTCGTAAAAAATCGGTAGAAACTGAAAGAAATGCAAACCCAAACTTTTGAACTCGACGATCAAATAGAGACAAAAAATTGAAAATGGACCATTTTTACCAATTTTTGACTGGTTTACATCGAAATTCGGCACACTCATAGAAAATTTTAAAAAAAATCAAGGAATTTTTTTTACAAAATATGATGGAAATTTTGTAAAAACGCAGCATGAACTTTTATATATTTTAAGACAATGTCAACTTATAAAGTACATGTTTTGCAATGTACTGGAAGCATCAGCCTATATAAATATAGAATCATACCATTACAAATTAATGTGATGCAATATGCTTTGTTCAGAGCTAACAGGAAGAATGATGAAGTTGTAGCCTTTAGCTGTATACCACATGATCATCAATTACTTAAAAGCATGGCATTCGCCAAAGGTTGTCATTACTTGTTAGAGACTAATAGGAAAAACAACACTAAAAAGCAGTAATACTGCTAAAAGAAGAAAAGAAAGACGAGGAAAGTTCATTATATTTGCAAGAAACACAATAAAGTAGGCATTTAGCAATAATATCTCAATAAATAACAATTCATTTCAATACCATTCATAAATCAATCCAACAATTTGGTTTTTCAAATCCCTTTTTTATTATCTATATTCGGTTTTGCTCAAAAACATCTTAAAATTTGGTTTTTTAGATAATTTTCATGGCAAATGTTAAAAATCTAATAATAATAATTTTAGGGAACTTTTGGATAAGTTTTCGCCAATTTTTTTTTCAATTTTTTTGAATTTGAATTGGACCGGTTTATCGACCGGATCTGTTTCTCGAGGCGAACAGGTATGGTTTATTTTCGTAATTTTTGAGCAATTTTGATCGATATTTGAAACCTGAGTACAACTGCATGCGCCATCTTTGTAATAGGAGCGATCCTGGGTTCTTGACTGTTCAAACCCGTAAGATGATCAACTACCTTCTTAAAGCTTATCTCGAATATTATCATTGTCGAATGGATTAAACTGCTTGAGTTGGAAAATTCAACAAAGTTTGCACATTTTTTAAATAATAGAAGATTATAACTCCTGATCTCTATATCTTAAGATGCACATAACTAATCAATTACTAAACAGTTGCAACCAAATTACTGTCCAAAGTAAAAACTAGTAGCAACAAACCATAGGAAAAATTAAACATAAGTTCTCAATCCACACATAATCTATTACTAAATCTCCAACTATGCATGATGAAGAGATCCCTGACCACGATTTCCAGCAATGGCATCTCGATGACACCACATTCTGAGCCTCCGAAAACTAACACAACCTAATTTGCCTTTACCTACTTGATTCCTAATTTCCTACTCAAATATTCGTGCTTGTTTGAATTTTGCGAAAAGGATTGGCTATCATCGATGGTTCAACTTTTAAATTTTGCAAAGGGTTGGCTGCCTGTCATCAGTGGTTCAACTTGTCGCGATCGTTGTGGCCGAGGTTACGGGGCTGTTTGGTTTCCTGCATGCATTGAGATTTGCATTTACAGATGCAGAATCTTGCTTTTTTCTCGTGTTTGGTTGCCTGTATCTAGTTTTGAGCCGGCTCTCTGGATGCAAGATTCTCTATGCAACCTGGCTCTGAAGATACATAGAAAATGGACGTATCTCTGGATGTAGCGCATGATAGCCTCGTGTTCTACGCAAGGGGCCAATAGCAAACCATATATATGGTGTCACGTGGGTATATAAGTCTCCTTTTTTGTCGTTTATATCTTTTGATTAGCATCTCCGATTATCGAACCGATTTCAAAAATGGGTTCCTGACATTTTTTCGAACAAAACTAGACCACACTTGCTATATAAATTTTAAAATACATGCCTATTAAACACTTAACCAAATATCATCTCTGCATCTGTACATCCTGTATCCCATCAGCTTGGCTGAGTCGAACGGGCCAGACTCGCGAAAGAAGGCAACCAAACAGCCCTTACCTTGCAAGGGTTTGTCACAGGATAATTAATTGGAGATAGCCAGATAGGCATGAGGTGGGCTTGCCTGATGCTCGAAGGTTGGGTTGCTATGAACGGTCAAGATCGCTCCTGCTACAAAGATTGTATCATAATTCTGACGACACCAGATTCCAATTCTACATGAAGTTGCTATCTAGTTATGACACCCTGTCTAATGGTCGTGTTTTATCGATGCGGATCCAGAATTTAAATATGCTCTGGCCTGGACGATAAACAATAGGCCTAATTGAGATCATATAACATGGGCTAATATATTTATTACATCCTGGGTTTGCCTGGGCTAAATACAAGCTAAAATTTCAAACCCTGAGCTATAGCCTACTCTGCCATGGGTCTAAATCCGCCCCTGTGTTCTACGAATTACTGAAAAGTTGCATCTTGTGCAATGCAGCTTTAGCAAATCTATAATAAGCCAGGCAAGAAATTTCTACGACCAGGCAATTATAGGAATATTTCTATTTTTTTTCTAAGAATACTGAGCTGAAACCGATGGTTGTGAGGAGTTATACCAAACTCCATTTCATAAGTGCTCCCAATTCAATACATTATAGATTTGCAGCGAGCAGAAATGACTACTATGCATAGAGGAGCCCGCGAAGGAATTCATTTTTTTTATATACTGAAAATTGAAGTTAGATTACCGAAGGTAGCCTGCTTTGTAAATCTTTTAACCTACTCCCCTGGATGAAAAAGGATTAATATCTCGACAGTGAATATAGATTAGACAGACTTGATATCCTGCTATGTATGTTTAGAGTTAGTTTGGAGCATTATTAAATATTAAAATTAAATTTCTACAAAATTTCTTTGCAAATCCTCTGATCAAGAGGAAAAAAACATCACGTGCTGTTTGTGTAAGTTTGATTAATTAATTAAACTACGCAAAGCATGCAGAAAGCCGTAGCATGAGCGCGCGGCTTGCACGGTCCGCGTGTCCCAGACTGGGCCCACGTGACAGCCACTGGCAAAAATGCAGACGTCACCGCCACGTGTCAGCGTGCCACGTTGCCGTACGAGCCGTCTGGATTCTCACGCCCACGAAGAATCTCTCTATTCAAAAGTTCAAATTCGAAATTTCAAAATCCGTGGGGCACTCTCCAAAAGAACTCGAAAGAATCGTATTTCTTGTTCCCCTGTCTCGCGTTTCGCTCTCCTGAAGAGAGAGAGAGAGAGAGAGGGGAGGGGAGGGGAGAGATTCTGCGGAGAAGCCATGGCCACAGACGCGAGCAGCGCCGCCTCCGGCGTCGCCTACGAGGAGGAGCGCAGGAAGCGGGTCCTCGATAACCTCAAGCACCTCGAGGTAATCAAACTCTCGCTTCTTCCTTTCCGACACCGAACTCGGACACGGATGAATCCATGAATCCCCTTCTTTCTTCACCTTTTCTTCTTGTTTGATGAGTAGGTTTGAGATGCTTTTGCCCTGCAAAATCGATTCCTTTAGAATGGCGAGTGCGCAAAAAGAAAGGAAACATTTCGTGTGTTCTTCTTTTGCCGATTTGAGCGGATTCGTCCTTGTGACGTCGTTCTGTTGGTTTTGCTAAGGTTTGGACTTTTTGCTCTGCGCAGGATTTGGGTATATCGAAGATGTCCAAGAGCTTGCTCCAAGCCGCAAGATTGCAGGACAAGGTACTTGCAACGATCTGTATCACTAGCAGGAGTTGGGTTGTTTTACGGCGGATTGATTTCTTGCGCTGCTTTTGCAGAGCGCTCGTGCGAGCCCAAAGTCGAGGAAGAAGTTTGAGGCCACTACTGAAGTGAGGCGCTCATCGAGGGCGAGGAATTCAGTTTCGTACACGGATGATGTGAGTTGTTCACCTCTGGCCTCTGTGCTATTGCTATGACTTGGTGAAATATGCCAGCATGTTCATGAAAGTCGAGGAAGATATTGTCGTTATGTTCCTAAAAAGTACTTAATAAATTACCAATACCTGAAAATGGTTTGATGATCCTGTTTTTTCCTTTTGAATTCATGTAATTCCAAACTGGATCCTTAGTGACATGATCTCAGTCCCCTTATTGAAGTTGTACCTTTCCTGTGAGGCTGTGCTATATCATGACTACAACAATATGTCCTATGGTAACGTTTGTGTCATATGTCATGCGATCTGATCCTTGCTTAGAGTTGAAATGCAAGGAAGATTTGTGTTGTTCATGAAGTGATGAAATATTTTGTGCTTTGCAATGCGAATGTTGCTACTAAATCTCACTTTATTTGTTGTGACAGTTTGATGAACTAGATAGTTTTCTGCGTCGCAGAAGGTAAATTTTGTTTCCATTTGGTTTGTTGATTTATATTAGATGTGGTTGTGCTCAGGCTTAATGTGATTGGCTATTTTCTTGTCTTGACCAGGGGTAGTAAGAGTGCAGAGTATGGAAGGGAATACACTGGAAGAATTTCTTCTTATGAACAGCAACAGCGTGCTTCTAGAAGAGCCGAGAAACTTCAAGATAGTCTAGACACTGAGAACCCATCGTTTGTTAAGACCATGGTTCGATCACATGTGTCCAGCTGCTTTTGGCTTGTAAGATGTTGTTCTCCAGAATACATTTGACTAATTTTGGTGAAATATATATGATCAACTAACAATTGTGGTTATGGATTTCCCCCCCATCATACCAGGGTCTTCCTACTTGGTTCTGCAAAAAGTATCTGCCTCCTAGAGAAGTTAAGATGGTGTTGGAGGATGAAGAGGGTGTCGAATTTGATGCAGTCTACATTGGAAATCGAACAGGTCTGAGTGGTGGATGGAGAGGCTTTTCGATGCACCACAACTTGGAAGATGGGGATTCATTGGTGTTTGAATTGGTCGAGCCTGACAGATTTAAGGTACTACCTTGCCTTAGGTTCGGCAATATTCCACACTAATCTACCATACAAATTTTCATATCATGACTGCAAAAACTTGCAGACATTCCCGATCTTGTGCCCGCTCCTAATTAAGGAACCTACATAGACTATATAGAAGTGAAAACAAAATCATAAATTTCTGACACGAATGTCCTCGAAGAGCACATGTACGCATAACTGCATAAGAGCCTCTACTGTACCGATGCATGTATGGCAAGTTAGGGAATAGCTTGTTCCATGTTATTATATTATTGTACATATTTGTTAGGGCATATACAATAGTGTGATATCAGCTGTCTATATGTTTTGTCGCGTAAGAATTTTGCAACGGATGAGAGCAAGATGAGAGGTACCATAGCTATCTCCTCGTGAAGAGACGACCATATAGGCAGCATAAAATACAATTATATGAGTTATTGTCTATAAATAGCAAGATGGTCTACGTACTTGCGTGTGCATCATCCTTAAAGCATGTTTAAATGACTTGGCAATACATATGTGATTTTGCTTTTTAGAAAATAGATCGTTGCATAACTTTATTTGTGATATTTTGATATTATATATTATAGGAGGTAATATATTCATTCCGTTTCCCAATACTTATCACATGTGATTGAAACTTTCTTCCCCAAATACTTACATAGCAAAACAATAAACGTAGCATAACATAACATTTTCCATTTATATCATCATCTCTTAATTTCATTATTGGAATGTTTGTCTCTTTCTTTGAGTACTTCTTTTATAGAGCATCATAGCCGAGTGAACACTTAACGATTTATCACCCTCTTATTCTCTTCATTCCGTGGAGGTTCACCAAATAAACGGTAAAAGTGTTTTTTTAGAATTTTTAGCATATTCTATATAATTCTTATCGACTGTAAACTACCTGTCATCGACTTTCATTCATAATAGTTAATAATTTATATATATATACAAATCAAATTCTTTACCTTATTTTTTTTCTCAGATTAGCATATTCTGAAATTTCAATTCCGAATAAAACCAAAACTTATATTTTTCACTTTGTATGGATTTAAAAAAACCCAAATTTTCTTTTATTGTCATTTTTCTATTATTTTTTGTTGTTATTTATATTTAATTTCTAATTTCATGTTTTAATTTAGAGTTAGTATGAAAATCAAATGGCTAATTTCTTTTTGTTTTTATTTCAAATTTATGTTAATTTTCATTGTTATTTTTTCATTTAATTTGGTATACCAATTTTAGGTTAGAATCCGTGTATAAATCGAACTGTTAATTTTTATCCCAAATTTCAGCTATGTACAAGTTTTAATTTGGAGTTCGTATGAAAGTTAAATGACTGATTTCCTTTTTTATTCCAAATTTCTGTTATTTTTTGTTGTAGTTGGTCTGGACTCTTTCTTCTAATCTAATTTGTTAATTTTATTTATTTTTTATTTAATTTTGAATATTAGTTTTAGGTTAGAATTGATATACAAATCCAATTGCTAATTTTTTTCTAATTTTTTTTCAGAAATTTAGCTATGTATGGGTTTTAAGTTCGAGTTCGTATGAAAATCAAATGCCTAACTTATTTTATTTCGAATTTTTGTTATTTTTATTGTACAGTGCATGAACCCTTTTTTTTTTTTTAATTTAAGCCGCTATAAGTCGGGTGCGCTAGATAAACGCTTAGATGTTTTTCTTTAAATAATAACCTATGGCTACTATAGTTCAACTTAGTTAGGATCCACCAGACTAAGGGCTAAATGTTTTGTTTTTTTATGAAAATTTGTAGGTTATTTCTCTTTTTTCTTAGCAATTCTCTATGAGCTTTTAATATATAAAAGATAACATCTTTTCATGTCATAATTAAAATATTGTATAAGTTGTCTTTAGTTTTGTCTTTAGTTGACATGGATGAGTATATAGATAACAACCGTCTATACTATTGTACATGCTCTCAGATTAGTATCATCAAGCTGAGGCATTGTGTTTCATGTGTATTTATAAACAAGAGGCAGCGTGATTGCATGAATATCCCGTCTATATTCATTTTCGCTTTTGCACTCAGGGCTAGCATTTTGTTATGTATATGCTGGCATGCACCATTTTTTTGGGTCGGCTTATGTAGCCTTGACATGCAATTCACTATCTGTTACAGATCTACATTATGAAAGCTATTGATGAGGATGTAAATGAGGCGGAACCTGATGATAAGAACGCTAATGGGGATACAAAGGACACCAATCCAACCAAGGAAGATCCTGATCAGAAGGATTCACCTGTTGTTGAACACCCTTCCAATCCTGAACCTCTAAAAGGCGCTAAAAGAAGAAAACTCCGTGGACGGCGTTAGTATGCAAATTAATTACATCAGACTTGAAATATAGGTACTTTGAACAAGTATGTTGCCGTATTAGCGATGTGCTTTCCTGTCAGGTCATCCATTTTGCTTATTTTGTTGGCCTGTTCTTAAATTATGGGTGTTTACTAATCACCCTTGCATTGCGGCAGCCGATATACCTGTCAGCATAGGTAGGCCAAGATTACATATAAAGGAATGTTTTGACAATCGAGCATTCGAATCCCTCTATATGATGCAAATCTGGTGTCTCAAGTGCTGTAATGTTGGTTTCTCAGTGCTTCTGTAGTTCTGTGTACATGATGCAAGAGAGAATCATTGCTCATGTCATTATGTGTGTACATCAACCTTCTGAACTTCTGGAACAGCCAACTATGTCAGTATTCCTCAGCTGTTCCTTACAGGAAGCTGATTAACATACCCGAAAGCAAAAAATAAATGGCAAAAAAGCTCCTGCGTCACATTCTCTATAGTTTAAATCAAGGTTGATTAATGTACAAAACAAGGGGCCTGGGAGTGCAAGTCCATAATGTTACAAAACATTGTATGTTACAAAACATTGTTGCATATTTACAAGTAATACTCTACGAAAATACCAGGATTACCGAGGAGTCACCATCCCAGAAAGCACGCCACTACTTGCACCAGAACCAGAAGTTCGCGAGACGAGGAAAGTCCCGGTTGCTGAAGAAGTTGACGTCCGTTTAGTCATATCCACTGAGTCCGTATCTGGAGTTTCCAGCAGAACAAGGTCCACCTCTGGCATCATCCTCAAGATGACCTCAAGTTCTCGGACAATCTCCGACATGGAAGGCCTAGGATCAGTCTCATCCTGGCAGCACTTGGTTGCTAGTGAGAGGAACCTTCTGATGCATTCTGGTGGACACAAGCCCATCCGACTACTGATGATTTCGGAAATATTGCCTGACTGGTAAGCTTTGTTTACCTACAGCAAGGGGAAAATGTAGCTTTTCAGTTAACTATTGTTGTTTAACTTGAATTCGTATATGCTGGGCTATATCTATATGTGGCTTTTCCTTCAAAGCAAGCACAAGCACAAACACAGGTTGAGCCACTGATATCCCATATTGGCAACCAAGTTTCATGATGATAACATACAGAGTATGCTTCCTACGCATTTTCAACGAATTTCCAATTGTTAACTAAAAGCACCATTTAAAGCTGAAGATTGCGTACCTCTCTCACTATGTTTTTACCATACTCAATTGGCTTCATGCCAGTCAACATTTCGAGAAAGACAACGCCGAGGCTATATACATCGCTTTTGTCCGTCAATTTATGAGTTAGGAAGTATTCTGGATCAAGATAGCCCTGCCAAAATGAAAGGACATAACATTGCTTCCCCTAAAAAACGATATAGTTTTACTGCATAAGAAAGCATGGCAACTGCAATATTGCCCATGTAACTAACACTTACTGGGGTGCCCTTAACAACGGTGGAAACATGAGCTGGTAATATCCCTTCAACATCTGGTACTGGAGCCAGCCTCGAAAGGCCAAAGTCGGCCACCTTCGCGACGAATTTGGAGTCCAACAGAATGTTGCTGGCCTTCACATCACGGTGAAATATGGGGGGATTTGCTTCCGTATGTAGATACAGAATTCCCTTTGCGGCACCCAGTGCAATGTGCAACCTCAAACCAAAACTGAGAAATCGTTTGGACTTCTCTGTGATTGGCAAATGATGTAAAAATAAGATGGGGTGCTTATACCACTAGAATAAGGTCAATGATAACAAGTCAAAGTCTGACACAATAGCGGACGAGCGAGTGCTCGTTTGGCTCTCACCCAGCCAGGACGCGGGCGCGCGTGAAGGCAAGTGCATGCGCGTGTGTGTGCATGTGTGCGTGTGGGGTGTGTACGCGTATGTAGCTCGTCTGTTGTTCTTCTGTAACGAATGCCAGAGCTCCTGGCCAAAAATTCAAAAAAAAAAAAAAAGTCTGACACAGTACCCTTTCAAAAGGTACACGCATGAATCACTGAAGAAAGCACATTACAATATAGGATTCAGGATGCTGATGACTCAATGGTTGATATTGATTTCAAGGTCCATGAGGCCCAGTTTGTGTAGTCTGGGCCAACCCAAATTGGGCCTAAGTGGAAAAGACAAGTGTGTTATGGCGCCTGGTTGGATACGGGTTTGAGGACCAAGGGTTAGGGCAGGGCTCTTTCTTGACGTGGTAGGGAGGCTCTGAGGCCTGATTTTAGATCACTGAAGGAGATCAGAGAACTTTATTTATTTCTTTGCTTAATGAGGAAGGATAACAATGCCGTGCTTATATAATATACAGTACCGGCCACCTAACAACTCGATCTAATCTTTCCAACTACAAAAGATAACGTTCCTAGTAGATAAGATTCTATCCCTAACCATAACTTATACCTAAGGGAATTAATCAAACCATCCAGGGAAAACGGATAATGCTGCTACAGTACACGAGGGTACTGTTTACCAGTATCAACAGTGCCTCGCTGGGATCTTAGACCATAACAAAAGGTAGAAATCATTGACAATGGAACTAGCCAAACACTTACCAGAAAGATGATCACTTAAAGTACCGTTTGGCATGAATTCATAGACCAGCATCTGCAAACACAATTTCGCATGGCGGCGTGAGCAACAGAATTAAGGTAATCGCGATCGATACTCATCTTCTTACCAGGACGATGTTGACAAAACACCATTTCTATATAAATAATTTAAATCAAAGAGATGCACCTGTTCATCTTCTTCATCACAATAGCCAACCAATGAAACTAGATTACGATGATGCAATCTGGATAGCAACTCTATTTCTGTGCAGAACTCCCTCGAACCTTGAAGAGAATCCTCGTGTGCCCGTTTGATTGCTACAATTTCTCCGTCAGCTAGAATCCCTTTATAGACTATTCCATAACCTCCTTGACCAACTTGAGATGATAGGTCAAAATTGTTTGTTGCAGTAACCATTTCTTTAAATGTGAAGCATCTTACACCATCAATTCTGACAGAAAACCTTGACACTGCAAATGGCAACATGGTTTATGTTTTCAGGTGGTATCTCCTGAACAAGATGTTTGCCATCAAAGCTTAATATTTATTCGCACAATAAGATACCCAACAATCTTAAAGCGAACGAACAGTTATGTGCAAGGCTAGAGCATGTGTCTTATTTCTTACAAATGTGCCATGAACAATAGTCAATAAATAAGCCTGAAAGTGTACATGGTGCGATAGCTTATTTCTTACTAAAGTATGATGACTTACATAACCGTCTTGAAACTGTTTTATTTGATCCTGAACGCCTTCTCATTATAAGAATAGTAGCTACTGCAGAAAGTGTAATGGCGCCAGCTATTGTGCCCGCGAAGATACCACCCAGTGCAGCCTTGCTTAAACCTGATGAAGCTGCATTTGGCAATTCTGCAAAAATTATGACAAACAAAAGACATGTTACCAGTAATTGCTGGAATGACTGGGCAAAGCACAGTGTGGCAATACAAATGAATGAATTGCAAGTCAAGACAAATTAAATTTTGATTGCTAGTCAACTATGTCTATAAAAAAGAAACATGATAATATTATCTTCTATAATAATATTAACAAATATTTATACATAAAAATATATTACTAATAAAACTAAATAATATAGAACGTTTTTATTTGACAAGATCATGAATAATCTAGATTGTTGTGTTGCATGTAGTCATAATCTATATATACTGCTGATCAAATAAAAAGAAATTCTATAAATTAAGGAAGTTGTCATTGTGTACTCTTTAAACCAAATAAGCTAAGATCATAATTCTCATCATAAAATTATGTTGGCACAGCCACACATTAGCTTCGAAGCGTACATACCATCTTCATAGGAGCCAAGTGTGAAGTTGAGAAGCTCATATGGGCCAAACACATCTGAAAGAGTAATTTCCCATCCAGCAAGTACGTGCCTGAGTCGCACAACCTCAGATATATTGAATAAACTTGTATTGCTTGGAAATAACTTCAAATGCATGTTGAGCCTTGGACCCATCTCCCATGTGTAGTGCTCAATATACAGCTGATAACGAAACAGATGCAACAAAAAACTTATGTTGATCTCGAAGTCAACTTCGTAGGGATGGAAGTCTGTGAGTCCTGGACTCTTCAGTCGGAGTCCAACTCCAAGTGGCACGGCGCAAGAACAAGGTATAGGGGAAGAAGGATTGTACTCATAATTTTTATCCGTTAGACAAGGCGCACAATTTAACTTAGAGCCCGGTTCTTGTTTAGATGTTTGCTGGCTTACTGACTGGGGTTCGCAAAGTTTGGTTATCAGATCTCCACTAGAATTCTCACATACAGGGTTTCCATACAGCCTGCACAAAATGACAACAGTGATCATTGTTATGAATAGGACTTGTATTCATTATGAGGCCAAAGGGCCAGTATATATACATGTACATGAGAGAGCAGATAACAGGACTCTATCTCTAGTAGAATACGTATACAGATATACTAGGACTCTATCTCTAACAATCATTACTATCCATTGCATGAAAAAAAAGATCGGTAAACAATGGAATTGAAGTATTTTCTCTGTCCCGTGAGAAAAGTGCAATTTTCTGTTACGGTTATATTTTTGATTTTCACTCAAATAATAGGATACAAGTGTAGGATGTTCTCGAATTGGGACAGTGCAGCCTGAAAACTGTGATATTGAACGGTAAGCTGGGTCTCAAAAAAGAAAATGAGGTCTGTACCAGCTCTAACTTGACAAATGAGGTGGTGTTAACCACCAAAATGGAGATCAGCTATGAAACTTGCATTGTCAGAATTAGGTGTGCATCCGAACAAATACTATGGATATGTTTCTGTAGGAATGTACACTGATAATGCATTGCATATATGCATGAGAACGTACATGACAGTGACATTTGGTGGAGGATTAAATGAAGCCGGAATTGTCTGTAGGAAATTATTTTGGAAGTCCCTGCATTATTAACACATGTATTAGATATATATAGTTAGAACAAGCTGGAAAAATTACTTCTGCAAAAAGGATCGTACAGAAGAAGGCTTCTATTTCGAGTAAGAACAATGCCATTCCAGATTGTCGAGGGAACAGCACCATCTAGCTTGTTGTTTCCAACTGACCTGTAAAATGGAATTCTCATGTGCTTCTAGCAAAATAAAGCACAAAAACGTGTATAGTTACTTGAAAACTATTAAATATGTTTGCTTACATGCAAATGCATATTTCTTTTTTAAAACAAATCATACAGGGTGTGATTTTGTATTAATCCAGATAAATGAGTACAAATTGTAGACCAATTTTTTTTTTTGAAAGAACGGCAGGAGCTCTGCCAATGCATTAAGAGGAAAAGAGTTTAACAACAGGTGGTGAGGAAGCTGGACAAACCCGACTATCCCACAGGCAAACTCAAAACAACAACACTAGCAAGAACAGGCAATAACAACACTATAATTGTAGACCAATTATGAGTAAATCAAAATATGCACCTGCAGAAATCGATATAACCTCAAGTCTTCATTTAATCAAATATGATCTAAAATTCATACTTACTCAAATCTGGAATAAACTGAAGCAGATGAAAAGCCAAATTCTTATTTAACGTAAAGCTATCTGGAGAAAGATTTAGTAAGCTAAATGTTACACTTACAATAGCTGTAGATTAGGAAGCCCAGAGAAGTTTAACGGGATAGTTCCTTTAAGCATGTTGTGTGACAAATCACTGCCGGAAAACTATAAATCAGCACAGTGATTGAAGAAGATGAACAAACATTATCAAAGCTACATACATCGTAGTGATATTTGAAGCAAGCTTATTAGCAGGTATAGATCCTGTCAGCTGGTTCCAGCTAAGATCCCTGAAAATGCATGTGAGGATTATTTAGTCAACTACTACTGTAATCTCAAACACAAACCGTCCCAAAGGGGGCTATCAATCGCCACATTAAAATGACAATCAACAGCCATGATTTCAAATGACATTAAAATAATACTGAGGCGTAATTTCAGCAGGACTATCGTACTCACAAATAGCCAAGTTGAGGTATGCCACTCAGATCGGGAATAGCTCCCTGCAAGCTGCAATTCCTAAGACTCCTGATAACACAAGAAATACTCTCCTCAGATTTTTGCTAATTTGGTGTGAGTGTAAGCATTATGGAAATTGGGTATTGGCATGTTGCAATTGCCTTCTGAATAAAGACTGAAACTAAATTATTGCATGAAAGGTATTTATACTCTGATAGAATAAGGGGAAAAAGGCAGAAATATAATGATAAAAAGAGAGAAGATTTTGCTCACAGCTTTAATAGTTTGGATATGTTGCTATATGTAGTAGGGATGGAACTTCCACTGAAGTTATTGTTGTCAGCCTGACTAGAAACAGAAAGACATATGAATATAAGAAATGAGTGTATGTTTTTGTGAGAAGAAGATTTCCTCGGAGTATGAAAATGGGGTACATACAATATTTTCAAAGCGGGTGCCTCTGCTAATTCTGTAGGAAGAGGTCCAGACAAATTGTTGTTATCAACAAGGCTGTAAAGTTTTGGTTACATTACAAAACAAAGATTAATTCCATAATTCCTGATATAACTTTCATAACAAGAAAAATGTGGGAAAGAAATAGACTTCCACATACAGGTGAACAAGTAAAGGCAATCTGGACAATTCGGATGGGATTTGCCCACTTAATGAATTATTGTTCATGTGACTGAAATGAACAGGACAATTGAGGTTAGAATTACGCTCACAATGAATAGAAAAGCATGGAGAAGATGGGAATGAACAATTCTTACATATGTTTTACACTTTTTAAGTTGACAAATGATTTAGGTATCGGGCCTGATATTTGGTTTTCGTCAACTTGCAACCTGTTTAAGTTTTGAAGGTTGCCAATCTCATCTGGTAAAAAACCAGAGAGCTGATTGCCATTCAATAGTCTGCAAAAAGCATGAAAAAAACAACAATTAAAATTGTTTTATAAATGTGTATTCAGATGTTATTGTAAATGTTTCTCTTGTAGAATAAGCAAAGTAACAAATGGTGTGGTTCTATGACATACATAAGAAGGTTCCATTGGTTTATGTGCATATTGGAGAGGGGAAGTAAAAATAATAGAATAAAAGGACTTACATAAGTTTGAGTGTAGTGATATTGCCTATCTCTTTTGGGATGCTACCGGTCAACCTGTTCCACATAAAATCCCTTCAATAAAAACAACAGTTAGTTAATATAGGGTAGAATAACTTGAGGATCAAGAATAAACAACTACTCTATCCATGAAGTAAGTGATCAATATTGAGACTGAATCAAGTGTTTACTGGTTGATTACTCTTTTCTTCTGTACTTTTCCAGCAAGTAGGATAATTTAAGCATTTCTGTTAAATTGCCAGTAAGGCACCATGAATTTATGTATGAATTGAAAAGTGAAGTGAAGCGAAGCTAACAAGGCTTAATATTTAAGAAATACAGGAGAACTTAAGAAAATTAACATGTTTTAACTATCAGAGTAATACTTACAATGTTTCCAGCTGAGATAAAAGACTGACCTCTGGTGCCAAAGTTCCAGATGTTAGAATTAAAGGCACATCTAGGTTTAATTTAATCCAAAAGTAAATCATGAACAACATGCGATTGACTATCAGTAACGAATAACAGGAGCATACTATAGATGCATATGCTAGAAGACTACACATATATCCATCTAATGTGCTCACAATCAATAGATTGAAAATAAAGCGATAGAAACATTGTAACGCATCGTCGCGCATGGGGCGATGAAGCGTTGTAGCGCGCTGATGCCGAGCGCGCAGCGAGCGCCGATGCCTCAGCAACCGCTCCGAACGTCGAGGAAGACGAGCCGTGACGGTGGACGTGAAGCCGCGCCGGCGCTTCCCAAAACCTGATTCGCCCTCCCGGTGCAAGAACGCGAGGACGACGGTTTGAGACCGCTTTCCGTCATTTGGTGCCGCCGGCTGCGACGGACGGGCGAACTTGATGGCGGCGCAATGTAGGAAGCGGCAAAAGCTAGGGCGCGAGAAAACTCTATTTTACCTGCATGACGGCGACGCAAGATATAAAGAGCCTCGTAATACCAGTAACCGAACCGCGACTCGAGGCGTCCCCACGATCGGAGTCCATTACGGGATCTGCTATTCACGGTGTCCTTATCTCATACTACAATCGCGATTCCAGTAGCAAAAGAGTAATGCAAAAGGAGGCTGCGCTCGCAAAGCCCTCCTGGACCGAATTCTGGGCTGACCATTCACGCATGCGCCGCGCCCCGCCCGCCCGCCTCGTGTTCGAGCTCGGCCGCCTGGCGAGGCGAGGCTGCGTGTGTATTCTTCTTTCTCCCTTTCTCCACATGGTTCTACCATGGTGTAGCACACTCCACTATTTAAACTAGTGCTCACCACTTTAGGCTAGCAATGTGGTACTATTGCTAGTGCATATGCTCCTCATGAGGTGGGCCTTTGAGATTTTCTAGGATTTATTGTCTCAATCAAATGGGCTTGGCCCAAATAATCCAACAATCCCCCACCAGATCTCAAAGTCCCATTGGCGATCTTACTGTTCTCCCAAAGTGTTAATATACCAAAGATTTCAGTGACAATGGACTATGCCTTGAATTGCACCTAGGACTCCAAATTACACTCACCCACAACTTGAACAATGGACTAAGCCTTGAATTGCAAGTTTTGTCGATCGAAGTTTCATTTAAAGCCTTAGGCGATACTAGGCTGCCACAAAGGCTTCCCCCAAGGTGGAGCATATAAGTCGACTCCATGGTCTCTTCATGAGCTTACTAGAGATTACCTAAGTCTCATAGACTCCGACTTTCAACAATACTCTCATATAGGTGTGTTCTTTCAAGATGCTCAGAGATGACATCTTCGCTAAATAAAGCCAATGTAACACATTAAGGCAAAAGCCAACCTGCCATACATTTCCTGATTTGAGAGTATTGCATCTTCACTTGGAACTAGTTGAAAATTACTCTCCTCCGGGTTAACCAAGAGCTTGTTTTTCCCAGGACCTAATTCACACGGGATCTCCGATCACACATAGGTTGGGTTACCGCTATGGTATAACTCACATGGGTCTCATGCCTAGTTCCTTTGATGCGTTATCTATCACATTCCGTGATAGCCCTTTAGTGAAGGGATCTGCCAGGTTTTTAGCCGTCTGGATATAATCCAATGCTATCACTCCGGAGTTTTTCAATTTCCTGATAGACTTCAAACGTCTTTTCACATGTCTTGAGGATTTCAAGTTATCTTTAGAACTGTTCACTTTAACAATAACTGTTTGATTGTCACAGTTCATAAGAATGGCCGGTATTGGTTTTTCAACCACCTAAGATCCATCAAGAGTTCACGTAGCCATTCCTGCCTCAACGGTGGTGTATCCAATGCGCCATTCGGCCTCCATAGTTGGCCGTGTCAAAATAGTCTGCTTGCAAGACCTCCACGACCAGCTCCCCACCAAGTGTAAACACATATCCACTGGTGGCCTTAATCATCAGCAAGATCGAGATCCAATTTGAATCACTATAACCCTCTAGTATCTTTGAAGGGTACCCGATAGTGTATTCCATAATTTCTTGTACCTACCAAGTAACGATAACTCTTTCGAGTGCACGCCAATGATCATCTCCTGTTAGAAGTAACCGGCTCAATTTGCTACAAAGAAATGAGATATCGTGCCTTGTAGCGCTAGCCAAGTACATGAGAGATCCAATGATCTCGAGAGTATTTCATTTGATCTCTAGCAATTCTCTTTGTTTTTCCGAAGAATCACACTTGGATCATAAGGTGTTGGAGAAGGCTTGCTATCCGAATAGCCAAACCCGACTCAAAACCTTTTCCACATAATGGGATTGAGAAAGACTAATCCCATCCTCACTTTTGACTAACTTGATGTTCAAGATCACGCCACCTCTCCGAGATCTTTCATATCAAAATTTCGAACAGAAAGACTTGACCTCATTGATCACATCAAGGTTTGTTCCAAAGATCAAAATGTCATCCACATATGTGCACGAATAACTCCCTCACCCCCACCATGGCGATAATACACACACTTGTCGGCTTGACATAAACGGCTTAGCGTGTCAATGTTCTATCGAACTTCTCATGCCATTGTTTAGGTGCTTGTTTAAGGCCATAAAGAGATTTCAGTAACTTACACACCTTGCTCTCATGTCCTGTAGCACAAATCCATCCGGTCGATCCATGTAGATCTCCTCATCTAGCTCTCCATTAAGAAAACAGCTTCACGTCCATTTGATGGACAATGAGACCATGAGAGGCAGCCAAGGATAAAGTACCTGGATGGTTGTGATCCTAGCAATGTGAATAAGTATCAAAATAATCCTCTCCTTCCTTTGCGTATAACCCTTAGCCACAAGTCTAGCCTTGTACTTTTCAATAGTACCATCAGGCCTTAGTTTCTTTTGAACACCCACTTACAGCCCCACGTGTTTGCAACCATAAGGCGCTTCATGAGCTCCCAAGTTCCGTTAGGACAGACAGAATCCATCTCACTACTGACGCTTCCTTCAAGAGTCTGCATCGAAGATGCATAAGCTTCAAATAGAGGTGGGAGTATCATCCACAAGGTACACAAGGTGAAATCATTACCAAAGGATTTAACCATCCTTTGTCTCTTGCTCCTCCTAGGAGCCTCATCATCCTCCTCAGATTTTGCTCGGGTATCGCTCGTAATCCTCGCTTGTGCAATAGGTTCGGGAATTATCTCAGATTTTGACTAGAAAGCGCTATGCAAAATCTTTCATGGGAAATATGCCCTCAAAGAAGGTGGCATCTCTGGATTCCATGATTGTACCGACGATCATGTCGATACCTCGAGACTTTACTACTAAAAATCTATAGGCAATGCTCCGATGGCGTATCCTGCAAAGACACAATCCACCTGCCTTAGGTCCAAGTTTGCGCTTTTAGTTATGGGCACATTGACTTTCGCCAAGCAACCCACGTGCGCAAGTATGAAAGTGATGGTTTTCTCCTTCCCATTCTTCATATGAGGTTTTCTCCTTATTCTTAGAAGGAACTTTATTCAAAACGTGACAAAGAAGTCAACGGCCTCCCCACCATTCCTTAGATAGACCCGATGTCTCAACATGGCATTTACCAAATCGGTTAGTGCGGTTCTTTCTTTCTTAACCCCATTAGATCGGGGCGAATAGAGGTGTCCTCTCATGAATAATTCCATGTTCTTTACAGAATAAGCCTAACTCAGAGAGAAGTACTCCACCGCCACGATCCGACCTAAGCCTTTTGATTTTTCTTTCTAATTGATTTTCAACTTCAGCCTTATAGACTTTGAAGTAGTCTAAAGCCTCATCTTTAGTTTTCAATGAGATAAACATAGCAGATTCTAGATGCATCATCAATCGAGTCATGAAATATCTTTTTTCCTCCTTTAGTCAACACACCATTCATCTCACAAAGATGAATGTATGAGTTCTAATGGTGCCAAGTTTCTCTCCTCCGCCTTGTGAGGTTTGCGAGGTTGCTTTGATTGCACACAACTTTGGCACTTAGAACCTTTGACAAGAGGGAATTTTTGGAATTAAATTCATACTAGCGAGCCGAAATCATACAACCAAAATTTAAATGACATAACCGTGAGTGCCAAACATCGGCTTCACCTCCATTGGAAATATCACAAATATGGTTCACAACTTTATTGCAAAAATCGAAAGGGAAAAACGGAACAAGCCTCCGCATTCATAGCCTTTACCAATAAAAAGTCCATGCTTAGACCACGACTACTTTATTAGACTCAAACACCACTTTGAACCCTTCTCTACATAGAAGGAGCCACACTGTGTTTTATTTATTGAGGGGACATGTCACATGCGTTCTTTAGTCAGACGATCTTTCCCGGCGAACTTCAGATCTACCGCGGCCAACACCAAGAACGAAGCATTCGAGCTGTTTCCCATCAACACGAGCAATCCCTTGCGGCACAGTAAGAAGAGAACAAAGAGAGATCGGCACACACATGAACATTAGCTCGGTATCAATCCACCAATCGGTGGTCTGATTTATCGAAAGAACAATAGGTACGTTACCCGTAAGTTCCTCCTCCTCCAAGATTGCCAATGGTCACGTTAATGACTTTGAGTTCTGTCCTTGCTCACCCTTCTGCCCTTGCGATTTGGACACTTTGGCCCGAGTGTCCAATCTCACCGCAAACAAAGCGAGGGCTTCTCATCTTTGTTCATTGACTTCTTCTTCTTGAAATTAGTGGTTTGTTTGGCTTTATTTTTCCCTTTGTTCTTGCCATGTGAGAACTATTTTGCACACATTGGCGCTTAGACTGCCCCTCGTTCCTTTTCCACAGGTGCATCCTTAGCTCGAGCCTCAACATCTAGAGACGCAATCATTCTCAACATGAAATCTCTTGTCTCTTATGTTTTGAAGATGTAGCAAAATTCCTCCATGAAGGAGGTAATTTGGCAATAATGCCCCCACCACAAAACTCGAATGTGGATTTTGAGAAGTTCGAGTTCCCTGGCGAGAACTCAGATTCATGAGCCTGCTCAACTACTGAGCGATTTATCCACCATCTTGTAGTCATGATATTGCTCCATGATACTCTGATTCACACAAGACATCGAAGCACCGAACTTAGCATTGAGTATCCCATAGTTCCTTCGCGTCTTTAATGTGCATATACACATCGCATGCAGGCGATCGGCAAGAACACTAAGAACGGCTCCCACAAAGAGTGTGTGGCATCCCGATATGCCTTCTCCTTTTCAGGAGTTGGATCCATATCCTCTCGGTTTGCCGTTCGACACCCGAACACGCTCATAGCCGTAAGCCACAAGGTGACCCTTGTCGCCATCTTTTGAAGTGCACACACGGTGAATTTTTCCTACTCGATTTCGGCAAAGCCGACCATTGATAAACCTAAGCGCCTATAATCAGGTTTTGGATTGTTAGAATTAAAGGCACATCTAGGTTTAATTTAATCCAAAAGTAAATCATGAACAACATGCGTTGACTATCAAGAACGCAATAACAGAGCATACTATAGATGCATATGCTGAAGACTACACATATATCCATCTAATGTGCTCACAATCAATAGATTGAAAATAAACAAAGAGGAAACATTGTAACGCATCGCTCGTGGTGCGATGGAAGGCGTAGATTTGTAGCGCGCGTGCGACGAGGGCGCGCGCCGCAGCGCGATGCCTAGCAACCGCTCCTTTAACGCCGAGGAAGGACGAGCCGGCGGTGATTTGGAAGCGATCGCGCCGAGCGCTTCCAAAAAACCTGGTCGTCCTCTCCCGTGCAAGAACGCGAGGACGGACGGTTTGAGACCTCGCTTTCCCGTTCATTTGGTGCCGGCGCAGACGAAGCGACTTGATGGCGGCGCAATGAGCGAAACCGCAAAACGCTAGAGCGCAGAAACTCTATTTTACCCGTATGACGGCGACAGCGATATATAAAGCCACAGTAGCACACCGAACCACGACTCGAGGACGCCCCACGATCGGAGTCCATTACGGGATGCATTACTGTCCTTATCTCATACTACAACCGCGATTCCGAGTAGCAAAAGAGTAATGCAGAAAAGGAGGCTGCGCCTACGCAAAGCCCCTGGACCGGAATTCGGCGGACCATTCACGCAGTGCCGCCGCCCGCGCCCCGCCCGCCCGGCCGTGCGAGCTCGGCCCGCCCGGCGAGGCGAGGCAGCAGCGTGTGTATTCTTTCTCCCTTTCTCCACATGGTTCTACCATGGTGTAGCACACTCCACTATTTAAACTAGTGCTCACCACTTTAGGCTAGCAATGTGGTACTATTGCTAGTGCATATGCTCCTCATGAGGTGGGCCTTTGAGATTTTCTAGGATTTATTGTCTCAATCAAATGGGCTTGGCCCAAATAATCCAACACCAGAGAGGTTCCTCTTAAACAACTGTCTACATGGAGTAACATGCATGCTATCAGGAACAAATTGAACTTAACAGGAACAGGATGCTAGATTATTATATTCCATGTTGTGCTGAGATAAAAAGATAATCAATATTACAAAAAAAATAATATGTCAAGAAAACAGAAGCCTTGGAAAGGAAGCTCCAGCAATGACCAGGAATTGTAAATTTAGGCCTTATACAGGAGTGAGGTTCCACGTCAGTAACATGGTGGGACAAATTAACAATATCAAGGGAGATGCACGGTACCAATAAAGGTAGCACTAGTTCAGTTCGAGTAAAAGATTATCTATGGCGATACGAAACTTGTAAGACAAATTATTTTCTTGAATAGCTTATCCATTCATGCAGGAAATATGTATTTTATCAATAAGCCACAGAACACATAGACATAAGCATTTAGTTGTAAAACTACTTTTTATGAACAAAAGCTGATTACAGAAATATGATAACCAAAACAGATAAAAAGAATAAATGAAAATGTAGATATGATGAACAACTTAGGTAGAACTATAAGTACTAATCATACAATTCTGTTATATGAAGATATTCGTCATTCGCTTTGTGGCAGAACACTCCTGTCCAATTTGATGTGCATGGATCTCCCCTATTCCAATTCTGAAGGTTATTGACAGGATCAACTAAGCTTCCCTTGATAGCCCTAAGTGCATTGACTGCATTATGGGAAAGAAAACATTCATTTTGCATCATAGGTTTTACAAATATGCACAGAAGAAACTCAAGGAACATAATTAGAAAAATTCTATTTGCACTGAACATCTCATGTTTCTTGGGACAGAAGAGATTATCTAGGATAAGAGATAACAATTCATTTTTCTTGTTATGAGTTCTATGATAGAACTTGTTCATTTCACCAGGGTAGCATACAGCATCACAAAATTATGTTCCTCTTTACTATGTTTTCTAACAAGAGCTATCTATTTTATCATTCTCTGGTAGATTGACCTACTAACTGGGAAGGTGTCATTCAGATAGACCTACTAACTGGTAATGGTAAGGTGTCATTCTACATTATCTAACAATCTTGTGTACCGCAAGTAATAGTTTGGCTCATTATTGCCCCGACAATGGCCAACTTCTTCAATATATAAAAGCGTGTGACCCGTTCTCGTTCATCCACAAGTATAACTAATCACTGGCACGGCTTAAACTGTTTGCTCAATGAATGATGGTAGTAGTATAAAGAAGCAGGCACTTAATGGAACCATTTAAGACAAGCCTTCAAAGATGCCAGCGTATATAGTTAAGAGCTAGTGAGTACTAGTATGGAAGCATTATTTCCTTTACATCCATCAGTGGTTTCAGAGCTAAGAAGAAACACCCAAACATCAAAATCTTCATCAGGAGACACATAGCGGATAGTATTATTAGTACAGTACCCCATTGTTTCATGTGAGGATGCAAGTTGCAATCCACTAGGAGTAGTGATTACTGCTTTGTTTTTTGTTTTGTTTTTATCAAGAGGACATCAAGAAACTGATGTCCCAGTTTCATTCATTAATGAAACCGGACTAGTTCGAGGACAGCTCAAAAACAACAACGTTCAGTTCCACATCAACACAACATGAAACTTCAACTGCCTAGCTCAAAATACTAAGAAAAGGCAAATTAATTATCAAGTACATGCCAGCAAGAGTTACCTTCCGGAGGGTTAGTAGTTTGCCCCACTGCAACATCCAAGCAGGGGAGCAGCACAACCAGGATAACTGCACAAAGGACACCTCCAAACTTGGCCATGCCTCGGACAGAATTAGCAGAAGCTTGTCATATCCCCAACAGGACAGTTTCCAAAACTTCAGATCCTAACCAAGAAAAGTAAGAGACCAATGCTTAGAACCGTGTAACACCTAATGATCATGACTACCACCTTCCTTGAGCTGGACCACCCAAACACAATCCAATAGTTACTATCTTGAGTTATCACATTAGCACCCAATTAGGCATTAGCACTGATATGTTGCCTAAGATATTAGTCACATGCATGCAGCTGTGCACGGTGCACCTACCCTGGTTCTAACAACCTGTCTGGCTTAAGTATGGCCCAGAGCGATCAAATCTATAACCCTTTTTAAGAAAACTAGAGACAAGCAAGCGAGAGCTTGCATATGCTACTCATCTTCCACAGCAACGAAGTCGACAACACTGACAACAACACCATCCTGATTCGCAACCACGACATGCCAACTAAACTACCAAATGCAAAAGGTACTTGCGTACGAACGTTGATGGTAGAAGTATTGACAAAGCTACTTCGAAAATGATGCAGCAGATAATGTTTTCTCTTAGAACAGATCGGTCTATCATACAATGGACCATACCAAAAAATATATATTTTTTCATAATCACTCGACAGTACGACATTCGAGAGGAGCAGACAGAAATGCCGAGAGCAATCAAATCAATCCGACCCGAGACAAAGATTTTATGAAAGAAAAGAAAAGGAGCGCCCGAGCCCAACAGTTTCTTATTCTTTTTGAAAGCCTAAAACAGAATAATTTCTTGAGAATGAGGCAGAGAAGAATCTAAGTTGAGGCTGGAGCAGTACAAGATTCGCAGAACACACAAGAACGACACCGGTAGACGGTAACCGTCCAAGGGGGTTCAGAAAGCACGCACCTTGAAATCAAGCTCAAAATTCCTTGGTGCGAGAACCCCCCCAAGAAGCCAATTGAAACCGGCTGGGAAGACGGTGGCAGAGGTGAAGAGGAGAGGACGGCGGGGGCATGCCGGTGGAATGAGAACGCGGCCTTGCTCCTCCGGCTTTTCACCTCGACCCTATCTCCTTGCTTACTTCAGAGCTCGCACGGGCAAGCGAATCTGGCCCGGCGTGGGCTGCGTGGCTTGTGCCGTGCTGGTCACAGCGAGTTGAAGAGTGAAGAGGCGAGAAAGACGATACGTGGAACTGGCGCCGTGGAGTCCCCGCCGTCGCGGCGCGCGCGCTTTATATGGCGGTGATATTTGGGAGGGGTTCGGCGGCTATACGCCTATGCCCGCTGTAGCACTGGGTTATTTTTCTTTCCCATTTTTTTAAACCATAATTAAATGCATCTCGTCCTTACGAGAAAATTTTTACCCTACATTATATTGATAATATATAGTGATTAATAAAAAATAGATCTAACCATAATTAAATGCATCTTTTCCATTGTTAAGGATGTTCTTACCACTCTACCACATACGGAAAGAAGTGTAAATAAAAACTAGCTAATTTGATATATTGGATTGGAAAAAATTAATGATTTATATTAAATTTAGCATACCTTAAAAGAGCTCCCTCACGAAGTTTCTTTTTTTCTTACTTTGGTCCAGTTCGTTTCAACTTCTGGATTATGGATTCTGCATTATAAGAGAAGCTGCTTCTGATTATGAAAGAATCGGGCCGAACAAGCTACAACTTTTAGGTTTCGGACCGAGCCGGCGAGAATCAATAAGAATCAATGAGAATCAGGTTTTAGCTAGATTCTGATTCTATACAAAAATCAGCTTCTGATTCTCAGAGAAGCTGTCCAGAATCCTCCTGTTCGGCAAATAATCCGTTTTTTTCTAAAACAGAAGCTGTCCAGAAGCTGAAACGAACGGGGCCTTTGATGCTACTTATGCGATAGCATGTGCTATCGTTTTCGGTATATAGAGGGCACACACATTCATACCGCGCGTATATACACATGTACATCTATTGTATAAGCTAGGACCATTTTTGAGATTCGATGGTCCCACATAGTACAAGTGTATACTTTTTCATTGAATACACACATATCTGTACTATAAATAAATAAGTATAGTGTGTCCATCTCACCTCTGCGATTTTGAGTAGGTGCTACTCAGGGGCGGGGTTGGGCATCAGGCCAGTGAGGTAATGGGTTGAAACTTAGCCCAAGTACTAGTGGAGTAATGCAGCCTGATATATACGAAGCCCAAGGCCTAGCCCAACCGCCCAAGTACTAGCTGAGCAACCTTGTTCTCACACCCTAGCCGCTCGTTCTCACACCCCATCCAACTCGCTCGTCCTCAAGCCCTAGCCGCTTGTCACGCCACCCTCACCGTCGTTGCCACGCCCTGTGCCTAGAGCCCTGGAATCCACCCCCTGTGCCTGGAACTGGAAGCTGGCCCAGCGCCGTGCGCCCCAGTGCCTGGAATTAGAAGCCGCCCTACTGCCCTAGCTACACCTTGCGCCATAGCCGACTTCTAGAAGAGGAGGTGAAAGAAGGATAGAGGTGGAAGGGTTTGGCGGCTACTCTAAAATTCCAAATTCTAGTAGCAATTCTTTTCTCCTCCTTTCTTATACTAATACGTGTTCTTGGTTATTTACTCGGTTTACTAAGATGCAATTCTATTCTCCTTCTTTCTTATACTAATACGTGTTTTTGGTTGTTTACTCGGTTTACTAAGATGTGTTCTTACAGTGATTTTTTTTTGGGGGGGGGGGAATAGGCTTACCATTATAGGTGATATTTGGGTGAAATTTTTTTACTTTGATATAGGCAATTCTAAATAAATTGTTTGCTTCCTTGGGTCACCATGCAAGTAATATTTGTTTGCTATTTAATTATATTATTCACACAAAAACCAGTTTGATAAATTTTGAGCTCAACTACTCAATCTCCAAATGTTTACCATGTTTGATGTTTGTACTAGTTAGTATAGCCGTTTATAGAAAACTGGAATAATTCATACTATACCACTCCATTCATTGGCGCTTTAGGAAATACCAATCGTTGTCTCAATAACATGTGGTATTTCCTGAAGTGTCAACCTTTGGAGTAGTATAGTATGAATTATCCCAAAAATTTTATATGCAGGGAGCATGGTGTCAAAATTTACATTCAAAATGAGCATAGAAAATTTTTGTGCATACTCTGACCTTTTTTGAGCACAGTAAATGGTGTCTAACATTTACATTTACATTTTCACAATCTCACTTTCCATACTCTGACCTTTTCTGAATCCACATTGCAAGACTGTCATTGAATTTTTTACTGTTCTAGTTCTATGTGCTTTCTCTCTCTCTCTCTCCAAATTTAGCATCCTCACACGTGTATTTGCAAAAATAGCACACTCCCCATCACAGTAGGCAACATGTGTCACCTACCGTGACCGGGGAGCACGACACCTACGCTCCACTACGGCAAGGTAGGTGAGTGCGAGAACGCAGCGTCTTGAGTGACCGGTGGCGAGCGGCGCGATGTCTTGGCAGGCGTGAGCAGGCGGGCAAGTGCCCGGGTGTGTGTGCGTGCCTTCCGTGCCCAGCTAGTGCGAAAGGTGCCCTTCCGCGGTGGGCCATACCCTGCTCTATCGCTCGTACGCGTTTGTCGCGGCCTGACCACCTCCCGCGCTCTTCGAATGCGGAAGGAGACATATGTCACCTTCAACTCCTTCCGCGCTCAGTCAGGGGGTTGTTTTTACAATTTTGGTTGCACGGAGGCTATATTTTGAAAAAATTTGGTCTACGAGGCAATTTTGGTGAATCGTTCAATGTCATCGTGTGAATGGCCTTGTTTGCTTGAAATATTGCGAGAAGTGATGACACAAGGCATATGAGACTCAATTTGTATTGTCAATTTATATTATCAATTCGTTAATTAGGTATTAACTCTTCTGCCGCTCTACTACGTTATATTATTCTGATGTCTTTTATCTATTTAATTATACTCTCTCTATCAAAAAATATAAAATTTATAGTTCGAATAATCTTGTTTAAAAATATAAAGCTTGTATATAGATTTAATAAACCTTTCTTACTATATCCCTATTTATTCTATCTCAACCATATGTATTTATTCATTACCATCCATACAAAGTATTATATCTCTTCTTCTAAGACAATTAAGAGGGGTATGTAAGTATTTTTTTTCTTATATCTTTCTTAATTTTACTGTAACCTTAATCTTTATGTAAAATCAAAATATGCCTTATATTTATCAACGGAGGGGGTACTACCCAGGGAATGAAATCTCGTCAAGATTTCACGACATCTCGGTGAAATTTTGAATCTCGGACCCCTTTGAATTTCATAATCCCGGCGAAATTAAGAAAACCCTAGAAAAATTCAAAGTGCTACAGTAACCTAAAATCTCGGCGAGATCTTGGTATATTTAACAAAAAATCTCGATAAAATTGACCGAGATTTGAACAAAACTTGTTCGGATTTGACTAGATTTTGGCCAGATTGGATTCTTCCCGTCATTTTACGTGTGGAACAGTCAGTAAATCATAATTTTGGCAAAATTAAAAAGCCCTAAAAATTCAAAGGGTGACAATACCTAAAATTTCACCGAGATCTCGGCATTTTGGACTAAAATTTCGGTATTTTGAACCAAAATATCGTGAATTTCAGTTCAAAAATTACCGGATTCAAATTTTCCTTTTTTGTATTTCATTCGAAATAACGAGATTTCGCCAAAATTTCGGATTTCGGAGGGTGCCGAGATGAAACCCTAAAACGAAATTTGAAACCTTGGTACTACCAGCTGAATTGAGATCCTTTTCCAATGCGGAAGCTTGCATTGATCTGCCTTAGAAGCATGGGCACCAACTAGGTAGCCAGGAACCAAGCTAGGCAGCTAGAAAGTTCGGCACCTCCAAAAACTTTTGCATTTATTGATGGTGACCTGAAACTTTGTCAAGCAAGTGAGATTGACAGCAATGCATGCTGGTCATCAAAGTCTAGGGAACAACTTGGTGGAGCATATCGTTAGTTAACGATGTAGCTAAGCCTTTATTTTAGTTTTAAATTTTGTTGCTAGCCGTAAAATACACAAGATTTTTGGTTGATCCTTGCAAATGATGGGAATCATGGAAGCACAAGTTTAGACCAACCACAAGCTCACTGGCACAAGGTCACGGTCCAAAACCAAAACCAAATTAGGCCAATGTTGCTAGTGAGTTTAATCCGAATGAAATTGTAAGTAATCTCGCTCTTAGAAAACAATTGGATGAGTATACTCCCCCAAATTCAAGACTAAATTTGGAGGGCAGATATGCTAAAAGGCCCAATCCAACCTATTGTTAAATTTCCTCAAAAAAAATACAAGAGCCTTTTCATAATTATGATATAAGAAGTATGATTGAATAGAATATAGCGAGTCCCGTGATGTGGCATATTGTTTCGATTGCCTCCTCTTTAAGCAACTAGGAAGGGCAGAACACTTTGGTTTTGATGTCTTTAATGAAATAGGGTTTAATGACTGGAAGCATGCATATAAAGTATTGCGTGACCATTGATGGTATAAATAGTGGCCACAACAAGTTTGTTAAGTATTTTGATGATTTTAAAAATTAAAGACAAAATGTGTTCTCTAGTGCTAGCCAAGAAGCCGAAGAATTTTATAAAATTCATTTGACTTCTTCTCTAAAGTGTTCATGATTTCTCATAGCACAAGGCATGCTTTTCATGGCCATGATGAATCTTCCACTTCTTTAAACAATGGTAAATTTTAAAGATAATAGATTGGTATAAAGATAAGAATAAAAATGTGAGACATGCATTTGATTGTGGCGGTTTAAATTGCAAGATGACTTCCCCCGAAATTCAAAAGGATCTTGCAAGATGTTGTGCACAAGAAATCACCGAGGTGATTATGTTAGAGATTGGTGATAGACAGTTCTTTGTACTTATCAATAAGTCACACGATATATCAGTGACATATCAATGATGGTAATGTTAAGGTCAGAAGACTAGTGGTTGATTCATTATTCAATATATCCATTATTCCATTATTGTTCGATTTAACCTTATTGTAGTTTTATTACAATGAAGGAAAATTTATAGAATGATTTCTTGCTCTAAAACATATCACTGATACTACATTTGATGCACTAAAGGGAGCTTGGTGAATTTAATGCCTTGCATAGAAAGATTATCGATGAAAACCCATATGCTTTCTATGTCTCATGCTCTTCCCACCAATTGTTTGGTGGTTGTTTCTGTTGCTAGTTGTTGCTAATATATTCATGATTTATCTAGGTATTTATCATTGATTATAAGGAGGAATGCATTGATAGAATCCATCACAAAAGTATTTGGATAAACTTGAAGGTGGTGAGATATTTATAAGAAAATGTTTGCACTAAGAAACTAATATTGCTAGACCTAGGGATATTAAATGAGATTCACATCATATAACTTTGTTTCGTTTGGACCAAGTGTGAACTTGGTGATAGAGATGCTTGGTATAATCCATGAAGATGGCCGTGCACCATCTCAAGTGATAGGTTTGATTTAAAAAAATGAAGTGCTTCAAATTTACTTTCATTTTGAAGGTTATGTTAAATTTTCTTGCTATCATAAATGAGTTTTCACATATCTTACAAAGAAATGATATAAATATTGTTCACGTCATAGAATTAATTCATAGTGTTAAAGCTCAGTTGGTCACCATGAGAGATAGTGGCCCGGAGGACTTCTTTGATGAGGTCCAAAAATTTTGTGTTGTCAAAGGTATTCCATTACCAAATATGTATGATGAAATACCGGTTATGGGTTGTTCAAGGCTTCAAGGGTATACTATCACCAATCTTCATCATTATCGTACCAAGCTTTTCTATGTTATTATTGACCAAATTATTGCTAAGATGAATCATCGGTTTGGTGAAGCATCTACATAGATACTAGTATGCTTTTGCCGTTTTGATCCAAACAACTCTTTCTCCAAGTTTGACATCCACAAGCTTGCTCGACTTACTAAAATTTATAATTCAAACTTATATGAAGGTGATCACGCAATTATAAGGGGCCAACTTGAGACTTACATTCTTCACATGAAAAGGCATGCTGCAATTGGTACTTGTCAATATCTTACAAGTTTGGCTACAAAGATGGCCGAAACTGAAAAATATTTGATTTTTTCATTGGTTTACAAACTCATTGAGTTGACGTTGCTATTGCTAATGTCAATGGCATCTGTTGAAAGAGTATTTTTAGTAATAAAAATTATTATGTATGAATTACACAACAATATCACCGATGATTGGTTCAATGATTTGACAGTGTGCTACATCAAGCGAGAGCTATTTAAAGCATTTCCCGATGTTACCATTACCCTACAGTTTCAAGGCATGAAAACTTGGAAAATGAATTTGCCTCGTAGGTGTGATTAGCACGTTAGTGGTATGTTTTATTCTCTTAAATGTGAATATATTGTGATGTTATATGATGTACTAATCTACATTTTTTATTTTACGGGTCTCTTTTGGATGTGTTATTGGACTTTTGTTGGTGAGTCATTGAAGCTTAGGTAGTATTGTAGTGAGGTACTTATTGTCGTATCTTCCTTTTCTTTCATTTATGTACATTCACATGTGTATTGGATCATGCATGTTATTAATTTAAAACTATTGTGGTTATTAACTTTACTTATGTCATGTTTATATAGACTTATTGACATTTATTGTCTATAGTTAGGCTCACCCAGGCTCCCTTCTTGCCTCGAGCACCACTCCTAGGTATGTACTCCTGTGACGAACCTCATAATTATCCTAGGGTAATAATAGTGGCACTACCATTACTCTGAGATAATTACACTGATCTTGGTATATTAGCTACCAAAATATCAGGAACCCCTGATATTGTAACAGTTAATACACTGTGTTCAGAGTGTTGTAGCAGAACAATAATTAGAGACTAAATGGAGACTTATTACAACCATTGCTACGCAGAGCTAGAAGTCTAGTACATAGTTAAACATACATATTATCCCAAGTACAACTGAATGTCATTACATAGAATACTCAATACCCAGTACATCGACGGAAGCCACCGTAAGGTCCACTACTCAACCCAGTCCTTTGCACAGTCCTCATCCTTGTAACCCTAAACATGTGAATGATCCTCACTCCACACCTCGTAGGCATATCTATAGGGATTCATGTTCCAACCGTATACCTGAACGTCAGAGATATTTCCTAAGCCCAGGAGGAGTTAAGCAAGAGTGGTACAAGAGTACTCAGCAAACATTAATAACAAAATGCATGATATGACATGTTCCCACACATTCCTTATATCCTTTTTACTGAAAGTAGGGTTTTATTAAGGAAATAGTTGTGTTGTCGATTTTTACATTAGAAAGTTCTATTAGCACTCGTATATGAGACAGACTTAGCTTTCATAACCTCTAGTCCAAGTGGCAGGCATGAATTCATGATTTTTGACTCTGCACAGGTTTGTAGCACTTCACCCATAGTTACCCTGACATCCATTGGGACCGTAGAATATTTGTCACTACTTAGATATTAGATCATTAACCCTGGTAGCTAACGAGTCGTGATGTCCTCGACCGTTCCCCACATATTAACAGCATGCCAATTGTATCATGCCTTCCACACAAAAATGATACTCATCTCATTGCGTTTAAATATAGCATCCCGGAACGGTCAGCCCACAGCTAAATTCCAAATCGTGGTCTCACCGAGCCTTCCAAATCTCCCAAATAGATCAATTAATACAATAATCAATTCCAATACATCGGGTCATAATACGTATAAGCAAATACATTTAATTGAAATTATTCCTAATATGTTCAAGAAACGCTTGCTTGAAATCGGGTTGAAATACTCGTCCTCACTCGAATTTCGAAGGTGGTCTCCTGCTTGATTTAATTTGCGCCCTGAAATTATTTTGGGATACTATAATTTAGGTTGCTACAAAATTTATGGTGCAAGGGCAGGATACCAAGGGCAGGATAATCATTTATGGTGCAGAACAACAGGCAGTGCAAAGTGAAGTTCTCTCGTTTGCACGCATGCCATACCTGTACCCTAGGAACCTATAGTGTTTTTAGATGTTCCACCAATGGTGCTAGGTACACATCAATGTTGTTCCTAGGTTGCCTCGGTTCTTGGATAAGTATGGACAGCAAAATGTACTTACGTTTCATACACAACCAAGGAGGAAGGTTGTAGATACAGAGATTCACAGGCCAAGTGCTATGTCGGCTGCTCATGTTACCGAAATGATTCATTCCATCTATACTTAATCCAAACCTTATATTCCTCGGTTCTACACCAAATTATGCAAACCTCTTATCAATATTTCTCCACTGGGAAGAATCAGCAGGGTGCCTTAGCATTCCATCATTCTTATGCTTCTCCGAGTGCCAACATAACAGTTTTGCATCCCTCGGATTGGCAAATAAATGCTTCAAATGGGGAATTATAGGCATATACCATGCCACCTTAGCAGGAGGTTCATTCTTCACCTTGTTGCCCTCGTCGTCCTCATCTTGTTGATTCTTACGCTTATATATATCGGGATGCGTTGCACACTGAATATACATGCATGTCTACGTACTCTTTATTGTAAAGGATACAGTCATTCGGATATGCATGCATTCTTTCTACTTCTATTCCCAAGGGACAAAGAACCTTCTTTGGCTTTGTGTGTGGTTGTCAGCATCTTGTTTCTCTCCGGAAGCATGTCCGTTAATAGAGCTAACAACGTTGTGAAACTCTTGTCGGACCAACCGTTGCTTGTCTTCAATTTTAACAGTTCAAGTATGGACGAAAACCTTGTGTATTTAGACTTGCAGCTTGGGAATAAAGGTTTCTCCGAGTCATCCATCTAGCCTCGAAATTTATCATACTCTCTATCATCACGATTCCCTTCTGCATCACGCAGCATCTGATCCAGATTGTCATCCTGCAACCTATCCTCATGGGGAGCACAATCAATATCATCCGACATATCATCAATTTTGTCGGCAATGTTAGTACCGTCTGCTTCGTGTATAATATGCTCTTCACCGTGACTGGTCCAACATGTATACCCCTTTGAAACCCCGTAGAATCAAGTGTGTTTCGATCTGGGCTGAGTTACCATACATTCTCAAATTGTCGTCGTCAATGCATGAACAAGATATAAATTGGACCCCCTTATTAAGCATATCCTCCTCTGTAACTCTTCTAAAAGTAGAGACACCATTAATGTACTCGACACTCCCACGGTTTGCAGCGTACATCCAGCTTTGGTCCATCTACCTACGCTATGTATATAACAATATATAAGTGTTAAATAATGAAGTACACTAGAGTGCATGCACATGCACACATTCTTAATTAAATTGGAGCACAAATTAACTAGCTAGCTAAACCAAGTACATATCTTCAATTTTCTGTTTACCAAATTAGCTACCTCTTAGATCACAAACAACAGATGGATCTAGCTAGCTACAAGCTACATCTAAAATCAATTATGCACTAGTTAGCTTAATTCAGTGCGACTCAATTAAATTGCATATATATCTTCAAATTCTCAGGTCTCTTTTTATCAAGCTATCTAGCTTCTTACATAAAAACGAACAAAATGGATCTTCAATTCTCTCTTTACCTAGCTAGCTCTACATCAAGCTAGATCTAAACCATATCTTTATCACCAAGCTAGCTACATCAAATTAGATCTAAACCATATCTTCTTTACCAAGCTAGATATAAACCATATCTTCACCAATTACTACTTTAGAACACAAAGAACAAATGGATCTACACCAACCTAAATCTAAACCACATCTTCAAATATTCTATCTCTTTATACCAAGCTAGATCTTCAATATAATGAAATAGAATCGATCATTAACCTTAGACCACCAAGAACAAAAGTGTCGGGGAGTCGGGTAGACCCCACAGAATTACCTCGGATGCCACGAAGGGCGCGGGCTCACTGCTGCCCGAACTACCGGAAGGCCGTTCCCCTGGACGATCTAATCGGGCGCCACGAGCAGCACGAGGTCGTCCCCGTCCTGGTCGCAAGGAGTTGTTCCAAGGGACGGTCTAGCCGGGACCTTTTTAGGAGGTCGCATGGCCGGGTGGACCGATAGCTCGTGCTCAGGCCGGGGTGGCCGAGTTCGAAGTTAGACGTTAGCCGACCTGACGTGATCCCAAGGTCGGTAACCACCCGCTGCGTAACCTCCGCTAGTTCGTTGCGATCCTCGCGGGGACGTGACAAGAGTGTAGGATCCGTTAGTTACCACGTTGGACCTGGTCGGACGTGGAGTTAGTGGGTTTGAACAAGCACGCCCCTTTGTAAGCTATAAAAGCACCCCCACCGTGAAGGGGACGGACAGATAACTTTTTCTGCACGAAGATATACATTAGCTGGAGTAGGGCTATTATCTCTTTCTTGAGAGGCCCGAACCAGGGTAAACTACAGTGTCTCTGCCTGTTGAAGTCCAGTGAGTCACCCCTCTGAGTATCTCGTCACGCAAGAAGGGGTCGCGTTTGGTCCCTCCACCAACAAGTAAGCTCGGCGGGGGCCTGCTCCCCAATCGTCGACAGCTGGCGCCGTCCGTGGGGACCGACTTTCCCTTTCGTGAGGAATCCCGGAGGATGACAAATTCCCAAGATCGCCAGGGCCTCGGCGCCCCCGGAATTGAGGAAGAAGACAAGCAGTTCTTCGACAATGGGGCCGCTAACGTCGCCGGCCTTGGGAATCACGACGGTTCCCGGAGCTTCTCCGCGGAAACCGCCGCACCGGAGCAGTTCTTTCGCTCCCAGCTCGACGCCCTCTCGGACGACGTGTATGACGGGCTCTACGATGGTCTGGACATCCCCGACCTTTTCGAGCTCGACCAGGGGACCGCTTCACGGGGAGACACCGTGATGTCCCCCTCGCGATCCGTCCAATCCCGTAACGTCTTCGTTGCGGAGGAGGATGGAAATGTTGGGAGCAAATCCCGGCCGGCGCGTCTTCACCGCTATGAGGCGGCCAAGGAGCACCTGCAGCATCTCGATCGGACGCCAGCTTACGCCGGCAAGTCCGAGGTGGCCTGACCGATAAGACCAGGGCGAGTTCGTGAGAATTTCCGCAGCGTCACGGACTCGGAGCCCGTCGACGGCGATTTAACGAAGCTCGTCACCCGCTGCCTCTCGAGCGGGAACGCCTTCAAGCCCTGGCCACGGTGGTACGCAACCTCGAGAGAGTTCCCTGAGCGGAGTTGACCTAGAAGCCATGGGCGCGGCCGTGGCCGACGACCTCGAGGAAATCGCCCGCAGACATAAAGCGGCGGAAGCCTTCGAGAAAGGGACGCCCAGAGCAATTCACGAACGCCGCCGCCGGGCGTCAGCGCCTCCACCCCGACGACTCACGCAGCCGTACCCAGAGTGGACCGGCTGGCCTGGCCGGGCTCAGGGCACCGGAGCAATTCGGGCTCCTCGGGACGCGGAATCCGAGCCACGCGTAACCGGGCCGAACATTCCTCTTCGAGCCACTCTCCATCCTACAGCGTAGGGAGATATTCTCTCGCTGGGCCCACTAACCTCGGGCTCGGTGGTGGGGATCGCCCGACCGCCAGCGCTCGTGGTGACCGTCCCCGATCCGTTTTTGGTGCAGGCGTTCGCGACGTCGCTACGACGTGTGACCTGGCCGACAAGGTTCAAGCGGGTCACATCGAGAGATTCGACGGGACTCGTAACCCGACGAGTTTCTCTCGATCTACACCACGGCCATTCTAGCGCCGGGGTGATGAAAGGGTCATGGCTAACTTTACGCCTGATCCTGGGCGGGCGGCTCGGGCGTGGCTATTCAACCGTAAGGAAAACTTCGATCCGGTCCTGGCCCGGTGGCAGCACTCTCCGAGCTAACTTCCGGAGTCGCTACGTCCGCCGGGAAGGAGCGCGACCTGAGCGTCGTCTGACATGCACGGAGGGCGAACCTGCGCCCGTCCAGCGCTTCATGCAAGTCGCAATTCCATCCCAAGCATCTCGGATGAGGCGGTCGTCCAGGGCTTTCAAGTTCGGGTCCGAGACGACGCTTTACTTAGGACCTCGAAATTCACCGGACATCACGACCAACGAAGTTGTTCCGCATGGTCGACCGTTATGCCAACGCGGACGAGGCCGCCCAATGGAAGAAGGCTCTTTGGGCGAGGAAAGCTGCCCCTCGGCCCGGCTCGAAGGCGTCAAGCGAAGAGCGTGAGCTCGATCGAGAAAAAAATCAAAAAGAAGAAAAACCCTCCGTCTCCGACATGGTGGCGGCCATCGAACGACAACGACAACGGCCAACCTCGCAATCGTATAAAGGAGGAGCCGCGAAAGGGAAAGGTCGACGGCTCGTGAGCGGCGAGCAAAACCGGGACGACCAAGACCGCGGCGACCAACGCGGACGGGCTAGCGCCTATTTTTGCCCGCTCCACCAGGCACACGGGCACGACCTGCGGAATTGCAGAACATGGGCCTCCCGCCTGGAGCAATTCTACAGTGGCAAGGGTCCCATGCCTACGCTCCCAGAGCAAGAAGGAGACGTCAAGGGCAAGAAGCCCGCCGAAGAGGAAGATACGGACATGGAGTACTAGGAGCCGAGAAACCACATCACCGTGATATTCGAGGGCTCCGCCGCCTATGGGTCTCGACGGGAGTTGAAGGAGGCCGCACGCGAGGTACTCCGTGTCACCCAGGGGAAGCCTCCCGTTCAACAGCTCAAGTGGTCCGAGCTGCCCATTACCTTCTCCAAAAGGCATCGCCCCTCGGGATGACGAAACCCCAGAGGCTCCCGGTGGTCGTTAGCCCGACGATCTGCAATACCGCGGTAGGACGCGTGCTTGTGGACTGCGGGAGTTCCCTGGACCTGATATCGGCCAGGGTCCTGGACGAGATGCAAATCCCTCAGTCCAAGATCAAGAGCGTCGTAGTCCCTTTCTACGGGATAGTCCCCGGCACCTCGGCCAAGCCGCTCGGGCAGATCGTCCTGCCGGTAACCTTCGGAAGCCCGAGCAACTTCCGAACGGAATTAGTCACCTTCGAGGTGGTTGATTTCGAGTCGGCCTACAACGCCATCCTGGGCCGACCAGCGCTCGCCAAATTCATGGCCGCCACGCATCACGGGTACCAATGTCTGAAGGTTCCGGCCCGTGGCGTGATCTCGATGAAGGGAAGTCCGGCGCGGCCCTAAGCTGCGACGAGAAGGCTCTAGACATGGTCGGGCAGCTGCCCCAGCGCGGACCCGACCAAGAGCCGAGGAGTTCCCGGCCCAGGGCTACCCTCCAGGCCGGGGGAGAAACTAAGGCCATCCATTGTGCGGCAGAGCCGTGCAAGGTCGTACATGTGGGGCTTCCCTGGACCCTAAATAGGAACTCGAGCTCGTGACCTTCCTCCGAGAAGCGCGGACACGTTCGCTCGGGAACCGTCCGACATGCCCGAGTCCCAAGGGAGGTCGTCGAGCACAAAGCTAGCGATTCGGCGACAAAAAGCTTTGTCGGCGAAGCTCGGCGCTTCTCCCGAGAAGCAAGCCATCATCGAGAGGAACTGGACAAGCTCCTCAAAGCGGTTTCATACGGGAGTCGACCATTCGATTGGTTGGCCAACCCGATTATTGTGATGAAAAAGGGGGCAAGTGGCGCATGTGTGTCGATCACACGAGGCTGAATGCCGCATGCCCGAAAGACAATTTTCCGCTACCTCGGATAGACCCGGTTAGTCGACGCAACGGCCGGCTCGGCGATGAGCTTCGGGCGCTTACTCAGGCTATCACCAGATCGGCATATCGCGACGACGAGGAAAACTTCCTTCATCACGCCGTTTGGCACATTACGCTACACGACCATGTCCTTCGGTCTAAGGAACGCTGGAGCGACCTTCCAGCGCCTCATGCGAGAAAACCTTCTCGGACCAAATAGGTGAACACGGAAGTATATGTAGACGACATAGTCGTCAAGGGCAAGATGGCCTCAGACCATGCATCCGATCTAGAGGAGACTTTTCATAACCTCAATAAGCATCGAATAAAGTTGAACCCTGAAAAATGTGTGTTTGGGGTCAAGACTGGCAAAGTACTCGGCTACATGATCGGTCCGCAAGGAATCGGAGCCAACCCTGAGAAGATAGAGGCCATCGAGAACATGCGGCCACCCGCTTGTACGCGGGAGGTGCAATCCCTGACCGGAAGGATGGCGGCCCTAAGTCGCTTCATCTCGCGGCTCGGGGAACGCGGCCTGCCTTTCTTCAAGGCGCTCCGGAAGCACGACGGTTTCGCTTGGACAGAGGAAGCAGACCGCTCTTTCAAAGAATTAAAGCTATATTTGTCAAGAACCCGGTCTTGACCACGCCGAGAATGGGAGAGGTTCTCTTGCTCTACCTGGCCACCACACCCCAGGCGGTAAGCGCCGTCATAACGGTAGAACGGGACGGGGTGCAGCGCCCGATCTACTACGTCAGCGAAGTCTTACACGGACCAAAGGAGCGTTACCCCGAGGTCCAGAAGCTCCTTTATGCGCTCCTCGTGGCCTCGAAGAAATTAAGACACTACTTCCAGGCCTACAAAATTCGAGTCCCGACCAACTTCCCGCTTAGAGAGATTCTAGGGAATCAGACGCAAGCGGACGGATCGCGAAGTGGGCCATGGAGCTCGCCGAATTCGAGATCGAATTCTCGGCCAGGACGGCGATTAAGTCCCAGGTTCTAGCGGACTTCCTAGCCGAATGGACAAATCCTACCCCATCTGAGTCCGAACCCGACTGCAGGCCAGAGCACGGCCTGGGTCATGCACTTCGACGGATCCCGAGCTTACAATTGCTCGGGGCTGGAGTGGTCTCGAATCCCCAGGGAGCTGATCCAGTACGCCCTACAACTACATTTCGGCGCAACGAACAACGCGCCAGAATATGAGGGTCTGCTAGCCGGACTTCGGGCGTGCAGGACGCTCGGAGTCCATCGACTAACTGCGAAGGGCGACTCGCGGTGGTTGTCAACCAGGTTAACAAGGAGTATCGGTGCTCGATGACTCAATGGCGCTTTACCTGGTTGAAGTAAGGAAGATGGAAAAGTACTTGAAACTTGAGTACTATACATCCCCAGGCAGGACAATGCCCTGGCCGCCCCTCGATCGAAGGTCGGGTCCGCCCGCTTTCCGCTCGTGGTGCTCATCGAGCACCTCTATAAGCCCTCCATACCCCGGAGAGGAGGCAACCGAGACGGGTGGTACCGTCTCCTTCCTCGGCAGATGCGAGGTGGATGACGCCATTCATCCAATACCTCGTGCACGGACCTTTGCCGAGGAGGAAGCCGAGAAATCCGGCTAGTGAGACGCCTCGACCTATAAAATGGTCGAGGGCCTCTTATACCGCAAAGGCGCGCTTGGCGTCCTCTCCAAGTGCATCACCCAAGAGGAAGGCAAATATCTCCTCAAGGATATCCATGACGGATGTGTGGAGCTCACTCGTCCTTTAGGACCTTGGTGAGCAAGGCCTTCCGGTTGGGTTACTATTGGCCGACGGCCTGGCGCCGACGACGCTCAATAGTGACCGCTTGCCGACCTTGCCGCTTCCATGCCCGAAAGTCCATCACCAAGATACGCCGCTGCCAGACCATGCCGCTAACCTGGCCGTTCTCGGTTTGGGGCATCGACCTACTCGGTCCATTTCCCAGGGGAAGGAGGGGTTGTAAAGACCTGTTCGTCGCAATCGACACCTTCACTAAATGGATCGAGGCCGAGCCTATATCAACCATCTCGGCACAGGCTGCTAAAATGTTCTTCCGCAATAATGTAGTAACCGCTTTGGCGTTCGAAGTCGCCTCATTACCGACAACGGCACTCGGTTCACAAGTGAGGTGTTTCAGGCTTATTGCGAGGAGGTCGGGACCAAGATATGCTTCGCATCCGTGGCCCACCCACGAGCAATGGGGCGGCCGAGCGCCGCGAACGGGCAGATCGTCAAGGAATCAAGAAGAGAGTCTTCAAGAGCCTCGACGGCATGGTCAGGCCTGGGTGGATGAGCTACCTCCCGTCCTGCAGTCGGTCCGCACTACGACGAGCCGAGCTACGGTGAGACCCTTCAGCTCGTGATATGGCGCGGAAGCCGTCCTACCCGCCGAGGTTGTCCTAGGATCCCCAAGGGTGAACCTAGCCGATAGCATCGACGCAGAAGGCGGCGCCTTCGACCTCGACCTCGCGGAAGCAACTCGTGAACGGGTTCTGTTGCGATCCGCGGTTTACCTGCAAGCTCTACGCAGGCACGCTGCTAAATCGGTACGACCAAGGACCTTGCACGTCGGCGATCTCGTTACGCGACGGGTCCAAGACTGTCAAAAGCCAACAAGCTAACGCCAAGATGGGAAGGTCCTTACACGGTCGTCTCAACAAAGACGCCCGGGCTGTCCGCCTCGCAATGGAAGATGGTCGAGAACTAGCTAGTACTTGGAACATCGACCAACTGCGTAAGTTCCATATCTAACCAAATCAACCTTACTCCTTTAAATAAAAATTCGACACTTGGCCTCTCGGTCTCCCTCGTTCTCTCTTTAAACCTCCCGCGAAGTGCCGTGATCAAACTCGATCCGGTATCAAAGAGCGAGCTCGGACCTCAGGACGCAAACGGACAAGCGTCCTACCGCCTGACATCGGACCACCAGAGCTCAACCCCGAGGGTTTCCTTCTCCGTAAGACGACCATCTTTTATCGGCAGGCCTCCGCCGCAGACAAAGGGTCGCATGAGCACCCCTCGACGGTTCCCAGCTCAGATCGGCCGGTGAGCGGCGTAGACGCACTGTATAAAGTCACACGGTCCCCGCAGGGCTCTATTCCGTCAACAAGGTCGTGTTTGCAGCCTCCCCCCACGACCTCCGTTGGCGGCGGGGGCTGTAAGGATACCGTGTGGCTACGACCTAGAGGATCTTTCGCACGAGGTAGTCACTCCCTAGTACGATCGTTCGCTAGATCGCGTGACTATCACTAGATCGCGTGACTGACGAGCTCCGTCGAGTAGGGAGCAACAGGATAGGACATATCGTTGTCGTTTCGAGGAAGACAAAACAGAGAAAAATAAAAGGCATCTATTAAACACGATCGTATTATGCCCAACTTGGCAGCTTTTTCGCTAAAGTTTTTTGCAGGAACAGGTTACAGGAGGCCGGCACGCTTCTCATCCTGCAGAGCGGCAGGCTCGTCCCCGCGGACTCAAGCTCGGACTCGAGGTCAAGCACCCGCCGACGAGCTTCACGACCCTCGCTTGTCGCTGAAGCCGTTTGGACTCCTCCGTTCTTTGGTCGATCGTCCGTTCGGGCCGTCGCGAGTCACGCAGGGCGCCACCGTCGCCTCGAGCCCCGACCTCGCTGCTCGCTTTGTTCGGCGCTCCTTGAGGAAGAGCGCGGACTCCTCCATCTTCTGCCGAATCTCGGCCTCGAAGACCTCGGCTCGGCGACCAGCGCCGAGCTCCGCGATTCTAGCGTCTTGCTCGGCCTGGTGCTTTGCGGCGACTTACGGCGGCACGCGATCGCGGCGTGGAAGTCCTTCATAGTGGTCTCCAAAGACTGCGCGACAGGGTATCTCGGGTTACGATCGGTTTTTTAGGACAAAAGCACGAGTGCGAGGAAAACTTACCCAAAAGAGCCGAGCCTCCAGCCCCTCCTGGAACGACTTGGCAGGGTCCTCCGCCCCGATTGGTTCTCCCTGGGCGGGCAGGGGATCCTTCGCCCCAATCCCTTCTCCTTCGACGGGCACAGGGGCTTGAGCCCGAGCTCCCTCGTCCCCTAGGAGCAGAGGGTCTTGGCCCTGGGCATCGGCTTCCATCTCTTGAACGGAGACGGCCTCAAGAACGAGGATCACCTCCCGCTCTTCTTCCTCCCGGGCAGGAGTTGCGCTCGGGGGCTCCTCCCGCTCTTCTTCCTCCTGGGCAGGAGTTGCGCTCGGGGGCTTCTCCTTCGACATCCGGTCCGCGAGGTACTCGCCGGCGCGGCGTCTGCAGCCGGAGGAACTTCCTCCCCGGTAGGCACGGCATCCAGGGCGCGAGGTCGTCAACTCGGGGCACCGGTCGGCAACCGGAAGGACGGCGTCGACCGAGGCGGCCTCGGCGCTAACGGCTCTTCCTCGTCAGGCGGGCCCCGCTCGAGTTGAGGTCCCCTGACGCCGGGCTGGCGTTGATGTCCGCCGGGGCGTCGTGAGCTCGGGGAGAAGCCTCCGCGATCTCCTGAAGCGTCTCGGCAATAATGTCGTTGGCTTCGGCGGAGTCCTCGCGGGAAACTTCAGCGACATGCTCGCCACCACCGGGCTCCCCCGCGTCATCATCACCACCAGGCTCCCCCATATCGTCGTCCTCGTCAATTATGATATGGGGGATGCCCTCCCTCGCGGCTCGGGCATCGGCAGCCGCAATCTTCCTCCTTGTCTCCTCTTCAGGAGACACGACCTCTGAGGGCCGGATCTCCGCGGCAGCTGGCTCCTCCGCCCCGACGCCGTCACCGTCAGCGGCTCGTGGGGACTGGGCCTCCGCGGCCTCAGTTCCCACCTCGACCTCATCGCCCACGGCGGCCTCGGCGTATGACAAGCTCCTCTCTAGCACGAGGTCAAGAATTTCGTCGACCATTGCTCCAAAATCCCATAACTCCAAGACTACCGCCACACCCACTGAGGCGGTGTGGGGTTAGTGTGATGCCGGAGGGGGATGAGAGAAACGAGATGGGGCTAAGAGGTTGACCTCGTTCGGCATCTCTCAGCTGGCCTCGAGCGCGATCGAGGAGGGCAGCCATGTCCTCACGTGCCTTGTCGGCCCTGGCGACGGAAGGGTCGACCTCTCCCAAGTCGGCCTCGGTGATGGTCGGCGTTGGGCGTGGTTGGGACGCGATGGGCGACCTGCGGGACCTCGGGACCAGGGGCGGGATCCACTCGTCCTTCTCCTCCTCGTCATCGAGAGGGCCGAGCTCGAGCTCACCCGCGAGCTCTGCTGGCGAAGAACCGCGATCGGCTCTCCGTGCCTCCTTCGCTGGACCGACCAGCCTCCTTCGCCCTTGCGCGGCGGCCGACGTAAACGAGCCATCAGCTCGGGGTTTTTTCTGGTATGTTCATCCATCCAAAGTTTTAGTTCGCTCACCTCCTGCCGATCAGCATACTCCAAATGCTGGCGGGGTGAACGGTCGTCCGAGCCAGGACGCCTGCGCGAACGCCGAGGCGGAGACGGCGTGGCCGAAGGAGATCGGTCGCGGCGTTTGCGGCCCGCCAATTTTTTGGTCTTACGACCTCGTCCCCCCAGCTGCGATGCCAGTTGATCCACGGCGACCTCGAGGGCGACCTTCTCCTGCCAGGGAGAGTTTTATGAGGTCGGGGCACCCTGGAGAGACTCGGACCAAGTAGGACGTCAAGAAAGGAGGGCCAAATCAGCTTACCGTCGGTCCGGTTGAGGACGTTATTCGGGATCTGGCGGCCCTCTAGGATTTCCTTGCCCTTGGGGGTGCCGAACATTTCGGACACCCTCGCGTCCACCCAGTCCTCCGGTGGAGCTGCGTACCGAGCAAGAGGAAGTGGTAAGACCGAATGTCCTCTGCATAGGAGAGAAGGCCGAGGTCGGTGGTATACCTGAGCGTGACTCCCGTGTGATGTCCTGCCACCCCTCAACCTTGAAGAAGGGATGCACCCTCCTCCTGAGGGGCGACACCCGGGCTCTGATGTAGTCCCGGGCGACATCCCGTCTGGTCGACCCTGAGCAAGTAAGCTCGTTGATCAGCGACAACACCTTCTCCTCCTCCGGCTGCAGTCGGTCTGGGGGTCTCGGCAACACGACCCACGGCTCGGAGTAGGAAGCGAGCCGCCCTCGGCCTTCCTCGAGATAGAACCAAGAGTCGGCCCACCCGACACGCAGTCCTTGAGCGTGAAGCTCGGGTACTCGTCTGGCGGAGTAGGTCGGAGGCGGAAGTAAAGCGGCCGACTGCGAGGGGTGCCGGCGCGAAAGGGTGTAGAAGTGAAGAAAGAGACTGAGTAGGCTCGACGCCCACAAACCCCTCATAGAGATGGGCGAAGATGGCCATGATAAGGATGGAATTTGGGTGGAGGTGGGCGATCTCGCACTCCACGTAAGGCGAGTACGGCTTCAACGAACTCGCTTTGGGCGTCTGGCCCGTTTATGGCGTAGAGCTCGGTGGAGACGATCTCTTCTTCCTCCGGCTCGGGGCTCTCCTCGGCACCAGCTCTCCATGAGCCGGCGTCAAGGTACTTCGCCGCTCGAGAATCTCGACTTGCGCCTATCAAGCTTCTTGGCGCCAAACTTTGTCATGAGGATGGAGGATGATCGGAAAGGAGGATGAAGCGCCAAACGAAGAAGTAGGAAGCGCACTAGTTGATTGAAAGGGCAAGTGGATCTAGGGTTTCTCTTACGGGGTTTAAAACCAAACGAGAGAACGAAGAGGTTCCGCCCGTTATGGTCGAGGAAGCCCTAAAGGCGCAGGGGCGATTGAGACGTCCACCACACGGGGAGCGACGCGTGGACACGCAAACCAAAAGCTGTCTTGCCGGCGGCGGTTCCCGAGGGAGCGGTTCGTACTAACCGAATGAAGCTTCACCGGGAAGGAACCGTCGGTAGGATGGGAACTAGTTCGCACGCCCAAGGCACGGCGGGACTGAGCTCGTCTCTCGGGGCGGACTAATAGCTCGGAGGTCGGGGCAGCTGTTCGTCGCGACCAACCTGGCTGGCTCGGGAGACGGTAGGCCCGAGAGGAAGGTTTTTTTTAAAAAAACCTTCTTCCACTCGAACCTCGGGGGGCTAGCTATCGGGGAGTCGGGTAGACCCCACAGAATTACCTCGGGTGCCACGAAGGGCGCGGGCTCACTGCTGCCCGAACTACCGGAAGGCCGTTCCCCTGGACGATCTAATCGGGCGCCACGAGCAGCACGAGGTCGTCCCCGTCCTGGTCGCAAGGAGTTGTTCCAAGGGACGGTCTAGCCGGGACCTTTTTAGGAGGTCGCATGGCCGGGTGGACCGATAGCTCGTGCTCAGGCCGGGGTGGCCGAGTTCGAAGTTAGACGTTAGCCGACCTGACGTGATCCCAAGGTCGGTAACCACCCGCTGCGTAACCTCCGCTAGTTCGTTGCGATCCTCGCGGGGACGTGACAAGAGTGTAGGATCCGTTAGTTACCACGTTGGACCTGGTCGGACGTGGAGTTAGTGGGTTTGAACAAGCACGCCCCTTTGTAAGCTATAAAAGCACCCCCACCGTGAAGGGGACGGACAGATAACTTTTTCTGCACGAAGATATACACTAGCTGGAGTAGGGCTATTATCTCTTTCTTGAGAGGCCCGAACCAGGGTAAACTACAGTGTCTCTGCCTGTTGAAGTCCAGTGAGTCACCCCTCTGAGTATCTCGTCACGCAAGAAGGGGTCGCGTTTGGTCCCTCCACCAACAAGTAAGCTCGGCGGGGGCCTGCTCCCCAATCGTCGACAAAAAGGATCTACAATCTCTTCCAAATCTACAGTCTCTTTGCACCAGATTGCCTCACAATTGCACCCACATCAAAAATGGCTCGGAAAACCCTAAGTGGGTAGGGGCCCTAGCGACTCTCTGTACTTATTTTCAGGAGATGCTCATCACAGATGGTTCCAACTAAAAACCGTCTTCGATAACACCTCCTCACAGACGATTTTATCTAAAAACCATCAGTGAGATATCACCGATGGTTTTTTGATAGAACCGTTTGTGATAAGTGATATCATCAGAGACGGTTCTTGCCAAAAATCATCATTGATGACAAGTGCACTCATCACTGACGATTTTTACATAGAACCATCTGTGACGACGACACCTATCACTGATCGTTCTATCCAAAAACCATCAATGATGATTGCTCTTGTCATCACTAACGGTTTTATGGCTAGAACCTTTTCTGATAAGTTCCACGTCACTAATCCTTTTAGCCAAAAACCAACGACAGTGATGAGTTTTTGACTAAAAGGTCAATGACGAGGATCTAATATAAGCCTTTTTGGCGTAGTGTGTGCTGGAAACCTTGCTTATTATCTTTTTTTTTTCCCACGCTCATTCCTCCTTTCCTCGTCTCTTTTTGCTTAGGCCTCGTTTGGTACGGTTCCAGATTCTAGTAGAAAGCAGCGGTTCCGCATTCTTAGTAAAGCGTTTCGTAGAATCGGAATCACTTTACGCAAACCGTTTGGTACGGTTCGATTCTAGTAGAAACTAGTAAAGCGGGGTTGAGGGTGATTCAACCACGCTGTAGAAAGAAGAAAGCGTTAGAGTTTTAGCCCGTTTGGGTGGTTCTCTGATTACAGTAAAGCAATTTCGATTCGAGATTCTAAACGGGGCCTTAGTATATGATACTTGAAAGCTACTTCTTGGCCACTAAGACTAAACGTCAATTAGCACTCCTCAGTCCTCACTTGCGTTAAGCCGTATGCCCGTATTTATTTTCGTACAGGTAGCTTTCGGAAAGCAGTGGTAGTGAATGGATCTATATATGTTGACCCTTAGCGATTACCATGCACTGACAAATTAAACCAAACTAATTTTGACGTGGATGGTAGTTGAAGCATACAACGCGGCTACAGCGTGACGGTACCATGGCATGGCTGTTCCAACTATGAATTAAGGCACTAGCTTAGTGAGGTTGTCCATATAGCCGTACGAAATTCTAGTGAAATTTATATATCCCAAACAATCGTACAAATCATATATGTAAATAACTTTATCTAGGAGAACTGAGCTTAGCTCAGTTGGTTGGGGGTGCGGATGTGCGCCCCGTCTACTCGGGTTCGAGCCCCGGTCGACCCGTATGCTCGCAAGAGGCCGGAGGCAGGCACGTGTGTTGTTCTGTTCTTCTTTAATGAAATGTCAGAGCTCCTGGCTAATTTTCAAAAAAAAAAAAACTTTGTCTAGTATATATGCATGTATGGATGAAGGCTGTGATGGAGCTGGAATTATTCTGTCACCTCGCTGATTTTACAATAAGGACAGACAAAATCGTCAAATTAACCAATTAATTGTCGGTGGTGATTACTCCCCTGTGTTCGTGTATTCGGCGACCTCTTCTGCATGGCCGAGGCTTAGTTCACCTATCACGTACTTACCTCTTCCAGCTGCATGCATCACTGTCTTGGGGACGGAAAAATCACCTGCCCGTAAACGCGGGATTCTCCAGCGAGATAACGAAACTGACGACTTGACCCTGAAAAACGCAAGAGAAAGTTAAACTGTCATTTCTTGCAGGATAGCTGCACGAGCTAGCGGTTGCCAAGTTTATTTAAGATATTATGCCAAGAATTGATAGGGATTAGTTCGGCTCTTATACTCGTAGAGGACTATGAGTTATTATAGTTTATGTTATTTTTACTTGCTATTTACCTATCAGTTAAATTACTTTTACAAAATTTCATTTACAACCTACTTTTACAAAGTTTCATTTACCGTTTAATTTCGCTTTATGCGAATAAACTTAGTAGCATTTTTCTTTGATTTAGCATGTATTATTATGAATTTATAATAAACTGTAAGTCTTTCTAAGTATGAAAGTACCCAACCCTGTTATTGTTGAAATTTAGTGGGTGAAGAATTCGAAGTCTCCGACGATTCCAACTTTGCCGCAGGTTACGAAGAACAATGACAAACTTTTATAAGGTTTACTCCTTATCAATTGCCTGTGGTATTTTAGATAAATGCGTACTATGGACTTTTTATCTTCCGCTGCATTTTAATCTAGCCTTTAGGCCTTAATGTATAGACTACATTTTTCTAATACAATATGAACTTGTATATGGATGTGATGACAATATTATATATGTGCGTACTAGTCATTGATCATGTGACTAGTATAGTGTGCACATAAGCCTTCTCGGCATTTCGCGCCAGAAAGGAGAGTCTCGACAACTCAGTTTATTAAGATATGTTGTTGGAGTGATTTCCTTTGGGAAAATAGGCTTACCATTATAGGTGGTAATTGGGTGATTTTTTTTTTACTTTGGTATAGGCATTCTAAATAAATTGCTTGCATCGTAGGGTCACCATGAAAGTAAGATTAGTTTGCTATTTAATTATATTATTCACTCCAAAATCATTTTGATAAACTTTGAGCTTTACTACGCAATCTTCAAATGTTTATAATGTTTGATGTATGTACTAGTTAGTGTAGCCGTTTATAGAAAATTTGATATGCAGAGAGCATGGTGTCAACATTTACATGTAAAATGAGCATAGAAAATTTTTGTGCGTACTCTGATCTTTTCTGAATACTCTGACCCTTTCTGTACTAGTCTGCGCATACTCTTACCTTTTCTGAGTATAGTAGATGGTGTCAACATTTATTGTTTTTCCATCTACATTTACACTATCTCACCTTCCATACTCTTGACATTTTCTGAATTCACATTGCAAGATTGTCATCGTGTGAATGGTCTTGTTTGCTTGAAATATTACGAGAAGTGATGACATAAGATTAACTTTTCTATTACTCCACTACGCTACATTGTTCTAACGTATTTTATCTATTTTGTTAATATGTTAATCATAGAGTTCAAATTTAATTTGTTGTATCTTCCTTTTTTGAGCTATGTATTCACATGTGTATTGGATCATGTTTTTAATTTAAAACTATTGTGGTTATTAACTTTTGTTACGTCATATGTATATAGACTTATTCATGTTTATTGGCTACAGTTAGGCTCACCCAGACTCCCTTCTTGCCTTGACCACATATTGAATAGTTTTGTGCATCAATATAGGGCGTGTTTCATATTTCAATGTAAAATTAGTGTGATGTTGTCTCTATACTCTTAATAAATATTCAACATTATTTTATATTCTATGCATATATGTATTGAATATAGTGCTTAGAGATAATAATTAGAAGTAGTCTATTTTTTTTTTTATCTTTTTGATCTATGTGAAAGAGAAAATACACTCTATAAACTTAGTCAGAGGGAGTACTAATTAATGGTGCTACAATTATGCTAGCCAAATTGATACGCCCTAGTGCCTATGTATGTATGTAATTTTTCTTTTGGAGGAGTGATTGAAGCAAAAAAGACAGTTTAGAACGAAGCAAAAGCAGTAGTTAGTGCAGCTTGCGCATGACAAAGTTTGGAACAAGGAGCGACTGTGCTCTGTTTCACAATGGTTATAGTTTTAACTAAATTCACACAAAATAAGGAGACATAAAAATGACTTGTATATCCTCATTTAATTCATCCCCTTTATGATTAATGAAGGATAGTTGAACAGATTAGTTAAACAGATGGTTGTATTGATGAAAAGTACAAATGTCATGTTGCCTCTAAAATTACATTGGAATGTGAGAACTAAAACCATTTTGATAAAAAATTTGAATGCTAGAACTACATTGTGAAACGGAGGGAGTACCTTTTTTTCGCCTCACTCGTCCCTCCTTTCCTCTTGAGTATTTTTACTTAGTGTATGACACTTGAAATTAACTTGAAAGCTACTTCTTGGCCCACTACTACAGATCTGACCTTCCATATCGGCCTATCATTACTAATTAGATTTGAATTGGTGCTGATAGTGATATTAGTACCGGTCCATTCGCTATAGGGTTGTAGTGGGCTTTCAGCACCGGTTGGTAACATGAACCGGTACTGATGCCCTCACATTAGTACCAGGGCACGGGGCATCAGTACCGGTTCGTGTTACCAACCGGTACTGATGAGTGCATCTGCCTCGTTTCAGGAAAGTTCAAAAAGAATGCATATTCTATGTATATCAGTATGCGATGATGAGTGGGTTGGTTAGAAGGGTGAGGCTGGAGTCACGAGGTTGCGGGTTTGAGTCCCGCTTCTCCTATATATTCTCGACATATTTTGAAACATTTCTAGTACTATCAGTACTTTAGTGGAACCGGTACTAATGCTCAATGGGCATCAGCCCCAGATGGCTAGTACCGGTTAGGGGTGGAATCGAGCCGAGCCGAGCCCGGCTCGGCTCGGTCGAGCTCGCCAGTTTTCGAGCCGAGCCGAGCCCGGCTCGTTGCATACATCGAGCTCAATCTTGAGTTCGGCTCGGGCTCGCTCGAGCCTCGAGCCGGCTCGCGAGCAGGCCTACAAGGGCACTGGCAAGGGCCCAAATGCCCTTCATTCTCACAAAAAACGAAGCTCCTCCATCCATTCTCACCGTTCTTAGGCTCCAGCCTCCTCTAGGGTTCGGTTAAGAAGCAATTTCATATTTATGGGACGCCTTTTTAAGCACAGATGGTTAGACTGCTCTTTCAGTTTATAAAACTGCAAACATGTAATCTGGAAAAAGAATACTCCGCTTACTTTTATCTGTGCAAAAGTAATCAGTAGACCCAATACAAGACATTTGAAGTACTAAGAAGAGTAAACTCAAAAAGTAAGGTAAGACAAGTATTGCTCATTACATGTCTAGCATTGGGTATACTGATTACTGTATTGTGAATTCATACCTTATATAAATCAATAACTGTCGAGCCTAACGAGCCGCTCACGAGCTGGCTCAGGCTCGGCTCGTTGGCCAAGTGAGCCAGGCGGTAGGCTCGGGCTCGGCTCGTTGGCCATGCGAGCCGAGCTGAGCCGCACCGAGCCGAGACGAGCCCGAACCGAGCCTCGAGCCTCGAGCTAAAATTCCACCCCTAGTACCGGTTCAAAACCGGTACTGATGACCGTTGTCAATTGGGACTGATGATCAGATCTGTAGTAGTGGCCACTACGACCAAACATCAATTGACACTCCTCACATGCGTTAAGCCGTATGCCCGTATTTATTTTCGTACAGGTAACTTTCGGAAAGCAGTGGTGGTGAATGGATCTATACATGATGACCCTCAGCAATTACCATGAACTGACAAATTAAACCAAATTAGTTTTGACGTGGGTGGTAGTGGTCTAGCGGAAGCATGCAACGCGGCTACAGTGTGACGGTATCATGGCCAATGTTCAAAATCCTGATGAAATTCGGTGAAATCTCAGATTTTTGGCCAGGGACGAGTTTCAAAATCTCAGCAGAATAAAAAAAATTAAAAAAATCAAATTGCTACAGTATTTTCATATTTTTCGGCGAGATCTCGGCGATTTCGGACGAGATTTGGTGGTTTTTTGCCGGATTTTAATTTTTTGCATTGTATTTGATTGGATTTAGGATCAAAATCATCCACAAAAAAAAATTAAAATTTTTTGACCATTTTTTGGTTGGTTCAATTTGTCGGTTAGTCTTGAGTAGCATTATCCGAATTTTCTAAAATTTCTCAAGATTGATCATCATTTGAAATTTTATGAGAATATTATGGATGTGTTAGGATCATTTACAAAAAAAATTCAAAATTTTTAAAAGTGGTTTGAACTATTTTTCATTCAGGTGAAATTTGCTAGTCCGTCTTTAGTAGCACTATTTGAATTTTTGAAAATTCCTAAAGATTGATCATCATCTGAAAATTTTATGAGAATATTATGAATGTGTTAGGACCATCCACAAAAAATTTCAAAAGTTTTTAACGTAGTTTGCACCATTTTCCATTCGGTTGAAATTTGCCGGTCTGCCTTTTATCAGGACAATAGCACTGTTAGATTTTTAAAAAATTCTCCATGCTTGATCATTATCTGAAATTTTTGTGGGAATATTAGTGATGAGTCGGGACCATCCAAAAAAATTCAAATTTTTGTATTTTGGACCATTTTTCCATCAGTTCAATGTCGGCCGAGATCTCAGGTTTTCCGGTTGAAAAAAAAGGGATTTAAAATTTAGTTTTTCAAATTCATCCGAAATTTTCAAATCACGCCGAAATTTCGGATTTTGTTCAGTCCCGAGATAAAGTCCAGAAACGAAATTTAAATCCTTCATCATGGCATGGCTGTGACTGTGAACACACTAGCTTAGTGAGGTTGTCCATATAGTCGTACGAAATTCTAGTGAAATTTCTATATCCCAAACAATCCTACAAAACCATGTAAGTAAATAACTTTGTCTAATATATATATGGCAAAATATTCAGTGCAATTAAAGTTTTCGTGCAATCACCGTGCAAACCTACTAAAAATTTTTTCAAAAAATTCTGAAAAAAAATCATAGATGTACATCTCAACTTACCCCATCTACATATAAAATTTCATGATCAAATACGTACTATGCTAGAAGTTACAAAAAAGATAAATTTTCGCTTGGAATCTTGCTACAGTAGACATCACAAAATTTGTTTTTTTTTTAACTTCTAGCATAGTACGTATTTGATCATGAAATTTTATACGTAGATGGGGTAAGTTGAGATGTATATCCATGATTTTTTTCAGAATTTTTTTAAAACTTTTTTTAGTAGGGTTGCACGATGGTTACACGAAAACTTTAATTATACTGTATATGTTGCCAATATATATATGCGTGTCTGGATAAAGGCTGCGATGGAGTTGGGATTATTTTGTCACGTCGCTGATTTGGCAATAAGGATAAGCTAAAACCGTCAAATTAATCAATTAATTGTCGGTGGTGATTGCTCGATCGCCGGTGTCCGTGTATTCGGCGACCTCTTCTGGATGGCCGAGGCTTAGTTACCTGTCTGTCACGCACGTCGGCTCGGCTGCATCACTGTCTTGGGGACGAGAAATTCACCTGCACGTAAACGCGGTATACTCCAGCAAGATAACGGAACTGACGACTTGTTGGCCCTGAAAAACGCAAGAGAAAGTTTAGCACTCATTTCTTGTAGAATAGCTGCACGAGCTAGGGGTTTTGCTCCATTTCCTATGAGTACTAGGCGATGTTGATGTGCTGTCCATCCTGTCCATGGTACACTAACTTCTTCGATAGATTGAAACGTATAACCAACCATTGTAATATAACAAAAAATATATATATGCTATTATAATAAGAGAAATTTTACGGTGGATTATACTTGTAGTATAAAATATGTAGTAGAAATCACATCTAACCGTTGATTTGTTAAGGGTGTTTCTACTACTCTACTACCAGGTGTAGTATAAGTAAACTCTAGTTAATCTGATCCATTAGATCGAAAAGAATGAACGATTCATATTCAATTTAGTGTACCGTAAAAGAGCTCAATAATAAAGCGTAATCAGATCGCCGCTCCTCCATTTCTACCTCCCAAGCAAAACCTCTGAAAAAAACCAAAGAAAACCGGGAGAAATTCCTAGGAAAACTCTTTATTTTTGCCAATACCTGCTAGTAAGCAAAAACCTTGCAAAATGAAAATTGCATTGCATCCTACTCCCTTCCCTCACAAATACTTATCGTTTTAGAATAGTATGATCAAACTTTCGAAACTTTGATTATCAATATTTTTTAAATGTTTAAATCGGATATATAAAAACAATATGTGAATATTTTTCTTGAAAAATAATTTCGTAATATTATAATTTTATTGGGTTTTATAAATATATCAAAATAAAAATTAGTGGTTAAATTTACATTTTTAGAGAATACGACGATGTCTAAAATGGTACGTGTTTGCAAATGAGAGGGGGTATATATATTTTAATGATAGCTGAAAATTGATACTGATTTGTAAGTAGTAGATCGCGACAACGTGTGGCGGTGTGGGTGAGACTGACTCCACCACCTTAAAATCTTAAATGGGTTAGCCACCAGCTGACCCGCTTTAGACCTGATCAAGATTGAAGAACGCGTGCAGGCAAGCAGCAGCTTGTCGGCGACGATACAAAGTGACACTGACAGTAGCTGGGCATTCAATGGCCTGCCTATCTGGAAGAAATTAGCTTCGACGACCAGCTCTTCAAATGGATGATCCATGAGATAAGCTCATGGCAGCAACTGCAAGTGGCTAAAACGCTGCCTTTTCTGGTCGAGATATCCCCACGGATTAGTGGCACGAACACAAGTCATGTAAAAATCAAATATGATGTGTTGTACATTGAAGGCCTCAAGTAAACGGCGACCCAAGTGAGCCTGGATAAGTACATCCTGGGACTGGGAGGTTGGTGGGAGAACAATTTCTTCGTAACATCCAGAATATGATGTGTTGTACATTGACCACTGATGGCCACACACTCCCTCTGAAACATCTAAAAACAAGGATACATACAGTACAGATGAACAAGGCTCAAGAGTGCAGGCAACCAGACGTTGCAAATAACATCATGCGCTCTAGTATTGTTACATTGGTAACCGCCTGATCATTTTTGGCCATTGTAGAAAATTGTGGCTCTTAGCCAGAAGAAACTGTTGAGAACAATCTATCTGGCCTGGAGTCAAGAGGAACTCATCCCAGCCTGACATTACTCTTGTAGAAGAAGCGGGTGCCAGCCCGCCAGCACTAGAATCTGGGATACCAGAACATGCCCTTGATGCCTTGAGGGTCAGCTTCAAATCCCAAGTTCTTGTAGAAATCCACAACTGCAGTTAATTAAATTGGGCGAGCAAAATGTTGAACAATTCGTTAGTCCATTGAAATGCTATTAATGTGGTGAACTTCCTTATCTTTTTTATGATCTTCTCATGTTTTCCCATAGTTCTTGCGTTATTCAAAAGAAGAATTTGCCTGCTTTGCGACGACTTAACAACAAACCAAAGGTATATGCGATGAATACAATTCTAGCTAGCTATTCTACTTAGATATGGCCTGTAAATTTCCTTTGCTTTTGCCACAAAAATAAATTATGTCAATGTGCTCGAAATTATCACCTTTATTATCTGCGAACAATGTAATATTGCTGATGTCTCTCTGGAGTAGAGTACGGATTACTTTCTCCATGAGTGCTTTACCAAGACCTTGACCCTGAAATAGTTCCAGGTCCAAGCCATAATCTTTGATATAGAAAACAGAAAAGGTAGAGTCAAATTGTCATAACAAAAAACAGAAATTGTCATCAATTCACCTGATAGGAAGGATCAACAAGAACATCCCAAATTGTAGCATTGAAGGCATGGTCTGAAGTTGCTCGCGCCATACCAATCAGTTGCTTCCTCTCTTCTCCCTCTGTCAAATAACTTCTACAAGTACACTAAGATGTTCATCATCTAGAAAAATGAATTTCTGCAAATAATCTTCAGATTAGGAGATGTGATTCGGCTTATGCATAGGATCACATAAGAGCCGGTAACAATGAAACAATGAGGCAAGTACCTTTTTCTGAAGACCTAATTACTGAATGTAGTGTAGCGACCAAGTAGCTGTTTCTTAAGGATGCTGCTATTTTCGTTAGAGGTCTGCGTGGCCATCCTACCTATGAGATCAACATTTCAATACTAAATATCTGTTATGGAAGAAACTACTAAGGGAACACATGAATTTGGGAAAACTGAATCATTGCAATACTCCCTTCAGAATGTGGCCTAAATATTTTTTTTCATAATCTGTGCTTTAGCTCCGTTCTCATTTTGCAATTTCTCATATGACTCCCTTGAGAAACTAAGGGGGAGTTGCAGTTCAAAATTCTCAAATACTGATTTTTCTCATCTATTAAAGCTCAATATATTTATACGATCAAGTTCATAATCAGTGTGCTAGCAGGTAATGCCTACTGATAATAGCCAAAAGGAAAAATAAGGCAAATCATACTATGTTGATGAAATAAACACAACCAATAAGAATAAAGGGGTGACATGCTAAAATTGCTCTGTTGCTTTTTTGATGAAAACATAGAGGTCCTTTGACAACAGCACATTCTGCCAAATAGTAATACTTTTATATACCATGGCATCAACTAGATTGAACAGTACCATGAGTATTGAGCAACCTTTAGAGGTACACTGCAACTGCAATAATAGAGTAATAGACTATAACCTAACACTGCAAGAAATATCAAAGTACTTTGGAGAAAGATCACCTTATCACATAAGGCCTGGAGATCATATACATCAACATCTCCAGCTGAAGAAAATATGATCTGTTCTGTGCTACCATTAGGTAGTGTCCTTTCTACGAGAACTATTTCCTCGGGCAAAGTTTCTTCCTCTTCAAGTGGTGTTGATGGTGGCTCAACTGTCTCTGTACTATTATTACTTTTCAAAAAGCTGTAAAACAAATGTGTCAAATTATTTTCCATAAGATACAAATTTAAGGAGGATTACGCACGACTATTGGATATCAATCAAAATGTATGTGACATACAGTAAAGCCTCTATGTTCACCACAACATTTAGAGACTCTCCTTGTTAACCGGACAAGAAAAGGAAAATCTATCGAACCATTTTCTTTAGAAGACCCAGATTGTAGCAGCAAACAATTCTTTCTTCCAAGATGATCAGGCCCCACTAGATCTTTATATTGTTCTCATGATTAACACGTTTTTTTTAATACTTCATGATTAACATGTGGATTTCTAGCTGTTTACATTTTCTCCCCCCTCTCCTTTTGTCCCGGCCTCCCAGGTAACGTGGAAAACTTTTACTTGTTTTACCTCTTTTCATTAAGGCGTGGGCTTCTGGAGATAGCCTTTTTTTACATCAATAGCTACATGTTATAATATATAGATATATTTGAAAACGTAAACGTAGTGGAGGGTAATAAATGAATTGTTAGCAAGGGTACACAATGCACTTTACCCAGATCTGAGAGAATCCCATAGACCAGCCTTCAAGGACCAAGCTGCTGCAGCCCGTCTTTTTGCTGCAACCAAAACATGATTAGCATTTAGCTATCAGTTCAGCAAATAAACAGCTAAGCTTCATGAGCAGGTCCACCAGAAGTCACAGAACACAAAACGAACAATAAATCAGCCAAAGAGCAACTAGCAGATGACGAAATAACAAAGGTCCACACGTTTATTTTGTTCTAAAGCTTAAATATTGAGCTCTTTTACGGTGGATTAAAATCAATATAAGCCATCCATTCCTTTAAATCTAATGGTTGAAATCAATTTAAATCTAGTTATACTACCACATGTAGTATTGGTAGTAAAATTCAGAAAAGGGTAAAAGGGTAAAAAGTTCTATCATATTATTTGTCCACTACGGTAAAACACGTCATGTGATCCTGATGAATGGCGGATGAATAGATAAAAAGCCTTTGAAGATCATCAGGTATTCGGTGAAACGAATTAGGAAAAGTCTAAAATACCTCTGATGAATGGATAGGAAAAACCTAAAATACCCCTGAGAAATGGATGGTTTAATTTGATTTCTACTACCACTATTTACTACCTATGTTATCCACTATAAAATTTCTCTAAATATTTACGCAGCCTGTGATCATCTAGCTAGTGTCATGTTGATTTGTAAGTGCAATCTGGTTCTAAAAATTTGAAGTGCAAATCTAGGGAAGAATTCACAGAATCATTTCCCCCCAAGAGCTACACGAATAATGTGGTAGCAGGAGCGACAGACCGTCTTCGGAATAACAACAACATGGAAGAAAGGTATCAGCTTTACCAAAAACCATGCCTAGTGCAGTTTCTGAATAAACCACCTGTTCGCACTAAAAACGTGAAGCAGGGTTCTCAGCCTCGAACACACAAGACAAACGCCGGGTTTGAGCGTGCCAGCCGATTTGATCCTGTAATCGGCAAGAAGGGATATGTCAACAGATCGGCTAGAAGATCCGATCTAGAAATCTGGCGATGTAATCGGCTAGAGGATGATATGTAACTCAATCGGCTATTAAGCCGATCTAATACTTCGTTGAAGATCTTGCAAATCGGCAATCGGCCAGAGGATGATATGTAACTCAATCGGCTATTAAGCCGATCTAATACTTTGTTGAAGATCTAGTTCGGTCGGCTAAAAGCCGATCAGGGGATAACTAGATTAGCCGATCAGGGCTAATCCGAGGGTAAAGGCAGATCGGCTTTGAGAGGCGATGCGCAACAAAACAAAGCAAATCAGACCTGGGTGTAATCGGTAAAGATCAACAATCGGCGATGCGCAACTTTATTGATCAAAACGAATTACAAAGGAAAGGTTCTAAAACTAAAAGACTACTACTAGTTGACGGGAAAATAAGGGAAAAGTAAAGCGTGTTTGTGGGTTGGCTCTGGGCGCTTTTCCTTCTCGCCTCTGGTCCTCTTATATAGCACTTGGCCTGAACGTATCCTCCTCGGTCTCCTCAACCGCCCGTATCGGCCTCAATCTCTCTTTACCATATTAAATCCGATCGTATCCGATTCTATCTCTTATCCTACAGTATCGGACTCAGTTTCCTTTGAGCTGCGGTCCTCCAATCCAAACGGTATCAACTTGCTATAACCGACATATTCCTTATCAAAGCCGATCTCCACGAGATCGGCCTTGCCAAATTTTGGTGCAAACATATGCCCCCATTTTTGGAAGATAACTTGTTGTCTTCCAAAAATCGTGTCGCTTTTACGTCGTCGGCTTCCTTCATTTTCTATGTCCTTAAGCGTTGGAGCCGTCTGTGGCTGTGATCGACTAAGACCAGAGGCACCATCTTGGCTTAGGTTCAATCGGCTTTGGATTTTTCCGCCAGATTGTTGTTTTTTCGCTCGATTCAAGACTTGGGAGCGCCGTCGGATCCCCAGAATTTGGGGCTTGGAGGACTCGCCTTGATTTCTTTGTGGATAGCCTTTCATGAATCGGCTTCTTACTCTTCGATCTTGATCGGCTTAATTGATATCTTGTATCGGCTCTTTCCTTTTGCATAATAGTGAACCATGTTGATAGAAAAGCAATTGGGAGCAAACTCCATCGTCGGCTCTTTTGCAAATTGTAATCGACCATCCTCTATAGTCGATTGTATTATATTTTTGTTATTCCTGCATTCATCTTTGAGGACCTCATTATCGGAGAAACGAATTTCTTGAACCGATACTCGGCGTAGAGATGACTTAAATTGGTGAATTCACGCGCATAAATTTTCTTTTAATGGGGAATTAACCCTTGGAAAGCCAAATCGGCTAATTGATTATCGGGTAGAGTCACACTAAAACACCGATTCCTAATCTCCCTAAATCTTTTAATGTACTCGATTCTGATTCTCCAAACTTCATCGGATAGAACTCAAATCAAATTCTAAGTTCTAGACTACCACGGAAAAAGTATTTGTGAAATCGGCTTTCCAAATCGCCCCAAGTATTAACCGAATTTGGAGGTAAGGTTGTGAACCAAGTGAAAGTCGCCCTGTCAAAGACAATGGGAACAATTTCACTCTTACACCGCCGAGCTGGTCGCTTCTCCACATTGTGCAATGAAGCGGCCAACATGCTCCAAGGTGGTGGTGTAATCGTCTCTGAAAATTTTGCAAAATTAGAGACTCTAAAATCATTGGGATATGGTATTCGGTCAATATAATCGGAGATACGGCTTTACGTAGCCGATTACTTTTCCTTTGGTCATAGCCGAATTGATCTCTCAAAGCAGCGTAAATTTGATCGGCCGATTAACATTATCGGCTAACGCAAAGATTGGAGTTTTGCCAATTGAGGTAACAGGCATCCTGCCCTTGAGTGCAAACTCGGGTGGTCATTCTTCGGCCGATCAAGCGTTAGAGTTCTGCCAATTGTGGTAACTGGCATCCTGCCCCCCGAGTGTAAACTCGGGCGGTCAGCTAGACAGAACCGACTGATATTGGAGTGATTGGTTGTGCTCATCTCTCTTTACAGCCAGTGAATCGGATATAGGAACGAAGGTTTCGGTGTATGGGACTACCCTATGCGGGATCGGCCCTTGAGGTTGAGGAACCCTCACTGACTCAATCGGCTGAGGAACCGATTGGACGAAAGCGTTGGCCGGAACCACCGATGGCAAGTTGGTCGTTGTGCCTAACTTCGCCGCATCGGTGTATGCTTGGTAATGCGTAATCTCGTCCAAACGAGCACTAGGTGCCAACACCGTAGGTCGGGTTGGCATCATTGCAGGTGCCAGAGCCGACCCTTTCGTTGTACTGGTGTTTTGCGCTATGGAGAAAACGGGGCATAATGGGAGTGGCCGTAAGGGGTCTAGCAGTCCCCCAGATGAAGCCAATTCCTGGGCAATTGTCTTGACGCTGTTTTCAATCATCGGCTTTAAAGTTGTAACCAAGGCCGATGACTGGTTAGTTAATGCATGATGCATAGATTGTTCAATCATAGCCGATAACTCGGCTTGGGCCGGCATGTATCGGCTTACCGGCTTGGTCGGGATGCTGTCGTCGCCAATGGGGTTGAGCGTTGGGAGCGCGGTTTTCTGGGTAACACCCCATCGGGTCTTCTGATAGCACCCCAGCATCACTTCCTCTAGTGCTGCCTTCCTGTCTTCAATTTCTTTGCGTTGCTCCGGCGTTAGATAGGCCAAAGTTGGCACGATTATCGCGTCGGAGTCGATGTCAGCAGTGGCTGCAGACTTTCCGGTTGATGTCATATTGGCTTCTTTCGTGTCCCACTGGGCGTGCCAAAATATGTTCGCGCTAAAAACGTGAAGCAGGGTTCTCAGCCTCGAACACACAAGACAAACGCCGGGTTTGCAGAGCGTGCCAGTCAATTTGATCCTGTAATCGGCAAGAAGGGATATGTCAACAGATCGGCTAGAAGATCCGATCTAGAAATCTGGCGATGTAATCGGCTAGAGGATGATATGTAACTCAATCGGCTATTAAGCCGATCTAATACTTCGTTGAAGATCTTGCAAATCGGCAATCGGCCAGAGGATGATATGTAACTCAATCGGCTATTAAGCCGATCTAATACTTCGTTGAAGATCTAGTTCGGTCGGCTAAAAGCCGATCAGGGGATAACTAGATTAGCCGATCGTAGGCTAATCAGAGGGTAAAGCGGTCGGCTTTGAGAGGCGATGCGCAACAAAACAAAGCAAATCAGACCTAGGTGTAATCGGTAAAGATCAACAATCGGCGATGCGCAACTTTATTGATCAAAACGAATTACAAAGGAAAGGTTCTAAAACTAAAAGACTACTACTAGTTGACGGGAAAATAAGGGAAAAGTAAAGCGTGTTTGTGGGTTGGCTCTGGGCGCTTTTCCTTCTCGCCTCTGGTCCTCTTATATAGCACTTGGCCTGAACGTATCCTCCTCGGTCTCCTCAACCGCCCGTATCGGCCTCAATCTCTCTTTACCATATTAAATCCGATCGTATCCGATTCTATCTCTTATCCTACCCGTATCGGACTCAGTTTCCTTTGAACTGCGGTCCTCCAATCCGAAACGGTATCAACTTGCTATAACCGACATATTCCTTATCAAAGCCGATCTCCACGAGATCAGCCTTGCCAAATTTTGGTGCAAACACCACCACATCAGTTCGAATGTTTGGTGCTAGTTCTTGGCAGACTTGGAAACAACCATCCCTAATCTCATTCGATACACTGCTAGTGTGGCAACCACCTAGTTGGGGGTCATTGCAATTTGCTAGCCTAACATTTGGACGCCTGCACTGCAACCCAACAAATACACCAGGAATGTTTGCATTAGCTGCACGAGGTCCCTTGAACAAACCACCGCCACTCGTGGGGATCCGCCGCAATGTGCAGGCGAACATATCGTACCTTGCGTCCGATTGTGGAGCAACCTGGGCGTGTGAAGCTCATTCCGCGCTTCCAGACGGCTCGCCGTGGGGATGCAAACACGGCATCTGCGACAGAATCAGCACTCACAAATTAACACACCTTTAAAGACCGTGATAAAGCAGTACCGCACAGGAGATCCACCACTGAGTTAGTGAGGAATGCCGTTCTAGAATCAAGCAGCAGCGCCCAAATCAAGAAACGGGGTGCCGCCAAAAAAAAGAAGAATAATCCCGAAGGGGATGGGGCTGCGTGCAAATCCTTACATGGAGGAGGAGGGAGTAACGGCGGAGGCGGGTGTCATCTCGCGTCTCCGGGGAAGACGAAGGAGGTGAAGAAAGCAAGGAAGGGGATTCTGAGTACGAGGAGGAGCCGACGGGCGGCCAGTAGTCGGTCCTCAGTCGTCAGGGTGGTAGATAAGGTCGGGTGGGTGCTCCTGAAGCGGAAAAAAAAGCAGCAGCAGAAGAGGGCTCCGTCCTTTCCGACCGAGTGGCTCGCAGGCGGCGTTGGACGGCCGGCCCGGAGACGGCGCTGCGGAGGGAGATTTCGGCCTGCGCCGGGCACGGCACCGCACGGCTGATGTGCTGACCGGTTGCGCTCCGGTGCGGTGGACCTGGGACTGCGGCTGGGGGGGCCTGGATTTCCAGGCTTTCGCGCGCGGCCTGCTCTGTACGAGAGAGGCCGCGTGCCCGGGCGGTTGTCCGTGAGAACTGGGCCAGACGTGTTGATGGTACAGTGTTTTTGGATGTGTAGGTTTTCGATATTTCTTGTCTTGATGTACTACTTAGATGGGGCACTTCACTTGTGATTGAACTGACCTGGGGTGTACTTTCTCCCTCCCTCCTTTGAATCTGAAACCTGTGAATCGATGCATCTATCCTACAATTTACTACGCTGTACCATGTATGCGTACAAAGTACATGGATACGACACACTGTACAATACAGTACAAATACAAGATATACGTAATTTCTGTGCAGATATACTGTACAAAAGAGAGAGACAGAGATAGACGATATCTAAAGACAGAAGAAGAAAAAACTTGTCGCAAGCAAATGCACTTTGTTGTACAACAGGTAGGGGCAGCGGACATGCTACAGCCCGAACTCGAACGGCGAGGACGAGGTGCTCAGGCAGCCTCGGCGGCGATGTCGTGGATGGTGGTGGCGACGATGACGTGCGCCGGAAGGGGGTTAGGTGCACGGTGGTGGTGAGGACAAGGGAGTAAGAGATGGTGGCGGAGATGAGAGAGATCAGCAAGGGAGGCGAGGCGCACCAGAGATGCAACCGGTCTCGACGACAGCCGTATCCGACCGAACATTGTTGCGTCGCGTGACTTATTTGTTCTCTATTTCTACTGATATATAAATACGAGTCGGTGGTAGTCGTTTTTTCTCTTTCTCATATAAAAAAAACAGCACGCCGATATATATGTCATGAGATAAAAAAGAAATCAACCATATCTCTATCTTTCCACCCACATTCCATCCTCTGTCCAGACTATTACTCACTTCTCTCTGCTCGTATCAACTTAAGAGTGTAATTTTTTTTTTTTGTAAAACATATGCATGAATTAATTATTTAGTTTAAAATATATATTTTTGTTGTAATGTATAGATACTTAAGTATCTCTAATTCTTCCCTTCGCCGTTGAAAAGCCTCCTCCAAATACAACCGAATCGTCACGTCGTATGTGCTCCTTGTTTGGGACTAAGTTCCTGTTTAGTACGGTTTCAGATTCTAGTAGAAACGAAAACAGTTTCAGATTCTTGGTAGAAACGTTTTCGGGTAGGGTTCTGTGAATCGGGTGGAACGGGGTTGAGAAAGATTCGGCCACAGAGTGAAAAAAGAAGAAACGATCCGAAGAGAATCGTTCTGAGTTTTAGTCCGTTTGGTTGTGTTTTTCCAAAATCTAGTAGAAACGGTCCGGTTCCAAATTGCCAAATGTGACTAACACGTCAACTCAACAGGAAAGATAATAAAACCTCTACCCCCATTTACTCATCAAAATACGACATTTCCATCGCGGTAGCGGTGGAGCAGAATTCGGATTACGTTTGTGGCATCGATGTGCCGGCAGTCTGATCACCTAGGGAACATCAACAGCAACAGAGCACATTAATCCACTGTGAACAAATTAACACCGGCATCTTCTTTCCTTATATATTGGCAATATTTCTGAAAGGAAACATTGTATGAATGATATGATGGTGCGTGGTTTATTACTACTGCGTAAAAAGAACAACACGTACATACACAGCTCTGGTGGACCAACACCGGTACCCAATTGTTCAGCAGCTTCCACCCTGTTACAAACTCTTGGGGATGACTGACAAAGCAATAGTCGAATGCAAACAGATCAGGAACCGCTTCTGATTTATTCCGGGAAATTAAGAGCCCGAGAGAGCTTTATTTGGATGCTTGCTGACTGAAGAGTTTCTTCCTGATCTGCAAGAGGCGAAAACAGAACATTCAGATTACCGGATAACCATCGCGCATGTGTACATATATGCTGCGTTTATATCATGGTTCCGAATGTTCCGAATTTCGCTGAAACATCGGGTCCCGATTTTTTTTATCCCGGTTGTATTTCTGTAGGTTTGTTTGAATTTTGTCCAAAATTTCAAATCTTGGTCAAAATTTGTCTAAAAATTCAAAATTGTGGACAGCCATTTCGGTGGGTGCCGAAAGAATGTTGAAACCGAAATTCAAAACCTTGGTTTATATACCTCGGGAAGCTTTTGTCTGAAAGAGACATCCACCCTTGCATCCAGCGTGTTGTCACAGACGATCTTGCCATCCTGCGATGCAAGCACGACACCTCCAGAGCTGTCCATGCATCCAAAGCAAACAATTAGGACACAAATTGTCAAGCCCTCCACGATGAACACCCCTCCTCTTCGTTCTCTTCGGTGAAGGTTTGATTACACATTTACACTTGGCAGTTCATGGAGGCAGGCTAGCTGGTGGCACGTACCACGACGGTCCATGCGCGTCGCGGCTGTTCTTCTGCGGCGGGAGGTACACCTTGTTGTCGATGATGATCTTGGGGAGGTTAACCTTGGTCTTCTCGGCGTACTCCTTCTTGGCCGCCTCCAGCACGGACTCAACGTGGCTGCGATCGGCCTCCCTGCAGCGCAGCACCAGCGATGGCTCCCTCAGGCGAAGCAGGCTCTGAAGAAGACAGTCACCGTTAACTACTCTGAATCTCTGCTCCACACTGTATTTATATATAGCAACGTGATCGAAGCGAAGAGAGAGAGAGAGAGAGAGAGAGAGAGAGAGAGAGAGAGAGAGAGAGAGAGAGAGTTTGCAGCCGGTTAGTGGATTAACCTGCACGATTAGGCCTTTGAGGACCTTCTTGTAGGCGCTGGCGTCTTTGGTGACGCGGAGGAGCCCAACGCTGGCGCTCTCCTTCATGTCGGTGACGATGGCTTCCTGCGCCTGAAGCACCTTGATGCGCGCCGCGTTGAGCTCCGTGGAGTACTCGCTGCATATGCATCCGAAGCCGCGGTGATTAGGGTCAATTCATTGCATTTCGCGAGTGAGATGAGGTGCAGCGTGCTCACATCTTCCTGCGCACGTCCACCTGCTTCTCCTTGCGCTCGTAGTCCTGCCTGATCCTCCTCCTCTCGGACTCGACGAGCTGTAGCTTCTCTATGTTGAACTCCTGCATGCAGGCGGGCACTCGGAGTTCATCCTCAACGTTTAGTTCGTCGAACAAATTCAGGAATACCACGAATCAACCAGAACAATTAATCAAAATTAACGGGATATCTAGCTAGAGATGCTGTAAGAATTAAGAGATCGATCGAGGTGACACGGTAATACGAAACCTCCTCTGCGGCAACGGAGATCTCGCTGGCTTTCTCCTCGGCCTCCTGCAGGATGAATCGGACCATCTGCTGGACCTGCTTGCCAACGTCGGCATCGTTCATCTTGGATTATTGCGCTGGACCGGCTAGCCCTCAATTTCTGCGTCTGCTTTGGAATCTCTACTGCTTCTACTTCGCAAAAGGAAATCAAACTTGTTCTAAGGTTCCCGTGTGCTGCTTTCCCCTTGGATGGACGAGAGACAAAGGGAAGACAGAGAGCGCGAGCCCAACGTAGAGTTCGGATCCAAGCATGGAACAAGACAAGAAGAAAGGAGAGGTGAGGAAGGAAGGAAGGAACCGGTCGTTGCATGCATTCCGCGCCAAATTTGGCCTGCGTCTCTGGAGTCTGGAGTCTAGACAATCTTATCTCGGGCCGTTCGTTCGATGATGGACGGCCTGAATCACTAGACCATGGCTATCTTTATATTTTCTAATATACAAATATGAATTAGTAGTGCCTGTCCGTCCTTCCTCTCCTCCTCCCTAAGAGCATCTCCAAGAGAGGGCCCTAAAAATGAGCTTTAAATTTTAATTTAGGATCCCAACTAATTGGATTTAGGGCTCCAATGAAATATTCACTCCAGCAATTAGGCCCTAAAACTCAATGAAGATAGGGCTCAATCACAGAGTTGCTAAATATAGCTACTCTCTCATGGGCCCTAAAACAATTTGATAAATTTTAACAATTTAGGGTCCTTGTTGGAGTTGATCTTTTCCCATGAAAACCCTATAATTCAAGTTATGATCATATTTAGGGCCCCTCTTGGAGATGCTCTAAGAAAACCAATGCGCTGACATAAGGGTTGCGGGCCACGACACACTCTCTCACCTCCCATGAATAAAAAGAAAATCAACCGTATCTCTTTATTTCCGTCCAAGCTTGCTCCTTTGGCCGGACTAAATTTTTTACTTCTTGTAGTAACTCAAGAATGTAATTTTATTTTTATAAACACGTGGTATAATTTGATGAGCCGTGCTTCTATGCTTTCTCTCTTAATATAAGCTGCACAAATCTCAAAGCAAGTGAAGGGGTAAGTAATCACTATCTACCCTTCCTTCGTGTTTTACATACACGATTGGGTTCATGCGGTCCTTGCCCGTGAAGAATGATCTGTATCCAGCTTGGCCCGTCTCATTCTTTGCAGTCCTTGGGTGCGCCAACTCTATCACTGCTTATGAACTTGATGACAATATACAATGGATGAGGCACCTTGTTCAGTTAGTTCTCTACTAAACATATATCTCTATGATGCTTCAGTATATGTCCGATGATTTTGTGCTTATCAGTGTCAGTTTTCTGTTTGCTGTAACGCTAAGAATTTTATGCGAACACTTGCTAGCCGTTCATGGGATTCAAGCAAACTACTTGCTGACTGCATGATTACTTCAGTATGCCTATATGATTTCTTCTTCACCAAGTATGGCTTCATGTATTATCAAGAATGCAAAGTATTCGATCTACTCCACCATTATTTCAGTCACATTGATCTCTTTGGTTATACTGGCTGTAACACGTGCTTGTGGAATAGATTATTCTTTAAGCGACATGGCGTGGCGTGCAACCAGGAGTGCTGATATTGATATTACCGTGCTAATTTTGGCAACACTTGCTTTTTCTGGAAATGTTGCAGCTTATATTATATTGGCTCTCTGAATGGGGTAAAGTTTCATTAACATGTAGATATGTCACTCATCGATCTTCGGTGGGAAAAAACATAAATTTATTAAGAAGGTACTTGCTTTTCTCTGTAAGATTACCTTGTATCCACGCTGGCAGAATAAGATTGGTCAGTACCTTTACTCGAGTTTTTTCAAGGCAATCTTTGCAAAAGAAGGTTGAACAATTTCATCAGATGGAGTAATATCATGTATCCTAGGGACATAGAGAAGATGGGCATCAGCATGACTGCCGTGTAAATGATCCCAAAGGAGGAGTTCCTACCATTGTACACAATGAAGTAAAGAAAGCAATTGTGCAGTCTATGAAAGCTAGCAATGGCCAGCTACATATCCAATGGAGTGTCCTCGTTAGCAAGGAATGGTCTTATCGAGCAATTCTCCTGGGCATGCAGGCAAGAGACTCAAACACACACTATCTTAATTTGACCCCATTTTATTTATTTTAACCTCAATTACAATAGCAGTTTAATTAATACAAATTCTACAACTCATACCCTTACTACCCACTTAATCATGGCTTTTAGAATTTAAGTAAATTTTTTTCTACGATCAAAATATGGCAATTTAACCTACAGGGATCGCACGGGAGACAAAAATTTCTAACTTTTCCTTCTCTTTTTCTTTTTTCTTTCTTTTTCTCCTCTTTTCTTTTCTTCTCTTCTTTCCTTCTCTCTTTTCTCTTCCTACTCTCCTTTGCTTCTTTTCTTTCCTTCCCCTTTTCTTTTCCTCTCTAGCCGAAGCATCTGGCTCGGCTCCTCCTCTCTTCTCTCGGTTTTTTTCCTCCCCCTCAACCGATCTCTCCTTTGTTGAGCTCCTCTGGTGGCTCCTCCCACCGGTCTATGCCTGGTCGTCAGCCTCAACCCCGGCTACTGCCTCCTCCCCTCTCGGTTGCTCCTCCCTGGAACCGAGTACTACTCTTCCTCACTCCCCTCTCCCTGCCGACTCATTCCCGCCGCCTCTTCCGTCAGCCGATGGCTCAGCCGTCGGCCTCACTCGCCCCAGCTCTCCTCCCGCTAGCTCTTTCCTCTAATTTCCCACTTCTCCTCCTCCATCTTCCCCCCGCCAACCAACTCTACTACTCCTTCTCTCTATTCTCCTCTACTGCTGACCCAACTCTCCCTACTGGTCAACTCCCCTACTCCTTCTACTCTCTATTCTCTATTTCCCCTCTATTGCCGAGCTATTCTAATGACATCTTACTGATTGATTTGCATGATTTTAAGTTTTAGTTCACATTTTTTATTTTGCAAGAACGGTCAATGATGATTTGGGGCTCTAGGTTGGACGGCTTAGCGGCAATATCCGCAGTTCCTATTGTTGGAGGGAAAAAGATGTTCCGAGGACAAGCTATTGCAACCCTTAGGGCTCCCCCTACTGAGGCTACCATTTTTCTTCTTCCTGGTCTACTGGCTACTTAACCCGATCTACCATCTAAGCATTCCATGAGGTAGTACTAATGCTACTGCTAGTGGTGGTTCACCTAAGGTTTGCTTGGGTGGCACCGGTCGGTGTGGTTCAATTGGAGTAGAGGAAGAAGACAGTGTACTAGTGTTGACATCAAGATTTGGCGGTTTCAACCGATTTGATATATATGACCGATTTGGTAGTTTTTAGTCAATTTGGAAAGATGAGGATATAGATACAGAGTAAAAGTTAACAATCGGTTTAGGAAGGAGTTTATTTGGAGATTAAGGCCGATGTATGTTTCTGCAGAGTTGGAAAAGGATACGGACAACCTAAACACTATAAAAGGATAAAGGGGCAGGACAATCAGGGATAGACAATCAAACAAACAAACCGCTTTACTTTTTACTTTCTTTTCATGGACTAGGGGTAAATTTTTAGCTTTGTAATCTTTCCTCTGTAATTCGCTTGATCAGTAAAGTTGCGCATCGCCGGTTATTGATTCCGTCGACTTACACCAATTTAGGTTTGCTTTTCTCCAATCTTGTTGCACATCGCCTTTTTGGGGGAAAACAACATTTACCCTTATATAATCAACTCAATCGGGTTGATTAGATCTATTAGTTACTTTTTATTTAATCGGCTTAAACAGTCGATTAGATTGGATCATTACTGAAAGAACAAATCGGCTTAACAGTCGATTGAAGTATATTATTCTCTTACCGATTGCAGGATCAAATCGGCTGGCATGCCCACACCCCAAACTAAACCTGGTGTTTGCATGTGCTGACTGCTTATCAACCCTTCGTCACATTTTTTGGTGTCAACAACTGGATCAGCTCCTCTTTAGCCTCCTTGCTTGAGTATTCTTCCTCCTGTCTTCTAGCTTCTTGGGGCTCCAGCTTGTTCTTGGGGATCTTCCTTGCTCTGGCTTGCTCTTGGTTGGTTCTTGCTCTTTGGTCTCCTTCGGCTGGTGTGGGTGGAAGGCTGAGCTCTAGTTCTTGGCTCTGGAGAGAGGGCTCTCGGTTGAGGGTTCCTCTCGGCTGAGGCTAAGCAAATGAAGTGCTTGCTTGCCTTCCTTTCGGTTGGTCTGTGAATAAATGGAGTGTTGTTGCTGGTTGCCTTGGGTTCTCTCGGCCGAAAAAAGAGGGGAATAATGGGTGCCTTGATTTCTTTGGCTGGAAAGAGGGCATAGCCCTGCCTTGCTTCGGTTGCTGAGCTCCCAGTAGGTCTGTACCTTGCTTTGGCTGGGTGAGGTGGTGGTCAAAGTTACTAATTTACCAAGTTACCTCCTTTGCCCGTTTTACCGAGTTACTAAATGGTGGTTCTACTATTTGCTCTAAATTGCTACGAATACACACAATCCAAAAGGTAAGTTGAGATTGCCGAGTGATGAACCTGATCCAGCGAGAGGTGCCAATCCGGTCCCAATGGATCTGGTATTTCAGTAATCAATACCTCGCCTACGGGTCTAACGGCAACCTTACTCTAATTTTAATCGTTCTACTAGCATTTGAATTTTATAAAATGCAAAATACATCAATTAATGCTTTAATTATTAACTAATGCTGCTATTTATCTAATTAATAATCGGGCATATCAGGATCGAAGCGAAGATAGCCAGAATGTGTAAAAATTCGGTAACCCTCCAAACAAAGGTGCATCTTTGTTTGGTCCTGTGGTTTCAAATAAGTGGAGAAATTTTTCGATATGTTCGTTTGGTCAATTTTGTTGCTGCTGCTGCTGTAAAGTTTGCAATGATCTTGATGCTTTTATTAAGTTAAATGGATTGTTTGTCGAAGCCAGTAGTATGTGCCATAATTCATCTAGGCTATATGCTGTGGCGTCGATATCTCTCGACTATTTGTACATGATACTTGTCCCATGCTACTTCCGTTTCTATGGTTTGTCATGTTTTTCAAACTTACTACAATTTGCATTGTGATTCGTAGTACTATTGCATTTTATTTCAGCTTACAATATGTGCTCGATGATGTAGCCTATTTGCAGTCTCTATCATTGTTGGTTGTTTGAGTTTACATTAAATTGTTCTTTATTAGGTAAAAAGGGTGAACTTGCTCCCCTTTTGTTTGTTGGATTGGATCTCATGGCTACCTGGTCTATCAACTCTTTATGGCCAAGAGAGAGCTAGCTCCAGGGAGTTAGAACACAGTTCACGAGTGAGCCGGTTGCATGGTTTATTGCAGCTAGAGGAGGCAAGAAGATTGGAGATGAAGTGGTTGATAGATGGAAAAGTGAAATGGCACCCAAGCACAAATGATTAATGACTTATTTCAAGGCAACTGGTACGTGCAGTTGCCATCATTCTTCAGACCAAATCCTCCATCGGCCTACAGCTAAGATGTCGCTTTTGCTTTTCCTTTCCGGTGAAAAAACAGTGCCAAAATCTGATTGCCTTTGACAATTTTTATGTTTGGTAAAGTACTATTCTATAAGCCCAATGATTGAGGCTGTAGTTTGCTAGTAGGAAATTTCCAAGACTTCACAAGTACTACAGGATGCATCATTTGTCGGTCAATTTAACATCCGGAAACAGATACGAACAAGCACCGCGCAAGTAAGCTCTGTCAAAAACAAGCAGCACTAGACAAGTACGTACAGTAGCAATCCGACGACACCTTTAACTAAGAATGCTGTGTGTACAGATACACCAAGCTGGCAAGTTATACGTTGGAAGAGTACACCTGCAAATTCATTAGCTCAGATGACCGACGAGAGCACAGATGATATCAAGTCTCCTTGTGACAGGCTAGGACCTTATCCTCTTGCTGTACCTGAAGTTCCCAGGCTCTACCGATCACTGGAACAAGATGCATGCCGGTCTATCCACGATCCATCCACCGCTTTGCGCTGCCATTCCCTTCGTGCTTTCCCCCTGTAGTTGAAAGGACAGAACGATAAGTTTGGTTGCATCGTCGTGCAGTACAGACAGTTATGCAAGAGCATGCAGGACCATGCGGCATTATGGATGGGGATCAGCGAATGCATGGCATGTGCAGGCGGGCTTGACCGCATGTTACGTGTATCCTCCCCGGAAGCTCAACATTAGGGAGCCAGCAGTTCGTCCCACCAATAACCGATGAGGATTCCCGTCATCTCCACTGGCAGGTATCAAATTAATCTTAGTTTTTCGGTAGGATGATTACTGCATAATCAATTGATTCACTATTGGCATGTTTGGATGCCTGCACGCTCCACGCCTGGCCCGCGGGAAACGGCCTCGCGCATCGTTTCCGCGCGTGCAGACGCGACGTTGCGATTTGGTCTTGGTTGCATGCGCGGGGTTAGGCCCAGGCGAGGCGTGCAGCCAATCAAACGCGCGCGCTCCGCGCGGTCAACGCGCGCGGCGGGCTTAGCCGAGACGAAACGCCGAACCAAACACGCTAATATAACACCTTCTTCTGATCAGTTACTTTTTACCACGTCCTAAATTTAACAGCACCACTGTTACATCAGTGAACCGCACCATTGCTACATCACAGAAATGGAATATACGTGGTAACATCGATCTGGTCAAACCATTTACCGAAGAGCAGTGCTTCTACGCTCTCGCGGTGCTCTAAACAAGACAAATCGATAGATCAAGTTTTCTGGTAGATGAACCAATCTGTGAGCAACACTGCAACAGATGGAGGAGCATTTTTTATGGGCTAGTGAACACTTATTTCTTCCCTCCTTTGGAGGACCACCTGCACCTAACAAGATGAGGAGCAGATCCCCGAGCGTGACCAGCGTGCATCCTGCCCTGCCCTGCAGCGGTGGAACTAAAAAGTTTTTGACGCATTTTACGTATACAATAATTTTGTAATATTATAAATCCAACACATAGATTCGAAAATTGATAGAATTACGATACAAATAGTTTCAAAGTTTTACAAATTCTAAACCACTAAATTGGAATCAATTCAATCGACAAGTTTGACCCATAGAAAGGATAATCTTTTTTTTTTGTCGTTTTTCAACTTTCTAAGGGTGTGTTTGGTTAATGGGATGATGTTGAAAGATATGGGATGATTCTGTACTATTTGGTTCCATTATTTTGGATGAATAAAATGATTCAACATCTATAGGGAATATTTATCAAATTTGTATAACTTGATTCTGGATGGAATTGTTCCATTCAATCAACCCAACACATGGACAACTAGTTTCTTAAATCATCTTATACATATATCATTTAATACAAACAATCAAACACGCTAGAGTACCCATACATACTCGACGCCCTATCTATATCGTTCCATACTGCCCGGTTCCTGGTGAGACGACGAAGAAAGTTGCAGCCCACGGCTGCAATGTATCGCAGAACTGGCCAGATCCCGGCACAGTGCCCCCGTGTCCGGTTCCTGGCGATGGATCGGCCGACGCGGCAACCACCGCGGTCGCCATCGCCCAACCAACGCGCGGGAGGCGTCGCTGATCGGCGGGAGAGCGGGGTGCTCTCCCGTCCCGGGCCCCGAGATGCGGCCACCAACCTACGGGGTGCGCCCGCGAAAGCCACTGATGGCGCTCCCCTGCCCGGTTGCTCTCCTTCCTCCTCTCCGCTCAGCTCTCTGTGTTGAGGTGTGCGCTCGTGTGTGTACCTTCTTTCTCTGCTGCATCGTGTAAGCTACTACTGTTGGACCTTGTGCAAATGTCACAGCTCGGAAGTGCCTGCAAGTCGTAGATTAGGAAACACAATCCGCCTGCCGAACGGGTAATGTAACTAATGTTGAACTGCCGAACGGGTTTGTTTATTTTTGTTTTTGGTCCTGGATTTTGATCTTAAAAACTGAATAAAAAACAAACAAACTGATTCTAGAAATCGATTATCATAATCCAATCTATCTATATACACTAGCATCCATAGTCCATTTCATATACGCTTCTGTGGATCCTAGGCTTTTAAAAATCAACTTCTCTACAACCATAAACTGGAATCAGCTTTTAAAGAATTTAAATTAAAAACAAATAGATCCTTAATATATGCATATAAGCATTTAAGGTCAGTAGACGGCGATAGATCTTTAGTGCATCTCTAATGTTGGCTTTTCGCGGTACCAGCCTAGCACCGGGTCGAGATTTCTAGTACCAGCACCAGGGCAGGGGATATATATATATATATATATATATATATATATATATATATATATATATATATATATATATATATAAAAAGTATGAACTTGGCCGGTATACACTTGGGAAATTCCTTTTGTCAGGGTAGGCCAGTACAGAACACACCACCACTGTCGACCACGCAACTGGGCGGGCCACATGTGTATCTCTACTATTCTAAAGCAGCACTTGGTGGCAGTGGTCCATTCTTCCCACGTCATTAATTACCGCTTAATTGTCCTGCTTAATTGCCCTACGCAAGAAATGAAGCGTTGATTTAATTAGCCAGCTTTCGCAAGAAACGAAGCGTTAAAGATAGATGTTTGATCTTGTGAAATAATTTTTTTTATTTTATAATCTTTATTTTTCGTTATCAATTTTGTTTTTCGTAGCAACGCACGGGCATGTAACTAGTTATTATAGTGCTGTACTGTACAAGGCCCTCCGCCGCACAAGCACTACGCCGCCGGTGAGCAAGGCCTGATGATCTGACACTCTGACCGTTCAACAATAGTTCTTCCGTCCCGTGTTACAACTTACAACAAGTCCTGCAAATACTAGCCAAATACGTTCAGAAACAGAGTCCGAAAGAAATAATAGCAGTACTTGCACATGTTTAAAGCCGTCCAATTGTACAATGAGATGGACCAGATCAAACACTACTGGGCTGTTTGGTTGGCTGCATCTAAAGAGATTTGCATCTACAGATGCAAAAGATGGGTGTTTGGTTGTCTTCTCATTCAACTCACTTCTTCAGACAGACGAAACACTTTTAAGCTTTCCAGGAAACGAGAAAATCCACCGCTTCCCCAGAGCCAGCGCTCTCTTGAGCATGCATGCTGACATCGCATTTATTATCTAATTTTCTTCTTTTCTTTGCTATATCTTTTGATTAACATCTCCGATTAACGAACCGATTTCACCTATTTGTTCCTCGATATTTTTCAACAAAACTAGACCATACTTGCTATATAAATTTCAAAAGATTAAAATTTTAGTTTTTCAATTTATTGATTTTCTAGAATATATTTTAAAAAATTTTATTTTCGTTTGTGAAATTAGTGATTTTCTAGTATTTTTAAAATTTATTTCATCACTCTTTTGAATTTGCCTATCGTGACTTTCATTCCAAGTACCAAACAACATCTCACAATCTGTCAACCTCATACGACCAACCAAACAACATCTCCTCAGCATCCACTCACCGACTCCCACCACCTGGCTGAGCTCATACAAATTTGAACTGGTAGGCAACCAAACAAATATACAAGTCTAGAACCAACACCGGTACTTGCAAAAGGTGTTAACTACCAATGAAACGGCAGGAAGGAAACGTACATCCAAGATTCAATCTAAAACAAAAATGCTTGTGTGTTACTTTTACATTGCCAAGCTGGACACTAGCATGAACACATCTCCACCGCTACCACACGACCACACGAGCATACACGCGAGTGCATCTCTTAACATATATGTATAGAACTACGAAAGGCGATAATAATTCCATAACATAACGGAGCAGAGACACGGACTTCCTCGCTTAAGCGTACCTACGTGCTGGAAATCCTCCTGCCACGTAGGAATAGGATCCAGATCGAACGGCCTAAAAAGGAGATCGCACGTGCACCGTCTACATCTAGCTCCGACTCCGAGTGGTGCACGTTGCCCGCATGTCACTACGATTTGCCAGTGCCAGCTTTGCCAGGCTGCCGGTAACATCACATTGCATCACATTGCATTACAATTTTACAATGGAGAGGACTTTCATCCGGACGTCTGTTTTTTTTGTTTTTCTCGGACGTCGTGTAACATTTTTTTTAATGTATGCAACATTTTTTTTTAACGTATGCAACATTTTTTTTAACGTATGAAACATTTTTTTTACCCCTAGCAATACCGTTTTACAATACATCCCCCAAAGTCCCACACCGAACAGCAAATCATCCACTGACCAGCCACCTGATTATTCTGACCAAGTCAAACATTGCTCCTGCTTTTTTTTTTCTACTACGGTCTGACAGTCGCTAACGAAAGGAAAAGGAAGACCTCTTAAAAACCATCGCCAGCTGACATGTGGACCCACAGCTACATGAATCCACACTCATCGCCTGATCTCCGGGCCCGCACCTGGCCAGAGACTTATCCGACCATACCGAAGGGAAGCCGTGCATTTGGTCGACTGTACTTTTTTTATTTATGGTTTTTTAACCAAAATTATAAATCTAATATCTTTTTTGATGGTGAAAGCATCGGCAGGTGACACATATCACCTATCATGCTTTCCCTACTACAACAATTCGCTGGGACTGCAGCACCTTCATCCACCGCGGTAGCTCGCCAACAAGTCCAGCATGTGACGAGCCCCATCTTCCGGTCGAGCTAGAGTACCACGGTAGCTCACCGCAGTGGTTGGTGCGGTGCCGACGACCTGCCATGGTACAAGAGCGTGATAGATAACGCATGTCGCCTGTCGGTGCTTTCGTGGCAAAAAAAAAAAACTAAATTTGAAATTTTTTTATCGGAGGTAAAAAAAAATTGCTTAAGGGGCCCAAAGCTTCTACCGAAGGTGCCCGCGCCGACTTCTCCTGAGTAAGGGTGGGTGTCGGCCCGGCCTGGCCCTACATGGTCCCGTCGTGCTTTGTGCCTAAACCGTATCGTGCCATGAGCCCATGACAGCCTGCCGTGCCGTGCCGTGCTGGCCCGGCTCACTTCGACAAGCCCAGGAACAACCCATTTGTGCTTCGTGTCGTGCAGGCTCAAACCCAGCCTATTTGCACTATTGCGATGAGAGGGCAAGACGATAGCAGAGGCTTGGGAGCTACACAGAGCGGCCCTTCTCCTCCACCCGATGTAGCGGAGTGGTTCTTTCTTTGTGTGCTTCATGCCAAAGGGGAGACAATCGTTAGGTGGTTAGGAGAGAGGTTAGAGAGGGGCATGATCTTCTTTTTGTTGGTCCGTGCATGAGATGCTCCTTAGTACAATAACTTGTACATTGCAAGAAGCTACTCTCTCTCTCTCTCTCTCTCGCCCATCTCTATCATGCCCTGTATGGTATGGCTGGAGCTTTTCTGAAAAGTAGTTTTTAGCTGGGTTGCATGACTAAAGGGTTACATGGCTGAACGATTGAGTTGAAGAGGTTTGGTGTTTGGCATCAGGCTTTTTAGTAGAGCTTTTAAGTGTGAGGGATACAGGTTGGGAATAAGGGTGAGTGGGTGCGGTTTGGGATTTTATACTTGGTGGAAATGGGTAATTTTCTTCAAACTCTAGTGGTAAAGTCATAACCCCAACCCACGGAAGCTGTAGGAAGTTACCTCAGATCAGCTTTCGGCTTTCAGCTTCATTTAGTGCAAATGGGCTGCTGGCTTCTGGCTACGAAAAAGCTAGCCGTTTGGAGCAGCTTCTGGCTTCCAGTGGACAGAAGCCAAAGCTGAAGCCGTTCCAAACAGGGCCTCAATCTCTCAGCTCTCTCCCTCGCCCATTGCTTCCTCTCTCAGCTCTCTCTCATCCGTTGTTCGTCGCGTGCGACTGTAAAGAAAATGGTGGCTTCCCCTGTTGGTCATATATTGGACCGGACCGTATTTACCGTGACCAAACTTTGGATCGGACCATATTTACCGTGACTAGCACAAAAAAATACTGGCACGAGTGCCCTCCTCGCTCCTGAGTCCTGACTGACTTACCACTTAGACTATCTCCAGCAATTTCCCTTCATTCCATTCTCTTCCCTCTTCTCTTCTCCATATTCATTCCTTTATTTCCTACCATCTCCAACAGCATCCCCTCGAAGGATTTTCCTTCACAGAAAGATTCTCTCCGAATCCCGTCCGAAGGAAATCGTGAAGGAAATCCGTTGAAGCACTTGGGATCTATTCGCGAAGGGATTTGAAGGCTGAAGGGAATTGATAGAGGGCATATCTCAACAACACTTTGGTGCAATCATAGAATCAAACTAAAAAAGTTTCAAAATTCTAAAAATCATGTATGTACATCTCAACTTACCCCATCTACATATAAAATTTCATGATCAAATTCGTCTTATGCTAGAAGTTACAAAAAAGACAAATTTGGGGTGCATTTGAACTGTAAAAGTTTGTTAGAAATTTGTCTTTTTTGTAACTTCTAGCATAGGATGAATTTGATCATGAAATTTTATATGTAGATGGGGTAAGTTGAGATGTACATACATGATTTTTTTCAGAATTTTTTGAAACTTTTTTTAGTTTGATTGCACGATAATTACACCAAAATGTTGATTGCACAGGATATGCCCCCCGATAGAGATAGTCTTTGTTCGTCTCTGCTCAGTGCCGTGCAGAACACGAGCTAACTTCACTGACACGTGGGCCGCGAGCTTCCGTGGGTCCCACGTGCCATCGTCCCGCGGTGGGGGAGGATCGCGAACCCTTTACGGCAAAACAAAACAAGGCTTTGCTTCAGCGCACAGCCGCAGCAGAGGAAGGCAGAGAGAGCTCACGCTCACGCACCCCTCCCTCCACCTCCACCCCTCCATCTCTCCGCTTCCCTCCTCCTCGCGATCTCGCACAGCTCGTCTCATCTCATCGCGCAGGGGTGACCACCGCCCGAGCAGCAACCGTGGGAGGAGAGAAGCAGCATTGCCTGGTTCCGGGAACGGCGGGCTAGAACCGAAGCTTCTGGAGCCTTCCGGATCCGGATCCGACCCGGGGGGCAGCCCAGCCGGATCCAGACCCGCCTGCCGGTCGGCGGAGGTAGCCGTAGTGGCATCGGTTTGGCTAATGCTTTAGCGAGTTTGGGGGCTTTTTAGTGATTTTTTTGGGGGGAGGCGGGGAATTTGTTGCGGTTTCAGGCTGGTCTGAGATGGAGGACCTGTTGGATTCGGAGATCGGGAAGAACGATTATGACTGGTGATTATCAACTTTTACTTTCTTACTCTTGGTTTATTCTCCTCCCTTTGGTGCCTCCTGGTTTTGCTTGATTTCTGCTTGTCTATGAGATTATCTCTGTACTTTGCTCAGTTAATTTCCTTCGGGATTAGTGCAGTATATGAAGGTTTCTCTTTTCTCTTCTTCTTTTTTTATGAATTGCCCTGCTTTGGGATGGATTTGTATTTTGTACTGATCGCTGTTTTGGTTGATTGGGTACGCTTGATCTTGGAGTGCCATGTTTGTTTTGTTCCGGAAAACAAGGTGTCGTATTGCAAAAACATTTCGGTTCTTGTTGTGATGGATGTGATCGTTTCTCGTTAGAGATGGCCTTGGTGGTCGTTGCTGTTGGGGTTGGGGAGGAAATGGATCGTCACTGTGCTGACTGAGCGAAGGTGGAACATCAAATATGCAATTGGGTGGATTGGATTGGCCTGTGTGGACTCTTCCCTTGGGAGGTCAGCTTGGAGCTTGATAATTGGGCATTTGGTACATCTAGACACAATTTTGCCTCGCATAGAAGAAACATAGTGGGCAGAGAGGAATATATATCTTTTATGATTTTTTTTTATGAATTATGAGAATCCTTATTGTTGGTGAGGTAAATCTAAGGCATATGCTGAGGTCAATTAGGAAGCATTAGAATGAGGATCGATTGTTCCTGCGCAAATGTACCATTTCTATGATTTTTACACAGTGTTTAATGGTAAACAATTTTTGTTTTTTTGCGGTGAAGAACGATTATCATTTTGTTTGGTTTATATTTCTTATTTCAGATAGCTAGTGATCGGCTTCCTGCTTAATTAATTGTTTGGTCCTCTTGTTAATACATGTCAGCATCTGTTTCTACTCTAACGTAAGGTAATTTGGGCTGTACTTCTCAGGCTTCTAACTCCTCCTGGGACGCCCCGTGTTCCTGCACTTGAGGTTGCTGAGAAAACGGCGTCCTCAAATATATTACCTAAGCGCACGGCCACTAGATCATCCTCAACTACTAGAGCGTCAAGGGTATGTACTATGTAGTATTCGTGTTTAAAAAATGGATTTGTTAATATTTTGTAACTTTTATTTTGCAATTTGCTTCATGTTTCCTTTTCGGCGTAAGTTGTTTCACATTGTAGCATTGGAATTTGATAACGGTGACCACTGACCAGCTTTGCCTAATTTTCTAAAGACAAAATAAGGAGCATATTTATTTAAGTTGCATTGCACTGTCAATTAGATTGAAGACCTCCCAGTGAAAACAATTAATGAAATGTAGCTGAAATTCAGAAGCGCTGTGTTTCATCTGTGTTGTAGTAGTCGCATTTGTTGGGGCACCCGCCCTGTAACTAAACGCTCGTTGCCTTCTTTCCTAAATGCAATTCTTTTGTGTGTTCTATAAAAAAAATCAGAAGCGCCATGATCTAGAATGCTTTGCAGTTTTACCTATCAGTTTATTTCTTTGAGAGAGAAAAAATTAGTCCCACTTGGTAAATGGGGGTTTTTACCATACATTATGTTGAAGTATGTCTCAAATATGTTAAAATTGGGGTGTACTATGAGGAAGTATGGTAAGTTTGTTTAGCAAGTTTCAAATTGGAATTCAAGACTAGTTAATCGGGAAACTTGGTAATAGCACACATCTGGTAATAGCACACATCTTTCTTCTTTATCAACTCCAACCATATAGGCAATAGCTGCATTATTGTTTCTTGGAACATTTTATTCTACATAGTTAATCGCTTCTTTATCTATCTCAGCTAAATTCTGCTGATTATAATTAGCATTTTTAATGTTAATGAACATTGCTTTTGCAGCTTTCAATATCTCAAACAGAGAATGGGCATTCCACAGTTCCCACTAGACCAGACAGAAGTAACTCCGTCACTCGCCCTTCTATTCAATCCACTCTCATGTCTAGCAACAACAGGACATCAGTTCTCAATACAAGCATTTCCTCTGTCAGTTCAAGACCTACAACCCCAAGTAGGCGAAGCAGCATTCTTGTTGCACCAAAACAATCAGTTCCAGCTTCACGTCCTGTGTCAACAAGGCCCTCTACTCCTGTGAAAACTCGTCCATCTACACCAGCCAAAACCCGCCCATCTACACCAGCCAAAACTCGTCCATCTACTCCTGTGAAAACCCGTCAAACAGCATCCAACTCTACAATTGACTCAGCTGCTGCCAAGACCACATCCACACAAAATTCAAGGCCATCAACTCCAAACTCTCGGTCTCGAATTATGTCCAATTCATCTTCAGGTACAATTCCTGCAACGAGCCGCCCAAGCGCACCCGTAGGTACAATTCCTGCACCGAGCCGCCCAAGCGCACCCGTAGGTTCAATTCCTGCAACGAGTCGCCCAAGTGCATCCTCAAGTAATGTTCATGGGATAAGCCGTGCCACCTCATTGTCCCTAAGTGCCGTTCCTTCAATGAGCCGCTCCAGCTCACGATCATCTACACCTACACGCCAGCCTGTAATACGTTCGTCAGCCCCAGCTATTGGTCGCTCTCCCTCTGTTGGGCGGACTTATAGTAGCAGCAGCTTGACATCTATGAGTCGACCTGCTGCTAGTAGTGGCCGGAATTCAGCACCTTCATCAGCTCCATCATCTCGTCCAAGTTCCCCAAATCCACGACCCCGAGCTCCAGTGCGGCCACTTGATATCCCTGATTTCCCAAATGAAACTCCACCAAATCTAAGGACTAAACTGCCTGAACGACCACTTTCTGCTGGTAGATCTCGACCAGGAATGGCTTTAGGAATAAAATCAACCTCAAATGCTGAACCATTAGCTGCCCCAGCTCCTGTGAAGAAGGTCTCCGTGCCTGCTGTGAGTCGAAGTAAATTTTCTGATGCACCATCAAAGAAGTCTACTCTCTCAAATGGACACCAAAATAATCAGGCTGAAAGGTCTGTTGTTGACAGTCAAGCTACTAGAGTCGCACGGCCTGGCACAGGCACCGATAATGGATTTGGGAGGACGATATCAAAGAATTCAATTGACATGGCAATCAAGCACATGGTATGTTTCTTCTTATGTTCACATTATAATAAATACATCCTGCAGTTTTAGTTGAAGTGTTGCATTGATGTTGTGTTCGCGACTTAATTCCGTAATTTGTTATTTACTGTAATCGACAATCACTTTAGGACCTGTTATTAATAATTTTCCGCATTTAGTCAAAATAGTCATGTTTGCCGCTTTAGGCAACTTCTTCCTTTTTTTCCGAATACACAAAGGGCTTTCATGTCGATTTCGATAGATGAAGGAGAACAGAAACATAAGAGTGCGATACATAGCGTGGTCCTCCGGCCGGCGCACTTAAATGGAAACTAAACTACTCTAAGCTATTTCAATTTTCAAGATGGAAAAATCATCAGTGCAAGTGAATTTGTCGTATGGTTTCAGAATACAGATAGCCTGAATTGGAAAACTGCATTTCACATCTGTTAGTACCAAAATCTTATCTAGTGATATAAACTTATGAGTTGAAAAACTGTATTTTGCATCTGGAGGTCCTCAAAATCTCAAGTGATGTGAAACTGAGTGTTTCTTGGCTGGATCCTTGCTAAAGTTTATAACTTATACTAGGCTCCACCCATACCGACCGATTGTCGCTTTGCTATCTTTGTCGAGTGCAGTGAGTTAAGTTGCTAGTTAACCTTACCGAGGCTGGCAGCTACGATGAACTCAGTTCTGTAGTAGAACGATGTCTCTATAACTTTTAGTTGGAACGTTGCATGACCGAACCACTGTAGAGAGATCTGTAATTCATGTTCATAAATGAAAGTGTCCTGGTGTCTCTAGCTCTTTATCGTTAATTTCTTTTTGAAAGAAACTAAATTACACCAATACTCTTTACTTGTGATAGGACATTCGGCATAACTTGGGTGGCATTCGTGGTGCATCACTATTTCCCCATAGCATCCGCTCGACCACTGGCAGGGTCCGGCCAGCTCGAATGTCTGATCCAGGGCGTCCCATCTCAAATGGTGATCGACATTACACCGACAACGGCAGCATCAACGGGCACTTCTCTGGGGATTCCAACGGAGCTCATTCGCGCAACGTTGGTAGCTCAACCGATTCGCCAGACCGGGGAAGCATCGGAAGCAAGGAGACCCTGAGCGAGCTGGATATCTACGGCAGCTCCCGCTATGAGGCGATGCTGCTGAGGGAGGACGTGAAGAACACGAGCTGGTTGCACGGCTTCGACGACAAGTCCGACCAAAGCCCGCTGTTCGACCACCGGTTTGAGCCGCTCCCGGAGCCGTTCAGCCCGCTATGACGGCAGCTGCCGCCTGTGAAGTTGTTCTTTCTGTTCCTCTGTATTGCAAGTCGTGTACGCCCTTTGATCTGTTTCTGTTTGGTTGGTTCCCGTTCTGCACGTACGTCCCCCCGTTCTTTGTTTCTTCTAGAATTGATGAGACGGAGGTGCCCCTTAATTTATTATCGCTGGAGGGTCAGTTTCCACAGATTGTTGCGCTGAAACATCAAGACGTACAGAAACTGAGAAACAGTGAAGATTTGTAGGTTACTGTGAGAGTCAGTATTATAGCAAAGCCTATTACTTACTATATTTCTCATTCATATTATTTAGAGTAAGCTAAAAATCAGTTTGTATAATAATTATCTCTAAAGGTTATGCTATGCAATAAAAATCTCTTCTCTCTTGTATATAAATAATATACATATATTCTCGTGCAAAACTGGCTACTAATAAGAGGCAGCTCTCCTCTTTTCTCTTTTCTCATTTTTTCACGTAAAGCAAAGTTAACATGCACAGACTAATAGTAAGCTAAAGTGGTCTTATTGTATTTGCTTTGATGGCCTTGGATGAAAAATAGATGTAACTGACGGATGTGGCTTTTCTTAGGAGGTTGTTTGGCAAACTAGTTTTTTGTTGGATTCTGTAACTTTTCTTGAGAGACCGTTTGGCAAAATAGTTTTTTTGTTGGCTTCTGTAGCTGTAATTGTGGGGAGGAGGCTGATGTGGTCACCTGCATAATTAGCCCGGGATAATGACAATAACACTGCTATTACCTTGAGAAAATTACACGAATCTCGGTATACTAACCAATCAAAACATCAAGTGCATCTAACGTTTTATTAGTTAATACGCCGTGTTCACAATGTTGCAACAGAAACAATAATTAGAGACCGAAATGGAAACTTTATCAAATTCCATCGCCGCGTAGGGCTACAAGTCCAGTACACTAATTATACATATGATCCAAGTACAACAAAAATATAATATATAACTATTAAGTATCCTGAAGGTCGACGATAGCTAGTGTATGGTCTGCCCAACAACCCATCCCTCTTGGTAGTCTATCTCCTAATAGATATGATCTTGCAGGTAACCCTCACACCATGTCTAGTAGTCGAAACCATTGGGGTCTGTGTCCCAACCAGGTGCATGACCACACGAGCAATTATCTAAGAAAGGGGGATTTAGCAAGAGTGAGTACAGAAGTATTCAGCAACTATTAATAACAAAAACGCGTATTATGAATTTTCCCTCCATATCCATCTCATGTAACCTTTCAACCTTTCCTCAAATCCTTTTCAGAAAATAGGATTTTATTAAAAAAAAAAAGTTGTGTTTCTAGTTTTAATTATTGAAAAAAAAATGCTATTAGCACTTGTATATGAGGCAGACTTAGATTCCGTAGCCTCCAATCCAGGTAGGGGTACAAACGGAGCGGATACGGACGGATTTTGTTCATCCCATATCCTATTCCAAATTTTTTCTCGGATACATAATCGGATAGACGATCTGATTCAAATACGAATACTGATTACTTGGTCACGAATACGGGCGAATACGTAGTTCCGGATCTGATTAGTCTCGGTCACGAATAGTTAGTCGGATAATGCGTGAAAGCAGAAACCATATATGTCACATATATTAGGATCAATCAATCATACACAAAACTTTACTATAACTTTCAAGACATGTAAGTGTTTCAAATTCAATAATAGTTGCATTCCCTACATAAGAATAATTACAACCAAGTACAATTCCAATCAACATATGCACTTATATGATGTAGCACATCCAACTGCAATCAAGTGTTTTGTAGTGCAATTATATTACAACTTGCTAACATTATATCACAGGCTCACAATAGCACTATGTTTCACATTATATTACAACTTGTCTAATCAGATAGCACATAACCAACACGCAACATCTAAAATACAGCTAGCAAGCACTGTAAATCAAATACACACATTATGAACAATATTGCAAGGGTATCGGGTCGGATATTTACCGGGTATTGGGTCGGATATTTACCGGATATCGGATCGGATATTGCTCTTCCCATATCCTAACCCATATTACATGAGATTTTTCGGATACGGATCGGATATTGCTCTTCCCGTATCCTAACCCATATTACATCGGATTTCCCGGATACGAATACGGATAACATCGGTACGGATTTTTTTCGAATACGGTATCGGATCGGTCGGGAAATATCCGCTCCGTTTGCACCCCTAAATCCAGGAGATAGGTATGAATTCATGATTTTAACCTGCGCAAGTTTGTACCATTTTACCCATAGCAACTCAATTGCAGTTGAGAACACAGAACGTTTATCACTACCCAGGTATTAGATCTCCCACCCCTGCTAACTCGAGTCGAGGATACCTTCCCTAGGTCGTCCCGCCGACTTGCAGCTAACAGTTGTACTGCAACTAACAACATTGTACCGTACTCCAATTAACCACGATTGTACTCATCTCATGGCGTTTAAATATAGCGCCAGGTCAACCACAACTGATTTTGTGTTCTTCACTGGGACTTCTGGCATACCTTGTTTTACACTCCTAGCTATCTACTCATATCCAACGTAGAGATCATAACATCGTCATAGGACAATCTTTCCTGGTCGTTTCCACACACTATGGTTGCTATGAATTATACGACCCATTGCCCGAATGTAGTGGTTTATCATTATATCATAGCCTATGTAGATGGCCACTCCGGCAATGCACAACTCCATGGCACCCTTTACCCACCTCTCTCTCTCTCATACACGCGCACACACACGACACTAGCTCCATTCGTTGAACGAGCCATTTCAACATATCCACAATAATTCCAATACTACCTCAGCAGTTCATCATCAATCCATTTTTCCAGCCGCATCCAACTTGAGGTTTTATTTTAAAAGATTTTTTTCATGCATTGATAATATCTAAAAACATTTAAAAATAATTTCACAAATATGATCAAGAGAAGCTTGTCTGAATTAAAGTGAAAGTAGGTGTCCTCACATAGTTGTAGAAGATAATCTCCTGCCATATTTATTTCAATTCCTAAAATTATAAAATACTATATTTTAGTTGGCTATCAAGTTATTGCATGTTTTATGGTGTCCAATCGTTCTCTGATTCTTGTTAGAAATATACATGTGTATGACTGATTTTAATTTGGCGCATCGGCCTAGATATGGCTTTCCTATTTTAACCATTATGATGGTTATTGGTAGTATTTAATTTCCTATTCAATCACCTACTTATATTAGCCTTTATTCTATTATTATTATTATTATTATTATTATTATTATTATTATTATTATTAGAGTGATCACTTTGTTATTTATACTTTCTTGTGTGTGTATTCCTTTTTGTTTTTATATTTCTACCGCGCAAATGAATATTGATTAGTTTTGGACGGGAATATCTTTAAATGTTGATTTGCGCCTAAATGGAATTTTATTCGGAGATGAGATCTTTTAAGTTTATCCTTTTTCAATGGAATATTTTAATTGTTGGCTTGGTCATTTGGGTAGAATAATTTGTACTTTAAATTTGGATTAGACTTATTTGGAGGGCAATAAATTGGTAACTTAATCCAGAAGGATGTTTGAAAAGGGGTTCAATGAGACATATTAAATCAAATTATAGGTAAAATTAATTAATAAGTTTAATTTATTTATTTAAAAATTATTTATTAGAATCTATAATTTTATTTTATTTATTTGTTTTCTTCTTCTTCTTTCTTTTCTTCCTCACTGGCCATCCATTATCTTTTCCCCATCTCTTCTAATCCCTCCCCATCCTCTCTCTATCCCACTCTAATCCCCATTGGTTGAACTGGCCGCCTCCCCTCGACCTACCTTGCCAGTCGGCCACCATCAGTCCCCCTGCGGCTGGCGCCTCGCTCCACCGCCTCCTCCCTCCACCGAGTCATCTCTCTCCTGGGTTGCCTCCGTCTGCCTCCTCCTCCTAACCGTCCTACCGCAATCGGCTCAGCCCCATGCCTTTGGCACCGCAACCTTCGACTCCCGACCGTGCCCTCTGGCTCGGCCCTGCTCCAGTCTCCTCTGGTTCGGTCTTGCCACCATATGGCTTGGTGAAACCCTCTTGTTCCCCCTTTTTCTTATAGAACTCATGTGATTCTTAAGGTTGTATGATGAGCGTGTTTAGTTGGGGGATTGATTGGATTATGCCCCACCCTGGTTGATGATGATCCACAAGATTTGCTTGGGGTTCGGCAGTGCAGCAACGACACCGGATGAGCCATTGTACGCCGGGGAGTACAACGGTTTATCGGACAGCACGGTACTGCCTTTTAAAGCAATATTTTCTAAAACCCTGATGTCCCTATTATTTTTATTTAGCTATGCATACTTGCTTAGCTGCGATTAGAGTGGTTTTTCGTTGGTCAAGGATGATTTGAGAAAGGGGTTGGCCAGCGGGTTAGCGGCACTATGACGAAACCTATGGTTATCTCACACGCCAGGGAGTGCGAGACGGTCGCTAGGCATGTACAGAGTTGCCCCCACCCCCCTTACTACCGCTACAGTCTGAGACCACTAGTGATCCTTGATTCAAATATTGTTTGCTTCATACTTCATCTATTGACTGCATGCTCCTAGCATTAACAAAATGTATGGTTGTGCACCTGTGATGTTGAAGGTTTGGAATGGATGGATCTGTGATGTGCTAGTGGTGGTGTGGTTGGGAATGTGGCCGGCCCTAGCCCTCTTCTTGGTTGCTTGGCTTTTGGTCCTCTTGTTCCTAGCCGTGCTCTTGGACCTCCTAGCTTGCTTGGCTCCTTGTTCTTGTGCTCCCTAGCTTCCTGGTGGCTTGGTGGCTTTGTGTCTTTGAGATGGTGTGTGTGAGGAGAGGAATGACTAGGGGGATGGTTCTGGACTTGAGGGAGGCTTCGGCTGGCTCCTTATCCTATTGACTGTTCTCAGTCTTATCTCTTTACTGTGGTTGATATTTTTGGTACTTTTCATTGATGGCTGCGGTTACCCGACAAAGGTAGGCTTGTGCACGCCGAATGATGAAACCCTAACTAACGAGAGGTGCCAACTGGCCTCGGACAGTCAGGTATCTCGATGAGTGTGATTATTCACCAATGGGTCTGACGCAATTAATTTAGCTTTTAATTTATAATTGTTTCTCTCAACTATATTTATAAAGACTAATGATTTCAAGTGATCGACTTTGAAAGTCTTCTGGAAATTAGATTGTAGATCTTCTATAGAAGTTTTGTATTCTCCCCTTTTGTAATTGATAATTGTATATGATCTTGTTGTATGCGGTGTATTGGTATAATTGTTGCATTGTAATTCAACTTCATGTAATTACTGCTTTGAACAATAAAATAGATTGATTTGTTTTATTTATGACTTCCCATTTATTCAGTATTATCAATTTTTTTATTCCCCAAGTACTAGATCGGTTTATGTTTGTATGAAGATTCAATATATGCAATGAATATTTGTTTCAATTCATTTGATGAGGTTTACTTTTGAATAACTACAGTCGCTAATTCTCGAAATCTAGATCATCTTACCTTTATTCTTCATTTGTGAAGTATTTAGATGGGCGGGCCCTTTCAGTGGAGACCGGGCGGTAGTCGAGCGGGGAGGAGACAAGGAGCGGTGGCTGAGCGGAGAGGACACGGGGAGGCGACGACCGGGCGGGAGGAGATAGGGAGGCGGCGACCGGGTGGTGGCCAAGTTGCGAGGAGAGGGGGAGCGGTGGTCGAGCGTGCAGGACAAGGGGAGGCGGCGGTCGAGCAGCAGGGAGACGGGGAGGCGACGACCGGGCGACGGGCAAGCGGGGAGGAGATGGGGAGTGTCAGTTGAGCGGGGAGGACATGGGGAGGAGACGGGGAGTGGTAGTCGAGCGGGGAGGACACGGAGAGGCGATGGTCGAGCGGGAGGGAAACAGGGAGGCAGTGACCGAACGGAGAGGAGACGGGGAGCGGCGGCCGAGCGGGGAGGACACACGGAAGGCGAGTGGGAGGGCACGACAGGAGAGCGGGTGGAGGCAGCCACAACAACAAATCACCTCCTCGGTGGCTGCAGCTTTTAGGGGTGCTTCTACTATGGCTTGACTATGTAGTGCTGCGCTGCATATAGTTTAGGGGACTAAAGTTGGAAGTTGAAGCACAACCCCCCAAACACGCTTAGAGAAATGTAGCAATGTAGGGGCGGGAGTGCCAAGACAGCTTCGTAGTTGCCATCAAGGCCATCCTAGCAACGCAAGACATAAAGAAGAGGATTACCAGCAAAGCGGTCATAACTGGAGGTGTGTAGTGGCGGAGTTCGTAGCCGTAGGTAGGGCTGTAAATGAGCCGATGACGAGTGAGTCTGGTCTCCTAAACTTGAGCTCGGTTAGAGAGCTTGAGCCGAGTTCGATCGAATCTGAATTTAGGCTCAAGTTCGGCTCAAGCTCAATAATAATCAATAATTCAATATGCACTAATTTTCGACAATAATAAAAGCTCGATCTCAACTTAAATTAGCTTGGTAAGAGTTAACATGCAGTAATATTTAATAAATATTCTATAAATTTACTGAAACTCACAAGCTATTCAAGCTTGAGATCAAGCTCGAGCTTATCTCGTTTAGAGCTCAAGCCGACCTCAAATCGAGCCCAGAGTCCTGGCCATAGACGAGCGTTCTGCTATCGTGGTCACTTTGCGGTTGGTTCCATTATCACATGGCCGCCCCCAAATTGGCCTGGTTCCCATGTAGAATCCACGACGCACAATAAGCGCGGGTTGAGGCGGTGACGCCAGTCAAGCCATCGGTGCGGCCTGGTACATCCAGATGGCAGGGAACTAGGGGTTGCCAACCGTGTGAATTGCAATTGGCTCACGAACGACGAGTAAACCAACCCAACTGAATAAGGCGATTGGCCGGGGGCACGTGGCTGCGCGCGGCACGGCACGGAGCTCCGGATCGAACGCTCCCAGTTTGGTCCACGCGAGACCGGCACGGCGCACTCTGCCTCGCGCTTAGGGGTGGAAAAAAACTCGAAACTCACGAGTTATACGAGTACTCACACCTGCGGTAGGTGGCCAGCGCGCGCCGTGAGGCGGGTCCTGGTCCTCCTGGACCTTAACTGCCGTGCCGATCGGTGCTGTGGTGCATATACGCAGCAGAAAATGCAGTCTCTTTTTCTCAGCCAAATGTAACTGATGACAGCGCGTAGGCGTGCATCAATCAGCACGCAGGACAACCAGTCGCCCTCCAAATGCACCCATCCACAGAACCACCGGGAAATACTCCATCCAATAGCTTTTTCCTTCTTCTCCGGGGGTATGTTGGCCTCCAGGCATTCATGAGCAAGAGGAACTGCTAACCTAACCAAGATGCCTTGTGCACCTTCTCCTTGACCTTGGCGGCTTAATTGGCCTACCACTTGGATCGCGACCCCACTAGCTTGACGATGACATGAGACCTAAACTAAACGATGGCCTGTGCATGCACGCGTGATCGCATTATGCATCTTCCTCCCCGTTAATTTAGTTTCTGTACGTGAGGAGCCTACACCTCATCTCTTGGCAATGCGATCGAGTGTGGCTGTGTGTTGATCAGTGATCACATCACTAAACATATTCTATAGAGTGATAATTTACAATAAATTTGATTAACTAAAATATTTCTAATTAGTTCTAATGTAAATAAATGTATTAATAAAACCATATAATAGTTCATTAAATTCCAATTAATCAGCTATATTACGATTAATCGCTTAACGATATTAGTCCGTTCATCAAACGCATACCATTTTTCGCAACACTAAATCAATTGTGGCCGCGACGTAGTTGGCTGTGCTCGATGACATGCTCGCTGCCCTCGCGCTCACCCTGATGCCGACCTACGGCTCGTCCCGTCATCCCAAAAGCCCCTGGAGCTTCAGTCTCCATGACTGTACAAGCAGCGCTCGACCACTGGGTAATTGTGCCCCAAATGGCAGTTTGTCTGGCATAACGCCGCGCCGCACCGGGTCAAATTCTTCGCCTGAAGACCCTTCTTGTCCGAATCTCAGTTTAGAGGATCCACCACGATCCTCGGTTGTAAACTTCCCCCTCAGTTGTTCTTCTTTCTTTTTAGGTGCAGTCTCCTGCACTTTCTTTCGTTTCATTTCTCCCTGCCTTTTTTGGTCTTTCTGTAAACTGTCTCTTTTCCTTCTAATTTAATTCACGGCCTCGGCCGTGCCTTCAAAAGAAAAGGGAAAAAAAAAATTCTTCGCCTGCAACTCACGAACGAGCGACAGATTGCACGCAAAGTCCAACCTGCTCCGGAAGAACTTAGTCGGCATGCAGCAACGCCTGTGAGGTCTATGGATCCGGCGAAGAGGACGCTGACCATCTGTTCTTCACCTGCCTATTCGAGCAATCCTTCTGGGCCAGGCTGGACATCGCCCTCTCCAACCCCACTGCCAAAGAAGTTCCACGCCTGCGCTGCCCCCCATGAATCCCCGGCAAGCACCGGGAAACTTCGGCGACTCTGGAATCACGGACACGACGTGGTCTTCACTCTTCAGAGCGTGAGGATACAATACATCCCTCTCGGCGGAGAGAATGCTCCCTCGAGATCGTCACGTGGTTTCTGAAATAGTATCGAGGCAGAGAGTTTGGGAAGGATTCCACAGATTAAAGAATCGTGAGGTTACTTGTATGTAATTATTAGGATCCTAAATTTGAGGGATTACAATCTGGGAGATCTACACGATCTCTAACACTCTCCATAGTCTAAGCGGATGGTCGACAGATGCAAAGACTGAACCAAAAATCAAGAATCAGTTGATTAGGCATTCCTTTTGTCATGCCATCGATGAACTGGAGACTAGATGGCATATGCAAAACTGAAACATGACCAATAGAAACTTTTTCACAAATGAAGTGAATGCTGATATCAATGTGTTTGGTGCGGCGATGCTGCGCCGGGTTGGATGACAAGTAGATGACGCTAACGTTGTCGCAGTAGACGATGGTGATAGACTATAGGGGATGAAGAAGTTCATGCAAGAGTTGGCGAAGCCAACAATACTCAGCCACAGTGTGAGCAACATACCGGTATTTAGCCTTCGCACTGGAACGAGACACAATGGTCTGTCAATTGGAGAACCAGGAGATCAGGTTGTCGCCGAGGTAGACATAGTAACCAGATGTTGATCGACAGGAGTCGAGACATCCAACCCATTCCACATCGGAGTACGCGTGAGGGAGCTAGTCGACGTGACGTGAAGCTGGAGCCCGTAGTCAAGTGTACCATTGATATAGCGCAGTATACGCTTGATCAGAGGGCGAGGTGAGGCTCTCGTGGTGCGTGCATGTGTAAGCAGACCTGCTGCACCGCGTACGCAATGTCGGGTTGAGTCAAGGTAATGTACTAAAGAACACATGCAAGACTCCGATATTGCATGGCATCAGTGACCGGTGCCCCGGCGGTGGCAAATAGTTTGGTATGAGTGTCCAATTTTTGAACATTTCTCAAGCTTGATTATTTTCTAAAAATTTTATGAGAACATTAGTGTTGCATCAGGATCATCCACAAAAAAATTTAAAATTTACTAACGTGGTTCGAACCATTTTGCATTCGGTTGAAATTTGCTGATCAGTCTTTAGTAGCAATGTTCGAATTTTTGAAAATTTCTCAAGCTTGGCCATGATATAAAATTTTTCAAACATTTCTAACGTGGTTTGCACCATTTCAAGATTATCCACAAACATTTTCAAAAGTTTCTAACGTAGTTTGCACCATTCCCATTCGGTTGAAATTTGTCGGTCAGCATTTTATCTAGACAGTAGCACTATTAGAATTTTTAAAAATTCCTCATGATTGATTATCATATGAAATTTTTATAGAAATATTAGTGATGTGTCAGGACCATCCATAAAAAATTTTGAATTTTTTTGATGTATTTTGGACCAATTTTCATTCGGTTAAAAATCACCCAGATCTCAAAAATCTCAGTGGAAAAAATACTAGATTTGAATTTTGTTTTTTGGATTTCATTTGATTTCATCAAAAATAATGAAATCTCGGTAAAATTTCAAATTTTGGAGGATAACAAGATGAGAACTAAAAACGAAATTTGAAACCACTCCGATCGATCACATGAATCACTCACTATAACAAAGCACAAAAGCAAAAGACCAAAGAATAGATGGCAGAGTTGTAAAGATAGTTTGAACCCTCTTTTTTTTACTTTTGTAGAACAAACATTAGTTGCCCGGGTGGTACCCAACTACCCACTGATCAAAAGCTAGCAAGTACAGCATTGGTAGCAAGGCTGAACTTAGCACTTGTCAGGAAAGCAAAATGTGATGGTATCCATGTGCCAATCGACTAGTGACCACCAGTGAAAATGATTGCGATGTTTGCCCAAAGTTGGAGGCAATTGCAAGCTGTTAAGGTAGCTACTGACATCATAATTGATGCTTGATGCGTGGACCTTTCTATGGATCGGAGTAGTATCGTTTGGTTCCCTACCGCACCCCCTTTAATTAACTGTGTGATGTGCGCACAGTTGCAAATCAATTACCCTGTCTGTTAGGACAAGCTAATTAATCTAGTGGTTTGTAGCGGCATCGCACAGTAGCAATTTGCACCTCTGGGGCCCATTTTGAAAGAGGGCGGGGGCGGAGAAGAATATATGAAAAGCATCGATCCAAGTCAATGCTCTAACTCAGGAAATATTCAATCTTGCTTGGAGTAGTTTGAGTCAAAGAGCTTCTTTGGAACATGAGAATTTCGTACAAATCCTATGTATGAATTGTGAAATTCAAGTATTCTAAATCATCTACATAGATTTTAACTCTTAAAGGAGAAGCGATTGGCATCCCCTTAGGCCCTCCACATCGCCGTTTTGGCGAACCCCCTAGTTTTTTTAAAAAGCCTATGGGGTTTTAGGAATTTATGAAGAGATTCTGTGTTAGCGGTTTTACAAGAAGGCCCTTGGGTTCTGGAGGTCCTAGGTCGGTGGTTTTTACACGAAGGCCCTCGGGGTTATAAAATTTTACGAAGAGGTACTGCATTGGCAATTTCCGAAAAAAAACCTCGAGGCTCGGGAATTTACAAAGAGATCTTGCACCAGCGATTTGGGTATTGGAAATTGCGAGGTTTTCCTTGCAATCAGAGCGCTCGAACAAAATTCGCCAGACCCAGCGTAGCGCGCCATCCCATCCTAGTTATGTTTATTCATTCAAAACAATCCATCATGACAGATCAAATAATGTTTAAGTTGAATACCAATATAGAACAAGCTAAAAACAAAACACCAGCCCGCAAAATGCAACTAGACAAGCTGCATTAAGTTTTACTACCTCCGTTTTTTGACTTGTCATTTTAGATATTGACACACTCTCCAATATACATATTACACTTTTGTACTCGTTTCATGTAAAAGGGTTAACCTAAAGGTGTTGTGTTTGGACCCATCAATCATTATATACCACTACAACTCACTTTAGATAAGAAATATGGGACTAATCCCATCACAACACTACATGGGTCACATGCGTCTTCACATTCATGGCTGGGGTATTACACTCAACCCCCTTAAGGGCTGATGCCCTCAGTAGCACACCGTATACATGGCAAATGCCCAAAATTACCCCTTGGCACACGTCAGTGCATCTAGTGCCGGCACATATGCCATGCCATGTGGCCACTCCGGGTCCACATGTGCTATACGCCCACACCCCTATCCCGCACAAGCCCGTGCTGCGAAGGTTGATGCTCTAATTCCATCTATAACAACCTAGCTCAATTTGCTCAATGCCTAGCCCACCCATGGGACAGACCCGCGCACACATAGCACTTTACTTATACTTTCGTCATCGCTTTGTGTAAAATGGTTAACCTGATCTAGCAGGCATTATATACTACTATAACTTTAGATAAGCAACGTGGGGCTAATTTCATCACTACTCCACATGGGTTGTGTCGAGACTCAAACATGCAAATCCGGACCCTCTGTGTATTCTACACTAGTTCAGGACCACGCTAGTGCACAAAGTCTCAACATAGATGAATATCATAATCATGTAGAGCAAAAATATAAATAAAGACTTCAACTATTAATATAACCTCTTGAACAATCTTATGGTCAACTTACAATAATATGCTATGCAAGGCTTGGACTAGGAAAATAAGTAAAACTGTAGTGGATAAGATGACTTGTAGTAACCCTTCAATATGCCACAGACAACTGATAAGGTTTGCACCCTAAATGATCGTCTCCTTCTGGAATTCTTCCTCAAGAGCTGGTGTAGACTCCTCTCCAACTAGTATTTTGGATTGTTGCAAGGGGGTGACTACAACAAGCAATCAACAAGTTGTGCATAGAATGGAAGTTTATTATACTACATGCATGGCTTATTCCAAGTGAATAGCTGAATTGGTTCTTTTGCATTAAAGCAATATTTACAAATGAATAACATAAATATATTGAAAATCAGTCAAACAAATAATAACAATAATAATTTCTCAGTTAATTCACAAATGGCTTGGCTCACAACCTTAAATCAATTTCCACACTTATGTAGGCACTCTACCTCCATTTCCAAGTTTATTTTTATCAAAATCTAACTCTTGACAGTAATTCCCGAGCAATGTTCAATACCACGAACATGGCTATTGGAATAGGTTTAACACTCTGCAGAGTGTCGTGATTATGTGTTGAATTGTTTTTTTTTTTTGCATAAAATTCATATTTGCATGTGTTGCAAATAGTAGAACCTTATGCTTGCTTCTTAATTGATTTGGTTCTTTGCATGAAGCTATGGATTTGCATGTGCTGAAAAAGGAGAAAGTTCACGCATTTGTTTTTATGGTTGATCTTTGTGTGGAGCTAAGTATTTGCATGTGTTGCAAATAGAGAAAGCTTATGCATTAATTTTCTTAGCTTGTGACTAGTAGAGTTTGCAAATGTGTTTTGCAAATTGATCATCACAAGGCTAATAAAGATTCATACTTATTGTTTCTAAAATATGTTTTTGCAAAATATCGGTGTTTATGGTTCTTATCTTAGAGCATGAGATACACATTTACAAATGTGTTTTGCAAAGTATTATGATCATGTGTTGATCATCTCATGGCTCAAGATTTGATTTTAACTGAATAGATTTCTTATTTGCAAATGTATTTTGCAAATAAGCTAAAAGTTTATGAAATTGGTCATGAAGCACGTGTTAGCATTTGTAAATGTGTTTTGCAAAGTGTCGTGATCATGTGTTGATCATTACATGGCTCAAGGATTGACCTTGTAGACTCTTGGTTATCATTTGCAAACGAGTGTTGCAAATAAGTTGAAGTTTAAGTGAAATTCTTTGGAGTATGTGATTAATATTTGCAAATATATTTTGCAAAGTGTTTTAATCATGTGTTGATCCTCACATAGCTCAAAGAATTGATCTTTATTGATTTGGAGAAAAGTTTCTGTGTGAAACTTGGTCTTCTCCGTGTGAACGACACTACCACTTACTGAGATCGGTAGTACCGTTGGGCTGGCAATACCGCTTATGGGAGCTGGTACTGTCACTCGGTCGGTTCTACCGCCCCAATGACAGTGGTAGTTATTTTTTAGTAGGCATGTTTTTGTGCCCATAACGTGGCCGTCACTATCGGGCTCAAGGAGCAGTACTACCAGAGGTGCAGTAGTATCGGCGCCTAGTAGCCAGTAGTTATTTTTCAGAGAAGGGTTTCCTGGAATTTTGCTGAGGCCGGCAATACCGCTGGTGGAGGCTGGTACTACTTCTCGAGCGATACTACTGGGCCTAGTTGGGCAGTAGTACCAGATTTTTTGTGCAACGCCTAGTTTTTCAACCGTTGGGGTCGAGGTCGGCACTGCTGGGCCTCAGAGGCCGGTAGTGCCAGATTTGCTAGTTTTTGTCCGAATTGCCCCCAAACGGCTAGTTTTCTTGTTCGAAGGGGTCTCCTGTTCTTCCATCAAATATTTTTGTACTGTCCAAACCAGTAGAGCACAAATTGTAGCGGGCACACTCGGCTTTGCAAGGAAAGACCTACCCATTCAATACCAGGGAGCGGGAGGCTATAAAAGGAGCCTTGGAGCTGTACATGTGTTGCACTCTCTCTTGTGTGCTCTTGAGCTAGAGTGAGCCACTCCACACAATTGTGCATGTGTTGCAAATTGTGAATGAGGAGTGAAGCTTCTAATTTGCATGTGTTGCAATTAGAAGTTTATTGTGGTCTTTATACGTGTATTGCACTTAGAGGAGAGCCTTGTGCATGTGTTGCATTATGTGATCACAATTTGTGTATGTGTTGCACTTGGTGAGGTTCAAGTTAGATGTTTGACCTATTACTCTTAGTGTTTGCAGATACCAAGATGGCGTAGTGGTGTCATGCGCAGTGACCTTGTCAAAGGGGATTGTGAGAAGGCTTGGCAAGTCTGTGAACGTCAGAGCTCGTCTACCTAGAGGGGGAAAGAGCTACCACTAGTGGATTCGAGGTGAGTGCTTAATTCATGGAGTCGATCCAATGTGTTTGGACTAACCTCAACGTGGACTGGGGGAGGCCGTCAAGTCTCCGAACACCACGGTAAAAAGTATTGTGTCTCATTATGGTTTGCTTTCTTGTGTTCATTTTTATATTAAAGCAATTTACATTCACTGAATTAATTTGATTGATTACTTTGCAACCTTGATTAGAGACATAGATAGTTAGTGCACTTAGTAAGCTTAGTTGATTTAGGCTTTGATTGTCAAAACCTTAGTATTACGCTTCCGCAATTTATATTATATTTTGACATAGGCGATTGTTAATTAGTAATGAGAATTTTTAAAACCGCCTATTAACCCCTTCTAGTTGGCATCCTTGACCTCACACATAGACCTTAACATTCGCGAACATGGGTATTACATTTATATATTAGTAAAAATTATTAAAATTATAATAATATGAAAGTATTTTTTATGGCACATCGAGTGATATCCTTTTCATATGAAAAATTCATATACTTCTTTGCACAATGATCAAAGATTTAAAAGGTTAACTTACTAAAACATCATTAAAAAATAATGAAGAGAGTATCTGCCTATTGTTTACCTTCCAGATATCAGTAGTCTAGTAGTAAATGCACCGCTAAATTACTAGTGTTAAAGTCTATAGTTGTATGTACTACTGCAATATCTATGAAAATAAAAATAACTGTGATATTTAAGGTACCTCATTCGCTTCAAGAGCAGGAAAATTCCACAATAATTCTAAAAATAAAAAATCTAGGAATTCTCATATTAATCGAAGAAAAAGGTAATGATCTCCACAACTTATTTTGACAAGATCGTATTATAACGGTGCAGATTAATTACATATAAAATATTAGAGTTATATAATAAATACAATTGTATTTCAATTATAGAAAATATAGTTGTATATAAAAAATACTTGTATCATAATATATAGCAGTATAGCTGTTTAGGTAAATCTGCTTGTTTAGATCATTGATGGTTGTTTGATAATTTGCAGACAAAGTACAACCAAGGTTCAAAATCCCGATGAGATTTCGCAAGATTTCAGCGAAATATTTTTTTTTAAAAAAAAAATCAAATTTCTACAATACTTAAAATCTTGATGATATTTCGATAAATGTTTTTTTGGCCAGATTTCTATGTTTTTGTGCTGGGTTTGGGACCAATTTTTTTTTATAGAGAATTAGAATGTCATTTATGAAGAATATATATAATTTTTTGCAAAAAAATATGTCTATATATATACAAATTATATATATGCATGTGATGTGATACATCTTTTGTTAATAGAGAGTAGGTGCATGCTGTGTTTCAACAAAAAAAATAAGAATTCTATGACTTATGTTATCAAGATATTTTTTCATTATTTTCTGATTTTTTTTTCATTTTTTCTAGCCGCGAGAGACCATGTTACAGTATTTTGCACTATCATAATTTTTGAAAAAATTTCAAGCTTGACCATCATCTAAAAATTTTATGCGAATATTAGTAATGTATCAGGACTATCCACACAAATTTTTTAATGTGGTTTGAACTATTTTTCATTCGGTTGAAATTTGCTGGTCAGCCTTTAATAGCGCTGTCCGAAATTTTAAAAATTCCTCAAGCTTGATAACCATCTGAAAATTTTATGAAAATATTTATGGATATGTCAGAATTATGCATAATTTTTTTTAAAAGTTTCTAACATGGTTTGCACCATTTTCCCTTATGTTGAAATTTACCGATTAGCCTTTTATCAGGATAGTAGCACTATCAGAATTTTTAAAAATTCGTGAGGCTTGATTATTATCTGAAATTTTTATAGGGATACTAGTGGTGTCAGGACCATCCAATTTTTTAATTTTTTTAATATCGTTTGAATCATTTTTCGTTCAGTTGAAATTTATCGAAATTTCAGCAATTTCGGAATTTTGGCTAAAATTTTGGAAATCTCGGTACAAAAATTTCATATTTAAAATTTACCTTTTGAACTTTTTCTAAATTTTATCTAAAATAAAGAGATTTCATTAAAATTTCAGAATTCTAAAGGTGAGAAGATATTTTCGTAATTTGGAACCTTGAGAGCATCTCCAATAGTTCCCAAAACTTATTCTCAAAATCATTTTTAGGAATAAATAAAAAAATTACCGCTCCAACAGTTACCCTGTTGGAATCCCAATCTCTCTGCACGCCCAAAAACTCCGGCCGAAGTGGTCAGATATTGGACGCTCGTGTGCTTTCCCAATCACTATTTTTTGGGGGGAAAATAGGAACTGTTAGAGAATGGTCTTTTTTTAAGGTTCAAAAACTCTAGGAAGCTCCCAATCCAGAGTTATTGGAAGTCAAATTATAGAAAACCGTTGGAGATGCTGGGAGTACAACTTCCACGAGCATTACACAAGATCCGTTGATAATGGAAAAGATACTGGTACATGTTGTTTACTCTTACAAATCCGGCCCCACATGTCGGAGCCTCAGAGGCACCAACCCTTTCCCCAGCTAGCCCACACTGGTCACGTTCAGGGGCAAACCCGTCATCTACCAGCTACAAGGCTAAAACCCATCACAATTCACACGCCACGCGCCCACTTCTCTTAAACGCACAGCGAGTCCGCACACAGGCGCACCCGCCGCAACACTTCTCCCGGGGGCGTCACACTCGCACAGCCACACTGCACAGAGAAGGAGCGCGGGGAGGGAGAGCTCAGCTGCTCAGGGTCGGGCGCTCGGGGCGCGCTCGCCGGCCGGGAGGGGCAGGGGGCGGTGGTCGTCGGCCGGCGCGCTCACCGGTGGCGGTGGGAGCGCGCGGCGGAATGCGGGCGTTTTCCAGGAGGGATCGGGCCGTTTCTTGGAGCGATTCTTGGTGCGGACCTGCGTGATTCGGCGCTTTGACCCTGGTTGGCGACGGAGAGGCTCGACCCAGAGGCGAACGGCGGCGCCTTGCAGGGGGCAGTTTCTTGATTGGTGCGGCCGCAAAGGTCGGAATTCTCTTCCCGGGGGCCGTTCGTGTTGGTTCTTTGAGTGCTGGATTTCCATGGGGAGGAGCATCGCGCGAGTGGAGTGCAGCTCTGGTCGCAAGATTGGAACTTGGGATGGTTTTTTGCGAGGTATGGCGTAATTCAGTTTTTTTCTCCCCAGTTTCTGCTTACTGTAAAAACTATTTTTTAGGGGTAAAAATCATGCTTGAGTATAATGTAGTTTGTTCCTGTCGTTTCTGTTGCAGCAAATCACGATTTCGTAAATTATGGCTGGTCGCTTGTTTGACGCGATCTTTTTTCTTTATAAAAAAGAAAAAGAGGATGTATGCGTATCGTCCTTTTGTTAGCGTTTAGGAGTTCAACACGCTCTAGTGTTGTACTGTGATTAATTACTGCCATTTTTAGCTCCCATTATTAGATTTGGTAGTTACTTAATCTTGGTATTCCACTGACCATTGCTGCACCTGTAAAACCTGGAACTGTAAAATACACAGTAGGTCAGAATGTCAGATACGTGCAAGCAGCAGATTTTACTTGTGCGATTCCCAAACTTGAGGCACCAGTTGAACATGAAAGCACGAACTCGTATAGTCTCACTGTTGCAAGAAAAGTACTAAGCTTCTACTGTTGCAACAGTTGTATGGAGCTTGAGACAGTGATAGCTTTTACTTTGCACATTCGTCCTATGGTGTGAAACGTGAGATGCCTTGGTCTCTCTCGCATCGTGCGACCCATTAACGAGCAGAGCCCCACTCTTCCCCCCCAAACCCTCATCTTTTCTTCTCCCCTTTGGTTTCTTGCATCTCAGACCACCTGCTTTATGTGCTGGACTTTTGGTTTCGTGCCGTTACCTTTTCCCAAAGCATTTGGTTTGGCCCTTCAGAAAACAACTGCATTAGGTATTTAGGTGTAGTAATCGAGTCTAGGTTTGGTTCTCCGAAGTGCAGATTTTGTGCAAGGGAGTTCACCAATGTGCTATGCCTTTCCTTCAGAAATTTGTAAGTCCCGTTGGAACAGTGTCTTGTCACTATCCTTCTGTCCATTCTGGTTACGACTAAGCGCATTGTTTAGGCGCGGTGGATATCTTGTGAAGACAATGGAGTTATCCTTTACAGAAAAGGCTAAAGAGAGATGGCTACTTTATAAAAAGATACGTAGGTTTCGTTTTATATGGCGCATGATCCCAGCTGCCCCATCTCAGAAAAAGCTCGAGATAAACCGGCACAGATTAGCTTGGGTGTGGGTCTTTTGGTTGAGACTAAAGAAAAGATAAGAGGGGTCATTCTGTTTTTGTGTTTCCTTCGGGAGGGGGGTTTGCTATGGAGCAGTTGAGAAATATAATGGTCCCCTGCACATGTCATTTTGCCATGAATTTGTGCTTTGTTCCAAGGATGAGCTTACACCGGCTTTAGATGTCAATAACGAGAATCAATTATGGTGCAAAGTGGGTTCCTCATTATGCTGAGAGAGAGCTGGTGGTGCAGGGGCTCTTAAATATTGTTGGAATTCCCAAAGAAAGCTGTATTTTCTTTAGTTCCTCATTATGCTGAGAGAGAGCTGGTGGTGCAAAGTGGGTTCCTCCATCCATGATCTGTGCAGATCTGCTTCCCTCTCTCCCGACCGACGCCCGACTTTCTCCTCTGTTCCTCAAACTTTGCTCTGCTTTGCTTCACGCTCGGCCGCCCCGCCCGACGCCCGGTCCACCTCCTCCCCTCCTCCTCCTCGTCGCCACCACCTGGCCCGACGCCTGGACGCGCCGACACGCCCCGATGCCTGGCTTCTCCGCTGGGCCACCGCGCCGTGCGCCGTGCCTGGACACGGCGAGAGGTGTCAGACGCGCGTCGCACCTTGTCGGACACGAGTCGATGCTCCAAAAAAATTTTGGACACACTTGTCCCAGTAACACTGATTTGCTCTAGCAGGACCAGGAATATGATATAAAATCAGACCCTGGTTCGGAAAGATGAAATGGGGGAATGCTTCTTGTAAGTTGAAAACTATTAATGAACAATTCCACATTTCTCTTGGTAGTGTTGTGTGATTGGGTCCTTTATAGAACATTGCAATGGCAGAAGGAAAGAGTTACACCTCTGTTGCCTTTTTTTCAAGATTTCTCCAGCATACATTTTTTCCCAGTTAGGTGCTTGGTTACTTCTCTTTTGCCTTTTCTTTATGATTCCTGTTCCTTATCCAAAATCCTTTGCATTTCTTATATTTTTCCCACTTAAAAGACTGAACAGTTATACTATGGTCTTGATTCTCAATGTTATGAACCACTCTCTTGAGTCTTGACTTTTGCTTCCTTTTTATGTGGCAGGAGTGAAGTACTGATGGGGATTTTTCGATTATGATTCTGGTTATCCTTGTTCTTCCATCCAACTCTAACAATGCAGCATCTTATGCTCGTAGCTTTTCTTTCTGCTCTTCTTTTCTTTCTGCACCTTCCTTGTGCCATAGGCGCTGACCTGAACTCTGACAAACAGGCCCTTCTTGCATTCGCTGCATCTCTGCCCCATGGCAGAAAGCTCAACTGGACTGTCACAACCCAAGTCTGCACATCTTGGGTTGGGGTTACATGCACACCGGATGGGAAGCGTGTGCGTGCACTTCGGTTGCCTGCAGTAGGACTCTTTGGTCCTATCCCCTCAGATTCACTTGGCAAGCTTGATGCCCTAGAGGTGTTGAGCCTTAGATCCAATCGTCTTACTATTGGCCTCCCCCCTGATGTAGCATCCATTCCTTCCTTGCATTCTCTTTACCTTCAGCACAACAACTTGTCTGGGATAATACCAACTTCACTATCTTCCAATCTAACATTCCTAGACCTGTCGTACAACTCATTCGATGGAGAAATCCCATTGAAAGTGCAAAATATCACTCAACTTACTGCGTTGCTTCTCCAAAACAATTCTCTTTCTGGAGCCATCCCTGACCTTCACCTCCCCAAATTGAGACATTTGAATCTGAGCAACAATAACCTGAGTGGGCCCATACCACCTTCCCTGCAGAAGTTCCCAGCCAGTTCTTTCTTGGGGAATGCTTTTCTATGTGGATTTCCGTTGGAACCATGTCCAGGAACCACGCCTTCTCCTTCTCCGATATCACCATTGCCCCAAAAGACCAAGAAAAGCTTTTGGAAAAGGCTTAGCATTGGTGACGTAATTGCAATGGCTGCTGGAGGAGGGGTATTATTGTTGATTTTGATTATCATACTCTTGATATGCATTTTCAAAAGAAAGAAAGACGCAGAGTCTCGCACAGCTTCGTCTTCATCCAAAGGAAAGGCTGTTGTAGTTGGAAGAGGTGAAAAATCCAAGCAAGAGTACAGCAGCGGTGTTCAAGAAGCGGAGAGGAATAAATTATTTTTCTTTGAGGGTTGTTCTTATAATTTTGACTTGGAAGATCTCTTAAGGGCCTCAGCTGACGTCCTTGGAAAAGGAAGTTATGGGACCACCTACAAAGCTGTTCTTGACGATGGCACAACAGTGGTGGTCAAGAGACTGAAGGAAGTGGTGGCGGGAAAGAGGGATTTTGAACAGCAGATGGAGATGATTGGCAGGATTGGCCAGCACCAGAATGTTGTTCCATTGCGTGCTTACTATTTCTCCAAGGATGAGAAGCTATTGGTGTATGACTATGTCCCGCCCGGTAGCCTTTCTGCGGCTTTGCATGGTATGTTGTTTATTTCGAGTTCCGACTCATCTATTTGAATCATTAGGACTTTCATTGCCTGTTACAATTCTGTTTTCAATTTTGTGTTTGTTTGTGGTAATTGAAGCTATTAACTGAGTCCAACTGGAAATGTAGATTACTAAATTAGATGTTTGGTAAATAGTTAAAGATTGCTGGGTGAGCAAGTATTGAATATTCAATCTTTTTTCTGGGTACTTTGACAGTTCCATAGCTAGTCAGACTTCAAGAACTGATAATGCCGCAGACTAACCTTTTATTTAGAGAAATTTTATGGTGGATTATACATGTAATATAAAATGTGTAGTAGAAATCACATCTAACCGTTGATTTGTTAAGGGTGTTTCTACTACTCTATTACCAGGTGTAGTATATGTAAACTCTAGTTAATCTGATTCATTGGATCGAAAAGAATGAACTATTCATATTCAATTTAGTGTACCGTAAAAGAGCTCTTTATTTATCCCATTGTCTTTAGAAGCTTGGTTAAAATCATGAGATGGAAACCGGAACTTTAGACCCAATTTTGGTAGTTGCTTTCTGGCATAGTGAGGTTGGCTTATGTTGATTCTTTTGAAATCTCGAAGTGAACAATCAAGAAAACCATATGTATATATATGAAATTATGTGTTACTTTGCTTTCAGTACGCTGTTGCAATTTTTTTTTTGAATAAGATGATTATAAGATGTATAATTTCCTTACATACTATGTCAAAGTATATATTCCTTTTTGATTTGCTGGTTATTATTTGTGGGTCTCTACTGCTATTCTGGAGTTGCCATGCAGAGTCTGAGAGAATTGCTTTTGTAGGTAGAATGTTTGCAGAAGAATAGGTGGTGGTCTTATAGTGCCTTGGTTTTCCGTTACCTATTGTGAGGTGTCACACCAATATTGACTTGCAATCTTCCAACACTTACATGAATAACTTTTATTGCACAAATTGTGAGTGCAAGGATGGAGAACGGGTATGCTACTCTAGTATAAAATCAAAATTTTCTACCGCGTAACCAAGGAACCACCGCAAGTTATAGATTACGGAATTACCACTAGACATGCAGACCTGTAGTGAAAGTAGAGTCGATGTAGCACGCTGGTGCGGTCATAATCGTACTAGCCTCGTGTCTCCTTCAACAGCTCTTCCTGACCGTCACAGGTTGCGGATTGTCCTCGTGACCGTCACAGGTTGCGAATCGTCCTAGCGTTGAAGCCTCGCAGCAATGCCTCCAAAGTATCCACACGTATGGGGTAGGAACACGACTTGCCGGAGTGCTAGCGCCAGCTACATGGTTTTGGGCGAAGGAGGTGTGGCGGCTAGAGTTTCGGGAATTCCTATATTGCCTCAACCCTAAAGCCAACACCCCCTCCTTTTATATAGACGCCTCTTAATAGGTCTCTACATTAGAGGCCCATTAGAAACTCGTAGCCCATTAGAATTCGGATTACCATCCGAACTAAGTCACAACCTTTTAAGTGCGCGACCCTATAGGTTCACATATAATTGGACATGACCCGAGTACTCTTACTCGATCATTAATCGGTAGCGGTCCCTAGTAGAACGTGCCGACTCCCAAGGATATGTAAAGATCACATCGGACAAATCTTAACAATACTTAGTTATATGCATTTCCCTTTGCCTCATGATATCGGTCAATCTCAAGGCGAGTACATGTCATCCTTGTTTAGTTAGGTCGATCAATCTTTGTCGATTATGTGACTCAGAATTCCCGACTACGGTTAGCTCTTTAACCGCCTGTAGCATGGCCATGTATTTCCGGAATCCGACCACTCGAGTGGCTTAGAGATATCTCTCCCGTTGTATGGAGGGGTCAATCCCATCTTGATCGACCATGCCTCGCAGCATGCTTCACGACAAACCAGAAAGCCACCTTTTTAACTACCCAATTACGGAGAAGCATTTGGTAACCCTAAGTAAGTCACTATATATCTCGAGTACATGCATCAACCTCAAGGTTAAGGATATAGCATCCACATTGTATATGAGACCAACTGATGACAAGTAAGATTGAGAAGTGCTTCTATGCTCTTCCTTTTAAAAGTTGCACAACTATTAAAACATGAATGAAGGGTAGATGGTGATTACTTACCCCTTCGCTTGCTTCAAGATTTGTGCAATTTGTACTAGAAGGAAAAGCATAGAAGCACTGCTTAGTAAGATTACAATGTTCTCACAGTGTCTCAAGGTGGGTTAATCCAACTCCATGTTCTCTAACATGTTCCATATTATTGATTTGATATCTCCATATCCATGGCCCGTGAAATATGGTCATCAACCAATACATATGTTAGTCTATATGTTTCCTTATCGACTAGAGATCACTTTAAAATAATCATTACAAAGTCATATATAGAGTTTCATAAGCAAGTCACATACTTGCTAATAAATAATAATGATATTATTCAAGGAACAAGACAATAAATCATAAACATAAGGAAATATAATCATCTCTATGATTGTCTATAGAGCATATCTCCAACAGCAAGTAGGTGTGGTGGGGTTGGACAGGGTGTTACATATCTATGATTCAAGTATTGACATTATTGCTTGTGATTTGCACCTAGCGCTGACCTGCAAAGTGTGTAAACACAACAGGAGGGTGTAGAATGTTGACATGCTTATAACGTAATTTCATAACTATTGCAGTTTGTTCTTATTTCTATTTCCTCCAATTTGTTGCAAGTATCTCGGATGTATTCTGAATTGCCTGGAAACCAAGAATTTTGTCGGTCAATAAGGATCTTAGGAGCGTTGTTGTAGCATTTCCATGGTTCTTTACTTCTTTTCGTTCCACCTGTATTGCCAACTTATTATCCGGAAGTATAACTGTACGACTAACTTGCTCATTAATGTGTACATGTATTGAAACGAAATTACATGATCGCAGACTTATGGTTGATTATAATTTCTCAGGGAATAAAGCTGATGGAAGAGCTCCATTGGACTGGGAGACGAGAGTAAAGATATCTCTGAGTGCTGCACGTGGAATTGCTCATCTTCATACCGAGGGAGGTGGAAAGTTCACCCACGGCAACATCAAGTCATGCAACATCCTTCTTTCACAGGAACTCAGTGCTTGTGTCTCCGAGTTTGGCCTTGCACACCTCATGGCCACCCCTCATCCTCCTCCACGGTTCATTGGATACCGTGCACCAGAGGTCCTTGAGGCTAAAAGGCCAACACAGAAATCCGACGTCTACAGCTTCGGTGTACTTCTCCTTGAGATGCTAACCGGGAAAGCCCCCCTTAGATCACCGGGACGTGAGGGTTCCATCGAACACCTCCCCAGATGGGTGCAGTCAGTGGTTCGAGAAGAGTGGACCTCCGAAGTTTTCGATGTCGACTTGTTAAGGCATCCAAACATTGAGGATGAGATGGTTCAGATGCTCCAGCTTGCAATGGCTTGCGTTGCCATTCTTCCTGACCAGCGGCCTTCGATGGAGGAGGTGGTCAGGAGGATTGAGGAGATCCGGAACTCCTACCCTGAGACGAGGACGTCCCCTGAGGACAAGCCAAAGGTGGAACCCATCCAAATCACTTGATGGCACAGCAATAACATTCCATTTGAGAGTTGAGACAGAATAGGTTTGATAGTTTCTGCCTGCCAAAGTTGATAGTTCTGTGTCTACTGAAGCTTTTCTGTTGATGTCTGATCATTCTTTAGGTAATTCTTGATTTCATGGTGTGAGTCCTGGTGATTGTTTCACTTCAGTAGCTCTGCTGATCATCATAGGGTGTCATGGTGGTATGATGTCATTTGACCTGACTCTTTGGAGTATGGTTCGTTGAATGGGCATTCTGCTTTGTCACTTGCCTGTGAAATTTTCTCCTAATGCTTGGATTAAGTAATAAGTATTCCTGGGTTTTCTTGAAGGCACAGTTATTTACAACGAAAGCGAGAATGCTTTGTGACAAATGCTACCAACAATTCAAATCAAATCGCTTGCTGCTGCCTTTATTGACAAGGTTGGTCTCCTGAAGAGAAGTGACCAATACTCTCTGAACGGATCCAATACGGTCCAAAATGTTGACGTTTCATCTTCCCATTGGCGTATACTTTCAGTAAATATCAACTCAACAATGTTCAAGCTTCACTCTTTTCTACTGATTCATCACGTGAAACAACGCATTCAGACTCTCTTTTTTTTCAAGATTACATGCGTACTCTTTTTATCCCTACATGCTTACTATTACAGAGTCATCTCAACTGTGTGGAATCGCGATGGCATGTTCATAGATAGCACGGCAAGTAGGGGTGGAAACGAGCCGAGCCGAGCCGAGCCCGGCTCGGCTCGGCTCGGTGCGGCTCGGTCTAGTGGCGAGTCGAGCCAGGCTCGGCTCGGCCCTGAGGCGAGCCCAAAAAACCGGCTCGGCTCGGCTCGGGCTCGGCTCGCGAGCCGGCTCGTTGGCTCGCCGAGCCAGAACATTTTCTCAGAAAATTAAGTATTTATACAATAATTCATATATTTGCAGTGAATAATATTAACTTACTAGTTACTACTAAATAATAGTAGTTGCTTAGTTGCTCTATATCACACTTGTAGGACATGGAATTGTCTCAACATCATCTTTTTCCTAAAAATATAAGTCATTAATCATACTAAATTCACTTTGCATGGGGGGCCACAGAGCCAATTTGGCTCATGAGCCGAGCCGGCTCGGTGTTTTTGCGAGCCTGAAAAGTAGGCTCAGCTCGAGCCCGAGCCGAGCCACGAGCCTGTGCGAGCCGAGCCAGGCTCGGGCGAGCCCGAGCCGAGCCACGAGCCACGAGCTTTTTTTCCAGCCCTAACGGCAAGTTAGCAAATTCGCTAACTGCCGGACGTGATACAAACTCTGGAAAATCTTCAACCTATACGCATGGGCTCGAAGACTCCAAAGCCACGCCAAACTTTGCGAGTTCATGCGCTAACACATTACATCCTTTAGGACAAACTATTACCTCGACTTTATCAAAACCATTCACCACAAAATAGTTTAGCTCCTTTAACAATTGCATCACTTAGACCAAAGTACTCTCTTTTTTTCTCAACTAAACAAAAATACAAGTTAAAAGCATTAGTATCAATAATAACCTGACGAATATGACATTTAACTTTAGAGGTTTTCCCGCGTGTGTATGCACTATCCCTACTGTCCAACAGGCTCCGAGTTTGTTCTCCCTTTTCTCTCTCCTTTCTTTAGAGTGGGGATGTTCTCCCTTTTCTCTCTCCTTTCTTTAGAGTGGGGATTGAGGGAAGAGAGGGGTGAAGGAAGCGCACAAATCTTGGAGCACAATAAAATCGGTGTATGTACAAGCGGTTTTGATATTTAGATCATGTTTGGCAGAGCTCCAGCTCCACCAGATTTGTGGATCTAGTAGATCTAGGTATTCCTTGCTCCATTAAGGGTGTGTTTGGTTGCCTGTACCAAGTGGTACATGTATGAGATGGTTCAAGAAAAAAACCATCCATGTGTTTGGTTGCTTGAATGGAACCATCCCATCCTGGATCAAGTGGTACAAATTTAAGGAATATTCCCTCTAGATGCTGAACCATTCCGTTCACCCAAAATAATGGAACCAAATGGTACAGGACCATTCCATCCCTTTCAACCTCATCCCACGAACCAAACAGGACTTTAATTTCCTAACATTCAACCTAAATCCGTGGAGTTGAAGCTATGAGTATATTAATAGTGTTTAGGTGGGTCATTTTGTTTACATTTTAGAATAAAAATATAAACTTAATTCACTTTATTTTTGCCTACAAGTTTCGAATTTGATATGGAGCTGTGATTTGGAGATCTGCCAAACAGGACTTTAGTTAACATAGGAATAAAAAAGCTGTAGATGCCAATAATTAAACAAAAATATTGTGAAACAAAGGTAGTATCTTTTTTACCTATTGTAATAAAACCTACTAGATCCATAAACAATCTAATTGTTTTACAACAAGAGTTGTACAACAAAATTGAAGAGAATATATTCCTTTTTACAAGATTTAGCATTTGATTTTGAAAAAAATAAATGAAGACCAAAAAATGACGATATGTGGGCCTTTAGCAGACCGACAGTGTGGCGGGGGGTGGCACCGTTGACGTCGCGGCCTCGCGGGTCGGACGATGGCAATGGGCAGTGGAGGTCAGTGAGAGGGGCGATGAGATGAGAACGATTAGGATGTGGCGAATCCTGCGGTGTAAGCAGCCATATACGAGGGGAAATGACGATGTGTGGGCCTATAGCTGGAGAGGAGGAAGAATGGGAGGCACGATGGCAGCTCACCAGAGAAGAGGAAGAAGGGCAAAGGAAGTGAGGCAGGAGTGACGATGGAACGTCAATGGGCAGTGCCGGCACCGAAGATAGCGACAATGGCTAGGGTGGGCTATGGCTAGGGTTAAAGAGAGGTAATGGATAGAAGGAATATATATATACGATGTGGAGAAGAAATATGATCATTTGACTAGTCACGACGTCTCATATCATCATGTATCAGTAATAGTAATATTTATCTAAATTTAAAATAATGATATATAGAAGAGAGGTGCTTCTATGCTCTTCCTTCTAGTACAAGTTGCACAAATCTTAAAGCAAACGAAGGAGTAAGTAATCACTATCTACCCTTCATTCATGCTTTAATAGTTGTGCAACTTTTAAAAGAAAGAGCATAGAAACACCTCTCTAGATAGAATCACCCATCAAAGAAAAAAACACATAAGGCTCCGCTCCTGTCCTGTCCTCTCGCTCTTGCTGCAAAAGGTGGAAACCTTCGCCGCAACCCACCCCAACTCCTCGCCTTCCTCCTTCGCTTTTTCGCGTGCCTTTTCTTTTGCCCCCCGCTTCGACCAGATCGGTGCGGGTAAGCTCCGGCCCCTCCCGCTCCGGATACGTCCCCTTCGATGCGTGTTTTTTCCTCGAATTTTTTGGTTGCTACGACGCTGTTGCCTCCGGTAGATCTGCGCTTTGGTTCGATTTGGCAAGCGCCGCGGCGGCATCGCGGGGGTAGGGTCGTGATTCGGAGGAGGGTTTGTGGGTTGGGAGTTCGATTTGGTGCGTGGTTGCCTTGGCCCGTTGGGTGAATGGTGTTGGGACTCGATGCGTTCGATCTTACGTGCGTCGTAGTTGGAATGATTTGGTCGTTCGTGCGAGATTTGTGGTCATGAATAGGTACAAGTTATTCGCTTGTTTGTTGTGTATGGGCTGTATCTAAGAATTTTAGGGATCGCTCGTGCAGACTTTGATGAAATCCTGAGATGATTGAGGCTGATCTCTGGGATGCGTGGAGTGATGCACTGATTTCACATCAGTGCCAGTTGTGCAGTGGTTTCTCATGAGAAGGGCTTGGTTTGTTGTTACTTGTAGCTCGGTCTGATGACTTCCTGCAGGACATGGGCATTTAGGTCGTGTGATTATGAAACATGACTACAAGTATGTTGGTACGCCGGGCTGAACTGCTAATTCTGGTAGATTTCTGATGGATAGCTTGGCGCCCAGAGGGAAATGTTTGGAGTGATATAAGAATTACGAGGTCATGTCGTCATCAGGTTAACAAAACTGTTTTCGAATTGAAATTCGAGATCCCGGCGGTACCGGTTTTTCTCGCGAAAAACAAGCGAAAATCGTCAAAAACTGAAGAGTTTCGAAACCGAGCGTTTGAACAAAAACAATTCAAAACAGGTTCCAAAAAAAACGAAAACCGGTTGGTTTTCTCGAAAAACCGCTGGGCGAGTTGAACCATTTGGGCGACCGATTTTTTGAGCAGTTTTCGTCAATTTTTGTCGAAAACCGCTCGGTTTGCACCGGTTTACATCACATAAAATTTTTCTAATTTTTGGAATTTTTTTTTGAATTGGACTGGTTTACCGACCGGTTTAGGGTTTCGAAAAACCGCGTTTTTGTCGGTTTTGTGAACCCTGGTTGTCATCATGGAGTATCGGGTTGTTTGATTACCCAGCACTAAACTGTCATCTTTTGGATTTTTTTTCTTTAGGAATTATAATTTGGTTGTTGCAAAGGTTGTTTTATCAGCAGTAATGATTTTTTGGTTCTGAGTTTTGACTATGAGTTGTTCATATCGAGGAGATTACTTTATTGTGCCTGTTGGACGTTACAAGTGCCATTGACAATCGCTCAATCTGATGGCTAAGCGTTCGTTTAAGGGTCTGTCAAGAATTGTAGCATAGGTATTGGAGTTCAGAAAAGTAGAAAATTAATTGAGACATTGACCGAAATGTGGATTTCTCTTGACCTGATATTTGTCTAAAATAGGTGGTGGTTCTGACAAACATCATAGTTAATTCTGGGGTCATAGCTTGGGTGCAGTAAATTTGCTTTATCAGTTAGTATGTTGCCCCTCCCTCTTGTAGGTTCAAAATGACCAAAACAACAAAGTGAAGTCAATGTTAGGCTTACTCTTGGAGCACGTGTGTTAGGGCTTACTCTTGAACGATGCCTAGAAAATTTTGTGTTTGTTTCTTGTGTTGGCAATTTAGTGAATTCTCTGCAACGCCTGACTAACATAATTTTACTGTCATTCATCACTTCCAACTCTGCTTTTCAATATGCAAACAGATTGGACTGATTACAATTTCAATGCTATATAAGTATGTATACTATATACATTGACTATTCATTTTACTTAATTCTTAATATATGACAACAGGGGCTTATCATGGCTTCAAAGCGTATCCTCAAGGAACTGAAGGACCTGCAGAAAGATCCTCCCACATCATGCAGTGCAGGTTTGATTATTAGTAGAACTATGGATGATTATATATGATGTCATCTGTTATGCCATAAACTCCATTGGACACTTTCCATTGGATGTGATGTCATGTCATCTAGACATGTATAAACTCCATTGGACACTCCATTTCAGCTGTTATGCCATAACAGACTTATCTTCTTCTTTTTTCACGTTTCACCCTGGCATGGCATCTCATGAACTGCAATTTTCATTTGTACATTGTTCAGGCCCTGCTGGTGAGGATATGTTTCATTGGCAAGCAACAATTATGGGACCACCCGACAGTCCCTATGCTGGTGGTGTTTTCTTAGTGAACATTCATTTCCCTCCAGATTACCCCTTCAAACCTCCAAAGGTGAGGAGCAGCTTCTTTTTTGAAAACCCTCGCTTTTATCCACTCTGGTTCGTGTATTATGTGTGCTCTGCCTAGCTTCAATAATCCCGGACAACTTTAACCAGGCAATTTATCTGTAGTTTCTTTTTATCCTGCTCATGATCATCTTTTTGGGGAGATTGATCATGTAATGTTATCCCTCCTGATATGTGCTGTATTACTACCCTGTTGATACTTTTCTCCATGTTCTATTCATGGTATCATTGTAGTTCTTTTATTTGCTGCCATAAATGCATCTTAAGTTATACCTGTTGTGCATTGTTGCCTGCACCATTCTTGTGTTGGATGCAGTGGATCAGTTGTTGCATTCTTTCACAGTAGTAAGTTGTAACTATGTTAGTGCTTTGGTAGACCTGAGGATTTTGTTTGCAACTTCATCTAGCTTATCTTAATTTATACATGACTACTTATTATGAGATGGGCTAGATGCTGACATGCCAAAAGAAAAGGGTATGTTAAGAATGTCATAGATGATTGTGGGTGTTCCACCACTACAATAATATACCTGGTTGCTCACGTATATAACACAGTGCCTTAAAAAAACAAGTAGATAACACAAGACCCATCTACAGCACTGGTTAGATGTTTCACCTCAAGCTCACCTATTAACAATCTGCTTTATTATGCTTCTTTGAGGACTGTATTCATTTATACCTCTATTTGGAGCATATGTGCATCTTGGTCATTTTTGTGCCGTTTTTAATTTTTATGCATCTCCTTTTTAGGTGTCTTTCAAGACAAAGGTCTTCCATCCTAATATCAATAGCAATGGAAGCATATGCCTTGATATTCTTAAGGAGCAGTGGAGCCCTGCTTTGACAATCTCCAAGGTTCTAATTATTACTCATCTCTTTTTATATTTGTATACATACTCTGCTCTTCTCAAAATTAATCTATGCTTAATAAAAATGAGTAAATCTAAATGCCCAATTATGCAAGTATGTTCTTCTGATGGGTAGCACTCCTTTTCATTGCTTCAGTTCTCTGAATTTTGGCTTCTTAATCAATCCAAACTTGTTATATGCCTCTTGAGAATCGGAACATTTCTTGTTTGCTACTACCTATTCCTGCCCTGCCATTGTGATAATTTGCATTATTTAGAGGCACCATTGTTGTTAACCAATAACCATTGATATAATTCTCCAAAACACATAGGAGTTGAAATTTTGATGTTGTTTCTTGTTTTTACTTTATTGTAAATCTGTAATGCGATTGTGGTTGATATTTTTTTGCTGTTTCTTATTTCAGATGTACTTTAATCACATCTGCCTGGATCTGCTTTATGAAATATGAATTGTTCAAATGGACATCGTATTGTACCTTTTTCAGCTATACTGTAGTCAGTAACCTTTGAATGACTCTTTTGAAGCATCTGTTCCATTTCTGTCTTCCAGTCACGCAGTAGCAATGCGTCAACTCTGATTTTCAGAAGTAGTTCATATGCATAAAGAGTGTGTTTTCGTTTGATTCCGCATATGCATCAGGTTTTGATGCGAGTTATGCGTTAATGCTGTATTAAGCACTCAACACCTTGAAACCATCATATAGATTTTTATAAAACTTTGGTGTTAATTACTGATGTGTTGCGTGTTCGGATGTTCCAGGTCTTGCTCTCTATCTGCTCCCTGCTGACTGACCCCAACCCGGATGACCCTCTTGTCCCTGAGATTGCCCACATGTACAAGACTGACCGGTCGAAGTACGAGGGGACAGCCCGCAGCTGGACACAGAAGTACGCCATGGGTTGAGAACCAGTGCTGCTCGAGTGCTGACAATAGCCGTGTCGTCTCAAGGAATTATTTCTGGGCCATTATTTCCTTCAATTTGTTGCCGGTTGTGTGTATCTGATCCATCTAGGATCGTAACTGTAGTCAATGTCGCGACCTATCATCGTTGCCATCCTTAGTGAGATGAGCAGACATGCATGCCTATGCACCTATGCTTGTTGGGGGACCATCGTTAGGGTCGTTATTATTTGGTCAATGCTCATCAAAGATGTTTTTTCGTCACCTCTGGCGGTCAAGTGTTCTCGTCCTGCATTTTTGGTTTTTGTCTGTTGTTCAAGTCACATGTTTATCGTGTCTAGGTGCAGCTTCTTTTTGTTGGTCTCCGAAGTAGAGTATGGTGTAAGGGTTACCTACCTGTAGTTCAGAGCTCCGAAGTAGAGCTGCGGCGGCGTGCGACCGCGGCCGTGGCGCAACCAACGCGGCGTCCTAGGGTTATGGAGCGGAGTGGCAGCGGCCATTCAACACCGTGCGTCCAGCGGGCTAGCCGCCGGCATCGCCTCGTGCTGCCTCCGTCAGGCGTTGGCTGGTCGTCGCACGCACGCACGCCGGTCTTTTGCCGCTCAGCCACAGGGTGGGCTGCGCCGAAAGTGTCAGTGCGTGTGTGCACGGCTTCGTCGTTCCAAGCATAACCCGGGACCGGGAGATTTTGCAGGCCCAAGGTGGCAGAGAATGCCTGCCACCGGTAGGTTCCTCCCCGCAGCACTAATTCTGGACATGCTGGGTTTCTTTCCCCTTGTTGCACTGCTTACCTGGTTCCACGAAGCCCGTTCCCAGCCACTCCCTTCTCGGGCTATTTGCAGCAGATTCTTTGATAATGACGCCCCTATTTTGACGGTTTTAGCTGCTATTAACGACAAAGGGCATTTCCGTCGTACTGTTGTTGCTACGGGTAACGAGGTGCTGGTCGGTGGTCCCTCCCCACCCCTAGCCCCGGTGTCTCCTGCTTCTCTCCGACGAGCCCCCGCCGGGGTGGGCTTGCGGTTGCAGAGGTATGTATGTGCATCCTCGTATCAGCTTCTCTCAACAATGTACTATTCATGACGCATTGCTATTGGTATGCTCTGGGCAAAGCTTTTCACCCGTGGTTCCAACATAGGTTCAGAGTCTGCATTTTCGTGATTATATACATTGTGTGAAACGTGGCAGCGTCGTTGTTTTTTTTTTGTTTATGTCGATAAAAGGTCATTTCTTTGTGTTCAAATGATCAAATCGTTATTGGAAGTTTCCCTTTCTTCTTTCTAACGGTTCTGTTTTTATGTATCTCCTATTTTTTTTTAAAAAAAAAAAATTGCTCCTGTGATTGGTATCGAAACACTTGCATCCTGAATGGGTGAATATATAAAAAAAAATTGCTCCTGTGATTGGTATCGAAACACTTGCATCCTGAATGGGTGAATATAGTAAGCAAGATTCGTCGACGTGTCAGCAACTTGTTTGTTCTATTGATTTGTCATGGTTTTGAATTGTGGTCATCAAATCAGTTTGCAATCATTCTTTAGAGCGGAACTTGTTCAGCTTGTCCGATCTTGTTCATGTTTCTACGGTCTTTGACCATCGTTTCGAAATTAATGCTGAATTGTTATTCACCATTCCTAATATACATACATCTTTTGAGTTTGATCATTGATCTCGACTCGAGCATCTACCAATGTCAATCAGTTTTTTTTTTAACTATTTGGTCTCATGTGATATAATAGCATCATCTTCTTTTTCTTGCGTTACTATCATTGACATCAGCACTGAAAAGTTTTACCTACATTTTTTCCCCATCAGCAGAGTCCAGGAGTCCAGAACTCCAGATATCGTGACGAATTATCTTGAATCAATGGGGAATTGCTGTGGCAGCGTAATAATCTCTTACTCCGTAGAACGCATTTACAACTTGGTTAATTGAATCATGCACTGCCACCTCGTTTCATTTGCTGTGCTTGTCATGCTACATACGGCATCACATTTAGTAATTACTAATTAGTATCCGATCCATATACGCATGGTTTTGCTAAATTTTTTTGCTCAACTGAGCGAAAGGCTCGAAGGCAAGCCATTTGTCAGCTTGTGCATTTGTAATTTGGGAACTTGCATCATGCTTCTATCTACAGAGTTCTGTAGATGCTGAGGAACAGCTAGACTACAGCGCCGGAAATGTGGCTGTAATACTTGATCAAAGGAGTTGGGAACAGAAACTGGAAGAAACAAGTGAGCTTGGCAAAACAGTAAGTAGCCTATATGACTACCTATAATCAATGTTATAACTTAACACATACTCCTTGTGGCACAAGGATGGGTGTATGCGACTTTCAATTTTGTAATCTCTTCAACTGTTTAGGTTAACCATGTTGACGTGTCCATCTGCACAGGTTGTGATAAAATTCAGCGCAACTTGGTGCGGCCCGTGTAGGAACATGGCTCCTGTATACGCCGAACTTTCTGTGAAGCATTCTGCTCTTGTTTTCGTGTCCGTGGATGTAGACGAACTGCCGGTAAACAAATGTTCAGAATTCTGCCCGTTGGATTTTACTCTGAACTTCGAAACAAATGCTAAAAATTAAAACTTCACTTTAAAATGCATGATCCTCAGGAACTGGTCTCACGATTCGACATACGTGCAACCCCAACATTCATTTTCATGAGAGACAAGGAGGAGATTGATAAGCTGGTCGGAGGCAGCCAGGTAGATCTTGAGAAGAAGTTCGAACAGTTTTGCCAGCAGAAGTGATATGTAAGCAGTCTTTCACCGGTTAATCACTTGGTGTCAGTCCGACAGTAGAACTTCAGATGATTGGCTGAAACATCAGCACAGAAATTTCACCAGTTGACCTCTACGAGGAATCTGCGTAGGTTGCAGAAACTGACCAACATAAGTAGGGTTTCTTAGTAGTCTCAAGATTACCTGTCATAGAAGAGTAAATTTTACAAAACTATAAGTTTTTTGTTGTACAGAATATCAGAAAACTACATGTTTTAGCTCATATTTCATAAAACTATAAATTTTAAGAGAATTTGTGTCACAAAATTATAGGTTTTAGAATTTATCATTTCTTGTAACAGGTCTAACCATGTGGTATTTCCCTTTTCACTCTTGGATGAGGCTGCTACATGGGTTTACACTGTTAGACTTGTGATAAGAAACGGTCAATTCTAAAACATATAGTTTTATGATACAAGTTCTTCTAAAATCTATATTTTTGTGAAATAGAAGGTAAAAACTTCAGTTTTCTATAGAATGTACAAAAAAAACCTATAGTTTTATGAAATTTACTCATCATAAAATGTTCAGCCCGCATTTGGGCGGTAAATTTAGTTAGCTAGTGTCTCCAACTGTGCACCACATTGTTCAAGTAAACTCACAAAAAAATGTAACACCAGATCGATGACTTCTTTTCACTCTATCTTGATCCTCCAATGAGTGATGATTATACAGAAAAATGCCAGTGCCATTGGTGATCATCGCATGTCAGGGACTCAGCAATGCACATCTATATATGCAGGATCCAATCATTCGATGTGCATATATGTAACCTGTGCCCAGCCATTCCATCCTATTTGCTCAGTGACAGCCTCGACAAGACGGCCGCGGCCTGATCACCACCCAGCAGAAAATACGGGTGCCGCAGCGCCCCGGCGGCGGACAGCCGGCCCCGGCCGCGCTCCGAGATGAGCTTCGTGGCCAGGTCCCACCCTCTGCCGGAGTCGAGGTCCAATATCTGCAGGTCGGGTCTCCGACGCGTGGTCTCCCTCCACCTGTTGAGGTCGTAGCCGGCGGCCTTGAGCTCCGTGTTGAAGTTCTTGAGGCCCGACGGCGACCTGAGCATCGGCGTGGCCATCTGCATCAGCACTATCCCCGCCGAGTACATGTCGAATAGGTCGGGGCTGTTGAGCTGTTGTAGCACAAGAAATGCAGCAATCAGTGATGATTGATGGCAGTGGCAAGGACAGGCCAGGAAGAAGTGATGAATGACGATGAAGATGATGACCTGCCAGAGGATGGGGGACAGGATGGCGGCGATGGGCTCGGCGGGGGGCTGGGGGGTCTCCTCGGGGAGGACGTAGAGCTCGGGGGGGCAGTAGTCCGGGTCTAGGAGGGCGCGGTCGGCGACGTAGTTCTTGCCGATGCGGAGGTCGGTGGCGGCGCCGAAGTCGATGAGCTTGACCTGGCCGCGGCGGGTGACGACGAGGTTGGAGGGCTTGATGTCGCGGTGGACGATGCCGGTGTCGTGGATGCGCTTCAGGGACGTGACGAGCTGCCGCATCACTTGCTTCACGACGAGCTCGGCGCGCTTGAGGGAGTCGACGCCCTGCAGCGCGCGCCCGAACACGAGGGATTCCAGGTTGAACGGGAAGTTGCGGTCGTTCAGGTAGTTGGCCAGCGTCCGGTTGCCCTGCGGCGAAAGCAAAAAACCGTCCAAATATTAGCGCGCGCGCGGTGGTGTTTGGGCGCACGTCCAAGAGATAAGGGCCCCTCCCGGCAAATGTTCTTCACCGGCCGGGAAGGTTTGAGCTCAAGTTCGTCGGCGTAAGCATGCGCGCCGCATGCTCAGGTTCAGTTTTCGTCTTCGGCTTGTTTACGTGGTCGTCGAACTGCGCCAATGTGGAACTGAGTAGCAATTGACTTTCGTTTTTCAATATATCCCTAGCAAATTTATACCATCGTAAATGGCCTATTAGCTCAGCTGGTTAGAGCGTCGTGCTAATAACGCGAAGGTCGCAGGTTCGAGACCTGCATGGGCCAGGTATTTTTGGTGTTTCCATTATTCTCCTTTTGCATAATTCGAAGAATCATGGTGTTTTTTGAAGTACTGTATTTAAGAAGTACGAATTCCTAGCAGCCTTCAAACTTTTGAAAACAAAAGAACACAATAATAGGAAAAAGTAATACAGGAATTCAATTTTATGTGATCCTAAAGGTTCATCTGGTATGAGCTCATGTGCCGGAGCAACTCGACCTACTTCAAATTAAACTGTGCAGGTCTTTAATTACCATTGGGTTTCGATTTTTAAGGCCTTTTCAGGGTCATTGTTAATCGTTAGTGCCATGGAACTAGTGTAATTGCCGTCAAGAGAAGGAGCATCTACTTTGGATGACCATTTGAGTTGATCGCAGTTGCCATACATACCTCAAACTTCCAGACGAGCCATTTGCCGCCCCTGACGAACTCCGACTTGGTCTCGTCGGCGACGAAACTCCCGAGGAACTCCGCGCACGACTCCGGCGCCGCCCTCGCCACGCGGTAGTTGAACCACTCCTCGTAGTCGCCGCACTCTTTCGCTCCAAACGTCCCCACCTTTATCTGAAACAGAGAAACACACGTCAGATTTGCCGTTTTACCGGTATCAGTACAAGTTTGGACCTGAACTACGTACACCCCGATCGGACGGACCTTACCTTCTTGAGTATGACCTTCTCCTTGTACCTGTCGTCGAGGTCGAGCCGCGTCTTGGCCTTGCCGACCCTCTCCTCCAAGACGCCGTTCCTGGGCACGACCGCGCCGGAGTACACCACCCCGAAGGAGCCCTCCCCGATGCGCTCGCCGACAACGAAGTCGCTCATCTTGAGGCTCCTGCGGCCCAGCACGCTGTCCAGCGCCAGCTGCAGCGGCGCTAGCACGTAGGCGTCCACGGCGCCGCTCAGCACCCCAGGCCGCGCCGTCAGGTACAGCCACGTCACCGCCAGGAACCCGAACAGCGCCCACCGCTCGGCGTCCGTCAGCCCCGCCGTGAGCTCGTCGAGCCGGGAGAGAGCGCCTCCCACCGCGCGCACCACCGGGTTGGACGCGTCCAGGTGCAGCGCGCTCAGGAGCTCGTCCGGGATGACGGGCGCGCCACCGTTGGTCGCCGCGTCGCCGGAAACCGGGCTGGACGGGTCCACGCTCATCAGGAGCTCGTCCGGTACGACGGCCGCTCCTGCATTGGTCGCGTCGCTGACCGGTGGCGCGCTCAGGAGCTCGTCCGGGATGGCCGCGCCGGCATTGGCCGGGTCGCCGGCCGCCGGGCTGGACGGGTCCACCTGCATCGCTCTCTTGAGCTCGTCGAGAAAGGCTGCCCATCCATCATTGGTCGTGTCGCCGACCACGGGCGCCACCTGGTTGGGCGGAACACTCAGGAGCTCGTCCGAGACGGCCGCGCCGCCGTCGGTCGCACTCGCGCCGCACCTGATCAGCTTGTGGACGTGGGGCCTGGCGCTGTATACGTGCGGGTGGAGAGGTGCAGGATACTTCTTGGCGAAGGTGGCGGGGGGCAGGAGGGATGAGGCCATGGAGGAGAGGAAGGGGCTTCTCCTCTCATGGGAGGAGGAGCCGAGCCAAGGAGGCAGGAGGGCGTGTGTGCTATGCCAGCCATTCAGATTCAGGTAGGGATAATGCGATACTGACTTTGCTAGTGTTCGGAACTGTTAGCTGCGCCTGGGCCGACTGGAAAAGACATGGGCCGGACAGCATACACTGGCCCACGAGAATCCATATTTCCCACTCCACATGGAAGAGTGGCCTCAAGAAGGTAACTCGCTCGGCCCGACCATTAGGGAGGGATCCAAAAGCCAGTAAAAATGGATGCACCAGAACTGTCGAAGCTGGGAGTGTTCGGCCATATTTCACACAACTTTGCAGCAGAATCTTAACAGCAAATAGTTCAATCTCACTGTCGCGTTTCAAACAAATCCCTCGCGAGCTTGGACAAACAACCACCCGCGAGGACAAGGCACGCTTTTCACAACGTGCATGTTAGGTCTAGAACACGGCAAAATAACGGAGACAATTTAACGTGGAAAAATCCTTACGGAAAAAAACCACGAGAAACAATCTATTATTTGGTTCAAGGATTACATGTACATAGGAATGACTTATATAGCCAAAGAGTCCGAGTTGTAGAAGACTAGGACTAACAATCTATTTGGATAATACCAAAAGATATGGTAGTTAGAGATATTTGAGTTATCTCCAACAGTGCAGCTTGTTATAAAACGAATAGAATTTAGTTTAAGTTGGACGGACCTATCTGCTGGTGGATCAATTCGAATTATATTCTGTTTGTTTTTCTATATATTGGACATTGTTTTGTACAAAGAAAAAACAAATCTAATAAAGAGAGAGAACATTGCCCCATACTTTTGTGTGCTCCCTGTTCTTATTCATACGATTGCGTCGGCGTGCTCTTGATTGGTGTTAGTGAACGACTACGTTTTACAACACGTTATCAACATGATCGCTCTGCGTGTGCCTGATTGTCATCGCCTACACTACATCATCTATTCGGCGTCAATCTAAATTGTATTGACGTTCTACCATGGTCGTTTGTGATCCTACACTGCATCATCTACCTGCATCGATCGATATTGCATTGAGTTCATCTTGTGACACGCAATCATCCTACTGCAAGCCCTACGTAACTTTGAACTACGTATGTTGATCGCGCATGAGCAATCAAACTAAATACTACAGATTGATTTTGCTAATTAGATTACTAGTTAATCTAATCTATCATCGCATTCAATAGTGCTATTCATCGTGAAACGGTCTGAAGACCTGTGACACTTCGTCTTCAATGGCGACGTCGGCAGCAGACCCGTGTGCTTGGAATCGATGGTGGCGCCTCGCCTTTCGCGCACCTGAAGCGCACGACAGCACCCAAAGCGTTGCCACATTCTCCGCGCCTGCCAACGTCCACACCCGCGCCGTGGAGCGGTGTGATCGCTCGGCTTCCGCACATCGATGGCGACGCAAGAACCTAGGAAAGCGACAGCACACGCAGCGCCGCTGGCCGCTCGCTGATCTTCGACAACGCCAGACTACGCTGGCGCTCCGTCGGCTCGATGCCGATCAGCTCGTTTGCTCGCCCGGAAGGCAGCGAGCTCCCGAGCGACACGGCCCCCCTCGGCTTTTGTACGCTGATGGCGGCGCGGCACCTCGTCTCCTGAGCCGGCAATGCTCGCGCTTCCTTGTCTCCGAGCCGACAGTGCCTGCACTTCCTCGTCTCCCGAAACAGCAGCGGTCATGGAGACAAGCGCAAACGGAGTCAGCGGCGGCCACAAAGACACGTGCGAGCGGAAACGGTGGCGACCGCAGAGGCCCCTGTGAGCGAAGCCGGAGGCGACACTAGTCGCCGAAAGCGGCGGCTATGGTGGCGCTAGTAAGCGAGCCGGCGACATCACTCATTCTAACCACACACCCCCAATTATGTTGGAGCTGACTTGGGCTGGTTGGGCCCGTGGGCTGTACGGCCCGTTTGCTTTCTAGAAAAAAAAATGAGAATTAAAAAAACCAAAAAGGGAAATTTACAATTTAGCCCCTTGATTTTTCATTAATCTTGGAAATAGATCAATAATTCTGAAAATTGCTAATAAATACTAGAAATTAAATTTCTAGATATATGGACTTCCGTAAATTTGGTAAAATTATGTTTTAGCACACACAGGAAGTTCCATACCCTGTGTTTATTTTTCTAGCATTATGACATGTTTAATATGCACTGTAATTTATTTCCTGTTATTTAAGTAATTCTGAAAATTGCTTAACTGTTAACAGAAAATTATGAAAATTGCAATAAAATTCTAGAAAATGATGATGACACATTGTTTATACCATGTCTTTGGTTTTATTTTCTTTAGCATTATTTCATGTTTATATGTTTTGGATTTTATTTTTTCTGTTGTGAAGTAATTCTGAAAATTGCTCGGTAATTAACAGAAAATTATGAAAAATACGAGAAAAATTCTAGAAAATTTCAGTTAGTATACTATGAGCATCATGTCTCTGGATTAATTTTCTTAGCATTATTCCATGTTTAATATATGTTAGAATTTACTTTTCTGTTATCAAGTAATGCTGAAAAATTGCTAAAGTGACCTTTAGGGAGAGGAAACCTCTACTGGGTAGCTCTGGTTATGTGTATGAGAGAGAAGTAGAGACAGATGACATGGTTTAATGGGATAAGGCTTTGGCGATGAACGAGTGCTGGTGGTGAATTGCCAGAATGCTAGAGCGCGATTTTTACCCCTTGCATCGGATAGTTAGGTGCGTCGTAATTCTTTTATTTCAAGAAGCAATATAATGTTTTTGGCTTAGGCTTTTTGGCTTATAGCTTAAAGCCTTTTTTTTTACTTAAATAGCTTATAAGCAAATAGCTTTTAAGCCAACCTAGAGTGTTTGGTAACCTGACTTTTTATTTTTTATTTTGGTCTAAAAAATTTCGTAACCTATTTTGAAAAATTGAATTATTTTTAAACCAAAACGATTTAGCCGAAAAACTGAATGCCCACCCCTAGCCGTGGCTGGAGAAGAAGACGACCGCAGCGGTGGTGTTGTTGGTGAGTTTGGGCTACAAAGGAGGTGGGGGCATGATTAGGGTACACTAAAGGTGCTTCAATCGATAGTAATAGCTTATCAATGAAGGAGAATCGAGCTTGCTTGCTCTTGCTGTTCTTGCGGGAATATCACCGACGTTTTGGGCAAAGCAGTAGGGAGGTGTGTGGGTAGAAGAAGGCCCTTGGTGCTCTCCCTTTTATGCACTCGGAGACAGGGCTCCTGGTTTGGCCTGTGGGCATGTTGCTACTGCATGCGCTAGGAATAGAAGGATAACGGTGATGTGTTTTTAGTTTTTTTCAACAAGATTGTAGCGCATGCAAAGGGAGCATTGATGGGATGGTGATGACTTGGCAGAGGCGATGGTTTGACGGGGTGGCGTGGACAGAGGCTCGCCATATGCGACGTGTCAAGGGCGCAAGTCCCAAATGGCGTCGCGATGTCATAGGCATGAAGGGGTGTGGAGGATGTGACAACGATGGTCGGTGAAGGGCGGCAATGTGGCAGTGAGATCCTGCACGTACTCGTGACTTTGCCCATTGGCGGGAGCGGTCTGGCCCAATAGGGGCTAACAAGCGGGCCCGGTGCGCCAGAGAGAGACAGAAAGGGAGAGGGGGACTGAAAAAAGGAAAATATATTTGGCTAGAGTACGCTTCCTTAGTGGAAAAGATGACTTTTGACGGGGCACCTTCTATTTTCGGATTTTAACTGGATTTCAATTAAAACTTTAATTCGTGGCTAGTGACTTCTGGAATTTCTACAATGAACAAATGAACTCTAAAATTTATGAAAAAAAATTTTGGATGTTTTTGAGGTGGTACTAGGGTTTTATTAAATTTTCAGCTCTAGATTTCTTTCAATAGTTTTTTTAGTGTTTTAGTTTTAATAAAAGATGTAGTATTAGATTTTCCTAAAAAATAGCAATTTACTCTAAAAATTCACGAAATGTTTGGAAGGGTCCTCCAAAACATTTGGGATTTTAAGTAAAATATTTTTAGACTTTTGTGCTGATTTAAATAACTAGGTTATTGAAAAATATTTTCTTTAAATATCAAAATTCCAGAAAATCCAAAGAATCTATGAAAATTCATAATAAACTTAGAAAATAGCTTGAAAACTTCATAATTCAATTTGGTGCAAATTTAGGATGTTACATGCAATCTCACATTTAATTATATCTATCACCCTTTTTATACTGTTGCAATGCACGAATACCTTTCTAGTAGGGAAAAAAACACCAACTGAAGTTGAAAAACACTAACATATGTGATCCAATGCTAGACGAAGCTGGAGGCCATGCTCCCCAAGCTCAAGCTTCTTCACTCCACCAAGCAAGCCGATCCAATCTACGGGAATCTCTGAAGATGGGACAAATGAGGACATCCAACCGCTTCGCACAACAATTGGCAATCACAGCACCCCGACTTCCAACAGCCAACCGGTGGAAACCAACAAGCAGAAGGACCCCAAGCTCTTCCTGCAGGAGGTTTTCCGTCAGGCACCTCGGCCGCTCCTAACCACCCCGATGCTGCAGTCTGCTTCCCAATCCTTTTCAGCTCAAGGAAGCGAGGCGGTCACAAACTTGAACAGCCCAGCGCCGCGATGCAGCAGGAGGCTGGCGTCAAAGGTCCGACCGGTCCCATCAGCAAAAATGGCGAAAGAGCTTTTGGCGCGACGTCTGGGCTTTTGCTCCTCGCAGTCAACTCAAGTTCCCCCAGACGCTGTGCAACAATTCATCTCGCTATTCGACCAGCCACTGTCAGAGGACACTGTCACAATTCTTCGTTCAATCTGTCTCCTGGATGGAGACGGCCAGCGGGTCGCGGAGGCACTCGCGAACCTTCGAGACTTGGATGCAGCCGTTCAAGTTGTTTAACATCTTAGCTACTTTAGCTCCGCCGGCTGGTCTGCTCGTCACGCTTTTGTCTGGATGGCCTCCCTCACCCTGATGTTGGAACTTTTGCTACTGGACAGTGGATGCTCTTTTGTCTTAGTTCTATCCCACCTCTCCTTTAGATGTACTCTCTCCTCACCTCGTGAACTGCTTGCTGTCCCTAACAAGACTTGTCTCTCATTGCTGCCTCTAATGATTTACAAGCTCTGCCTAGTTGGCTCCCCTGCTCTTTATGTCTGATTGCATGTTTCTCACCTGGAATGTTCGAGGTCTGAACAACCCAGCCAAGCGGGCTGTTGTGCGTCAAACAATTCAAGCGATAAGGCCGGCTGTTGTCTGTCTCCAAGAAACGAAGTTGCAGAGTATTGACCAATTTCTAATCAATGAAATTGGGGGACAATTTTTGTCTGAAGCCTTCCATTTACCTTTTCAAGGAGTCAAAGGAGGTACTCTGTTGCTCTGGGACTCCAACAAGTTACAGGTCTCAACACCCATCACGCGACGTTTCTCCCTTACAGTGCAGTGTAGCCTCGTTGATAGTGTGAACTTCTTGATGACCACCGTCTATGGACCTACAGACCAACATGACAAACCTTGCTTCCTCCAAGAGCTTTCTTCACTAGTGCCGCCTTCTCCAATGCCGTGGATCGTCCTTGGGGATTTCAATTTGATCTATGAGGCGAGAGACAAAAATAACAACAATCTAAATCGTCGACTAATGGCAAGTTTTCGCTCCACAATTAATCACTGCGAGCTTCGGGAGATAGTCCTTCGTAACCGCAAATACACTTGGAGCAACAGTCAGACTGAATCGACGTTGGTTAAGTTGGACCGAGTATTCTGCAATCATGATTGGGACATCTTGTTCTCCGATCATTTACTCCAAGCGCTCTCTTCTTCCATGTCAGACCATTGCCCCTTGCTGCTGGCTCCAGGAGCCGGACCACATAAACCACGGATCTTCCGGTTTGAAAATTTTTGGACCTGTCTTCCAGGCTTTCATGATGAGGTCCAACGGGCTTGGTCGACGACTCTTACACACCAAAATCCAATTCACCGATTGGATCTTAAATTGCGCACTACTGCACGCGCACTTCGCAATTGGGCCTCTTCACTGTTGAGCGACGCAAAACTGCAATTCCATTTAGCAAATGTACTCATCCTTCGTTTTGATTTAGCCCAAGAGTCAAGGGAGCTCTCATTGGTTGAGTCCAACTTTCACAAGGCGCTCAAATTAAAGTTTCTTGGATTGGCGGCAGTGGAAAAAGCGCGTAAGAGACAGGCATCTCGGATTACATGGCTAAAGGAAGGAGACGCAAACACCCGTTTCTTCCATCTAAAGGCAAATGGACGACGAAGAAAAAACTTCATCCAGTCCCTCCAAACGAACCAGGGTATTGCTACAGCTCATGATGAGAAGGAGCAAGTGTTGTCTCATCACTTCTCGTCCTTAATTGGAAGCGCAGCGGCTACTTCTCAAATGCTAAACTGGCAATGCTTAAACCTTCCTGTTCGTGACGTCTCTGATCTTCATGGTCAATTCGTGGAGCAAGAGGTGCTTCAAGCGATTAATCAGCTCCCCTCAGAGAAGGCCCCGGGGCCAGATGGTTTCACTGGCAGCTTCTACAAGTGTTGTTGGGACATAATTGGTCATGACGTCATGACTGCGCTGTGCTATATCCATAACCAATCACCGCGATCCTTCCAGCGCCTCAACTCAGCCTTTATTTCCTTAATCCCAAAGAAGGATGATGCTTGCAAAGTGGGAGATTATCGGCCAATAAGTCTAGTTCACTCCTTTGCAAAGCTTCTGGCAAAGGTTCTGTCCTTGCGTCTATCTAGACACATTGATGCACTTATTTCAAATTCCCAGAGTGCTTTCATGAAAGGGAGATGTATTCAGGATAATTTTCTGTGTGTTCAAAATCAAGCAAGATCCTTCCATCGATCGCATACGCCCGTCCTGATGTTCAAACTAGATATCGAAAAGGCGTTTGATTCGGTATCTTGGGAGTACTTACTCGACCTCTTGCAAGCGCGTGGTTTTGGCGCCTGGTGGCGAGATTGGCTTTCTATCGCCTTCGCAACTTCAACATCAAAATTTCTTCTAAATGGTGTTCCGGGGCCTCAGATTATACATCGATGAGGATTAAGACAGGGTGATCCGTTGTCGCCTTACCTTTTTATTCTCGCGATCGACCCCTTACACCACATCTTGACTAAAGCAACGACTGATGGAGTGCTTTCATGCTTAAAAGGTCCTTCACCAACGCACCGTGTCTCCCTCTACGCTGACGATGTCGTAATCTTTCTAAATCCAGTTAAGGAAGAGACGCAGTCTTTTTTCAACATACTGCAACTTTTTGGCGAGGTGACGGGACTCCGAGTCAACTTCCACAAAAGCTCCGTCACCGCAATCCGCTGTCATGGGATGGACCTTCAAAACATCTTAGGACCTTTCTCTGGAGATGTTTCGGAATTTCCAATGACTTATCTTGGTCTACCACTTACTCTGGGTCGCCCCGGGCGTGCACAGCTACAGCACATCCAGGACAAGGTCGCGCGACGGATGGCGACCTGGCAGGCATGTCACCTGACCATTGGCGGTCGCCTTACTTTGGTAAGAGCAGTCATGTCCGCCATACCCATCTACCTCTTGACGGTGATCAAGGTGCCGAAAAAGTTCATCTCAGGTATAGATAAGCTAAGAAGGAATTTCCTTTGGGCAGGAAATGAGGTGTTACACGGTAATAAATGCAAAGTCAACTGGGCAATGGTGTGTCGTCCACTACTCCAAGGGGGACTAGGGATTCTGGAGTTGCATAAGTTTTCTCGTGCTCTGAGATTACGTTGGCTCTGGCTACAGTGGTCAGCCCCAGACATGCCATGGGTTGGAATGTCAACACCTTGCGATCTAATCGATAACATGCTTTTCTCTACGGCCACAACAATAATCATTGGCAATGGTCAAAAGGCGACGTTCTGGACCTCTGCATGGATCCACGGTAGAACACCTTCACAGCTGGTGCCAGATCTTTATAAGCATTCTAGGCGTAAGAACAGATCGGTAAAGAATGCTCTGCAGGATAATAACTGGATACGTGACATTCGACACGGTCTCAACGGTCACCTTTTATTCGAATATGTGAAACTATGGTTGGAAATACAACAAATTAGTCTACGACCCGACTTTGAAGATCAAATTATTTGGAAACAGACTTCAAACGGTGATTACACGACGGCCTTGGCCTACCGCATGCAGTTTGAAGGGAGCATCAATAAGTCTTATAACACAACAATTTGGTCAGCCTGGGCTCCATTCTTGTTGCAAAATTTTTAAACTTGCGCAACAAAATCGATTGTGGACAGCGCAAAGACTGCAAATCAGAGGATGGCCAAACCAATATTTCTGTCAAATGTGCTTTCGGAATCTAGAAACGAATTATCATCTTTTTGTAGATTGCCCCCTGTTTCGACGGATTTGGGTGGACATTGCCCAGTGGATACGCTTACCATCACTATCGCCACAACATTGGAAGCCTACTACCAATTTAGAACAGTGGACTATACTGCTGATAGACGACCAATCCGGGGGTCGAAAGGGGGTAAAAAGCTTGATTATCCTCGCCTGCTGGAGGTGGTGGAAAGAGCGTAATGACAGAATCTTTCGAAATGTTTGGAGATCCAATGACGAAATTCTTCAGGACATCAAGGACGACTTTCGGCTCTGGTCCTTTGTGGGCCCCCGAGGACTTAAAACTTTTTTTCTTGGGAGTTGACCTGATAGGGCTACCTTTCTGTTAATCCTTCTCTTCCTTTTTCTTTGTTTCTTTTTGTCTCTTTTGCTTCTCTCCCCCTGTAATTCTCTGCCTAGTGCATTCTCTTGCACTCTGTACTCTACCTATCTTTATTTAATACAGCTTGTCTGTTCAAAAAAAAAAGTTGAAAAAGAGCACAGACAAATAAAAGTGCTCCACTAATTTAAGTATGGTCTCGACAGTCTCATGTTCTCAGCTAGTGTGAAACCACGTGATCGAGGGTGGTGATCCAGGTGCCAACGCAGCTATTGCAGCGGCACGTTGCTGACGCTCTCTCAGCTTACGCAAGCGACCTGACGTATTGACAAATGCAAATTGAACGTATGGGCTCGGTTATTTTCTCCTGGCCGGCGTGATGCTTAATTATATATAATACATATAATGGCGAATGATTATTTTTATACTGTTGATTATTGCGAGATATTGTCCTGCCCGTACCCATTGCATAACCTCTAGCAAACAAAACACAACGTGTGTTTGTGTGTGTCGAAACTTGAATAATGTAGTCGTAGAAAGACTAAGAACCCATATGGCGATACTGAAAAATTAGACCCCAGAAAGTCCACATAAATATCCACCAATCTATAGTTGATGAGACTCAGACTAACTCTCTCATCATGGACAATGTGTCATGCATGCTACACAGTTAATTAATGTCAGTTACATTTTTTTACTTAGGCAACTTAGCATTCGTATAAAGTACGAAAGCTTTAATACTAGGAGAATATTTGTAAAGAAAGATTTAGTGACATGGTTTTCTATAGAAAATCTGAATATTTTTTAAATGTAAGACTGGTCGACCATGTATGTGTACTCCAAAACATCAAACAAGAGAAGAAATAAAAAATAAAAATGTCAACCGTAGCATGCATGAACCATGAGCATGCGTATAAGTACAATGCATTGGGTGGCATGGCCCACCCAAAGCGATTAGGCAAACCTATCCTTAGCACATCTTCGTATTATTCCACGGTTACGCGCAATCTATGATAATGCACGAGTATTCCAATTAATGCACGTCGACGAGAACTGGAAAGCAGCTGAAGGAATATACATACAACCCAGTGGCCAGTGGAGTATTAAAAAAAGAGAACAGAGGCGCATGCAGGAAGCTAGCCAGGAACAGAGAAGAATATGAATATGGTATCCATATACGACCAGTAGTAGAAACGGGCACGCACGTACGGCCGGCTATCCGTGCAATACAATACGATGCGCATACATCCCTCTGCAGCGAAAGCGCGGCTGTCGATCGTCAGCATGCACGAGGGGACAAGTGGGAGGCGAGACGGGCCGGGACGAATCGACCGTGGAAACAACGACGGGTGTACGCGACCCCGCGCGCTCGAGGGCGCAGCACGGGTGAAACGTGAGGGTTGCGTCACTCACCGGACACCGCCCGTGTGGGAAGGGGGCCGGAGGCGGATGACACGAGAGGACGCATCGTTCGCGCTCGGATGCATGGGAAAACCGTAAGTTTTCCTTGGATCGGCGAGTCCGCAGCAACTGCTAAGCTGCCGCTTAGTCCGGCCCAACGGAAACAGACGCTCTGGCGCCCTGCAACGGAGAGGAGGAGAGTTCGATCTCGGTCGTGCAAGGCCGCGCCGAAGAGGCCCAACAAAGGTTGTTAAAATATTGTTATCGGCTTGAGAGTTGGGACACACTCCGGCTCATCACCCACTTCGCCTAGCCGTACTAGGTAGGCCAGGCGCTCCGCCCAGCAAGATCCGATGAATCCGGCGCCATTGTGCAGGCAAAGTGTACGCACAGAGGCCTTGTATGGACGGTGACTCTCCAATATATACATATATTAATTATAGATAGTATTAAAGATAACTTATGCAATAGATTATCTATATAATTATATATAATAATCTCTTATATAATTAATAGACTGTATGTATACAAAGTATAAACTGATATATAAGGTTGTCTGTTAAATAGTAGATAATATATTTCTCTTCCTATTCTCTCTCTTTTACATCATCCAAAATCCTATTAGAATAATCTCACATTGGTTGTGAGGAGGGCTTAAGTATGGTTTATAAGGGTGAGGGAGCACCCCCTCATTGAGCTAGCTTTTTTTGAGGGGAGGGGGCGATGGCCTAAAAGATCTTGACCCCAAGCAACCCACTGCTTGGGTTACCTAACCTGAAATCCAAGAGTGCTAGGTGTGACGGTTCGACTAATAAATCCTATATAACATATTTTTATAAACAACATACTTATACTACTATACATGTCCTTAACCGTCTCAGGTAGTGTGAAACCATGCGGCGGTGGTGGACGCCCTCGATACAATTCCTTGTAAACTGCTGCAAAGCACAAAGGCACAAACACCCACCCACCGCATCAAAAGGTCATCCCGATTCCCGAGTAACAATAACTTTAACAATCCAGTTGTTCTAGACGAAAAACAATTTATTTGTCATACAGGTGTGTCCCCATTCCAAGAGTACATGACAATTGGCAATTCAGCATGACATGACGCGGATGCCGACGCAAAGACTGGAGCGTCACGTTCCTGACGCTGCCCATGCTGACGCCGCAGCACGACGCACCTGAGCTGGTGAGGAGGCGGCTCCTACAAGCTGATGCAACTAGTGGATGAGAATGCGGTAGCAAGCCTCGTATTAATCTCGTGGTTATCCCATTGACAATGGTGAACGGGCTTAATTAGCTGTGCTCTGTGTGCTTGATGCCATCACGAATTGATTAATGCGAGATTGGACTGATTATATACTCAAGGGCGAGCCACAGGCAAGAGCTTGTTTGGATCGGTTGGAACTGCGAAATCTAAAACACTAATTAAAGATGTGTTTGGTTGGTAGGATGATGTTAAATAGGATGGAATGGGGTATATACCATTTGGTTTCATTATTTTGAGTGAATTGAATGGTTCAATATTTATAATAAATATTTCTTAAATTTGTATCATACCAATTAGGATGGGATGTGTCGGCGTACTAGCCAACAGGCACCTCCGAGACGGGTGCTTATGAGGTTCTGACGGGGGCTTTCGGGGCAATCGCCTGAGAATGGAAGACGGAGGCGACCGGAGTACCGAGAGGCTCAGGCCAACGGGGGGACGCAAGAAGTTTTACCCAGGTTCAGGCCCTCCGGAGAGTAATAGCCCTAGTCCTGCTTTCCTTGGTATTGCTTGTGTTCTTGCTTGGAGAAATAAAGACCCACTGTCAAAGGATCGAACCCCTTCTCCCATGCACCCCAGTTCCCTTTTATACTTGGGCCGGCGGGGGCGTTTGGGAGACTTACACGGTAAGGCGTACTTATTACACTGCCTCGGGCGCATTAAATGCGCCCATCACTGTTCTTACATCCCATTAATGTCTGCCGCAGCCGTCACAATCCCGCCTCAGGCCCCATGTCCACCAACGCCGCCCGTTCCGTCATGGGGTGAGGTGTAGTCGTGACGTCTCCCGTAATTAATGCACACCTGGGGAAGGCGCGCCGCCATACTGCAGCCTTCACGCTTTGCATTTAATGCGCACTACCCGCATTAAATGTCCTTGACCCGGGCGTGGCCGGGGGTGAGCGCCAGGGGAGTGGCCTGCACGCCACGTGTCCACTGGGCGACCACCTTCTTTGGCGCCAGCGGTGCGGCTGACGCCACACATCGGGCGACCACCTTGCCGGCGCCCGGTGCGGCTTGATCGCCACACATCGCTGGCGACCACCTTCTTTGGCGCCCGGTGGTGCGGCCTCGATCGCCACACATCCTTTGGGCACCGGTGCCGGGTCTCTGCTCGCCGTGGTGGTGGGCCTGGACGCGCTCGCCTACCGCTGGCGGCCGTATTTATTCATTGCGGGAGTGGGTACCTGGCGTAAAATACGCCGACAAGAGCCCGGGCCCACCAGAGCGCTTTTGGTCTTCCACTCCTTTCTTAAACGTCTGAGTGGGACCATAAAAGCCCACACGCCCAGCCTTCAAGAGGTTTTTGTCTCCTCCGGTTTCCAAGGCGGTTTGTGCGATTATTCAGCTTTGAAAGCCGTCGCCACGGCCCTCAAAGCGCGCCCTCTTTATGGGGCTCTTGAACTCCCTTTGCTCGAACCGCGCGCTTTCGGTTTTCCCGAGCCTTCCTTTGTTGCCCTACAAGAGGTCGACCGAGGGGAGCGGTTCTTCCACCTCTCGACCGCTTCTTCCTGCTTCTTCTTCGACGCGCTTCAAAGACTTTGTGCTTGATGGCTCCAGTCCTCCCTTCCTCGTCCGTCGAGGCGAGCTTGCCTCGATCTCTCCCGAACATTACTGCAGCGCGCGCCCTCGCGTCACGGACTGTCGAGCCCCATTGCCGGGCGTGGAGGTGATCTTCTTTGGATGGCGACTTCGCCCGGCTTCTTGCCGCCAGATTTACGATTTTTATCTTTTCTGTTCTTAATTTCTCGCCATTCACCACATCCACCTTCCTCCCAATTCCGTCATCCTTCTTTCTCGCCTTCGCTCACTTCTCTGCGAGATGTTCGTAGGAGTGCTCCTAACCTCCTTCATTCGTTTCTTCTACACTCTTCGTGCCGCGGGTGGCAACTCGCCCGTCACCGGGAGCTGCCACCTGCGGCTCCGAGACGGGACTGTATCGCGCTACATTCCACTGGATTGCCGATCCAGCTGGAGGAATTGGCGCGAAGAGTGGTCAGACGTTGAGGACGATAGCGGCATTGAGGTCTTTGGACCTCCCGACGCCGGCCGTGATTAGCAACCCGATCGGGGCCCAAGTGACCGAGACGCCGGAGCCCCTGGCAATGCTAGCCCGCGTCGACCATCTGCGGACGGCGGGCCTGACGGGACCTAAGGTTATCCGGGACTTCATCTCCCGGAGGCTGTGCCCTCTGCATCGCCGTGTTCGCCCGGCCTGGCAGTACATGGGCCAGGAGATGGGACCCGGAGCATTACTGGAGGTGACTATCCCCTTCCTTCGTTTCCTTCTCTCTCTCTTTTTTTTTTGCTCAACTGGACTTGGTCCTGACCGCGTTCCCGCTTTCCGGGGGTTTCCTTTCCCTTTGGCGCTGCCAGCCGCCGGGAACTTGGCTGCTGATAGGATAGACAGGTGGATGGCGCAACTGGGTTTCCTTGGTCCCGTCCCCCCGTTCCCGGAGGGCGCGGTCCCGCTTTGCCGGTTATCACCACGGGATCGCGCGGCGATAATCCGCGCCATGCCGTCGATGGACGCCATGGGCACACCTGTTGTGATACGCCGGGCGCCCCTGACAATTCGGGACCCTCCACCTGACGGGGGTTAGGGGAGACGTAGGCGCCCGGACGATGACGATGGCACCGGCGGGCCTTCCCAGAGGCCTCGCCTCCTAGGACCGGCCGGGGCGGGATCTTCCACAGCGACCGGGGGGACTTCATCGGTTGCGACGGTAGGCTCCGCAATGGCAGCGGGAGGTTCATCGACCGTCGGGACCTCGTCCTCCCTCGCTCCTGTTGTGGTGGCGACAGAGGACCTTCCGGCGCCGACTCTTCCTCCGCCTCCGCCGGCTCCGATGACGGGGCAACAGCCGCCGCCACCGGTTTTTACGACAACGCTACGGCCGCCGCCTCCTCCGCCGCCGCCGCCAGCAGCGGCGGTTCTTCCGCCGGCTCCGATGACGGGGCAACGGCCGCTGCCGCCGGCTCCTCCGCCGCCGCCGCCAGCAGCGGCGGTTCTTCCTCCGGCTCCGACAGTAGTGTAGTTTTTTTTCTTTTGGCCTTTGTCTGCAAAACTTTAGACATTAATCATTTCGAATGGAGCAGAAGTGTAAGCTCCCTGCTAAGTTGCTTTAAAAATTCGCTTTCGCCGTAACCTTTTTCGGTTCCGCACGAACAAGCACATAATCGCTTAAAGACTTAAAGTCTTGCGCCGGGGGACCTCGGCCCTCAAACCCCTCGCCTTAGCAAAATTTGCCTCCCAGATAGCCTCTAAGGAACGAACACTTAGTGAGTCGTGGCAGGACCTTGGGTTTTTGGCAATGGTGCTCAAGTCGTCGACCCCCACGGGGACACCCGGAGTGTCATGGCCGTGCTGGGGGTCGTGCTGAACCAGCCGTCCAACCGCCCACTCATGCATGCCGCTCTCACTTAGCGATTCCGCTTTTGCTACTGGGCTTTTGCAAGGCGGCAGGGTACCAGGGGCAAGTGTCCTGGTGCTGCCCACCAGTAGGCAAAAGACCGAAAAGAGGGTGGAAAGAACAAATATTTCGGATAAAGAAAGTGAAGATTTAATTTCAAACAGAGGGCCTCCCCCGACCAGCGGTGGAGAGGAAGACACACTCCGGCCGGTCGGGGAACGGAGCCCGGGACTTACAACCGATCAAGGGTAGAACTTGCGCAGATTTTCTATATTCTGGGAGTTCGCTAGCTCCTCGCCGTCTTGATGGTCACCGACCGCCGGAGACGAGGCGAGACCACTTTGAAGAGTCCCTCCCACGGGAGATAGTTTATGCGACCGGCATGCGATCGACTCTTCGCAAGACCAGGTCGCCAGCGCCGATGTTCTCTCATTGACCGGGAGGCGTGGTACCGCTGAGACTTTGCTGGTACTTTGCGACGCAAAGCCGCTCGATCCGCGCCTCTTCCAAGAGGTTGGCGTCGTCTCGGCGCAGCTCCTCCTGGTCTTCTTCCATAAATGCAGATGTCGCGGGGTGACCCGATTCGATTCGGAAGGAGAAACGACTTCCGCGCCGTAGACCAGGAAAAAAGGGGTTTCCCCGGTAGCCCGGCTAGGGGTGGTCCGAAGTGACCACAACACAGCCGGGAGCTCTTCGGTCCACCGGGCGCCACGCCTATGGAGTCGGTCAAACGCCCGGGTCTTGAGGCCTTTCAACACCAGCGCGTTGGCCCGCTCGACCTGGCCGTTGCTCTTGGGGTGGGCGACCGAGGCAAAGCAGACCTTGGTGCCCATCTCTTCGCAGAAGTCCAAGAAGGCCGCGCTGGTGAACTGCGTGCCGTTGTCGGTGATGATGCGGTTGGCAACCCCAAAGCGGGCGAAAATCCCTTGCATGAACTTGACTGCAGCTGCGGCGGTGATGGATCTTGTCATGGTCCAGATTTTTCTATGTGTGTGGTCATGGGGGTAGGCAAGTAATTTCCCCTCCCCCAAATTTTTTTCCCACTCCTTTTCTCTCCCCTCCCCATCCCCACCCGGTTTCCCCACCCGCCCTCACTCCCCACCCCCTCCTCACCCCACCAGACCCGACGCCACCCCTCAAGGCCCTCTGGCCGTGACGCCAGCCGCTGTTCCCCTCGGCTCCCTCCCATTGGCGACACCACCCCCTCCCCGGCTCGGCGCCGGCCTCCTCAGCCTGCGCCGGCTCGGCCGGCCGCATCAACGCCTGGCGCCGCCTCCACCGGCCGCCGCCTCCCCTCCACTGCCGACGCCCCCCTTCAGTACATCCCCCCTCCTCTCTCTCTCTCCCTCCACCTCTCCAAGGCATGGTTAGGGTTAGGGTGCATGGGTTGTGTTTGATGAAATGGCTAGGAGGTGGATGTTCTTGCATGCTAGGTGTTTGATGAAATGGCTAGAAGGACTAGAAGGGTGGTTGTGTGTTCTTGCAAGTGCATGAAGAGTGGATGGGGTTGTATGATTCATGGATGTCGCTCTAGGTTTGTGGGCATAGTGGATGGCGGGTTGGTGCTATAGGTTTGGGGATTTTTGTTCATGTGTTAGATTGTATCCGTGCATGCTTTTGTGGTTGGAGAATGGAGGGCTTGAGTTTAGTGCATGCTACATGTTTGCTAGAATGCCTAGGATGGTGATGGTAAATGGTGTGATGGTGATGTGCTTGTAGTCTGTGATGAGCCATCGTTTTCCTTGGAATCGGGTACAAGTTGGATCGATTGAGGATTTGGGAGATGGTTGATGTTCCGAGGTCGAGTAGTTTTTGTGCTTAACTAGGTATTATTCTTGTGTTAGTTGTAAGCCGGAATCACTCAAGTTGATTGAGTAGGTGGATAGATGTGCTCATTGAGTGTGCGCTGTCCTAAAAGAAAATCTAAAGTTAGGGCGTTGGTTGGGGTGTAGTTGAGTGATTCCAAATGTTGCTGGGTTATTATTGTGGAATTCGCCTTGTGTTTCGTTTTGACTCGATGAGTGTTTGCATTATTGTCTTTAATTGTCATTCCAGTTCATGTACATAGCATACACCTCATTTCATATGCATTGTTGTCGTGTAGCGAACGATCCCGCGGAGGGTGACGTGGCCGCGATCGAGGGTGATCACGGTGAGCAGGTTGTCACTGAGGCTCCGGCAGAAGCATCAGGCAAGCACCTAAGCATATTTACCCCATTATATGATTTTATCTTAGAGAATTAAATTGCTTATTTGGTCGATTAAGTATGCATTAGGAGTTGAATGGTGGGAACAGGGTTAGAACCTAATTGCTGCACATACACTCCTTGAAATTTGTGGAACACTCCCTTTGGAACCAAAATATGGGTAATTATAACGAGTCTACGCTTAGTTTTGCTTAGATGTTGGGTTGGGCCAAGTGGGGAATGGTTCTCCCGCTTGTGATTATTAACAATTGTTTCACTTCACACATGATGGATTGGAATGGGTATGTTTATGAGTTGTAATTGATAAATTGTGGACCGGACGGGGAGTCGGTTCATTTGAGTATGGAGACTCAAATGTGTAGCCCCGTCTGAGTCGATTAAGGACCGATTCGATGGTTGCCCTTTGATTGAGCACACCCCGGTTGGTCGCATGCCCGATTATGGTACGGTAAGCCACTCTTTCTCTCATACGGAATCGATGGACCGTAACTTCCTGTGGTTGGACGTGGTTGAGGGCGAGGCTTAGGCCGACTCTCGAGCGCCAAGCCGGGCTTGGGGCTGCTCGAGGGGGTGCTAGGTTTTCGGGCCACGAGGAGGGCGCCGATTGGGTATGATTGGGAGGGGGTTGACACTAGGCCCTTATGGTAAGTGTCGTGCGATCAATGCTTCCCTGCAGGGTTAATTAATCGATTCGAATTGCCGCGCTCTCGGATATGAGCAAGTTCTTTCATCGCACAGTCACGTAGTAAATAACTTGAACTTGTGGTTCGCCGTTGGGCTTGAGCTTTAAATTGGTTATGTATTGCTCTACTTTAATTGTTGTTACTTTCAATTTCACACTAGAAGTAAGTGCGGTCTATAACTGCTTTAAACTTGTAATTGTTTTGGTTGTCGCACTTATATTACAAATGTTAATGCTTTTCCGCACTTTTACCTTAAGCTTGCTCCTTGCTACAACTAAATGCATAATCCTTTGGAGTCGGTCATATATGGACCACGGGTAAGTCTTGCGAGTACCTTCCGTACTCATGCTTCTGCTTTGTGGTTTTTCAGGTGAGGATCAGGTTGGGTGCGAGTTCTGCCCGTACTGTCTCTCGGTGGTAGGCGGGGCACCGAGTAGAGGCTTCTTAGCGCCCGTTCTGCCGGGAGTGTTCGAGGCGAGAACACTTCCGGATTTGTCTTACTTTTGCTAAATGCATCCCTTTTGTTGTATAGATAGATGCGGTTGTTGGGCTTTTGGATTTGGTAATGGACGCTTGCGCGTATGTCGGTCCCGTTCGTGTTTTCTTTAGCTGTGATACTGCTGTGGTGCTGTGGATGTCGTTTTACTTTCAATATATATGTATTGAACTGTGTTTTCCTTGTCTGCTGAGTGGATGTCCGTAGAATCTAGAAAGGTCATGCCGAAATTTTCCGTTTTCGGAGTCTTGGTCCCTTTTTCTGGGTTCTGGCCTAATTTAGAGTCTTGGTGCTGTTTTTGATCTTGGTTTGGTGGTTGTCGGGTTTGTCTTTGTGCCGTTTGTGTTCCGCTTGCGTGTTGGTTCGAAAGTTTCGAGTTTGTTGCCCCCTTTGTGCAAATTGAGTTGATATCGTGTTGGAACCGGTATGCGGGGCGATCCTGGGCGAGTTCGGGTCGCATACCGGGGGAATACCGGGACGGTTGTCGAGTTCATCGAATGGAGATGACGTTGTCTTGATTGGACTCGGGTGTTAGCACTGCGAGCGCCATCGGCGATCCGTTGCTAACCTCCAAATCCGATGTGGACGACGGGACATTCGATAACCCGAGGACGGTCTGGACGGCTCCCTGACAGATCTTACTGCCTCGGCTTCTACCCACTTGGTGAACTTGTCGATGGCGACGAACAGGTGGGTGTAGCCCCTTGTGGCCCGCGGGAACGGGCCCAGGATATCCAGCCCCCAGACCGCGAAGGGCCAAGAGAGCGGGATAGTTTGCAGGGCCTGGGCTGGTTGGTGGATCTGCTTGGCGTGGAACTGGCACGCTTCACATCTCCTCACCAGCTCGCAAGCATCCTGAAGGGCGGTTGGCCAATAGAACCCTTGACGGAAAGCTTTTCCCGCCATCGTTCGTCCGGACACATGGCTCCCGCACACGCCTCCATGGATATCCGAGAGCAAACTGCTCCCTTCTTCCCGAGTGATGCACTTCAGAAGAATTCCGTTCTTACCCCGGCGGTACAGGTCCCCGCCCACCAGGGTATAGCACTTGGCCTTTCGTGCTACCTTCTCTGCTGACGCATCATCGTCGGGGCACACTTGATCCCGTAGGTAGGCCAGGATCGGATCCATCCATGTGCCTTCCCGGTCAAGTACAGCGACCACGAGGTGGTCGTCCGGGTACTCCGCCTGGCCGGGCGTTTCTACCGGAACCGCTTTTCCTCCAGAAGCGAGGGCTGAAGCGGCATCACCATCGTCCTCACCGTAAGCGGGGCTGCGATGGACGGTCGCGGAAGCCTTTCTTCGAAGACCCCGACCGGTACAGGAGATCTGGTCGAGGCGAGCTGGGCGAGCTCGTTTGCCAGATGGTTGTCGCGTCGTGGGATGTAAGTATATCCCAATCCTTCGAAGTGCCGCTCCAATTTCCTAACCTCCGCCAGTCTGCCGCCATGATGGGGTCGGGGCGGGAGAAATCCTTCCTTGCTTGATTGGCGACCGGTAGAGAATCGCCCTTTACTTGCGGCGCCGACACCGATGGTCGCGGCGGCCGAGCCCGGCCAAGAAGCCCTCGTGATTCGGCGACATTGTTGGTAGCCTTGAAGTCGAGGGCGACCACGCGTACTTGAGGAGGTCCCGGCCGGGAGACCAGAGGACCCCAGCCCGCGCCTTCGGCTGAATGATCCGTCGAAGAAAAGCGTCCAGGGAGGCGCGGGGCTATGCGACTCGGACTCGGCCGGGTCCACTCGGCAGCGAAGTCCGCCACCTTTGACTCTTTATTGCGGTACGAGGAGCGAACTTGACCCCGAACTCCCCCAGCTCGACGGACTATTTTGCGATGCGGCCCTCTGCTTCTCGGTTGTGGAGGATTTCACGCAGGGGATATGAGGAGACCACCGTGATCTCCCTCCCTTGAAAATAGTGCCGCAACTTTCTCGATGCTACCACCACAAAGATAGACCATCTTACGAGCACAGGGTACCTTGTCTCTGCGTCGTGGAGCATTTTCTTTGATGTAGTAGACCGGCCGTTGGACACCTTCCCGTTCGCCACCAGCCACGCTCACTCTGAGAGGGGCTAGCCGCCACATATAGCAGTAACGGCTCGCCCGGCTCAGGGGCGACTAGCACTGGGGGGGAAGAGAGGTACTTCTTCAGATCTTCAAATGCTTGATGGGCTTCTGGGGTCCATTCAAATGAGTTGGTCTTCTTCAACAGCTTGAACAGCGGCAGACTTTTCTCCCCGAGCCGGGATATGAACCGGCCAGGAGGCTAGCCGGCTTGATCAAGCATTGCGATTGTTTGAGCCGGGTAGGCGGTTGCATCCGCTCGATTGCTTCTATTTTCTCCGGTTGACTTCAATTCCACGGCTGGAGACCAGGAAACCGAGCAGCTTTCCAGATGAGACGCCAAACACGCACTTCTAATTCAACTTGAGGCATGAGTTTCGAGGCGAGAGAAGGTTTCTTCAAGGTCCTGTACAAGCTCATCGGCCTTCTTTGTTTTTACGACCAGATCATCAACATACACTTGAGGTTCCTCCCTATTTGGGGCGAAACACAATGTGCATGGCCCGCCGATAGGTGGCACCGGCGTTTTTCAGCCGAAGGGCATCTTGACGTAGCAATATACACCGAAGTCACAAAGGCGGTCTTCTCTTCGTCTTCTGCGCCATCTTGATCTGGTGATAACCGGAGTAAGCGTCGAGGAAGCAGAGCTCGCACCCGCCGTGGAGTCGGCGGCGATGTCTATCCGCGGCAAAGTGCACGGGTCCTTGGGGACAGGCTTTGTTGAGGTCGGTGAAGTCGATGCACATTCGCCACTTTCCGTTGGACTTCCTCACGAGCACGGGGTTGGCCAGCCACTCCGGATAGGTGGCCTCCCGCACAATCTTGGCAGACAAAAGCTTCCCCACCTCGTCGGCGCATCCTGTTGCTCTGGCGCTGCCGTCGGATCTTTGCCGAGCGGGTGCGCTCCAGGAGCGTTGCCAATCGGTGCTCGATCACCTCACTGGGGACCCGGTCATTTCGATGGTTCCCAGGCGACCACATCCAGGTTAGAACGGAGGAAGGTGACTAGCGCGGCTTCCTAGTAGGCGCTGAGGTCGGTTCCGATCTTGACGACCTTGACCGAGCCATCCTCGCCAACGGGGACCGCCGTTGACTCGCCCGAGGGTCTGGGCGGAGCGCGGGTCTTGGCCGAGGGGGATACCGGGTTGTCGTCCTTGTCGCTAGAAGCGGTGGTGCCGGCTAGATCCTGCAACCGCTGGCGAGGCGCAGGCTTCCAGTCTATCCACCTTCATCAGAATCGACCCCCAGGCCCCTGGGATTTTCACCAGCATGTAGGCGTAATGGGCCACTGCCATGAACTTGACCAGGGCCGGGCGGCCGAGCAAGGCATTGTAGGGGAGGTCGAAATCAGCGACCTCGAAATCTACCAGCTCCGTTCGGAAGTTCTCTGAACTTCCGAACGTAACCGGCAACCGGACTTGTCCCAGGGGTAAAAGGCCCACCCCGGGGGCAACTCCGTAAAAGAGCGGGGCCGGACGCAGTTCCTTGTACGGGATTTGGAGCGCCTGGTACGCCCCAACGGACAGCAGGTTGATGGCACTGCCTCCATCAACCAAGACCCGCCCAACCGCGTGCGGACCGTGGAGACACCACGATCGGGAGATGGCCAGGCGGAGATGTTCTCGGGTGGTCGGCCCGATCGAAAGTGATCGGCCGCTCGACCACTTCAGCCGGCCGCCCGCCGGAAGAGATGACGTGTGGCACACACCGCCTCGAATCCCGCTTATGCTGCGAGTTCGATGAGTAGGTGGCGGAGCCACCGTGTATGAACATACCGTGCGCTCACTTTCTTTGGAAGGCTAGCGGAGCCGCATCTTCGTCGTCTTCGTCTTCGTGATCTTTCTCGCGGCGCTTCTTGAGCCGCCTGTCGACCAGTTTGGACACCACTTGGCAGTCCTCCAAGTCGTGTCCACTTGTTCGATGGATGGGGCAATAGGGCTTGCCGCCATCATTTTTCTCGGCGGGGCGAACGACGGTCATCGGCGGCCGCTTGCGCCGGCTGTCGGCGCCGTCGGTCTGATCATCGTGACACCGGATTTGGGTTCGGCTCGGCGACCAGGACCTCCTAGCGGCTGCCTCCTCCGCTTTTTCTTTTTCTTCTTGCGGTCGGAGGACTTCGAGGTGCCGCGTCGCCGAGTCGAAGGTCTCGTCGCGCTTCCAGTGCTTGGCCGCCTGGCGCACTTGTGCGCCAGGGAGAACAACTCAGACGTGGTAGAGATGACGCGCGTAGCCATCTTTTCTCGCATCTTCTGTTCTCGGACCCCCCCTCCGGAAAGCAATAATCACCGACTGTTCAGAGATCCGGGGGATCGTGTTGCGGCAGTGGCTGAACCGCCGGATGAACTCTCTCAGGGACTCCCCTTCTGCCTGCTCCAAAGCGTGGAGGTCGTCCTCCACGCCTGGTTGAGCGTAGGAGCCCTGAAAGTTGGCGACAAAAATGTCGCACAGCTCCTCCCACGAGCGCACAGAGCCTCGCGGGAGGTTAAGTAGCCAAGACCGGGCAGAGCCCGTCAGTGACGTCGGGAGGTAGTTGGCCATGACCTTTTCGGACCCTCCCGCCGCACGCACCACCGTGGTGTCAATTTGCAGGAACTCCTCCGGGTTGATGGTACCGTCATACTTCTCGATGGAGGCAGGGCGGAATCTCTCCGGTCATGTGGCTTGCCGAAGGCGGAGAGAGAACGCCTGGCATCCAACGTTGTAGGGGGAGCAGCGCCGTTCGCCAGCCCCTCGATCCTGAGGAGAGGATGAGGAGTGCGACCCTGCGCTCTCCCCAGAGTCCGAGGGAGGATCCCCCTGCCTTGCGCCCTCGCGATGTTCGCGGAGGACATGGCGCAGGTCATCGTCGCGCTGACGCCGCCTCTCGTCAAGGCGCGATCGAAGGTCTTCGCGGTTCCCCCTTGATTCGGGGGGACCGCGGGAAGAAGCGGAGTCACGCGCCCGTCCCCCCGTTACAGAGGGGGTTGCAACCAGGACTCCCTTCCCCTTGTCCCGACCCTTGACATCGGAGGAGTCGCCGTGGTGGCTGGAACCTGGCACGTCGAGCGTCGCGCGTTCCACTGCCGCCCGAAGCCCAGCTTGGTGGTCGCCGCTTCAACTTCTTTGTTGTGCGGCGTCCACCAGTGGGCGATATCCCGCAGACCACGAGTGGCTGGTGTTTCCCAGCTCTTTGGGGATGATCGAGAAGAAGCCGGGCCGCATGAAGGCTTCGCGCGGGAGTGTCATCCCCCAGCGCCAAGCGCCGCTGGACAGGCTGACCCCCAGGCATGGGAGTCACGCGCGCCCCTCCTGCGGCGGAGGGACCCAGGATAGCCGGCTCCCTCCTCGAATGCCTGGACCGGCTACGGGCGCCGCTTTCTTCGGGCAGATTGCTACGCTTGGAGTGCGAATCCGCCATGAAGACAAACGCCCCTACTTCTGCTGAGCCTCTCACCTGAAGCGGAAGAAAGGGGGCGATCTAACCACCAATAGCCCCTACCTGGCGCGCCATTGTCGGCGTACTAGCCAACAGGCACCTCCGAGACGGGTGCTTATGAGGTTCTGACGGGGGGCTTTCGGGGCAATCGCCTGAGAATGGAAGACGGAGGCGACCGGAGTACCGAGAGGCTCAGGCCAACGGGGGGACGCAAGAAGTTTTACCCAGGTTCAGGCCCTCCGGAGAGTAATAGCCCTACTCCTGCTTTCCTTGGTATTGCTTGTGTTCTTGCTTGGAGAAATGAAGACCCACTGCCAAAGGATCGAACCCCTTCTCCCATGCACCCCAGTTCCCTTTTATACTTGGGCCGGCGGGGGCGTTTGGGAGACTTACACTGATAGGCGTGCCTTATTACCTTGCCTCGGGCGCATTAAATGCGCCGATCAGCTATTCTTACATCCCATTAATGTCTGCATGGCCGTCACAATCCCGCCTCGGGCCCCATGTCCACCAACGCCGCCCGTTCCGTCATGGGGTGAGGTGTAGTCGTGGCGTCTCCGTAATTAATGCACACTGGGAAAGCGCGCGCCATCTTTGCGGCCTTCACGCTTTGCATTTAATGCGCACTACCCGCATTAAATGTCCTTAACGGCGTGGCGGGGTGGCGCCAGGAGTGGCACCTGCGCCACGTGTCCATCGGGCGACCACCTTCTTTGGCGCCCGGTGGTGCGGCTCGACGCCACTGTCCACTCGGCGCCCGATGGTGCGGCTGATCGCCACATCACTGGGCACCGGCGAGTCTCTTGCTCGCCGTGGCGGTGGGCCTGGACGCGCCCTGCCCGCCTGGCGACCGTATTTATTCATTGCGAGGGAGTGGGTACCCTGGCGTAAAATACGCCGACAGGATGGTTCTATTCAAACAACCAAACAAACCGACAATTTTTTTTCTAAACCATCTTTTATATATATCGTTTTAGAAAAATATGAGTAGCCAGATGTATCTTGAAACCTTTGTCAATATCCAAAACGATATACCTTTACATGCTTGCTCTGTGACTTTGTTCCAACTTCTATGTTAGTGTCAACTTGTTTCAGCTAAAATTAAGACTGCTTTCAGATTGATACTACGAAAACAATAAGGTGATTCCATTGTGATTTTACGTGTTGCTACCTAGGCAACGATCTTTACATCGTGATGGGATTATTCCACCGATCGTCCAAATGTGCTTTAGATTGATGTGACGATATCTCAATTGCACGTGCTTCGAGCAACTTCTTACGTGTAGCACTAAAAAATTGCGGCAGCCAGATGACCTCAGACCCGGACGTCACGCAAGCTGGCGTCACGCCGGGAACTCTTCCATCCACCTCGATCAGTACAAAAATCACGTGAAGCCCAGACGGCTACACCCTAGGATAACACATGCTATTTGACTGCTGGTGCTTCCAGTTATCCAGTACAGATGTTTGTAGGCAAGCTCTCGTACTCATAGGTCCAACTGGACGTATAAGTAACCCAAATTAATGCACTGTGTGAGCTAGAATTGAGGGGATCCTGTATCTTTTTTTTTTTGGGTTGAGAAAATAGTAATTTATTTATCTGCTTTAGCTTAACGAATTGAAGGGATATTCCTAATCTCTGTTCTAATAAGTCTGATTTGTGTAAGAATTTTAAGATATTTTTGTAAAACCCAAGCCTGATTCATCCTATTGCTGAAGCTTGGAACAGAACAACGAGGATGCTTAATTTGTTTATAAACTCAACCATCCACGGTAATCGTACATCCAGATTCATAAAAAGGACAACTTATAGTCAATAGATCGATTCCCATGTTACTTACGTGGCGAGAAATAATAGAGGTTATTTGTGTGGTTGTGACGCTAGTTAAATTTTTTATCCACAACTAGCAGGCTTGTCCTGCGTACCCAAGAAATGATGTAATGTTTTATATGCATTTTTCTTTTCTTTTCTTACTGAAAAGATACGTGTACAGTTCTCTTGCATATTTAAGACAAAGTATCATGCAAAATAATGGAGTTTTTCGTGTCTGTAGTGGAGTATATATAACTGAACTTGACCAATAAGGAATCATGTGAATGAAAACGTGCTCAATTGTGTATGAAAACTGTGATCATGTTAGGACAAAGCATGGACCAATTAATTAAACTAGGGATACAAAATTTCATGTGTCGGCACTCTTCCTTCTAGTGTAGAATATCATAGGGTATCATACACATCTTGTACTAGTCCTATAATTAGTGGCTATATAGTATGAACATTTACAACATTGACATCACATCAATACAATAATATGTTATTACATAAGTCATTGGTACATAGTTCTTACAATAGGGCCTCAAGTGCCAAGCAAAAATGCAGCGAAAAAGTAAAGTCCAACAGTACATTTGCCCAAATATCCACATGCAACTGACAAGGATTAAGTCTAGAAAAGCTCGACAATATAGTCCCCATGGTCGGCAATAAAGTAGGAGTCATCAATGATCTCGGTTTCTTCGCCTACTGAATATCAAAGCAAAGGTGAGAACATTTGTACTTAGTAAGACTGTAGTGTATCATAACTGTAATTAAATGCTTGGCTATATTAAAGGAAATGGTTAATCTACTATATTCTTTTGCATAAAGCGTGATTTAAATATGAATAACAAGTACTAGATTATAAACGGAATTTATAAAAGGGCAATTTGATAGGTATGTAAATAACAAGTATAAGTAGCATAAAGTATAAGCATTTCACAATCCTCCTTGATTGTGAATAACGGTCCATTCCCTACCATCTTTTAGCATAACATCTTAAACATAACTATCGTAATTTTTCTAATTCAATCTTTTGGCATAACAGCTTTTTGAAAAGATTTACAATCTGCAGATGAGTACAACTTTATCCACAAGACATAACCAACTCTTGTTGCCACTATTTTCTCACTTTCTTCGATATGTGATAGAGAGATCATAACAAGAACTGTTACATCGTCTAGACCCAACTTTGCATCAACCTGATGATGTTTGATCTTTACTATGGTGGTGAAAATTAAATACATACAATTTATAATCACAATGATAGTTTACGCTATAACAGCCTAAAATACAACAAGAAGTTACATTCAACCCTCAATAGATTACAAGAAAATGGGAATGCACTTCTATTTGTTTTTCTGCAAACCGACCATTCACTTAGGGTCTGTTTGGTTGGCTGCATGTTGCTTGTATCGCATGAGTGGATGCAACTTGATCTTTTCAATCATCTGTTTGGTTTCCTGTATACCCGGCTCAGCTCGTGCAGTTGCATCCGCTCATCCAGGCTCAAAGAAACGCAAAATATTTCCTTCTCTCCGGTGCAGGCCCGTCAGATGCCCGAGCTCGAGCCGTCTCTCCGCCCGAGCTCGAGCCGTCTCTCCTCTCGAGCCCGAGACGGCGGCCGCTCCCGAACACGACGATAGCGATGGCGCTGCTCGAGCGTCTCTCTGCCCGAGCTCTCCCCATCTCTCCTCCCGAGCCCGACGGCGGCGGCCGCTCCCGAACACGGCGACGGCGATGGCGCAGCTCGGGGAGGCCGGATCCGGCGACGGCGCAGCTCGGGGAGGGCGGATCCGGCGACGGCGAAGCTCGGGGAGGCCGGATCCAGCGACAGCGCTTCGAGGCCGGATCCGGCGACGGCGCAGCTCGGGGAGGGCGGATCCGGCGACGGCGAAGCTCGGGGAGGGCGGATCCGGCGACGGCGAAGCTCAGGGAGGCCGGATCCGGCGACGGCGCAGCTCGGGGAGGCCGGATCCGGCGACGGCGCAGCTCGGGGAGGGCGGATCCGGCGACGGCGAAGCTCGGGGAGGCCGGATCCAGCGACGGCGCAGCTCAGGGAGGCCGGATCCGACGATGGCTTGAACTTTCCGCCTAAACCCTGTTCGCCTGAGCCCGATGATGGCTTGAGCTCTCCGTCGTTTGAGCTCGACTCGATGATGCAGGCAACAGGCCAACCAAACACCGTGCATTGCACCGCCGCGGCCTGGCCCCGGGGATGCTGGCTGGCTCAGCCAGGCTCAGCCGTGGTGGGAAGGCAACCAAACAGACCCTTAGATCTTTCCTCCTAAACCCTGTTCGCCTGAGCCCGATGATGGCTTGAGCTCTCCGTCGTTTGAGCTCGACTCGATGATGCAGGCAACAGGCCAACCAAACACCGTGCATTGCACCGCCGCGGCCTGGCCCCGGGGATGCTGGCTGGCTCAGCCAGGCTCAGCCGTGGTGGGAAGGCAACCAAACAGACCCTTAGATCTTTCCTAGTCTGCATTTCACCAGCAGACTGTAACTCCCTCAGCTAGCTGCCCAGACAAGCGGAGGGAGGGGGAGGGGTGTTGCATGCTTGCCACAACACCACTAGCCCACAATTTCCAGCACCCAACCCACTGGTTGAGCCCAAACCACTAGTTCCACCCCTCCCCCTTGTCGGTTTGACCATAGTACAAAAAGAATAAAGGCACTAGCTTTACACACTAGCTCATCAACCACTGTCTAGTCCACTATCATACTATGCTGAAAGCAAACAAAGCAGACCAAGGAGGAGAAAAGGGCCCTTTCCTTTTCTGCTGCTCCTCACCACTTCCTTCACTTGCCCTACGATCATAAGGTGCCAGTTAGTAACATTGATGATCTTTCTCCCTCTTATCATGAATGCACACACAGAGAATTGTAGCAACACATTTTATGCATTGTGCATTTGAATCACCCTGCATATATAGAACTACCTAACTTCACCTAGAAGAGGCAGTGAATCGATAGTAACATGTCAAATGGTAACAACATTTCCCTAACAACAAGATGTAGTTCTGAAAACCACACACTGCCAAGTGCCAACACTCATGTTAAGCTATGATCACTAGTAGAACCAAAAGCCTGAGTAACAGGCAGATCTAATGGGTGTAAATGATCTTAAACTAGTCACTAAAGTGAATGCATGCACGACAAACCAGGGACAACACACCGCAATCTAAAATTGAGAACTGAATTTCCAACTCATGCAGTGGTACAAATGTCGATCTTAAACTAGTCACTAAAGTTGATTTTTTTTCTTTTCTTTTTTTGGCCTTCCCTCCTCTCGGACCAGCATTCTTCTGACCGCATGCAGTGGTGGCGGTGAGGCGCCGGAGTCGAGCACGACTCCCCCGAATGTGGCGGTATGCGATGGGACGTCGACGAGGTGTGCGATCCCATGATGGCCACGGCCGGCAAGCACCGGGACAAGTTTGGCGCGGGCTCACGGCGGCGGTTTTGTCGGAGCTAGCATAGTCGAAATGCGTGGGCGGTTGGAAACCGCACGTGTGAGATTTAGTGCTAGCTAGCCCTCCTACGTACGTGGTTCATTGCACAGTAAGGCAACACACGGATGCACCTAACGCTTCGCAAGATTGGATGTATAAACATCTCTCTTTTGCACCTAAACACGCAACACCTACCCTTTAATCGATAGATAATTTAGCTATCAGCGCTATATTAACTAAACTCGTACCGTAGTACGGACACCTAATCATAGCATTTCGCAGGTCAATGGTTGAGCCCTGGTCTCCCTATCCATTATCGATGCAAGTATTTTTATCAGTTGCATGTAGAAAATATATTAGATAGGTATATGATAAGATAAAATTGTTTCTTCTATGTTAAATTTTGGTTCGTAATAATATTATATAAGAACTATTTTCGTTGAAAAATATAATAAAATATTACGTATGATTATGATTATAATTTATGTGAGTGCATACTAGCTACTGACTACGAGACTAGCATATAAAACACATTAAAATATTTTTTTCTATAATGTACTTCACCTGTGTACCATAAAAAAAGAGGTCTCACGTATCCAACAACCCCCAGTCCACAGACTCCAAACTCCAGATTCAGAGCTCACATATCATCCCCACCCACTGAAGAGTAACCGCGCCCCCCGCGCCCGACGGCAATGCGGCCTAAGTCCGAGATGTGGCCGCCGCCGTCCGACCAGAGGGACGCGGTGATCCAGGAGATAAGAACGGGCATTGAGCTGGCAGCGCTGCTGAGGCAGCAGGTGGAGCTCATCCCGGAGCTTGACCGCCGAGACGCCGCGCTGGCCAACTTGGGCGACATCTCCATGGCCCTCGCGTCGTCACTCCCCGTCCTCCAGTCTGATAGAGAGCACTGCTCCGCCTCCGATGGAAGGGCGGTGGCCCATGCCGCGCCTGCTGCCTGCACCTCCGATGGCACAGTCGGGGCAATAAATGGAGCCGTCGCCCGTACCAGAAAGGCGAAACACCGGCGGGGCTGGCATGGAGAGGAGCTTCCAATGTGAGTAACAAAAAGTGTGTGTTTTTGCTACAGTAAGTACTATGGCACTACAGCATGCGTATATATCTGTGGGGATCTGCACAAGAGAAGAATTAGTATTTGTAGATCTATGTTTGATTTGGGTTTTACTGAGGAACTAGTTACTCATGTCGACTGCTAATTACTACTCCATTTGCTTCCTTGCTCCCTTAGTTAGCTTGCTTAATTTTAAGGGCACTAGGGAAAATATGAAACGATAAATTTATGCCTAGAGAGTTCTAGATCTACCTTTCAAAAGAAGAGGAAAGAAACAAATATGTTTCTAGGTAGATCTTGTTCCATGCTAGTTCATCTGGCGATGCATGAAGTAATAAAACATGTCAGTTTCTACGCGTATCAGGATCTATATTTCATGGTTAGCTAGGAAGTTTTGCGTAAGGCCGGTGATGAAATGAAGTAACATTTTAGTTCTTCCGTCTTGTTATTCAGCAAGGAGATACTGACTGATACACCAGAAAACGATCGATTCCACTGGAGGAAATATGGCGAAAAGAAGATCCTCAATGCTGATTTTCCAAGGTATACCTTTGATGAAGTTTCATCGATCCCTTGCTACCTCTATGATTGTTAATTATGGTGATCCCTATCTAGCCTTTTAGATTCGAAAGATGTGCTAAACGAATCATAATACGATTAGGATTCCTAATTCTATTAAGAATATGATTCTTATTTACTTGGGAGGAGAACTATGATGACTATATAAACCTATAGAGGTGATCATGAAGAGCCTAAACAACTAACAAGCCACAAATTAGAGCAGTGCTTCTATGCTTTTCCTTCTAGTACAATTTGCACAAATCTTAAAGCAACTGAAGGGATAAGTAACCACCATTTACCCTTCATTCATGCTTTAATAGTTGTGCAACTTTTAAAAGAAAGAGCATAGAAGCACTTCTCCACAAATTAACTTATTTAAAGCAAGATATACATGAGTGAATTAGAGACCAGGTTATTCTTTAGCACTAAATTATTGTATAGGGAAGGATCCAATAATTCTAAAAGGTTCAAGCGAATTGTGAGAGAGCAACAATCCCTTGTACTAATTTAAGGTTGTGCTTAAAGAATTTGCGGTTGATTTCGTCAAATCTTCTCTCTCGTCATGGTTGCTTCAACATCGTTATTTTGGTTTTCTCTACAAGATTTATTTTCTTCATTCTTGAGACCGTGTAAGCTCATATCGTATCTCATAAAACTCTGATCCGATCTATAGAGGCTACTGCGTATAAGAAGAGGTGTCAGAGTGTAACACTAATACACTTTCTGTAGATTAATTTTCCGTTTTCTTATAAATATTTTTTAACAGCTCATTTGCTTATAAATATAGGCATTAATTTCCTCCTGTGGATCCATAAGGGCACCCCAATGCTCTTGGTCAATAGTTTCTAAAAATATACCACATAGGACAAAAAGTGATGTGGAAGGGTAGTTAATAAGGTAAAAGAAGGAAGCTGTATCTCACACAAGATATGACTCATTTGAGAGGATCAAGATATAGCCCATCCCTAGCCTTATTTGCTTTAAAATTTATGGCTGATATGTATAGTCCCCATTTGGGACTTATTAGCTACCTTCAGAAGCTGGCTTCTCTAATAAGCTTAGTACAATTAATTAGGCTTCAACTTTCCTAAGAAAGCCGGAGAAGCCACATCGATCCAGCAGGGAGTAGAGGCTGCCATACTGCTTCACAACTGAAGCTGAAGCTCAACCAGGCCATATTCTTGTCTTTTACTGTAGCTTACAAGGGGTAGTTGAACAGGCTAGCTAGTATATATGATAGCACCAAAGGTTATACAAGATATAATACTTTTTTGTGTGTGTGTGGGCTGTGGAGCTAGCACATAAAACCATTTTCACATTGTGACAGTTACAGCTGCGAACACAAGTTGATCATGTATGCTTAAGTTCATTTCAACCAATTATTTTATAATTATATGCATATAATTGTAAGACAAAAAAATAAATAACACAATGATCTATATTATGTTAATTCTTAAAAACAAGACAAACATCGACGTACAAGATTTGCCGATAGACCCATTTATTTACAAACAAGATTCAGCGTGCTGGTTTTTCAAAAAAGAAAAAAATGCATACAAGATGATCAGCGGGGAAGTTCACAAGACCGCTAATGAAATTATTCATTTGGATCATGATTTTAATTATATTGATACCACGTACGTCGAATAAAGCTCCAGTCAAATTAAAGTAGATGTGGTAATTTGAGTGCAGGGAAATATGAAACTTTGACCAAAATTTAAAATAATTTATTAGTAGCTCATATAAGAAGTAGATATTGTTTTCCATCAAGGCAAAAAGGCTCGTATATTTCCTACATGCATCCATTTGCATTTCAGGAAGTTTTTTTCTTCCATTTTTCACGTGTGCTTGCATGAAATCTCGTGATTCGCCGGCCTAATAAGTATTTAATGTGCAGTTTATCGCGTATTGTTCTCAGCAAAAATTAATTTTTGTTCTAGAAAAGAAGAAAAAAATGCTGAAATATACAAAACAACAATATCAAATAGTAGAAATATACAACAGGAACAAAATATAGCAAAAATAGCATGGCGGCCGCCACGTCACACCACGAGGGCGCTGGATGGTTCATGCGCGCGTGGGAGGGGGGGTGACCTGGCTGCTGCCGCCGTGGCGGTAGCCAAGCCAGCAGCGCGACATGCCGGCGCAGGGGGGGACCTGGCTGCCGTCGTGCGGTGTGGCGGCAGCTAGGTCAGCAATGCAACGTGGCCGTCGCAGGGGCCCACCTGGCTACCGTCGTGCGGCGTGGCGGCAGTCAGGGCCGCAGCAGTGTACGTGGCGCGCCATGCTATTTTTGTTATATTCTTTTTCTGTTGTATATTTCTACTATTTGGTATTTTAATTTTGTATATTTCAGCATTTTTTCCTAGAAAAAAAAAACTGAACACTTTAAAATGCTACTATATGTTTGGATGTTCATACGCTCGGCTATTTGCAGGCTATACTACAAATGTGGTTACAGTGATGATCATAAGTGCGCAGCAAAGAAATACGTACAGCAACAAAACAATAGCAACCCTCCCCTGTTCATGGTGACCCTCATCAACAAGCATACATGCGATACATTGTTCCCAGGTCAGCCCAATTCAAGTAGTGCTTCACAAGTGCTCGACTTCACACAAGCTTCGCGTTCTTCCCCAACGGCTCCTACTGTTGGTGCCCCGAGGTTGAAGAAAGAGGACGAAGTCATGTCTGTGGCTATGCGTAGCTATACATGTGATGAGCTTTCTTCTTCGCTGCCATTGATGTCGCCGAAGGAGTGGGAGTTGGAAATGGAGATCAGGTCACTGTTTCCTCAGGACTGAGATAGTAGTTTGTCAAATTGAGTGTGCTACATCTATTTGGTGCATCCAAACAGCTCGTAAACCAAATAATCTAACGACTCATGTGGAGTCATCTTGTTAGCACCAAATATGCATAGATGGTTTGCCAGAGGTTATCCTCAGGTGTTGTAATACTAGTGTGTCTTGCGTATAAGTCTTTCTTCGGTAATCGGGATCAGAGTCCCTATCGAACTTATAAAATAAAATAAAGAGAGGTGTTTCTATGCTCTTCTTTCTAGTACAAGTTGTACAAATTTTAAAGCAAACGAAGGGGTAAGTAATCATTATCTACCCTTCATTTACGCTTTAATAGTTATGCAACTTTTAAAATGAAGAGCATAGAAGCACCTCTCTAAAATAAAATATCAGAGCACAATCAAATATAAACTTTATTGCCATAGAAAGAGTATTACAAGATTAAGATTGTAGTCAGATTGTTCTTCTAGGACATGTAAATCTTTCTATTTATACCCACCTAAAGGGCGGCAGCTACTAATTACAGGCGTCTCCTGTCTTCATGCACGAGTTTTTGTTAAGTCTTGAATTATCTCGCTCTTTGGTCAACCTTGTGTTCTTTCGTCAACCATCATAAGTTGCCAGATGTATTAATAACTGCTCTCACATTAATCATGTGGGAAAGTGCATTGTCTTCCAACCAATTTACCTAGCCGGAGCTTATAAAACGCATGAATAGTTGTCATTACCAGGATGGTCGCCTAAACTGATTATCACGATTTACGATCAGTTTATTACTAAAGAGAACGAGATATCCTTTGAATTGTGATCTTAGACATAATCATTATATTAAGTTCCCCAAATATGAGCTCACACATTAGAAAGACTTTGACTGTAAAATATTGACCAAATTCAATAATCCTCGTCATTTTCAATCGGCCTAGTAGAGTTGACGAGTGCAGATGGGCATAGGGATCTTGTCCGATTAATCCCGGCCCTTCCAAAATAAGCCTTATTTATCGATGATGTACCTCTATCTACAGCATCATACAACAATAGTACTTGTACTACTAGAAATAATTATGAGATAGCAGCTTCGTCCTACTCCTTAGTTTCCTAGCTTGTAATGTAAAACAGAGCAACAATCGATCGTGTTTCTTCTGGTGTCCAACGAAGATATATATTAGCCTTTAGCTTCCTATATTCCTGAGGAACGGGAATGATAGGTGTTCTATCAGATCAGCTTATTTTACCGAGAAACAGAAATCTGAATTTACAACAGCCCATTTATTCACAAATAATAGCGGTGGCAATGAACTGGATTTTGAAGGAAAAAAGAATTAAAACGCAGCATCTTGCAAACGTAGCGCAGAGTCAGCGATTTCCCCCCCAACGTGATAAGCTTGCTTTGACATATTAAATTAACAGGGACTAATTAGATAAAATACTCTCCTTAGTTAATGTTGATGTCATAAGGCTATCGTGAGCACTGTCACAACATGACATAATGGCTCCCATCTATATCTATACTATAGCATATGCAGCCTAGGTTTGAAGAGCAATCAGCCATACCACGTGACGATTTTTTTTTTTTTTTGTGAAAAGACCCTTCGTAAATTTTAAAATTATGGTTATGCTCATCCACTAAATTCTAAAATTACAGTTAGATCCTTCCATCGGTTATTTTCAACCCTGTAGTCCCGTATATTCACGACCAGATTCTCTACCGGGTTTTTTCAATCGTGAATAGGTTTTCCCCTGTGGTTTCGCAAAAAAGCTGACGACTCATAGCCAGCTTTTTTTTTTTTAAAAAAAAAAACACTACCGAAAAAAAATCGAAATTGTATTTTTGTAACAAGAATCTCGGACCAAATTTCACACGACGCAGCATCACGCATGGCTCACCTAGTATATACAAGTGACATAGTGGTGCTTTCCTTGGAGTCTTACCAACATATGTGCACACACTAGCCAGCGCGCGATGCCACGAGAATTCACATCTGCAAGCTGTTGAAAGTCCACTCAAGGTTGAATATTTAAGGTTGCATCGAGAGAAAATTGTTTTTAAAAACACTGCTATAGAGCAAGTTTAATTGCACCATGAGATTGATTCAACTGCTTAGCTAGTCCTGTTTTCAATTTTCATCAAGGAAAGATAAAGCTGATCATGTAATACTCTCTTAGTCCAAGTTTATAAGGCATATTTTTTGCATGCTTTTCTCTATAAATATAGAGTGTATTTCATATTCTAATGTAAAATTAGTGTGATGTTCCCTCTATACCTTTAATAAATATCTATGTTTACTTTATATTCTCTACATACATGCATTGAATATAGTGATTAGTGATAATAATTAGAGGTAATATAGTTATTTTCAATATCTTCTTGGTTCATGTACTAAGAAGAAATATGCCTTATAAACTTAAAAGGAGGGAGTTGTTCAGATCAAGTAATTAACATTGTATTATACGAAAAGGGTTTTTCCAAGCCTAACCATCATGCATGCGATTTTTTTTTAAATAATACTTTTTTAAAAATTTATTGCAGTATTAATACGTGGAAAACAAAAATTGCAAAAATAACACCTATTCGCCAAACGGTTTGGCGAAATAGCTATTTTCGCCGAACGGTATGGCGAAATAGCTATTTTCGCCAAACGGCGGTGTGGCGGCTAATGCCTAATTACGCAGTTAACCGCTAGGCGATAAATTCCACGGGGAACGAGGGTATTATCGCCAAACCGTTTGATGAAAATAGAGTTTTCACCATACGGTACGGAGAAAATAGAGTTATAGCCGTACGGTACGGCGAAAATAGAGTTTTCGCCATACGGTACGGCAAAAATAGCTATTATCGCCATACGGTATGGCGAAAATAGCTTCTTCCCCCTAAACTCTGACGGCCGACTGTTAACTGCTTATTTAAGTAGTGGTCGCCACACTGTTTGGCGAAAATAGCTATTTCGCCGTACCGTTCGGCGAAAATAGCTATTTCGCCGTACCGTTCGGCGAAAATAGCTATTTTGCCTACCTTTTGGCGAATAAGTGTTATTTTTGCAATTTTTATTTTTCGCGTATTAATACCGTAATTTATTTTTAAAAAAGTATTATTTAAAAAAAAATTCTCATGCATGCTATGCCTATACCGTTGTATGGTATCAAAGTACACCTGGAGGACAGAAATGCCATTTTTTTTACCACGGCGGTTTTATTTGGCCCAATGAACATCGATTGATTAAGATGCCACTAGACAATAATTGAGCTCCTTTTGCTATGCCATTTCTCCGATTTCGCTTCCTTGTGACGTAACTAGCCCACCTTCACCTTGGTTGCTGCTTATTAATTAGTCCCCGCAGTTGTCAGTGAACAGTCCAATTGGCCAACTTTCTCTTACGGTGTATTTGATTATTTGTATCAAGTGGTACGTATATGAAATAATTTTTTAAAAATCATTCATATGTTTTGTTGTTTGAATAGAATCATCCCATTCTAGATGGTAGGATACAAATTTAAGAAATATTCCCTGTAGATACTGAACCATTCTATTCACTTAAAACAATAGAACCAAATGGTACAGAATCATCTCATCCCATTTAATTTCATCGCACCAACCAAACACACCCTTAAGACCTTGTTTGGATAGGTGCGAATTATGCTCAATCTCTTCGGATTAGCAGAGAAAAACGTCATGAAACTAATTCTATATCGACTGTTTTGATTTTCTTGCAACAGGTCACACTGCTTAGAAACGTTATACGTGTGAATCTTCACACGGTTGGTCATGAACTACGGTTTATTGCCAGCAATTGTTTATGTGCACGCTTGTTTTGACCCTAATTTGGAATTACATTATTCATGAACATGAATCTACTAGCTCCGTGTAAAATGTTGCATCATGGCAAAAATATATTAGATGGAAACATGGAAACATATATCACCGTCTAATATAATTTGAATAAATCTTGAAACAAAGCGAATGATAAGTAATCACTACATATCCTTTATCTCTACTATATAAAGTGAGAGTTTCTTCCCATGTCACATTAATTGCTCTGCTTAATTGCCCTGCTTAATTGCCCTACGCAAGAAACGAAGCGTTGCTTTAATTAGCCAGCTTTTGCAAGAAACGAAGCGTTAAAGATAGATGTTTGATCTTATGAAATAGTATTTTTTTTATTTTTAAATCTTTATTTTTCGTTATCAATTTTATTTTTCGTAGCAACGCACAGGCATATAACTAGTTATGTTTTAATAGTAGGGTGTCTAGGAAAAAAATTGAGTGTTTTCTTGCTAAATGAAACTAAAATTTTGAGCCTTCATATCTAGATCCAATGGATAAAATCAATTTGCCTCCTTTCCTCCCATTTGAGTGCTATTTTATCAAAGACTACTCAATTTTTAGGTATTAGATAGGGATTATTATTCTTTTTCGAATGGCCTTTTTATATCAATTATATCCTAGTACACAAATTAAATTATGCAAAAATTATATGGCAATTTGAACAAAAAAAAGATTATTAATTAATATTTTTTGTGTGGCTTTTTTTTACCCCAATTATATATTAGTTTTATACAACTTTTTTATCAGCAGTGGTAAGGGAAGACCCCTACAACACACACACACATAAGTAAAAGAGGACAAAAAATTATGTACAGTGCAAAAACAACGATTGAAAGATACAATTACAACCCCAAATTGGGGGACAAGATCCAGAAAATGAGTCTAGCTAGTCAATTAAGGTTTGTCTATGTTGCTCCTTTACATGATGCACATGTAGATCAAGGTTAACCTTTTCCAGTTTGATATACTTGGATCAATTCTCTCACATATCCAATTGTTTTTTTGTTTCCATATTTTCCAAGCTGCAATAATAATAATAATAATAATAATAATAATAATAATAATAATAATAATAATAATAATAATAATAATAATAATAATAATAATAATAATAATAATAATTTCCATGTAAAAGATAGTGTTAAAGCTGGTCTTGGAACGTTCTACCTTTTGAACAATATCTTGGTCATTATCCCAGAGTATGCCAATAATGTTCCAGCATGAGATACTAAAGGAGCAATTAAAAAAAGATGATTACATTAATGTCTCCACATGTTGATCTTGGCATAAGACGTAGTATGGACCTTCCTCCAGATGAAAATTTATCTATGAAGCAAATCTTTAGTGTTCAATCTATCCAAAAACAATAACCAAGCGAACACTTTGACTTTCATCACATATTTACTTTGCCAAATCCACTGAAAAGGTTTTGGTGTTATCATAGCAAGAAACTAGTACCGGTAGTTTTATACAAATTAAATTATGAAAAAAAAAACATGATAATTTGTAAAAAAAAAAAGAACAAAACAAATTATGAGGAACACAACAAACAAAAACGTGAATGACAAAATCAAAATAATAAAACACAATGTGGATCACAAAGCAACATCTATAAAAAAAATGAGTGCCTATAAAAAAACACCAATATCGAATAGACAAAAAAAAAAAAATTGAGTGCTCGTAAGTTAAAAAAAACACTATAACATCATTAAGCAATTATCTTTAATATTTATGTAACTTTCAAAAAGTATAATACATAGATATCTTTCGGACCATTTGTTTGTACAACTATTAAGACTTGATAGGGTATGGCTAGTTTGCTCACTCTAAAAGCTCACTCGTCAGCTGAGCCTACGCGCCAACGCGGCGGCACATGATGGAAGCAACCGCACGAAGAGATCCGCGCGGATAATTAATCCGACGCGCGCGCGTACTCGGAATCATTTAAGCGAAGCAAGCAGCACGTGGGGGTAAATTGCACTGATTTGCCGCGGTCAGCCTCACTCGCCGTGCCATGTGCTCTTCGTCGCTGCTTCCTCTCCCACCTGTATAAATATACAGCACCTTTCCAGACCTCCTCCGGTAAGCTCAGCAGCAGCTTCCACGCGGAGTCCAGAGTCGCATAGAAACAAACACGAAAGCAATCAGTTGTGCTCAAAGCAGTAGACGCATGGCGCTTGCCACTGGTGCTCGCACCGCTAGCCCAGCTTCTTCCATGGTGTCCGAGCTGATGGCGCAGGGCCGGGAGTCCGCGGCCGTCCTCGAGGCCCTGCTCCAGGGCGCGTCCCCGCCGGCGCACGGCGGCGCCCTACAGGACCTCGCCGCGCAGATCCTCCGATGCTGCGACCGCGCGCTCGCTGCGCTCCGCGGAGGCGGGGACGTGAACGCGGCCGAATTATCGGCCGGTGGCTGCGCCGGTGCCGGCGGGAAGCGGAAGTCGGCGCCCGGCTGCGCAACCACTGAGACGAGGCCTAAAAGAAGGTGGAGTACTAACTAGCTCACATGATTGTTCGTTGCGTTGGCGTTGCATGCATATGCGAACAAATAACTCAACAGGAATGTCTCTTGCAAACCGCAGGGCGCGCGGGAGCGGCGCCGGAGAGATGCCGACACGAGTGGAGAAGAATTGGACGGCAGAGGACGGCTTCATATGGAGGAAGTACGGGCAGAAGGACATCCAGAACAGCAAGTACCCGAGGTACTACGCACGTTTGTTCAGGACGGCTTCATATGGAGACGAATCTAGTCAGTGGGTGCTCTATCACCCTAAAAATTTGAAAAATACTTCAGAAATCACATCTTAATAGTTTGAATTTGTTAACTGTATTCATTCCAATTTTGATGGTTTGAGATTTTTAAAACCTTAGAACAAGTTGTATTGTACTTTTAACAAATTTTTCAAACCTTAGAACTAGTTGTATTGTACTGCAAAGTACGTGTGCACACCTCTACAAAATTTTGAGTTCCGCCGCTGTGTTCAAGACTTCAAGTGGGTTGGCGGATTCGACAGATGAGCAAGCTACTTACAGTTTTATGTTGTGGGGATGCAGGCTGTATTTCAGGTGCACCTACAAGTACGACAACGGCTGCAGGGCGACGAGGCAGGTCCAGCAGTCGGAGGACGACCCCTCCCTCTACGTCATAACCTACTTCGGCGAGCACACCTGCTGCGGGGACGCCGCCGCCGTGGGCGACGACGGAAAGATGCAGCCGTTCGTCATCAACTTCGGTTCGGCCACCGCGAGCGGCGGCGGCTCGCCCTGGCTCTCCTCCTACGAGGACGATGTCCGGAGCGAGAGCTCGCACTCGTCGCAGGCCGTGTGCTTGCCGGAGGTAGCGGAACAGCCGCGAGCGAAGATGTGCAAGGTGGAGTCACCGCCGGCGTTGGCGGAGCCGAGTTCGTCGGCCGACGTTTCTTGTGCCTCCCCGGTACTGGAGCCTTTGCCCGGGTGCTTGGACTGGGATTTCTTCGGCGAGAGCTCGTTCGATGACATTGCCGAATTCGTCAGCTTCGACGACGAGATTCCTCTGTTCGAATAGTATGGTTCCTTTCCAGGGTGCACGATAGATCATAGATGTTAGTTGTGAGGCATCCGTGCGGTCCTATATTTTGCAGCAACTGGTGATGTGATGAACACGAATATTAAGGCGAGTGTTTCTACACTGGTGCAGTGATTCCATTTTAGCAGAGCACTCTAGTCTAAAGTAACCATTCACAAATTAATCATCGCGTAACTCCATTCCAATCCATGGCGATGCTGATGCGTAAAGGAAGAGGATACAACCTGCGAGGTTCAGATCTTCTGAAGTCAACTCCTCTGGTGGCCTGGAGTTTATATGGATCTGTGTTTGGATCATCCATATGCCAGGTCGCCACTATTAAATACGATCAATACCCTGAGTTGGGAGCCAACTGCATCAGGTGAAGCCTGCTTGGAAGTTGGAATGCTTACGTCGAGATGGTACACATTCATAAATCCAAGATCATTATGTTATTGTGATGGACAGACTACGACAAAATTATATGTACAAGTGGTCACAACAATTCACGAGGTCCTATGAGAAGCCTTGAACGAGGCATATGAATGCTTGCATGATGCGTGCATCAGTGTGCAATTAAAAACAGCGTTTGGTGGGAGGAAGGGACCAACTCCAGCCAATAGGAGCGGTCAAGTGTGTTGCGAACATCAGGTGTTTAATTACTCTCTGTTTGCGCTTAAGTAGAGCCAAGCAGAGACATTTTAATTGTTGGATGCTCCAACGTTGGACACAACGCGAGTAGAGAACAACTGGACAAGCACATGGTATACTCGTCAGCTGTCATCTTCTGCTTGGAGTTGGCGAATCAAGGCTAGTCATAAGGATATATGAAAGATCACGTGGAGATTTATCCTTGTGTGTGATAAAGTAATCGACTATACTTTAAGTTTTTAGTGTTTAAGTTTGAGTTTACATTGGAATGGATAATTTGAGTTGCTGTGGGTAGCTCATGACCAAAGGTCGGAACTTTAGCTGATCGGATTTTTTAAGTGGTCAGAGCTTCACTGGTCGAGACCTCTTAAGAGGTCGAGCACCCTTAAGTGGTTATAAGCTAAGGTGGGATCCTTAGTTGTGTGATTGCTTAGCTAATTACTGCTTATTATTTTGAGAAATGTTATGTGATGTGTTTTCCTTGTCAGTGATGGTTGCAGAACTTCAAAGCTAGGTCATGGTGAGACGAAGGAAATCAAGACTAGGCTGAAAGAGTTGAGGTCCAGACGGTCAAGGTGTCGCCGGAAGATGACTCAGGCCGGAGAGTGGCTGCGGAACAAGTGGATGGATGAGATACTAACTTGAGCCCCACTCAAGCAAAGGAGAATCGTTGGATCAAGGGTTCGCGGGTGGAATAGTGGTTAAGTTAGTATGTATATATGTGGATAAAATCCGTTATGTTATTGGTTTGCGTGGTAGCCCATTTATGTATGTGGGAATGAATCTGAACATTTGATGAGGTTTCTTAAGAGTCAAAAAGGTTATTTGAGGGTGAAGATTGCTCCCATTGTGCTATAAATAGAGAGGTGGGGGTATGCCTCCATCCCAAGCTTGTAAGGGGATTATTTGGTTATTGATAAAAGCTTTGCTCACCTGGTTGTGTGGTTTTGAAATCCTCTTTCTTCAAGTGTTGTAAGATTTATTTTTCATGTTATGAAATTCATTTCAGTTTTTGCATCTTTACACTTTGCACTTTGCATTTGCCTCCCATTCCTTCTAAGTGCTTTTAGATTTTGTGCTAATGATGAAAGATTGTTGGATGCATCTTCTATAGATCATATCCCAGTCATGTACGCAATCTACAACCTTGTCTTTTCAGTTCTTACAAGAAACCGATCTTTTGTGGTTAGAAGAAGAAAGAGTCTTGTAGATCGTGTTCTTTTTTTTTTTGAAAGGTTGTTCTATAGTGTTCTTGCTTACTATGACTTGTGGAAGGTTATTCAAGACTATCTTGATCAACAGAACTCCACAAGCAAGCTTAGGATGAAGTTTCTGTTTTAGATCCGGTTTCGGTGCAACCTCCAATAAGCTAAAAAGGTTGGAACATTAATATCAATCTTTGTGATTGAAGGTTGGAATAGATTCCTGACATCCATAGGAAGGTGCGCACAAAGTTTCATGGGTTTTGGATCAACCGATCAAAAGTTATATCGATTTTTTTGTTTTTGAGATCGTGCTGATTTTTACTATTCATCCGAGTACTGTTCATTCGACCTCTTGGTTGGTGGTATCGGATTTTACAGTTTATCTGATATGTGATACGATAAACTCTAAAATGGAATCACTGCACCAGTGTAGAAACACTCGCCTTAATATTCATGTTCATCACATCACCAGTTGCTGCAAAATATAGGACCTCCTGGCTGGTGGTATCGGATTTTACAGTTTATCTGATATGTTATCTTGGTGGTTTGAGTTTTTAGGAAAAAAAGTTATGAGCAGTGTTTTTATGCTTTTCCTCTCAATACAAGTTGCACAAATCTTGAAGCACGCGAAAGGGCAAGTAATCTTCATCTATCCTTCGTCCATGCATTAATATTTGTGCAACTTAAAAAATGAAGAGTATAGAAACACCTCTCAAATTTTGTTTAGTTTCTATTTATTCCCTCTAATCGCCTTTTTAATCGTTCAATATATCCATTGTTGTGGAAACTGGCAGATGGGAGCGGAATTTATCCAGCTTCAACTTCTTCAGTCTCACAAGGGGGTCCGTGTTCAACAAAAGAAATTGTATTTGCCTACCACTCCGACCTTGTCCTGAAAGGATAAGGAAATTGGATAAGAGCGAGAGCTAGACTGACTGTTGATCCAATGCTATTGGAGGATTCAGACTGAGGACCGCTTCGTAGACTGGTTTCCCAGCCGTTGCAAAGACTTGGCGAGAACCGTCAGGAGTGCAGATTCGTCTGCCATGTGGTAGTACGTACGTGCCCACCACAAAAGGCAACAGCATGTAGCTAGCAATCTTGACGTTGAGTTCAGAGCGCTGCTGATCGATCGCCAACCGGCACCCAGTCGGACTGAATTCTAATAAGGTTATTGTGTCTGTGATTGAAGTCGTCAAAACTTATGGTGTGGAAGAAGGTTATTGTTGAAGTGAGAAAGCGAAAATGGTGAGATCGGTTTCCATCCCTAATTCCAATCTCTCTCTCTCTCTCTCTCTCTCTCTCTCTCTCACACACACACACACACACCCAGAGGCACTGCAAATTGTAAGGCTCTTCGTTACCTGTAACAAGAAGGAATTTATCAAAACATGGTCACTCGCATCCACCATCTGATCTGTCGACTAGGGCAATGCCCAGTAAGCATCGACTTCCATGGCGTTCCCTACTTCCATGACGTTCCCTGCTTCCATAGGCATCCGTATGGGCTAAAACGTACTCGGCCAATACTTCTTTGGGCCGGCTGCTCGTTCTCTCTCGCAGTGGAAGACCGCAGCCGAGTGTCTCGTCTTTGCAACAACCGTTCGAAAGTTTCGCATGCTCGTCTTTTCCCCCCAGCGACCGCCAACGCCGTGTCATCTCTGCAACGCTAAACAGACTCGGTTGGCATGTTATCAGAGGTATGTACGGCGGGGCATTTGATCATTTGCCCAGAAGTTGATGTACAATTGATTATTTGTCCCGTGTGTCTCACTGATATGTGGCCCCATGACCCATATGTCAATGAGATATTATGGACAAAATGATCAATTGCACGTCAACTTCAGGGCAAATCAGCAATTATTCCATGTACGGATGGACCGGGGAGCAAAATGGTTGAAGGTGGCTAGACGTAGCAGAGGAACGGAAGGCTAATTTCCTCGCTGGCTCAACCGCATGGCAGATCTGCTGTTGTGTGCCAGAGCATGGCGCTGGCTGCTGGTGAACACTGAGGGGTGACGGCCCTCCTCTTCCTCAATGGTGAACTCTGGCCACTCCTCTTCGGATGCTTCAACTTCAAAAGGCACGTACAAAATCCTACCGCTATATGGATTATTCTCAGGGAATGAAATCTCGTTGAGATTTCATGAAATCTCGGCGAAATCTAGGATCTCGGATCTCTCCTAGTTTCGTAATCCCGATGAAATTAAGAAAATCCTTTTAAAAAAATTTAAGTGCTACAATAAACTAAAATGTCGGCGAGATCTCGGTATATTTGACCGAAATTTCGGTATATTTGACAAAAATTTGACCGGAGTTTGATTGGATTGGAATCTTCACATCTTTTTCCATGTCAAACTAAAATTTCAAAAAAAAATTGACAATTTTTGGACATTTTTTGTTCGTTTAAAAATCACCGAGATCTCGGAAATCTCGGTCAAAAAATAACCGGATTTGAATTTTGCCTTTTAAATTTCATTTGGATTTTGTCCAAAATAACGAGATCTCGCCGAAATTTTGGGTTTTGGATGGTGCCGACATAAAACCCTAAAACGAAATTTGAGACCCTAATTATTCTTGGCTTATGGCATGTATGGCATATTTCATACCAGGGTAAAATGTAAGCCATGGTTGCAGGGGTGGATCTATTGTTGGGGCTCCAGCCCCACCTCCGGCCATCAACACAACACCCCCTACCTCCTTCCCTATCATCTAGGGATGTCAATCGGGCGGGTACCTCTCGATATGACTACCGCCCACCCGAACCCGAAACCCGAAACCCAAAATGGGCACGGATGTGTACCCATACCCGAACCCTATGGGTACCCGAAAACTGAAACCAAACCCTAATCTCTAGAAATCGGTGCATCATGTGTCTCTCGATGGGTACCCAAACCCGAACCTGAGTAGGGGGATTAGAGAAGTAATATTTTGTTTTTTAATACATATTTTAAGTGGGGCCACATGTCATAGGATACCTATGGGTACAAATTGGTACCCATGCCTATCCTATAACCTTATCGGGTACCCAAACCTAAAAACCCGTGGATCTAAAATGCTACCCGTGCCCACTCTTATAGGGTCAGGTACCCGCGGGTAGGGATGAAAACGGTACGAAAATGGTCGATAAATGACTGTTCTGTTTCCGTTTTCACATTTTTTACCGGTAACGAAAACGAAATCGGAAACCCCGGAAACGGATAGTGACGGAAACGAATGCGGAACGGAACGTATACGAAAACGAAAGCAGAAAATTCCACAAGAACATAGGAGAGAATTACAATATACATGACCACAAGAACAATGTAGCTCATTCCACATCCAAGGTGGACACAAAAATAGTGTTATGTTCACTGGTATCGCTAGAAAATTTTTCTCAAATTTGTCAGTTGAAGGCACGTTATTTGTCTCCCATATCAGACCATCATGTCCTCATCCATATAATTATCATAGATATCATTTTGCTCCACCAACTACAAAGGTTTAACATCCTAAAATTTGTATATTATTGTTCGATGTTCATTTATGATTTTCTAAAATTTATCTTGGATTTTCTGGAGTTTATAAATACCATTTTGCTATTTTTAGATTTATAAGATTAATTTATTTATAAAAAAATAATGCTGAAAATAATTTTCCTAGGTTCAAAATGTTCCAAAGTATTTTTGTAAATTTTTTCAGAATTTTTGAACTCTATTTAATATTTTATATAAAACCATTTGTATTTATGAAATTATTTTAATTCGAAAATAAATATAAGCTCTCCTTTCTCATTTTTGGGCCAAGCCCATTTCTCCTTCCGGCTCGTTTCCGTTTTTCGTTTTCAGTTCAACTTATACGGAATTTCCGTTTCCATTTCCGTTTTCGTCGGAATTGGCTCTCCCGTTTCCGTTTCCGATAAAAATTTTCGTTTCCGTTTCCGTTTCCGAAAAAGGGCTTTCGTTTCCGTTTTTCTTCGGAATGGTCGGAAACTTTCTGTTCCGTTTTCACCCCTACCCGCGGGTACCCAAACCCGTGGGTAAAACTGCCATCCCTACTAGCATCCCCCATGTGAGAAAGAACAGAGCCATGGTAGCAAGCCGACAAGTTTAGGAATTGGGACTAGGAGGAAGAAGAAAACAATATTGTACTGGGCTAGTGGGCTTTATTAGTCATTACATGGACCATCAAAACTAGTCATGTGTTTTCGCCTGGTACACCGGGAGAGATGAACAGTCGTGCACTCGCGTCGCTCTCGCAGGAAGATGCACGGGCATGGCCATGCATGGCATGGGTGGTGGAGGTAGACACACGGTGGCACTGGCATGGGCGCGACCATGCGGCTACTGGCCTGGGCGCCTGGGCGGTCGATTCGCAAGCACTCGCGACGGCGTCGCCGGAGACCCGGAGACCGGAGTCGAAGTCGAAGTCGAAGTGGAGGGCGGGGCACCGGTGCAGGTGGGCAGCCAAGAAGGCGAGCACGCGGCAGTGCAGGTGACGGCATCGACGAGCGCCGTCCAGCCATCTGCGAGCAAGGGAGGAATTAAAGCCCCGTTTGGCAACTTGGAACCGAGCTGTTTCTACTAGAATCTGGGAGAAACCCAGCCAAATGGGCTAAAACTCAGAACGATTCTCCTCGGAACGTTTCTCCTTTTTCCACACTGTGGTTGAATCACCCTCAACCCCGTTTCACTAGTTTCTACTAGAATCTGGAACCGTGCCAAACGGTTTGCAGAAAGTGATTCTGATTCTACCTAAAACGTTTCTATGAAGAATCTGGAACCGTTTCCGTTTCTACTAGAATCTGAAACCATACCAAACGGGGCCTAAATCACGTCGGTGCCTCGACGGGGAACGCCAGCGCCTGGCAGCTCCTCACCTCCTCAGGACGTTGGCTTGGAGTCTCGAACTGATCGCTTGAGGAGGATTGAGGCATCAAACGATCTTGGAGCCTTTGGCCTCGGATGATTGCCAGTCGCCAGAGGAGGAGATCAGCATATCACCTCTTTGCTTCTTCGCTAGAGGAGGAGCAAGCGACCGAGCTTCGAATTGATCGCCAATCGCCCACTCGCCGGACGTTCAGAGGAGCCTCGGATTGATCAATCGGTATAAATTTTCTATTTGCTCCGATGCCCCTCTTTCTGATAACATAAGTGATAAACTGGTAAACTCTTGACAGTTGACTGGTTGATTTTTTTTTGTCTCTCTGAATCAATTTGTTGGATTACATTTACAAAAAACTAAGTTGAAAAGATGGATTAGCAAGGTACTACACTTGTTATATTTTGATTATTCACTTTATTTCCTTTCTATTTATGCATGAATTTGGAATTTAGTTAGCAATAAACCGGTAGATGTACTATTAATATGCATGTCTTGAGTTAGAACTTCAACATAGAAACCTTCCTCTATTTTCATCCCGAATTCGCCACTGTGCATGATCGTAGCCATTAGCCATAACGTCTGATCTGATGAACCCGGTCGAGATGTAAGTGAGCTGCTGACCTGACCTGCTGTCAAATCAAGAGGGAACACAGTGTGCGTGCTTGATGATTCAGTCGATCACTGTGTTCTTGAACAGGGACCTATACGCAAGGAACAAAACCTTACCTTTTTCTTGCACCACAACTTTGTCGTACAAAATTCTAGCTCCGTCTGTTTTATTCCCCAGCCGAGAAATTTCCATGTGCTTTTCCAAAGCATAATGCAAAGTTGCAGACCTGCAGCTGCAAGCAATCTGCTCGCTTGCGACCCCCTTTTTGTTCCTGAAGTATCTAGTACTTGCCATTGCATTTACCATCTACTTTCTTCTACAGACCCCCCACCCCCAAGTCCTACAAGTTAGTGGCAGATTGCCAGATTTGCAGCAAGATCCCTGAAATTACTTCGCTAGAGTTCTTAAAGGAACTGGACCGACTGAATTCAACTATAGCTGTTTGGTCCAAATAAGTCGCCTTAGTTTGACAATGATTCGGAGAACTTTGAACAAAATTTCCCAAACGAATCCAAATCACCACGAACGCTCAAGTCGCCCACCAAAAAAACACTGGAGCGCAGAGCCTCTTTCATCTCTTGTCCTCATCGCACAGCCACCTCCTCCTCACTCGCATCGATCGAAGCTGTAACATCACTGAAAAACAATGGATTAATGCTTCAAAGGGTGCCGATGGTTCAAGAAAATTTAGCTATAACATCACTGAACATATACATTTGATTTATAGTTGGTAATATCTGAAATCACACAAACTCGCCAAATCTTGTATACTAAAATAGCTAAAAGCAATCAAACACAACATTACTTGATCAGGAGCTCGTCTAATTGCCATTGGAATGAGGTAAGTCCATTGTGAATACAAACCTGAAAGCATATGAGCATTTTGAGCATTCCCATTTCATTGTGACCAATCAACATAAGAAAAGTGGTCATCAATACAAAATTCGGACTGCAAACATTATCTGAAATACTGAGGTGAGGGGCAATAACCTGGATCTGGCGAAGCGCAGAACACTCAATGCAGGTCTCAATCTTGCGGAACGTCTGCATGATAGGCGCCATCACCTTCTCAAGACTAACCTGCAATATTTAGAATAACTGCAGGTGATAAGTACTACAATACATTAACAGATAATGATATATTCCCACTCATTTAGGTACCACAAATGCAACCAAGGGAGATCATGGTGAAGGAGAAGGAAAAACTACAAACTAAATTATAGAAGAGTCAAATTTGTCCATACTAAATCATCTGTTATGCAACAAAAGCACTGTTTATGAACACTTGTCTGCAGTGTTATTAAAGCGTCGTTTAAGGAGTCAGAGCGTCTGAACGTTTTGTCAAAATCGCCTGGAGCGTCCGTTCTGGGCGTTTAAGCGTCCCGTTTTTAGCGCTTAAGCGTCCTTGGACGTTTTCCAGGCGTTTTGGACGCCATAAGCAATTGGGCCTTTAGATCTTTGGGCTGATGAACTAGGGACGTCTAGGGTTGGCCTCTCCTTACCTCTTTCCTCATCCGGTCATCCCCAGTCGCGCCGCCCCTGCAGCAGAGGCGAGTCGCCGCCGCGCCCGCGCCCGATCGCCGCCCGTTCCGCTCGCCGCTTCGCCGCGCCGTCGCGCCGCCCTGAGCCAGGCGAGTCACCGCCGATGCCGCGCCCCGCACATGCCGCCCGCGCCGCGCTTGCGCCCGCGCCGCGCCATGCGCGCCGCGCCGTCGCGCCGCTTGCCGAGGCTGCGCCGCTCGCCCTCGCCTCCACGCCGTCGGCCGTCAACCTCTCTGGCTCTCTGCTCGGTCTCTGCCTCTGCTGATCTGCTCGGTCTCTGCTTCCAGCCGTCCACGCCCTCGCCTCTCTAGTACTATGTTATTACTGATGATAGAGATGGAGATGATCAACCCATCAATGCTACTACTATTGATGATTTGGATGATGGTTATTGACACTTAGTGTCAATATGGTTATGTAACTTATGTAAACTTGTCCTATCTATTGGTCTTGTGGACTTATAGTACTATGTTATTATGTGGTTGTGAACTTGTGGACTTATAGCCTATTATCCTCCTTGTTATTTTGTGAACTCAACTTATGAACTTATCCTATATTTTCGTTTTCGTCATATGTCTAAAAAGACGTTTAAAAGTCCGCTTCAACGTTTAAACGTTGAAAAGGTGGTGCTCAACGTTTTATCGTTTTACGTTTTAATAACATTGCTTGTCTGTATCCATATGCTAACAAGTAACAGAGATCAGGTACGGCAAAAGATGACAAAGTTGTGTGAATGCCCAACCACATAAATTAATCACAAGTTGTCTTCTGAGATATATCCAAAAATATTAGAATTACTCCCTGCAGTCCAAAATAGATGACGTTTTAGGGAGTTAGTAGATTTTTCGCCCAGATGTTGCAATACAGAGAAAAATTAAATTGGGTAAGCTACTTCTATCCAGCCAATTGTTATCAATTTCAGGTATACAACTATAAACCCTAGCCCCCAACGTGTCTCTTCCTTAGAACCTTAAACACAGATCCCATCCGAAAGGGCAAAAAACAAGGCCACAATTTCATCCTAAACCCCTAACAGCTACTTGGCTCCTAGAAAGTAGAAATGAAGGGAGGGCTCGAAATCCACCTGGAATCCGGCGGCGGGGACGGGGGGCAGGTTGCGGAGGAAGTCGGCGGGCGGGCTTGCGGTGCCCGCGGAGCATCTCCTCCTCGACAAGGCGGTCGACCTCGCGCTTCACCGCCGGGTCGCCGTAGTCGCCTTCGATGTACGGCAGCGCGTCCACCGATTCCGCGTCCGGCGCCGCTCGCCACGGCGCCCCCGTCCACTCGGCCAGCGGCGCCTCCAGCATAAGCACCTCCCTCGTTGCTGAGGACAGCGACGCGGAGCTGGTGCCTCCTCGCAGAGTCGCAGGTTCCTCGCGGGCGCGGGAGGGGACGATCGTTGAGCGTCGAGCAGATGGGAAGGCGATGGGAAACGGGAGCGAATCCTGAGATTTCGGAATTCTCTTTCCGATCTGTAAAAATGGGGGAGAACCCGGAGAAGATGAGTAATATGTTGGAGACGAAAAAATGTACGGATTTCTTTTATGTTTTTTCTTTTAATATAAATTATATAAATCTTGAAGGAAGTGAAAAGGGTAAGTAATCACTATCTACCTTTCATTCGGGACGGTATCCTCTGCAGTCTCATTCTCTGACTTTGAGAAGGTGACTGCAGAGGATCTTAATACCTTTCATTCGTGTTTTAATATTTGTATAACTTTTAAAAAGAAAAACATAGAATCACTTCTCATTACTCATTCTATCGGATAAGGAAGCTGATGAGTAAGCTATCGGAGATGCTTTGAGTCACTGGTGGGAGGGGGAATCCCATTCCCCATTCCGTAGCACCGAAAAGGGATATGATAAATTTGTTTTTAAGCTCTTTTACGGTACACTAAATTTAATATAGACTATTTATTCTTTTTAATCTAATAGATCAGATTAACTAGAATTCATTTATACTTTATCTGATAGTAGAGTAGTAGAAATATCTTTAACAAATCAACGGTTAGATGTAATTTCTACTACCCACTATATACTATCAGTACAATGCACCGTAAAATTTCTACTTTTCTTTTAATTTTGTTTCTCTTTTCTTTACGATGGATTACTACTGTTATTTTGAAGAAAAAAAAACATTTAGCCGCATTGGCCCTGGACGCTCCTGCTGACCAGTTTATCGGCCGCAGCCTTCACGTCCAGCCGCCGCTTGCCCAGCCAGCGTGCAACGCTCCTACTTAGCGGTTAACAGGCCGTGCACTCCGCTCAAGCGCTCCATGGACCGTTACCCCTTGCGCGGCGCGAGCCTGCAGCCCTCCGTCCGCCCAAGCGCCCTATGGATCAATACCTTTGTGCAGCGTGGCACCACGCATTTGCATCTAGTAATTTTGAGAGAAATACCAACTTTGCTCTCCTGTAAGAAAAGAAAAATAAGGTTGTGAAGGTAACTTAGTATAGAGATTTAGAAGCTAGAGTTGACATTTGGACCAAACAACCCTATTTTGTAGCCTTAGAGCTGGCTCCTATTAAAACAGGACTGTTCAGCCAAAATCTTGCGTTGGAGGGAGCTTAGCTAAATGGCAATATATCCAGTGCAATTAAAATTTTCGTACAACCGCCGTGTAATCCTACTTAAAAAAATTTCAAAAAATTCAGAAAAAAATCATGGATGTACATCTCAACTTACCCCATCTACATATAAAATTTCATGATCAAATTCGTCATATGCTAGAAATTACAAAAAAGACAAATTTTGAGATGCATTTGAACTATTCAAGTTTGTCAGAAATTTGTCTTAAAGCTAACTGTGGGTGTGGGTGTTGGTGAACACGTGCTCAGATCCACATTTCCGGAGGTTTGAGTCCTCAAGTCAACCATACATACAGGGACGGACCTTTGGCAATTTAGGCTATAGTCCGAGGCCTATGATCAGAAACACATAAATATCCTCTTAAAATCTTAAAAAATGTAGATTCAACTTAAATATAGCTGATTCAATCCGAGGCTTGGGTCATAGCACCATCCCTCGTACATACTACTATACTAGCCATTTCAATCTCGCCCGCCTTGAATAACCAATCCATTCCACTGCCCTGCCCTTACCAGCTAATTTCATCGTCAAAATCAATGCAAATTCCAAGTGTCCACCGGGCCCCGTAGCCAGCGAAAATCGTCTCTAGTCCTTGGCCGTCCTCGTATACTACTCACTCAAGCTACTTGGCGAACACAAGCAAATGCGGCTACGATGTCACGCTACGAGCAATGAAGGATCGAATCCACGGTCCATCCACCAACCGAATCCTTCCCGTGCCTAGTAAGAAGTCACACAACTCGACCACCGCTGCTGCCGAGCACCGAGCAGGTTTTCAAATTTCGTTTCTGACCGCATCTTGAAAGCGATGGAAATCTAAAATTTCAACGACATTTCAAAATTTTGAACCTCGGCATGCACTGAGTGCCCGAACGCAGCATCTGTCTTGTACGAGTGATTTAAGTTTTGATTTGAAATGAGGCATCTCTGAGGTCTGAGGAGCTCGATCGTTGCGATAAGAAGCGGCGACGAGCAGCGTACTTGCAGTACCAGTGTACCGCTGCAGCAGTGAAGGACGGCGGTACACTCGGTTGTTGGGCGATCTAGTTCACAATGAAATATCAAAGCTAAAAAGGAGAAGGGCAGAACCGTACGTGCTGAGATTTCGAATGGCCACCATACATTGCAAAAGCTTCCCCGAAAAAAATACGGATTTATCTGAATTTGGAAATACTTGTCGCCGCAAGCTAAAGATCTGACCAATTTGATCATTTCCTTGTTGCAAAGTAAGGACTCGATTGGAACGCGGGAATTTTTTTCTAGCACATGAAACCCTGAACTCGCATCAGAGTCCTTTGTCCATTCGCTCAAACCGTGGTAACCGTGCCACTCCAGTACTGAACACAACAAATTAAGGGGGAATCAAGCAATAACAGAGACTTAAACAAATGGCAATTACTGGGCGATATCGAGTGTAATGTAGTGGAAATGACATGTGGACCCCTGAAGCAGCGTTGTTGGTGTACTCTCTCCAGTCGCATAGAGTTGTTTCGGACATTGACATGTCCCTAAAACACAATTTTAATCATTAATTTCTATTATAATCTATTTATAAAACTCAATAAAATTATAATATTATAAAAATACTTTTAAAGATAAATCTCTACATATGATTTTTATGTATTTAACTTAAATATTTAAAAATATATTGATAGTCAAAATTTTGAAAGTTTGACCGTAACTATATCCAAAATGATAACTATTTGTGACCAAAGTGAGTACAGTGCTAGTCACACTGTTACTAGAGGAACAGAGGAAGATAAGAGAGGACAAACAGTGAGAAAAGCTGAAGAGCAATGGTTGGTGGGGAAAATAAGTGTCCATGTCAGCTAGGTGATGATGTGGTGGTATTGCATGCACCGCTTGTCTGCTCTTTATATCTCTCTTTTTTTAGAAAAATCTAGCTCTCGACGTATACATTTGAAAATTTAGCCTTTCTCCACCGTAGAAAGTGTTGTAGGCGACACTTATCACCTACCACGTCCGGCGAGCATGGAAGGGGGCTAGCGTTGCGGTACGGCAAGGGGCCGCGGGAGCAGGTGCTGGTGCGTAGGAGGCCTCTTGAGGGGTGCTAGTGTGCGGGAGGAGGGCTCGGGAACCAACCCATTGCATGTCACATCAATGTAGTGACCGTGGAGCGCGGAAGGAATCCTACTGTGGTGGGCCATGCACTACTCCCGCGGTCGGCCGAGCTCCCTTAGCTTCGGTCACTTACTGCACTCTGTCACCTGTTGCACCTTTCGCGATAGGGGAAAAGATCAAATTTGCAAATGCATATGCAGGACTAGATTTCAAAAAAAAAAAAAGAGTAGATAGTATAGCCTGCAGTGTTTTGCTTTCATAATGCAAGCCCCAATTGGTCCCTCTGCATAAATAACCATCTGGTGTCCATGCAGGAACTTTGTGACAAGGTTTCAAATTTCGTTTTAGGGTTTCATCTCGGCACCCTCCGAAAACTGAAATTTCGACGAAATCTCATTTTTTCGAACGAAATACAAAAAAATTGAATATGGTAATTTTTGAGCCGAACTTTCCGAGATTTTAGTTCAAAATACCAAAATTTTGGTCCAAAATACTAAGATCTCGATGAAATTTTAAATGCTGTCGCCGTTTGAATTATTTAGGGTTTTTTTAATTTCGCTGGAATTATGATCTATCGCCTGTCCCATACGAAAAACAACGTGAAGAATCCAATCCGGCCAAAATCTAGTCAAATCCGGTCAAGTTTTGTCTAAATCTCGGTTAAATTTACCAAGATTTCGGTCAAATATATCGAGATCTCGCCGAGATTTTAGGTACTGTAGCACTTTGAATTTTTCTATAATTTTCTTAATTTTATTGGGATTATGAAATTCGGAGGAGTCCGAGATCCAAAATTGTGAGATTTCATTCCCTGCTTTCTGAGCATCTTACCAAATTACCTTCAGGTTCTGCAGCGTTGTCTCACGAATCAATCACAGTTATTGTCCCTAGTCCCTACAAGGCTGTACCCAATGATTCCCGAAAAAAAAATAGGCATGGTAGCTAAAAGCCTGTGGTTGAAAAACTTTGCTACCATGCCAAAAGCTTTGAAAAACTTTGCTACAGGGCCTGACGCTTTAAAGGTTGGCTCTGTTTGGAAGCAAAATTTTTCAATACCATGGTATGAAAATTGTTTTGGCATAAATACTAGGAAACAAATTCTATGCAACGGTGCAGCACCGTGCGGATTAGCGCTACGTGTCCGCTGGATCAATCTCCATCCAAATCCATTAATCTCCAAGCACTTTAATGCAAATCCATCAATCTCTAAGCACTTTAATACACTTTAATCCTTATCACTTAATTATTTTTGTATGGAGATTGACGCTGCGGAACATGTGGCGCCAATCCGCATGGTGTTGTACAGGCCTCGGTATACAACACCGTTGCAAAGAATTTTTTTCCTAAATACCATGGTTTCACCTACCACCATTGAAACCATGGTTTTTCTTGAAACTACAAACTGTTTGGCTACAAAATCTTTTGCATGATGAAGTGATGCAAAAAGCTCAAAACTCCACTATGAGTGGAGTTTTCAATACTCAAAAAATACCATGGTATTGACAATACCATGGTTTTCAAAACAGAGTTTTTTTGGTTGCTTCCAAACTCATTATGGCTAAAAATACCATGGTATTCTTTAAAACCTTAGTTTTGCCTAAAAACAATAAAAATACTTTGTTGCCAAACCCTAAACTGCTCCTTTTGGTCAGTACTGCAGGAGTCAAGTAGGAGTAGTAGAACTGAAGAAGATGCCAGGGAGGACATAACACCAGAAGCCTCAGTATAAGAACTTAATGCATGTCCCAGAAAACTGTAAACAGAAACAGCTGTTGCAGACCAATCTGAAGGAAGGCTTATGACGGCCACAGAACTAACACATGGGATGATTATATAAATGATTGCCATTCAGAGTCACTCCTGTTGTTTAATACAAGAACATGCCAGGCACAACTCACAAGACGATTATAGTACAATAGTACTACTCTCAGTTGTGTAATCTCAGGCTCAATACATTCACAGTAACGGTTCAAATAATATATTCAGCGTGGTTGGTAAAAGAGGACTTATGTCAAGAAGAAATGGACATAACCAAAAGCAGCATAAACGCAGACCAGAGTGTCCTTGAGCAACTGATGATCAGAATCATTGTCACAAACAGGCTGCGACAAGGATATCGAATGGGTATGCACACATGCCACATGGAATTCAGAAAAGCACCCACCAAACCCTGTCCATTGCACAGAACTGATTCACAGCAAGTTAATATAACACGAATTGAATAGAATTATAGAAGTGAAGACCAACTGCAGGAGAATGGGGCAGGCATCATTCAAAAGGAAAAGAAACAGACAAAGCGAGAAAAGAAAAGGAGTGCCTGTGCTGACACTGGTGAACTGTGGAGGAACGCCTCAAGTGATCCTACGTATAGACTACATAAACGAATCACAGGCTCTATCACGGATATGTGAATTACATTACACATCTAATATGGCAGCTCGGTAGGATCTGATTCCAACTAATCCCAATGTACAGCACAAATGATGAAACGTGAAATGACTTGGAGCTCAGGACTGTATTCAATAATTTGTCATGGAAAAAGAATTTAATTACCTCTCCAAAAAGAATAACAGTGCGTGGTTGGTCATATAATTCAGAAACTGTGGTGTGGTGTTACATCCAAAAATTTACAACTCGTACTACTAAGTGTGCGTATCAGCTCAGAAACAATAGTTGAGGAACAGTATTGTACAAACCGTATGAAGACGTACAAGCCTACAGTCTTCCAGGGTATGGGTAAACTTGTCAAGCGCCCTCAGTTTCAGATTTAGTTGGATCTTTTCTTTGCTGCAGGTCGTTAAGATGGACTTACCTTCTCTCCCATTTCACAAGAGAGGGCATCTTCTTCAATATTCTGTTGTAGTTTAGTCATCCCAATCGACATCCCAACCATCTTTGTTATTGGTCTGAGATCTCAAAGAAAGGCCATTTGCTGACACACTTCCAGCAGGTTTTTTATCTGAAGGTTTTGCAGGTGTTTCTTCATCATCCCAGTCGTCATCCCAGCCATCTTCCCAGCCATCTACTGTGCTGGTAGTATTGTCTGCACCTGACGAGTTGGGAGCCTGAGCTCCCATCTCAAGTTGCTGATATGGGACTCCAACATCGCGCCTTCTCCTGGCAAACTTGCAACAAGCACACACAACCCCCACCAAGACAATAGTGAAAACAAAAAAATATGCTCCATAGATTGGATTCATTCGTGTTGCATAAGCTGCATACTGCCAAAATTGTTGTTGCCAATCAGAAACAGGTTGCCTAATGTGCAAGACACAATACTCATTCCCAGCATATAGTGTAATCGTCCCACCATTTGGATTGCTATAGCTTATGTTCACCTGATAATATAAATGGGATTAAACAAAATTAGCATGAACATGCAATTTGAAAATGACTGCCTAATTGAAAACAAAAATCTCACAACAACCTAATAACATTTAAGATAAACATGTATTTAATCCTGTTAGAATAATGTACTCATTCATTTGCAACAGATATTCATAAGGAATGCACGAAAACTTCTCATGCTCCAAGACATAGGTGTAGTGTTAGTATGAGAGGTCAGGTCACATATTCAATCAAATGCATCTGCATGCTTTAATTCATAGCTTCTCACACGATGTCACTCAGAATGAATGTAAACATAATAATATCATACTGTTCTCTCTTCATGAAACAGGGGAATGGTCCTCCACTCTTTTCTGGAAAAAAAAAAAAAAAAAAACTCTGGCAACCAACAGGCAATTATACAATAATACAACTGTGATTGACCTGCACACACAATCTACCCACAAATTCCATAAACACAAATGATGCTCCTACAAACTCCCAAATAAACACATGTGGTGAGGAGAACCATGAACCCATAATGCCCTAAAGCGAAACCAACCTTGAAACACATGGCTCACCACATTGACCCAGAAATGAGCTAGCACGTGCCTATGAATTGGAAATTTGGGATGATGGATTATTTAGGTAAATCTCACCCTCTACTTGAAGTATGAGAGTATACTACCAACATATTCAAGTAAACTTGATGCAAATGTTAGAACAAACTAGCTTGCATACCTTTTCAGGGATACCCTTGGCATGGAGCTGTAGCTGCGTCTTATTAATATTTATATTTGGTGTTGCTTCGACATTGACAGTAATATCATTCTGCCCTTCGGTCCGGACTACAACGAATGATCCAATTGAAGCTGCGAGAATAAACACAAGGTTTTTTAAGATTCATGAAGTGAAGGTTATACATATGCTAAGAAATCTATATTATGATTTCCCACCCTGTTCATATATCTAAAACAAATGCCACAACAACACAAATCAAGTTGTTTATCAGAAAATCTCTGTTTCATTCCCCAGAAATTAAAAATATCAACATATATACCAATATGTCTCCACATATGTTAAGTCTGTTAGTGTCCTTGAAGCTCCTGGTATGCAGGACACAAAAAATAACAACCTGCACACTAACCTCTGAACATAACCATTAATGATTTACTATGTCCAGATGTCTTTTGGTTCTTGATGAGGTAAAGAGGTGCATCCCATCAATGACATTATAGCATATCCCTTGTTGCCATTTCCCCAAACGGCCCACAATTCTGGTCTTAAAATCTTACTGGGGAAAGCAATACCAATCAGCATAAGCCAACTAATTTCTAATAGGAACATACACTTGGATAGCAAGTCATAATATATGCCGCTTTATGGATCTCTGATCTCATTCAGTTGTTGATTGGTACACTCTTGTATTTAAAATTGGAATAACTTCAAATTTTTCAACAACTTAGCTTAGGGGTATTTAGAACTGTAAACTATCTTATGACATACATAATGTTTTCTGCTAATTCCCTTGACAACTCATGTTCATGCTAACCCCCCTACAGTTCAACTTCATGATTAATTCAATACTAACAGATCTTATGTACTGGTATCACTTAGCATATTGTCAATACTAGATGAATAGAGAAATAAAACCAATGAAGGGGCAAAAGGATATCAGAAAAACTAAAAAACGGTATACCGTTGCAACGGTATACCTCTGAAACTCATGAAACTTATGATTTTTTGCACTGAAACTCATGAAACTTAGCACTAAAAACTGATAAAACATGAAACTGATGAAACTAAACACTGAAACTCATGAAACCAGCACTGAAACTGATAAGTTTCATAAGTTTCATGGCTATACCGCTCTCAAAGGATATTCAGTACAATGCCATCCAGACTAGAATCTTCAAGGTGTAGTTACGCAATCATCTACCCAGTAGGCTAGTCTTAAAAATGCAGTTTGTTATAAAATCTAAACAAAACTAATGTTGACTCAAACATCAATAACACAGTGGATAAAAGATCTCTACTGCAGAAAAATTTAGAAAACAGTAGCTCTATGGATTGAAGCTAGTGAATTTCCAAGACAGCTAGAAGCATTACCGTTCTGGGAAACCTGAAGGCAAGCAGAAATTTCTCCTTTCATTAGACATTTATCTACGGGATCCACACACTTCTCCGCCTCCTCTTTCCTTTGGTCTGTTGACTTCAACGAACTTCCTCTTTCCTGGTCCGTCTCACCAGTCAGTCCGGGAGCTCCCGGCGGAGTATCCTTGTGCGCATCCTTCGGTGGCACCGACTGTGAAGAGACCTGCGCCGCACCCCCTTCCTGCCCCTTATTCTCTGCCGCACCGGACGGTGGTGGCGGGGAATCCTTTGGTGCCGTTGCCGGCTGTGGCGTTTCATGGTGCTGCTTATTGGTATCAGGATTCTGCACCGCAGTTGACGACTGCCCCAATTCTTTGGAGATGGCACTCTTCGCTGATCCACCCACAACGGCAGTAGGTGCAGAAGCTTCCTGAAGAGATCCAAACAAACGCTAGTCTAAATCTTGTGCCTTTTTTCCGCAAAGACGCTAATCCATTCCACCAAGTATAATCTAAACTGGCCAACAAAAAGAACTCAGATCCTCACCTCGCTGGAGCTGGATCTGGGCTTCTCGCCTTGCAAAACCCTAGCCGATTCTGCAGGGTCAGGAAGCAGGGCGAAAGCAAGGATGATCACTATAAGCGCGGCGAATCTGCAGGAGCCCATCGAATTCGGGCTGAATTCCGGAGCGGGGCAGGAGAGGAAGGTGTCAGCCGACTCGTCGTCGATCCCGGCGGCGGGAGCGCGGGGACCCCGGGTCGGGATCCGGAGGGGATCCGATGGACGCGTTTTTGCAGATTCGATCGATGCGAGCGAGGAGGAGGTGGGCTCTGCGCACAAGTGGTTTTTTGGTCGGCGACTTGAGCGTTCGTGGTGATTTGGATTCGTTTGGGAAATTTTGTTCGAAGTTCTCCGAATCATTGTCAAACTAAGGCGACTTATTTGGACCAAACAGCTATAGTTGAATTCAGTCGGTCCAGTCCGTTTCCCTTTAAGAAGTCTAGCGAAGTAATTTCAGGGATCTTGCTGCAAATCTGCAATTAACTCGTAGGATTGGGAGGGGGGATCTGTAGAAGAAAGTAGATGGTAAATGCAATGGCAAGTACTAGATACTTCAGGAACAAAAAGGAGGTCGCAAGCGAGCAGATTGCTTGCAGCTGCAGTCTGCAACTTTGCATTATGCTTTGGAATTGGGAAAGCACATGGAATTTTCTCGGCTGGGGAATAAAACAGACGGAGCTAGAACTTTGTACGACAAAGTTGTGGTGCAAGACAAAGGTAAGGTTTTGTTCCTTGCGTATAGGTCCCTGAAGAACACAGTGATCGACTGAATCATCAAGCACGCACGCTGTGTTCCCTCTTGATTTGACAGCAGGTCAGGTCAGCAGCTCACTTACATCTCGACCGGGTTCATCAGATCAGACGTTATGGCTAATGGCTACGACCAATACCATGCATGCTTTAGTTTAGAAGAGCCGTACGAAACAAGCTCGATACGGCAGCGATCCTTGCCGTCCTTGATACGGCATAGGAGGACCACCACACTGGATACCGCGACCATGCCTAAATACCACGCTCCTTTCCTGCACCTCGTCAATCGATCGTCTCCGCCGGCATCTGTGCAGTGGCGGTCAGGCGGTGTACGTGCAGCTACCAACATACAGTGCATTGCTGTGTGTATGGAGAGATCGTCAAGAGAGGTCAGGGGCAACGTCGACGACGGCGCCGTCGTGGCGCGGTTCAGCCTCGACGTGAGCGTGGGCTGCGGCGGGCGCCACAGCACGCTGCTCGACGAGTACGAGCGGCTCGCGTTCGAGGCCCAGCTGAACCGGGCCATCCTGCGCCGGTGCTACTCCGAGCCGATCAGCCCGGCGCGGTTCGTCGTCCAGCCGTCATCCGCTGATGCGCTGCGGCCGGCGCCTCGCGAGGCCGAGGGGGAGGAGCCGCGGCACGAGCCGGCGCCCGGGAGTTCTTGGCGACTTCACGAGGTGGTGTCCCGGTGGCTCGAGACGCTGAAGCCGGTGTTTAGCTGGCTCAGGAACGCGTGGGAGTACCGGTGGGAGGAGCAGACCACGCCGCGAGGTCCGCCCACCATGCCACGGGTGCAATTGCTAGACTACCTATGCTAGTTATAACTAGTCCATTTTTACCGTATTGCCTCCTACGCATTTGGTACCATTCCCACGTGAGGATCTGCAATCGTCCGAGACCAACGCGATAGATAATTGATCGTCACATGTGTGTATGTATTGTTGTCTTACAAGTGGTCTCTGTTTGGTGGTACGTACAACATCAGAATGAATGTATGGATTGGCATGGGTCATTCCATGGCGAACCTTCAACTCCCAAGACATTTTGACTCGTGTTGCACCACCTCTCCCGAATGGCAAAGGCAGGACCGGATTAATTGACCGGGAACTTACTTATTCAGCTAAGCTCTCGTGAGTAGTATGCAAAGTGGTTGAACTGATCAGTCAGTCGTTTCCTCGGTCCATCGATGTCAGCTAGCTGCCTTCATGTACACTGGCCGGAGGGAGAGCAGGCGTGTCGCGTCCGCTCCGGGTGACGACGATGGAGCACATGCATGCGGATAGGCATGGCAATCGGGGTTGGCGCGACGGAGCAATCTCGGCGGTTGCTGCAACGCGATCGGCGTCGCTTGCAGATTAAGGCATGCCGTTAGCACGTAGCCCGGCCCCGCGTACCTTTTGTACCTCGTTGGTTTGGCTTGCGGATCAGCACGGCCACGGTTGCGCGTCCGGGCGCTGGGCAGCCGAAGTCTGCAAGCCCGGCGGGCGGAGCCGCGCGGCCCGCCGCCGTTGGGGGCGAAAAAGTACGGGAGCGTGCATACGAGCATATTTAACAACGACCTTGCATGATATGTTAGTGTACAATGTTTTGTACGGCGCCGTCCAACGTATGTATACAGTGAGCAATTGAGCAGTTAATAGATTCGGCGGCAAGAAGGTGCGAAGCTAGTCACTAGCATGCAATTCGTGGCGAGCAGGCCAACCGTCCCCGGACAATATCCCAAGGGGGAAATATTTTTTTACAAGAGCTTGCGCAGAGGCCAGAACTACGTACACCATCTTGCTGTGTTGAACCAGCTGCTTCGGTTGCCCATTTCAGGCGATGGCCACGGCGATGGTGTCGCTGTCCGGCAGGGGGCTTCGGCTGACGCCACTGCCTTTCGCGGGCGCCGAGGCCGCGCTGTCCATCACCGGGCGGCGGCATGTCGGGCACGAGCCGTGAGACACCAGCCAGGCGTCCACGCACCGGACGTGGAACCGGTGCCCGCACCACGGAAGCACGCGCACCTTCTCGCCGTCCGCGAACTCGCCGAGGCATATGGCGCAGACGTCGTCGGTCTCTCCCCCGCCGCCGTACACCTCCACCGGGATGCTCCTCAGCGCGTGCTTCTTGATGCCTCCGCCTCCCCCGCAGGAGGCCCGGCCGGACGCCCCCTCGCCGCCGGCCGTGCCCCGGCCACCGCACCGGAGCGCGCACCGCGCCAGCGAGTTGAGCCCGATGGCGAACAGCAGCGCGAAGAACAGCGCCGCCAGGATGATCACCATGTTCGTGTCGAAGCTCGCGTCGCCCCCCGCCGCGCCTCCTCCACCGCTGTTGACAACCCGCCTCGCGGCGACGCTCGCCGCCGGTGCCTCCGAATCCCGATGACCCATGATCCACCGGCCGCCCCACGCCCACGCTCACACGGTCACACCAACTCCGCAATCAGTCACCCAACGATGCTTCTAGTTCCAGCGGGCCCCTGCTCATGGGCTCATGGCAAATATATATGAGGCGCGATCGCATTTACATTTTGGGTGCTGTTGCGCGGGTGTACTTGTAAAGAGAGCGTGCTCTCCCGAGTTGCACGGCCCTGGCGCGAAGTTGTTACAGGTATTGGGACGCGAGGGGCTAGTGCCGCACGCCTTTTGGTTTCTTTGGAGGAAAAGTTAGGAGCTTAACCTGAGCTTATTCGAAATCATTACTTTTCCAAAATTCAAAAAGAAATCATTGCTTTTCTTGACAATTTTTTTTTAAATCTAACCTCCCTATATAGCTCAGCAAACCATCGTAGCTCATCAACCGAGATCCCATAGCTCAACAAGCCATCATAGCAAGTTAGCAACTGATGTCTCATAGCTCGGTACCTCTTTACGCGGTGCAGTAGAAGATGACATATATCACCTGTCTGAATCTAGATTTTTTTTAAAAAAAAAGAAGTTTGTCAAAGGCTCAAAAAATATGACTTCGAGCATTTCTTGCGTGTATGGGCAGCACATACGGACATACCTTAGACTTGGATAGCTAGCTCGCGGTGCTCCGGAGAACGCACGCTTTGGTACAGTTGTTTAAAGTGGCAAAACGGGCCTTGCAGGCTTGCAGCTGTCTACTTTGTCATCTCGGAGGCTCGGAGCCCTGTGCGCGCTGCCCTGCAAAATGAATTATCGTCAATTCATTTAATAATTTCTATCGTCAATTTATTTAATAACTGACACTTTTTCATCATCCTATCGCTAATTTCTTTGTTGACAAAAATATGTTGTTAATGAATTGACAACAGAGCTTTATTTAGCCGACAGTTTTGTCGCTGATTCATATAGCCGCGGCAGGCTTTTATCGTCAATTGAATTAGCGACAGATCTTTTGTCACCAATTCATTAGATGACAGTGCTCTGCCGACAAATAAAATGATGAGAGAGAGATATTTATGTAACGAGCAGTGCTTATATGCTTTTCCTTTCGATACAAGTTGTACAAATCTTAAAGCAAAAGAATAGGTAAGTAATCACCACCTACCCTTCATTTATATTTTAAAATTTGTGCAGATTTTAAAAAGAAAAGTATAGAAGCACCTGACGTATGTAATTATTTTTCCAATGTGTTTTTCTACAATTTTATTTTTAAAAAACCACCGCAAAACAGCAAAAGCTCACGCTTTCTTTCACGCTAAAGAGGAAATACCCCGGCACAAGTTGCTCGCTCGCGTTCGCTGGTGTGCAAGGATTTGCCACGCCAGGCGGGCCGTGCGCTAGCTAGCAGCTGACGCCGACCTGTGAAAGGCCCTTTGTGGATTACCAAGTATGGTCGACATCCCTTCGGAGAGCTTATTATTGGGCACTTTGTTTCGGAGAGGGTTTAAGGTTACCTATAATAAGATCATTTTAACTAATTTTTAGTCTGTATATATCAGTTTTGGTTTACGTGAAAGACTGAGAAAAAAGAAGAGAAGAAAGCTGGCTTTACATGGAAGCATGAGTAAATTATTTATCTACAAGAGAGAGGAAATAGTTATTGTACAACATTTAAAAACAAATTTTAGAGACAGTTATTATACAAATTAGCTTTTTTTTGCTTACTTTAAATGATATGTCTCGATTGAGTAAGTAGTAAAGTTTACTATTGTACTTGCTTTAAGACGGCAACTTGACAAGTAATGCGCGCGCTAAAGCTGATAGCTGTAAGTGCTCTATTTTGTTATGCGCACTTTGTTTTGACCAATGTTTCAGACGGAAGTGCGCATGAGGATACCATCGATTCGCTGCGCTTAGTGAGAGCCGAGAGATTCTGAACATGGTGTTTTTTTTTTGGAACGATTCAGAACAGACTTTTTTTTATATTATCTTTCTCATAAAGACGCACTAAGCAAAAATCGTCGTCCTTTTAGCCTGCCAATATGTCTGGTTTTGCATCCGTGAGATGGTTTCTTTCTTGTACCCTTGTGATATCCTAGGCCCAAGAAGAATAGTCAATGTGGCCTGTACATGTGTGAGTGTGACTGAGTGTATAAAAGATTAGTATTATCTTGATGGGCAAAATCACTATCATACAAGGCTAAGGTGTTCATGAGCAATAACCATGGGTTGACCATTTTACATAAGTTAATTAAGAAAATATAAATGGGTTATTGCGTGTGCATGATCCAGTATACAGATAGATATAGTCTGATTTGTGCCCTAAGTCGTTGCAATTATCTCTATTATTCTAAAGCAGCATTTGGTGGCAGTGGTCTGTTCTTTTCACGTCATTAATTGCCGCTTAATTGCCCTGCTTAATTGCCCTACGCAAGAAACGAAGCGTTGCTTTAATTAGCCAGCTTTCGCAAAAAACAGAGCGTTAAAGATAGATGTTTGATTTTGTGAAATATTTTTTTTAATCTTTATTTTTCGTTATCAATTTTGTTTTTCGTAGCAACGAACGGGCATGTAACTAGTATAGCCTAATTGTATCTTGTTGGTATTTCTGGTGTACTTTTTCGTAATTTCCTGGGCACAAAAAATTGATTCTTTGATCACAAGCAACCCTGCAAGGGGCAAAATAGTGAAAAACTTGTCAAGAGTGAGCAGGCTCTTGAGCAGCAATTCTCAAGCTAAACAAGTTGCTGAACAGACGAGGTTTCCCCGTACCGTGAGGGTTCATAAAACCGTTTCTCGGTATCTGGCTCGGTTTAGACATATAAAATCGGTTCTTTAAACTGATTAAATTTAAATAAAAATAAAAATAATCAAACATTCAAGAAAATTTATAAACTTATGCGACGCAAAACCGACCGGTATTCGATCAAAACCACTTAGTTGTGTGTCAAAAATCGTGTGGTAGTGCGTTAGGCTTCAGCACGTGGTCAAAATCGGTGAAAACTGGTCGGTTTTTGATTTATTTTTTTTTTTGAAAAAATTTGAATAGTTAACCCTTCGATTTCTAATGATTTTTTTAGTGATTTTCGGTTTGGTATTTTTGATTTTTGATTTTCTAGTAGATTTTTCGGTTTCGATATTGTTAGCCTGCCCGTGACTCTGTGAGGCTTTCGACAATAATCGATTTATGTTTTCGACAATCACTGCAACATTCATCTGCATTGGTGATGTGATTGCTCATAAGCCCTACTTGCAACGTTAGTAATTGAATTGTATTTATAATTTAATTCAGCTAGTTGAGTACATTGATGCTTGCTACTAATAGAATCGACCTACTATTCTAGGGTAAGATTTTAAATCACAATTTTCACGATTTTATGGCAAAGTTTCAAAAAACTACAATAGCTATTGTAAAAGCTATCCTTCATCGTGTTTTTAGTATTTAAAAGATAAATATGCTTATAATATAAGTTACATCCAAATAAATCATTAAACTATGGTCCTTTAAAAGGTATTAATATTTTTATAATAAAAATATGAGTCAAATCCGAAATCAACAGACATGCTAATACATGTCAAAACCATAACTGATAACTATATCATAGTGTTCTTAAAAATAAATACTTAATCATTACGGAATATGAATCTTGGATTATTAAAAAGGGGTTAGATGAGGTCTTTTATTTGGTTTTCTCGTAATTCAAACTTATAAGAGATGCATTTGAGCCTTCTATTAATGCTGAATTTCAAAATAAACCTAATATTTTGGCCCGTAGGTATCTACGTAGGATAGCGAAGCTATTACTATAAGCTATGATATATAGCTGGGCTTTTACTAGCTATAATATTGATCCGTAGCTTCGCGTTTGGAGTCAAAAAAAGCTATAATGCAACTATAGCATAGTTATAACTACTATTTAAAACAATGATCTAGAGTCATCCAAAGGAAAGATTTGAAGTGATTGGACTCCATTAAATTGTACTGAATCGAAAGAATCGGAATAAGTAGTAGTACACTCCAAAGAAAAAACGTGATGTAGTACAAGCATAACCAGGTTAACATGGCACCGTCCAGAGAGTATTTTAAGAGAAAATTAAGAATATCTCACTGAAATATGTCCAATTTTTAATAAAGAAGCTGCTACCGATCACTATATTGGTGGAAGTGCTCCCTAACAGACTAACAGTGTAGTAAAGTTTTAGCAAGTTTATGTTTTATTCTAGTGCGGGGCATGGGCATCTAGAAACACGAATTAAAATCTCACTTGTGCGTTGGATTAAAAGTGACACTTATACTCCATTTAAGTGTATTCTCACTGCAACTAATAGTCTCGTGCACAGATGACCCTCACTCAAACAAATATGAGCCACCCGATTAGCACCGTACACACTTACGCGTCCACGAGAATTCCGATTCTTTTATGAAGAACCATATCAGTATTGAGATCAATCCTTCCGGGCATAGCACTCGTCGGCCGCACCAAAACCTTGGTACCACCCACACTCACCGAGGGGTGTGCGTCGCAGTAGGCAAGGAACGACGGTCGCTCGCGTCCACGAGTCGGATGGTTGAGAACAATTCCGAGTACTCAGATATGTGTCCAGCGCTAGTTCCCAAGATCAAAGCCTAGCGCCCACATATCCTGCATTTGAGATGAATTATTACACATACACATATGTAATTGACATAGCATAAAAGTAGTTTAGAACTATTACAACTACTTAATAGTATAAGTCCATGGCCAACCGGCCAAATATAACACACAAGAGTAAAATTGAAGCGGAAATAAAGTGTAAACCAAAAGCGGGACAGCGGTATGCTCATCCATAACCCAGAGGCAACCAACTAGGGAAAAACCCCAGTTCATCCGTCCAAGTAGTCGTCTGTCCCCAATGCAAAGTAAGCATTATCGGGAGCCTCTTCATTACTTTCGTCTAAACATTTTAAATAGAGCAAATGGTGTGTACACATGTGTCGCAAGACTTTAGTGTATGAAAATAAATATACATGGATGGTTAGTTCAAAGGTATTAAGCTTCTACATTAAGTTTATTTTCAGCATAAGTCATGTTTTATTTGCAAGTGAACAGTTATCAAACGGCAATAGAATTGTAAAGAACATTTAATATGAAACTATAACAGTAAATAAAGTTTAAATTAATCAATATGTGACCCTCCATGGCCATGAACAACGACCAACCCGTTACAAAACATTTTCCAAAATCTTTGCAAAAACAAAGCTATACTTAACAATACTTTTCCAAGTTGCTCTTGACCGTGAGCACAGCTATTTAATTAGATTTAAATCTTTGTAGAGAGTGTACACTTTACCCACACGACAGATTCTAGTAATCATGTCAACCATGCCATACGATACTTACCGTACCTGTTTTACCAGATTGTGATGAAACTGTCCAACTAGCTAGAGCCTAACCTTGCACAGCTCCGATGATGTCTAACCCTTGCTGTGGTGGTAGAAATCTCGACCCGCATATACAGTACTAACGAAGGTTTACACTCCATTGCGTCCTTTTGAAATCCAGACCCGTACACACAGTACTAACGATGGTTTACGCCCCATCGCGTCCTTTACCCCATAGTAAGGCATGCACTGTTCTATTGGAATGCTTTAGTCCCAATGTCTCGATGAAGGGAGCACCTACGAACGACATCATACACCCGGTTCATCCTTACTAATTTGGCCTACCAAAATGCAATGCTAAACGTTAACTAATTTACTAAGTTGAGACTATCCCATACTAGTACATGTGGTTGCACAAATTGACTCAGGTGATATCATCAAGTTCGATTACTAGATTGACTCAGGTGAGAATCTCCTCCTATCTACATGCAAGTCCATTCCTCGCACAATGCAAGTCCATCCCTAGCACAACCAGTTATAAATACATCACGCCCGTGTCCAAATCATAAATTTTATTTTTATTTTTACCAAAATATCAATGATCTTTAATCATATCCATCCTTTCAACTTCATAGCATGACTATAACCATAACCTTTCAAAGGGACGTATGAACAACATCACATCTCAGGCCACACAGGAGATGCAACAGGGTACGTTTGAGGATTAAGCTGAAGGATTTGTAAACCTATCTTCATCGAATCTCGGGGATGAGATTCATTTTAAGGGGTTAGTTTGTAACATCCCAGAAGTTTAATTCTAAGATAAAGAATTTGTTATTAAAATATCAAAATATTATTTTACTGGCTTTTGTGGAATTTACAAGAGTAATTCGATTTTCTATATTTTCTAATAATTTTTCTTAAATTTTAAAACACTTTTTCCTATTTTTGAAATTTAAAAGTAATTTAAGTAAGAAAAAATTAAATTAAAAAAATAATTGAGTTCAAAATCACTCCAAAAATTTCTGTTAATTTTTCTGAAATTTTTGAACTATATTTGCTATTTTCTAAAAGTCTTTTCAGATTATAGTAATTATTTAATTTTTTTTGTAAATTGGAAATCATTTTAGTAATTTCAAAAGGACCTAATTAAATTCTTTGAATTTTTGTAAAATTTTTGGAGCAGTTCTATCATTTTTCCAAGATAAAACGAATTTCCAACATTTAAAAATTAATCACTTTATTAAAAATAACAATATTATATTACATAGAAATATTTATTCATGATTTATTTGCTGAAACTGTTGCCTTTTAATTTTCCTAATTTATGATAATTTAATGCCCATTTTCCCAAATTTAATTCGAATTATTAGTGGGGAAATAAATACTTTCAAAAATTAATAAACCACTTATTGTTCACCTGACCCAATCCACTTCTCTAGCGCACCCATCAGCTACAGTGTACCCTTGAGCTACAGTTGACCTGCATTTATTTCACCCGTTTCAACACAATTATATCTGGCGAACTATTACTATTCCGGCAATAAATCCGGCTAGCATTTTCTGACGATCCGCTTGTCTGATGGATATATAAATATAGCCCGAGCTTCCCCTCGTCATTCCCCATAATTTTTTTTTTATATTTTCCAATCCAATATCTGGATCTCTCTACACAAACCATTCATTCCAAACTCCAGCGAACTTTGGCGAGCTCTCCCGGCCACTCAAGACCTTCATTCGGTCGCAAATCTTTTTCCTAGAGCTTCCTCTCGATGTCCTCTACATTTGGTAAAATTATATTTTGAAAATTCTCACCGAAGCACTGCCGGTTACCATTTCTTCTCCTAGTCCGACGAGAGGTCAATTTTTGATATTTTAGCATTTTATGTGAGATTCAAAAGGTTCAATCTCCTTCATTCTAAGTCCGATTGATCTCATTTTTCTTCCTAAACTCATATAAAATTATAATCTATCTATTTATATTATTTTTGTATTTTATTTGTATTTTATTTAAATTTAGTTGATTTGTAACGTATACTTTTTCAAGAGCCGAAAGGATTTGCTACCGACTATCTTGATCGCCTTCCCTTTGATCTAGGTAAGTTACACCCTTGATTATATTGATCCCAGAATTTTAAATTATATTTTGATTTAAATTATTGCATACATAATTTTGTATCACTGTAATTTAAATCCCAGATTTAAATGAGTAGTTATGTCCAATTTTTTAAACCAGATTTGAATTTAGATATGTATGCCATTGAAACATTAAGGAATACTTGTATATGATAATTATCAAATGCTTAGGAGGTTGCTTAAACATGCTTACATATGAAAGTTGGTCTTTATGGGAATTTGAGCCAAACGAAGATTTATATTGAAATGTAATTATTCCTCAATATTGATGTGCCATGGAATGCTAGAAAAGTTATATTGTTAAAAATAAAATGAAAATATGATTTAGACTGGGCAAGAATGGTTGACTGGTGGTCTTTGGGTTTGTTGAAAAGCTCGCCTAGTCAGTTAAGGACTGGTCCGTGAGCTGATGAATGTAAAGCTCAACCATGCTACTAGAAGCCTGATATGGAACAGACATGGCTAACTAATTTGCAAAGTTCCATTAATGGTCATGCCCGTGGATGTTTCTTAGTCTCAAGAGGGGGCTTTTGACAAGGGCACTTTATCCCTTTCATTAGTGAAACCTTGGCGAGGTATGGTCGCTTTTGAATGACACATTGTAAAGCACTTGTGATAATCACTTTGTCGTACGCCTAAGGAGTGTATTTTGTCCGACATATTAAATTGATTATCTCTTGTGGCTAAAGTTATACAACATCTGCAAAGTTAAAACTAATCGATTAGTTGCGTCCGCGGTCATGGGCATGCCAAGCTGGCCTTTCGCGGATTAGACTTTGGTTTTTCAAAAGTGATTTCAAGGAAAAATGATTTAGGGATGGCATGGGTTCCATCTGGAAAAATTGAGATGAAGCTCCAGGATGGATTCCTATGTTACAAGATGTTTAAAAAGAAAATCTTTCTTAAATGAAAAGTATGCATTTTGATAAACTAAACTACTTCAAATATTGAAAAACTTGCTTTATGCAAAAACTTAACCATACAACCTTCCTTTGTCAGCCTTTCATTAATTATGCATCTCCTATGCAACTTGTACAGTACGTTTGTACTCATCCTTACTTACTCTGTTGATTTAGAGGAGAAGTTCTACGTTGGTGAGGACCATAATAACTAGGTCACTGCCCCAGTTGATTGCCTGTGGCAATTCTATTGGGCTCTACTACTGGTTTTATTCTGCTTTCGCTGTAATCTTTTATTTGGCATGCGTGCCAACTTTAATATAAACTCTGATTATTATTAATAAAATGCTATCTTGGTTGTGTATACTAGCTTTTCCTAGACTAGTACAGTATACACAGAGGATTTTTAAAGTATTTTTCTGAGGTCCGATAACTGCATCCAAGAATGATATATTGATATTATAGTTTGTATTGGGTGCTAAATATAAGCAACACATCACAAGCATGGATAATTTGGAAAAATATTCCTCGTCTATTTCACTAATCATCTCAGAAATCACATGGTTCACATATTGACCCATCCTTCTATTTGAGAATTTGCCTTTAAGTGTACCCTCAATATTGCATTAAATGGTACTTGCACGAGGCCATATGGAACAAGAAGAATCTTCTCTATCAAAGGCTTGTTGTGTATGGATTTGCCACTAACCTCCAAAGTAGCTATGTTATAGTCCACTTGGTTGATCAACCACATTATCAAATCCTTTATTAGTTCATATACTACCATTGACAGTAGACTTTCAAATCCAATGTTTTTGATATAGGTATTCTGTGCCTCGAAAAGACTTAACTGTCGATGGGATACGATGCAGAGAATATCAATAAGATACTAATCGATCCTATATTAATGACCATATCATTAATTTTTGGTTTGGGGAAAAAATACTAATTTGTATAAGAAACTTCTATGATCATTATCTACAATGTACCTTTTTAGTCTTCTGATGTACTGGTACATGCTTATGTTTTATAGTGTCTTGAGTTGTGGGTTTAAGCTTCTCAATATCAGCCGCATGCTACTTGCGCTTCTTTCTATGGCTAGTGTGTGCACACTTTGAACCCGCTTGACTTGCATGAGATGTTGCGGGCGTAACAGGGTCTTTCGATTTCATCCGAGGCGATCGTCTTATCTTTTTTTTTCTTGAATCAACACAAAATCAGTGTCGATAGATGGAGAATCCATACCTAGAAAAAAATAAACAAATACAAGTTTTCAACTAGACAATAAGTTTGTAGTTTCACATATAAGTTCATGTTTACTATGAGTTTCAGAGTAGTTTCAGTTCCCGAACATGCAAGTTTAATCCAAGCTTCACATTTAAGTTTATGTTTAGGAGAGTTTCATATGGTTTCTAGTTTTTAAAATGCAAGTTTCACAAGATTTTGTTTTCCAAAAGAAAATGCTTGTTTTTTCAGTGGTTCTGGGTGGAAAATAAGCAAAGGGATCAGCCAATTTTTGATACAAAATAGAAAGAACATGCATAGAACGGGACGAAATGGAACAACAATTCTATAAAATTTGACAAAAAAAAAACAAGGATTCATATAGATAAAACAAAAAAGGAACAACGGTGCCACCCTAATTGACTCGAGGTTTCACAACAATCCATGTCGATCCAACGGCACGAGGAACCATCCCCTCGTTACTGCTCTGCCCACGATTGTCGCTGTCGCACTCCCACTGCGCTGGTGTGTTTCAGAACTTTCAGGGGTTCGTTTAAATACCTCAACAGCTACCCAGGAAGATTAGCTATCGGGAACCAAGTGCACATTGCTAGACAAAAGACAAATTTCAACTGTTTTAAAAAGGAAATTAAGGCCTAACGGCTAGAGTTTTACAGAAAAGAGGCGCAGGGAGCTTCAAATATATTGGATTACAAAAGAAAACCGCACAGGCAGACCTGAGCAAAAGACTAAGACCTAAAACTAGATAGAATCGACATCTACATATTCTTGAGGTTCGTCAGCTTCTTGGAACTCTGAAAAGGATTCGGATTAAGCAAGAATGAGTATGCAACAATACTCAACAAGTCGCACGAAAAAATACTGAATACCACATGTAAGGGATTAACAAGTGATTGTCACAAGGTTTTAATTATTGTGGATGCAGTTTTATTTGCAAGTTTTAATTACATTTGAAACACATACCATAAATAATAGTAGCTAGGGGGTTAATCACAAGGTTATCATAAATACGCCACATTCTCAAATTCCAAAGATCACTTGAGCGAGGTTACGGGAGTCACCCAAATTCAAACTTAGCTTCATTAACCGAAAGCACGGTGTATTCGAATACCATCTGATTATGATTCTATAGAGCTGCTCAGCTTTACCCACAAGATATCTACGACCGTTATTGCCATGCGTAAATTCATGTAACTTAAATGCATGCGGTCGAGTCGAGATGATCACAGTCTTTTGTTGAACTTCCCCTTGATAGCCCCTACCCGGTAGGTCTGTGATCCACTCCCCTCAGGACCCACTAACCTGAGTGAGTACCTACCGTTGTGAGAACCAACAAACGACATCATCTTGCCCAATCCTAACCATTTTCGTTCCGCCTCGTCAGTTATTCTCCATGTGAGAATATTGCAACCCTATTCTACCTCCGAGAATGGTAACCATCCCTGTATGTATTACCAGGGAATGAATAATGTACTGAGCCGTGTTGGAAGATGGTTCAACCGAACTGACCGGTTTTCAACTTGTGGTTGAGCGGAATATTAAGTTATTTACTTTGCTCAAGAGGGTTCATCCTTATATTGCCGAAGGCCATGCCACAAAACCAACCTCAAACCAAATCTGGTATTTGCTCACACCAGCCACCAAACCAACCATGGCTCCCAATCATCGGCTGGGGATCGGACTAGTATCCACCTCGTGGTTAGCCCGATACTGCCCCCCTGACCGTAGCAATAGTTTTAAGGACTCCGAGCCAACTTGTCGGTGTTTCGTGCACCGACAATGCGAATTTTTGGTTAGTGGGGGTCGCGCGCTCCCTCTCCCCGAATGGTTGACTCAAAAAGCCAGGAGTTTATACTGGTTCAGGCTGAACGTTCCTACTCCAGTTCGCTCGGTAGGGGTGTATTGATCTGGCGGGACGAACAAAGGATTACAAGCGAGGCAAGGGTTCGGCCGACCGACTCCCTCGTGCTCGGCTGCTCGTTTTCTGCTCGTCTTTTGTTGTCTAGAAATCGCTCGTCCTCCCGCTCCCTCGGGCCCTGCCTTTCCTTATATAGACGGAGGTAGCAGGTTACACGGGAGTTTGGAGGAAAAAAGGAGGGGGTACTGTACGCCTTGGAATCCGGTTTCTGTCTTGTCTGATCGACCTCTGCCCGCCCCACGCATGGTTGGTAGTCCCGCGGTGTGCGGTCTTCTACTGGGCTGTCAGGATGACATACTGCTCTGTGCTCCTGTCAGCTTCGGTGGTTTTAATGGTGCTTGACTTTAGCTCGGCCTCGGGAGAGGGCGCCTCCCTCTGCGGCGTGTCAGGCGACGGGACGGGGGATTGACTCCTTCGGCAAATTCTTCCGACAACCTCGTGAAGGAGCCGCTTACCGTGACGGTGTCGCGGATGTTGCGGCGCTGGGTAGCCGGCTCCACAGCACGGTCCGCTTCTTCGGCGCCAATGAGCCGACCAACCGTGGCGCCGACCTTGGAGATTGGGGTCGACCGACCGCCTGGGTCGTTTCGACCGGCCTGGCCCACTCACTGCAGCCCACACACCTTTCGCCAGTACTGGGCTCTCGGAGAGGTAGGTCAGCCCGTTCGTGGCCCCGGGCTGATGGGGGTACCCATGGTATGGGTACTCGTCACAACTGCTCGCCAAAATTTTAAAATACAACAGGTTGATTTATTAAGACTATTAATCGACTTACGGGGTATACAAATATTGACTAGGGCAAATCAAATGTTATTAGGACTCATCAACATCAAGGAGGCTAAGTGAGCAATTCGGTTGTAAATAAGCAACATGTCATTCTAAATTGATTGGTTCAATACTTAAAATACGAGTAAAATAATGCATTAGAAAATAAATATTACTATATTGCGAACAGTTGGGTTCAATATGTTCAAGGGCATGCGGCTTGCCTTGCTGGGCGGTGGAATCGTCTAAGTCAGAATTGTAGTCGCATCGCCCCTGCTCGCTCCTCAGAATCGCTTCTTGATTCGGGAATTGCTCGACGGTCGGATCTAGCGCAAAGAACGAGAACCAATAAATAAATGACAAACGAAAAACAAGAAAAACGAAAAACGAAAACAAAACAGAAACGAAAAACAGAATGGGGCCGAAGAGAGAGTCGGAGGGCAATTCGGTCATTTTTTTAATATTGGAGACTTTGTTTGGCGGAACGGGGGCCTTTTTAGACTCAGTGGCTCAGACGGAGTAAGAATACGTTTTTTTTTTTTGGATTTTTGGGGCTTTTCGGGAATCTTTTAGAATTTTCTGGATTTTTCGAATTATTTAAATCTGAAAACGAAAAAGAAAATTTGCTAAACAGTAATGGGCCGCACAGTAGCCAATTCAACACTTATGCTGCACGCGGCAAGACCGACAGTAAGCCCTACCGTGCAGTACACCGCGAGCGGGTTTGGAATCGGATCGCCAGTGGGCCCGGGCGCGAATCTGGCCAATGAGGAGGGGCTAGGGTTTGGTACCGGCGACGGGGAAGGGAGCGGCGGCGCGAGGAGAAACGGTGAGCGCCAGTGCGGGAAGGGAGAGCGGTGAGGAGGGGGGAGGAGCTCACTGGAGAGAGAGGGCGAGCGGGGCAAGGAGCAATGGAACCCCAGGGGAGATTTTATACCGCGCGGGGGAGATAGAGAGCTCGGGCGTGTGATCCGAGTGCAGCGACGGTGGTGGGAGCGGGCGGCGCACGGTGGTGGGGAACGCGGGGGAAGGTGCGGGACGGTGACGGGTCGGGCAGTAGCGCGCGGTGTGCGGCGTGGCGCGGTCGGAGGCGGTTTGACAGCTGAGCCGGACTGGACCGGGACAGGCCGGTGGAGCAGGCTGGAAGGCCCACAGGCACATGGAGGCTCAAAACAAAAAATAAACAAACTCCAATCCAAAAATCAAAATAAAACCAAATAAAATTCGAATAAGTTCATTTTAAATTTTAGAGTCATTTCAGCCGGCTCCATTGTGATGCCCGCTCTCAAGCACGCCTCATCATTTTAAATTATAGCCGGGCAGAATGTGTGGTTTAGCAGGTGATATACGCGTCACATTCTCAGCCACGCAGAGGGGAGGGTGGGCTTCGGACTTTGGGAGTACGTCTGCGCCAGCGCCGGTGAGAGATCAAGAATGGAGTAAGAATTAAAAGTGCGTACTGCGTGGTGACTACAGATCGAAAGTGAAAGAAAGTGAGTTCCTAAATGAACAGTGGATGTCTAACGACGATACACTGTTCCATAGTTTTCCAGTTTGTGAAAACCGGAGTTCCTAAATGTGGTTTTAGGCTGATTGTGGAAAAGCGTTTTTTTGGATGATCTAACAAACCTGCGAAAAAGGAGAACTCTATTTAAGGTAAACCCATAATATCAGTGTTTTTGTCGAAATTGAGTACACGTGGTTTTTGACAAAACCTTATCGCTATTTCTCCGCTCCCCACCCGTATCACTGTAGCTATTTCAGAAGTTCAGTACCTACACTGCACACCCGCATCCATCGTTCCTTGTATCCAAAATATTCTTGAGCATGTTGAAATAGGAACCCCGTTGAGAAAAATCAGATGATCACAATTGTAATGTAACTTTTATTTAGCGAGAATGAACAGTTCTCCCGCTCAAACCGTGCCAATCACTTAATTAGTACAACAAGTAAAACACCCATCTGAGTACTCAGTTTCTTCTCACCGCAACGTACAGTAAACACCTGCAGGGCCCCTTCTCGTCGCGAATTCACACGCCTGAGAGCTGAGATCGAGTGCTCCTTAATTTATCCTGCACAAATTCGTCACGTTAAAAGGCCTCAAAACTTTGGTCTGAAAGGGGAAAAATGTCTCAAAACCTTGCGAAATTTCACGCCAAGTATAGCTCGAAAAAGACGGGGGCGAAAAGGTCTGGATTTTGTTCCACGTACGAGTTGCAGTTGACGTTGGGGCTGATCTTGAAGGGCAGCGGGACGCCGCACCTGCCGGGCAGCCCCGCGGCGCGGCTGATGTACGGCCCGCCGGCGGCGCCGGCGGCCACGTTTTTGAGGCAGGTGCAGACGGCGCGGCGGTCGGGCGTGGTGCGCGCTGCCGACACGAGGCTTTGGATCCCCGTGCAGCACGGCCGGGGCACCACCCCGCCCGACTGCACGTACCCGAGGCACGGCATCAGCGTGTTGTACACTGTCGAGCACGACAGCGCGGCTCGCGCAGCGACCACGCCGGTGCGCGGCGTCAGCGGCGCGAGCACCAGCAGCGCCACGAGGAGCGGCGCCGGCGCAAGCGTGCGGCTCATCCCAACTCCCGTGCGAAGTGTGGCTAGCTAGATAGATCAACTAGCCAGTGGGTTACAGATCGGTGAAGCTAGCGCGTGTGGAGCCAAGTGAGAAGCCAGTGTGTATATGTAGGGAGGCGACCAGGTTGGGTACGCGGTGGTTGGAACGTATACCTCGTCTTAGCGCTGTTTTGAACCTCCTATACTTCTTTTTTTTCTCCCGGAGGGAGTACGAATGCACGATACGATAGTGCTGGTTTTTTTCTCTGTTTCCATGCGTCAGCGGTGCAGTACGTACGGTGGTTTGGGCAAATGCGTTGTGAGATGTGAACAGTGGCTGGACTGCTTTTGCCTGTGCCGTGGAAGACGGGCAGGAAATTAGGCATGTAGTGCGTGAGCGTGACCTGAGCACTCGACCAGGGCGATGCATTTGGTCGAGGTGCAGGCCAGTGTCGTCGGCAGGTTAACGACACTCGACCGTGAACGCAACGATCAGATACTAATTTTCGTTGATCTTTCTGTGTCGTTGTACTTGTACCCTCGTAGTGCAGCAGTGTGTATGCATGGTGTGGACACATCAGACATGCATCGGAAGGTCTGAACACTGGTTGGAAGTTGGAACACGGAATGCTTCTTCTTGTGCCGTAGAACCCGGGGAAGGGAACTAGGAAAGCAGACTTTTTTTTTTTGCTTTTGGCTTAAAGCTAGTTTTTTTTAGCTTAATGAGTTTTTAAACCGTCTGCTTTTAAGCCAAGACATGTTGTTTGGTATCCTGGTTTATTAATGGGTTAAATGGTACAGCTTATAGATGAAAAGTCTAAGATACCTTAAATGAGATGGTGGATGAATTCTCAATATATATATATGATGACATTTGGTGGGTAATTTTGGAGACTTTTAGTGGCAAAGGGTTATTTCATTAAAAAAAAAACCAAAAAAAGCTCCTCTTGTCTGGCTTTTGGCTTTTTTAAAACCCGGTTTAAAAGCCATTTGTTTGTTTCGGCTTAGGTTTTTTGGCTTTTAAATCGATGAAAAAACCAAAATAAACAGGGCCTATGTACGATGCATGGACTACGAGAATACGGGCACCAGGAGACTTGTGAGATGGGGTGATATCGATTCTTATCTCTTCCTCTCTCTCTTTTTTCTTACAGTTTTTTCGAATTTAGCCGGTGCGGACGAATTTGCAGAACTAAACACGATAATAAAGATATACGACACGTATCACCTGCCGTCTGCCTGCCGAGTAAGGGGTGCTCGGCACGAACCTACCGAGCGTCTGATCCGCAACACCTGCTGCTAACCTCGAGGAAGAGGTGCTGGACTGATGCTAATCAGGCTATTGACCATTCTGTGCAACGCCGGCGAGGTGCGGTCAAGAATCTTGGTCAAATAATTATTTTTGGAAGAGGTGTGCTTAGTCCAGCTTGGCCGACAGCGACGGACTCCACCCGTGGACTCGACGCTCTAGACTCTTTCTTCAGTGGGCCCACGAAGGATGGAAACAACCAACAATTTGCATTTCTTTGGTAGCATGGACGCATGGTGGTGCCAGTTTGCGAAGCCTAAGCTGAGCCTGAGATCAACAGTTTGCATAACCCCGGTCTCTGTCACTCAGAAGAAGAGATGACATGGGGTGTCATTAGGGCCCTAATGGGCTAAATGATCTCAGTTCTCCAAAAAAATTTCTATTTAATATTTATTTTAAATCTCTTTCTGAAAATAATCAACGGAATTATTTTTGCGAAAATGGGCTCCTGTCACCCAGATATGGGGCGATCGCCCCATATTGGGAAGATAGATACCTGGATGTAAAAAATATTGACAAATCCACTCTTTCATGTGTTTTTTCGCAATTCGAATGTAACGACATCACCAAATGATTCCTATACTGCTCTACATTTTGCATCAAAAAAAAAATTTATGTAAGTGTGGTTCCTCATCAAGATATATTGTACTGAAAAGGCTTGAAATTCATTTGGTAACGACAGTCTGTATCTCCTACTCTATGCAGAAGTGAAGCCAGTCAACCTCTTCAACTACCCCGACCCACTCCCTCAGGCCACCTCGCCTCCAACCGCCATGCCGTCAAACCGCTCCATGTCTTTGGCGATCACCGGAGAACACCGTTCCATGTCTCTGCCCTGCAAGCCAACTCCTAGTAGCTATCCTTGCCAACGCTCACCAGCACCTCCACCTCCATCTCGGCCTTCCCTCCAGGGCGCTCGCCTCCTCGAGGCTCCTCGTGGCCGCGGGAGGGACCGGCTATTGGCCTCCTTCACGATGGGGAATGGAATGGGGAAGGGAGAGAGAATCCTGATATTTTGGGATTCTCTCTCCTATCCCTAAATATGAGGAACATTTTAGGGAAGCTCTTGGAGCTAGATTTTGCAATATGGTTCCTCATTTTTTTTCAGATCGGGAACACAATAGGGAAGCTCTTGGAGTTGCTCTAACATTTGCCATATTGAGGCAGACTTGCATCTCGCCGGAACCTTCATCCCTCTTTTCTCTCCTGTTTCTTTTCCTTTAAACACGAAAAGTTTTTTTCAATTTTTTTCTCTAATTTTTTAATAGAAAGTATTTTTAACCATTTTTAAAAGTTTCTTTACATCAAAATTTTTTCAACTGAAAGTTTTTTAACCAAAAGTTTTTTGATCGAAAGTTTTCCAACTGAAAGTTTTTCAATCAAAACTTTTCGAACTAAAATTTTTTTAATTGAATTTATCTAAAAGTTATGAATCAATTTTCTTGGTATTAGAAGAGAGGAAGGGGAGGAAAAGGGGAAGGGAAAGAAGAGTGAAGGAAAGGACATCATATGTCAATATCTGGATATGTCCTCACCAAAGAATTAGGGAGAGTTACTTGAAATTACGCTTCTCTCCGGTCTAAATCCTAAGCGATTTCATCACATCCATCACAATTCACCCACCAAGATTAGCTGCACCCTTCTCTAGCAGTTGCGGCAAACTCCTCTGGATATGGAGGGGTCACTCCAATTTTTTCCTCGAAATTTGATATATTTTTTTCCTAAGTAAAAATTTTTCTAAAAAAATTATTTTTGAAATCTTTTTTCTGAACTTCAATATGATTTTCCAATTGATTTTTTAAAATCGTTTCCCCTAATTTTTAAAATCTTGGTTTCTCAATTGATTTTTTTGGTTTTTTTTGAAAAAAAACTCCCTCAACTACAATTTTCTCAACCGGCGGAAGTGCTTCCTCTCTCACTAATTCCATCGCACTGTCACAAAATTAAAGTTGATTAACGTGTACATATATACAACAGATTGACAAAAGTTAATTAACGTGCCTCGAAGTAGAAATGTACAAAAATCTTGATAAGCAACGGGACAGCGATCACCAACGCGAGGCCGGGGAATACGAGCGACACCGCCCCAACGACGACCGGCCACCAACCCCTCGCCCTTGGGAGGTCCAACTCGAACGGCCTCAGCATCTGCCTCAGGCTCGACACGATGGCGGCCAACATCACAAGCATCGCCGCTCTCATGTACACGTCGTACTTGGTGTGCCCTAGGCACACCGCGTACGTGCCCGCCATGAGCGTGAAGCTCATGGTCGCCACGGTCTTGAACCCCTTGACCATCCTCTCTCTTCCCTCCACCTCGCCGTCGTCGACGCCCGGTCCAGTTCCAGGGCCAGGCGCGACCCCGCCGCCTTCGCGCCACGCCATGGTTGCAACGTTTAGCATGCCAGCGATGACCTCCGGGATGAGGGAGAGCACGAACCACCAATCCAAAAACTGGACGGAGAAGATCATGGCTGTCGAGATCAGCGCGGCGAGCATCGCGCATTTGAGGTGGCTGACAACGGCGACGACGCGCGCCCTGGCGGACGGGAACAGCGTGCGGACGGGCAGCGCGGTAACCGTCATGGCGAGTACCGACACCGTCGAGGCGAAGAACGACACGGCGAGGTCGACCTGCGAGTGGCTGCAGCCAGCGAACGAGGGGTATTTCAGGTACCCTAGGATGACGGCCCCTTCAATGGCGAAGGCCGTGGTGGCGCCGAAGGATGCGAGCTCGGCGCTGCTCTTCATCACCGCTTCGTAGGCCTCGTCCTGCTCCGCCGCGGCCACCGTACCTTGCGCGGGGTCCGCACGCACGTCCGCGCCGGCAAGCATGCCGACCACGATTACAACCGGAAGCACAAGGATCACGAGCACCGTGTCGTCCTTGTTCATGAGAGCTACGAACATCGCGTTCGTTGCCATGAGCAGGACGCTGGTGAGCGAGACGAGAACCGCCGACGACAGGTCGTTGCACCGGGTGTGCCAACCTCCCGGCGGCAGGTGCAGCTGGAAGTTCATCAGGATGGTTGCCGATATGAACGTGAGCAGCAAAGAGAAGCCGCCGGCTTTGAACAGGAGGCTGACGCCCTTGGCGATTTCCTTGTACCCGGATATGCCGGCCATGATGGCTGAGCCGGTGATGCCGATGACCTCCTTGCCGAAGGCGATAGCCCGCTCCGCTTCAGCTGGGTTGGATTCTTGAACACCGCCGGTAGATTGCACCGGCCGCGGAGAACGGAGGAGACGACGTTGTTGGCTTTCTTCCATTATTGCTCGTTGCCGTATTTGTGCTGACAGCCGTCTTATATACAGGGGAGGCCTCCATCCGTCACCCCACCAGGCTTTGCGATGGCGAGAAACTTCGAAGAAACAGCCGGTGATCATGAACGAAAATGGCAGAGAATGTATCCCCGTCTAGAATGCTGCCATTTTCCAATTTCGCACCGGTGCTATTCATCCAATTCCTACCTGTTTGTTTCCTCCTGCTTTGCAGGAAAAAAAATGCTACGTTGTCATTTACGAGTTTGGCATGCTACATGATGGGGTTAGTTTAATTTGCATGGAGCATTTAACGAACAAGTTAGCTTATCAAAGTTCACACTTCGCTCTGCTTTGAATGTGTAATTTTAACACAGTTTAGCTGAAGGCACATCGAAAAAGATGTATAGCTACACATCAGTTTCTTTCTGTATGAAATATACACCTTTCGGTGTTATCAAATCCCTTGTTGGAATTCTTATTCCTTGATTCCTTTTGGCACTCATACTGCAATTTCCCAGCTTGTGGTCATGACTGATGACCAGGAAACTCTACTAGTGGAATAGCAACAGTACGATAAATCGCTCTGCTTAATAAAAGGCCAACTGGGTGCTATCGACCATGACATCGGTCACCTCTGCTGCTTCCACTGAGGTAGCGGTGATCTTCGTCACAATTTCCTAGTTACTACACTTCAAGCCTGTACTGACAAATGACCACAGCGACTACAGCTCTTTCAGTAACACAAATCAGGAGATTAAGGTACAGTTCCTGCATAGGTCAGACCCCAAACCTCTCAATCTTCAATCGTGCTGACCTTGATAACCGTAGTCCTTTGGAATGTCAGCCATCAATTTTCGGAACTGTTTATTGACGCATGCCGATAGTTTCTGAAGTAGAAACGAGTTCACATAGCACTAGATATACCCAGATATAGAAAAGAAATAGTTAGCTAGCATAGCAAGCCAACCAGGGAATCTTGCAGAAATTAACTGCATTGATCATTATATTGAACTTACGAGACATTTTATAGTGATCACAATTGAACAAAGTAGACAGTACTTCTGTACATACAGACTTCACACTTTCAGAGAAAGAAAAAGAATGAAACATGGGGAATAGTAGGGCTTCCATGGTAGACATCTATTTGAGAACTACAGAGAAATGTACTAATCTAAGAGCATGTTAATGCGGTCAAGACTCTGTTGCGAACTTGGCTGTAGCTGGTCCAATGCGAGCTTCTTATAATTTGATAGTAATTCCAGCTTGGGTTATGGTGGCAATGTTCAAAAAAAAAAAAAAAAAATCTGCAGCTAGTCCTGTGCTTGCTGTGGTGGAAATGGTGACAGTGGCGGCTGCTGCTTTGCATTCCGAAGTAGCTGTGAGCCTGTGACTGCTGGTGATCACGTTGCCATGCCCAAACAATATCCTTAAGTGATGGCCTAATGTCCTCTTTCATCAGCTTTTGATACTCCATCGTGTCGCCATTGGTCTCCTTCAACTCGACTAAGAGAAAAGAAGGAGCAACCTAAAAAATCTCCGCATCATGCTCAAGAATACCCTTCTTTCCTTTCTTCATTGTAGCCAATTTCAACACTCCATTGTATTTCTTTGTAACTTTGAGCTTCAAGAGTTTGGCCAGTTCCTTCAGCTATAGAGGTGTTTTCGGGTTGCCGAGCCGATATGTGGTTTCGTTCATTTAAGCTTCTAGACAGCTTTTGCTTAAAAAAACGAAATATTTGTCGAATAAGAGGATTCTGGACAGCTTCTCTGAGAATTAGAAGCTGATTTCTATGTAGAATCAGAATTTGGCTGAAACCTGATTCTCACTGATTCTTGCTGATTCTCGCCGGCTTGGTTCGGAATCTAAAAGTTATAGCCGGCTCGACCCGATTCTCCCATAATCAAAAGCAACTTCTCATATAATCCATAATCCAAAAGTTGAAACGAAACGGCCATAATAGAGCCGTTCAGTGAAGTGTTTCAGCCCGTTTAGCAACCCAGAAAACAAGACAACACAGCCAGGAAACACCGTGTCCTCTCAAAGAAATATATATATATATGTATATATATATATATATATATATATATATGTATAGGAAAATGGTTCCATACCCCTGGGAGTATGTACTCCCACTCTCAATATACCGCTTAAATGAAGTTGTTATACCTCTTTATCCTTTTGAGTATACTCTAATACTGATTGTAAGATACTCCAAAGAGAGTTTCACAAAAATTTTCGCCAAAGTCCACCTAATATAGCATAATTTGTTTATATACTCCTTTTACATATAGAAAAGGGTATATAGCAAAAAATAAAGAGCACTGATGAATTTTTTTCAACAATATCATATTGTAGTATCTTAGAATTATTAATTGAGTATATTGAAAGTGATAAAGGAGTATAACACATTCGTTTAAGTGGTATAATGAAGGTGGGAGTACGTACTCCAAGAGTACAGAAAAGGCTTCCTATATGTATATATATATATATGTATCACTGTACAATCATACTATTGATGAGTGTCGTTTTCGCCTGGAATGCATCAGGCTATCAGTATACTTTTGATGAATGGACGGATCAGCGGCCACCGGGGGGGTTAGGTTCATGAACGCATAGCAACCGTGATTGAGCGTGAGTTTGCCAGGTTTTACCGCTTCAGGTGAGAGGCCCGGGTGGTGCACCGTGCACAGCACAGGTGCTTGCATCCTTTGCATTTTCCGGCCCTACTGCAGTACTGCCTACTCGCGTCAGCTGAAAAACTCGCGCCCCACCTGCAGGTTAACCGTACGTGTACCACTTCGGCCTGCGCCAGTTTTACCTGCAGTGAATTTCACTAGCAACGCACCAAATGGCTGTTCTGCCGTTTCCTTGGTTGCAGTTGCAGCATATGTCGCAGTACGAAAATTTTAGCGCTCTCTCTCTCTCTCTCTCTCGTTTGCTTTCGCCATTTCGCGGGCATCCTCGAATACATGCAACACTAGTTAGTTACATCCAGCAGCTGACGATTATTACACCGAGGGGAAAATGAGATGCTCGAACTGTTGCTCGATGCAAATTTGCGAGGATGCAACAGCACCAAATAACAGCCCAAACTACAATTAGAAAACATCCGTTACAATGGTTTCTGCGCAATACATCCATTACTGAGAGGAGAGAGAGATTCGTATTTTTACACTGGCCAAGAATGATATGCACAAAAGAGGCGACTGGGGAAGCAGCTTTGCTCACCTCCCAGCGTCGCTGCCACGTGGTAGGCCCAAGCCAACGCTACAAACGACGGCACAGCTCGCAGATATGCAGGCCGGCGGTAGGCCGCCACCACGCGCGGCCTGTCGCGCCGCTGCCCACCACCCACGCCATGTCCCATTCGGGCGCCAGTACGTACAATTCCAGCCAGCGAGATGACGCAACGGCCGGGCCGGGCGCGGCGGACGTGGCACCTACTCGCGCGCAGTCGCTGTCACGCTCGCTCGGCACGGCAGGCATCAGTTCACCATCGATCGGCCGAGCTGGCCACGCATGCATGCACCGCGCCTATGGCCGCCGGTGTGTCACGGCATGTAGAGGCCGTCGCGGCACTTGCAGCGCCACGCCTCCGGGTAGTACTCCGTGGTGACCAGCACGCCCGGCGGCACGGACACGTGCACCGGGTAGCACGGGTTGCAGCTGCCGCACTTGGACGTGCACTGCGGCGGGTGCGACCCGGGCCCCCCTCCCAACAGCCGTCGGCCGGCGTAGTAACCCTCCTGCATACGAACGAAATCGCCCATTCACGAGTGGATATGCACACGTATATATATATGTACATGTGTGGTCGCAGCCCCGTATGTATCGTGTAACAATTAATACTGCACGGGCAATGACGTATGGTCGCTCGGCGATGGGCCGCGGGGCCCCGGCGACGTGGAAGCTAGACCCGCCGGAAGGGACGTACGCCGTCGTGAGCTAGCTGGCAGTCGCTGTTCGCATTGGTGCAACGCAGCGACGTACTGGCGGGCCCTTGCGCGGTTAATTACCATATCTGCGTCAGTTCGGCGCATCAAGATGAATGCGCGTGGATTCAAATGTGCAACTCGCCATCGTCTGATTCGACTAGTCAGCTGTACCAGCCGACGCCAACGCCATGACTAGCGGTGCAGAGGAAGATGCCTAGCTTGTGACATGGTGGTTTTCATACATTTACAGAGGTAGGAGATGCAGAGCTTACCAGATCACCGGAATGGGCATCTGCTGCTGCAATCCTCCCGAGATCTGTTCAGCGAGAGGAAACAGAAACGAGTAAACGCCTTATAGCATCATATAGGCTAAAAAACGGGGAGTGCAGCGATATACGAATCTATCTGTTCTTCTCTCAGATCTGCATACTGAATCGATCTGTATATCAAGCTGTGGAAGGAACGAAAGAAAGAACGGACACAAAAGAACGAGACATGTACGTTGACGCACGCGCGAGAAGACGAGAAAAATCTTTGCACACAAGAGTACAGCAAGCTCAGCTAAGTGCTTACCCGAACGGAGCACGCCGCTCCCCCTGCAGCCGCTGCCACTGCGCGCAGCAGCGAAGCAGGCGCGGCACAGGGAGGCGACGGCAGCCGCCGCAAAGCACGCGACGACGAGCAGAGTTAGCATGGATCTGCCGCTCCACCTCGGCCGGGTCCCCATGGGCGGCATTACCGGAACCGCTCTCTTTAAGCTACCCTTGGAACGGAGCGTGGGGAGTAGCTGAGGAACGGAGGAAGGAAGAAGCCAAAGCCAAAACTAGAAAGCGGCCGGCCCGGGCAAGGAAGAAGATGACACGCGGGTGAATCGAGGGCGAGATGTGGACGTGTGCCGCCTTGCCCGACCAGTACTAGCCAGCACTGTAGCCGCATCACATCTCCAAGTCTACTCCTCACTAGCAAGCGCTCAAAATTTAATTCCGGCGCGCACAAAGTACGGCGTACGCTTGCGAAATGTTCCTTCTCTGGCCCCTTCCTCTTATTTTTTTTTTACCAATCTAGATCCCTCGTTTCATTTTTTTTTTTTACGGATTTAGCCTCCTGTCACCGTGAAAGACCGCCCTGCGCTCTCGGCTGCCTCCCTCACTTCCCGTCCACACAAGCCCCGTCTTCCATGCAAATTTTTTCTCATACGCCGATTAATACCACGTGGACAATCCTACAATCTAACGAACGATTTAATTCAGGCGGAAATAAATACTTGACGCTTATTTCGATGCAATTTTGGTTGTTTAATTCAGATTTAATGTCGTGGCGTTGGATTGCAGGATTGTTTACGTGTCATCAAACAGCGTCAGGTATGCACGGGAAGAATTTGCATATTAGCTCCACAGAATTTATTTCCACCTTCCACTGCGGCACTAGCTCGGTTGCCGCGCTACTCGCGGAGTTCTTGCTCCCGTGTTAGCCCGTTATACCTGAGCGACGGGCCGGGCTTTTCACGGGCGGCCCAAAGCCCGGCCGGCCCGATATGGCCCAAGCACGGGCACGACCCGAGAGGATTCAGGCTAGGCTTAGGAATGGGGCTGGCTTAGGAATGGGGCTCATCGGGCGACCCGGCCCGGCTCGGGGGTGGCCCGGAGGCCCATGGGGGCGTGGGCTGTTCTCTTTTCACTGTATGTAAGGTTTTTAACGAAGTAGTAATTTTGTATATGTAAATATCAATAAAGTTTTTCATTCTACCCAAATATCCATTGTCATTTTTACTTTTTATTGATCTACTCTACTGATTTGTACTGCTCATACTACTGACACCGTGTCCGAATGCTTGTAGCTAGTTGTGGGCCGGCCGGCCTACCGATTCGACTCATCGTGCTTTCCAAACGGCCGCCCGACTTCGCTCTTTCCGTGCGGTTTACCGAGACGCCATGGCCCGGTCGTCAGCCGTGCCGCCGCCTAACGCCACTCAAGCCCGTTCGTCTAGCTACTCGTCGACGACCGCGTTGCACCGGTTGTCGTGTTTCCCGGCCACAGAAGCTGTTTCTACGATGAAGAGAGGATTAAATTTGTAAAAGAGAAAATAAGGGGGAAAAATTAGATTTGCTAAAAATGAGGGGACGGAGGCTTAAAAACCGATCCGCACTACGCTCGCTGCCTTCACCAGTTCACCTACACCTGATGACCTGATACCCTATTTAAAAAGTTTTTTTTTTTAGATCAAAAGGATACCCTATTTAAAAAGTGATACAACGACGCCGCAATAATCCTGTTTTTGGGACGTAGTACGGTGAAAGATTACTAGCTGAGTTCTGTATATGTTTTGCGCAGGAACTCTGGATACTCCAAGTTAAAGGAACTTTTGGTTTTCACTTACGTCTAATGGCTAATATTTTCTTTTCGCGAAGAGGGTATAATGGTAAAAGGCGGTGATCTTTCTAGCTCGTAGTATTACTATTACTGCTTGAGTGCTTGTTACTACTGAGGGAGGAGTCCATGACTCCATCGGATTAGCAAGGACATGCAGCATGCAGAGGACCACATTGTTGCATGTGTGCGCAGAAAGACTCTGGTACTTATCAGACTTGCGCACTGGTCACTTTAAGTCAGTGGTCCAGAGAGAGAGAGAGAGAGAGAGAGAGAGAGGAGCACTGATCGACCCTGACATGCTTAGGTCTGGTCTTCATTTCCGGGGTCAAGTGTTCTGCAGCTCTTTGCTTCGCCTAAAGATTCCAGAGGAATTTATGCCTCTGCACCACCTGTGCATTTATGCATAGGTTCATCTCTTAATCACCAGGAATCAAGTGACTCAGGTATTATTTTCTTTTTTAAAATAAATTGGTTTGCTAACATGGAAAGATCACAACTTTTAGCTTATATCACCGAAACGCGTGGGTGCATTTCAAGCTTTGTTTGGCAGAGCTTCAGATCTCAGTTCCATTTTAGATCTAAAACTTGTAGGCTTAAAGTGAATTAAATTTATATTTTTATTCTAAAATGTAAACAAGATGACTCATCTGAACATCCTTAATATACACATAGCTCCAGTTCCACGGATCTGATGAAGCAAAGAATACCTAGTTATACTAAATCTACGAATATGATAAAACTAAAGTTCTACCGAACAGAGCGTAATACCACCAAAAGAACGCATGGTTCCGGTTTTGGTCATTCCGTCCACTTCTGTTGGCAATTTTTAGGTTTTTTTTTAAAAAAAAAATTATGGGCTGAACCCATGCGGGGAAATGACACAAGTGCCCCTGCTAGTCGGATCAGATCGATCGAGTCGATTACCTGTTCTGGTCGCAATCCCCTTTGCTCCCTGCAACCATCGCTCTTCTACTCCCACTGAGCACCCACCACATCCCGCCTCCAATCGCCGCCAGTGATGCTCGTGGTTTGTGCATGTTAGCTCGAATGATGCATGTGTCCAGTAATGCATGTTAGAAATTTGCATAGCAATCTGCAATCGTGCGAGCATCACTGCATTGTTCCAGCAAATTGATCTACAATTGCCAATTGGGCTACAAATTGCTCCAGAAAACTGCATTGTTAAATAAGCTATCTAACTACATCAACAAGACAACAACATCATTCAACGTACTCCACAGCAACGAAAACAAACATCAACAAAAAAACATGCCGCAAACGCACCGGCCACCATTGCCCTAACAGGACATCTCCCCATCGAGGACGACAACGCCAGGCATGCCGCCATGGCCACGAGCGACGAGCTTCAAGTCTCTCCATCAAGGATGACGACGACGGCCGCACTGCCATCGTTGCGAGCCCGCGACGGATGAGCTTCAAGAATGGGATGAATTCTTGGCGGCGGAGGGGACTGGGGCAGCTGAGGAGGTGTACGGGTGGAGGAGGCGGCTGGGGAAACGGAGGCGGTGCTGCGACGATGAAAGAGCGAGACAGGAGGCGAGGCTTTGAGCCTGAGGCGATGGCGGGGGAGTTGGTCAATGTTAACGATACTAACGGTGGAAGTGGACGGAATGGTAAAAACGGAAACGGTGTGTTCTTTCGATGGCATTAAAGTGTACCCGAATGTTTCACTGGTATAAACCAAAAGTTGTGATCCTTCAATGTCATTATATCACCAAATCAAAAGAGCAGTGCTTCTGTGCTTTCCCTCCTAATACAAGTTGCACAAATCTTGAAGTAAGCGAAAGGATAAGTAATCGCCTCTCAAATCGAAAGGATAAGTAACCTTTCATTCATGCTTTAATAGTTGTGCAACTTAAAAAAAAAGGGCATAGAAGCACCTCTCAAATCGAAATTTCCTATTTGTCGACGATTGGAGAACGGGCTCCCGTCGAGCTTACTTGTTGAATGGGGGATCAACAGAGCCTCGCCGCATTTAACCAAGAGGGCGCTCGAGCGACGCGAGGCTCCGGGAGAAGAAGAAAGGTGGAACACGGTGTTTTATCCTGGTTCGGGCCTCTCACCGCCGAGATAATAGCCCTACTCCAAGTGTATTGTGTTCTATCTCGGTGTCCCTCCCTCTGAGATCTTCGTGGGGTTTAAATACTACGACTAGAGGTACATAGAAGGTAACTACCTCCTGGGATTGCGCCAGCGCAATCGTATTTTACGATCTAACGCCTTGACCCGGCGTTATTTGAATTTCTGTATGATTTCCCTTGATCTCCGGCTGATTGGTTGCCACCTTCCTCCCTCGTGGCATTGATCCACTCCGACCAAAACACCCGAAAGGTGTCGTGGCCTCTACGAGCATGCTTGCTCGTGGGGTGTGTTTGGTGCTTCATGCGAGAAGGTGCAAATGCGTATGCTCGGAGGAGAAGGAGGGATGCTCGTTTCGTTCTCCCGAGCATCTTCTTTTAGTGTTGCTTGGTCGGCGGGTTTAGCTTTTCACGGGGGTACCGTGGTCTTTTGCCAGATAGCCAATCCCCGACAGCTAGCCCCCGAGGTTCAAGTGGAGAACCCTCGGGCTTCCCCTTGAGCCTAAGAAGACTTGAGGGGGGATTGAATTTCCTTTGGTCGTGGCTCACGACCATTTTTCGTCGGGAGACGAACTTCTTTACCCGCCGCGTGCTTGCTCCGCGTGGGCGCGTCGTTTGGTTGTTCTGCGGTTCCTTCTCTGAGAAGCCTCCTTGTAACGGTACGGCAGTTTCTCGGAAAGTGCGCTTTCTCCAGCCAGGTGTCGCTACGTGATAGGCGGCGATTTTAACCTGCTCCTTCGCTGTCTTTTTAACCCTTTCTACCGGGAGAGGTCGGAGTTACTGAAAGGACCAACGATGTCGCCTAGAGGGGGGGTGAATAGGCGGATTAAAATTTACGCAGCGGAAAAAACTTGGCCGAGCTGGTCAACCCGGAGTCTCCGGGTTTTTGGTCCGGATACTCCGGCTTGTCCGGAGTGTCCGGTATTGAGTCCGGACTCTCCGGGTTAGCTGGCTCGGGAGCTAGATAAAAACTACTCTAGCAAGCACAATAAACTACTAGAAGTATATAGCAAGAACAACCTAGAACAATTGCTAGCAGGAATTTGAATTTAAAGCCAAGCAAAGAGCTAGATCTAACTTTACAAATTCAAATCCACTTAAGCAATACTAAGAAGTAAAAGTGAATGCGAGAGACACGAATTTTCACCGAAGTTCGGGTTCTTGAAGGAACCCTACGTCTCCGTTGAGGTGGCTCTGGCCGCACTTGAGCCGGGTCTCTTTCAACCCGCTTTCCTCCGGTGTTGCACAAATGCACTCACGGCTTCACTTCTTGTCTCTTTCCTTCGGAGGCGAGACTTGCCTTCACAAACTACCTGGCTCACAACACAAGTTGGTAGCTCCCGGTGACTCCTAGCCGTCTAGGAGACCTTCAACCTCCAAGAGAAATAGCACCACGAAGAATCGCTTGGAGGATGAACTAGTGCTCAACAAGATGAAATGAATGCACTTTGCACTTTTCTTCTTCCTCTCCTCACCAAAAGATCAACAACCAAATTAATTGGTGGGAGGAAGTGGGGCTCTATTGAATGCTTAGAGATGGTTAGGAATGGCTTGAATGTCGCTATGAATGAGCTCAATTGAGATCCTAGCCGTTGGAGTGGAGTGGAGGCTTTAAATACTCTTTTTGAAAACTAGTCGTTACTCCGTTTTTGAACAGGCCGAGTGTCCGGACAAACAACCCGAGACTCCGGGTTATCCGAGACTCGGACCAAATGTCGGATACTCGGACCACCGGAAACAAAGCAACCGAGAGGTCCAACCCGAGACTCGGACCAAATGTCCGGACACTCGGATTGAATCCGAGACTCGGACAAAATGTCCGGATACTCCGGGTTACCCAGAACGGTTTCAAATTGAAACTTTTCAAAACCAAGCGTAGGAGTGCTAAAGTGAGATGCAAGACTTGATGTTGAGCACATGCACATCCTAAAATCGATTTCTCGTCATACCCTCTTAATAGTACGGCTATCCTTAAGACACAAATGAATAAAAGATTACAACTTTGGTCTTGATGCCGTCCTTTTGATTTTAAGTAGTCGAGGGGGTGTCCAATGTCATTCCAAACTTCGATATAATCTCGATATCTGCAGTATTCTTGGATAAAACATTAGATCTCTTTAATTGTGTCATCATTAATCACCAAAACAATTTGAGGGGCCTAGATGCACTTTCAGTTACATTGTCTCATTGCTCGTCTTCGGCCAAAAATCTTCCAAGAGCCCTAGCGCCCAAGAACCCTTTTCGCTCCCCTTCCTTCTTCGGCCATGGCGCGTTTCAAGGTTAGCCAGATGACCCGAAGGAGGCTCCAGGTGCTCACGGACGAGGGGTACGTCGACCCAAGCTCGGGTCGAGTGCCCGGGGATGATGCGGCGCCGGCACCGCGGGAGGCGGAGATCGTCTCCTGCGAGTTGTACGCCATCAACGGGCTTCGTCTGCCCGAGAGCGACTTCCTCGCCTCCGTGCTTGCCTTCTGTGGGTGCGAGATCTCTCATCTCCACCCCAACTCTATCCTTTCTCTCGCAATCTTCTCCCATCTTTGCGAGGCTTACGTGGGTATAATGCCCACGGCTAGCCTCTTCTTTCACTTCTATTCCCCTTCCGTAGGCCGATGGCTCACGCCGGTTGCGTTTATCTTCGCCTCCGCCCAACCGACCATACGAGTACCCCTTCGTTGCTCAAGGACTCGGTGTCGGGTTGGGCCGACTCTGGTTCTACCGGAAGAAGGCGGAGGGGTCCCGATTGGTCTATATCGGGAGGACGCTCCGCCATCGAGACGCAGCGCGCCCGCGTAACCTGAGGAAGAGCGGGCGCTCAGGGCGATCGGTGAGCTTGCCCAGATGGGGCTCACTGGTCGGGATATCGCCCGACTTCACCTTCAACCGGTGTCCCCCAGGCGCCGCGAGCATCCCTTCTTCGAGGTGACCGGGTGGCACGACTTCACCCGCGAGGACAACGCAGTATGTTCCTGGACCTCTTTCCCGAGCATCGCCGCGTGATCGGTGCTATGCATATATATATATATATCTTTTGTCTTAGTCTTGATTGACGCAGCTCAGGACGGATCGGTTGACGAGAGGGTCGCCGAGATGTTCGGCGCCCGGCGAGAAGGAGCCGACGCCCAATCGTCAGGTCCCCAAGAACATTTTTGACCGTGGCGACGGTAAGTACATCTTCCTCGCTTCCGCTCGAGGGCACGTTTTCGAGCTTATTCCTCCCGATTTGCTTGCAGGAGAAGGTCGCCCTTGATCTTGCCGCGGTCGAAATGCGCCGCAGCTGCCGCAGCCGGCACTCCCGCCAGGGTTCCGCAGAAGAGGGCGGCGGGTCGAGGCCGCCAAGTATCCGCCTCGCCTCCCGCGCCTAAGCGGCCGAGGCGCCGAGCTTCGACCAGACCCCACGCCGCACCTTGAGTACGCCGACCGCCAGAGGTAAGCGAACCGAATCAGTTCGATGACTTCAAACGGAGGAGGCCGAGCTGATGGGCCGATCGAACAGCTCGCCGAAAGCGGCGAAGAAGGCCGAGGAGGAGGCCAGGTCTCTCCCACCAAGGAGCGGTGGAGAGGCGGATCAAGGCCCTCCAGACAGCTCACTCGGGTGGTCGATGCCCCGAGGAGGAGGAAGAAGAGGAGGACACTTATGCTCAGTCGGAAGGAGCGGGAGGTCGACCTCTCGCACCGCCTCGGCCTGGAAGAGGTCGACATGGACGACGTCGACCGGCGATGGCACGCGCCGCCGACGCCGCGGAGGAGCGCTGGTGGTCGTGGGCCGAGGCCTACGAGGCCGCCGCGGCAGTCGCCCGTGGGCCCGGCGAGGGGGCCGAGGAGGATGGCGCCGCCGCCGGCGTAAGGTAAGTTCTTACTTCATTCTCTTATTCTCGCTCTTGTCTTGCGATTTTCTTGGGCTAACCCACCCAGTTTGGCGTGGGCGTGATAGCTCGGATGTCGTTTTTGGACTTCCGCCAGATGGCTGAGGAGATTATCGACTCTGCAGTGGACGCCGAGCTCGACCGCGTCGTCGACCAAGTGATGGCCGAGATGGGGGAGGAGCCGGCGCCAGCTACGGACTCAGTGGAGCCCGAGCTTCCCTCGGCGGGACCCGTGCTTTCTTCAGCGGACGCGGAACCTATTCCACCATGAGGAGCAGGAGCCGCAGGGGACTGAGGACCAAGACGCCTTGGCCTTGGTCCCTTGCGAAGAGACGACTGCGGGCGAGGCTCAGGCGCCGAGCCCCGAGGAAGGGAGCTTGGTCGCTGCCGACCAACAGCCCTTGGCCGTGAGCCAAGGAGAGGAGGAGGTCGTCCCCGACCTAACTCCTTCGGCCTTGGGGCACCAGCGCCCCCGCCACGGAGGTGCAAGGCGGAGGTGATCGTCCTTGATCAAACGCCTCGGCCACGGAGCATCGGCCGCCTCCGACTATGGAGGGACAAGAGGCGGAGGTGATCGCCCTCGATCCAATGCCTCCGGTCGCAGAGCATTGGTCGCCTCCGCCGCAGAGGGACAAGAGGCGGGGTGGTCGTTAACGACCAACCGCCTCCACAGCGGAGCAAGGAGTGGCAGCGCTTCGTGGTTGGCGTCTGACCCGAGCGGTGCGACCAGGGAAAAGGCGCCACGAGCCGCTTGTCGTGGAAGAGGATCAGCCGCGGGGCGCCCCGGGGGTGGTCGAAGGTGGTGACGCCCGTTGCTCTCCCGAGAGCACCGGTGCTCAGGAGGAGCAAGACCGGCCACGGCCGTCCGAATGACTTGGTCAATCCCTTCTTTCGGTGGCGCGACCGACCGCCGCTTCAGGACAAGGTCGGTCACCGGCTCTTCCGTAAGTTTCATGTTTCTTCTTTTTCCTGTGATCGATCTTCTGGGAGTCTGCTCAGCTTTTTCCCTTCTCTTTTCTCTTTCTGCCCGAAGTTTGCCGCGAAGGCTATGGAGGATATCGACGCTACCTCGGTCTCCGCAGAAGAGTACTGGTCGTACCATCATGAGCAAGACGCCAAGATCGCCGATCTTGAGCGCCGGGTCTCCGAGGTGCGCGAGGCCGACTGGCAATGGAATCGGCGAGGAGCCTCATCGCCGGCTCGGGACCAGCTCTTCCAGAGCGAGAGCCAAGAGCACTTCAGAGCGTAGTGCGCCGAGCTTGACGAGGAGCCGGTGAAGCTTCGGCAGACCTTCAGCCGAGCTCGGGAGCGCGAGGAAGCCCAGCTCAAGGAGGCGCAGCCTCAGAAAGCGCGACCGAAGGTCGCGCCTGGCCGGAAGGTCCTGGACCTAGAGGCGGAGGTCGACTCCCTTAGGACGAGCTCGCCGCCCTCCAGCCGAGCGTAGGACTTAGCTCCTTTTTTATTTTTAGCTCGTGTAAACCCCTGTAAAAAACAACGCCGGGTTAAACGAGCAAACTCGCAGGTGTTTGGTCCTTGCCTGTTTTTCTTGAGTTTGCCTTCAACATATGCCCATATGATCCCGGTTCTGCAGAAAAAGGAAACAAGTTCCTGCATAGAGCATATAGCATAGATACGAGCAAAGAAAACAAGTTCCTGCATAGATCATATATCATGGATACGAGCAAAGGATCCTTGGTAAGAAGGGACGGAACGTTCCTATCATACGGAGCCCCCCTGCCATGGACAAAGGTCGTGCCCTCACTGTTGCGAGCACGAGTTTGTTCATGGGAGAATTTAAGGGTCGCTTTGGTCGTGACGATTTTTTTGAATGACTTAGATAGATCGGTTGTGTTGAGAGAAGTGTGAGCACAGGCGGCATTTAGCTTTAAACCAACACTACGTAGAGCCACCATACCCGCGTGGTCACCGAATCAAGCTTAGAGTGGATGCTCGCGCCCGACCACGCATACAGTGAAGAGCTACTGTGGAAAGTGAACGTTTGGGCGAGCATCCGGCCGGGGGCCAAGGGAAATGGTGCGCTCATACTTGTCGGATAAGTTCGTCTGCAGTGCTGGTAGACGACGATGCTCGTTCGACAAAGCGAGGTGGAAACACGAGAAAGAGGAAAATGATTTATTTGAAAGAACGCAAGGGGCGCGAGATAGGAGTACTCATCTAAACGTAGAATTTACGCAGTTGATCGATGTTCCAGTCTTTGGTGAGCTCGACCATCTGGCATCGCGAGGCGAACAGCCCCGGGCGTCTTGTAGACATGACCGTGTAGGGTCCCTCCCATCTTGGGGTCGCCTTGTTGGCCTTCGACAGTCTTGAACTCTTCGTAAGACCATGTCGCCAACTTGTAGGGCTCTAGGTCGACTGTCTTGGCTGCATGCCTACGAAGAGCTCAGAGGTAAGTCGCAGACCGAGCAACGCCCGCTCGCGTGTCGCCGACGAGGTCCAGGTCGACGAGGCGCTCAACCTCTTGATCGATGGAATCGATCGCTTGCACCTCGGGAACCCAAAGACGATTTCGGCAGTGTAATGGCCTCCGCACCGTGAGACGAGTTGGAAAGGCGTCTCGCCTGTGGCTCGACTTGTCGTGGTGCGACAGACCAAAGAACGGCGGGAAGCTCCTCCACCCACTTCGCTTGTCTTTGGTTGAGGGTCTTAAAGACCCTCTTTTTTATGCCCTGGACTAGCTGCCCATTTGCTCGCTCGGCTGCTCCGTTACTCTGTCGATGTGCCACGGAAGCGAAACAGACCTTGGTCCCGACCTCCTCGCAGTAACTTTGGAACAGTTCACTGGTGAACTGGGTCCCGTTGTATGTGATAAGACGGTTGGGTATCCCGAACCGAGTTACCACATTGCTGCGGAGGAATCTCTTGGCCGCCTGGGCCGAGATGGTCGAGACGGGCTCGGCCTCTATCCACTTAGTGAAAGTGTCGATGGCCACGAGCAAATACTTGCAGCCTTTCGACCTCGGGAAAGGGTCCAAGGACGCCGAGACCCTGTGTCGAGAATGGCCACGCAGCGGTATGGTTTGTAGGGCGACGTTGGTTGACGGGATTTGCGAGCATGGAATCGGCATGCTCGGCAGTCGTTACGATTGACCGTGCGTCCGTCAAGGCCGTAGGCCAGTAGTAACCCAATCGGAAGGCCTTGCTCACAAGCGTTCTGAAAGACGAATGAGCTCCGCACATCCCTTCGTGGATATCACGAAGAAGGTCTTCGCCTTCCTCCTAGGAGACGATCTCGAAAGGATTCCTAATGCGCCTTTCCGGTATAGGTCGCCTTCGATCGATCAGACTTGAGAAGATCGCCTTGTTAGCCAGGAACGCCGCTTCTTCCTCGCAATGTCCCATGCGCAAGGTATTGGATGAATGGCGTCATCCAATTTGCGCTTTGCTCGAGGAATGAGACCCTACCGCCGGTCTCTGGTGCCTCCTCTTCAGAGGGAATGGAGGGCTTATGTAGGTGCTCGACAAGCACCCCCGCCGGAGCGGTGGTTTGAGAGGAACCGACCTTAGACATTTGGTCGGCCAGGGAATTATCCTTCCTGGGGATGTAGATTACTTCGAAATTCTTGAAGTATTTCTCCATCTTCCTTACTTCGGCCAGGTACAGCGCCATTGAGGTATCGGAACACTGATACTCCTTGTTGACCTGGTTCACGACCAACCGTGAATCGCCCTTCACAGTGAGCCGTTGGACTCCTAGCGATTTACATGCTCAAGTCCGGCCAAAGGCCTTCGTGATTCGCCCGCGTTGTTAGTCGCAGCGAAATGTAGTTGGATGGCGTCAGTAGCTGTTCTCCATCCGGGAGACCAAGATGACGCCACCCAGCGCCGTATGCTCGGGATCCGTCAAATACAAGGTCCAGGAGTTTCCCCTCGAATCATTGGTCCCGCTGGCCGGTGGTGCCGAGCCGACCGATTCTCGCCACTAAATCAGCCAAGACTTGTGATTTTATCGCCGTGGGCCGAGAACACCACTCGAACTCTGCGAGCTCCATTGCCCACTTGGCTATGCGACCACCGGGCGTCCTAATTTTTCAGATTTCCCTGAGTGGGAAGCCGGTCGGCACCACGATCTTGTGTGCTTGAAAGTAGTGACGCAACTTCCGGAGGCCATCAAGAATGAGTACAGTAGTTTCTGGACCTCGGGGTAACGCTCCTTTGGTCCATGAAGTACTTCGCTGACGTAATAGATAGGTCGCTGGGTACCATCTCTCTCTACTGCCAACACCGAGCTTACCGCTTGCGGGGTTGCCGCCAGGTATAATAGCAATTCTTCCCCTGCCGTGGGTGTGACGAGGACGGGCGGTTTGGAGAGGTACTGTTTTAGCTCTTTGAACGCGCGATCAGCTTCCTCCGTCCACGTGAAGCCATCATGTTTGCGGAGGGCTTTAAAGAAAGGTAGTCCTCGCTCCCCGGTAGGAGACGAACCGGCTTAAGGCGGCCATTCTTCCGGTCAGAGCTTGTACTTCCTTTACGCATGTGGGCGACCTCATGTTCTCAATGGCTTCGATCTTCTCCGGGTTAGCCCCAACGCCATGTGGCCCGACCATGTAGCCGAGCACCTTGCCAGCCTTCACGCCGAATACGCATTTTTCTGGATTTAGCTTTATTCGATGCTTATTGAGGTTACAGAAAGTTTCTTCCAAGTCAAGAACGTGACCGAAGTACTCTTGCTTTTGACAACTATGTCGCCGACATACACCTCCAAATTTCGACCTATTTGGTCTGCGGAAAGTCTTCTGCATGAGGCGTTGAAAGGTTGCTCCGCGTTTCGAGGCCGAAAGACATGGTCGTATAGCGGAAGGTACCGAACGGGGTGATGAAGGAAGTCTTTCCCTCGTCTTCGCGACAGTCGATCTCGATGATAACCTGAATAGGCGTCTAGGAAGCTCATGGTGCGTGACCTGCCAAGCGTCCACCAATTGGTCTATGCGAGGCAACGGATAGTTGTCTTTTGGGCACGCCTGTTCAAACTCCGTGGTCGACGCACATGCGCCACTTGCCTCCTTTCTTCCTCGACTGTAATCGATTGGCTAGCCACTCGGAGTGCTCGATCTCTCGATGAAGCCAGCTTTTAGGAGTTTATCAAGTTCCTCCTGATGATCGCTGTTTTTCGGGAAAATCGTCTAAGTTTCTGTCTCATCGTTTTTTGTCGCTGAACCGCTTCTTTGTGCTCGACCACCTCCCTTGGGACCCCGGGCATGTCGGATGGTTCCCAGGCGAATACATCCGACCTTGCTCGGAGGAAAGTGACGAGCTCGAGTTCCTATTTGGGATCTAAGGAAGATCCCAAATGAACGACCTTGGCCGGTTCCGACTCGTTGAGCGGAACAGCCTTGGTCTCTCCTCCAGGTTGGAGGGCAAGTTTAGGCCGGAATGCTTCGGCTCTTGGTCGTGGTCATGAGTGGGCAATCGACCGACCATATCCAGCGCTCTTTCGTCGCAATTGAGTGCGGACTTGTGGTTCCTTTGACGGTTATGACTCCGTTCGGCCCAGAATCTTCGTGCACCGATACGCGTGATGAGAGGCGGCCATGAACTTGGCCAAGGCCGGCCTGCCGAGGATGGCGTTGTAGGCCGACTCAAAGTCTACCACCTCGAAGGTGATTAGCTCCGTTCTGAAGTTACTTGGGCCGCCGAAACTCACGGGCAGGACGACCTGCCCCAGAGGTTTGATCGAGGTGCCCGGGACTATCCCGAAGAAGGGCACGGCCACACTCTTGATTTTGGAACGAGGAATCTGCATCTCGTCCAAAACCTTGGCTGAAATAAGGTCCAAAGAGCTCCCGGAGTCTATGAGGACCCGACCGACGACGGTATTGCTGATGGTGGGGTTCACGACCATCGGAAGCCTCTGGGGTTTGGTCATCCCAAGGGGACAATCGTCCTTGGAGAAGGTGAGGGATACCTCAGACCATTTCAATTTCTTTGCACCGAGGCTTACCTGGGTAACATGGTGCACTTCCCTTGCGGCCTCCTTTAAGTCCCGGCGGGACTTGTAGGCGAAGGAGCCCCAGAATATGACCGCTATGAGATTCCTTGGTAATTGGTATTCCATGTCATCATCACTTACATCGTTGGCCTGTTTTCCTATGTCATTTTCACCCTGCTCTGGAAGCGTCGGCATGGGACCCCTGCCAGAAATCGCTTCCAAGCGGTAGGTCCACGCTCGGCAATTCCGTGAGGTCGTGCCGTCGCCTGGTGAAGTGGATGATGAGGTCGCCCCGTTGGTCCGCTTGGTCGCCTCGTCGGTCCGCTTGGTCGCCTCGTCCTCGAGGCCTGGGTGGTTGTCCTCTTCCCCGAGCATTAAGCCCCCGGCGCTGCGGCTGGGTTGCTCGGGGTTGTTGTTGTTCCACCGCGGCTACCATGGTCGCGAGGGTTGTTTTTCTTCTTCTTCTTGATCTTCTTATCTACTTCGAGCCCTTTTTGCTAGCTGAAGTCTCTAGACCAGGCTGAGGTGGCAGCTTCCCTTCATCCAGCATTTTCTTCCATTGGACGGCCTCATCTGCGTTGGCGTATCGATCGGCCATTCGGAAGAGCTCGTTTGCCGTTAGATCCGGGTGGATCTCCAGGTCCTGTGTGAAGCGCCGCGTCTCGCACTCGAACTTGAAAGCTCGGACGACGGCCTCGTCCGATATGTTCGGATCGAGTTCCGACTGGATGAACCTCTCGATTTAATTGTCGCAGGTTTCCCTGTCTGTCAGATTAAGCGCTCCAGGTCGCGCTCCTTTCCCGGCGGATGTAGCAGCTCCGAAATTTGCTCGAGCGCTGCGCCGAGCCGCCTCAGACCGTATGGATCCTTCCTTCGATTGAAAAGCCACGTCTGGCGGCTCCGCCCGTAACCGTCGGCAGGTAATTTGCCATCACTCTCACGCCTCCCGGCGCGAGGATGGCGGTAGTATATATTGAGAGGAAATCGTCAGGGATCTGGGTCCCTTTGAATCTCACGACGTGGACGGGATTGAATCTGTTCGGCCAGGCGACGTACCTGAGGGAGCTAGTGAAGGCCCTGCAAACGAAACTCGGGGTTTCGCGGTGAAACCCTCGGTCACAGCGGCCTCCACGCGGGTCTTCCACCCAACGCCCCGCGCGCGGGCCGAGTCGGGAGAAAACCTCCTGTGACGGTCGTGCCGATGACCGCTTGGTCGTGGAGCGTTCAGAGCGTTCGTAATCTGGGCGATTGTACAGATATCGCCCTGAGGTTGCTCTGTGACTGTTCCGGGGCCTTTCCCGGATCGGATTAGCGGTCTGGGGCGATCTCCGAGCATGGCTCCGAGATTCACCTCTGTGCGAGCGCACGGGGGAGTGTTTGCGATGGTCCCGGGAAACACTCCGGGCATCCCGACCACGAGGGGGATCCGAGACTTTTAGCTCGGCGGCAAGCCTTTCCAAATCTTCGGCTACGACCCTGCCCACGGCCTCTAAGTCTACTTGCTCGGGAAATCAAGCAGAAACACGCATCACCGCCGCCAAGGCCTCAGAATCGCTCTCGCTTCCGGTGAATCAAGCGGCGGTGAGCTTTGTCGGTGCTCCGAGTGCGATCGGGAGTTCGGTACCGCGAGTTCCTTTCCGTGGAAGCGCACTCTCCCTTTGCCTGGCGGCGAATGCTCGCGAGGGTCTTTCCCAAAGACGCCTCCAGGTGGAGTCTGGTCGCCTCAGAGTGGTCGTGCTTGGCGGCCCGAGGATCCTCTCTCGGCTCCGCACGGCTCCCGCCACGCTGACTCGGCGAGCGGGATGAAAGCGATGGGGACATCATTGTATCCCCTTGGGACGCAATCTCTCGGTCGAGCTCTAGGTCGTCTGGTATGTCCAGGCCATCGTAGAGCTCGTCGCAGTCATCCTCGGGGTCTCCGAGGGTAATGTCTGGGGAACGGAGGATCTGCCCTCGCATTCCCGTGTCCGGGGAAAGGCTCCCAGACTCAGTGTGACCGATAGGATCGGTCACCCTGGCCACGTTGTCGACGGCGTAGTACACGTCGTCATCTTCAACGTGGTCAAAAACACAAAGGTCCCGAGTGTCTCCCGAGTTTGGCATCCTCGAGGATCTTGATCCGCACAGGAATCAAACTGTCGTCCCCACGGACGGCGCCAGCTGTCGACGATTGGAGAACGGGCTCCCGTCGAGCTTACTTGTTGAATGGGGGATCAACAGAGCCCCGTCGTACGGACCGAAGAGGGCGTTCGAGCGACGCGTGGTCGGGAGAAGAAGAAAGGTGGAACACGGCGTTTTATCCTGGTTCGGGCCTCTCACCGCCGAGATAATAGCCCTACTCCAGTGTATTGTGTTCTATCTCGGTGTCCCTCCCTCATGAGATCTTCGTGGGGGTTTAAATACTACGACTAGAGGTACATAGAAGGTAACTACCTCCTGGGATTGCGCCGCGCAATCGTACTTACGATCTACTGCCCTTGACCCGGGCGTTATTTGAATTTCGGGTATGATTTCCCTTGATCTCCGGCTGATTGGTTGCCACCTTCCTCCCTCGTGGCATTGACCGGGCACTCCGACCAAAACACCCGAGCAGGTCGTGGCCTCTACGAGCATGCTTGCTCGTGGGGGGGTGTGTTTGGTGCTTCTGCGAGCGAAGGTGCAAATGCGTATGCTCGGAGGAGAAGGAGGGATGCTCGTTTCGTTCTCCCGAGCATCTTCTTTTAGTGTTGCTTGGTCGGCGGGTTTAGCTTTTCACGGGGGTACCGTGGTCTTTTGCCAGATAGCCAATCCCCGACACTATTTTTTTAGCTTGGCGAGTTCTCGGGCTAATCATCGTAGTAGGTTCTCTCTTTTGGAGTCGCGCTAGTGCTAGTCAAAGTGACTTCGGACTAGTTCGTTTTAGCTTCTGGATTATAAAAAATGGGCTGGGCCGGTAGTGATTTCTAGATTTTTATTGGCAGCGAGAATCAGCGAGATCCGGCATTATATATAGAGAACAACGTTTGATTATGAGAGAAGCTGTTCATCGTTCGCCTTTTTTTTTTTACAGGAAGAGCTTCTTCGCGCCTTTTTTTTACAGGAAGAGCTTCTTCGCTCCTGGATTCTCCTTCTCAAGTGGGGCCTTCTTGGTCAAATACTTAGATCTGATGCAGATAGCAATTGATGTGGACCATGTTTTTTAGATCAATAGGACATCTAATATTATGATGCCCCAGTTCCAAACATGGGAACTGATTACAGTCTTACAGAGTATGGGTTGAGTACACATTCTCAACAGACAGTTTTTGGAACCAAAAGCAGCACATCAAAACATTTAACAGCATCACTCCCTAAATCTCAAAAAGATCAAACAAGTTATAGACCAAGACATCAACAGATCACTTCCTACTACCCACATGTAGACCACGAGATCAATTCTTCAGGAATATCATCATTCTCATGAGTCCCTTCATCCAAGTTAACTTTTCGAATAAAGTTATCCCAAAACTTAGTGCCATCGGAGCATGGAGTTTCAATTCGAGATCTTTGCAGAACATCATCAAATTGCTCATCATCCCCTCTTTGTATATCGGTCTCCATTTCTTTAACGAAGTAAGCATTCTTCTCCAAATTATCTTCATACTTGACCAGCTCTGAAAATAGAAAATTATGTCATTTCTACTAATCTATAAACTCCATAACGTAGCCGCACAAATGGTATTTAACACGGTATTTTTCTTATTGCTTAGCCAAAACCTAGCCATAGATTCATAATTATAACCAATATCCAAATTAAAAAAAAAAAAAACCTCCAACCATGCCCCAAGTATTTCTAGCAACAACACATTCGAAAAATAAGTGTTATTTGCTAGTCTGAAGAATTTTAGTTAGTTGTCGTCGTGCTTTCGGTTGTTGGCATCACAATATCACTGATGAGAGCATTCTCTTCTGCAAATCTGATTTACAATGCAGTAACGTACGTCTGCAGATCATGGTTCAACTGCCTGCTAATTCGACAATCCAACTTTCAGGAGGCAGATATATATAGTACCACTTCTTGCTTAAAAAGAAGCCTTTGGTTAATTTTGTGGGTTTTCTCGGAGGAACCACCAAATCAGACACCTAGCGTAGCACACACTGCTCAGTCAAAGCCCTGCATCCATCACATCGTCATCATGTGACCTGCCGTTTCATTAGCTAACTGCTTGTGACTCGTTTTCTTCGAACCGAACAGACCATGAGGATCTGAGCCTGACCAACTGCATGCATGCATGCATGGCAGCTCAATGGCCAAATAATTGGCTAGCTCCAGGAGGACGAAGACCTCAACCCAGACCATGGACATGGAACGGAAGAGGGCGGCACATGTTTGGCTTGGCCAGGAGCTAGCTTGGCCTGGATGCAGTCTTATCAGCCACTTTCTCAGGCATCCGGAGGCACTTTCTTAGTGTCTTGTCCCTTCACCGACCATACCCTGCACTGACCTTCTACTGCTCCATCTTTGAACTCCCAGTGCAAACACAACGCTTGCACCGGCCAGAATGCCAGATACCTGCTTGCCTCAGTGATTACACAACTTTGAGTCGATCTATGGAGTTGCGTTGCGTGTGACGCGGTAGCAGCAGCAATAGACTTGTAGTACTCGTTGACGCATTGGTCGGTTCTAGCATCTGTCTGAAACACTGAACTCTGAATAGACTCGGGCGTCATCTACGCATGGACGCACGCATGCACGCACCGAGCATTTTCACCGGTACGAGCGAGCGCCCCCCTCTCCCATCCCAGTTCGGCCTGTCCGATCATCCCGTCGCGTGGGAGCAGTGAAATTCAGGTGGGAAACAGTGAAAAATTAAATGCGAGCGAGGGAGCCACTCCACCAGGTTGAGTCACATCGGCTGACTGCTAGTCGGGATCGATCGTCTGCTTCAGAGATGAGATTGGAAACTGGAAAGGCCTCTGCCTGGCCTTCTATCCATTACTTTCGAGCTGCTCTTTCATGGCCTGCTTCAGCTGTCTGGCCATGTGCTTCAACAGTAGCACATGTCGCTGTTCTCTCTGCTTCCGTATGCGCGGTGTGGTAGCGAGTAGCGACACACTGGTACGTGCTGTTCGTGCCAGTGCTGTTCGCTGTTACTTGACTAGCACTAGTGCACTACTCTCTCTCTCTCTCTCTCTCTCTCTCTCTCTCTCTCTCTGTGTGTGTGTGTGTGTGTGTGTAAATAATAGAGACTGACTAAAATTCTCTAGGGTAGTAGAATATCCTTACAAACCTATGGAGAGTTGCAAAAGTGATTTGGTGGCAGCAAAATTTTGTTGGGATTTCGCCCTCCAAAGCCCATCTCTGTATTGTGGAGACATGGATGTCTGTAATTTGTGCTGCCAATAACGGCGAACTCGTCAGAGCCCATCTAACAGCCCACACAAATCGTTCCCACTTCAGGCCCCATTTAGAATATGTAGCAATTCCCCCGGAATTATGCATTGCAAATATTCAATTATCTGTGATCAATTCAGAAATTGAAGGAAAGCTGTGCATCTTTTGTCTGAATTTGATACTCGAGAGCCCGTATATTTCTGAACATTGCTTGCTCTCAGGAAGGGGATCCAGATGCATGCACAGTGCGTCGCACTACGCGCATCAATCCAGGAACTTGCGAGTGCTAAGAAGGAGATGCATGTCATGGATTCGGGTGAGTAGGGTAGGCATAAAAACTCGAAGCTCACGAGTAGCTTGAATTTGGCTAGTTATGAGTTCGGTTTGTAAACTAAATAGATAAGTCAAGCCACCTTCCCAATTTGGTATCTTAACGAATCGAGTGTTAAGACTCGGTAACTAAATTTTATTAATGATTTTTGATGTAAAAGACTTTTAATTAGCTAAATATTTAAATTAAGAAAGGTGCTTCTATGTTTTTCTTTTTTAAAGTTACACGAATATTAAATCATAAATGAAAGGTTAATGGTGATTACTTACCCCTTCGCTTGCTTCAAGATTTATGCAACTTGTATTAGGAGGAAAAGTATTGAAACACTGCTCTTAAATTAATGTATATTCATGTAACCATATTAAGTTGAACCAAATTTGTTAAGATTGCTAATTTACTCCTGACTAGTTACCTATGTTTTACTTGTATACTAGATAATTAGCTACGGTTTTATTTCTGCAGTTATCTTGTTGCATATATATGTCAATATGTGACATGTGCTCACAATGTAGCTTAACTTAGTTTCTAACTAATCATCTTACCTCAACTCATCTTGACTAACATGACTCATAAGCTGCACACGAATAACTCAAGCTTTTATTAAGCTGGGCTGATTTTTCAGCTCGTTAGCGAGCCGATCTGAACTTCTTTTTTAACGAGCCGAGCTGCCTCGGTAGCCAGCCCTACATGTGAGATTGTGTCCATCACATTGCGACGTTCTAGCAGACAGATTTTCCAGAAGGAAGCAGGCTTGGGGTCCCATGATCCCCATGGATGCCCATCAGAGTCTAGTGGAACAAATTTCCAAGTTGATCAGATGTGTATGCTGCAGAAACATCAAGTTATGGTTTTCTGCACAAACTGCAGATGTGTTCAACAAAATTTCCGATGGTTCAGGGAATTAAAACATGGTAATGGTGCAGTCACAGGCCCACATTAGTCTAAGCTATGCGTGAAGAATGGTCCAGGCTTATTTACTGCTACATGAAGGCCAAGAATGAAAGGGGAAAAAAAGAACAATGAACTATCGACATCCATGTACCGCAGAAGATTCTAACATCAGTTTATGGCTGCAGCACAACTGCTCTCAGATTGTTTTCACATGTCATGACAAATTCAGCTAAAATATAAAAAAGGTGAAATGTTGAAACACAACAATCTAATCCAAATGATGCCTAAACCTTTGCAAAACTCTAAGCTATGCGTGAAACTTTGAAGCAACAGTCAGGTTAACACAAGTAGTATGCAGCTAATAGTTTAGAGAAAATTGGTATTATGCCACTGTCAAAGAGTGACGCTAGCCATAGTTTATGCTTCAAGCATCGAAACATTGCTCGGTAACAACCCTTTACAGTCATACAAATCCAAGAGGACACTCTAGCACCATCTTTCACACTTTTTACCCAAGAAGACAATTTCAAACTGTCACACGTAAATGAACAAAAAAAACATGGTATAGTACTGTGGCGATCCACATAATTAGCCTAGGGTAATTAACATCCACTTGAACATTACCCTAAGTTAATTACACAAATCTCGATATAGTAGCTAACAAAATACTAGACGTCCCAGTACTTTATTAGTTACTACACCGTATTTAGAGTGTTGCAGCAGAACAATAATTAGAGACTGAACTCAAATATATTACATTCTAGCCACGCCTGGCTTACAGGTCCAGTACAATAATTTTTACATTGATTCCAAGTACGACAAAAATATAATACAACTTATAATTACCTCAGTGACCGTCTAACACCAGGTGACGGTCCCCTAGAACCCCTACTCCTCCTGGTAGCCGTAGTAGTAGTAGGTTCTGGTCCTGCAGATCACCCTCACTCTAGGTCTCATCGATGGATCCATTGAACTCACCTTCTAAAAAGAGGGAGAATTAAGCAAGAGTGAGTACAACGTACTCAGCAAGTATTAATAACAACATAATAGCATGAATTTTTCTCACCTTTTTCCACAGAAGCTCACTTCCCATCAAATTCAGATTTTTAAATAAAATAGTTTGTTAGTAGTAAAGGTTGTCATTTGATTAAAGAAAATGACTACTAGCACTTGTATATGAGACAGCTTAAGCTTTCGCAGCCCCCAGTCTAGGAGACAGGCATGAAAGCATGAATTCATAATTTTAACCCTGTGCAGGTTTGTACCACTTTACCCATAGTGGCCCTCACAAGATAGGCCCCAGAACATTTATCACTAATCCAGAATTAGATCTCCAACCCTGCTACTCGATGTCGGAGACACCCATCCCGGGCTATCCCACCAGACTCGCATATAGCAGTGGTACTCCAGCCAATCGCACGGCAGTAACTCAGTTCATGGCTTCAATATAGCGCCACCTTTTGGCGAATCCACATGGGCCTCCCAGCATATCCCACGGGGAAGCTCATAATAAAAACATACCCAATGTGGAGATCTAAGACTTTATAGGACAACCTTTTCTGATCGATTCCACACACTATGATTGATACTGTAATTACGGCTCATTGCCCAAGTGTAGTTTGTTTATTCTTATATTATAACTTATGTAGAGGGCCTCATCGGCAACAACAATCCTTCTCATCGGCACCCTCTACTCACCACATTAATTATACGACAACGACTCCTTTCGTTGGATGAGCCAATTCATTCATTCACAAATTGTATCACAACATCAATCCCACTTTTCTCAACCACATTTCCAATTGTAATCGATTTAAGATTTTTCATTTTAATAAATAACCATTTTCTATGCATGAGTGATACACTTAAATATACTGAAAGCAATTTAAAGACTTTTAATAAAAGTTGCTCAAGGGAAAATCTTGTCTGGAATAGAATTGAAAGGTGTGTCCTCGCTTGAATTGCTTGGGGGGGGGAGGTCTGGCAGGTTCGACAAGGGTCCTAACCATTAAAAAGACATTACTACAACGATTAATCTACAACCAAACCTACAATGTCCAATTTGTCTACGGGAACTACCTGTAACTAAAGGGGTACTATCCCCTTAACTAAAATACTCTAATAAGCCCCAATTTAATATTTTAATCACAACCAATATGGCAATTTTAATCCACCACAAATTTTACAGTTGTTAACTATTTTACACATTGATATCTATTTAATTGCAGCTTTTTAGAAATTAAAATACAGTTTTCCCTACGATTAAAATACCACGATTTAATCTACACGGAACGCAGATCGCATGGAGACAACTTCTTATAAACTCCCTTTTCTTTTCTCTTCTTTCTTTCTTTTCTCTTCTTTCTTTCTTTCCTCTTCCCTTTTTCTTTTCTCCCTTCGGGCTGAAGCCTGGCTTGGCCCTTTCGGTTTCTTCGCTCGGTTTTCTCGCCTCTACTCTTCCTCCTTCCCCCTGGGACCGAATCCCCTCCATTCCTCGCTGCTGCGCCTGCCACCGACCGCTACCAACGCCATCGTCGTCGCTCCAGCCGGCCTACTGGTTCTCTCCCCTCTACTCTCCTTCCTCCTCCCTCTCTTCTTCTCCACTCCCAGCCGAACCCTAACTCGGCCACTAATGGCGACTGCGCCGCCGATTCCCTTTCCTCTACTCTTTCTCTACTTCTTCCCCTCTATTTCAGAGATAAGAATTGGATACTACTCGATCTTATTTGTGTTCTGTCTATTTTTACCGTTTGATTTTACTTTTGATTGGCGATTTGGTCGATGATGCAAAGCTCTAGAGGGACAGCTAGACACCTATCTATGCAACCCTAGAGTTTCAATACTAAGACCACTAGGAAGTAGTACTGCTACTGCTACTAGGAACGGCTGTGCATCTAAGATCGGTTGGGGATGAGGAAGGGGTTGGTGTTGTAGGGAAGTAGAGGTGGTCAAGGTTCCTCTTCTGGCTCCTTTGCTGCAGTTCACCGTCTCCTCCTCGCTCCGTCTTGCTCCTCTGGTTCCTCCGGGTTCAGCTGGCTCTTGGGGACCTTCTTGATCCGATTCTTCTTGAGGCTCTCCTTTAGTTTGCCTTTGGTGGTTAATGCTCTGGTGGTTCTTGGTAGGAGAGGAAGGAAAGAATGGGAGAGGCTGGCCTTGCTTTCTCGGTTAAGAAGTGAATGGAGGCTGGTTGCTTGCTCCTTTTGCGACCGGTGAGTAAAAGGGGTACGGCTGCCTCGCTCGCCGTGCTGCATTGGGGGAAATGGACCTCCTGTTGACTTGATGACTAGTCAAGTGATTACTTTTACCAGGCTCTCCTCTCCTTCCCATTTACTGAATTACTATATGCATTCTCTCCTATTGAACGAAATTGCTACGGACACCCACAGTCCGATAGGTAAGTTACGGTTGCCGAGGGATGAATCCGATCTAGCGAGATGTGCCGACTCAGCCCCAACGGGTCTGGTATCTCGGTGATCAATACCTCGCCTACGGGTCTGACGGCAATCCTCATTCTACTCTATTCGTTATTTTATTTTGAAATAAGCAAACTACGTTAAATACTGTTCTAATTACTCACTAATGCTACTATCTGCTTAATTGATATTCTAGCGTGCTACAAGTACTCATTGAATGCTACTTTCTCTACATGATCTACGATACAGTCATACAAAAATTGTCTACTTAATCATGAAGTTACAAAAACCTGTTCTACGATTCAATGTCATAGAAGTGGAAGATGGTCGACGCCGTCACTAGCTCACCCCGCAGTTGCCGGTCTTGCTAGCCATGCTCCATGTGGTCGGTGCTAGCCTTCTCGCGTGCCATCGAGCTCCCTTGTTGCCGCCACTCCTCTGTAGTCTCTACCTTGCTGCATGCCACCGAGCTCTCTTGTGGCGGTCACTCCCCCATGCAGGGGGATTGTTTTAGAGCAGATAAGATTTGTGTTGTTAGCCATAGGAATCACGCCGGGGAGGGTGTAAATCTAGAGCTTGCAATTGGCTAGATCGGACGGAACAAACCTATGCCGTTGTTTCTGCCTAAAACGCTATACCCTATGGTAGTTTTTATCAAATAATCCAATAGCTAACAAAGTTCCATTTGATGCATCCTTTAAAAAAATATATAAAGTTTCATTTGATGAAGCCATACAAAGTATAGTACTTGTAGTACCTGGAAATAAAAAAGGCTAACTAATTTTCTGTAGAGTGGATAAATAATTGACAAATTCAAACTAAACTTTACAAATACGTGAAACATCACTTATGAACATGTCCATAACATTTTTAAAGAATAAAAAACAACAGACTCAAAAAAACAATAGAGGATGTCGTCGAATATTCCACCTAATCAGGCTCAAAACTAGATGCCTAACTTTTTTTTTAACTAGCAGCAGCAGCAGCAACAGTGTGCTATTGCCCAAGGATCCAACCCACACTTCCATTTTACTATTGCTACATTCGGCTGTATATAGTAGTACAATCTACAGCTCAGAACTACACACCATATATGGCTACGCACATCTACTTACTAAGTTGAGATAGCCTATCTACGGAAAGCGGGAAAACCGCGGAATCAACAGCCGCCCCCGCCTTGTTTTCTGTATAATGAAAAGTACCGTGCGCGCAGACGTACGCGCGGCGCGACGGTGTTTTTTCCACTTCAGACGTCGCGATTACGGCTGATCTCGCTGCCGGGCCGCCGTGGTCGCACGCGGGCACACGCGGCTGTCGCTGTACCGCATCGCTGGTACGTTGTTCGGCGGGGAAGAAGGTTCTGGACGTCGTGATTTCCACGTCGGCTTTGAGCCCTGGACATCGTGCTGACGGCGCGCGCTTGCCTCACTGGCTTTTGCCGGCCTGCCACGCGAACGTATCTTGCCGACTCTGCTTAGAGGTTACCCGGCCGTCAGTAGGCGCCCGGGGTCAAAAGTTGTCGCCGCCGCTGCCATATGGCCTCTTGTTCGCGCGCGAGCCTTGCGCTCGGATCGGATCAAGTCAAAGGCCCTATAAATGCCTGGATTTCTTAATCAGGACGGTGTTGCTCGTGGAAATAACTCAGATTAATTTAAGTTTATGGCGCGTGTTGCATGACCGGCCGGTCCGTAGCCTGTAAAAGTTGTCCACTTGTAACGAGTAACTTTGGAGGTCAAACGGTACTTTATCGCCGGCTCCGTGTAAAGTTCGACCGCTACAGATCGTGGTCCGGCGCGGCCGGTTGTTTATTTTCGCCGGAGTGCGCTGTCCGACGAATGTGATGTAATGGTTGTAGTACCGTGTGGAGTTCGGCACGGGCAACTGTTAATTTTGGCCAGCCCGATCTGGCGTGAATCAACCGTTGCCCGCCATACGTTGCTGTCCGCTTGCTACTTTATGTAAGGCGAGTACAGTTACTGTTGATTAGGTACTTGGTTCGGTATTTGTTTCTGTCCTTACTCTGCTTCGCTGTCTTTCGAACCCCAACCAGAAGATACTGGCATGCCAGTATACTGAGATGTGACCTTCATCTGCAAACTAACCGGCTAGCGAATACGAGATGTGACCCGATCACGATCCATCTAGTTGCAAAAAGAAAATAATTATTTTGTCGCTGTACTCACAAACAAGTGTGGCATTAGAAAGAGTTGCATTGTCTAGCTAGGATTATCATAGCTCAGTCTAATGTTGATAAAGGCCTAAACTAAAAAAGTGCCCGCGTGTTCGATTCTCCTAGAAGTATGGAATGGTCAATGGTGTATTGGTGTATTGGTGTGTGAGGAAGGAGGTAATTAACATGTATATTACTATCCGCACGGCACATTCCCTTGGTTGACACAGTAAGGAATAGTCCGTGACACAAAATGCAATCAGGGAAAGGCATGGAGTCACCAACCATGCAGCCTGCAAAGCACAAGCCGAGAAGCTTTCCAACCCTTAACCCGGCCGCCTGCAGAAGCAGAGAGCTCGGAAGCGATCCGATCAAACCAACGAACCCGCTCAAACCAATGCCAGACCCAAGCCGAGTCACCAAGCCCACCCACCCAGGCCATCCCAGCCGCCCGTGCACCACGATCCAACGGTCAACAATTCACGACATTTTCCTTCAAACCATCTCACCATAAAAATATAAGACAAGGGAAGCAATAAACAAAGCAAGCGATGGGTAACCATCACATCACGAGTTCACGACCACAAAAGTCAGGAGGATTCCTTCCAAGTTCCAATCCCTTCACAGCTCTCGCACAACTCAACGCGCCAAACGCCTCACGCGTCGTGTGTATATATATATACACTCATCACCTTCCCTTTCCATATCATTCATTCACTCATTCCATCGTTGCCTTCAGATTGCAGCAATGGCTAGCGCAAGAAAAGCGGCGGCTGTTGAGTCGCCTTCTTCGGCCTACTCCTCGTCGGCGACCGACGGGGAGATTCTCCGGTCCCTGCACCGCCTGGCACGGGACCTGTCCGCCGACGAGGCGCCGGCGCCGTTCTTGCGGGCGGTGTTCGCGTCCGTGTCGAGGAGGGCGAAGCTTCTCGTCGCGCTGCTCGATGACCTCATGCAGTGCGGGGGGTTGCCGCGGTCGGCGTCGCTGTGCCTGCGCGAGGTGCTCCTGGTGCTGCAGCGGTTCAAGGCCGTCGTGGCCGACTGCTCGGCGGGCAGCCGCATGCGCCTGCTGCTGCAGTCGGACGTGGTGGCCGCGCGGGTGCGGGAGCTGCAGCACGACCTGGCAACGCTGCTCGACCTCCTCCCCGTGCCCGAGCTCGGGCTCGCCGACGACGTGGCGGACCTCCTCGCCCTCGCATCGCGCCAGTGCCGGCGCCGCTCGCAGGTAGCCGGGGCGGACCAGGAACTCAAGGTGAGCGTGCTGGCGCTGATCCAAGAAGTCGAGCGGGAGATCGTGCCGGAGCGGGAGAGACTGGAGGGAATCCTCGAGGAGGTGGGCATCAACGACCCGGCGAGCTGCAGCGACGAGATCGAGATCTTGGAGCGGGAGATCGGCGATCGCGTGGCCGAGAGGTGGACATCGGCCATGATTGCCCTCGTCGGCCTCCTCCGATACGCCAAGTGCGTCCTCTTCAGTGCAGCCACGCCGCGGCCGTTGGATTCCAAGGTGGATCTTGACGACGACGGCACCGAGCCTCCGGCGCTGCCGCCGGACTTCCGGTGCCCCATCTCTCTCGATTTAATGAGCGACCCGGTTGTGGTGGCTAGCGGCCAGACATACGACCGCGAGTCCATTACCCGGTGGTTCGGCTCCGGCAAGTCGACGTGCCCCAAGACCGGTCAAGTGCTTTCCAATTTGGAGCTTGTGCCCAACAAGGCGCTCAAGAACTTGATCTCGCGGTGGTGCCGGGTGAACGGCGTCGCCATGGAAGGATGCGAGCCTGGCAAGCCCGAGGCGCCGGTTGTGACTGCGAACAAGGCCGCGCTGGAGGCGGCGCGCATGACCGCGTCCTTTCTTGTGAAGAAGCTCTCAGTCTCTTTCTCCCCTGACGCGGCCAACCGCGTGGTACACGAGATCCGGCAGCTCTCCAAGTTGGGCTCCGACAACCGCGCGGTCATCGGGGAGGCCGGCGCCGTCCCGCTTCTCGTGCCGCTGCTCCACTCTGAAGACGCCGCGCTCCAGCTCAACGCCGTCACGGCGCTGCTCAACCTCTCCATCCTCGACGCCAACAAGAAGCGCGTCATGCACGCCGAGGGCGCCATGGAGGCGATCTGCCACGTCATGGGCTCCGGCGCGACGTGGCGCTCGAAGGAGAACGCCGCGGCCACTGTGCTCAGCTTGTCAGCCGTCCAGTCGTATCGCCGCCGGCTTGGCAGGAACCCACGTGTGGTCCAAAGGGTAGTGCTTCTCGTTTGCACTGGCCCCTCGAGCACCAAAAAGGACGCGCTAGCCGCGCTGCTGTGCCTATCCGGCGAGAGGGAGAACGTCGGAAAGCTCGTGGAAGCAGGCGCCGCGGAGGCGGCATTATCGGCAATCAGCGAGGAGGAGACCGCCGCGGCGGTACTGGCGTCGTTGGCCAAGCGCGGAGGAGCAGAGGCGATCGTCAACATCGACGGCGCCGTGGCGCGGCTGGTGGCCGAAATGCGGCGCGGCACGGAGTGGTCAAGGGAGTGCGCGGCGGCCGCGCTGGTGCTGCTGTGCCGACGCGTGGGCGCCGCCGCGGTGACGCAGGTGATGGCGGTCTCCGGCGTGGAGTGGGCGATATGGGAGCTGATGGGCACCGGCACGGACCGCGCGCGGCGAAAGGCCGCGTCGCTCGGCAGGGCATGCCGGCGGCGAGCGGCCGCCTCGGCCGCCAACGCCGAGCAAACCACGGAATGCCCCACCTCTGGCGTCGCGCCGCTGGCCATGATGGCTTCGTGAATTCCACTACATTGATTCATAGGAGCAGGTTAAAAATCTTTTTTTTTCCACCACAATCCTTGTACAAAACTTGTTTAGTGCCTTATAGGCTGTCACGATTCTTTGGTCCCTAAAATGCCACTCTCCAGAAGTGGCTTCGCTAAAAATGCCACTCCGCTATCGTTGACAGGCGGGACCATCTGTGTGTATGACAGTGGGCCAGAGTGGCATTTTAGCGATGCCACTTCTTGAGAGTGGTATATGCGCTAATGGCCCCTGGGACAGTGAGTAGTTGATCAACTGTGCATATAGTACTAAGATTCATGGCTTGTTTTCTAGAGCTTTTTTACAGTACACTCAATTAAAAATGAAGTGTTTATTTTTTTGATTTAATGGATCGTATTAATTAGAGTTTACTTATGTTTCATGTGATAGTACGGTAGTAAAATCATCTTTAACAAACCAACAGTTAAATGTGATTTTTACTACATATTATATACTATCAGTATAACGCACCGTAAAATTTCTCCGCTTTTTAACATCGAATCTCGTTACACACTTCCTTGTCTCGCGAAATACAAAGGAAATCAGAAAGAAAATCACTTTATGCCCTTCCAATCAAACGCAACAACTGTGCCATTTGTGCTCTGCTACTGGTTGAAAGAAAGGAACGTCCTGCAATAATTGGGTTGTTGATGGGTGCAACTAGGAGTAGCAGGGTCGTCGTGGCTGCACCGCGCCCGTGATTGCTTGCTTTGCCGGGGACCAAATTGCCAGCCTTTCCCGGCCGTCCGTCGGGGAGAAAGGAAAGAAGAAAAGAGGCGGGGAGTGCACGGTACCGAACGAATATGTCGCGCGGCTGGAAATGCTCGAGGAGAGGGGCTACCTAGCAAAGCCGGAACAGCTTGCATCCACCGGCTTTTGAGCAGAAAGGCCGTAGCTTTGCATTCTGCCAGCCAGCCAGCCAGCGCGCATCCATCCTATCGAATGATATCTCGGATGTTTCGGCATTGACATCGTCTGATGCCATTCTTGCCCGTCCTTTCGCGAAAGTAAAGATGCTCTATGTAATTAACATGGTGTTGTTGCCGATCATTTTCTGAATTTAACTTGTGCGGTTTGGTACTGGTGCTCCAAGCTGGCTGGTGTATGCGTACTGGACAAGACGGTATGCCATTCCTTCAAGGGAGGTACTACTGCTAGACTAAAGGTGTAACATATGGCGTTCCTTGTCATACTCAGGCAGCACCATTAACAAGTTGAGAACATGCTTGATGCTTCAGTAGCTTCCCAGCCCGTAGGACATGAGGACAACCGGGGTGTCGCGCTTACGCTCCTCTTTTGCGAGAGTTAGGTAACAACCGCTAATGGCATGAACCGGAGAGCACATAACGTCGGTGTTTTTTTTTTTTGGAACATGACAATTGATAGCTGATGTTTCGTTGCCTAAAATGAATTCCGGCTGGCCAGCTGAGGAAGGAGGCCAGGATATTTTGTAAGGTAAGCGGTCAATTAAAAACAAACAGAGATCTATCGCTTTGCTCAGAGTAGTTCTGCGAGGAAGGCAACACAGGCCAGTGTTCAAAAAATGGATGAAATTTATACGAGTGCTCTGCTCTCCGGAGTCCAGACCGATGAACTCTCTTTTGACTTCGTTGACATGATGCGTGCTGTTACTTACAGATACTTTTTACCACATCTGGTGTGTACTAAAATTTGTTTACATTGAGCTAGTGTTAAAAGATATAAAAAATTTAAAGAACGAATATACCAACTTTTGGTACATCTTAGTACTAGCTCAATATAAATTTTGTTAGCTCATGCGATGCTAAAAAGCCTCTACTCATATAGCCGGAAATGCATGCTCATCAGCTAGGATTTGGATTCAGGCAATTTGGCTGTCAGCTTAGAATTAAAACCATGCATATTGGACCTACTTAATCAATATGTATTTGAATATGCTGTTATCACGTGGGTCTACAAGGTATTTATCATCCTTGAGAAGTACCATAAGTACCTCCCATTAAATTACCTTTAAACTCTTGGTTTATCTACCCTTTAAACTCTCCAGAAAAACTAACTTACGGTATACCGTAGGAACGGTATACCTTTGAAACTCATGAAACTTATGAATTTTTACACTGAAACTCATGAAACTTAGCACTAAAAACTGATGAAACATGAAACTGATGAAACTAAACACTGAAACTTATAAAACCAGCACTGAAACTGATAAGTTTCATAAATTTCACGGCTATACCGTTCCCTAGTCATCCTCTAAACTCTCGGTATCTTTTGATGCTAGCTTATTAGATGGATTGGTACTCACAAGGATAGTTAAAAAAAATCTCGGATCGTCCACGTGCAGCACATGACTTGCATACATATACATCGAGAGAAATCATATCGTAGATGATAATGATGTGATCTTTGACCTGTTTTTAGTAACTTTTTTCCTAAACAATATTGCGCTATTTGTCAGTACTGCTAGCTAGGGAACCAAGGAAAGTAACCAGGTAGCTAGGTAGCCTAGGTGGTTGTGCTGAAAACCTTGTAGATCCACGAGATAACAGCCGGGGGGACCTGGACGAACGATCGGCAGCACGGGCAGGTGCGCCTCCTTGTCAGCCACTCGTCGATGCAGCCGGCGTGGAAGGTGTGGCGGCAGCCTCGCAGCCGCCGGCACCTCTCGCCGTCCTGCATCTGCTCCAGGCATATGTTGCAGTTGTCGCCGCTGCCCCTGCCATCGCTGCTGTAGGAGAACTCGGGGATCCTCTCCAACTCGTCGGGCGAAAAGCCGTCCACATTACCGTCGTCGTCGTCTCCATCGCTGTCGTCGTCGTCTTCCTCACTGTCATCACTGTACCAGTCGTCGTAATCGGAGCCTTCGCCGCCGCTGTCGTTGTCTTCCTCACCACCATTTGTGCACCAGTCGTCGTAACCGGAGTCTTCGCCGACGCCATGGACGTTGCCGCAGTACCTAGAGGAGGCAGCGACGGCGGCGATCAAGAGATAGAATCCAACGCCGGCGGTAAACTCGGCAAGCGGCATTGCTCTGGCGCCTACACTACCGCACACGGCCGCCACAGGGAGGATTAGTTTGTGCTTTTCTGTTGTGATGTTATCATGTTTGTGAAGCATTAGGATCCGAATTAGTTTAGGTATTTGTTGTAAATTGATCCGAATTCGTGTTGCGTTGTGTCGGTGTCGGTCACGAGCGTGGATCCGCACTGGATATAGCGCAAGATGTTGTGCCGGCCAACTCAACCAACTGCAACTCGGTTTTCTCGTCAGACGTCATGTTGCAGTGAATTCCGACTTGGTGTGTCCGTCATTTTTTTTCCACAAGAATTTTTCACGTAGAAACCATGTCTCATATCTCTAGATTTCCCTATTTGCTCAATATAATTACACAGAGCGTGAAATAGGCCGATTCTTCTCCCTTTGGCTTAATCTAATCTAAACAAATTATCTTTTTTTAAAAGAGGAAATCTAAACAAATTATCTAAACAGAATGTTTGCAAAGCTGAGTTTCAACAAGCTCAAACTCCTAGATTTGGGCTAACAATCTCAAACTCCCAGATTGGGCTAAGGTCGAAAGGGCCCTTTTCATGATCTTCTACTTCGAGGTCAATTGGAAGCACAAATTTCCGGACCTACACAAGTACACATGGACATCTTGAAATGCACCCTTCCGCATGGAATCAACCAAAACGAAACGACATTTGGTGTTGCATTACATCCTGCTGGATATATCGTCGTGCTCCCTTCCGCGTTCAACAAGCGCAAAAGCTTTGCCATTGCATTTGCAGCAGGAGGAACTGCACACTTTCTTTCACCCATGCGCTCGCCCCGCGCGCCCGCGCTTGCCCGTCCACGCAAGCATATATACTGCCATTCTTGCCGTGCGCGGAAACGCTCCTGCCGTAGAAACTTGGAGGGTTCATCCTTTCACGCTACTAAGACCGCGAAAGATGATATGTGACACTTTTCAGATCTTTCGTGTCTAAAAAAAGCTATTTTTATAATTTTTATCACAAAGGAGCCAATTTTGAAAATATAGGTGGGAGGGGTTCGGTTGGTTGCATGTACCAAGCGGTATGTATGAGATGGTTTGAAAAAAAAGTCATCAATGCGTTTGGTTGCTTGAATGGAACCATCCCATCCTGAATCAAGTGATACAAATTTGAGAAATATTCCTTCTAGATGCTCAACCATCTCGTTCACCCAAAATAATGGAACCAAATGGTATAGAATCATCCCATCCCATTCAACCTCATCCCATGAACCAAACGCACTCTAAAACACTCAATGTTTGGTTGTGTGTGGTGTTCCTCCGTACTATCAACTATGTAGAACATATTTTTAGTTTCGTTAATGAAATTGGAGCCAGTCTCCTGTTTTTTTATATAAAAAAAACTCTAGTCATCCTACCTGTAATTAAATACGTGTACAGCACAAAAAAAAGCACGAATGGCATCACGAATTCCAGAAATCCAGAATTTCTTTTCCATTTCAGACTATCAACAACAAACTCGTACGCTACTACTCTAGTCACACTCGACGTGAGGCTTAGCACAACTGAGGTTTAGTCACGTCACGTACACTACTACTCTATAGTTACACTCGATACGAGGCTTAGCACGACTGAGCTTTCGTGCCAGCCGTTGGATATATGGCAACGCGCGCGTGTGGCAGCACAAGATGACGCCGACCCTTCTCCGCGCGGACGCCGCGAACCCGGCGCAATCGCCGTTCCGCGGCCAAAAAGCGGCAGCCTCCGCGCGTGAGATATCACCGGATCGGCCTCGTGTTCACGCCAAGAAAACACTAGTGGTCGGCCGCGTGGGCATTTCGGCGAGCTCGGCTCCCCTTGCCGTCCCATCCGACCCAACCCAATCCATGCCTTGCTTATCGCTGCAAGCCATGCACCACCGGCATGACGCCGATTTGTCAGGCATGGAAGATCCCATTCCTTGAGTCCTTGGCTTAATTGGTTTTGTTGTCATTTTTCTTTTAAATCTGGTCTCCATACGAATATAATTATAAAATAGTCTTGTTTAAAATGAGGAAGCGTCGTCAGCGATAATACGTGTCACCTGCCGCGCTTACGTAACATGGCAAATTGGCCAACCGAGACAGCAGCTGGTGGACCCACCGGGGCAGACTTGCTGCCTCGCTTCCCAGCTTGACAGTCAGGTGCCATACACCACAGTCACAGAAGTGGCACGTGTCAGGATCTAGCACTCGGCACCTCCCTACTACGGTTGTCGATCTGGCGTGGCGCGACCTCCTTTCACGGTGCACAAGTGCAAGCAAGTAACACGTGTTGTCTGTTGCTGCTTTTAATATCGGAGATGAAACTATTTTTGTAAATTTGTTTATACGAGAGCTAGTGACGAGTATACGTACCATGGGTACCCCCAGCAGCCCGGAACAACGAGTGGGCTGCCTCTTCAGAGCCCAGCTCCTACGAAGGGCCCATGGGCCCCGAAAGCGACCTGGCCCCGACTTGGGCCAGGCCTCGAGCGCTCCGACCTCTCAGGTCCGAGCCTCGGGTGGCTCCGACCCCTCGGGTCGGAGCGCTCGGCGTGTCCCGACCCCGCTTGGTCGGGACGCCCGTTGCTCCAACCCAACTGGGGTCGGCTTCTCTAGCAGTCGGGACACCGAGTCCTCAGCCTGCGTTTGGCCAGCTGCCCAACGGGTGTGACGACCTTTGACGTCCGTACCAGAGCAGGCGACCCCTTCCCGAGGATGTCAGAAGACCCACCAAAAAGTTAAGCACCGGTCCCATCACCCTGGCACATAGCAGGGTGGGACGCTCCCTCCCGAGACAGCACCAAGAGTCAAACGTGATGACGCAAGCGCCAGATTTCTAATATGAAACTACACCAAAATGTTTCAGAATTTTAACTGAGTTTTAAGATGCTAACTTCAAAGTTTCAGAGCACATTCCGCGGGTTTCAAAAAAAATTCAAACTATTTTCACAAGGTTTCAATGTGTTTAAACAAATTTCGATGGTTTCAAATGATTTGAAGCTTTATTAACAAATGAGCTTCAAAATAATTTCAACTAAGTTTTAAAAAGGCAAACTCTAAAGTTTCAAAGCATGTTTCAAAGGTTTCATATGTTTTGAACACATTTTCAAGAAGAATTTCACTGGGTTTCAATCTAAAAAAATGTAAGTTATGTCAAGTTTCAAATATAAAACTTGATTAAAGATGAGTTTAAGAAGAATCTCAACTGAGTTTCAAAAAACCAATTTAAAAAGTTTTATAAAGATCCAACGAGTTTAAAAACTGAATAAAATCTATTTAAACTTATTCATAAGAGCTATGAAACACTATCTCTACTATTCTAAAGCAGCACTTGGTGGCAGTGGTCCGTTCTCGGTTCTTCCCACCTGCTTAATTGCCCTGCTTAATTGCCCTACGCAAAAACGAAGCGTTGCTTTAATTAGCCAGCTTTCGCAAGAAACGAAGCGTTAAAGATAGATGTTTGATCTTGTGAAATAAATTTTTTTTTTATTTTTTAATCTTTATTTTTCGTTATCAATTTTGTTTTTCGTAGTAACGCACGGGCATGTAACTAGTGATACCTAATGAAACACTATGAAGCCTAATGAAACTTATCTGTGAAACGTCGTGAAACATATCTGTGAACCTCCTAAATCTCAAGAAACCTAATGAAACTTAACCTTGAAACATATCTAAAAACGTCCTGTAACTTAGCCATAACCTCTTGAAACTCATTAAACCGTGTGAAACTTTATCACGAAACTTAGGAAAACCTGAATGAAATCTATTGAAACTTAGTCGTGAAAAGTATTAAGAGCTAAGGAAATTAAATAATGTTGATGAAACATTATAAAACCTAATAAAACTTATCTATAAAACCTAATGAAACTTAGCCACAAACCTCGTGAAACTTTTGAAAACTTGATGAAACTTAGCAAAGGAAACTTGAAACCTTTTGAAATATAGATGTGGAAACTCCCAAAGCTTGATAAAACATATTCATAAAATCTTATTAAAACTTCGTGAAAACAAACCAGAAAAAGGAAAGCTTTATAATGAAAACTAATGAAACGTGGCCTTGTAATATATTGGAACTTATTCATAGAATTGAACGAAACTAAGATATGAAACCAAGATGAGATCTTTTGGGATGTAGATGTGCAAAGACGCAAGAAACATTAATAATTGGTTGATTAATTATGGCTAGTCATAGTCAGTCTAATAACTACAGATTTGAATGAACAGTCTGGTTTGATTTGATGGGTATCATGTTCATCGCAGTAGCCAAGGAGGCAGATGATGTGCGGGTGGTGGAGAGAGAGGAGAACGTCGAGCTCCTGATGGAAGGTGCATTGTAGACGCTCGCTGCTACAGTGGACCTTGACGTCACCGAGGCGGGAGGAGGATAGTGAGGCGAGGTACACCATGCTGAATCTGCCATACCCGATCACTCGAGATGAAAATCCCCCGGTGATGGACTCCACCTGGAATCACTTCCAACAGTATAGCATGTTTTAGTAGGTTTTAAGCACGTACATCCATGTTTTGTAGGTTTCATTAGGTTTCGTAAGAGTCCAAACGGGTTTTATAAATATTTCAGCATGTCTCAACAAATTTCAATGAGTTTCTAATATGAAACAACAAGTTATGTTCAGTTTCAAATCTAAAACTTGATTTAAAACGAGAATACTACTAGCCAGGAGAACGATTTAATCCTGAGATGTTCTTTGCGTTCACTTTGTCGGCATGGCCGACAGAGATGGATGGAGCCATGATTTCTTCTTTCCGCAATATGTTGACTGCAGCTTCTATTGTTGGCTAGCTACATTGATCCTACTTTTATCCATAGCATCCATTGGAAATATTCCCAACCGAAAGCTCATATCAAGAAGTCTAGCCAGCCAGAATGCATGCAAGAGATAGCTGGTCTAATTAACAAGGCAATATATCCTATGCAATTAAGTTTCCGGTACAATCATCGTGCAACTGAACTACCAAATATCGTGAAAAATTCTGAAAAAATTTGTAGATGTACTCTTGAACATACTCTACCTTTGTATAAAATTGCAAGTTCAAATTCATTATATATTGAGAGTTACAAATTCTATCAATTTTGAGCCCTTCAAATTTGTCAAAATTTTCTCTTTTTTATAATTCTTAATATATAATGAATTTGACCTTGCAATTTTATACAGATGTAGAGTATGTTCAAGAGTACATCTACAAAAAATTTTAGAATTTTTCACGATATTTGATAATTCAGTTGCACAATGATTGCACCGAAAACTTAATTGCACAGGATATGTTACCATTAACAAAGCATGCATAGAGGATGTACAGTGGACAGATCCTTTGTGCTTGTGCCAAGTGCATAGCGGAAGCTACGCTGGATTGCCAAGTGCATAGGATATGTCTCGTCGGAAGGCCAGACAAGGTGTTTTCTACAAAGCAAAGCATCGAGGGCGAAACCACATTCAAGACGGATCAACCGTCATCATCCCCCCCTTCTTACGCGCGGCTGTTCGGCCGCATCCAGCCATCCATCCCCCCACCAGCGTCATCTCCACCGCGTTTGCACGCTCGACTTGCATGTCAACACTGCTCATTCTCCAAGCCTCTTCTCCGCCCTCCCTCTGATTGCAGAATTAGAGCCTTAAGCCACCAGATGCCAAGTTTCTCGCTCGTTGAGGACTGATACACTTGTAAGATTACAAAAATTAAAAATCAAACAGGCTTGATCAAAATTCAAATGGACAAAGATCACACAAGTCTACAACACATAACTTAGAAGTTCTAAGTCCCAGTGTATCACTATTTAAATGGTGTATAGATATTTAAACATAAATAAGTGATCGATATTAATTATTTATTTCTTTATTTTAAAATTTATATAACTTGTATCGAGAGAGTGAAGAGCACCTCACGCCCCCACGCTGGGCTCTGCGTGAGCTGCCGCTATTTATCCCCCTCCTCCCTCGAGTCACCTTCTCCTTGCTCTGTTCCCTGGCCATATTTTCCCCTGCTCCACTTATCCTCGTAAAGAGAGAAGAGTGCGGATCCCTCGCCGCCGGCGAGGCCATGGGCCGCCGCAAGTTCCGGCTATCCGACATGATGCCCAACGCCTGGTTCTACAAGCTCGGTGACATGCGCGCGCGGGGGCACGGCCGCGGGGGCGTCGGTGAAATGCAGACGCAGCCGCAGCCGCAGCCGCCGTTGCGGGGGAACAGGATGGTTCAGAAGCTGGCCACGCCGAGGCCAGGATCCTCGGCGCTCCCGCACAGGGCGTCGTACTACTACACCACCCGAGACAGGGAGCTAACGCCGCCGCCGCCTCGTCCTCCCCAGCCGAGGGTCACGGACGCTCACTTATTTCCCCTGCCGCTGTCGCCGCCGAAGAACTCCCGGAGGCGGCACAGGGTGGGGCCCGTCAGGTTGGGGCACGCGCCTGCAGGCGGCGAACTCGTGCCGGCGCCGTTATCAGCACGCGGGCTGGAACCCGTGGCCGAGGCGCCCGGCGCCTCCCAGCGCCGTTGTGACATGTGCATCGGGTATGATGGCGGGAAGTTCCGGAGGCCAACGGTGATCGCATCAGAGACGGACATCATCATCGACCTCCAGGCCGAGGCCACGCCCGAGAGGGTGCTCCCGCCCATCACGACCAGGCCGGCGAGGAGGGACGTCGATCGCTACGAGCCAGAGAACGGGCACGTCGACCTCGCCGACATGACCCTGATAGCGAGCTCTGCCTCGGAGCAGAGCGGCATGGGAAAGCCGAGGCGGTCGTTGGTGTCATCGGGGCGCCGACTCAAGACGCGCGCCAACAGCCCGCGCATCGCTGCCAGGATGGGGAAGCCCATGTCCCCCATGGCGACGCGGAGGACGACGCGACTGCTGTCGCCCCCGCTCGCGGACAGCTACGCGATGGTGAAATCGTCGGATGACCCGAGGAGCGACTTCCTCGAGTCCATGGCGGAGATGATCGATCAGAATGGCATCCGCAACCCCTCCGACCTCGAGGACCTCCTCGCCTGCTACCTCTCCCTCAATTCCGTCGAGTGCCATGGCATCATCATCGATGCGTTCGAGCAGATTTGGACGAGCCTTGCCAGCGGCAAGCCATGAAAGTGGCCATGAGGCCATCACCCATCACTCACACCAAGCTCCTTGCTGAATGATGAATCATACCATTGCCGCCGCATTATTAGTTTGCCTCCTAGAGTTCATTGTTCATGGTGTAGCAATGAGAAATCCCAATAAATTGAACAAAATAAATATCAGCTCTGTGAAAGGTTTGGTTCTTTTCTTGCTCGGTGATTGTATTCTTCTTTCTTGTATGCCTGGTTCGCGTGATATGACGCCGCTTTCTTGAGCGTCACACTTGTCAACTGTAGTAGGCTGCACTACAGCACACTACGAGTTACAGTTACTGGCTTCGATCCATAATAGTAAATTAAATCCAGATGATCCACTGAATCATAGGACTATAGGAGTATCCAAAGATTGTTAGTAATGCTTCTAGTACATGTTTTTAAGTTGAAAAGCTGGTCTCTCCGATCTGTTATGCTCCGCCCAGGCCCAAGGGTTTTTGTAGCCAATGAGATACAGGACTAGGAGACCGTGGTGATACAGTGAAACATACGGATTTCATGTAGTGCAATTTAGCATTTTTATTATTATTTTAGCGTATAGAAGACTAGTTTTTTACATGTAAACAACATTGGCTCCTCTCGTAAGAATCAAATCCACAGCGTTTATATAGAGATTAGGAGCAAGCTTCAGATGATGATTCACTGTAAAAAAAAAGTTATACGTCGATCGGTCGATGAGGTTCCAGAATTACCGTGGTAAAAGCTCCGGCATCCATGGAACAATAAATCAATGTCTTAACGCTTCGTAGCTGATATGGACCGTAGGCCAAAGCAACCGTATGCAGGGTACAGGTGTGCAATAAAAAGACAAGTATATCAACCGTAATACAGTCCAGCCCAATCAGTGTGGGATAATTGCATTTTCTGCATCTCCTAGTTTTTCTCTAGTGTTGTACTTTTCACATGCTATACATCTGTGACGCCCGGCTTCTCCCGCAACTGCCGCCCGCACCGCTTCGCACTGCCGCCGCGTTTTTGGCTGGCGCTGGCGTTATGAGGCCGTTGCATCGCGCCGCCGCCCCTCCACTATAAAAACCCCCAAGCCCCTCTATCTCCCGTGCCCTTTCCTCTCTCTCTCCTCCGCTCACCTCCAGCCCGCCGCCGCAGCTATCGTCTCCGCCTCCCGGCCCGGCCGCATTCGCGCCGCCCGCTCCTGTCCGTCGCCCTCGGCTCACGCCGCTGCGCCGCCGACTCCGCCTCGCCGGCGCGCCGCCCGCCCTCGCCGCGCTTGGCCGGCGGCGCCAGCCTGTAACGGCTGGCGCTACGCTCTGCGCTGAGGCGCTCGGTATGACGCTGGCAGCGTGGCGTGGAGTGCGGTGGACTCGGTCCACCGCCCACCGCCCCACCTGTCGCTTTAAAAAAGGAATTTCAAAAAAATATTTATGACGTCAGCGATGACGTCATAAATCGGGTTTTTATTTTTAAAATAAATCCAAAAATCCGATTGGACTGCTGACGTCAGCATGACGCAGTAAATTTGGTTTTTCTTTTTAAAAATGATTTAAAAATTCCGAAAATTCCAGAAAACCCGTTTTATTTGTTTTTAAACTTCCGGGAGCCCGTTTTCGCCCGTTCGAACTCCGATTGGCTCCGTTCTTCTTTCTAAATTCATTAGAAATCTCAAACGTTAGTTTAGAGCTAGTTTGAAATTCAATTTGTGTTTATTTGAGTTCGTTTGGATCTTATTTGAATTTGGTTGTTTTTCGCGCGTAGATTACGGAGAGTCCGAGGAGTTCCCGAACGACGATTTCGAGCAGCAACTCGTCGATCCAGGCAAGTCACACCCCCTTGACCATATTGCTCCCAGTTTTATGAACTTTTATGTTGAATTTAAATTATTGCATGCTTATTTATTATAGACATTAATTTCCGACCTAGTTTTAAATGATAGTTAAATCCAATTTTTGATTTGCGACCTTTGACATTTGAATTCCGATACCCTTGTAACCTTAGTAAAAATATGATTTATGACTATGGTAATAGTTAGACATTGCTTAGCCATGCATAGAACTGAACTTAGGAAATTTTGGGGAACTTTATGCCAAAATGATATCATGTTCAATTGGAAACTTATGGTGATCAATGTTAGTATTAGTGTGGAGATTAGTATGGTTAAAATGAAAATGACTTAGACCGGGCGAGAATTGGTTGGAAAGTGGTGAGGTCATGGTTCTGGGTTTGTGGAAAGTCTCGCCTAATCAATTAAGGACCGGTCTGAGTTTCGCTGAATGTAAATCCTAACCGTACTACCACGAGTCTGGAATGGGACAGACCTGGCTATCCTTATTAAATCATTTCATGGACAGTCATGCCATATGGTGGTAGTGGTGTGGTGAAAGCGAGATGCTGCCACTCTGGCGCAAGAGGGGGCTTCTGATTAGAGGGAGTCTTTCAGTGGTGAAACCTTAGCGGGCATGACTACATGTATGATTTATTAATGGGGCATTGTCATAATCTTCTCTGTCACTCACCAAAGGAAGTGTGCTGACATAAAGGGGAAGTATTATGTCTTGTGGGTAAAGATGTACAACCTCTGCAGAGTGTCAAACTAATCGATTAGCCGCGCCCGCGGTTATGGGCATGCCGAGCAAGCCATTTTCAGATTAGACTTTGGTAAATTAAAATTGGATTTTCGAAAAATAGTGTTGGATGGAGGGAGTCCATCATGGGTAAAACTTAGCCAATTCCAGGAGAGATTCCTGAGTTAAAATGTATAGATTTGATTTTGGAATAAAGTATGCCTTTTAAATTATTGAAAATGTTTTTAAACTATTGCTTTATGCTCAAACAAACCATATTGCCATCCTTTGATTACCCGTACATTTATATTGCATTTCCGGTGTGGTTTGCTGAGTACGTATGTACTCACCCTTGCTTAATTTACCAATTCAGAGGAGGAGTACCACGATGGTGAGGACCAGTTGGACTAGGCCGCGTCCCCAGTCGATTGCTTGTGGCAAATTAATTGGGCTCTATCTATTTATCTTCATTTCTGCTGTTTCTTTTATTCGTTTATTTGTTCGTTGGCCTGCGCGCCATTTCCTATGTAACCTTGAATATTTATTATTAATAAAGAACGCTGGATATGCTATGGTTTCATTTCTACTGTGTGTACTAGCATTTCCTGGACTAGTACAGAATACACAGAGGATTTCGGAGGCGTTATTCCGGGGTCCGACAACATCCATGTGATAAACTCGGATATGGTAATTTAAATCTTTTTTCCCTGTTGTAGAATGCTCGGCACACCCGGGATCTGATCACTACGAAGTTTTTACTATAATAGCTTTCTCATTTTTTTTTTATAAAACTAGCTTTTATGTAAAATAATTTGTAAAAATAGCTCTTTGGATCACACTTACCATGCTCGGGGAACACTGCAGCGCGGGGTGCTCGCAACGCCCCCCCCCCCCCCGGCGCTGTTCCTCGCGCACCACGCTGGCCATGTGAGCTTTCACACTGTCAGATCGTGGGAGATTGCTTCCGCGCTACCATAACGCGGGATCTTGCTTCTGCGCTCCCCAGTCATGGTATGTGTGAGCCAGGAGGCTATTTTTGTAAATTATTTCAGACGAGGACTAATTTTGTAAAAAGAGAGAGTGTGTGTGCGCGCGCGCAACTAAGTAAATGCTTCGATCCTTACTAGGGATGCAATCGTCTTAGATTCTATCGGATGTCACTCATTTCGTATCCTAAACCATATTTTTTTATCGGATTCAAAGTCGGATATGGATAGTGCCAGATATGAATATGGTACGTATGATATCAGTCACAGATTCAAAGCAAATATAGATTAGAATCGATATAGCACCGGATATTTCTTATCGGATTGTATAGTGCACAAAACACATATATAGCAATAATTAATCAACCATATGAGTTCGAATGCAACATAACTATCGCAATTTAACACATCATTTTATCACGTAGTCCAACAAAGTTGCAAAAGTACATTCAATTTCAACGGTACACAGCGAAAAGTTATGGACATAGAACGATATATAAATAATATCACAATAACATGATGTCTCCATGAAAGAGAAAATAAGATAAATATATAATATTAGGATTACATCATACAGATACACATATGACTCAACAATGATCCAATATTGTAGAAGAGTATGAAGATCGAAGTGACCAAGACAGTCCGTCAACATCTCAATGAGACCACGGGTGCATCACTATGACTACTTGCTCTCGACACTAAAGCACTCAATCAATGTCAGTCTCAACTGTAGTCTCATCCTATAAAAAATAAAAGGTAGTCTTAGTGACTTTTAGAAGAAGTGTCCTCATTTCATTGTCTAAATGACAAGATTGTATAATTGCTAAGTACAACTCGTACAAAAAAAGATTTTTTTTCCTCAAGTGTATCATCTGGAAGGTATCTTGGTAGGAGAAGGAAAAATACAAGTGTGGAATATTGCAACCCAAATGTATGATCTGGAAATATAAACTTAATCTCTGCAAGTATCCCCCCCCCCCCATCTGGGCATACGTAGCGTAGAACAGAAGAAGCTAAACATTGAGCACACAACTACAACATTATGTCAACTCATTCAATGAGAATTTGCAAAGTGTCGGACTAGATTTTGCTCTCAGCACTTGTCCTCAACAGAAGTATACAAAAGCATTTGTTCTCAGCAGTCATTCAATAGAATACAAAAGCATTTGTTCTCAGTACTTGTGCTGCTGGGGCTAGACTTCAAAATGTAGCATGCCACAGTTGGCTCATAGGAGGAATTTTTTTAACTGAACTAGGTGCGTATACGCGGCATCACACCGAGCAAGCGTGTGACACCGTGCAATGGTGTTTTTTTGGGGGCTCAAACGTATTTTCAGGTTTTTGGAAGGGTCTATTTATCAAAATAGACATGGATGTAATTTCAAAAATATCATAGGGTTTCTCGGTAAAAATGGACCCCGGTGTAATTTTAGAATTTTTATCCATCTCGATAATATATTTTTGCTTAAGGGAAACAGTTTGAGCAAAAAAAAATTCAGAAGTTGCATGGACCTTCCCACAAAAAACAGACTTGTACGGTGCTTAAGGAAAACAATTTATGAAAATTTTTTTTGGAAGTTTTGGAGGCTTTCCCGTAAAAACAGACTTAGATGTAATTTTGAAACCTTTGGGGGTCCTTTTGCAAAGAAAATCGGCGTAAAGGAAAAATAATCTACGACAAAAAGTCCAGAAGTTTCAAGACCTCCCCACAAATAACAGACCTGTATGACATAATTTCAAAACCTCTGGGGGCTCTTTCGCAAAAAATAATCTCAAAAAAATAAAATCTAGAAGTTTTGAGGCCTCCCAAAAAACAGATATGTATGTAATTTTAGAAACTTCTGGGGCCCTTTTTGCAAAGAAACACAGAAGTTTGAGGGGTCTTCCAAAAAGATGGAATCGGATGTAATTCCGACAACTTTCGGGGGCCCTATCGCAAAAAATTGCAAGCCACATGGGCCAACGTACCACGCCTCGCGTCACGCATCAAAAAATTGGCCAGGCGACGCTTGCACGCGTGGACAGGTTTTGATCCTGCGACCTCGGCTTGGCAACAGAACGACGTACCGCTGGGCCGCGTGGGTTTTGTCGCCTAGAATCGGTGATAAAATATATAACCTGTATTCATGGCTGTGTTAAGAGGGCAACGTGGACGCACACCAAGCGAGCTCGTCGGTGCAAATTAGTGTGGAGACGCTCTGGAGGACGGAAAGCTTTCGGGTTTAATATACAAAGTATACAAAGAGGATTAGAACCACACCAATAGTCTTACCAAAAGTTAATATCCTTGTTGTTCATTCAAGTCAGTCCAGGATGGACCGTAGATAAACAAATAAGAGAGTGACTAGGGAACGGTATACCGTTGCAACGGTATAGCCATGAAACTTATGAAACTTGTCGGTTTCAGTGCTAGTTTCATAAGTTTCAGTGTTTAGTTTCATCAGTTTCATGTTTTATCAGTTTTTAGTGCTAAGTTTCATGAGTTTCAGTGCAAAAAATCATAAGTTTCATGAGTTTCAGAGGTATACCGTTGCAACGGTATACCGTTTTTTAGTTTTTCTGAACAAATAAAAGTATAGTGTTTCAGGGAAAAGAATAACCTTTTATAACCTGGCCATTCCCAGTGGTAAATTCAAATGAATCACCTGTCATAGCTTCCCCTGCAGCATAACCAAGCCTTTTCAGCTGAATGATAAAAATGTGGAAAGAAAACTGATACAGGAAAAGTATAATAAAGAGTTCTTGAATCGAACATAACAAACAAGTATCGGTGAAATACTTACATGATAATGCACTTTAATTTTGTCGCCTTTGTGAGCTTGCAGGAGATGGAGGAGCGGATGCACGGAACTGGAAAGAAGCCTAACTGTCGCCGTCGGTCGGCCTCCAGCCGCATCCCTCCTAGCTCGCTCACCGTTGGTCGTCGGCTAGCCGATGCCTCCAATCGCGGCCCTGCTCACCTCCAGTCGCTTGCGAGGATGGGCGGCAATCAGGGTGGGAGATAAGGGCGAAGGGTAGCGGTGGAAGGGGTGGCGAGAGGGGCGGAGGGAGCGGAGGAAGTAGAGGGTGGCGCCAATGGACGTTCGGGCGGCGGCGGCGGGAGGGGTGGTGCCAAGGGACAGTTGGAGGGCGGCGGGATTGCAGCGACGGGACGGCCTTGGAGACTAGAATAATCATATATGTGATGCAGTCGGGGGCAGGGACCAAAGGAGCCAAGGAGACTAGAAGAATTGAAAGACAAAAGCTAGGGTTTGCCAATTTGGTTTGTATTGGGACGCTAGCCGGATGATTTCGAATATCCGACTTAATTGGTCCGGATATATCCGAAATTATTCTCGGAAAATGACGATCCGACAGATAGTGACCTCATGAATCCGAATCCAAATCAAAATATCCGAAACCAAATTCGAATCCGAAAGCTATCCGAATTTGATTTGAAACTATCTGATCCAATTGCACCATTAATCCTTACAAGTCAAAACAGTTGATACAACTGGCTAGCTAGGTGACAGCACGGCCGGGATGCAGCACCCAACGACAAAAGGCCTAGCAAGAGAACTGGACAATCGTACTTCATATCCGTTTCAACTCATACAGGGAGTAACCTGTGTAGCAGCGGCGATTCCACTCCATGGCAAATGACAAACATGTGTGCGCTAAACTGCTAATCCTGGGAAGGAGTGCTTCTATGCTTTTCCTTCTAGTACAAGTTAATATCAAGTTGTGAACCACCCTTTGATGGCCCAAAACACAGGGACCCAAAGCACGGGGGAGAGCAAGGAGAACTTCTTTTGTGTCGTCAAAAACATGGGATTATGCCCCTAAAATGGAACAAGGAGCACCAACTTGTCGACACACTGAAGTAAGCCAGGTAAGACCTGTTTTGGAAGCCCAGCCGCCGCTGATCCACTGGCAAATGAAGCAGCATATAAGAACAGTAACACGTGATTGGAGGCTCATAATTAGTAGGACAGCCTCTGAAGATATGAGGCTGAATTCAGGGAGGAAAAAAAAGAGTAAACTCTCCTCCAACTTGATCCAAAGGAGAACAAGGCTATTTGCTGCTATCATTTTTCGTTGTTGTTTCCACCTCCTATCGTGCTTAAAGATTAATTCAGAAATCTCTATGAACCTGTCCACCAGTTAGAATACTTGCTCATGTCCATTCACGAATATCTGCAAGTTGCATACATCTTCCCCTCGTGGCTCGCACTGCTCCGGTTTTGTCCCATGTCTTTGGTTGGGCTCCCGAGTCGACACACATGTACGTGCACAGAGTGGTGAACAGGAGAAGCTAGCAGCATCCTGTTATCTTTCAGATTGTCAGTACCTTTCGCCTAGGGAGTAGGAGACAGTGCAGGCAGGTTACTGTTGGCCGAAGCTTCCATAGAGAGGTCACAGGTAACAGAATCGCGAGCCAGTGGGCAGTGACAGCCGCACGGCGATCTGTCTCCCAGATTGCAGCTTCGGACCAAAACGAGCAACAGGAGTGCAGAAAGTATCGTATCATCTGACCATTGCACCATAGGACAGTCAAAACCTCTCATCCACTCCCACTTGGTTTCATGGACAGGTATGGTTTTTGCAGCTCGAAACTTTGCGAGTGGCCGTGACTGGTCAGTGATATTATGTCAATTGTAACGGACCGCCTTTTTAGGGGCAGTGCGAAACTCACAACAGTTACCCAGGAAGACTAACTGTTGTAAAACAAGAGTAAAATTACCTGGCCAAAAGCCAATTCAACACTTTTATTCAATATAGCCGGCCTAACGACCGGATTTTACAAGGGAAGCATCCAAGCTTCTAGACTTACACTACCAAAAGAAGGAAACCACAGGCAGGGCCTGAGCGAAGACAAGACCTAAAACCAGACTAAATCGCCATCTACGACCTCCTGGTAGGCTCCAGCATCTTCGAACTCTGAAAGGGGCGGGGGTTTGCAAGGGTGAGTACAGAGTACTCAACAAGTCGTACGGAACCACTGAATACTATATGTAGGGGTAATCAAGGGATGGTAATAGGGTTAAGTATCTGTATGCAGTTTTATTTTACAATTCATTTTTACATTTTGAAGCACAAACCAATATAATAAGTAGTTGAATTTCACAAGTTCAACAACACTTAACCATATTTATCCAAATTCCAACGGTAACTTGAGCTTAGTTACGGGTATCAACCCCGATTCCAACTTAACTTCATTAACCGGAAGTACGGCGTAATCGATTACAATTTAGATTAACTCTGCAGAGCGGCTCAGCTTTACCCACAAGATATCTATAACCTTTATGCCAATCGCGAGTTTTCATGCAACTTAAATGCATGTGGCCCAGTTTAGATTATCACAGCATTTCGTTTAATCATTCCTGTCCTTTAGTTGTTTACCGATAGTACCGCTACCTTGGACTCAGGGTCCCCATTAGCGTCTACCGTTGTGAGAACCAAGAATGTCACTCTGGACCATTCCCGTTCCACCCCTCCGGTCCATTTCCCTGCCGGGAAGGCCCGGTCCCCATTCTCTCCGGAGAATGGTAGCCACCAAGACAGTCCAATTATTATCTCAGGAATGACTAACTTACTGAGCCATGTCGGATACGGGTCACCGACCAGTCCGACTTGTGGTTGAGCGGGAACTAAGTTATTTACTTTGCTCAAGGGGATTATTAACCTTATACTTTCGCCAAAAACCAAGCCTTTATCCACAAACCCATTCCGGTACTCGCAGTACCGGCCACCAGACCAACCAAGGCATTAATCACCAGCCGGGGATCGGAATCTCATCCACTCCGGGATTAATCCGACATCGTCCCCTCGATCGCAAAGACTTTTATAAACAATCCGAATCGGAGATTCGGCAGCATTTTCTTTAAATCCAGGTCTTTAACTAACCTAACAGTATTATCTAACCTATTTATGGCAATAAGCATTTAACTAGGGTTCCAAAGGATTTAACAGGGTTCAAATATTTCAAGGAGGTTTCATGAGCAATTCGGTATTACCTAATTATCATGCCATTCTAAAATACTGGATTTCAATAATTCAACATACAGTAAAATAATGTGATATAAAATAATTACTATTATAGCATGGCATGATAGGATCAACATGATCAAAGGGTGTACGGCTTGCCTTGCGCGGCAGCTGGATCGGATGAGTCGTCGAGGAAGTAGTCGTACTGCGCTCCCGTCTGGTCCGACGTCTGCTCCGGGAACTGCTCCGACTCCAGGGACTGCTCCGGCTCCACTGGCGTCTCAACGGTCGAATCTAACGCGAAAAGACAACCAACATAAATAAACGACAAAACAATAACCGAAAAAGAAAACGGGAACTGAAACGGGAAACCGGAAATCGAGTCGGAAAGGGACGGAGGGCGAAACTGGGATTTGGGGATTTTCTGGACTTCGGATTTGGGAACGGATAGCATTTCTGGACTCAGGGGATCGAAACGGTTCGGGAAAAGTATTTGGTGGAGCTCTGGGTTTTTCCGGGATTTTTCTGGATTTTTCGGGCTATTTTTGGAATTAAAACGAATTTTAGAAATTAATAATTGAATTAAAATCCAAAATCCGTTTTACTGTTCCCGGGCCGAAATCCAACGGCCTAACGGGCCGTGGCCCATTTAGCCAGCTGGCGCGCGCGGATGGTGGCTGGCCAAAGACAAGACGGCGAGGAGGCGGGCGGGCCACCGGCGAGAGGAGGAGGTCGACAGGCAGGCCCACCCGTCGGCCAAGCGCACAGGGAGGGGTTAGGGTTCGGGAAACAGGGAGGGCGACGGCGAGGCGGGGTTTACGGCGGCGGCGCTGAACGAGCGGGCCGGAGGCGAGACGGCGAGGCAAGGAGGAAGAGGAGCTCACCACGGGTAGAAGGCGGGGGTGAGTTGGAAGGAGTGGCACCGGCGGCTTTATAGCCCGCCGGCGAGGAGGAGGAGGCAGGGCGCGGCGCGGGCGGCGCGGCGACGCATGGCGGCAGCGGCGCTGGCGACGGCATTTGCCGGGGACGCAACCGCGACCAAAGGGCGGCGCGAGGCGCTGGCGCGGCAGGCGATCATACATGGCGGCGCAGCCATACGCGCTGGCACGACGCGGCGTGTCTGGAGACGGCGACGGCGCGCCGCTGGTCGGCGAGGCCGGGCCGGGCCGAGGAGAGCAGGCCGGCGGGAGCGGCCGCATGGGCCGAACGGGAGCAGGCCGCACGGCCCAAGAGCAAAGGATTCGGCCCAAAACGAGGTTAGAGATTCAAACTCAATTTTCCAATTTCCAAATCCAAATTCAAACGCAAAAGCAAACAAACCGAATCAAATTCATTTTGAATTTTGAGGTTGTTTCATCAATCATTCAATCCATTGTCAAATGGTAGCGTTCCTGAAACAGCAGGGAATCGGGCCCTCGTGCATACACACCCGGACGGTCGATCCTGAGAAAAGGGAGTGCAAGTTGTGGCCAAATTTATATCAGGAACTCACTATACTTTATGGATGTCTTTTGCAGCGCAGTGCTGCTCAGCGATTACTGAACTGACGACCCTAACCTAACTTGGAGGCATCATGTCAAGGAGCAGAAAATGGCAGAAGTAAAGCAATTGGGAAACGGAGCTTACTTTGTAGAGGAGACGTTTGTCGTTGCAGCTGACGGCAACCGGCAAGAATGAAAGGGCAGGTGAAAACAAATGCAGCTCCACCACATTCCAAAAAAAAAAGAAGAAGAAAAAAGAATGCAGTGCCACGAAAAGCATGGCTCCTTTGCTTCCTCGACGAACACAATCTCTCGGCAGAAGACGCACAACAATTCCTTGCTTGCACACCAGAAAATAAACAAGGTGAGAAGAAGAAACAAAGACCAGAAGAAGCAAAAGACGATGCCAGTGATTACAATGATTAGCTAGCAGCAGAGCAGCAACGCACGACGGGTAGGTCCGAATAGAATCGTGGCCGGCCGTGTGACATTGGCATCAGATCCTCGTAGCCCTCCTGGTTCGGCCGGTCGGCCCTGTGCCGAGAGCGAAGGGGTCCCGGCCCCCGCGCACCTGGCCCACCGCTCCTTGGGCCCAAACGATCGCTCGAGCCTTCAAGAGACGCCGCGTTTATCGCACAACGAGCCCCCACGCCGCACGCGCAGCCGGAGGACGGCTTTACATTTTACGCGCAGCCGGCCGAGCACTCGCAGTCGCCTGTAAATTGTTTGTGCGAGTACGTCTAACGGTGTTTGAAAACCTCTTGCTACAAGCGTTCACTGAATCTCGGCTGGAGCCCGTGGTCAACGGATGCAATCTTGAGATCTGTCCGGCCATGCTCAAGATTTAAAATCTCAGTAAAATTTTAAAAATCTCAGTTGAGATCCCCCCTCCTCCCCGCGCCAAGGTATTAAATCAACCGAATAAAAAAACTTAAAAATACTATAGTAATCTCGACGAAATATCTTGTGTTTTGATCAGATTTCAAGTTTTTTGAGCCGGATTGATTGGATTTGGTGTGAAGACCATCCACAAAAAAAATTTAAAGTGGTTTGAACAATTTTTCGTGCAATTAAAATTTATATTGCTCATAATATTATTAATTTGTTATAGCTCTTCTTGTAAAATATGTCCATACTCCTTTTAATTATGTTTTGATATCTTCTTGCAATATATGCTGAATTATCTATATGCATGCATTTCATTATGTGTCAATTTTATTTCATGTCTATCATTTATAATGATAATATATATTGATTGTTGCCAATTGTATCTCTCGTAATCTGAAAATCAGTCGAAATACTTACGAAATTTCTAACTTTTATCATGATAGTAGTATTGTTAGAATTTTTAAAAATTCCTCAAGCTTGATCATTGTCGACGTTTGTTGAGATTGATCTTCGCGCTTCCCCTACCTGGCGTGCCAACTACCGACGTTTGTTGTCGACAATAATTTATATGAGGGTATGCACTGGATCTAAACTTGATGGTAACACAAGACAAAGGATTAGACAAGTTCAGGCTCTCAGCGGTGGAGGTAATACCCTAGTCCTGTGTTTTGGGATTATGAGAAGTATATATCTCACGTATTATGGGTTGCTTGCGCTGTTGCGTTTGTATGTCTCTTGCCGTGCATCTCTTGCCCCCTTTATATAGGCAAGAGGCTGAGGGATCCGAGTCGATTACAGTATGGATTCCTAATCGGTTACATAATGGAGATTCTATCTCCAGAATACGATCGTATCTTTCCTAAGAATAGGCAACCGTCCTGGGATGCCCCCTCTTGATGGGCCCTTGCGGCATGTCGTGTAGATACCCATGACCCACATACTCCACAATCATCATCTAAAAATTTTATGAAAACATTACCGATACGTCAGGACCATCCACAAAAAAATTTAACGTATTTTAAACTATTTTTCATTCGGTTGAAATTTACCGATATCACAGCAATTTCGCCGAAATCTCAAAAATCCTAGTAAAAAAATACCAGAATTAAAATTTGCTGGCCGAAATTTATCCAAATTTTTAAAATCTCACTGAGATTTAGGATTTCAGTCCCTTCGAGATTTTATCTAAAACCAAGATTTAAATCCTTGCCATGCTACGAATTGATGTGACCACGCCAAGCTCCCGCTTCGTCTTTGCTGCAACAGTGCAGGGCGGCGCAACGCTACGAGCAGCGGCTGCTGATGACTGTCCGCAGTTCGGGTGACGACGACAATGCTGCAGCGCGCAGGCTCCGGCCGGCTCTGGAGTCTGGATTCACCACGTTACTTTTTTCTTTTTGAATGAGTCTCCATGTTACTAGTAGTGTCATTATCATGACGCTGTTGCCGGATCTACGGGTGAAAGAGAACCGGCACCGACCGACCTACTCCTATACATTGCCTTGCTCTGCATTGTTTCCGTACAGTGGCAAAACTAAAGAAATTTTTAATGGAACGTAGGCTTCTCACACGTAACTCTATGTTAGAAATTGGCTCATAGCCTCATAGGTCATCTGTTTCCTTTTATTTCAAAGTATGCATAGTTTAATCCATATTGTTTAACTAAGTGGAAAAAATACAACTTAAAAGGTCGAATTCTTGCCATGTCTTATAACATGTCTTCTAACACTTGGTATGAGGATGCTATAGGGTGGACAGTTGCTAAACACATACATGTGAGCGCATTCGCGTATTTTTGCGTGAAAATCCATATGACTTGTGAATTCATCTTTTGTTTTGCTGAATCTTGCAATTATCTCTCTATTCATTCTGTTTAAATGCGATTTAAACATTCTATTTTAATTCGGAGTAAGTATCGTAAATATTGTCAGTTTCTAATGAGTTAATTGACATTTTGCAGTCAATTACTAGTAACTGCCGCATTCAACTGACATAATAATGTCAGTTACTAATGCGCGTATATAAAAACACTTGGAGACGTCCAAGCTAGACACGCTAAATTCCTTCATTCTTTATGCTCCTCTCTGAAAAGCTATAATGTTGTGTTGAATGATTGAACCTTGTCAGCTTCCTCCTCCGTGTACACCGTGAAGGAGAGTGAGCGGTATATCTGAGCTCATTGCTGCAAAGTTCACCTGCACAAGGCGGCAATACGGTTTCTAGGCAGCACTTCAGCGTGGCCGCTTTGCCTCTTCCTCGTCGTCGACTACTTTCACAACCGCGTCTACGCTGCACTGCTTCCTACTCTTCAGCAATCCCAATTGTAAGTTGTTCGTGTCATCGATCGACTCTATTAAGTTACAATACTTGAGCATATTCTAAAGTACAATATATTACCTACTGTTTTATGTATCTCTAGTCTTTTGCTATATTTGTCTCAGTATAAAATTTGAACTAAAAATATTGCGCATGTTTTCAAAACTTTATACTCTTGTATAATAATTTCGCAACATTATAAATCCAACACATATGTTCGTAATTTACTGAAGTACAATACACGAATCCCAACCACCAAAATTAGAACTAATTCAATCAACAAATTCGATTCATTAAAGAGATGATACCGATGTTTTTCAAACTTTATAAGTGCTGATGCATACCCTACACCCCACCTACGTCTGCCACTGCTTGCATATGTTCAAAGCGCGCCAATTTCGTGGGCTGAGAAGGCCAGGCCACTTGGTTGTTAAAGAAGAGTTCACAGCGATGGATAGTCACCGTCCAGTTTGACATGGGAGCGAACAGCGAACTGGGCAACTGACACTATGTGGTGCTCCCACGGAAAAGCAGCATTTCACAAGAATGCACAGGACATCATATTCAAGGCCAGTCAACGATAATACACAAAACCGGAAGAAAGCTGTATAGACCTGTCGGGGATTGGATAATTCCCCTAATTACCATAATGCCACGACGGTCGAGCTCGTCCCGACCTCGGGCACCTCGGAGGTTGTTCCCGAGGATGACCCAAGGATGGTCGAGCACCGCTGCTCGGCTTCCCCGTTCGGTGCGAGCTCCTTGCTCGGTTAATGCCCAAGCACGTTGCTCGGGTGAACTTGCTCGGGTCGGAGTCAAATGAGCTCGGCCCAAGCTCGAGCTCTGGCTGCGTGGTCGGAGGGTTGCGACTAACGGTTACGGCGATAATCGCGCCACCACGAAGGACCGTTGCGCTCATGACTCGGACGTGGCGTAAATGTAGGATTCGGTTACGACCATGTCGGGCACGGTCAAACGTGCATGGCGTGGGCCGTAAACGACACGATACCCTTGTAAAATATAAATACCCCAAATATTGGAGGGAGAGGGAGACGAAATTAATACATATACAATACACACTACGCTGGAGTAGGGTCATTATCTCGATCATGAGAGGCTGAACCAGGATAAAATCCTTGTGTTTCTGCTGTTCTAATTGGCCGTCTCCCACGTCTTCGATGCTACACCTTCGGTAGAAAGGGGTTTTGGTTGATCCCCATTCAACAAGTAAGCTCGGCGGGCCTGCTCAATCGCCGACACCGGGCGCCGTCGTGGGGATCGACGGATTCTTTGCCAAAGGAATCCCGGCGTCATCTTCCACATCCGATGACCGATACTACACAATTTATGATGATGTGAGATATGTGAAAAGAGTTATTTACCTCAAACAAAAGCGTGCTTAGCGAATTGTTTTGTTTTTCTTGTAGAGCAAGTTCTTCGCCGGAGCAAGTTTCATCCTTTGCCCGAGCGAGCTTTTCGCTCGGATCTGTGAAGAGTAAATTTTTAGCTCGGACGCGTGTTTTTCACATCGGGCGGGCATTGCGCTCGAATTGATCTTGTTATATCTTGAAATTGCTCTTATCCCACGAGCATGTTTTTCGCCGGATCGTGGTTCGCGCCGAGCACGCGCCGCCGGGCGCGAGTCCTTCCTCCGAAAGCACGCGTTTCGCTCGGGGCGGTTTGTTTTCCGCCCGAGCACGTGCTTCGGCGCGAGTGTCTGTCTTCCTCCGAGCATGTTCTTCGCTCGAGGATCGCTTTGTTTTCCGCGCCGAGCACGTACTTCGCTCGGGCGCGAGTGTCTTCCTCCGAGCATGTTTTTCGCTCGGGGATTGTTTGTTTTCCGCCCCGAGCACGTACTTCTCTCTCGCGCGAGTGTCTGTCTTCCTCCGAGCATGTTGTTCGCTCGGGGCTGTTTGTTTTCCGCCCGAGCACGCATTTGCCGCTCGGCGCGAGTGTCTGTCTTCCTCCGAGCATGTTCTTCGCTCGGATCGCTTTGTTTTCAGCGCAGCACGTGCCAGCTCGGCGCAGTGTCTTCCTCCGAGCATGTTTTTCGCTCGAGGATTGTTTGTTTTCCGCCCGAAAGCACGTGCCGCTCGGCGCGAGTGTCTGTCTTCCTCCGAGCATGTTCTTCGCTCGGATTTGTTTTTCCGCCCGAAACACGTGCCGCTCGGCGCGAAGTGTCTGTCTTCCTCCGAGCATGTTCTTCGCTCGGATCGCTTTGTTTTCCGCCCGAGCACGTGCCGCTCAGGCGCGAGTGTCTGTCTTCCTCCGAGCATGTTTTTCGCTCGGGGATCGTTTCGTGTTCAGCGCCGAGCACGCACTTCGCCGGCTCGGCGCGAGTGTCTTCCTCCGAGCATGTTTTTCGCTCGACTCTTCCTGTTCAGCCGGCACGAGCCGCCGCGCGAAGTCTCTTCCTTCGAAAGCACGCGTTACGCTCGGAGGCGGTTGGTATTCGCGCCGAACACGCTCGTGTTTGAGCACGAGTCCTTCCAGCTTTAGTTTCCCTGGATGTCCGTCCATGTCCAGGATCTGGCGGCTCGAGCCTGGCTCGTCTGTCGATTCCTCGAGCATTAGATCCATGCTCGGGATGTGGCTATGTGAGTCCGCCGCAATCCGCTAGTAGCCTAGGCGTCGATCCATGCCTAGTTCCCCTGCATCCGATCCATGCATGGGATGCGGCAAAGATGTGTTTGTTCACACCGCTAGTTACCTTTATCCTAGGCGTCGATCCATGCCTAGTTCCCCTGTATCTCGATCTATGCATGGGATGCGGCATGTGTTTGTTCACGATGCGCTAGTTATATTTATGTTAGGCATCCGATCCATGCCTAGTTTCCCGGGCATCCGATCCATACTCAGGACGAGGTTCGATCGCGTTTTATTTTCTCGTTCGGTGCGGCTCGTCGACCTTTTTCCCGAGCATGGTTCGCTCGTGATGTGATAGTGTGAGCCTGCCTCATCTATCAATTTCTTTTCCTGGTAATTGCGTGCCCGGATGATGAGGTAAGTGCTTCACCATCAAGAATTCAATCCTCCTTGGACTTCTCGGCCTCAAGAAGATGACCCATCTCACTTGAGCCTCGGGGACTAGCCGTCAGGGGATTGGATAATTCCCTAATTACCATAATGCCACGGCAGTCGAGCTCGTCTCGAGCCTCGGGCACCTCGGAGGTTGTTCGAGGATGACCCAAGGATGGTCGAGCACCGCCGCTCGGCTTCCCGTTCGGCGCGAGCTCCTTGCTCGGTTAATGCCCAAGCACGTTGCTCGGGTGAACTTGCTCGGTCGGAGTCAAATGAGCTCGGCCCAAGCTCGAGCCTGGCTGCGTGGTCGGAGGGTTGCGACTAACGATTCTGGCGATAATCGCGCCACCACGAAGGACCGCTGCGCTCATGACTGACGTGGCGTAAATGTAGGATTCGATTACGACCATGTCGAACGCAGTCAAACGTGCATGGCGTGGGTCAGAATCGACACGATACCCTTTGTAAACTATAAATACCCCAAATATTGGAGGGAGAGGGAGACGAAATTAATACATATACAATACACACTACGCTGGAGTAGGGTCATTATCTCGATCATGAGAGGCCTGAACCAGATAAAATCCTTGTGTTTCTGCGCTCTAATTGACCGTCTCCCACGTCTTCGATGCTACACCTTCGGTAGAAAGGGGTTTTGGTTGATCCCCCATTCAACAAGTAAGCTCGGCGGGGGCCTGCTCCCCAATCGTCGACAAGACCCTTTACGTACTCTATCAAAATGGTGAAAACTCAGAGCAAAATTCACACTTTGTAATATCGCACACTAAGAAAGGAGGTGGCCCTCTTACAATCAAATACAACAACAGATCGATTCTAGAGATGGCATTCACGGCATTATCAGCAGGCCACATCTTACAAGGTGAGGTAGCAACTAAGGGCTTGGCATTGCAAGGTGAGAATAGGGGCGAGCAATGTTTGGAGTAGCACCACCTGGTGTACCTGCAGCACCAGGGCTCGGCCCGCCAGGCCTTTCTGTCAGGGTCAGCAAGAGGAAGATAAACAGTGAAATCTGTTTTGGGCTTACCGGTTCCAATAAGTGTAGATCAACGGCTGGAGAGGGACTCAGATAGACGAAGGAAGATCCAAAGGGCCAGATTTCAACAACATTTGCACTGTCGACACTGTAGTTTTCATCTTTCCTCCTGCCAAAAAAGAGACCAAAGATCAGCCAAAAATTAATAAGACATGATAGACAATTCTATGCATCTCTTTTTATAAGTTGCACAAATATTATGCTGGTAGATAGTAATTACTTATCATTTCATTTGCTTCAAGATTTATAAAACTTGGTACCGAGGAGAAATGCATAGAAGCACCTCTCGACATACAAATTGCAGCAAGCATGTGGGCTCATGGTTTTTTTAAGGCGAGGACTCATTTATTTGACACAATCGGAAAAAATAAAAGGCATTTCACATATTCTTATAATTTATAATTGTATCTGCTCCAGAATATTGGCAAACAAGATGTGTACTGCTTACATGAGATAATATACTTATTAACATTTCCCATTCCTTAATGATCAGCTAAAAATCTACGGCTCTTAGCTGACAAAGTGAATGAAATGGAGGTAAATATCGGGACCCGTTCATCCCACAGGCACTGTGATTGCCATCGGGGCAACATTAAAGTCCCAAACAAATGGTAAGACTTAAAATTATGTAGAAAGCCAAAACAAAAATGCAAAACCACATGTACATGCGGGTACATGAAATATCTTAGCCCTAAAAAGTGCCTCAAGATTCATACAAGGGGCCTTCAATTATTAGCTGGGATGATGGTTTGAATTTTGAAAGTTTGCACCAATATCGACGCACATTTGACAGTGGTGATAGTGCATATACCTGCATGGCTGCATGTATATGTGGAAAAAACCATATTCAGAGCCTAAAAGCACATCTTGGAAATAGATGTGATCAGTGCAAATAAATTCAAGGTTTCACCTGAAGTCAAGACCCGAAACAGCATAACTATAACACATCATAGATCAGCACAATTCAATAAAGTATATAACATTTACCACTCCTAATGATCAGCTAAAAAATATGATTATTAGCTGACAGTGAACGAATAGGTTGTAAATGTTAGGGACCTGTTCATCCCACAGGCAACTTAGTATTTGCCATTGGGACAACGTATAGTCCCAAACATATGGTAGTCTTAAAATTATGTGGACAGCCAACAACACCTTTTGGAGATAAACGTGGTGAATGCCAACAAACGCAATGCTCAAGCTGAAGTCAGACCCAACTATAGCATAACTATAGCAGATCATCGATCAGCACAAATCAGTAAGTTTATAACTTTTACCATTCTTAATGGCCAGCCAAAAATATGATGATCAGCTGACAATGTGATGAAATGGTGGTAAATGCTAGGGACCTGTTCATCCCACAGGCACTTTGTATTTGCCATCGGGGCAACGTAAAGTACCAAGCAAAAATTCAACATTGGCTAAAGCTTCCCCCTTTATTACCCTAAAACTGGAGATGCAGTTGTAAATGCAACCAATCCAAAAATTGTATTACAGCCATGTGCAGACTATCAGATAAACTCAGCACATGATAGTCTATTCTTACCCTTTCCCATCCCTAACTATCAGCCAAAAAATATTTTATTATCAGCTGAGGAACCTAATGAAATGAAATGGTAGTAAATGTAAATGTCAGGGACCGGTTCATTCCACAGGCACTACCGCACTAGGTAATTTGCCATCGGGGTAGACGTGCAGCCCCAAACGGCCAAATCAGTACAAACAGTTCTGAAGTTGGGGGTCTATTTTGCCGAGTTCCTTACAGAGAGTTGTCGTGCATTTGAACTGTTAAGTTTGGCAATGATAAACAAAGGTGGAATCAAATAAAATCCAAAGCTCATACCCTGCGCCTGAAGCGCTCCGGCAGCCTGCCGTCCCTGCGGGCCTCACGGAGCGGACATGGACCTGTGGGCGTGAATGGCGCACGAGACACAGTGATGCACCTTGGCGCACAACTTTGGGAGGACATATCCTGAACCAAGAAAACATTTTTTTCTCTCCACTCGTAAAGAGAATAAAAAAGATATCTTTGAAGAATAATCGATTATAGATTAACACTCTTGTCTCTTGATGAAACAGAAGGGCGTAACACGAATGGTTACCATCATGCCCGCATGCCCCTTGGACGTCCCTGACGGCCGCCAGCTCCACGATGTTCCTCACCAGGAACCTCTTGATCTTCTTGTCCTGAGACGGCACGGACCAAGAAAGAATCACCGAATCAGAGAACAGAGCTTCGCGGTTTCGTCACGCGCTGCAGAAAGATACTAGCGCTGTTTCTCTCCATCTACGCACCTTGGGGCAGAACTTGGCGCGGTTGGAGCAGCGGATGTACATGACGTGGCCGCGGCCGTGCTGGTTGCGGCCGCCGTTCCTGCGCTTGAAGGTCTGGGCAAAAAGAGATAGCAAATCAAGACGAGATTAGTTGGGAGATTGACGGGTGAGAGGAAGAAACACCTCGTGGCCGGACTTGCAAACTCAAACTCCTTATCATGGCTGCGGATCGGAGGTGGCGGCGCGAGAGTCGGAGCTCTCAAGCCACCGGCCTCTAGGGTTTATAGCGGTCAGCGGCTGAGAATTTATAGGCGACGAGTCCGGGCGATCTTATTATGTCTGGATCGAGGGCCCAAGACATTAGTGCTCCCCACGATATCTGCATGTGGGCCTCAAGAAGTTCCAAGGAACGTGCTGTGCTACCAGAATTCCACCCATATTGGATATGTTTGGCCCATTTGGTTGATCAGTTCTTCTTCCAAGTCTTGTAGAGACGCTCACAGCCTACATCAGAGTACATAATCGATTTAAATAAAAAATTCAATATTAACTCGGCACCAAAAATTATTGAAAATCGCATAAATACCAAATTCAAACACTTTGACCTTGGCTATAAAAAAAAAATCGAGCGATTTTCATCGCAAATCGATGATTTTTGAGCGATTTCCATCGAAAACTGATGATTTTCACCAGTTTGCATCGTATAAAATTTCTCAAATTTTTTAATTAAAAAAAATAGACCGATTTATCAACCGGTTTTGAATATCGTACCGGTCAAATAAGACGAAAATCACAAAATTCAGGCAATTGAATCCTGCCTACATAGACCTTGCTATCCAACAAGCGTCACCACCCAACGAGATTGCAAAGTGCACGCAAATATCTTCACTTTCCCAGCAAACCTAACGATCAAGGTATTCACTTTCCCACGTAGCTCTCAACGATGCATGGCTCACGTCTCTCAAGCGACAAGTCATGACCAAAGCCATAGCCAGATATGCGAATTGCCCGACCGAGGGCGGCGACGAGGTGTTGCCGGTCCATTTCTTGGTCGACGTGCGGCTAGGCCTCGCCAAGCTTTCGCCGCGCCCGCGGTTAATTGCTCGGCGTCTCCGACTTCGCTTCTCGTCTCGTCGTCGTGTTGTCCTTCTCCCGGTCCTGTCGCGTCGCCGTCGCATGATATCGCCACGGGCGCTCAAGGGCTAAAAGTTACCTCATTAATTGGTGGAAAAAAAAATAAAGATATGCAGTGTCGATTGTGGTGGGGTCTAGATTATAACGATGTAGATTAATGAGCTATAAATAGACTGTACACTTTGATAATAAATATGATTCTAATGTTGTAGTTTGCTCCAAGCTATGTACTCCCTCCGGTTTGGTAATACTTGTCGTTTTGGACATAGTGATGGTCAAACTTCCGAAACTTTGACTAACAATATATTTTTAAATATTTAAATTGGTGTTCGCGCAAAAAACGTGAAGGAGGGTTTTCGGCCTCGAACACACAAGACAAACGCCGGGTTTGTAGAGCGTGCCAGTCAATTTGACCTGAAATTGACAAGGTAGAGTTTGTAATTTGATCAAAGCCGATAAACAAGGATCTATCGGCTTTTCGCTAGTCGGCAAGAATCGATTAGGAGATAACTAGATCAATCGGTTACAATCGATCAGGATACAAGGTAAAAATCGGTTTCGAGAAGGCGATGCGCAACAAAACGAAGCAGATCAAACCTGGATGAAATCGGCAAAAATCAACAATCGGCGATGCGCAACTATGTTGATTCCGTCGACTTGCAGGGAGATCTATGAAACTAAAGCAATGTAAAAGAAAAGCTTGTAAAAAGTAGATGTGTGTTGTTGGATTGATTGATGTCCCCTTTCGCTTTGACGTCCATCCCTTTTTATAACATACTTGGCCGACCCGAGTTGTATATGGATACGGTGTTTATATCCGTATCGGCCTCTTATCTGATTTCCTTTCCTTTTTAGAAACGGATTTCCTTCTCCGATTCGTTTACCGATTTCTTTCCATACGTACACTTTTCTTTCCGCTTCAGACCGATTTCAATACGTGCCGAATTTTGGTGCAAACAATTGGATACATAAAAATTATATGTGTAGACTTGTCTCGAGAAGTACTTTCATAATATTATAATTTTATTGGGTTTTATAAATATATTATAATAAAAAATAGCGGTCAAAGTTGTGTTTTGAAGACCGTATCGATGTCCAAAACGACAGATATTACCAGACCGGAGGGAGTATTTGTAGACCACACCCTTGTCCATGTAAGATACTCCCTCCGTTTCCAAATGTAGGGCGTATCATGTTTTGGCTCTTAGACCAAGAGCTAGTGTGAATTTTCCTAAGTACCCTTAATAATTGCAGACCCATTTGCTTGATGCATGCGTGCGTGATGTGGCAGCCAAAAGCCACGAGAAGGGTAAGACGGGAAGAAACAGAATTAATATGCATTGGAAACTGTAACACGCCTTAGATTGTTAAACAAATCTAAGATGCAAAGTGCGCCCTAAATAAAGAAACAAAGGGAGTATATCTCAATGAGAAGAAACTTAGGGCCTATTTGGCAACAAGGTTTTTTCATAGTTTCGAGATAAAATCATGGTTTTAGAGAAAAACTCTGTTTTAGAAACCAAGAGGTATTTGGTAGCCCTTCAAAAAACTTTGTTTTAAAAACCATGGTTTTCACAAAACTATGGTTTTTTCTCTGTTTTGGAAACTTTGGTCTTGGGCAAATTTTTCTGAGCAATGGCGCCAAAACAACTCAAAAACTTTGAAAATGTCAACCAAAAACTTTGTAGCCAAACAGTTGGGAATTCCAAGAAATACCATGGTTTCAAACTTTCAATGGGGTTTGGTAAAACCATGTTTTTAATGCCAAGACAATTCCTAAACCATGGTTTTACAAAACTATGGTTTTGCAAAACCTTATTGCCAAATAGGCCCTTTTAGTTTTGACAAATTATCTCCTCTAGATAGCTGTGCGCCGATGTCGTGGTGCCATTGGATCGATGTAATCGGAGTTGTCGAGAGAGCGCACTTGAAGTTGAGTAGAGCATCTTATTCACCGCTTGCCAACAGCGATATCGGCGGGGTGGCAGAGCCAAGTAGGGCAACACAGTTCCTGAGGGCATGTTGTCGCGCTAATTAATGGAGCTACAATACCGTGAGTGGTGAGGCAGATGAAGGAAAAGAAGTCAGGGGCTCAGGGTCCATTATTTAGGGAAAGAACGGTTTGAAAACTGTCACTGATGTCTGTTAAAATCGTCACTAATAATGAGTTCTGTGCTAAGTAGATATGTAATAAGTGAGGAGGAGCATGAATGTAGAGAAGCTAGCGAAGTAAGGACAACGTAAGGTTTTGCATGCCAAATATTGTGGAGTGTGGACCATGATGTAAGGGGCCTTTCAGCCAAATTGCTTATGGAGACTGAAGCATGGAAAGGAGACTCAGGCCAAGGCGGATAAACACATGAACACAATTGTATTCTGGCTACAAGGTTTTTTTATAGCTTAAAACATCTTAGGATTAATCCAATGGTTACAGTAATTGACTTGTAACCATAGGAACATGTGAACAGTACGTAATAATCTAGCCGCACATTTACCATGCTAGTTATATTTGAATGCTATACCGTACTCATGTAATCAGACGAATGCTAGTTATATTTGAATGTAGATCAGTGTTTCATTGGTGCGACTGCCTTATGTTGGTCTATTTGGCTATGTCGAAATGATGTTGTATTTGATAAAAAAAACAATTATCTAATCCGTTGCAGGTGATTTTTATGTGCATCAATTGGTTGCGCTCATGGCTGGTATTGCAGCGTCAGGAGGTCCGCGAGATGATGTCAATAGCATGCGATTGTCTACATGCTGTGGCTAGAGATGTCTTTATTGGGCATGGCTGGCGATTTCAAAGAAGGATTGCTGCAGATTGAGATTCAATATTTATGTGCTTGTTGCAAATCTTTCTTCTTTCTTAAACTATTAAGTTTTTCTTGGCATCTTTCTAGCTGAAACTCTGAACTATGTAATAATAATTGGCTATGTGCATCTCAGTATGCAGAGGCCGGAAGTCTAATATATTCTTCTATTATCTAAAAAAATCAATAATAAAGCGGGTTAATTAGTTCTCCCAAGCCCCTCCGTTTCATTATATTTGTCTATGGCGTCGAAGTTTCCATTTCAATATATCTGTTCATTAAAAGTGAATCTAGAGTTAGTTATTGTAATTTTTCACTCTTTACTCCTACTTAAAAGCTTTGGAAAATATCAAGTGACTGCAATATGTCATTTTATAGGGGTATGCATGATCATTTCTGATTGCACAAATACAGGGAAACAAAGGGAATAGTTCAACAAAATCCGAACCACCCGGATTAATTAGTAGTTCAACAAAGTCCGAACCACCGGTAACATGGAATTATTCATAGGACAAATTAGTGCTACCTATAACGTGGAAGCCCATCATGCAGATTCTGCAATTGCCATTGCAGAGCGAGAGACAGGAGCAGAGGGCGTGGTGCGTCTGCTCCGGAAACGAGGGCGAGGGGTGAACGTTTTGAACTGAGTGCAATTTGATTCCAAAATTCAGTGCAACTCTGAACTGAATCTATATTTTTCTGAACTTTTTACGGTATCGGAACACATCTCTGAACATTGATAACTCTGAACACACAATTTGAGCATTTGACAACTCTGAACTCAGTGCAATTTGAATTCAAAAATCAGTGCAACTCTGAACGCCCTCGACCAGTGCTTTCTTATCAAGAAGGTCGACCTGCTGCAATATACAAACAAAAATCAGTATGTATGCTGCACTAGAGATACAAACGGAAACCAGTACGTCAGATCTGGGTCACACAATGCAGACTGTACAGAAAACTTTACAAAATGTAAGAAGTAGCACAATCTACCGCTTCATCGGTTCATGGAAAAAATAGCAAGAAGAAGCACAACATTCATGTTCATCTGGGCACAAGAAAAAGCTATGTAACCAGGGTTAACCAAACCGAAACCGAAAAAACCGATGGAAACCGAAATTGGAAATTCGAAAATATCGAGCCAAAAATCGCTGGAAAATCGTTAGAAACCGAAGAGTTTCAAAACCGAGCATTTGAATAAAAAACATTCAAAACAAATTTAAAAAAACGAAAACCATTCGGTTTTCTCGAAAAACCGATCGGCAAGTTGAACGTTTTGGGCGATCGGTTTTTTGAGCGGTTTTCGTCGGTTTTTTCGAAAAATCGCTCGGTTTTCACCGGTTTTCGATCGGTTTACATCGCATAAATTTTTTCAAATTTTTTGAATTACTTTTTTAATTGAACCGGTTTACCGACCGGTTTAGGATTTCGAACCGGCTCAATACGGTCGAAAACCGCGGTTTTCGTCGGTTTTGTGAACCCTGTATGTAACCGCAGGGTTTACAAAACCGAAATCAACACGAAAATCGCTACTAGCTCGGCACCGAAAATCGTCGAAAATCGCATGAATGCTGAAGTCAAACACTTTGAACTCGACGGTTAAAAGAATTCGAAAAAATTTGAAAATCAAAGGATTTTTTATTTCTGACCAAATTTCAACGATTTTTCTTCAAAAATTGGCAAACTGAGCGACATCAATTCCTTACCGATTTTTGACCGGGTCTATTCGATTTTTGGTACACTCAAGGAAAATTGGAAACAAATTCAAAGAAACTTAAAAAAAAGTTGGAATAAATTCCAATTATTATATAAAATACATCATAGAAATTTCAACAATTTTTTAATTAATTTATTGCTTGTAGAAAATAAAAAATAGAAATGAATGAAAAAGAAGAGAGACACAATCAGATTTGTATAAAAAAATTGCAAGCCTAGTCATCATCCAAAATTTTAGTGGTATCATAAAGAGTGCCCAAGTATCATGTAGTGAAATTTCCACAAACATTAGACTTCATTTATTGCCCTAGAAAATTAAAAATAGAAGAGCATATACAAAGACAGTAGTACTGTCATAATTTTTTTAAAAATACACAGGCCTGATTATTATCTAAAATTTTTACATAATAATTATCATTTCCTCATGACATCAAATTTAGTTCCCCTAAAAAATAAAAAACATAAGATCATATACAAAGACATTAATACTGTCAGTATTTAAAAAAAATACACAAGTCTGTTAACCATTTAAAAATTTTACAGCATCATTGGTATTTCCTTAGGACCTCACAAAAAAAATTAATTTTTTTTAACATTTTTTGATGATTTTTTAAAATTTCTCAATTTTTTTGAATTTTAATTTGAATTCCCCTGGTTTACGGAGCAGTTTCAGAAATTGAACCACTCAATCGAGAGGAATAGCATTATTGATCTAACTAGATGGGTTGGCGCGGTGCCAGCTGCAACACCGTTTAACATTAAAAATAGTGTGGAGTTTCTGAGGCTCTCAGGAAAAATAGATTAATCCGTAAAAATTGCCAGCCATTAGGCGTTCGCTCGTAAAAATCGTGCGACTCACAAAAAAGGCTAACTTTGGTTTTTTGGGGGTCACAACATGGTTTCGGGGGTATTACCACGAAATAGTAGATTAATATGTATTTTTTTAAGTTTCAGGCAGCCATTCGTAAAAAGCTGCATGCCAAAAAAAAATTTTGGAAGTTCACGCGCCAAAAAACAATTTTCAGATTTTTCGAGGAGCTATAAAAATGTAATAACATGTAAGTTTGGCAAAATTTCGAGTGGCCTTTCGGGGAAATCGTGCGAACTTCCCATATTTGATATATGGAGTATGTATTTTTTCTAACAGCGTTTTTGTAGACGATTTTTTTAAAAAAAAATTTTGGTGTTTTATCTATAAAAAAATGGGCTACTACGTATTTTCAAAAAGTTTCTCGTATTTTTTAGGGGCCTTTGTGGGGAAAAGGAAACTTTGGATTTTTTTCGTTTTGTTGGGGCTTTTTTGGGGGGGGGGGGGCAAAATTGGAGTTGGAAGTAATTTTCACAGTTTTCGGGGGGTTTCAAAGAAAACATGAATTTTTGGGGGGTCTTTTCGTAAAAAATAAACATTTACGTAATTATTGGAATTCTTAGGGGCCTTTTCGCAAAGAAACCCATGTCTCCCCGAAAATAAATGGACCCGGATGTACTTTTGACAACTCTCGAGGGTCTTTTCGCAAAAAAACGTGCACTCGCGCCGCTGGAAAGCCACTCGTCGCGCGCAAAAAAAAAAAGAAACCCGGCTGAGCGAGGCTACCGCGCGCGAACGGGTTTCAAACCCGCGATATCGCTTCACAACGGAACGGCATACCATTGAGCCGTGTGGGCTTAGGGCCTGTTTGGGAGGTCATGAATTTGAAAAGCTACTTTTGGCTTGTCTTTGGTGTAAAGCCGTAGTAGTCGGCTGTGGCTTTTCTTGATATGTCATTTGGCAAACTAGCTGCTGCAGCAGTAGCTTTTGGGGGGCAACCGAGTGGGCCCGAGTGAGAAGGGAGTTGGAAAGGTGGTGCCCGAGCCAGAGGGAGTCGAGGAAGAGATTGGGAGGGGATATGACGGGATGAGGGGGGACACAGAGCGGCGGGAGATTTGCAGTGAAGCCACAAATTGAAGCACCTCCCTACCAAATTGTGGCTTTTAGGGTGCTTCATGGCTTACACTTTCGCTGGGTTGTTTGGGGGCTTTAGGCCCAAAGTAAGCAGTGACGCAGCCTCCCCAAACAGGGCCTTAGTTGACTGAGAATGGCGCTAAAATATATAAGCTATATGAATTGAATAAACCGGGTGACGTGGACTTACGATATACGTAGTATTTAATCCATTGTTCTAAGGGACCATATTCTAATCTATTGTGTCTAGGGTCTTCAGTTAGTTGGAGTCGGACACCTTAACAAACCCATGTTACTACCAGATAACGCAATGATGCTGAAAGCAAAAACAAGGAAGACTAAATCAAAACACAGCCCGAAAGGCCTCACATGAACGTGCTTTTCATCACGATGCGAAAAGATATGAGGTGAGAAGGCAGAAAAAGCTTCCGATTATTCCACATCTCTTTGGGTGATCGATGCGCGCGGCATGTTTTGTTCCAGTCCACCAACTGCATCAGTCGCAGGTCAGCATTTCATGCAGGCCAGTGATCCGTTACCCGATGGTACGTACGACTGCCCAGGGCCATGCATGGCATTGGCATGGCATTACATTTCCCTGTATACATTACGTGCCACTAAGCTTGTCATAAAGAAAGAAATGCAGACAGTGATGCACCATATATCCGTTCGATCAATCAAATATACGCTGGCTGAAGTCATATGTGATGGACCAATGGAACTTTCAGATGCCCAATCCAGAAATATCATGAATTTCAGCTAGCTGTAAGTTAACATTGCCCATTGGTAGCATCAATGCACCAAAAGGCTAGTTGGGACAATTTTGCTTCCCATCTCATGTACGTCGGTAAATAGAGTACATGTTGGATCAGGACACCCATTTTTTTTTCCATGTCCAAGCAAAGAATATTCTAGGCAATGATGAACAATCCCCAGGAATGTATGCAGCTCTGGAAAGCTAACTACCAGTCTAGCAGTATATATACCTCAATACCTGTGCAACGAATCGACGCATGATTGTGTCTGGCGAGTTGGCAAACAAGATGTATATATGGGGCGTAGTATGAGCACAAGATTCCCTGTCGAACAGGCAGGACGTTTCATTCCACGATGATTTTACGGAGATCAGGCGGATTTTGCTCATCAATCCGTTTTGGAGGGACCTGAGGTTCTGAGCTGTGGCCTGTGGGTTCCCCGATCTTACAAGTCCCATCAGGGCAAGATCCTGCGATTCACCCCCACATGGCTCCTGCCTTCGTCCCCTGGGGTGTGTCCTTATCATATCTTCTTGCGCCACACTGTTCGGTGCCTACTTCGCATTTGCGCAATGGCAGATCATCAAATGATGATCAAACTTGGGGTTCTGCATGCTCTCACTGCTACATAAAGATTTATATTAGATATTTTATCATAGATAATTTTAAAAAATTGTATGTGATGAGAAACACCACTGACGATTCTACATTGTAACCGTCATTAAAAACATCAGACGGTTCTATTAATAAACCGTTAGTGATGACTCTTGTATCTATCATCGACGGTTTTTAACTAAAACCGTCGGTAATATTAGGTGTTATCACAGACGATTGTAATTTGAAACCCTATGTGATAGCTACAAGACTCATCACTGACGATTTTATACTAAAATCGTCTGTGATGTTGCTGTATATCATTGATAGTTTATGAATAGAACAGTCTATGGTATATTCTAGCAATATATAATACAATCCCGAGCCACTTAGTGTTTTTAGGGTTTTGAGATCTATCTTGAGACTAGCTGCAGCTGTGAGACGATATTGCGAAAGAAGATAATTGATTTCGAAGGGTGATTGTAGATTCATTTGATTTTGATGATCTAAGGTTAGTAATGAGTTTTAATTGCATTATATTCAATGTCTAGCTTGGTTATGAGAGAATTTAAATATTGTTTAAATCTAGCTTGTAGATCCATGTGTTGTTGGTGATCTAAAGTTAGTAATAGGTTCTAATTGTATTATATTCAATATCTAGCCTGGTAAGGAATTAATTTGAAGATTTTTTAGATCTAGCTGGCAGACCCATGTGTTCTTGGTGATCTAAGGTTAGTAATGGTCTAATTGCATTATATTCAAGATCTAGCTTAGTAAGGAAAGAATTTGAAGATTGTTTAGATCTAGCTTGTATATCCATTTGTTCTTGGTGATCTAAGTTCAATAATGGGTTCTAATTGCATTATTATATTAAATATTTAGCTAGCTAGTTTGGTGAAGAGATAATTTAAAGATTGTGTTTGCATCATTATATTGAAGAAATAACTAGCATTGCATAATTAATTTAAGAATGCATGTGTACATGTGCACACCTAGTTCGTGAACTTCAATATTTAACACTAAATATTACATGCGTAACGTAGTTGAATCGAAACTGAATGTGCGTTGAAAATCATACGAGTGTCGAGTACCTTAATGGCGTCTCCGCTTTTAGAAGAGCTGCAAAGGAGGATATGTTTAACAAGGGGGTGAAATTTATGTCTTGTCCGTTCATTGCCAGCGAGAATTTGATAATGTTTCGAAACTCAGCACAGATCGAAGCACACTTGATTCTGAGGGGTTTTAAAAGGGGGTATACATGTTGGACCAATCATGGCGAAGAACAGAATATACAGGAAACAACTGGTAGTATTAACATCGTCGACGAAGTCAACGATATGCTGGATTATCATATCGATTGTGCTTTCGATGAGGATAGATTGCAAGATGATAATTTGGATCAGATGCTGTGTGACACAGAAGGGAACCGTGATTACAGAGAATACGGTAAATTCTAGGGCTTGATGAAGGACTTAGATAAACCTTTGTTCCCAGGCTGCAAGTTGAAATACACAAGGTAGTCATCTATGCTTGAACTACTGAAATTGAAGGCAAGTAACGGTTGGTCTGACAAGAGTTTCACAGTGCTGTTACGTTATTGATGGGCATGCTTCCAAAGGGAAACAAGTTGCCGACAACCGCCTACAAAGCTAAGAAGGTTCTTTGTCCCTTGGGAAAGGAAGTAGAAAGAATACATGCATGTCCGAATGATTGTATCATATACCGCAAAGGGTACACAAACTTGCATTTATGTCCGGTGTGCAATGTATCCCGTTACAAGTGAAAGAGTCATTCAGATGATGACAGCGAGAGCATCGTGGTGAAGAAAGACCTTCTGCTAAAATGGCATAGTATCTGCCTGTAATTCCCTATTTGAAAGGTTTGTTTGTGGACCCAAAGGAGGCAAACCTACTGTGTTGGCACTCGGATGAGCGTAAGAACGATGGAATGCTAAGGCACCTTGCTGATTCCACCCAGTGGAGAAACATCAATAGGAGGTTTCAAGAATCCGGTGCGGATCCAATGAATATAGCGTTTGGATTTAGTACAAATGGAATGGATCCTTTCGGTAACATAAGCAGCCGGTATAACACTTGGCCCATGAATCTCTGTATCTACAACCTTCCTCCTTAGTTGTCTATGAAGTGAAAATACATTTTGTTATCTGTACTTGTCCAAGGATCGAAACAACTTGAGAACGATATTGATGTGTACCTAGCTCCATTGATGGAAGATCTAAAAACATTGTGAGTTCTCAGGGTACAAGTATGGGGCGCATACAAATGAGAGAACTTCACTTTGCACTACCTGTTGTTCTGCACCATAAATGATTATCATGCCCTTGTTAACATATCTGGCTAGAGTACAAAAGGAGCCAAAGCTTGCACTCATTGCTTAGACGATATCGATAATGTGTGGCTAAATCACTCGCGTAAAACCGTGTACATGCATCACCGTAGGTTCTTTTGGAGGAATCACCCATACCGCAAGATGAAAAAACTATTCGACGGAAGGAACAAAGACGATTTAGCTCCAAAGCTTTTAAGCAGGAGAGATGTTCATGACATTGTCCATCACCTATCCATCCAGGAAGTTGCCGACTAAGGAGAACCGCAACGAGTTGGTGATATAAATTCTTTCATCGTTTGAGATTCCAGAAGAATTCGTGCTCCCAGTGCAACGGTATGCACTGCTAGTAGCAGGAAAGACGTGGAAGACCTTCAAGAGTACGCTTGTCAAGGAATGCATCAACAAGTACATGACTCCCTACTCTAAGTATGGGTTCATTGATGAGGATGTATGGCGGTGTTTTGTTGAGGTGAAGATGACGAACGCATTCGTGCGTCAAAGTGAAGTACACAAGGCCCTGCAGGCAAGGAGCGCCCACCGCCACAAACTCGGCACCACTGGTTATGCAGGGAAGAGGGCGCAATGGGAGAGGGAGGGTGAGGAGATCTTCATGCTATTTGCATCAATAGTTGACCAACGCACTAAATACTGGCTAAAAGCGAGGTCAGGCGCTACATCTTCTGGCACTGTCTCCTTTACAAACCACGCAGATGAGGAAGTTTGCCAACGCTTGGTAAGATATCTTGTTTACCAATTTTGTACGTAATTAGTCTATAACTTCATAAGTGAAATAACTTGTTGAGATCTTGTAAGTAGAGTTGAGTACACAATCTTTCGATGGCTCTTGTCTCTCCCTGCATAACCTTGTTGAGATCTTGTAAGGAGAGAAAGATGTCTCTCCACGACCTTGGGAAACAAGGAACACCCTAGTCGTATGTGAGGCAAAGGGATTTTTGTTACCTAGAAAACGGGATTCTCAGACAACTCTGACAAATACCAGAATATAAAGAGAATGACTTCTAAAGAATCTTGTTTACCTAGAAGCCGAGTGCGAGGAACGGCTTCTAAAGAATCTTGAGGAAAGACTGAAAGAAGAATTTAATGATAGGATAAGAGACCTCGAGGAAAGGATCAATACTCAACAAAGACTTCCTACGAAAGCGCCAGACATATGTGCGCAATTTAGTCCTACTACCCATAAGAGCAGTTGTGTGTCCGCCGCTCACGAATGAACACGACGGTAAATTTCCTATATGTAATATCAAGGTACTAATATATATTTCTTGAATGCTCCAAGTGAAAGCTGCCAATTGCTCCCTTCCTCTTTCGGTTGCTTGGGGGCTCACGTATCCATCCACTGAAGGGGCGATGATGTACGGTACCCTGGTAGCACCGGGTTTCACTAAGATCAATGTGGATGGTGTCTATGACAATTTCAAGATCATCACGCTACAGATGACGCCAAATGACGGGATCGTGACACTAGGGGGATACAATTGGTACATTTATCCAGTGGCCCAATAGCGACATCTCCTTGGACGCCCGTCCTCCACCGGAAGTACCCCAACTACCTGGGTCGTCTTTTGCACCTAATCAGTAGGCCACCAAATCAACTACCGTGCCCCCTGCATCAAAGGACATTGACTTGTTTCCTTCCCACTCGTCTTCCATGAAGAATGCCTACATTATAAATAAGGCAAGGGCAAATCGAAGCAGATCACGAAGGCCCTCAACTATCCGATTGCCCCGTTGGCCCGTTTATACAAGCTAGAAGAGTCTTTAATAACGGGAGATCACAAAAATACACTTTCTATAGCTTGCATTAGATTACATGCTTGGTACATAACACAAGCTAACAAAGCTAGTGCAAGAACGTACAACGAGTACCACGGTTAGCTTCAAGCCTAAGCATCTGTTCAACGAGTCATTGGGGGGCTTCTTTGTTATCGACTTCCAAGGCCTGTTCGATCTCTTCAACCTCGGCGCCCTCGACGTCGTGCTTTAAGATGCTAAACATTGTGAGTGTGTGCAATTATAGTCGACATCCCTGAAATACTGATAAATATCATATATATATATAATTATTTGCTTTTGTATATATAGATGCATGATACACGAAGCGAGAAGTAACAAATAATCTGTGGGTTTCCTTGACCCACACATAGTCTCGAAGCAAACAATGGATGAAAATATAAAATGGTCGAGGAATACGTGCAACAGGCATTGCTGGCTCAAAAAGATAAAGATTTCATACTTTTACCCCATAACCCAGGGTAAATGCTACACTACTTACTATACTTTGATTTGTACTGTGCATGCAACTCAATTTTGTTAATTGATCATGGTGACATACCTGTGTAGGTTTCACTGAGTTCTAATTGTAATTCATCCAGCCATGAACCAGGTTATTTACCTTGACTCTTTATAGAGCGGCAGCCACAACTTGAATCCTATCGTGAAATTACTCACCAGGTAATCACGTTTTTTTCCATAGATAACATGGTCATGAAGGTTGTTCAAGGTGTACGTTACTTCTGGAATGGCTGTGGCTAACCTTTGGCAATCACGTAGGTCGTTCAAAGCTCTTGGAGAGCCTTTTGGTAAGGATGGGGCGAAGCTGCAGCACGATTTTAATTTTACGATATCTCTATACACAATAATCCTATATTTAAAATTCCGTGATAATAACTATGGAACAAACCAATTCTCTATTTGCGGTGCCACCAACAGAGAAAGGGAAATAACCGATGTGGATTTTACGTTTGCCACAACATGGAAGTCCTTGTCAGTACAACAAAGACCAATGAAGATAAAACTGCGTTGGAAGAGAAGGATCTGATGAAAATTCGAGGACAGTTTTGGTTCTTCTTGCTCAGCGAAGTCATAAGTAAAGACGACGAGTTCCACTCTGCTTAACTTCAGGAGTTGTGTTTTTTCTGAATTGCCGCTTGGGTTAATTTGTGAAACTTTTGCATTGGATTTGTGAATTGTAGTTCTCTATTCAATTAATTGGTTAATAAATTGAGTTCCATTGGTAATATATCTGAGTCCATTTCTAAAACGGATGTGCCGTACAGTAATCTACTTTTTTCAGAGGGTATGGCTAGTATTTCCTGAGATTAGCCAATAAACAGAAAAAAGGCTATTTTGTAGGAATACTTATCACATACAGTTTTTATTTAGAACCGTTTGTGATATTATATCCTTACAGATGATTTCAGTTCTGTGAGATTACTATATCACAGACGATTCTAAATAAAAACCGTCTATGATATCGTATCTCACAGACGGTTTGTAAACAGTCTATGATATGCCATAACATTATTTACTGACACATGGTTATAGATGACACATGGTTATAGATAGTTCAAAAAACTATTTGTGATGACGATTCTACACCATCTATGATATACGACTTTTCTGTAATAGTATCCGAAAACTGCAATCTTTTCTGAACATTTGCTGTTGTGCAGTGTATTACCACCAAACAACCGAGCAAGTCACCAGTAGTACAGCGGCTAAAAAATGTTGCAATTTATTACCGTATTCGGCTTTTGACTGTAAAAGTGTAAATTATATATCTGCGTTAAGAATTCAGGATAGGATACTAGTGTATCATGGACCTGCATCTCTGTAGCGGCGTGGTAGCTAGTACTGGACTGCAACTTTGAGGTGGCCCGTGGCCGCATGGGCACCGCAATTCAGCATGGAGCAACGGAGCAACTGTTCGGAGTGTGACCGACGTACGGGTCCAAGATGGAGGCGATCGGGCTAGTTGACAGGCGATTAGCCGTAATGGCCGGGCGGCCATGTGCAGCTAACATGGCATGGGGCCAGCGGCAAATGTTAGCCTCGGGAACCGTTGCCCTCCTTGAAACCGAAGAGGGGCAGGCGAGCAGCTGCTAGCTAGCTCGACGCCGGTGACACATCATGCATGCATGTTATCCTTGAAAAACATGGGCTTTGTAAGCGAGAATCAAACTGTTAGCATAATGAATTTAACAACCATTGACTGATGTAAAGGATGGCGGTTCTTGGGTTAAACTAAGGAGAAAACCTGGACTGGCTACTTGTACATGCATGCATATGCTCGCTCGATCGCGGCTTTGTTTGAAAGCTGAGCTTCGCCATGTTATTGTTCGGTGCATGTGAATATGCGACCATGCGAGTCCTTTCACTGCAGGAGCAGGCGCCCACAGGCAGGTTTTGCCTATTCACACCTCATATGTACCTTGAAACCCGCACTAATCATTGAAGCCCTGTAATGTCGTGTTAGCTTGTTTACCTGCTCACGTCTGCTTGGTGAGTCCCTCCGTGTGGGTGGTATTCTTTTATGCATGTGGGTTCGCTTAGCTTCAGCCTTCATGTGCACCCTTTACTCTTTATATTCTATACTTCAATGTACTCTTTTGAAGGCCTAAATTAAGTAATCAAGGTGAGCATATTAGCGGTTTGTGCCTGATAGAGTCATCAGATTGTCCAGGGGGTTGCGAGCTTCTGCTATACCCTAAATCATCTCCCAGCGATAAAGGAATAGCTTCCCTCGATTCGAGGACATCACATTCCCTAGCAGTGGCGGAGCCAGAAAAAATTTAGAGCCTGGGCGAGCTCCAAACAAAGTTGAGAACCAGTAAACCACACTAGTTTTAAACAAAAAATATGGTTTAATACATACATAAAAACAAAAAATATGGTCCAATACATACATAAAAATCCATAAATAAACAAAAAAAGGAGATACAATAACAAGTACCTCATTAAGCTCGCCGTCGCGGCGTCGCCTGCTCCCGGCCAGGCCACCGCTCGTCGTCACCTGCTCCTCGCCGCCGCTTGCTCCCGGTCGCCTGAGCCAGGGCAACGGCCCAGGCAGGCCGGGCCTTGGCTCCGCTGGTGTTCCCTAGCAAGCAAAGGCTAAAGACTTGAGCAACCAAAGGACCGTCGGTCGGGATGGTTTGTGGAGGAATATATAATTGCTGATTTGCCCCGAAGTTGACGTGCAATTGATCATTTCGCCCATGATATCTCATTGACATGTGCGTCCTGGGGCCACACGTCAGTGAGACACACAGGGCAAATGATCAATTGCACATCAAACTTATGGGCAAATGATCAAGTCCCCCGTTTGTGGATTCCGAACAGCTATGATAACTAAACCTAGCAAGATAGTAATTACGACCCAAGAAGTGATGAGTACTTGGGCATGAATTTGAAAACTTCCTATTTGCCAACAAAAGTGTTGGCCTATTTCTACACCCGATATACATTTCTTTGAATCATCAACTCGGAGGTGTTCAACCCCCAAAACCCCACTCACTCTTGGGGGGCTTGCGCTGGTTTATAGTATCCTAGCCCGAATCTCTCATCAGCAGAAGGGAGTTCCACTGGGGCGAATATTCCTTGCAAGTTCTTGCCCAATCCCTTGCCTTTCTGATATGGGCTGTTCAGCATAATCGATGAACGGAGAGATATAATCGATGAACGGAGAGATGATCGAAGCATAGTGGTTGGTGTGGTTTGTCAGAAAGAAATACGTTGCTTCTTTCCTACTTTTAGGTCCTCGTAGAGATGAGCTTAATTCAAATATGAGGGCAGATGGCATTGAATGGATTCTACTTTCTTGGTGCCTTGCTAGCTTGGGATATGTTCATTTGGGTCAAAGATACTTGTTCTCGATGAGTGCCTGCCGACGTTCAGATAAGGTGCATATCCCTTACCACTAAAGGAAAGGCTCGACGAAGGGGGGCGGGGGCGGTAATCATCCCCCGGGATAAAGGAATAGCTTCCCTCAATCCAAGGACATCACATTCCCTAGCAAGAAAAGACGAAAGACTTCAGCAACCAAAGGGACGAGGGGGTTCAGATCTTCTCCTTCACTTGATTTGCGGCTAATTAAGAAGTTTCATTTCCAATTTCATATGCCTTCTTGGGGAACCTTTCTTTCTAACAAAGACGCTACGATGGGTAGACCCGAGGAAGGCAAGATTTGTTCAACTTCCTGGCGCAGAAAGAAGCAATGGAACAAGGGAATAGGGTATTGTGGGTTGGAAGGGTATAAACCAGAGCAAGCCCCCCAAGAGTGAGTGGGGGGTGGGGTTGGGGGGTTGAACATCTCCGAGTTGATGATTCAAAGAAATGTAGTAAGCGGGCCTTCGATTCCACCAGGGTCGTACGGTCTCATAGAGGGGGAGAACTACCTAACTAAAGAAGAATAGTGCTCTTTATCTCAGTAATCAAAAGGTGGAAATGGTAAAGGAATAATGGGTCACCCACATATGGTCACTGCTTCCCACTATAACCAGCCAAACATGGAGTGAGTTTTTGGATGATGTAACGTTGTTAATTTACCCCCTAACCCAAGTTGTGCAAAAATAGACAAGCACGTGCACACGATGGACACCGATCGATCATATTAGATCATCACTAGAGGTGGGTATTTTTAAACCGAAACCGAACTACCGAACCGAATCGAACCGATTTTTTCGGTTTACGGTTTTTAGTTCGGTTTTTATTTCGATATAATTCGGTTTTCGATATTCGGTTTGATTTTTTGCTTCTAGAAACCGAAATAATCGAATAGCCCATATACAATACTATTTTTATAATGTTTTTTTCTAAAGCTACCAAATAATTCTTATGTTCTCACATTTTTATGCATATTTGTGGTATGTTCAGATATTCTACTATGGTTATACTGTAATGACGTATGAATATTATATGGATTTATCTCTACTCTGTGCTGAGACATAAGAAGAATCAAATCTAATGTATCTAGTGTTTTTTCATATTTTGGTTAACCAAAAAACCAAATTAACCGAACCAAAATATTTTGGTTAATTCGGTTCGATTTTTCGTTTTAGTCTGAGAAATTCGGTAGCCGGTTTTTAAAAATAAAATTATTTTAAAACTGAAAAAACCGACCTGATTAAATCGAAAAAATCGAATGCCCATCCCTAATCATCACGTATCCAGCAGACGGCCTATGCTGCGCCGGAGTTTTTGCTCTCTTTTTTCCGGCTCCTTGGTCCTTTTTCTCAAATTTTAATCTTTATTCGAATAAAATTATAAATCCCGCTCTCTTTCTAATGGCAGAAGAATTAAGAGACCACGTGTATCCTAATGCAGGACAGGAGTTAGCATGTCTACAGGCGAACCTAGAAAAAGAAAAGGCTAAAATGAAAAAAAAAAAAAAAAAAAAAAACCAAAGATTCGCCGCGCCCGCGCCTCTTGGCCGAACACGACGACACCGAACATGAGCGAATCCCCCTCGGGCCAGACACCGCGATGGACGTCTCGGCCAAGCGCGGCGCGCCCATCCGGTCCAGGCCGCTGCACTTCATGCATGCTCTGAATTCCGATCTCTCTCTCTCTCTTAGCTCGGCTCAGAAGTCTGAGCTTCTTCCCGAGTCGTGGCTAAGCTGCTACTGCTAGTGAGAGCCATGTGCGGAGTTGGGCTCGCCGGACCCCACGGCCGCCCACGCACCAGCAGTTGGTGCCTGTTACGTACGCGCCCGACGACACTCGCATGTGGCCTGATTTGTATGTATTAACTGCCGGTGGCCTCCGTGGCGACTGGCCGTGGTCACCCGGCACGTCAGAGCCCGGCCGGCCTCCATTTCATTTTTTTGTTTCTTCCTTATCTCTCTCTCTCTCTCTCTCTCTCTCTCTCTCTCTCTCTCACACACACACACACACACACACACACACCGAATCAGGGAGAAAAAAAAATGTTACTACTGCTACTACTACTCGGCGCCGAGTCCCCTCCAAGGCTCCAACCGCCACCAGCACTGCGCTTTTAGTTTGGCTATAAATAGTTGGCCGGGAGGGCCGAGCTCCTCACTGCCAACCAGACGTTTCGAGTCTAGCTTTAGGTGCCTTACCTCGGTGGCTGGCTGATAGTAGCTCTTTAGCAATGGCCATTGCCGGTGCTCTCTTCCTCGTCTTCTCCTCCTTCTGCTTCCTCGCCAGGCAGGCCGCGGCCGGCGGGTACGGCGGGTGGCAGAGCGCTCATGCCACGTTCTACGGCGGTGGCGATGCTTCCGGCACAATGGGTGAGTCCCCGTGAAATGTAGACCCTGTTTATTTCGGCTTAGACTTGACTTAATGCCTGGTTGGTCAAGTTCGTGTAGAATAACTTGTTCTCCGATATCCTATCTTTATAAAAATTGTTCTTAGGTCCGTGTTAACAGGAGGAAAATATATAAGAAAGTTTTTTTTCCCATGAAAATAAAACGTTTTTATTTGCAAGAAAAACACAAGAATCTCCCCCTACTACAGTAGGTTACTGCTCAGCAAGCGCAGTAACAACAAAATATTTCCAAGCAGTATACAGCGCATCGCCCATCGATCAACCGCATGCAGATGCAGGAACTAAATGACCTGATCAATATATACTTACGGCTCGGTTTGCAGGCGGAGCTTGCGGGTACGGCAACCTGTACAGCCAGGGGTACGGCACGAACACGGCGGCGCTGAGCACGGCGCTGTTCAACGACGGCGCGGCGTGCGGCTCCTGCTACGAGCTGCGGTGCGACAACGACGGGCAGTGGTGCCTCCCCGGGTCGATCACGGTCACGGCCACCAACTTCTGCCCGCCCAACTACGGCCTCTCCAGCGACGACGGCGGCTGGTGCAACCCGCCGCGCCCCCACTTCGACATGGCCGAGCCAGCCTTCCTCCACATCGGCCAGTACCGCGCCGGCATCGTCCCCGTCGCCTACAGAAGGTGAGACTCGATCTCGTCTAGAGAAGCCGATCGAAAACGTGGGAAAAATCTGGACGCCGCCGCCCCCGCAGTTTCCCGGCACGAACAGTAGTCCATCAGTTATGGCTCGCGACTTTAGTTTTGTACCGCGTCCTGGCTCTGGCTCGATCAATGAACGTCGGTCGGTTTGAAGATACGCGGGACCCACAATCGGTTCGGTCCATTAGTTTAGGTGGGCCACGCCCTGCAGATTTGATACGGTGCATAGGGATAGGCCACTGGGTACACCGTACACGCATGGGCATGGTGCTTGCTTTGGATCGATTTGGTTCTTCTTGGAAAACTCTCGCTCGGACGTGACGCTGAACGCTGCTGCATGTGACCGCAGGGTGCCGTGCGTGAAGAAGGGCGGCATCCGGTTCACCATCAACGGCCACTCCTACTTCAACCTGGTGCTGGTGACCAACGTGGCCGGCGCCGGCGACGTCCGCTCCGTGTCGATCAAGGGCTCCCGCACCGGGTGGCAGCCCATGTCGCGCAACTGGGGCCAGAACTGGCAGAGCAACTCGCACCTGGACGGCCAGAGCCTCTCCTTCCAGGTCACCTCCAGCGACGGCCGCACCGTCACCAGCAACAACGCCGTCCCCGCCGGCTGGCAGTTCGGCCAGTCCTTCGAGGGCGGCCAGTTCTAGCCGCCGCCGTATCCCCGACACCGATATCATCGTCAACAACTCCTCCTCCTCCTCCTCCGCAAGCATTGGAGAATTAAACGAAATGGATTACAATTAATTATTACTTTGCGCAAGAGAAAGAAGCCTCTTCGTTATAATAGTGAAGAAAGAGGTTCTGGCTACGCCGAGGCTGCTAATTAGCACCCGCTTAGACGTTTCCTTCTCTGGAGTTCATCAAATTAAGATTGGATCATATCATATCGTTCGAGCACTAGTACTTGAAGGAGAAAATAATTGTATCAATTAATTGTTACTTTCGAGTGTCGTCCTTTGTACTGGATGGTGGCCGGCCTTTGCGATGAAATTGAAATCGCAAGGCCATATTTAAGGATCGGTCGATGTTCTAGCTAGCCATAGCTTCTATAGGAGAGTGCTGCGACTTTTGCTGTTTGCTGGGCTGTATCTTCTCGTCACATGGGTGGGAGATGTTTGTGGGGCATGCATGTCCTGCCTGCCCTTTCTGAGCCACGACCACGAGCAATGTCGATTGCCGTGTTCGCTTATATGATAAGCTTCCCAAGGGTTTGATTATCCAGTGTCCTCTGTCCTTTGCCTGCCGGCATGGCTGTGCCTCCTCCACACGCTTAGTTTTATAGATGGTTGCAGTAGTGGCCAGCAGTAGTTCATTGCCATTGCATTGGTCCCATGGAAACCTCAAAAGTTTAGCTCTAGTGGTGTCGTGTACTTGCTCTTGGACACGCGGTGCGCTTTGGCAAAGAGCTCTTTCTCAGTACACTAAATTTAATATGGACCGTTCACTTTTTTCGATCTAACCAATCAGATTAGCTAAAATTTATTTATACTTCCTTCGGTAGTAGAGTAGTATAAATATTCTTAACAAATCGATGACTAGATATAATTTTTACTACCAACTATATACTAGCAGTACAATGCATCGTAAAATTTCTCTTGGCAAAACCACATTTGAGCAGCAAAACCGCCTTCAAGCTAGGATCATCGATCTCAGGATGATCTCTAGAGATTGATCGACTCGAGCAGGAGAACATTGCTTCCAACAATAATGGAGAATGTATGAATGTAACTACGTTTTTACTGCGCAAAATCCTAGCGACCGAAAAGTTGGAAACTCTGTTTTGTGAAACCGAGCGAGCCATACGGTCATACCAGCAAAGATTGGCAGATTGCAGTTCAGAGAGTTTTGGCGTCGAGTTCAAAAAAAAAAAAAAAAAAAAAACAGAGAGAGCTTTGGCGTCGTGCAGTGCCTCACTGTCAGGTTCACCGTGGGCTGAGCGTATGTATGTGGTGGCTTCTATTAAATTTGCATATCGGTGGATCATACATGACGTGGAGTTCTTTTTTCCTAATTTCAGGTCAAAATCATTTACAAATCCAAATGGTATTTTTTATCATTTTTATTCCAAATTTAAGCTATTATGTATTTTACTTTGGAGTTCACAGGGAATCAAATCACTAGTTTTATTTTATTTTTTATTCTGAAATTCAATTTTAGGTTGGAATTCATATGCAATGCAACTACTATTTTTTATTTAATTTTTATTCCGAATTATTTTTATTCTAAATTTGCATATTGTTGTATTGTAGGCGCAACTCTTTTTATGCCGCGGAGATTTACATCATCCCTTATATGATACTCATTGTCTCAATGACATGTGGGCCCTAACCCCAGATATCAGTGACACATGTACGAATTTCCCCAAATTCCAGTAGCATATAAGGAATTAATCCTATATTGTACATGACATGGATTTTTTTTATATGATTTAGGTTGGAATCATCTAGAAGTCCAATTGATATTTCTCATTTCATTATTCCAAATTTGAGGTATTTTACTTTGGAGTTCATATGGAAATCAAATTGCCTGTTTTATTTTACTTTTTATTCCGAATTCCAATTTTAGGTTGGAAGTCGTATACAAATCCAGCTACTAATTTTCATTTAGTTTTTATTCCAATTTCAATTTTATTTGAAGTTTGTATGAAAATCAAATTATTACTTTTATATTACTTTTTGTTCTGAATTTTAGATATTTATTTATTGTAGTTTATATGGATTATTTCCTTTAATCTAGTATGTTATAACTTGGTTCCATCTATTGTACTTGAAATGGACTCTTTCGTTTAATCAAAGTTGTTATATCTCTTTTTTTCTTCGATTTACTGGGAATTTCTAGCCCTTGAGGGTGGCCTACCTTCTACCAAACACTTTCCATAAGGGAGGTGCCTGTATGCATCACTTTTTAAAAATTGTACAAATATTTAAGCATAAATAAAGGGTAGATGATGATTAGTTACGCGCTTCAAGATTTGTGCAACTTGTGTTAGGGTGATGCATAGAAACACTGCTCTTTCCTTAAACAGCTCCAAATTCTCGCACAAGTATAGATCTTTGAAGAAGCAAAAGCTAGGAGATCGATGAAGAATGAGAAAGAGAGCTCTAACAACACAAGCCTGAATAGCATGTGACAACGCGGTTAATAGACTTTGACATTTCCAACCCGAAATATGCCTGATGGTGTTCGGGGTTGGTTCCATTTCCTGATCTCAGAAATGCCAAGAAACAGCCGCGTTCAAACCCAAGCCATTCCTGAAGCGGATCGTCTGGCTTGCAAGAGCAAAATCACGGGCGTGCGGTTGGCCCAATAATCCGACAAGTAAACGACTTACTTTCCCCCTTCCCATCTCGTCGTCTTCCTTAGGAAGTTCATGGCGCACGTACGTGGCCAGGCAGCAGGGTTCAAATTTTCGCCGAATTTTCGCGAAATTTCGCCGAAATTTCGGATTTCGGACCCCCCCGAGTTCCATAATCCCGGTGAAATTAAAAAACCCTAAAAAAATTTTAAAAGTGCTACAGACTTATAATTTCGCGAAATTTCGTAAAATGGACCGAATCTCGGTTTTTTGACCGAAATTTGTCCAAAATTTGACCGGATTGGACCGGATTTGACCGGAGTTTGACCGGATTGGATTCCTCAGGTCATTTCCCATGTCTGACCAAAATTTCAAAATTTTTTGACATCGTTTGAAACATTTTCCGTTCTGTTGAATTTTACCGAGATTTCGGATTTTTGGACCGAAATTTCGGTTTTTTGGACGAAATTTCGGATTTCTCGGTTAAAAAAAAACCGGATTTGAATTTTGGTTTTTGAATTTCGTCCGGATTTTGTCCGAAATTTTCGAATCTCGGCGAAATTTCGGATTTCGGCCAGGTCCGAGATGGAGTCCGAAAACGAAATTTGAATCCTTGCCAGGCAGAACATGATGACGCTTCTCTCGAGTCTGCACGCCTGTGTTCGTCGCCGTTCCTTGCTTGCTCCTTGGCGCAATCATGGCTGTCGACGATCGATGATGACCCTGGCCGTGCGCTCACATATCGATGCCCTTCACAGAGATTAATTATGTAGAGCTTCTTGCCGCCCGTGTTGTTAGTGAGGTTCACTGTCGCCACCACCGGCAGCCCAGCGACAACCGGAACTTGTTCCCCACCGTCCCGCATCTCCCGCGATTTGACATGGCAGAGGCGTCGGTGGCCACAGCGTTGTCTTCTTCGATCACAGATGGCCGGACGGGAGCCTCAGAGCGGAAGAGAAAGATATGTCACCATCTGTACGGTGATGGGGCCACGGAATAAGAAGCGTTCGATGAGGATGGACGGTGGATTCCCGAGCAACTTTACACCTTGACTTGGCTCTTGTAAATCAGAGGACCTGCGTCCAGCCATTCCATGCAGGATGCAGCATTGGAGATTTTTAGGGGACAATAAAACTGAGCAGTCAGTACACAGTATGAACCTTTGTTATTTATGCATGCCTGTTGCAATTTAGTTGCAGGTAATGCAATAATAAAGCCAGGCCAGGGACTAAATATCACTAGGTCAGAAAAAAAATGTACGTTACAGTATTGAGCTAAACTACATGAATTAAAGGTACAAGGGAACCGATTGTCATCTGAAACGTCACTGATAAAAATTAAGATACACAGGTACACCAACAAATACCTCAGTTACATAACCATAGTTTCCGAAGATCATCGACAGGGATTCGGACAAACCGGATAAGTTTCTACAGTAATAGATCACGACGCGCACAGCACAATTAGCTTGTCCGATGTCAAACCATGGGGTGGTTAGATGATTCGAACAATGCCATCTCGTATCATTATCCTGTTAGCATCCTGCATCCTCTGAAAGCACAAGGAAATGGAATTTAATTCAGTCTATGTAAGTGTGAAGTTTCGGAAGAAAAAAATATATATTTCTGCAACAATCCTTAAGTAAAACCAGTTTTTTGTTTATACCTCCAAAATGAATTCAACTTGGCGTCTAGTGTAAGGTGCAGCTGCCTCTCTATTAACTGTTTGCTCAATTTCATCAATGGAAATTTGATCGATATGGTTTGCCAACACATGCTGACCAAGAATCGCCTCAAATGCTTCAATTCTGCATGTTATGAAATCACAAGGGAGGCAAAGAATCAGCTGCAAACAAGAAACCAAAGCTGAAGTTTCAAATTTTGCAAATTTAAGGTAGTGTAGAAACCTCTCTGCAGGAACATCCTGATTATTTGATGCATTGCCTGCATCCACATCCATTGGGTCGTTTCCAGCGCTGGGAGTAGAGAAAACATGTGAAACTTTATTTAATACAACTTGCCGGGATAATGAATTGTAGTGTTAAATAGCAGTCTTTTCAATTTGTAGCAAATCAGTTGATTGCGCTTTGGTGCATACTAAACCTTTGTAAAAATGGAGTTGATATCCTATCTTCTTACTGTACTAATGCCTCCATTTCACAATATCAGACTGGCGTGCGTACCAAGGAGACACATCATGTAAGTAATATTTAATGGAATTAGCTAATACTTGTCCTAATTACGTAGAGTAGTACTATGTCTCTCTAATAGGAGAAAGTACGATCCAATTCCATTTAATTTTACTTAAACTTTGTGCCTTCTAGGTACGAACGTCGCAATAATATTGTGAAAAAGAGGGAGTATATGTCAACGTAATTTTCTAATGTGCACCATTAGTTTCTTCAATTTTTGAGCTTTCAATGTCCAGTTCTTAATATTCATTTGCTTATGTTATGCCAATGGAGATGGATGCAGTTAAATTCTCTAATGAAATAAATGCCATTCTCAGGAGTGTAGTTAAATGGAGATGAGATTGTTTTCTGGGAAGAACGGAGAGAAGACTGGTTGAAGATTTAAAAGAAACAAAAATGCACATATTCCGTACTGTAATTGATGAAACAGTTCTTAAAGAAAATAGGCACTTATACACTATGCCAGTTCTTAGAGAAAATAGGCACTTATACACTATGCATAAAGTTGTAAGCTCACCTTCCATGCCCATCGACATTGCCACCGCTTGCACCTGCATCATAATCAGTTTGTTTTTTCGTCTCCATCTCTCTCTGTTCACGCTCTTCCATCTCAGTCAATTCCTTGTGGTATATTGCGAAATTCAGAACTTGCAATGCAGCCTCAACATCAGATTTTAGAACCTGCAACAGAAGATACCGGAATGAAATTAGATTTTCTGAAGGTACAATGTTTCCCATCTGCTATCCTTCAAAACAACGAATACAAACCGCTTTAGAAATAGAGCACTGACAGTAGAAATGTCTGATTCTCAGTCAAGTTTCAGGAGAAAGTATGCCTTAACAGGTGCTTTGGTTCATCTAGAGAGTTCTTGTTAAAGGTAAATTGCTTGAATAACTGGATTGAACAAACAAATCTAGTGCAGAGCGAAGTACCTCATGTCTCAATTTCATCTTGGCATGAGCAGTAGATAAACGAATTATTGTTTCCAATGTCCTCGCTGTGATTGGAAGTGTACCTCCACCAGACTATAAAACAGAAAGATGAGAAAACGATATTATAAACATATAACATTAACAAGAAAGCAAGGAGCCATGCTTAGAATGAACCTTTGCATTTGCACTACCATCCCTGAGCTCAGCATATGAAGTTGCAATATGATCAGATGCCTGTAGGAGCACAACAGTTTAAATGCTACATCTGAAGAGTGATCCTGCTACTATGGAACATGCGACAAAATTGTTCTTTTACAACGGAGAAAGATGTCAACAAAACACCGAAATACAGAAAGTGTTTTCAGGGGGAAAGGTACTATATCAGCTAATTGTCATTGTAACCAGAACTTGATAGTCATTGGTAGCTACTGTACTTAGTTGTACTCATTACCTCGTCGGTGAGCTTTGGCTGAATAAGATTTTTTGCATAATGAGTATATTTCTTCAGGAATTTGACAGTCAGCCTGTCCTGTTTGGCCTTCTTGCCTCTCCTTCTATCCTGCCCATGGAGCATTCTATCGTATTTAACAAAAATGGCTGCATTAGCATCACCATCTTCTTCTTCCGCATATCCTGTTTTATCAAGAGACCTTGTTCCTGCAATTTACAAGTTTGTTTTTTAGCAAAGCAGATAGAAATAACTGAAAAGGCCTGAAAATAAATCTCACTGTATTGTAAAACATAAAATTACCTCCATCATCAGTGCAATATCTATGCATTCGTGAAACATGTTCTGAAATTTGACGATCAATCTCAGGATCCATTTGATCAAGAACAATGAAAAGCAAATCAAAACGTGAGAGCAATGAATCCGGAAGCCCGATGTTCTTTGTTGGTGTCAATGAACGATCATACTGTCATGCAGCCAGAATTTATTATCAGAAACAACTTCTCCAGTAGAATACCATTAAGCAGCAAATAAAAGAAATTATAAGAGCTTACGGTTCCATATATTGGATTTGCTGCAGCAATTACACTACATCTCGCATTTAGCGAGGCATGTATTCCTGCCTTGGCAATTGTTACAGTTTGCTGTTCCATAACTTCATGTATAGCAACTCGGTCTTGATCATTCATCTTATGAAACTCATCAATGCAGACAACAGTACGGTATGCAAGAACCATGGCACCAGCCTCAAGCCTTCTTTCCCCTGACAACAGCCATTCGGTCAGAACTTCTACAGGAACTGAACAGAAGCGTATGAAACAGCTTTCAATAATTTGCCAGTTTCTTGATCAGAAGTAGCAGCAGCAGTCAACCCAACAGCAGATGAACCGCTACCAGTTGTTGAGATAGCTAAAGGGGCTATGTTCATGACAACTCTTAGGAGCTGAGATTTGGCAACTGAAGAATGTCCCACTATCATCATGTTTATATCTCTGTATACCAAAGATATACATACATTACAACTAATGAAATCATATAAGAGCAGCAATGATCCGAAGAATAAATACTAACCCTCTCAAGTGAGTTCCATTTTTCAGATTCTTCTCAACACCACCAAGCATTAATAGTACAACTGCCTTCTTTATCCAGAGATGGCCATATATAGATGGAGCAAGTGAGTTTCCCAGCAAGTCAAATGTGTCATTTCTCCTTGATATTTCTTTCATCCGCTTCAGATCTTCTCGAGTATAGACAGGTGCATTTGCCTCTTTGTTCATAAGTGAAACATTATTTGCAATAAGGACAGTCCTATAGGCACAATAATACTAAACCACATCAGATCACATAGAAATGAAAATATTACGCCAGCTTAAGTGAAGGTCATAGCTGAACTAACCTAAACACACCACTAACACTGCCCTTGCTTTTTCCTGGAAGAGCCTTGTATACACCGACAATTGAGACACGGTCACCTGGCTTGCAAGAATCTACAAGATCATCTTCTACAATAACATCCACAGTTCTTGGAAGCTGTCCAGGGGCAGAATTTTCAGGCACTTCTTGCATGGACAATGTCTGGTGGTCCTTGTATTCACACATCCCATACTCGGTGACTAATAAGTTACCATTTTCATCCTAAGCATTCCAGATTTAGCAGCATTACAAATACAATAGCAAAGAGTCTTCATTGAATGGAATTGAATAGAAAAAGAACATGAGAATGTACCCTTGTTGGATAAACCGAACCAGTAGGCAAGCCTACAAAAGATGTGATGTCCCTGTATTCACGCGAGAGAAAATTCCCAGTAGCAGGGCAATAGTGAACACTCTTAACAACCTTCGGCCTTACCAGTGAGCCTGAGTTTTTTAGATAAGCAAAATAACATTAGACCCAGTGGTGTAAAGGTGCTACATTAGAGATATCTTATATGTTCTTACAGTCAAATAGTAAAAAAAAAAATGACTTATGAGGTTGCTGGCACAGAGCAAGGACTTGATAGACCTAGTAAGCTATCAACTTAGTATGCCATATGCACAGCTTAATTGGCTACAAATAACACCACAAGTCTGCCATATGCACAGCTTAATTGGCTACAAATAACACCACAAGCCTGCCATATGCACAGCTTAATTGGCTACAATGACACCACAAGTCAAAAACTAGATGTCTAATTACCTAATCAAGTATGTGAGACAGCTTAACATTCTTATTCTAGTGCAATTTTTGTACTGTCTCGGGGCTAAATGGCTAGGGCTGGCAATGTTTTATCCCCTTCTTTTTGTTGCTTCCCTCTACCAAGACTTACCAACTGAACTAGGATAAATGTTTCCTTCACTAGCAAGAGTAATGCTAGAACTTAAGTGGAACTTCTTAGAAAATTCTTGGGCACTACTTAATACCAGATCAACCAATTAAATCACACAAAAAATACGGCATAAAAGACATATAACCAGAATATGATCAGGAGGAAGGGGTTCAATTACATTTCGTGACGATGCCCTCGACGCAGACCATGGTCCCGATGAAGGAGGACATGAGGTCCCTAGGCGTGACCCTGTGGAAGCCGAACGGCCCCGAGAATCCCACCAGCACGCGCTCCCCTTCTTTCAAGAACTTGGGATCCAGGTTCCTCGCCACCTCCGTCACCGCGTCGAATGCCGGTTGCATGTATTCCCCAGGGCTCCGTATCACCCTACAGACGCAAGGAATTGAAAAGTCGCGTCACCCAGGAATCAATCAGGAAAGGTCAGCAACGCACGAGCGGGGAAGGAAGGCGGCGGCTACCTGCGGGCTAGGTCGAGGTTGTGGTTGCGGAGGTCGTCCATGCCGATGGTGAGACGGTGACGCTTGTTCTGGACCATGTCGCGCACGGCCTGCATGTACACCCCCTTCCCGACCTGCGGGAGCAATGAAAAAAAAACGTTAGCCAGGAAGCCGGCGAAGGCGGCGGCGGCGGGGCGGGGCAAGGGACGACGGGGGTGGGCTTACGTCTTGGTCGAGGAAGTCGAGGAAGGCGCGCTTATGCGCTGCCATGGCCTCCTCGTTGACGTCCATGGCTGCCGCTTCGGGGATGGGACGCGCGAACGACGGAGGAGAGGAGTGGGGGTGCGCGCGGGAATGTGGCGGCGGGGGTCGCGTACTCGCGGGTTGGGGGGTGCTGGGGCGGGATGTTCAGATAAAATGCGGGGACGAAAGGGGCACGTTTTGGCGGGTGGAGGATGGCGGTGTGGCGGGAAGAGGGCGGTTTTCGCGCGCTCCGGGTTCCAGTCGACCACGTGACCATGTCCATGTGAGCTCCCGGGTTGAAACATGGGCCAGAGATAGAGATATGTAGCTGAATGGATTCCGTGTGTGGTGGGCTTGGGCCACGCCTATGCGACCGCTGATTTTTGGCAGCGGGTACGAGCCCATCGGCGACCAATTGCACCGTTCAGCCCAGTAAGTAGCGCGGCGCCGAACAATCGCGGTTTTTTTCCAACTTGCAAGGTGGCCTCCGTGCAGCGTGGTGATCCCCGCGTTCCCGCCGTGGCGCGGCGTTGCGCTTCCGACTCCGCTGGCGTTGTAAGGACGCCTGTGACGCCACCGGTTCGTATGGAGAGGAGGGAGCGAATGGCGAAGAGGCGGCGCGGTGAACGGGACATTGCGAGCCTGCGTGCTAGTGTTTAGCGTCGCTGGCCCAGCTTTGCCACGCGGCACGGTTCGGCTTTTGTCGGTGGTGAGTGGTGACTGGTGAGCATGGTTCAAAATCTCGTCGAAATTTCGGATCTCGGGTCCTCCCGAATTTCATAATCTCAACGAAATTAAAAAAATTCAAAGTGATACAGTAACCTGTAGTCTCGCCGAGATCTCGGTAAAGTTGACCGGATTAGATTTTTCGCGTCGTTTCCCATCTAGGATAGTCGGTAGATCATAATTCCTGTGAAATTGAAAAAACCCTAAAAAAATTCAAAATGTGACGGTGCGTAAAATCTCGTCGAGATCTCGGCATTTTGGACCGAAATTTCGTCTATATGAGCCGAAATCTCGGAAATCTCGTTTCAAAAATTACCGGATTCAAATTTTGCTTTTTAATTTCCATTCAGATTTTGTCCGAAATACCGAGATTTCACCGAAATTTTGTCTTTCGGAGGACGCCGAGATGAAATTCGAAAACGAAAATTCAAACCCTGCTGGTGAGCACTGAGCTTGGACATTGGAATTATTTGCTCTGACCGCAATCTCGGAAGTGAATCATGATCCAATGATCCCTTTGCTTCAACGCTCGTGGGACAGAGTTTAGGGGGTTTCTTTTAAAATTGACATGATTTAATATAAGATTATTTTATTTATCATTTAAATCTCTACTAATATAAAAGGATCTTAATTCCATCCCATCTAAACCCAAAAAAACCGGATATCTTTCTCTTTACTAATCTACCTGAACCGCTCCAATCCCCCGCGTCTTCCATCTCAAACCACCTTGACCCCCGCAATTCGCTAACGAACTAAGGGCGCCGGCGCCGCCGCTTGAGTGCACATCTCAGTTGGCATCTCCGGCGCCGCTGCTCAAGGATACCATCGGCGGCCTCGACCGCGACCCCTTCGTCGCCCTCCTCGTGAGGCTCATCGGCGAGTCCCAGTGCTTGGCTGAGCTCATGCAGTCTGGCTAAGCTGAGAAGGCAACCAAACAGTCCATAATACATACCATATCACGCCAAAATTGTGGCCAAAACTGGGTGTAGCTCTGCTAAATATCAACTTTTGTTCATAGCACTAACTAATTACACAGGTACCGACGATTATTCCGACGAGCTACGCCCACTTTTCTGGAACTGGAAAGATAACTACACAACCTTAGCGCAGAGGCTGCCATGAGCGCAGGAGGCCTGGTCCTGCCTCTTCCTATGCTTCTGCTTCGCAAGAAGCAACGCGTACACGACGAACCGTAGCTTCCTCCTCCTGGGGTGGAACTGCTTGCGAGACGCGCCGTCATGATCTATCCTCAGGGGAGAGTACACTTCGTACTTCTGGCCCAGGATCTGCCCGAGCGAGACCATCTTCTTCGCGTTATTTGCGCTCTTTCCGGCTTCAAACGCGCGGTCCAGCTTCATGCTCAGAATCTGTCCGATGGACATTGTCTTTGTGTTCTTCGGCACAGTGGTCACCAAGTTCAGGCCGTTCACATCATATATCCCGGAGCCTGCCTTCCGGGGTGTGGTTGCTGAGTTCTTGAATTTTACGGAATTATTATTGATCGGTCGCCACTTCTGGATTATTTGCTCTGACCGCAGTCTCCGAAGTGTATCTTCGGCTGTAACCTTAGCTTTGTTTGCAGTCTCCTCCCTCTTTAGGGCCTCATCCAGAGCTTTCCTGCTGGTCTCAACAGCTGCCATTGCTTCCTCTACTCTTTCCAAAAGTTCTAGCTTACATTGGTTTGCTTGGTCTAGCTCTTGCATTGACGCATCGATTTTCTTCCCAGAGGTATCGTCTGCTTCTCGTGCTTTGTGCACAAGTTTAGGGTGTTCTTCAACAGAAAGTGTGACATCGGATGTAGCAGTGGCCAGTTCCTGCCCGTTGCTTAGGTTTTTCCTCTCTGCAAGAGCGAGAGCTTCTCCCCGCCTTGAGGCTTCCTTCAACTTTTCAGCCATGACGATCCTGAATTGCAGGGTCTTCGTCGTAGACCTCGTGTGCTCAATTGTGGCAGTTAATTCGCCGATCTCGTATCTCAAATCCTCAGCCATCTTCTTGTGTTTCTCTTTCTCAGAATTCAACTGTTTCATCTGCAACCATATATCAGAAGGTTCAATGGTATGTTTTGGGGCTTTTGTTGCTTGTAGCTGTGCAACAGTTTTGCTCAAATCCTCTTCCAATGATGAAGCCTTCCCTATGTTCAAGTGTAACCTTTCACGGGTTTTCTCAAGTGATGCTTTCTCTTCCTCTATCTGGCTCTTAAACATCTTGACAGTATCCATGTTCAGGAATGCTTTTGCCTGATTCAGCTTTATCAATGTGGTTAGTGGGGACTGTTTGCTTTTTGTGCTCTGGATCGATGGCTTGCTATGTTCACTGAACTTTTGTTCAATATCTGGAAGTGGGTGTACCTTCATGGTATCAGCGTAACCTTTTGAAGAATGTGCGCCCTCTGCTGTCACCTTCTCTATTTGTAACTTCAAGTCATCAATAATCTGCTTCGTTGATTGTAATTGTTTCAAAACCTTAAATGTTTCCTTTTCCTTAACAAAGAGTTCCATCTCGAGCTTCACGGTTTGTTCCTCAACTTTCATCAGTTCTACCTCCTGAAAGAAATGACATCCCAGAAAACAAAATGAATTTATATATTCTGACAACAGACAGAGATGTATATCAGGATTCAGGAACAGAACTTTTTAGCGGAAAGCAACAAGTGCGTAAGAGAATAAGAACAATTTCTTCGAGGAAATATGTTCAAAGAATCTAAAAGAAACTGAATATGTGATGTGAAAATGCAGATGAAAAACCTTCTTTTTGAAGGGATATAGAAGGCAATAACCAACCAAACAGCACGAAGGCAAAATGAGCCTTTGTAAAGATATTCGTGCTGAAGACCACTGTTTGTGCCAGCCAAATACAAGCATGTCACCAAAATTTTCATACACCAAATTGTCCTCACTATGCAACTTATTGGAACATAGTAGTATCCTTGGGAGAAGAACAATGCCTATACGTACAGCGAAAGATTGTCAAGGACACTAGCACAGTACCGCTCAGTAATGCAGTAGCGCACCCATCTCGCTGCTAATGCTCTGTATCTGTTAATGTTGTTCTGTCGCCAACAACACATCCTGCACTTAATTCTCAATTACTTCCACACCAGTACCAAACTATCAATAACATGTTCATAGTATTGATTCGCAACATACATTCAGATGCTGCTACTCAACAATGAGCTTTCTCTCATCAATTTCTCAGGACACAAGTAATACTTTTGTAACAGGTTATGGACAGGGACGGTGAGAGGCTGTTTTACCGAATGCTCGTGACCCATCAACATCAGGATCTAATAGTGGGGATTTATTCCTAGCAATGTCGGGGCGAAGATGCTATCAACTGGTGCAAAATGCCATGATGTATTTGATTCCCTTCCACTCGAAATCGATCCCAAGTCCTCGCAATGCCGTGTCACGATCGACCACACCAACCACCGCTCGAGGAAATAAATTTTATGCATTGTATATCAGTACCTATGCAACACCGGATTGACGCTACATGTCCTCCTTCCTCAATCTCTAAGCAGCCAGCTTGGGAGACGAAACGTTAGGCTCTATAAATTGAGGAAGCAGGACACATATCGTCAATCCGCACGTTGTTACAGAGATTCTGATATACAACACCGTTAAATAGAATTTATTTCCCCGCTGGAACCACTCTACTGAAAAGGAAGCAAGTATCTCTGCGGTTGCGAAGGTCCTCCCCGAAATCCAACGCAAAACGTAACACCAGCTGAAGGAAACAAACATCGGAGACTGCAAATTCGATGGAATCATAGAATCACCCCACAATACGAATTCCTCCCTAATAATCCGTACAGCCAGGGCCAACCAGCAATAAGATCTCAAAATATATTGTTCAAGGAATGCGAAAGCGCTTCGAAAACAAAACGGAGAGAGAAAAAGTGGTGGCGACTGGCGAGCATTGCCACCATGGCGTGCGCAAAAGCCAAAGTCATTGCTTTGCATAAACTAGAAGAGATGTGGGCTGGTAGGCTCCGACTGACTGACCTCCGGCCGGAACTGGAGCAGCGGTGCCTGCGGCTGCTCCCACGGGGAGACAGCGCCGCCGCCGAACAGATCGACGGCCTGCCGCACGGACTCGAACGGGGACGACGTGTCCACCTCCCCGCGCCCCCGCATTGCCGCGGCCTTCGCCCGCGCGCCGCCGACCCCCGCGGCGGCGTGCCGCGCCACGACTTCCGCCATAGCGCCCTAGGTGTGTGAAGCGCGGAAGCAGAGGAGGCGGCCACGGAAGGGAGCGGGCGTACGAGGCCCGTGAACCCTGCGGTTCTTTGGCTCGCTTTGTCCGAAGCGTGCGTGCTTCAGCTTTTAGCGCGGCGCGGGGAACCGTAAACTAGTACTCGCAGTCTCCTACAGTCCTACTAGACTACTAATACTACTCCTGTGTTAGTGCGCGAGTAAATACGGCAGTGAGCCGGGGATGCAAAGGTGGTTGCGCGGACCGCCGCAAGGGAATGACTATACGCCAGCTAAGGCCGGCCTTGTGTGGCGCCTACTCTGCACAAAATTCGGATCTTCCGTCGAGGACGAACCTAGCTGTTTCTACTAGAATCTGGGAGAAACCCAGCCAAACGGGCTAAAACTCGGAACGATTCTCCTCGGAACGTTTCTTCTTTTTTCACATCGTGATTGAATCATCCTCAACCTCGTTTCACTAGTTTCTACTAGAATCTGGAACCGTACCAAACGGTTTGCAGAAAGTGATTCTGATTCTACCTGAAACGTTTCTACCAAGAATCTGGAACCGTTTATGTTTCTATTAGAATTTGAAACCGTACCAAACGGGGCCTAGATTTAAAATATTAATAGTAGATAAAATAAAATAACTTCAAATGTAGCTGTTTTTACAACTGTTGGATGTTTCACGTTTATTTGCCATTTTATCAATATTTTGTACATTTCGAGCTCACCCTGCATCTGAAATGACACTTTTGTCCCTCTTACTTCTACCTCTTCATCTTGTTTTCTTCTTGGACTTGGGCTATGGCCGCGGCCCCTCCAACTCCTTTATTCCATCTCGCTATGTTCTTGATGGTGACTTCTTCCTCGCCTCCGCCCAGGCCCGACTACTCAATTCAATTTTCACACGACCACCTTTTCCTTCCCCTTGGGTATATCCCTTTCTTTTTCTGTGATGCTGCTCTTCCCATCGACGATAGGCGGGCATTGTGAATTTATCGCTTGTGCACATGTATGTCGCGGAGGGACACCGTGGGGCTCGTAACCTGGTCGGCAAGCGCGGGTCGAGCTAGTCGGGCCCGACTTGATGGGAGGTGAGCTCCGAGAAGCGGGTCTAAAGGTTGTGCCACCAGCAAGAGAGGAGGGTGCTGTGCGTGACGCTGTGGCACAGCTGAGGCGAGTGAGGACATGGAGGACAACGAAGGTGGTGTCGGGATGGCTGAGGAATAGCAGGTTTGGCAAAGGAGGACGTCGAGAGAGGGAGAAGGAGCTGCTCGCTTGAAGGCAGGGTTCACAAAATCGACGATTTTTGTGCGATTTTCGCCCGTATCGTTAGGGTTCGATATCAAAAACTGATCGATAAATCGGTTCGGTTCAAAAAAAAATTCAAGAATTCGAAAAATTTTACGTGTCAAAAACCGGTGGAAATTGGTCGATTTTCGTCAAAAATCGCTGTTAGAAGATAAACATTCTATAGTTATCCTTTCTATAGATAGGAGATTATTTCTATAGTTAGTTATCCCCTCAATTATATGTTTCCTTTGTAAACGATTCAGCCGCGATTTGCTGGTTATATTAACAAAGCTATGTGGCCTCTAACGAGGTGAGAACGCTTCTACTATCGCTCATGGTATCAGAGCCTCCTCCTCAAAAATCGCATCTACCCAACCATCCATGAGTTCCTCTTCCTCTTTCTCATCAGGGTTGGCTGCAGTCTCGCCGTTCGGCCAACCTGTGACGGAGAAGCTCGGTAAAGGCAACTATCTCCTGTGGAAGGCACAAGTTCTACCTGCAGTTCGAGGAGCCCAACTCACCGGGTTTCTAGATGGCACTGCTGCCGCACCACCGCAGGAGATCGATGCCAAGGATGGAGAAAAAGTGGTGACGAGTACCCGTACCATGGGTACCCCATCACCGGAACACGAATCTGGTGACCCATCATGCGCGAAGGCCCAAGATCGCCGAAAGGCACTTCTGGCCGAGATCGAACCCGACCTATGCAGACCGACCCTGGACGGTCGGCGGACTCCTATCCGGCGGTCGGCGGGCTCGGCGACCTAGTATTGAAGCTCACGGCCGGCAAGCTCCACCGTAGCGAGCCAAGAGGGGCCCACACCGGTGTCGACAATGCCTTGTGCGCGGCGTCCCCTGGCGTCCGTCTGCGCACGGCTCCTTCCCAAGACTGCCGAGGAGCCACCAAAGAAGTCAAGCCCCGTCCCATCGCCTGGCACACCGCAGAAGAATACGCCCACTCCCGAGGCCAAGGCAAAGTCAAGCGCCATTAAAGCCACCGAGGCTGACAGGAGCACCACGCAATACGCCATCCAGACAGCACTACTCAAGACTACTCATCACAGAACCACCAACCCTGCCTCGGGACAGGCAGGGGTCGATCGGACAAGACAGAAACCAGACTTCAAGACGCGCAGGTCCCCTTCCTCGTGGTTTTCCCGAACTCCCATGTAACCTGCCTCCTCCGTCTATATAAGGAGAGGCAGGGCCCGAGGGGGAGGGGGCGATGGAAAAAACAGTCTTCTAGGTAGTCACAACTCCCTAGCGAAAACACCAGGGGATCGGTCGGCCGACTCCCTGCCTCGCTTGTACTCCTCTTGTTCATCGCCCTAAGATCAATACACCCATACCGAGCGAACTGGAGTAGGGACGTTCAGCCCGAACCAGTATACACCATCTGACTCCTTGAGTCGACCATTCGGGGAGAGGGAGCGCGCGACCCCATCCGACCACAAATTCGTATTGCCGGTGCACGAAACACCGACAAGTGGTCAAGGTACCAAATCCAGCGTACGCCCAATGGTTAGCCACGGATCAACAGGTCCTGAGCTACTTGATGTCATCCCTCTCAAGGGAGATATTGACACAAGTTGTGTCATTAACATCGGCGACGCAACTGTGGAGAGCACTTGAAGAGATGCTGTCCACAAGAACACAGGCACGAGCGGTGAACACACGCATCGCACTTGCCACAACACAAAAAGGTAACATGTCAGTTACAGATTATATTGCTAAGATGAAATCTCTAGGAGATGAGATAGCAGCGGCCGGAACACCTCCAAGTGAAGAAGAGATGGTGTCCTACATCCTTGCGGGCCTCGATGCTGAGTATGATCCAGTTGTCTCAGCCGTGGTCGCACGGGTGGAACCAATCACTATTGCTGAACTCTACTCTCAGCTTCTTGGCTTTGAGGGCAGAGTTGATCGCCGACAAGGAGCAACGCAGTTTGCAGCCAACATAGCATCTCGAGGGCGCGGCTTCAGTCCTCGTGGACGAGGCAACAGTGGAGGTCGTGGCCGTGGCAATTTTCGCGGTCGTGGAGGACGAACTGCATCTGGAGGCGGCCGCGGAGGTGAGCGTCCCACATGCCAATTGTGCAACAAGGTGGGACACACTGTTTCCTCCTGTTGGCACAGGTTTGATCCAGATTTTGTTCCACAAGAAAAGCATGCCGCTGCAGCAACATACTCCTATGGAGTAGACACAAATTGGTACACCGACACCGGAGCTACAGATCACATCACAAGTGAGCTGAATAAACTCAGCATGCATGACAAATACAGTGGTGAAGAACAGATTCATGCTGCGAATGGTGCAGGTATGGATATTAGCCATATTGGTCATACTCAAATTCATACCCCTAAACGTGATCTTTATCTTAAAAATGTCCTTCATGTCCCTCAAGCAAAAAAGAATCTAGTGTCTGTTCATCGTTTTGCTTCTGACAATAACACATTCTTTGAATTTCATCCCAATTATTTTTTGATCAAGGATCGGGTAACGAAGAGAGTTCTTCTTCAAGGCAGATGTAAGGATGGTCTCTATCCCTTACCAGCACCACCTCCTGCTCTAAATGGCTCCAGCAAACAAGTCTTTGGTGTTAGCAAACCCTCAAAAATAAGATGGCATAGCAGATTAGGCCATCCCTCAAGTGTCATTGTTCAGCATGTTATCAATAAGAATAAACTCTTGTGTTCTAGTGAACCCAATGAGTCGGTGTGTGATGCCTGTCAACAGGCAAAAAGTCATCTGCTTCCCTACCCAAAGTCTTCTAGTATTTTAGTTGCTCCTTTAGATCTTGTGTTTTCTGATGTTTGGGGTCCTGCTCCTGATTCTGTGGGCAGAAAAAAAATATTATGTGAGTTTCATTGATGATTATAGCAAGTTTACGTGGATCTATTTGATTAAACACAAGTCTGAAGTTCTTCAAAAATTCCAAGAGTTCCAAGTTCTTGTTGAAAGACTCCTAAATAGAAAAAATGTTGCTATGCAAACTGATTGGGGGGGAGAATATGAAAAATTAAACTCTTTCTTTCGAAAGATTGGCATCACACACCATGTGTCTTGTCCTCATGCTCATCAACAAAATGGTTCCATTGAACGAAAGCATCGTCACATCGTTGAAGTAGGGCTTGCTCTCCTTGCTCATGTTTCTATGCCTCTCAAATTTTGGGATGAAGCCTTTCTTACGGCCACCTATCTTATAAACCGTATTCCTAGCAAAGTTATTCAGTATTCCACTCCTTTCGAAAAACTTTTTCATGAACATCCAGATTACTCCTTACTCCGTGTTTTTGGATGCGCATGCTGGCCCAACCTTCGCCCTTATAGCACACGCAAGCTTGAGTTTAGATCGAAACAATGTGTGTTTCTTGGGTACAGCTCTCTTCACAAAGGATTTAAATGTCTTCATATCTCCACTGGTCGTGTCTACATTTCACGAGATGTTGTATTTGATGAAAATGTCTTTCCCTTTGCATCTCTTCATTCCAATACCGGAGCACGTCTCCGCTCTGAAATCCTTCTTTTTCCTCATTTATTACCACATTTTGATCAAGGGGGTGAATCATTGAGTGATCAAGTGACTAGTATTCATGATAATCCTGAAAATTCTGAGCCTAATGATCAAAATTTGGAAGAAGTTGGACCTCATTTGATGCAGGAAGCACAAGAAATGATAGCACCAACCGATGCCACAGAACACGAGGAGGATTTGGTGGCAGAAGAGTCAAGCGGGCCGGCACCGGAGCTGCTGACTGAATCATCACTAGGATCGGCACCGGCGTCAGGCTCTCCCGCGGCAACCATGTGGCAGTCGCCCACTGGAGACGACGGTAATGCATCGGGACCCTCTGCGGAAGGTGCATCAACCTCAAACCGACCAGTAACGAGGCTCCAAAATGGTATTCGTAAGCCTAAAAGTTTCACGGATGGACATATCAGGTATGGATGTTTAACAACTTCAGGAGAACCACAGTCTGTAGAAGAGGCAATGAGCAATAAAAACTGGAAAACTGCAATGAATAATGAATATAGTGCACTGCTTAAAAATAAAACATGGCATCTCGTACCTCCTGCGGCAGAAAAAAAATGTCATTGATTGCAAGTGGGTCTATAAAATTAAAAGAAGGGCAGATGGAATGGTTGACAGATATAAAGCTCGTCTGGTCGCAAAAGGATTTAAACAAAGGTATGGAATAGATTATGAAGACACTTTTAGTCCTGTTGTCAAGGCTGCAACTATTAGAACTGTATTATCTGTTGCTGTAAGTAAAGGATGGTGCCTCAGGCGGTTAGATGTGCAGAACGCGTTTCTTCATGGTGTTCTTGAGGAGGAAGTTATGAAACAACCACCTGGATATGAAGAGAAGAACAGACCACACTATTTGTGCAAATTGGATAAAGCTTTGTATGGGTTGAAACAAGCTCCCAGGGCTTGGTTTGCTAGGTTAAGCACGAAACTTCAGCAAATTGGGTTCTATTCTTCTAAAGCTGACACTTCTTTGTTTTTCTATCATAAAGGTTCAGTCAAAATATTTTTGTTGGTCTATGTTGATGATATTATTGTAGCCAGTTCTTCCCAGGGGGCGGTCACAACACTTCTTCAAGACCTTAACGACGAGTTTGCTTTGAAGGATCTAGGTGACTTGCACTATTTCCTTGGAATTGAAGTAAAAAGGACGCAAGATGGAATTATGCTGTCACAAGACAAGTATACATCAGATATTCTTAAAAGAGTGGGTATGGAGAATTGCAAACCGGTCTCAACTCCACTATCTACCTCAGAAAAGCTATCAGTTCAAAGAGGAGAAGTGTTGGGACCAGATGACTCAACGAAATACAGGAGTATTGTTGGAGCACTCCAGTACCTTACTCTAACTCGACCTGACATTGCATTCCCAGTGAACAAGGTCTGTCAATTTCTTCATGCGCCTACTTCAGATCATTGGACGACAGTAAAACGCATCTTGAGATATCTCAAACACACTTTTGGAACTGGTTTAAAAATTCAGAAGTCCATGTCCATGCTTGTTAGTGTATTTTCTGATGCTGATTGGGCAGGATGCGTTGATGATCGGCGTTCAACTAGTGGTTTTGCTGTCTTTTTGGGTTGTAATCTTGTGTCTTGGAGTGCCAGGAAACAGGCAACGGTGTCAAGATCTAGCAAAGGTCGAATATAAATCAATGGCTAATGCAACAGCGGAAGTTATTTGGATTCAATCCTTGCTGCGAGAATTGAAAATTGAAAGTCCAAGAGTAGCACAATTGTGGTGTGATAACCTCGGAGCAACATATCTTTCTGCCAATCCTATTTTCCATGCAAGAACGAAGCATATTGAAGTGGACTATCATTTTGTTAGAGAGAGAGAGTAGCTCAAAGACTTCTTGATGTGAAATTTGTTTCAACGGATGATCAGCTCGCTGATGGTTTCACCAAGGCTCTTTCTGTAAAAAAAATGATAGATTTTAGGCACAATCTAAACTTATGTAAGTTATGATTGAGGGGGGCTGTTAGAAGATAAACATTCTATAGTTATCCTTTCTATAGATAGGAGATTATTTCTATAGTTAGTTATCCCCTCAATTATATGTTTCCTTTGTAAACGATTCAGCCGCGATTTGCCGGTTATATTAACAAAGCTATGCGGCCTCTAACGAGGTGAGAACGCTTCTACCATCGCACAATCGCTACAAAAGCCGACCGCACAAAAAAATCAACATGGCTGTCGATTTTCCACCGATAATCGTCGATTTTCCATATATCAAAAAAGGAATACAAATTTCAAGCGTGGTTACAATGGGAGTGTGAAATATGCCCTTTCGACGTATCCACGGTCAGAGATACAACTATTTTTACAATTACATTCGAAAGAGGATCAAACTTACCAAAAAACACACACACACACACAAGTAGAAAAATGACTACGATGGCTCCATGGATAACGAGTCACAACATTTTTCGGTCAAAACAAGTTGATTGAAATCTCAGTGATTTCGGTTGAAATCTCGAATTTTCTGGTTGGAAAAAACGAATTTAAATCTTGGTTTTTAGATTTTATCCGAATTTTATTTGAAATTTTGAGATCTTACCAAAAAAATTAAATTTTAACCACCACAAGATTTCTACCAAAACCAAAATTTAAACCTCGGATAGGATCCGTCCGTGCGCTGCATTCTAGTGCCGGTGCCGATGCACGTACGACGCCGTGCAGGCTGGTATGGTATAAATACGGAAATAACTACGTACGTTTTGCAGAACAGAGTGCTCACGCGTGGTATCACGGCGAGGGATGGAGACGCGGACCTCGTCTCGCTGTCCAACGTACGGGCGGGGCAATGAATACGTACGCAGCGCTCCCATGACGCTCCGTGTCATGGCGTCATGCTGCTCTGGTGAGGAGCTGCGTGCGTCCCTGTAATTGTGTCACAAGGGTGGCAGGGTGCGCTCGCGTCACGCCTGTCGTGGGTCTGTGGCTCTGCCATGAATGGGCCCATTGAAATTTGAATGGAGGCACGGAACCTACCGAGTGCAGTACATTACACGAGGCTAGAATTGAGTTTGGGCCTAAAGTGGCTCAAGGCTTGGAGATCAATTGGGTCTAAATTAAATGGCTCATCGGGCCTGTAGGTTCTCCAGCCATGTGGCGAGCATGCACCGAATAGAGCGACTACAATGGAATCCAAGGCAGACAGAACACGAGGATCTAAGGTGACCCGAAAATGAAATGATCGTAGTATCTTTTGAATGAATTCCCAATTCATAATCCGTTTGAATTGCCGTGCTTCTTACAATGAAATCTTTAAACTAAAATTGCACCTGCATGTATTTTTCGCTAAATAATAAAAATATACGTTCCGGTAGATAAAACCAAATGTTGCACGCATTATTCCCGAATCTTTCTTTCATTCATTCACGGATAATGTTCCGGTGCATGTCTTTTTGAATTGAGTTAAGAGGGAATAAGTTTGGTGGTGTTAAACGTTCCAATAGGTAAAATGGAAAGTTTCGCACATATAATTTTAATCTTCCACCGGTTCATTAAGGATGTTCCGCGCATTAAGTTATAAGCGGGGACATATCAGTATTCCATGTGTTTCGACAATGTTCTAGTGGCACAACTAGGTGAATCGATTACATGGCAGTAAAATCAAGGATTACCTAAGCAAATAAAAAATGTTACCTCATGTAATAAATAGTGGAAAGAATGAATAGTGGAAAGACCTGCTATAACATTTGGCAACAAGCTACGATCGATTAAATGAAAAGAAGAATAAAAAGGAAAGAAAACAAGTGCATGCGCATGAATGCACAATTCCCAGAAAGCAAATTTCGATCGATTGCTTTCGAGGAGTACATACGTCATGATACACAGCACACTTCGCTGATTAGTACTCGTACGACGGTACGAGATTCCCTTGATCAATAAGCACGCTTCGCATATTACTTTCTTCTATCTTTTTCTTTCTTTCTTTCTTTTTTGTATGGGAAGGCGACAGCAAATTTTGCCTGGGCCAGTCTGAGCGAATCGAGCAGAAGGCCCTGGATGGCGCGTTAGCAGGCCGTTTCCCAACACGGCCCACAGAGTGGCGGCAGTCGGCTATGCACAGCTCTCGCGGCGCGGATAGCATTTCAGCCCAGAAGGAATAGCGAGCATTCGAGGTGGGCCTCCCAATAATATGTTAAAAGAACCGGCAATTAGTCCCGGCCTATGTAACTCCCATATACTACAGCAACAAAATCACCGTAAATACTATACGCCGCTCGCGCAGCAAATAGACTCGAGCCACCCACCCCCACTGTGGGCCTGCGGCACCACGGCCCACTACCTCAGCGCACGACTGTCGATGCTGGCTGGCGCGTTTTGTCGGTGCTTACTTCATTCCTAAAACACGGTCATTCTATTTTCGAATTTTATTTTTATATTCATGTCATTCTATATTTTTAAGGTTATATTTTTTTCCCTTGTATATCTTTTCTTTTTAGCTATTTCAATATGAATTACTACTATGTATTAGAGTAAAACACATTATTTAAAAATAATAAGTAATCTAATGAAGAGATGCAATACAATCTTTTGTAGATATGTTTTAATGGAAATGTAATATACTAAATTACATCTATTTAGTAAAGACGGAGTATTACTTTTCTTCGTTTCCTTGTCCAGGCCGCGCCGACAGCGACTATGCTCGGGCGAGAGGGCGACCAAGGAGCACTGGAGCTGTGATTTCTTATTCACCCAAGGCCGTGGAGTGTGAATAATAGCCACGTACTTGTTCGGTAGTTGTGGGGATTCATCAAATGAACATTAATTTGTACGGGTGGGAATGAGCTAATTAAGCTACAGACTGATCTCATTTTCTAGGAAGCAACACCTATTGGCTATTGTATCACTATTGCAATTTGTTCTTCCTTTTTCTTCTTTTCATTTAGTTGTAGCCTTTTTTTGGCAGATGTTGTAGTAGGCAGGGGCGAAATTAGACATCGGGTCAACAGGGCCAGGCCCAAGGTCTAGCCCAAATACTAGTAGGTAAATTTGGATATGCATATGCAGTTCTCCACAAACCCTAGCCACTAGCCAGCCACCAGCCCTCCACTCCATAGACCAGAGAGGTAGAGACCACAGCCGTCGCCTGCCGGTCCGCTCTATCCCATCTCACACGACGCGCTGTCATCGCTCGCGGCATTCGGCGTCCGATTTTTTTTTTTTAATATTTATTTTTAATCTTTTTTTCAAAAAAATTAACGTAAAAAAATGTTACGAAAATGGGTTCCCTCGCCTGTATATGGGGCGATCGCCCCATATTCGGGTGATAGGAGCATGACTTAACGGCTAGAAGTAACTGATGCCACTGATCGCCCGAATGAAAGGGGAGGGGAGGTATAAAGGGTAGGTATTGCCCTTATATAGGGCGATCGTCCGAATGTGGGGTGATATGTCCTGCCCCCTAATGGCCATAGACGCCTAGCGGCGGTGTTTTTTTTGCATCTAGGTCCCCTATCACCCCATATCTGGGCGACGGGGGCCCATTTTCGTGAAAAAAATTTCTGTTGATTATTTTCGAAAAAAGATTTAAAATAAATATTAAATAAAAAATCCTTGGGTGTCCCACCCTGGAATTTTTTTTATTTAATATTTATTTTAAATCTTTTTTTCAAAAATAATCTAACGAACATAAAAATAGCAAAAATAGGTGCCCGTCACCCGAGTATGGGGCGATCGCTCCATACTGGGGCGACAGGGACCTAAATGCAGAAAAAAAAAATTAGCATTTTTTGCACTCAATCTTCAAATGAATAAAAAATGGTTCAAACGACGTCAAAAAATTTTGAAATTTTTTTTGGATGATCCTGATACATCACTAATATTCCCATAAAAATTTCAGACAATTATCAAGCATGAAGAATTTTTTAAAAATCAGAGACGGTCGCGAATATGAAGAGACTGTTAGATTTTTAAAAAATTCCTCATGCTTGATAATTGTCTGAAATTTTTATGGGAACATAAGTGATGTGTTAGGATCATTCAAAAAAAGTTTCAAAATTTTTCGACATTGTTTGAACTATTTTTTATTTATTTGAAGATAGAGTCCGAAAATCTTTGAAATTTTTGCATTTAGGTCCCTGTCGCCCCAGTATGGGGCGATCGCCCCATACTCGGGCGACAGGCACCCATTTTTGCTATTTTTATATTCGGTTGATTATTTTTGAAAAAAAGATTTAAAATAAATATTAAATAAAAAAAATTCTCCCACCCTGAGCCTTCGGCTGCCGTCCACCCGTCGCCTCTTTGCGGCCCGGCCCACGCCATCGAGTCCTCCGGCCCGCCGCGTCAAGGTATGGAGTAGTGTTGAGCACTTGTTTAGAAAGCGGATCACCAGCTTTTACAAATATAATCGCCAAATGGTACTTGTTGGTGTTGCAGCAATTTTATGGTCGATCTGGAAAGCTAGAAACCAAGCCTGTTTCCAAAACATCTTCCCAATTAATCCTACTTGTATGGTGTTTAATATTTGTTACTAGCTTGATTTGTGGACAATTCTCCTTAAACGTGCAGATCTCGAGTCCTTCCAACAGGGGAGCAAGGGTAAACATGATTCCTAATCTAGACTTGTCACTATTTTGTTTTTTCATTCTGTTGTAATCTAGACTTATTTTGATTGTTCAATATTTGTCAATTTTGCTATTGCATGCTAGAGTAGGAAGCTGGATGCGTGAATGGGAATTGGTTTGAATCAACAAGATCTTCATAACCATCGATCTGATGTAGGGTATGTCATGTGCTCCCCTAATCAAAGTCCTTAAGGCCATGTTTGGATGGGCTAAAGCTAATTATTAGTTAGCTAATGGCTAGAGCTAATTGTTAGCCAGCTAATAATTAATCCATCTAAAATTAGCCCAGGGCTGTTTGGATACATGGCTAATGGTTGGGCTAATTTCTTAGAAAAGTCATGTTTGCCCCTCATAACGGACTGGGGAGCGGACGCATGGGTGAGGAAGTGAGGATAAGGCCAACACGAGAGTATTTCAGACTTTTTCCAACGTGTTACCTGCTATTAGCCCAAATTAGCTCCCTCCTACCAACTAATGGACTAATTATTAGCTGAGGGGTTGGCTAAAAATTAGCCCACCTATTAGTCCTCCTGTTTGGATAGACTAGGACTAATTTTTAGCCAGCTAACAATTAGTCCAGGGATCCAAACATGGCCTAACTCATGATGCACTGATGTAGTGTAATTGGTTAAAGAAGTTGCTTCATATATTACAGATGTTTTCTGCCACCTTCCCTTAGTGACTTGATTTTTTCTTCCAAATCTCATATTTAATTCAAACAATTCTATGTAATGTTAAGTGGTGACTTACACAAATTTATACTGCTTTGCTGGTAGCCTCATTTAGTTATTGGATTTGTATACTGTAATACAAATATATGATGAAGAGGTCGAAGCCAATATCATCTTATTATCCGTAGTCTTTAACATTAATAATAATCGCTTATTTCTGACCCGAGGCAGTAGGTATTGCTTTTCCCTCGTGTCAAGCGGGCGTTAGCTGTTCAAGTCCGCATAGCTTCAGCCCATAAACTTAGCAGACGATATGATAGTATTGAGTTTTGCATATTTTCACCATTGTTTCATTAATATTATTATTTTTCTTAACTAATTAATTGTCTTGATTTGTTGCAATAATAATTTTAAATTATTTTACTAATAGTCTTGAATTGTTCTACGAGCATGTTTAATTTGTTTCACTAATATTTTTTATTTGTTCCGAACATTATTGACGAACGGTTAGAACATTGGAAACAACTGGTGGAACACTGACCTATATATTCTGCTTTAGAACTTAATGCTTAGACATTGTGGACCAATTGTTTCAACATCGAAACCAGACGTATCGAACATTTGATTTTACCTACTGGAACATTCGACATACTCAATTAATTTCTCCTATCAAATTCGAAATATATACTTTATGGAATATTGTCTATGAACCAATAGAACATTAGAAAGTAATTCATGGAACGTTTTGTTCTATCTATAGTGGAATATATGATATGCAAAATACATGCAAATACGATCTTGTTTTAAAGATCTCGTTTTGAAAATCACTGTGGTTCAAACGGATCGCGGATCGAACACTCAGTTTAAAAAAGATATACGCATTTAAATTTTGTAACAGCGAAAAAAAACTTTCTCGAATCGGATACCCGACTTGCATGGGCTCAACACATATGGTTGGCGGCAAGTTGTCAAGTGCCGCTCGGGTCGGCCCCATAAAATCACTTCACTCGTGCCTGCCGATGATTCTGTGCGACTCTTTGCTGCTGCGCACATGTGATGTGAGATCTGTGATCTGGTGGTGAAGAAGGCTCCAGGCCGTCGATCGTGAGCCAAAAATTCTGTTCCAAGTTGAAGGATCAGCAGGCTAATCGAGTCAGACCGAGACGTACGCTTCTTTGTATATTAGATATATATATGGATTATGAAGCGCAGTCTGACCACAACGCCGGTCGCTCACTGTTAAGCATATAATTAAGTATCTTCGAGATGTAAAGTGTGACCCATGCGTGGTTTTTTTAGGGCAAAATACAGCGGGAGCCTCGCTAGAAACGGAATAAGATTCTCGCAGCCGCCGACGGCGCCCGTGCATATTGTAGTCGGTGGTTAATTAGTGTTTACAAACCGCATCTGTTCTTCAAATCCAGCAGTAGTTATTCGCTACTATGTGGAACTTCATAAAAAAAATTTTTGGCTTGTCCTGCTTTCTTTTGGGTTATGAATTTATGAGAGCATGCAGGACGAGGCGGACCGTTGTTTCTTCAGGCTTTGGATCGCGGATGTGCTTTCAATGGTGCAGGCCAGGACGAGACGGAACGTTGCTTAGTGATGTTGAGGGCTTCGATCGTGCGCGAGTGCGTGGAGTATGCATGCATGTCTCAGCATTTCGACACTGGATTGGCACGCAGATTTCTTCATGCATGCACATGGCACAAACTTCTGCTGATAACTAAACAATATCATCGGGCGTGTTTGCCACAATTCACGCATCCCAGTCAAGTCCGCCCCTGCCATTTCATCTCAAGCCACCAAATGAGGAATTTTCTTTTCTTCTTTTTAAACCAAATTAATGATGACTTAATCGTGCAGATATAGATTAGGGATGGCAGGAGTGATAGAACATCCCTGTTCCCGAGGGAAGGAAAACCTCCCGTTTTCTGGCCCTGGCATCGATCGGGGGCCACTTCGCCTCGTTCTCCATTCCCGTTGGGGTATCGGATTCCCATAGGGAACCATACCCAATACCCTCCATGTCGTCGCTGGAACCACCACCCTCACCCCCCTCCCCAGGCGTCACCGACGGCCGGTGATTGCTGCGTCGATGCTGTGATGGTTAGAAAGAAGATACGAAGAAAGAAGATGACATATTCAATCATCCCAATCCAATCCATAATCAACTATCCCTAAATCGACAACTAAAATAAAGAGCTTACCTAGGGCTGCGGCACCGTCGTGGAGGCAGGACCGCAGGAGGTTGGAGGGGGGGGGTGCCGCCGCAAGGTGATGATGGGAGGGGTGCCATGGAGAGAAGTGGCGTCGGCAGTGTAGTGGCGCACGACGATAAGGCGGTGCCGCGGTGGGCGTGGGCACATAGCGTGCCTGCCCGACCGAGAAGTCGGGCGTCAGGGGCGTGTTAGGGCGTCGGGCCAGGCGATGACGACAAGGAGAAGGGAAGGAGGTGTACAACGAGGCAGGAGTCTAGGCCATCGGGGCATTAGGCCGAATGGCGGCGATGAGGAGGAGGGGAGGAGGCAGCGGGAATGGGATTTCGGTGGGCAAGGGAGGCTGAGCGATAGGATAGAGTTAGTACTTAGGAAACATGGATAAGGAGTGATGGAATATCTCTGTACCCGTTTTTCTCGATGGGAACAATTTTTTCCCTTAGAAATCCTATCGGGGAAAACTCCTCTATACCCACCCCTAATCACGGTTCATATTATCGTCGATAATCACCCTTATTGACGCGGCACGAAATGTTTTATCGATCGGCAAACCGAGAAAATTCAAAAAATTCAAAAAAAATTTATATGACGCAAATATCGCGATTATCGCCAAATATTGAGCGAAAAACGCTCAAAAAATCGACACACGAGGAAGTTCATTTGTCCGGCTGATTTTTCGAGGCAAATATCGCGATTATCGCCAAATATCGAGCGAAAATTGATGATTTTTATTTGTTTTTTCAAAAAAAATTAATTTTTGAAACTATGCGATTTTTAACGATTTTCGACCGATTTTTAGCTTATTTTTTTGCGATTATCGAAAAATCCAAAAATCTCGATAAATGGAACCCTGCCCGGCTGCCCCTAATTGGGGAATTCTCTGGTGGGAAATGAGGAATGAGGCCACTGCCATCCCTATAGATTGTATAGAATATAGACAGTGTCTTGCAGTACAAAACTGCTGGTTAAAGGTTCCTGCGCGCAGATCTAAATGGCTCGTGCATACTCGCGCACGGATTGGTCCACTTCTCCCTCGGCACGTGCCAGCATGTCATTCCCCGCAAGTGGGTAAGAAAAGGTGCGTAGCTTAAGTCGCAGGTGACCACCGAGCAAGATCCTGCGTATAAAACACGCCATTGGATCTCTCGAGTCCTTGGATGTATCTTTCGCGCTCCACTGTCCAACGAGTCAACGACTCATACACCCACCCACACCTCTTCCACTACCCTAGCTAGTGCACCAGCGGGAGTCGGGAGAGACAGCGAGCTCGAGATGCCTCCCGATGGCGCGGAGACGTCCAGCAAACCGCAGAGCCCGCTCCGCATCACGCACGACGGCGAGTTCTACGCGCGGCTGCTCACGAAGGAGAGTTCCCACGCCAACCCTTCCTTCCGCTACTACGGTGCCGGCCCCGGCGCCGTCCCCTTCTGCTGGGAGTCCCAACCGGGCACGCCCAAGGAGACCTCCTGCAGGATGCTAGCTTCCACCGTCGTCGTCCCGGCCATCACACCACCGCCGTCCTATCACCTGCGGTCCGCGCTGCACGGACACAGCGGCAGGCCGGGCGGTGGCGGCGGCAGGAGCAAGTACTGCGGCTACAAGCTCAAGTGGATCAAGATCGGCTTCATCGCCGCCGTCTTCCGCAGGCTCGGCCTCGGCATGTCCCGGGCGTCGTACTCCTCCTCCTCGTCGGCGGCGTCGGTACAGTCCTCCTCGTCCACCCGGTGGCTCTTCTCCGGCTCAAGCAGCGTGGAAGAAACTGCTGACCAGCAGCACTACTACGAGCCGGCGACGAAGGGAGTGCTCTGCCTCGGGGTCCGGCCGAGCCCGTGGATGGTGCAGTTCTGTGGCAGCCGGAGGGAGTTGGCCGACTGGGTTCACCGCTGGCCGTAGGCCGCCGGCCGGTCGCTTGTCAAGTGCAGCATACGTGCACCTACCAGTCCATGCAGTGGTTGGGCCGCCTTAATTAAAGCATATACTACTATACTATAAGAGATGATCGATCGTTTCGTTCCTGCGTAATGGCTGTTCGATCCAGTGTCTGTTGCTGTGTCTGATAGTGTGACAGTACAATATAAGTGCATGCATAATGCATTTGCATGGATAATTCGTTCTGGTTGTTTAGCATTGGTGTGGCTGACAAGCATATCGGCATTTTATCTTTGGAACGTTTGGCTGTGTTGTCTACTGGTGTGCGCAGGGGCGGACCCAACGGGTACCCATTATTACCTCTGCTTTTGGCTAGACCATGGGTACCCATTATTACCTTTTATAATCGAATGATCTAATTTATATTTAGTTCGTTTATCTCATATCGATATTGTTCCTATCAACACCTAAATTTTGACCTTGGACACATGTGTGGACTACGGAAAGTGCACATTGTCGATCACGACTAGAGCTGGCAGTTCATGTTTGTTGGAGTTTCAGTGTATGCGCGCGTGTGAAGTCTCACACTCCCAATATCGCCTCACCCGGGGGCGGAGCCAGCCCGTGGCCCAAGCCTTGGGCTGAGCCGCTAGCTGTTCTTAGGTTTGGGACGAAGGCAATTCATAACTCAAGCTAATTTATCTCAAAATATTTTGATCATATGCCTCGTGCTACAGACCGGGTGACCTGAGATCTGTCTCCGCCCATATATAGCCTCACCTGCTTTAATCTGGCATTTTGGGAGCGTTTTCAGGACTAACAACGGTCTTTATATCTCTGAATATTCCGTATTCATTTCTCGATACAGGGTGTGTGGCTAAGTTCAAAAACTTGGTCAAGCTATTTGCTGATGTTTGCTGATGTTATCTGCTCCAGAGGAGGCTAGAATGTCGAAACGCTGCTTTCCTCTTCTTTTTCTTTTATTTGTACGGTGCTGATCCCATCATCACGCAATAAATCCTGGTTTAAATGGTGCTCACACATCTTGGAGGGAGGGATTTAGTGATCGGTTCTACCAGTGAAATGATTATGATTAATTTGCAGCCTGCACAGTAGTACTCTTTTTTTTCTTTGTGACGTGCACAGCGGACTACTCCCTTTGTCCCACAAAGTGTACATTTCTAGTTTTTTTAAGACAAAATAGTGTGCAAGGTAAATGACTAATGTGACCCTCATTACTCCATGCATAAGCGTGCTGGTGTTTTGGTTTCCACCGGTACTTAAATGCACATGCATACATTTATAGCTCTGCATGCAGAAGATTGGTGGGATATTACTAAGCATGCAAAGGAGCCAAAAATTTTCAAATCTTAGAGTGGAGTTATGGGAATTAATAGGTTTTGGGTGGGCCCTACGGATTAAAGATGCACTCTTTGTGAGAAAAATTCTGAACACTAGAAATACATTTTTTGTGGGGCAGAGGGAGTAGTACTGTAACTTTTCACATGTCCGAAATCCTTCATTAATTTCTCAACCAGAAAAGACCATTAATACAACTAGGAGTAAATTGGTAAAATACTAGTTACATGCCCGTGCGTTGCTACGAAAAACAAAATTGATAACGAAAAATAAAGATTAAAAAATAAAAAAATTATTTCACAATATCAAACATCTATCTTTAACGCTTTGTTTCTTGCGAAAGCTGGCTAATTAAAGCAACGCTTCGTTTCTTGAGTAGGGCAATTAAGCAGGGCAATTAAGCGGCAATTAATGACGTGGGAAGAACGGACCACTGCCACCAAGTGCTGCTTTAGAATAGTAGAGATCATTTGGAGACGTCCACATTTATCATCGGACTTGAATGCAAAGATGCGAAGTAGTAATTCGCCTATCTGCATAGGCGAGGACTTATTTCCGTGTTACTTCATAAATGTAGGTCGTCGTTTCACACGGTCAAGTTTTAAATTTTGACTATTAATATACGTTAAAGTTATAGATTGTCTATATAAAAATAATATACTCTCTCCGTTTATTTTTATAAGTTTTATTTTTTAAATGATCTTGTTTACAAATATAAGGCTTACATATAGATTTAATGAGGCATTTCATTCTATACCCCTATTTATTATCTCTCAACCATATTTCCTCTGTCACACAAAGAGTGCATTTCTAATGTTCAAAATTTGTCCCACAAATAGTGCATCTTTAGTCTGTAGGGCCCAGCTGTAAGTGTATGCATGCTCATCTAAGTGCCTGTGGAAACCGAAGCACCAGTATGCTTATGTATGGAGTAATGAGGGTCACATTAGTCATTTACCTTGCACACTAATCTGCCTTAAAAAACCTAGAAATACACTCTTTGTGGGACAGAGGGAGTATACATTTATTCATTACCACCCACACAAAGTATATCTTTTATCTTCTAAGACAATTAAGTGAGGGTATCTAGGTCATTTTCTCTCATACCTTTCTTAATTTCAATGTAACCATAATTCTTGTGCAAAGTTAAAATACACATTATAAAAATGAACGGAGGGAGTATTGAGCAGTGCTTCTATGCTTTCCTTGCTAATACAAGCTGTATAAATTTTGAAACAAGTGGAAGAGTAAGTAATCATCATGTACTCTTTATTCATACTTTAATATTCATGTAGCTTTTAAAAATAAAAACATCACTACTACATAAATGCTTATATTAGATCCTTCATTACTAACCCTTCTAGCTATAAACCGTCAGTGATGATAATGGTACTCATGGCCAGAAGGTCTATTTTCGTAGTGCACCCAACAGGGGCAGGGAAATAACATATGTCTTCTATGTTTACCATAACATGCGAACCCTCGTCAGTAAAAAGAAGATCAGCGATGCAACTACGCTGGAAAAGGCCAATCTAGAGGTAATTCGAGAAAGCATATCTGACTTCTTGATGCGTGAGGTCATAGCTTCAAAAGGCACATTCCATGCTGCGTAATTTGTGAAACTTGAGCATTCTATTCGTTAATTGAATTTGTGAATTGAATTGCGTATTCGATTGATTAATATGGTATTTGAGTTAATTTTTGAAATGGGTGTGTAATATGTGATATATTAGTTAATATAACATTTGAGTTGATTTATGAAGTGATCGTGTAATCTGTGATGTGTAATTTGCTTGCGATATAATTTATGTGATATATTCTACTTGTGATGTGTGTAATCTTCTCATTTCGGAGGGCATGATTAGCATTTCCTGAGACTAGCCAATAAATAGAAAAATATTTAGCAGTAAAAACTAATATCACATACGGTTTTATATAACAAATTAACCATATTTGATGTATCACGTATCTCAGACGGTTCTAGTAAAGAACCGTCTGTACTGTGGGACACATCACATATGGTACTAGTAATGTTTGTGATATGTCCCACAGTACAGATGGTTCTTTACCGGAACCGCCTGTGATGTGTGCCACAAAACAGTTCTATACTAGAACTGTATGTGATGTGAGTTTCACTGATGGTTCAAGAATTGTCTGTGATACATCGTTGTCATCACTGACACATGTATACGGATGGGAAAATTCGTCACACGACACTCAATTCGTGTATGACATGTAGGACCATATGTGTGTATGACTATGGGCCAGAGTGTCAAGTATTGAAATGTGAATTTCACAGTGTCATCTGTGTGAATGCCTCGTATATGGACGGTTCACAAAATCGTCTGTAATCACCTTTTAGAACCGTCTGTAATGACCTTATCTTTAGTAGTGCATATAAGCACCTCTCATATGTATTTATTATTTTTATAATATATTATGATAATAAAATTATGATCAAAGTCTTGCGTTAGATACCATAAAAAAAACGATCTATATATAAATTAGAGAGTGATAGTATAACTACAGTCCCGCTCCACTTTTTTTCGGAATGATCAAGCACTATGGGTGTGTTTGGTTACCTGCACCATCCTAGCTTGTTTCGTATGAGCCATCCAGGCTAGCCTTAGCCTGACTGAGTGGATGCAAGTTAAGTTGTTTGGTTGCTTGTTTGTGCATCTCATGGGTCTGCATTAGAGAGAAGTCTAATTTCTGTGTTTTCTCTATCCTGTATGAGTGGGTGCATTTGCATCCACCTAGCCAGGATGAACAGGAAACCAAACATGCGTCTAATAGATACAGTTGCATCCACTTATGCGATTCAGGCACCATGCAGACAGCCAAACACACCTTATGCGAATTATTGGAACTAGGCGATCGATATTGCACCTTCTCCTTGTACAAAACCAAGACCATTATTAGCATCAACATCTTTAACAGCGGGGCTAGATGATTGCCATTGGCTCTAAGAAAAGGGTCATGGAGTACTGTACAATTCCTGCAACCAACTGCTTACGTACTGTCATTGACAGTACCAACAGCAATGCTATTGCTAGCTACAGCTATCACTGTACAATATCGATAACATGAGAGTCCTCAATTTACTAGCTACGAGTACTGATTATACACATTTTTTTTCGAGGAAGTACTGATATATATACTTGTGAATATACGAGCATCGATCGATCGATACCAAGTGTGCCAGCTATAAAATAATGGGATGTATTAAAGGGCTATTTAAAACGCAAGAATTTTATAAATTTTTTTTGCTTTAATTTTCCATAAAAGCGTTCAATTGTTATAGGAATCAAGAACGTTCAGAAACGAGACCTTAGTCTCTGTATGTTTGATCCAACGTACAGATTCGCTAGCAACGATCTATAGAAACTTGTGTGCAGACGGATTCAGATACAATGTCGCAATAGTATTTCCCCGTGTGGGCAGGTACAGTTGGCTGTACTGACTAGTTCACTCAGAAACTTGAACATGTGCAATATACTTTAGCACTCTCCCATGTCTAGGTTCCACGAGGTATAAAACGTGAACTCGAAGTGGGTCATAATTATTACTTCTTAATATTTGGATGGGCATATTTTAAATTTAGGATATCTTGGCTCTGATACTACATTAAATTTTATGTACCAAACGCTCAAAAGCTTATTTTACCTAAAAGCCTAAACTGATAAGAAAATATGGGCAATATACTTCAACAAAGAGGCAACACATCGCCTTGGCTAGCTAACGGTCGACAAGATAGAATTAAGGGATAATTTTATATTATACCACTTCAAATATTTTTCTTTAGAGAATACTATTCCAAAGATGTTTGAATTCATAAAATACTATTTGTCCTCGTTTCCCCATTTTAATTCATTTTTTACCTTTTGCCTCGAGTGAAAAGACATTTTTGCCCCCATTCGCAGTGCCTAAGCTCGGAATGGTGCGACCCAACTAGCTCAACATAGATCATGTCTAGATCTGACATTATGCATATCAGTATATGGATATGGCAACTCCGGTGCACTCGATCAGCTCAGTATAGCCGCCGGTTTCTTAATTGCAGTATATATACTCGATCAGCTCAGTATACTCCGGTGCCTATCGAGCGCGCGCGCCTGCCTGAACCTGGGCTGGGTGGGAGGGTGACCAAGTTGACCTTTCTCTCGCGACAATCCTCCACGTACGTACGGTCCCCTTTGGTACTTTCAAATACAAGTACATGGTCCAGCTCTCTCCTACCGGACGGTTCCTGGCCGACGCAGCGGCAGCATCCTACCAGCAAGACACGCGCAACGCAAGCGTACTCGTAGGAGGCTAGGAGCAGTGTGGCGCTGCATGCTCATTACGACTAGCTAGCTAGCTAGTACTCGTAGCTTGCAACAATGCCGCTTTATCTCTCTTGGTTGGTAAGCAATCCTTGTACCTACGCGCCCCCCGATGCTATTAACGAGCATCGGATCAAGCAACCGATCGAGCTAGCTAGCGGGGATACCGATCGATCGGTGGTGCACTGCAATTAAGAAACCGGCGACTTGATTGCTCGCGCGCTCCGAGCCTCATTTGCGAAACTGCGCCTCTTGTGCCGCTCCCTGACCAGCCAAACTGACATAATTGCAGTAGCTTGCTGTGCAAGTGTACATGAGAGCTGCTAGTTTGGTGAGCTAATTTTCCTTTGCAGCATCCAGCAAACAAGGTTATGGATAGACCTTTCAATTACGAGTATTACGGTACACCCCTGTCAGAATAACAAGACAAGGAAATATATATATGGTACTATAATATTGATCTTGGCATGCACAATCGGCCAAGTCAGAAACCGACATGAATAATATTCCTATATTATGTTAATCTAGACGGAAAAAGTCCGCGCTGCTTCACGAAACTCTGTGGCTCTGTCTGTCGCATGCACTTTTGGTCACCTTACAATGCACATTGCATTCTATGCGATAGGTAGCGTGAGGTTTGGTAGTTGTACTAAGCTAGCGTATTGTCCCCTGCCTCACATGCATGCGATAAAGGTTTAAAATCTCGCCGAAATTTCGGCGAAATATCGGATCTCGGAACCCTTCGAGATTCATAATCTCGGTGAAATTAAAAAAACTCTAAAAAAAATTAATGTGCTACAATAACCTATAATTTGACCGAGATCTCGGTGAATTTAACCGAGATCTCGGCAAATTTGACCAAGATTTGATCGGATTGGATTCTTCGCATCGTTTCCTATGTGGGACAGTTGGTATATCATAATTCCGGAGAAATTGAAAAAACCCTAAAAAAATTCAAAATGTGACAGTGCGTAAAATTTTGCCGAGATCTCGGTGAATTTGACCGAAATCTTGGCAAATTTGGCCGAGGTTTGACTAAAATTTGACCGGATTTAACTGGATTCAAATTTTGATTTTTGTATTTCGTTCGGATTTCTTTCGAAACAACGAGATCTTGACGAAGTTTCGGATTTCGGTAGGTGATGAGATAACCACCGCTTTTTTTTTATGTTCTTTCAACTTTTTATGTGGATGTGGGTGTAAATGACATGACAGGTACGTAGAGGTTTTGAGCTGGCCACCTTAATTTCTACTGCTTTACTTATACGCTGCATTACAGAGTAGTAGTAGTAGTAGTACAGTGCATTCATCGTGAAGATCAGATCTACTTCCAACTCCCAACGATCCAGAGGATTGCATTTGGATGTTGGTCCTGCTTGCTTAGCGTAATACCAGAGCTCAAAGCTGCAGATCCAACTGTACGGGCTACAGTAATTCACTAATCTTTGGACAAGAAATCCGTGATGTATTTGGGCCGAGTACGATGCCATGTCTGTTTTTGTTACTCCCAAGAAGACAGTGATTGTTTGGACTGGCCTGGATCTTCGGCTAATGGGCCTTACTCATCGTGCGACCGCCAGACAGAGCGCCAGCATAAGAAACTTGGGCTAGACCATCATAAAGAGAGAACTCAAAACGAAAAAAAAATAAATATGAAAAGGTGGACCAAAACTGAGCCGTAATGTAGGGCCCATGACAAGGCCGGACCGAAAATTCTGTTCCTTTATTTTGCCAACCAACGGGAAAATATTTCTTCCGCTCAGAAACGAAATATTTCTACTGTAAAGTGCATAAGTTAGCAAAGATAGCCTTGCAATGCATACTTAAATCCTTAATAATATTGTGCACTATCTTAATTTGATACCACTAGGTTCTCTGCTTCATTCTTTCCAGGCTCCAGCACGCCTCTACCCAACCAAGCCATATATATGTATGTATCATACAATTCAACTACTATGTAGGGGCACTTGCATGACGTGTCCATGGACGCATGCACCCTCGCAGGTGTACATCTTGATCTACACCCCATAGACAAATCCAAATATCTCAGCAGCCTCACCGGCCAACGTCACGCACACTGCATGGCACGGAAGCACAGCTAAGGGGCTAGCCGCACTCTTCCATGCATGGCTGTCCCATGCAAAAGCAGCAAAGAAAAATCTATCGATTCGATGCACCACGCATGCATGTGCCGGGCATCATGCACGCATGTTTCGCTCTTTATCACCACCTAAGGCAACGTACCAGATCGCATCATTACATGTTCATATCCCCTTGCCCCCCTTCGCTACTGCAAGTACGTACCTGGTTTTGTACCTAGCCTAACTAGCTTTAGTACGTACCGACCGATCGACCTGACCCAGTTTATCACAATGTGTTAAGAGATTAGAAGGCTCTGATTGCGTGCGTGTTACCATGTGCGGTGCTCGCAAGACAGGCAAAAAGTTGCATAAACTTGAAGGAATTGGGCAGACAGCACATCAGGCTGCAAAGGGCGCCACTTTGACCACCCCCGAATGAAAAGCTCTGATCAGCGCAGAGCGGGAGTGTAATTGATGAAACGCACGTAGTACATCAGAGGATTGTTGCATCACTGCCTGCATCAGCGTGATGCATATATATATAGGAGAAAAAATTTAAAAAATATAAAATAAATAGGATAAATAGAATGCACGGTTCGGATCAATACATCACTGCCTGCATCAGCGTGCTATAGTTGTGGGGCGTCCAATGAAGCTGGTTTTTGAAAATACAAAATAAATAAGAGAAAAAATTTAAAAAATATAAAATTTGGTGGGTAGTGAGATTTCAATGAGATAAATAGAATGCACGGTTCGGATCAATAGTTTCGTCTTCGAATTTTGCAAACACAATCCTATAGCACGGAGGATCTGTGCTATCGATAGTACATCCTATATATATATATATATATATATATATATATATATATATATATATATATATACTAGATACAAGCCCGTATTCTTCAATAAAAACAAAATTGATAACGAAAAATAAAGATTAAAAAATAAAAAAATATTTCATAAAATCAAACATCTATCTTTAACGCTTCGTTTCTTGCGAAAATTTAATTAATTAAAGCAACGCTTTTTTCGTAGAGGCAATTAAGCAGGGCAATTAAGTAGGGCAATTAAGCAGGATAATTAATGACGTGGGTAGAACTCACCACTGCCACCAACTGTTGCTTTATAATAGTAGAGATATGTTTCGATGGTTCGCTGGAGAGGGGGGATTCTGCAGTACTGTTCCAGTCTTCCAGAAGTGTTCTGATCAGAACGCGTGCATGATGCATGCCTCGATGTTTATATCTCGGATTTATTCCAAATCTGCAATTTGCTAGGTAGCTAGCCCATTGACAGGACCACAGTGCAGAGTGCAGACAGCCATAATTAAGATGGGGATTGAATTGATCGAGGATATCTTGGCATCAATTCTGTGGTTTGTGGCATCACGGCCACGCCACCGTGACGCTACGTACCGTCAAGCACGACGTCGGCGTCCATTAATTTCCAGCGGCACTCACTCGTCACTTCATCAGTGTGTCAAGTATGTGCAACATCCTGCAGTGAGGATCGATCGGCCGGCCAGGTTTATGGACTGTCAGTGTCACCTTTTCCTTGTAACTACACATTATTATGCTCTGCTAGTGCACGTAGTAGTCCGAGCACCCTACTTAGGAACTTCGCTTCTGCGATCGCTTTAATCGCCGGCAATTTATAGAAAGTACAAAAAAAAAAAGAGTTAACGAAAGTAAATTTTATTTTTGGCTTCCGCTGCACTACTACAGGGACACAGTTTCCATGCGGTCTTTAAGGGACTGCAACTTGCGCGCGAGCCGTTGGATAAAAAAGAGACGGTCCAGACTTCAGACTGATCTGATGTAGCAAAAGTACGATACCAAATGGTACTGTACCAAACACTATAGCAAATGAATTTGAACGATCTGAACCGTTCGTTTGTTCGATCGGACGGTCCACACCTTTAGAAACTGTTTAAGTTGCAGTCCCACGTAGACTACATTTATTAATCTCTGCCCTAATGCAGCCGGTCCGAGTCCCTACGGTAGAAAAGAATGGAATCAACCGCACGGCAGTCGTAGGTCGTAACTCGCACGCCACGCCCGCATGCGTTCGGTGGTCGATGGCATGCGCAGGCTAATTCAAACCGACCCACCCACCCACGGCAGCGTACAGAGTCGCGGCCTGAACTGCGCGGCCCGGATTCACGTATGACGCCGCCGCCCCGTTTTGGCCGTCCCAGCGTCGCCGTGGCATTCGCAACCGCGACGCGCTCGTCTCTTCCGTGGTCAGTGGCCGGCCGGTGCGGCGCGGCGCGGCGCGGGTGCCCTCACCCCGAGGCCATGGCATCGCTTTCCCTCGCGCACTATGCGCGCGCGCGCGCGCGCTGGCTATGGCACTATGTGCGTATGCTGCGTATCGTGCGCTGTTCTTTTAGCTTGGCCAACCTTATCCTCTGCGCATTACGTTTAGCTGGTGTGATCGGGCGATCGATGCTTTTGCTTCAAGTGCTCGTGGGCATCTCTTACCCCCTCTTCTTATCACGCGCGCGCGCGGTGCGGTGCCGAAAAGAGCCTGAGCATGGCTAACACACACTAAATTTCTAAAATCGGTCGCTACGCATAAAAAGAACAAGCAAGTCTCAGCCTACTCGGAAGAGTGAGAAAAGAGGCGAGAGAAAAGATACAGCTCTTATTTAGTACCCTCTCTGTCTCATAAAGAATGTATTTTTAGTTTTTTTTTTCAGACGGATTAGTGTGCAAGGTAAATGACTAATGTGACCCTCATTACTCCATACACAGACGTGTTAGTGCTTTGGTTTTCACCATCACTTAAATGAGTATGCATAAATTTCTAAAATCGGTCGCTAGGCATAAAAAGAACAAGCATGCCTGGGTCTACCTGGAAGCGTAAGAAAAGAGGAGAGAGAAAAGATATGGCTCTTATTTAGTAGCCAGTAGCATAAGTAAATCACTCGTGTTTATATACAAGAGAGGAGAGATAGTAATTGCACATCATTTAGAGATAATATTTAGTGATAACTTTTGGAGATAGTTATCATACAATCTAGTTTTTATTTACTTTAAATGATATAAATAAGAGATAGGGCTGTGAAATGTCAGCGTATATAAAGAAAGCTCGCTTTACTTTCTCCTTTCCTTGACCCATTTTCACTCGCGCAGTACAAGATTAGAAAATGTGAGGTGAGGTCAGCTAAACGGAACAGGGCGAGGTCAGGTCGGCATGTACCGCAAAAGCAGCAAAACGTAACGTGCGTTCACGGTTCGCCCATCAACAGAACAGAAGCAACAAAAATTGCCGGTAACCTCCCGTCCCGTCACGTCGTCAAGCGCCCACTCGACCGTGCCGCGCCGTCACTTTCTCAGCATACGGACGGTTGCCATCGTTTTGTGAGTGACCTGACCGGTATTGCTGTCGTCCTCCGTCTTTGCGCTCTGGTGCCTGGACCACCGCATGTGCATGAGAGTTAACGGAGGAAACTTGTCAGGATTGGGAGGTCCTGGACAGTATCTGCTCCTACCAAGTGGTACATGTATAAAATGATTTTAAAAAATTATATATGCATTAATTGATTGTTTGAATAGAACCATCCCATCCTAAATCAAGTGATACAATTTTGAGGAATATTCCCTCTAGATGCTGAACAATCTCATTCAGCCAAAATAATGAAACCAAATGGTACATGACTATCTCATCCCATTCAACCTCATCCCATGAACCAAACACACTCTACTTGGGCCACATGGACCGGCCATGTAATATTTGTTACTCACTCCGTTATTTTAGGTTTTTGCACTTCACTTCTAGCAAAACATATCTATTAATCCCCCTCACAATATCCTTGACTAGTGTGTTTTACTTTAATCTATGATAGCAAGTGATATTAAAAATAGCTAAAGTGAAGAGTTATAGAAGAAGAAGAAAATGGTGAAAGGCCATCTTGAAATTATATAATGATATGTATTTAGAATAAAATTTAAAAGCTACAATAATATTTCTTCAGAAACGGAGAGTACTTGGCTATTGGCAACAGACGTGGCTAACCTGGCTGGGACAAGGTTCAAAATTTCATTCTAGTAGAAATCTCGGGGTGGTCGAAATCTGAAATCTCGGCGAGATTTCAGAATTTTAAACAAAATTCGGACGAAATTTAAAAAACCAAATTTTAAATCTGTTTTTTTTTTCAACAGGAAAATCCGAGATTTCGGATCGAAGTCACTGAGATTTCAATCAACTTGTTTTTGACCAAAAAATGTCAAAAGCACGTTAAATTTTTTTGTGAATGGTCTTGATCCTAAATACAATCAAATCCGGTTAAGAAAAATAAAAATCCGGTAAAAATCATCGTGATTTTGGCCGAAATCACCAAGACATTATCGAGATTTGGATGGATAATGTAGCATTTTGATTTTTTTTTTAATTTTTTTACTTGACCAAGATTTAAAATCTCATAGAGAGTTCTAGTATTGCTCTCGTTTCTCTTGCGTGGGAGCGTGGTTTGTATGGACCTCACCAAGACATCGTGAAATCCGTGTCCTGGAACTTACGTTACATTTACTAGTACCACGCATTAATTCCAAGTGAGGGTATGCCAGAGTTAGGGAATTAGTAGACGAGACATCAACGAGGGATATGGATCGATCATATGCTGCACTTACTCCTGTAGACTAATCTGGCCAACCGACCGCACGAATAAATAAGACATGGCAGCTTAAATCGATCGAGTATATGCTGACGGTCTGCATACTTTCGGCGCATAACTGTATAGCATCTGCACACCCAGTAGCGGAGGACGGAAAAAAATTCTGATATGGCGAAATTATTATTTTTATGTACCTTTATTATCCGTTATTGTTCCTTGGACGTGTGCATCTTCTATCCTAATCTTAACATCAATTTTAAAATAAGGTAATAGGATATCATCCTATTCTCATTTCGATAGTAGGTGTATTATAGTGGCGGAGGACGGAGTAAAATTATGATGCGGCAAAATCGGTAGGATGGAATATTAAACAATATCGTAATGCCAAAAAAATTCATACAGAGAATATAAGGAGCAAAGTATTCGAGTTCAATCTACTGGACATCTTGCTAAAATAATTTTTCAAATCCACACATGAAATCATCAGGGTAAATATTTCATAAATATTTTGTGCAAGCATCGATGTAATACGCGCTAAAAGATCTTAAGCGATCCACGTGACAGAGCAGGTATGGCAGGTGCCATACCCAGCCATACCTGCTCCTCCGCCCCTGTGCACACCCAAGACTCAAGTGAGATTGTGAGAAGTTCAGGAACTGATCGAACGTTGCATGCGGTGCCATCGCACAACATGTGAGGACTCTGTCAGCACTCAGCAGACGAATCAATTGAATGGCCACCATCCATGTCATCCCGGCCTCACACGCGTCACATCTACGTGGGCACAGTACACTGTTTCCACATATACTCCCTCTGTCCCACAAAGAGTGCATTTCTAGGATTTTTAAGACAGATTAGTGTGCAAGGTAAATGACTAATGTGACCCTCATTACTCCATACACAAAGCGTCTTTGGTGCTTGGTTTCACAAGCACTTAAATGAGCATGCATACACTTACAGCTGGGCCCTACGGACTAGAAATGCACTCTTTGTGAGACAAAATTTGAACACTAGAAATGCACTCTTTGTGGGACAGAGGGAGTATAATTCAAGTGTCACCTCTTGTTGCACGCAAAATTGTCCGGGTACCGTGTCGGTTAAGCACTGAGAGCGCGTTAAATTTCATATTTCATCGTTACTACCATTCAACTTTTGCGCTGCGTATTGTGATGGCCGGAAAGGTGTAGCGTATGCAGGCCCGTGCCGTGAGCGTGCGCAGAATGATCAACTGCATAGGCCTGATCACTAATTAAGGGTCTCATTTTAAGTATAACCTTTGATTATTATTTGGTTAATCTTAATAATAATATGAGTAAAATGTGCAGACCTTAGTAATTGCCCATGCATGGCTTCTCACCTTCCCATCTCTCTCTCCGTTTCTTCTGTTGTCAAACCTCTTTATTCTTGTCCTGACGTTGGTGTCAAATATTAGATGTTTCTTTGTGAGGTTAAGTCTTCAAACACACAATTTCTCTCTCTATCTTCTGTTGATGTTGCGCACTCTTGATCTATGTGCACCACAGTGATTGGTCTCTTGTAATGTGCCGCTTGCTCACAGCAATAGGCTGTCTGTGCCGTGTCAGGGCTTTCGGCCATACGTTCCGTTGCGATTGCACCTTGCTGTTATTCTTAGTTTTTTTAATAATGTTACTGTTTGTTGCAATTCAATCTTGTTTTTTCAACTATGTTTCCAAGAAATTGACTTTGGTAATAATGTTGATGAGGTTCATGTTGACAGTCCTCCCTCGTTCAGAAATATAAGGTATATTTTAGCTTTATAACAGGATTAAGATTGCAATGAAATCGAGAAAGATATGAGAGAAAATAACTTAGATACCCACTTAATTATTTTGAAAGATGAGTGATAATAATTTATGTGGGTGTCAATAAATAAATAAATAAATAAATATGGTTGAGAGATAATAAATAGGGATATAGTAGAAAAAAGCCTCATTAAATCTACATACAACCCTAATTATATTTCTAAATAAGATAATTCAAACTATAGACCATATATTTTGAGCAGAAGAAGTACAATATTGAACAAATCAGTTAACCTTGACAGATATCAACAATATTGATATTTATTTTTTCTATATAAAAAGACATGGCTATAATTTTAACACGGGGTATCTAAAATGCTAGGTACGCATTGAGCGTATCCATCTATTTGGAGGCTTAAAGTCAATTGAAGCTTTCAAAAAACTAGCAAGCCCTGTAAATAGTTTAATTTTTAAGCGATTCTTAGCATAATTTATAAATCATATATAAAAACTGAAAGCTAGGTTGGACCTGATTTCGCATATTATTGATGAGAAAAATCAATTTTTTTATCCAACGATCTCTTATAAAAAAATAAATTATAGCTACTTTTCAGTTTCGAAAGCTAAAAAACAGTTTTTTTTTTTTCGAAAAGCTAGGACTTCCCTAAACAGGCCTTATATAGGTCGATGTAACTCCCAGTTTGACTGAGTTATCTGGTCTAAGATTCAGAAAGACAGAGACGGCCGGCTGGTCAGGCAAGGCATTTGGACGTGTCCACTGCGACATAAGAGAAACTGGTGGAGGAACGCTCGTTTGTAACTGTCAACGGTTGATGTCTCGTAAACTGCATCGCCTAGGGAGCGAGCGTTTTATCACCGCTCAAGAGCAGCGACGGAAGTTGACTTTTGAATTGGATTGGCCGTAGGCCACGGCAGATAGTATACCAGGCAGGTAATCTCTGCCAAGACACTGCCGTGACCGTGATGCACATGGAAGTACTAACGCGGTGGAGACAAGAAAAGACTCTCCAATGTGTTTCGACATTCTAATTAAGGTAGGTACTTACGTTGCCTTCTTCATATGGTTAGACCGTATCTTCTTCGTCCATGCCGTGTATTCTTTGTGTCATTGAATTGTTTCGGACCATACAATTTTGCAACAAGTCAATTTGACACCTCTCAATTTTTTTAAAAAAAATTCATCTAGGACTCTCAACTACAAAATCGTGTATTTAGCCCCAAATTTACAAAATCATGATAATTTACACCCTAAGACGGTTTTGATAGGTGATTTTGATGATTTGAGTCCGACGATTTTCGCAATATTTATAGCTACACCATCCAATTTTGGTAATGAGAATCTAGTTCAAGGGTATTGACATCCATCACCGGCCTCTTTATCACTCCTTCTCTCTCTATATATATTTCCTCCCTTTCGTCATCATTTTTCTCTTAGTTAGATCTACATCAACAAAAAACGATGACATGACTCCTAACATAGCAAAAACCACAAAAACCATCATCCCTATCGGCAAAACAGCTCTTCAAAACCACCTTAAGGTGTAAATTAACCTAGTTTTGTAAGTTTGAAAGTGATAAATATCCGTTTTTATAGTTAAAGATGTTAAATAAACTTTTTAAAAAGTTAAGAGATGTAAAATAGATTTATTGCTACAATATTTTAGCGCTGTTAGCACTGTAAAGCTGTAACAGTAATTAGTTCGCGTGTAGGCCTGGTGAAGTCTTGACAACAAGAAAGACACGAAGAAAAGAGAAGTGTGTTAAGCATATGAAAATAAATGATCTCCTTTTCTTGTCCAATGTGTCATTGCATCCTTCTTATCATAGTAGAGCACTTAGCACTACGTCTAAATCCCTATTGTACTTTTGTTCGATGCTGGCCAATATATCTTAAATAAATGATACCATGAATATTAAAAAATCTAAAAAAAAATGAGTCCCCTATATACATAAGTTGGTCGCTAGTGCAACTAAAGATTTTTAATAAATCAGCAAAGCACAGGTAATTATAACATAGGTCACATACATAGAAGATCAAATAAGACACATGCACATATATACACAAAGAGAGGTGCTTCTATGCTCTTCTTTTTTAAAGTTGCACAAATATTAAAGCATGAATGAAGGGTAAATGAGAATTACTTACCCTTTCGTTTGCTTCAAGATTTGTGTAACTTGTATTAAGAGGAAAAGCATAGAAGCACCTCTCATACACAAATCTTCACAAGATCCTTAAGGTGTAGCCACCATCATCACCAACTCAAATACTCAAGGTGAGACCTGTTTTGTTTAGTCTTACGTTTTTTGGCCTATAGCCCCGTGTTCCTCTCCACTCGAGCACCACTCCCCGCCGCCATCTCCCATAGCCCCGGTCGCCGCTGTCACCGTCCGTCTCCCCGTCGCCCTTTGGCCTCACCGACCCCACCATCGGCTCCACCTTGCACCGCCGCCGGTGCGCGTTGCCACCTCCCCTCCCCCACCTCAGCTCGCCGGCCGGCCTCGCCCGCGCTCCGACCACGTGCGCCAGGTGCATGATGCACCCGGGCGCACGGCGGATCCGGTCCACCACCCCGGGTCCACTCGTCAGCAGCCCCTCCCTTTTTTAAAAAAATTAATTTAACAAAAAATGTAATTATGATGTCATCAATGCGTCATAATTCGGTTTTCTTTTAAAAAATAAAATTCAAAAATCTGAAATTGTCGCTCATGTTAGCATTGCGTAATAATTTAGATTTTATTTTGAAAAATAATTCAAATAATTAGGAAAATCTATTTTCTTATTTTATGTGTTTTTAAACTTTCGGGAGCCTGTTTTCGCCCATTCGAACTTCGATTAGCTCCGTTTTTCTTTCTAAATTCATCTAAAATCCTAAATTTCTATTTTATGTTAGTTTGGTGCTTTATTTTAATTTATTTGTATTTTATTTGACTTTAGTTGTTTTCACGTATAGATTTCGAAGAGTCTGAGGAGTACGCAAACGACGACTTTGAGCAGATACCCGTCGAACCAGGTAAGTCACACCTCCTTAATTATGTTGATCCTAGTTTTTAAATTGTAATTGTAATTTAAATTATTGCATGCATAGTTTTTATGAATATAATTTTTGTCCTAGTTTTAAATTAGTAGTTATACCCATAATTGTTAAATCCATTAGATAACATTCAATGACTGAGTAGCCAACTCATATTACTCTCCATGTTAATCCAATGACCACAAAAATCAGACTTAGAGTTTCAAAATTCAGGCAACTTACGAATAACAAACACGTTATTGCAATCGAGCTAACACATGTCTTTTGTCTTCAAATGTCAGATAGCCAAACAAGAGAATGAAATTCAATATTTCTAGAAAATATTGGAGATAAGGGCAAACATCTGAATACAAATAGGAGAATGGACACCTTACGTCTCCTAGATAATATTACGAAGTTTCTTTCTCTTGGCTATCTATTCATAGTACTTCATTTTCATATCTTCACACTGTGCAATTACAATCGCAAAATCATACAATGCTTACAAACTTTTTGATCAAACACACTTGTAAAATATATGCAACAATGCCACTTTAGATATTAGCTAAGGCTTGAACATTTCCAATCATCTTACTCAAATCATACTTTGAGATCAATTTACTTGTTCTAGTCTTGAGCAGTAAGTACCTGGTAGAGCTTGAGGGGCTCAACGTAGTCCTCAAAGCCGAGCGTACCCATGGACCATATCAGGTTCATCATAGAAGATGACATACAACTCTGGTTTGACCTTGATTTGTTTGCAAGTCATGATATCCAATACTCGAAACAAACACAAACCTAGATTTAATTTCCTTATTTTAGCACGTCTCAAGTTTAGCAAACTGTGAGACAATACTACTACTTGTGTGACTTTCAGAAATTAAATCTACGTTTGTGCCCGTATTACTTATGTGCCAATCTGAAATTATGAATACTACTACTTGTGTGGCTTTTGGAAATTGTTTGTTGATCCTATCCTAGCTAAGATCCTAGAGTAGTGACGGCTGAAAGACTAAAGCAAAGCATTAGGCTAAGCTATAAAAGTCATGTATCGCATTGTCATATGCACTGAATTCTGAGCAGACTGAACGCTTCACAAACCAAATCTATACTAGAACGCAGTTAGAGCAAGTACAATGGTGCCAAATCAGCTGGCTATAAGGAGTCCATCTCATCTTTTTGCTTATGTGGAGGAGAGAAGTAAAGGAGAGAGACAAGAGCTAGCTCTTAACTAAGAGTCAAGCTATAGTGTTTTCCAAGAAAAGTAAAAGACAATTACATGTGGACCCACATTTAATATTAGAGAATATGTTATAGCCAACCCATTGGAGAGCTTGTCTTTAAGCTAGCTATAAGTGACATAGAGCTTTCTTATAGCTAGTAGTTGGCTTTACTATTGGAGTTGCTCTTATATCTCGTGCATATGCTCGAGGTAATGGTAATTAGTAGGCTAGATCACCACTCAGCTCGATAGATTTGCCTATGTGCGCCACCGATCTAGCACCCAAATGGACCAAATCTGAGCAGTAGAAGCAAGGCAAGGGACCATACCGGCACCACTCGCGCAGCAGGCATTCGTCCTCGGCGCCCATCTTGGTGGGCAGCAGGGCTGTGGCAACGACGGGGTCCTTGTGGAGGCCACCGTTGGCCTCTGGCATGCCGAAGACGAGGGCGGCGCGTTCGGGCGAAAGTCGTAGGGCTCCGGGATACTGGGAAGATGTCACTAGAGACGTGGACGTCGGTGGGCCTGGGCATGACGCCGTTGAAGTGGAGGAAGGAGTCATCATCGAAGGCGTTTGCCATGGGGGGCTCGGGAATTTTTTTTAAATAATACCTTTTTTAAAAGGAATTACGATTTTAATACTCGAAAAATTAAAATTGCAAAATTAATATGTAATCGCCAGACCGTACGGCGAATACCCTATTTTCGCCATATGGTATGGCGAATACCCTATTTTCGCCATATGGTATGGCGAAAATACCCTAATTACCTGATTAAAGTTGATTAACCGTCGGCTGTTTGGTTAAGACAATTTTTGCCAAACCATATGGCGAAAATAGTATTTTCGCCGTACCATATGGCGAAAATACCCTATTTTCGCCAAACCGTATGGCGAAAATAGGGTTTTCGCCATACCTTTGGCGAAAATAGCCTTGATTCCTGTGTAGCAGATTAACTGCGGATTTAGTGTATCGTCGCCACACGGTTCGGCGAAAATTGGGTATTCGCCGTACGGTCTGGCGATTACATATTAATTTTGCAATTTTGATTTTTCGAGTATTAAAACCGCAATTCCTTTTAAAAAAAGTATTATTTTTAAAAAAAATCGGGGGCTCGGGATCTGGAGCAGGAGGGGAAGGTGCTGGTGATTGGTTCCTTGCTGGGGGGATTTGAGGACTGGGGAATTGGAACGCAGCTCAAGAAATCGATTTCTTATATCGAAGAGATCAATGACAGTTTTATTGTAGAACCATCTGTGATATCAATAGACATCACAAACGGTTGATGGCTAAAACCATCTGTGATGTTTACTGTCAACATTACCGACGGTTATAGTCAAAAACCATCTGTGATTATATTTAATACAGACGGTTTTTCAAAACTGTCTGTGATGAGACGTCTAATATAAGCCTTTATATAGTATTGAATAGAGATTGAGGAAGCTACATGTGCCGATAGTCTTGGAAGCGTGATTGGGAGCTAAGTGGAGGAGAAGCCGATGTAGGCCCACCATCATTGACCTAATTGGTCAGCTTGTCATCCTACGTGGCAAAATCATATATTTATTGTGCTAATCGGGTAATATTACTATGAGAAATCGAGTCAATATGTTATTTGAACCGGATTGATAAGCTTAGAAGGTCAAGTATTTAGTTTTATAGTTAGAAATGCTAGACAAGCTTTTAACAAAAGTTCAGAATATCAAATGGACTTATTCCTTTTCATCTTATACGTGTGCATTGCCAATAGGTTTGGTCTAAAGCCTATACATGAAAAGCCACAGCACTCAAATATACATCTACATGAGCAGATAAGTTTCCCTTACCAACTTTCGCCTAAAATGGCAGCGCATAAAGTTACTTTTTTTGGGTGGTAAAACCACTAAAAAATTTCGATTTATCGCAAATAAGCTGCAAAATGTGTCCAAACTGAGAATTTACTGGTAATTTTGCTAATAAAAATGATTGCAGCATCCAGTTCTATATGTGGGCCATATGTACTCTGCCCCTTTTAAGCACGTACATACGCATGCATCGAGCTTTGCAGTCCCCGAAGAGATCGTAGAAAAGTTTAGTCGAGAAACTAATAAACAAAATATTTCCCTAAGAAAAAAGAAGAAGCAAATGCTACACATCACCTAGCTATGGAATATAGATATTTTTCCCTGCTTAATTATGTATTTACGTGGCACCTAAACTCCTGTGTCAGAAACTTCTGGTCCTTTCTTATCATCACCTAAGTTAGCTAACCACCGTCCGACGCATGGCGTCCTCAGCGCAGGTAGCCTCCCGGCGAAGCCGCGGGACCGCACGTACAGCACGGCGCACAGCGCCGTACCGACGGCGCACGTCGCGCCCCAGACGAGGAAGGTGTCCCGGTAGCAGCCGGCGCCGACGCAGCGGTTGCTCCCGTGCGCCTCCTTCTGGTAGAGGAACGCGGCGAAGTAGCCGAAGCAGAGCGAGCCCACGGGGATGTTGGCGACCAGCACGTTGTGGTTCACCCCGAAGTTCTTGGTGCCGAACAGCTCCCTCGTCGCCGACACCGCCACCGAGGCGATCGCGCCGGTGCACGTGCCGACAACGGCCGTGCTGGTGTACAGGAACACGTCCCTCGTGTCCAGCAGCAGGAAGAACGCGCCGGCCATCGGGGCCATCAACGACGCCATTGACGCCGTTCTTGATATCGAGTAGCCACTCCTGCTCAAGCTCAAGTAAACCCAAACCTTTTATAGTTAGGACAAGTAAAAAACACTCCAATATTTAAACAGCGAGAATGATCAGGGGACGCGATCGATGAACGCAGCAGGGTACGTGATGCTTACCTTGCAGTGTAGTAGTCCAAGAAGGCGGGAAGGAGGCGGCCGAAGAATCCAAACGAGGACGACAGGGAGACGAGAGTCGACGGGTCGCCGAGCCCTCGAGACTCGGCGATCTGCCCTAGGTTGTTGAGGAAGACCAAACCCAGCGTGCCACTGAACATATAGCTGAAGAAATAAAGCCAGAAGTCAAGTCTCCGCAGCAACCGGAGACCACCGACCTCTTCGTTACCTCTATGTTGGACGCCCTCCTCCTCCTCATCATTCTTGTTCTCCACCTCGACCACCGACACCGCCGTCTCGGGCTCGTCGGTGGCGAGGTCGTGGACTCTCTTCTCCCTCTTCGCTTCCCGTATCTTGTCCATGCTCTCCCGGACCTTGAGCGCCACCGGGATCAGTATCGGGATGGCGAGCAGCACATAGAGGCTAACCATGTGCTCTTTGGTGGAGAGCCCGATGGACTTGGAGCCTATACTGCCCACGACGGCGCAGGCTCCGGTGGCCAGCGTGATCGCGAACATAGCGAGGAACGCCGCGCTGGTGGTCCTCTTGTGGCCCTTGAGGTCAACCACCCGGAGGGACGGTGCCGTCACGAGGGTGACGAGCATCGGCACGACGGCATTGAGGAGAAGGTATATCTTCGCCTTGGAGTACCTCGCGACTGCCCCCCGCGGAATCGTCTCGGCCATGGTGGTGTAGAACTTGGCGCTCAACCCGAGGTAGCTCGTGGCAAGGCTCACGGCCACGCGGCTGTCGGAGGGGAAGTTCTTGATGCAGAGGAGGTAGCACACGGTGTTGATCCAGCAGATGCCGTTGCCGGCGAGGGAGGTGAGCACAAACAGATGCCAGTAAGCGAACCCGGTCCTCTCTAAGAAGAGGAACTGAACGCCATAACCAACGAGGCCAAAGGCCGCCCCGGTGACGGCCACCACCCACAGAGGAAGGTACAGGGCGGCGACTCCCGCGAACCAGCCGAGGAGCTTCCCGGCGTCGGAGGCGAAGGCGAGGAAGTTGAGCTGTACCTGGGAGATGCCCTTCACCTCCTTGAGCTCCGACGAGTAGACGGGGAAGTCGGCGTTCGGGCCGTTAATGGTCTGGAGCCAGACGCTTCCGACCAAGCTCAGCCAATGAGCCGAGGAAGGAGAAGGCATAGTGGAGGATTTTCTTTTTTCCGGTGCCACGTACGTACCGGCAGTAGAAGGCGAGATGTGGTATTTATGCGATCTCGTCGACCAGCCGGACAATGATACATGCACGATCGACGGCGACGGGGACGGCTGTGGCTCCGATCAATATTTTTGCTTATGCGGTTTCTCGTTGGCCATTATGGCCTGTGACAAGCAGCTTATATAGTGCTCTGGATTTGAGCCAGAAGTGACAAGCACCTGACATAATGCAGATCGCCGGCCGGGGTTGGCAGCGTGGAAAAGATGGCAGTAACAACGCGAAAGTGGCACAGCAGAAACAGCTTAATTTCAGGAGGTGCGACCGTGCGAGACCACATTGACGTCCGTGCATGATTCAAAATGTTGATCCGGCCGTCGTCATTTGGAAGCTGCCATATATCTCGTCAAAACTGGAAGCCGCTAAGTTCTGGTGTAAAACGGCGAACCGTGCGGCGTGTGTTACTACTGTTGACGCTCCTACGTGCAGTTCATGGTTCGGATGCCTCGCAGCCGCTCATCGCTAAGCTGTGGGCGGCGACGTACAGACCAGCCTCCCAGCGATAAGAAACTACGTTTTTACTATGCGTTATTCACCAGAAATATGATCGAAGACTCCACTCCACTCCACTGTATTCTCGATTGAGAAAAATGACCACACATCCTATCTCTTCCTCTCTCTCCCTCCCTCCCCGCTGCTTCTCCTCTGTTCTCTTCCCAAGCTCTTCGATCAAAGCCCATTTCTTTCCCAAATACATTAATCAAATACCAAAATCGTTTTTTACACGTATGATTTCTGGATCTTGCATCGTTCAATCTACCCAAACATCTACTCAATTTAGACATACATGACCATCCGAAGAATTTTGGATTAAGAAAGAAAAGAGGAATTAGAAACCTTGCCCCGACCTAATTGGCAAGTACCACTGAGGCTAGCTGAGTCTGCTGAGATCCGCCGCCGTCGGGCACAGTCCGACTGTTCGTGCCCCGACGGCGACGCTACTAAAGGCTCCTCCTTGCACAGCTCTCATTTGAAGACCAACGATATGGCCAACGATGATTCAATGGTGGCGACGAGGTGGTGGTTGTGGCCACATCTTGTCTTATTTAAGCTTTGTTCATGTCGATTGTTGCAACAAGTAAATAGAGTTGTTACAGCCGTTTTGTTGAATGTTGCCGACTTGAGTACTCCTTTGAAATAGTTGTTGCAACAAGAGTATACTATTTGTTGCAACAATACTTTCCCTTTGTTGCAATAAGAGTGTTTTTTTGTTGCGTCATTTATATCGATTTGCTGTATGAAAAAATTTATTTTGTTGCAATAGGAGTGTTTTCTTGTTGCATAAATTTTTTTTATATTGTTGCAATAGGTATATGTTGATGTTGCATCAGTATTCTTATGTGTTGCGTCATAGTGTTGGTTTGTGTCCTTGCAATATATATGGAGTTGTTTTTGTTGTGGATGCTCGATTTTTTGTCCACTAGCTCCACGAGCTCCAGTAACATAAGCCATGACACTTAAGCACTGCCATGGCATCCCAACTAGCACTCGAGCTTCGCCACCAACGCATGCCGTAGTCTCTACGAGCTCCACCACTAGCAATGAGCTTCGCACACACTAGGCGCAACCTCCGCTAGCGTTCCTGTGGCAAGTCAAGCTTCGAGCTGTGGTTCCTCATCGGCGTGACCACGACCTCCTTCTCTGACTGGTGGTTCTGCTACTCGATCGTTGTCCTCCAAATGCTCCTCGTCCAGTGGTAAACGCTCTGCAGGAAGGAGATCAATGAGAGGAAGAGAAGCAGATAATGATCGTCATATATTTGACCTTTGGTTGTAGCATCAAACGATGAAATCAAGAAAGAATATGAAAGTACGGTGTAATCCTTGGCCGTCATCATTTCAGACTGAGATTAAATTACTGTGGTGAAAACTTCGTGACGGTGATGTGACAAAATTAACATGTGAACCTGGTGCGCTTATTGATGGCCATATTTTCAGGTTACCTTAGAATCTTGTGCTCAAATTGAAATCACATCGAGATGGAAGATCACTAGGTTGAAGGTGATAATATTAAGGAATAAATCCATTTTATACTTTTGAACTATGAAAAGGTCTAAAGAACTCTTAAACTATAAAATCGATTATTTAACACCCTTATTTTCTAATACCGGATTAAATCACACCGTAATGCGGTTTCCCTTTGATGTTTTGCTCACATGGCCATTACTGGGTTGTTTTGCCACCAATACAAGTTCGCATGGCAAAGGTGCCCCAGCAGTTGTTTTGCTAACATGGCCATCCCCACCACGATCGATGCCCCCAGAACCACCAAACTATCTGCCCTCACACATTCCTCGGTCGCCTCCGCATCTCCGCTACATCTGTCGCCCCCTCCTCCGCCGAGGCCATCCTCCAATGCTACCTACTCGAGAAGCGTGGCCTCTTCTCCTAGGATTGGCAGAAATACCCATGGATCCGGGTCTGGGTCCAAATCTGGACCCATGGGTATTTATAGTCGGGTTCGGGTCTGGGTCCGGTTACGAATATGGGCCCGTGGGCATAATAAACCCGGACCCAAAACATGACAGTGGGTCCAATTCGGTCGGCGGGCTCCAGGCAGGCAGAAACCCTAGCCATCGACCCTCTGACCCTCATCCCTCAAAGGCTCATTCCTCTCAGGTCCTCATTCCTCAAAGGCTCAAACGAGAAACCCTAGCCGCCGACCCAATCCGGACTCTCCCTAGCGGCAACCGGCGAGGCGCCACCCCGACCCGATTCGAACTCTCCTCGTCCGGTCGTCTCCACCCTCGGACTCTCCCTGTCGTCCTCGACCCCGATCGGCCGATCCGCGCACTCTCCTGGGCGACTACGATCCCGACGGCGCCCCGCGCCCCAGCCGAAGGCGACCCGACGGGCGCCCAGCGCCCCACCGCCGATCGTGACCCCGGCCAGGGCGAGCCAGGCCAGGCCTCGGTTCTGGCCGCCCAAAGGTTATTGGGCTAATATGTGAGTTTATAAAAAAAATTGAGAAATTTACATGTGTTTTTTGGGCCAAGCCTCGGGCCCGGGCCTGAGTGGCCTAAGGCCTGGCTCCGCCCCTGACCCCGGTGACGCCCCGCGACCCCACCGGCCTACTGCGACCCCGACGGTTTGGTGCTTTGCCTTGTTAGCATTTCATTTTCTATGGATTAGGATCTGCTCTTTTGGTTGAATTTCAATACACAGGTGCATGAGGCATGAGTTAAAAGATAACGTAATGGAACCAATGTAGCTGATACGGGGAGGTGCATGATTATATCAGTTAACAAAAAATATTTTTTATCTATTTTTAATATGACACAACAATATCCTGTAGCTTGTAAGAAGCATTCACCCCATTGGAGCCATTCTCTAGATGTGGCAATATTTTGTCTTTCTTTGATAGGAACCAACTGTCCAAATTACTTATAGGAAGCAAATAGAATTCTGAAGCCATGGTTTGCTTAACCATTAGCTGCTACACTTTTACTACAAATGGTCCGGTGGTTCTTTTTTCAGTATTGACACATTTGTTTACGCAGTGATTGGATTGTTATTGCTGAAGTGAGTGGGTAGGCTAGACCTAAACACTGGAGGTGCTGATCCTGATAAGGTTTCTGAAGCCATCAGCCATTTTTGCCTTTTCCCTTGTTTCGAAGGTTTGTGAAATAGAGGGGGTGCTTAATGTGGGAGTTCTTTACACTTGCATGTTTTTTTCTATTCCAATAAGCATATGATTTACTAGTAAGATCTGCGCGCTCCGCCGCGCCGTGCGGAATTTGATCCAAGTTTTTATCTCTGAAAAAAGGCAGGAATATCCAAATATTAGAGATCGAGCCGCAAAAGGAATTTTAGATACCGAGCTTAACACCCTATGCGCTCCGCTTGATTTTTCACCGGGAAAAACGGGGAAAAATGGACAAAAACGAAGAAACAACGGACGAAAAACGAATTTCTATTTTTTTTGGAAAGGCGGCCAACGAAGAAAACATTTTTTCGGGAAAAACAAGTAAAAACGGGCCACGAAAACAAGTTTCCTGAAAAAAAATGAGGTAAAACGGACAAAAACAGAGAAACGACGGACGGAAAAATGAATTACCATTTTTTTTGGGGAGAACGGCCAACGGAAACATTTTTCCCATGCTCCGGAGGAAAAATGGATCACGAAAACATTTTTTTTGGGCAAAACAGAGAAAGGAAACGGTCTTCTATTTTTTTTGGGGGGGGGGGATAACTGCCAGCGAAAACATTTTCCCCATGCTCTGGAGAAAAAGCGGATCACGAAAGCATTTTTTTCGGGCAAAACGGGGAAAAAATGAGTTAAAACGGACAAAAACAGAGAAACGACGGACAAAAAACGAATTCCCATTTTTTGGGGGGAGAACGGCCAACGAAAACATTTTTCCCATGCTCCGAAGGAAAAACGGATCACGAAAATATTTTTTCCGAGCAAAACAGAGAAAGGAAACGGTGTTCCATTTTTTTGGGGGGGATAACGGCCAGTGAAAACATTTTTCCCATACTCCGGAGAAAAAACGGATCACAAAAGCATTTTTTTCGGGCAAAACGGGGAAAGGAAACGGTCCTCCATTTTTTTGGGGGGCAAACGGGTAACGAAAATATTTTTCGCATGCTCTGGAGAAAAAACGGACCACGAAAACATTTTTTCCGGGCAAAACGGAGAAAGGACCCGAACGTAAAACGCGAGGATCTATTTGTTATAATTTTGGACCTGTTCGCTATTCTAAAAAATTAGGAAAGGGCTCTTCCACGATTCGTATTTAACGGGAGGTTCTTCCTGTAAAACAGCAAATGGGGGACCTAAACGCGAACCGAAAAAAAGATCTTCCTCTCACATAAAATTGCGTGAGGACCTGATCGTAATTTCGAAGAATCGAAGGGTTTTTCGCAAAATTAGAGGCGGACACGTGGCCCATCCGGTTGAGCTCTGATTTCTTGGCAAGTAAGGGTGCTAATATTGATTTGTGCAGTGAAATCTGAAATGGTGTCTCCGGATAGAGATAACGCTAAGTCAGCGAAAACGTCGACGGCAGCGGCAGTGCAAAGCTCGGCCAATCATGATCAGAGTTCAGCCGTTGGGGCAGCGGCAGCGCAATGCTCCGACGTGGGTCAAGGTAGATCATCACAAGGCAATGAATCCAAAACGGCTGGTAATAAAAGAAAACTGAAATCTAAAGTGTGGGAAGAGTTTGAACATGTATTGATTAATGGGAAATGGAAAGCTATTTGTGGGTATTGTAATGCTAAACTTAGTGGAGACACATCTAATGGAACTTCACATTTATCAAAACACTTGAATACTTGTGGTGCGATTTGAATTTCACATCGGCTGATTTGCGATTTGCAATTGGTGCTAATGGAACTTCACATTTATCAAAACACTTGAACTTCACATTTACCAAAAAACATATAACATCTTTTGCTTATTTGAATTGTATTAATGGTAATATCGCCGTAGCGTTAGCACGGGCAATATACTAGTAAACAGTAAAACACGAAAACAGTGACCGTTCATTAATCATTATACTCATATGGTTTAGAGCTTTATTCTAGTGCGATTTCACGACTGATGGTTGTGTTAAGAGAAAGACTGATTCTTTCCATTTGCAATTGATGCAGTCTGGGTTTGATGAACTGAGAAACTTGGAGAAAGTCATTGATAAACTAGGAAAGAGGCATTTTCTTTATTTTTTATTCTTGTGCTTCCTTCTTTACATTTGAATATGCTTGGACCAAGTACACCCACCTACCCATGACATTGCTTTAGGGTCTGTTTGGCATGACTGTACTGTGCTGTTGAATCTAATTTGTTGCTATGAATTTTTAGCAATTATAGTATAAAATTTGTGCTTTGGCTTTAGAAGATGTTAATCAGCTGTGTATCCAAAAACAGCAAAAGAAAGTGCTTTTAAAAAGCCACTGCAAACGGCAAACAAGGAATTACACCTTGTTTTTGTTATGGAAAAACTAAACACCGATTATATCCATGAAGTCCACATGTTTTAATGCGATATTTATGTTCCTTGCGCTGTTATACTTCTTGATGCATCTATATCTTGCACCCCAGGGAGGGCCATGCTTATGGAAGATTTTTCTCTAATTTTTCCCATTGCCAAATGAGATATCATTACTTGGTGCAAGAATAACCTACCATTTAATTCTCTCGTATGTCTCTTTACTTAGGGTGAGTTAGATTGTAGCTTGGACTCTCCATGACTACCACTCATGGCTTTATACAGTGTTTCCTTAGTTCTCCTCTGAAGTGAAGTTAGAATCCTACAAAGATTAGGATTTATATATAGAGTTCCTTGTAGCGCAATCTCTCCAAATTCTAGTGGATTAGGACACGAGTCACGGTACTTAACGAAAGCTCCGGCTCTTTAATTTGGCATTAGCCCAAGAGAGCATTTTTTTTGTTGGTAATCTCTTTTTTTAATGTTCCAGAACATTATGCACGCTGAGCCGTACGTCTATTGTGATGGTCTCTAAACTGAATAACAGGATGGAAAAGTGCACCTCAAAATATCAGTATTTCCTCGCAAGATTGGGAATCTGCTTTTTACTGACGTTTCCATCATGCATATCAAATACTCTTGTTTATATATATTGCGTGCTCCAGCTGACAAACAGAAAACTGAAACGCGGATACTTCGCACTGACAGCAGTCTCTAAAAATTTCACCAATGATCACCAGGATCCATCCATCCATCGATCGATCTCTGCAACCAGACCAGACCAGTAGGAACGCACCATGCACCACCATCACCAACTCCACTTCCATTTCTCTAAGTGATAACTATTTTGAAATTAACTTTAAACTAACAAATTTAAGGGCATTGATCTCAAGAGTCAAGATGTCACGTGTCATCTCCTCCATTCGGCCCCTTTTCCTTTTCCCTACTCACTTGGCTCACCTCTTTTTTCCCTCTCTAACACAAAAATTTTAAATTAGAACATTTAAACTTTAAAAATTCTAAATAGGAAGTTTTAACTCAAAAAAATCCGACAAAAAAAAATTTAAATTAGGAAGTTTTAACTCAAAAAAATTCGACTAAAAAATTTTAAATTAGGAAGTTTTAACTCAAAAAAGTTTAAAATTAAATCAAAATTCAACTCGAAATTTAAAACTCAAAAAAATTAAATCAAAAAGTTTCAAAATCAGAAACCTTTTGATTTGATTTTTTTTTTGAAAATTTTTCGAGTTGAATTTCCAATTTAAACTTTTTTAACCAAAAAAATTTTTAATCGAAAGCTTTTCAATTGAAAATTTTTCGAGCTAAAAATTTTCAAGTTACAACTTTTAAATTTGAAAATTTTGATCTAAAACTTTGCTGAGTCGATACTTTCCTATTTGAGTTGAAACTTGATTAGTCGCTTCGTCTCCCTTTTGCGTGCTGTCGTGTTCGACACGTCCTTGATACTCCCTCCGTTCCACAAAGAATGCATTTCTAGTTTTTTTTAAAGACAAATTAGTGTGCAAGGTAAATGACTAATATGACCCTCATTACTCCATGCATAAGCGTGCTGGTGCTTTGGTTTCCACCGGCACTTAAATGCGCATGCATACATTTACAGCTCTGCATGCAGAAGATTGGTGGGATATTACTACACGCCAAATCACTAAGCATGCAAACACTACAGGAAACAGGGAAATTAACGTCGGCCATATTAATTATCGTCGGCTAAAGACTATGCCGACGTTAATTAATTAATTAACGTCGGCATAGTCTTTAGCCGACGATAATTAAACCGTAACTAACGTCGGTCGTAATTAGCCGACGGTAATTCATCCTTAACTAACGTCGGCCGTAATTAGCCGATGGTAATTAAACGTAACTAACGTCGGCCGTATTTAGCCGACGGTAATTAACGACATAAGCCCTGGATTGGCCCCGAAATCGGCTACCTTTCTTCGCTCGCGCCACAGTCAATCGGCTCCCGCGCCCTGCCGCCGCCACTGCCGCCGCACCGCCCACGCTCCTACCCCAACCGCGTCGCCGCCCTCGCCGCTCCCCGGCCCCGTCCCTGACGCCGCCGCCCTCACCGCGCCCGGCCCGTCGACGCGCCCGCCGCCCTCGCCGCGCCCGGCGCGACCCGTGGCGAGCTCAATCGCTCCGCGCCATCGCCGCCCGCTGCGCGCGCCGCAGCGCCTACCCCAACCGCGTCGCCGCCCTACGCCGCGCCCGGCCCGTCCACGCGCCGCCGCCCTCGCCGCGCCCCGGCCCCGACCCGGCGCCCCTGCCCCTGCCCTGACGTCCTCTCCACCCAGCGGCGAGCTCGTCCCCCGGCTAGGCGTGCGGCGTCCTCCTCCTCCCCCGGGCGTCGACCTCGTCCTCCTCTCCACCTGGCTACGACCCCGTCCCCAAGCGTCCGCTTGAAGGTCAGTATCCATGAACTCGTCCTCCTTGTTAGCTAGAAATGTGCTTACCTTTGCATAGACAAGTTAGCTTTTTTGCTGTTGTTGTTGTGTCATGGTTCCTGAGGTTTTAGTAGCTTTAGTATGCTCGGCGTGCAACAATGTACTGCTGCCCTGGTTAAAATGTCGTCCTGGTGTGCTATGGCCTATGGCAGTAGTTGCTTCAATGAGATAGGGCTGGAATTTTATTTTGTGTTTTAGTGGTGCCATGGTTTTGGTAGTTGCAGTTGCCACTATATTTCTTTCCCATTTTTAAACGGAATTAGTAAGCCAGACTCGGGGCCCAACCGCATTTACCAAGATGGCAATATTTAACCGATCATGGTAGATAAGATGCATGGCCAACTGTTTTTCACCCGTAATTCTTATCTCCCAACGTAGATGACTGCAAATCTTACCCTTCGGTCGTGAATTTGTGTTGCCATACTGTTTTCATGAAGCTGCCAATATGTAATGAACTAGACTGTACTTGAAAAGAAAAAAGCAATGGACTAGACTTCTTGATAGTTTGGTGGTTTCTTTTTCAAAAAAGAAAAGACATTTTGTAAGTTCTTTTTCTGGAAAGAATGGCATGCTTCAGCATAAGTATTTGATAGGTTTCCACTCCCAAAAGCAAACACATGCACACAGATAGCATGACTGGTATTCTGGTAGAGGAACAACAAAACATGCATTCTACAATTATTTGATTTTCCTCAGTTGCGCTTAATGATTGAAGAGTTGAATTAACTTTGAAGCAATGTGATAATAGTTGGGTCAAAGTACATTATCCCAAAAGCACATTATATTAAAGCAAACCTACCTTCCGAAGGAAACCTTCTTCTCGAAAAGCATAAATTCTGCTACAACAATTGTTGGAGTTACAAAGAATCTTAGCCATTTGATAGAAACCTACACTTTGAATAGCAAAACTAATGAGAATACATGTAGGCAACATTACAAAACATAAATGTTAAGTACACTGGATTGTAGTCATCCAAATAGAATCTGGTTTACCTATTATTCTTTTAAGACTGCATCTGTAATTCTGAATTATTACTTTGTCTATGTAACGGCTTAGGAACGTTGGTCTATGTAACCTGATTTGGGTTTGGCATTCTAGAATGCATTTTTATTTTTGATTTCAAATCACATAGTGTCACGAAACCTATGCGTCACCCGTTTCGGATCGACATGTCTCACATGTGTCACATGTGAGATGTGCTGGTCCGGAATTGTCCCTTTTTTGGACAGCCTCGGAGTGGATGACAAAGTGCGGTATTTATGATGAGCCACAGAGTACGAATGAAATTTCGGCGTCATAACCTTGTTGTTCTCCCCTGCACCATATTCGGGCGTGCAGGTGGAGAACAACGGGTTATGTCGCCAAATTTCATTCGACTTCACAGCTCATCATAAATCCGCGCTTTGTCTACCACTCTTGGGTGGGTTTAGGACATATCCTTTCCTATAGATGTAGGGTCGTGATATATAGAAACAAAATAAACCTAATAACTGTTGATTTAACCTATATAGCCTCAAGTATGGGTGACGACCAGCGATGGATGTATGAAGGTTGGGAGAAAAGTGGGGCTCACTGACCGAGTGGGACGGTCAAGGCTACCGCTTTTGTCGACCGTGCCTTCTCTATGTGTAGTACTGTTAAGGTGAAGTGCCCATGCAGCAAGTGCCGTAATTTCCACCCCCAGGACAAGAAATCGATGTCTCTGCACCTGTGTCGGTTCGGTTTCATGCCAAGCTTTGAGTTGTGGGTACGTCATGGTGAGTCACGTGCTCAAGGACCTCAAGTTGCGGTTGAAGAGGAAGATGATAGGGCGGGCGATGATAGGATGGATGAGATGCTAGAAGCTTTGCGTCCAGAGATTAACGTAGACTCGGAGGATCCGCCAACACGTGAGGTTCGGGAGTTCTTTGAGCTACTTAAAGCTTCTGAAGAGCTGTTGCACGAACACACGAAAGTGACCCAGCTTGCTTTTGTGACGCGGCTCATGGCCATTAAGTCCAAGTATTTCTTTTCCAATAATTGTTACAATGATCTTGTGGAATTGATCTCTGATATACTGCCGGCGAATCATAAGATGCCTAGAGACATGTACCAGTCTAAGAAGTTGTTGTCTGGTCTCGGTATGAAGTATGAGAAGATTGATGTGTGCAAGGATAACTGCATGCTTTTCTGGAAGGAGCATGAGAAAGAGAAGCATTGCTTAGTGTCGACGATTGGAGAACGGGCTCCCGTCGAGCTTACTTGTTGAATGGGGGATCAACAGAGCCCCGTCGCACGGATCGAAGAGGGCGTTCGAGCGACGCGAGGTCGGGAGAAGGAGGCTGGGAAAAAGGGGGACGCGGTGTTTTTATCCTGGTTCGGGCCTCTCACCGAGATAATGACCCTACTCCAGCATATTGTGTTCTATCTTTCATGTGCCCTCCCCTACGCATCTTCAGGGGCTTAAATACTATGACTAGATCAAAAGTAATCGCCTCCCGGGATCACGCTATGTATCCATATCCGTGATGTCGCTCTTGATTCCCAGCGTTATTTGAATTTCGGTATGATTTCGATCTCCATGATCTCGGTGATTGGTTGCCTCCTTCCTTCCTCACAAGCCATTGGCTCCTCAAAAAACACCCGAGCAAAGCAGGTCGTGGCCTCCACGAGCATGCTTGCTCGTGGGGTGTGTTTGGTGCTTTAATCGAGGCGAAACGCTGCAGATGCTCTGGAGAGAAGGAGGATGCTCGCTTGCTCTCCCGAGCATCTTTCCTTAGTGCCGCTGGTCGGCGGGTTTAGCTTTTCACTGGGGTACCGTGGTCTTTGCCGATAGCCAATCCAGCTAGCCCCGAGGTTCAAGTGGGGAACCTCGGGCTTCCTCTTGAGCCTAAGAAGACTTGAGGGGGTGAATTTCCTTTGGTCGTGGCTCACGGACTCATTTTACGCTTCGAGACGAGCTTCTTTACCCGCTGCTTGCTCTGCGCTGGCTGCTTGGTTGTTCTCATGGTTCCTTCTCCCAGAAGCCTCCTCAGAATCTGAGACGGTAGTTTCTCGAAGCGGCGCTTTTTCCGCCAGGTGTTGTGCGCGATAGGCGGCGATTTTTATCCCGCTCTTCACTATCCTTTTAACCCTTTCACCGGGAGAGGTCGGAGTCCCATTGGCGCTCTTTGCTCGCTTCGCGGTAAAAATCTTCCAAGAGCTCCTAGCGCCCAAGAACCCTTTTCGCTCTCCTTCCTTCTTCGGCCATGGCGCGCTTTCGGTTAGCCAGATGACCCGAAGGAGGCTCAGTGTGCTCACGACGAGGGGTACGCCGACTGTGGTCTCGGTCGAGTGCGAGATGATGCGGCGCCGGCACCGGGAGACCCGAGATCGCCTCGCGAAGTTATCGCCATCAACGGGGCTTCGCCCGAAGCGACCTTCCGCCTCCGTGCTTGCCTTCTGGGTGCGAGATCTCTCATCTCCACCCCAACTCCATCCTTTCCCTCGCAATCTTCTCCCACCTTTGCGAGGCTTACGGGTGTAATGCCCACTGCCAGCCTCTCTTCTTTCACTTCTATTCCCCTTCCGCACCGCCGGATGGTTCCGCCGGCCATGCTTATCTTGGCCCAACCACCATACGAGTACCCTTCGTTGCTCAAGGACTCTTGTCGGGTTGGGCCGACTGCTCCACTGTAATAGGCGGAGGTCCCGCTATTCATCGTGGAGGACGCCCGCCATCTTGAGACGCGCGCCAGTAACCCGAGGAAGAGCGGGTGCTCAGACGACGCAGTGAGCTTGCTCAGATGGGGCTCCCAGTCGGATATCGCCGACTTTACTCTTCAAGGTGTCCCCTGGCGCCGCGAGCATCCTTCTTCGAGGTGACCGTGGCACGACTTCACCCGCGAGGACAACGCAGTATGTTCCTCGACCTCTTTCCCGAGCATCGGGCCAAGCTCGTGAATGCGCTTATGCATCCGTGATATGCCTTTTGTCTTAGTCTTCTTGTGGCGCAGCCCGACGGATTGATCGTTGACGATAGGGTCGAGATGTTCGGGCGCCCAGAAGGAGAAGGAGCCGACGCCCAATCGCCAGGTCCCCAAGAATATTTTTGACCGCTGGCGACGTAAGTACATTTTCCCACTTCCGCTCGAGGGCATGTTTTCCGAGCTCATTCCTCCCGATTTGCTGGCGTGAGAAGGTCGCCTTGAGCTTGCGGTGTCGAAGCCTGCAGTGCCGCCATAGCCAGACTCTACTGGGGTTCCGTGAAGAGGGCGGGTCGAGGTCGCCGAGCATCCGCCTCGCCTCCCGCGCCAGCTGCCGAGGCGCCGAAGCTTGACGAGGACCCCTACCCCGCACCTTGAGTACGCCGACCGCCAGAGGTGCCAACTCGATTTGGTTCGAGGACTTCAAACGGAGGAAGCCGGAGCTGATGAGCCGATCGGAACACCGAAAGCGGCAGAAGGCCGAGAGGATGCCAGGTCTCTCCCTGACCAAGGAGCTACCGAGAGCGGATCAAGGCCCTCAGACCAGCTCACTGGTGGTTGATGCCCAGGAGGAGGAAGAAGAGGAGGAGTGCGCCTATGCTCTCGTTAGAAGGAGGTGAGGTCGACTCTCAAACCGCCTCGACAGCCGGAAGAGGTCGAGCATGGACGATGTCGACTGGCGATGGCACGCCCGCCGCAGGAGCGCCAGTGTGGTAACGTGGCCGAGGCCTACGAGGCCGCCGGCCGCAGGTCGCCGTGGCCCAAGCGGAGGCCGAGGAGGATGGGCGCCGCGCGTAAGGTACGTTCTTCATTCTCTTATTCCGCCTTGTCTTACGGACTTTCTTCGCTAACCCCACCCGCGTGGCGTGATAGCTCTCGGATGTCGCTTTGACTTCCGCCGATGGTCGAGGAGATTATCAACTCCCAAAGGGACGCCGAAGCTCGACCGCTGCTGCCGACAGTGATGGCCGAGACGGAGGAGCGGTGCTAGCTTTGACTCGTGAGCCCGAAGCCTTCGGCTGGACCGCGCTCTTCAAGCCGTGGAGCCTATCCTACCAGCCCGCTGAGGAGCAGGAGCCGCAGGGACTGAGGACCAAAACGCCTTGGCCTTGGCCCTCGGCGAGATGATCGCGGGCGCAGGCTCAAGCGCTGAGCCTCGGAAGGGAGCTTGGTCAGCCTCAGACCAACACTTCTTGGCCATGAGCCAAGTGAGAGAGGAGGAGGAGGTCGCCTCGCCTAGCCTCTTCCGTCCCGAGACCAGCGCCCCCCGCCACGAGGTGCAAGGGGCGAGGTGATCGTATTCGATCCAATGCCTTCTGGCCGGAGAGCATTGTCGCTTCCTCAAGAGAGGACAGAGGCGAGGTGTGGTTCTTAACGATCAACTGCCTCCACCGTGGAGCATGGGAGTGGCAGCGTCGTGGTTGGCGCAGCCCTCGAGCGCGTGGTCGACTCATGGGGAAGGCGCCACGAGCCGCTGCAGGACGAGGATCGACCGGGCGACCGGGGTTGATCAAGGTAGTGACGCCACAGTTGCTCTCGGGAGCACCGGGTGCTCGTGGAAGAGCAAGACCTTGACGCGCCGGCCGGGATGACTTGGTCAATCCTTCTTCGGCCGGCCGCGATCGACCGCCGCTTCAGGATGTCGTCACCGGCTCTTCCGTAAGTTTCCATGTTTCTTCTTTTTTTCCGCGAACGATCTTTCCGGGAGTCTCCGCTTCTTTCCCTTCTCCTTCTCTTTCGCCCAAGTTTGCCGCCAAGGCTATGAGGATATCGATGCCACCTCGGTCTCGCACAGAAGAGTACTGGTCGCATCATCAAGGAAAGCAAGACGCCAAGATCGCCGATCTTGAGCGCTTCTGGTCTCCGAGGTGCGCGAGGCCGACCTGGCGGAATCGGCGAGCCTCATCGCCGAAGCTGGGACCAGCTCTTCCAGCAGCCGAGACGCCGAAAAAGCACTTCGAGTGGTATGCGCCAAGCTGATTAAGAGCCGGTGAAGCTTCGGCAGGACTTCGCCGAGCTTCGGGAGCGCGAGGAAGCCCAGCTCAGAGGCGCGGCGCCCGGAAAGCGCGCCAAGGTCGCGGCCCGGCTGAAGGTCCTGACCTAGAGGCGGAGGTCGACTCCATGATCGAGCTCGCGCCTCCGTGCTTGGGCCAGAGGACTTAGCTCTTTCTTTTATTTTTATCTTGTGTAAAACCTCGTAAAAAAACAACGCTTTTGGATTAAATGAGCATATTCGGGCAGGAGTTTGGTCCTTGCCTGCTTTTTTTTGCTTGAACTCGCTTTCAAAGATATGCCCGTATGATCCCGCTCATAAAGAAAGCAAGTTCCTGCATGGAGCGTAGATACGAGCAAAGAAAACAAGTTCCTGCGTAGATCAAATATCATGTATTAACGAGCAAAGGATCCTTGGTAAGGAGGGACGGAACGCCTATCATACGTAGCCCTCGCCATGGACAAAGGTCGTGTCCTCACCGCTGTGAGCACGAGTTTGTTCATGGGAGTTTTTAAGGGTCGCTTTGGTCGTAACGATTTTTGAATTACTCGAATAGATCGGTTGTGTTTGGAGTGAATCGAGCACAGAGCAGACGAGCTTTTAAAACCAACAATACGTAGAGCCACCATACCCGGAAAGTGGTCATCGAACTGGAAGTTAGAGTGGATGCTCGCCCGACCATGCATACACAAGAGCTACTGTGGAAAGTGGACGATTACGATCATCAGCATCTCACGGGGCCAAGGGAGATGGCGTGTACATACTTGCTGGATAAGTTCGCTAGTGTGAGATCTACGATGCTCGCTCGACAAAGCGAGACGAAACTCGAGAAAGAGGGAAATGATTTATTGGAAAGAACGCAAGGGGCGCGAGAGTAGAGTACTGCCTAAACGAGAATTTACGCAGCTTGATCGAGTGTTCCAGGGCCGTGAGCTCTGACCATCCGGGCATCGAGGCGAAACAGCCCCAAGGCCAGAGACATGACCGTAGGGTCCTTCCACCTTGGGGTCACTTTGTTGGCCTTCGACAGTCTTGAACTCTTCGTAAGACCATGTCGCCGACTTGTAGGGCCCTAGGCCTGACCGCTTGGCCGCATGCCTACGAAGAGCTTGTAGGTAAATTGCGAGCAACGCCTGCTCGCGTGTCGCCGACGAGGTCCAGTCGACGAGGCGCTCAACCTCTTGATCGATGGAATCGATCACTGCACTCTTTGGGGAACCCAAAGACGATTTCTCAGCGTAATGGCCTCCGCATCAGACGAAAGTTGGAAGGCGCTCTCGCTCGTGGCTCGACTTGTCGTGGGTGCGGATAGACCAAAGAACGCAAGGAAGCTCCTCCACCCACCGCCGCTTGTCGGGTTGAGGGTCTTAAAGACTCTCTTTTTATGCCCTGGACTAGTCAGCTTCATTTGCTCGCTTCTGGCCGCTCTGGCTACTCTGTGGATGTGCCACGGGCGAACAGACCTTGGTCCCGACCTCCTCACAAGACTTTGGAGCAGCTTCACCGGTGAATCGGGTCCCATTGTCTGTGATAAGACTGGGTATCCCAACTGCGTTACCACGTTGTCAAGCGGAGGAACCTCTTTGTCCTCGGGCCGAGATGGTCGAGACTGGCTCGGCCTCTATCCACTTAGTGAAAGTGTCGATGGCCACGATAGCACAAATACTTATGTTCTCTCCGACCTGAGGAAAGGGTCCAAGGACGCCGAGCCTCAGGTCGAATGGCCACGTAAGCGGTATGGTTTGTAGGGCATATGCCGGTTGATCGGGTTTTGGAAGCATGGAATCGCATGCTGAGTCGCTACATTGACAAGGCCTGTCTGCAAGGTCGCAGAGTAACCCAATCTAAGGCTTGCTGCTATAAGCGCTTGAAGACGAATGAGCTCACATTCCTTCTCGTGGATATCACTAAGAAGGTACAGCCTTCCTCCTGGGAGACGATTTGGAAAGGATTCCTAATGCGCTTTTCCCCAGATAGGTCGCTTTCGATCGCTCACAGATCGAAGATCGCCTGTTAGCGTGAGGAACGCCGCTTCTTCCCTCGGGCAATGTCCCATGCGCAAGGTATTGGATGAATGGCGTCATCCAATTTGCTTGCTCGAGGAATGAGACCTTACCGCCGGCCTCTTCGGTGCCTCCTCTCGTCAGAGGGAATGGAGGGCTTATGTAGGTGCTCGACGAGCACTCACGAGCTGGGCGGTTTGGGAGGAACCGACCTTAGACATTTGGTCGGCCAGGGGAATTATCCTTCCTCGGGATGTAGATTACTCAAATTCTTGAAGTATTTCTCCATCTTCTCCTTGCCGGCCAGGCCAGCCATTGAGGTATCGGAACACCGATACCTTGTTGACTCACGACGACCAACCGTGGAATCGCCTTCACAGCTGGAGCCGTTGGACTCTAGCGATTTGCATGTTCGGTCCGCCAAAAGGTTTCGTGCTCCATGCCGCTAGTCGCAATGGAAATGTAGTTGATGGCGATCAGACGCTCTCCGTCGGGAGACTAAGATGACGCCAGCCCCGAGCGCCGTATGCTCGGGATCCGCCAAAATACAATGTCCAGAGTTTCCTCGAATCATTGGTCCATTGGCTGGTGGTGCCGAGCCGACCATTCCCGCCACGAAATCACCAGACTTGTGATTTTATCGCTGCAGGCCGAGAATACCAATTAACTACAGCGAGTTCCATTGCCCACTTGGCTATGCGCGACCCGGCGTCCTGATTTTTCAGGATTTTCGAGTGGGAAGCCGGAGGCACCTACGATCTGTGTGCTTGAAAGTAGTGACGCAACTTCCGGAGGCCATCAAGAATGAGTACAGATGGTTTCGACCTCGAACGCCCCTTTGGTCCATGAAGTACTTTTCGCCGTAATAGATAGGTCGCTGGTACTATCTCTTTCTTTCATCGCCAACACCGAGCTCACCGCGTCAAGTTCGGGTTTGCCGCTGTATAATAGCAATTCTTCCTCTGCGGGTGTGTGACGCAGGACGGGCGGCTTGAGAGGTATCGTTTAGCTCTTGAACGCTGCGATCAGCCTTCCTCCGCCCATGTGAAGCCATCATGTTTATGCGAGGGCTTTAAAGAAAGGTAGTCCTCGCTCCCCGGAGACGAACCGCCATATGCCATCCTCCCGCCGAGCTTGTACTTTTACGCATGTGGGCGACCATGTTCTCAATGGCTTCGATCTTCTCTGGTTAGCCCCTAACGCCATGTGGCCCGACCATGTAGCCGAGCACCTTGCACTTTCACGAATCGCATTTTTCCGGATTTAGCTTTATTCGATGTATTGAGGTTACAGAAAGTTTCTTCTAAGTCAAGAACGTGACTCAAGTACTCTTGCTCTTGACAACTATGTCGCCGACATATACTCTCCAAATTTCCGACCTATTTGGTCCGTGGAAAGTCTTCAGACATGAGGCGTTGAAAGGTTGCTCCCATTTCTGCATCGAAGACATGGTCAGATAGCAGAAGGTACCGAACGGGTGATGAAGAGGAAGTCTTTCCTCGTTTTTCGCGCGACAGTGATTCGATGATAGCCCGAATAGGCGCTAGGAAGCTCATCATGGTTCAGGACTTTCCGCCGCTCCACCAATTGGTCTATGCGAGGCAACGGATAGTTGTCTTTGGGCACGCTGCTCAAACCCGTGTGGTCGACGACATGCGCCACTTCTGCCTCCTTTCTTCCCGATCGGATCGATTGGCTAGCCACCGAGTGCTCAATCTTCCTCGATGAAGCCACTTAGAGTTTATCAAGTTCCTCCCTGATGATTGCTGTTTTTCCGGAAAAGCGTCTAAGTTTCTGCCTCATCGTTTTTTGTCAGTCAACTGCTTAGCTGTACTCACCACCTCCGGGACTCGGCATGCCTCGGATGGTTCCGCGTAACACATCCGACTCCTTGCTCTGAGGAAAGTGACGAGCTCGAGTTCCTATTTGGGATCTAGGAAGATCCCAAATGAACGATTTCTGTCGTTCGACTCGCTGGAGCGGAATAGCTTTTGGTCTCTCTCCAGGTTGGAGGGCAAGTTTAGGCCGGGAATGCTGCTTGGTCGTGTCAGCGAAGGCAACTGATCCACCATATCCAGCGCTCTTCGCCGCAATTGAGTCGGACTTGTGGTTCCTTGACGGTTATGACTCGCCCTGGAATCTTTAGGCACCGATACGCTGATGCAGGCGGCCATGAACTTGGCCAAGGCCGCCTGCCGAGGATGGCGTTGCAGGCCGACTAAAGTCTACCACCAAGGTGATTAGCTCCGTCAGTTACTTGGGTCGGGCCAAACTTACGCAAGACCTGCCCCCAGGTTTGATCGAGGTGCCCGGACTATCCCAAGAAGGGCACGCGCCACACTCTTGATTTTGAACGAGGAATCTGCATCTCGTCCAATACCTTGGCTGCAATAAGGTCCAAAGAGCTCCGAGTCTAGGACCCAACAGACGCACGATATTGTCGATGGTGGGGTTCACGACCACTCGAAGCCTGGGTTTGGTCATCCCAAGGGACAATCGTCTCGAGAATGTGAGGGATACCCACCATTTCTTTGCCGACCGAGGCTTACCTGGGTAACATGGTGCACTTCCTCAGCCTTTAAGTCCCCGGGACTTGTAGGCGAGGAGCCCCCAAGATGACCGCTATGTGATTCCTTGGTTCTTGATATTCCATTTCATCCTCACTTTCCTCGCTGTTTTCCTTGTCGTTTTCACCCTGTTCGAAGCGTGGCATGGGACTCTCGCCAGTCAGAATCGCTTCCAAAGTGAGTCCACGCTCGGCAATTAGTAGGCCGTCGTGCCCAGGCGCCGTGAAGTGGATAGAGAGGTCGCCCCGTCTGCCCGCTTGGTCGCTCGCCGGGTCCGCTTGGTCGCCTCGCCTCGAGGCCTGGTTGTCCTCTTCCCAGCAGCATTAGCCCTTACGCCCGTACGAGCTGTTCTGGCCGTTGTTGTTCCAACGCGGCTACCATGAAGGCGCAGGGTTGCTTTTTCTTCTTCTTCTTGATCTTCTTGTCTGGCTGCACTAACCCTTTGCTAGCCGAGGTCTCTAGACCAGGTCGAGGCGCAGCCTTCCATCCGGCATTTTCTTCCATTGACTCGCTTCATCTCGCGCTTGGCGATCGATCGCCATTCTAAGAGCTCGTCACGTTAGATCCGTGGATCTCCAGGTCCTGTGGTGAAGCGCCTTGCCTCGCACTTCGGCTTGAAAGCTCTGACGATGGCACCTCTCGATATGTTCGGATCGAAGTTCCGACCTGATGAACCTCTCGACGAATTGTCGCAGGTTTCCGGCCCGCTCAGACAGCGCCCAGTCGCGCTTCTTTTCCCGAAGTGATGTGTAAAGCGGCTCGAAATTGCCGAGTGCAAGCCGAGCTGCCCTCAGGACTGTATGGATCCTTCCTTTGATTGAAAAGCCACGCGAAGCCTCGCCCAGACTGGCTTGTGTATTTGCTATTACCTCTCATCACCTCCGCAGGATATGAGCGTGTATATCGAGAGAATTCATCCGGTTCTGGTCCGCGTTGAATCTCTCGACGTGGCTTGAACTAACCTGCTCGCCATGCGACGGCCCTTTGAGGAGCTCGTGAAGGCCCTGGCAGGCTCTGGCTCCTGATTCATGAAAACCTTACTGGCGCCTCCACGCGGATCTTCCACCCAACGCCCGCAGGCGCGGCCGAAGTCGGAGAAAACCTCATGCGCGCCGGTCGCGTCGATGACCGCAGATGGTCGCGGAGTGCCTCGAGCGCTCGTAATCCGGGCGACAGGCTGATATCGCCCGAGGTTGCTCTGGATCGCTCCGGCCTTTCCGGACGGCCGGCGACTGGGCGATTCCGAGCATGGCTCCAGATTCATCTCGTTAACGCATCGGGGAGCTGCCGTTGTGATGGTCCCGAACACTCCGGCATCCCGCCATGGGGAGGATCCAGACTTTAGCTCGGCGAAGCCTCTCAAATCTTCGCCACGACCACGCCCATGGCCTCTAAGTCTACTTGCTGGAAATCACAGAAACACGACGACTGAAGGCACTCAGGCCGCCTCGCTTCGTGAATCAAGCAAGGCGAGCTTTGACTGGCTTCTCCGAAAAGGCGACGGAGTTCTTGCACTGCGAGAGTTCCTTTTCCGTGGAGGCGCACTTCCTTTGCCTGGCGCACGCTCAAGCGTCTTTCCCAAAGACGCCTCCAAGTGGGCGCCCGCCTCATAGTGGTCGTGTGCTCAAGTGGCGTCAGAGATCTCCCTCCGCTGGCTCCAGCTCATGTTGACTGACGAGAGCGAGACGAAGCGATGGGGACATCATTGTATCCCCTTGGGACGCGGTTTCTGGCTCGAAGCTCTAGGTCGTCTGGTATGTCCAGCCATCGTGAGCTTCAGTTATACTATCCTCCAGGTCTCCGAGGTAATGTCCGGGAATGGAGGATCTCGCCTCGCATTCGCGGTCCGAGTGAAAAGCTCTCCTGCACTCGTGCAGATCGATAGGATCGGCCACCCCGCACGCGTCGGCGTGAGTACACGCCGTCATCCTCAATGCGTGGTCGACAATAAAGGTCCCGGAAGTGTCTCCGAGTTTGGCATCCTCGAGGATCTTGATCCGCACGGGAATCAAACTGCTCGTCCCTACCGACGCGCCACCGCGACGATTGGAGAACGGGCTCCTGCCGAGCTTACTTGTTGAATGGGGATCAACAGAGCCCCGCCGCACGGATCGAGATGCCTCGAGCGACGCCGAGGTCGAGGAGAAGGAGGAAAAAAGGGGACGCTGTGTTTTTATCCTGGTTCGGCCTCACCGCCGAGATAATGACCCTACTCCAGGTATTGTGTTCTATCTTTCATGTGCCCTCCTCGTTACAGATCTTCGGGGTTTAAATACTATGACTAGAGATGCGAAAAGTAATCAAGCTTCCTCGGATCACGCTATGTATCCATATCCGTGATCGCCCCTTGATTCCGCATATTTGAATTTCTATGATTTCCCTTGATCTCCTGGCTGATTGGTTGCCTCTTCCTTCCTCACAGCGCTCCTCCGACCAAAACACACCGAAAGCATTGGCCTCCTGAGCATGCTTGCTCGTGAGGTGTGTTTGGTGCTTCGCGAACGGAGGCGCTAAAACGCCGTGATGCTCTGAGGAGAAGGAGGGATGCTCGTTTCGCTCTCCCGAGCATCTTCCCTTAGTGCCGCTGGTCATGGTTTAGCTTTTTCACAGTACCGTGGTCTGCCGATAGTCAATCCGACACTTAGTGTGTAAAAAACCAAGATTTGTCGAGGTGGTGAACGAAGAAGGTGAAAAGGTAACGACCGATGTTGCACACAAGCAACTTCGGTATATGCCGCTCACACCTAGGCTGAAGCGGTTGTTTATCTCAAAACGAAGTGCCAGACACATGAGGTGGCACAAAGAAGGTGTGCGTGAGAACGACGGAGTAATGGTACACCCGTCAGATAGTGAGGCATGGAAGGCTCTAGATAGCTTTGACGAGGACTTCGCGAGGGATGCGAGAAATGTTCGCATTGGGTTGGCGACCGATGGTTTCACGCCTTTCAACACAACCGCCGCATCATACTCGTGTTGGCCGATTTTGCTATTCCATACAATCTTCCACCTTCCCTTTGCATGAAATATGAGTTTATGTTCCTGTGCCTCATCATACCTGGCCCCGAACATCCTGGAAAGCGTCTCAATGTGATGCTCAAACCCTTGATCGAAGAGCTGAAAAAATTATGGACAGGGGTAGAGGCGTATGACTGCTACAAGAAACAGAAATTCAACCTTCGTGTTGCATATTTGTGGTCTGTCCATGATTTCATGGCCTATCGTATTTTTGCTGGCTGGAGCTGTCATGGAAATTTTACATGTCCGATCTGTGGTTCAAACACCGATTGTTTTCGCCTTATAAATGGTGGAAAGATTTGTTACTTCGATTGCCATAGGCGTTTCCTGCCCCTGAGACACGCCTTTAGGTTCCAGAGGAATGCCTTCCGTAAGGACACAATTGTCAGAAAGGGTCCGCCGAAACGTCTAACTGGGCCAAAAATTGCTGATATGCTGAGTAAATTGGTGGAGAAAGAAGATGGGTTTGAAGGGTTTGGAGAGGAGCACAATTGGACTCACATTTGTGGATTATGGGAGCTCCCATATGCGAAGGCCTTGATTCTGATGCACAACATTGACGTCATGCATCATGAACGTAACGTTGGTGAAAGCATTATAAGCACGGTCATGGATATGACGGACAAGACAAAAGACAACCTAAAGGCCCGAAGAGACTTAGCAGAGATCTGTAACCGGCCAACACTTGAGCTCACCGAAGCAGGGGGTAAGCCACGCGCTCCATTTTGCCTTAAACCTAAAGAAAAGAAAGAAGTGTTGAGGTGGATGAAGAAATTGAAATTTCCCGATGGTTACGCAAATGGGATTGAGACGAGCCGTGAATGTGAATACGGGAAGCTAAATGGGTTGAAGAGCCACGATTACCACATAATCATGGAAAGACTCCTTCATGTAATGTTTCGTGGGTATCTTAATGATAATGTGTGGAAGGTGCTAGCTGAGCTAAGTTATTTCTATAGACAATTATGTGCTAAAGAAATATCGAAAGACATGATGGAGAGGTTGGAGAAAGAGATACCAGTGCTTGTATGCAAGATGGAAAAAATATTCCCTCCGGGTTTCTTCAATCCAATGCAACATCTACTTGTTCATCTACCTTACGGCTAAGGTAGGTGGTCCTGTTCGATCAAGGTGGATGTATCACATTGAAAGAGCTCTAAAGAAACTTCGAGCTATGGTTGGCAATAAGGCAAGAGTTGAAGGGTGCATTGCGTAAGCATTTTCTCTAAAAGAGATATCATACTTCTCGAGTGTATACTTTGCAGAGGAACACAAAGTCAATGCTCCCACGATGCGGTACCATGTAGATGAAGAGACACCGTGTAGTGACCTCTGATTTTCCAATGGAGAGGTACTCTGTTGGTAGTTGCCGCTTACTATTACACTTCTAAGAAAAGAAGTCTGCTTTGATGTACATGTACTCCAATATGGAAGAGATGGAACAATATTTCATGTAAGCGTTTACTTTGTACATGTCAATCAAGCTATGTTGCCGAAGACATCATTCATATATGTATCCATTTACGATTTCATTTACAGTGAATTTGATAAGCAGAACTGGACGTCTATTCGTCAACCAACTGCCAAGCAACTTAATACGATGCGTCGGGATGGAATAAATGGGGGCCCTAATTTCATCACTTGGTTCCGAGATCATGTAACACCTTCACATCCTATAATATTCGTAATGTTACGTTTCAATATATTATAAATCTTATATTTTGTTGGCGGTCGTGAAATATGGGAACGTCCATGAGGACTTGCTTCAGCTATCCTATGGCCGTGTAATCATTAAAAGCTATGGGCGATACGACGTGAACGGGTTTCGATTCCGTTCAACCAAATTTGAAGCTGGTCGTCCCCTTGCGGCCACAACAAATACTGGAGTTGTAACTATTGCAATCGATTCTCAAGGGATCTAATCAAATTTCTATGGAATCATTCAAAACATCCTCGAGTTCAAGTTTGCAGTGAATAAGGAGCTGAAAGTAGTCTTTTTCGATTGTGTTTGGTTTGATAGCAAACATGGGACTCATCAAAACCAGTATGGGATGGTAGAAGTCAAACACAACGAACAGCTACATGGCTATGACAATTTTATCCTTGCTCACCAAGTTGAGCAGGTGTATTATATGCCATATCCATGCACAAGACTGAGTGCTTGGTGGGTTGTGTACAAAGTGAATCCCCGAGAACGGTTACATACTCCTGGTGATCTTTGGTTATCTTGATAGCCAGCTGGAGGCCATGGAGGTTGTTGAGGTTTTCCAAGATGAAGAATTGCCAAGCACTTTTGATATAGAGACTGGTCCAGGTCTCGATTCATTAGTCGGAGACCGTGGAGATATAACGATTCCTGAGAAACAGAAAAGACAACCAATCAAGAAAAAAGTAACAAGTCGTCCCTTAGAAAGAAGGAGACTACATCATCGCGACATTGTTGAATTTTGACAAGTAATTTTGTGTGTTTATTATCTTATTCATTCATTCATTATTATTGTTGTTATACTAACTTGATATTTTTCTTTCAACAGGATGCCCCGATCGATCAAGCAGCTGGCGAAGGGATTCCTTAGTGGTAGGAGGAAGTCCAGTAGTTCGCGCGACGAGGAGGCCTTGTTTCAGGGTAGCGCTTCAAGCGCAAGTAGACGGCGTGCTTTGTTGAGTCCAGTGGACCCTAAGTTGCAGAGTTGTAGTGTTCCTTTGCAGAGTGGAGAGGTAACTAAGCTTTTGATGTGTACTTCATGTCAAAACATAAATATAACTGTCTTGTATTATTTCGCAGGATGAGGCAGCGGAGGAAGAAGTGGTCGCTACCATGGATGTCGATGCAGGTAAACTAGAATGTTATATTCTCTTAATTTATTTGATTATTATCTTCTTTATTCATTCATTATTATTGTTGTTGTAGCTGGGATCGATGAGGATCAGGAGGTTGATGTTGACGCAGGTAAACTAGAATGTTATATTCTCATAATTTATTTGATTATTATCTTCTTTATTCATTCATTATTATTGTTGTTGTAGCTGGGATCGATGAGGATCAGGAGGCCGATGTGGGCCAAGGGGATGAGGACCCAATGGGTGGGGATACGACCGAGGGTTCTACCGGAGCCCGCCTGAGGTTTAGGAGGAGCCATACTGTCGCCCCCCCTCCAGCGCCCAGACGGGAGGAGGACAAGGTTGTGATCACACCTGTTGGCGATAGGTTTGTATTTTCTAAACCATGTCTTATTTCATTTCTTTCCGAACTGGAACTATATCATTTATAAGTCTTGCAGTTCATGGGATGACTCGGGTTTGACGGCGAGAGGGCACCATAGGCGGAGTTAACTACGTGCTAGGTAACCTCTGCCGCTTGCACTACTCCCGGGTTGGTCACAATGACCAATGGCGAGCAATTTGTTGCTACTAGTTGGGATCATTACCGCTTGCTCCTAATGCCGAGCACTTGAATGCTCGAGGCGCTTTGGAGTGACTTTTGGGTAAGATTCTCTGCGCGCTTGGTATTGGTTCAACTGCCGATTTTTACTATTCTAACTATTCTTTGTGATGAACAATTGTAGAAGCGTTACCGTTTGGTGACGGTGCAAACATGGAGCATGCTCGTAGAGTTTTCCATGTAAATGCATCGCGTCGGGTGACCAAAGATGCATTGTCTAATGCTCGGATTCAAGCAACAAATCTTTACTTGAGGTCTGTTAAAGGGCAACGAATTAACAGGACTCGCGGGTCTTCGTAAAGTTACTTGACCGAAGAACAAGACATGCAGGTAAAACAACAAATATTACACGCTATTTGAGTTTAACGTTTCTTGGTAATGCTGTTTTAATGTATTAATATCTTTGTGCAGGTCATGATTCCATGGTTGGGGGACCGTCCAGAAGCTTACCAGGCTCTTTGCCGGCGTTGGGCTTCACCTGAGTTCATCGCCAAGTCAAGAAAGAACCGAGACTGTCGAGGCAAACAATCAAAGCACACGTATGGCGCCGATGGACATATGCGTAAAGCTAAGCGCATGGTAAGTCTGGCCGTAGCAATCTTTTGCAAAATACATGTTACCAAATATATGTATGCACCTAACTTATGTCTACAGGAGGCTCGGACCGGTGTTCAGCCGAGTGATGTTGAAGTGTACGTGGAAGGTCATAAAGGTCGAGACCCGACACACCCTGAGCAGCTGTGCAGTCAGACAGCTATTGATCGGCTGGTTAATGGTCACAATTTTGATCCAATTCAAATTAAGTTGTTTGATTTGCAGTTCCCATTTAAATTGTCTGATTTGGTTATGCAGGAGAAATATGGCGAGGAAATGGCCAAGCACCATGGTGCAGACTATGATTGGAGGAAGGAACCGATTGACGGTGTAGCTGTGCATGCTAGTGGAGGCGGCAAGGCCCATGGACGGTGAGATGTCATACCTTGTAAAATTTCATGAAGTCATAATTTCAAGTGCTCAAGCCTTTGTGGTCACGCATTTTGAAGGTACTCCATGTTCACTGGAGTGATCGACTCGGCGGTGGTGCGAGCCGAGAGGATCTTCTTCGTCCCGGACCTCGGGGTTGGTAGCCGTCGCTCCTCAAAGCAGGAGTTGGAGGTTACTAGGTCACGTGAGGAGCTGCGCCAACGTGATGATTATGCAAGGGCGCAACAAGAGTACTATGCTTCATACCAGGCACAACAAAGAAGTGGCGATTCAAGTAAGTTCGAGTCTTCAATCTATTGCATTTAGAGAATATATTAATTCAAAATACTTATACATTGTATTTGTAGGCAATGTTCCAGGCGATGGGGCAAAACATTGTCTTTCCACCGTTCCAACCGCTGCCGCCACCATAATGGGGATGTATCCTCCGGCACCTCCTACATTTCGGTATTTGCGGTAAACATTGTGAATCGAGTAGAACTTAGTCAATCTAGCTAATACTAGTTTGTTGTACCTAATCTTGTTCAAACTAGCTACATTTAGTCAATCTAGCTAAACTTAGTCATTTCTAGCGAGACTTAGTGAATCTAGCAAGACTAAGTATCTCTAGAGTTAAGTTTGATGAATTTAACGATATTTAGTTCATTTTGCTAAACTTGGTCCGTTTCTAGTTAAACTTTGTAAATGTAGTTAAATTTACTCAATATAGCTACACTTACTAATTTCTAGCTAAACTTTGTCAAACCTTGCAAATCTAGTAAAATTTGATCAATCTAGCTATAATTGTTGCCTTATGTAGGGATCAACGGCACATGGGTCCTCGTCTTACAGTACTCCGCCTGCAACACTTGCAGCACCTGCAGATCCGGCGGTTCGTTTCTTACTTGTCTCCTTATGGTACATTCATTCTTATATTATTGTCTAATCTTGCATTTTCTTGTGTAGGGAACCGACGGTGCAACTGCCTTTGTCAACACGCTCTTTGCTTCCGGATCAAGCGGCCAGAACTCCAATCAACCAGATGGCGGCCAGCAGTTGTAGATTGTTTCATAGTTGTCACTTTGGATGTGTATGATTCGAGCTGTACTTTTGGATGCGTTTGTAGTTGTCACTTTGGCCTTTTTTGTATGTTATGACAATTTGCATATTATGATGGATCGGTAACTTGATTATATGCATGTTCTGTGCTTGATTGATTATATTCATGAATTGTATGTGTTGATGTGTGAATTGCTGTCAATGTTGATTATATTATGTATTGAATTGTATTGCGAAACATGAAAATAGGGCTAAAAGTTGCCCCTGATATTACTAATTAACGTCGGCCTACGGGGTCAGCCGACGTTAATTAGTAATCCTGAGGTCCTGTTTTCGTTCGACAAATATGCAAAACGCTAATTAACGTCGGCCTAATATGAGCCGACGTTAATTATCCCCACGGCATTAATTACCGTTGGCCAGGCCTAAGCCGACGTTAATTAGTAATTACCATCGGCTAACAAGGAGCCGACGTTAATTAGCGGGCTCCGGCAGTAATTATCGTCGGCTGAGCTAGGCCGACGGTAATTATTAATTAACGTCGGATGCCGACGTTAATTATGCTAATTAACGTCGATTAACTATCGTGGGCTAAAAGCCGACGTTAATTATCCCTTTGCCGACGTTAATAGTAATTAACGTCGGCAAAGGGCTAATTAACGTCGGCTTTTAGCCGATGTTAATTTGCGGGATTACTGTAGTGAAAGGAGTCAAAAAAAATTCAAATCTTGAAGTGGAGTTATGGGAATTAATGGATTTTGGGTGGGTCTTACGGAATAAAGATGCACTCTTTGTGAGACAAATTTTAAAGCCAGAAATACATTCTTCGTGGGACAGAGGAGTACTTTCCTATCCGAGTTGATTGCCATTTCGTCAGCTCGGGTCCTCGCCTCGGTTGCTCGAACACGTATCGCCCGCTCCGATCCTAAGCGCACAAAACGGCCGAAGCGGACCACCGTAACAACTAACAAATTAACAATTCCGTTCCTTTAGTCCTTTACGAGTATTCGATTCACCAGGTATGCAAGTAAACAGACATGCACTTCTGCCATTAGTCCGTACATAGTGCACGCCGTATCTTTTGTGGGCCGGGTTAACATCACGCGCTCGCTGCGGTTCCACGTCATAACCCATACTATTACAAAATAGGAGAATTAGCCAACGGTATACCTGAGTTTTATTAGCTTTAGTGATTTGTTTCACGTGGTTTTACGAGTTCCAGTGTTTAGTTTCATGAGCTTCGTGTTTCATCAGTTTTTAGTGCTAAGTTTTATGAGTTTCAGTGTAACATTTCACGAGTTTTATGAGTTTCAGTGCTATACCATTGGAACGGTATACCGTAGAATAGTATTTCTGTATACAAAATGGAGTACCGAGTGAGAGCGCGGTCCGAGAAATTGTAACAACTGACAGCATGTGGGGCCCGAAATGCCTTCTCTCCCATCCAGTGCTCATCATGGTCGAAGGGGGCAGCAATACCTTCTCGCCTGTGGGGCGCCTGAAAGGCTCGGGAATCGTGTCTCTGAGGCGACGGCTGGCTGCTAGGAGGTTTAGGAAAGCAAGCTAAGTGCTCTCTACCTTGCCATTTGGTGTGGTGATGGTGCTGTGTCTCGCTAGTGCCCACAACTGCCCGTGCACGCCCTTTTCTTGCTCTCTTTGCCGCATCCAGGAGTGAACGCGGCTCGGCCGTTTAGCGGGATATTGTATGTACTTGCCTCATGGGGCGCACACTCATTGCGTCGGGGACCGCGAGAGGAGGAATCATTGCCTCCATCACCCGCCGGGATGAAAGAAATGTGCACCGCCGGTGCAGTGCTCGCCCGCCCGACACAAGCGACGCAGCTGTCCAGGTGGCTGTGCCTGTTGTTGCAGCTCGTGTCTTTCTAGAGGATGTCGCTGAGCGTCGTACTCGTTCGCGTGTGACTGACATGTCCGATTGCCATCCAAAACGGCCATCTAAAACGGCGACGAGCTCTATCCTGTGGCACGCGCGAGGCCTAGAAGGAGACGGGCCAGCAGCGCGGGGGGCAAGTGTCTCGGTGAAGGCCTGAGGCCCTGAAGGCTGCGGAATACACGCGGGCACAGGCTGGTGTGGTCGTGTGGAGAGGGGCCCGGGAACGGGGCGGGCCGCGCGGAAGGCTCCGCGGCCTGCCTGTTTTTCCGCGTGCGTTTCGGGGGAGTCGGTAACGCGGCCCGGGTGCAGCTTCTCCGCACGGCCGAGGGGTGGCAACGAGGCGTTTTAGCCGGGCGGTCAGCCCAGACGGAGAGGTCCGTGCGTCCCGTACTGCGCACGCGACGAAGGCGAGTAGGCGACTGAAGAAACGGACGGCGCGGCCCAAATTATGCCCCACAATATAGCGGCCGCTGTGTGGGCCGCAGATAACCCCGCACCGCGCGCGCGCGTGCTGCGCGGAGTGGAGCGTGCCGCGGTGGTGGTGGTGAGGGGTGGCCAGCGCTAATAATATCAAAATTGAAAAAACCGATAGAAATTCGAAATTCGAAAATACCAAGCTAAAAATAGTTATAAAATTGTTTAAAATCGAATGGTTACGAATTTCAAATTTTGAAAAATAATTTAAAAAATCGAAAACCGATCGGTGTATTTGACCAAAACCTCAGTTTTTTTTAATCAAAATTTGATCGGATTGGATTCATCACATCATTTTTCATGTAGGATAATCGGTAGATCATCCTGTTAGCATATGCACATTAATTCTCGTGGTCATTAATTAAGTACCTTAGTTGTCAGAATTTTTAAAAAATTCTAAAGCTTGATCATCATCTGAAAATTTTATGAGAATATTAGTTATGCATCACGACCATCACAAAAAAATCAAAACTTTCTAACATGGTTTGAACTATTTTTCATTCAGTTGAAATTTATTGGTCAGTCTTCAGTAGCACTTTACGAAATTTTGAAAATTCCTCAAAATTAATAATAATCTAAAAATTTTATGGTAATATTATGGATGTATTAGGATCATCCACAAAAAATTTCAAAAGTTTCTAACGTGCTTTGCTCCATTTTTCATTCTGTTGAAATTTATCAGTCAGCCTTTTATTAGGATAATAGCACTTTTAGATTTTTTTTAAAAAATTCTTCAGGCTTCATTATCATCTGAAATTTTTATGAGAACATTAGTTATGTGTCATGACCATAAAAAAAATCAAATTTTTTACGTCGTTTGAATAATTTTTTTTATCCAGTTAAAATTTACCGATATTCTGACAATTTCGGGTAAAAAAAAGCCGAAGTTGTATTTTACTTTTTGAATTTCATTCGGATTTCATCCGAAATAACGATATTTTTGATTTTGGAGGGTGACGAGATTTAAACCGAAAACGAAATTTAGAACGCTGGTGAGGCACGGCTGTAGCCCAATTGACCCAACATGCTAGCGGTCTAGCACGGCCTAACTATTGTCCATTAAGCAGCGAGCTAGGCGCCTATGCCCAGCCGAGTTGTTTTAGTTAGGGTACCACTTGGTTGATGCGATGAGTTTAAATGTGATGGAATGATTTTATATTATTTGGTTTTATTGTTTTTTGTGAATATAATTATTTAGTATTTATTATTTTTTTTTCTTTCAAATTTGTATATCACTATCCAGGATGAAACGATTCCATTCAAGTAACCAAACACATAGATGATTTTTTTGTTTGAACCATCTTTTATATATATATATATATATATATATATATATATATATATATATCTATATATATATATATATATGGGGCATATGCATGCAAACCTCATTCAGTGAAAACTCCGTGAAAACCACGTGTAAAAGTTTTGAAAAATTCTCAAAAAATTATCATAGGTAGTGGAGGTGAGGTTCTACAACCCTGTAAAATTTGAAGACCAAACTCAATCGCATTTGGAAGATATGAAAAAGACAAAGTGCAAAATGAATAGTGCTAAACAGTGAAAAATTACTATTCATACTGAATTTGTCTTTTTCATATCTTCCAAATGCGATTGAGTTTGGTCTTCAAATTTTACAGGGTTGTAGAACCTCACTTCCCCTATCTATGATAATTTTTTGAGAATTTTTCAAAACTTTTACACGTGGTTTTCACGGAGTTTTCACGGTAAGAGAGGTTTGCACCGAATATGCCCCCTATATATATATATATATATATATATATATATCATTTGATACAAACAACCAAACACATGTTAACCAAGCTAAGATATTTTTTTCAGCTAGTACAGCTGGTTCGGTTTCACTACTCCGGTGTATCAGCCACGTTAAGCAAGTAGACAGTACAAACGAATGAGTCAGCCGTGTCGATCGAGAGAATCCTTGCTCGAGTCATGCATGACACCAGCTAATCTAGCCCTTTCCCCCGTCCGTCCTACCCTACTCTTACATCAGAGCCAGATCGGCTGGCGCGTCCAAATTAGGATTAATCGTCCCTTGGCTCTTTACCTCCGAACGAAAAGGAGAATTAGGGGGTGTTTGGATGAGGGGTATTTCCTTGGAAGGTTTTGGGATTTAGTTCAAATTTGAACTAAATCCCAAAACATTCCAATGAAATACCTCTAATCCAAACAGGGCCTTAGTGTCAGCTTTTAATCAGTGACTTATGTACTTTTGGTCATGCAATTACATGGAATTTCACTTGCATTTAGTACCATGGGAATGGATGCTGATCACCGAGGCCCTGATAAGTTCCCTTTGCTATTGACACAATGAATTGCAGTACTTGTAGTGAGTACCAAATAATACATATGCAGAAATAGTTCCACCAGCCTATAAAGCTCGTAGTGCTAATATGGGCGTCAGAGGAAAAGAATGCGTTCCTAATTTGCAGGTCCTGAGCAAGTACAATAGTAAAGCCTACTACAGGCTAATAGTAAGTTAATAGTCAGTTTGTGTAGTAGCTATCTCTAAAAGTTGTCTCTAGATATCGTGCAATAACTATCTCTTCTCTCTTGTACATAAATGATCTATCTATGCTTTCATGCAAAACTATCTACTAAATAAGAGCTAGCTATCTTCTCTTTCCTCTTTTCTCACTCTTCCACATAAACCAAAAAATGACATGTACAAACTAGCCTTATTGTAGATGCTATAAATAATCTCACATACGCATCATCACTTACGTTTCACGCCCAACTTAGTTGTCACTGACTACCAGGAAAAGCAAGCACATCAGCTCGATTGGATCGGGACAGTGACTCGGCACCACTTGGCCAAGCTGAGCCAACCGTTGCAGGATGCTATCTGATAAATGAAGAAGGGATGGAGCACGCGAGTGCAAAAAAGTAGAGACCTCATCAAAATCTCGCAAAAGCAGAGCTTGCTATGATCTATATATTATCCCAGTTCGAGCTGATCGAGCTCCTCGCTGCGGAGTACACCGGAGTCGAGAGTGCACTACTAAGCTTCTGCTTTGTATGCTGCCGTCATCTGCAGAGGAGAGAATCGAAGTGTGGACAAGGACTGGAAGGGAAAATAAAGGGAAGAAACGTAGAAGAGAACTGGAGAAGTTCAGTTTGTTGGCGATCACGTCAACATCTGGACGCCCTAGGAATTCACGGTGAAATCAGCGCGTTAACCAATCAGCAACAGTTGTTTTCTGTTGTTAAGGCAGGGTTCAAACTGGGCAAGAATGCATTGTATCAGCTGATTATCGAAGTGCATATACTAACATCATCTTCAGAAGCTAGCGCCAACAACCATTATTGACACATGGCAACACGCAGCGAGCGAGGCACTCGGCCATCCCGTCCGTCCTAGTCAGGTTTTGCCCCCACAAGCGAGCTGGGAACGGGGACCTCGATCGATCTCCATGATAAGGCAATACAATAAGCGGCCGATGGATGTTTCTAGAATGGACCCCTCAGCTGATCAAACTAAACCACACTGAAACGCAAAAGAAAGGGCAGTGCTATATAATTATGATGACACTGAATTGAAAAATTCGTTGATTAGTTTGGTGGACTTTTGCAGAATTTGCTTCTGAAAGCCGATCAAATAAGAAAAGAAGAAGAAGAGGAGATCAAGCTAAAGGACGTGTCAGTCTTTACACGATACATCTATGAGGACTCTGGAAATCAACTAAACAAATAAAACCATTAGACATTTAATTAAGTGTATAATGAACCATTAAGCGTGATACTTAGCAGCATGCATAAGATAACTAGAATGATCATATTGTTCACAAGGAATTAAAGTGACCTTCATGCCCTCATATAGCCAGTTTAAAGTAAGGGGTAGAAAGGTAAAAAGAGGAGCACAGGCAGTAGAAAGAGGGGATAATGTTAGATTGCTAAGTTCTAAGTCTAAGGCCTTGTTTGGCACAGCTCTAGATTCCAGCTCCACCTCGGATCTGAAATTTGTATGCTAAAATAAAGTGAATTAAATTTATATTTTTATTCTAACATTTAAACATGATGATCCATCTAAACATTCTTAACATACCCACAGCTCCAGCTCCACAGATTTAGTAGAGCTAGGAATACCCAGCTCCACCAGATTCACGAATCTAATGGAGTTGGAGCTCTACCAAACACCCCCTAAGTCATTGTCTAGCCTAGATCATGATCACAGGAGAGTAATGCGGAACAACATTAGGTTAATTGACCCGGATTGGAAGAAGACAACGCCATTGAGCTTTCGGTCGATGATGTCTTGAGCGTCAGTGAAGAAGTAGCAGTGAGTGTTGATACCGTGATCTTCACGCTGATAGCGGCAATCTTCATTAACCCATGCACGAACCCTAGATCTGATGGGGTTTTGGGAGAATAGCAAAACTCAAGAACAAAAGCGACAACCTCAAGTTCTGGTCTTTCTCCTCTCTTAGGCCCTGTTTGTTTCGGCTTTTTCGTCGGCTTAAAAGCCAAAAAACCTAAGCTGAAACAAACGACTGGCTTTTAAGCCGGGCTTTAAAAAAGCCAAAAGCCCCTGTATAACTATAAGCCAAAAGCCAGACGAGAGGAGCTTTTTTTAATGAAATAACCCTTTGCCACTTAAAGTCTCTAAAATTACCCACCAAATGCCATCATATATAAATTGAGAATTCATCCACCATCTCATTTAGGGTATTTTAGACTTTTTATCTATAAGCTATACCATCTAACCCATTAATAAGCCAGGATACCAAACAACATGTCTTGACTTAAAAGCAGACGGCTTAAAAGCTCATTAAGCCAAAAAGCTAGCTTTAAGCCAAAAAGCCTAAGCCGAAACAAACAGGACCTTAATCTTGCACCGACTAACGGGACCGAAACCAAATCGTTGGTGCGCTCCCGATCAAGGTGCTGGTGGTGAGTCAAGTCTCCTTAGTTTTCGGTCTGGTTAGTTACAACCGAAATCACAACCAACATATGAGCCACTTCCCTTTGCCTATGCCAAAACTGAAGCCAACATGTGAGCGGCCAGGCCGCCAGGCAACAGCTCATTCCTCTCCCTTTCCCCATTCCAACTGAGAGGTAGCAACACATTTTCCTTTGCTCCAGCCGAAGCGTCAGAGCATCACACTCCCTTTTCTACATTCTCAACCGAGGGCAGCAGCAGCACACTCCCACTTTCTCAGTCTTCAGGAAAAACAGCTAATACACTCCCCATTCCAGAGCCAAACCGAGGCAACCAGCCATTCCCCTTTTGCTTTCACACTCTAGCAGTAAGCAAGAACCAAAGCTAAGCACTCCTAGTCCCCTTCCAAGCCACACTACCCCAGATCAAGAGCTAGGATGATCACCAGCCGAAGCTCAAGACAAGAAGAAAGAGCAGGAGGAGGAGACCAAGGTCCAGGAGGGAGGATCTGAGCCACCTCTCCAGCAACTTCATCATCAACTTCTAGTCCAAAGAATCCATGCCATCAGATACACAAGTAAGACAGTAGCAACAATACTAGAAGGTAGTATGCAAAATGAGTAGATCGGGTAGAGTAGCAATAGATCGGGGGGAATCCACCGTGTCGGTGTTTCGTGCACCGGCAATACGAATTTATGGTCGGATGGGGTCGCGCGCTCCCTCTCCCCGAATGGTCGACTCAAGGAGTCAGGAGATGTATACTGGTTCGGGCCGAATGTCCCTACTCGGATTAAATGCAGTGTGAATGTATTGATCTTTGGGAGACGGACAAGGGGTGTACAGCGAGGCGGCGACGGTCATTGTCCGGCCCCTTGAGGTTTTCGCTAGGGAGTCGAGGCTACCTAGGAGATCGCTTTCTCTTTTTCTCCGCGCCCCCCTCTGGCCCCCTCTCCTTATATAGACGGAGGAGGCGTTACACGGAGTTGGGAAGTCTACGAGGAGAGGGTGCACGTCTTGAGGTTTGGCTGTCTTGTCCGCCAACTCCCTGCCGTCCGAGGTAGGGTTGGTGGCTCTGTGGCGCATCTTGCGTAGTCTTTGTCGAGGGTGGCGTGTTGCGTGGTGCTCTTGTCACCTCGGTGGCTTTAATGGCGCTTGACTTTGCTTTGGCCTCGGAGTGGGCGTACTCTCTGCGGTGTGCCAGGCGACGGATTCGGGCTTGACTTCTTCGGTGGCTCTTCCGACCTTGGAAGGAGCCGCCTACCCTGCACGGATACGGATGTCGACGCCAGCTGCGCACAAGGCACGCGACATCGGGCGTGGGCCTGCTCGTGAGTGGAGCTTGAGCTTCAATATTAGGCGGCCGCGCATCTGCCGACCGCCGGAACCGAGTCCGGCCGTCCGTCGGCCCGCATGTCGGGCTCGTTCCTGCGCCCAAGTACCTTTCGGTGGTGCCGGTCCTCCGTCGTAATAGGTCAGCCCGTTCGTGCTTTCGGGCTGATGGGGGTACCCATGGTATGGGTACTCGTCACACCGTGGTCTCAGTAGGAGGGTAATCCTGAGGGCCCGCGAGAAGCGTCCCGGCCATCGGTTTCGTCCGTCTTTTGGTGTAATTAGTATCTATGTAATATCCTTTTGTTGTACCTAGATCTGATATATGATTATTTACCAGATATATAGCCCTGCGTGGCTTGGTTTGTAATATATTACATTCAGTCTCTAATTATTATTCTGTTGCAACACTCTGAACATGATGTACTAATTGATAAAACATCGGGTGTGCTCAATGTTTTGATTGGTTAGTATGCGAGATTCGTGTAATTATCTCGGTGTAATGGCAGTGATTACTGTCGTTTCCTGGGCTAATTGCACGGATCACCGTAACATCTTACCAAGGTTCAAAATTTTGTTTTGGTAGAAATCTCGGAAGTGGCCGAAATCTGAAATCTCGATGAGATCTCGGAATTTCAAACAAAATACGGATGAAATAAAAAAAACCAAATTTTAAATCCATTTTTTTCAATCGAAAAATCCAAGATTTCGGCCAAATTGTTTTGACAGAGAAAAGGTCAAAAACACATCAAAAAAATTTTAAAATTTTTTGTGGGTGATCTTGACCCTAAATGCAATCAAATCTGGCAAAAAAAATAAATAAAAATATGATAAAAACATTAAAATTTCAGCCGAAATCGTCGAGATCTCACCGAGATTTGAGTGAGTACTGTAGCATTTTGAATTTTTTTAAAATTTTTTACTCGATCGGGATTTAAATCTCGAGGGGTCCGAAATCCGAAATCTTGACCGAAATTTCTAAAATCTGACCGGAATTTGGATCCATGCGTATTACACCGTTTACACCATACAAGTTGCCCATTCAAATAGCAATGAATTTGTTCATTCATGGACCTGGACTTCGTGACGACATTGTCTTGTGGCACTGCAGCAAAGTCAGTTTTCCAGTTTATGCAGTCTTCCATAACACGACCGCTTTGTCCATTCTATTCGGTGGGGTTGGGAAGCTGCTGATTATTGCCAACGATGGATGGTGAAATCTACCTACCAACAAGAGCCTATGATTGGTTCATGGGCTGACGTTCTTCTTTGTGATTAAGGTCACGCTCAATACAATGTATGGATGGTGAAACCTGCTAAGTATGAACGTTTAATTAAGCATCGATGTTTCAAAATAAGTATCTTATCTATCCTATGTGGCAAAATTTTTTTCAGTTTTTCATTGTTAAACATCTCTTTAAACACCTGCATTGTACATAGCCTAACTTGCCTTCAAGCTCAGTAGACAACACGTGCTGCGCATTCCATTTTGTTACTGAAGAAAAAAAATAGATTATTCTTTGCACACCAATACAAAACTAAGTTTAATCGGATTGTGACTCTAGGTTATACATTCTAGCTATCTTGTTTATTGAAGCATTGCCTTAGGGTCAGGAAACAAAGCAAAACAACCGAGCTATTTATTCAACCAAATTATTCATTATTTTTAATTCAATGGATCATATTAGCTATTATTTATTTAAACTTCATCCTATAATAAAGTATTAGAAATACCCTTAATAAATCAATAACTAGATATAATTTTTATTACCAACCATACGGTACATCGTAAAATTTTGCAAAGAATAACCCTGCGTGACACTACTGCTGAGCTTAAGAATAGGATTATGGCCGTTCTGCAATGGAGCAGGCTAACCCATGTTGCCATACCTATCCTGACGAGCAGATACCATGGTTAGCGCTATTCCGATTCGTTACACTTGTAGCTGTTGACACAGAGGAGTCAAGCGATTACTCTTCTTGGTTCTTTGGGAGACGAGGGAGAACTCGAACGTTGCACCCACCAACATTCAACTCCAAAAATGCTGACTTCAAGTTGCTTTGTATAAGGATAGACACGAGATTTAGTTAGATATTTATTTTCGTAACAATTATACCCTTTTATAAGCAAGATTTTATTGCCATCAATAAACCGTACCCTATCCGTTTAATGAGCCCGATGTTCTACACATGCTTATCAATACGGTACATAAATTAATATAAAATAGCATATGTACTGTAACAGCCTTGATACCGATTAATACCAATTATATTGGCTTCGATACCGATCAATACCAATCATATCGATAAAATTGATAATACAACCTATTAACTATATATTATGTTTGATAATACTACTATGTATTTAGAGTAATATTAGAAGTGAATTTTAGTGTATATAAAATTAAATATACTAGTTACATGCCCGTGCGTTGCTACGGAAAACAAAATTGATAACGAAAAATAAAAATAAAAAAATTATTTCACAAGATCAAACATCTATCTTTAACGCTTCGTTTCTTGCGAAAGCTGGCTAATTAAAGCAACGCTTCGTTTCTTGCGTAGGGCAATTAAGCAGGGCAATTAAGTGGCAATTAATGACGTGGGAAGAACGGACCACTGCCACCAAGTGCTGCTTTAGAATAGTAGAGATATACTTATAAACATATATTATCATACTAAACTCAAAACAATATACCGATATAAATGTAAAAACCAAATCAGTATAATATATAGACGAGAGGTGCTTCTATACTTTTCTTTTTTCAAGTTGCACAAATATTAAAGTATGAATGAAGAGTAAATGGTGATTACTTATCTCTTTATTTACTTTAAGATTTATACAATTTATATATAAAAAAAAGTATAAAAACACTTTTACGTAAGGACAAGTTTGGTACCGGTCGCACCACCAAACAAACTCGCACCAAATGGACAGAAGGGCAAACTCGTCATTTACACTCTTCTACCTCCCGACCTCCAGGTTCCAGCCCGTCTATTTATAGGCATAGTCGCGGTGTTCAGCAACATTAACCAGCTCTCTCACACACGCACCGCTTCGGGAGGAGGTTCCACCCGGCATAGAGAGAAACAGAGACGACATGCAGCGCCTCGCCTCCTCCCGGAGGCTCCTCCAGGCCGCGCTCGCCCGCGGCCGGACCCACTCCAGCCTCTCCGCCGCCGCTGCGCCGGAGAATGGCAGCGCGCCGAAGATGCCGCCGTTTGAGTACACGCCGCCGCCGTACGACGGGCCGCGGGCGGCGGAGATCTTCCGGAAGCGGGCTGAGTTCCTCAGCCCCTCCCTCTTCCACTTGTACGACCGCCCTGTACGTACCCCACCTCCGCTCTTTACCAGTTACCACCACCCCACTTTCTTGGGAGGCAGCAAAATAGATGAAAGCGGTGGGAAAAAATTGTGATTTCCATTCCCCAATTTTTTTTCTGGGGAAAAATCTACAACTTTCTTTCCTAGAAGCGTCGATCGAACAGTGTGTCAGTTGAGAATTAAGATGAGCTGTAAAACTTTTCGTAACTGCAGCGTTTTAGTCCAAATGTTGCAGCGAACGTGCGTTTTTGCAAAATTGCTCTTGTTTTTTTTTTTTGGGAAATTTTGCTGCTATTCTTTTGGATGATCTCTCGCTAATCGCTTTTAGTTTGTTTGTTTGTTTGTTTGTTTGTTTGTTTGTTTTTTTTTTTTTTTTTGGTTCATGAGAAAAAAGGTAGTCCTTTTGCAAAGTAGTGTTGTTTCTTGTCGGTTCTGGATAGGCTTGGTAGGAATGCCAGCTAGTCCTTTGATATCCCCTTGATTGATAAACTGGAAGGGAAAAGGAAGAGAGAAAAACTCTACCAGTTAGTCCTTTGATATCCCCTTTAATTCTTGAAAAGAGGGCTAGTAAAAATGATTCTGAAAAGGGGGGATAACAAAATGAATCATTACCTGTCATGCTGTTGTTATTTTGAGACTTGAGACTGTATCAGTATTCAATTTAATAATCCAATCGGGCATGGTATGATGATTAACAGATTAAGTAAGAAAAGTTAATATTATTCGATAAAATTTGATCTTTGAAATTTTCCAATCCTGAAAACTGATCATTTTAGCATACAACATTGATTGCAGTTGAACATAGTCGATGGAAAGATGCAGTACCTGTTCGACGAGGATGGCCGCCGCTATCTGGATTCTTTCGGTGGCATTGCAACCGTTTGTTGTGGGCACTGCCATCCTGATGTGATTGAAGCCATTGTAAACCAGGCAAAGAGGATACAACACTCCACGGTTCTTTATCTGAATCATGCCATCGCAGATTTTGCTGAGGCTTTGGCATCCAAAATGCCCGGTGATCTGAAGGTATTATTAGCCTATGAAAAAAAACTTACACATTTCTTCTGTACTTGAAGGTATTTTGGAAAGGAAATGCAAGGATTCTTTTGGGAGATCGAACCTCATGTACTCATGCGAAGCTGTTGTTGTTCTTTGCAGGTTGTTTTCTTCACAAATTCTGGCACAGAGGCTAACGAGCTTGCATTGATGATTGCGCGACTTTACACTGGTTGCCACGACATTATTTCGCTTAGGAATGGATACCACGGGAATGCAGCTGGAACAATGGGTGCTACTGCTCAATGCAACTGGAAATTTAACGTTGTTCAGGTAATTGCCTGTTTTGTTTTTAGTTTTACTCCATTAGGTAAACACATTGAATTTTAACGATGATCATTACATGCAAGTTACCAAAGCTCTCTGATCACTTGGTTTCTTGTTCTTTTACAATTGTATGCTAACATCCACATCTTAGTAGTCTTTTCTTTTGTTTTTGTGACATAACACAATAATGATCAGCTCATTTCTAATGTATCCAGAGTGGAGTGCACCATGCGCTTAATCCAGACCCATATAGGGGCGCTTTCGGTTCAGATGGAGAGAAGTATGCCAAAGATGTCCAGGAAATCATTGATTTTGGGACTACGGGCAGCGTCGGTGGTTTCATTTCAGAAGCCATACAGGTACGTCAATATCAATGCATCATCATACCACGACTGTGTTCATTCTGTTTAAGTCATTTCAATAAAAACGATTTCCTTTCCCGAAAATGATATGTTCTTTTCTGCAGGGAGTCGGTGGAATAGTGGAATTGGCACCGGGATACTTGCCTGCAGTGTACAATATGGTGAGGAAAGCTGGTGGCCTCTGCATCGCTGACGAAGTTCAGGCGGGAGTTGCACGAACGGGAAGCCACTTCTGGGGATTTGAAGGGCATGGTGTCATCCCAGATATAGTTACAATGGCAAAGGTGAAGCTTGATAATCCATTCACCATGTCCAGACTTCATGCATTTCATGCTGCCTCATTATGGTCAGCACCTCAATATACACCTCATCCAATGGCTCACATGTTTCTGTCATTCAACTTCAGGGTATAGGAAATGGCATACCAATCGGAGCAGTTGTTACAACGCCTGAGATTGCTCAGGTGTTAACCCGCAGAAGTTATTTTAACACCTTCGGTGGTAACCCTGTCAGCACCGCTGGCGGGCACGCTGTTCTCAAGGTACTGGAGAAGGAGAAGCTCCAGGAGAATGCATCTGCTGTTGGCTCCTATCTGAAGGAACGGCTTAACATGCTGAAAGAGAAGCATGAAAGTAACTACTAGTAGCTAAATAAAATCACATTGAAACCACTCACCTTCAAGATAGGCTTTGCATTTACATTTGGCCTCTCGCTTTCCAGTTATCGGTGATGTTAGGGGGAGAGGCTTTCTTCTTGGAGTTGAGCTGGTGACCGATCGCCAAACGAAAACTCCGGCCAAAGCTGAGATTGCACTCGTCATGAACCACATGAAAGGTGCGCTTCCCTGAGCCTCAATGCATCTTCCGGGTTCAGTACAACTAGATACAGAAGAAGTGAGATCTGAGTGTTTTTCTTCTTTCAACAGATATGGGCGTGCTGGTGGGGAAGGGTGGTTTCTACGGGAACGTGTTCAGGATAACACCTCCGTTGTGCTTCTCTAAAGAAGACTCGGGTAAGATCTCATCTCGCGTATCTGGACTGGACCCCCTGATCCATAATTCTAACACGATGTGACGAACAACTTCGCGTTGCAGACTTCTTCATCGAGGTGATGGACATTGCATTGTCGAAGCTGTGAGGCGGAGCGAAGCTGACACCGCCTGCAACCAAGCCGTTCGCAATCCATAAATAAGAGACGATCTGTGAGACAGCACCTCGTTGCCTCGTGATCCGTTTTGCAAACGCATGATGCGCACCAGCTCCGGCCGACGGACGTCATCCAAATGCGGCGTTTCCTAGTCACCCCATTTAGCTTGTCGTTCTGAACAGCAACCGTTTGCGACCAATAAGTTCTGTCGTGCGATGCAAAAATCGACAACTATATGAGCAATATATAGACGCACTATGTTGAACCAGAAAATGTTTGCGAGTTAACTGAATATATGCATTACCCATGCAAACAATGCAACAAACAAACATGGTTGAAATGTTCTATCAAGCAGCAGCCCTCAGAAGAAAGTCATCCATCATCTACAGCAATGATGCTCTACCATCTATTTTAAAATACAGATGAGGCAACCACGAAATTAACCAATGTAACCAACGTGGCCTGAACAGACAGATATACAGCAAATGTACACCAAACCATACGACATTAGCGACTAACTTGAAACTCGCAAAACCTATTTCTTTCCACCGATCATAGGTTGTCCACCGCCCTTTGGACTAGGCATGCTCGTCGCTCTGCTCATCTTACCTCCACCAAAACTCTTCACATCAATCAAATCACCAAATAAATTGTCTGGCATGTAGTACGGTTTCGTTGCGGATGCCGGAGCTTCTTTTGGCTGTTGGTTCCCATTCATTCGGGCATCTGGAGCCATGGTTGGAGCCTTGTTTGTTGGAGAAACAAAAGAGCTGTACTGTTGCATTGGTTTGGCGGTTGGAAGTGGCACATGTTGCATTGACGGAGTAGCATACGACGTTTTAGGAGCTGGATATGTAGCTGTTGGGGCAACAGAAGCAACAGGAGGGTTCGGCACTTGGTACGTGGCAGGCTGAAAAGGATTAGTTGAGTTGACACTCGCAGGCATGGCCCATGGCGGTGCCGGATAAGTAGATGCATATTGTGGAGGCTGAGTTGGATATGCTCCAGTCTGGGCGCCCTGTCCAGTTTGGGCCCAAGGTGCGACATAATTGTTGTATGGAGTGTACCCCTGATTTGTTGGATATGCCTGGTGGTTGGAAGGGCGATGTGGTCCATTCGATGCAGCAGGCTGATAGTTCGCTGGTAATTCTGGCCCATTTGGCATGGCAGTTTGCTGAGTCCCATTTTGGGTCTGTGTTGAAGAATCTGCAGATGCTTCAGGAGGACTGTACAAGGTGAGGCTTAGAAGGTCGATCATATCCTGCTCTTTTGTCCGAGTACCACTAGCAGGAACCAGTGCATTGCTCTCAACAGATGAGGCTTCAGAAATTGCTGGATCAACAGGTACAAGGGCATGATCACCAGCACTGGATGATGCCTCATCGCTGCTTATCGCAGATTTGTTTTTTCTGCAGATACATAAAAAGCATTAAAATTTACCTACTGATCAGGAAACTGTAAATTGACAGTTACAGGTTATTTTTAAGTACCTTCTTGCTATCTGTGCAAACTCGTCATCTTCATCCTCTTCAACAGGAGACTCATTATGCGGAATCGGAGGCGCAGATGGCTGTGGTGTTGGATCCTCTCTAGGTAACTCGCCTCTACTTGGTGTTTCAACTGGCAAAGGAGCACCAGACGCAATGGCATCGTGTTTTGCAAGTACACTCTGTAAGCGATCATTTATTTCTAGGCCTCGCTTTAGTAGCTCCTCATTCCTAAACAACAGGAACCACAAAAACCCGCATGTTACATTGTGTGGTCTGCACTACACTGCCAGATGGCATAAAATTGCAAAATGTTAACCATGCATATGCATGTGCTACACTAAACAGTAAACTTCGAAGTCACTCCAGGGAAACATTCATTAAGAAAGAGGGAATTTGTACAGCCTAGGAGAGATAAGCTTACCCTGTGGAACTGATAAACCGCATGAGCTTTTCTTGATTTGAACGACATTGACTAACAAGCTCTGTAATAATTTCATCTTTAACAGCCTGGGATCACAAGATTTGGAATAGGTCATTTGCATGAACTTCGACAGAACTAGTTGCGTAATTTCCTTTTGAGAAATTCGTACTACCATGCGATCAGCAGGATTCAAAGCGTTCACCATATCATACAGTAGTTCTGTTGCATCTCTAATATTATTCAAGTCCCCTAAACTGAAGCAAAAGGAGATAAAACCATAAAATGGAGTGATAAAAGAGATAGCTGGAACGAGAAAGTTAACTGAACTAAATACTAGAGAAGAACACAACCTCAATGTTTCAGCATCTGATGCCATTCTTTCGTTTAGACTTCCAGTAGGATATGTAGGTGAACCGTAGGATTGTGAATGATGTGTTGCAGGAGGAGTAAATATTGGAGGAGCATCTATAGGACGCCGTGGGAACATTACTCCTGACCTCTGTAACAGATTTTTCATTAGCTAATATGGTGAAATTTCAGTAGTCTTATTCCTTAGATAGTAAAAAGTAGAGTTATCAGCCACCAATCCGCTTGTGCTTTGAGTATTTCTTTCAGGGCATGTTTTCGGCTCCACATCAATTTACAAGCACTAGATGGTTCTGTTGCACAGTGGAGGCTCCACGTCGGGGGAAAAACAGCAGCATACCTTTAGTTCAATGTATGCCCAGTAATACTGTGGATATTTGCCTCCAGGTCCACCAAATGCTTCTTGCCATGAGTCCAGAAGTATCAATACCTTATCCCTCACTTGCATATCATGCTGCATGGATATCCAGAAAGTCAATATTCCAGAAACTTAGCATTGTGCTTTCCATTAATAAAAAGAATAGAAGACAATGAGTGAATGAGTCAGACATCATAATTGACAACATAGCCGCATAATGCCAGTGCCAATTATATGATCCATATGAATGGGCTGCAAATATGAGCTGTTCAAACAATAACAGCTAGGAAGTTGCTCCAATGAAGAATGATGGTTGGACTCAAACACCAAATTAATCAAGTGAAACTGTTAAGAGTTGTCAGTGAACGGGAAATGCCCACACTGAACTATAGAAATTAAGGAAATGCGACTTCAAAAGCATCAACTGATTTTGCAACTGTAAAGATTAAGCAACGCGACTTATAACTACAGTAGGATGATGAACTTTAGTAGCACACAATCAGCCAGTGGATAACAGTACAAAGTACGAACTAGAGATAGATTTGAGTTTGACAATAGCTGATTGTTAATGGTGCAAAAACAAAGTGCACTAGTGTGCTTCATGCTATACAAACAAAATTTGCATAAGTCACAAAGCGATAGGGATGATCGAATCAAGAACCAAGCAAAAAAATGATGTTACCTAGTGTTCTTATCTAGTCAGATATTTATTTTAAGGAATATGCATATCCATGTTTTAAGATGGTATGAAGCATATCCCACTAGAGAATTAGTAAAATTCATCAAGTTTTAAATGTCCTAACTTAACAATACTTTTTGGTTAGTTTTAAACACACACACACAAATTAATGTTGCCAAAAAATTCTTAACACTGAGAAACACCCTCCTTAAAGATATACTTGTTAGTGTTGAAAAAGATTTTACTTGTTTTTACTTCTCTTTGCATTCTTAATCAACAAAGGAATAGTAATGAGAGGAGTGAAAGTGACCAAAGGAGGGAGGTACCTTCTTCTGGACGATTTTAACCATTTCTTGCAAAATATGCTGCTCAGCAACTTCAAAATGAACATATTCACCACAGTTCTTCATCATTGTCTCCAACAGCTGAAAAGATTTTTGCAAGGAATGTGAACAAGAAAAATAGCAACCATAGAGTTTTCATGGAAGAATAACTTGATATGCTACTTCCTCAAGATGACCGTCTGACTATGACAGATATGCATTACAGTATCTGCATTCGTTCTAACTAAGTGAAGGTTGTCATATAAATATACAATAGTTTACCAGCAACACATTACAGAAATAATATCATGAACTAGATTATAGTGCGCACCATCAAAGTGAAAAATTGAACTTTTGGATCCTTATTCTGCAACCGCTTCTTCAGTGCTTTTACCACATCCTTTGTTTGCCTGATTCAATGTGACTAAAATATTAGTACTCCGTAAGGAAAGAATTAACTGCAATTATATAAGCTAATCTGGACATTCTCGCATCTATAAGTAAAACCAAACAAAGTATAGCTTAAAAGTTCGAATTTTGGAGTCTTCTAGTAAAATAATGATAAACCATATGATGTACAACAATGCAACCTTGTGCACTATACAATTAATTCTGATTTCAACATGGTTAACCAATACCTCAACAGAATAGAACTTCTAACGTATATTTATCATGAACAACAACTAAAATGTAATTTAGACTAAAAGTTCTAAAAGAGCACTGTTATCAACTGCATAGGCATCAAGATTAGACAAAAAGCTTCTCGGCATCATGGAATCAAACCATCATATTTCTTGACCACGAATCAAGATTACCTCGAGAATTCTTCTTTTCCATTAACGAGAATGACAAGCAAGCGTTTCCACTAACCACTAGAGCTACTTCACATCATTATGGAACCCTATGTAGCTTCGCCCTTTGCAACATAGACCTTAGCGATACAATGACCCTCTACGCAAATTCCGTCATATTGGATCATGACATCTCAGTGGGAGCTCGAGATAGGACTATGCCCGAGCTCAAGCTACGGTTCCTCAGCTCACCCTAAGCTGAAGTAACCTGCAAGGTGATGGTTGGTGCTTACAGCCCTTCTCATAGCATAGTAACCACCAGGAAACAATCCGAACTTAGCGAACGCTACTTCCTAAATATCATCTCAATCCCACTTCAAATAGGAGTAGCAATGCCCAAATCGATCGAAATTTTAACCAAAACCCGCTCAACCAACTGGGTCAACGCCCCACAAATCAAAACCCAAAATAGCAGAGCCGAAAAGAAGCACCGCAAAGCAACAAAATTCCCCACACAAGTCCAAATCCCTCACCATAGTTCTTCTCCGCACAAGCATCCAAGCAAGCAACCACGGCGACGCGAGGTTCTACAAGCGAGAACTCTAAGGGGGCAATACAAGATGGGGGAAGGGGAGAGGCGATCGATCACCAGCGGTCGGCGTTGAGTGTGTCGCAGATTTCGAGGTTGACGGCCCAGTCGGGCCCCCGCAGCAGGTGGCTCGTCGCCTTGTCCACCCGCGCCGACGCCGGTTGCCGAGCTGGCGGCGGGCCCGTCGCCACAGGATACATCGCCGGAGACGATCAGTAGCGACGCCGCGGTCGCAGCACGGCCTCGGCGCCTCGCCTAGCCGCCTTTCGCGAGCGAGCGAGCGAGGAGGCTGCTAATTCGGCGGCTTGGGTTGGGAGCCGTCCACGGTACGGAGCTCTAAAAATTCTCCGATTTTTTTTGCTTCTTTTTATGAGGAGGCGGACGGGAAGAGGGGGAGAGCAGGGCAGGTGGACTTGGGAAATTGTCGAAGAAGCCAAGAAAGCGAGGGCGCAAAGGCATTTGGCTTGGGTGCGTTTATCTACTTGTGGGATCTCTAAACTATATCTATGACTGGCGGGTCCGGGGTCCACGTGGAAGTGAGGTGAGTTATGTGCGATGGTTGGAAAGAATCGGAGGATATAGTTGGGGAGATTACCGGTTTGGGTTTAAGCGGTTTTGGTCCCGGTGTTTATCCATTGACGGCCGTTAGTACTTGCATAGTTGCGTCCCTCTCCTTCTCATCTTGATTTGTCTTGCCTGTTTCTTGTCATATACTGTAACACTTCTCATCCGTAAATGATCGAGATTTTTTTTTTCTGTAGTAACCCTTCCATTTTTTTTCCTTTTCAAAAATAGTCTTCGTATCGAGAGTTTTGCAAAAATAGCTGCGCAAAAAACCTGTCAACCTGCCGCAGTCTGGTAGCACAAAGGACGGTGAGCGTCGAAGAAACTCCTATTGCGCCCCCTGCTGCGTTAGATTTTCCTACCATTTTTCCCTACCGTGGCAGGGTTTTCAACCGTTTTTCCCTACTGCAACCAGAGCTCTTCACCTACCACGATGCCATAGAGCGACGCGGAAAGTGTCCCCTGCTGGCTGCCTGGCTCTTTCACGTTTAAAAATGGGACTACTTTTGTAATTTTTGTTGCATAAGGCCAGATTTTTTTATTTTTATTTTATTATTATTATTATTATTATTATTATTATTATTATAATAATTTTATGAAACTATTTTGGTAAACAGTTCTAGAAGTTCATAAAAAAAATGCATCTCGAGTTCTTGAGTCCATAACACGTAGGCATTACTGAGGTACCATCTCTAATGTTTCAACGTGAAGGGCTTCTAAAGGTTGAGTGGTATGTTGGGATTTTTTTTTTTTAAATAATACAATTTTTTAATAGCAATTGTGGAATTAATACGTTAAAAATTGCAAAATTAATACTAAATCACCAAATGGTGTGGCGAAATAGCAGTAGCCACCAAATGGAATGGCGAAATATTAGCAGTCACCATACCATTTTGCGACTACTGCTTAATATCGCTATTAACCGGTGGCCGTTAAATTTCACGGGAAATGAGGCAGTCGTCGCCAAACGGTGCGGCGACCACTAGGTGTCGCCACACCGTTTGGCGAAGGCTGCTCTAAAAACGGCCGACTCAAAAATAGATCGATATGTTTCGTTCGACATAGCAGAGCGAGGTGATAGGGATCGAGGGCGATCGACGCCGGCTGGGAGGAAGAGAGAGAGAGAGAGAGAGAGGGGGGGGGGAGAGGGGAAGAAGAAGAAGGTAATATCACAACTTTGTTTAATTTAGCATTCTTCAATTTAGAGTAATATGTGAGTTGTTTAATTTAGTGTAACGATTTAGAGTATCGATTTTAGTTGTTTAATTTAGAGTAGTGATTTTAGTTGTTTATAGGTTACTATATTGTTTAATTTAGAGTAGTGATTTTAGTTGTTTATATGTTAGTATGTTACATGCTAGTATGTTACATGCTAGTATATTGTTTAATTTAGAGTAGTGAGTTTATATGTTAGTAGTGATATAACAATATTTAGCGTTATTCAATTTAGCATTGTTTAATTTAACGTTGTTCAATCACTACAATATTATAGCGTTGTTAAATTTAGCATTGTTTAATTTAGCGTGTTGTTGAATCAGTAACATATAAAATCACTACAATATTATAACGTTGTTCAATTTACAGTAATGATTTTACATGTTAGTAGTGAATAGCGATGTTACACGTGCACTATAATATTATAGTTAATTAGCGTTGTTCAATTTACGGTAGTGATTTTACATGTTAGTAATTATTTACAAATTTATTTGGTCTATATCATCGCAGTAATGTCGGATCTAGTGAAATTTAGGGTATATTATGGCGATGGTGAAATAAAGTCTGGGCAAAATGTTGTTGATTTAAGCAGCTTTCTGGTCACTATGGTTGAGCACTTGTGCCCCGATAGTGTTAGCATTCGTGATATAAAGGTTTGGTTAACCCAATATTTTTCTCTGAATCTAAGTGTTTACTCTGTTACCATCCAAATAGTATTCACACGTAGTAAGGGTGACCCGGCTATGTGGGAGTTGAAGAAAGTAGATTGAACATACTTGTGACAGAAATGGTTAAGGTGACGCAAGGGATATCGCCTTGAATGTGTGATGCTGGCGCAGGCATGCCTTAGAGATGAGGTGAATATTGCTGGTGTGAGCGAGAGCAGCACATCGGCTGCAGCTGAAGAAGTTCAGACAGCGGTGCCGGTTGAGGTAGCAATGGGGGATGATAAACAGGGATGCAGCAAACGTAGAAGGCGGGGGGGATGAAGGGGGGAGATGAAGTGTCAAGTCCCCAAGTTCGAAAAGTGCTGGGACATCCGGAGTATCCGGATCTACATCCGGAGTGTCCGGATCCAACCCGGAATGTCCGAATAAAATGTCCGGAGTATCCGGATTGGGCTGACCGAGCGCCCCAACCCGGAGTGTCCGGGTGAATGTCCTGAGTGTCCGGTTGATCAGATCAAGACCCCAACCCGAGTCTCGGGTTGAGCGTCGGAGAGTCCGGATGGTGCGGGATTTTGTATAAAAGTCCCGCTTTCTTGATTTCCCCACCTCATTTCTTCTCCCCACTTGGTTCCCCACCGTGTGAGCTCGTTCCTCCACTCCTAGCTCCTCTCGTGAGCTTCCACCGGCCGGTGACCCTCCGTGGCTCCTCCCGCGGCTCCTCCATCCCCGGGAACTCCTCCTCAAGCCGGCATCCTCCATCCTCCACCCGGCATTGCTTCTCCTCCATCTTCCTTGGAGGTAGGTCTCTCTCTTGGGAGTAGATTCGTGGGATTCTTGGGTTCTAGGGTCATCAATGGTGGGAGTTAGAGCTTAGGTTTAGATTTGGAGTTTCGGAGTTGAATCTTGAGCTCTAGGGTTTTGGGTGTAGTGATCCTAGGGTTAGTGTGGGGCTTGGATTGATGAATGTGGGTGCTAGTGTGGTTGATCGGGTAGTAGTAGCGCCGATCCAAGAGTCGTTTGGAGTTGGTTAGTGGTTTCATGGGCTAGTGTCGTTTATCGTGGAGGTGGGGTAGCTATAATCATCTTAGGCCATGCCCCCTGTCGGAAAGTCAATGATCCGGTCCCCGTGATGCCGTTGGACATGGCGGCACCTCGATCCGTCGAGTTATTGGGTAAAACTCGCCAGGTCCGGAGTGTCCGGACACCCCGTCCGGAGTGTCCGCTCTGCCCGGAGTATCCGGACCGAATGGGCCGGAGAGTCCGGATTGTCCGGAGAGTCCGGATCAAATACCCTGACCGTCTCCGGGTTAGGCTGGTCTGTCCAGTTGAGTCGAGTTGTCCGGTTGCGTTATTTCTTCGGGGTTTTTCAGTTGTACTTCATTCATATGCATTGCATGCATTTTTATTATGCATTGTACTCGTGTAGAGAACGATCCCGCGGCGACTGACGTGGCCGTGGTTGAGGGAGTTGCCGAGGGGCAAATCGCTGTCGATCCACCAGCAGAAGAACAAGGCAAGCACCTAAGCATCTTGAACCCTTATATGATTCTATTTTTGAGAATAAATTGCTAAATTGTGAGTTACGTTTTGCATTAGGAGTTAATTGTGGGATAGGACTAGATCCCATTTGCTGCACATACACCCATTGATAATTGTTAATCACTTCCTTGAAGCTAACACGGGTAATATAACTGAGTCAGCGCTTAGTCTTGCTTAGAGGTCGGGGTTCGGGCCAAGTGACGGAGGGTTCTGTCACTTGCGGTTGTTATTATTATACACACGCTACATTATGTTGGCTTGGGATTGGGAAAGGTTTTGAAAAGAAAATGAATTGTGGACCGGGCGGGGAGTTGGTTCATTTGGGTATGGAGACTCAAATGTGTAGCCCCGTCTGAGTCGATTAAGGACCGATTCGATGGTTGCCCTTTGATTGAGCACACCCCGGTTGGTCGCATGCCCGATTATGGTACGGTAAGCCACTCTTTCTCTCATACGGAATCGATGGACCGTAACTTCCTGTGGTTGGACGTGGTTGAGGGCGAGGCTTAGGCCGACTCTCGAGCGCCAAGCCGGGCTTGGGGCTGCTCGAGGGGGTGCTAGGTTTTCGGGCCACAGGAGGACGCTTCAGCGATTGGGTATGATTGGGAGGGGGTTGACACTAGGCCCTTGTGGTAAGTGTCGTGCGATCAATGCTTCCCTGCAGGGTTAATTAAGCGATTCGAATTGCCGCGCTCTCGGATATGAGCAAGCTCTTTCATCGCACAGTCACGTAGTAAGAACTTGAACCGAGGTTCGCTGTCGAGCTTGAGCCCACATAAATTGGTGTTGAGATTAATTGTTGTGAATTAATGATTGCAACTTCATTTTTAGAAGCAGGCGCTGTTACAACTGCTTAATTGTGAATTGAGTAGTTAGGAAATTAATATAACAAATGTTAAGCTTTCTGCACTTTTACCTTCACTGGTCTTTTGCTACATCCAAATGCATGTCCTTTGGAGTCGGTCATATATGGACCACTGTAAGACTTGCAGTACCTTCCGTACTCGGGCTTCGCTTTGTGGTTTTGCGGTGAGGATCCGTGAGGGTGTGAGTTACGCCCCTCGCCTATCGGTGGCCAGGCGGCACCGAGTAGAGGCGTTGCGTGTGTGCGCCGGAGGTGTTCAGGGCATGACACTTCCGGTGTTTTACTTTTGTTGTATAGGATAGTCGGCTTTACTTTTGTAAAGCTGTTGCACTTTTATTTACGTATTGGAGCCTGTCGGCTCTTCGCTTCTGCTTGTTTGGTCGCCCTTTGGGCTTCCGTGTGCCGTGTGTGTTTTGTTGTTTCCGCGTTTCGTGCGTCTCTGGTAGTGAGTTTGGGCCCGATGCCCCTTTGTGGGAACTGTTGTGATATAACTTGGGAACCGGTATGTGGGGATCCTGGGCGAGTTTCGGATCGCATACCGGGGGAATACCGGGGTTGTTGTCGAGTCGTTGGACGTTCGTAGGGTGGTCTCCATTGGGCTTGGGTAATAGCATCAGGATCACCTCCGGTGATTTGTTGCTAGGACCCAAATCCGACGGGAGCAACCGTGCATCCAACAACTCGAGGACGATCTGGGCGGCTCCTCTCACAGGTTGGTATCAGAGCAAGGCGCACAAAGACGGACCCCAACTCGACGACCAGTTAGGAGATTGCTTAGGATTGTCATACTGCATTAGATAGAAAGTCATACTTATCCCCGCCTTAGATTGTAGAGGTGAGAGTAAATTGCGTTGGAAGTCGTGCATGTCATCTCATCTCATGCCGTGCATGTGTCATCTTTGCCTTGCATCGAGGTTGTGTTCGGGTGTGGCAGACTTGTGGGACCCAGTGCAAAGTCTTTGCGATGAGTGTGGGAGTTAGTTCGGGTTTTTCGCATTTAGGGCTTGTCTTCCCGTGTGGGTCCTAACTTTTGCCGCTCGACTGCTCGATGACGAATCACGGACCGCGGGCTTCCACTGGGGTGATGGAGGTGCGGGCGGCAGCGAGAGAGGTGCTATTCCGCCGCCTCCTCCCAATGTGGCCGGATATTCTGCGGCCGACCGAGCAGCACCAGGAGGCGACAAATCGGATCCTAGAAATGCTGGTCCAGGATCGGGTCCAGCGAGGTGGCAGCGGTGATGGGCGAGGTCGGCCCACCGGCTATCTCGACTTCCTGCACACGCAGCCCACCTGGTCTTCTCACGGTGCCGATCCGTTGGAGGCCGACGATTGACTGCGCTCGATAGAGCGAGTTTGCTCTTATCGATCGTGGGGAGCTCGTAAGGCCCACTTCACGCGGCAGCGGCGGCTCCAGGGCCTGCCGGTGCTTGGTGGGCCAATTTGAGGGTGATGCGACTGCCGGCACCGATTTACCTGGGCTGAGTTCCGTGAGGCATTTGGGCGTACCACATCCCGAAGGGCCTCATGGACATGAAGAAGCAGCGATTTCTCACCCTCGAAGCCGGCTCGGCAAGTCGGTGGTTGACTACTCGCAGAGTTCAACTACCTGGCGCAAGACGCCCCGAAGAGGTCGACACCGACCGTAAGAAGAAGCGGTCGGTTTGTGAGTGGGCCGACAATGAAGATGCAGATAAGTCATCTGGCCTGCGACTTCGCCGACACAATGACCTGGTGAGCGCGCGATCACCGTTGAGCTCAAGATGCGGGCTCATCGGGAGGAGAAGAAGAGGAAGCGGGCGACGCCAGACTCGTGGCGGCAGCTCGCAGCGGGCTCGTGCGATCTCGTATCAGCCGCCGAGGCCGTCTGCTCCAGCGTCGTCTCAGTCGGTCGCGACAGCCCGGTCGTCGGTTGCCGCTGCCCGGCCACGACCACCACTACCGCCACCGGCAAAGGGCGGCGGGTTCGGTCCCGGTCCGTGCTACAATTGCGGACGTGCCACTTCATCCGGATCGCCCATTTCCACGCCAGGGCAGCATCGCCGGCCAACGGCCAGGCGCGACGGCACCACCGCCGCTGTTTACGCCGACGCCGAGGCGGCGTCACCTTCGCCGACGCCGAGGCGGTTCCTGAGGGCTCCGCCGTTAGCCGGGTACGTTCCTTGTTGAGGCGTGAGGCTAGAGTGTTGTTTGATTCGGGCTTCCCATTCTTTTATCCGCACGGGGTTTTGCGGGCGGCGTCGAGATGAGGGTCGATGTGATGTCACCTCTTTTACGATTGAGGCACCGGGTCGAAGATCACTAAGTTAGCGTGATGGTTCGAAAGCGTGAGTTCAGATTCAGGGATTCCGCTTCACTTTGTTAGTTTGCTACTTCTAGATCTTGAGGATAGATGTCATCCTAGGGATGAGTTGGTCGACACGACAAAGGTCGCTTTAGATTGCCGTAGTCGTACCTGTCACTCCGAAATCCGAAGGGCGTGACTCACCCTACTTCTTAACGAGAACAAGGCCACCTTGTGTTCGCTAAATGGGACGAAGTTGAAGAGTGGACTCGATTCTGTGGTGTCACGAAGTTTCCGATGTGTTCCCGGCGGAACTACCGGATGCCACCTAATCGGGATATCGAGTTTGTCGTTGAGCTTCACCAGGATCGCTCCGGTGTCCAAGCGACCGTCATCAATGCCACCCAATGAGTGGTGAGCTAAAGACCCAGTGAAAGGATTGATGGACAAGGGGTTCATCCGACCGAGCTCCTCGCCTTGGGGTCGTTTCGGCTCTATTTGTGACCAAGAAGGATGGTTCTCTACGCCTCTGCGTGGATTACCGTCCCTTGAATGCGATTACTATCAAGAACAAGTACCCTCGCCTCGGATTGATATCCTGTTCGATCGACTTGCTGGTGCCCGAGTATTTTCCAAGATTGATCTGCGGCTCGGCTACCATCGATTAAGATCCGAGCCGAGGACGCCCCGAAGATCGCTTTCTCCACGGATACGGGCTCTACGAGTATACCGTGATGTCGTTCGCCTGATTTAACGCACCGCCGTATTTTATGTATCCGATGAACTCCATATTTATGGAAGAGCTGGATTCTTTTGTCGTCATCTTCATCGATGATATTTTGATATATTCACCCGGCCGAGGAAGAAACACGCCGGACACCTTCGCATTGTCCTCGGGCGACTCGAGGAGCATCGCTGTATCACGAGTTCAGCAAGTGCGAAGTTCGCCGAGGAAGTGTCATTCTTGGGACACGTCCTTTCGAGCGAGGCGTGGCGATTGACCGAGCAAGGTACAGGATGTACTCAAATGGGAGCAGCCCAAAGGCATCACGGACATCCGCAGCTTTTCTTGGATGGTTGGGTATTATCGCCGTTTCATCCAAGACTTCTCAAGGATTGCGGCCGATGACCGAGCCGCTTAAGAAGGAGTTGAGTTCGGATGGTCGGATCGTGGGAGCGCCTTTCGGTTCTTGAAGCAACGTCGACTACGCCTCGCCCTCACTCACCGGATATCCACAGGCCTTTTGATGTGTATTGCGATGCGTCGGGCATTGGGCTTGGTTGTGTGCTTATGCAAGAAGGCCGAGTCGTTGCCCTCGCATCTCGGCGATTGAAGCATCATGAGGAGCACTACCCACCCACGATTTGGAGCTTGCAGCGATGGTGCATGCCTTGAAGATCTGGCGCCACTATCTCTTGGGGAACCGATTGCAATATCTATCTGACCATAAAAGTCTCAAGTACATCATCACCCAAGCAGATCATAACATGAGGCAGCGTAGATGGCTTGAGCTGATCAAAGATTACAGTCTGGAGGTGCATTACCACCCGGGGAAGGCGAATGTGGTAGCTGACGCGTTGAGTCGCAAAGCTCAATGCAACTGCCTTACTCTCCAGTCCCCGAGTGCTTCCCTCTGTGCCGAATTCCAGAGACTCGGCTTGGAGATGGGCGAGCAGGGATTCATAGCTAATCTCGAGTTGAGATCTACATTGCTCGATCAGATTCGAGAGGCGCAGACGAAGGATGAAGAAGTTTCCCAAATCCGGGATAAAGTGAATTTGGGGCAAGCTGCTAAGTTTCGCCTAGATGATCAGGGAACCTTGTGGTTCGGAGACCGCCTAGTTGTCCCTGATGACCAGGAGTTGAAGCGAAGGATTCTTGATGAGGCGCATAACTCCTTGCTTACCATTCACCCGGCAAAGCAACAAGATGTATCAAGACCGAGGCGGCGGTTTTGGTGGACTCGTATGAAGCCTAAGTCGCTCGCTATGTGTCGGAGTGCGACGGCGTGCAAGCGGGTGAAGGCCGAACACCTCAAGCCAGCCGGTACCCTTCAGCCTCTTCCTATTCCAGTTTGTAAGTGTGAGGATGTTGCCATGGATTTCATTACCGGCCTGCCTACCACTTCCTCAGGCCATGACTCGATTTGGGTAATCGTCGATCGACCGAAGTCTCGCACTTCTTGGCCGCTTGCACCAAGTATCGAGTCAAGAAGTATGCGGACTTATATATCTCCGGATCGTAAGTCGCATGGAGTGCCCAAGCGGATAGTTTCGCATGAGGTTCTCAGTTCACTTCTCAGTGAGAAGCCTGCATGAGGCCTTGGGCACGAAACCGCTTCTCTGATTCAAAGCATACCACCCTCGGGATCGACTGGCCGACCGAGAGGGTAAATCAGATCCTCGAAGATATGTTGAGGGCTTGTGTCTTGTCCTACGGGAAGAAGTGGGAAGAGTGTCTCCGTCTGCCGAGTTTGCGTACAACAACGGCTACCAAACCGAGATCAAGATGTCTCCATTCAAGCACTCTATGGTCGTAGGTATCGGGCACCTTTGAACTGGTCCGAGAGTGGCGAGCGTTCATTCCTCGGGCTGAACTAGTCATGGAAGCAGAAGAAAAAGTGAGCACCATTCGGAGAACTCGAGGGTAGCACGTCGCGACAGAAGAGCTATGCCGACCGTCGTAGGAGACCCTCTCCTTCGATATTGGCGACTTCGTCTATCTGAAGGTATCTCCTCTTCGAGGCACTCGTCGGTTTGGAATCAAAGGAAGTGGCACCTCGATACATCGGACCGTTCGAGTCCTTGAGAAGCGGGTCAGGTTGCATATCGGCTAGAGCTTCCTCCGTCGCCGAGATGGTCCACAATGTCTTCCATATCTCCCGATTGAAGAAGTGTCTCCATACTCCTTTCGAGTCACTTGAAGTGGATGACCTCGGGGTTGCGCTGAACCGGATCTATCCTATCGAGAGCATCCAATTCGGGTTTTGGAAGAAGCGGACGCAAGACTCGACGAAGAACTCTCAAGTTCTATAAAATTCAGTGGAGTAATCATCACGAGGATGAGGCTACTTGGGAGCCGAAGATCGTTTAAAGACCGAGTACCCTGAATTTTTCGATGCCATGTAAGTCTTGGCGTACAATTCCCAAGGTTTAGAGCATGTCCGTTAGGGTCCTAACCCGTGTGTGCGTCGTTACGAATCTCGGGCGAGATTCCTTTAAGGGGAGGGTTTGTCAAGTCCCCAAGTTCGAAAAGTCTTTGGGACATCCGGAGTATCCGGATCTACATCCGAGTGTCCGGATCCAACCCGAATGTCCGAATAAAATGTCCGAGTATCCGGATTGGGCTGACTGAGCGCCCCAACCGGAGTGTCCGGATCAATGTCCGAGTGTCCGGTTGATCAGATCAAGACCCCAACCCGAGTCTCGGGTTGAGCGTCGGAGAGTCCGGATGGTGCGGGATTTTGTATAAAAGTCCCGTTTCTTGATTTCCCCACCTCATTTCTTCTCCCCACTTGGTTTCCCCACCGTGTGAGCTCGTTCCTCCACCCTAGCTCCTCTCCGCGAGCTTCCACCGGCCGGTGACCCTCCCGTGGCTCCTCCCGCGGCTCCTCCATCCCAGGAACTCCTCCTCAAGCCAGGCATCCTCCATCCTCCACCCGGCATTGCTTCTCCTCCATCTTCCTTGGAGGTAGGTCTCTCTCTTGGGAGTAGATTCGTGGGATTCTTGGGTTCTAGGGTCATCAATGGTGGGAGTTAGAGCTTAGGTTTAGATTTGGAGTTTCGGAGTTGAATCTTGAGCTCTAGGGTTTTGGGTGTAGTGATCCTAGGGTTAGTGTGGGGCTTGGATTGATGAATGTGGGTGCTAGTGTGGTTGATCGGGTAGTAGTAGCGCCGATCCAAGGGTCGCTTGGAGTTGGCTAGTGGTTTCATGGGCTGAGTGTCGTTTCTCGTGGAGTTGGGTTAGCTATAAGCTTCTTCGGCCTTGCCACGTGTAGGAAAGTCATGGATCGGGTCCCGTGATGCCGTTGGACTTGGCGGCACCTCGATCCGTCGAGTTATTGGGTAAAACTCGCCAGGTCGGAGTGTCCGGACACCCGTCCGAGTGTCCGCTCTGCCGAGTATCCGGACGAATGGGCGGAGAGTCCGGATTGTCCGGAGAGTCCGGATCAAATACCCTGACCGTCCCGGTTAGGCCGGTCTGTCGATTGAGTCGAGTTGTCCGGTTGCGTTATTTCTTGAGGTTTTCAGTTGTACTTCATTCATATGCATTGCATGCATTTTTATTATGCATTGTACTCGTGTAGAGAACGATCCGCGGCGGCCAGCGTGGCCGTGGTTGAGGAGTTGCCGAGGGCAAATCATTTGCCGATCCACCAGCAGAAGAACAAGGCAAGCACCTAAGCATCTTGAACCCTTATATGATTCTATTTTTGAGAATAAATTGCTAAATTGTGAGTTACGTTTTGCATTAGGAGTTAATTGTGGGATAGGACTAGATCCCATTTGCTGCACATACACCCATTGATAATTGTTAATCACTTCCTTGAAGCTAACACGGAGTAATATAAGCTGAGTCGGCGCTTAGTCTTGCTTAGAGGTCGGGGTTCGGGCCAAGTGACGGAGGGTTCATCACTTGCGGTTGTTATTATTATACACACGCTACATTATGTTGGCTTGGGATTGGGAAAGGTTTTGAAAAGAAAATGAATTGTGGACCGGGCGGGGAGTTGGTTCATTTGGGTATGGAGACTCAAATGTGTAGCCCCGTCTGAGTCGATTAAGGACCGATTCGATGGTTGCCCTTTGATTGAGCACACCCGGTTGGTCGCATGCCCGATTATGGTACGGTAAGCCACTCTTTCTCTCATAAGGAATCGATGGACCGTAACTTCCTGTGGTTGGACGTGGTTGAGGGCGAGGCTTAGGCCGACTCTCGAGCGCCAAGCCGGGCTTGGGGCTGCTCGAGGGGGTGCTAGGTTTTCGGGCCACAGGAGGACGCTTCAGCGATTGGGTATGATTGGGAGGGGGTTGACACTAGGCCCTTGTGGTAAGTGTCGTGCGATCAATGCTTCCTGCGCAGGTTAATTAAGCGATTCGAATTGCCGCTCTCGGATATGAGCAAGCTCTTTCATCGCACAGTCACGTAGTAAGAACTTGAACCGAGGTTCGCCGTCGAGCTTGAGCCCACATAAATTGGTGTTGAGATTAATTGTTGTGAATTAATGATTGCAACTTCATTTTTAGAAGTAGGCGTTACAAGCTGCTAAATTGTGAATTGAGTAGTTAGGTAATTAATATAACAAATGTTAAGCTTTACGCACTTTTACCTTCAAATGGTCTTTTGCTACATCCAAATGCATGTCCTTTGGAGTCGGTCATATATGGACCACGGGTAAGACTTGCAGTACCTTCCGTACTCAGGCTTACGCTTTGTGGTTTTGCGGTGAGGATCGAGAGGGTGTGAGTTACGCCCCTCGCCTATCGGTGGCCAAGGCGGCACCGAGTAGAGGCCGTTGCGTGTGTGCTTCGGAGGTGTTCGTGGCATGACACTTCCGGGTGTTTTACTTTTGTTGTATAGGATAGTCGGCTTTACTTTTGTAAAGCTGTTGCACTTTTATTTTCGTATTGGAGCACTCGGCTCTTCGCTTCTGTTTGTTTGGTCGCCCTTTGGGCTTCCGTGTGCCGTGTGTGTGTTTTGTTGTTTCAGCGTTTCGTGCGTCTCGTAGTGAGTTTGGGCCCGATGCCCCTTTGTGGGAACTGTTGTGATATAACTTGGGAACCGGTATGTGGGGATCTGGGCGAGTTTGGATCGCATACTGGGAATACCGGGGTTGTTGTCGAGTCGTTGGACGTTCGTAGGGTGGTCTCCATTGGGCTTGGGTAATAGCATCAGGATCACCTCCGGTGATTTGTTGCTAGGACCCAAATCCGACGGGAGCAACCGTGCATCCAACAACTCGAGGACGATCTGGGCGGCTCCTCTCACATGAAGCAACTTGTTGATGATTTGGAGTGGGTGAATCGTATAGCGATAGAAGAGGAAACTGAAATGTTAGAGCCTGAAGATGGTATCGACGAAGATGAGGAAGGGGAGATGATGATGAAATGCATGGTAGTACTGGGGCAACAGAGGTACCCATACCTGATGAATGGAAACAAGCAAAATAGAGCTGGTATGGAAGTTTTGTGGGGCCATGAGTCGCATTGCGAGTATGATACTAATGCCATTCGCCTAAATCAAATATTCTTGGATAATTCTGAATTGAAGTTGACAGTAAGGCTAAGGGCACTGTCGCTGCAGAGAGAGTTTCGGGTTGTCTTGTCCAGGCCAGATAGGTACACAGTGATGTGTAAAAACAATGGATGTGAATTTCGAGTTCATGCATATAAGCCGAAGTGCGAGATGTATTGGATTGCATCACGAGTGGAGGAGAACACATGCAGACTAGAAAATGTTCCTTGTGAAACACCGCAACTTGAATACGGCTCTAATTGCTAGCGTGACGTTCAATGAAATCATTGAGAAGTGAGATATTAAGTGTTCATATATTCAAAAATCAATCTTAAGAACATTTAAGTGCCAGATAAGATACTCGATGGTCCGACATGCGAAGCAAAAAGCATTAGAGAAGAGGTTTGGCACATACGAGGCTTCATATTACAACATACCTCGTGTGCTTGAAGTATTGAAGCAAACCAATCCTGGCACATATATCGCTTTCAAAGAAAGTGAAGCAGATGGAAATGAGATCTTTACATTTCGTCGTGCTTTTTTTTTCATTAGGCCCTTGCATTGCGTCATTCAGGTACTGTCATCCATTGATTTGTGTCGATGGTACATTTTGACTGGAAAATACAAGTGACAGATTTTAACGGCCATTACAGTTGATGCGAACAACCACAAACTTCCATTGGCCTTTACATTTGTTGAGGGTGAGAATCAGGATAGCTAGCTGTGGTTTTTTAGACATCTGAAGGTGGGGGTAGTTGGTGATTGGCCCAACATGTGCATCATTCATGATCGTCACAAAGGGATCCTTCCGGCAATTAAGACTCTACAGGAGGACCTTGATGAGCCATTTATTTCGTATAATCTGTCTTCTTATAATTTAATACAAATTTAGCAATTTATTTCCTCGTATTTTTTTTCCTTCAGAAAATATTTGGAAATTGCTAGCAAATGATTGAATATTTCTTCGTATTTTTTCCTTCATAAAAAACTAACAATTATTTCAATTTCAATTTTTTGGTTCATGATAATAATTTTATACAATACTACATGAATTATCACATATACATCTGATTTTTTTCATTATTTATTCTACCTGTATCTATTCCAAATATCGACAGGACCCTTATTCCATTTGAAATTGCGACAGAGCGTAAAAATGGAAAAAAAATAGCAACTGCTCTCTGTCACCATCTCAATATCTGAAAAGGAGTATATTTTCGTTATTTTTTTTGTAATTATTCATTACAATAATATTATTTAAAATAAAATCACTAATCAGGCTATAATCACCATATGGTTTGGCGACATCAAGTTATCGCCACATGGATCAGTGACTAGTGATATGTCGCCAAACCGTGTGGCGATTATAGCCTTTTCCCGTAATCCAACAGTTAATTGCGGTATTAAGCAGTAGTCGTCAAATGGTGTGGCGACGACTGATATTTCGCCATACCATTTGGCGACTATTTTTATTTCGCCACACCATTTGGCGATTTAGTATTAATTTTGCAAAAAAAATTCCCGTGTATTAATTCCGCAATTACTATTAAAAAATGTATTATTTAAAAAAAATCGGTATGTTGGCGTAGAATCTTAGACCATTTTGAGTGGCTGGACAGCCCGATCTACGGGTCATATGCTACAATTCGTTTAGGTCTTATTTGCGGATTCATTCCCGCCCGGGAAACAAGGACTTAGAAATTGACATTGAATCTAAATTCACTAAGAAGTTATTTGGTTGAGGAGGTGGTAGTGCTTACTGCATTTTTTTTCGTATTGCAATAGTACAATACACACTGTTGCAGCGCACAAGCGACTGCGCTCGTAGATTGTGTCTAGAATTACAGAGGCATTACAAAGCAAGAACACACGCCTTTCTACCGAAGAGCACTCGTTCTTCGTAAGGTAGATATCAGTAATTTAAATATTGTGAATGGAGTTTTATTTCCACATCTTCTTCAACCAGAGGACAATCCGTAACGCTTAGATCTTATTTAAAAAACCTATTCTCGATCGGGATCCACGTGGATGGTATAAGAATTTAGGCTAAAATTTCAATTGAAATCGAGCATGGATTTCACAGACAAGGTCTTAATGTTTTGTAAATTATGCTTTTCTTATTAGCGCAACACGTAACCATGCTTTTCAATCTTCGATGCAGCGGGGGCCACCCAAAAGGATTCCCGACGCACCGCACCCCTGTTGCTAATCAACGAGGTTAGCTTAATCTCTACTATTATAAAGCAGCAGTTGGGGACAGTGGTGAGTTCTACTCACGTCATTAATTTCCCTGCTTAATTGCCCTACGCAAAAAACGAAGCGTTGCTTTAATTAGCTAGCTTTCACAAGAAACAAAGCGTTAAAGATAGATGTTTGATCTTGTAAAATATTTTTTTAATGTTTGAATCTTTATTTTTCGTTATCAATTTTGGTTTTCGTAGCAACGCACGGGCATGTAACTAGTCTGGATAACGCACCTCCTCCAATGTACTAAAAACTAAAAACCGTACGTCCGTTGCCGGTTAGCTAGCCAGATAGCACCATACCATCCGTCTCCGCGCTTATCTTATTTAGCCCATTTAATTAATCAGTTAACCAGGAGCGAATGATTGACTAATCAAAAATTAGCAGGCGGCGTGCGCATCGCTGCTTTGCTTAGGAGGGCGGGGACGAGAGGAGAACGTTGACTTTGTGAGTCTCGCTCGGAGAACGACAGCGTGAGCGTGACGCGGGAGGAAAAGGAGATGGAAATTTGCTTTCGGTCCGTGTCGTGTGAAGATTCCACCCGTACTCGATCTCCCGGCCGCCAAAGCTGAAGGAAATTTTTATCGCGACTTTACGGGGCTTCGATGTTCCACTTCATCCGTTCGTTCATCGCTCCGCTTCAAATCGCCAGCTTTTTGGGTCGGTCCTGGACAGCGACTTTGAATCGACTGCTACAGTGCAGCCAATTTTATCGTGTCGACGCTTTGACGTGCTGTGTATTTTTTAAGCAGATGTTTAGTTGCGATGATAAGATATTTGGTTCGTTGTGCCTAGTCAGGCTTTTTTAACTTTATATTTCACACGTTATGGACTCAGATTTTTACCAAATTTTTGTCATACTTATAACGCTGGATCTCGTTGACACACCTGTGCAAGGTTAATTATAGTAAAATCAGCTTTAAATCATTAGTGATTTTATGCCGGCCAGGCGCGGCGCGGTGCTGCAAAAGCCCAAGCCCATCGAGGTGTCATGGCCTACAAGCCCACACAGTTACACAAGTCATCATGGCTTATGGAAAAGCAGGCGAGCACTGAGCAAGCGGGGCAGCGAAGGTTCTTTCTTTTGCCGAGGTGTTTCGTCCTGTCATCATCATCCGTTCGGATCCGATTTCTCTGAAATCGAGTTCTCTGACGTGAGTTACTGAAGTGTGAGTCTCTACACATCAGTGACTCACGGAGGAGGATCTCACCGCCATCCGTTCATCACGAAGGGAAAAGAAAAGGAAAGCATGGCGCATGATTCTTGGGATGTAATCATGAACAGGATAGCAGCCTCTACCGGTCGGGCCTTTCAGTTCAGCTGCGCCTCAGCTAGTCCCTTTCTCCGGCCGGGACCCTCCCCATGTCAGTCTATTCTTGTGTCTACGTATACGTACGTAATATGGGCAACAAAAAAAAGTCGTGAAAAATTCTGAAAAAGATTGCAAATGTACTTCTAAACTTACTCTAACTATCGTGTGCAACCTAAACTTAGGGTGCAATCGCAATGCGTACTCCAGCTATGCTAGCGTGATGCATGCCATGCATTCAGAAGGCCAACTTTGACTTCCACAAAAAAATGCATTTGGAACTCCTGCCACAGAGCCTCCTACGTACCTGTCTGTCTATATACGATGAGGCATACTGTACACTGTACACGTACGTATAGTTGCGCATTCAATCAACGGTGGGAAATTCGCGAGTTCATACTGACGAATACTACACGTACGCGTGGCAAGAGCCCAGGGCTTAATTAGATCCAGCAGGTGTGTATGCTTTGACGGACCAACACATGCCTCGTGTCTACCATCGGTCGGCATGCATGTAGCACAGTCGACGACTCCGTACGTACGTAAGTACGGACTTTTTACTCGGCCCGGCCGGATTCATTGCATGTGCAAAAATATACTACAAATATGGTGCACGCGTATATGTACCAACCAATTGCGAAATACGTTTCTCAGAAAGGAAAATGAAGGCAACAATTGCATTCAGCTGTGTCAAGGACATAGCGTGTGGCGGGAAGACGTCAACTGAAGAAGTGAAGGAAAGCGGAAAGGAGAAAGACGTAAGCAACAACGGGAGTTCGACCTGATGGGTAGGCCCTAGCCGAGGATAGGCGTGAGTACTTAAGGGGTGAATGTAAGCTGTATGCATAAAAAATGAGAAAACGTCTTGAACCCTCTTTCCTCTGTTCTTCCCCAAAGCATCTTCTCCTTCTCTATCGCTACAAACTCTGTACTGGAATTCTGGTTATCGAAGTGGTTATTGTCGGATCACTGTTGATTTTGTCGTTTATTTCTGAATCCGAGTTCTGGGCATCACATTTGGTATCAGAGCCTTGCGTTTTGGGAAGATTTTTTTTTCTCTCGTGTTTCTGCCAACCGTAAAATCCCAGTTAAGGAGTTTACGATCCTGGATTCAAGTCGGATCCGATCACCTCCTGACCTGGTTGGTTGCTTGTTTCTTCATCACGGCTCCTACAAAGCCATCTGTGCAGACCAAGCTGATATTAGAAGCAATGGGAGAGACGGCAGATTCTGATGGAGCGCGTTGGGCACAGATGGATGATCGGTGGGACTCGTTGAAGGCCAGTTTGGATTTCATTGTGGAGAAGATCAAACCGATAGACTCTATACCTGCACTTCAATCGCAGGTAGCTGAGCACAACACGGTGATTTCGGGGTTGATGGAGCAATTTCAGACGACAACAACTATCTTTGAATCGATTTCTTCGCGCCCGGCTTTGATCGTGCGGTGACGGCGGGATTCGTGACCCCGAAGCCACGCGATCCTCCTCCGGCGCCGTCGGGAGGAGCTCTTACTGCGCCCTCCGCAGGGTTGTTGGGCAAGTGTCCCTTACCTCCACCGGTAAACACTTCTCAAAGATCCTCGTTTCAATCGGACACCATCGAAGTTTATTGGCTGAGTCATCGGCTCCGAGCGGCGATCGCTACTTCCTAAAATGGCCTTTCCCAAGTTTGATGGCGCGGAGCCACGCATCTGGAAAGATCGCTGCCTACGATACTTCAGACTGTATAACATTGATGATTCCTTGTGGGTTACGGCAGCGGCAATGCACATGGAAGGCAACGCAGCTATGTGGTTGCAAACTTATCAGGAAGAGCACGTCATGGATCATTGGGAAAATTTCATGTCTGCGGTTGAATCTGAATTTGGCACTTTTGATAGCCGAAGATTCATGCGGGAATTGATCCAATTAAAGCAGACGGGTACAGTTCAAGAGTATATGGACCGATTTGAGGCCGCAATGTATAAAGTACGAGTTTATACCAAAACATGTACTGAGGATTTCTTTGTGCATCACTTCACTATGGGGCTGAAGGATGAATTGCGTTATGAAGTAGAGATTCAATTACCAGAGTCTGTGCGCAAGGCGGTGATGTTAGCTCAGATCCAAGAGGAGAAATGGCAGACGCTTAAGGCAGGATCATTCAAAGGTGGGGGTGGAGTCAAGTCCCACATTCCAGTTCGAGGAGAGTTTCCTGGTGGATCTTATAAAAATGGGGGTGATGATCTGAATCGAGCTCGGCAACTGCGAGAGTTTCGGCGGGCACGTGGTCTATGTTTTAAGTGTGGGGATAAGTTTGATCGTGATCACAAGTGTAAACCGGTACCAGCGGCTCAACTCCATGCCATAGAGGTGGAGCCTGGACCTGAATTTTTGAGTGATGAAGTGTTACAGGTATTGGAGGATATGGACAAGGACTTTGAGCAGCAACAGTTTCAATTGTCAGTCCATGCGTTAGCAGGAACAGATGACAATGACACCATTCGTCTTCAAGCAAAAGTTGGAAATCAAATGATGCTGGTTCTCATTGATTCTGGAAGGTCTCATAGCTTTGTTAATGCAACATTTCTTTCTCGCACTCCTTACGAAGCCCAAACGATTCCGTCAGTTCAAGTGCAGATTGCAAATGGTGATACAGTGCATTGCCATCAATGGGTTCCTCAATTAGAGTGGTGGGCACAAGGGCATACATTTTGGACTGATATGCGCGTTTTGGAGTTGGGAGCATACGATGCTATTATCGGTATGGATTGGCTTCAGTTGTTTAGCCCAATGACTTGCCATTGGAAAAACAAGACACTAGAATTCGTTGACAAGCAACGTCCAGTCAAACTACAAGGGCTGCGTCAGAAACCGAGAGCGGAATTATCTGAAATGAAGCTAGATCAATTCCAGAAATGGAGTACCGGTAATGAAGTTTGGGCCCTAGCGCTTTTACAGACTACTGTTTCCATTCCGACAACCAAAGACATTCCTCATCAAATTCAGCAAGTCCTTGACCAGTTCGGTGCAGTTTTCTCCGAATCACATTCCTTGCCTCCATCTCGGTTGTTTGATCACACTATACCATTGATTCCGGATGCGGTTCCCGTGAATAGTCGTCCTTATCGTTATTCTCCGATGCATAAAGATGAGATTGAGCGCCAAGTGACACTCATGCTGAAGGAAGGGTTGATTCAGCACAGCACGAGTCCATTTGCTTCGCCTGTTTTGCTGGTTCAAAAGAAAGATGGCAGCTGGAGATTCTGTGTCGATTATCGCAAACTAAACAATATTACCATCAAGAACAAATTTCCGATGCCCGTGGTGGATGAGCTGTTGGATGAATTGGCCGGGACAAAATATTTTTCCAAATTGGATTTACGTTCGGGTTATCACCAAATCCGAATGGCGGCTCAAGATGTGGAGAAAACAGCCTTTAAGACCCATCATGGTCATTTTCAATTTTGTGTGATGCCATTTGGGCTAACGAACGCCCCGGCTACATTCCAATGCCTCATGAACAGCATTTTGGCTCCATATTTACGCAAGTTTGTCTTAGTCTTTATGGATGATATTCTAATCTATAGCCCTGACTTAACACAACATGTGGAGCACTTAACTAAAGTGCTAGAGGTATTACTTCAACATCACTTATTTGTGAAGAGATCCAAATGTGCCTTTGCACAAATCAGCATTGCTTATTTGGGGCATATCATATCGGCTGAAGGAGTAGCCACTGATCCAGCCAAGACACAAGCAATGCTCAATTGGCCTCAACCGACCTCGGTCACAGAACTGCGTGGGTTTTTGGGTTTAACAGGCTATTACCGCAAGTTTGTCAGGAACTATGGTATCATCTCTCGTCCATTAACCAATCTTCTTAAGAAGAAAGCCTTCCATTGGAATGAATCAGCCACTCAAGCATTTGAGCACCTAAAGAAAGCCATGACACAAACCCCTGTCCTAGCTATGCCAGATTTCCATCAAACATTTGTGGTTGAAACGGATGCCTGCGATATTGGGATTGGTGCTGTTTTGATGCAATTGGGGCATCCCATCGCCTTCCTAAGCAAAGCACTGAGTCCTCTCCATCAAAAATGGTCCATCTACGAAAAAGAGTTTTTGGCGGTAATCTTAGCGGTGGATCGATGGCGTCCATACTTGCAACGGGGTGAGTTTGTCATTTCTACCGATCACCGCAGTTTGTGCTATTTGAGTGATCAACCATTGGTATCGGACTTACAACGCAAGGCGATGACAAGGTTAATGGGATTGCACTTCCGAATTCAGTACAAAACGGGTGCTACCAATAGAGCGGCTGATGCTCTGTCTCGTGTGGGCCATTTAATGTCCCTGTATACGACATCCAGTGTGCAGCCACTTTGGATCCAAGAGGTCCTCAATTCTTATGTTACAGACATGAAAGCTCAGCAACTTCTTGCGGCATTGGCAGTCCATAGTCCCAATGAACATGGGTTTGAATTATGTAATGGATTGATCAAACAGAATGGACGTATTTGGGTGGGCGAAAATTCAGCGTTGCGCACGAAGCTTATTCAGGTTTTTCATTCCAGCGCTTTAGGGGGACACTCTGGGATAGCAGCAACTTATCACCGTATTCGGAGGTTGTTTGCTTGGAATGGATTGAAGCAGAACGTCACCGAGGTGATCCAACAATGTCATGTTTGTCAACAAGCTAAACATGAACATGTGCATTCCCCAGGTCTACTTCAACCATTACCAGTGCCGGATGGGGCTTGGCAAGATATCACTTTAGATTTCATTGAGGGACTGCCTCGCTCAGATGGTGCGGATACAATCTTAGTTGTGGTGGATCGATTCTCGAAATACGCCCACTTTATTGCTCTCAAGCATCCTTTTACTGCATCTCAAGTGGCTAAGGCATTTTTAGAGAATGTGGTGAAGCTTCACGGCATGCCTCGTTCTATCGTCTCCGACCGCGACAAAATCTTCACCAGTCTTTTTTGGAAAGCTTTATTTGCTGCAATGGATACAAAATTATTGCTCAGTACATCTTATCATCCTCAAACGGATGGTCAAAGTGAGCGGGTGAATCAATGCTTGGAGATGTTTTTAAGGTGTGCGGTTCATTCTTCGCCGACCAAGTGGCGCAATTGGCTCCCGCTGGCGGAACTTTGGTATAATACCAATCATCATACTTCTCTGGGTTGCTCTCCGTTTAAAGCCTTGTATGGGGTGGAACCTCGCTCGGGTGTCTTTCCGACATGGTCAACTTCCTCAAATCAGTCGCTGGAAGAACTGTTACAGGAACGGCAACATCATATTGCCATCTTGAAACGCCATCTGGAGACAGCCCAAAGCCGCATCAAAGTACAAGCTGATAAGAAGAGAACTGACCGGCAATTTCAATTGGGGGAACAAGTCTATCTTAAACTTCAACCATATGCACAATCTTCGGTCGTCAATCGTCCTTTCCCGAAGCTTGCCTTCAAATATTATGGGCCTTATCGAGTATTGGCCAAAATTGGTCCAGCTGCTTATAAACTCGATTTACCTCCAGGAAGTCAGATCCATCCCGTGTTTCACGTGTCGCAGCTCAAAGCTTTTATACCTAATTATACACCAGTGTTTCATTTCCCACCTTCAGTTGCTGATTTGAATATGGATGCTGTGTTGCCAGAGAGTATTCTGGACCGCCGGCTGGTAAAGAAGGGCAACAAAGCTATTCCTCAGGTTCTGATTAAATGGTCTCGTCTGGCGGCTGAGTTTGCAACTTGGGAAGATTTTGCTGTGGTGCGTCGCACATTTCCGGATGCTCCGGCTTGGGGACAAGCCGCATTTGCTGGCGGGGGTAATGTCAAGGACATAGCGTGTGGCGGGAAGACGTCAACTGAAGAAGTGAAGGAAAGCGGAAAGGAGAAAGACGTAAGCAACAACGGGAGTTCGACCTGATGGGTAGGCCCTAGCCGAGGATAGGCGTGAGTACTTAAGGGGTGAATGTAAGCTGTATGCATAAAAAATGAGAAAACGTCTTGAACCCTCTTTCCTCTGTTCTTCCCCAAAGCATCTTCTCCTTCTCTATCGCTACAAACTCTGTACTGGAATTCTGGTTATCGAAGTGGTTATTGTCGGATCACTGTTGATTTTGTCGTTTATTTCTGAATCCGAGTTCTGGGCATCACAAGCTGTATCATTCAACGTAAAACTCACTTCCATATATGCTATAGTTAAGCCAAAGTGATGCTCAAAATCACAATCAGTACAGCTAGTCTAGTACGTACTCTAGTGTAACTATGGAAAAACTGGTGACGTTTTTACTATACCGGTCATATATATATATATTTTTATAAAAATATCATCCGTTTGATATAAATTACAGAACTAGCCCCGTAAAGAGCGCCATACAAACACTGTATTAATTACTTGAACAGGACACGTGGGCAAGTGCTCCCAATACACTTCATTAGGCAATGGGATGGAAATGAAGTGCTCCCACTCCGCTTCATCAGTCGATGTCTCATTTTGACTTTGCACAAGAATTAAGGTTACAACAAGATTAAGAAAGATATGATAGAAAATAACTTATATATACCCCTCTTAATTATCTTGTAAGATGAAAGATAACATTTTGTGTGAGTGTTAATAAATAAATGCATATCGTTGAGAGAGAATAAATAGGGATATAGCAAGAAATACTTATTGAATCTACGTATAAGATTTTATATTTTTAAATAAGGTTATTCAAACTATAATCCTTATATTTATCAACATTAACTACGACGGATCACTAAGCTTTGTTCATACAACATTTAGCTGCGTCGGCCAGTTAAATAAATTAATAGAAAAAATACTTTCAGAACATAAATAATGAAGAAGGTAACGTAACAACTAACAACAATCTACTTATCTTTTTGTGCCTAAATATGACAGCAATTGAAATGCTAAATACCAAAATCCTAGAGACCTATGCATCTCACTCTCACGATGTCCTGTCAGGCTGTCCCCACAATCGGACACTTGAAGACCACAATGTTGTGCGAGTAGGACAACGGGGGCTACTTTATCGGTAGAGTCGAGGACGCAAGTTGGCCTGCACGGTAAAGGCGAAAGAACAGGAAGAGCAAGTTGGCAAGGCAGTTCCAGTTTGGGGCACAAACTGGCCCATAGTTTGGCATCCGCCGCCACTAGTGATCCGGGAGTCAGCTAGGCTCAATCAGGTGCCTTTTTTTTTGCTTTTTAAAAATGTCTGATATTCAATAAAGAAAAAAAACAATAACCAAGCTATAAACACATATCTCCACACACGCATCCACACATATCAAGTAAAACTCGAACGAGATAGATGGAACAGTCGCTCTCACCAACCGAGCTAAGCTCGACCCTCATCAGGTGCCTTTTTCCCCTCCACGAGTGGAGTTCGTGGCACGTTGATTGCACGGCGGATTAGTGCACTTGCCGTTTCGACAAAGCCATCAACAAATTGCTGGGCCAATTTGTCGTCCACCGATTACACTCACACGCGAACCTTTCGAATCCTTCTTACTTTACAGGCGAAGCACCAGCATGCAAATTCCATCATTTATCTTTTCTGAGATGCAACATGCACAGGATTTAAAACTAAAACAGTTTAACGGTATTCCTACCCTCAAAAGTTTTTGATACGGAGAGGGGAAAAAACCGACGCTATTACATAAGTATATATATTTTTTTAGAGAGTGACTAGGGAACGGTATACCGTCAGATTCAGTATAGCCATTTAAACTTATGAAACTTATCGGTTTGATCTTTGGTTCATGAGTTTGATGTTTAGTTTAAATCGGTTTCATGTTTTATCGATTTTAGTCTTTAAGTTTCATGAGTTTCGGTCTGAAAAATCATAAGTTTAAGCGAGTTTCGGTCTGAAAATCATAAGTTTACGAGGTATCATTGCAATTCAGATACCGTTTTTTAGTTTTTCTGATTTTTTTTTGGCGAAGGACGTAAGGAGCAGAGGAAATGCTTCAGAAAAATATAGATCATTCTCAGTACGTCGCGTTCAATTTCTTCATGGGTAAGCTTCGATAACCTACCCCAACGTGCCTTCGATTCCGTCGTCGTCGCCGTGGGCGGGTGGGTCAGAAGCAGCGAGCGACAAGGGGATAAAAGGCGTGGCCGTAACGGGGAGTTGGAGGAATCTGACTTTCTCCTCGCCCATGTTGACTCCGCCCCCAACACCCCAGACGGTCCCCACTCCCCATCGAATGCCTCCGCGGACGAAATCCTCCACGCTGTTTTCCCCCAACCTCCCCTGCGCTCCATTACCCTAAGCAGCAGCGGCGGCGGCGGCGGCGGGAGGAAGGCAGGAATCTCGGCCTTTGCTGGCGCGTCCCACCGGGCTGCTGCAGCCTGCTGGTGAGCGCTTCCCTTGCTCTTCTACGTGCTCTGATGGTTGACGAATGAATCTACGCTTTCGTTCTTTCTTTGCTTCTCTGGATGATTGGATGTGAATTATCCCCTGTGCTGGTTTCCTCCAAAAAATTTCTTTCCACTCCGTAGTGGTAAGCCCGAAATCTTGGTTCCGTGTTGATGGGTCATGGGGTAGATGTTGTTGACTGCAGTAGTCCAGATTTGCAGGTGCGAATTTCCCATACCCAGTTGCCAGATGTACCAAATCCAACGCATTGTTCGTTATGAAATGTATTTGCAGTTGCTAATGCTCTCGTAACTGCAGTTTCATAATTCTTCGTGAGATCATGTATGAAGAATTTGCGAGCATACAGTGGATGGTTTTTATAGGAAAGAATGCGTACTAGTTAATGCTTGCATGTTTTGCTCTTCGTGCTGGGTAAACTCTATTGGCAGCCAAGTTAGTAACTGTATTCGGCTACTTAATATACGTGTTTGCTCGTTGCATCTTTTTTTCTGCGAGGGATTGCATCCTATAATTTACACTAGAAGTAGTACAAAAATCGGTTGGGAAAGCAGCTTGGAATCTTGGAGACCTTCGGTGTTGATTTCTCGACATTCAACCTAGTTAAACATCATTAATGATAGACCATTGCTGTGCATCACATCGGTCATTTGCTCGTTGCATCTTCTTTTTTTTTCTGCGAGGGATTGCATCCTACAATTTACACTAGTGGTACAAAAATCTGTTGGGAAAGCAGCTTGGAATCTTGGAGACCTTCGGTGTTGATTTCACGACATTCAACCTAGGTAAACATCATAAATGATAGACCATTGCTGTGCATCACATCGAACAAGAAATAAGACATACAGTTGTCATTGAACACTCTTTTCTAGAAGAACATGTGCATGTTTTCAATTTTATCCCCTTTGGTTCACTGTATAAGTAGAACAAGCGACAGGAAGATTGTTTAGTTAAGACGCTTGTGCATAATTTATCAAAAACATCATGGCCAGAATAGCTGAAAGATTGAAATGGTATAAGAGTGGCATATCACGAAACTAATGCTTCCACATTTTCTTGGATAACAACTATCAAAGAAATGGTGCAACTTGGAAATAATTTTGTTTGTTTTTTCAGTTAGGGATGTGTTTTAATCATTTACGTTCATGTCAAGTTTTATATATTCAGAGTTTTTTTGGTCTAAATTTGAGCACTGATTGTTTGCTTTCTTCTGGACCTGTTTCTGTTTATGCAGAACTTGGTGGCCCGTAGTGTATCTTCATCTTTTGTAAACTAATAGAGCAATCATTCCTGTGGAACATGGCACTTCAAGTCTGAAAGCTAAATAGGTTGCCTTACCTTGTGAAGAAGGTTTGAAAGAGGTCAGAATTGCGTATACCATCTAAGACTCCAGCTGAACATAATGGTCTCCAACGGTAATGAAAATATCAAAGCTGATATTCAACCACTAGAGTCAACAACATTGGACAATGATCCTGGAGCAACAGGTGTCAATACTCTTTCCACTCAGGGTGTTTCACAAAAGGGAAAGCAGTGGAGTGGGTTTGTGAACTTTGTGAATCGCTTTTCTAGTGGTGCCAGGTTAAGGAAGTTGGGTCCTTCCCCTTCATTCAATTTTCGACAGCTCGCACTTGAACGAGATGAGTTCTCACGTTCTATCCATTCTGACAACCATGGTAATCATGAGCATTTCCAATTTATCAGGAAAATTAATTGGGGCCATCTGTGGGTGATGTGCAAGGATTGGATAAAGGAGCCTATTAACATGGCCCTATTTGTTTGGATTGCCGTTGTTGCTGTATCTGGTGCAATACTCTTCCTAGTTATGACTGGAATGCTGAATCATGCTTTGCCTAGCAAATCACAAAGAGACACCTGGTTTGAAGTGAACAACCAAATTTTGAATGCATTATTCACTCTCATGTGCCTTTATAAACATCCAAAACGGATCTATAACTTTGTGCTTCTGTGTCGATGGAAGCAAGAGGACATTTTAGGGCTTAGGAAAATATATTGCAAAAATGGAACATATAAGCCCAATGAGTGGATGCACATGATGGTGGTTGTAATCCTTCTTAATTTGAACTGCTTTGCTCAGTATGCCTTGTGCGGTCTCAACCTAGGATACCGCAGATCTGAACGTCCTCCTATCGGTGTTGGACTGACTATTTCTGTTTCATTTGGGGCTGCAGCATTTGCTGGTTTGTATAATATTATCAGTCCTCTTGGGAAGGATTATGACACAGAACTGACAGAAGGTGATCCAGAAGCACAAATTGAAGTCACCTCAACTCAGGGCAGCAGGGCAGCAACTTCACAGTTCAAGTCGTTTGAGAAGAGATACTCTTTCATTCAGAGTGAAGAGCGCCGTTTCGTGGAGAGTAGGCCTGAGTGGGTCGGTGGACTAGTGGATTTCTGGGACAATATATCTCTTGCTTACCTGTCAATTTTCTGCAGTTGCTGTGTTTTTGGGTGGAATATGCAGAGGCTTGGATTTGGTAACATGTATGTTCATATTGCAACATTTATGCTCTTTTGCCTAGCTCCGTTCTTTATCTTCAACCTGGCAGCTGTCAATATTAACAATGGTAACCTGCGAACAGCACTGGGGCTCACTGGCCTCGCACTTTGCTTTTTCGGATTACTATACGGTGGCTTTTGGAGAATACAGATGAGGAAGAGATTTAACCTCCCTGGTAATAACTTGTGCTGCCGCAATCCCAACGCGACAGATTGTTTTCAGTGGCTGTGCTGCTGTCCATGTTCGCTTGCTCAGGAGGTGAGAACCGCTGATTATTATGATATTGCAGAGGATAAGTCATGCACGAGGCAAGCAACCGAGGAAAGTCAGCGTATAATGTACCCATTGCCTCGTGAAGATGGTTTGCCTCTTTTTAAGTCAACTCCAAGTTCGCCATACAGGAGTAGCACTGCTAGCCAGTCAATTTTCATTATGGAGAGCCCGTCCGTTCCATGGAAGTCATCTGGTGCAACCCCTCTGGGTGGTTCACCAACAATTGGAGACAGGGTGATGAAGGCGCCTACTCCATCTGTTGTACACAGAGAAAATGAACACGGATCATAGCATGGGGCGACCCAACAAGGTAATTATCATGTGTCTACTCATTACAATGACACGAACTTGTATATTTGTTGTAAAGGACAATTACCATACGCCTTTCCATCTGCGGCTGAAATTTTACTCCTACTTGATGTATAGGCTATTCGGTTCTGTTTTGTACTGTAATTCTGCTAGATTTCATGCCACCGCCTTCGTCCCGCCATATAAGGTCACCTTGACTTGCGCATCCTTCTCGCCTCATCGCGCTGCCCCCGAAAACCCTATCGTCGCCATCTGAGATCTTGTCGTGCGCCACCGCCTCCATCCTCTTCTCCGCCGCCGCCATTGGAGCTCGCCAATTCGCCGTTGCGTCGCAGCTTCATCAGATTTGGCCGCGTCATCTTTGTTCCGGAGTTCCCTCCCCCAAAACCCTCAATCAATCGACAGTTGGTCTCACCACGCCGCCAGTCGAGTTTGCCGTGGCGTCCTTTATTGCTGCTTCGTGTTTGCTGAAACCTCGTTGTCCAATGAACCAAGTCCACCGTAGACCCAAACCATCGCCTGTGAACCTAGTCTATAGACCATGACCCCACCTATCATCCTCTATACTTTTTATCTATTTAATCCCCAAGGGAGTATTATTTGGAATATTCTCTTCTCTCTCCCACTTATCAGTATTTCCCTTTCTGATCAAATTTTCGAGAGTCCGTTCTCCTTCATACGAGCTCTGATTAAACCCATTCAAGTTCATAAATTCATATAAAATCAGTCTCTACCTTCAATTACCATCCGTAATTAATTTAGTGTTTGTTTTAATTACCTTTTTGGATTTTGTAATTCCCTCTCATTAGACCCTCTCATTAGACATAAACGTCCGGAAGTTGTTCGAAGGAACTTAAGGCCAATGAAGTTGAAAAACGATCAGACATAATTAGTATGCTTAGCCATGCAACGTGCTATTAATATTATTTTGAAATTTGCAAATTCATACCTAAGTAATTATGAAATATCTCTATGAAAAGTGACATGTCATATGTTGTCACCATATGATGGGATGTGCTGCGCTTTAACCAATGGGGTGGGAAAATGTTTTAAACTGGGACAAGTGGCAAGATTGAGTGACAAGCAGTGTGCGGTGGATGTGCTTAAAGGATTGAATAAATTTGTGTGAGTATGTGTAAGAGTAGTGCTTTTGGTAGTCTTGCACTGGTCAATTAAGTACTTAACTTTGTGTGCTATGGAACTGAGCCACATCGTACAACTACATGTCTAGAATGGAAAAAATCTAGCTTAGTAAGTTACAAGTCTCATCGTTGGTTGCCTCAGGAGGTAGGTTAATTAGGTTGTGTGCTTGGTGGAGGGTGTAGTCTTGTGTTGGGATGCATAATGGATAATTCCCGTTCTTTAATCCAACGGTGTACATTGAAATGACTACCTTTGTGGAGAATTGCTACCGGGTCAAAGCTTGCTAGAGAGCCCATTGGTACGATGATGTTTCGAAAAGACTATGTTATGATCCTCTTAGTTGGAGATCAAAAGAAGCGTGTCATGGTTGATATTACAAATTGATCATATCTTGTGGCAAAAAATGCACAACCTCTATAGAATGTAAAACTATTTGAATAGCTATGTCTGCTATTATGGACATGCTCGAGGATTTCGCTTGAGGGGTATATTTTACAAAGCAAAGCTAGGAAGGTGGCTATATGAAGAAATTGGTTTAGGTTATATGCAACTTTGTGAAAACTTTCGTTAACTTATTATCATTATTTGTTTTACGTATACTTTCAACTTATTTATTGTATTTAAACTGCAATTATTGTTTTATGCAAAATAACCATACCAACCATCCTTTGAATAAGTCTTGCATATAATTAAATAGACTTATATTATGTGTGCACGACTTGCTGAGTACTCCATGTACTCACTCTTGCTATAAACATTGCTACTCAATTGCTGACAGCATCATTAAGACATCAATGGTCAGTGAGAACTACTTTGAAGATCGTGAAGTACTAGGTCATGCTACCTCAATCGATTGCCTATGGGCATATGGATGACTTTCACTTGAGGATATTCCGTTTTCTTCTGCTGCAATTTACTTGAATTGTTTGCATTCCAAGGCATTAATTGTAAATTTTTATCATGAGATCGCTACTATGATATTTAATGTTATTTGTTCTTTCTTAAGTAATGTGCATACGGAACGATATTTTATCGATGTTGCTGTTGTGTTTACTAACATAATTCTGGACTAATGTAATAAACATAGAGAGGCCGGATTGCATATTCGGTCCCTCTTGTTTTCTCAGCGTGTATCTACAAGTACATCCATTCTCACGTTTCAATTGCAAAAATCAAAGAATGTGGATGGAATAGCTTCACATTCTTCATCATGATCATCTCCCTCTTTTTATTGCCTCGTAATGGAGCATCTCTTCTCTCCTCCCCCTGATTAGCCTAGCTATTGAGAATACGACCGCCTCACTTCCTGATGCAACAGCGAACTCTCCATCGATCTGGGATACAGGATACTCACCGTATGTTTGACAGCTTCACCACCGTCAATCCGTTTCGTCATTTTTGATTTGACGCATTGAGAAAATTAACGCATCTCCATAGCCAGCCCAGTCAATGAAAGGCACAGCTTTATTTTTCTTAACACGTGTTACCACTTACCACTAGCAGAAGATGGATCCACGAGGACAGGTTCTTGGTTCAGCCATTTCGACATGAAAATAACATTTCCTTGTGTTTGTTTCTGTGAAGCAAGAACATGCAAGACAGCTTGAACGTTTCTGTTCCCCCTTGGGAGGCAAGTTCCCAGAAAGTTTTAGGTCTGCCTGCTCGATCGTTAGCTGGCATGTATAAACGACGAGGATCACACTCACTGCCGGTAAACAATCAAATCTGTTAATTTCTCCTCATCAGATCTTTGATTGCAAAATATGATCCTACAAGGACAGAGCCGATATGAAATTACAAAAAAAAAAAAAAAAAAAAAAAAATCAGGATTGTGCTTTGCGAAAATACATGGAAAACACAGAGTTTTTTTAACACCACCGCAACGTTGGCACTTTGACTAGTTCGCGGCTTCACGCCGAATAGTTCTCGTCTTGCAACGTTTAGTGAAGCTGCCAGGTAGCATCATCCCATGGAAAATTAACTGCAGTTGCACTATCACTGCTACTAACGCAAGCAAGTAAAAGGATAATAATTTGTCACTTGCAAGTTCCAGCTACTCTGCATGCGGTAAGAGACACGTCTACTCTTGCATCTCCTACGTCTATCTTTACAAGGATCACACGCATGCTTGCTTGGAGCTTCCTTCGTTGACTCGTTGTGCTTGATACAAGAATCACACGCATGGTTTGCCCGGGCCCAAGGCAACAACGTGGAGACGTCGTTAATTCTAAACTGGTACGTCCGGATGAACCGGTTACTTGATGCGTAGAACTATATATATGCGTTGTTGTTTCTCACATACGTTTCGTAAGTTTACACCAGGCCGGAGAAGAATCCACCTCTCCAAACATGCCAACCACGTTGCTTGTTACCAGGTCTCACGTCTCGACTTCACTTGTCTCTTGTTGTACTTATATATATATATATATATATATATATATATATATATATATATATATATATATATATATATAGATATATATATATAGAGGATATATAGTGTACTATCGATGGCACAGATCCTCCGTGCTATAGGGTTGTGTTTGCAAAATTCGAAGGCGAAACTATTGATCCGAACCGTGCATTCTATTCATCTCATTGAAATCTCACTATCCACCAAATTTTATATTTTTTGAATTTTTCTCCTTTTTATTTTATATTTTCAAAAACCAGCTTCATTGGACGCCCCACAACTAATTAGATCGTGGATTTTGAAAAATACAAAATAAATAGGAGAAAAAATTCAAAAAATATAAAATTTTGTGGGTAGTGAGATTTCAATGAGATGAATAGAATGCACGGTTCGGATCAATAGTTTCGTTTTCGAATTTTGCAAACACAACCCTATAGCACGGAGGATCTGTGCTATCGATAGTACACTAGCTATATATATATATACACCATAATTTTAAATGCACGAATTCAAGTTAAATTCGAGTATATTTTTTGAAACCTTCAGTTTTAGGGTATATACCTATCTATAACAGTTCAATGAAACACGTATCTTTGCAAAAATATACTCAAATTCAAAGATTTAAACGAATTTAGATTACATGCTTTGCTGATGTGTATATATACTCAGCACATACCTACAATCAAACTATCATAAAAAAAGAAACTCTAATTCGAATTTCAGTTCAAACTTGTTTAAACTAGTTAGTAAACTGGTTAAACTCAACATTCTAAAATTTTTCGAATGCAAATAAATAGAAAAAATACCTATTTTAGATCATAGTGCTATATATATATATATATATATATATATATATATATATAGATATATCTATATCTATATATATATATATATATATATATATATATATATATATATATATATATATCTAGCTGACAGTTTGGTGGTGATTTAAACTTATGAAGTCACATATGTATACATTTAAACTAGTTTAAAACGAACTAGTATGAATTTAGCCTGCACTGACTAAATAATCAAAGAAGAGGTCAATTAGCAAGTCGATCATCACCTGAGCTCCAGTTATGAGCAATCCATGTAGAATAATCGTCGTTTGTGAATTCCACTGTCGACATTGAAATACAATTGGAGCAGATAACCTGACTGCAAACTCGAGCAGTAGAACCTGTCAATTAAATCCAAAATCATTGGCCATTTTGAAGACAAAGAGTAGAAATTTAAGCATCTAAAGAGTGACAGATAACCCAAGCTTACTTACCAAAGTTACCCAACGATCACGACAGTTTAAATATTTCGCAGAGCAGGTCTCTTATTCATCACAAAACCACTACACTCAGACGCTCTTCTATAGCTTAAGTTTTTAAAAATTCTCAAAAAATTACCATACGTAAAAGCAGCGAACTTCTACAACTCTATAAAATTTAAAGATCAAAATCAATCATATTTTAAAGATATGAAAAAGAAAATTTCAGTCTAAATAGTGACTTTTCACTGTTCATCACGCTGTTTGTCAATTACTCAATTTTATATATTCCAAATACAATTGAGTTTGATCTTCCAATTTCACTCGATAACAAAAGCTCATATCTTCCCTATGCATGTATGATAATTTTTTTTAAGAATTTTTAAAAACTTATACATAGACTCCCTCCGTGACAAGTAGTTATCGTTTTGGACATAGTGGTGGTTAAACTTCAGAAACTGAGTATCAATATATTTTTAAATAATTAAATTAGATACATGAAAATTATATGTGTAGATTTATCTCAAGAAGTACTTTTATAATATTATAATTATATTGAGTTTTATAAATATATTGTAATAAAAATTAGTGATCAAAATTGTATTTTAAAGACTGTGTTAATGTTCAAAACCATAACTATTTGAGCAGAGGGAGTAGTTTCTTCGGAGTTTACGCGTTAAGAATGACCTGATATATCGCCAATTAACTAATGAAATGAGCACACTGTGGTTAGCCCTAGGCCATCGTACGGAACAAGTCAAAGAAACGATTCACGACCGTCACTCCCTTCGCTCACTCACAACGGTACCCGCTTCCGCTCCGGCCAATCACAAGCCCCACCACGCCGCCACGTAAGCGTCTCTATGCATTCCCATTGGTGGGTATCAATTCCAGTAGAATATGGTGCAGCCGCCAGTCCAACGCCCCGGGCTTTGACCGGTCAATGGTCAAATGTTCAAACCTCTATATAAAGCTCCAAGCCTCCAACCAGTGCTGCGTCTTTGAGATCACCATCGATCCCGCAGGACCTGCACTCGCCTCGCTCCTCCTTTCTCTCCGTCGGTCTCCGCGCCTCCGACCTCCGCTCCCAGTAGCCTCTCGGTGAGCTGGCTAACTCGGGACCCGTCGCGCTCTCCTTCGCGGCCAACTCTTTGGCGAACCTGCTGAGCGGTTCTGAGCCCCCAGTGGCGCAGTCGGTGGCCATGACGCCGTCTTCTCTCCCGCTCTCCCTCCCTCCGGCATCGCCGTCGGCGTGCTTCAACATGCCCTCCGGCTTCCTGGACTCGCCGATCCTCCTCACCTCCAGTGTATGTCACTCTCAAAGAGAAAAGCAGAAGTTGACGTATGTACCAAGCATGTACTGATATTTGTGGCTGACGCTAATGTGTTCGCCTTTGTGTCCGCTTCAGTTATTCCCATCGCCAACGACGGGCGCATTCCCCTCGCAGCCGTTCAACTGGATGGCGACGCCGGAGAACGGAAGCGTCAAGGACGAGCAGCGCCAGTACTCCGACTTCACGTTCCAGACGACGGCGTCGATGCCGACGACGATGGCCGGAATCACGACAAAGGCGTCGTCCTCCTTCCCGCAGTCGTCCATGCTAATGGATCCACTGGTAAGACGAACATGCGCTACTTCTTGTTGAAGTATAAGTGAACTGTCCATCTTTCCTCACCAACTTAAGTTTTTGGGTGAACTGGCCGGTGCATACAGCTCAATACTTCTAACACATACAAATTAAGCAAGGAAAAAGGTTTACAAGAGATGGCTGATAAATGGGCCCGTTGTCCGGCTTGGAATTTACTGGCCCACTTACCAGTGAGCGCTTACCACAATTAAATGCTACTACTAATACTCGGTGACTAGAGGTGGGCGTCGTGCCGTGCCGTGCCGGCCCGGCCCGGGCCCATCGTGCTTTGGGCCGAAACCGTGCCGTGCCACGACGGCCCATCGTGCCCACTGTGCCGGCCCGACTCACTTTTGGCGACCCCAAGCCCGGCCCATTTGCGCTGCAGGCTCGCTTCAGTGCGGCCCAAGCCCGACCCGTTTTTACTATTGTGACGAACAAAGAAATAAAACAAATCACTACTACTAAACTACCTATTTTAATTACATAAAAGACTAATCACATCAACAAAATGTCAAACATAAATGCAATGCTTGAAGATGCCCTGAATCAACAATATCTGCCAACTTTTAGGCTTTAATCCGTGATTTCGTACGTTAGACGTACGCAAGACGGCCCAACCTAAATCGTCGCATCGACGTGCCGTGCCGCCCGTCGTGCCTGGTTCCCGGGCCCGGCACGACCTGTGCTACAATTACGTGCCGGCCCGGCCCGGCCCGAAACCGTACCGTACCGTGCTTTGCACCGTGCCATACCATCGTGCTTCGGGCCGGCCCAAAGGAGCCCGGCCCAAATGCCCACCTCTATCGGTGACTTGTCCTAAGAAACCTTTATGCCAAAGCCTACATGCATATCTCCAGATCTCTGAATATATTTTTTACTATATTTGGAGATTTCTCATGACGATGGATGCTGACCTTAAATGGCAAAAAAAAAAAAAAAAACTTGTGCTGTCACGTTCACCTTTGCAAATTAAGCGCAATAGTCAATGCTAACTCCGACACTAAGCTCAATTAGTCAAAAGTCATCCGAAACAATTGCACACGTATATGATGTCTGATACTAGTATTGCACTATTGTAGGGAGGAGACACGTACAACGGCGAGCAGCAGCAGCCATGGAGCTACCAAGAACCGAGCATGAACGCGGCCACGAGGCCGGCGGACTTCACGATGCCAGTAGCCTCGGTGAATGCATTCAAGGCGACCTCGTCGAGCATCACAGCGGCGTCCACAATGGCGCATGACATGCTCAGAAACGGCGGCTACAACTCGATGTCCGGGGCCGGCGCCTTCCGTGAGCAGCAGAGCCGGCGGCCGTCGGACGACGGCTACAACTGGCGCAAGTACGGGCAGAAGCAGATGAAGGGGAGCGATAACCCGCGCAGCTACTACAAGTGCAGCTTCGCCGGCTGCCCCACCAAGAAGAAGGTGGAGCGGTTGCCGGACGGCCAGGTCACGGAGATTGTGTACAAGGGCACGCACAATCACCCCAAACCGCAGAACCCGCGCCGGGGCTCCGGCTCGGCGCCGTACGCGCTGCAGGGCGCCAACGACGCGTCAGCCGAGGCGCTCTCCGGCACGCCCGTGGCGACCCCCGAGAACTCGTCGGCGTCCTTCAGGGACGATGAGATCAATGGCGTGAGCTTGCCGCTCGTCGGCAACGTCGTCAGCGGCGGCGAAGAGTTCGACGACGACGAACCTGATTCCAAGAAATGGAGGAACGACGGTGACGGCGAGGGGATCTCGCTGGCCGGCAACCGGACGGTGCGGGAGCCGAGGGTCGTTGTCCAGACGAAGAGTGACATCGACATCCTCGACGACGGCTACCGGTGGCGCAAGTACGGGCAGAAGGTGGTCAAGTGCAACCCAAATCCAAGGTACGAACGTAAAACCCAACTCGTCCATTCGTTTCTTTCTGTAAATAGCACTACTACGCAACCCAATGTTGCGGACACGTGTGAGCTTACATGCACGGGCATCTTCTCGTATCGGCATTTGGCAGGAGCTACTACAAGTGCACGACGGCAGGGTGCCCCGTGCGGAAGCACGTGGAGCGCGCGTCGCTCGACCTGCGCGCGGTGATCACGACCTACGAGGGCAAGCACAACCACGACGTGCCCGCCCCTCGCGGTAGCGCCGCGCCGCCGGCGACGGGCAATGCCTGCACGAGGCCCACGGCGCCGGCCACGAGCTACCTGTATGGCAGCGGCGGTAGCTATTCTGGGTTCGGCGCGGTCCAGCAGGCCACGTTCAGCGGCGCGCCGACGCAGTTCGCGGATGGCAGCTTCGCCCTGTCCGGGTTCGACTACCCGACGGGGACGTCGTACTCTTACACGAGCCAGCAGCAGCAACATAACATAACACTGCCATGCATGTACTACGCCTCGAGAACCAAGGACGAGCCCAGAGACATATTTCTCGAACACTAGTTGTTTTTCTGATGCGAAATTAATTAGTTGCCGGGAATGATAAATTTAGGATCCTTGTTTAGTTTTGGAGGCAGCAGTGTGGATAGCCGGATAGGTCCCGGCAGGGGCGGATCCAAGGCCCCGGGTCTGAAGCCCGGGGCTAGCTCCATCGATTATTGAAAAATCATTGAAAACATATATTTCATTTAAAATCAGCTAGTTCAGCCTAAGGCTTAGGCAGCTCTGTCCCTGATCCCGGTCACATTTGTTCAGTTTTTTTTGGAGGCCCCAGCCATGCAGATGGCTTCAGAAAGGGTGGCCTTCCGCCCTTTCCTTAACATTTTGCACAAGAATATAGGAGAGATTCGCATAGGAAATAAATTAAAAAAAACTGCATGGCTGGGTCGTTCCTAAAATCAGTTTGACTATTCCCTAAAATCAGTTTTCGGCGAAAATCGGCATCTCCAATAGTTACCCAGCATCTCCAATAGTTCCCAAAACTCGTTCCTAAAATCAGTTTTTAGGAACAAATAAAAAAAATTACCGCTCCAACAGTTACCCTATCGGAATCCCAATATCTCTGCACTCCCAAAAACTCCGACCGAAGTGGTCAGATATTGGACGCTCGTGTGCTTTCCCAATCACTATTTTTGGGTGAAAAATGGAAACTGTTGGAGAATGACCTTTTTTTAAAGCCTAAAAACTTTAGGAAGCTCCCAATCTATGGTTATTAGGAGTCAAATTATAGGAAACTGTTGGAGATGCTCAGCGGCCAAAGATTTTCAGCAGTTTGACTATTCTTTTCTTCCAACGAAAATCTGTTGTACGCATTTTTTTAACATAAACTTGAATCTTCAGTTCATACTGTATCCGCGTTGCATTGCATGTGCGCGAGTCAACATTTGGCACTTCGCACATGTGCAAAGAAGCAAGCGATTCTTGACAACCGGACACTCGGACAGACACAAACCCGATGGGGCAGCCGTAAGCAGGGTTTCATTATTCGACGAAATTTCTTCAAAATTCGAACATACCGCTTTGGTTCGGAAAAGGATTTTGTTCGGTTTACCACTCAAAATTAAATTTAAATTCAAAAATTTTGAAAAACATTTATCCAAAAGTCCCCAAAAATTAGTATTAATAGCTTTATGACCTCTGGTGTGAATATTTTTTCGAAAAAAAATGAAATTTAAAATTTCACAACATTTTTCGACCCCCCCCTCTCAAATTTCAAACTATCGCCGATTTTCGCCGAAAACTGCTGGAAATTCGTCGCTTTTCGAGCGGTTTTCGACTTTTTCATTTGAATTTCGCTAGCGGTTTGATCATATTTCAGATTTATTTGACTTTTGAAACTGTTCGGTTTTTCGCAAATTTTGTTAGGTTTTTCGTGAATTTTGATATCGCTGGCTCGTCGAAATCTAAGGTAGAAACGGTACTATTAACTCTGGCCGCAAGCAAGGATTGAAAAATAGGTTAGGGAAAAAAATATATAAGACCTTGACCAGAAAAAAATCTGATCCTAACCAGCAGTCCGGTACCCGTGGTAATCGGTTTTCTAAGGATGGTTTCAATTATCAAATTTAAACTTAAAATTTAAATTGAGATGATTTTGGCTAGTTACCGTTCAATTTGACCGTACCGGCCAGTTACCACCGGTAACCGATTTTCTACGAGACAGTTTCAATTATTAAACATAAACTCAAAATTTGAATTTGATCGGTTTTTGATTAGTTACCATTCGGTTCGACCGGTTACTAGCCTGTTATCATCCGAAATTACTACTTATCAATTCAAATTCAAAAGTTATATTTAAAATTTAAAACTTTTCAAACCTATATTTTTTATCCACCTGGGCCTGCATGGGCTGGTAAGTGGTAACCCCGTCGATATTTTTTCTTTGGCTGCCAGACAAGCTGCTGGTCGCCTATTCGGATCCATCTCTACATGGCTGCGCAAAGCACTGCAGTCTTGCATCTTCTTGCTATATAAAGTGCGCCCCTAGGGTGACCATGTTGAAAAATCAACATAGCATGGCATTGATTTAATTCCAAAGTTACGCAATAAAAATATAGAAAAACTAGTCTACGGTATACCGTTCCAACAGTATACCACCGAAACTTGTGAAATTTTACACTGAAACTCATGAAACTTAACACTAAAAATTGATGAAATATGAAACTAAACATTGGAACTCATGAAACAAATGATTGAAACTAATGAAACTCAGGGAAATCGAGGTATACCGTTCCAACCGTATACTGTTGGGTAGTCAGGATCTAAAAATATGAAGTTAAACATTGTGTCTACAACATAATTGCTAGCAGCCATCAGATATTCAAAGAATACATAACATGCTAGTAAAGAAAGCACACCTACACATGCTAGATAGATCAACTGATACGCAGATGTAAACAATACTAGCATAATAGCATGCATTCTCACCAGATCTAATCACAATAAGAGAGATTATTTAGACCAATAACCAATTGGTCTAAGACACTTACAATGGGCTTGATGAAGAATGAAAAGATGTGAAGAAGTGACATGACTATCGTAGACACAGATAAGCAGTCCCTTGAAAGTGCACTTCCCAGAAACCTAATCGCCGGTCTTCCATGCAAGTCATCAAACAACCAGTGTCAGATCAGAGACACTGCTCTCCCTCATACCCATTGCACGACGAACGAAGGGACTGAATGACTCGGGTGGCAGCAAGCATCGAAGGAAGTAGAGATCGCTGGAGACAAACGAGATTGGTTTTTGTCGTGTCTCTTCTTCCTTTTGGGTAAAACTCTTAGCCACAAGTCTAACCTTGTACTTCTCAATAGTACCATCAAGCCTAAGCTTTTTTCTGGAAGATCCATTTACATCCAACTTGTTTACAATCAGCAAGAAATTCACAGACTTCCCATTTTCCATTAGCAATAATGGAATCTATTTTGCGTTGGACCACTTCCTTCCAATACTCTGCATCGAGTGATGCGTGTGCCTCTGGAAGGTTTTTGGGCACATCGTCCACGAGATACACAGTAAATTCATCACCAAATGATTTTTCAACCCTTTGTCTCTTGCTCCTACGAGAAGTTCTATGCTGTTATTCTCCTCAATAGTATGTTCATGAAAAATGAGGGGTTCGGGAAGTGGATTAAAGAATGCTTGACTAGAGGATGCACTAGTATCCTTCATAGGAAAGATATTATCAAACAAGCCTACATCACGATATTCAATAACAGTGTTAACATAAACATCAGAAATCTCGGATTTCATTATTGAAAATCTATAGGCTGCACTATGCTACACATAGCCTAAAAAGACACAATCCACAGTCTTAGTTCATAGCTTACTCTTCTTACATGTGGTACATTAACTTTTGCTAAGCACCCCCATGCGCGTAAGAAACCAAGAAAAGGTTTTCTTCCTTTTCATCCTTCATATGGAGTAACCTCACCTTTAGATGAGGAGACTCTATTAAGGATGAAACATACGGTCAAGATGGCTTCCTCCACCATGGCAATGATAAACCGGCATTGTCTATTATGATATTAACCAAGTCCGTAAGTGTTCGGTTTTCCTCTTAACCACCCCATTTGATTGGGGTGAATAGGAAGTCACCATCTCATGGATAATTCTACATTCCACACAATACCAAAAAAAAAAACTCATTAGAGATGCACTCTCCTTTGTCTGACCTTAGATGTTTGATTTTCTTTTCTAGTTGATTTTCAACCTCAGCTTTGTAGATTTTAAATTACTCCAATGCCCCATCATTCGTTTTAAGTAGATACAGTTGGTAGTATCTAGTAGCATGAATTAGATTGCACACATGTTTGACACTTAGATCCTCTAACTAGAAAAACTTGGAATTAAATTGAGATGAATCAAATGAGCAATTGTATCATAATTAATATGATATAAACGAGAATGTTAAACAGTGGCATTTCCATCATTATTTGCCAAACAAAAAATTGTGTTTACAAGGTTACAACCATCAAGAACAGAAAGGCGGAACAAGCCTCTGCAATTATAACCTTTCCCAATAAATAACTTCAAATTAATAAATTTATTGGACTCAAAGACTACTCGATAGCCGTCACGACATAAAAGAGAACCACTAATGATGTTCCTATTTATTCTACGGGCATGCTATGCATTCTTTAATGATAGTCTTTCCTAATGTTAATTTCAGATCGACTCTACCAATTTCATGCACAGCGGCCCGTGATCCATCCCCCATAGCGGCAACTGATAGTCTGATAAGAGGAAAACAAACTGAAGTCAGCACACACATGTACATTAGCTCTTGTGTCAATCCACCAATCAATAGATTGACATGCTAGAAGAGAAACAAGTACATACCTTGACCCTCCAACTTCACTAATAGTAACATTGGCAGATTTCTGTCCCTACCAACTGCCATTTCTGCCCTTACATCGATGGCATTTTCTGGCTATATGGCCAGGCTCACCGCACACAAAGAAATCAAGGTCCTCCTTGCTCCTCTTCTTTTTAAAACTAGTTGTCTATTTGGCTTTTTCTTTATTCTTGTTCTCCCGCCCCCACCAGATTTACCATCCATAAAATTAGCATTTGAGGTGACTTCGTGTGAGGGACGATGAGCATCCTTGGCTCTTGCTTCTCCCCAACATCAAGAGTTGCAAGCAATTACTCAATGGTCATGATCTCCTTCTTGTGCTTCAAAGTTATGGCAATGTTCCTCCAAGGAGGTAACTTGACAATTATGCCATCGGCCACAAACTTACTTGGAAGAGCACAATCAAAGTGCCCGAGTTCCCCCATCAGAAGCTGGAGCTCATGAGCCTGCTCCACTACAAAACAGTTATCCACTATTCTCTAATCATGTTACTATTTATTCACATATAGCTTGCGTCCAACGTCTGACATCGCATATTTGCGGTCTAGGACATCCCACAAATCAGCTGCACTGGTGAGGTGCAGGTATACGTCACATAATTGATCTGAGAGGAAGACAGTAGGTAGCTAAGACAAGTATCATTGTTAAGATCATAATCATGCTGCTGCTCTGCAGTGAGGAGCCTCATGGGGGCTATCACCCACCATAGCTTTATCGACATGAGCCAAAATTTGGCTCGTGTCTGCCACCTCTTAAAGTTCTCTCCTCCAAACCTCTCAGGTTTCATAGCATCGGATGGTTGTGCCATATCAGGCCTTTGGATTGTTGGACAATCGACATGGCATAGCATTAATTTAATTCCAAATTTACAATAAAAACATGAAGTTAAACATTGCGTCTACAACATGATTACTAGCAGCCATAAGATATTCAAAGAATACATAACATGCTAGTAGAGAAGGCACACCTACATATGCTAGATAGATCAACTGATACATAGATGTAAATAATACTATCATAACAGTATGCATTCTCACCAAATCTAATCACAATAAGAGAGATTATTTAGACCAACAACCAATTGGTCTGAGACACTTACAACGGGCTTGATGAAGAACGAAAAGCTGCAAAGAAGCGATGTGACGATTGTAGACGAAGACGAGTAGTCGCGCGGAAGTGTGCTTCCCAGAAACCTGGTCTCCCATGCAAGTCGTCAAACAATCGACGTCGGATCGGAGACGCTGCTCTCCCTCACGCTCGTTGAACGACGTACGAAGGGACGGAAATGGCTCGAGTGGCAGCAGGCACCAGAGGAAGCAGAGATCGTTGGAGAGAAACAAGATCGGTTTTCGTCATGTCTCTTCACAAACAGGGACATCTCCCTTATGAAGATGCAACCAACCAAAACCATCTCACCACAATTCAAATCGAACTACCACAATTCCAAGAACCACCCCCTAGAATCTTACAACATGTGCAAATAGACTAACCGCACAAGACCATACATCTCGCTGTGTCCACAGGGCTACGTTGGCAATCAATGTGTAAAATAATGTAGCATAGTCAGTACACGTGATAAAATGTGAAGTACACTTAGCGCATCTCAATTGCAATCACGTGTCATCACAAGTCACACGATACACGCACGTGTATATAACCTAACATAGCCAACCATATATACCTCTAACTTTGCCACCAACTCATACTATAGTCTATGAAGGAGCTCCCCTTATAAGTTAGTCCCACTCCACCTAGCTAAGTAATATGATACTAAAATTATATACCCTCAACTCAACGCCCCTTAAACTTCTTCTATTGAATTAATTCCAACAAACCACACTACCATTTTCAGCCTCATCTCTCCAAGAGAGCTTCAACTACAGGAAATAATACCTAACCCAACACCAACAGAAGATGCAACCAGATTGTCCAAACTAACCCAGGAGCGACTACATACATGCGCTCGAGAGAGGCTGAGAGTACGCACTCGTATTATTCTCGATGGTTCAATAATAATTAATAGGATTCACCTTGTACAAACTGGATAAAATTTCAAAAATACACCACCACATACAGTTATCCAGTCTCTTATATATATAGTGAAGGTGCCGATAGGGGCCATGGCACTAGGGGACAGGGGTCGGTATCAACGCCAGCATTTGGTTCTTGATGATGCCCATGCACATCTCGATCTCCCTGAAGATCGGTACATTCTGCGAGCTGCACGGCTGTAGGCGCGAAAGCGCCGAGTCGAGAATGTGGGCGACTTCAGCAGGATGATACTGCTTCTCCGTGCAGTTCTGATAAATGGAATGGACAACATTATCAGACCACCAGACGCAGTAGGACTAAAAATTTCATACGGTTTGTATGGCTTACCTGTATCATAAGGACGGTAGCTACACAGGATGAAATCAACTCGGAAGGAAATTGGGCTTCGGAATCACAACCATTGGGCAACCTTGGGCTAGAAGTGCTATTTGTTGCAGGGTCGAAGTGGCCAGACGCGCTGTTCTCTTGATAAGATGAATTTGACTGTTCCGAATCAGGGGGTATCCGTCTTATGCCAAGTATGCTGGAACCGGAGCCAGTACTGCGGTCATTGAGATTATCCAGTGCTTCCCCTATTTTGGCAAAAGAGTTCTCCCCTTCACTCACTTTGCAAATTGCCTGATAAAACAGAACATGGTAGGCAGCAAGTGAGTACATTGAAACAAAACAAAGACTTGTATCTTCACTTGCACAAAAAGTACCAAGAGAATAAATAGGTATTGCTTCAAACAAATAAACAAATTTCTAGAAGCTAAATGATCTCTCTAGTCCAACAATAGATAACTAAAAGAGTGCAATGCATATAGGCGGTCTCAACAAGCAGACTACAGAGCATCACGTACAAATCTGAAACAGCAAATGATTGATGAACCAAGCATTCATGATTAACTAAACTAATTCTGGCAAATCAAGTTCACTCAAGCACCGCACTTAACATATATGATCAGTTTAGATAAAAAAAAATAATACGTCCACTTTGCTACTTATTAACTTTAAATTTACTCATGCATTTTATCATGAACTCATACTTACTGTTAGAATGCCAATTTTATATAGTTTGACTGATTACCATCCTGCGCCCATGAACTATTACTCTTCACCGGATGGTAATCAGAACCGCAACAGCTCCTGGATTGGATAGCATGACATCATACTGACAGAAATACGAATATTTGTGCCTAACTAACCTGAATAGCAACATCAACCATCATTTTTGCTCTGCACATCGAATTCTCGATAATTTCCATCACTTGGGATCCAGACTCCTGATTAATATAACCAAAAAGGTTATTAGGGTCTGGTGTTACAGTAAAGGCTCCACCATTTTCCATGGATTTAGGGTATGACTGTGCTGAATGCCCATGATATGTGTTACGTTGCCGCAGAGAAAGCAAGGCCGAAGCCACCTGAGTATGAAAATATATTGTGTTATTCAATCAGGTGCACAAAAACCACAAGCTACAACAGGCCTACAAGCAACAGCTAGAACTTGGGAAGATTACATGATCATTAGAATCCCTTAGCTGGACAAGCACCATAGCATATTGCTTCCTGAAGTTCTCCAAATCTCTAATAGTTTCCCCATCCTTTTGCTTTCCAGACACTTCTTCATTCATGTGCCTCAACTCTACGAGCAAAGCTTCCTACAAAAGATTAAACAATTCATCGTCAAAACAAGTATTATATTAACATTATGCACTTAAATCATGTAAAAAATTCCATGGCAAGTGTATTTAATAGATAATTATAGAGTGTTAAATATGTACAATGGCACACTACAAACTACAAGTGTGACCTCACAATGGTGTGTGAATTATTATAATGCCCTGCGGCCAGTCTGACGTGGGAACTAAAAGAAAATATTACACCCAGAGAAAAATAGTGGGAGTGGATAATCTTGTATAGTTCATACTCCACAACAGGGAGTTCATTCCAGAAATCAGCAAGTTGAAAGAATGATCAACAGTTGATATTTAGTGCCCCAAACACCGAGTACCCACTACACTTGCCAGTATGACTGTGTACATCTACTTGGTTGCGAGGCATCTCCATCTTTTTTAAAAACAAAGGTGGTGGATTCTTCGTTACAGACCACAACTTTGTTCCCTTTTTTAAGAAACACAAACCCAAGCCTGTTGCACCAACCTTTTTATCAAGAGCACGTGATAGTTCAGCAAGAGCCCTTATATCAGCTTCTCTTTCCTGTATCTGTGACAGTGTGAATGGCTGACTGTACATTGCCTGTTGTGCAGCAACTGTAACCTCGTTTACTGTAGCCTTGGCCTGTGCAATTGAATCAATTGTGTCACCCTATTGCACAAATCCCACAAGGGAAACAATTAGGTTATTCTACATTGATTATACAAAATTAAATAGCTTACACATCAAATATGCTGTTACCTTTGCTTGCTTCATTAAAGTACTTATCGGGTGACTAGAAGTTATATGGGAGGTTGCACCAGCACTGTCGAAAGTCACATTTGATGTTAATCTTGTTGCACCTCCAGTACCCAACTCTTTGGGTCGATCCTCGAATTTTGCTTCTGAGAAGCTGCTGTAATATTTGTTCCCAGCATTTTGACGTCTGAGAGATTCGGGGAAATTTTTCAGTGGGTGTAGCGGCATGCAATCAATATCCTGCAAATTAACAAGCTCCTTTCAACAGCAACCTTTTTCTGGCCAGTAAACAGCAACCTTATTTCTCATGCCGATTATTTCATCTTTGCATCAGCATTTGATATTATATTTGGACAGAGGTAAAACGGAACCATTTGGCAGGGGAAAAAATTAGAGAAAAATCTTCCATAAGCATGGCCCTCCCTGGGGTGCAAGATATAGATGCATCAAGAAGTATAACAGAGCAAGGAACATAAATATCGCATTAAAACATGTGGACTGCATGGATATAATCGGTGTTTAGTTTTTCCATAAGAAAAACAAGGTGTAATTCCTTGTTTGCCGTTTGCAGTGGCTTTTTAAAAGCACTTTCATTTGCTGTTTTTGGATACACAGCTGATTAACATCTTCTAAAGCCAAAACACAAATTTTATACTATAATTGCTAAAAATTCCTAGCAACAAATTAGATTCAACAGCATAGTACAGTCATGCCAAACAGACCCTAAAGCAATGTTGGGTCGGTGGGTGTACTTGGTCCAAGCATATTCAAATGTAAAGAAGGAAGCACAAGAATAAAAAATAAAGAAAATGCCTCTTTCCTAGTTTATCAATGACTTTCTCCAAGTTTCTCAGTTCATCAAACCCAGACTGCATCAATTGCAAATGGAAAGAATCAGTCTTTCTCTTAACACAACCATCAGTCGTGAAATCGCACTAGAATAAAGCTCTAAACCATATGAGTATAATGATTAATGAACGGTCACTGTTTTCGTGTTTTACTGTTTATATATAATAATATAAAAGGTAACATGACAAGTGCTCTGGGAAATATTCCAAGGAAATAAAGCATAGCCATATTCTATGTTAAGCTGGTCTACTAGTTTATTAAAACCATGCAAATTTCTGAAGTAGAGTACAGGAAATCAAAATAATCATGAGAAAACGTTTTAAATCAAAAGACATCGAATGAAATATCCCATAAAAATGATCAAAACAGAGACTAGATAGATATTGATTACCATCACAAACTCAACACCCAACTCAGGTTGATCAAATTGAACCCGGCAACGGTTATGGTCAACAGTCAGAACATTCCCATCATGAAGTTCCCTTGTTTTCGGATGACAGGCTATAATACGCTGTCCAACTGATAAAGGCCGAGCAAGATCGGTTGGTAGACCTTCTCGAACACCAGATTGAAGTTCAGTATAATGTTGTCTGACTGACTCACGATACTGAGCAAGCTTCTCTCTCTCCTCGTGTAAAAACTGTTTCGATAATCGGCGTGGCTTTCCTAGAGAACTGCAAAACAGTAGATTCAGGAAACAAACAAAGCTAAAGTAAACAAAAACAACTGAAGATGACTGACCTCCTGATGACACCCCATTCAACACGAGTCAGCCTTGGCACATGACCCAGCTTGACATGATTCAAGTACTCGACAAATTCACCCTTTGCAAACCATGGATAATCAATTGCACTATAGAACCATTCAAACATGCACCATCTACGGAGCAAACGTGAAGATAGGCAGTGAGAGAGTTTGTCCTGCAGCAGGTCAGGGTAAGGATGAGTTTAGAACCTTGCAAATGATGAGAAACATTGCTCAGCAAATTTAACTTGACAAAAAAAACAATATCAAACCTTAAGATCAATAGCATTATTCCCTGGGTAAGAAATGTTATCACTTCGGGAATCATCAACACCCTCAGCAGGTTTACACTCTGGAGCAAGTACTTTCAGAATGGCTAATTTACGGCGGCTTCTACCCTTTGATGTCAAGTCAGCTTGCTGAGTTGTTGCACCTTGTGTTGCTGTCTCCACAGTATCCATGGCTACTTTTCCAAAATCAGTATGTGCTGGAGAACTTTCCCGTGCTTTGGACTTGTTTTGTTTTGAAATTGAACTAGCATGAGTATGCCTACCTTTACTAGAAGATACCTTCCCTTCTTGAGCAGAAACCTAACACATACATTATACAGATATAAGAACAACAATTATATTGTACACACCAAGAGAAATGGGAAAGGTAAATTTTGAGTATTTAGAGGTCATTCAATAGGATAAAATACATCAAGGACATAACCTTAAAGAATTTTCCTCTGTGCCTCTCGAAAAAGAATAAAAATTATAAAATCTTGTGTTAATAAAAAGTAAACCATCACTCACACACAAATCCAATCCCCATCAAAATACATATACAATTGCTTGTAAGAATCTCGAAAAGGCACAATCAAAATGTATCCAGAAAAAACAGCCAGTTTTCCAGCGGAAACCATGTGAAAACCAGAACCCCCTGAGTCAGGTTTTTAGTGTGGTTTCTGTTTCCAAAACCACGTTCTGATCATCACTATTGGTGTCACATGTAGCAACCTTAAGAACAAACTACCAATATACAAGGCATGGCAATATGTCATAAAAATGCTTTGGACAAAATGATGTACCATAGCAACTCTGCAGGATATATGCAGCACAAGAGAATTTGCAATGGCCATTACACAAGTAACACAACAAGCACCTAACACAGCACTAGAAATACTGGCAGTAAATGGCCTGGTCCACCCGGTTTGGGGGAACTATACAGCTATTTCACAGGAATATTGCTCTTAAGCATTATGAAATGTTGGACAAACACAAAATTTGATGAAAATGTGGAGAAAAAAAGAGAAAAACAACTGGACTGTGAAACCACTGGGTACCAGCTCCAGCTGGGGTCCGGGATTTTATGCAAGTCCAACATTTGTGGATAATGTGACACTACGACACATGTTTTCCTAGTAATTGTTCTTGGTGAAATGCCATACATGTAATACTGATACCAATGGGATGCTGGCCCAGCACAAACGTGTTGTTTATCCAACAAACTGTGGTCATTCTTGAGATAAATGACAAATGTCACCCATAATTAGAACTGGACCATGCTTCTCAGAACTCTTTACTAGTCGTAGAAATATATTATTGCACAAATGTGATCTAGAAAGGTAGTAACTAGTAATCAAATAGCATACTGCAGCAGTTCTTTCACGTGCTTGATTCTGTTATTTTTCATATCTTGTTTGGTAACCTAACAAAAGAAGGAGTTGCAATAGCTAATGCACACTTTGTATAGATATTACAGGCTGGAGATGAAACACTGCATCAAAACAAATATATAGCTGAAACTAGCCAGTTGGTAACCTAAGTACCTAACAAAAGAAGGAATAGCAATAGCTAATGCACACTTAGTATAGATATTACAGGCTGGAGATGAAACACTGCGTCAAAACAAATATATAGCTGAAACTAGCCGGTACGCAAAACATTAGTTCATTTAAGACCCAGTCTTCCATATAAGACATGCTATTGTTGTCAGCATAGGCACACTAGATGATAACTTCTTAAGTAAATGCAAGCATAATTGAAGCAACCTAGAGCATTAGATAAGTAATTAAGACCAGTAGACAGTAATTAGTATATTAATTAGCGACATTCGCTTTTGTAAAATTCAAAGTACGATTAGAACGAATAGAAATTTGACAGGGGATTGCCGTCAAACCCGCAGGCGAGGTATTGATCACCAAGATACCAGACCCGTTGGGGTCGAGTCGGCACCTCTCGCTAGATCGGGTTCATCATGCGACAATCCTAACTTACTTGTTCGGACTGCGGGTGTCCGTAACATTTAGAGCTAAATAGTAGCTACCCCTTAGTAACTCAGTAAAAGGACAGGCAGTAACTTAGTAAATTTGAGCCAAGCCACCAGTCACAAGACCAATAGGAGGTGCATCTCCCCTAGAGCGGCACATCGAGCGAGGCAGCAGTGGGAGACCATGCCTTCTTTACTGCCGAAAAGAAGTAAGAGCAGCATACCCATTTAATCCCCCAACCGGGCAGCAAGGAGCACACTTCACTCCTCAGCCAACCGAGAGCACAACCACACCTACACTCCTCACTCCAGCTGGCCAAGGAGAAACATAAGCCGGAGGAGCCCCAAGCCTGAAGGATTCCCAAGCCGGTGTACCCCAGGAACCAGCTGGAGCAAGGAGCAACCCCAAGAACAAGCCGAACAAGGAGCCAGAAGACTGGAGGAAGAACCTGCAAGTACGAGGCAAGAAGACTCAGAGGAGAAGCCTAGGACCGCGCCGGCACCACCATCGTCTTCTTCCCCATCAACCGAACCCCCCATATCCAACCATCAGGTGCACATCCATTGTTTAGTATCCCTAGCAGCAGTAGCAGTACTACTTACTTGATAGAGGTGCATATATGGGTAGATCGGGAGGGAACTAGAGGCCTCAGTAGGGTGAGCTAGGGTTGCATAGCCTATAGCCTTGCCGTCCCGCTAGAACCCGTCATCACCGGCTGTTCTCGCAAAATCAACTGCGAGCTAAAACTTCAAATCTTGCAATAGAGAAGTAAGTACCCATTAGAAACAACTTGGCAGTAGGGGGGAGTAGAGGGAGAGAAAGAGAGGAGAGGGCGTCGTGGCGGCGCCGATGAGGCGTCGGCCGGTAGCCGGCACGGCGATGAAGAGCCGAACAGGAGGCGACCGAAGGGAGGAGTAAACCAAGAGGGAGGAAGCTCAGAGGAGGAGAAGAGAACGAGAGAAGAAACGAGGGGCCGGGCCAGGGACTTCGGCCAGGAGAAAAGAAAAGGGGAAGGGAGAAAAAGAAGAAGAAAAGAAAAGGAGAGAAAAGAAAAAGAAAAGAGGAGAAAAAGAAAGGGAGAAAAGAGAAGAAAAAGTAGAAAAACTTTGTTCTCCGTGCGGACCGCGTAGGTTAAATCACCGTATTTGGGCCGTAGGAAAAAACTTTATTTTAATTTCTAAAAAGCTGCGATTTAGTAGTTAATAAATGTGTAAAGTGGTGAAATTTGGTATTAATTGAACTGTTGTATTTATTGTTGCTAGAATATTAAAATATGGGTCAAGATAGCCTGTTCAGTTAAATAGGCGCTGCCTGTAGATTTCGAGCACCGTAAGGCTTCTATGGGTAAATTCCGTAGATTTAATACCGTGTAATTGTCAGGTCCGGATCAGAGTCAGTCAGACCAACCACTCCTGTATTCGAGCGAGGCCGCACCTACAGATCTATTCCAGGCAAGCTTTCCTTTGATCAATTTCCATTAAACATCTTTAAAATTGATTTCAGTATATCTATTTGTATCATCCATGCATTAAAAGCTCTATATGTTAATTGAAAATCTTAACTTGGAAATTTGTTGGGTTATGAGTTGATTAATGGAATTGAGGAAGTGATGGTTGTATTTATTTGAGAATGTGACCAGTGATTTGAATTGTGGATATTGATTCAATGTATTGGCTCCATGCTTGTTATGGCGTCGGTAAAGCATCGCTTAAGCGGTGAGGCGGTCGGAGGAGCTCCGCCACAGCGGCGCCTTGCCGGAGGGGCTTATGGCGTCCGCCATAATGCCGTGGCGTCTCTGTGGCGTCGTAAGGCGACGGCTTGCTCTGGGCGGACGCCATAGGAGGGGGAGCGGGAAACGGGAGGCAATGAGGGAAATAAGAGTGAAAAACTGAAAACAGAGACAAACCCTAGCCTCAAGTCCTCCAGTCCTCTGCGCCGCCTCGATCCTCACGCCGCGCTTCCCCCTCGCCTCGATCCGCCGTCGCCTCCAATCCTCACTTGCCGCGCCCCTCCTCCGCTGCGCCGCTCCAGTCCTTCGTCGCCTCCCCTCTGCATCCAGTCGTTTGTCGCCTGACGCCTCCCCTCTGCCTCCAGTCTCTGTCGCCTGAGTCCTGACGCCTCCCCTCTGCCGGTAGCATTGGAGGCTACTAGTGGAACTAGAAGTATGCAGCCTCCTCTGTTTTTCCCCTTCTCTTCCTCTGTTTGTTGCTTGGATGCTTGGTTACATTGTTTGTTGCTTGGATGCTTGGTTCCATGTTGCAGCACACAACAGTGAAGCACAATCAAAATGGCTACTAGTGGAACTGGAAGTACTGCAGCCTCCGAGACCGAGGGCGCATATGATCCAATGGCTGATCCAAAACAAAGACCAAAGTCTAATGATCCAGGATGGAAATATGGCTTTTGGCCGGTAATTGGCACCCGAGATTGTGTGCAGTGTTCACTTTGCAAAAGGAAGATTTCGGGAGGAATCAAAAGGCTCATGGAGCATCTTGCAGGTGGCTTCATGGCCGCAATGTTCCAAGGAGAGCTCACGGCGAGCATTTGACCTACGCACGACGTGCAAGATCTTTACCAAGGGTGGTTGAAGGAGATGATTCAAGCAATGAAGAGGAAGAGGAAGAAGGCTTCATGCTTGATGACAATGATGTGGACGACTATGGTGAAGATCCAACTATGGAAGATGGTGATGGAGAGAACATGGATGCTAATGCTAATAACAATTTAGATGAGTTTGAGTTGGATGACTTTTGAGAGATGAGAGTTGGATTTGGATATATGTTATTGTCTTATTGATGTGGACTTATGCTATTAGACTTTAAGTTTGTGAACTTATGTTATTGATGTGAACTTATGTTATTGACGTGAACTATGTTGGTTATGTCGTGCTTGTTCATTGTTATGTTGCACATTGTTCATGTAATTCATATATTTAATTCTTAGTTTTTCACTTCATTGTTCTCCCATTTTCATGTAGCTTATTGCTTGGGAGAAGAGACGAGAGATTATCAACACGGTATGTCACTCATTCCTTATTTACTCAATTAATTGGAATATGGATTGGTGTAATGTTTTGTAACAAGCCACATGTTGGAACTTGCAAGGGATATGTGTGCTATATGGGAGAAGAGCAATTGGAAAGAGGATGGGTGCTATATCAAGGTATGCATGTGCTACTAAATTGCTATTTAAGTTGTTGCCATACTAGGCTAGGATATGTGTATGGCGTCGCCTCGCCGCGCGCCTTATCGCTTAAAAGTTGTGAAGGTAGTCAGTCGCCTCGCCTCGCCTTATTGCCGTAACAACCATGATTGGCTCATCCAACGAAAGGAACCGCTGGCGTATAATTATTATTATGGTGGGTAGAGGACGCTGATGAGAAGAATATAGGCCGGCGGGGTCCTCTATGTAGGCTATGATATAAGGTTAAACAATTAATACTCGGGCATTAAGCCGTATTTTCAGTATCAACCATAGTGTGTGAAATCGGTCAGAAAAGGTTGTCCTATGAAACTGTTGTGATTTTCACACGGTGGTTAGCTAGTAGCTAGGACACCAGATCTGGGAATGACAGAAGGCCCAGAGAGATAGCGGCAGATGGAAACCCAGCATGTGACTGAGATTCTCCATACAGCGCTATATGTGAAGCCAAGGAAGTACTGCCACCATAAGGTTAAGTACAACTGTTAGCTGCGAGTTTGGTGGGATGTCCTTGGGAGGGTTATGTGTTATCATACTGTTAATACATTGGCATCAGACTTCAATTCAATAAGACAATTAAAGGTTCAAGATTTAAGTGGAAAATATTGATCAGGAGTAACATACGAAAACACAACACTAAAAAAGGCAGTGTACCTCAGTCTTCTCAGTATCTTTTAGTGTATTCTTTTCATCTTTTGAGATCTGTACATAAAGCATAAAAATATATGCACATCATGAGCAAATTATAGAGCTAACAATACTGTAGCTTGCGGGATGTTGAACAAATAATTTTGGAATTACCTTTCCAGTGGAAGATTTCCTTTTCTTTTTCTCCGTTTTAACGCCACATGTACTATCTTGCTGCTTTACTTCAGAAATGGTGTTTCCATCGTGACAAGGATCTTTAGCAAGTCTAGCTTTTTTCCGAGTAACCATCTCAGTGATTGCAATTTCTGACTGCCTTTTAACCTTTTTTATTGTACTTCTGGAGTTACCTTTCTTCTCAAATACTGACATTGCTGCGAGCACACTAGGCTTCTCATCAGAATCATTGTCTTTGTTTTCATCCTTAATCTGTGCTGATGATTCTGGAAAATCATTAGGGCAGTATCAATAGCACAATCAACAACAAAGCATTAGAAAATTATAATATTGATAAAATATAATTCTGCAATACCACTTTTTCTGTAATTTCTGTGGGATTTATCATGATGTGATGGGTATTACTGTTAGAACTGGTCAAGCAAACTGGTGACTTTAGTTGGTAAGGTAAATTGAGCAGTATGCCCAGTATATCAGTACAACAAGTGTCACAAATAAAATCCAGTAAATGGAGCTAAGGGTAGTGCAGGTACAATATATATGAAACTAGTCGACGATGCATTCTAGGTGCTCAACATGTGATAGACACTTTTAGGGTGTGTTTGGTTCATTGGATGAGGTTGAATGGGATGGGATGGTCATATACCATTTGGTTCCATTATTTTGAGTGAATGAGATGGTTCAGCATCTAGAGGGAATATTCCTTAAATTTGTACCACTTGATCTAGGACGGGATGGTTCCATTCAAGCAACCAAACGCATAGATGGTTTTTTTCTTGAACCATCTCATACATGTACCACTTGGTACAGGCAACCAAACGCACCCTTAGAGCGGCAGGGGGTATTCTGTTGTACATGGTAGGAATTTATGCAAAAGTCCTTAAAACCTAAAGGATTGGAGTTGGATTCCACAGGAATTTATAACTATATATTAGGCCCTACAGATGTTCAGTTCTGGTTCCGCCACTATGCAGTACTATCATGTAGCTTAATCCCTCTGGCCCTGTCTACAAACTGTCCACATCTCTATGCAAAACAGAGTCAACAAGCGTGAGAGTGGCAAGCAAATATAAATGTAAAAAGTCAAGAACTAAACCCTGCTAAGCTAATTGTTCATTGCACGGTTCTGTACTTCTGCCACCGCGCCACATAGTTAGAAAAGAAATAAATATAATTATATGGTAATGGAATAAAATGAGTTGCATTTGAAATAAGTATTGAGAAACATTAGCGTGCAACTTTTGAAATTAACACCGTAGTATTGGTAAGACTAACCGGATTCAACAATAGAAGAAGGCTGTAGAATATTTACAGATAGATCAGCTAATGTATGTAATGCATCGAGAGCTGAGCTTTCATCTGCAAAACAAAGGCCGATCAGGACTGAAGTTTGTGCTATATAGATATGAAAAAAATAATTCCAAGAGTTATCCTTACAGCTTAGCAATCATAAGATAAAAATATCCGTATATGAGCGCAGAGCAAAGCGAAAGGACAGTATTAGAAAGAACAACAAATCCTCCATCCGGAAGTTTGTATAGCAACAAGCCAACAACATTTTCAGTGTGATACAGAATATGGTTCTATTTATGCTTCCCATGGCAGCGAAATTGATAGTTTATTTTTACAATGCAGCAACTCAACAAGACATGACCAATATTATGAAATAGAAATTGAGTGCTGACGACAATAATATGGACATGTTTATTTTGCATTACACAATTGAGAATGTTGTGCTGTACAGTTTTATAAAGGAAGAAATTCAAGCCATTTATCCACCTTGCTGAAATTATTCTGTCTCATGCTAGAAGAAAAACAAGTCTATTTTCATCTGATGATATAGGATATGTCTTTGTATTCCACAATTGAGAATATATTGTGTTGTGCCCACCATGCTGAAATTGACCCACACTAGAAGTAAAAGAATAATTTGTCATATTTCATGTAGAGAAAATAAAATATATAGCTAGAATACCGACATACCACCAAAAAACAGTTGGCGGCTTCTTTTGTTTGATTTTTTAGATGGCCATGAAGTTTTACTTCCCAATGCCTCCACCTCTGATTCGTCTTTAGCCTTTCTGGCACTATGCCCTTCTTCAGTGCCACTGCAAGCCTCTCTGTCATCCTCAAATTGATCATCTGTTTTGCGTGCAGCTTTCTTTCTCCTCCTCTGAGACCTCTTTACCTTCTGCTGAGACTTGCCAGATGCAGCTTTGCTATTCATCAGATAGGATGCATCTTTGGGATAATCACCAGTCTCTGCTTCCCTACTTCCTAAGCTACCTTCAGGGTAATCAGCATCTACTTGAAATCCATGCAGCTTTGAACTTCCCATCTCTGAATCCGCATTCTACAATCGGCATACAAGTATTTTGATCATACAAATACTTTGCACAAAAAGGGGCTATGAAATAAAACTGAATACAAATATTCTAGGTTCTTACCTTTCTGTCAGTACTTTTAACAGGAGACAGGAACATACGATCACCAGATCTTCCAGGTGTCTGAGAAACCTGAGGTGAGCCTCCTCTTTGAAAGACCTCTGCCAGAGCTAGTGCGGCTACATGAGCACCTTCATCATCACCATTATTAGCATCTGGTTTAGCTTGTCTATTTGTTGAACCTATCTTGTCATCTCGGTGGTACATGCTAGCAACTGGCACTCGTGGAGTCCTTTTTCCAACAGCACGTGGTCTGTTCCCTACAAAAAGGTCTAGACATGGCTCAAGACCTCAATCAAAATTTTCTTTGTTCAAGTAAAGCAAAAACTAACTCGTGGCAGAAAGCAAATTGCACTACAGCTTCTTGGCAGAGTAGAAAATATTGCAAACATTTAAGAGTTGTTGATCCGATATTGGAGAAAAGAGTAGAAAATAAGAAACACGCACAACCAGATAAATTCATTGAAAATATGATAACCTATATAGAAAAAAAAGGAAAAGAAGCATTTTAAATGACCTATTAAGATCCCACTGACAAAAGTAACTTCGCTAAAATAGACACAAATCTCATGTGCAAAATAGGAGTAGATGGGTTTTCAAAGCTTGCAGGATGCAGACTATATTCATATATTGCCATCATGGTTGGCCAGACAAAGGTATCAGATGTTATTGTTTGTGACAGAATAATAAATTGCAGAATAGTAGATGATCTGTTAGGCAAACAATTAAATTACAACATGAACCTCAGCCAATTAGTGATCACAAATTTTAAAAAGATCCAACCAGATCATAATAAACAAGAGGTTGGCAGAATCTGATGTAGACATATCTAGGGCCTGTTTGGCCTGGTTTAGCTTCTCTCAAAAGCTAGCTTTTAGGGCTTTTGTGGCCTTTGGTGCATGAGCTAGCTTCTCAGTAGAAACCCAGAAGCTGTTTGATTGAAGAGGCATATAAGCCAGCTTTTAAGGTGGAGAGTGGGTGGGGAAATTGGGGAAAAGCCAGAGAGGCCAGGAGGGATTGGATTTTGGCTTCTTTCATTGAACCTGACTTAAGCTTCTAGCCATAGTGACTGAGACTTGGCACTCCAATGGTGACTGATCTTTCCTAGTTTCCTAGAAGCCGGGCCAAACAACTTGGCACTCCAATGGTGACTGAGACCTGGGTCAGACAGAGCAATTCATGAATCAGCCCTTACTTTTACAAAGACCTTTTACGCTTGAAAAGATCAGAAGTTTCCTAGTTTTTGTATGGAACATTGCTACAAATTTATGTTCTGTAAACATCGCCTGGTATCATAACTGTAATCCTGAGAGACCTTATATCAAAAAGTATAACCATCGCAAGATGTTACTGAATTCTAACTTAGGATCAACGTATTATTGTTGGTTTGGGGCAATATTGTAGATTATAACAACGAGAAAATTGGGTATACCTTGAATGCTTCCTACACTTTAATACCATCAAAACATCCCTAACTTCCTCAGAAGTCAGAATACCACCTCATCAACCTTTCGCTTGCTTCCGTTACAACCCACAGCCCCTCCAACGCTCCAGCACTGCCGCTAGGCATCACTACCTCCAGCACGACAAGGTCCACATTCCTCGTTGCTCTTCTATCTAATTTAGACTTCTTCTTATCGGCTTTGCTTTAAATAAATCATTGCTCAAAGCTCGCCTCACTTCTGGGACCAAATCAACCTCAAAGCTACTACAATGATCAACGGTGGCTGTACTTGGAGATAGTGGCGGAACTAGAAAATTTTCGTTGGAGGTGCACACTTCACAAATACAACTATATAGTATTGTACAATTATTTCGTAACATCATAAATCCAACACATATATTTGAAATTTACTAAACGTACATTACAAATAGTTCTTAGGTCTTTAAAAATTCCAAACCACTAAAATCGGTACCAATTCAATCCATAAATTTGGTCCATCGAAAAGATAATCTTGTAGCACTTCTAAGGTGCATGGGCATACCCGTAACGCCCCTGCTTAGAGAGCGAAGATGGCGAGAGGAGAGTGGGCATTTGAAGGAAGAGGATAGCAGTAAGCAAAGGTGGTGGTCTGGTTGAACCAAAAGAAGGGGCAATCCGGTACTTTTAGTGCCAATTGTAAAAGAGGGGTGAGTGCTATTTAGAGGAAACTAGTAAGTTGCCCGTGTGTTGCAACGGAGTCTCAAAAAAGGTGGAGGGAAGTCATTGTAAAACCTAGTTTGGATTTCTTTAAGTGCTTCCATATTTAACTCCATGGCATTTATGGCCTGAAGTAAAAACTATTTAAGTCCATGGCATTTATGGCACATTTAAGTGCGTATGCAGTATTTAGTTCTATGTGACGCTTCGTTTCTTGCGTAGACGTGGGAAGAAACTCTCACTTTATATAGTAGAGATTGGGAATCTTTTCATGGTATTTAAGTGAACCGAAATTTTTTGGTTGTATATTTTAAAAGTGGGTGTCATGTACCTTGTACATGACGAGGGTAACTACCGTCGGAAGAGGCCTGACGGCATGCCTTGAAGAAGAAAGCGCTAAGAGAACAAAGGCACTCTATAGGGAGGAGCGGATTTGAGAGAGAGATTGGATTAGAGGGGAACTTCTTAATTCATTCTTGCTTAATATGCCAAGAGGCTGCCGCATGCTCTTATAGGAGCCGGCCCTAACAAATCAACTAACCAACTAATTGATAAGATCCTCTTAAACTAATCTTACCTCAATCCTAACTAATCTAATCCTGCCCTTGGACCGTTGCTACAGTACATCATGGGTACTGTTCACACATATGAACATGTGTGGCCAGTAATTCCAGCACAAGACATTACAGCCCTCCTAGACATGCAGCTCATCCTCGAGCTGCAGTGGCAGCCATGGTTGTTGCCCTTTGCGATGCCTTACATGGGAACTCGACATAGTGTTGACGACAGTTCATGGCGAAGGAATGAGGGTCTCAGCACTGCCCGACGTCGAGGAAGTTGCTGATGGCGAGTGCTGTCGGCTGGCACACCATTGGTCTGCTTCCCACCACAAGTGACGATGATGGGAGAGATGCAATGACGTTGCGATCCCCCACACAACATGACACCGCACCCCCAAAGGCACGGCGCCAACTAGACACATCGAGTGGGCAGCTTGGCAACCGCCTTCTTCCTTGGCGAGGGCACTCTTGGCACAGCCACAAGTAGCGATAGCAGCACAGAACTACGAAATGCATTGAACTACAACAATAATTCTACAGCAAACTCTTACGGCGTCTAATTTCTCTATGGGAAAGGTACATGCAAATAAACCCCTTAACTAAAATAACTTAATTTGATCCCAATTTCAATATTTTAGTAGTAAACAAAACAACAATTTTAATTAGTACAATATTTGCAGTTTTAAACATTTTCTATCTATTTAATAGCAGCCTTTATAAATTAATTAAAATTTTTCCTACGACCAATATACGGCAATTTAACTTACGAGATTCGCATGGAAGACAAAATTTTCTATTTTTCCCTTTTTCTTTTTCTTTCTTGTTCTCTTTTATTTTCTTCTCTTCCTTTTCTCTTTTTTCTTTTCCTTCTCTTCTTTATCTTCTTTTTCCTTTTCTCCTCCCTTTCCTTTCTGGCCGACGCCTCTAGCTCCCTCTCCCTCTCGGCTCGCCTCTCACCTAGCGACTCCTCCCCCACTGGCGCCGCCGCCGCCTTCGCCGCCGGCCATCCTCCTCCCTCATCTCTCTCCTCTCCTTCGGCCGAGCCCTAGCCCGGCCGCCGCTCCTCTCTCCCCCTCTCCGCTACCTCTCGCTCTCCCTCTACCCCTCTCCTAGCCGCCGGTCCTCCCCTTGCCGGCCTCCTCTCCCTTCGGTTAGCTGCCGCCTCCCTCTCTCCTCTCTTCTCCGGCCGAACTCCTCTCTTCTCTACCCTATCCGACTGTCGGCCTTCTCTTCTCCGGCCCTAGCTGAAACCCGGCCGCCACCCTCCATGGCCAGCTCCCTCTTCCTCACCTCCGGCTGGCTCCACTCCGACCGAACCCCCACTACCTCTTCTCCTTCGGCCGGCTGCTAGCCCGGCCTCTCCTCCCCCCTTTTCTTCTCTAATCTCTCTTTCCCCTACCCCACTGGTCAAACTCTCCCCTTGGTTTCCCATAGCAACTGAGGTTCCTAGTGCCTATCTACTCTTAAGGAGTGCTCTACATGATTTGAATGCCTTCATTTTGCTTAAACTTTGGATTTGGCAAGGTTTTAGGTCTGTGATGATTATTAGGGAATGGTGTCCTAAGTGGGGGGGTGAAGTGACGATGTCAGTGCTGCCGGAACGCCCTTGAAGCCCTTAGGGCTGCCTACCCTACTGAGACCTTTACGGTACTCCCCCGATCTACTCAATCCATGCATCAAATAGTCTAGTGCTACCACTACTACTATGGTGCACCTAAGATTGGTGGTTCGAAGGTGGAGGTGTTGGGTTCGATCCGGGGAAGATGACTGGGTGGTCAAGGTACGGTTCGGTTCCGAGCTCCTCCGTTCTTCTTGATCCTCGCTCGATCTAGCTTCCCTTCTGGCTCCTGGTTCTTGGGGCTCCTCATGGCTCCTTGCTTGAGGTTCAGCTCCTCCTCTTCTTGCTCTGGGTTGTCTTGACTCCTGGCTGGAACTAAATGGGAGAGTTGCTACCAATGGTTGCCTTGGTTGGAGAAAAAGCATGGCTCATGTCCTTGCCTTGGCTGCCGAGTTGCTCTAGAGGGCGTGGACCTACTGTCGTGGTCTTCAATGCCACAGCGGGCTACTCCCTAAGGGTTGTGCTGGTCATTTGCATCGATGGCTGCATGCCCTTGGCTGGCTTGGGTCAAAGTTACCATGCCTCCTTGGCTTTTTACTGATTTACTAAGTGCGGGCATTACTAATTGGCTTCAAAAAAATTGCTAAGGACCCGCAACCCTACAGGTAAGTTACGATTGCTGCATGATGAACCCGATCTAGCGAGAAGTGTCGGCCCAACCGTAACAGATCTGGTATCTCGGAGACTGATATCTCATCTGCGGGTCTGACGGCAATCCTCAACTCTAATCATTTCGCTCTATTCGCAATTTATATTTTAAAAAACAAATATGCTAATTACTATATTTATTACTGTCTAATAGTCCTATTTACCTAATTAATACCTTAGGTTGTTTCATCGCACTATCATTATAGCCTAAAATTTCTTTTGGATCGTCTCTCCACCATTCCGCAGCATGCTTGGGTGAGTAAACTCCTTAGAGATAATTTCTGAGTTGAGTTTAAGCTCAGGCGCCAGAAAGTCGTCGCCAACACCCTCTCCAAATGCGACGCTGACATGGGCCACACCTTGGCTCTCTCCGCACCAACGTTCGCCATCTTTGATGACCTCCAGTGTTCAAAAAGACGGCACCTAGGCCCTCGACGGTGGCCCTCCACCTCACCTTGGCACAAAATCGTGCTCTAGGCAGAGCTCGGCGGCCTTAGGCAGACGTGTAGGCGGCGAAAAGGTGGAGTCTGCGCCCGCCTAGGTAGTGCAGGGCGAGTAAGAGGGGAAAAGAGACCAACGTTCACCAAAATAGCAGACGCACGAGCATCTTCATCAATCCACGCCTTGTAATCAGTAAACTGAGTCTGAAAAGACTCCACAGCATCAGTATAATCATCAGACGCTATCTATCGAGCAGCAGCATCGGCCTCCTTGGGAATAACAGACGCAACAGGGGGAACAGGACAAGGCAAACAAGATAGCTCACCAGAAAGAAATTCCCAAAGACGTTGTCCACGCATGTGAAAACGCATATGGAGAACCCAATTTCGATAATTGAGACCATCGAAGATAATCGGACAACAAGGAACAGAAACGGTGCCCGATGAAAAATCAAAAGACCCTGCCATCTTTTTTACCCAGATCCAAACCGGTTTTAAACGGAGGCAACCGATCGGATTGAAATCCGATCGAGGCTCCTCACGGGCGGCCTACTCGGGCGACAAGGCAGGTGGGGACCGCGGAGGCGCCGGCGGTCGGAGTCCGGCAAGCCAAAGACAGGCTGGCGCCGGGTGGGCGACAACTGGGTGCAGCCGAGGGCGCACGGCGATTGGGAGCAGCCGGGGACGTGCGAAGACCAACATTCCACTCCATACACCATCACAGGTCTAATCGTGTCCTATATAACTTACCCTTAACTTTTGACATTAGCCACAACACTGTCGTTCATATCCTTGATTAAGGTAACGTACTTTGTTAGGACTTTTTTTCTTTTCAAGAGCCCACCACATGACGATCTTTCTTGGCACTGTCATAAGCTTTCTCCAAGTGATAAACACCATGTATAAATCCTTCTTTTCCTCCCTATACCTCTCCATCAACTGTTGTGTCAAAAAGATCGCCTCCAGGGTCAACCTCCCAGGCATAAAACCAAATTGGTTTTTCGTCACGCTAGTCGCTCTTCTTAAACGATACTCAATTACTCGCTCCCAAAGTTTCATTGAGTGGCACATGAGCTTAATTCCTTCGTAATTAGTACAACTTTGGATGTCTCCTTTATTCTTGAAAATTGGCACTAATATGCTTCTCCGCCACTCGCCGGGCATCTTGTCCAACCTAAAAATGCTATTAAACAATTTAGTTAGCCAAACGATCGCCACATCTTCAAGGCATTTCCATACCTCGATAGGAATGTTATCAGACCCAAACGCCTTACCTACGTTCATCCTTTTTAAGGTGTCTCTTACTTCAGACTCTTGAATTTTTCGAATGAACCGCCTATCAGTGTCGTCAAAAGAATCATCCATTTCAATCATCCTATCCCCGTTGTCTCCACTATACAACTTGTCGAAGTAGTCTCTACACATATTCTTGATCTCATCGTCTTTCACCATAAGTCTATTAGTGTCGTCTTTGATGCATTTAACTTGGTTGAAATCCCTAATCTTCTTTCTCGGAGTTTAGCCATCTTGTAGATGTCCTCGCCCTCTTTAGTATTCAGTTTCTGATAAAGATCCTCATAAGCCTTGCCTTGTGCCTCACTCACCGCTTTCTTTGCACTCTTTTTGGTTGTTTTGTACTTATGTATGTTGTGTCGCTCCTATCGTACTACATGTACTTGTAGCATGCCTTCTTTTCCTCGATAGCCTTTTGCACTTCCTCGTTCCACCACCAAGTTCCTTTAGATTCGTATCTAGTCCCTAGAGTCACTCCACACACCACCTCAACCACCTTCCTAATGCAAGTTACCATCTCTGTCCACGTGCTATTCCCGTCCTCTCCCATGTTCTACACCCCTTCCACGATTATCACCTCCTTAAAACGCCCGTGAAGCATCCCCTTTGAGCTTCCACCACTTCGTCCTCATTACTTTGGTGACTTTAGCCGGTCAAACCCGTACCCTAAATCGAAAGTTCGAGACTATCAACTTATGTTGTAGAACAACACACTCCAGGTATAACCTTACAATATATGTAGTTTCATTTGTCCTCCCTCCTACCAAGGACAAAAACCGATCTGGTTAGACTGTTAACCACTGCTAAAGGTAACTAAATGGGATTGTCTCTTTCTAAAGGTGTTAGCTATCATGAGGTCATAAGCTACAACAAAGTTCAAGATATCCTCTCCTTGGTTCCTATCACCATAACCAAAACCCCCATGAACCCTCTCAAACCCCCCACTAGTTGTACCAACATGACCGTTGAAATCGCGTCCTAAGAAAAGCTTATCACTGCTACACACACTTCTAACCATGTCATCTAGATCTTCCCAAAATTGTCTCTTCATGGCCTAACTCAAACCTACTTGTGGAGCATAAGCACTAATAACATTCAAAACCAAGTCGCCAATTACTAGCTTGACTAAGATAATCATATCCCCCCAACGCCTCACGTCGACAACTCCGCTCTTGAGGCTCTTATCAATTAAGATGCCCACTCCATTCTTGTTTCGTTCTATTTCAATACACCACAACTTGAAGCAAGTACCCTCCACTTCCTTCGCTTTCTGACCCATCCATTTAGTTTCCTAAACGCACAAGATATTGACATGCCTCCTAATCACCGTATCAACTAACTCTATTAATTTACCTGTTAGGGACCCTACATTCCAACTACCTAGACGGATCCTACTCTCCTCGGCTAGCTTCCTTGCCCCTCGCACTCGTCGAATAAAGTGCAAAGACCCTTGCTTATTTTTCACTACATCCAGGCGCCGACATAGCGCATCACTAAGGGAGTGACGTCCCAGCCTTTGCTCATTTATCGCCACACCTGGGTTCTGATATGGCGCGTCGCCAAGAGGATTACGCCCCAACGAAAATCTTCTAGGTTTCATTCCATGAAAGGGAGACTGTTTTATTTTACGCTCGCCAAGCCTAACACAACCCTCCTCATTTTTCTTGGCTTGGGACTAGGGGTGAAAACAGATCGGATACGGACGGATAATGGCTCTACCATATTTGTTTTCATATTTTTTCTCGGATTCGGATATGAATACAGATAGTCCGGATACGAATACGAATACGGATAATGTCGAATACAGATACGGATCGAATACGAATCGAATCGGATACGGTTACGAATATTTATCGGAACATAATAATTCCTTAGATTGTACATAAAAAAAGCAACGAAAACACATAACTAAAATATAAGCATTTTCATTTACTTAAACAATAGTTAGATACCATATTGCAAACAAAATTATATAAGACTTAGTTCATCACGTACATACGATTAATTCATCATACATGTAGATCAAAACACAAAATAAAGGTGATCCTTGCTTAGATATACAAATGGAAACAAATATAGAACACGCAAAAAGTTTGATAATACTTAATTACCATCTCTCTAGAAAACATATATAACACTTACATTTAATGACCCCAAGATTTGATTTATTTGTTAAATTACGTTTAAAATAATAAATTATGTATTTTATGAATTTTATGAATTTTATGCATTTTAGCTACTTATTTAAAATATTTTCCTATTAAAGACAACAATTTTTGAATTTTTAGAAAATTTAAAATATGATAAAATTTTAAAATAATTTTTTTTTAAATTATAGACTATGTTAGGAATTTTATAAAAAAAAATTCATAATTTTTGGAGCTAGTTTGCTAATTTTAATAATTAAAACTTGATTTATGGATTAATTAAATTAGAAAACAAGTTAAAATTTAGTAACCTTTTTGGGCCAAAAGAGTAGCTTGGCCCAGCCCACTTGTATATCCGGATATCCGATCCATCACTATCCGGATTATCCGAATCCGTATCCGTATCCGACGGATAGTGAGCTACCGAATCCGTATCCGTATCCAATCCGATACTATCCGACAAATATCCGATCCGACAGAATCCGTATCCGAAAATTATCCGGATCGGTCGGAAACTATCCGATCCGTTTTCATCCCTACTTGGGACAGGCTACGTAGAAAAACTAAAGTGTGCATTTTGAAAAAAGAACTTGCCGAGTGTGTTATCTTTCTACTCTTTACGAAGGCCGAAGGGAGCTAAGATTAAAGAGTATAACAATATTTGAGCTAAAAAACTAGTTTCTATTACCCTCCTAGAACAAAGATACTAATGTTGTATACCTAAAACTAACTTGAGATCAATCTCCTATTCTTTACAACTAAGTAAATAACACAATTTCACTGTAAGTTTCCATGGAATATCACTGTAAAATTACAAGTAAACAGGTAAAACCAGTCTAGTGTGTCTCTTCGTAGATATAGCTCGAGTAATCTGAAACCAGATTTAAACCATATAAAGTCTGCCAGTGAAATGCACTTTACATAAAGAGCCTAGTAGGCGAAGTAAAACTAAGGAAAACCATAAAAACTTATGTAGCCAATATACATGTTACTTCAGATTCCAACCATAGCAAGGCAACATAAAAAATTGTTTTCACAAAATGTGTGTCAAAATTAATATTTTGGTATTTGGCTATTAGGGATATCCAAGATTATGTATACGATTCCTCCTAGTGTTCAGATACAACATTATTGGTGCACAGTAAATAAGACCAGTATATGTACACAGGATGGGATATTAATGTCTAAAATTACCTCCAGAACGTTTCTTCTTCAACAAAGAAAGGCATCCATAGCTCGATGAAGCAGGTTGAGAAGATTGTAATAGATCAGGATAACGTGTATCAGATGTCTTTGACACACATTGAAACTTTGCACGACCACGTTTCTGTGGCTTCTTAGAAGTTTTTGGTGCATCATTACTTTCATGATCACTGTTACTTCCATCCTACAGATCAGAACAGATGTCCTTAGTTATAGGCACTGTTAATAAATGCAATCACATGATATAGCATTGTTCTAAAATGTAAATCAAGGCTACTCGAGCTGCATATGCCACCACATAAGTGGTAGGCCCACCATTCTGCTGCACCATTCAAACCCTTATTTGCTGCTCGTGTTATTTATGTTATTCCGTGCATGTTTAGGTAAATGAGTGTTCAGAATCTTCTTTGTAGTGCTTCAATGCATATAAAACATATATCCAGCATACACTGGATACAATTATATACATTATGTCTGCTTTTTATAATAGCTAAACCACATAAGAAAAAGTACATATAGTATAAGCACTTAAAGGTGTGGTGACCACTTGCTTAAAGCTACGAAGAACACTGCGATATAGGTTCTGAATCACAAAGAAAACAGTAAGGGTAAGAAGCAATTTTATCCATTTCAGAAGGCACACCCGATGGATTAACTAAAATAGGAGGGGGCAAAGCTCATCTGACCCTAAGGTGGTACGTATCCTATAAAAACTGTCACAATCATTAATAGGAATATGACAACTCGAGTCACCAAACAAATTCCCTAGGACTGCTATAATTCGCATGATACAGACCACGAAAATACAAAGGTGAACCACAATGGAAAACATACTTGCCCCGTTAGCATGCATATAACGGAGCAACCCGCACCCTTCGGCATCTATCATACTGTGTTCTACGCTATTGAAAGCTAGATCCACATGAGGTGTGCGCTAAAAAAAGCGATTCACTGTCTGAATGTCTAAACAAATACCTGCTAACGAACCAAACCCCCAGAAATAACTAAGATTGCTCGGGGTTGGATAATCTATAAAATGCTGGTTAAGTGTGGAGTATATAGGTTGTTTAAGAATACAGAATAGTTGGTTCCTACTTCCTTTTAGTCATTTCTCTTGTCTATCGTGGCAACTCCTCTTCCCCTTTATTTACCCCCTTGCCTTGATGGAAATTGGTTCGTTGCACCCTGAATAAGAAAAAAGCTGCATGAGAATATTCATCCCATTTTGGCGAGAGGGAGGCTGCAAATCACCTGGGCTACGAATTTTTTGGATAGCTGATTCTTGAAATAAGGTCATTCAAAAAAAATTGCCAGCTTTCTTAAGGCTTCAAACAAACGACTAGTCATTAAGAAACCCATGAAATAGAAGTCTATTTTTTACCTTTCATGAAGAAGTTTTGACTGCATGCAAACTACTACCTAACCTTTTTCAAAAGAACGTTGATTTCCATCTCAACAAATAACTCAAAATAAATGAAAGCAAGATTGCTTGTTGTCCTATTACTCTTTTTGCCTACCTTGTGGAGCTTTGGAAAGGAGAGAATTTGAATTAAAGTAACTCTCGAAAACTCTTATTGGACGAGAATCAATATGATATTGGCACGGGTTCTACCAACGAAACGAAGAAGATTTTTTTATTGGTCTTTGTCATGTGGAATCCTCTCCGTATTAGTAAGTGGGCCCACACCTAGACTCTGACTTCAATGATGGGAACAACTTTAGCACTCCGGCATGAACATGAGCAATCATTCTATGAAAAATTTCATGTATGATAGTGGTCGATCCCTCGTGAGTGACATTAGTTACTTTTGATTTTGTTCACGCAGTGATCTATCTTTCCAAGAGTACTACCCTGTACGTAGTCTATGTTTGGGGATACAGGTGCGATAGAGGTCAACCACCTCGATTCATGTCCCATTAGCATCTCCGATCCGAGAGTCAGGATGACTCCATTAGTTTCAGTCGGAAGCCGAACAGTAATGGACCTACAACCCTTGCTTGTGGACTAGCTGCTGAGCTAACCTTTGCTCTATCGGTTTGGTGGTTGCTACCAAGACTTTCTTTATGCCCATCAAAGAACCTCAAGATGCTAATCCATGAAAAATGACACGAGAAATGCGAAATAACTCAACTACAGAATGAGGGCAACCCGTGCAAATACCTCAATTTCTAACTCGTGCCATTGAACTCTTTCTTGGCAACTTGGACAACTTATAATGATGTTTGTCCCGAATATCAGACGGAAGATCAAGTTACAAAATTATAAAGCTTTCGTCTCAATTCATATTTATACGCAAGCAATCCACATTTCTGATCATGTATATTTCGCTTCTCTGACATCTTACTTAGTTTCCCCCTCATCTTTTAGCAAAAAGCCACACCACAATAGTAAAGTCTTGTCTTCTGAATTGGCCAAAGTGACTATCCACATTGAACCCTCAAATATGCTCAAAGATCTCAATATGATCTTCCAGTTCCGAGGAGAATTCACAAACTCTATTTCCATAAAGAGTTCGATGGAGTTTTCCCGTATTTCGACTGGAGAATGTAAACATAGACATTACTGTCAAGATTATGACCCCAAAAAATGGTACATTCCATGCCTTCAGAGAACACTTGGTCGTGCAAAGTCAAAGACAACCAGTGCCTTTTTCGGACCCCAAGAGTGGATTGGATGGAAACGACTTTCCTACTTTAAAATAAGGGCCCTTTGTGCCTATGAATTTCTAACCGCACAAAATCTACATAGCCAATTTCCAAAATTGGATTCTAAAATCAAAGGTAGCTTTTGGTACTAATCTAATTTCAAACAATCTAGTAACTTCCATAACATTGGTGTGATTCAATTTGTGCAACAGATCCTGATGTAATACATTTTCATAATGAAAATGGAGTGGAAACATCATGGATTTTCCGTTTTTTTTAGAATGAGCACTCTGAACTATCCTCTTCAAAAAGGATAGTTGATCGAACCTAAACCAACGTCAAGTACAAGTTATTAAGTGCTGAATTCAAAAAGGTGTACTTCCATTATGCTTGATGTAGGATTTACCAAAAATATAAAGTTCACTCTTCCGCTGACTTGAGTCCAGAAGGGAAGCGACTTAGCACTTGACACCTATGAAATTCCATTAACAAGCTTATAAGAAATCCATTTATTTTGTTTGTTGAGATACTAGTTGTTTATAGGTTAAGTTCGATATTTCACTCCGTGGACCGGCTAATTAATAAAAGTAATTCCTAGAGGGGAATCAATCGAAGAGATTGCCTGACCATTCTACAACTCCTTGCTCAAAAGGACCAGAGTGCTGAGCTGCCTTCCCAGCACAACCACTATAATGAATGGCTCAAACAAATAGGAGATGAGAGAGCCCTTCATCATTTCTAGAATAGAATATAAAGGGAGGCTTGTTCTGCCCATCTATCTAGAGAATGAAAAGGAACTAACGCCACTGATAGGAAATACATATACCGTACGACCACTTACCACTTCAATTCAATGACGGACTTCACCGATATCGATACCAAACCTAGCTTGAGAGAGATTGATCACAGGCATGTGGTGAACCATATTGAGAGAAAGAGAACTAAAATGAACTAACAGAACCAACATTCTCACTTTTGACCTTCTAACATGGCATCGCATCTCGTGTCAATCACTGCATGTATATTTAGAACCATGGTTGTCAAGGCGACAAGGCGAAGCGAGGCGCCAGCCGAGCGCCTGGACGCCTAGGCAGGCACGTAGGCAAGGATTAGGCGGACAAAAAAAGATCGAACTTGGCCCATGTACCTGGCCTAGCCCAGTCAACCCATCGGTCGACCGACGGCCTTCCTGGCCCGGCCCATTCCCGGGCGTCAGCCTCCCTCCTCAAACCCTAACCATTCCCCTCCTCTCTCCATTCACGAGCTCTCTCTCCATCCCAGCCGGCGCCGACTCCTCTCCCCTCTCCTCGGCCCCCGCCTACGACCGCTGCAGATCAAGGACGGCAGCGGCAGCGCGATTCAGAGCAGCGACGGCTAACGCAGAGGACAGCGGTGCAGAGCAGAGACCGCGACGGAGCTCCCTTGTCCCTCTCCACGCGCTAGGTATGGCAGGAAGCCAACAAACTCAGCCCGACTTGAGAGTCCCCATCAGCCCATCCCCTTGTCCCCTTCTCCCAGCGCCAAATCGCGCCACCCAAGCTTGCCTGGGTGGAAAAATTTTGAACATGTTCTCTCTTTTGTACTCTTGATGAATCCATTGTCAAAGGGGGAGAAATTTGGGAATCGTTGAAAAGTTTAAGGAAAAAGGGGGGAGAAGAAAAAGGGGGAGTTGTTTGAGAATTTTGGGAGAAGTTTTTGACTTTTTGGAGAAATTTAGGAATCTTTGAGAAGTTTAAGAAAAAAGAGGGAGAAGTTAAGGGGGAGAAGTTTTTAGATTTCTGAAAAATCTGGGAGAAGTTTGGAGAATTTGGACCTTTTGGGCAATTTGGACCTTTTGGGCACATTGCACATTCACACACTTTTTTTCTTCTTAGAGGGAGGTTTTCAGTTTTTCTCCTTGCATACTGGTCAAAGGGGGAGATTTTGTGTTTTTTATGGTCATTGATTCCTTTGGATTTCAAAATCTTTTGTGAAGTGAATGCCAAATGTTCAATTCTAAGTGGTGTTGCCAATGTTTTCATCAAGGGGGAGATTGTGAAATCATGTGCTGAAAAATTGGCTTAGAATTGAACTTCCAAAGTGGTTGTTCTCATGGCATGTGTGGTGCATGTGCATGTGCTGTTTCAGATAATTATTTGATATGCTTGTGATAGCATGATAATTGTTTTGCTTTATGCAATGCTCGTGTGAGTAGTTGCATGGATTGACTTTGAGTCAAGTCGCGAACTTGTGCTCGGAATCGTTTTGTGGTTTGTTCATGTGCAGGTGTTGCTCGAGGGCGAACGTGGTCGATGACGGGACCTAACTAGGTTCGTGGAGGAACCGAGGTTCGACTAGGTTCAGGAGGAACCGAGGTCTTGGTGGTCAAAGATGTCATGCGGGGACGTTCGCTAAGAGAATGGTGCACATGAAGAATGGTGAGTCACGTGAGAATGGCAGGAGGTCATTCGCGTGCAAAGTGTTAGTCACGTGAGTATGGCAGGTGGCCATACGCGTGCAAAGTGTTAGTCACGTGAGTATGGTAGGGTTGCCATACGCAGCGTGCAAGAGTTGTACTCGGCCAGGTTGGGCCAAGTAGAGTTGTGTTGAATCTGATTCCTTCTAGGAATAGGAATCGTATTCGTAACTCCTTGTGGGTTGGTCCTTTAAATAGGAGGGTGTCTCTGTTAAAGGGCATCAATCGAACCAAGTAGCGTAAGCAGCGCAAGGGAGCTTGAGCTTGGTTTTAGGGTTTGTACACTTTTGATGGGAGTACTTTAGACAAAAGAAATAAAGATCAATTCTTCTAGTTCCTTGTGTGCTACAATATTCTCTTTTGGTTCTTGTTTGCATACTTGTTCTAGTTCTAGATTAGTTTTTGTTTTTTGAGTTTCATCTTGATTTGATCCATCAAAAACCTCTCTAGGGTATTGATCTAGTGTTCCTCAAAGTTTTTGTTGATAAATCTTTTGTTGTTCTTGATCAATCTACAAGTTTCGATTAGATTGATTTTCGTCAAGTTCGGAGCAAGAAGCTTGCGAAGCTTATAACTTTGATCCGTAAGTCCGATCGAAATGATTCTTTTTGGGTTCGATTAAATCGAATCTAGTTTCTTGTGTCCAAATTTCATATCGCCGACGGTTGGATCGCCGAATTCGCGTTACCGAACCTCTGTCATTCTGCTTTTGTCGAAAACGAGGCAATTATTTGGTTACATTTTGGGGTGAACTTTTAATAGATCAAGAATTTGGTTTTAGCTTCCGCGACAATCATTCACCCCTCCGATTGTTATATTCGTATACTTCGATCCTACAAGTGGTATCGAGCGAGGTTTTTCTAATCTATCTTAACCGGTGATTAGATTAATGGATCGTTATTCGACAAAACCATGTGTGTTCGATGGTGTTGATTTTCGCTTTGGAAGGCCAAGATGGAGGCGTTCATCCAAGCACAAGGCTTCACAATTTGGGAGAAAGTCTACAAGCCATATGAAGTCCTCGCAAACGACAACGCCAACGACACCAATCGCACACATGTTGAAGCAAACAAAGAAGGCGCCGCAACTTGATCATCCAAGGCTTGGGACGCAGCCGACTTTGATCGAGTGGTTCATCTTCGATCCAAGATATGAGGTATGGAAATCTCTTTGTGATTACCATGAGGGTTCTAACACCGTGAAAGAGGTTCGCCAAGACATCTACAAGAAGGAGTACATGCGATTCGAGATGAAACCTGTTGAGTCGGTAGATGACTTCTTTGCACGCTTTAATAAGATTCTTAGCAATCTACGTCGTTGGAGTCAACTATACTAATGCGGCCAATGCTAGACAATTGCTTAGTGCTTTGGACATGTCGGTGTGGGAGATGAAAGTAACATCTATACAAGAATCCACTGTCATGAGTACACTTACTTTAGATGTTCTTTATTCTAAGTTGAAAACTCATGAATTAGATGTTTTTGCTAGAAAGAATGATCATAAATCAATTGCTTTGACATCTCAATCTAGCATATCTCATAATGGTGTCGCTTCAAGTTTTGCTCTATCTTTCTTGTCTTCACTAACCGATGAACAGATTGAGCAATTCCCAGAAGAAGACTTATCACTACTCTCTTCTCGCTTTAACAAAGCTTTGCAAAATGTGAGGAAGAGAAAGAGAGGTGGTGGTGATCCTCCAAGATGCTATGAGTGTGGTGATCTCGACCATATTCGTCCAAACTGTCCTAAACTTGCAGGTAAAGCATCAAGGGAGGAGAAGGACAACGACAGAAGAAATGAGAAGAGAAAGTTCTCTTCAAACGACAGGAAGAAGAAGAGCTTCATCAACCGCAAAGTGGTTCACCGAGTTCTTTCCGCTCTTGAACAAGTCAATTTGAGCGATGTGGATTCAGAGAGCAGCGAGGACAATGCAACTCCAAGCAAACGTGACTTGACAGGGTTGTGTCTCATGGCAAGCAGCAAGGATAGCTTCACCGAGGACGATCAAGACAAATGACTTCAATGAGGTAGATCCTTCTTATGATGAATTAGCTATTGCTGTTGCTCGTCTTGGAAAATTGCTTGACAAACGTGATAAGAAAATTAAGAAACATGATTTCATTATTGAATCATTGAATGCTGAAATTGCTAGACTTAAGACTTTGATTCCTAGTGATGATACTTGCAAATCATGTGACTTAATTTACAATGAGCTCACCTTGCTTAGGAAAGAACATGCTCTTTTGTTGCATCTAAATGAGAAAAATGAGAAACATGTTGTACATGCTAGCTGTTCCACTGATGATTTGCATAGTTCAACTTCTTGTTCTAAATGCTCAACTCTTGAATTAAAATTGAAAGATGCAAATGCTAGGGTTTCTCAATTAACTGATAATTTGCTTTCACGTGAAATTCTTTCATGCTCAACTTGTCGCAAGCAAAAAGGAAAAGTGGATGTTCCCTGCAATAATTGTTTAATTCTTGCTAATAAAGTTGATTACTTGCAAAACTCTTTGGAACGATTCACTAATGGCAAGAAAAAGTTGAACAAATTTTGGATCAATCTAAGGTTAGCTCAAACAAGAAAGGTTTAGGTTTTGATCTTCATGATTCATATGAAACTAAACCTCGCTCTGTTGTTTATGCTCCTTGCAATGACAAACTTGAGATTTCAAATGAGCCTATGAAAATTGTCTTCAAATCTGCTGGCCTTTTATCTTCTACTACGATGAATGCAAATGTTGCTTCTACTTCCAAAGCTAAACATAATGTTAAGTACACTTGCACTCATTGTGGTAGAGATGGACATTTAGTAGACTTTTGCTTTAGACTAGCTAAACAACAAAAGAGAGAAAGGTTTAATGCTAGGTCTAATTTCAGAAAGGCATACTCTACTTCTCATTATGTGCCTAGGGTGAAACAAACACCTTTTGTTTCTAAAAACACTAAAAAGGCAAATCTGCTTTTGTACATAAGAATACTCGTGTTGTGCCTCTCTTGTTGCGTCGTGGTGTCTCAAGATCGATTCCTAAACATCTTATTTCTAACCCCAAGATCGAGGCCTCGACAATTTCTCGCTTCTATGTAGGCTTCTCACGCGAGGAAGGAGAACATGTGGCTAGTGAATTTTGATGCTCACTTCATATGTTCAGTGATAAGTTTTGGTTCTTCTTCACTCGTGTATCTCATGCTAAAAGTGTTGCTTTTGAAGATACTTCTTCCACTTCTGCTTTCGCAAAGGCACTAGTCCAAATGATGCAGTGCAGTGCATATGTTCAAGGGAGAGTGTCTTTGTTCATAAAAGATGATGATGATCTTTGTTGAGGTTGAGATAATTGGAAGTTTACATGAGAGACTCTTCCCACGTGCTTGTGTGCTTGTTTTCAAGCTTCCCACGTGCTTCACATCGACAAGTCACAAAAGGATTTTCGTATCTTCATGGAACTCAAGATTTTGGCATTTGGTTTTCGCTTCCTCATGCATTAGTTTGAGATCTTTTTCGATCTTGATTTTGGAGGATGTAGAATTGATAGGAAAAGCACTTCGGTTCATGTCACTTCTTGGGAAATTCTCTCATTGCATGGTTATCTAGAAAGCAATCTTACATTTGCACAATCAATCATTGAATCTGAATATGTGGCTGCTACTAGTTGTTGTTCTCAAATTCTTTGGATAGTAGCTACACTTAAAGATTATGGGGTTAATTTGGATAGTGTTCCTCTTTTGTGTGATAACATTAGTGCAATTTGCATTGCTAAGAACCCCGTGCAACACTCTAGAACAAAACACATTGACATCAGAATTCACTTTCTTAGAGATCATGTTGAAAAAGGCAACATTGTGCTTCATCATGTGGATACTGAACATCAATTGGCAGATATCTTCACAAAACCTTTGTCTTCTTCTCGTTTTGCTTTTATTCGGGGAGAACTTGGGATTGTTCATCCAATGGGTTTGTTTTGAGGGGGAGTTTCTTTGCCAAGTTCTTTCACTTAATGAGCTCACTTTATCATATTTCTTTATATGTTATGTAATTGAGCTAATATATGATAATCTAATTGTCTCACTTGAACTAAAAATGACATTGCGAAATTCCCTGGACTGATTGCCTATAGCTAAATACTCTGTGATATCTCACTCTTCTAGGCTTGATATTGAATCTTCTTGACAAATTTGGGCTATGAAGCAAGTGTGTTTCAGCTTTACTCTTTCAAAAAACCTTTTAATCTCCTTGCATGTTTACAATCAAAAAATAAAGGAAAAGGGAATCAGTTAAAAAAAGAGTTGTTAAAAGCAAAAACCTCAAGTTATGTGCTTCAGGATGCTTTCCCTAAAAGATAAGATGTATGCTTCAAGCATGCCATTCCCTCAAAAGACAAGATGTATGCTTCAAGCATGCCACTTCAAAGAAATAAAAGAAGTATGCTTCAAGCATGCCACATGCAATTTATTGTTTAAAGATTAAATTGGTCTACTAGATTGGAGTTGAAACTACTTGCTCGCCCTGATTTGTTATTTGCTTCAACTTTGAGCCTTTGTTTTTCTACTAAAGGTTTTCCTTAGTACTTGGCTATAGTTGACTGAATTGAGGTTGAGATGCATGTCATTCCCTAACTTGTTAAAATTACATCAAGATCATGTCTTTTGTATATTATGTGATATATAAGGTTATATGATCGAATGAGCTCATCTTTTCCTATCTTGGCACTCCCTTGTTTCTCCTTGTGAAATCTTTGCTACAGGAAAAATTTTGAACCTGTTCTCTCTTTTGTACTCTTGATGAATCCATTGTCAAAGGGGGAGAAATTTGGGAATCGTTGAAAAGTTTAAGGAAAAAGGGGGGAGAAGAAAAAGGGGGAGTTGTTTGAGAATTTTGGGAGAAGTTTTTGACTTTTTGGAGAAATTTAGGAATCTTTGAGAAGTTTAAGAAAAAAGAGGGAGAAGTTAAGGGGGAGAAGTTTTTAGATTTCTAAAAAATCTGGGAGAAGTTTGGAGAATTTGGACCTTTTGGGCACATTGCACATTCACACACTTTTTTTCTTCTTAGAGGGAGGTTTTCAGTTTTTCTCCTTGCATACTGGTCAAAGGGGGAGATTTTGTGTTTTTTTATGGTCATTGATTCCTTTGGATTTCAAAATCTTTTGTGAAGTGAATGCTAAATGTTCAATTCTAAGTGGTGTTGCCAATGTTTTCATCAAGGGGGAGATTGTGAAATCATGTGCTGAAAAATTGGCTTAGAATTGGATTTCCAAAGTGGTTGTTCTCATGGCATGTGTGGTGCATGTGCATGTCTTTATTTGAATAATTATTTGATATGCTTGTGATAGCATGGTAATTGTTTTGCTTTATGCAATGCTCGTGTGAGTAGTTGCATGGATTGACTTTGAGTCAAGTCGCGAACTTGTGCTCGGAATCGTTTTGTGGTTTGTTCATGTGCAGGTGTTGCTCGAGGGCGAACGTGGTCGATGACGGGACCGGAACTAGGTTCGTGGAGGAACTGAGGTTCGGGACTAGGTTCAGGAGGAACTGAGGTCTTGGTGGTCAAAGATGTCATGCGGGACGTTCGGGCTAAGAGAATGGTGCACATGAAGAATGGTTAGTCACGTGAGAATGGCAGGAGGTCATTCGCGTGCAAAGTGTTAGTCACGTGAGTATGGCAGGTGGCCATACGCGTGCAAAGTGTTAGTCACGTGAGTATGGTAGGGTTGCCATACGCGTGCAAGAGTTGTACTCGGCCAGGTTGGGCCAAGTAGAGTTGTGTTGGATACAGATTCCTTCTAGGGAATAGGAATCGTATTCAGAACTCCTTGTGGGTTGGTCCTTTAAATAGGAGGGGTGTCTCCTGTTAAAGGGCATCAATCGAACCAAGTAGCAGAACAGGCGCAAGGGAGCTTGAGCTTGGTTTTAGGGTTTGTACACTTTTGATGAGAGTACTTTAGACAAAAGAAATAAAGATCAATTCTTCTAGTTCCTTGTGTGCTACAATATTCTCTTTTGGTTCTTGTTTGCATACTTGTTCTAGTTCTAGATTGGTTTTTGTTTTTTGAGTTTCATCTTGATTTGATCCATCAAAAACCTCTCTAGGGTATTGATCTAGTGTTCCTCAAAGTTTTTGTTGATAAATCTTTTGTTGTTCTTGATCAATCTACAAGTTTCGATTAGATTGATTTTCGTCAAGTTCTGGAACAGCAAGCTTGCGAAGCTTATAACTTTTGATCCGTAAGTCCGATCGAGCTGATTCTTTTTGGGTTCGATTCGTACTGGAATCTAGTTTCTTGTGTCCAAATTTCATATCGCCGACGGTTGGATCGCCGGGAATTCGCGTTTTACCGAACCTCTGTCATTCTGTTTTTGTCGAAAACGAGGCAATTATTTGGTTCTGTTTTGGGGTGAACTTTTAATAGATCAAGAATTTGGTTTTAGCTTCCGCACAATCATTCACCCCCCCTCTGATTGTTATATTCGTATACTTCGATCCTACACATATAATCATTATTACATTTTACAATATTGTATAGTAGTATCTATCAGCATTTATAACAATGTGCCTTTGCTTTCTTACAAGTTATAAGGAGATTGTGTCGCCTGGAGATGCATGGCAGAAGATCACAACAAGAATATGCAAGAGGCAACATCAAAGTATATTAGTGTTCCTAACTTGCTCATTAAATTTGTTACCTTACTATGTTAGGATGTGTATAGTGTCGCATCGCCGCAGGCCTTAGGCGCTAAGGCGGTGTGGCGGTAGTGAGGCGCCTCGCGTCGCCTTATTGCCTTAATAACCATGATAGTGATGATGGCTTCTTTCTTATATATGTTTCTTCAGTTTATTGAGCCTACACTTCTTCGCTACGCGCCTTTTGGTATGTGAAACCTACCTAAATTATTCTCCTTTTTATTCTTTACTCTTTTTTATTCTAACAAAATAAAGCATGTTTTCCTTCTATTCTTTCTCAATAGAGTTGAACCAAAAATACAATGCAAGCATTATATTACTTTGGCATGAGTGATTTACAACAGCCACTAAGGTTATTTTCATATAATTGTGACTTAAAGTAAACATAATTAGAATTCTCGTTATCAGTCACTGTTAGTGCATAGCGCTCGTAAGCACCCATAAGTACCGAAGATGAGCATTTTTGCTTCCTTCGCGCCTTAGGCAGGACTGATGCAAACGAAAGAAAGATAGTCCCAGTCTAGTCTCCCTATAATCTACATCTCCCTCTATAAAACGCTTTCGAAAGAGAAGCAATCCCCCACCCACGTCAATAATTTTATATCCTATCGGCACCACTTTCTCTCAAGGTCTCTCCCTAGCTAAGGTCTTATGGCTCAATTCATCATCTGTCTACACGCTTCCAGTAAGGTCTTTCAATAGTTGTATTTCTCACCATTTTTATAGTAAAGAAAAGTAGATATAAGGAAATGAACGCATAAGTACACAAATGCTTAGTAGCATGGTTGTTATGGCATTGCCAACTGGCGCTATTGTGTTGACGCCATGGGTGCTCACCTCGTCTCGGAGACCTAGGCGGTCGCCTAGAACAGCGAGGTTCTGGGTGGCCACCTTGGCCAACTAGCTGGCTGGACCTCGGGTGCTCCTTCAACCCTAGCCGCCACCCTAGATTGTCGGCCACCAAGGAGATCCCCTCCCTCCACTCCCTGCGGCAAAAAAGCTCCCCTGCCTCCTCCACTCCATGCGCCAGCCGCCAGTGAGCTCCCCTGAGTCCCCATCTTCTTACTCTGCCCTCTGTTGCTAATCTGCTATGTCTGCCCTCTGCCTTCTGCTGCTTCTCTGTCCTCTATTGTTGTTGCTCTCTACAATCTGCCCTCTACTTTGCTGCTGTTGATCACTCGTCGTACCTCGCCTTGAGGACGCCATGGCGCCCGCCTTGATGCCTAGGCGTCATGGCTCCTGGCACTCGCCGTGGTCGCTAGGTACGCCTTAACAACCATGCTTAGTAGACTTATTGGTTCAATGCTTCTTTACAACTCAGCTCTACAGTAAGCTATGGATAGCTATGTTTTTAATAAGAGTTTTTACTTGCCAACTCAATCTTGTGCTTAGGCTTGCTTCTTAACCTGATATTGAACTCGATCTTTCTCGAAATCCTCATACCACAAGCGTCATAAAGGTCCTTGTTTCTTTAATTTCCTTTAAATGCCAGTGTATGATCTATATAGTATTTTTCATAGTTACTGGATTCACTGTAAACCCCCACGAATCGCGAACCGGATTCGTCGAATCTGAACCGATTTAGGGTACGGGGCATGGTTATTAGAACTGTCGTGAAAATGACGTTTAAACGTCGTGTAAACGAGAGAACGTGCCGCAGCTTCGGAACGTTCGAGCGTTCTGGCGACGGCGAGTAGAACGTTCTAGAACGTCCGTGGAACGACGTGAAAACATCTAGAACGTCCGATTCGGACAAAACGGGCGTTCTAGATTGTTTTCTGGTCTGAAATTAGTGAGGGGCGGGTTACTGGGAGAAGGGCGCCGAATCGGGAGAAGCTAACCCTAGCCATCAGTGGACTGGAGACTGGAGAGGTATCGTGAGAAGCAGTGGAGGCGGAGAAGCAGTGAAGCTAACTCATGGCGAGCGCTGCGCTTGCCATGAGCTCCGCCGTCGTCGCCTGCAAGGTCACCCGCCGTCATCGCCCGCAAAGTCGCCCGCCGTCGTCGCGCCAGGTCGGGACTCGGGAATCTCTCTGTCTCTCTTCGTGCCCCCTGTCTGTCTCTCTTCACGCGGCGCCTCTGCTCCCCCTCTCTCTCTCTTGGCTCCCCCTCTCTGTCTATTGAATGTTGATGGCAAGCTTCTATTGAATGTTGATTGTAGAACTACAGCCGAAATCGAAATGGCAAGTGCAAGTGGCAGTGCACCTCCCCCTCCCACAGATTATAATCCATTGGATGATCTTAGTCGAAAGCCGAAGTCCGATGATCCGGGATGGAAGTATGCATATTATGCAGAGCCTAACAAGCGAGAGCTGATCCAATGCAATCTTTGTCAGAGGAAGATAAAAGGAGGAATCAAGAGGGTGAAACATCTCGCGGGTGGGTATGGAGATGTGACGAAGTGTCCCAAAACTACCTCATCCATCATGAAAGAGATGCAAGAGGCTTTAGAGAAGGGCAAGAAGGGTAGACCACTATTCCTAGATGATAAACAAGGTGATTATGTGGCAACAGAGGCATCCAGCAAGGAGTCGGAAGCCTCTAATAGCAATGTGAGTGTCCATCCAAGTTCTGCGACAGCCTCCAAAAAAATGAAGTCGGCAGCATTTCAGTTCAAGGTGCCAGCACCACCAAAAAAACCTATTACTGCTATGCTTTGACGAACGACTAGAGAGGTTGTAGAGCAAAGACATGCAAAGGGGCCGCATCAAACTACCATAGAAGCTGGCATGAGGACCAAGGAAGAAAGAGAAGCCATCTGTATGGAGATAGCCAAGTTTTTCTATGAGTGTGGTGTGCCATTTAATGTTGCAAATTCAAGACAATTTGAGATAGCAGTAGAGGCCATTGCACAGTATGGTTCTGGTTGCAAGCCTCCTAGTTTCCATGAGCTACGAGAGCCATTGCTTCAGAAGGTAGTTAAGGAGACAGATGGCAAGAAGAAGAAGCATGAAGAGGCATGGAAGCAATATGGTTGCTCTCTCATGTCAGATGGATAGACTGATAGGAGGGGTCGTCAGTTGATCAACTTCCTGGTTAATAGTCCTGAAGGGACTTTCTTCTTGGAGTCAGTCGATGCATCTAGTGAATCACATGATGCCATGATGCTTGCTAACTTGCAAGAGAAAATGATTGAGATGATTGGCAAAGACAAAGTTGTTCAGGTTGTCACAGCATAATGGTGCTAACTACAAGGCAAACCGGCGTGTCGCTAATGGAGAGCATTCCTACCTTGTTTTGGACCCCTTGCGTTGCACACTGCCTGGACCTTATGTTGGAAGACATAGGGAAGCTAAAGGATTTCAAGAAACCAATTTCACGTGCTCGACAAATCATTACCTTTATTTATAGGCATGGGAAGATCCTTAGTGAAATGAGGGAGAAAACAGGTGGGATGGATCTTGTGAGGCCCACAGCGACTAGGTTTGCCACTGCATTCCTTACGTTGCGTAGTTTGCACAAGCACAAAGAAGCATTGAAGCTCCTAGTGACAGGTGATGTCTTCACTTCTAAGACTGAGGCAGGAAGAGCAGTGTATGACATTGTTATTTCGGGGCAGTTCTGGAATTCAGTCGAGGATTGTATAAGAGCTTCGCTTCCACTCCTTATTGTGCTAAGGTTGGTTGATGGTGATGAAAAGCCGGCTATGCCGGAGGTTGCATCGGCCATGAACTTAGCAAAGGAAAAGATCAACTCATCGTTCTGCACTCAAAACAAAAAACCTTTGCTTAATCGCCTCATGAAGATTATTGATGGACGTTGGACAAGGCAAATGGACACCCCACTATATGGAGCGGCTCCCTACTTGAACCCTGAAAAGTTCTATAACATCGAAAAGGGTGATGATGAAGGACGTGTTGGAGAGATAAGAGCTTGCTTCAATGACGTGCTTGTAAAAATGGTACAAGATGAGGCTCTTCGAGATAAGATTGATAGCCAAGCTGTTCTATATGAGAATTAAAGAGATGTATTTGCAAACCAAATGGCAATAAAACACGCACACACAAGAAATCCAAGTAAGTAATCTAAATTTTCAGGGTTTTAAATATAATTTCAGCATGTAATTTTTTACTTTTCGGCATGTAAAGTTCACCTTATTTGTTCTTTTAGTTGATTGGTGGCTTGCATATGGTGGTCGAACCGTTGAGCTTCACAAGTTTGCAAGAAGAATAGTTAGTCTTTGCGCTTCATCATCCGGTTGTGAGCGCAATTGGAGTGCATTTGAATTTGTAAGTGAATTTAACCATCTAATTATGTAAATTGTAACTCTTTTATTTTTGTTCTAATTAACTGCTTTTATTCCCACTTGTAGATTCATACCAAGAAAAGGAACCGATTAGAGCACCAAAAATTAAATGACTTGGTCTATGTCTCATACAATAGAAAGATGGCTAGTAGGTTCCAAAGAATACGTGAGGAGGGTAAAAACTTTGATCCTTTGGTTTTAAAAGACTTTGATTGGGATAATGAATGGGTCAATCCATCGGCCAATCCAACTCAAAGTGGGTGTATAAGGGGTGAAGGTGACTTGACATGGGACCAAGTTGACGAAGCTATTGGTGCATCAAGCAATCTTCGAGGCCGCAATCTTCCTAGGAGAGCTCATTTTGAGCATTGCTATGCGCGTCGTGTGAGAAGAGAAGAGGAAGTCATAGAGGAGGCATCGCATTCGGACTCGAGCAATGGAGAGGAAGAAGATGAGCTCATACTTGATGATCTTGATGTGGATGACGATGACAACTCAAGCAACCACGAAGATGGCGATGATCAAGATGTGAATGCTACTAATAGTTTTGATGATTTGAATGATGGATATTGAGATATGAGAATTGGGCCTATGCTATTATGTGGATTTATGCTTTTGTGTGGACTTATTTAGTTAATTTGTTAACCATCGTCTATGTTATTGTATGAACTTATGTTATTGTCCGAATGTGAACTCATGTCGTAATGTATCCTATCTTTAATTTTAGTTTTCAATTCATTCATTTCATTGATGTGCAATTTTCTTGTAGTTTGTGGATTGGAAGGAGAGAAGAGGGGGATCATCAAAAGGGTATGTGATACAAAGTTACAAACCACATTTACTTATTAAATTGAATTATAATTTCTTGTTATAGTAATTCATATGTTGCAATGTGCAAGGAAAATGGACACATGGGAGAAAGATGCATGGCATATGGCCTCAAATTATATGGAAAAAGACTACAAAATCAAGGTACATATGTGATATATCTTTGCTCTCATATTCGTTTTACAATGGTGCCTAAAACTACGTTTCAACGTCCGTTTAAACGTTTAAAAGTTAAAAAGGGGGTGGGTCGTTTCATTCTCGTTTTACGTTTTAATAACCTTGGTACGGGGTTTCATATTCGTAGTGAAAATTGAAAGAAAAAGTGGCAAACCGCGAACCCGAATCTCGTACATCGAATCGGACGAACCGCATTTCCGGTAACTATAGTGTTTTTAACCAAGCAACTATTCAATATCAAGCAAACTTTTCTGACAACTCTTTTTTAGAAGCTTTCCTCCTAGGAGCTTTCTAGCTTATTACCTGGCATGCCCTTTGAAAGATAGTTGAAGCATACTTATTCTTTTCCTTCTGCCTCAGGATATTTCTTTACACTAGCTTTCATGCGTAATTAGAAATACTTGCTTATCACATCCAAGCTGGCTCGTCGCTACATCTCTAGTTAGATAAAGAAAAAGATTACTCTTTTTATAGAGGAATGCCTAGGTGGGATCCGAGATGTAATTAATGCTCTCTAACTAGCTCAATTTCAAGTCATGTGCCAGTGATTTGCCATTATAAGTCGGGGCCAATTGGAAAGTATGCATTACATAGCTAGGGCTAAGAGGAATAGCTTTTGATCAGTTGCCTGCTAAAACTCCTCTCTCATTATCAGAAGTTCTTTCTTCTCACCTGATCCGCACGATGCCACCAAAGGTAAGGATCGTCCCATACAGAGTAATGGGCAGTCATTCAAAATAAAATAGTTCTAGAGTCTATGATCATTCAAGTTTAATCTCACCAGAATATTATAGTGATCGGTCATCATTGCTATCAACCCTGCAGCAGTAGCTGTTCCCTCCGGAAGGGATAAATATGCCTGGACATGCCATAGAGCATAGTTGATTTAGAAGCATAGCAAACCGTAAATAAGAAAAAATACATTTGAACTTAGCCCCAAAAAAAACATGAATACAAGCAAATTGAGCTTTGCAATTTAAGTGATATATTGAACTGATCTACCACGGATACTTAGGTGAATAGCAGGAGAAAGGGCCAGAAGATAAATGGCTGGAATCCAAGATCTTGGTAAATGGAATATCCAAAATTAGACAATACTTCGACCAACACAGGGATCATATGGTAGGGAAATCTGTAGTATTGCTTTGCTATAAACTATCCCGGTAAATAAAAGAAACAGTATCACACCAAAAAATTCATGTCACAAAATTGAGAGCCAGGGTTGAATTGAAACAAGGTGGTGCATAATTGGGAATCAAACTCGTGTAATCTGATAGAGCAAGTTGTACACAAATGAAGACTAGGATTTACCCTATTCATGTTGTAAAGGGCCTCCACCATTTCAGGCGTTCTATCATGATGGACAGAACCAGCCACCTGCAAATTGAAATGAACAGTCAGTACTTTGAAGGAAGGTCTCAAACTAGATATAATACATTTCTCAGGTAATCATGTTGAGTGTAGGACAAGTACAACAACAAAGGTGCCTTTCTCCAGTAAATAGAGCTGCCTAATAAAAGTAATACCATTTCACAATTAATAGAGCATAAAGCAAACCTTTCTCCAATCTTTTCCGTATTTTCTGTAGGCTCCATAGAAGCGCTCTAGCTCATCTTTGCTCCATTGAGAACCAAGCATGTCAGATAGTTTTTTCTTCTGCAAATAAATGCTTCTTTGATCAATGATTATCGATGCAGTTGATATAATTAACTTTCTTTAGAGGCGGTTGATATAATTAATTGCAGTACAACAAACTACCCAAAACAGATAAATGCTTGAAAAGCGGTCCCCAAACCAATGCTTGAAACTTTTTTTTTTGTTGTAAATATAAGGCATCTGAAAAATTTTACTATTATTTGAAAGTCCGCACTATAATACCATATCACGTAAACAAACATAAGTTCATGATCTTTTCAGAATAAGGAAAAACAAAGAAAAGAAATTGCATGTGAGAAGAAAATATTTATTTGTTGATTGAAGAAAATATATTTTACATATACTGTTAGTAAACCTGATTACATTATTTGGCAAATATTTGAGCATGAACGCTACTGGTATATTAACTATATCAAACTGACCTAGTGACTACATATGGCGGCACAACAAACAATTTTACAACAAAAACTCAGCTGCCACCAAACAACCATAAGCTCAAAGGCTGCGGTCCAAATGATATTACTGGCATGTAATTGGGGGCTTCCATTGCTAGCATCATACTTTTTAGAACATAGGTGATATTTTTAAATTTTGATGAATCAAAATTTATTTCGACACATTCAAGACACTGCAGAGTGCAGATGCTTACTCGCACTTTACTCTTATGTACATTAGCTGCGTCCTTATCCTCCCAATCTTCATTAATTTTGGCATAGCGTTTGTTCACATTTCTCACTTTTCTTGTAGAAGACATTGAAATTCAAAGAGCCTACCTGCAAACATAATTCACTTGAGATTATTGCTAAATTTCTTCACTAGCTCTTTGGTGAAAATTGCAAAGGAGAATTTGAATAAAATAAGTAGGACTGCTAACACTATTTTCCAAAGTTAAAACATGTATTACATATACAATGAACTCATGTTACAAACAAATAGCATAAGGAATTAGCAACAAGCTTAGCTCTAGACATTTGCCTGAATACATTCCAGCATATAATTATCTCTTGATATTTTTTTTTCATAATTAGTACATAAATAACAGTCAGTGGCATATGAATTTTACACGACCAGTGCAGCATACAGATGACAAATGATGCACAGTATAGAGGGAGTAAATAACACTCAGCAACATATGTTATATTGATGAGACCCTGACATAGTTATAGATCCTTGGGTGCAAGAAAGAACTTTCTGCTTTGATCTCAACGTATCTGCTCAATTACTTTCCTTTTATCATCGACAAACATTGTCTACTCTTTTTGTCAATTTTTTACTAGCTTAGTAGCAGCACCAACCATCTTAAGAATTTTCAGCAATTGTTGAGAGCGGTTTATGATTGAGATGGGAATAATGGGATATTGTCATGTGCCAGCACCAATAGCTGATCGTGTGATTACTGTAGCACATGGGTTTAATTACGTACCTCAGGAGAGGAGTCGTTTAATTCAAGGTAAGTGGTTTGAGTTAGATTGCAAGATTGCATATTATCTTTAGCTGGTTTAGTTTGGTTTATCTCTAACCCAATCTGCTAGGAGTAACCCTTATAAATAAGGAGGCATTTTCATCCTTTTCATCGATCAACAAGAAAGGATAAAGAAGTTTCCCCAATCTATAGCCTCATCTTTCTCCTATAGGCCCTCCCCTTTAAGCCGTGTCCTTTGGTCTCTTACTCTAAGATAGTTAGTAGTTAGCCCGCTATAAACTAAGGTTCATGACATAACAGATATTCACATGGATAGTTAGTATGAAGTTGACGATTGGTGCTGTCTATAATTAGATGACGAAGGAATATATAAGGTACCTTTTCAGGTGCATGCATCAATAGGAAAAAGTTGGATGTTTGGAAAGTTTTGGATATGGTTGAACCAAGAGCAGCGCTAGCACTGTTATCACAGCGTCGCCTAGGAGATGCCTAGTCGCCGCCTAGGTGTCCCGGCAGCCGGGGGAGGCCGCCAGGACCCGTCGCCTCGCCTGGAGGAGCTTAGGTGACCGCAGCAGGAGCCTAGGCGTCACGGTGGAGGCAACAGGGCGCGCGCCGAGTAGGAATCGGGTACTCGGGTAAACCCTAGCGTGTGGAGAGGGCCTCCGTCGTTTGCAGCCCGTCGTGGCGTAGCCTGTAGATCCCGTCGCCTCCGCCCTTCAGCATGTCGCGATCCGTCGCCCCCAGACCGTCGCCTCGAGATCCGGTGAGTAGCGCAGCATTGGGAGGGCCAGGAGGCGACGGAGGTGGCGCCGATTGTTGCTGCCATGGTTGGCGGCGGCGAGATGCATGCAAATGCGAGTGTGTGGGGCGGCGGCCGAATGGGGGAGTCGAGGAGTGGATGCTTGGACAGGCGATGGCCGAATGGGGGAGTCGGGGCGATAGGGGGTAGATTTAGGATTGGGAGGCCAGCTCGGCTGGGCCGGCTAGGTGGGCTGGAAAATAGGCCAAAGAGGATTTTAGAGAAATAGAAAAGAGGAATATATTTGGTGATATACTGATATTGATGGAGTTTTTTTGGTCGTCTAATCCTCGCCTAGGCACCTAGGCATCCAGGCGCCCTGGAGGCAACTCGACTCGTCGGGGCGCCATGATAACCATGAATGCTGGTTATGTTTTCTGGTCTACCCTAGTCCTAGGCGGTTCCCTTCCATGGATACCTCAATAAACCTAGAATATGTGCAGTGTCACTACTCATTAGAGGACATTATGAGTAAAACATGCTGATTTAAATAATTAAATTTAGGACAATCGTGTCAAAGCATTAAGCTGAATTACTACTCTCAGACTGAAAATGAAATATGTGCTTGATTGCAATCTTTACAGCTTCTGGAAAAGGTTATGCTCAAAAACTATTTCATTTTTAACCCTTTTTTATCATTTTAGTCCCTGATCCATCATGGTGTCATCAACTAATATTAGTCATTGTAAGCTTTTCTTTTGTTCAGTTTGACTGTGGACACGCAAAAAGGAAAGGAGGCATGATGGGTACACCAATGCTACCAGAGGCAAAAGAAGCTAACGGAAAAAAAGGTTCCTCCTTGTAATGTCATCATGAATTCACAAGATAATGTAAGCAAAAGCCCACTGGGTGATGACCAAAAATAGGTACAATAGATCATAGAACAACCCGCAGTGAAGTACTAAGTGATTTCAATTATTTTAAAAAAATTACTTCTAAGGGAGGTGTGGGTTTTCGCAGCACTTTCATGTCGGAAGGACCCATCATGTTTAAGTGTTTTCCATGATTTACACTTTTCACATCAAAGTATCTAGAGCTATCCCCACCATCTTGTTAGTCTAACAACAATCTTAACATACCAAGGATGAAATCTCTCCGTTAGATTCAGTGCAAAGAACAACTAGTGGGAGTGGCCATCTTAGTATTCGAAATCTCACAGCTAGCTTCATGAGTGCCAACTCCAATACATCATTCTAAAACCAGATGTCATTAAGGCCCTTCCAAATGAGGCTCAAGGATTATTACAGCATGCAGAGACACAATAACGCAGATCGGGTTGACATTTGAACACGATTTCAGTCTAATTACTTATCTCTTTTTTTCTGAATGAAGTCTGTAGATAGAAATCTTTTAGAACTTATTTAGACAAACAAAATATACTTACAAAAGACATCCCCTTGTCAAATATAAAAAAAATGTAATTTTATTCCTCGTTCTCAGAAGAGATGATCTACTATCAGGAACTAGGTAGCATTCAGCTTCCAACCAGATACGGAATTGAATTACAGAGCAACAAGTCATAAAATGGAATGGGCTAATCCAGAATCGCTCTGTCGGTGTAAGGGATGGAATAGGAACAAATCGTTCATTCTGTCAGTGAAATCAATCAAATTTGGTACTTGGGTTTAACAGCTTGAAGCAATAATGCAAAATGTATGTTACTGCAACGATAGAACAGAAGGGATCAAAATAGGGTACAATGCTTATCCCCTAAAGTGAATAAGCTCTAAGAGGACTGAAATGACATACACGAAAGAAGCAGCAGCCTACCATCACCAAGGGAACAAACGAGCTGGGGCACACCAATTGCGAGTTGCGACCACAGTCACCGACTAATAACTCTAGAAAAAGCGAGTTCACGAGTAATCCACTCCACATCTGGGATGAATTGGACCAGTCGCTCGCGAATTGGGGAGAAAGTGAAGCGGCTAGGGCTTACCAGGAGAGACTCGGATCTCCGGCAGGCGAGGAGGAGGGTAATTGGGGAGTCGGAGGACCTCGAGCCTCCCGCGGTGGCTGCGCGGAGGAGCTCGGCACAGGAGAACGGCGGCTTCGAAGGCTCCGGTTAGGATGGGAAATGGGGTCGCGCATTCGGCTAACACAATCTGAGAGGCAAAGCGGTCTGGTTGTACTTCTGTCACTATGGGAAGGCGGCGGCGGCGGCGGCGGTGGGATTGCGCGCCTCCTACAGCGTGCGATAGATCTGCGAGAAAAAGGAGGTGAGATGGGGAAACCTGGGGGAGGAGCAGCGGCAGCAGCAGAGAGGAATAGGGGAAAGAGCACACTAACCGACGGAGAGCCGCCGTCGTCGGGGTGGGAGGAGACCCGCCGGAGTGGCGAGGGAGGCGTTGTTTCGCGATCGCGGACGGGAAAAACAATAATCTCAGCAGGGCAGGTGAAATTTCTATCGCTGGGCTCTTCCGAACGCGCCTTTAAATTGGGCCGGGCAAGAATCGCGCGAGGCCCTTCTTGGTTGATCTCTCTCTGTGCACTGCCCGTCCATTCACCAGATCGGCATTCGGCAGGTGACGATCAGCGGCGGCGTCATGGCGCGCGCCAATCGGCCATTCATACACCCCACCCAATTTCAAACAGGGCCTAAGAATGACCGATTGGCCGCTGCGCCGCGACGCTCGCCTGCTCGACTGGTCGCCTGCCGAATGCCAATCTGGTGAATGGACGGGCAGTGCACAGAGAGAGATCAACCAAGAAGGGCCGCACGCGATTCTTGCCCGGCCCAATTTAAAGGCGCGTTCGGAAGAGCCCAGCGATAGAAATTTCACCTGCCCTGCTGAGATTATTGTTTTTCCCATCCGCGACCGCGAAACAACGCATCCCTCGCCACTCCGGCGGGTCTCCTCCCACATCGGCGACGGCGGCTCTCCGTCGGTTAGTGTGCTCTTCCCCCTCTTCCTCTCTGCTGCTGCCGCTGATCCTCCTCCTCCCCCCAGGTTTCCCCATCTCACCTCCTTTTTCTCGCAGATCTATCGCACGCTGTAGGAGGCGCGCAATCCCACCGCCCCCGACGACACCGCCATCCCATAGTGACAGAAGTAACACCAGACCGCTGCTTTCGTCTCCTGTATTGGTACGAGCCGACGGCGACCCCATTTCCCATCCTAACCGGAGCCTTCGAAGCCGCCGTTTTCCTGTGCCGAGCTCCTCCGCGCAGCCACCGCGGGAGGCTCGAGGTCCTCCGACTCCCTAATTACCCTCCTCCTCGCCTGCCGGAGATCCGAGTCTCTCCTGGTAAGCCCTAGCTGCTTCACTTTCTCCCCAATTCGCGAGCGACTGGTCCAATTCATCCCAGCTGTGGAGTGGATTACTCGTGAACTCGCTTTTTCTAGAGTTAATAGTCAGTGACTATGGTCGCAACTCGCAATTGGTGTGCCCCAGTTCGTTTGTTCCCTTGATGATGGTAGGCTGCTGCTTCTTGCGTGTATGTCATTTCAGTCCTTTTAGAGCTTATTCACTTTAGGGGATAAGCATTGTACCCTGTTGATCCCTTATGTTCCATTGTTGCAGTAACATACATTTTGCATTATTGATTCAAGCTGTTAAACCCAAGTACCAAATTTGATTGATTTCACTGACAGAATGAACGATTTGTTCCTATTCCATCCCTTACACCGACAGAGCGATTCTGGATTAGCCCATTCCATTTTATGATTTGTTGCTCTGTAATTCAATTCCGTATCTGGTTGGAAGCTGAACGCTACCTGGTTCCTGATAGTAGATCATCTCTTCTGAGAACGAGGTATAAAATTACACTTTTTTATATTTGACAAGGGGATGTCTTTTGTAAGTATATTTAGTTTGTCTAAATAAGTTCTAAAAGATTTCTATCTACAGACTTCATTCAGAAAAAAAGAGATAAGTAATTAGACTGAAATCGTGTTCAAATGTCAACCCGATCTGCGTTATTGTGTCTTTGCATGCTGTAATAATCCTTAAGCCTCATTTGAAAGGGCCTTAATGACATCTGATTTTAGAATGATGTATTGGAGTTGGCACCTATGAAGCCAGCTGTGAGATTTCGAATACTAAGATGGCCACTCCCATTAGTTGTTCTTTGCACTGAATCTAACGGAGAGATTTCATCCTTGGTATGTTAAGATTGTTGTTAGACTAACAAGATGGTGGAGATAGCTCTAGATACCTTGATGTGAAAAGTGTAAATCATGAAAAACACTTAAACATGATAGGTCCTTCCGACATGAAAGTGCTGCGAAAACCCACACCTCCCTTAGAAGTAATTTTTTTAAAATAATTGAAATCACTTAGTACTTCACTGCGGGTTGTTCTATGATCTATTGTACCTATTTTTGGTCATCACCCAGTGGGCTTTTGCTTACATTATCTTGTGAATTCTTGATGACATTACAAGGAGGAACACTTTTTGCCGTTAGCTTCTTTTGCCTCTGGTAGCATTGGTGTACCCATCATGCCTCCTTTCCAATTTTGCGTGTCCACAGTCAAACTGAACAAAAGAAAAGCTTACAATGACTAATATTAGTTGATGAAATAAATGATCTGTTCACTCACATGACCAACAAGAAGTGTGAAATTGTATATACGAGCGCATATATGATATGTTTTTATTTCTAAATTGGATATATGTTCTTTAACTTGTGCTTACAACTACTGGAAGTGTGAAATTGTAAATGACAACAGTCCAATTAGAAATCTCTTTTTCTTGTCACAAGTACTGGAGGTTCATCAAGTAAGAACATGTCAAGGCTATTCAATCCTTTGCTCTCTTGGTGCACTATCTATTTACAAGCTATATGTGTAATCATCTAGCATTTGTTAATTGGAAAAGCATCAAGAATTTCCATGAATCAGGACATACGAATTTGTCATTGTAGACTCTCTGGACATATGGATTCATCTCACTGCAAATGGATTGTGGTTCATCTATTTCCATGAATCAAAGCTGGACATATGAATTCATCTCACTGTAAATCGACTATACAACACATCTATTTCCATGAATCAAAGCTATACTACCATATCAGGCCACAGACTCAACAATACATAAGCTAATCAGGCCACAGACTCAACAATACATAAGCTAATCAGGCCACAGACTCATCATCATGAATCAAACCAGAGAAAAGAGAGGAGAAGAGTAGAAACCTGGGTTTGCTGCTGTTGATGAGGTGGAGGACGAGGAGGCTGCGCCGACCGGGGGGGAGAAGGAGGCGCCGGGCCGACCGGGGGGGATCTGGAGGAGGCGTCGCGCCAACCGGGTGAGGACCCTGGGGATCTGGAAGAGGAGGCGCCGCGCAGGCCGGGGAGGAGGAAGGGGCGCCGCGCAGGCTGGGGGGGGCTGGCCGCGCCGACCGGGGGTATGAGGAGGCGGGCGATTCGGAGGAGGCGGCCGGCCGGGGGTAGATCGGGAGAACTGGGATTGGGAACGAAGCGCAGCCGGGAAAAGCACGCCGCAGGTGCTACGGCTTTTGGATCGATTCAGCGGCGGCTGGGCTTTGCAGCTGCTACGCAGCTTGTACTGTTTGGGGGCTTTCGGCCCAAAGCTGTAGCCCAGCCGAAGTACAGCCCCCAAACAGGCGCTAAGTGAACTTGGTTGATCTCTCAGTGAGCTTCAGAGATTGTATTCTTGGTCCTGTTTGTTTGGCAGAGCTTCAGATTCTAGTTCTACGTCAGAGCTAAAATTTGTAGACTGAAATAAAGTGATTTAAGTTTATAATTTTATTCTGAAATGTAAACAAGATGACTTACCTAAACACTCTTAATATACCCACAGCTCTAACTCCACAAATTTGGTGAAGTTAGGAATACCCAGCTCTACCAACTCCAAGAATTTGGTGGAGCTGGAGCTCGACCAAACACACTCTAATTTCATTAGTTCTATGGATCTATTGGAGTTAGGTATTTCTAGCTCCACCAGATTTATAGAGTTGAAACTATGGGTATATTAGGAGTGTTTAGGTGAGTTATCTTATCTATATTTTAAAATAAAAATATAAACCTAATTCACTTTATTTTAGCTTATAAGTTTTAGATTTAAGGTGGAGCTGAGATTTAGAACTCTGCTAAACAGAATCTTACTCTAGTTCTGTTGTTAATGTGTCAATAGACAACGGTGAATGGAGGCCATGATGCGGACGCTTGGGAGGGAGAGGATTTTTCACGTGCACTCTTTCTCCTTGATCTCAATATAATACTATTTATAATAGGTAAATTCACACGATTTTGTGGTGTCCTCGAGTGCCCTACCCATAGGGCTAGAAAAAAAGCTCGTGGCTCGTGGCTCGGCTCGGGCTCGCCCGAGCCTGGCTCGGCTCGCACAGGCTCGTGGCTCGGATCGAGCTCGAGCCGAGCCTGTTTTTCAGGCTCGCAAAAACACCGAGCCGGGCTCGGCTCATGAGCCAAATTGGCTCGGCTACCAAATTTATGCAGAGAATTTAGTATGACTAATGACTTATATTTTTAGAAAAAAGATGATGAAGATGATGTTGAGACAATTCCATTTCCTACAAGTGTGATAGAGAGAAACTAAGCAACTACTATTATTTAGTAGTAATTAGTAAGTTAATATTATTCACTGCAAATACATGAATTATTGTATAAATATTTAATTTTCTCGATAAAATGATCTCGCTCTGCTGAAAGTTAACGAGCCGGCCATGAGCCGAGCCCGAGCCGAGCCGGCTTTTGGGTTCGCCAGGTCGAGCCGAAGCCTGCTCGGCCACATCGACCGAGCCAAGACTGAAGCCGAGCCGAGCCGCTGCCTGCCATTGCTTCAAATTTCTACCTACCCACCACAAATTTACAATGGCCTATAGCCAATTTTGCCATAGGCCCCACATATTGTCCTCTTTCTCTCTCTTTGCCGGCCCTTGGTGTTATCACATGCTCACATCTCCGATGTGATGGGGGTTTACACATTTTGAATGGCTATCGTGTGTTGTGCATAGTATTAATGTAATACATTAACCCGCTAGTGTGAAGCCCTATGTGATCTATATTGAGTGGGGGTGGTATTAGTCTCACATTATTTATCTCTAAAGTGAGTTGTAGTAATATATAATGTATTTTGGGTCCTAACGTAGCATTTTTTGGTTAATCCTTTTACATGAAGTGAGGACGAAAGTGTAAGTGGGGTGCTATGCATGCGTGAGTCCGCCTCACAGTGCACTGATGTTGACACCAGAATCTGACGCATGACCAATTTGGTAAGAAATTGTTAATTTGGTATGGATATTTGATTAAGGACAGTATCGGATCTGAAGAAAATATTTTGGAGTCATAAGCCGATACAAGTTATCAGAATATAACCAATATTGGTTCTAAAAGAATATCTAAGGAAAGTTGAAGCTGATATGGAGTGTTTTACGGGTCCAAAGAGAACACGGTCGATCCGGATGTTACAAAAGAAGATGATGGGCAACATAGAAGACACAATCAATCAATCAAACAACTCGCATTACTTTTTACTTTTTCATTGACTAGAAGTAGTATTTTAGACATGTAATCATTCCTTTGTAATTCGTCTAAATTAATAAAGTTGTGCATCGCCAATTATTGGTTTCGTCTACTTAAGCTATTCAGGTCTGATTTTCCTCCAATCTTGTTGTGTATCGCCTTTTTTTGGGGGGAAATCTACCTTTATCCTTTTTTAATTAGCCCAATCAGGCTAGTTAGATTTATCAATTACTTTTTATCTAATTAGCCTGAACATCTGTTTAGATTAGATCATATTATAGCTGAAAGGATTAATCGGCTTAATAGTTGATTGAATTATATATTGTTCTTCTTGCCGATTGTAGGATCAAATCGGCTGAAACATCAGCACCCAAAAATAAACACAATGTTTGCATGTGTTGATTACCGATTAACCCCTCTTCGTGCTTTTTGGCGTCAACATACTTTTGGTACGCCCGGTGGGACCAATTGGTATATCAACGACCATGTATTTTGCCTAAAAATCAAGCTCTCCGATCGATGTCAATCCTGAAGCAATAATCATCCTATTACTGGACAATTTGATGCCTGAATAGTGGAAAGAGATTGAAGACCAGAAGGCCGCATTTGAGCAGATGATGCTAAGTTGTTATCATAAATTCGATAAGGAATCATGCAGAAAACTGTGCTGCCGACGGTCAATTTCGGCAACAAGGATACCTCATATACTACTAAGAGCAAGCAGGTAAACTGATACATACCTGCGCAAGCAGAATTATTGCATATGATAAATCAATCTATACATCATGCCCTTGTTAACCAGTCATTGGCTTTGGTAATCACCCTTAAGCCGATGATAGCTAACAACATCAAAGAAGTCGCACAAGAACTGGTGTCGACTGGAACTTTATTTGATTATATGCAATCTTGGCCAAACTACCCGGTCTACTCCCTTAAAACACGCAGACTGTAAATCCAGCAGTTTCTATGGCCCCAACCAAACCGACCGTGGTCTTGCCACGGACCCTGGTGTAAGTGGGATTACTCATTATCAGGTGTACATAGATGGATCTAAATTGGACTTCTAAGCCAAATTACCTCTATTGGCTTCATTTTACGGCTACCCTAAATAGGTTGTCCAGCCGATTGAAACTTAGGTGCGTCCTCACTACATTGAGTTGATTACTCCAAGGGATCCGACCCTATAGGATTGTATCGTATTCAGAGCCATTTGTTCTACTTCTTGAGTCGATATTTAGACAGCATAGTATCGATCATGAGCCATTGTGTTGTTTCATATGCTTAATTGATATGCTTGGAATAGCATGGTAATTGGTTTGCTTGATGCAATGCGTTTGTGTGTGTGGTTGCATGGATTGATTTTGAGTCAAGTCATGGACTTGTGCTCGAAATATTGTTTTGTGGATTGTTCATGTGCAGGTGTTGCTCATGGGTGAACGTGGTCGATGACAGGATCAGAACTGAGGTTCGGGACTAGGTTCAGGGAGGAATCGAGGTCCTAGTGGTCGAGGATGTCATGCGGGATGTTCGGGCTAGAGAACGGTGCACGTGAAGTCTAGTTAGTCACGTGAGTGCGGCAGGTGGGCCGTACGCGTGCAGTTGTAATCGTTTGGGATAGCTTGTATGTATTGGACCATGTTGGGCCAAGTGGACATGCATGCAAATTCCTCCGGGGTTTACTTCTTATAAATAGGACGGGTTGTTTCCTGTTTATTGTGTGTACTAGGTATTAGGGTTTGTATTCTTTTGTTTTGAAGTAATGTAACCAGTATGGACAAAAAGATATAAAAACTATTTTTTTTCGTAGCCGTGACAGCGAACCGATCTCATCGAGGGGCAAGGAAAACGTAAGTGCCGCGGGGGTGCACGGAAAAAGGAGCAGGCGGCGCTGTCCGAGCGAAGCAAATCAACGCGACAAACATACACTCCTATTCGCCGGCTGCTACGTACAACATCTGCTCTATCCTTACCTCTGTTGTTCGTGTGCCAAGCAAGGTTCGTCGTCATCTTCATGCATGTCGCACTGCACTGAAACTCAACGCACGTTTCCATTACTTGGCTGTGTGGCTTTTGCTTGGTAAAGTTTTGTGCTAGTTCTATTCAAAGAACAGAGGGAAGTACAGCAAGTTGAAACTCACAATTCAAGCTTGCGTAATAATAGAGAGAAGCAAGGTGGCGCTGCAGTATTGATCTACAAGTGCTAAAGTAAATCGCAGTTTACTGTAGCAACGACTCTACTATAGCACCGTAAGTCCTCAGCATACGAACGGTAGGTGATTTGTCCATCATTGTTCAAGGTAGATTGATTTGTTTTTCACCATGGTAATTTTGATTTGATCTATTCCAAACCTTCCTAGGGCATAAAGTTAGTGATCTAAAAAGTTTGCTTGGTTAATTCCTTGTAAATTTTGTTTAATCATGAAATTAGGGCTTAATCTATTTTCGTTATTATTGACACAGTCAACTTTCAACGCTTATAACTTTTGATCGGTAGGTCCGATCGAGTTGATTCTTTTTTTTAGATGCGTATTGGAATCTAGTTTCTTGTGTTAAAATTTCAGGTCAATCCAATGGCTGGATCTCAGGGAATTATCGATTTATTGAACGCCTATCAATCTATTTTTGCGTGAAACCGAAGCAATTATTTGATTCCGATTTGGGGTCAATTTTTAGTAGATAAAAAAATTGATTTTAGCCTCCGCACAATCATTCACCCCCCCTCTGATTGCTATACTAGTATATATCGATCCTACATAGCATCGGCTAAATCAGCTCGACGGCAAGTCCAAATGCCAATTGGCAACAAGATAGGGCCGAATGTATATCGGGCAAAGTGCTTGAGGGTTTGTGATTTTATATGCATCAGCCAAGCAGGTGTAAAACCAATCAATGTGAAGCCAAGCACTTTTGATTGAACAAATGAAATTTTACGTCGATGGAGTCCAAAGCGGTAGTAAAAGTTTTGCAAGACAAAATGCAGTGCTATCGGCATACAACGGATAGCTTTGAAGCCATTGAGAGGTTTGGGCAAGATTTTACATCTTCAGATCCATTAGAGGAGGTGGACATAGGCGATGGCAATAGGAAAAGACCAACTTTTATTAGCTCAAGGCTAACAGGCAAGTACAAAAAAAGTTGATCGATTTGTTAAAAAATTATAAAGATTGTTTCGCTTGGGAGTATCATGAGACGCCTGGTTTAAGCCAACAACTTGTTGAACATCGATCGCTGATAAAACCAGGCTATAGGTCATTTAAGCAGTCTCCAAGATGATTTAATCCAGCTCGGTATAATAAAATAAAACTAGAGATAGAGCCATTATTAGAGGCTAAGTTTATTTGGCCCTGCCGATATGTTGAATGTGTATATAATATCATTCATGTAATAAAGAAAAATGGTAAACTCAGGGTGTGCCTTGATTTTAGAGATCTGAATAAAGCGACACCCAAGGATGAATACCCGATGCACATAGTCGATATGCTTATCAATACTGCATCCGGGGATAAAATCATAATATTCATGGCTGAAGCCAATGTGCACAAAACAGAATTCTGATGTACTAGAGTACTGGGGTTATTTGAATGGGTCGTGATGACCTTCGGCTTGAAAAGTGCTGGTGCTACATATCAGATGGCTATTAATTTGATTTTTCATGAATTAATCAGCCATATTATGCAGATTTATATTGATGATGTCGTGATGAAATCTTGGAGTAATTATCAACATCTAGCCAATTTAGAGGAGGTGTTCAAGAAAACCAGAGTGCATAATCTGAAAATGAATACCTACAAGTGTGCTTTGGGGTATCGGCTGGACAGATTTTTGGGTTTATGGTGCACGAGAGGGGTAAGTTAATCAAGATTGTGTTAAGGCTATAACTGATACACAAACTTCTAGGTGCAAAAAGGACCTTCAAAGGTTGACCAGCAAAATAAATTATTTAAGTATGTTTATATTGGATTTATCGGGTCGGATTGACGCTTTTACTCCATTATTAAGGATGAAGGAAAATCAGTAACTCATATGGGGAGCCGATCAATAGAAAGCCTTTGAAAATATCAAGGAATATTTGTCTACACCTCCAATTTTGGTCACACCACAGAGGGATGTACAATTTAGGCTATATATATCGGCTGAGGAATTGACAATTGGAGCAGTCTTGGTCCAAGAGATCAATGGGAAAGAGCGGGTAATCTTTTATTTAAGCCGATGACTACTTGATACTGAAATAAGATATCCTCCCATCGAAAAGCTCTACTTGTCGTTGTATTTCGCTTGCTCTGTTTGTCTTTTGTATTTCACTTGCATAAAAAGTTAAGACATTATATACTAGCTTCGGCTGGTAAGGTAATATGCAAGGCCGATATAATTAAGTATATGTTGTCTGCTCTGATTTTGAAAGGTCGACTTGGGAAGTGGGCTTATAGGCTTACTAAGTCCGACCTAACAATTGAATCGGCTAATGCAGCTAAAGGGCAAGTGATAGCCAATTTTATAACAAAACATAGAATCGATTGTGGAATGATTGCAGTTTCCTCTTGGTGTTTTTATTTCGATGGATCGGTATATCGAGAAGGTGATGGCATCGATATTATGCTAATATCTCCAAGAGGGTGTATCTTTGAATTCGCGTTTAGGCTAAATTGCCAATGGTCAAATAACCAAGTTGAGTATGAAGCGTTGCTTAGGGGTCTGCCCATGCTCGACAATCTCGGTGTCGACTACGTTGAAGCATATGGTAATTCTCAGCTTATAGTGCAGCAAGTAAGAGAGGAATATAATTACTATGATGGTATTTTAGTCATATACTTGGAGCAGTGCCAAGTAATAATCGATTCATTTAATTCTTTCTCAATCAGCCATATCCCTCGTGAGCAAAATATCAAGGCCAATTCATTAGCACAATGAGCTTCAAGGTATAAGGTTTTTTACCAATTGGTTGATTGTGAGCCTATTGAAAAGTTGATTATGTATACTGATATAGCCAATTGGCGATTGAATATATCACATTATTTATTGTATCCTTCGAAACTAGCCGATAAGAAAACTAAAAGGCAGGTCTTAAAGTATATTATGATCAATAAGACACTATATTATTGTACATTGGAATGTTTATTGTTAATGTGAATTAGGATAAAAGAGGCAAAATTAGCAATAGGAGAAGTACATGAAAGGATTTGTGGAGCACATCAATCGGCTCATAAAATAAAATAGTTGCTAAGACATGCCGGTTACTTTTGGCCGACGATGTTAGAGGATTGTTTCAGGTATTACAAAGGATGCTAGAATTGTCAGAAATTTAGAAATGTACAATTGGCATCTGCCATAATTTTGCACCAGATCATAAAGCCTTGGCCGTGTAGAGGTTGGGGTATAGACATAATCAGTCAGATATATCATGTGTTATATAAAGGTCATAAATATATATATATTAGTTATGACCAATTATTTTTATAAATGAGTTAAAGCTATTCCTTTGAAGAAGGTAACTAATGTTGAAGTAATTACATTTGTCCAGGAACATTTTATCTATCAGTTTAGAATCCCTCAAACTATCATGACCGATCAAGATACTGTGTTTATGTCTAGTGAATTTCAGAGTTTCACTGAGAGCTTTGGGATTAAGCTACTAAATTCATCGCCCTATTATGCGCAAGCTAATGGTCAAGACGAGTCATCAAATAAGATATTGATCAAATTGATTAAGATAAAAATTAATGTCATGTCACATTAGGCAATTCGTTGTGGTCTTATCGGGTTGCTTACCATGGAGCTACCAAATTATCACCCTATCAACATGTGTACGGACAAGAGGCAGTATTACCAATAGAAATCGTTATAAGTTTGTAAGTTTGTTTAGGGTCACGAGGCAGAATGATTTATCGGCTCAGGATTATAGGGATTTAGTAGCCGATAATCTGGACGATTTGGCAGGGTTGAGATTACGGACGTTGGAACGAATTCAGAAGAATAAGGTAGAGTCCCAAGAGATTACAATAGAAAAGTTGTACCTAAATCATTTGATGAAGCTGATCTAGTGTGAAAAATGATTTTACCTATTGGTTCAAAGGGCAGTCAATATGGGAAATGGTCTCCTACTTGGGAGGGACCATATAAAGTTAAGTGGATAGTTCATGGAAATTCTTATATTTTGGAGACATTAGATGATGTATTGTTTACTAAGGTGATTAATGAAAAATTATTTGAAGAAATATTACCCAAGTATCTGGGTTGGATCTTAATCGACTAAAAGCTTTAATTGCCTTATTACAGTCAAGAGTTTGTTGGTCGATTAAAGTTGCTAGACCAAATTAACTCATTGCAGTTAATTCCAGTTACTTAAGCACATGGCCGATGAAGTACATCGTCCATAGAACAAAAGAAATAACTGAAACAAGCAAACATTAAAAACATTAAATTGGTTAAACAACTGTTTTATAAGTTACAAGCATTCAAAAGTAAAATGTCATCCACGGGAAGCCCAAGCATTCATTACATAACAAAATGCAGCGGTAAAAGTTAAGTTCGACAAAAGTTAAGGGTTAACCCCCAAGCCCGACAGCACAGCTAGAGCATTGGCAAGGACCTTATCGATTTCATCAATGATCTTCTGATCCTCTTTGGCCGTGCCAAGGATAGGGACAACCTTGGCCGATTGGGCTCGGACTGCCGCTATGTCCTTGGCCAAGGCAACCTTTTGCTCCTTGAGCGAGGATGAAAAGCTTGTCATTTTTGGAGCTGCATCGGTTAGTTGGGCATTAATCTTGAGCAACTCCTCTTCCAAGGACTTCTTGGATGTTTTTAGAGCCGATACAAGCTCTTTGGTGTCCTTAAAGTCTTTGTTGTCTTCATTAAGCTTGGCTTTCTTGGCCTTGGTCTCTGCCACTACTTGGCCCAATAGCTTTTGATCTTCCCATTGCGCAATGCGACACTCGAGCCTTTCCTTGGCTTCATCGATCGACTTCTTCTTATCGTTGATGAAGCGGGCTTCAATGAGTGTTGCCGTAGCATGCTTGGGGTGATCGAGCTTTACGGCGTCAACCGCGCCCCGGATTGGCTGAGCATCTTGCAGGAGATCGAACTTGGGGCTGAGCAGGATCTTGCAGAGATCCTCAACCTCTTTTCAGCCCTTGGCCCTGACATGTCGGTCAGCAGGCGGGTCGAGGGCAGCGCCCTTGGAATTTTTTTCAGAGGCATGTGTTCTGTTAAAAGAAAACGCCATCAAAATCTCCACGGATCAATCAGATTGATCCAATCCGATTCAATCTGATTGGCTTGGTCCCATATGGTTGCGATTCGTGAACCCTGATGGCGGTAACCCGACCGGTAAGGGCAACGTTGTACCATGAACGGACTCACCCAAATCAAGATTGATTAGGTTTGCACTTTCCTCAAACCCTAAACCGATCGATCTCATCGACGGTTGCCTCCACCAATTCATCACATGAATTGGTTGAACATGTAATAGATCCAATCTACTATCCTCACATACCATATGTGCAACATCTAGATCACGAATCTACACGAGATGGCTCTGATACCACTGTTGGGGAACGCGGTATGCTACTCTAGCACAAATTTAAAATTTTCTACCGCATAACCAGAAAGCTGCTCGCGAGAAGGGGATCATAGATCAATTACCACTAGACGCGCAGTTGCGGAATCCTTCGCACGTCGATGTAGTGGATCGTTCCCGCCGCAGTCGTGGATCATCCTCGCCTCGCCGTGGATCGTCATCGCCTCGTCCAGCTGCGGATCGTCCTCGCACGCCGCAGTCGCAGCAGTGTCACCGCAGCAGTCCACACGTCCAGGGATGGGACGCCGTGCGTCGGTGTGCAAGCACCGGATCGCTCGGCAGGGGCAGCGAGAGGAGGTGGCTATGGTTTTGGGTGAAGCACCTCAAAACCGCACGGGAGTCACCCTGCGCCCGCCCTCCTCCCCTCCTTATGTAGCCACGAGGTGAAACCCTAAGTAGCCAGGGCCCATCTGCGCGCTAAGCCCACGAGGTCCATCAATTACAGATCCAATCCGAATTAATGTGTCCCAGCCCGTTAAGTGTGTGACCCTGTAAGTTCACGTACATTTGGACATGGATTCGATCCAATCCAATAGTTGGTAGCGGCTCCTTGCAGGGCATGCCAACTCCCAAACGCACCATGATCAAATCGGACATAACCTATCAAAAGTACCCATGTAACAATCCCTTTGCCAAACTATATGAAGATTGAACTCAAGGCGAGACGCATGTCATCCTTTGACAATTCAATCCATCTCTCGTATCCGTGATATGTTAATAAGTTGTGATTGACTCCTCAATCACGGCATGTCCATGCACTTTCTTAATCATATCACACGAGTGACCTATATATATATATGTCTCCGTTACACTGGAGTGGCAAATCCCATCTTGATTGCTCACTTTCCTCTGCATGTTTCATAGTAAACATGAAAGATACCTTTATAACTATTCAGTTAGGAAATAGTGTTTGGTAACCCCAAGGTAAACTATTACACATGTAGGAAATATGATAATATCAGGTCTAAGTATCATACATATACTATGCATGAGATACACTAATGACACATAAGAATGTAACATTCTCGCAGTGTCTCATTGTGGGTCTATCTAACCCATGTTCTTCAACATGTGTTCACAATGTATTGATGATATCTCTATATCCCATGATCTATGAAACATGATCATCGATCAATACATGTGCTGATCTATTTATCGTTGTCCTCTACGATGATATCCGATCAGATATACTTTCATAATTATATCAATAAGTAAAGAGTTTCATAAGCAAGTCACATACTTGCTAATGATATATATTCATTGGACCAATAATCATATTATTCATAAAACATAGTCATGCTACAATCATCTATATGACGGCCTCAAGGGCATAACACTAACAATTAGTTAGGCAAAAACTTACTCAGTTATTGATGCTACCTCTGGAGGTCAGAAACAGAAGGCAATTGGACCCCTAGGGTTCCAAAAGAATGACCCACCAAGCCGATCGAACGCTGCTTCTTTGGTGGAACATCACCCAATGGCTCCGCGGGTCTCTTCCTAGCTGCTTTGGTCTAAGGAAAAAAAAATATGCAAGGAGAAGCTGGTTAAGTTAGTTCAATCGCAGAATGAAAGAGAGATATACTGGTTAGTACCTCGCCGATGATATCAATCAAGCTTGAGTTAGTTTGGTCCGACGAACTAGAGCTGCTCAAGCTTGAGCTACTCGAGTCAATTCTAATTGTTGGCTCCGGCTATAAGTTTGGAAAATTTTCTTCTAAGATTGAGGTAGGTATCCGCTCAGTTGAAAATAGAGATGAGCAAATGGTCAACCACCAAGGTATGTAGCCATGAATCCTTTTTGTGCGGAGTATGAAGTGTGAGAGTTATCGGATGAGGAGATCATCAGCTATGTGAAGAGCTAAGTTGGCTAAAGATGCTCGACGCAATCTCTCTCGAGGTTGAAGACGATCAATTATTAGGAGTTTGGGTATGATCTGGCCGAAGCCAAGTTGTATGGCGTAGGTTGATGGATGGTAAAATTCGCATGAAGACTGAAAAGTTCTGCCTCTGGTGTGTAAACCGACAGAGAGAATGCTTGGAGATAAGAAAATTTTGAAAAACCATGTTTCTTCAAGCATGTCCTCGTTGTCGTCAACAAGGTGGAAAAAGGAGGTGCAATGATAGTGATCGGCTTCGCGATAGCTAAAGAATTCAGAGGTACGTAGAGTCTTGGTCGAGATGGCAGAAGAAGAATTTTTTTTGGGCTCCGATCAGGTTTATTTTGGTCTCACCACTATAGTAGAGAAAAAAGCTCTCACCAAAGAATCGGCTATTTCTAAATTCTACTGGGTGGTCTTTTGGGGTTTATTCGAGAGGGAAAGTTGTCATATCTGATAAGTCGATTTTGAAGGATCGACTAAAAACACAGTAGAGAAATATTTGGATAAACCACAATGGGCCACCAATATTCCCTATTGTATATGACCCCATGGCTATGTACAGTCGGCAACAGATCTCACGCATCATTTGGTAAACTACCCCCAAAAAAGTTTACGTAATGCAAGCCGATGACCCTCAACTAATTGTTCAGCTATTATTTGGTAAATTTAGGTCAGTCCAAGAGAAACACCACAAAAGAGGAATCGGTCAAGCCACGTATTTAGAAAAGCTATGTACCCCCTATCGGACACTGAGACGACTCCTATATTGTTCTCTATATAATTACCACATCCCTCACCATTGGTAGTCACGAGCTTATGATGCGGCTTGGCACTAAAGACCGACAGCTGCTCGCCATCTGGCCTAAGGTAGTAAAGCTGTGTATGAAGGGTTGGACCGATGATACCAGGTATGAAGATGAAGGCATTGAAAATGTCGAACCAAAAATAGCAAGACATATCGACTAAAGGCTCATTGCCGCGGGGGGGGGGGGGTGGGTGGCTAGAGATAATGGAAGGCATTCCGCTATCCCCATTTATTCCTAGACTAGGAGTTTTTGGGCTGCTACCCGATTGAATTAATCGCGCCACCCAGATAGCGCGGTCAGCCAGGCTCTAAAATTCTTATTCCATCCTGCTAAGTTAAAGTCCAGGGCATTCAGAGGGAGCCTAGAGAGTTCTTGTTCTATAATGGCCGATGGGTTGGTATTTCCTATAGGTTCTAGGTAGAATTGAGTTTCGCAATTAGAGATAGGAAAAAAAAACCTAGTTGGGGTCCATTGGGATCAAAGAAGCCGATGAAATTAGGAGTTGAGAAAAGGAGTGCAAAGCCGATGATGAGAAGATTGAGAGCTTGAGCGCGTGAAAATGATGGGTGAATGAGCCTTATACTTATAGAGGGTAAAACCAGTGGTATTGATAGGTAAATATCGTCGAATTTTTTTATTGGAGTTAATGCATTAGATCGTGCGTTCAAACGGTTTGCGCGGGAAATTTGCCATTAATGGTGCGAAAATCGGTGGAAGTTGAAGAGATGGATCTTTGAGGAGACTGTTGGTATTCGATGCTTAAGCCGATACTACTGATTTTTGAGAGATTAACAATCTCCCAACAATGAGGGGCATATGTTAACATCAGAATCTGGCGCATGGCCGATTTGATAAGAGATTATTAGTTTGGTATGGATATTTGATGAAGGATAGTATTAGATTTGAAGAAAGTATTTTGGAGCCATAAGCTGACACAAGTTATCGGAATATAACCGATATTGGTTCTAAAAGAATATCTAAGGAAAGTTGAAGCCGATATGGAGTGTTTTACGGGTCTAAGGAGAACACGGTCGATCCAAATGTAATAAAAGAAGATGACGGGCAACATAGAAGACACAGTCAATCAATCAAACAACTCGTATTACTTTTTACTTTTTCGTCGACTAGGAGTGGTATTTTAGACTTGTAATCATTCCTTTGTAATTCGCCTAAATCAATAAAGTTATGCATTATCGATTATTGGTTTCATTGACTTACACCCATCCAGGTCTATTTTTTCTCTGATCTTGTTGCGTATAGCCTTTTTCGAGAAACAATCTACCTTTATCATTGTTTAATCAGCCCAATCAAGCTGATTAGATTTATCAATTACTTTTTTATCTAATCGGCTTGAATAACTGTTTAGATTAGATCGGATTATAGTTAAAATGATTAATCGGCTTAATAACTTATTGAATCATATTATTCTTCTTGCCGATGTCAAATCGGCTGACACGCCCGTACCTAAAAATAAACCCGGTATTTGCGTGTGTTGATTACCGATTAACTCATCTTTACGTTTTTTTGGGCATCAACAGTTGGGCACTGAGCAGATTTTGGGCTAGGGTTTTACAGTTCATTCTACAATCAATGGTACTCATCTGCTGCGTTTGAGCCACGTTTTTCAAGAAAAAAACTGCTATTCTAATATGGTGATTGTTTGAATAATCAGGTTGGCTGCTAACAACCAAATTCTGGCTTCAGTTGAGCAATACATATCATTCTCAACGGTGGGAAGTTCCCCTACGAAATAACTGGGTCTATGATTTCTTGTCCATCTTTATGCCTTTGTCGGAGGCATTTCATTCAACTGCAGCATACCACATAGTGAAGAAGCTGAGAAAACTCTGTTCCATGTAATGGCACGTAAGGAGTGGGATTTGCTTCTAATCTGAGTCGCTCTGGTAGCACTGAAATGGCTCTTCTTGAAGGAATAACTTATGGAACCACTTTCCTTCTAGATGCTGAATGTCTGCAAAACTTTCTACGAAGACAAAACTGTCATTCAGTTGGTGGACATGCAAATGGTTGCAGAACTGGCTCTTTCGGGAGAAAGCAGCTTCTCGTCTTCGCTGGTAATCCTTATCGAGTCAAATTGTAAAGGAGGGTGCAGATGATGAGGTATTCTCTGTGGTTAACGTTAGAGCTCTTCTATGGTACACTAAATATCGATTATTCTTTTCGATCTAATAAATCAGATTAGTTAGTATTTATTTATACTTTCGCTGATAGTAGAGTAGTAGAAATATCTTTAACAAATGAATGACATGATTTGATTTCTACTACTTACTATATACTATTGCACTTTAAATTTTCTCAAATATTACTGTGGAAATCCTAGTAACGTAGTCTTGTTCTTCTGTTCAGTCTACGTCATGCGGTGTTGTTGATGCACTCGATCAACGACCAAAACATTTTGTTCCTTTTTATCTTTAACTAGTTACATGCCCGTGCGTTGCTACGAAAAACAAAATTGATAATGAAAAATAAAGATTAAAAAATAAAAAAATTATTTCACAAGATCAATGCCCGTGCGTTGCTACGCTTCGTTTCTTGCGAAAGCTGGCTAATTAAAGCAACGCTTCGTTCCTTGCGTAGGGCAATTAAGCAGAGCAATTAAGCGGCAATTAATGATGTGGGAAGAACGGACTACTGCCACCAAATGCTGCTTTAGAATAGTAGAGATATTGTATACTTAGCGAATAGCAAGTGCGATGACATTCGCCCAGGAAGATGAATAGCTTGCTCTTGCCATGAAAGTACTCTTGTCCTTATATTCTATGAATTGAAAGTCATATTTCCCGTTTGGAGCTTATTTCTGATCATATTTATGCAAAATAGTCTTTCCATGTTACTAGATTTATGGAGTGACTATCCTAAACATGCATTTCAGATAACAAATTTTCACTTCTTTATCCATTTTTCTGAAATTTGTGGGCACTAGGAAATGAAAAAAGGTCCGATATAATTTAGGGGGTTTCTAGAGTTTATACATAACCTAAGTTAGGACTAGTGAATCCTAAGGGTCCCATATCCTTAACCCTTAGGTGGGAGTCGTGGGACCAACAAATTCGAAATGTTGGGCCCATACATTAGAATAACTAGGCCAATAAGCGCGGCGCACGCTGCGCGTGAACGAAAAATGATTTTGCGTTTTTTTTTTGGGAAAAAATAGATCTAGATGCATTTTCAAAAATTTTAGAGGCTCGAGAAATATTAGAGATCGTGTTGAAAAAAAAGTACACATATTTCTATTTACGAAAATATTTTTTTCGGGGAAAACGGAGAAATGACCTAGATGTAAAAATCGGGGACCTGTTTGCTATATTTTTGGACCTAACCGCTGTCCCGAAAAAGTAGAAAATGGCTCACACATGATTTGTATTTAACGGGAGGCTTTTTTCGTAAAGTAACGAGCGAGGGACCCAAACATGATCTGCAAAAGGTTTTTTTTGCCCTCACAAAAAATCGTGAATGACCTTTTCGTAACTTTACAAGGATATATCCATATTTGAAGGGACGGAGGGACCTTTTTGCAAAAATACCGGAGTGACAGGTGGATAGGGGGAGGAGGCTTGAAACCTCCGGAACTTAAGATAGGGATAATTAGAAGCGGCCAATTTCCTTTGCCCAAATTACAATCGGAAGAAGCCTAGTAGCCAGTTTCTGCCTTATTCCATCTAAATTTGGGTCAAATCCACATTCAGAAAAAAAAAAACATCCAATTGCTAAGTGGTATTTGATCTCTTTTGTTCCATAGTTAGTACTTAACTATTTATGATTTGTCTAATCTAGTAATCACTTCTTGGCAACTATTGGAGTATTTCAATTCTAGTCTTGATTATACATCAACTGACCAAGAACAGAAGATGTTGATTGGGAAATTTGCCTTATTTTGCATCATTCAGTAAACGAGGTGCTTATTGAGCCTGCAAAAGCGATAATCTTGAAAAAATTATTTGGTTTCTTTGACGGTTGTTATAGTACAAGAAGCTTGTGCAAAGGGTCCATCTTTATTTTTTTAAAACTAAGGGTACCAGATTGGCTAACATCATTGTTTGATGAGCAGTATAGTTACTAATCTTCTTGCTAGAAACGTTACCGCAGAATTATCAAGCTCTTCAGTGGGCTTATTATGGCTAGGAAATATCTCAGTCATGAGCAGACTGCCACTCTACAGTCTACATAACTTGTTCCAGGTTAGTGTCAATGCTTTTCATAATCCTACGACGAACAAAGCATGAGATTGTATAATCGTACAAGTAGTTTGGCAGGGATTACTCCTTTGTATCAGTTTATTTTAGGAGTTCCCCTGCATTGATGCATTTTTTTTTTTCTTCAAAACGCACCGAGTTCACGATCTGCATTAGTTCCTTCTTTTTTGAGAGGGTGCATCTATTTCTTTGTAGCCCATCATTTATTTTGATTTTCTAATGTAGGTTTACTTTACTGAATACTTTTCATGTTGAGCAAAACATTTTTTAGACATGTATTGTTCGCTCGCCTCCACCCCGCGACCTCGCCTCCGCCCGTGTCGCCCGCCTCCGCCCCGCGACCTCGCCTCCGCCCGTGTCGCCTCCTCTCACGAGATCCAGGCCGCCACCACCGCCGCCTGCAAGAGATCCAGAGGTAACGCCCCGCCGATAGGGTCCACTAGGGTTCCCGTCTCATATTCTTTCTTGCTGATCTCAGTGGAAGACCGCGACTGGAGGTGAAGGTGGAGCTAGGGTTGTGGGGAGAGCACACTAGGGCTTGAGATCTCATTTCTACCAGGTTTGAACCATACCGTTCCTCGTTTGATTTTGTGTTTGGGATGAATCTGTGTGTGTTTGGGATGAATCTGTGTGTGTTTAAGATAATTTGGGATTTACAGTATGGAATGAGATGTTGATCCAAATTTTTATGTGTTGATCTTAATCTGTGAATGACTCAATGTTAGTAAAATCCTGCTGCTTGAATGCTATCTACTGATATTCTGTATGAATGCTGTCATACTGCCATCTCCTTTAAGCACGTAGGTTATGATCATTCTTCTTTCTTGATACTCCATCCGTCCAAATTTATCAGGTCATAATGAGAAACATATAGCAAGTAGCTTGTTTAGAACATTACAGCTATTTATTTAGATCAGTATGCAAGTACTAGAACAACACATCAATTTATTTCAAGATCCTGATTGAAAGATAGAAGTAAAAATGCTCATTTTCAAGCATGTTAACACTTTTTTTTATTTTACCTCTTTGCTTCCTTGCTCTTGAGTATGAGACTTCTTCCTCTTTGCATATTTATTTAAGCATCTCTAAGTAAGCAAGCATGGTGGAATACTACTACCCAAACTGAATTTGATAGATCTAAATACCTATAATGTATCCAATAATTGAGCTTGTGGAATCAAATAATTAACAACAGGTTAATATGTCCTTGCAAAACTAATAATTATACTAATTTGTACCACTGTGATCCCCTACACTTCAGTTGATCTTTCTACCTAGCTGCTTGGCAACAAGATTTGTCTGAGGCTGTGAGCAAACCTTGCCTAGCTAGCTTCCTTTTGTGCCATTAAAATCCCTCTAGGGAGAAATATTCCCTAGATTTTATTTCCCTAGCATCCAAAAGGGAATCTGTTGGAGATGATGGGAAATAAAGGGGCTGTTTGGTTGCCTTCCTAGCTCAGCCAGACTGTATGAGCTCAGCTAGGCTGGTGGGAGCCAGGTTGAGTGGATGCAAGAGATGTTGTTTGGTTGTTTGTATGATATTGGACAGGCTGCGTAGAGTTGAAATTTTAATCTTTTGAAATTTATATAGCAAGTGTGATCTAGTTTTGTTCGAAAAAATATCAGGAACACATAGGTGAAATTGGTTCGGTGATCAGAGATGCTAATCAAAAGATATTAGTAAAAAAAGAAAAAAAAGAAATGGCATTATCCTTCCAACCCACTGGCATCAATGCTAATCACGTTTAATTTGCATAGCGCATGCTGCCGCTCAGTCGTTGCGGGAGGGCTATGCGGTGCACAACACGAGGAGCTCACGTCTGCATGAGCGGAAGCGCTCGATTTGGGCGTTTCTCCAGAGCCAGGCTGTGGGGGAATTTTGCATCTGCAGAGTCAGGCTCAAATCCAGATGCAAGCAACCAAACATGAGAAAAAAGTGAGATTTTGTATTCTGTGGATACAAATCTCTGTATATGCAAGCAACCAAACAGCCCAAAAGGGAATGAGAACAGCGAAGGGAATATGGTTGGAGATAGTCTAACGCCCGCCTTGCCCAGGCGGTTCGGTCCTCCACCCCCACGAAGCTTCCCTCTCCTCCACGGCCGGCGGCCGCGGCGGCAACCCGACCAACCGCCTCTCGATGTCAACAATGGATGGCCTCCTCGACAAGCCCCTAAACCCGAACAAGCTCCTCAAGGAGCAGTGAGTCCAGAGTTCCCAGACCTACCCACGATCCCGACCACTTCCCTCTGGCGCGTACGATTCTTAGTGTTCTCCTTGTTCTCCATGGCGCAGGTTCGTGAGCAACTTGACGGGTTCCTCCCTGGCGGAGATCGCGGCGCTATCCACCATCGTGCCGGTGAGTGATTAGTCTCTCCATCTGAGATTCCCAATATTTCTGTATGTGGATTTGTGATTTGATTATGTTTTGGGTGCGCAGGCCGTCGTTGTTCTTAGGAAGTGGAGCAGGGGAGGTCAGTTAATTTGAGATTCTGTGAACGTTTAACCCTTCTTGCCTTGTGTAAGCTGTAGCTGAATCCATTTATGCAACAAAGCGACAAGTGAGCTTGTATGACTGTAATGTGGAATCTCAAAGTACCAGTATCCTGTGATTCTGCACATTTAGCATTTGGATCTGATATGTGTACGTTGTGAAATTCAACCATCAAGCCCAAATTCTTCCCAAATCTTAGCATAGAATGCTATCTTCCACTTTTAAATTATGCTGGCCAATCCTATGCTATCGAGTCCATTCCACATTTAGCTTGATGGGTTTTTGAATTTTTACATCATTGGTTAATAACACAGCCTTCTTTTATTTTCCATGTATGGAGTAGATCTGACATGCTTGCTGCTTCCCTTGTTTTAGATAATACTAGGAGGGATTCAGCGAAGAGAAATGATGATGCTCTTCCTGGCCGTAAAGATTGGGTGTATTACTTTTCTGCACTGGCTATAGATTATCTCACTGTTGTACTGCCAATTCTTCTGATTTTCACAGTAAGTACCCCTTCATGTAGCACTATTAAACTACATAAACTACATAAACTTTGGCAAACTACATAAACCAGGGAACATGTAGAGAAGCAAACTTTGCAACAGAGCATAAACTTGTACCCAACTATTGTTACCTGCCAATCTTAGTATGATCTTTAACACTTTTTAACTGAAGGCAAAGTAAAATAGTTATCCTTTTGGTAATTCCGTGGTTTGTTGCAGGTCTTAGCTGAATGGGCTTATACTTGTGCAATTTCTCTTGTAACCATGATATCTGTCTATGTCATGTTCAAAAGGTATTTGGCATGAGTTGTTACACACTTTTTTTTTTTTTTGCAATTCTATTTTCTTCTTGCAACACACAACCCATGCTGATCGGGAACTAATGTAATCCTGCACTTTCAGATCTCAGTCACATCTCAAAGTTGAACTAAATCATCTGCCTTATCTCAGAGCAGACATATCATCTTACCGAGTGTCAGTGGTATGTAAAAGTTGATTGATTACAAAAGTATTATTCCTTATCAATACGAAAGATGTAGCAGTACTATTGAAATATGAAATGATTGCACGCTTTTGTAGGTTTTAGTGACATGTTTGTGCATATTGGCTGTGGACTTCAAAATCTTCCCTAGACGTTATGCCAAGGCTGAAACATATGGTACTGGCATTGTAAGTAATATCTTTCAGGCTTTTTCTTTGGTTTGTCTTTAGTTCTTCATCGTCAGTTATTGCAAATAATCATGAACTAGTTGTGCAAAAATAGGCAACAGCTGCAAATTGTGCATCCAGATAGAAGCTTATTTGGATTGCCAATGATATATGACTTCATTAGCTTGCTTAACGAACTCAGTATCGGTCATGGACTTATATTCATGTGTCGTCATCTTACATTCAGTATTCTATGCCCAATTCATTTCTCCCTGTATGTTTTGGACGCTGATTGTTAAATCTTCAACTACTTATTTTTGTCAATGCTTATTTCTGTTCTCATAGAATTACCACCAATATATTGTTTGCAATTTGCAAACCTCTCTTGCTTGCTTTTTTTCAGTTGACAATTTATTATTTATTGTTTATTAATGTCAAGTTGTCAAAGCTGTGCTGCCATGCGTGTAATTCGGATTCTATTTGCCTTTTAAAGTTCAGAAGTTGCCATGTACAGTTTTATCTGCATTTTCTTGCCTATTTAATGATATTAAGATACCTGGCTCATGGTCTAACAGATGGATCTCGGAGTAGGATCTTTTGTAGTGGCTAATGCACTGGTATCTAGACAAGCACGAAACATAAACTCAATGTAAGTCCTTAAGCATAATATGATCTCATTTGTGTTAACCAAAATCTGTTTAGGGCTTAATTAATGGGCCTTTGGATTCAACATGATGCACTACACGACATAGGACTTAACATCAAGGATTCTCATCTAGTCCCTGTGAAGTGCCATCTAATATCAAATGGGTGCTCTATGCGTCTATCTACATTGCCCTCAATTTCCAAGTGTTCTGGTTTCCTTGAGAGCGGTCCATATGAATGCTGAAGATAAAGGACAAACCTTGTGTGAGAAAGCTGATTTCGTGTCTTAGAAAAATGAACCTTAAATTTCTACGGTAAGATTTATTAGTCAAGGGTGGGTTAGACACTGTTGCTCTGTGGGAACTTTAGGTCAAAACTAATGATATAACCACATAAGTTACATTTTATAGGCAATCTAAATAACTCACTTATTTATGCCGACTGTTTCTACTTTAGGAGCCTAGAAGGTCTCGCCACAAAGTGACACAATTTCACCAGTTTAGAGTTATCCTATCAAACAATCAATATGGTGTGCCGCGTTCTTTCACATTGGGGCACTAAATACAAAGTATAGCAATGCTCCATCCAAATCTTAGCTAAAATGAAATTAATGAAATTGTCTGTTTCATAGATAAATGAAGAAAACCAATAAGACTCTAGATAAGATAAATGGATCATCTCTCCCCTTCGGCAATAAAAGCTTTGTTTTGCTACTTTCTGCACCAATAGGTTGCTCTTTCTCCAACTTTCTGACTAGTATTATTTCTTATGCAACATCCTTCTTGAAACCACACTTAGTACTGTCACCATACTGACAAATGATCTTTCATTTGTCTAATATCTAACTAAAAAGTACAATTACTTGTAAGACATCATTGTTTGAATTTTCTCAGGACGACAGCAGTAGTTTCTGATTGACAGGTCTGCCAATAAACACTATACACTAGTCTACCACATTAGTACGATGTATCTTACAATATACCTCCCTGTTCCATAGGAGCTGGAAGGCAGCGCTGAGGTCCATAAGTCCTTTAGTATTTCTTGGCTTTGCTCGCCTTATCTTCACATCAGGCGTTGATTATCAGGTATTTTTCTACTTTGAGCCAGTTACCTAAATTACTCTTTCATCATAATTTGTGATATGCATTGTCATGAACCTTTGTCATGGAATGCCATTTATCCAAAGTTCTTAACCTTTTTGTTGTCTTTGTCCGGCAATTTTTGTTATCATGTCTCCTCGTTTCCTAGATACTGAGACCATTCTACACAAAATTAGATATACTAGTTACTATGTTTGTGTGTGTTTGCTGCAAAGATTGTATTGGTAGATCTTTGCCGGCGAGTTGGTGCCGTGTCTTGCGAGTTGAAGAATGGTAGTGGGGATGGGGGGTGGGGTTGGGGGTTTAGATAACAGAAACTAGAGGGGTAGAGATTGGCAACTGGAAGAGGGGAAGTTTATTTCTTCTTGCTTGATTGTGAAAAGTTACATGGTCAACACTTATATATGACTTCCTAACTTGACCCCTAAGTATTATACTATAACTAGGACACCTCCTAATACATGAATACAATTCTGTCCTTTCCTAATCTTCCTGGACCCTTTCCTAATTCTATTCTTTCATGACGTATGTGTTGTTGCTGCTAGTTTCCTAATAGGAAGTTCACAACATACTATAGCATATTTAGTTTTGGATAATATTGGAAGCGGTGTGGTTGGGTTAAATTTGCAAGGCGGCATAAAAAAAGTTATTTAGAAAAAGTTCCATATTATAATGCTGTCTTCCTGAAGATATCTTCGATTTGTTATCTTGTAGGTTCATGTTGGAGAATATGGTGTCCATTGGAACTTCTTTTTCACCCTTGCAGCAATTTCCATCCTTACATCCATTATCAGGATTCATCCTAAATATTGTGGGTTAGTTGGCCTGCTTGTCCTTGCAGGTACTAACAGTTCCAGTTTGACAGTTTGTTTTGATGGACTTAAAAGTGTTGTAATCCTCCTTTTCAAGAGTTAATTTCTCCCCTCTTTTTTTTTTTTTGCAGGATACCAAGTATGTCTATCTTTTGGGTTGAATGAGTACCTCATTTCTAATGAAAGAAGTGCTGATATGATCAGCCAGAATAAGGAAGGCATTTATAGCATATTTGGTAAAAATATTTTTATGCGCATGGTTTTCTATCATTTCTTTGCTTAAGGCGCTGAGAAACATAGAGCCGTCCAAGATTGTTGGCAGACATATGCGGCCATATTTTAATGTGTTGCACATGCATCTGACTAATCTTGTATTTCCCTTTTATTGATTTATTTTATTTCTTAATATCTTTCATTTACTATACTCCCTCCGTTCAGAAATATAAGGCCTATAGTTTGAATGGTTTTGTTTAGAAATATAAGGTTTGCATGTAGATTTAATGATGTTTTTCCTACTACACCCCTATTTATTTTTTCTCAACCAAATGCATTTATTTATTACCGTCCACACAAAGTATTATCTCTCATCTTCTAAAACAATTAAATAGGGTACCAAGTCGTTTTCTCTCATACCTTTTTGAATTTCACTGTAACCTTAATCCTTGTGCGAAATCAAAATACGCCTTATATTTCTGAATGGAGCTCATAACTTTTTTTATTGTTTTGCTTAATTTCGATTTGCTAATTGCCTGCTATTGGATCCTTTTTATACCTGAATGTCATAGATTTGCATGCACCTCATTATTTAAATTGCTGCAACATTATGCAATCTAATTAATTCCCTTCTTTGACAGGATACTGGGGTATGTACCTGATTGGTGTTTCTCTGGGTTACTATCTGTTCTTTGACATTAGTTCAAAAGGAAAGAGTAGGAACACTCAAGTAGTAAAAGTCTGGTTTCTTGCTGCATCTTTTTGGTAGGAAACAATAATAAAATGCATGACTACTGATTTTAATGTTTCCTGATTATTGATATTTCCTCCCATGGCATGTTCATAGGATTTTGGCAACCATTCTTGACAGCTATATTGAAAGAGTTTCTCGAAGAATGGTAGGATACTAATTAACTGTGTTCTTGATTTTATTTTTTTACACTGGCATTAATTAAAAGAAGATATAAAGTCATCTTTGAAGAAATTTTGTGATAGTTATGCAATGTAACAGCAGATTTATGTTATATAGAGCAGAGTGTTGTGCTCTTAATATCTGAATGGAAAAGTTATGTTAGTTAAGGAACATGCTAATGATGTAATGGATGAGTATGACATAAAAAACAAATAGCATTTAGGTTTAGAGTAAGTAAATTTGAAGTAAGAACAAACATGAAGCATAGTTTATTTTTAGTTGTCTTCTGCATTGCTGAGACAAAAACCTTCCTGTCATGCAATGGATTCTTCCAGCACGAATAGATATATGACCAATTATTTTCCTAAAACTCATAGGACAAAGTTATAATGCGTGCAAACAACTTAGCTTTCTTGATATGTATGCTTCTTTCGAAGTCTAGGAATTCTTTTGTTTTTGGTCTTGTACTGCAAATAGGCACTACTCCAATGTCCCATGTTGCGAAATTAAGCTTACTCTTTCTGTTCCTGCTCCTTAAATTCAATCAGATGTTGATATCCATAGCTTCTGAAAATAAATACAATGAATGTTGTTACTTAATAGTGAAACAAAATAGGTACGGTTAGTACGATTAGGATAAGTAAAACCAAGAACTTAATTTTGCCCATTTACCTTTTGGAACAAAAATGATTCGACCATTTCAATTTGCAGTGCAACTTCGCTTATGTTATGCTTGTGTTTGGCCAGAATTTTCAGGTATTATTATTCTTTCATACTTTTATAAACTTCATAATATGCATTCATTGTCATATTGGAACCTCCTGATATAGTCAAATCAGCTTTTCTATACCATTTGGAGAATAATTCTTTGTATCTGTAGCAGTGATTAACAGTTGACACACTAGGGCCACATCATGAGTCATGGACACAAGAACAATATGTACTTTAACTAATAGCCTTCAAATTGTCCTATAATAGCCCCCGAAGGTTAAGGATAACATTAATGAAATTTTTTCATAATCTTATATGCTTTGCATATCTTCATATTCTTAAATTAGGATGACATGCAAGTTTTAACTTGATATAATGTGCACGACATGGTCCACCATTTTATTTTTACCCTTTATATTCATAGCTTCACCAGCTGATTTTTATTATTTGATGATTGGGAAGCAACTTTCTGATATCATCAGAACCAGGAAAATTGGCAAGGTCCACAAATTTCACAACTCATAATCTCATATTCACATACTTTTGTTATCTTCTGAGTAAGTAGACCTGTTTTCTTAAGGGCAACAACAGAGCCTTCTAATCTTTATAATCGTATTGTTACTAGGTATGGTGATGCTAAATTTTTTTGGTTCAGCTTCTGCTGTTGATGCTGACTATTATTAATCAACAGGTTATATCTATTCTCACACTAGTAGGGTCCGTTTCATATGACAAGAACTTGGTTCTTGAAGATGCATTCAATCAAAATATGCTTGGCTCATTCCTTTTGGTAAGATCATTTCTCAATATTTTTATTATTAATGCTGAAATGGAAATGTTTGATAAACAGAACCTAATTGTGAAATTCTACCATATTTGCAATTATTTAGGAAGTCAGTATGAAGGAACTGACATTTATTTCTCTTGCAGGCTAATATCCTAACTGGTCTAGTAAATCTCTCAGTTGACACACTTTCTGCCTCTTCCCTCACCGCCTTCATGATTTTATCAGTATACTCCTTTACTTTATGCATGGTTGCTGGTCTTGCTCAGTTTTGTGGTGTTAGGATGAAATTTTGGTGAATTGTAGGCTTATTTAATACTTTGTATGTATTCATTAATTTCTCTCTCTTGGACAAAAGCCAAGTTGCCAACCTAGCTAGTTTTTCTTGTCTGTCATTAACTCTGCCTATAGTCTAAAACACTTCCCTGGAGAAGTGCTCAAGTTTTCTTCTATCCCATCTGTAACCTCCTTATTTTCTTACAAATTGCAATTGGTCCATGTGTATTAATACTGCCGTTTACTTTTAATTATGAAGAAGACACATCTATCGTAGATATTGACGAATTAAGACGACATGTGAAGAGTTCATAGTTTCATTAATTTGGCAGCACAATCAGAATTTGACATGCAGTATCCATACTGCTCTAGCTGTCACCTGTCACAAACTCACAATAGAGTTAACATTGTAAATCAACAGGAAAATCGAGGGCGACTTTGACGATGTGCATCCCACTCAAAAGTGGTTTTCCCTTGTTCTCAACCATATATATCATGGGGTTTTGCTAACGAGAATCTAATTTCGTTGCTCAGTTATGTTCATGGCGAGGTTTTGTGCTGAGATCTGTTCATGGTGACCTACTATTTGCTTGATTGATCTTGCTTATCAGTATATGATGAACAAAAGTGATTGCTTATCAGTATTGTTTTGCAATTTTTATTTTCTTATGCACCTAGATATTGAGTTGCAATAGACATGCCCTTATCTGATGGACCGTATAATGTCGAAGAAATAGTACAAGGCTTTGGTGATTATTGAGATGCCCTGAAATGTTGAAGTAGAAAATGTGTTGGTCAAGGAATCATACTATCAAATTACCATTGTTATGTGGAGTTCAGTTTTTTCTGGCAATGAACAAGGAACTTTAGTGCATAGCTATTTGATACTGCTCATTGTTTGCTATAGATGAGATGTTTTAGTAATGATAAATCCAATTGCTAAGTAATGATAGTTGCAGTACATGTTGTACATTTTTGTGAATCACCGATAGTAATTTTTCAATAGTCTCTTTTCGATGTTAGTTTTGTATGTTACTAGTAGTATCAAGTAATTTCACAAAAAAAAATCTTGTCAACTTGCTCTGTTAGTATTTGCTGTTAGACGTTAGAAGTACTATATTAGTAGTTGTTCTTTAGTCAAATTGATAGTTGTTCCTTCTGATAGCATTATTCATAATTAGAAAGAAAATTTTCTTTATTCTGTTAACTGCTCGCTTGTCGTATTTGTTTCTTGCTGCGGTTGGAATAGTTCAAAGTTGTAATAGCAACATAGTTAGTGCTAGTTGCCTCTCTATGTTGACTTCTTCCCCTCAAATTTCTTTCCCTCAACCAGCACCTTCTTCCTTATTTCTCTAATCAATGAGAACTCCAGCAGATAATTTTTCTTAGCAAATAATTTTCGCTGGAGGAAGTAACTATGTACTAGGTCCGTATGCTTGTATGAACCCTACAGGATTTGCATTTCGTAGAAAAATACTTTTTGTGTCAGAAGTTATTCTACAGACAATAAGATTCTGCTCAACTTTTGTTGTGCAAAGAGCTGTACATGTATGCATTGCTTGTCATTTCTAGCTACTTCAAGATCGTCCATCTGTCAATCTAGGAATGATACACATGATTGATAAGACCATCCATTTGCTAAAACTGAACAACTCCATCCAGAATTTAGTCCAATTACTTGCAACATTGCATCAGTAATAAACAGTGGTTTCAAACTGCACATCTGTTTTGACACAAGCCACTTGCTAGCTGCTACAAGATGTATTATTCATCAGGCACAATGAATTCTTTTTAAGTAGTTCTATACATAAGTTAACTCCTGTTAAAATTCGGAATCTAGACCTCTACAAAGCTTGCACTATTTTCATGCTAACTAAGTAATCCATTTCTCTAGTCAATGATCTTTTTTTCTTCAGGGCAACTCGCTTGGTTCCTAAGATTGTTTACCAGGTATCCCTAATGTTCCCAAACTTCGAATCAGTTCGATATTTTTCAGATAAAGCTTCAGGGCACCATCATCTGCAACTTACGCATTTGAGTAGATGCATGTTGGATCCAGATCAGTTTGCCCTCCAAGCTTCCCAATAACCTAATGTTAAGAGACTGAGTAGCAAAATTAGTTGCGAACTTTTCTAAAAAAACAATCGTACGTGAATCAATGAAAATGTGAAATCTGGAGTCGCTCTGTTGCTATGCCATGCATGAGGAGGAAAAGGGGACACAATATAATGACCGATTTACTTAAATATATTCAGTCTGTTGCTATGTACTCAACAGTTCTAGCTTGATTTACTCATAGACATTCCATATGAATCATGTTGAAACAGAAATGGATGTATAGTTGATTGATGCTATAAATGCGAGTAGTGGTAGCTAAACTTTTTTTGATTTTACACATGTATAATTTTTTCTAATTTTTCTATATATTTTTGTACTTTCTTGAATGTTAGGGATTTTTATCCCTATGGCTTCCAAATGCTGGGTGGGAATATTTCCCTTGAGGGGAAATTATCCCTAGGGGTTGAAGAGGATTTCATGTGCCATTAAAATCCCTCTAGGGAGAAGTATTCCCTAGATTTTATTTCCCTAGCATCCAAACATGCCCTAAGTTATCCTGTGGTCCACGCTTCATAGTTTTAGGAGTGTCAGATGCTTCTCTTACACAAAAGTGCGCTGCATCCATACTTAGGGCCTGTTTATTTTTGTTCTGAATTCTCTAAAAATTGATTTTGGATTGTGGTCGTGGAGAAGTTGTTTCTCCAAAAACTAGAATCCACATATGAAGTGGATTGTGGATTATAGTTTATATGGGTGGGTTGGATTATGAGAATCGATGCCTAGAATCGAGTTGTTTGTTTTTGCTTCAGCTTTTGAGGCTATGATCCAAAAACAAAAACAAACATGCCCTTAATCAGCGAGAGATTTCTGCTTGTGGCAGTACTGTAGTCGCCGCCTTGCATGAGGCCATACAACTCCTGCTCGAGAAGGATGGCGCGGGTGTCGGCGTTGTTGCGATATATACCCTCAATGGATGTCGAGCCAGTGTACGTGGAGGCGATGGAGTCCATCACCGTGACAAAAAGGTCGGTGGAGATGGAGCCGTAGAGCTAGGAGCGGACAAGGGTATCGAGCCGCCTCCACTGAGGGTCGAGGGTAGAGGTGGCCGGCGCCGCAATGTGGTTGCCGAGGGCATATTTGTAGAGGACAACTTCGAATAAACCGCGCCATTGCGTGTAGTTGCCGGCTTGGAGATTGAGGGTGAGAGGGACGAGCGTCTTGACGAGCCGTACGTTTTGGCAGCGGTGTCCTCCTTGGCAGCCGCGGCGGCGGCGGCAGGATCGGCCGGGCCGGTCATTGGAAGGGAAGGGAAGGGAAGGGACGGGTGGGAGGTCTCAGAGAAAGAGCAAATCTGATACCATGGAAGTGGAAGGAACTCACACACCACGTTTATTGATCCCTAGACGGGGATTATATAGATTACAAGGAGATGGCTTGCCGAAAACAACCAAGGAAAGCATTCGTACAAATTTAATATGCTAAACTAATTTGGTTGTGATCACCTTGGGCCGGCATGGCGTGCGTATCCTGGACGCGTACAAGACGCATCGGGCGGACTGTGTGCAGTCTAAGCTCCAACCATATTCCCTTCATTTCATTCCCCTTCCCGTTCTATTTCCTCATTCCTATTCCCTTTATTTCCCCTCATCTCCAACAGATTCTTTTTAAAGAGAATTGTATAGGGAAAGGAAAGAGAGTCTCTTGTTAGAGGGAATGTGAGAGAGAATCTTTTCACGAAGGGAATGCTAAGGAGAATCCGTTGGAGCGCTGAAGGGAATGGGAATCTCTTCGCGGAGGGAAAGAGAGAAGGAAAGGGATATGATTGGAGATGGTCTAACAGTTGAAAGGGGAGAACCAGTGCCGGCTTCGTACTAAAACTGAAAACACATATTATTGCTTCCCTCCAGGCTAACTCTGTTATATCACGATGCCGGTCTGCAGAAGACAGGTCTACGGGGGGAGTTCGAAGGCGCAGTTGTCAGAGCAAGAGGCTGGAAAGGCGGCAAGAAGCACAGACGACGTGCGTGCGTTGCTCACTTGCTCTTTTGGCACGACGCTGAGTCGGTGTGCACTGTGCAGGCTCGTGCGCGGTTCAAATGGAGAAGCATAAACTTCTGTGCGAGATTGATTTGTTCTTCCAGGAGTCGAGCCGGCGAGAACAGCATCAAGTGCCGACCAACATCAACATGTACAGCTCTTTTCCCTCTCTCACCATAGTCTATAGATTGATTTGTACAGAGATGCTCATGTTCCTCTAGGTCGATTGTATTCAAAAGGGACAAGAGTCCTTCCTCCCCTGAATCCTGAGAAGCATTTGACGACGGGTGATTTACCTTCACTTGTTCCTTCCCGCGCATTCACGTTGTTGTCGGCATTGCTTCCGGCTCAACTCGTCCTGCGGTCGAAGCCAACCGGCCTCCAATCGCCTGCTCACTGCACGCATTCAAACGCCCAGTATCCGCCAGGTTCACGGTCTGGAGATGTCGTAAGCAGACTCGGAACCATTGATACCCACGTAAAAACATTTCGGTAGACTCGAATCATTGATACCCACCTCAAGACATTTCAGAACCAGTTAGCCTGGATTCGAGTGGCATTTTACCACAAATGATAACTCATCCCCATAATTTGGGTAAATGAAAATTTTATAATCAGTTTTAAATATAGAGATATTATTAGGCACATAATTCTCCGTTAAGGCAATATCGTGATTAATCGCACTGGTCATTCCGAGGACCTATTTGAAGAGAAATTTTACGATGTATTAGATGAGGCCAACATAGGTTTTTTTCTGTGCTAACCTCCCAATCATACTTCTAATAATGACCCCTTAGAGCATCTCCAACAAGGCTCTCCAAATTTCACTCTCCAAAAGTCATATTTGGAGAGCTCTCTAAAAATTTAACTCCCTATATCTCCTTCCTCTCCAACAGCACTCTCTATAATACACTCTCTATTTTATCTCCCCTATATTTTAATCATATTCCATAACCGCCATAACAGCCCGAGGTATAAGAAGCCTTTCACTGTGGATGTTTCCCTCTTTGTGGTGTCGCGGCGACCTTGAACCAGCCCGAGCTGACCTCTTTGATTTTGATGGGCTTAAACTTTCTTCCCTTTGCCGCTTGGGTGACCGTGAATCAGCTCTGGAAGGCTTCTTATACCTCGGACTTATACTTCTGCTCCTGTTTCTTCTTGAACCGGATGAATAATGATCACGAGATCTGTCGCTCTCCCTTCTCCCAGACCTGCTATACTTGTCCCTATCACCCCTATGTGATCGATCACTACCGTACTTTGAGCGGTAAGATCTTGATGGTGATCTTGATCGGTGCTCTCGGGAGTGTCTAACTGGGGGAGAGTATGATCGGGACCGCCTGCTCCGATGGTACTTGATAGGTGATCTCGACCGAGATTTGGATTTACGAGAAGGTGATGGCGATCTGTAAAGCAAATAAACTGATCAGGGTTCATCTTGAAATATGCAGGACGTAAAAGGAGCTCTTTCTTCCCTTTTTTTTCAAAGAGGGAAACATCCACAGTGAAAGAATGTAACAGGAGAAAATTCCATGCTGCTTATGCAGTTAAACAAAAAGAAGTGATGTTGCTGAAGTTCCTATGCTTAGATATCTCTATATTTAAGAATATGCCAGACAACAAGGCCTTACATAAATGAATCGAGGCAAAAAAGCCACACATACGTAAACAGAAATGGCAAAATATAGCACAGGTTTGTAATTGCAGATGCCCAACTCTTTCATACCTCCAATATCCAAAAGAACATAGCAACATTCTCTGCACAAAAATGAATCGATTTTCTAACCTCATCTCCGAAAGAAGAAACAGATCATAATCATGAGGATGGAATCTTTCTGTCACCAAAATACTAAGAGCAAAATGACCAGAATTTGTTCCAATATCAGAAAGATGCAATTTTCCAACTCACATAAATACTAAAGGGCATAGTTTTCACATAAATACTAAAGAATCGCCAAACTCTGTTCAGAACGGAATACAAGCACCAATAACAGTCCTATTCAGCTGCTCTCGATAATCTTGATAAAATGATATGTATGGGACTATCGATAACCTTTAATATAGTGTGTGGTGCACTGCGCTTCAACAAACAGGAGGAATTTGGGTGAAATTTCTGGGGTTCCAAAGAGATGTTGTACTGGTAAAGAAAACAACGACACAAAAAATCTATGGCAGCGTAACCAGTACATAAACTACAAAACCAACTAGACAAGCATGCTGTAGCTTATTAGATTATCAATCCAACATACTTGGGAAGAATACAGACAGCATCAGCTATAGTTCTTGTTCCTAGTTCAACACAACAGCATCTAGGCACATCAAGTGACAATTCCTTAAAATTGGGGAGGAATTACCTGAAGCCTCCCCTGCGGTCTTGGAATCAGCCTGCATCTGCGCGGCGTGTGCCTGCAGTGCCTGGGCGGCCATGATGGCCTGAGCAGCTGCCATGGCCGCCGCGGAGGGTGCCATTGGCGCGTGGCTTAGGGCACCCACTGACGTAGTGGCAGCCATCACGGACATGAGCAGCTGCTGCGGCGGGTGGGTGAACTTACAGTCCGTGGCCTTTGTGCACCTCCGGTTGATGTGGTCCCGGCGGCGGAGGACTTGGAGGGTTCGACGGGGCCGGGAAGGGCAGGGTGGCGGTCGTCGTCGGAGTCGGATTCGGCGTCGCGGGTGGCCTCGGGTGGCGAGGAGGGCTTGCGGTCGTGGTCTAGGTCTTGGGCGGCGGATGCGGAGAGGGCCTTGAAGGTGGCGTCGAAGGCGGCCTTGGCGGCGGCGGCGGTGTCGGCCTCGGATTTGAGCTTGGCCTCCTCGGCCTGGCGCACCCAGATGGGCTTGGGCGCCGCCATGAGGGGAGGGTAGGGTAGGGTAGGGTTTGGTTTGACGGACGGACGGGGAGAGCGACAGAGTCGAGTGGGGACGGCGCTCCGTGCTCGCAACGGAGGATGAGAGAGCGAGAGAGTGGAGGGGAGACGACGATCCGCTCGGTCGCGCGAACGAAGATTTCAGTTGCGCCTTGCCAGATAGCGAGCGGAGAGAGAATCGCCAAATGTAGCGAGTCTCTCTCCGCTCGCTCGATTTTCAGAACGGGATGCTGATTCTTTTGGAGAGGAGTTTTTCCAGCAAATCGCTATTTTTTACAGAAAGAGAGCAGGATACCAAGGCTGTTGGAGATGCTCTTAGCTCACTCCATCTCTATTTTAATTTGAAAGATGAGTAACTGTGAGCCCTACGTATCATTGACCGAAACTTGCCCAGTGTTACATTCTACGTGGCAAAATTGCTCACCCATCGTGTCATACTGGTAATACCATTATACGAAAAGTGTTATTTAAATCAAATTACAAAATTCGAGCAAAATTTGTCACTTTTTTTTCAATTCCCCTGTGCTCAAACCCCCAAGACAGAGAACCCAAATGGCGTCCTAATCAACACATATTCACAACGGAAGATCGGAAAAGGAAAGAAAAAAAGTAAAGGAATATCGTTTTTTTTAAAGGAGGTAAAGGAATATCGTCAAGCACTAATCTGAGCCTCTGAGGGCTCCTCCGTTATGCTCTCCAACCGCGGCCGCCACACGCCGGCCCGGGCGTCGCTGCGCCGCCGCCGGTGGCTTGGCTCCCTCTTCTCCAACAGCCGCTCCCTCAGGTAGTTGTCCTGCTCCGCCGTGCTCGACGCGGCCACCGCGGCGCTGGCTTTGCGGTGGCCGTGGCCGTGGCGCTTCTTCTCGGGGCCGCACGCGCGGTTCTTGCGCCTCTTCATCTCGACGGCCGGCGCGGAGCACGCCGAGGGGATGAGGAAGTAGATGAGACCGCGCTTCAGCTCCGAATCGGGCGACACGATGACCATCTTCCTGTCCCCGCCGGTGGACCACGCGGCTGTGAGCGCGTGGTTGGGGTGCGCGGCGAGGACGTCGGCCGCGGTGAGCGGGCAGGTGAACTCGTCGACGTGGCCGCTGAGGTGCACGACCCGGACGACGTCCAGGGCGCCGCAGGGGAGCATGCAGGCCAGGCAACAACGCAGGCTGTTCCCCATGCCTTCTTGCCGCCGGCGGCGGCGGCGGCAACTGTGCTTCGTACGTGCGTACTAGCGGATCAATGGGAGTAGGAGACGGTCGTTTTGCTGCGGCGTCTGGGCTCGTCTTGCTTGGCTTTGTTGTGTGTATATATAGAGCTATTTTAGGAGGGTGTCCTATCTATTTTTATGTTTTTCGTGACGATTATGTCAGATTATTTCGACATATAAAATCGATTGATAAATTAATTAAATTTAATTTTTTTTTAAAAAAAGAAAAATTTATACGATATAAAACCGACCGATTTTATGTTAAAAATCTTGCGGTAGTGTGTTCAAGCTTCATGATATAATTAAAACCGATTGGTTTTTGGTAAAAATAGGATCGGTTTTTGATTTTATTTCAAAAATTTTGAATTTTTAACCCTTCGGTTTTCTAATGATTTTTAAACAATTTCTACTCGATATTTTTTATTTTTCAATTTTGATTTTTTAACAATTTTTTCGATTTCGATTTGATTAACCTTATCGTGCATGGTGTATTGAAGTGACTAACGCAATAGGAGTCTAAAAAAAGAGAGTAATGCAACGGGAGTCTAAGGGCCCGTTCGGTAGGGCTCCAGCTCCAAATCTTTTCTGATTCTGCTCTAACTTCTTCTAATTCTAATCCCTTGAAGAATCAGGAGCAAGAAATTAAAAACCACAATTATATATACAAACTACTACAAATATCTAAACTGATTCTCTGCGAGAGCTACCTATTGGCTGATTCTTGCCCCTAGTGAAAAAACGAGAATCACTTCAAGATGATTCTGCTTCTTGTATGGGGGAGCTGAAGGCGTTCGGTAGAGCTTCGGCTCCTCTAGACGAGAATCTGAGAGCTAGAACTCTACCGAACGGAGCCTAAAAAAGATAGAGTAATGCAATGGGTTCATGCATATTGAGTACTGACCCCTATTTAGACCTGGAGATTATGTTTTGCGAGGCTGTTTTCAATAGACAAGCCTATAGAAACGCTAAGGATCTGGTAATTGAAACGACAACGTGCAAACTATATGTGAGAATCCAAGGGATAACAATTTGATCTATATTTCGAGATAAAACAATTGACTTGCCAATGGCAAAATCATTCGGATTTTCAAGGACATGAATATTATTTCGCACACTTCAAATTTAACCTAGCTAATTTAGTACACAAAGCTATGTCTTGTGACAGTTTATTTTTTGTAATCGTATTAATGAGTAGTGTGAATAAGCAAAGCGTGATTGAAATTTGTTGGTTTTTGTAAATTATGTTGTAGTACTTTACTCATGTTGAAAAATTTTGGTAACATGATACTAGGTTTTTTAGCTCTATCGACAACATGTAGGTTAATAAAGCATACTATATAAATTATACTTCGTTGGAATTATAGCTACAAGATTACTAATCTTAAATATTATAAGCTACAATTTGTGGTATTATTTTTGCTACTTGTCTAATATATGTGTAAATGCCATGGTTCTGTAACCAGTGTTTTGCTTCTGGTTCATTTTAACTATTTTTGTGAGGGATTTTCCTATCAACCTGCCCTTCTTTTGTCTCAATATAAACCACCGACCAGATAGATTTAAATCAATGGAAAAGTTTGAACTAAATATGCAAATATGCATAAAAGGAGAGAGTTCTTCTCTGTGTAGAACTGCACAATCAAAATGCCAAATCAAGGAACAAAGATCCGGTTTCGCTTCAAAGGTTCTATCCGTGCGATTTGCTTGTGAGTGTACGTAGCATTATTGTTGTATCGAAATCAAGCCCATTGGTCCTCAAACCATAGGAGTATATAGCACAAGCAACACAAAAAGGGCACCATTCATCATGTTCCGTTGGACTTGCAGATTGCGGATACTATTTCGTCTGCCTCTCTGGTTGTCTGTTTTTCTGCTCTTATCTATCACTGGTTGTTACCGGTGATTCAAAAACAAAGATGGAGGAGTGTTACCACTTCCGGTAACAAATAGTTATTGTTTTGAATATCGATATGATTTTTAAAATATAGTTTTGGTCACTAATTTTTATTATACTATATTTATAAAACCTAATAAAATCTAAACGTATGATTTTTATGTATCCAATTTAAATATTTAAAAAGATATTAACAGTTAAAGTTTTAAAGTTTTGATACATCTATGTCCAAAAGATATTTAACATGTCCAAAACGATAACTATTTGTGAGTAGTGAGTTATGGATCCAAATTCCGGCGAGATTTCCGAAATCTCAGCCGAAATCTCAGAAATCCTGGTTGAGAAATGATAAGATTTGAAATTTAGTTTTTGAATTTCGTCCAGATTTTGTTGGGTCAATAATGAAATTTAAAACCTTGGTGAGAGTAGATTGTTGGGTCAATAATGGGAATTTATGGGAAATTTGCCACGTCCATTACTGGAATGATGAGGAATAAATCTTGAGCTCATTATATGCTACAATTCACATGGAGAACATTCACAACAACTTACCGGCAGGAGAACGGTGTCGCATGAATTCCTTGACATGCCATCTTTTTGACGGCTCGTTGGAAAATTGGACTGGAATTTGTGCCAAGTTGTTCTAAATGTGAAAAATGTCAAGCAAAAGGTAGCAGAAAAATCCAAATTGTAAGTAACTTGAAGAAACGCACGTTTTTTTTTTTTTCAAGGACTGGAATTTGGAAATGACTTCCTACGTGAAATTGAGCTCGAGTAACCAAGCCATTAACCAGTGCCATTCCCAAGACCAGACTCGAAGGCAGGCAGGACCCTGGATCGGAACCCGTCAAGAAAGTTGAGCCAGGAAGCTGCCTGCCTGCAGGGTGACACAGAAAAGGCTGCCACCTGCCAGGCAGGTGCCGAGTGCCAACTTGGGCACACCCGCAGCCGCCCGCAGCCCACCGGTATCCCTCAAAAACCGACGCGAAAAGCGCCCAACGGCTGCGGCAAATGGAACCGAGCGCGCTTTCCTACGCCTCGGCGCGATTGCCGCCGGCAAGTGCCGCACCTATCAGTATCGGCCGCAAGCGGCACGGCATGATCCAAGCGAGAGACATAGTACAGATTTTCCACGTCGCACGGGTAAAATCTGGCGCTGGTGGAGGCGTACCGACCATTCGGGGGCGAGGCGGCGGGCAGATCTGTTGGGACCTGGGGCGAGGCGGCGCTTTTGGGTGCCGCCGCTTCGGACGTCGGGTGGAAAAGCTGGCAAAATTCAATGAACTTTCTCTTGTCCAGACTCTGGTTTCTCTCATTTCAAAAAGTTGTGTTTGCTTAGTCTAAACTGGTTTAATGCACTATACCAAAATTAGAAAACATACCCAGAGAACTAGAGAGATGCAGAAAGTCTCGAATTTGGTATTGATACGATTTTTCTCGAAATCTCTCGTATAGATTTATCAAGAGCATGACTACAAATAAGCAAGAGTTAATAAGATTAAATATTGAGTTATGTCATGATCAACTCATGATCAAAATAATTTGCAAATCAAAGTCACAGGATTGAAATTCAAATTCGTAAATACCAACATATTTGTAAAACACATTTGCAAATAACAAATCCATGCAATTGAAAACACAAAGAACAAGCTAAACTAAAACATAGCCATGTGATGATTAACACATGATCTCTAGCAATTTGTAAAACACATTTGCAAATTCTAGTCACATGCTAAGAAGATCACTTGCATGAATTTCAACATTTTACACTACATATTTTGCAAAACAACATCAAGCATGAGTTTTTCCCATTTTTAAAATACATTTGCAAATCAAACCTCCATGCAAAAAGCACATCAATAATATTGCAAGCATGAGTTACAACTATTTGCAAAACACATTTTCAAATATTTGCTTCATGCATTAGTTGCAAGCAGGTTTGAGTTATCACCACATGATAAGACTCAAGCTAATGACTTAACCCTTCTTAATAGTACGGCAAATTAACTAGCAACCCGGTCTTCCAACCAAACACCGTGACCGATAAAAAACTAAGAACACGTTATTAGCCCTAGCTAGTTATACATTTGCCTCATGCTAATCCACTTGGAGTTTTTATGATTTTCAATCATCTTCTCTCCAAGTTGGGTCCTCGTCTTGTTCATCAATACATGACGAACTCTCATCTTTTATCTATTCGGAACTCTCCTTGATGCCCATCAACACATGATGGCATCCTTCCCGAATCTTGATTTGATGGCTATCAACACATGATACCATCTAAGTCTTCATTATTGTTGGACATAACCTATATAATCCACAACTCATAAAAATAGTTAGTCCAACAAACATGGTTATTCCAATCATCAATGTACTCCATTAACACATAATAGATGCCCCAAGATCTTTTGATCTATCCCTTTGATGATTGACTACAACCCAAATTAATTTGAATGAAAAGATTGTTGTCTTGAGTATACTAGTGCAACTAATGCTGCATATACTCAAGAACTTTTGATTGTCCTTTAATCAGCAAAGAACACCATCAACACATGATTGGTTCGTTGATTGATTGAACGAAAACCAAGCTTAATTTAAAGTTCATTTAAATTGATATGAGTGTATAGTAAGTACACAAGTTTATATACTCATTTTGATTGTTTCCAAGTAATAATCCAAATTATATGGAGTGGGGGGAAAGGGATTAATACTCTTGTGACCATTAAGTATAGAGTAAACTCATTTGAAATATGTGCATACATATATTTGAGTTATAACCCATATGCACATATTCGAATTTGAGAATGTTTTAGAGTTTAACCTATATTTAATTTATCATGTGTATATTACAACTAGGCAAGTTTTATACACTCAATGATTTATTTCAAAGTAAATATCCTTAATTATTTTGGTCAGGATGAAAGGAATCAATACTATTGAAACTCAAGATAAAGCATGAACTCCCATTAAATGTGTGCATGCATGTATATAAGGAATTTGAGATAAAATACACATCTTAAGTTTGAAACTATAGTGGAGTTCACCTTTTAACTTGAATCTAAAGAATGCATCTAAAAATAATAAAGTTGTGTTGGATGCATGCCTTTGAGATTTTCATTTTTCAACGAGATGAGACTAATAAAAAAACATACTAAATAAAAGAGTTAGTCTCAAATATGGATTTATCATTAATAACATGCATTTTAAATCTAAAGCATGCAATAAAAATATAATAATATGAATTCGAATGCATACATTTGATATTCCATCCTTTCATCCAAATGTAACTAATAAGAATTAAGCTCAACAAAAGATTTGTCATTAATTAACAATAGAGACCGATCAATATTATGATTGTCAAAAGGGTTAGTCTCAATGTTAGATTTGTTGTTATCACATAAACCAAATTAATGGAGTTTGAACTTTCAATCTCACCATTTTTAGTGATTGATGACAAATTGATACTAAGTGGTATCAGAGCTTGGTCTCTCTTGGAGTAGGCTTAACCGCCTAGAGAGAAAGGATGGCGCTATGGGTTTAGTGCACCTCGATGAGACACCTATTTTTGATGGCACCAATTTTGCTCATTGGAAAAATCACATATCATGTTATTATAAAATCATGAGCTCAAAAATTTGGTGAATCATAGGTGTCAGCTTTTCTTCTCAATTGGATTATATTGCTCAAACTCATGGAGAGGAGAAATGCCGACATCTCGATGCTCAAGCAACTAATGCTTTATTTAGTGCTTTGAGTGTAGAGGTGTTTAAACAAATTTGCAATCTCAAGAGCGCCCATGAGATGTGAACTAAACTTCATGAAAAAATATGAATCATCTGCATCAACCAATGAAGATTGCATTGAGGAATGGGTATCAGGAGATGAAACTTCAACTTCTACCTCAAATGATGAAAAACTGATAATACCATCACATCAACTCATTGCTTCATGGCAAAAGGTAACAATGAGGTAAACGATAACGATGAACCCCCCTGAAACGAACACAGTAGGACAACGACCACAGATAAAATCAGACACACATACTCGTAAGACAGATAACAGGGGCTCGATCTAGAGAGCGCCTCTTGTACTAAGACATAGTGAATTTCTTCGCCTCCGGATAAGACTGGAGTAGAGCTATTACCCGATCCTGGGGGTTTGAACCAGTATAACTCTCGTTGTCACCCTCTTTCTCCTTTTCTTCGACCATCCTCTTTGAGCGAAGACAATACCGGGTTCCGCATTCACATCAACCTCCCAACATTTCTACGCTCAGACGATCCGGATCGTCGACATCTTTGGACTATTGTAGGTGCGAAAGCTTCTTTTATGCATATTTCACACTTAAAATGTTCGAACTATTTATATTGTAATTTATACTTGTATTATCATGTTTCTAATTATTTTATTTTATACTCGTATACCAAATTTCTCGATAACATTTGTAGTTATTTACCGAATTGTTTATTGCATTTTACCGAATGGTATATTATAGTATTAACTCGGCATACCCTAACTTAAAATCCTAGCTACGCCACTTCTCCCAGACAATTTCCAAAAATAAAGACTGCTTGCAACGCCACAGATCATGGCATTTTAACCATTGCAAGATTGGCCACGATAAGGGCCAACGTGGCTGATATTCCAACGAGACAGACCACAGGTGTTAGCGTTTTAATTTCGGGAATAAGTTTGCAAGCCTGGTGTTGTGGAATGTGGACTTCATTTGCAGCACAACAGATCATGGCATTGCAAGCAGGCGCTTTTAAATTTTTTTAAAATAAGTTTCAGGCAGGCTTATTTTTAAAAATAAATTAAGAAAATATTTCCTTAACAGTTTGCAACATAGATTAATCTTAGCAGGTATGATATACTAGGTCGAGCCGCGTATGATGCCGCGTCGTGTGAAATTTAGTCCGAGGTTCTTGCTACAAAAAACGCAATTTCAGTTTTCTCGACGGTGTTTTTTTAAAAATTGGTTGGCTATGAGCTATTAACGTTTTTTTTTTTTTTGCAAAACCACAGGAAAAGATCTATCCGCGATCGATAAAAACTGGCACAGGACCTGTTCACGAATATACGGAACCACGAGTTATTTTTTTCCCCCAAAATAACGAGTGGAAAGACCTAAACATAATTTTAGAATTTGGTAAAAAGACTTAACCGTAATTTTAGAATTTATGGAGAGCCTTTTCACACAAAAAAAAGTGCCACGTGGGCACCCTAACTGCTATGGAAAGCTAGGCGGCATATGATATAGATAGATTTACGGAGGGCCTTTTCACAAAAAAAGTGCCATGTGGGCACCCTGACTGCTTTGGAAAGCTAGGCGGCATATGATATAGATAGATTCAGTAAGTAAAACTGGGCATACTGTAACATATCATGCATGGTCAATGGTTCAACAAACAAAACATAGCAGCTTTGATACACAGGAATTCAATATTCTTAACAACAATACGTTAATAACCACTATCTCATAATCCCATTGTCCCCGCCCGCCACTCCAACCCAAAAATTACAGATAAATTTGAGGATGGTATAGCAGAAATTTGTTGCCCTAGGAGGCTTATGGTGTGTTTAGTTGCCTGCATCAGTATAGTCTGTCTTGTATGAGTCATTCAGGCTAGCTTTAGCTTGGTCGAGTGGATGCAAGCTGAATTGTTTGGTTACTTTTTATGCTGAGTTTAGTTGTGTTGAGAAGATATTTGGTTGGGTTGCATTAAAATTGGATGAGATGTTAACCGATCTTAGGTTAATTAATGGTAGGAAATATGTACATCTCTACTATATAAAGTGAGAGTTTCTTCCCACGTCACATTAATTGCCCTGCTTAATTGCCTTACGTAAGAAACGAAGCGTTGCTTTAATTAACCAGCTTTTGCAAAAAACGAAGCGTTAAAGATAGATGTTTGATCTTTAATTAGCCAGCTTTTGCAAGAAACGAAGCGTTAAAGATAGATGTTTGATCTTATGAAATAATATTTTTTTTATTTTTTTAATCTTTATTTTTCGTTATCAATTTTGTTTTTCGTAGCAACGCACGGGCATATAACTAGTCTGGTTAATATGAATCATTCTATCATCGTAGATTTAGAACTCATTTAAACCAAAGGCGTATTCGGTTTTATCCATGCTCTTTTCTGATTGTTTTTAATGACAGTAATTCATGAAGAACACATCATCTGGTAGTAACAAATTAAAGGGAAAAAAAAAGGCAATTTCATTAAGTCCCAACCACTATGAACTGTGAAGTGAATAGAAACAACCATTAGCCACTCTTTTCTGAACACAACAGCGAAGCCAAGTTTAGCCTACAATATAATAACCTCGTGAGGGTAGACTCGCGCGAGTGAGAGCTGGAGGCGGTGCAGGACTGCAGGACGAGCCACGCAGCATTGCATCGCACGCAACTACATCGGAGAGAAGGCCGAACTCGGCGTTTCCGGTGGGCCTGAACGAGGGATGCAATTTGCATCCACTGAGCCGAGGCTGATTAAGTACACAGGCAACCAAACATGTGGATGAAAGATATATGTTATATCACTCATGCAGCAACATGCAGACAACCACACACACACCCTTGGTGTATCTAGACCAGAAGAACTCGTCTTGAATTGCTATGGACGATCACAAAACAAACGAGGCTGATGATTCCGCATCTCTTGAGCCCTCGAAGCACGAGATGCGCCCACGAACCAAAGGGGAAACCCAGGAAAGCCCAATACCAAACAGCGATCACAAAATATGATGAAGCCAACTTCATATTGGTGCACACCATAACAATATTATTTCCCACGTCAGCTATTAACATAAGCTTGCAGCAACACTAGATGATCACAGATCTATTGACTTTACTCCACTACTCCAGCACTGCGTACCCATCGATCTCCAACAAGAGAAGAGTTAACATCTGACAACACATATTCACCATGATTCCAAAGCATTTATAGATAAATTTCTACAAGCATATCAAGTGTTGCAGGTAAACAACTGAAGCATCATAAAATTTTTACTTTGTTTCATTATTTCCAAGAACATATCATCTATATTGATAATTCAACATCATACATTCCTACTAAAGTTCTTCAACACTAAATCTCGTTACAGCGTAAAATGCATAAGATGACTACAGATCTTTGAAAAAGTCGTCGCCTCAATCAAAACACACTAAACAAACAGATCTGTACTGTGTCAACAGAGCGAGGAACTGCAGAAGAAATAGGATACAGCTGCAACAATAACAGATCCAGACCAATTCCATCTTAACACCAGGTTCCCGAGCTCAAGAAGCCTACCGGATCTCGTCGTTCGCCGCCTCAAACCCTAGATCCGGGGGCCCCGAGGAAGGATAGCAGCCCCTGGGCGGCGCTGTTGCCGCTGGCGGCGTCCGCATCGTCGAGGAAGAGATCCTCGGGCATGCGGAATGCGCCGTGCGTGGCGACGATGGCGCCGCCGACGAGCAGACCGGAGATGATGAGCGACGCGACGGACGTGAAGAAGAAGGCGACGAACGACGCGACGACGAGCCCCAGTAGCGTCTCGCGGTCGGAGAAGGTGCGGCCGAAGAGCGCCACGGGCTGGTCGGAGGAGCGGAAGAGGTAAAGGAAGCACCACGCGGCAAGGAGGCCCAGGAGGATGAGGAGAGAGAAAGGGTGGGCCAGGAGCGACGCCGCGAGCGCCAAGGCCACCACGGCGGCGTAGTTCACGCGGAAGTAGGCGAGGTTGCGGCGCAGGCGGGACGTGGCGTCGGAGAGGGAGTCCGGCCGCGAGAACGCCGAGCGGTCGAGCAGCTCCGTCCACGGTCGCCGGTCGGACAGCGAGCGCCGCGCCGACTCGGAGAGTCGGCTCAGGAAGAGCCGGAACGCCGGCGTGGCGATCGGCGCGTCGGAACCACCACTGCCGCCGCCGTTGGCCGGGGACGAACCCGCGGCCGCGGGGTTGGTGACCGGGAGGAGGGGAGGCGGTGTCGGTGTGGAGGCCATTGCGACGGTTTGTGAAGAGAAGATTGTGCAAGGGGTGGAGGGGAATCGGGGAAAACTTCTTCTTGTTGCGGTGGTTGCCTGCCTGCTTCCAGCTATACGATTGCTTGGTTTGCTCTGCTGCCTCGATGCAGTGGGTGAAAGGTGTAAGGACGGGTCTACATGTCAGTGGCAAATGGTTTCTTATTTGATACTACTCCTCAAGGCTTATTTTCTAAATAATTTTATTTATAAATATAAGACTTATATGTAGCTTCAATAAGATTATCTATTCTATACCCTTATTTATTCTCTCTCAACCACATGCATTTATTCATTAACACCCACACAAAATATGTCTTTCATCTTTCAAGACAATTAAGTAGGAGCATCTAAGTCATTTTCTTTCGTATCTTTCTCAATTTTAACACAACATAAATCCTTATGTAAAATCAAAATACACCTTATAAAAATAAACGTTGGGAGTATTTCATGGCCTTGATCGACTGAAGAGAGAGTTGAGACCCTATCACCGTTCCCCTTGCTAGTGGACCATGTATGGGAGCTTGCCTGTATGTAGGCCCTTGCATTTTTTTCTTCTATTATTTTTGGTTTTTTCTAATAAAATTATAAATCTATCGTTCTTCTTAACCGTGTAAGCAATGTAGACAATACGTACCACCTACTATTAGGGTTAGAAATAAAGCTTGAGGCTCGCAAGCAATTTCAGCTTGAGCTCATGGTGTGCACATACTGAGCCAAGCCTCATTTTGAGCTCACTAAGATAGCGAGCTGAGCCTGAGCTGCCTGCAAGGCAGGTAACATAGCTAACCAGCCCAGACCCAACCCAAACTAGGAATAAAACTGAAGTGCACTGTAACATCCTGAAAAATTTGCTTTTAAAATAAAAGTTAAATAAAAAATTTTAAAATTTTATTTTGTTGGCTTTTGTGAATTTCCATATAATAGTTCAATTTTCTTGATTTTTAATATTTGTTTTGATATTTTAGGTTTTTTGCTGAATTTTCTGGAATTTTACAATACCTTTTGCTATTTTTAGATTTAAAGAAAGGATTTACTGCAGAAAAAATAAAAAGTCAAATATTTTTAAAAATAAATTTATTAAGTCCTAAATGTTCCAAGGTACTTTTGAGATTTTTGAATTTTTGGAAATCTTTATTATTTTATTTTATTAAGCCTTTTTATTTCTCAACTTAAAATAATTCAAGAAAAATCCGAAAATAAGAAGTGAGACCAGACCCCACGTGGCATATGTGTCCCCTACCTCCAGCCATGTCCAGGGAGAAGCCCGCTCTCTCTCTCTCCTCCATGAGAGCCCCAAAGAGAGCTTCGAATCTCCACCATTTGAGTGCCACACAAAACATTACAATCCACTCCATCCATTCATGGTCAATTTCCCTAAAAAATCTTGCTCTTAAATGCCAGATTTTGCTCCTCATCTGAATTCCAAATTTTTGTCAGTTTCAATTCTTTCCAAGCTCCCCGCGACTATAAAATCCACCCTGACCTCTGGAAACCATTCATCTATTGGGCTTGCTCTCTCGTGCCTTCGTTTGCTCAAAACATCGTGATGCTCGGAGCACGAAATGAACGTTGGCGACGCATCCTTGTGAGCTCCTCGTCGCCTCAGAGCTCCATTCGTCGTGCCAATTGCGTCACGACGTGCGCCTCGACGTCCTATCTTTCCCCTTTCTTTTCTCTTCGGTTCCCCTCCTCCCTTCGTCAGATTTCGCCATTAACCGTGGCTGGCTTCCACCTACTTCCGGCCATCGTAAACCACCATCCACCTGTATCCGCTGCCACCGTGACCGCCATTGAGTTCGCCTCGTTTTGAGCGTCCCCATGCTTCCCTTGGTTTGGTCGGAGCCAAACTGGCCCTTGGCCCTTGCCATGCCCTCTGTTGCTTGTTGTTGTTCAGTGTTGGCTCGGATAAACAGTGCATCGCTGCTACATTTCCTAACTACAGTGCTATTTCTCTTTTTTGTGATTTGGATCTTTCGGGAGATTGTTCTTCTCTGTTTGAAGTCCGATTAACCCAATTCTTCTTCCTAATTCAACAAATCCTAAACTATTTATTTATGCTAGTTTTTTATTTTATTTGAATTTAACTCTTTTCAATGTTTAGATTTTGGAGTGCCAGAAGAGTACAAGATTGTCAATTCAGATCATGAATATTTCGAACAAGATAAGTTACACTCTTGATCATGTTGATCCTATTTTTTTGAATTATATTTTGATTCAAATTACTGCATACATAGATTTTACCAGTGTAATTTAAGTACCAGATTTAAATGCTTAGTTACTCCTAATTATTATGACCCTCTTTGAATTTTGTTTGATGAAATTTTGTACACAAATTCATTAAATAAAATAAATAAATAAGATAAAAATCAGTGGCCCATATGTCAGCGAAGAGTACGCGACTTAAGAGCAATGTACGACATTCTAAATTTCCCTGGGTCAATATTATGACATGCGGGCCCATGTGTCGCAAAATGTTTTTTATACATAACATGTCTAATGTTAGATTCATTTGAAAGGGCTCGTCGTAAGGAGCTCGAAGGTTTAAACGGATTGCAAATCAGAAGCTTGGTTTAAAAGATACTATATCTAGACATCAGAAATTGACATGTGCAAAGCAAAAAAAAAGAAAATATTGATTCGATGGGAGGTCATTTGGATTCCACAGCATGCAAGCTTGATTCGGTGGTTACAATCTGCGTGCGTGTGTGTGTGTGTGTCTATATATATATATATATATATATGGAAGCTAAATCCTGCATGCACTGTATCAAGTCTCTAATGGAAATAATTACTCATCTAATGGAAAGTACGCTATAGCATATCCTCATCTAATGGAAGCAATTCACATCAAATCTCTTTGAATGGAAAGCAAAGATTGAGAAGATATGAATCGGTAATCAATTAAGCAATTTGTCCCAAAAAATCTATTGATGAGTTAAGCTTGCGTTGGAGCCATGCGGCTGTATACGCTGGTTATTGTCCATGCCTCCTCTGTATAAAAAGGGTAGACACCCATATGAAGTGGGGAGAGGCGACACAACCATCGCCCGGGGGCGAGACACCATCACCAGGTCACACGCAGACAGAGAAGAGGAGACAGTGATCGTCAGGAGGAAACTCGCATATATACACAGATAGAAAAAAACACAGGGAGACAGACAAGAGGAGCCAACACGCATAACACACACCCATCGACTAGAAAAGGTGAAAAGAAAGACGCATGCACGAGGGGACGGCATAACACACACGCAAGGGAGCCGAGCTCTAGAATTCATCCGCTCGGAGGTGACGCTAGAAAGCATCAAAACTCAAGAAGCAAGAAAAAGGAAAGAAGCCATGGCATCTTCACATGAAGGTAAAGGGCTGGTCTAGCCTCTTTCTCCTCTCGTCTACCATCTGCAGGCATATGGTGATGACGCCACCAGATGGCCATGCTGGATTGGCTGCCCACATCTGTATCTATTGTTAAGACTTACGTATGCCGAGTCTTCCGTCGAAACTACCGTTTACGGTGCTGGGATCGGCGTCGAACACTTGTGTTCTTTGATGAAGTCGTCGTACATGACGGTGTTGAGATCATCGTCGAGCCCCTGTAATTGCCATCGGAACAATATTTATGCGCGGTGTTGAGATCATCGTCGAGCCCCTATATTCATCATCGAAACTACGACGCAGTGCTGAGATCGTCATCAAGCCTCTACCATCATCAAGCCTCTCGTCTATTGTTAGAGATGCTATGTCCGTCACCAGAGACATCCCAAAGCTCGTTACTGAGGAACACCGCTAAGCAATCCAACTATGGAGATCAATCTGCTATTGAAGTAGCCGGCGAGTCATAGCAGGTGCCACCATGGCCCCGACGAAGCCACTATTATTAAGCTTGGTTAAACTAAACATCGACGATTAATATGGACATGCAACATGCACCTATTGAACTCTTCCTCGGTTATCTACAGGAAGATGGTTTGGCCTCATGACATAGGAGTTCGTCCACATGTGTGTCCACTGCACAGAGTCGTCTAGGCCGTCATTACTAATTGACGCCTTGGTGCTCTCCCCCAATCAAGCATTTTTTTCGGTTGGCGGCACGTTGCCTAGCTTCCTCGACGCTGCCGCTGTGCCGTCGGTTTAGTATAGCTTGGCAGGAATTATGCATGTCTTACAACCACTTTATTTTCTATTTACCGTTCGTGACCGACAGAGGCGTAGCTAGCAATGGGGCGCACTGGGGCGTGCGCCCTTGCTCCAACGCGGCCCGAAGCTCATTACCCCCCTGCAGCCTGCGTCGGTCTCCAACCCTAATCTTTTATGCGGCTATGGATGTCATTAAGTTAGAACTTAATCATCGCTTTAATGAAGTTTCTACTGAGCTATTGCTATGCATGTGTTCCCTTGATCCAACAAACTCATTCTTCAAGTTCGATGTGGACAAGCTAATGCGACTTGCAGATATTTATGCTGATGATTTCTCTTTTGGTGATTGCATATTATTGAGAATCGAATTGCAAATCTATATTCTCAATGTCAAGAGAAGTGTGGAATTTCATGAATGCAATGATGTTGCCATGCTAGCAGAAAAGATGGTTCAACTTGGAAAGCATAAAACATTTCCATTGGTCTATCGTCTTATTGAACTAACACTGATACTTCCTGTGTCAACTGCTTCTGTTGAAAGGATTTTTTCGGCAATGAAGGTTATCAAGACTGATTTGCGCAACAAAGTCTCCGATGATTGGCTCAATGACTTAATGGTGTGCTACACTAAGAAAACAATATTCAAATCTATTGATGATGAAGCAATTATGGACTGTTTTTAAAGGATGAAAACCGGTAGAATGTGCTTGCCTGTTGCCTCCAAATCCAACTCGTAGCTAGTGTGCCTAGCAACTTCATTTATGTGAGTATCTTATAAACTTCTACTTTGTTTCACTTGTTAAATTGTTATTTATGTACAAATTTAGCTTTCACTAGTAGTTGAAATGTTTAGTTTAGCCCCCCCTCTAGTTTAATCCTGGCTTCGCCACTGGTGACCGACGAGGCCGAACGACGAGGGCAGGCGTAGCCAGTGCAAAGGCTACGCTTCCAACGGCCCATAGATCGGCGAGGCTATGGATCATACCATGCCCACATCTACACAATCATTTATCACATGCATGAAGAATGTAAAGCGAAGACCGAAGACGACGACTAGTGCGCAGCTTAATCGGAGGTTTCTTGTGAGTCCACCTCGCGGGAGTAATTAACTGGGAGCCTTTCGAGGCCCTAGGAACCAGGAGAAACCACATCGCCTATGTCAGATTTGCTATGCCAAGCAGGCCATGGAGCGCAATCATTTCAAGGGAACTTGTAATTTTGTGATTCTTCAAAGAATTAATAAGATACATGTTTCCCTATCTTTGTTTTATTTATTTTGTGTACTTTAGTACATTGGCACGCCCGCAACTTAATCCCCACGCTTTAGAAATCCCTGAGCGATTTCTCGTGTCAAACAAATTTGATGATCCATGTACCTTGTCACCTTAAGCAAAATATCACTAGTTGGCATGTTAATATAGTATCGACTAGTGTTATATAATAAATGGCTTAGACATGCTTACATATGAATTTAGAATCTTTATGGGAATTTGAGCCAAATAAATATTTTCTATTAAAATAAAATTATTATTTGGTATTAGTGTACCATGGAATGTTGAAAAAGTTATATTGTGCAAAAGAAAATAAATATATGGTTTAGACCGAGCGAGAAATGGTTGAAGAGGTGGATATGTCATGGTTCTGAGTTTATGAAAAGCTCATATAGTCAATTAAGGATCTGTCTGTGTTTTGCTAAATTTAAAGCCTTATTGTACTACCGCAAATCTGGTATGGGACATACCTAGATATCTGTATTGAAACATATCATGGACAGTCATGCCATTATGTTGAAAAGTGGGTGAGTGTAAGGTTGTCACTTGGTGCAAGAGGGGTTTCTGGACTCGGTAGTTTAACCATACCAGCGGTGAAACCGTAGCGGGCATAACTATATCAATGGAGCCTTATAGGGGCTTTATGGTGATTTTCTCTACCGCACACCAGAGGAAGTTTGTATTTTGGCAAAAAAGAAATGATCATGTCCTGTGAGTAAAGTTGTACAACCCTTACAGATTGTAAAACTAATCGATTAGCCGTGCCCGCGATCATAGGCATACCAAGCAAGCCATTCACGGATTAGATTTTGGATATTTCAAAATGATTTCGGATGGAGTGATTCTATTGATTAGAAAAAAGTTGGTTTAGCTTCAGGAGGGATTTCTATGCTAAAATTTATTTAAGAAAAACATCTTTTTTAAAAAATATGCCTTTAAAAAAATACTTACAATATTGGAAAAAATTGCTGCTTTACACTAAATTAAACCTTATAAGCTCCTTTTGTCTCCTTTACATTATTACTACATCTCTCGTGTAACTTATAGAGTACTTTTGTACTCACTCTTCTTACTCTGCTGATTAAGAGGCGGAGTTCTACGACGGTGATGACCAGATGGACTAGACCGCTTCCCAGTTGATTGCCTCTCACAAATCTATTGGGCTTTAGTACTATTTACTTTATTTCCGCTGCTTTTATTATCTGGCTTGCGTGTCACTCATTTTGTAAACTTGAATAATTAATTACTGAAATACGTTGGATATACTGTGATATGAATTCTACCGTGTGTACTGCCTTTTCCTGAACTAGTACATATTACACAAAGGATTTTGGGGATTTATTCCCGGGGTTCAACATGCACCCCTCCGCGGCTATGCGGCTCACCTTCCCCAAACCACCACCACGAAGGCTCGTCCCACCCAACACCGAATTCCCCGCTCAAATGTGACGACGCCCTCCTCCTCCGCCGTGATGTTCGCACCGACCGCATCATCGCTGGTCGTCGTCGCCAACCCTGCGCTCCCCGCCGCCTTCCTCTTCGTCCCGTCCCGACCTCTCCCCACTGTCACCCCTGCTCCCTCCCATGCCTTCTTCATGCCCTGCACGCGAGGGTCCTACGCGCTCTCCATCTTATTGCCGCGTCACGGCTCCACCAGAAGTGGGGGTAGTTCACCCGCTTCTTGTGGTTGCATGGGAACCCAAGCGCACCCCTCAGGTTCGCATCCCTCGGGATGGGTGTTGGTGGCAGCGGCGGGCGCATTGGTAAAGGGATCGGCGGGGGCGGTGGGAGCGGGGATTCGAATGTGGTGGTTGAGGAGGAGGGAGCGACGCAAGCGAAGCTGTCGAAGAAGGTGTTAATGAGCTACACGGGTGACGATCACCGTGCGTCCGCTGAGACCACTAAAGCTGCCTTCATCCAGGAGTTCGGTGATGACTACTAGGTTGGGTTCAGCTTCGCTTACTCGTCTATTCGCTTGCTATTGTCTTTGCGGTGGAGAATAGAGCTGTTTTTATAATTTTGTTTAAATAGAGGCAAAATTTGCATGGACGATAGAGGCCACACAAGTGAAAGCTTGTGTCCTACGTAGTTGGAGACGGCTAGCCGGAATATTGGCCCAACCGGGAATTTGCATTTTGCGGCTAGGCTCCGAAGTCCGGAATGAAATTTGGAAGATAATAGGGTAACCCCAAGCTTTCATTAAAAAAAGACGACGAGGGGAACCTCGGGCCCGTAGAAAGGCAACTTTGTCTGCACACCAAGCGAACAAGCATGCTTACCGCAAACGTGAGCGGCGAAATTTGCCTCTGCCCTAACAAAAACAAAGGAAAAATCCTCGAAACTACGATAAAGCTCCCTAACTTCATTCAGAACGCAGGCTACCGGCGGCCGACTCTCCTGCTGCTTCCAAAGTGAAACCAAACTCTGGCAGAAGAGAATAGTGTCTAGATGTTTGATTCGTGCCTGGACGGTGCATTAGCCTTTGGATCTTCACAATAGGGCGAAAAAACTGTCGGTACCCCCCCCCCCCAAAAAAAAAAAAAAAAAAAAAGGTTGTCGAAACAAATGCAGATCAGCAGCTTGAAATGGCGTAACAAGTATAGACAATTGTGTAGCAAAACAAATATGTGACGGACCGCCTTTTTAGAGGGCGATCTGCTTCTATGATTACCAGGGAAGACTAGCGTTGGAAGACAGAATACAATTGCACGACAAAAGCAACTTTCAACACTTTTTATTCAATATAGTTGGTCTAACGACCGAGGTTTTACAAAGGAAGCATCCGAGCTTCTAGACTTACATTACCAAAGAAGGGAAACCCGCAGCGAGGGCTGGCGAAAACAGACCTAGAACCAGGACTAAATCGCCATCTACGACCTCTGGTAGGCTCGGCTTCTTGAACTGAAGAGGCGGGAGTTTTGCAAGGGTAGTGCGGGAGTACTCAACAAGTCGTCGGAACCACTTGAATACTATATGTAGGGGTAATCAAGGGATGGCAATAGGGTTTAGTATCTGGATCTGATTTTATTTCACAATTCATTTTACATTTGAAGCACAAACTAATAAATAAGTAATTTGAATTTCACAAGGTTCGACAACACTTAACCAATTCATAAAAAATACCGAACGATGGCAACTTGAGCTTAGTTACGGGTATCAACCCAGATTCAACTTAACTTCATTAGCAGATGCAGCGTAGTAGATTACAATTAAGATTAACTTTCTGCCCGGGCTTACCCCACAAGATATCTATAACCTTTATGCCAATCTCGAGTTTTCATGCAACTTAAATGCATGTGGCCCGAGTTTAGATTATCCCATTCGTTTAATCATTCTGTCGCCTTTAGTTGTTTCTAGTGCACCTACCTTGGACTCGGGGTCCCATTAGCGATCTCAGATTGTGAACCAAGAATGTCACTCTGGACCATTCGTTTCACCTCCTCAGGTCCATTTCCCACTGTAGGAAAGTCAGGTCCCCATTCTCTCGAGAGAATGGTAGCCGCAAAACGATCCAATTATTATCTAGGAATGATTAACTTAATGGCCCGGGTGTGGATACGGTCGCGACGATCCGACCTGTGGTTGAGCGGAAACTAAGTTATTTACTTTGCTCGAGGGATTATTAACCTTACACTTTTGCCAAGACCAAGCCTTCATCCACAAACCCATTCCGTGCTCGCGTCAGCCACGAACCAACCAAGGCATTAATCACGGTCGAGGATCGGAATCTCATCCACTCAGGGATTAATCCGAAATCATCCCCCTGCGGCACTTTTACAAAGCGATCGAATCGGAGATTCGGCGGCCATTTCTTTAAAATCCAGGTTTTGAACTAACCTAATAGTATTATCTAACCTATTCATGGCAATAAGCAATTAACTAGGGTTCCAAAGGATTAATAGGGTTTCAATTATTTCAAGGAGGTTCCATGAGCAATTCGGTATTACCTATTTATCATGTCATTCTAAAATCTTTGGATTTCAATAATTCAAATACTGATAAAATAATGCGATATAAAATAATTACTACTATAGCATGGCATGATAGGATCAACATGATCAAAGGGTGTCTGGCTTGCCTTGTGGCATTTGGATCGATACAGTCGTCGGGAAGTAGTAAATCTTTGCGCTCTAAATGCAGTCCAAGCGTCTGCTCAGGAGGCTGCTCGACTCCGGGATGCTCGGCTCCAGCGTCTCAGCGGTCGAATCTAACGAAAGACAACCAACATAAATAAGCGGCAAAACAAAGGCAGAAAAAAGCGAAGTAAAGCGGAAGCCAGGAAATCGAGTTGGAAAGGGGCGGAGGGCAAAGCGGGATTTGGGAATGTTACGGACTTGGTTGGGAACGGACAGCATTTACGGACTCGAGGATCGAAGCAGTTCGGAAAAGTATTTGGTGGAGCTACACGGGATTTTCAGGGATTTTTACGGCTATTTTGGAATTAAAGCGATTTTCCGATTTAATTAATTGAATTAATAAATCGAAAGAAACTCTTGTTTAAAAGCAGTGTTTGGGCTGAATTTATTTGAAAATTTGGGGCTGGGCCAAGGCCCCTTCTTGGTAGCGGTGAGGTTGGGCGGTAGGCAGTGTGGCGGCTGGCGGCGACAGGAAAAGGCGGGGCCACGAGCGAGCAGGGAGGAGGAGAGACCGACGGGCGGGCCCGCAGCGGCGGGACGAGGCGGCTAGGGATTAGGGAAAGCAGGGAGGGCGGCCGGAGGCGGCCCAGCGGCGGCCCAGCAGCAGGCAGCCGGGCGAAGCCCGGAGCGAGCGAGCCGGAGAGAGGCTCACTTGAAGGCGAGGAGGCGGGCGAGGTGAGAGCGAAGGAGCGGGCTTTTATAGGGCAAAGCGAAGGCTTATTGGCCGGCGGAAAGCGGCGCGGCCTTGAAGCCATGTATGGCAGCGAAGTAGCCTTGGTCAGAGGCAAGAGCCAAGGAGGCCAGCGGCCTGGCGTCTTTGGATCGCGACGGCTGCAAGGCGGCGCGACAGCGAGCGACCAAGCTGTAAGCACCTGGCCTTGCCGGAGCTGGCAGCAGCGTACGATCACGTGCGCCGGCGGAGGCTGGCCGCGAGGCCAGCCGGCAGGCGAAACGAGGAAGCCGCGTAAATGGGCGAGCAAGGGCTTGACCCAACAAGGTTAGGGATTCAAACTCGAATTCGAATTTCCAAATTCAAAATCAAGCATAAATTCAAACAAAACCGAATAAATTCGTTTTGAATTTTTGAGTTGTTTCAACCTACCCGGCAAAATGGAATCTCGTCCCGAGATTCATTTTACTTCAGGAAATAGGTTGGGAAAGATTACTGCTGGTCAATTAGATTCCTTCTCCCAAGTAGTTTCCTCAGTGTATGATTCTTCCATAGCACTTTTCGTGAGATCTGACATTCTTGAACTTGAGTTCCCTTTCCATAGTCTCCACAATCATGTTGGTTCCTCACGGTATGTCAAATCTTCTTTCAAGTCTATTCCTTTCAAGCGCACTTGCTCGGCGGTGTGAAGGCATTTCCTCAAGCGGGACACATGAAAGACATTGTGTACCCTTGATAACTCTGGACTTAAGCGCAATTTGTAGGCTACTTCTCTCTCGGGTCTGTCGATCCGCAGGTATGGTCCAACATACCTCGGGCTAACTTCCCTTTTATCGCAGCAATGACGGCTTGAAGGGTGTCACTTTGGATAGCGCAGAAATCTCAATCGATAACTTATATCCTTTCTTCTTGTATCTGCATAACTTTTACATCGGACTTGAGCTGTTCTCGGATTCTTCCTTATTATCCTCACATGAGCTTGGCATCATGTACCAAGCCCAGGCCCAAAAATGTTTCTTTCAGGTCTCGGTCCAATTCAACAGTTCTGCACTTCCTTCCATACAGGGCTTCAAAGCGGTGACATGTCAGGTGGCTTGGTAAATTGATGTCACGAGAACTCCGCCAAATGGCAAACACTTGGCCCATGAGGCTCCATATGCTAAGCGAGGCTCTCAACATATCCTCTAGTATCACGGTTGACTCTTTACATCGACCATCTGTCCCGAGGGTGATAGTAGTACTAAAATTCAGGTCTGTACCCATCGCTTCATGCAGACTTTTCGAGAATTTTGAAGTAAGCTGGGCTCCGCGATCGACCACGATCTTCTTAGGTATTCCATGCAATCGATCCGGCGTGTGGTACAACTCTGCCAACTTGTCTCTTCCAACGATGCTGTTTTATAGGGATGAAATGGGCTACTTTGGTCGATCTATCAATGATTACCCGAGATAGCATCATGTCCTTGCGAGTCTTGGGAAAACCCGGTTGATAAAGTCCATTCCAATCTCTTCCCACTTCCATTACGGCCTTTGGAAGGGGTTGCGAGCAATCCTGTAGTCTTTTGGTGGTCTATCTTGATTTTCCGACCTGCGTCACAACATACCACGTGCTCGGCTACTTCTTTTCTTCATTCCATTCCACCCGGTACTCTTCAAGTCTTGGTACATTTTTCGTCTTTGCCGGGATGTATTGAGAATTGTAGACGAGTGAGCCTCTGTCAAAATCAATCCTCTTATATCCTTGTCCTTGGGATGCATATGCGATCGCGGAATCGCATAATCGCCTTGCTTGTCTTGAGAACTCAGAGGACTAACTTCCTTCATCAACTTCTGTATTCCAGTATTTCTTGTGCATGTGTTTGCTTTGATGCCTTGGAAGATCATTGTATCTCTAGAAACATCTTGATCCATGTCACTATCTGAGTTCAACTCTGTGCCGACTTCATTTGGGGAGAGATAGTCTCGACTAGAGCTAAGTGATGGCATGCTTTCCGGCTCAAAGCGTCTGCTACCACATTAGCTTTTCCTGGATGATAAAGGATCTCTAAGTCATAATCCTTAATCAACTCCAACCATCTTCTCTGTCTCATGTTCAAATTAATTTGGGTGAACACGTACTTTAGGCTCTTGTGGTGCGAAAACACTTCCAGGTTCCCATGGCAGTAATGTCTCCAAATCTTCCAATGCATGCACTCTACGAGGCTAGCTCCAGGTCATGGGTCGGGTAATTCTCTTCATGCGGTCTGAGTTGTCGTGGCGCATCGCCAACCACTTTTCCTTCTTGCATTAACACACATCCCAATCCTCTCTTGACATCCGCGGTAGATCAAAATCTTTATCAGGATCAGGAGAGTGAAGCGGAGTGCGAGTTAATTTGGTCTTCAATTCTTGAAACTTTTTCTCACACTTCGATCCAAAGCGTGAAGTGTCCTTTTGAAAAATGAGTCATTGGTTTTGGCTATCTTGGAGAATCCTTGATGAATCTTAGGTAGTATCTGCTAAGCCCAGAAAACTTAAACACCGGCACTGAGTACATTTCCATTCCAACAACATCGATCTTCTCGGGATCCATCTTCACGCCATCCTTAGTGATGATGTGTCCTAGGAATGCGATTTCATCCAACCAATCACACTTAGAGAATTTGGCATAAAGGCGATGTTCTCTAAGCCTTCCCGAAGTAGATGTAGATGCTTCTTGTGATCTTCTTGATGCAGGAGTAAATGAAGTATGTAAATCTATGAACACTACGATGAACTTGTCCAGAACTCCATGCACACTTGGTTCATCGGGTTCATAAAGTAAGTAGGGGCATTTGTGAGACCAAATGGCACCACGGTGAACTCATATAATCCCGTCTCCAGTAGCAAATGCATCTTCTCTCTGTCTTGTTCTCGACCTTCAACTGATGATATCACTGTCCTCAGGTCTATCTTGAAAAGATCTTGGCTCCTTTCAAGCGATCGAGCAGGTCATCTATCCGAGGTAGCGGGTACTTGTTCTTGATGGTTGCATCATTCGAGGACTCTGTAGTCTGCTCTGAGTCTCTTGCACTTCCGTCTTTCTTTACGGCAAACACTACTTGCAGCGGACCAAGGGAGATGCTTGGCCGTACAAATCCTTTGTCCGACAATTCATCAATTGCTTCTTGGTTCCTTCAACTCCAAAGCGACATTGGGCGGGATCGCTTATGGATAAGCGTTCCAGGAACTAACTCTATTGCGATTCTATGCCTGCGTTCGGAGGGTTTTCTGTAACTCTTACGGAAATACCTCGGGGTACTCGAACTACGGGTATCTTTGTCTAATCCACGAACATTGCATTGATGATGCTCGACTTCTCTTGATCAATCTCGGATCATTACATTGTCACTTTCGACCATAACCATTCACAGTGTCAATGCTGTGAGAACAATCCAGCTGAGCATGGTGTCTAGATAACCTTGATTCATTCCCAATATGACATCTAGACCATCCATCTCTAATAACAACAGGTTGGCTCACGAACTCAACTCCTTGGATTTCTATCCTCAGTTACTTGGTGAATCTTGCCATCAAGCCAGGCTTCGAGGGTGTGGAAAACACGGGGAGAGGGCAAGGGAGAATAGGGCAACCCACTTTTGCAAGCAAAAGCCAAAGAAATGAGCAGATAGGTTGCAGGATCAAGAAGAGGTTAATGCCAACTTAGTGCAGGGCCGGAAACTTACCAATGATAACATCAGGTGGCGGTTTGCCCTCCTGGCGACACATGGATGATTCTTCCTTGGGGTTCCTTGGCGGATTGGAGTCAGCGGTTGTTGAATATCATACATGTAGCGGTGCCTTGAGATAGCACCTTGATGGGGCGGTTGAGGTTGGCTTGAGTCTTGTGTGTCTGGCGGAGGCCGGCGCTGAGCTTTCGCCACATCACTCGGCAAATCCTTCTTTGGGCCTTCTTTGCTGAAATGTCGGGTTGTCATGATATGGAGGCAGGTGAACCTTTCTTGGGACACATATTAGAGTAATGGTTCCCGTTCGCGGTCAAACATCCCGAACATTCGGTGAGCATTGGGCGGAACAGTCGGGATCCTCCTGCTTGTCTCTTGTTTGGAACATTGGGGTTGAAGGTATAAGTCCTTCCCTTGAGCCCGACTTCTTCGACATCCTCTGTTTGTGCCTTTCTCTTTACGGTATCCTCGAGTCATTCCTTGTCTCTTCGACACAATCGGCCTATCTACCATGGTGAGGAAATCCTTGAACTCCAGTGAGATATGGAACTTGAGGTTCTTCTGCGTCCTTCATAGAATCTTTCTATCTTCTTTTCCTCTGTGTCTACTTCTCTGGGTGCATAGCGAGAAAGGTTGTTGAAGTGGTGCAGGTATTCCATCACAGATCCTTCCTCCTTGATGGAGAGGCTGAAATTCCCTCGCTTGGAGGCCATCAAACCTATTGGAATGTGAGTCTTAGAAAGCTTCTTCAAACATCGCCACGAAATCTCTTGTCCCTGTCTTCAGAGTCGAAAGTTGACCCACCATCTGCTGCTTGTCCTTGCGGTACGGTGAAGAGCATAGAGCACTTTCTCCTTCGATTACCTTGCCACGGTATCCGGCTTCATTTGGATAGCAGTGAGCCAATCATCTGGCGATAATGGCTCGATTGACATGGAAAATAGGGGCGGGTCTTTTGGAAGTCGGACCGGTGTGACCACCTAATAATCCATCATGTCCAAAGTTGTTTCCTTGAGGATTCATGCGGGGTCTTGCGGCAAAGCGTGCCATCATCATCTCAATCATCCCGGATTACGCCTCTGTTACATTGGTATCTGTTCCTTTCTATATCTGCCGATGCTTGAGCTATGTTGGCGGATTTACATTTGAATTACGCCTCATTCCCGTAACCTTGGTGTTGGGATCCTTCACCTTGATCCATCTTGACTATCTTTTAGAGTCTTCTGCGGGGTTTTGGGCAAGCGAGAAGATAAGTAAGATTTAGACACAGGCGGAGAGAGATAGAATAGGTGAGAGGCGAGACGAAATGGGAAAGAATTAGTGGAATTAGGGCCGAAGGTATAAAGATATTAGAGCAAACAACATACGAGATAGGAAACTTAATTTTCTTGATACATAGATTGTTTACAATACCGTCATACTAAGGTAAGAAACAACCTATTTTACATTACAAAAGACTACTCCAAAAGGGTAAAGCCAACTTCTAGGACTAACGCCCTAATCTAAAGGGAATCTTCAATCGTAAGTCGGAGATGTAGATGATGCGCTCCTCTGGATCTTCTTCCACATCTTACGCCATGGGCCAGTCGATCCGCCGACGGACCATCCACGGACATCTCTTCTCAGGGCTCGTCTGAAATTGCGGTGGTCTATCTCCTCGCGAAGCTCGTCGATCTCCATCCAGGCATTGCTCAATGTTGAAGGTCATCTCGCTCGATGAGAAGGGAGGTGTACGAGGAAATCCTTGTTGACAAGGAGTTACTGCGGCTTCATCGACACGCAGCGGATCGCCTCGTCCTTTGGAAATGCGAGGCGATCCGTCTTGCCGGGGCATCCCCCTTCATGGGGATCAAGCAAATCGGCCGTGGTCGAACTCGTAGCGAAGAGGCAGCGGTGCTTTCTTGCCCCGGCAGGCGAGAGTCTGAATAGCGTCGGACTCGTGGGCCAGTGCCCTTGGAAATGACGCGGAATATACGGATTATTTGGCGGGATCAGATTGAACCAGGCTCTCCACTCCATGGGACGACACCCTGGAAAAGCTCCTCGGAGTGTGAAGCGGGGGATCTCAATCTGATCGGCTCAACATCTTTGTAGCATTCTCCCAGCCGATCCAGGCCCATCAGCTTCGGGAACCTCGGGAAGTGGGTAGGCGTGGTGCACCATCTGCCAAAAGCGAGAATCTTTTAAATTAGGATGAGCGGTAAGGTTTTAAGTGAGTTTTAAAGGAGAGAAAAGAATTTTTAAGGAAAAGGTAGGAGCAGAGAGAGGGAAAGCAGGAGTTATAAGGATAATACTTACGGTTTGAAACTCATTTTGTAGTTTGAAATAATCTTTTGAAAAAAAAGACTCCTTAAGCCAACTTAGGTCTCGTCTACGGTCAAGCTTAGGCTCGATACCACTTGTGACGGACCTTTTAGAAGCGATCTGAAACTCTAGCAGATTACCGGAAGACTAAGCTTGTTGGAAGACAAAAGTACAATTGCACGACAAAGCAACTTTCAACACTTTTTATTCAATATAGTTGGTCTAACGACCAGGTTTTACAAAGGGAAGCATCAGAGGCTTCTAGACTTACATTACCAAAGAAGGAAACCACGAGCGAGGGCTGGCGAAGACAAAGACCTAGAACCAGGACTAAATCGCCATCTCGACCTCTGGTAGGCTCAGGCTTCTTGAACTCACGAAGGCGGGGTTTGCAAGGGTGATGCGGAGTACTCAACAAGTCAAATCTGAACCACTTCGAATACTATATGTAGGGGTAATCAAGGGATGGCAATAGGGTTTGAAATATCTGGATGCGGATTTTATTTCACAATTCATTTTACATTTGAAGCACAAACTAATAAATAAGTAATTTGAATTTCACAAGGTTCAAGCAACACTTAACCAATTCATAAAAAATACCGAAACGATAACTTGAGCTTAGAATTACGGGTATCAACCCGATTCAACTTAACTTCGTGCTTAGGAAGATGCGGGCGTAAGATTACAATTAAGATTAACTCTGCGAGCGGCTCGGCTTACCCACAAGATATCTATAACCTTTATGCCAATCTCGAGTTTTCATGCAACTTAAATGCATGTGGCCCGGTTAGATTATCACGACATTTAGTTTAATCATTCACTGTCCTTTAGTTGTTTCGATAGTACCGCTACCTTGGACTCGGGGTCCCCATTAGCGTCTGGTTGTGAGAACCAGAATGTCACTCTGGACCATTCCGTTCCACCCCCTCCGGTCCATTTCACTGCGGAAAGTCCGGTCCCCATTCTCTCAGAGAATGGTAGCCACAAAACGAGTCAATTATTATCTCGGGAATGATTAACTTAATGAGCCGTGTCGGATCACGGGTCAGACGATCAGGCACTGTGGTTGGCGGAAACTAAGTTATTTACTTTGCTCAAGAGTTATTAACCTTACACTTTTGCCAAAGACCAAGCCTTCATCCACAAACCCATTCCGTACTTTCGCGATGCACCGAACAACCAAGGCATTAATCACCAGTCGAGGATCGGAATCTCATCCACTCCGGGATTAATCCGAAATCTGTCTCCCCAATGCGACACTTTTTACAAGCGATCCGAATCGGAGTTCGGCGACATTTCTTTAAAATCCGAGGTTTGAACTAACCTAATAGTATTATCTAACCTATTCATGGCAATAAGCAATTAACTAGGGTTCCAAAGGATTAATAGGGTTTCAATTATTTCAAGGAGGTTCCATGAGCAATTCGGTATTACCTATTTATCATGTCATTCTAAAATCTTAGATTTCAATAATTCAAATACGAGTAAAATAATGCGATATAAAATAATTACTACTATAGCATGGCATGATAGGATCAACATGATCAAAGAGGTGTCTGGCTTGCCTTAGCTTGGCAGTGGATCAGACGAGTCGTCGGGAGGAAGTAGTAAATCTTCGCTCGTCTGGTCCAACGTCTGCTCGAGGAGCGCTCGAGCTCCGGCGCTCGGCTCCGCGGCGTCTCAGCGGTCGAATCTAAGCGAAAAGACAACCAACATAAATAAGCGGCAAAACAAAGACCGGCAGAAAAGGCGAAGCGGAAAGCCGTCGAGTTGGAAAGGGACGGAGGGCAAAAGCGGGATTTAGAGAATGTTGGACTTGGTTGGGAAGCGGGACGACATTTACGGACTCGAGAGGATCAAAGCAGTTCGGAAAAGTATTTGGTGGAGCTCACGGGATTTTAGGGATTTTTACGGCTATTTTGGAATTAGCGATTTTTCAGATTTAATTAATTGAATTAATAAATCGAAAAAGAAAACTATTTAAAGCAGTGTTTGAAATTTGAATTCAGTGGTAGGCCAAGGCCAGCTACTTGACGAGTGAGGTTGGCTTTAGGCCGAACCTGGCCATTGCGCGGCGGCACGAGGAAAAGGCGGAGCCCACTGGCGGGAAACGGAGAGGAGAGAGGCAAGCCAGGCGAGAGCCCACGGCAGGGCGCCGGACAGAGCGCTAGGGTTAGGGAAACGAGGGAGGCGGCGGAGGAAAGCGTGGCGTGAATGAGCCAGCCTTGGCCGGAGCGAAAGCGGAGAGCGAGGAGGAAGAGCTCACTTGAAGCGAGGAGCGAAGCGAGGTGAGCGAGAGAGGCCAGGGCTTTTATAGGGCAAGCGAGGCGGTTGGCCGAGGCCGGAAGCGACCTTGGCAGGCGTGGCCAGCTTGGCGAGAAGTGTGCAGTCAGAAGGCAAGAGCCAAGGCCCAGCGGCCGAGGCGTGCATGATCAGCGACAGCCAACCTGGCGGCAAGCGACCAGCCGGCCTTAACCTGTAGCGCAGCCGGAGCGAGCGAGCGCGGCAGCAGCGCCACGTCAGCTGGCCGAAGCGGAGTAATTAGGCGGCGAGCTTGGCCAAGACAGGCGCGAGGAAGCGCGCAGTAAAGCGAAGCGGCCCAACAAGGTTAGGGATTCAAACTCGAATTTCGAATTTCCAAATTCAAAATCCAAACGCAAATTCAAACAAAACCGAATAAATTCGTTTTGAATTTTTGAGGTTGTTTCAAAATATCCAGCAACATTTTCCAAAACCTGGTGACAACCAAGTAGCTAGCTCTTGGCACAGCCAGCAAAGATATTCTAATATTGACACTTAGAATATAAGCTTTTAGAGCATAGAAACATAAGCTCTGTTTGGCAGATGTGTAGATCTAGTGGAGCTAATATTCTTAGCTCCATCAGATTCATGAAACTGGAGCGGTGGTATATTAATGCCCCGTTTGGTAACTTAGAACTGGACCGTTTTTACTAGATTCTAGAAGAAACCAAACCAAACGGGCTAAAGCTCGAAACGATTCTCCTCAGATCATTTCTCCTTTTTTCACTCTGTGGTCGAATCGATCTTAACCCCGTTCCACCCAATTCACAGAATCCTACGTAAAACGTTTCTACCAAGAATCTGAAATCATTTTCGTTTCTACTAGAATCTGGAACTGTACCAAACATAGCCTAAGAGTATTTAGATGGATCATCTTATTTACATTTTAGAATAAAAATATAAACTTAACTTACTTTATTTTAATCTACAAATTTTAGAGTCCGACTCTAGAATCTGTAAATCTGGTCAAACAGAACCCATACACACTTTTAATTATTTCCGCTAAGACCCAGACCGGACGGAAAATGAGCAGTCGCGCCCGACGTCGAACGCGGGCACGATCTGCTGCCACGAGTCACGACCACCAATCCGTGGCTGGCCAATCATCCATGTGGATGGACAGCGCAAGTACGTTGGCCGTTTCAGATTTCCTAGCAAAAAATCAACCACAATCTCTTCAACTCACCCTCACCGTCGCCGTCGAAATTTTCGACACCGAATTGGTAATGCTCGCAGCTCGCTGCCTGCGATCCTCTGGCGCGAACACTACTACACTAGTACTAGTCAACAGCACAAGCTCAACTCGACGCCGTGCACGCCCGCCACCGCAAGTCAGCGTCGAGCAACACGCAGGTGCAAGATCGAGAAAATTGTCATTCTGCCACTCTCAAGATGCGGTTTCACCCAAATGCCACTCCGGACATTTCATACTATAAAATGCCACCCTCAAGAGTTGGCAACTCGCTGGCATGCCATTTTGGGACTTTAAAATGATTTCCAGCCCATTTTCGAGTTGGAGTGACCATTTTGCCCTTAAGTTAATTTTCCTTGTACCTTTTTTAATTCCATTATAATCTTAATCTTTACATAAAAATTACCACTAACACAAAGTAGTATATATTTTATTTTTCAAAGCAATTAAGAACATTTAAGTTAATTTTTCTTGTACCTTTTTTAATTCCATTATAACCTTAATCTTTACATAAAATTAAAATACCTCTCGTAAAAATAAAAAGGGACATGCGGATAATATTTATCAAATCTCATAAATAAATAACTATAGTTAAGAGAATAAATAGAGACGTAGAATTAAAAAAAAGGTCTCGAAGGAAGTATCTATCTACCGATTCTACCAGTAAGCGAAGTGTCATTTCACCCGGAAAATCCACCGAAATCAACCAAAATGGCATGGAAATGAAGTGAAATCGAAGGGAGTGTCATTTTGGCGATTGCAAAGTAGAGGATGGTATTTGGGTGAAACCGTGTCTTGAGAGTGGCAGAATGACAATTTTCTCTGACAGATCCGTTCAACGGTCAGGCTACTCGTAGGACGGAACACAGGTACATAACGCATCCAGTTTACTTTCGTTTTCACTTTATATAAAAATTAATGTAAAGATCACAGGTACATAGCGCATCCCGATTACTTTCTTAGAGTCCATGCTGGAGCGGGCTGTAGATCTACATCTCGCTTCTCTAACTCATCATAAATATAATGTAACAATCCTTACAACCTGATTACCTCACCTTATTATACTCACTCCAACGCCAAACTCATTCACAGGGCACAGTCGTACTTATACGGCATCGTGTTTATAATTCTATTATCGTTTTGTGCAAAGAAAAAAATAATTAAGATACTATATTTAAATCTAACCGATATTATATTTTACTGTAACTTAATTTATATAAATAATATAAAACAAATTCTACCACAGTTGCATAGATCACGATGACCTTCCCAAAAGTGGCCGCATTATTGTGTGTTTGGTTGGAGAGTGAGGTGGAATGGAATGGTTCCATCCCAGATTTTAGGGATGGAATGGCTCCATCCCAGATTTCAGGGATGGGATGGTTTCATCCCAGATTCTCAGACAGGGCCTTTGTCACTCTCACGTTCAAATGGGATGGCTGCGTTAGGAAAATTTGTAGAACCTGGCTGTCCCGAATCTAGAGAGAATATTCTTTTTTCTGGAACCAAGTCATCCTCAGCTCTCCAACCAAACACTAGACTTGGTGGGATGGGATGGTTCCATTCCACTCCATCCCACTAACCAAACACACAATTACTACATGTCTACATCCATCTCCGCGTCAATCACGCCCGATGGGCACTCCGCCCGCCGCCCAACGCGGTCACTTCCCGTGCGTGGACTCACCTTTCGGCCTTTTCCGCCTCAAAGGCCCGAGCAGAAGCCCCGTACCCACCACTGCACTGCTACACCCGCGTCGTCAGCCGAAGAGCACACCCGTTCCGTTCGTCACGCGGTCACGCAGGGCAGGACCTTTGCCTTTCGCTTCCCCCGAGGCCACGCCGTTTTCACCCTCTGTCCTACCCATCCAACCGTCCGTGCCAGCCAGTGCTGTGCGCCGTTTCACCCAACCGAAAAATTCGTGACAAAATGATCCGTATGGTAGATAAAAATCTGATTTTTTAGAATATGAGTTTTTGGTGAAAATTGTGAGTAAACCAAATATCAAAATAATTTAAAAATGTATATATAATTAGATAACATACTGGTAACATATGTATAAAGTATGCTTTTGTATCGAAATAATGTCACTATATTTGTCAAAGCAATGGTCAAATATGTATAGTAATTTTAACATATAGTTAGATAGACTAATGATCAAATGTGTATTATAAACCTGTCGGGGATTGGATAATTTCCATAGTACCCTGGAAGTCAGTTTCTTAACCGACCATCTTTACCTTTGGACGATGTCCCCAATGACGACCAACGAGCGTCTGACGACCAATCGGCCCGCCCGATCGGCTACGAGTTCGCTACCCAATTCCGAGCATCCGTGCCCGTCGCGCGAGCTGGAGTGCTCGGCTACGAGCACGCCAGGCAAATACGGGCAACCGTGCTCAGGAAGTTGCGTGGAATCTCGGGTTATGCTCGGTGGATTCGGTCAAACCACTAAGAAGGAAAGTGGCAACTAATTCGCCGAAGATCCAGGGAAGGTGTGCCGGAAATATGGAAGCGTGGCGTAATTATAAGGGGTAGTTACCATGTATACGACTTAGTACTCTGTATTTAATCCCCCTAGCCTCTATGGGGGAGGGGGCGGTGATTCATCATTCCAATACGGAAAAACACCACCAAACGACTGGATGTAGGGCTATTATCTCGATCATGAGAGGCCTGAACCAGGATAAAATCCTTGTGTTTCTGTCTGTTCTAAGGGACCATCTTCCGCGTCTTCGATGCTACACCTTTGGCAGAAAGGGGCTTCTGTTGATCCCACATTCAACAAGTAAGCTCGGCGGGCCGTCCTCTAATCGTTGACAAAACCGAATAGATGTCCAAAATGATAAGTAAAAAAGAAAATTTCATGTTAATTTGGTGAATATGGTATTTACCGTTAACAAACTGAAAAATAATGTTATTTACTGATACTGAACCAAAGCTCTATTTGATATGTTTGGTATCACATTTTAACTACCATATTTTTAAAAATGTATTTATCAATTATATCGTATGCACAGCACTACAGCCACCTTACCACGTATTCGATGATCGCTGCCGATTACCCAGCATGTTTTTATTTCAAATCCATCCAGATGTTTATAAAAATAGCTCCTTTTTGATCGTCGAAGAAGCGAAAGATGTCCAGTGACGAAAAAACCATGCTGCCGCACACCCCTAACTTGACGAGAGCTTCCATAGGCTACCCTAGAAGGTCACTTAATTAAGTGACTAATTAATTATTAATCAATTAAGGTGACTATTTTTTTTGTTGCTAGACACCCTCATGGTGCACGTAGGCCTATAAACGAGTCAAGCTCGAGCAAAACTAGACTCTCAGGTTCGAGCCAAGCTCGAGTTAGGGTTCTAGCCTAGATCCCAAGTTCGAATAAGTTAGGTAACGATAAACAATTCAATATGCACTGTTTTTTCAACAACAAAAAAAAGCTTAAGTTTGAATTTGACTCAAACTTGATAAGAGTTAATATATAGTAATGTTTAACAAGTGATTCGCAAATTTACCAGGCTCATCAGCTATTCGAGCCCAGCTTGGTGTAGCTCACGAGTTGAGGATCAAACTCAAATTCGACTCATTTGGAGCTCTAGAGCGAACCGAGCTCGAGTTGCTTGCAGTCTCGAGCTTTTTTTATAGCCCTAGTGCAAGAACACGTCAACTTTGGCCAAGGAAAAGTCACCTCTTGATGTGTATAACCACGACAAGTGTCATATGTTGCTTCTTCCACGATAAAAAAACTATTTTATTAAAAAATGTTAAGATAAAAACTAAATTTGTAACAAATATACCCAATGTTACAAGAAAAACCATTGATTCCCCACTTGACACTACCATTTGAACGCGATGCTGCTCATGCTCGACCAGTAAGGATTTGTTTGGTTGATGGCTGTACCATTTAGTTTTATTATTTTTGATGAAGAAATGATTTAACATCTATAAAAAAATATTTTTTAAATTTATGTTCATCATCTAAGATAAGATAATTTTATTCAAACAACTGCACAAATAAGTACTTTTTTTTTTCTTAAACCATGCGCTGTCGCTCTTGGCCAGACGCCGCCCGCGTGGGAGAAAAGTCCTGCCTTCATCCCCTCCCCTCCCCTCCCCACCACAGCCCACAAGTCCACAACTACCACCCGAAGCCGCGTGGAGGTGGAGCTCTCGCCCAGATCGGAGCCAGGCCGCTGTGGGATGCCGTGACAGCCCCGGAGCTAGCCCGACGCCGTTTTCCGAGGGTAGGAGTTCGTTTCCCACCTGCCTGCTACATAGCGATGGCGGAGGACGGCGAGGAGAAGCTGCTCGCGACAGTACAGCACATCGTGCAGACCCTTGGCAGCAGCGACACCATGACGGAGGACATCCTCAAGGTCTTCTCCAACTACGACGGCCGCCTCTCGCTCGACAAGCTCTACGCCGCGCGGGCCGCGGCTCTGGCGGGCGGTGGAGGTGGTGGCGGAGGAGAGCACTCGATGACGGCGTCGCCGCCGCCGCCGCCGCCTGCAGCGGCGGTGTCGGCCGCAGCCGTGAGGCCGCCGGTGACGTCGATGGAGCGGACTGTGCGCGCGCTGGACCGCCAGATCTCGCAGTTTGTGGCGATGGATAGGCTGATCTGGGCGGACTCGGCCGATGCGGACGCGTTCCTGGAGGCGGTCGACGACCTCATCGGCACCGTGCAGGAGCTGGACACCGCGGGCACCAACCGCGTCCTGCTTGATCGCGCGGACGAGCTGCTCAGCCGGTGCATGGCTCGGCTGGAGGACGAGTTCCGTGCGCTCATCGAGCGCCCCGACGACGCGGCCCCCATGGCGCCGGGCGGGTTCGGGTTGGACGGGAGCGACGACGAGGATGACTTCGGCGGCGGGGATGGCTACGGCGACGAGCCGATCCCGATCGCCAAGCCGGTCACGGACTACGACGTCGTGATCGATGCGCTCTCGCCGGGGTCGGTCGCGAACGTGCACGAGATCGCGCGCCGGATGGTGGACGCTGGCTTCGGCCGCGAGTGCGCCGAGGCTTACGCCGCAGCGCGCCGCGGCTTCGTCGACGAGAGCGTGGCGCGCCTTGGCGTCCGCTCGCGTACCGCCGAGGAGGTCCATGCGTCCCCCTGGGAGGAACTCGAGTTCGATATCGCCCGCTGGATCCCGGCCTTCAACATGGTGTTCCGCATCCTGATTCCCAGCGAGCGCCGCCTCTGTGACCGCGTCTTCGACGGCCTCGCCCCCTTTGGCGACCTCGCTTTTGTCGCCGCGGTGCGCACTCAGGCACTACAGCTCATATCATTCGGCGATGCTATCTCTTCCTCCAGCCGCGCGCCGGAGCGCCTCTTCCGTGTCGTGGACATGTATGAGGCTGTGCGGGATCTCCTCCCTGACCTTGACCCTGTTTTCGCCGACCCTTACTCCGGTGCACTCCGTGCGGAGGTCTCTGCGGTGTGCAACACCCTCGGATCGTCGATCAAAGGTATATTCATGGAATTGGAAAATCTCATCCGCCGTGACCCTGCCCGAGTTGCCGCCCCTGGTGGTGGTATACACCCGATCACTCGTTATGTCATGAACTATCTTCGTGCTGCATGTGGGTCACGGCAGACATTGGAAGAGGTGATGGAAGGTGACTTTGGTGCTGGGGGAGGAGCAGCTATTGCCGTCGACCCTGACCGCCCCACCTCATCTCTCGCTGTGCATATCGCATGGATCATGGACGTTTTGCACAAGAATTTGGATACAAAGTCTAAGATTTACCGAGATCCATCACTCGCTTGCATCTTCTTGATGAACAATGGCAAGTACATTATCCAGAAGGTGAATGATAGTGAACTGGGTGTTTTACTCGGTGATGAGTGGATCAAGCAAATGACAAGTAGAGTGCGCCGCTGGAGCATGGATTACCAGCGGACAACATGGGGCAAGGTTACGACCGTGCTGCAGACTGGTGGTCCAGGTGTTGGTGGACTCCCATCCAAGGCTATGCTGCAGAAACTGCGGATGTTTAATACATACTTTGAGGAGATTTATGCGGTACAATCAGAATGGGTGGTAGCTGATGACCAGCTGCGGGTGGATGTTAGGGCAGCAGTGGTAGATTCTGTGATGCCAGTTTACAAGGGGTTGATTGCTAGGTTGAAGTCATCTCCGGAAACTGGGCGTGACTTGTACATCAAGTACACCCCAGAAGATGTTGAGGCTCGAGTCCAGCACTTGTTTGAAGGAGCTGCAAAGTAATCAGTTAATCAGCACCTTAAGATGCTGCAGCTGCTTCTCTTTGGGATTTGTAAAGTTGCTATCATGGATTGTGGTCAATATCCGAGCCTTTCTAATGGTGATATTCTTAGCTCAACCTTGCGATTGTGTATTGTTTGTGTTTTGTCCTCCCTGAAGAAATTCTGGGGTTCGACAAATGGTGTACATGAGTGTAGGTGTTACTGTATCGATTAGTAAGTTGATTATTTTGGAACAAAATTAGGGTTCCATTTCGGTTCCAACCACTCCTTTAGTTTTATCCCACCAAATGTTTATGTGTGGATTTCAATATTTATTTTTAATACGTTCATGTTCAAACTTTTGGGAAAAAGTGGATTTAAGTTTTTATCTATGATGACTTTGTGGCTGATCTAGTTTTATGATGGCCATAGTTTGATTTCAAGTCATGAAATCCATGGTGAACCTAAGCAATGCATTGTAACTGCTAACATGTTCAGCAAAGAGATGCAGAAGAAGCGATGAATTGTTTTCTCGTCAGGTGAGTCTGTAAAGAGGAACTTTCACTACCTATTACAGCTTCGGAAATTCGTCATTGCTAGATTAGTAACTTGTATGAAAGAAAATTTAAAGCGTCATAGTGAATACATTGTGCACACTGATTCCGTGATGTTAACTGTGGTTACACGGTAGATTATCAATTTGTCACTTAGGCTTGACATAGACAAGTATCTGATGTAGTTACAAGCAGCCAACGCACAACTAACTGTTATACACTTGTCCTTCAGTTGACATTGTTGCACTTGCAATGTTCAGTAGCTTGCATTTGTACCATGAAATAAAGTTCTCGTAGACAGAATGTATACTGAGCCTGAAGCAGTTATGAGTTAGGAGTAGCCAATCACACAATGAACTTCGAGAACACTGAGCTCGCAATCGAGTTATATTTTCCCCTGAAATACACAGGTAAACGATATTCTGGATCAGAATGCCCTCTTGCTGAGGTACGTGATCCAATGGTAACTGTAATTTTTAGAAATGAAATGTTTTGAAGCAGTGCATGATTTTTATCCGTTGCAGATATTTGACATGCTTCCACCATCATCCTCAGGCCTCAATGTCTCATACTGGGCTTGGAAGGTTCATACATGACAGCTGACCTGAACCATTGTGAACATGACAAGGTAATTATCTGACCTTGACGTACAAATAGACTGAAGTCAAGAAATGTCTAGTTCTTTAAACTCACACACTTGTGAAATGCTAATGACTGGGTAGTGCGCAGGCCTCAGGTCGCAACCACCATGTCACACAGTTCCTGGAACTGCAGTGCTCTACTGGGTTGTGTTCTCTTGATGCTGATTATTTGCTGATGAACTTACTGTAATCATGTAGTATCTGGAGACTGGATTTCTCGACAAAAGCTCTCAAGAGACTTGGCGGATGTTGAGGACTTGTAGTAACCATATGCAATAAACTACCATATGCAATAAACTATCTCATGACAGTATTTGCTTCAACCATTATCTGGTAGTGGTGATGCACTGATGCAACTGGACTTTCAACACTCTTATAATGTATCCATTTGATCCTGCTCATTCTGCTCATTCATACTGTAAGAGCATAGAAGCACCTCTCTTACTGTAATTAGGGATGCACAGAAGAACTTTACGTGAATTGCTAGCCATCATGTTCCACTCTGGCATCTTCTTGATGGGCAACATGAGGGACAATTGGTGCTTGTTGGTCTTGCTACTTGCTAGGCGAGGATTCAGCAAAAGAAACGTCGACACTCCGCAGAGGTTCACAGGTAAGTATCAACTGAGCTGGCTTCTGTTTGAGATCCATTGCAAGGGAGTCCCCATAGAAGAATATTTGCCCAGGAAGTTCTCCCTGTATAAGGCAAATGGTTTGCTAATTCCTGCAGTTAGTAGTCTTACAGTATGAATGTTGTTGCTAATGATTACCGAGAGCCTAGTGGCTTGGCAGGGAGGATGGAGAAGCGCTAACTGTAAAATAATAAGTTATGCGTCCGAAATGGGCTATCCGCCTGGATTTACCTGCTTCCTGGTGTTCCTTCGGCACCAAGAAGACTTCCTTCGCTCCCGAAAAAAAAAACAAAGCCTTCCTTCGTTTCGACCTGTCGTTGTTTGGTCTCCCTTGCGGATCTGGATAACGACAACTCAATGCCTCGGAATTGCAGCGGATAAATGTGGTTTTCCAGCCTTCCAAGTATGGTCGTATGGAGAGAAGGGTTTCATTTATCGACGAAAACCGGTCGATTATCGTCGATTATCGTGATATCGACGGCGGCCAAAATACAATACCGAGCGGTAAACCGAAAAAATTCAAAAATTCAAAAAAATTTATATGATGCAAATATCGCGATTATCGTCACATATCGAGCGATTATCGCTACAAAAGTCGACCGCACAAAAAAACTCAACATGGATGTCGATTTTCCACCGATAATCGTCGATTTTCCACGTTTTTTGATTTTTTTTTCAAAAAAAAATCTGATTTTTGAATTTATGCGATTTTTTGCAATTTTCGGCTCGATTTTTGCGATTATCGAAAATCACTGTTCATGCGAAAATCGCACAGATCGATATGTGGAACCCTGATGGAGAGCCGGAGACCAGCACAATTCTCTTGCTCTCAACATCCTTGAACGTTCAATCGAAAATTCAAGCCACAAGAGTCGAGAACCCGACTTGAAAAATCTCCTGGTTGATCAAAATTGGAGCTCTGGTTTTAAACATCTGTATTCACCTTGGCAGTGGTCCCTGTCTTCCTTGCCCGGATCAAATTAAGGGTAGAAAACAGATACACGTACTCACTCCGCCTAATTTTATAAATCATTTTTTTATGATCCTCTATATCTCTAATGAATATCTATATTTACTTTATATTATCTATATGTATTCATTGAATATCGTGCTTACAGATAATAATTAGGAGTAATCTAGTTATTTTCAATGCCTTCATGGTCTGTGTCCTAAAAAGAAATACCTCTTGTAAACTTAAATGAAGGGAGTATACTGTAACTGGATTCGTGAATATGGTCCATTTTTCCATATGAATAGTAGTTCCTTCACCATTAAATCCGAACGTAAGAAAACATAACGTGAATGATATTTTAGGTTTTTCCTCCCGAAATGTTGTTATCAAAACAACTGGGTCTGGTGTAGAGCATAGACGTTGCCCTGTGTCGTTCAGGTGAGTCGTCCATCAAAACCTATCGTTAACAGGTTGAAGAAGAATAAACACTAGAACAAATTTGACGTAGAAAGAAAAAGGACAAAAGACTAATGAAATCTGACATCACTTACGTAGTTCAACGCAAGGTTCAAAATCCCAGCGAAATCTTGGATTTCAGACTCCTCGAGATTTCAAATCCCTACCGGATAAAAAAAATAAATTAAATTGCAATAGTATTTTCAAAAATATCACTGAAATTTTGGTAAATTTCACCAAATTTAAACTTTTTTTGGACCGGATTTGGGTCGATACCGCTTAAGAATGTCATCTTCCACGAAAATTTATTGAAAAACTGAATTTTTGATACATTTTTTTAAATAACATAAACACTATCATATTTTTATAAAAACTAGAAATTTACCCGCGTAACAGCGCGACTAGATATTATGATACGATTATATTTGATATATAACTATATTTTCTATAATTGTGTATTTTTTATATAACTCTAATTTCTATATAGATGAATATACAACGTTATAAACTGGTCTCACCAAAATAAGTGATGGAGATCCTTGGACTCTTTCTTTTAATCTAAGCCATTATAACCAGGGTTCGCTAGATAGACGTTTAAATATTTTCTTTTAAATAATAACATCCGATGGTGGAGATCTTTGAACTCTTTCTTTTAATCTAACCCGTTATAATCCGGGTCCGTCCAGATTAAAGGATAGATGTTTTGCTTCTTTGTGAGAATTTCTAGTCTATTCCTCTTTTTTCTTAGCGACTCTCATGAGCTTTTAATATATAATAAATGTACAAACTTGATCATGGTCTAAAAAATTTATGGTACCATCTTTAACAATCTAGGATCATAAAAAAATTTCCAAAAGAATTGAACATTATTTGTTATATTTAGAAGATCAAAAACAGAAGGAACATAAATGAGATAGTAACCTTATTAGAATTTTATAAATTCGTTCGAGTGTGATCATGATCCAAAATTTTTAGGAGAGTTTAAACATTGCCCCAGCACCCTTTCTCTAAAAGTTTCAAAAATTCTAAACTTGTTTAGGTTGCTCAATCAAATCATGATCCAAAATTATACATGTATGTTGAAAAACTTGGATTATGCCATCTACATGTGTTAGCATAAAATGATACCATGCACATGTTTTAGCATAAACCTTGAATTATGCCATGTACATGTTTTGGCATAAAATGATATGAACTTTGACAGTGTTAGATTGTCCATCATTCAGCAATCAGTAAAAATTATTCTAAATTAATATGTAAGTTCGTTAGTATTTCTCAATTCACTGATCACTGAAAACATACTCTCAAATTTGGCTTGTTGATCACTGGATGACCCTAAGCTAAACCCTAAACCTAATCTACACCCTTACCTAACCCTGAACTGCTCATTTGGCCGGTTGCTATAGTAGCTCAGTGAGCAGTAAATGAAACAGAGTAGTAGCTTAACGGGTGGTAGTTCATGGACAGATTCAATGAGTAGTAGCTCTTTGGTTCATGGCCGAACATGTGCAACATTGTAATGCTGGTTCATCGTGTATTATTCTTGTCCTCATGGCCGAAAGCTAGAACTATTTAATTCATTGCGTAAAGTTGTGTGAAAATCTATGACATGGTATCATATATAATTTTTTTGTAGCCTCACGACACCATGGTATCAGGATAGTAGCACTGTCAATATTTTTAAAAATTCCTCATGCTTAATCATCATTTGAAATTTTTATGAAAACATTAGTGATGCGTTAGGATCATCCACAATTTTTTTTTGAAATTTTCTAATGTGATTTGAATTATTTTTAATTCGGTAGAAATTTGTCGGTAAGGCTTTTATTAGAACAGTAGCGCTATCAAAAATTTTAAATTTCTTCAGGCTTGATCATCATCTAAAAATTTTATAAGAATATCAGTGATACGTCAGGACTATCCACAAAAATTCTCAAAATTTTCTAACGTGTTTTGAATTATTTTTCGTTCGACTAAAATATGCCAAGATTTCGGTGTTTCTCGCCAAATTCTCGAAAATCTCAGTTTAAAAAAAAAATCCAGATTTAAAATTTATTTTCTTTTTGTATTTTATCTAAAATTCTAAAATCTCACCGGAATTTCATATTTCGATTCCCTTCGCTCACATCGGTGAGAAGGCGGGAGAAGAAGGAAGAGGGGCTAGCGGTGGTGCGGCCGGCGGCAATGCTTCCAACTGGGAGTTGAGGTCTTACATATCCTAATCCTTTTTGCAGTTCTCTGCTAAATCAGAGCCCAATTGACGTGGCCGGCGGCCCGTCACAAAACTGGCTACACTCTCATTGGTGACACCACAAGCGTGTTTTTATAACAAACCCTAACACTTGAGTTGATTTTTTATATGATTACGTGACGGCAACTTCAACCATGCACGTCTGAAATTTATGTGCTTATCCATGGATACGATATCTGCTTAATTAGTTCTTCCAATGGAACAGGGACTGACATCATGCACGAACGATTCAATCAATCAGGTTGAACCATGGTGAGCTCTAAAGAAATCGTTACGAGGATCATGTAGAAACTTTCAGCAAATTATAACTTGGAAATCAATAGAAACCTTTTGTTATCGCCATCAATATATTAAGGGCCTGTTTGGATCCATTAGCAGCTAATAATTAGCTAGCTAATTGTTCCTAGTTAATATTAGCTAGCTAACTATTAGCTAGCTAACTATTAGCTAGAGGGTGTTTGGATCCACCAGCTAATATGCGGTTAATAGATGCTATTGTCCAGAATACCCATGCTATTAAATGCTATTGGTGGTAGACGCAGAGGGTATTTTGGTTAAATGCCACCTATTAGCTGCTATTAGCTGTGTTTGGCTAGCTAATGAGATAACCATTAGCTGGGTGCCCAGCTAATAGTTAGCTGATCTATTAGCTGGAGGTGTTTGGATCCACTCCAGCTAATTTTTAGCAGCTAACTATTAGCTGTATGGATCCAAACAGGCCCTAAAGGGTTCATATGACGCTTTCTGACTTTCTTAAAGTTCATCACCTGGCCGGAAAAGAAAAGAAATCGATCTACTAATTTAATTTGGACGCAATAGAAACCGCCAACTTCTTTAAATTGTTTATCTGATTATTACCTCGGCCAATATTGTAGCATGGTTTGGTCGACCAAGATATTGTTGTTTTAGTTGTGAACATTGTATTTGCCTCAAGTGTTTTGATCTGATGCGCTTTGTAGTTGTAAGCATGGATTGAATCTGCATGAAATGTTTTAATCTGACTCTCGTACATTTTTAAAAGGAAAGATAAAGGAGAAAGCGTGAGCTGATTCATTACTTGCGTTTGCCATGTCCTTATAGTTCTTCCCAAATATTTTGATTCTGGTGTCCATCTTTTCTTCTTTAACCTATTTTTCTGCCTTGTGGTTTTCCAATTTCCTTTTTTAGATGAAGAGTTTGATTAGTACTTACACGCATCACCCTCTCGATGTACAAATTTTAAAGCAAGTGAAAGAGTAATTAATCACAATCCATCGTTCATTCATAATTTAATATTTATGTTATTTTTAAATAGTGATGTACAAAAGCACCTGTAGTGAAAAACGCTCTTACGGCCGTTTAAACATCCGTTAATTCGGTGACGGTGACCACTTTGTCACGAGGTGTGAATGTCTACTCGGCCGATTACACTAGCTAATTAACCATTTGCCGTTTAATCAGTCTTCAAATTGACCGTACAATCCGATTAATTAGTCATTTTCTAATTAATCACCAGTTTTTCCTATTTAATTAGGAAAATAGCTTATTTTTATTAACTAAGTATGATAAATTAGTTTATAATACTGTATCATAGTGTTCATAGTATGTTTCTTTTGGATAAAGTATCTAAATGTAAATAAAAATATTAATAAAAACGTATAATCATCCGTTAATTTCCGATTAATCGTCCGTATTACGATTAATCACTTAGCGGTACTACGTCTGTCCGCCTAATACATACGTTTTTCATAACACTCGTACGTGCACATCTCAAGAATGTAATAGTCACATTCAGACTCTCTAATAAGTTATATATGCCAGAAGAGAAATTAAGTTCAGGAGCATCAGTAAGCTCAGCTACTTAATCCTGTAATGACGCAGAGGTCAGAATGCATGAGTGTGGGATCCTCATATGCGTGGAGAACTGAAGTGAAGCCAAGACTCGGGCAGGAGGTGGAAGTGTGGAACCCCCCGCGCGCCGAACGAGCGGCGACGTTTGTGAAATGGACAAACAGTAGTAGTAGTATATATGCATGGCCAGGGTTCACGTTTTCAATCGGCTTTCTCGCGAAATTCTAGATTTTGAGTCCTATTGAAATTCAAAACCGAGCGAAAAACCGAGCAAATTCAAAATTAAATGTAAAAAATTTCAAAACTTTGAGAAAATTTAACCAAAAACTCTCTAAAATAAGTATTAATAGTTTTGTAACCTCTAGGATGAATATTGGTTGAAAAGTTGAAATTTTTAGACGTTTTTGCGCCATAACCGATTTTACAACATTGAAAAAAAAACAGTACTGGGATCCAGAATTTTATACAAGGAAAAAAACTTACTTGTATTGCTATGGTATATTTAATGTGTTAATGTTATCTAATATTGAAAAATTTTCTTGTATTGATATGTAACAACTTTCAATTATTTAAAGTATAGCAAAGGTATGGTATTTTTTAATATATTAATGTTATCCAATATTAAAAATTTACTTGTATTTCTATGGTATATTTAATGTGTTAATGTTATCTAATATTTAAAATTTTTCTTGTATTGATATGTGACAAATTTCAGTTATTTAAAATATAGTAAAGGTATGGTATATTTAATATGTTGATGTTATCCAATATTGAAAAGCTTACTTGTATTTCTATAGTATATTTAATATGTTAATGTTATCTTGCTATGGTATATTTTTGCACTTGTATTGATATGTGACAAGTTTTAATATGTGAATTGCATTTTACAAATTTTACAATATTTTTTTTGTAATTTTTCTTATTTTTATTTTTTTTCTTAATATTTTTTAACCTGTCGTCGAAATTTCGAGCTTTTCGATCGAATTTCGCTCATGCATTTGACCAGTTTTCAAATTTATTCGACTTTCAAATCGTTCGAAATTTTTTGAATTTTGTCGAATTTCGCTACCGACAGCTGCGCGAAAGATGAGTCCGAAACCCTGTGCATGGCTTTGTTCATCAGATCAGATACACGACTGGCCCTATTCGGATGGAATGTTCTGGCGTTTCCACAGGCCCCCTTCCAAGGGCTATGCCTCGCGTTCAGGTTCTCACGAAGCTACACGGCACGGCAACACAGAAGGGTGTTTTTGGTTGTTAAATAAAAGCTTTGGTTGCCAGGCTATCTCCCCTGTTACTGCATGTTAGCTCGGCTATAGAAATTGAATTGTTTACTGTGAAATTTCTTTGTTTTAATATACCAGCAGGCTCAGCAGCTATGCATTTGCGAAGGCTTGGCATGACCGATCTTCGTAAAGATACAGTTGAATCAAATATTTTTCTACTTGAGAAAACATTATAAAATAACAAGGAAAAATTATTGATTTGCGGAGAGAGAAAAAACATTGAGTGGCGTAGGAAAATATCTTAGTGCACATATCGTCTGAAGGGCACCGCCAATTTCTCAAAACAAATGGCAAGGGAAGCAAGATATTTGCTCATCGAAGTAGCATTGCTAAACGCGAAAACAGAGAGGAGCATTACCCCCATTTCCTCCAAACGGGCAACAAGTGACACAGTTTTTCCTACCAAACTAATCCGTCATTCTAGATCCTGTTTGGTAGAGCATCAGACCCTTGTTTCATCTCAGATCTGAAATTTGTAGGTTAAAATAGAGTGAATCAAATTTATATTTTTATTCTAAAATGTAAACAGAATAACCCATCTAAACACTCTTTAATATACCCTCAGCTCCAACTCCACAGATTTAGTGAAAGTAGAATTAGGAATACCCAGCTCCACCAGATTCATAAATCTATTAGAGCTGAAACTCTGCCAAACACCCCGTAAAAGACACCTCCACCTTTACCCCCTTCCTTTTAGCGCCACATTAACAATACAATATGCTTTGTTACATCTATCTACTCCCACAAGTTGCCATGTAAACGAGAGCTAGCAAGCTTAACAACAAATCATCCCTTACTTTATTCCCCAATGGGCACATCACTTTCCCTCAATTCTACTTTGACCCTCCCTAAATGCCCAATTGCCGCCTTCCCCAACCAACGACCGGCCTTTTCCCCCCTTTCCTCCATGCCACCCATTGGAAACAAACCCCGAAACCCAAACCACCACCTTTTTTCCCCCTCCTTTCTCACGAGAAAACTATCCCCAGCTCTCCCAAGTGCCCCTAAACCACTCCGACAACTTGCTCAACCACAGTAACTAATGGCAAGTGTATCTTGTCAAGTTGAGACCACCCCAATCTTGTTTGTCCCAGCCTCCCAGGTATAAAAGTGGACACCCCTCTCCAACGCTGTCTAGTCTCTTTCGTTCTAACCTCAGCTCTCTGCAAGGGCTTGCTCCTGTGTGGAAAAACCAAGAACCTGCCGTGAGGAGGGGATAGTGGTGTAGTGGGGGGGATATAATGCCGTACACAGCTCCACGGCCGTCGCCGCCGCAGCACAGCCGGATCGCGGGTGGCGGGGGGAAGGCGGCGGCGCACTCGGCGCCGTGCGTGGCGGTGCCGGGGGAGGTAGCGCGGCACCACGAGCACGCGGCGGGGACGGGGCAGTGCTGCTCGGCCGTGGTGCAGGCGATCGCGGCGCCGGTGGACGCGGTGTGGTCGGTGGTGCGGCGCTTCGACCGGCCGCAGGCGTACAAGCACTTCATCCGGAGCTGTCGCCTCGTGGACGGCGACGGCGGCGCGGTGGGTTCGGTGCGCGAGGTGCGGGTCGTGTCCGGGCTCCCCGCCACCAGCAGCCGCGAGCGGCTGGAGATCCTGGACGACGAGCGCCGCGTGCTCAGCTTCCGCGTCGTCGGCGGCGAGCACCGCCTCTCCAACTACCGCTCGGTGACCACCGTGCACGAGACCGCGTCGGCGGCCGGCACCGTCGTGGTGGAGTCGTACGTGGTGGACGTGCCCCCCGGGAACACTGCCGACGAGACGCGCATGTTCGTGGACACCATCGTGCGGTGCAACCTCCAGTCGCTGGCGCGCACCGCCGAGCAGTTCGCCCTCGCAGCGCCGCTCTCCGCCTAGCTTGCCTCCTGCCGGCCTGACCGGCGGGCACCGGCTCGCGTACCAGTTTTTACGTGGGGTCGTTACTTGTTTCTTTGACTGCCTGATTAAACTCTTGTTCATACACATGTATAACTTTTACTAGCTTTCTTCTCTCTCTTTGCCTACTTAAATTACTTGATGAATGTTAGTGCTTGTGTGTTCGATCTTGCAATGTCAAATTTCCGCAGCCAAATTTCCTAAAATTCTGCGGGCAGAGCAGGTGGTTAATTTAGGGTGCGTTTGGTTCGTGGGATGAGGTTGAATGGGATGGGATGGTCCTGTACCATTTGGTTCCATTATTTTGGGTGAACGAGATGGTTCAAAGATTCTGTAGGAATATTCCTCAAAATTGTACCACTTGGTTCAGGATGAGATGGTTCCATTCAACCAACCAAACGCATGGATGAGCTTTTTCTTGAACCATCTCATACATGTACCACTTGGTACATGCAACCAAACACACCCTTAGTGGAACTAAGTAGGAACCGTTGTACAAACGAATGCAGAGTTGTTGGGTAATTCAGGGGTAGGGATCAAACACTGCCTTTTTGGCAACAAAGTATTTTCATAGTTTCTAAGTAAAATAATAATTTTAAATAATACCATGGTATTTTTGGTCATAAGGTGTTTGGAAGCAATCAAAAAAATTTTGTTTTAAAAACCATGGTATTTTTGGAGTATTGGAAACTCCACTCATAATGGAAGTTTTGAGCTTTTGACATCACTTCATCATGTAAAGGACTTTGTAGCCAAATAGTTTGTAGTTTCAAGAAAAATCATTGTTTCAATGGTGGTAGGTGAAACCCTAGTATTTATGCCAAAACAATTTCCATACCATGGTTTTGTAATACCATGGTATTGAAAAACTTTGCTTCCAAATAGGGCCGTAGTCCCTGTTTTAAACTGAAAAAGCAAGGAAGCATGATAGGTAATCATGAACTGGCTGCTAATTAAAGTATCTAATCTTTCTTGCATATATGTTTGCTTCTACTCACATGAATCATGAATGTGCTGCTATGCATATTTGCAAAAAAAACCAGGTGTATTCGCTACGTGGTATCGCGAAAACATATAATACCAAAATGAGGTAGCGAATACAGGTTAAATGCTGGACGAAATAGCGATTTCAAGTATTTGCGATATGATGTAGCGAATACAGATATATTCGCTATGTGGTATACCATATATGTTTTCGTGATACCACATAGTGAATACACCTGTTTTTTTACAATTACGCAGAACAATTGTGTTCAATAAAAAATACGATGTCCCTTTTGTACTGTATTAAAAAAATACCCGGTTTCAGGCTCCACTGTTTTTTTTGGTAAATAAAGAACAACTCGATCGAATATACACTTTATTACAAGGGAACACTAACGAGAGCAGCTTGGACATCCTCGCCATGGCCCTTGGATTTTTGCGAAAAGGTCCTTTGACTTTTTGTAAATCGCGAATAGGTCTTTATGAGTTACGAAAAGGTCCTTCGCGAATTTTTGTGAGGGAAAGAAAAACGTTTTCAAATTGCGTTTAAGTTCCTCGTTCGTTTCTTTATAAAAAAACTCCCATTAAATACAAATCGTGAACGAACACTTTTCTAATTTTTCAGGATAGCGATCAGGTCCAAAAACATAACAAACAGATCCTCGCACCTTACGTCCAAGTTTTTTCTCTGTTTTTTCCGGAAAAATGTTTTCGTCAGCAGAAATGCGTGTGCGGCTCTATCTCTAGATCCCCCCCAACTCGATCTCTAATATTTTTCGAAACATGTATTAGTATTCGGTGAACACATAGAGTGTTAAACTCGACAAAAAAAATTAGCATCTCTGATAATTTTTGAAATATGTATCATTACCCGGTTAACACACAGTGTGTTAAATTCGACAAACAAATATTGACCAGATAATAGTAGTGTTAGCCAGATTCGTCAAAAGAAATATATGTACAACTCTATCTCTCTGTTTTTTTTAACTCGATTCCTAATGTTTTTCGAAATAAGAGATATGTGTGAAACTGCATATCCATATATTTTTTTTCAATTTGATCTATATTATTTTTTCGAAACATGTATTATTTACCGGTAAACATATGAAGTGTTAAACTCGCCAAAAGAAGATCATTTCTCCGTTTCCCCCCAGAAAATATATTTATTATGCCTGGAATATTTACAGAGCAGCTAGCTGGCCACGTCGCCCTTTTCGCCAAAAATTACTCTAAAAAAATTAAATTGCGTTTAGGTCCTTACGTCGGTTGTTTTTTATTAAAAAAAACTTGGACCAAATTTCGCACGGTGCGCAACGCGCGAATCTAACTGGTGCTTTTCTATCGCGTGCTATTATCTTAATCATCTGACATTGTATATTTCTTCCCCTAGGACTTCGAATTCTAGTCATTTTATTGAGATCTCAGGTGCCATCCGTGTGCACGGCAAACAAGCTTTAAAAAGCATCTGTGCAAATGCGCAATGCTGGTCTACGGTACTAGCACTCGTAGATCTCGATGCCCCATGCTTACCCATCTCTAAGAAATGCAGCTTTCTCTTCAGCATATTGTTTGGCAGCAGTAGTGTATTGTTTGGCAGTAGTAGTGTAGTACTCGTATTTCTTTTTAGTATATAGATTAAAAAAATATTAAAAATAATTAAATTACTCATAATTATTATTACTAAACACTATATTCAATGTATGTATATATAAAATATGAAGTAAATATAGATATTTATTGGACTTGTACAGGAAATATCACACAATTTTGCTTTTTATATTTTTAAATAATATGGATAATATCGTTAAAAATACAACTTATAAAATTGAAGGGAACAACTAACTCAGAGAAACAAAATCATGACCAACGTCATGGTGCGCAGTACGTGAGCATGATTTAACAATGGAAGTAAAACGGATGCTCCATCCATCAACTGGGCAAAGAAAGAAAGAAAAAGCAGCCAAGTTGAGGCAGTGTTCAAAAAATCGATGAAAAAAAATCATTTGACTTTTGTGATTTTTATCTGTATCGACATGATCTGACTTCTAAAAGTAATCAGTAAACCGGTTAAATTCAAAAAAAAAAAAAATTAAAAAGAATTTATGTGCCCTAAACCGGTTAAAAATCGACAAAAACCGCTTAAAAAATCATCAATAAAAAAGTTCAACTAGTCCGTCGATTTTTCACAGAAATTCATTGATTTTTTTTTTCTAAAAATTTAAATTTTTAAAATTACACCATTTTTTACGATTTTTGATCTTTCTATTGGCGATTTTCTCGATGCGTGAAACCCTGATTGGGACAAACACGGCGGGGAAACCGTGCGTGCGCTTAGGATTCTTTACTCGAGGTCGAGGCTTTACCTGCGACGGCCTGACACAGCGCGAGTGCGCCCCAAAGCTTTGGAGCAAGAAAGTAGCACAGCGCAGGTGTAGCTCGCTCGGGCGCCAGCCATGGAGACGGAGGCCGCGTATATGGAGCCGAGCCGCGTACATAGCGCAATTAAAGCTAACACCCTGGCCGCGGCCAGTAGGGGAATCCACACGCATGTACGATTTGTTTGCTCCTCCCATTGTTGGCCATTAGAGCCATTGATGGCATGGTTGGAGAAGCTACAATAACGCTGCCACTTGATCGATTCTTGTCCTTGCTGACCAGTACTGTCTCTAGCGATTTCACTGCGCAAATTATTACTCCCCCGTCACAGATAGCTGTGTTTTTTGGGGACATGTTTGAAAAATAAAATTTTCATCGTTAATTTATATTATAATGTATTTATAAAATCTAATAAAATTATTTTTTTAATGAAAATACTTTTCAAGATAAACCTGCACATATAATTTTTTATGTATCCAATTAAAATATTTAAAAGTATATTACCATTTAAAGTTTCAAATTTTTGAAAATACCTTCGTTTAAAACGATAATTATTTGTCGTTGAGAATATTCCTAGACTTCTATGGTAGGAACATCTAGTCTCCACTCTCCACTAGCAATTTTTTTCACTGTATCAATGCTGACCGATGGAAAACAAATATAGTTAATTATTGGTAAAAGAAAATATATTACATGCTAGGCAAATTAAATAGCGTCATGCTTGTACTGTGATCTAATTAATCTGCAACTGGCAGGATGGTCTGCATAGTTCAGTTTTTTAGGCAGCAGTTGGCACTAACAAACCGAAAGCTCGCGGGCATATGACGAAGAAATATACGAAACACTTGGCCAACTTGTTCAACTAGCACTTTCCCGCCTCCTCTGCCTGTTCGTTCTCACGGTCAAGGAGAGCAGCTTCGCCGATTTGATTTTGTATCCCCTGCAGCTTTGTCGCAGCGATCCGATTCCAAGGCATCCGAATTGGTCCAGTTTTTTTTTTTTTTTTTTTTTCTCAAGAAACCGGCCTCTTTCGAGATACACTAGATTTTGAAGTTTAAAATTCATCATTCTTTTTTTTTTCCTTTCTTTTTTTTTTCTCTTGGGATTTCGTTCTTTCTTTTTCGACTCGATAGTAAAGTATCTATGTTTAGGAGTTTGTGACGCGGAGCCATCCAATCAACGTGAAAAGAGAATTACCGTCCGCCCGATCTAACAATACCTAGCATAGGCATGGCTAACACCACTTGATCGTAAAGATGGATCCGGGAACACAGCATGTTCCCACATTGATCAGACACCGTAGATCACAGTTTTGCGGACCTCAAAGCACATCCAAGCCAAATACGATCCTCGTATCATCCACAGGCTCAGTTTTGGCATCATTTGAAACCATATACGATGCATACTGACCGGACCCTGGCATGTACGTCACCCGCCGTGTTTTGTCGTGAAACGTGACAAGCCTGGAGTGCTGGGACTATAAAAAGCGGGGTGTCGACTGCCGTGCCGACGTCCTGGCTGTCCGCACCGAGGCTGGCCTCCAGCCCGGAGCCAGGCAGGCGATCCACGCCCACGCCCACGCACACCCGCGCGCCGTGAGTTTTCAGTTTTTGGCTATAATTTTTTCCCCCGAATTTAATTCGTATGAAGTTATAAACGCAATTACACACGTAGCTCTCTACTCGACCGAAAAGATACTATTAGATAACACGTGTTACTTGTTATGCTCGTGTATCGTAGAAGTTATTCAAAATTATGGTCTACACTTACCGTTGCAAGTGGCTCGACAAGACATGCTGTTGTGGCATTGTAGCTTGGTAGAGCGGTAGGACTTGTCATAGTGCTTGATCCTACCACGATGTCGTAGTACACGAGCATAGCATGTGATACATGTCATATGCCAATGCTTCTGCTTTCAGGGATACAAATAGTTTTGTAATTACATTAGCATGAGAGCCGGATTTGAAAAAAATGTGTGAATTGCCTTGAAAGAAAGAAGTTCCCCGAGCGAATCTCCCGAACCCACTTGCCGGCCCTGCCGCCACGCGAGCGGCTGCATATCTGGGCGCAGTCGCGCAGATCGAGCCGTACCGTGGCCCCGCCCACCGCGTGCGCGTACGTACGGCGCCGGGGCCCTTTCATTAACACTTGCCCCAAGTTGGCCTGTACTATGTAACGCTTAGGACGGGCGCAGCGACGCAGGTGGGTGGGTTATATCTTCGCGGTGATTTTATCGAACTAATCTTATGGTCAAGTTGCCTGAGGGCTGCATGCGTGCGCCCACGCCCGCGCAAGTGGCCCGTTTTTTTTTTTTTGGTTGAGCTCTTGGTGGTGTGGTGCGGTGTCCCGTAGGTAGCTGCGTGTTAACTACCTCAGCAAATTTGTTTTGGGCCGTGTCCAGTGAAAAATGGAGAATTAGCAGGGTGAAGTTTGTGGCTTTGTGCATATATAAGACGGGGGAATGACGAATGCGTCGCCGGAGATGCGCGACCGGCAGATCGAATTCGCCGGAGATGTGTCATTTGGGGAGTCATTGGTCCTTACTCCTTACTACAAACGGAACAGCGTCAAGGAACGTGAGCTAGCTTTGTACGGTTGTACTGGCCGTGTGACAGCAGTTTCAATGAATGACGCCACGACAAGGTTTCAAATAGATTTTTGGATAAATTTCAGTCAAAATCTAAAAGGCAAAATTTGAATCCGATCTTTTTACCGATATTGTCGAGATCGTAGCAAATTTTAACTGGATAAAAAATGGTTCAAAACACGTTGAAAAATTTTGAAATTTTTTTGTATGGTCCTAACGCATCAGTAATATTACTATGAAATTTTTAGATAATGATCAAGCCTGAGGTATTTGTAAAAAATCTGACAGTACTACTATCATGATAAAAGTTCAAAATTTCATTAGCATTTCGACTTATTTTCGAATTATCAGAGTTACAATTGGCAATAATCAATATATATTATCATCACAAATCATAGACATGAAATAAAATTGATACATAATTAAAATAAGTATATTCCAGAAAACAAAATAAAATTGACATATAATAAAATGCATGCATATAGACAATTCAACATATATTACAAAAAGATGTAAAAACGTAATTAAAAAAAGAGTACAAACATATTTTACAAGAAGAGATGTAACAAATTAATAATATTATGAGTTATTTGCCCTGCTATATATATTTCAACCGAGCGAAAAATGGTCCAAACCACGTTTGAAATTTTTTGAAGATTTTTGTGGATGGTCTTCACTCCAAATCCAATCAAATTCGGGCTAAAAAAAATTGAAATTTGATCAAAATACCCAAAAACTCGTCGGGATTTTCGAGATTACTGTAGCAGTTTGAAAATATATATATATATATATATATATATATCCATCCGGGATTTAGGATTTTGGGGAAGGCTGAAATTCGAGATCTCGGCCTAGATTTCTAAAATTTAGCCGTGATTTTGAGCCTGGCGCCATGACCTGCAGGCTATAGCCATGTCTATGATGGATAAGCAGTACATATTGGCTAGTTGCAAATAATTTCTTATCTAGCTTTGTACCTCTCTTTTTAATCTAGCTCTCTACATATGTGTATGCAAAAGAGTAATGCTACCATACGATATACCGTTGTAATAACTTCCAATGGTATAGGCATGTTTCACAAGGTTTCATTAGGTTCTATTCACATTTCGTAGGTTTCATTAGATTTCACTATATTTCATTAGATTTCGTAGGTTTTATAAATGTCTCGACAAATTTCAATGAGTTTGTAGTATGAAACTATAAGTTTTGTCCAGTTTTAAATATAAAACTTGATTTAAAATGAGATACAAAAGAATTTTAACTAAGCTTCAATTGGCTAACTTCAAAGTTTCAAAGAACATTTTGCAGGTTAAAAAAAATCAAACTAGTTTCACATTGTTTCAGTCTGTTTAAACAAATTTCGATAGGTTTCAAATGATTTGGAGCTTTATTAAAAAAAAAGAGTTTCAGAATAATCTAAACTAAGTTTCAAAAAGGCAAACTTCAAAGCATGATTCACATGTTTCATATGGTTTCAACACACACACACACACACACACACACACACACATATATATATATACTAGTTATATGCCCGTGCGTTGCTACGAAAAACAAAATTGATAACGAAAAATAAAGATTAAAAAATAAAAAAATACTATTTCATAAGATCAAACATCTATGTTTAACGCTGTTTCTTACAAAAGTCGGCTAATTAAAGCAACGCTTCGCTTTTAAGTAGGGCAATTAAGCGGAGCAATTAAGTAGGGCAATTAAGCGAGCAATTAATGTGACGTGGGAAGAAACTCACTTTATATATTAGAGATATATATATATATATATATATATATATATATATATATATATATATATATAAATCAATAGGTTTCAATCTAAAAATATAAGTTAATATTAACTGAGTTTCAAAAAATTAATTTCAAAAGTTTCAAAGAGATCCAACGAATCTAAAAGTTGAATAAAATCTATTAAAACTTAGTTGTGAAAACTATTAAGAGTTGAGGAAACTAAATTATATTGATAGAATACTATGAAACTTATATGTGAAATATCATGAAACTTGCGTGTGAACCTTTTGAATCTCAAGAAACATGATGAAACTTAATCATTAAACCTATTTGAGAATGTCATATAACTTAGCTATAACCTAAAATTTACATTTTCATTGCCGTGTATCCAAGGCGCGGCAATTCGGTCCAGTGCTAGGGTGCGTTTGGTTGCTTATACCAAGTGATACTTGTATGAGATGATTAAAAAAAAAATACCGCTGTCGCCGCAATTGGCCATCAGCCCATCAACACAACGGCCTGCGTGGAGCAACGACTCGTGTGGGGGCACACTGACGTCTCCCCGCCTTCGGTGTGCGCGGTGCGCCCATGGCTTGCCTGTCCCCAACCCGGCCCGCTAGGCCGGCAAACCGAGCCACCCGCGCACCGCGCCGTCCCTGCCTTTGCTTGCCGCTTTGCCCGATACCTCCCGGTCGGCACGCCGCTGTTGCCCGACTCCGAGCGCCGAAGCTGGCTAAGCCGTGGATTGCTGCCTCTACTGGCTACTAAAATCCATTTCTTCCGCACCTCTGCCATGCCTCCACCGTCTTCTCAGACCGCTCCCGCCGGAAGGACTCTCCCGTGGGAATCGGCGTCCTCGAGCGATCTGGTAATGCATCATCTCCTATGCTCCTGACCTGTTCGACCAAATGCTCATTAGGAGGTTATATTAAGGAGGTATAGTAGTAGTAGTACTTGGCTGTGTGGTGACTTCGTGAGTGTTTTACAATGCATTGCCTCTGCTTGCCCCGCCGGCTACCGCCCAAGTCAACCCTAACCCACCCCCCACTCCCCCAGCGCCGCGTCGGCTGCCTCACCGGCGTCGTCTCCGCCGCCGGCGGGGACGACTGCTGACTTCTACCTCCACCGTCCTCAGGTGAAAGTTGTTCCAATCTCGAGTTTAAATTTGAGATTTCGAGTTGAAAGTTTAGAATTCGAGTTGAAATTCTTTGAATTTTCTATGTCAAAGTTCGGTATTACACAGCCCATTCGTAGCTCAGCTGGCAGAGCGTGTGCTTGCGTTGCTAAAGTAACTCTTTGTTGGGGTTTAGTCATTTAAACATTTCCCAGGAATGTTGCCATCAGTTTCTTTGTCATATCTTTTATTTTTTTCTCATGCGGTCATATCATAATTTTCCTGTGATAAATTTCATTTATAGATAATGCCGGGCATTCAATGGGGAACACACACACAAGAACTGCCCTGGATGTTGGATGTGGTGTTGCCAGCTTTGGTGGATACCTGCTTGACAGGAATGTCATTACTATGTCATTTGCTCCAAAAGATGAGCATGAAGCTCAGATTCAGTTTTCGTTAGAGCGTGGAATTCCAGCATTTTTAGCAGTGATTGGAACACAAAGCTTCCTTTCCCTGACAATGCATTTGATGTCGTCCACTGCGCAATGTGCAGGGTTCATTAGTATGCGAATGGCAAGTATTCTATTTCTTCACAACATTTATAAGAAGCTAGTGTAATGTCTATTTTCTTTCTGAGCAATGCTTCTATGCTTTTTCTCCTAATACAAGTTGTACGAACCTTAAAGCAAGCGAGAGGGAACTAATCACCATCTACCCTTCATTCTTACTTTAATGTCATTACTATGCCATTTGCTCCAAAAGATGAGCATGAAGCTCAGATTCGGTTTTCGTTAGAGCATGAAATTCCAGCATTTTTAGCAGTGATTGGAACACAAAAGCTTCTTTTCTCTGACAATGCATTTGATGTCGTCCACTGCGCAAGGTGCAGGGTTCATTGGTATGCGAATGGCAAGTATTCTATTTCTTCGCAGCATTTATAAGAAGCTAGTGTAATGTCTATTCTCTTTCTGAGCAGTGCTTCTATTCTTTCTTTTATTAGAAAAGTGTAATCTTGTTTTGTTGCAAATTCTTGTTTGATTTTTACTTGCTACTGGGGATGCGCAGGTGGCAAACAATTATTGGAGCTTAACAGAGTGCTAAGACCTGGAGGATTTTACATTTGGTCTGCAACCGCTGTCTATCGTCAAGAAAAAAGAGACCAAGATGACTGGAATGGTTTGCGTGTATGTCATATTTTATTCTGTCATAACTTCTCAGCCTAGAAATATTATCTAAGGATTGCCTAGAGATAAGCACGTGCAAAACTGACTGAAAAAAAAAGAGAGCAGGTACCAATGTTTATAAGGATTGCTGAAAACACAGAACTCCAACTAAAACCGACTGAAATCTTTTTAAAAAAAATTAAGACTGACTGAAAGAAGGCTGGGGATTATATATTACTGTAGTAGCTGATTTTAATTTAGGCCAATTCTATGGAAGATAATACCCAGTCTCCTAAATAAAAATATGCTTGGGTAGTAGAATGTGTAAATGCTATAGTACATAACTTGTCACTTCTAAGTCAAAGCAAAGAAGGACAATGTTTCTCACTTAAGCTTCGAAAGATGCCTACAGCATTGCCTTGTGTAGTTTTGCTTCTTCCCACAACATTGTTTACTTTGCAAGTTAATATTGTCAGTTGTGTGGTGAATTTTTTTGTTCTAATTGGAATACCACATGTGACAGCAATGGTCACTCTGACCAAATCAATCTGCTGGAGAACACTGGTAAAATCTCAAGATATTAATGGAATCGGTATTGTTATATACCAAAAACCGACCTCGAATTATTGCTACCTTGAGAGGAAGACCAATGAACCCCCTCTATGCTTCATTAAAGATGGATCCCGATTTCCTTGGTATGTTATTGCTCATCCTTCATTCATTTTTTGGGTGGTTGCTTCACAAACAGTTCAGACTGCAACTGGTCTTGTAGCCAGTGAGAACATATTGGTGCATCCTAAGTTGTGGTGCATTCACATGCATCCTATTCAAAACACAAAGCAAATTGTTATAAAAAAATTCTGAAAAAAATTGGTTAGGTAAGTCATGATGCAATCAACCATTTTGAAAAAATTCAACAACAAATGCAACGTATATTAGGATAAACAAAAAAGACAAATTTCATGGAATAGTACCTTTTTCCTTTTCTTTTATTTTCGAATTTCATTTTCATCAGGATTTGTCTTTTTTTGTTTTTCCCTGTGTATATCAAATTTAGATTTGAAATTTTGTGGCATGATAGATTGATTGTGTCAATGTTGTCGAGTTTTTTTTGGGAATTTTTTATGACCACTGTGAGACCCCGGATCAGCTATCCAGAATCTCCTGTGTATTTCCGTACTAGTCCCAGATCAGTAGCTAGTACACACAGTCACAGTGATACATCATTGCCGAACATAACGAAACTTGTAATGTAAATATTCAAGTATGGGCCACATGGCCACTTATTACAATACTCGGTCCAACGACCGGACACACAAAACAATGAAGCAAAAGAAAGCAACGAGCGACGCCACAACGCCACAGCGGCGACTAGGAACGCAACTAGTCCTCCTGGCAATCCTCCTCGAAGAACTCCTCTTCTTCCTCAAAGATCTTGATAAATCTCGATGATTACAATGTTGGTGTAGCACGTGAGTACAAAAGTACTCGGCAAGTCAGAAATATGATCATGAGGGCTTTCCAAAGGAAGCTTAATAGGGTTTATTTGCATAAAGCCACATTTGATTAAATCATACTTAAGTAATAAATTTCACAAAGCATATTTTACAACTCTTTTAATAATTGAATTATTTATTATTGTAGTGAGGTTCTATCCACCATCACTAACATAAAGGCTCTATCCGCCAACAGTTTAAAGGATCAAAGTTAATCATGTGACTCCATCCAGTCAAATGTAAAGCGAGTTCTTTCCACCTGGTTGGCTCTTTCATCAAACAACATTCGAGAGTTCTAACCACTCCGAACCCCAAAACAAAACACTTTTCGGTTTTAAAAACAAAATCAAAGTCTACCAATATGAAAGCATTTCTTGCTTTGCCTTTGACCAGTAAACACGGCTATTCGAATAGTTTAAACTCTGCAGAGGTGTACAACTTTACCCACAAGACAAGATAGACCCTTGTTGCCATGCAATTAACACACTTCCTTAGGTGTGCTTGGCGAGGATATCTTGACAAGGCCGTTACAATGTATCTACCTAGCTAGACCCACTCACGAGGTTTCACCATTGTTAGGGTTCCCTCCAAGATCTGAAGCCCCTCTTGCGCAGTGTGAGCAAAACAACAACCACAACAATGCCTCCGTCAGGCTCTCACACAACAATAAGTGGTGAGTCTAAACTAGGCTTCTACAAATTAGTGAGCCAGGTCGTACCATTATAGACATGTGGTAGTACGGTTATGCTTAAAATGGCAATCATAAGCGTCGGTCCTTATATGACTTGGGGCGGTACTTTGCACAAAAGGATCAAGGCTTGACCCGCTTCCACCCGACATTCCAGGCTGCCCAAGTCGAAATCATTTTACTTTTCTTTTATTTTAGAAAACAGGACCAAAATCATATTAATAACTTTCAAATCACGTTTAATAACATTCTTTTTGAATAATCCCACCCATGGGTTGTTTTATCGGAAAAGGTCCTAAGCAATTCTACCGTACTACATAGCAACGGATACCATATAAACATAGGCATGGTATAAACAATGTTCTAGGGTTACAATGGATATGGTTAACAATGTCATGGAGGAATTAACAAGTTCGGAATAACTAGCTCTTATATTTGACATATTTCATTAAACATAGCCATGCAACTTTATAAACAGTTTTAAATTATTTCGCAAACATAGGAGCAAAGTGCATCAAGGAGACTTGCCTTCGATTCTTGTGGCGGTGTCGAACTCGGAAGGCTCGACGGCGAAATCGGCGATCATGGCGGGATCGTCGACTACACGCAAAACGAGGCAACAAATAAATAACAGAAAATAAATAAAATCCAAAAATTATAAAATTAGTAATCTTGTGAAAGGTCTTGATTTTAGATGAATTTAGAAATTTGAATGAGGTCAAAGCGGAGTTCTGACGAGAAAGTTATGAGCTTAGAAGTTTGAATTTCGAATAAATCAGCCGAATATTCGGAATATTCCCTTCGGGTTTGACTGAGTCAAAGTTTGACCGAGCTTTGACCGGGCGTTGACTAGCTTGACTTGGTCTTGAGAGTATGGCCAGTGGGGCCACGCGTCATAGAGAGAGAGGAAAGAGATGAAGCTTCCTCTGGAAGCTCTCATGCCATCCATGGAGAGAGAGAGGTAGAGAAAAGGAAGGGAGAGAGAGAGGGAAGGGGAGGCGCCGTGGCGGGGTCGCCGTGGCGGCCGGCGGCGCCCGGGCGGCAGCGGCCAGCCGGCCGGCGGCGGCCGGCCCGGCGGCAGCCGGCCACGGCCGGCGCGGCCAGCGCCGCGGGCTAGCCTCAAGCACAGAGAGCCCCAAACACAAAACAGAGAAACTCATTTTCACCAAAAATCCGATTTTGATCTCATTTTTGCATGGAATCCATCCAAACAAAAAGCTAGGATCTCTAGACAACATCCTTCGGAACCTAGGGAAGCCACGATTGAATCAAAACTCACCGGAATTGAAGAAATCGACGACGAACGGCGGGTTCGGCCGAAACGAGCAAAACGCGAAATTCGTCGCCCACGATCGATGAAACCTAAAATCAATGGAAGGATTAGAATCTAGACTTCCTCACGAGTCAACAAAAGAATCGGAATAGAAATTGAACCACCGAGGAGGGAGATATGAGCAAGAACACGAAGAACGCGAAGAACACGAGAGTTCGTCGGTTTTCTTGATCTTGCGCCGATTGGGTTTGAGAGGCTAACGAAGGGTTACACCAACGGAAAGAGGACTCTTATACGGAGAGATGAGAGGTGGAATCACGCGGAACGGATTAGAAAGCGGCGCGCAATCTCCAAAAGAGTGGATTTCGGGTTTCTTGCAAACCGTTCAAAACCAACGCGAATTCGGGTGCAACAACCCCATGGATAGGAAGAGGAGTCCGTTGTGATCCCAACGGATCCGTGATGATTGATTTGGAGTTGCATGGAGGGAGTTATGAGTGATTAAAGAGAGCATCTCCATTTTCGTTGACTTGGAGCTCCAAAGTTCATGCCATGGCTAGAGGTTGAGGATGATGAATAGTGCATGACACGTGGCACCTCCTCATTGGTCCTCCTTACGCAAATGATTCGCCTAGAGAAAAATAAGGAAAAATGGCCTAAAAATTCCGGAAAAATTCCTAGAGCCATTTTGGATTATTTGGGACTCAATGGAAGTGGTTTGGTTGAATTTGGATGAATTTTGTGGAATTGAATAATCGGGCGCGGATCGCAGGCATTAAACACAAGCCGCGCGAGATAAAATAGGAACGGAGGTCCAAAAATCCGGGGAATGATTCCTAAAATCATTTCGGAATATTTGGAACATTTTAGAAGTGGTTTGGAGATTTTTGGAGCACTTTTGGACTCGGGTGAATTTTTCGAATGCCGTGATCGAAAATCCGATTTTTCGCCCGGGAGGGAATTAATTCCCGATTTCGAAGGGGAATGGATGCCAGGTTAATATAAACACCAAAGAAACTCCAACTTTTGAATTTACTTTACTTTAATTAGGTTTTTCTCCAGAAAGCCAAAACGAGGATGTTACAACCACTTGCTTTGTGTTCTGAAGAGGATGCACCAAAACTTAGGATGCACTAGATATGTTCTCCGCAGCCAGTAGCCACTACTAGTGGCCTATTTCTGATTATAACTTACTGGCTCACTGGTGGACAACAGTGACATAATACTGATATATATCATCTGCAACTTGTCCTGGTTACAGATGTTGTGGGTATCATAAATGATATATATTGTAGTTTATATTTGGTGTCATGCATACCATTGGTATTATCTTTGCTTTTGCAGGTATGCTCCTCTTGATAGTTGCCTTTTGTCAACTGCTGTTTCCAGTTCAAATAAAAGAAACAACTGGCCCATTCTGTGGCCTGAAAGACTTAATGTCAGATACTCAAGTGTACCTGATGATTCTGCTACTACTAAAGAGGAGTTGGATGCTGATACAAAGTATTGGAAACAAGTCATTTCAGAAGTATATTTTAGTGACTTTCGAGTTAATTGGTCAAGTACCTGTAATGTAATGGACATGAATGCTGGTTCTGGAGGGTAAGAGAATACAACTTCTGATTATTTTGTGAAATTCATTCCATATGACTTTGCAATATCAACCCTCATAGTTTTAGCGCTTCTACTTCAAGGATGTTTTGTTGATATGTGAAGAACTAGAGATTAAATAGATTCCTGTTGGACATGAGTTTTTTGCCATTCATTCTGAATGTGTAGTTTTTGTGTAGTACGATAGCTTGAACCGACTCATCCATTCATTCAGGCATTCAGCAATGGAGTAAAAGGTTGCCTTTTATGGGATGCTAATACTGATTTTCCTTGCCTCTCTCCTCCCAAAAAAACACCTACTAATTTGGACCAAGTCATATATCCCTTTTCTTATGGGGACCTGGCAAATCAGAATTCAGAAACCTCCTTATTGATACTAAATATATTAATTTTTAAATTAGATGTTGATCTGCATAGCTTACAATTGTTATCGAACTAAGCAAATACTCCATTTCATGATTTGGATGTTAATCAGTCTTGTTTTGTTCAACCAGATTTGCGGCAGCACTTATTGATCAACCTTTATGGGTTATGAATGTTGTACCTACCGGTCAGCTAGATACCTTGGCAGTTATTTTCAGCAGAGGCTTGATTGGGTTATATCATCATTGGTGTGAATCTTTCAACAAATACCCAAGGACCTATGATCTTCTTCACATGAGTCATCTCCTTGGAAGTCTTACAAATAGGTAGAGAGTCACTCCTGGAAAGAATTTTACTACTTGTGCAGCTGTGCTCCCTTTTTGTCAGAATCTAGCGTGATCTTTGTGTCTTTCCTTTAGGTGCGACATCATTGAAGTAGCAGCTGAAATCGACAGGATATTGAGACCTGGCAGATGGTTTGTGTTGAAAGACACCATGGAAATGATAAAAAAGATGCGCCCAGTTCTTAAGTCCCTGCACTATGAAATTGCCATCGTGGAACAGCAATTTCTTGTTGCAACTAAGGTTTTTTGGCGTCCTGACAAGTCAGCTTCCAGATCAGGATGACATAAGTCATACTTCGAAAGTGAGTCGTCAACAAACAAAGATTCTATTGATTTTTTAAATTCTGTTTGAATTTATTCTTTTATACAGCAGAGATATAGTTTGGTCTGATCTACACAACCTTAAAGTTTTTATAGGTTTGTTACTATTACAAAATACGTACTTCTGGTTTGTTGAGCTGAAACCTTTTTTTGTCAAAGCAAATTAACAAGGAAGTTATAATTGTAGGCTAGTGCTAACAGATGCATACAGAGGCTGGGATCATCTTTTGTATACTTGTTCATCAGTTACTTTTGTGCATTCAACACTAAATATTTCGAAGCTGGTAGAAATATGAGCTCCCTCCTCTCTTTTTTCTTCACATAGTTCTGTAAATAAGCTTCAAATTTTAAGTAAGCTGTACGCATGTATATACTCAAAATATTATATAAACCATCCCATGTGGTAATTTCTGTTTTGCTCCGATTAATCAAGCATGAGTGGGATGGTTAAGATTGGCTGTAGCAAGGTTGAAAATCCCGGCGAAATTTCGGATTTCCGGCCCTCGAGATTCATAATCCCGGTGGAGTAAAAAAAAAGTGAAAAAAATTCGAATTGCTACAGCATTATTATGGAAATATCGGCAAAATTTCAGTTAATTTAGCTGAGATTTGGGTTATTTTGATTGGATTTCATATATTTTGGACGGCTTGCATTGCATTTGGACTAGATTTGATATTGTTTTTTTTTTCGTAGAGAATTGTAATGCTTTTGTGAGAATTACATGAGAACTTTTCACCAAGCCCTTTAGGTTCGAAACCTGTATCTCACATTTTTTTGCTTTGGCCTGCTCCATTTCAGCAGGGTTTACATCTGTACAGAGGAAGCGATTTTTTTTTTGAAATAATCTGTTCCTATTCGTGAATTACAAAAATATGCCTCGTTTATTTTTATTTGCAAAAGTGTCCATTTGTCGCACCACGTGGTAGTGACTGGGCACTAGTCGTGCCACGGAGGCGCGACAGAGTCCACATGGCACTTTGTCGCGGTGAGGTGGCGCGAGAAGCATATGTCGTGGTGAGGTGGGGCGATAGAGCTTGGGTCGCGCTGCGCTGGCGCGACATAAGCTTGAGCTAGCACAAGAGAGAAAGAAAGGCGACAGAAGCTGATAGGCTTAAAATAAAAAAAAATCAAGCAATCGCACACCATGAATCAATCGCATCATCATGCTGCGATTAGTAGCTTATTTTGTATAGTATATTTAATATCTTTTGCTAGTAATCTTTTGTATCTTTTGCTAGGAAGCTCCAAATCAAACGAAATAAATTTCTAAATTTGTATTAAAGTATAAGAATTCAGATAATTTAAATCAATCGCATCATCATGCTGCAATTTGAATTTTATTGTATAATTTGAATTCTTATACTTTAATACAAATTTAGAAATTTATTTAGTTGGATTTGGAGCTTCCTAGCAACAGATATAAAAGATTACTTGCAAAAGATATTAAATATACTATACAAAATAAACTACTAATCGCAGCATGATGATGCGTTTGATTCACTAATCGCATTATGGGCGTTTGATTCACTAATCGCTTCGGAGTTTATGGTGGGAAAGGTAGAGAAAAAATAACTTATAAAGCGGTGGGCTCATGTAAGTGAAGAAATAAAACCTATTTTTGTTAACCATCTTCACGAGCACAGTTCCTGTCGTTCTAACACGAATAGTGGGAAGCTTCATCCGTTGCTTTCCTAGTCGATGATAGATATCACTGACCACAATGCGCCTATCTCCCTAGTAATTCCCAGGGACAAGTATAGTTACCTGAAATCCAACAGTAAAACAAAGGTGGTTGAAAGTTAGTAAAAATATTTGGCTTATCCATCTGGCGAAAATTTAGGATGAAAGAATATACCGTCACATTATAAGGAGCTTGATTCCCATAGGGAAGCCTGTACTTGTCAACAATAAGTAATTGATCTAAGCAAGATTATGGATGAATGTATTCTCCTTAGCTAGACTAAGAAAGCAGCTTCAGCACATGTAACAATAGCTGTGTATAGATTGTCAAGGGACATGTATATTTAGTGGGATTTTGGTAGATCAAGCTTCATTCTGTTGAAATTTGCCGAGATTTTGGTAATTTCGGATGAAATTTCAAAAATTTCACCAAAATCTTGAAAATCCCGGTTCAAAAAACCAGATTTTAATTTTATTTAGATTTTATCTAAAATTTTAAAATCTTATCAAAATTGTAGATTTTGGTCCTCTTCAAGAGGGATTTCCAAAAAACCAGATTTAAATTTTATCTGAAATTTTAAAATCTTATCGAAATTGTAGATTTTGGTCCTCTTCAAGATATACTCCAAAAATGAAATTTAAAACTTGACAATACTACACAGCATAAATTGGGAAGTAAACGAAATTTGAAACATTAGGTAGTACTCCTTGGACGAGATCTCGTCACCATTCGCGGGACGAGCTTTTTTTTGGAATGTATTTAGTCAGTCATGGGCAATGCGTCACAACGGAATTAAATTTTTTTAATGGTTCCATACCCATGGGAGTACATATTCTCAATTTCAATATACCGCTTAAATGATATTAATATACATCTTTATCCTTTTGAGTATACTCTAATACTAATTATAAGATACTTCAAAGTGAGTTCTACGAAAAATTTCATCAAAGTCTATCTATTATAGCATAATTTGTTTATATACTTTTTTACATATGAAAATGGTATACAGAAAAAAAAGCTCCGATGAAATTTTTTGTCAACAATGTCGCATTGTAGTATTTTAGAATGATTGTTGAAGTATACTGAAAATGATAAAGGAGTATAACACATTCGTTTAAGCGACATATTGGAGGTAGGAGTACGTACTCCTAGGAGTACGAAAAAGGCTTTCTATACACACACACGTAATGGGGCACTATCGTTGATCTTGAAGTTTCAATAATATTGATCCCCCTTACCTCTTTCCATATATAAAGGATCATTACCTTGAAATGAACTCTTGAGTATATATAAAACTTATGTAGTTGTAGTATACTCATGTTAATATAGGATAAACTCCAAAGCAATTTCAAATTGAATATGTGCATATTGGTTTAGGTTCAATTTTATGTGTGCACACATTTTTGGGGGTTTATTCTATGTTTGGTGGTCTAAATAGTATTGATCTATTTCCATTACTTCATATAAATTGGATCATTACTTTGAAACCCATCGAATTGAGTATATGAAAATTGTATAGTTAAAATATACTCATAGCAATTTAAGTTCAATTTAAATTATGCTTGGTTGTTGTTTAATCATCAAAGAACTAGATCAATGGATCTAGGCTTTTAATCATGTGTTGTTGGTGTTATTTGTTAATTAAGAACAATCGAAAGTGCTTGAGTATATAAAGCTTTAATAGCATTAATATATTTAAGACAAATATAAATTTCAATCATGTGTCTTTGGGTTGTGGTCAATAATCAAAGGATATTAGAGCATCCACTATGTGTTAATGAGTGCATCGATGATTAGAACAACTATGTTTGTTGGACTAACTTTTTCTTTGAGGTTGTGGATATAGGTTAAGTCCAACAAGATGAAGACTTTAGATGACATCATGTGTTGATAGTCATCGAGTCAAGGTTCAGGACAAATGATGTCATCATGTGTTGATAAGCATCAAGAATAGATCCCGACGAGAAGAGAAGTTTATCATGTGTTGATGAACAAGATGTGGACCAACACTTGGAGAGAGGATGATCATCATTGATAAAAATCTCTAAGTGGATGTGCACAAGGCAAATGTATAACTAGCATAAGACTAAGGATGTATTCATAGTCTTTTATTGGTCTCGGTGTTTCGTTGAGAGAACGGGTTGCTAGTATAGGTTGTCATACTATTAAGAGGGGTCCAGTCTTATAGTTTAAGTCTCATCATGTGTCGATGGCTCAATCTCATTTGCACTAGCTCACCTCTTAATTTGGTTTTTGTATGGAGCAAATATTTGCAAATGTGTTTTGCAAATAGTTAAAGCTTATGCTTGCAATTTTATTGATGTGTTCTTTGCATGGAGCTTTGGTTTGCAAATGGGATAAGCTCATTTTTTAAGTTGTTTTTGCAAAATGTGTTGTGCAAAATGTCGAAGTTCATGCAAGTGCTCTTCTTAGCATGTGACTAGAGTTTGTAAATGTATTTTGCAAATTGTTAGAGATCATGTATTTATGGCTATGTTTGAGTTCATATGTGTTCTTTGTATTTTTATTTGCATGAATTTGTTAATTGCAAATGCGTTTTGAAAATAAGCTGAAGTTTATGCAATTCTTGTGTAGCATGTGATTAGCATTTGCAAATGTGTTTTGCAAAGTGTTGCGATCATGCGTTGATCATCATATAGCTCAAGAATTGGTCATGTTGGTTTTTGGTTGAAATTTGAAAACAAGATTTCCATGTGAAATTATACTTCTGATCTGTGACCGGCACTACCGCCGTGGTGAGACTGATACAGCGGTAGTTATTTTCAAGAGAATGTATTTCTTGAAAAATTACTCAAGCTGTCACTACCGCTGTGTTAAATCTGATAATATCGTAAGTCCGGTAGTACCGTGGCACTTGTGCGGTAGTTTATTTTACTGAAAAACTCATCGCCGAGGAAGACTATTATTAAGTGTGTATGTACATGCCTAATCGGAAGAAAGCCAAGGCTAACAGCCTGCCAGATCAAGGGTGAAGACACCGATGGATCATTCCGTGTAAGGTCTACGACAATCAGCATAATTTCTTTACAATTCCAAAAGACGCTCATGTATCGTAGTTGTACTTTTCGTTCATCAGTCGCCCGTGTTGCAAATTGTACCGTACAAGTATGATGGTTAACACAGGCAACGAACCGAACTGTATGTGCCATATATGTTAACTTTTTTATATGTTAACTTTGAACGCCTTTTTGTGCATCTTTATGTTTATCACGTGTACATCGATTTGATTATAATTCCACAACTTTTGAAGTACAACACTCAACAAAAAAACAACACCTATCGATTAAAATTCCACGATTTTACGGTACATCAGTCAACAAAAAATTAGTAAACTGTCAATTCAAATTTCACTTTTTTGCTACTCATCACTGAACCAAATTTTAGGGGCACAGGCACTGCCCTTGCCGCTCCGCCTTGCAGCTGTACCGAGCCGTTGCATGGGCTACACCCACAAATACATGATCCAAAGACATAAAAATGGAAAATGTGAAAATCAAAGTAGCCAAATACGTCAATGTGACACTACGGTTTGGTGTGACGTTATAGAAGGTGAAATTAGAGAATAAAACCTTTCGGCTTGAGGTTTACTCGCGTTTTTGGGCCTTTTGAAGCGTTGTGACACCACGGAGTGTCGTAACCTTATTTAACGTGCATGATAAGGTTAATAACATTATGAGATGTGGAATTAAGGTTAAAACTATAGGATATGGAGGTTAATAGCTTTTCCAGGCGTTTAGGGCCGCTTCAGGGTTTTGGGCCTTCCCGGGGGAGTTTGGGCCTTGGTGGGCTTTGGTGGGATGGAGTAGGTCTCCGTAACGGACTAGGATTGGGTGTGGGGGCTGGTAAAAGGGCTCCCCACCAGCCTTTTGGGCGTGCTCCCCCTGCCCTTGGGCGCCCCCACCTCCCCCTCCTAAGCCCTAGCCGCCACCCCCTCTCCCTCTCCCTCTTGTGCGCCTCCACCTCCCCCTTTGCCCCATTGCTCTCCCCACCTCTCCACCACCTCTCCTCCACCCCCTTGCTGCCCTAGGGTGGTCTCCACACCTCTGCACCTTGTGGATCCATCCGTTGGAGCGAGGAGCGAGGAGCGTGGAGCGAGGAGCGATCCGCGAGGAGATCTATTGGAGATTCGTTCGTTTGGCAAAGGTATGATCATGGGGATCCTTGAAATTGATCTAGGTACTGTTCTTAGGGTGATTATCAAGTTTTTAGATCAATTGGTGGTGCTGGATTGGAGTTCTTTGGGTTAGATCTAGACGTTGCCACGTTTCTGTTTTCGGGCAGATTGAGCAGTCGGGTTAGGGTTCGAGTTTTCGTCGATTTAGAATCCGAATCTGTCAGTACGGACTTAAAAGAAGTTGTAGATAATTTAATTATATTTCCGTGGACATAAAGCACGTTAAAATCCGATCAGCCGTTTGAAAGTTATGGCCGTTTTACCGAGCGTGTTAAAATCTGTGACGCGATTGGAACAGATCGTAGTAATCTGTAGATTAAACAATTTTAGAGTCCGAATCAGTCTTTCCGTATAACTAGAAAAAGGTAGGAAATTTCCTAAGCTTCGCGATGGTGTACTCGTTTAATCGATTTGGAGTCCCAGAACTCAAGTTATGGCCTTTGAAAGGCTGCTGTCCCGCCGGGACAGAACCTCTGTTTTTAGGTTTGCAAGTAGTGGGCAATGTCGGGTTAGATGGGGATTTGTGTACTGTTTTGCGGGCATTATTGTGAGTGTGTGATGCCTATGTGCAGGTGGTGTGACAACGGGAGTGCCCTCTACGTCCCACAAATCCGTCGCCCGCGGTTGAGGCAAGTGTGTTGTAATGTATAGCGGATTGTAGGTTGTTTGTTGATATTGGGTGAAAGATTGAACATTTGCTATGCTCACTTGCCATGCTTGCTGTTTTCCAATGAAATATTGAGTATGATTATCATGGTTCGATGCCATGTTGTCGGTGTTTCGAGCACCGGCCAATGAATTTGTATAGGTAAGAGGGGGGTGCACGCTCCCTCTCCTCGACGGCTTACTCGGGTGAGCACAAGATGTATACTGGTTCGGGCTGAACGTCCCTACTCCAGTTCGTGTGGGTTTGATCGTATTGATTCCTTTGTTGTCCGTCGTCTTACATGCTCGCTCCCTCCCCCTTTATATAGGCGAGGAGGGAGGTTACATCGCTGTTTGAAAAAGAGAAAAAGATCAGTGCTCTTAGTCGCCCGCAAGTGGCGGTGATGGGATCGGCCGGCCCTTGCCCTGCCCGGTCGGCGTAGTTGCCGTCGCTCGTAGTAAATGCGAGAGTTGGGGACTTGCGCGCCAGCGTCATCGTTACGGCCATTTAATCACGATCGATCGCAATAAAGGTCGTCGCTTCAGGGATTTCGCTGACTTGGTCATGGCTACGGCTTTTCCTCGCCAGCCGTGGCCTTGGGCCCCGACCGGCCTGGTTCGGCCCATGCGCTTTTTTGGGCCGCTGGGGGTACCCATGGCCTGGGTACCCGTCACATGTGTTTATATTTGTCATGATGAGTTGCCATATGTTTATGTACATGTGAAATATGATAATTGGCATAGTTACATGCATGACATGTTACATAGCCCGGGCGGTGAGAAAGTCATTAACTAATCCGGGAAGGTCGGTGAGAAAGTTATGACTAATCCGGAGAGCCATTAGAGTAAGTCCTACATCGTGATTCCATCTACCGTGGGTTGTGGAAGCGAGGAGTAGGCACCCTCCATCTTCGGGATGGAAGGGGGGAGAGGGTGCACACCGACGGGTGTGTACTCAACCATACCGGTATGAGTTTCCATGGAGATATGAGCATAACATTGCATTGCATTGCAATACATTTTTTTAATGATGATGATGTTGTTATGTGCTCAAGTATGAGATGTTATATGTGATGTGAGGTATTATTGTCTTGTAAATGATCTTTTTGTACATTACAATATGCTTGCTGAGTTTTCGAACTCACGCTTGTGTTTTATGTTGTTTTTAGGTACTTTGAGATCGGCATGCGGGAAAAAGGATCTAGCTACACTTCTACACGTAGCTCCACCATCATAGTCCATAATTAACCACTTGGAGACATGATATTAAGAGTTGTGCCCTAAACTTAATGTATGGTTTAATCTAGCATGCTTGTGAATCCTTATTTGCTTCGTTATAGTTTATGAAGTTGTTAAGCGTGGTATTATTGGCGTAACTTGATGTTATGTCCATTTATGTTGTTGTTTTAGATGTCGTGTGCTATGATATATATCTTGCCATGATATTGAGATTGTGTTAATTCATGGAAAAACAAAGGAGATACTGCCGAAATATCGGTTTTTAGCATATGAACCTTTGCTGGAATTTATGTTTAATTGTGGTATTTAGTTGTTGTTTAGCTTATGTTTGGTAGCATTCGGGCATATTAAATGCCGGGGTGTTACAGTCAATGAATAAAAAAGTATTACACTGGCTATTAAAATTCCACTTATTTGCTACTCATCACTGAATCAAAAAACTTAAACTGTCAACAACTTTCTGCTGCATGTTTTTCGCTGTTCTTATTTTTATTCAAAAAATTCCCGCCGCTACTTTTTCTTATTTTGAAAACAATCATTAAAAAAACGGCACCAGAAAACGCTGCTCTAGAGTACAGCGTCGGCCGGCCGCTGTTGGCAGTTGGCACCAGCACAGCGCCAACCGACCACCGACCGCTGCATGCTAAAATCCGCATCCTTCGAACTACTTCCGTAAATACACGATCAAGGAGAGCTTTAAAAACAAAATATAAAATGACAGAGGCAAAATATTCCCTCCACCTCACGCATGCTAATTAAGGTGCCAGGCTGCCAGTTGAAAGATGCATCTGCATGCATGGGGCGCGCTACTTCCTTGCCCGAGTATGCATGGATGTTTTTTAATCGAGGTTTGATAAACATCATATGGATGTTTTTATTTGCTGAAATCATCTAAATTTAGAAGCATTGGATTATTGTAGAGATTCGAAAGTATCGATTACATCTAATCCTATAATTTGATCTAACGGTTGAATTTTCAACCCTACGATTCAAAATTTCTTATTTATTACAAGGAAAATGGATATGCACACACGACCACTCTAGCACACGATACGTATACACGCACGAGTTACCTAGGGCCTTCTTAACGAGATCTTAATTAATAATTAGCCCCCTTCCATGTGCGTACGCATAAGTCAATTTTCACTGACAGGCTCGTGAAAATTGAGCTCTTCTTAGTACAATAATATTCACTCTCTTAATTTATAGTAAGAAGACTAAAGTTATGATAAAATTTAAAAAAATATGAAAAAAATAACTTTGATATCCACTTAATTGTCTTGAAAGACAAGATATAGTACTTTGTATGTGTGATAATAAATAAATATATATGATTAAAAGAGAATAAATAAAGGTATAGTAAAAAATTCATCATTAAATCTTCATAAAAAGTTCTATATTTGTAAACAAAATTATTCAATCTATATGCCTTATATCTATAGATACTACTACTCTCGGAGAGGTACGGACATGAGGGCAAGCGCCGCCACGCGGCAATGTAGAAACTACAGTTCGATGATTACAGTGTAAGCTACAGTGAAATTATTTATTTTTCAAAAAATAAATAATTTTCAGATATTTGGGGTGGGGTGGGGGGCGGGGGCCGGTTCCCCTCTCTCTATTAATGTTTGTTGGGTCACAGTATTTTTGTTTTAAAATTTTTTCCTCTCTATTAAAATTCATAATTTACTCGGCGGCAACGCACAAAACTGTAACAAGCTAGTTTCTAAAATGTAGGGAGTAAAATACTAAAATTGAGGGACCTATCAAGCCTGTCCTGACAAACTTCTTAGTACACGAGGACATCTGGGTGTTAATTGCTGGGCCAATGAATGCTGTGAGTTTAGCCATATTCTCTCTTCAGATCGAGTAGCATGATGGCACGGCCGTGTTTGCTGCCCCGTGTCTTTTGGGCATCGGCGGTACGAGTCCCATCAGGCGGCATAGGACGGCCGGTACCGGTGCAACCTGTTTACACACCGAAACGCTAAGGCCGACTGCTTGCTCGAAGTTTAACGCTCTGCCTTTTCCCCTAGTAAAGAGTTGTTACCATCTCCAACCGTGTCCCTTCCCTTCTCCCTTTCCCTTCGCGAAGGGATTCTCATTCACTTCAGCGCTCCAACGGATTCCCTTCAACATTTTTCTTCGTGAAGGGATTCTCTCTCCTTTCCCTATACAATTCCCTTTAAAGGGAATCTGTTGGAGATGGAATGAAATGAAGGGAATATGGTTGGAGATGGTCTTAGGCTGCTTCAGAAGTGCCAGATTTGTCACATCACTCTCACATCATACATAAATTAGAATCATTATTTCTATAGTGTTTAGCGCATCTCTTCTCTCCTAAGTAGGATTCACCGTGTGCTAAAGCAAACTAAAATTTTTCGAAAAATCAATCGCAAAATTCAAAAATATCGCCATATTCGATTTTCTGAGCCGTCTATAACCAATTAACCATACATTAATGATAATAACAACGCATCACAAACGATTTCTAAACCGTCCATAAAACACTTATCTCGGACGATTCTGTATCATGAACCATATATGATATTCTGTTATACAGACGGTTCATAGTCTCAACCGTCCGTGATATGAGATGTATCACAGACAGGTGTTTTTAAAAAAGAACCGTCTGTGGTATTATTTTGTATTGCTGAAACTTTTTCTGTTTATTGGTTGGCCCAAGAAATGGTAGCTATGCCTTCTGAAATAAGCAGATTACATCACAAGTAGATTACAAATTACATCTATTTTCAAAATCAACTCAGATTACATCACAATACATCTACGAACCATCTATGAAGTATCATATACTATTTTATGTAAAAAAAAATCATTCGTAATATGTGGTTTATGGTACAAACCGTCTGCAATACTTCACAGACGTCTATATATCACCTTATCACAGATGATTATTAGCATATCAAGTAATTTAAATAGTCACGGTAAAGAATCGCTTGTGATTATTTTTAACAAATATGACATTTAAAAATTATATATCTAATATAATTCTTTCTGTAGCAGTATTCGATCTCCTCCGTCCAACCCCCGTCTCCCCTTCTTCCTCACCGTGTCTCTTGCCTCTCCTGCTCCGCCACCGCCACTCGCTCTTGTTTCCATTTCGCCGTTATCGCTTCCGCTCCCGCCACGCCGCTCACTCCCGCTCTTACCGCCACCGCTCGCTCCTCCTCTTCCGCCACCAGGAAGGTCTTCATCGGCATCGGCGACATGAATCCAAGTCACAACGTCCTCAATGCACGACAGAGACCGCTGGATCTAGTGCCTGGTCCATGGAGCGGCGGCGACGACGACCTTAACTGACGGTGGCGGATATAAAGGCGGCGGAGATGGCCTCGACCAACGGCGACGGCATCCTCGAGCTAGGAGGCGACTCCGGACTCGCTGACAGCTGAGATCGTGTAATTATGTTATTGAGGTGGCACGGTGCATGAACTTGCTCCGGTTCCAAAATTTTTGATGCTAGCATCGCCTCCTGCAATGTGTGAACCGGTGTTAGAACACTCTCTCTTGTCTTCTAGCACCGGTTCAAGCGTGGATGACTTACCATCATCATTCATCAACACACTATAAGAAAAACACTTAATCTTCTTAAAGGTAAAACCGTCTACCATAATTATGGTCAACAGCTGACCATCCACTCTAAGCCGCTGAGAGTAAGTAGTCGACCATCGCATTAAATTCGATGGCTAAACCGTTCAACCTATTAGGGTCGCCACTGTAATAAACTTTTCCTGTAGTGACAGTGTTGAGCACAAAACTTCAGCCACCGCACAAGTGTTTCTCGTTCGCAAATTATGCCAACCAGACCAGACTAAACCGATACTGAATGATTATCCTCAAATAAGCTGACAACTAGCTAGCTAGCCATGCATTCAGGCGAGGAAGCCCGCCCCCGGCAATGTGATTGCGTCAAAAAATTAAACTAGCTAGCCATGAACACGCATGCATGTCAGGCTGTCAGCCATGCCCTAGTGCTGCATGCTCGATCTCCTAAAAAAGCCTACTAATGTTCATGCAGTGCATGCATGCATGCATGCGTTCTACCTGACGTGTTTAGTTTTGCGTATGAATACAATCTTCTCTCTCTCTCTCTCTCTCTCTCTCTCTCTTCTTTTCCTTCTCCCTTTCCTTTTTCTTTTTCCTGTGTTTCGCTAGCGGTAAGCGCCATGGCCCATGGGTGTACACTTCTGTGATAAACTGCTAAGGCTGATATATTCTTCTGTGCTCCAATAAAGTGTTCGTACATGTTATCATAGCGCATAATTCGGGGGGAAATATAAGTAGAAGTAATCTCAATCAGACCCCACTAATTCATTCCTGAAATATTGAGTGCGGCTGCACTTGAGCAAGAATCATTCTACCACACCTTGCTTAACTTTGAGCCTATAGTTATTCTAGCTATATCTATAGGCACCATGATTTTAAATGCACGAATTCAAGTCAAATTCGGATAATTTTTTTGAAACATTCAGTTTTAAGGTATATACTCATCTATAACAATTCAAATAAAACACATACCTTTGAAAAAACATACTTGAATTACAAGTTTTGAACGAATTTAGATCACATGCTTTGTTGATTTATATATATATAATCAGCACATACCTACGATCAATCTATCATTAAAAAAAAGAAACTTTAGTTCGAATTTTAGTTCAAACTTGTTTGAACTAGTTAGTAAACTGATTAAACTCAGCATCCTAAAATTTTTTTAAAAAATTGAATGCAAATAAATAGGAAAAATATCTATTTTGAATCACGGTGACCAGACACATAATTGTGTGTGTAGAGAGAGATCCTCTCAAAATAAAAGAATATAATAATATGTATGTCAAGTAGATCGAGTACCTAACTGTACTGTTTCCCAATTAAAGGGATTAAGTATGCCCACATACAGTAACACTATAAAATGACATTTAATTTTTTTTTCTTGAGGCCAATATGATACGGAGTAGTAGTACGTACGTACCACCAAGAAGTTTCTATCCGCTAATAATTTATTGGATTGCACATCTCTATCAAATCTAAAGGAAAACAAAAAGGGCACATGAGCCACTGGCTTGGAGTAGCAGAAATCTGAAGTACTGTTCTCATCGAAAGCTAGTAGTATATAAGGCATAATGAAAAGAATGACATCAGTTGTCAGTTGGATTTACATACAGATATTCAACTGAAATGTTTATTTTGAAAGGAAAATAATAAAACTTAGTTGCGACATGTATAAAATGGCCATTGCACTTTGGTTCAAACAGATATTAACTGACCTCGAAAAAAGTTAGCAGACATAATTAACCAGCTGAGTAGTGTTCTGCTAGTAGTAACTCATTTTAGGGAACCAAGCACAAATTTTTTTCAAATACTAAACCAATCTAATCAAAGGACTAGCTAGAGTATCGAGCTATATTAAGCTATTAACCTCCTTACACACCTACATTAATTTGCTATACTACTGCGGGCGTATTTTGGCTATATATGTTAGTAAAACATATATAGATCGATGAAATAGCTAGCTAGAGAGTTCATTTACAGTAAACTTATTTTGTTTTTATGTTTTCGCATGAAGCGTCAAGGGTAATATTAATCTGATCGGAACAGCAACAAAGAATATGGTAACTAACAATATCTTATTAGGTACTATGGTTAGTAGTATCCATCCTACAAATAAAATAAGCTGATATGATCTCCTCTATGCGCAAGATAGCTACGCAGTCACCTGCAATCTCCAAGCCACATCAGATTAAACTAGCAAAATAAATCTGACAACACCAAATCAGCTCAGGAAACAAGCGGTTTGGAAGTAGCCCAATCTTTCAAATTACAGGGCCTAATACAAAAACCAATTTACTATATATATATACCCATATAGTTGAAGAAGGAGCATCACGGTAGGCGTCGGTCAACAGACTGGTTGCCTCAACTTTATAGAGAAAAAACAGTGCACTTTCGCTTGGATTGGGTCCAATATGGTATAATATTATTCTTGGGCAAAAGCTGCATGCTTATGTCTTCTACCTGCAGCAACGTCTATCCTATGCTCCCTCTCTCAGACTCTCACACACTGATGTACAGTGCCTTGTGCACTGTGTGCACCACACCCTGCACAAACTGCAAGTTCTGAAAAGAAGACAACAGCAGAATGTGGAAGCATTGGCGGGCTATGTGCAGTTCCCTATTTGTTGGCAACCACAGTGACATAGCAAATAATAGGAGTAGCGTCGTGCAAGCAGCATGCAGCCATGTACCTACATGACAACATGTATCTATTCAATCACGGCAAGCAGTCATTGAAGATCATTGTGAAGATATATACTTGGATACATGCAACATTAGCAACCTCACAAACATGACAACAGCAACAAGCATATTTACATACTACTATACGCACAAGACGTCTAATTAACTGCTGCTTACTCAAACAGTCAACCGATATCTATCAATCGATGAGCACAGCAGTGTGAGGTTAGTTTTCTGGGTATCTGCATATATATTCAGCCAGCGATCAAGGACGACAGCAAAGAACAAAGCGTCGAGGGGGTGGCTTGTACGTTGGCCTATGCAGCGAGTGTACGGGCGCAAATTTTAATGTCACGGCCCCAATCATCACAGATCAAGGATCCAATGATGCTTGTCGCACCCCCAAAATAGTCCCCTTACACCTCCAGTCACCGGCCACTATGTCGTAGCTAGCCTTGCCGAGCTCCTTAGCCACGTACCTCGCTTGCTTTTATTAGATGAAACTAACGTATGGATCAAAGAAACTGAGAAAAAAATTGCTGCCGAGCGATCGATCAAGTTAAGGACGTACGAGAGGTTTCATGTAAAAATGGGCAAAGTGCATGCTGATGAGAGATGGATGGATGTAGAGGAGATCGACCAATGTGAGCAGGGGCGAATCCCGCAGGAGCCGGCCGGCTATAACCATGGATGCAAGCAAATCGACCTAGCTTACTGCAGACAGTCCCACCTCCATCGCCGCCAAATCGACGTCTCCGGCTATGCGAAGGAGAAATAGCCAAATAGGTCGTGGGAGGAGGAAGAGAGGAAGCGCGGCCCGCGCGAAGGATTCCGCAGGGTGGTGCTGCTGCATATGAGGAGGCGCACAGTGATGCATGTATCTCGCCTCGCCCGTCGACAACATCGACCAAAGGTGACGAATCGGCCGGGATCACGGAGGAGGAGGAGGAGAGGCAACACGGGAGAGGCAGGAGGAAAAAAAATACGAGAACCGAACTGCAGGGGAGTTGCTGAAGGAAAGATCTGATGTTTTGTGAAGGACCTTGTTGATATTTTTGCATAACAACCAGATCTGCTGGCGTACATTGCCTCGGAGCAAGATCGGACAACCGTTGTTGCACGGATGATGTGGCGTGCTCTTTCGCAGGTTTCATATATAGAGATATATAGCAATTAGCATATTAGCTTTCTTGCTATGTTTCTCCTTTATTCATGTATTAATTTGAATTGCATACGACTATGTTACTATGTTAATCTTAGTTTAGCATTATCCTTTAATCATACCCTTCATTTTCATCATGGCTTCGCCATTAGCTTCCATTAGCGGTGAGGAGATTCTCTGTAACGGGAGGGGTTAATTAGCTTCCCTTTTCTTGCACCAGGCCTAGCTCGGTAGCCCCACACTGGCCCACCGTGCATCCCTTCGCTAGAAAGTGAGGGAGAAAAGGCTAGCTACTGTTCTTCTTCCTCTCTCTCTCCCTCCCTCCATCCCTCTCTCCTCGAAACAGAAACATGGCTGCACCCAAATGGGAGAGGGAGCAGTCCAACACGGCAAAAGAAAAAGGCGCGGAGAAACGAGATCAAATCAGGGAATGTGATAAGAGGGAGGGAGAGAAACCAAGAACACAGCATGCAGTTGGATGAATGGATCTGTAACTAAATTCTGTTCACCATTCCAATCTGGCATCCTGATGTTGATCCACTCTTAATGAAGGTACAAAAGAGAAAAGAAAGAAGGTGAGGGAGGGACAGAATTACAAGGAAGAGAAGGCATGCGTAGAGGAAACAAACTAGCCAGGGAGGTTGCACTGAACATATGCATGCAGACGAGTGCGAGCGCACGTCGGAAGCTGGAAGATCTAGAGAAACATGCAGCTGGGAGTGTGTGCTGTGTGTGTGTGCGTGATTTGGTGATCAGTGGGAGTGAGATCTTTGGAGAGAGAAACGGTGGTGTACCCTCGAGCACGTGTGGTCAGAGCCATAGGCCTTACTCGGTATACTACAGTCCCATCCGGCCGGGGACCAGCGAAGATTTCCTTCAGCTCCTCCATCCCGATCTAGCTCTTATTTATTTAACTCTCATTGCAAACCCGGCCATCGTAAGCCTGCGTGCATGGCTAGCTCCGCACTTCTCGTCATGGCAATTGCATCGCCTTATAAAGTTATACTACTGGTTTGTCAACTGAAACTAACTTAAACTGAAGCTAAGAAATGCATGCAGGCTCTAAAATGGAGGATTAGAGCCTTGAAAGGGAATTAATGGTAGCTAGTGTGTTTCTGGACTGTGTGTGTGCACCGCTGAAGCAATGGAGGAGTACATATGCACCATTGATGCAAGCTTTTAATTTGCCTCATGCGTTTGCACAGTGTAAGGGAAGCACGAATTTAAGTGAATATGTATGTGTGAGTACTACATCTCACTATAGCAGTATAGAACTATTTGCCAAGAACTATAAACAGTCAGTAGTCAAAGAAGATGGAGAGATCCCGGGCTGAAATAGAAAGATGTTAAATATATAGGCAATATAACCTTAAATCTTGCTTTTATCTCATCATGGGTATGTATGAGACATGAGCAAACAGTAGCTAGCATCGATTCATTCACTTCCCAAAGCTACTACTACCCCTGAATAATTACCCCTTCGCCGATTTCTCCGTACTCACTGACCTAGGTAGTTAATTAAGCACAACGAAAAAGACTCAAAAAGACCGGACGAAATCGAGCAAGAACATAAGCAGGAGAGCCGATTGCTTAAGAGAGAGAAGGATACTGAAACCAAATGGCAAAAGAAATATCTTTAATCTTGCAAATTAAGCGCGAGGTATAGCGAGACACGTACAGAAGCAGATAGACAAGAGGTTTGCAGGTGATTCTACTATACTCGGGAGGTGCTCGGTGCACTGCTACTCCCTCCGGCCTGGCCAGTGCGTGGTGCAGCCGCCGCGCTGCCACTGGACTCTCCTCCCCCGCCGCCTGCGGCAGCGGCAGTCGCCGCTGCTGCGGCTGACGATGAGCTTGTTGCCTCCCCAGCACCGCCCGCCGGGGGCGCCGGCTGCGGCTGCGTGCGCTTGCGCTTCTTCTTCTCGTAGGGTATGCCGCGCGCCTTGGCCTGCGCGTCGCGAACCTCGCGGAGGTAGATCCGCACGGCGCGCGCGGCAAAGGGGTTGGACTCCGGCGCGTGGCCGCTCTCCTCGTAGGCGGCGCGCAGGCGGCCGATGAGCGCGTCGAGTGAGCCCCACGCCTGGCGGAGCGGGCACGGGCACGGCGCCGGCGGGCTGGGCTGGCCGTAGTACGCGCACCCGGTCGCGTGCACCTTGGTCTTGCCGAACTGATCGAGGTACTTGAGGAACTCGATGACGTGCGCGCCGCTGCACCGCGCCAGCGTCAGCGGCGGCCGGTGGTTCCGCAGGTACTGCAGGAACGTGTTCCAGTCCCGCCGCTTCTGCGACTCGTACCTGCTCAGCTGCTGCGGGGGCGGCGCCTGAGCCACCGGCTGGGCTGGCTGCTGCGCGTCGCCGCCCGCCGAGGAGGACGGGCCGGCTGCGCCTGCGCCCGAGGAATCCATGCAGGTACTAGCTCGCTTAGCCGGCCGGCCGGGCAGCGCGGCCGGGGGCTCGAGCGAGCGATCGGGGCAGACGGAGTGGAGATGCGCACTGGCCGGATGGGCGCGGGGTGGGTCGTGATGGGATGCGGGAGAGCGACGCGAAGAGGAGAAAGGGAGGTGAATGCTAGTGAACTGAAGGAGACGGAGTTGTGAATGTGTCAAGGTGATAGCGGGGGCGTGGAGCCAGGGGCATCCACGTGGTGGCCCCCGTTGGTCCGAACAACTCCGTCTCCTCTACGTAGCTAGCTGGGTAAGTAAGCGTATGGTGTGTATGAATAAACAGTCGCGCGTACGTAGTGCATGGGCGTATTACTGGTGCGTCTCGCGCAGTCTCATGTAGTACACGTACTGTTGCATGGCCGGCGGCCGATGTCGTATATACTATTCGAGTGCATCGGATGTGGCAGCGTACGTTTAGGTTAATTTGAATTTACCAGTTGTCCGACGAGAATAACCCAATAGAATGATTTAGGGCTTGTTACTTGTTAGGATCTAGATTTGTATGAGAAATGTTTTTATGTGAACCAGTTTTCCTCTGGTTTTCGGAGAATATTGTTTGAATATCATAACCGACATGAGTTTAAGGGGAAAAAAACAATTTTTTTGTAAGCCTCGTATTTTGCGTTTTGAGAAAAAAAGTCGACGTTGTTTTTTAGAAAGGGATTTGATAAATATCATCCGGATGTTTTGTTTGCTGAAATCACATAAATCTACGAGTATTGGATCATTGTTGAGATTCGGAAGTATCGATTACATCTCCCGTCCCGGATGAGAGGATGAGGATGAGGGAGTGACATACGAGTGAGTAACTCCGGTCAGGGATGTTTACTAAAATGCATTTTGGTGTTTATCTAAACCAAATATCGTAATAATGAAAGCTTGTTTTACTTTTTTCTAATCCAAACAAGGTAATCTATAAACACATAATAACAGAATAACGAATTAAAACCGGTTTTCCTAAAAATCCTACTATAACCAGTTTTCTCAAAACTTATTTCTAAATCATGAGATCCAAACAACCACTTAAGTATTAGTTGCACACTTGTACATTATTCTTAAACTTTTCATTTCATTTTTTTTTTCTCCGCTACCTTACCATTGAAACTACAACAATCGATCTCAAAGCCAGCCACTGAAGCTTTTTTCCCCCCAACATGCAACAGAAGAATGTTTCCCTAAAAATTTGCAACAAGGAATGTTCTCTCGACAATTACCAATCTTGATAAGAAATCAAACAGCATCCCACTATATATTTAGGTATCAGACATATATAGCTGTGTACTACATATTATTATATTTAGAATATTTGGCGTTGTGCGTATGTTGGTTTGTCCATGCATGCAACAGACATCCGTTGCAGGGGGGTTAAAAGGATTAATATGTAGGGTGTGTGTGTACTGCGTACAAATGCTGTGGTCACGCGCCATTCTTTTTTTTTTTTTTTCATTTCCCCCTTTGATCTCAATCTTTTGCGTGTCTCAGTTTATCAAACATCTTCATCAGAACTTGTAATGTCACTTTCCCAATAAGTTTATATATATATTTGCGATGGATAAAATTTTCTAATCTGGTGTTCGAGTCGGATCTAGCTGGTAAAAGTAGAAGCGAAAGTTACAGAACTATAGTCATATACCTGAGCTACTGCGCACGATAATGCTACTTTCTTCTGATAGGGAATACACGATAATATATATTACTCAATGGCACATATTTTGATTTTGTCTATTAAGCGGTCAATATCTGCCCACTTTTGTTGCTGAAATATCTTTAGCATATATATATATATCTGGTGAGTACGAGTATGCACCGAGTGCTAGTGATGTTATTTCGTTATTTAAAAAACAAAAGGACACTTGACTAGTTGTAATTTTGCATTCTTGCACATATATAGTACACTGTGTGTGTAGCATGCATATATGGAAGATTGCGAGCAGAAGCGGTTGGTTTTGTTCCAGGGCAGGGCAGGCACGAAGCCATGGTTTTCTACAGGCGAATTCGAAGCGGCCTGGACTTATTTGCATCACAGATATGGCACTCTTCCTTTTTCATAGGATGAAAGTAACACCGTTGGATTATTGGTGGAAGACCACCAACTTGTGTCCTTTCCTGCAGAAAGGAATAAATTTTTTGCGAAATTTTCGCTAAGACGTCCACATCTTCATTTTTAGTTCGAAACATTCTCTCTCTACAGAACATGTAACTTATCTTGCTCACCTGAGAGCTGCCTAACCTATCATTTCTACATATGCATCAATTCGATACGCAATTGTGCGGGCAGCAGCTCCCATGAAACAAATGAAGCCAACGAGTCCTGCAACAGCGGTCCGAGGGCACACATTATACCATACCATTCAAGCTATTTTAAGCACCTCCTGCGTACATTGTATGTGTTACGTTGCACAATTAGCGCTGCACGACTCACGCCCTGAGTAGTTAGAGTCTATCAAACGAGCATCCAGCTCCTAGGTCTTTGGCCTGCTAGACGTGCGAGCTAACCCAGCGATAAGGGCAACAACAAGGTGATCGATCACTTACAATGTCTTCCTCCAAAAGGTTAACTATCAGGGCGAGTACTGTCACACACCTTCAAGTACTTCATTACTTGTCAACAAGCTACCATGATCAATTACCATCTTGCCATCTTGCCAACAAGCTAAATACGATATTGCCTAGAATCCTAGCCATGGCAAACTTGATAGGCATAAATGCTTCATTACTCCCTAGGTTAATCTCACCTTTCTAATTTTCTATCGTGAAGACTCGATCGAGCAGACACACGGCGACGACGGAAAGCCAACCATTAATGCAGTCTCGATCGATTGCGATTTGCGAGGGTGTACATCACCGATCGACCGAGATCGGTCCGGGTCGCGATGGCTAGCTTTACTTTTGCTGAGCACTAGCTTGATTGACGATTATTTTAGCGAGTATATTGGTGAACTTCTCAGCCCGTCTGGACCGCAAGGGAAAAACCGAGAACGCGACGGCCAAACCCCCCCCCCCCCCCCCCTCCGCCATCTGAATACGACCACGGATCAAACGCGCGCGGTTCTCAGGTGCCGTTCGGACGGGGCGGCGCGCGCGACGCCGCGGGGTTCTGAAAGGGGTTGAGTTTGACAGAGCGTGAGCTAGCTGGCTGCTGCGTCCTAACGGCAGACTGCCTAACGCTATGCATACCGAAACATGATGTCAGGGAGGGGAAGCAGAAGCGTAGCATAGTATACCAGCGGAGGACGAATTAAAATTTTGATACGGTAAATTTTATAACATATATAGTAATAGTGATACACGAAATTAAAGTTATTCATACCTAATATTATAAAGCATATTATAATATAAGTGTATGACACTTGATGGAATGAAAACAATATTATAAGCATAATGGATAAGGAAGAATATGAAATGTGTACCAGTAAATTATTAATTGCGTCTAAGAGATCTTGGCAGCTGTATTTGACGAGTTTTCATCTTTTGAAAATGCTTCACAAGCAGCGAAAAGCCACTTTAACCGAACACGAACACACTACGCACCAATATATACTGTATATATGCAGGGATACCTGGTATAGACTAGGTATAGCGGAAGCCATACCTTGTCATATTGGGAGATCCGCCACTGCCCAAAAGTATTGGATCAATCTGAACTGATACTCTTTTTTTTTATCCAACAGGTATAGTATTGTAATTGGGGCAACTTAATTAATTGGTAAGGTTGAAGTATAAGGATGGGCCAGTCTGGTTGCCCAACATGCAAGCAATGGTCCGGAGTCATTCGTTACGTACGTTTTCGGATGAGCAGTGTATGTTTTTCGAGCAGAATATGTACTAATGTACCAACAAATGCAGTCGTACATGTAGTGTAGTATATGTTCTCAGGGCCCTTACTCACGTGTGTATATCTCATGTGATCCCTAGGACTGTCCACTCTCCCATGCAAGTACGTACTCACGAGTAGTGGCTAGTGACCAGCGAGCCCCCTAATATTAAACCCCAACAGTAACTACTTCTATGCATCCTCTTTTCGATACAAATTGTATAAATTTTAAAACAAATGAATAAATAAATACTAATCGCTATGTACTATTTATTCATGCTTTAAATTATTTGTGTAACTTTTCAAATAGTGATTCAAAGAAACACATCTCAAAATATAAAGTGCACCGATGTTGCTAGCTAGTAGGTATATGTAACACCAGCTAGGCCACGAGAGATTGTTATTATTTGGCATAGACAAATGTAGGCCATCTCTACCTCTCAAGCACCAATGCCCCTGGGCTATACAAGTCTCGCAGAGATTTTTTATTTTTTTATAGGCCATGCGAGATTACCTTTTTCCCAGAGAAATACAAGCAACCGAATTTTGCTTGCCAGCCGGTTGATAAAGAATTTGACGCTCATGCTCGGTTTGAATCAGAACATTTCGATCGGACGTCCGACGTGCGCGTGGATAGGGGCGGAAGTAGGTTTACTTACCCGGTGACACCGGGTAAAATTTTTTTTTAGTATATATTAGTCTATATATAGTATATGTGAATCTTTCTGATCTAAATCTTGTGATACGGGAAGACAAATAATAAGCAAATGGTAAGAATAATTGAAGTGGTGAACCCTGATGATTTTTTCTCTAGTCCCTCCTGCGCGTGAAATGGAATACGTAAATAAAACAACTGCAGCTGATGAGCTTCCTACTACTTCCCAATACAATGCAAAATGCAATCAGCCGTGAGAGGTCCAGGGGCTTTTCCCCGTCAGATAAACCGCGAATGGCCGGCCGATCCAGAGTCCTACACGACCTTTTACAGTTTGTCTTCTGAGAGACGTGGACGGAACCTAAACCCAACAGCTAAAGCAGAGCAGGGGGCCCGGGCGAGGTCTGACGCGGGACGAGACAGGTGCGTTGCACTGCGCACGAAACGCGTCAGGGCCATGACCTGGCTCCCGATAGACGGAGGACGCGGCGGGATCGATGGACGCCGGTGGGCCACGCACTCGATCGGCCATGGGCCTGGCGACCTCGGTCCGAGCCGCGGAGCGAGCGAGCCCAAAACCAAAGCATGGCCGGGAATATATCGCCGTCTTGTTCGACGGCGACGTCGCGAACCACATGCACGATGCGTACAGGTACGGGCTAAAGCCACTACCGCCTCTTGCTGCATGCTGTGCTAGCTAATGAGCTAATCGCGTCGTACGGCCTGACCTAACCTGGAATTTTGTGTTAGTTTATCGTGGATTCGATTTGATTCTTTCACAGGAACAATAATTTCGTCAAGTTGGTGTAATCGTACGTGCTTTCGCGCCGATTGGAGGTTTTATATATAAATAGTACAGAGCCGTGATGCGTGTTGGCAATGGAGACGAGAGAGGGATAGAGAAAAGAGAGTTGCACCACGGGTGTAAAGGTGGAATCTAATCGTGCATCATCTCGTGCCTAATCCTACCAAAAGTCCAAAACTTTCGTGACCCAACCTAGCTACAGCAATTTGTTCTTGGACCAAAAGTGAGAGTAGCTAACTAGATGGACTGCTAAGAGCCTAAGAACGTTGCTATGTACTGTTAGTTACAACAGGGTAGTTGAACATGCAAGCCGTGCTGAATTAATTGCACCATTGTTGGAGGCCCCCTCTCCGTATAGCCGTATAGGGCGTTTAAAATAGTGGTCTCTAATTTTACCATGTTACCTTTACATGACCAACAGACAACCATAAAGATAATATCTCTAACAAATTATCAATAACACATTTCACAACATTAAATTTTTATAATTTTTTCCAATGAACCTCTTTATCAGTTAATTTAACATTTCATACACTCACCCTTCTCTCTCTCCCACCACCGACACCATCACCCTTTCTTCCTCCTCCCATCAGGCTCCCTCACCACCGTCCTCCACCTCCCTTCCTCGCCATTGGGCATTGGCCTCGTTCTCCCTGCACACCGGTACCTCCCCCCCCCCCACACACAGCTGCCATCGACTACCACATCCCTCTCCAGTATCCACCAACCTCACTGCGCAGTTCCCCCTGCCTCTCCACTACGATGGCCTCCTCCCTTGTTGTCGTCCTCCCCCATCCATTCCCCACCCTTCTTTACCCATATGCCCTCCTCCCGTTACCATCATCGCCTCTGACCTTGCCACTGTCGACATCCTATGCCTCTCACCCCTCAGTCATCCTCCTCCCGTCCTTCCATCGCCACCGTCTTGCACCTCCCCCACCTTGCCAAGATCCACCAGCCCTTCCGTCATCATCACTGGCCACCATTGAAAAGGTTAGAAGATTGCCTAGAGGGGGGGGGGTGAATAGGCTAATTTTAAATTAAAACAATTTGTTGCAGCGGAAAAGGGTCGGATATTCCGAGTTAATATCGGAACTTCCGAAATCTTCGGAACTTCCGTAATTACTTCGGACTATCCGATTAGCACTTGACAAAAGGAGTCAAGTAGAAAGAGCAATACGACAACTAGCTCTAGACAACTAACAATTTCACTAAAGAAAATCAATAAGATTAATCAAGCAGTTAGAGACAAGAGAGAACACAATAGTTTGATTCCCGGAGTTCGGATCCTTAAGGGGATCGTACGTCTCCGTTGAGGAGGCTCCAAAGAACCCGGGTCTTTTCCAACCCTTTCCTCCCAAACCTCGGTCACACTTGAGGCTTGGTTCCACTATTGGATCCTTTCCTTTCGGAGGCGGAGCCGGCCTTCACAAACTTCTCACGGCGTCCCACAATCGTTGGGGGCTCGTGAGCGACACCTAGCCGTCTAGGAGTCCTTCAACCTCCAAGAGAAATAAATGCACTTGAATCTCAATCTTGGAGAGGTTCTCTACTTTCTCAAGATGAATAACCACTTAGCCCTTGACTTTCAATCACACTTGACAAACTCTCACTCACTAGATGATCCCTAAGATCAAGGAAGAGAGAAAGCTCAAAGTATGCTCTAGAGAATATTCAAGGAGCTCAAGTACTCAGCCAAGGCAAGAGTGTAACCACCCAAAGGTGGAGAGGGGGGGTATAAATAGTTTTGGTTCAAAACTAGCCGTTACTCCCAAGACACTTTCACATCGGAACTTCCGAACCAAACTTCGGAACTCCCGAAGAGTGCAAACTACCAGAACTTGGAAAGCTTTCAACGGTCGAAAACTACGAACACCGGAATGTCCGATAACAACTTCGAAACATCCGATGTCACCCTGAGAGGGAACCAAGCTAAACAACACTAAGTCCTCATCGGAATGTCCGAAAATAGACATCGGAATATCCGAACAAAACAGAGAGTTCCCAAACAGGAAAACGACCTCATCGGAACTTCCGAAGTGGCGACTTCGGACAGTCCGAACCAAACAGAGAGAACCCTAAAACAGGACAGAACACATCGGAACTTCCGATACCTACAATCGGAACATCCGAAGCTAACAGAGAGCTCCCAAGCTAAAGACCAATAGGTATCGGAACATCCGAACAAGAAAATCGGAATATCCGACCCTAAAAGAACACAATGGACTAAAGCACAACAATACTTCGGAACTTCTGAAACATCGGAATGTCCGATACTACATCGGAACATCCGACTTGAATTAAAACACAAACTTCATTCCGAAGCGAGAGAGGACACTACTAACTCTGAGAGACTCGACTAAATTCATCTTGAATGAGGAGACCATCTCTAAGTCAATTTCAAAGCATCCCTCTTAATAGTACGGCAAACCTATGACTTCAACAAAGCGAAGATTACAATCGGAGAAGCCGTTTTTCTTACTCTACGAGCTTGAGGATACCCAATTTCATAGATGATCTCTTCTCGAGCCTTTTACCTGTTCATGAACTAGTTGAACACATTAGATTCTTGAATCGTTTGTCGTTAATCACCCAAAACACTTTTAGGGGGCCTAGATGCACTTTCAACCATCACTACCTTCGAGCTCTCCACCGTCTACCCAGCTAGATCAAGCCCCCCGACAGCTGGATCTAGTCAGGCCAAGCTAGATCCAAACATCAGTGGGCTGGATCCAGCCGGATCAAGCGATTTAGCGGTCATTGTCGTGTTTTTCACCATCGATGGGCCAGTCGCCGCCGGTTAGCCATGTGGAAGTGTCGCCTTCACCACGTCCGGGCCGTGCCACCACGTGGACAACAGAAGGCTCCTCTCCAATAGTGCACACCATATCTTCATGCGTTGGTTTGCTTGATGCAGTTGTCGTCTTAGGACACAACTGCTTTACTTCTATCTCCTAGTTTTGTCTTCCAGCTCAAAATTGGGACGATATGGTAGGCTAACCAATGGCTGACATGTAACTATTGGAGACACCCTTAGTATTTGTTTTTACATAGCTTATACCAAGTGAATTAATTAACTTTACTACCTCCAGTCACTGAAGAATGTCGTTTGGACATCCACACAGTCCCAAAAACACAACTTTGACCACTAATTCTTATTGTAATATATTTATAAAAACTAACAAAATTATACTTTTGTAAAAGTTCTTTTTGAGACAAATCTATACATATCTGTTGTGGAAAAGAAGCCAAATTGTGGGTATTGCACACCATTCTCCTTTGGGGATACATAAATAGAGATAGAGAGCACGCACCACTTAGGAGCTAAGGTCAACAATTGAGTCAACCCCTCTCATGTGCCCCCTGGGGTCTTTATATAGTGGTGGGAGTCTAGTTATTCCCACTTTGCCCCTAATAATTACAAAAAAGTTAGGACAAAATGGTACATTTGCATGTATAAATTATTCCATCTATGGGCTAACCCCAAGGCCCATTATGTGTGCTTGACAGCACAAGGGATCAAGTACCTACTTAGGCCCTGTTTGGGGAGCTAGCTGTGCTTCAGCCTTGAGCCTAAAGGTCCCCTAAATAGCCCAGTTGCAAAGCAGCTGCACAGCTAAGTCACAGCTGAAGCACCCCTAAAAGCCACAGCTAGTAGGGAGGTGCTTTTCATCTATGGCTTTGCTCGACAGCCTCCTTGCTCGCTGCACCTCCCTTCTCACCCCATCGTCTCCCCGCCCGGTCGCCTCCTTCACTCCCTCCAGCTCGGGCGCCACCTCCTCGACTCCCTCCTCACTCGGGCTCACATGGTTGCCCCCAAAAAGCTACAGCTGCAACAGCCAGTTTGCCAAACGACATATGAAGAATCCACAGCCGCCAGCTACAGCTACTTTACAGCCCAACAAGCCAAAAACAGCTTTTTAGCCCAGCCACAGCCCCCCCAAAAAAAACAGGCCCTTAGTAGGCTTGTACTAAGGCCTTTCTAGGGCATGCTGATGGCTCGAGGGGTTGGGCTCTCCCACAAGCAAAGAAGCCAAACAATGGGTATTGTACACCCTTCTCCTTTGGGGATACTCAAATAGAGCTAGAGAGCACATGCCACTTGAGAGATAGGGTAAAAAAATGAGTCAGCTCTTCTCATGTGCCCCCTTAATTAGGGTCTCTAAATAGTGGTGGGGGACTAGTTATTCACATTTGCCCATAATAATTACAAAAATAGCAAGGACAAAATGATACATTCGCATATGTGTATATTATTCTGTTTGTGGGCTAACCAGAAAGCCTACTATGTGTGCTTGGCAACTCAAGGGATTGAATACCTATTTGGTGGGGCTTGTACTAAGATTTTCTAGGCCATGCAATGGCATGGGGGGTTGGGCACTCTCACAACCAGGGTTAACAAAACCGAAACCGAAAAACCCGATGGAAAACCGAAATTGGAAATTCGAAAATATCGAGCTAAAAATCGCTAGAAAATCGTTAGAAACCGAAGAGTTTCAAAACCGAGCATTTGAACAAAAAACATTCAAAACAAAATTTAAAAAAACGAAAACCATTCGGTTTTCTCGAAAAATCGCTCGGCGAGTTGAACCTTTTGGACGATCGGTTTCTTGAGTGGTTTTCATCGGTTTTCTCGAAAAACCGCTCGGTTTACATAGCATAATTTTTTTAAATTTTTTTTTGAATTTTCTGAATTTTTTTTTGAACTGGACCGGTCTACCGATCGGTTTTATATTTCGGTGGGGTTCGAAATCTCGAAAACCGAACGAAAATCGAGAATTTCGTTCGGTTTTGTTAACCCTGCTCACAATAATATAATTTCCATGTATTTTATTTAAATATTAAAAAAGATATCAATATCTAAAGTTTGAAAAACTTGATTACAAGTACCTAAAAATACATTCTTTTGTGACCAGAGATATTAATTTTTTTCTCTGTGAATGAAAGTTAATTGGCTCATGTACTTAAGGCGCGCATTGATCACATGCATAAACTATTCTATTCTATTTAAGTTCAGATTGATTTTTTCTCTTTTAGTTTTCTAATCCATACATAGGGGTGAAAACAGGACAGGAAATATCTGTCCGATCGGATCCCGAATCCGTTTAAAATCCGTACCGATGTTATCCGTATCTGTATCCGGAAAATTCGATGTAATATGAGTTACGATATGTGAAGAGCAATATCCGATCCGTATCCGAAAAATCTCCTGTAATATGGGTTAGGATATGGGAAGAGCAATATCCGATCCGTATCCGAAAAATCTCATGTAATATTGGTTAGGATATGGGAAGAGCAATATCCGACCCGATATCCGGATAAAAATCAGTTATTCTTCCATTAATTTGGTTCATTATTGGATAGATAGAGTAGTTGTTTGATATTGGCGCTAAAAAATACTACTTTGTTATTAAGCGTGAACTTCAACAAATCTATCAACAAACAAATAGAGTGATGACATAATGCTTTTACCTAAATTGATTTGTTCAACTTATTTGATAAACTTCTTTTCTATTCAAATTACTGGAATTAGTTGAGTCACTAAATTGAAGCATAGCAAACAAATCCGAGTAGCCCTCATTATGAGAGAAGTCTATCTTCAGTTTGTCAGAATGTGACAATTCAACACTATTTAATATCTCCAGGAATTTATTTCGTAAGGTTAAGTTTGATAGAAGAGCTCCCCATGTTCTCTGTTTTCTTTATGTCTCGATCTCTCTCCTTGTATCCAACCCATTTGCACCTCTAACTATACTACTATCTTACGCTGAAATAATTATGACTTGAAGCTAATGTTGTAAGGTTAATGCTTTATTCTTTCTTTTACGTACATAATTATGTATTATACTACTATCCGATTATGATATCCGACCCCGACCCGAATCCGTCAGGTATCCACTCCGTATCCGAATCCCGAGTAATCCGAGTTCATATTCATATCCGGGACTTCCGTATCCGACTCCGAATCCAAAAAAAATATATAAGTTAAGATACGGAACGAGCAATATCCGTCCATATCCGACCCGATTTGACCCCTATCCATACATATATTTTATTTCTTAGATTCCTAATGCGGCCGGGCCTTGTCGGTGTTCTCGTAAGCACAGTAGCAAATTCGGTCTTGTCCGAGACACATCCATGCAAAGCCGGTTAGACATTATCACACTGCAGGCATAGGCATAGACCACGCACAGTGCTGGACCCCTGGCTTATTGCTCTTACGCCGGGGGACATCCAATCAATTAACAACAGCTCGATCACACTGACCAGGTCAATCGCAACAGCAACAACACCTGGATATATGCATTGCATACGCATGCATCGATCGAGCACCAAACACAGCATCATTTTGTAGGATCTAGTTTCTTCCCACCAGATGTTGCAAGACCAAAATTTCTATCGGAAAAAACAGACGCATTAGGACTAGTATTAATTAGATCACCCCATCCCCATGCATGAAAGATGATTCACCAGCTGTGCCGTTGGAGGGCAGGCACTGTGATGGATCATGGCCTGGGGCCTCCCGAGGACAGCATCATTGCATTCCTTAGCGTCGTTGGCCCGACCAAGTTGCAGAAAAAAAATCAAATGAGCTCAGAGAACAAAGAATCTAGGGCGTGGACTGCCTGAAAATGTGGCCACTGCCGCTAGCGCTGCTGGATGTAATTCAGATTCTCTCTCCTTTTTTCGCTCTCATTACTCATACGAGACTCACATGCATGTAGTTGTCCGATGAAGCCATTAAATTTATGAGAACTTTTACGGTGGATTATACTTGTAGTATAAAATGTGTAGTAGAAATCATATCTAATCGTTGATTTGTTAATGGTGTTTCTACTACTCTATTACCAGGTGTAGTATAAGTAAACTATAGTTAATCTGATCTATTGGATCGAAAAGAATGAACGGTTCATATTCAATTTAGTGTACCGTAAAAGAGCTCTAAATTTATATATGCGGAATAGACCTAGGCAGGCATGAGTTTTGGCTCAGCGGTGGTTTTCGGACCTAAAATTAACCAATTAATAATGCAATTCAGCCTATGGCCCGATCACAACTTGGCTTATAATAATTTCGTCTTTTTTTTAAAACGAAATTTTCTCGTGGTACTCCGTGAGAACTAAACTGTCCCGTATGAAATCTTAACGTTCCAAAACAGGCCCGACCGACTGAACACACCCTGGCAGAGGATAACAAAAGCTCGACTAGGGCTAGGTTCACATCCAGTTTAGCTGCCTTTTTTTTTTCCAGTTCCTTTTAGAGCAAAAGAGATGTACATCACATGCACACCTCACTCACAGTACACACGTTAAAAAAAATACAGATATATGCTTTTCAACTTAACGTCAATTCTAAAAATTGAACACAGATAGCCAGATAGGTAGGAACGAACTCCTCCTACCACTAGGCCACATGACATCGGTTAGTCGAGCTGTCTATTAGCTACATGAAACCAAGGATCAAAATCTGGGTGAAACTTTACGAAATTTTGGAAAAATCTTGGATTTCGGACCTCCCCCTTCCAAAGTTTTATAATCCCGGTGAAATTTCAAAAAACCTGAAAAAATTCAAAGTGCTGCGGTAATCTAAAATCTCGGTGTGGTCTCGGTAAATTTGATCGAAATTTCGTTTTTTTGATCGAACTTTGATCGGATTGGATTTTTCACGTTGTTTTCCGTGTGGGACAGTCGGTAGATCATCCAGTTAGCCTAAGTATATTAATTATTGTGGTCATAAATTAAGTACCTCGGTTGTCAGAATTTTTAAAAATTTCTCAAGCTTGATCGTTATCAGAAAATTTTATGGGAGAATTAGATATGCATCATGACCATCCATAAAAATTTTCAAAATTTTCTAACATGGTTTGAATCATTTTTCATTCGGTTGAAATTTATCGGTCAGCCTCCAGTAGCACTGTCTGAATTTTTGAAAATTCCTCAAGCTTGATCATCATTTAAAAATTTATTGAGAACATTATGGATGTGTCAGGACCATCCATTTTTTTTAAAAGTTTTTAATATGGTTTGCACTATTGTCCATTCGGTTGAAATTTGCCAGTTAGCTTTTTTATTAGGACAGTAGCACTTTTTGAATTTTTAAAAATTTCTTAAGCTTGGTTATCATCTGAAATTTTTATGGAAGCATTAGTGATATGTCAGGACCATTCACAAAAAAAATCAATTTTTTTTGATGATTTTTGGACAAATTTTTGTTCGGTTAAAAATCACCGAGATCTCATCAAATCTCAGTAAATCTTGGCGAGATCTCGGTCAAAAAGAATCGGATTTGAATTTTGCTTTTTAGATTTCATCCAAAATAATGATATCTCAGAAAAATTTTAGATTTCGAAAGGTAATAAGACGTGAACCGAAAATAAAATTTAAATTTGGATCCTTGTTCATGCAACTACGCAGGACTATAGATGATGCACTTACAGTACTGGAAAAATGATACGGCAACAGGGGTTGGTACAGATGCACTAATATTTCTACCCCCCGAGGCCCTGACACAGCCACGCCCCTTATGGGATGATTAGAAGTATTCATTAGACGGTACACCCTACTCAAATCAGGAAGATGCCATGCCTGCCATGAATATGGTTGAAGCTTTCATGAGTTGGCAGTTTGGCACATGCCGTGCTAGTGTGCCAATGCTGCCATTACAGCCTTGTACAAATGTACCTAGCTACCTCTTGTCCCAATTAACCCCCTACTCCCCTACAACATTGGCTCTCTAGTGCATCATGCGTGCAGGGCACGCCGATCATGTCGACGACGCACTCGCACGGAACCGGCTGGCCGGAAGAAGGCAAACTACAAGTTTCAGTTCTGAGATGGAGCTGGGATCTGGAGCTTATCTAAACAGGGTCTAAATTGTATTTAGAGCAGTCAAAATCTGGTTAATACATGATGGGATCTAGATATTCAGATTTTTTTTTCTATTTGAATATCCGACAATGACCGGCTCATTAATTACATATTTTCCATAACAACCCATTTATGTTGATAATTAGTTGGTTTTATTGATCCTCAAGGGGCATATTGTTTCTATGATATGCATTGGGTTTAGTTGACATATAACTTACCATTATGGTTATGTACTTATAAGGTTGGATTCAACATATAATACTCTATATATGCGTGCCTTATTCGTATATCTTTATAGATTTTAACCCAAATTCGTCGCATTTCATTCCGAATTTGTATTCCAAATAATCCGAATTTATATCCGTACCTAGCTAGTTAACCGATATCTGATTACAAATCCATAAAAAAAATAAGTTAGCATACGATCCGTTTTTACCCGTAATGCAGGGTGTTTGTGTATGTACGTCGTGCATTCTCTTTCCCTTTTGGTTAACTTCACGTTGGAGTCTGTGTAGTGGTGTCTCTACTCTCGGCAGCATGACGGATTAATTGGCCATAGGACTCGCATAAGCTATACTAGTTACATGCCCGTGCGTTACTACGAAAAAAAAAATTGATAACGAAAAATAAAGATTAAAAAATAAAAAAATATTTTACAAAATCAAACATCTATCTTTAACGCTTCGTTTCTTGCGAAAGCTGGCTAATTAAAGCAACGCTTCGTTTTTTGCGTAGGGCAATTAAGCAGGGCAATTAAGTAGGGCAATTAATGACGTGGGTAGAACTCACCACTGCCACCAACTGCTGCTTTATAATAGTAGAGATATATGTAATTACCGCTGCGCTAATGGAGTGGTCACAGGACAGTAATTCTTCCATCGTCCAATCATCGCGGCTGATGTGACTAGAAATTAAGAAATACCTCAAGTATACATTGACTAGCTCTCTAATTCTTCCTTTCAATTTTTGACCCAAACGACAACAAGTTCTCGAAATTTGTTCCGGGAAGATTGAGACTGCAGACGAGATAGAATGTGTTGCAACTTGCTCTACAACTACAACGACACTACGGACACTAATCACCACTCCCTTTTTAGACCAGCTCCAGAGTCCAGAATGTATATAGGCGCTTGCTTAGCGTGTGAGCTTCTTCCCGGTCACATCGCTCAACATGACGCCAACATCTCAAACAAGATAAAAAGTCACTTGATGGGATATCTTTTGGCACTCACAATCTGCTAAAAGCAAAGTGTCTCTCGCTTGTCCATCTTACAGTCAAAACGTTAACTTGTATAGCTAGAAATACTCCGTATAACAAAGTTTAGAGGTTTCCGATCTCCTCCACGACGAGCCACGTCGACGCCCGAGCGTGAGCTGTCTGCTCGCGGCTTTGAACGGCTGAGATCGTTTCACTCGCATGTTAGGCTTAAAAGGAACCCCGCCTCTCTTTGCTCAGGCACACGGGCCTCATGGTGCAGCGGTAATGATGTCCGCTCTCATGCAAGCGACGTGGGTTTGAGCCTGTACAGCCTCACGCGGTTCGCATTTTTTGCGCACGACGCGTGGTGACCTTGCATGAGAACGTGGCACCCATTTTTTGGCGAAAAAATCCTAAAAATTTCTAAAATTACATATAGGTCCTACTTTTTACGAAAAGACATTTCTTTAACGGAGAGACCCTTTGAAAATTTGGAAAATACATCTTGGTCCAACTCCCTCCCCCCCCAAAAAAAAACTCTATTTTTATTCGAAAAAACACGTCTCGATAGGTCATACCTTTTACGAAAATACCTTTCTTTAACGAAAAGACCCTCCAAAAAAATTTAAAAACACGCCTTGACTCAATCCCCCCCCCCCCCCAAAAAAAAAAAACTCTGTTTTTATTCAAAAATACCACTCTGAAATAACCGTAATTGCATTAAAATTCTTCCCGGGTCCAATTTCTCACAAAAAACAAAAAAAATACAACAAACATTTTCCACACCCAATTTTTGTCATAGACCATTTTTTCCCCTAAAAATACCTCGTCAAAAATTTTCCTAGGTCCAATTCAAACCCGATTTTCGTCCACACGTGCGGCGCACACGGCGCTGATGCTTCTGGTAATTAAACTAGCGAATTTATTTCCATCAATTACAATAGCACCAGGTGTACCATTCGGTGAGCATAACAGCATAAGCCAATTGATTGGCGACAACAAGATCTCGACGGATCTTCTCTTCAAATAAAAAAATAAAGAAAAAATCCTAGTGTAGGAATTCAGAGTTATTCATCCGTGGTTTTAGCAGAAACCTCTGGGCGATTTGTCATTGTCAAACTTGTTGTCAGAGGCCAGAGTGCACTGTCGTCAGGTGATGCTAGTGGACTATGGAATTGGAATCACATCACGGTGGCCTGGCTGGCTCCCGATCCAAAGCGGGGGCACGCAACAGCGGCATCAGGCTCCCAGGCCCCGCGAATGATTGACGAGCAAACCAAACACGGCGATGATCGTAGTCAGTGGCAACATTAACGGAGGCCGGGTAGGTTGCCCGGTAGGCCTCTTTTCGAACAGTGAAAGGCTACATATTCCAAAGCTGCGTGCTTTCGCTCTGTTTCGCCTTGCTTTTGGCCGTTGCGTCCGCGGAAAGGGGAGATCCTAACGGCAAAGATGCCTCGTCGGATCGGCAGTGGCAGGCAGGAGCAGCCCCGTTTCTACTGTAGCGGCAGGCGAGATGGCGATGCTGTACTGGGTCTGGATGTTGTCCGTCCCTGGTTGCAGATGCAGAGATGGGCCTGGAGGCGCGCCTGCCTACTGAGACGCTGGGCCGCGATACGCAGTTACGACAAGACGGCGTTTTAAAATGGGTTTAACGTTCCCAAGCATAGGTCGTTCGTAGTCCAACGTTTAGCGAACTGCCTTCCAAGTAATAGACCCGGCTCCTCCTCCTCCTCCTCTTCCTCTTCTTCTTCTTCTTAGTATCTTTCTCTATCCAGCGATCCAGTTTCTGAGTTATGATGATCGAGACTCGCCTCTCCGGTTCCGTCTCTTTATACGGACGGTGAGACATGAACCAAACAATGCTCCGACGGTGTTGGGAATTTTGTGCTCATGTTCCCGTTTTACAAAGTAAACTGGTAAAAACCCTGATTCTCCCTGCTAATTGCGGTGGTATTTCCACATTTTCTTTACAGCAACAATAAGGATAGATCAAGTCGGCCGGACTGTCCCAGAATTATGGGCCTCTCGGCAGGTTAGATAGGCCTCTTTGTAGGCGAAGGAAAACGGAGAGGAAGAAAGGGTAGGCTCCTAATTATTTCGGCTCCACTTCTTGTTGGGCAAACTAGAGTGCGGCGCAGGGTTCAAAATAATCGACGAAAATCGCAAGCTTGATTTTTACGATTTTCGTTTGTATCGACGTGGTTTAGCCTCCAAAACCGCTAGATAAACCAGTCCAATTAAAACAGTAAAAAAAAAATTACGTGATGTAAATCGGTCAAAAATCGAAGGAAATGGCTCGATTTTTGTCAAAAATCAACGAAAATCGTTCCAAAAAATGATTGCAAAAAAGTTCAACTTGTATGTCGATTTACCATGAAAATCGTCGATTTTTAAAAAAAAATTCAAATTTTTTTATTTTAAAAATATACGTTTTTTGGCTCGGTTTCGTGGATTTCTTGTAAAATTTTTATGGAAATTATACAATTTCCTGTAAAATTTCTACGTTCCAAATGAGCCCTAGCTGGAAGCGACCCTCCTGGTGTCCTTTTATGCAGTAATTTGTAGTTTTTATACTTGTTGATGGTGTTTGCAGGCTTGATACGCTATCTAGGTTTTAATTTAGATCACGTTTTTTCTTGTTCTTCTTCCTCCTGTATGGGCAGATCCTGTTTCAATAGGCCTCTGCTTCGTCACTGTTAGGTCTTGTTGAAGCTAAGTTTGGATGCGGTTCTGGAAGCTCAGTTACGAAACTCTAATAAATCTATGAAGTTAGCTGGGTGTCAAACAAAAAGAAAAGGAAAGGAGGAGTTCCGGATATTGGATAGCTAGGATCGCTGGATACCCTTTCTTCTAGAGCCTCATGCGTTCATCTGAAACGTATCCATCGAATGGAATGGAATTATATTTCTCCTTATACTTGCTTCCTCCTCCTTTCCTGTTCTCTAATTCTCATCACCAAATTACTTGGTTATCTTGATCTTTGTATCAATTTGATCTAACATCGCCAGAATCTCCTCGTCAGTGGTCGTGTGGCTCTCACGTTTCGAAGATCCTAACGTTGACGGTAAGGGGACATGAGTACATGACAATGTTTGCCATTTCTACTAGTCATGGCTATAACTAAGCTTGACACAAGAAGCATCCTTCGATGTACGAGGATGTTATCGCTAGTGAATCAAAAGTTATCTTTAGCTGTACTGTAGTTGTTCTTAGGAGTTGTTGTAATGTAATTTAGTATCTCCATTTCCTACCCAAAATATTACCAATTTCATTAACAAATTCTACTCCCAGTCCGAAATATAGTCAGGATTCCATCACAGGGTCCTAACCATCGCCTGCTGCTTGGATCTACCTCCGGCGAAGGAGAATACGGTCAACATCCTCCACCCCTTTTGGATCTACATTAGGGATGGCAAAAATACCCCGACCCGACGGGTCCGGGTCCGGGTCCGGGTCCGGGTCTAAATTTGGACCCACGGGTATATTAGTCCGGGTCCGGGTTCGGGTCCGGGTCCGGGTCTCATGTTGGACCCGTGGGTACCCAGACCCGGACCTGACTCTAAGGTAGAAGGTGAGGTGTGTTAGACAACCTCGCTATCGAATAGTCCGGGGTTGCCTAATAGATTGAATTGGAGAACAGAGAGAGAGGGAGAGACACAGAGATATGTGGGAGGATGCACTGCTTTATTATTCTGATTCTTCTGTATACATGGGGTGACCCCCTGCCTCCTATTTATAACCTACAACTAGGGTTTCGGGAGAGTCCACATGGGCCACGATTGGGCCGAGTTTCCTAACACTCCCCCTTGGACTCTTCACCGCGAGATGCATATGCCTCATTAAAACTCCAGAAAAACCCAGTGGGAAAAATACTTGGAGAAAGAGTACATAGCATACGCTTGCTGTGTTGCACGGATTGCCTCATCAAAAACCTTATGTAAGAAAACTTCAATGAAAAACTTACTTAAGGAAAAGAGTACAATCCACCCAAACTTTAATGTTAATCTTCAAGATTTACGTTGGGTACTCAAACTTCATGTTCGAGATTTATGTAGGAGTATGTGAAAATTCTCCCCCTGAAATCTGCACTTCTCTAAGCCTCATCATCCCGATTCCTCTAATACATCTTTCAAAGGAAGATGCCGGGAGTGACTTAGTGAATAAATCTGCGAGATTTTCACACGACTTAGTATGCAGTATCTTTATCTCGTTCATCTTATGCATTTCATGAGCATAAAAAAACTTGGGGTTGATATGCTTTGTAAGGTTACTCTTCACATATCCCATTTGTACTTGTGCAACACAGGCTGCATTATCTTCATAGATAATAGTGGGGGTTTGTTCCATGTTTAGGCCACATGACTTCTGGATGTGGTGAACCATTCTTCGAAGCCATACACATTCTCGAGAGGCTGAGTGGTTTGTCGACGTCGAGACAAGAGTCTGCTTATACGACTTTCACGAAATTGCTGTTCCACCGCAAAGGAAATCATATCCAGTTTGTGACTTGCCAGTACGCGGGTCCGATAGGTATCCGGCATCGGCATAGCCAACCAAATTCAATTCATTGTTCCTTCTATAGAACAAGCCGAGGTCTTTGCTTCCTTGAAGGTAACGGAAGATGTCCTTCACCCGTTTCCAATGCCTTTTGGTGGGTTCTGCACTGTACCGTGCTAGCAAATTCACGACGAACGCAATGTCCGGCCTAATGCTATTCGCAAGGTACATGAGTGCTCCAATTGCACTCAAATATGGGAATTCCGCTCCCAGGACTTCCTCCCCCTCTTCTCTAGGCCTGTATGGGTCTAGGTCTGCTTGGAGTGACCTTTCGACCATTGGGTCTTTGCGGGGTATGCCTTCTCAAAACCAAATCTCTCAAACACTTTCTGCGTGTATGATGATTGGTATACCAAGATTTCGCCTTGGGCATGTTCAAGCTGCAAGCCTAAACAAAACTTGGTTTTACCCAAGTCTTTCATTTCAAATTCAGACTTCAAGTATGTGCATGCTTCTTCAATTTCTTCATCCGTCCCAATGATGTTCAAGTCATCTACATAGACGGAGATTATACAAAATCCATTCGTGGATTGTTGTATAAATACATATGGACAATCTTCGCTGTTTCGTGTAGCCTTTCTTGCAAAGAAAGTCACTCAAGCGATTGTACCACATTCTTCCTGACTGCTTCAGTCCATACAGTGATCACTACTACAGAATAGGACATCACAATCGGTTCTTTTTCGTCATCACTATCGGTTTTGATAGCGATACAAAGTCCAACGACAGTGATAAACAGGCTCTATCACAGTCGGTTCTCACCCGACAGTAATAATCTATTATCACAGTCGGTTCCTATCTAGAACCGCCAGATGAGGGTCATCTCTCGGTTCCCAACTAGAACCAGACACGAGAGGGTCATCGCCGGTTCCCAACTAGAACCGACGCCAAATTACCTCTCTCATCCTGGTGCCGGTTCTAGGTGGGAACCGGACACTGCATGTGTCATATGATGGTTTTAACACAAAGACGTGACTCTCCTGTGTCCTCTCTATCGCCGATTTTAACACAATACATGTGCAATTCGAGAGGTCACCCATCCCAAAGACTACTTCCTCGCCAAGCACGCTTAACTTCAAAGTTCAGATATGGTCAGTACTATAGTGTTAGTATGATCACATCTGAAATATAACGCGTCCCATTCCCTTTAACCTCACAGAGCACCCGAACATCGATTTTAGTATTCTCATACTCCAAATACGGGTTGAGCATTGTCGACGATTGGAGAACGGGCTCCCGTCGAGCTTACTTGTTGAATGAGGGATCAACCAAAGCCCCTTTCTATCAAAGGTGTAACGTCGAAGACGTGGGAGACTCGGCCCACTAGACAATACATAAACACAAGAATTTTATCCCCGGTTCAGGCCTCTCACGATTGAGATAATAGCCCTACGCCCGATCGCCCAGAGGCGTTTCAGTATTGATTGAAGGATACGAACACATGGATCTCGCAATGGGATGCCCCTCTCCTTGTTGTTGGAGGGGGCTTAAATACAAGGTATCGTGGTACATACATGGTAATCAGCCTTCCAAATCATGCTAGTTGCCATTTTGGACGTGTCCTTGATTCTCGCCATACTTGAATTTCTCGTAACTTCCCCTGGATCTTTGACTAAATAACCACCACTTTCCTGTTTTATTGGTTGACCACGTCCTTCGGCGATCTCCGAGGGTCCCTTTAGTCCTGGTTCGACCGCCAGAGCCTCGCTGTTAACGCTTGTTCGTAAGGCGTTTTTAAAGCTCGTGAGCCGAAAGCACTTTTGCCAAGGCATAGCGGGTATAGTCTGTCCGAGCATGGGGGTGTTGGGACCCATCCTCTGCAGCGTCCGAGGATGTTTATGGCTTGAGTGCATGATCGTCAGTGCGGAATAGTCCTTATGAATATCCCAATCCTCGGCCTAGTCCCCGAGGCTCAAGTGAGATGGGTCATCTCCTTGAGACCGAGAAGTTCAAGGAGGGATTGAATTCTTGATGGTGGAGCACTTACCTCAAAGATCTCGGGTCATGAAACGACCAGAAAGGAACTGGATAGATGAGGCGTGCTCATACTATCACATCCCGAGCGAACCATGCTCTGGGAAAAGGGTCGGCACGAAATGCACCGAGCTGGGAAAAATAAAATGCGATCGAAACTCGTCCCCGAGCATGGATCGTAGGCCAGTGGGACGCTAGGCATGGATCGACGCCTAGCAAAAGGGTAACTAGCGATGAACAAACACACATGCTGCATCCCATGCACGGATCAAAGTGCAGGAACTAGACATGGATCGATGTCTGTCAGGCAACCAGCGTGATTGGCCGGACTCACACCGCCGCATCCCAAGCATGGATCAAATGCCTAGGGGAAAGATAACCAGCGCATCAGAACAAACACATGTCGCCGCATCCCATACACTGGATCGTGTGCACAGGAACTAGACATGGATCGATGTTCAGGCAACCAGCGTATAGCGAGCGGACTCACACCGCCGCATCCCAAGCATTGGTCAAATGCTCGAGGAATCATGCGAGACCACTCGAAGCCGCCATCCTGAACATGGACCGGATGTCCAGGTGAAAGAAACCAGACCTCGCGGCTCAAACGCAGCAGCACTCTTGGCCTAGAACAAGAAAAGTCCCCAAACGCCGATGCTCGCTTGGAGGAATTTAGGTGCGCCCCGAGCGTAATAACGTGCTCGGCTGAAGAGACTCGCGCCTTAAGTGCGTGCTGGAGGAAGAAACTCGCGCCGGCGAAAGTGCGTGCGCCTTCGCGAACGGGATCGATCCCCCGAGCCAAGCGCCGTTTCGGAGGGAAGAGATCGCTCGCGCTCGCCGGCGCGGTCTTTCGGGCGCTGAACGGAACAGCCTCGAGCGGCCGCGTGCTCGAGGAAGAGACTTCGCGCGCTTGGCGGCGCGCGTGTTTCAGCGCGAACGGGAATGGGCCTCCGGCGCTGCGTTTCGAGGAAGAGACTCGCCGCCGAGCGGCGCGTGCTCGGGCGCGAATCCTCGAAAGTGGCGCGTGTTTCGGAGGAAGAGACTCGCGCCCCGGCGGCGCGTGGCTCGGGCGGAACGATCGATCGCCGAGCGAAAGGGCGTGTTTCGGCGCGAACGCCCGAAGCCGGCGCGGCTCGCGCTGAACGGATCGGCCCCGAGCGGCGCGTGAAGTGCTCGGCGCGAACGGAAATGCCTCGAGCCGGCGTGCTCGAGGAAGAGACTCGCCGCGGCGAGCGGAGCGTCTTCGGGCGCGAACGGAATGGCCCTCGAGCCGAAGTGCGTGTTTCGAGGAAGAGACTCGCACCAGCCGGGCGTGCTCAAGCGAACGGATCAATCCGAGCGGCGCGTGCTCGGAGGAAGAGACTCGCGCCCGAAGCCGGCGCGTGCTCGGCGCGAACGGAACATCTCGAGCCAAGTGCGTGCTCGGAGGAAGAGACTCGCGCCGGCCGGCGCGTGTTTCGGAGGAAGAGACCTTCTAAGCACATTGATTGAGGTAAAGAAATCTTACATACCTTTCCTCATCATAATTTGTGCAAGTATTGGTCGCCGATGTGGAAGATGACGCCTTCGATTCCTTTGGCAAAGAATTCACGATCCTCACTGACGGCGCCACCGGTATCCGACGATTGGAGAACGGGCTCGTCGAGCTTACTTGTTGAATGAGGGATCAACCAAAGCCCCTTTCTATCAAAGGTGTAACGTCAAGACGTGGGAGACGGTCCACTTAGAAATGCATAAACACAAGAATTTTATCCTGGTTCAGGCCTCTCACGATTGAGATAATAGCCCTCACGCCCGATCGCTTTAGGCGTTTCTCTCAGATTGGATTGAAGGATACGAACACATGGATCTCGCAATGGGATGCCCTCTCCTTGTTGTTGGAGGGGCTTAAATACAAGGTATCGTGGTACATACATGGTAACTCCTAAAATCATGCTAGTTGCCATTTTGGACGTGTCCTTGATTCTCGCCATACTTGAATTTCTCGTGTAACTTCCCTGGATCTTTTGACTAAATAACCACCACTTTCCTGCTTTATTGGTTGACCACGCCCTTCGGCGATCTCCGAGGGTCCCTTTGGTCCTGGTTCGGACCGCCCCAGTAGCCTCGCTGAGCACGCTTGTTCAGTCTTGGCTGTCTTTTGCTCGTAGCGAGCACTTTTTGCAAGGCATAGCGGGTATGCCTGTGTCAGAACATGGGGGGTGCTCGGGACCCATCCTCGGGTACCGCGTCCGAGGATGTTTATGGTCGGTGAGTGCATGATCGTCGGGGCAGAATAGTCCTTATGAATATCCCAATCCCCGACAAGCATATATATATATATATATTATCTACGATCACGAAGAATACGGTTTGGAGCATACGAAAAGACAAAAAAAAAGAGACCGAAACGGCTACAAAACTTCGGAGGCCGTTTTGAGGCCCTAAACGATGTTTTTTTGGAATTCTAATTTTCTCGCACACATGCACTCGCCCAAAAGTTCAAGATCTAACCATCTAATTTTCTAACGAGCCAAAGAACACCTCGATCGGAGTTACGAGTCAAAAGTTATGGCCATTTTACCAAACATACACATCTCCTTATCTGTGTTGGTTCTAACTTAAATATTTTTACAGCTTTGAGTTACTTATAACCTCATAATTCCAACAAAATCTGTTTCATTAAGTTTGGAGTTCATTTGTTCAAATTCTACAAAATAGCATGCATGTTTTAATCTAATCTTTAAATTCAAATCTGAATTTTAAAACAGGTCAAACATAGAGTATTTTTGCATATTTCGAATCTACGGATGAAACATGAATTTAGAAATTTATTTCATAATTTTTGGATTTAAAAACGTGAAAGTTATGTGAATTTGAATTTAGACATCGATTTTAGTCATTAGTGTCGGTTCTAGCTCGTAACCGACTAATCGCTGACACGCTGATCATCAATGTCGGTTCTTGTCCGTAATCGATCGTGATGAGGGGTGCACCTCATCAAGGCTCGCCTTGCCCAAAACCGACACTATTAACATACCATCATCGGGTTCTAGATTAGAACCGATTAATCGATGAGGGTGCTCCTCATCGCTGCCTCGGTTCTAGCCTAACCGATACTATTAACATACATCATCAGATTAATGGTTCTAGGCCAGAACCGAGGCGATGAGGGGCACTCATCACAAGCCGGTTAGCCTCGCCTAGAACCGACACTCCGATGAGTGCCTCATCACTATCGGGCCTAAGCTAGAACCGACACTGTTGACCACGTTTCTAAAAATGATTGGTTACGCATACATATCACAATCGGTTTTTCCATCACAAGTTAGGAACCGATACAGATGAAGCGATAGTGATGTACCATTCTGTAGTAGTGGATTTCTCCAATTTCACACTGTATAGGTTTCTGTTTGCTCTGTCTTGGTTCAGGATAAGGATACCTTCCGGTATTTTCATGTATATCTCCGAATCCAAGTTTCCATACAAATATGCTGTGACAACATCCATTAGCTTCATTTTCAACTTCAAGTTGACTGCCATTGAGATCAAGTATCTAAAGGTAATTCCACCCATGACCGGAGAATAGGTTTCTTCATAATCAACCCTAGGACGTTGAGTGAAACCTTGAACAACAAGCCTTGCAATGGTTATTGCTCTTTTCATAGATTCTCCTTTTATTACAAAATTTATGGCCATTTCGTCATGGTGTGCTTCATGCACTTCTACTTTGCTCTTCATTGCTATTTTCCATTCCAGGAGCAAGTTCCTTTAGTTTTTTCTCCGCCAATGTGTGCGCACACATTATTTCCGGCGGCTTCTTCCAATTGAAGATTCAAATCTGGAATTGCCTTTTCCACAGGCTTCTTTCCAGTGCCAGGTCTCAACTGGCTCCCCTTCTTGCTTTGGGGCATTTTTGTGATTGGCTGAGGTAAATCCTCTTGCCCAGTTTTCCCCAGACGTCTCCGGGTACTTTGGGTTTGAGAAGCCAGATTTCCTGTTCCTTTTTTTTCTTTGAGGCCTCTGAACAGGATGAGGGATACCTTCTGCTTTCTTTGGTATTTCCACCCTCTCTGGTGCATTTCTTGCTGGTATATGCGACTTAACCACGCTCTTCAGATCACAAAAATGATCAGGCAGTTCATTTGCTAAGTTATGCAAATCGATTGTCTTCTTGACTTCTTGATTTGCTTCATTAGTGCGAGGGTCATGCATGGGATCGCAATGGGATGCCTTATGATTTCCCGGCATTTTTCATCCAATGGTTCATTTCCTCCCCCTAATGACGGGAAAACGATCCTCGTCAAAGATGCAATCAGCGAATCGGGCTGTATTCAAATCCCCAATCATGGGTTCCAAATACCTGGTTATGGATGCACTTTCATAACCAATGTATATCCCAGACTTGCGGAGAGGACCCTTTCAGTTGTCTGTGGGGGTGGTATAGGTACATATACCATACATTCAATTCTTCAGGATGACCCAATGCACTAGTTTGCATGGTTGAATGGATGTTGTAGGCCGATGGTCTATAATTGATGAGTGCTGCTGCGTGCAGGACTGCGTGTCCCCAACAATTGTTGGGCAAGTTACAACTCTGCAAGAACGGTCTGGCAATGAACTTAATCGTCTTTATTAGTGCTTCAGCTAGTCCATTTTGCGTATGGACATGCGGTACAGAGTGCTCAATAGTTATTCCAGTTGCTGTGCAATAATCATCAAATACCTTGGAAGTAAATTCGCTGGCATTGTCCATTCGAATGGACTTCAGGCGATGATCAAGAAAAACATTCTTAATTCTGATGATCTACGAGATCAGCTTTTGCGAATGCATGATTCCTTGTTGACAGCAAAAATGTATGCGACCATTTCCAGGAAGCATCAATGAGCACCATAAAGGATCGAAAACGGCCCTGACAAGGGCTGAATCGGGCCGCAAATATCCCCCTGAATGCGTTCCAGGAATGCAGGGATTTCATGTTGCACTTTCATAAAAGAGAATTTGGTTATTAATTTCCCGGTGGCACATACATGGCACACAAAATCTTCATGATTTGGGAAATTTTTAACATTAATGCCATGACCTTGTGAGTTGTTAACTATATTTCTCATCAATCTAAGACCAGGATGACCTAAATATACAATGCCATAGCAAATATAATTCAAAGCTTCTAAAGAGGTATACACTGCGTGTGCATTGATTCTCGTGTAGTACAACCCAGATTCATATGAGGGATATTTTTCTAATACCATTTTTCATACTCCGCGTGCTTCATAATGCACAAATGCTCTTTACCATTTTCTTCATTGGTTTCTACGTGAAACCCATTGGCGCGGATATCTTTTAAAACTTAAGAGAGTGCATGTTGATTCAGGGTACAAGGAGGCTTCATCAATTACTAAAGTTGTACCCATGGCAATATAATTGTGGCTCTTCCTGAGCCTATTATATGCGTATCGCTTCCTGCGATTTTCATAATCCTTCCAGCGTTCTTCGTGATCGTTTGGAAGTATTTTGACTCTCTTAAGATGGTATTTGTTATGCTACTATCAACAATACATATCACCTCCATTGGGCGCTACATAATTTCTAAATGACAAGAAATATAATTATAATCATACAGCGGCAAATTAATTCAAATATTGCTTGCAAATAAAGAATACTGGAATAAATAATAAATTACAATTCTATTCAAGAGAAAAGAAAAAGTATGCTCTTCGAGAGCTTACAATTCATTATTCAAAATTTATTAACAACCACTGTTCTGTAGCCTGCAAACTTCAGGCGAACCCAATCTTGCTGTGCTTTGAGCAAGATGGTGGACTTTAGCTTCTCGAACTGCTTCTGAGGTGCAGTCCATAACTCAAGTGCACTCACCTCAGCCATGTATTCATTCTTCCGAGTGGCTGAAAGGTGATGCCTGAGAAAGGGCAAAGTTTGATCCTTTTGCTCGGCAATAGTTTGCATGTCCTTCGAGGACCCTAAGCCAGAGTGGCGACTTGGAGCTTCTTGCTCGCAAGTATGATCTTCAAACCTGATGCCCATGTGAGATAGTTCTGACCATTCGGGGTCGGTTCTTCAAACTCACATTTGATAATGCCAGGTATTTGCATATATAAAAGATTCTTTTCATTAGATTACTTCATGTAATCTAATAGAGAGTGGTTGCAAGATTCATAAATGCATAATTAAATTCTCATGAATTTCCAGCGAACTAAAAGAAAGCAATGACTGCAAGATTCATAAATACAAGATTCACATATACAAAGATTCATAACTACAAGATAAATGCAAGATTCATAACTACAAGATTCATAAGTGCAAGATTCATAATTGCAAGATTCATAAGTACAAAAATTCATAAATACTCATAAATACAGCTTCGTGCAAGCGATTGGATTCATATACAAGATCAACTTCGTGCGATCTGCTTTATGTGCGCGATCGGCTTCGTGCGATCGGTTTAGCGCGGCTTCATGCGCGCGGCGCAATCAGTTCCATGCACGTCGGCCTTCCTGGCGCGACGTTGGCCGCTTCGTGCGGCGTGCTTGAAAATTCCAATGAACTATATTAAAGCAATAAATACAATGCATGGAACAGAACAATAATTGCACAGTTCATAAATTCAGAATAAACAATAATTGCACAATTCATAAATTCACAAATGCGAAAAATAAATTCTTAGAAATTTCCGATACTCTAAACAGGGCAATTATTGCAAAAATACATGCAAATATTCATAAATACAGAAAATAAGGCTAAGTATACATTAAAAAAACAGAGCCATAAAATTTTCTGCAATTTTCTGATAATTTTCATATTTTTCTGTCAATTTTCAGAATTTTCTAATCAATTTTATGAAATTCTAATGCATTTCTGGAAAAGAAGGAAAAGAATAAAATGGATTAATAAGACCAGGGGCAAAAAGGGTAATTCGCCCCTACTCCACGATGCCCTGGACTTCACCGGTTTCATAACCGGTTAGCAATTAAATGCTTCGTGCCCGATTGGAATGAAGTACCTGGTCTTCATGTCCACCATGGTACCTTAAACATGGACTTCCTGTCCAAAACATTGGACATCCACCAGAGTGTTGTCGTTTGTGTGTGCGAAGGCGGCCGACAGTCTGGCTTGCCCCACTGGCGGTATGCGCTTGGCCGGGTCGATGGGCGACTGGCGATCGGCTGCGTCTTGAGGCAGGCAATGAGTGCGGCTCGGTCGCGACCAAAGCGGGGCTGGAGTTCTTGTGCCCGGCGGCCGCGCCAGCGTCTGTGGCGGCGACGTGGCGACCATCTTGTGGGAGGTGGCACTGCCAGAACTGCGGTCTGATCGCGTAAGCCGGCCCGTGAAGCGGCATGTGTTTGGCGGCTTCGCCGGCGCGTGGCGTGGCGGCTTCAAGGTCGCTTCATGCATACGCAACGACGGCCGGGGCACCACTTCGGGCGGGCGTGGGTGGCTGCGAGCCGTTCGGGCCGGCGCGGTCGTGGCCGTTCGGGTCCGCGCGACGGTACTCCTGGTGGCTCCGAGGTGCGAGCAGATCTGCAACAGGCGCCCTACGAGCGCTGCGGAGACTACTCGGAGCAGCCTGGTCGCGCGGGAGACAAGTCGCCGGACGGCGGCGCCAGTCCTGGCGTGGCGTGGCGGGGCCAGCGTGGCTTCATCTGCATGCGTCGGCGTTCGAGCCATCGGCGACTCAGCGAGGCGATGGCGCAGCGGCATGGCCTGCGAGGCCGAGCTTGGTGGCCGTGCCCGTCTTGGGAGCGCGCGCCGTGCGGCGGGTGGCGAGCCGTGGCGGCGGTGCGCTTCGTGTGCGTGGGACAACTTCTTTCCAATCAGAACTTCATGTTGCGGCTTCGTGCCAATTTTGCTCTTTAGCTTCTAGATCTGAATTGATCTCTAGCTTCATGCTAGTTGTTGTGTACTCTGTAGCTTCATGCTACTTCTGTAAGATTTGCATTACTGGCTTCGTGCCATGATTTGCAAATACTATATCCAGTACTTTCATGCCACATATCATAGGTTAATGAATGTAATGATTCACGATGATCGATTAGATTCAATCGTCGTATTCTCACCTTTCTCACCTTTTAATCTCCGGTAGAGCTTCGTGCTGATAACGTGTTAGACAACCTCGCTATCGAATAGTCCGGGGTTGCCTAATAGATTGAATTGGAGAACAGAGAGAGAGGGAGAAACACAGAGATATGTGGGAGAATGCACTGCTTTATTATTCTGATTCTTCTGTATACATGGGGTGACCCCCTGCCTCCTATTTATAACCTACAACTGGGGTTTCGGGAGAGTCCACATGGGCCACGATTGGGCCGAGTTTCCTAACAAGGTGAACTCAAAATAGATTGGCATGCACCCTTGTCACAAGCCACAACATAGCTCAATGTGATTGAATCAAGAGGTCTTGTGTTCAAACCCCATTCTAGCCAACTTTTTTCTATTTTATTTGAATACCTCATGCATGCACACCTCAAACCGGTTCGGGTCCCGGTACCCGTCGGGTCCGACCCGTGAATGATTTCGGGTCCGGGTCCGAAATTCGGGTCTCGGGTCCAGGTCTACGGAGGTTGGACCCGGAGGGACCCGGACCCATTGCCATCCCTAATCTACATCTATCCTAGTGAGTTACGATTAGGTTGGATAGAATAATTACCTCCTTTTGTGATGTACAAGCAAATAGGTTATCTAAATTTTGGGTTGCGTGATTGCATCTGTTTGGATAATGAATACAATATAAGTACTAAAGATTTTGTCAAATTAAGGCCTAAATTTGATTAGACTCAATTATATGCACCAACAACCTAAATCTATGCCGAGGTTTGCAATTTTAGGGTGACAAGCAATCAATTTAATTCTAAAAATATAAATTGCAAGAATATAAATAAGCAATAGGAAGCAAACCAAAAAATGACAAACAGTCTTTTTACCATGGTGTTCAGAGACTTGTCGGTCTCCACTAATCCACGTTGAGGTAAGCACAAACGAATTATACTAGCTCCATGAATTAAGCTAAACACATCGAATCTACTAGTGGTAGCTCTTTACCCCCTCCGGGTAGGTGAACTCCAACCTTTACAACACATCGGGCATTCTCACAAGCTTCTTGAAAAGATCATCAGACCATGGGGCCTCCACGTCATCTAGGCATCGGCAAACACCAAGAGTAATAAGTCAAGCCTCTTGCTTGACTCTCACCAAGTACAACATATGCACAAGTGGATACTCAATCTGCCTCTAGATGCATCACATGCACCAAGAACTCTTCTCTCATTGCTCTCAAAGTGCAACACATGCACAATCGAGTAGAGATGCTTGCACTAGCTCAAGAGAGTGAAATAGAATGCCAAAAGGTCCCCTAAATGGCAGCACAAGCCATTCTTATATAGCCCACCAACTAAAACTAGCTGTTAGGGGTGAAATTCTCATAAAATAGCAATATATGGTACTAATAACATGCAAAGTCCGGTAGTACCGACCTCAGTTGTAATGGATAGTTTGTTGCATTAAATTCACAAAAAATAGCCGTTACTATAGGACCCCGGTACTAACGGTGAATAGATTCCGGTAGTGCCGAAAATTTCAACCCCAAATGCAACTCTAAAACACATCTCTGGAAAATAGCTATCCGCCTTTAGTACTGGTACTACCGACCTGCGGTAGTACCGAACTTTCTGCGGTAGTGCCAGGGCGCTACTATCGGAATTTCAACAGCGTTAGTGCTGGTATTTTCAATCTAAAAAGGATCATAATTTTTTACTCCGAATTCTGATTTAGATGATCTTTGACTTTATGAAAAGCTTATCAATAGGGCTACAGTTTTCATCTATTTTTAAGAACTAAGAAATCATAGATATTTTCATATGAAACTAAAACTCCAATGTAGCCACACAAGTCTAAAATATGATTTTCTCGAAATCCCTAATATAGACTTGGTCAAAAGTGTGACTACAAGCTAGCAAGAGTTTAAAAGTAATCAATGTATGAACTTCAACAATTTGCAAAACATATTTACAAACTTCAGTCACATATAACAAAGAGTAAGTGCATGTGCTTCAAATGTTTGCAAAACACATCACAAATAATTGCATCATGCAATGGAGAGCTAGGGCAAGCGGGATTAAGGTATCAACACACGATGAGACCACTGGCGGAGCCAGCTGATGGCACAGTTGGGCCACGGCCCAATCAATGCTCCGCCCAGTCATTTAGTGATCCAAATTTTCTGCAATGAGGTTTGTCAAGAATAAGTTTAGAAATAAGATAGGTGATAGTGTTTTGAATGGTTGTCTAATCACCTTCATTGAGCGAGGTATATTCTCCAAAGTGGATGAAGATGATATAATTGAACCTTTCATGGCCATTAGAAGACGTAAACCCGACAAGAAGTAGTACGGTAATATTCTCTGGACTATTGCAATACCTTATTATTATCTTCGTATTATGTTTTTGATACATTCTATTTTTATATGTTAACCCGTTACATTTTTTTAAAGTTAGACCAACCTTGTCTAAAATCCTAGCTTCGCCACTGGATGAGACTCAAACTACTTGACAAGATCCCTCTTAATAGTACAACAAACTACACTAGTAATCTGATCTCCCAATCAAACACCGAGACCGGTAAAAGAGTAGGTCTCTTCAAGTTCAGGTCCTTGTCTTTTTCTTCAACACATGACGAACTATTTTCACTTCGGGACCTTATCTTGATGCACATTAACACATGATGACATTCATCATCCCAAACATTGACTTGATGACCATCAACCTATGATGTCATCCAAAGTCTTCATCATCATTGGACTTAACCAATTTCACTAACTCATGAAAAATGTTAGTCCAACACATTCGGTTGTCACTAATCACCAAAGCACTCCATTGACACATAATAGAGGGTCTAGATCCTTTAGTCCACTTCTTTGGTGATTGACGACAACCCAATTGCAAATGATTGAATTCAAATCAACATGAGTATATTACAACTACAAAAGCTTCATATACTCAAATGATGTGCTTTAAAGTAAAGATCCTCAATATGTGTGGGAAAGATAAAGGGATCAATACTAATGAAACCATCAAGCATACAGTAAACTCCCCCTAAATATGTATACATACATTCATATATGTATGTATACATATTTAGGGGGAGTTTACTGTATGTATATATATGTATGTATGTGTATATGTATATATGAGTTGGAAACAATATGCACATATCCAAGTTGAAACTTTTACAGAGTTCACCCTATATTTTGAATCCAAGAAATGCAACAAATATAATAATATAAAATCGGATGCATATATTTGATATTTTCATCTTTTCATCCAAATGAGACTTATAAAAATTAGACTTAACAAGCGTGTTAGTCTCACATTTAGATTTGTCATTAATCACCCAAACCAAATGAATAGAGCTTGAACTTACAAATGCCCTAATGAATTTTGGCTATATTGGCTTGGATATAATATCGAGCTCCTTTTTATGTAAAGCAAATGGGTTATCCAAAATTTGGGTTGCATTCATTTGGATAGTGAACACAATCTGCGGACTAAGAGACCTCGCTAAGATTTGGTTTAAATCTGAACTAAATCTCTATCATCAATACAAACCATGACTTTTAGCTATATTATTTTTATATAATAATGAACTCCTTTTTACGTTACAGCCAAATAGGATATCTGAATTTCGGGTTTCATTCATTTGGATTATGAACACAAGCTAGAAGCCGAGGAGACCTCGCTGAGATTTGGTTTAAATATGAACAAAATCGAAACCAAATTTTCCTCATTAAAAACTGCTAAGAGCATGTACAATAGTACAGACGACTGATGTCTATATACTCCTCCATATCATTTAAAGACAAAATTAAAGACAACTTATACAATATATATCATCTTGATGTTGTCTGTATGAGATTATATAATCTTTTAATTATAGCATGAAATGTATTTATTATAGACAATAACTCATTGAATGGTGTTTTATCTGTTGTCTATGTGATCGTCTCTTCACGAAGAGATTGGTATACTCTCTCTCTCCTCCTCTGTCTTCCATGTCAACAACAATCCTATGTGGCAAAGTATATAGATAGCTAACAGCGTACCTTTGCATATGCCTTAAGTGAGTCTCGACTATAATATCTTGGCAAAATAATGAGATCCTCTTTTATGTACAACCAATGGGTTATCCAAAATTTGGGTTGCATTAGTTTGGATAATGAACACAATCTACAGAGGAGACATCGCTATGATTTGGTTTGTACCTGAATTAAATCAAACTAAAACTCCATAAAAGAAACTTACTGTGAATTTTAGCTATATTATTTGGATACAATAATGGGCTCCTTTTTTGTGTATAGACAAACAAGATACCCAAATCTTGGATTCTATTCCTTTGGATAATGAACAAAATCCCAAATGTTGGATTCTATTCCTTTGGATAATGAACACAATCTAAAGGTCGAGGAGACCTCGTTGAGTTTTGTTTTAAATGTGAACAAATTGCAAACAAATCTCACTCATGGAAAACTACAAAGTTAATTTTGACTATATTAGCTTGGCATAATAACGAGCTCCTTTTTTATGTGCAACCAATGAGTTATTCGTGTTTTGGGTTGCATTCTTTTGGATAATGGACACAGTCCAAAGATTGAGGAGACCTAGCTAAGGTTTTGTTTTAGACTTGAATTAAATCGCAAGTAAAACCGGATCATCAAAACATACCGTGAATTTCAACTATATTAGTTTGGATACAATAACGAACTTCTTTTTTGTGTACAACTAAAACTCCACCATCAAAACATACCGTGAATTCCAGCTCCGTTATTTCGGATACAATAATGGGCTCCTTTTGTGTATAGCCAAACATGATGTCCAAATATTGGGCTCCATAAATTTGAACAATAAACACTATCTAAGGGCTAAAGGGACCTCGCTAAGATTTTGTTTAGACATGAATTAAATCGCAATTAAAACTCGATCATCAAAACATATTGTGAATTTTAGCATTTTAGTTTAGATACAATAACGACCCCTTTTTGCATACAATAGCTAAAATCAATCATCAAAACATACAATGAATTTCAACTTTGTTAGTTTGGATACAGTAACATGCTTTTTTTGTGTATAGCCAAACACGATGTTTGAATATTGTGTTCCCTTCATTTGGATAATAAACACTATCTAAGGGCTAAAGAGATCTCGCTAAGATTTGGTTTAGAACTCAATTAAACTGCAACTAAACCGCGATCATCAAAACATGCCGTGAATTTTAGCTATATTATTGGGATACAATAGTGAGCTTCTTTTTTTGTAAAACAACTAATACTCCATCGTAAAAACATACCGTGAGTTTCAGCTCTATTAGATTGGATACAATAACGGGCTCCTTTTTCTGTATATAGCTAAAAACGATATCCGAATCCTAGGTTATATTCGTTTGGATAATAAACAATATCTAATGGCTAAAGAGACCTCTCCAAGATCTGGATTAGACCGGATTTAAATTGCAACTAAAGCTCAATCGTCAAAACATATCGTGAATTTCAACTGTAATTGTTTGGATACAATAACAAGCTACTTTTTGTGTACAGCAACAAAAACTCCATCGTCAAAACATACCATGATTTTCAGCTCTATTAATTTGGATACAATAACGAGCTCCTTTTCTGTGTATATAGCCAAACACGATATCCGAACCTTGGGTTCCATTCATTTGGTCAATGAGCAATATCTAAGGGGTACAACTATTTTGAGGTTAATCTCAAACTAACAAATTTAAGGACACCTTACTAAGATATCATATGCCATCTTCTCTATCCACCTCCCTCTTCCATTTTCCCTACTCAGTTCTCCCACCCATTTTTCCCTCTCTAACACAAAAATTTAAAATTGGAACATTTAAACTTTAAAAAATTTAAATATGAAGTTTCAACTCGAAAAAAATTCAACCCAAAATTTAAATGAAAATTTCCAAATAAAAAATTTTCAACTCGAAAACTTTCAAATTAGAAAGTTTCAACTTAGATAACTTTTGATTCAAAAGCTTTTGGTTCGAAAAGTTTCGATTCAAAAAACTTTTGGTTGAGGCCGAGCGTTAGCTCGGGCGGTGAGGCGCGCTAGTGGGCAGCCCACCCACCCGCGTTCGAGCTCGCTCGGCGTGCGGTGCTCACAAGGGCTAGATTTAGTCCAGCCGTTGTTTCTCTTCTTTGCGAATACCAGTAGCTCCTGGCCAAAATTCAAAAAAAAACTTTTGGTTCGAAATGTTTATATTTGAAATTCAAGCTGAAAAATTTTAAACCAAAAAAATTCAAATCAGAAAGTTTCAACTTGAAAATTTAAATAAAAAAATTTGAATTAGAAAGTTCAACTCGAAAAAAATTAAATCAAACAGTTTCAGCTTCGAAAACATTCAATTCAAAAAACTTCCGGATCGAAAAGTTGCTATTCAATAAACTTTCGATTCGAAAAGTTCGCTTAAAAAAACTTTTAGAAGTGGTTAAAAATACTTGTTTTCAAAAACTTGAGGGGAAAATTTGAAATATACAATATGCATGAGGGGAAAATTTGAGAGGAGAGACCACGCCAAGAGTTGGTTTAGACTGAACTAAAATCGCACCCTAAACTCCCTCATCAAAATATGCATGTGAATTTTGGCAACATTGGCTTGGATACAATGACGAGCTCCTTTTCGGTGTACTGCCAGGTTTGTTATTATGAAATTCAGAAATTCTATGTACAGCCAAATCGGTTATCTGAATTTGGGCTGCATTCGTTCGTTGACCAAGCTGGATGGAAAAAATGGAAAGAAGTACTGCATAGCGGACAAGAACTGTTCCGATGGGCTGGGATTTCACAATAAAACCCACGCCAACCCACGAGGCCGGCAAGGGGAAACGCAACAATTGCACGAGGCAAAACAAAGCAAACCCAACTCTTCCGTCTCCTCGCTTGCTCGCCGAAGCCCCCACGCTCATCCCCCATGTGGCCGTCCTGGGTCAAGACGCGCCCTTCCACCTCCGCCGCCACCTCCGCGGCCACTTCGACCGCGCTCGCCGCCGCCTCCCCACGCCTCTCCTTCTCCTCGCCCTCTCTCAAAGACGTCCAATCCCTGCTCCTCCAGGACTCTACCCACCCGCCGCATGCCGCTCCGTCCTCCCCGTCGCCGCGCGTGTTCCACCGCATCCGCGTCGCCGCCTCCGCGCTCCGGCTCCTCCGCACCCTCCAGCCGGCGGGACAGCCGCCTTTCGCCGCCGGCGGGGAGGCCGAAGGGCGTGTGGTGCTGTACTTCACCTCCCTCCGCGTCGTCCGCGGCACCTACGAGGACTGCCGCGCCGTGCGCGCCATCCTGCGGGGGCTCCGCGCATCCGTCGACGAGCGCGATCTCTCCATGGCCCCCGGCTTCCTCCCGGAGCTCGCTTCGCTCCTGCCCCACCGCCGCCTCGTGACCCTCCCCCAGGTCTTCGTCGGCGGCCGGCACCTCGGTGGCGCCGAGGAGGTCCGCCGCCTCCACGAGTCCGGCGAGCTCCGCCGCATTGTCTCGGCCGCGGCCGCCCCCGCCCCCGCCCCCGCCCCCGCCCCCGCTGCCTGCGGCCGCTGCGCTGGCGAGTGTTACGTGCTCTGCGGCAGCTGCGACGGGAGCCACAGGCTGTACAGCCACAAGGGCGGCGGCGGCTTCCGCTCCTGCGCCTGCTGCAACGAGAACGGCCTCGTCCAGTGCCCCGACTGCTGCTTTCCCGCCGCCTGATCCAGATTCAGTTGGCTGTGGTTCCCATCCAACAACTCGAACTCTTTACTAGTGCTTCTCATCAAACAGTTCAAACTTAGGAGATCATCTGTGTCCTGTCTGGAACAATAGTTATTAGTAGTGACTGGCATTGGATTTAGCCTTCCTCCAACATTGGATTAGGTCTTTCATCGGCCCGGCGAAAAGATTAGAACTTTCATAGGAGTTGTCTTTTATTTATCGTCTTGGTTAATCTATCTTGTAGCCAGATCATAGTTCATTCCTCTGGGTCTTGTCACTGTATGTACATTTCAAGTCTCATCAATTCTTAAGACATGATCTCCGCGCCTCCCCTTGCATTTGGGCTAGGGTCGAAAGACGGCGAACATACGGACGGGGATGACTTGGCGATTGGTGTTACATGACTACATCACCTCGTGCGATCTGCAACTGTTGGTGTCGGCCAATCATGCGGTGCTCATCCGCTTCGTTCTGGCAGCGGCACGCGCGCGACGGGGCGCACGGTCAAAGCGAGCGTGCGGTGAAATGATGGCCGCTACGCGGCCAGCATCGCGGCGCTCCCGAGATCGGCTCGAGCGTATGGATCCCGGGAATTTAACAGGGCCCACGTGGTGGGTCCCGTGCGCTGCGGCAGGCACGCGTCGCGTGTGGCGGTGGTGAGTGGGTGGGGAGGAAGTACTTCCGCTTTCGTCACCGAAACGCGAGTGGTCACGTGAGAGGCAGAGAGCACTGACTGGTGGCTGATGTGGTAGCGTGTCCAGTAATGCTTTTTACCTTTTTTTCTCGCCCATGCCGGTGGATGTGGATCCCGTCGTGCCGTTGTGATGGACTTTGTTATTGTCCCTTGCTACGCGCTGCATACCTGCAGTGTCTCTGTCCTTCGGTTAACTCGTTTTGGCACAAGGGAAAAGAAACAAGATCGATGTACTAGACTCCACTCAATACACAAACTTTTACAGTTCATCTATCGTTGCCGTGGCATATGCTACCAGCGGTACACCCCTGCATGTTTCTCGTTCGCGCTAGTCCGGGATTACTCCGAAGGACCGGTTGCTTTGGGAGGGGAGGGGAGGGCAGGGCAGTGCGGGCGCAGGCACACTGCATACATTTCTATAAGTTTGAAACATTTTAAAACTTACAGTTCGTTGCACCCTAAGTTATCTTCTGCATTTTTAATAAATTACCACCCTAGTTTCTGAATTTCCCATTATTTTGTGGCATCGTCACTTTTAACCTAAAAATTTTATCCAACTAATTTTGTGACCTGCTAGGCACAAGAAAACAGAGACAACACACCTTCAATTGGAACACGTGAAATGACCTCAAAAATTCAAAATGAATTCATTTGGAGTTTGTTTCAAATTTCGGTTCAAATTTGAATTGGAATTTGAATTTTGCTTTTGATTTTTATTTTTGGTTTTTGGTTTCGGGCCAAATTCCCTGCGTCCTTGGGCCTTGGCCCATCTTCCGTTCCGGCCCAGCCCGCCTCGCGGCCCAGCTCCCCCGACCGGCCCCGTCTTCTCGTGGCAGTCACGCCCCGTGTCCGCCATCCAGCGCGCGCCGCCTCGCCGCCTCGGGCCACCTCCGTGCCGCGCCACTGCCGCTCGATCGCTGACCACGCCCGTCCGCGCCGCCGCGTCTGCCCGCTCACGCCATGCGGCCGTCGCCGCCCGCGCCGTGTCGCCGCCGTCGCCTTCTCTCCTCACGGCCGGCTATAAAAGGAGCCCGGCCCTCCACTCCTTCCTCGCCCGCTCACCCTCACCGGTGAGCCCTTCCTCCTCGCCCATTTGTCGCTCGCTCATTCCGGCCATGGCGTGGCGTCGCCGCTAGAAGCTCGGCCGCCGCCGCTTCGGTTCCCGAGGAGGGAACCTAGCCTCCTCACTGCCTCTCCCGCGCGTGGGCCATGCCCAGCCGGCTAAACGACCTCGCCTCGCGCCGTGGGCGCTATGGCCCGATCTTTATTTGCGGCCCGACCTTTATTCGACCTTTTCTTTTTTCGGATTTTTAATTCATTAATAAATCCGAAAAATCAATTAAAAATCCAGAAAATTCCCGAAAATTCCGTGAGCCCCAGAAACGCACCAAATACTCTATCCGAACCGTTTCGATCCACTGAACTAAAAAATACCCTCCGTTCCTCAATCCGGAGTCCCCAAAATTCCAAATTTGCCCAATTCGCCCTTCGTTCTCTCTCTCGGCCCGGTTCCGGTTTTCGGTTTCGTTTCGTTTCTGTTTTCTTTTCGTTTTTCGTTTATTTATTGTCGTTCGTCCTTTTTGCGCTAGATTCGGACGTTGGACAATTCCAGGAGCAGTCGCGATGCAGGGCGAGGCCGGACGACAGAGCTCGAGCGACTACGTCGACTCTGATTCGGCCGATCCGATCGCCGAGCAAGGCAAGCCGTACCCCTTTGATCATGTTGAACCTATTCATGCCATGTTATAATTATTTAATTAATTTCTATCGCATTACTTTGCTGTATATTGAAATATTGAAAACTGCTATTTTAGAATGACATGATAACTAGTTAATGCCGAATTGCTCATGAAACTTCCTTGAAAAATATTGAACTATACTAAATCCTTTGTAACCCTAGATGACTACTATTACCCTGTTAAGTTAGTATTATTAATCCTGTAGTTAGCTCAAAATGCTTTTGAAAATGGAAATAAAATGCTACCGAATCTCGGATTCGGATGTTTGTGAAAGTGCTACAGTCTGGGGGACAGAATCGGATAAATCCCGGAGTGGATGTAATTCCGATCCCCGGCTGATGATTAATGCCTTGGTTTGACCGATAGCCGGTAGTATGGGATGCTGGAATGGGTTGTGAATAAAGGCTTGATCTTTGGCAGTGTAAGGATAATGAACCCCCTTGAGCAAAGTAAATAACTTAAGTGACCGCTCAACCGCAGGTCGGACTGGTCGGTGGACCCGTATCCGACATAGCTCAGTAGGTTAGTCATTCCTAAGATAATAATTGGACTTCTGGTGGCAACTATTCTCCTGGGAGAATAGGGACCGGCCTTCCCGGCAGGGAAGTATACCGGGGGAGAGGTGGAACAAGAATGTTCCGTGGTGCCATTCTTGGTTCTCACAACGGAAGGTGCTAATGGGGACTGTGAGTCCAAGGTAGCTGTATACCTATCGGTTAATAACTAAAGGACATGAATGATTAAACGAAATGCTGTGATAATCTCGGCCCGGCCGCACGCATTTAAGTTGCGTGTTAAACTCAAGTTGGCATTAACGGTCGTTGATATCTTGTGGGTAAAGCTGAGCACCTCTGCAGAGTTAATGATGGTATTCGAATACACCGTACTTCCGGTAAATGAAGTTAAGTTTGAACTGGGGTGATACCCGTAACCAAGCTCAAGTTACTGTTTTAGAATTTGGAGAAGTTGGTTAAGTGCTGTTGAACTTGTGAACCCCCCTAACTATTATTTTTGGTATGTGCTTCAATTGTAAAATGAGTTAGAAAATAAAACTGCATCCACTATACTTGAACCTGTACCCTCCTTTGACTATTCCAGTACATACAGTATTCAGTGATCCCGTACGACTTGTTGAGTACTCCCGTACTCACCCTTGCAACCCCCGCCCCTTTCAGAATTTGAAGAAACTGGAGCGTATCAGGAATACGTAGATGGCGATCTTGTTTGGTTTTGAGGTCTTAGTCTTTTGCTCAGGCCTGCCTGTGCGGTGTTTTGCTTGTAAGTTATTCGAGCCCTGCTGTGCCCTCTTTTGTAAAAACCCTGGCCGTTAGGCCCTATATTGAATAAAAGAGTTGAATCTGCTTTTGCCTGGCAATATACTCTTGTCTTTTCCAACAGTTAGTCTTCCTGGATAACTATTGTGAGGTCACGATCTACCCCTAAAAAGGCGGGTCGTCACAACACGTTTGAGATTCCACAATATGATTTGAGGAAACTAGAAGAACTGTTTCATATTGAAGAGGTCAGGGAGGCGGTCTTTTCCATGCCCACCGAGAAGGCGCTAAACCCTAACGGATTCACAGGACTATTCTATAGGACTTGTTGGGATATCGTCAAAGATGACATCATGACAGCATTACATCCGTTGTACAACAACCTCAACGGCAAACATCTTCAGCTTTTTAACTCGGCCAACATAGTGTTGGTGTCGAAGAAACAGGACGTCTCTAGGATCGCTGACTACAAACCTATCAGCCTAATCCACAGCGTAGGGAAGATATTCTCCAAGCTCCTAGTGAACAGGTTGGCGCTCTTTCTACACGAAATGGTACCCAGCAACCAAAGTGCATTTATATATATAAAAAAAGACAACTTCATGTACGTAAAGAACATAGTCAACGATCTGCATAGGAAAAGAATCCTGGTACTCTTCATTAAATTAGACATAGCCAAGGTTTTCGACTCCGCCAGTTGGGAGTTCCTACTTAAACTTTTAAATCATGTTGGGTTTGGGCTACGCTAGAGAGGGTGGATCTCAATGATCCTAGCATCCACCTCCTCTCGAGTTCTGCTCAATAGCATTCCTGGAAGGCCGATACAGCATCAGAGAGGTCTGCGGCAGGGAGATCCCCTATCTCCCATGCTCTTCATCTTGGCTATGGACCTTCTACACAGGTTGATCTCTAAGGTAGATCAGGAAAATTACATCAAACAGATTCCATCCATGTGTGCTACAATGCGTGTCTCCCTATATGCCGATGCCGCAACTATTTTTGCAAACCCCAACAAGGAGGAGTTGAACATGATACATGAGGTCCTTAATATTTTTGGCGGGGCAACAGGTCTATAGACAAACCTCCAAAAGAGTGAGGTATTCCCCATAAGATTGTGATGCCCTCTACATGGCGACAATATTACAGGATTTCACTGCCCGTGTCAAATCATTCCTATGCAGGTACTTAGGACTCCCCTTGCGCCTTACAAATCTGAAACGATCGAACATACAACCGCTGATTGATAAAGTCCTAACCTATTTGGTGGGATGGAAAGGGAAGATGCTCTCTAGGCTGCCAGGACGGTTTTGACAAACTCAGTTCTCACATCCCTAGCAGTCTATCATTTAATGGTGTATCCACTTAACAAATGGGCAATACAGAGACTTGACAGGTATCGGAGAAACTTCATTTGGAAAGGCAAATAGGGATTTAACAGAGGACATTGTCTAGTAAATTGAAAGAAAGTCTGCAGATCGAAAACATTAGGAGGCCTTGGGGTAAAGGACCTCGACAGGTTCGGACGGACTGATGCATCTAGGCCCCCAATTTAATTTCAGGTTTTGGTAATTAATAACAATCATATTTAAGGGAATAATAATTTTCTCTTAAGTACATTATAACAAGTTGGTCCATGAAGATGCACATGAAAAGATGAAATAGTGATAATCATTGTGAAAAATTATGAAGTGCTCAACCTCAAAGCCAAGGTATATGTATTTAAGGACCTTTTATAGCTTTTGCCGATATCGGTGTTTGGAGAAAAGATCATATTACTATAATAGGTGCCGTACTATTAAGAGGGAATTGTTGGCTAGTAGCTTCAATTTGATTAAGTATCATGGTTCAAATCATGCTGATATTTGATTATGTGCATTCCATGAAAAATCTCTTGAAAAATTTGCTTGGCCGGTCCTACCACCGATGTAAGAGCGGTACTACCGGACCCTCGGTAGTACCGGCTCATGAGGAGGTAGCTTTTTAATAGAGACGTGCATTTCTGAGAAAATTGGGTGGCCAGTGCTACCGCCTATATATGTAGGAGCGGTACTACCGGAAGTTCGGTAGTACCGACCCTAAGGGGCGGTAGCTTTATTCCAGAACGATGCTTTTTAGAACTCTTTTCTTCCACTTGCTACCGCCCATATAGGAAAAGTGCTACTGGAAGTCCAGTAGCATCGGCCTCATTGGGCGGTACCTTTTTCCAGAAGGGCACTAAAATTCAGTTTTTGGATATTCAAAGAACGGTGCTACCCGTCTCACATAGGTGGTAGCACCAGGACCCTAGGCAACGGTCATTACCTACCATATTTAATGCTAATTCCAACTGTTCATCTGAGGAGCCGGTGCTATCGGTCCTACATGGACGGTAACACGGACTTGCTGATTTTTGAGTGTTTTGACCCCTCGACGATTGGATTTGTGGGTGGGAGCTATAAATATCCCACACCTGCAGTAAGGGCATACTTTTGGATATTTATTGCATACTTGTGAGCCCTAGCCATTCTCTCTTCACTCTTGAGCATTCAATTTGCACTTTGAGTTGTGTTGGGAGCATTCAAGTATGAGTTTGATTTGAGCCATTCAAAACACTTGATCAACCTCATGTAAGCACCGAATTTTTATTCTCTTAGAGGTTGCCGCCTCCTAGATGGTTTGAAGGGGTGGAATAGGTTATTTTTTTTCCAAAGGAGATTGTGAAGAAACCCAGTTTTTTTGTGAAGGCCGGAGCTCACTTACTCGGAGCGGAGAAGAGCTACTACTAGTGATAGAGGGAGGCTCATTTGCAGAAGGAGCTAACTTGATTCGTTCAAGCTTCCTCAGCGTGGATTAGGGGAGACCGGCAAGTCTCCGAGACTACGGGATAAATTCTTGTGTCCTTCTCATTGTGGTTTGCTTTCTTGTATTCAATTGTGCAAATTTATATTCCTAGTGTACTTAGAATTTGATCATCTCTCTAGGATTGTAAAATTTACTTATACCTAGCTTGTGTTGTGCACTTAGTGAAACCTAGACGATTTAGACCTTAATTGTTTTAATTTATATTTCTAGTCATACTTGCTTAATTATTGCAATTAGAGCCAAAGATTTTAAAAACCTCCTATTCACCCCCTCTAGTCGGTTCTCCTTGATCCTACACGGGCACTTCGTGTTCTTTGGCTATGGTACGGGTGGAAGGAGTAGCACATATCATGGGCAGGGACAGCGATGCCATGTGACGACATTGATCGTACCTTATTTAACATGAGCACCAAGCTAACACTAGGAAATGGCGAGAGCAAAATTCTGGGATTCCAATTGGCTTGACGGAACCTCCCCATGCGAGTTGGCCCCTTCTTGCTTCTTAACCAGTCCAGAGGAGAGGACGAGCGGTCCAGGAGGAGCCAGTTATGAGAAACTGGCCTAGGCCACTACGCAGAATCAGAATCAAAGCACAGCTTGGCGAATTCGTTCGCTTATGGTGAGCCATTCAATAGGTCCAGCTACAAACAACTGTGCAAGATGACATTGTCTGGAAATAGATGCCAAACGGGGAGTGCTCAGCCAAAACAACGTATAGGATCCAATTCCATGGTGCTATTCCGGATCACAATTACAAAATTATCTGGCAAGCGAGCGCGATGCAAGTTATTTACATTGATATTTTATCCAGGATAGGATCTTTACAGCTGACAAACTTGCATATAGGTGCTAGCCACATAGCGCATTCCGCGCATTGTGTGGATCGGAACCTAAATCGGCAAGCCATTTGCTCCTGCTTTGCCCTTTCGCAAAGTAAGTTTGGAGGAAGATATTATGTTTGATGCAAATAACCCACCCAGTTTTAGAGCCTAGCTCGGTGGTGCTCGGTGCGACTACAAGGTGGCGCACAATACGCGCTACTGCCATCACGCAATGTCGGAAGGAAGTGGATGGCATTGTAATGTACGCCCTCTGGAATCTTTGGAAAGAAAGAAATAACATGATTTTTAGCAACTCCTACAGAACGGTGCAGATGATGTCCAATGCCATTTCTCAAGATGTGCATAACCAAACCATGGATTTCAGAAATGTATGAGGATTTAGGACTCCTGGCGAGTGGGATTCGCCTCTGGCCTTCAATCGGCTTGATGTACGCCGCTCCACAATATCTGCTAGCTTCCCACTCCAGGCGATGGACAAGATTGGGTTTAGGGCTGCAGAATCAGGCAACCTAACGGAGACGACGAAGGATGGGAGCACATTCTGAGACATTTTCAGTGAGAAGTCAGGCTCAGCAGGAGGTGTCTCTTCGCAGCCACAAATGGGTTGTTTGGTTGATTGCATCTAAAGAGATTTGTATCTGCAGATGCAAAAAATGGGTGTTTGGTTGTCTTCTCATCCAACTCAGCCTGGCTCTACAGATGCAAAACACCTCTTTCAGCCTGGCTCCAGGGAAACGAGAAAATCCACCGTTTCCCCAGGGCCTGGCTCTGCCGAGCCATGCATGCATGCTGACATCAGCATTTACTATATAGTTTTCTTCTTTTCTTTGCTATATCTTTTGATTAGCATCTCCGATTAACGAACCGATTTCACCTATGTGTTACTGATACTTTTTCGAACAAAACTTGACCATACTTGCTATATAAATTTCAAAAGATTAAAATTTTAGTTTTTCAATTTATTGATTTTCTAGAATATATTTTAAAACTTTTTATTTTCGTTTGTGAAATTATTGATTTTCTAGTATTTTTAAAATTTGTTTCATCCCTTTCTTGAATTTGCCTATCACACTTCCATTCCAGTGCAACCAACCAAACAACATCTCTGTGCAGTCTGTCCAACTTCATACGACGAACCAAATAACATCTGCTTACATCCACTCAGTCTGGCTGAGCTCATGCAGCTTGGCTGAGCTGAGAAGGCAACCAAACAGCCTAAAAACTTTTCGACAAATGACTGATGACTAATGACGGAGGCCTACTCTCTTCTAGTTATCTCTCAAATTAGTAATCTAAGCGACTGCAGTCGCTTTCCTATTTAATGTTCTCTCTTTTTGCTCCAACTGTACGCAGCAACTTAAACTTGTTCTGATTTGTTTGCTTTGCTTCTTATCAAAAAAACTTATCATCAGTGTGATCTAAGTTATCATCTACAGTATAAGCTACCACCCTAAGTTCAAAAATTATAATTATTTTTTAATTTAAAATATTTGAAAAATTACCATAAGTTACACCTAGGTTGCCATCTATATTGTTTTTAACAAACTATCAGCCTAAAATCAGTTTCTTCACTGTTGAGTTGTGATGGATTGTTTCATAAGAAGCGAAAGATGCAATTCGCTTCTCCATATTCATACTTTTTATCATCAATTGCACCCCCTAAATTATCATATGTGGTTCAAAAAATTATTAGCCTAAGTTCAATTTATAGGGTTTTTTACATTAAAAAATACCATCATTTGCGCATGAAGTTAGCATCTGCATTAAAAAAATTACCACCCAATGTTCTATAAGTTTTCATCTAGAGCTAGGCGATGGGTCGGGCTTTTTACGGGCGGCCCAAGGCCCGGCTGGCCCAACACGGCCCGAGTGGATTTGGGTTGGACTGGCACGAACTACAGGGCCGGCCTAGGAATGGGGCCCGTCGGGCGGCCCGGCCGGTCCAACTACATGAGCTGGGTTTGGGCCAGCCCGGCGGCTATTTTGGTACTGCTCATACTACTGCTTTGTACTTATTTTTGTACTGCTCATACTACTTATTTTTCATTCTCCCCAAATACCCATTGTCATTTTTACTATCCATTGATTTATTTTAGTGATTTGTACTACTTGTACTACTAACATATACTTTGCTTATTTACTAAAAAAACCGGATCCGAGTGTTTGTAGCTGGACGTTGGGCCGGGCCGGCCCGGGCACGGCGGGCTCCGGGCCAACGTCGAGCTCTATTTTCATCTACTGTCATTGATGACTAATGCTTATGTTGTGTGGTTGAAAAATTAGTTCGATGTGTTTCCATAGGGGCCGAAATTTCCAAGCTCAACAGGTTGGCGCTCACACCCATTTGTATGCATCCAAATGATCCAATGGGATTTGCATCTAGATCCCTTGTGTGGCCGTTTTATAGGTTGAAGTCGTCATTCAACATTCGATAATGAGTTTCCTTTTCGATATTCTTCCAGAGTTGTTCTTCCCGCAGAGGTAGATTGCGCGGAATACTGATCGGTATACCTATGTCGGGATGAAATCCTCAATTCGATTGCTTCCTAATCCACAGAGGAGAGGAAAGACCTTCTTGTTTGGCTAAAATAATTATGATTTAATGGGAGCTCATTAACTGGCTCGCCCACAAAAGGATATGTGAATTTCTTTTTTTTTTAAAAAACCCAAGCAGGTTAACAATATCGATACCAAAAAAGTCGCTCAAAAACCATAATTCAAAAATAAAAAATATCAAGTTAAAAATCGCTGGAAAATCGTCAGAAACCAAAAAGTTATGAATTCAAAAAAAAATCAAAAAAAAAAATCAAAAATCAACGGGTTTGCACCGAAAACCTAGCTGGTTTTGACCAAACATCAACCAGAGGATGACTGTATGCTGACTCTTGTGGCGTTGTCACGCGATTTTAACAGAAAACTGATGGATTTTGATCGAAAACCAAACGGTTTTTTGTTGTATAATTTTTTTAAAATTATTTTTGATTAACCAGTTTACCGATCAGTTTTAACTGCCGAGCCAGCTTGAAACAGTCTTTCGACGGTTTTGTGAATCTTGACCCCGAGGATATGTGAAGATCTCAGCGGTGTTAGGATGAGACAGGATATCAAGAAGGAATTTGTAATCATTCATATCGCTTTGCAGTTGATATCCTGCCCATATATAGATGTAATTTTGCTCGCTACATATGAAACTCATTTTGTTTATTTTGCTGGCATTAATGCGCGGATATCATGCTAGTATTACTTGTTCCTTCCGAGCGTTAGTGCGGACTCCGGAATTAATCCGAAGGGCACGTTGCTTCGGGAGGGTAATACGGGGAGAAGCACAGGTATGTGGGCACCAGGCTGCATTTCGCGGTAAAGAAACGAACCAGCAGTCATTCGATCCAAGTGCAGACATCATCGGTCATGACTCATGAAGAACTACCAAATCTTCATGAGTCATGACCGATGTTTAAGGTGTGTTTGGTAGAGCTTCAGTTTTACTATATTCGTGAATATGTTAGAGTTGGATATTTTTAGCTCTATCAAATCTGTGGAGTTGAAGCTATAAGTATATTAAAAGTGTTTAAATAGGTCATCTTGTTTACATATTAGAATAAAAATATAAATTTAATTTACTTTATTTTAATTTACAAATTTTAGATTTGAGATCGAGCTGAGATCTAGATCACTACCAAACAGGGCCTTGATTACAGCTGTTCTACCGAAAACATTGTCTACGAGGATACGCTGCTTACTAGAAGCAATTGCCCTACCTCGCTATCTCCATTGGTAACGTGTGGGGGAGCGAGGAAAGCATGAAGACGAATTCCCACTTTGTACTTCCGTCTAGAGGCGCTGATGGAAGGCCGTTCTGTGGATGAGGCCCAAATAAAATATTTCCAATTCATATCCAAATCAATTGTTGTTCCGATATGTATCGAAATTAATTGACAAATAAAATATGTTCCAGCCCGTATCCAAATTAATTGCCAAATAAAATTTGTTCCACCACATTCAAAGGGTTGGTATCTAGATGCATTCATATCCAAATACAATTGGATTTGATATACACCTCCAAACTACGATTAATGTGTGCTGAGCACAGCATGGCTTACATACACATCATACTCTCTTTTCCCACCTTGATATTTTGCCAAGATTAGTCGTTTATCAAAACTTCGAAACTAATGGCAACCTTCCACACAATCTCATTATAGAAAAGTGGACCGTAGATATTGCCAGATTCGCTCCTCATCACCAATGAGTGCCATGCATTCTCGAGCGACATAGGCTTAAAGCCCAACCCATTATGAGGCACTCACTTATGTATAGCATACCACTTAGATTTTTATCATTATTTCATGTAACATAGTTAATTCATAAGTAAATAGGCAATTTTTTTGTTGGAATTCAGAACTCCTCGAGAAATTTGATATACAAATACTAGCATGTACATCTCAAGAAAGAACTTGCATACTTTGTATTCACCTTCTAAGCCTTTAAATTTTTAGTTTTGAACTTTTGATATATTGAAATAAACATGAATGTGCTACCAAATGTTGAGCTTTGAAATTTATAATGCCTACCAAATAGTCTATTCCAAGAATTGAAGGAACCAATGTACAAACTTACACCCAAGTTTATCAAAAGAAACACATCTCCATTGCATCCTTTACCATGAGTTAGAAACAGGCAACAGTGAAATCACTTGGTTGGCATTAGATAAGTAGCTTACACTTTTCAACAGTTCAACAGCTTGTAGCAATGGTATCCAAAAGGAAGAGAACATAAATTCCACGATTTTTTTAAAATAATATTTTTTTTAAAAAAATGTATTGCAGTATTAATACACGGAAAATAAAAATTACAAAAATAACACCTATTCGCCAAACGGTACGGTGAAATATCTATTTTCGCCGAACGGTACGACGAAATACCTATTTTCGCCAAACAGTGTGGCAACAAATGCCTAATTACGCAGTTAACCGTTAGGCGATAAATTCCACGGGAAATGAGGGTATTATCGCCAAACCGTTTAGCGAAAATAGAGTTGTTGCCGAGCCGTTTGGTAAAAATAGAGTTGTCACCATACGAACGGCGAAAATAGGTATTGTCGCCATATGGCTCGGCGCAAATAGGTATTGTCGCCATACGGTACGATGATAATAGCTTCTTTCCCCTAAACTCTGACGGTCGACTGTTAACTGTATAATTAGGCATTTGCCGTCACATTGTTTGACGAAAAATAGGTATTTCGCCGTACCGTTTGGCGAATAGGTGTTATTTTTGCAATTTTTGTTTTCCGCGTATTAATATCGCAATTCATTTTTAAAAAGTATTATTTAAAAAAAATTCTAAATTCTACATTTTTGGTTTGTGTGATTATATCCAAACTGTAGTAGTATTCCAGTGTGCATGTCTGAATGCAAACATACAACAATAACTCATTTCCTCCCAACTCATTGTTATCGAAGTAACAAGCCAACTAAAGCCAATTATTTGCAACTTATGAACATAAGTGCATCACAGATTCACAGTTCAGTCACATGGTACGGTAATATGCCGATATAATTTATGAGCCACCAATTGCCATTCCTACTAGCATGATCTGAACCTATATCATATTTTACTTATAGGCTAGCATCTTAGACCAGAAACTACAACAGTAGGATCTACAGACAGTAACTCATACAACACATTTAGGATAGCTCTTTAGGACAGCAGCGAGCCATGGTCACAGTATCAACTCAGCAAATCGAACACTTTATTCACAAAACAGGAGACTGTTCCAGCCTTCTATTTTTAGTTCTAGCAAATAAATAACTCAATTTCCGTCAAATAAATGTATGGGACAACAGTTTGCAAGTACTAATAACCTAATTAAGACAATTCGCAACTACCGGCAGTTCAATTGCATGGTGAGTGTGCCTAATTCGCACCTCCACCATCTACTACACAACAAATCCACCCAATTCGTGGCATTCGAACCCCTTTTCCTAGTAAATCTGTGCCTAGGCAGCCGTAACGGCTCATGAGATTCCTGGGATCTCAACGATGTGGCATCAACTCCGCCGTTGGTGTGCCCGCACACAACCCAAAAAATCCCCAAAATCGCAAACCAAAAAACAAGCAAAAGGAGTCGCATAAAAGCTGGTGCCTGGGAGGGCTTACGGGCAGTAGGTTTTTGAGAAGATGGTGATGCGATTGGAGTAGATGGCATTCTGCACGTAGGCCAATGGTGAGCGCGTCACCGGCGAGCAGGAGGAAGACAGAAACCGCTAGTCTGATTTGAGCCATCCCCCTTGGACAGTTGGACTTCAAGGTAGCGCTGCGAGGGAGGCAGCAACGGAGGGCAGGCGGAGGGAGGGAGGTGAGTTGACGCTGAACGAGGCGATGGCGGAGGGCGACCGTGGGAAGAGAGGCGAGGGAGGGGGTGCGGCTGTGCTGGAAAGGAGGGAGGACAGGAGGAGGCGAGTAGATGGGGGAATCGGGAGGGAGGAGGCTGTTGAGTTAGGGTTTTTGTTTTTTTAATTATATTTTAAGTAGAGTCCACATGTCATAGGATATCCATGGGTATAAATTGGTACCCACGCCCATCTTATGACTTTATCGGGTACCAAACCCGAAAACTTGTGGGTCTGAAATGCTACCCGTGCTCGCCCTTTTTGGGTCAGGTACCCATGGGTAAAACTGCCATCCCTACCTCCAAGCATATCTTAATTACTTTTTCAGGGGACTCAGCTTGTGGAACAAAAAATCGTAAATGATTTTTTGACCTGATAAGTCCCTGAGACCAATTTGAATACGACATTTACGGTCTTCTCCTCTTCCCTGGTCAGCTCCAGAGAATCCTTCTCCTCTTTTGCCTTCGACCTCGTCTAGGTCGAGACAACCTTCCCGATTAACTGGAGACAACTACCTCCAGGAATCTTCGAGTAGAACCACTCCCATCAGTAGTCCTTTCATGTATACTTAGTCGAAAGCAAAGAATACTGGACACCGACCTGGAACTTAAAGTAAATGCTTCTAAAAACATCTTGAGTTTTGTTATTTCTGGTATATTGAAAAAAAAGAACAAAAAAGATGAACAAAATGAGAAATACCAAGAAAAACTTCATAAAGATGAAAAAAAAATCAAAATCAAGATAGAATTTGGGGGAAGATGATGTAGCTCAATTTTATAGTGATCAAGCACATCAGCTAGGAATTCGCTCTCAGGGAGACGAAACCCTAACTTAGGGTATGCAGTGAAGAGTACAACTCTCCAGGGGAGACAAGCTTCACATCTTCTCCACTAGGATCCCACCATCTCGCGTGATGGAATCAAGCCCTGACCCCAAGTTCTTGGATCTTGTTCTTGGTGAAAATAGATTTCTCCATCGCAAATGAGGAAAGAACACAAAAGTTAACTATAATATTGTGAGGTGCATAACACGGGTCCACTTACTGGTAGGGGTTATCAAAAAATATTAAGGCTCGTGAGCTCGTCAAGATCGGCTCGCTGTAGACTCGATTTGAGCCCAGCTCGAGCTCCAAACAAACTGAGGTCAAACTTGATCCTAAGCTCACGAGTTTCAACGAGCCGAACTCAAATAGCTTGTTAGGGCTCGATAAATTTACCATATGGTGTGGATCATTTGTTGAGTATTTCTTCATGTTAACTCTTACCGAGCTTACTAGAGCTAAGCTCGAGCTTGAGCTTTTCTTATTGTTGGAAACCGATGCATGTTGAATTGTTAGGTGTTATCGAGCTTACTCAAGCCTAGTCGACCTTGGGCCGAACCGAGCTCAGATCCAGGCTTGAACCCACCTCAAGATTGAGCTTGGAAAGCCAAGTTCACTTGAGCCCAGCTCGTTTACAGCCCTATGTGTTGGTAACTTATAATATGTCAGGGATTTCTGCTTTTTTTTGTTCCAGCACAAATTGAACTTCAACATGAAATTTCAAATGGATGTTTAATAAATTAAGACTCCTATATAATTTTTCTGAACTTTCATTGATTGGTTCTCAAATTTTTTTTAAAAAAACAACTTTTCAAAAATATAATCAAGCGCTACATTACTACATCACTCTTATCCATACAGAGAAGAGTTCACTGTAGTAGCATCTCAATTTTTTTATGAAACTAGCCCTCGTACGAAATTATTTTTACAAATAGCCCCTGACCCACACCTACCACGGAAGAGGAGCGGGAAGCTAACCTTTCACGCATTGTACGTGCAAGCGAACGCAGGCAACAGCGGGTAGGCGCACTCGCGTCGAGAAGGCTCGTGGGCAGGCGAGCGCCAGCGCACGCAGAAGCTGGTGGGGGCGAGTGGGCTGCATGGAGCCGCACACGAAGGCGCGAGGCGGGGCACATGTCGCGTTGGCGAGGGCGAGGCACGCTCTCGCGTGGGCCCAAGGCTCGTGTGCTTGTGGGCGTGGGAGGATGGGGTGAGCACGGGAGCGTGCTTCCACGTGTGGTAGCGCGAAAGCAAGCTTCTGTGCTCTCTATCCGCGGTAAGTGTGAACTAGGGCTATTTTTGAAAATAATTTCATATAGAGACTAATTTTATAAAAAAAAAATTGAGGGACTACTACTCTCCCAATTCAGATATATCCATACTTCGACTTGACTCACTCAATGGATTAAATACATTCAAACCACAGATTATATTCCTTGTTTAATGTCTAAAATCAAAATAGGGAGCTTTAGGCCTTGTTTGCTACGGTTCCAGATTCTAGTAGAAACGGAAACGGTTCCAGATTCTTGGTAGGAATGTTTCAGGTAGGATTCTGTGAATCGGGTGGAGCGAGGTTGAGACCGATTCGGCTACAGAGTGGAAAAAGAAGAAACGATCCGAGAAGAATCGTTTCGAGCTTTAGCCCGTTTGGTTAGGTTTTTTTTCAAGAATCTAATAGAAACGACTCGATTCTAAATTGCGAAACGGAACCTTAGTTAGCAAAAGCATTTGGATGGAAACCAAGTGACAGATACCTACTTCCGCACCTAATAACTCTTCTCATCCCTACTTTATTCCCATCTTTCCCGTTGCATACTACGTCGACATTCCTCCCACTTGCTGCCGGTAACATCCTTGACGTCTTAGAATCTACTGCCACAGTAAATTATCACCATTGAATTGTTGTTGTAGTAGACACCTGCTTCTATGTTAGTGATGACATTTCTGAAAATCTAAAACTTTACCACAATAGCACAATAGAAATTTTTGTATTTAATACAAGACTTGACCTGTATTCACAAAACAATACAACACTTTCGCGTATTTATAAAAAATCCAATCATACCTGGAATTTGAAAATTTCGTGTATGGTGTATTCGGCTTCCGAGATCTCGGGTATTGCGTATTTGTCCCATACCCGGTTTTTGAAAAATCGGATATGGGTATCTTTTTTTTTACTTATTTTGGCGCGGTTTTGACTGACAAAAGTAGGGAAAAGAGCTCCATATCCGGTTTTTTAAAAATCGGATATAGTTTTTTTTTTTTTGCTTATTTAGCACAGTTTTGACTAACAAAAAAATAGGAAAAAAGATAAGAAAAAAATTATTTCATACCTAATTTTTTAAAAACCAGATATGAAACAAATACTCCCTCTGTCCCACAAAGAGTACATTTCTAGGATTTTTAAGACAGATTAGTGTGCAAGGTAAATGACTAATGTGCCCCTTATTACTCCATACACAAGCATGGTGGTGCTTCGGTTTCCACAAGCACTTAAATGAGCATGCATACACTTACAGCTGGGCCCTACAGACTAAAGATGCATTCTTTGTGGGACAAAATTTGAACACTAGAAATGCACTCTTTGTGGGACAGAGGGAGTACGCAATACCCAGCACAACATTACCCCGAAATTTCCTGGAAATATATTACTTGTGGATGCTCCACCCACGGTGTACCTTCCGTTCCAACAACCTTTGACCAATGCCAATAAAAAAGACAAACACTGACCAAGTCAATTACTCCACCCCAATTGGATATGCATAATTATTTTTCTAGAATTGTCCAACAGAAAAAAAAAAAATACTCGTCGCCGCCTTTTCCCTGCATTGATTTGAACGTTTCCAACCCTTTTCGCGTGCGCCTCCAAGTTACGCCCGATTACGCGTGCGCCTCCAAGTTACGCCGGATTACGCGTGCCATCACCATTTCACACCACTTCTCGCTTGTTTTGCCTTGCCTTTTCTTGTTTGTTAGTATTAGTAGTATTTTTCTTCCGATCCATCAAGATTAGGCTCCTCCTTGAGGGAGCGATCTGGGTAGTTGTCTGCTTCTTGATTCGTTCTTGGCGGCTATTTTGATTTTTTTTTTTTTTATCTCTCCTTGGCTTTCTGCTTAATCCGTTTCACATTCTGGCCCCGAATCCAAAACCACGTGACCCATTCTAGTTGAATCGCTCAATAGTGGATTAAAGATCGGAAAGATAGGTTCTTCAGTGCAATTTCTTGGAGGAACCACAAGATCGCAGCGGGTTTTGGTGCTTCTTTGGGGTTGTGTTCTTGTACAGCTTGCTCAGGCATGGGGACTTATCGGAGGATAGGTCCGGCGGTATGCTTCTTGTTCTGGTTCTTGATGGCGTTTGAGCTGTGTGCATCTCTGAATCATGAAGGTACCAGACTGCGATTTGGATCGCTTCTTTCGGTGGGTTTCTTGCCCAACTTTTGTTTTTGACCCTGTTTAGGGATTTCTTTGCTGAATTGCAGGTGTTGCTCTTCTGAGGTTTAAAGAGATGATAGATGCTGATTCATGTGATGCTCTGCTGGATTGGGATGAAGGGAACGCCAGCCCTTGTTGTTGGTTCGGTGTGGAGTGCTCGGTTGATGGACGAGTGATGGCCTTGTAAGTTGTTCACTTCTGCACAACAGAAGATAAGAGCATAAATGATCAGTGCTATTCATTTGAAATAAATGCACTTTTGAACTAGCTGGCATGTGAAAAAAGAGAAACCTTAAATTTAGTTGTTTAAGTTCTTGCTTCAAAAAATTTAGTTGTTTAGGTTCAATGATGAGATATTGCCGTTCCAATTTTGCCTATGTGTCCATGAACAAAATTACATTAGTTTCTCTTTGCATCGTGGGAATGATAAACTGTCTATGGTGACATTTTGTTGATAATCCACTGCAGCATATACCTTTGTTCTGATTGATCCTGTCTATGTTGATGTTTCCCCTAAATTTGAGTGTGTAATTGTTGTAGGAGCTTAGCAAATCTTGGTCTGAAGGGCACCTTATCTCCGGAGATTGGAGAACTTACTCATATGCGTTCTCTGTAAGCATATACTGTACTTTCTTGAGTGACATTTTTGAGAAACACTTTGGTTTTGATCACACGCATTTAGCACTTTGACCCATAGGATAGTATTTGATATTTCTGAAACTACCTCTGGATCAAATCAGTTTTGTGCTCTGATCTAGTTGTTTTATGTTGGGCAGTAAAACTGGAAATCATAACATGCACGATTCCTTGATGCTAAATTTTTCGAGGGCATACGACCTTAGGCTTTTCAACTGTCAATTCAGGCAAATAAATTAATATGTTGGATATTCTTTGTTAGCTTCAAATTAGACTGTTCGATGCAAGATGCAAGACAGGTGCTTCTTCTTGAATCTAAGGGGCTTATGGCAGTATGGAAGTGATAAAGGCGGAAATGGCCAAAGTTCTATGACTTTATCAGATGTTGAGTTGTCGTTTTCTCTATTGTTAGTCTAACGAACCAAGTAGAGTATTTTGCTTTTAAAAAAACTAGCCAATTGGCCCACGCAATTGCGCGGTTGGGTGTAGTATAGTGTAACTTTACATAATTTCAAATTTCAACATTTATATTTTACAACCTAAATTTGAATTTGGGATATTTGATTTCATATTTAATGTACAAATTTTTTGTTAAGATCTCTCTCCTTATGTGTGAAAGAGATGATTGAGAGGTGAGTCCATCGAGGAAATTTAAACTCTCAACCTTTGAATTAAACATAGTGTTACCTATTTCTTTTTTTTTTTTTCACCTCTCTCTCTATATATATATATCTATCTCTCTAAACCAACTATTGAACTTAAGCCTTGAAAATTAGGGTCCACCAATTAAGGGTTAGATCTTTTTCAAATTAATGTATCTCTAAGACAACTATCGAATCTAACCCTTTAAAATTAGGGTCCACCAATTTATAGCATATTTCTCTTTTTCGTAGCAGTTGTAAAAGACCTGTCATCGACTTTTATCATATATTAGATAAACAAACAGAGGCCATGGCCATAGAAATCTGCGTGGATTTAATTTCAAAATGCTGTTGTTGTTAAGTATGGTGACTTATATATAGTTTTTTAGGATTTAGAAAGGTGTGCTAGAAGAATCCTAATATGATTAGGATTTTTACTTTCTTTCAGAGTAGGATTCCTACTTGCTTTGGAGGACTTAGGGGGCTATATAAACCCATGGGGTGGTCATGAAGAAACTAAGCAACCAAGAAGCCACAAACTAACTAATCCAAAGGAAAAGGTGCACGAGAGGATTAGAGGCTTGGTTATTCTTTAGCACTAGATTCTTGTATAGGGCAAGGATCCGATGGTCCTAAAAGGTTCGAGAGGTTGTGAGAGCAACAAACACTCGTACTCTTTTGAGGTTGTGCTTAAAGAATTTGCGATCAGCTTCGCCAAATCTCTCTCGTTGTGGACTGTGGTTGATTCAACGTCGTTATTTTAGTTCTCTCTACAAGATTCATTTTCTTCGTTCTTGAGACCGTACACACTCGTACCATATCTCACAAAACTCTTATCCGATCCGGAGGTGCTGCTGCTTATAAGAAGGGGTATCAGAGTGTAACAATTGATAACCCCCGGCCCCCACCCCCCACCACAAAAAAATAAAATAAAACCATGGTCATGCTTGTTCTTCATTGCATATAGCTCTCTGAGTTACTAACTAGTAACTAGATAAATATCTTCTTCCAATCGTTAGTGGAATCAGAAATCTATATGTACAAACTTTGTATTTGTATGCTATGTATTGCCCTTACTCACAAAATGGTGTTCCACCTTTGTATTATTCTGATTTTAATTTCTTCCATCCATACAGCATTCTGCACAACAACTCTTTCTATGGTATCATCCCTACAGAGATAGGAGATTTACAGGAGTTGAAGGTGTTGGATCTGGGATGCAACAATTTCAGTGGACCAATTCCATCAGGCCTAAGAAACATTTTATCCCTGGAGTTTCTGTGCGTGAGAACTTCAATATGATTTTTTTTTCATTTCAGTTTAACCTCACAACTTGACCTTAACTTCACTACTTGAGTTGCAGCTTTCTTAAAGGAAATAGACTTTCCGGTGGTATTCCGGTTGAATCAAATGAGCTCACCAGTCTGTGTGAGTCTCAGGTTCATGAAGAACGAACTTTGTCAAATAGGGTATCTACTGCAAGGTTTGTCTGAGCTGCTTTCTGCCGACATATATGTTTATACTTGTGATTTGTGCAAGGCTTGAATTCAAGTTCAGTTAGGTAATTAAATTAAATAGGGATAAGAACTTCTGCCCTGATTTTGCAATTGCATTGATGTCAATGATATCTAACATAGGTCAAAATTATGTCTTACAGCTGAAAAACTGTCAGAGCAAACTAATCTGCTGTAAAAAGTGGCTCTCCACAAAAATGTTAACTTATATACCAAAGACTTCCTTAGGAAATTCTAAGTTTATTACCTCAACGCGGCAAATAAATGGGTGGCTTGCTGAATGCTCTTATTACTTGGAACACTAATCACTACGAAGACTGGCGTAAATATTTTGTGATGGACAGGAAAAAATTCTGTAACGTATCTCCGGAGTTCAGTACTTTAATCTATGACATGAGACAACATTACTTGTTTAATAAGGGTACTTGTGTTTTGGTCTATGAAGGATTCTTGGTCAATGGAAATTGTGATCAAACATGTTTCATTTATAATGATCTAGAAGGATGATTTGAAGAGTTCATTGCTTCTTTTGCAGGAAATAAATTGCTTCACAAACTTAACTATTTGTTTTCCCTAACAGCCACTTAATCTCTATGTAGGAGCAAGGGGAATGCCATAATCAGAAGACTTCTAGCAAGCCGAGAAAAACATTCTGTACCTCTTGTATTAGAACCATCAGACACTTTTCCTCTTGTACCTACTCACCGGAATCCATTTCAGCCCGAAGGGCCGCCGGCTCGACAAATCCCTCCACTGCCACCACCACCTGCTTCCCCTGCCCCTGCTGTATCTCCCACCAAAGACCAAACCGTGAGCAAAGGGAGCGAGAGCAAGAATAGCAGTTCTTCAACAATATATGCATCAATAGGAGCAGGGATTTGTTTTGTGGTCGTAGCCTTGTCAGCTGCAATCTTCCTTTGCTACCGCCGCAGTAAGGCTAGCATTGTTGTGCCCTTGTCTTGCAGTAGGCAACTACAGACCACTGCCCTCGGAGGTTGTTTTTTATGCAGATGTATTTCCATGCTTGTTGGTTTAATTATATTATTCAATATTTTATAGCGATTTGCATTTCTCCGACAGCAAGCAGTGCATGTTTCTTTGGACGCACACAACAAAATTTACAATCAACTTCTAACTCTTGTTTTGCAGGCATAGCTTCATTCAGACGGTCGGAGCTTGAAACAGCTTGTGAAGGTTTCAGCAACATAATTGGCACACTACCTGGATGTACATTGTATAAAGGAACTCTCCCATGTGGAGCGGAAATAGCTGTTGTGTCGACATTGGTAACTTACGCGTGCGGGTGGTCCACTGTAGCTGAGGCACAATTCAAGAACAAGGTATCTACCTGGTTTCTCTCATTTTCTGTTTCATTCCTTTTTCCACACTGTAAGACGATTATTTTCTAGTGCTCTTTTTTCTAACATAGCTATGCTGTGGTGTTCTAGGTTGAAGTCTTGTCAAAAGTGAACCATAAGAATTTCATGAACCTTGTGGGTTACTGTGAAGACGAAGAACCATTCACTCGGATGATGGTGTTTGAGTATGTTTCAAATGGATCACTATGCGAACACTTGCATGGTAAGAATTCCAATTTTATTTTGTTCTTCTTCACACCAAGATGGCTCATGCTATTAGCAGTTATTGCAAATTGCCATTAAAAACACTGTTGTTGCAGTTAAAGAAGCAGAGCAATTGAATTGGCAGTCACGCCTGCGGGTAGCAATGGGAGTTATGTACTGTCTGAACTACATGCACCAGCAGAACCCTCCTGTAACGCTAAGAAATCTAAGCAGTTCATGCATATACTTGACTGAAGACAATGCTGCAAAGGTTTCAGACATCAGTTTTTGGGGTGACAAGAAAGAAGATGAGGATGAATCCGACGGTTCTGATGAGTACAGCACAGTGTATAAGTTTGCTTTGCTACTGCTTGAGACGATCTCTGGAAAGCGTCCATATTCTGATGACAACGGCCTCCTTATTCTGTGGGCACACAGATATCTCACCGGCGATTTGCCATTGATGGGTATGGTTGACCCAACACTCAAATCGGTCCCTGAGGAGCATGTCCGGGCACTTACAGAACTGGTAAAACTATGCATAAGTGATGACCCCATGGAGAGGCCGACAGTGGCAGCCGTAACTAAAAGGATGCAAGAGATCACTGGGATTTCTCAAGATCACGCGATTCCAAGAAATAGTGCACTGTGGTGGGCTGAACTTGAAATCATCACATCATAAAGCCAGTCCGTTGTGCAATTGTCCTGCAGCAACTCTGCAGAACTGTCCGTTTTATAGGAGAAATATGAAAAAACTGTACAGTAGTGTCTTTAGGCAGTGCCTGCATTGCATGCGCATTACACTATTCTTTCATTCTTTTGTTCACTAAACGTTAGTAAATCTTAGAAAGCCTGTAAAGTGCAAGGATATGCCAAACAATTGTGAGCGAAGTGAATAAATGTATGGTTCACACGTTGTTTTTGATAAGGGTAGGGCGCTCTGCCAATTCGTTATAGAAGGAGTTGAGCTGAGCATCCATATAGGTCTAGGACTCAATCCGGGTGACGGGGAGGTTAGACGTTGGATTGTAAGATTGTTCGCGTGATATCAATTAGCGTTACAGTGAACAACATAAACGAAAGCATCCGTATATATGTGCAGTTTTGGCTCTCGGGGCATTCACGGTGCTGCGACGTGGCCAGTGGCCTCGCATTCAGGGGCGGATTTAGGCCCATGGCAGGGTGGGCTTCAGCCCAGGACTTGAATTTTTAGCATGTGTATAGCCCAGGTAAGCCCAGGTCCTCAATCCAGCCCATTTTGTAAAGAAGCCCATGAAATGTGAAATAGCCCACAAAATAGAAACACACACCAAAACCTAATCCCACTCCACACATTCCAACTCCACTGTGCACTGAGGCACGGCCGCCGCCCGGATCTCGCCGCCACGCCACGCGCCGCCCCTCGCCGGATCGCCCTTCGCCCGCCTTCGCCGGATCGCGCCGCTTTGCGCCTCGCCGCCTCGTCGGATCGCGCCGCTTCGCCGCCGCCCGAGTTGCGCCCGCGCTTCGCCCGGTAACGCCGCTCGCCGCCGCCGCCGACCGATCTTTGCCGGCAGTAAAGAGCCAGACGCTGCGCGCGCTTCTCTTTGCTGCCTTGCCGCCAAGGCCGCCCTCGCCGGATCGCGTCGCCCTTCGCGGCCGCCCGAGCCACGCCGCTCGGCCCTCGATGCCGCTGGCCGCACGCCGGCCGCGCTGAGGCCGCGCAAGAAGGCGGCAAGAAGCACGCGTGTCGCGCCGCCTCGCTGCCGGCAGCCACGCGCCGCTCGCCGAGTCGCCGCCCGCCTCGCTGCCCCTGGCGGCTCTGTTATTGTGCTTTTTTGGTGGGTTTGAGGTAGCTTAGGTGCGTTTAGGAGAAAGTTTTGATCTTTGCTGTTCTTTTTGTTGATCGTGTTGGGTTAGAATTTAAAGTGGCATTTGCTTGTCAGTTTAGTTTATTACTAGAAAGTATCAGCCGAAAGAGGATAATATGTTAGTATTTATGATTGTTGCATCGTCTGAATAATGTTAAATATGATTCTTGTTTTTTTATAAAATTAGTGATTACTTTATTGTTGCGAGAAACAAATCTGAGAGACTGTTATGACTTAGGAATCAACTCTTGAGTAGCGCAAATCTGGCATCTCGCTTGTTGAGATCTCGCGGTAGTGGTAAGCTAAGATCTTGTAATTACAAAATTCACATGATTTGTTATATATTATGCTCTCATTGACTTTATGTGGTAACTTTTCAGGTTCACCTTAGTGTGCAATTGATGATGAATAAAGTAGATGGTAGTATGGACCTAATCTTCGTTATTTAGGTAAACATCACACCCTCAAACTCGATGTTTTATTATGTTTTATGTTATAGTGGATTATATGGTTAAATTCACGTATCAATCATGTAAGTGTGTTCCACTTTTTTGAATTTCTCGGTGTGTTTAGTTTTCGTTGTTTGTACATAATTTAGTGTACTATATTTTAGCCCGGGACTTGACGAGATCCTGGCTCCGCCACTGCTCGCATTGGAGCTGAACCAGGGTCGGTCGCATAATCTCATCATTTTTTGTTATTCACAGCATTGCTCCCTCGCGCGTGACTGAGCCACGACTCGGACGGCGGCTTCAGCTGCGGCATCTTCCCGGACGTCGAGCGCAGCGGCGAGGCGGCCGGCTTGCCGCTCCTCCTCTCCCTGCTCACCCTCGGGCCGCCGCCGCCGTCCGTTGCCGAACGCGCAAGCCTGCTCAGACCGTTCCTTGCGTCGGCGCAGTACCGCTTGCTGCTGCCGAGAATCGCCATGCCCCACCCGGGACTCGACTACTCTTTACCACTGCCACTGCCGAGGTCGTCCCATGGCCAAGAAGTGAGTTTACAATAATATCCATATATGTCGTGGTCGTCCCTTCTAGCGTGGAATACCGAAAAGGCCTCTTGTACATATTATACTAGTCCTATTATCAGTGGCTAATACGCATATTTACAACATTGTCATCACATCTATACACAATGTTACAATTTCATTAAGGAAATATTATTCATACAATAGGGCCTTGAAAGCCGATTAAAATGTAGCGAGAGATACACAAATCTAGTAGTAACTATCAAGCAACTGACAAGGATAACCTAGAAGAATTCATCAGCGTAATCCCCATATCCTGTGGTAGGGTACATTTTGTTGGGGGCTTCAATTTCTTCTCCCACTGAATATCAATAATAAGCAAGGTTGAGTGCTTTCGTATGCAGCAAGACTTGTAATGTATCATAAATTTATAATAGACACAAGTTAATTCAAAAGAAAAGCTATCATGGCTAGTCGCATAAAGCAAATTTGAAACATGAATATCAAGCAATAGATTATAAAAAGGAATTTGTAAAAGCAAGTTTGACTAATATGTAAATAACAGTAATAGTAGCATAAAATGTAACAACTCATAGTCCTCCATGATTGCGAGCATCAAACATTCACTGCTAACTCTTGGCATAAAATCTGAAACAAAGCTTTTCACAATTTTTTTTTGATTCAACTATTTTTATGAAAATACAAAAACTCTAACTAGTATTGGTGCACCAAGTCTCCCATGAATGCAAGTACGACTTTTCTAAAAGTTTTACACTCTGTAGAGGCATACATATTTACCCACAAGATATAATCAATTCTTTTTTGCCTCTATTTTCACACTTCCTTTGGCGTGTGGCCAAGAGGTCATGATATGAATCATTATATCACTTAGACCTAACCTTACACTAGCCCAGTAATGTCAAACCCTTGCTGTGGCGGCAAAAGATATGTGTACACTCTGTACTCACGGCAATCCATCCTTGTTGTATCCCCACTTCCTCATAGCAAGGCATACACTGTTTGTATTGGTATGTGTTTCACTCATACCTTTCTGTGGACACCCCTACGAGCAATCCATCTTAGAAAAATCCGTACTCCAGCCATCCAATGTACAAAGCTAGACCTAAACAACTTAATAGGTTAAGATCACTCCATAATAGCACTTGTGATTGGACTGATTTTCTTAGGTTTAGCGGACACTACGTTCGGTCTTTAATCCCTCCTGGGTGAGCACACCCCCCTACACTACATGCAAGTCCCATGCACTTTAGGCTATGGCCATATCTCATCTACGTCAAATCATAGCTTTGTTTTGATCTTTACACCAAAATATCATAAACCATATTTCCCATCATGGCCAAAATTTTGTATTTCTGAACAAATAGTATATTCAACCATTTGTTCACTTAAATCTAAAGTCTGGCTAAGCAAATGCGTAATATTCGATTATACCCAATTGACATTTCTATAATGTTTAAACCTACCTTAGAGTTATCAAAGTTAATATGATAATATTTATTAAAAAAGTTCCATGAGTTACGAAGATATATCTATCATTACCCAAAATATAACAATTTACTAGAAATAAATGCATGTATACATAGATTTAATGAAAAAAAACATAAATTCAGTAAAATGTTGGGTCAACATTATCAAAGAGGGTGCTTGCCTTGCTCAGTGAATTCCTGGGTAGAGTCGAGGTCAACGGTGAAAGTATCTGAAACGTCAGTGTCTCGGATAGCAATAGTAAGTAGCAAAAAATCTAAATGGAGTTAAAAATGCAAATATTATTGTAAAAACAGAAAGTTTATGCTTATAGAAGTCTTAGAAACTGGTCTCATTCAATTTGGAGTTCATTGCTCAAGTTACAAGTATTTGAATTTTGAATATGTTAAAAATTAACCTAATTGGAAATTTAATTCAAATAGATCCCAAGTTTAAATATTTTTGCATAAATAGAAAAACTATAATTTTAGAATAATTTAGAAGTTGTTTTCACCAAATTTAGATTTTATTTTTGAACGTTATAGATAATAAAAATTTAAATGTGCTAAGGATCAAGACAATTAGAATTTAAATTTAAACAAAGGTCAAAGTTTAAATATTTTTACATAAAAATAAGCTCGTGATTTTATAAAAAAAATTAGAAACTGGTTTGACTAATTTTGAATTTTGTATGTTATGAAATTCATAGAAAATAACAAAATGTGTTTCCTTAATAGTGAAAGCGTATTTTCTTTCTTTTTTTTCTTTTTGATTTAATTTCAATCACTAGCATGTGGGACACACATGTCAGTGACTCATGTTTGAATAAAAATTCAGTTTTTTAGTTTTAATCCTTTATTTAGCCCTAGTCCCACATGTCATACTCACATATCATAAAACCGAGTTTAATTAAGAAAACTAGCAGGTGGGGCGCAAGTGTTAATGGCTCGGGTGTGAGCGAGAGGTGAGACTGACATGCCAGGCCCACTTATCATTGGCACAGAGCTGAGCTGAGCATAGGGGAGCTCACCGACAGCAAACGGCCTCGTTAGGCAGTGAGGGAGCGGCACAACTATCTTCGGCGGAGTGAGGGGAACTCAAAGGTGGCCTCGGTGGCAGCTATGAGTGACCAGAGGCAGTCGACGGTGAGGAGAAGCAGTGGAGGGAGCTTTGGGTAGCTGCGAGAGGAAGCTAGGTGTGCTTAAGCTCGAAGGGATGAGGGGAAAGGACGAGGAAGCATGGAGTGTCCTGTTTTGATACCTTGCTGGACCGGAGGAAGGCCGAGGAAGCACAGTGGCTGTTGCCAGAGATAAGGAAGAAGGGAGTAGCGAGGGAGCTCTTCTCGGTGCTCCAAGCTGCAAAGGGGATGGAGAGCGTGATCAAGGGATTCTGAGAAAGCCTCAGGCCAAGGGAATCAAAGTTTGGCTCACTAGGGAGGCATAATCGAGTTTGTCGGCCTTGGAAGCTTTCCTGCGGCAATGGGGCACGCCGTGGCAATTTCCAAGGGAGTGTGTGGGGCAAGGTACGATCATGGAGGGGCTGTTATAGGTGTGGAGGAGAAACTTCGCCTGCAAGCTCGTGAACGAAACCCACGGCCAGAAGGAAGGTGACACGGCAAGGTCATCTCACATAATATTCTGGCGAGGACTCCGCGCAGGCGTGCTAGGGGCAGCGATAGGCTCTAAGGCCTGATGCGCATGGGTGAGTGGCACAAGTTCCCGCGCGAGCGCGGTAGGAAGGCGTGCGGAGGCCGCTCATGCCACGACAAGCCTTGAGTTGCTCACTTCCTCGGCAGCTGCCACGGTAGGCGACAGTCACGGCGTGGTGCGGGGAGCCAAGCACAGGGGTTAGATGGCATGCACGGGGCGCGGTTGGGCAGGGGTACGCTCTGGTGCGTGCTATGCACACGGGAGGGGGAGAGGAGGCTAGCAAGTGGGGCAGTAGAGAGGAGGGCCACATGCAGGGAGCCAAGGGGACGAGAGGGCCTACACATAAGTGGAGCTGATGACTGACGTGTGGAACCCACTAGGCAGAGGGGGGGGGGGGGAGAGAGAGATTTAAATTGGATTTTTGGGTAGCTGAGGTTCTCGATTTGAATTGATCATCCAAATGAAGATCAAATTTTTTTAGAATTTTTGTATAAGGTCCTCAGATGTTGCTAATGTCCTCATAAAATTTTCAAAGCATGATAAAATGAGTATAATTTTATAAAAATCAAACAATGCTTCTATTCTTTTTTAAGAATTGCTATTTTTGGTTTTTCTGGATGCATTAAGTTAATTAAAATATTTCTAAAACTTTTTGGAGGTGCTTTAGGGATTATTTAAGATTTAATTAACTTTTCTACATACTTTATTTTTATTTGAATTTAAGATTTAAATCTCATAATCCTCAATTTGGCCATTAAAAAGTGTTTTCTTTAAAGGGGAAATTCCAAAAATTCCAAAAAAATGGAAAAACTTCAAATTGAGGCCAAATGTTAGTTTGCATTCTTATTTTTCATTTTCTTTGAGATTCGGGATGTTGCACTACAAAACCTCTAGAATCTTACGGCCTTGCGATATTTCCCCCCTTCTGCTAGCTAGTCTATAGACATTATGATGCCAACTTGCTTAAGCTTTCTTTCCGAGAAGATTGGCCCCTCGCAAGTACCCCCTTCCGGTCACTCGATGAGGATGACCGAAGGGGCTGATTGCCCTTTGAGCTCACCTGCCCGAAGCTTTCATCATGTTGTGTGGGCACACGTGCTGAAACCTTCATTCTTTTTTACCCCCCTTCGCCTCATGGACAGGGTCCCTTTCATCGGTAGGCCCTTCTGGTTCGTAGGGGGCATGGTAAAGGAAATTTAATTACAAGAGATCATGTATGACCTTGTAGTTTGGTAGAAACTAGTCTACAAATTGACCTTGCAATTCGGTAGAAACTAGAGTCTAGGGGTGTGTTTGGTTGTTTGTATCAAGTGATACATGTATGAGATTGTTTAAAAGAAATCATCCATATATTTGGTTGTTTGAATAGAACCAACCTATCGTGAACCAAGTGATACAAATTTGAGAAATATTTTTTATAGATGCCGAACCATTCTATTTATCTAAAATAATAGAATCAAATAGTATAAAATCATCTCATTTCATTCAACCTCGTACCATCAACTAGACATACCTTGGAAGACTCTGTAGATTGACTTCAATTTGGTAAAGCTCGTACGATCTCTTCATGTATTTTTAAGCGGGCTGTGATCTTTCGCCATCATGTGTGGGCTTTGTGTTCTGGTAATTGCAAATGAAGCCCAATTAAATCCAAGGGGCCAATCCTTTAACAGCAGCTTATTCGGCTCCCAGAACTCTCGGTACAGCTTGGTAAGCACGAAACGCCACTCTCCTCTTCCCCCAAACACCCAACCATGGCAGCCGCCGCCGACCAAAACCCTAAGCATTCCAAACCCCACGAACCCGCGCCCGAGCCCTCGGTCGAAGCCAGTGCCGAGATCGCAGAGGAGGAGTATGACGGCGAGGAGGATGAAGAGGAGGAGGAGCTGGACGGGCCGGCGACCGCGGCGGAGGAGCGGGAGAAGGTGCAATCCGTGTTCCGGCGGCTGTCGTCGGACCCGGTGGGCATCCGCGTCCACGACGTGATCATCAAGGGCAATGCCAAGACGCGGGACGAGCTCATCGAAGCGGAGGTCGCCGACCTCCTCCGCGACGCCGCCACCGTGCAGGACCTGCTGCGCGCTGCGAGCATCGCCAACGCGCGGCTGCGCCGGCTCGACGTGTTCGACGCCGTCAATATCACGCTCGACGCCGGCCCGCCCGAGCTGCCAGGCACCACCAACGTCGTCATTGAGGTCGTCGAGGCCGCCAACCCCGTCACGGGGAGCGCCGGCGTCTACTCCAAGCCCGAGGTGAGCTCTCCGCTTGGTTCGATTTGTTGGCGATTGCATTGGATGGCCAAATTTCCTGTAGCCAGAGACTTATAGCAAAATTGTTGATATTATGATCCTGAATTTGGGATCTAGATTCGTAATTACCCCATCCATAGGAAAGTTTTTCAGATTGGGCACTTTCCCATGCTTTATTGGTAAGCTACGGAGCCAAGCTTGTGAATATGACACATGCTCAGTGATATTTCATTCATGACACTACTTCCCAAATGTTTTGTTATGATTAACTATATGCTTCATCATGAGTTCCTGCTAGTTGGACGGACAACACTAGTGGGGATTGAAGCCTCTGTAGGGCTATCCAATCACTGAAGAACCGTGTTAATAAAATAGCGGATAAGTAAATTTCCAAGAGAAACTGTGAACGGAGGCTGTTAACTTTACTTTCAGTGTGTCATCCTAGATTAACCAGATAGGAACACCACTTTGCTGGACTCAGTTGGATGCTCCAAATTATGATGTTGGCATTTTTAATGAACAATTGAACATTTATCAGCTATTTGTTATTTCAAATACATGGTAGACTTGCAACAGTGAAAGAAGGTAAAACATGGGGCTCTTTAAGAAACAGGGGAAACCTTGAACACTTAGATAGCAAATAAAGTATGATTCTTAATTTAAAGTATTGGATCAGCTTGATCATTTGCTTAGCTGATGATCCAATTCATTAGAGCTAAATTGTATATGATTTGGAGAATGAAATGATGAAGAAACAAGGAGCATGCATAATATTATATCAGTGTGGTAATGCTAGTACAGATATCTATATTATGACATGAGCAATCTTGAGCTTGATAATGAAAAGCTATTTTATTCCTAGATAAATACATGGACACATGGTAATGTTTGCTGAGTATGGTTATTCGTTTCACATAGTCTAGTACTACATTACGCACTCACCCTAATTAAACCGTGGGGTAGAGAAATGATGGGGATACGATTAGGGTGCTTGTCTACTATATATACCAAGCCTGCTGGAAAATTTACTTATTCATACTTAATATTTTGACTGATTTGGTCATCCATGTTCTTCTCAATTACACTTTTATTTGCCCCAACTGGTAGCTTACAATACGTTAGCCATCAAATAGTTCTACTTCAATCAACACTAGTCAGCTAATAGTAGAGCCCAATTTATTGTAAATCTTGACCAGCTGATAGAAATACAAAGAGTATGTTTAGCTGCTTGTAAGGAACTTGAGCTGGCAACTGATACTTATTTTAATAGTTGGAGGTTGATGCCATGCCAACATCTTGGTCCAAATAGGGCAGTACAAAAGACAATAGCACAGAGGATGTTTTTTTTTCTGATCAAGAGGACAGTTTTTCTGAGTCAAACTGTGAGTTCACTTGTTGTAGTTGAACATGCAAGCGTTGCAATTAGATATTGATTTACAGATTGTCAGACTGTATTTGCAAATATATGTGTGTCTGCTTGTTTGCTCTTCTGCACATCCTTCTTATGCGTTTAACAATTTTTCCCTATACCCAATAAAAGGCTGCAATTGTCAAGCTTGAGCACAGGTTTCACTTTGCTTCAATGAAAATAAACAGTGGTTGGGATGCATTGTTTTCTGAGGAATAAGCAAACCCATTGCATCATATATTTTATTAAAAAAATAATTGTTCTGTCTGAGAAGTAACTCATTTTATTTCAGTGGTAGTTTACCTTTTATCCTGTACCAAATACAAATACTTTAGTATGAATATCAATTTGCAGGTCATTATGCTTATTGAACTTGTATTGTCTAAAGCATAAGAGCAGAAAAATGCATTATTACGTTTGATTAATGCATGGCACATTATAATCAGCTCTGCTAATTATTTGAGAGCTTTCCACATCTGATGCACGGCTGTATATTCATTACGGTTGTAGGCAAGATCTTGGTCACTGGAAGGGTCGCTTAAGTTGAAGAATCTGTTTGGCTATGGTGACATCTGGGATGCTTCAGGTGCATATGGTTGGGACCAAACATCAGAGGTTGGCATTGGAGTCTCCCTACCAAGATTTAAATCAATACCAACACCCTTGATGGCTCGGGCATCACTGTTGTCACAAGATTGGTTGAAGTTCTCATCATACAAGGAACGCCTACTTGGTCTTTCATTTGGTTTGCTTTCAACCATGCGCCATGACTTGTCTTATAACCTTACATGGCGTACCTTAACTGATCCATCACATGCCTCATCAAGTTCCATAAGAAGGCAGTTAGGGCATAATCTTCTATCCGCATTGAAATATACATACAAGATCGACGAAAGAGATTCACATCTCAGGCCAACAAAAGGATATGCATTTCTCTCAACTTCTCAAGTTGGTGGTCTATGGGATAGCAAAGGATTGAGGTTTTTTCGGCAGGTCCTTTTTCAGCTTCCTCTGTCCCCATTTTCATGATTTTGATTGGTTTAATCCTTTTATTGATCCCCCCTCCTCCTTTTGCTTGTTCCTCACAATCTTAGAGAAGTATACTTGTCATCTCAGCTTGCATTATTATTTTCTTACAAATACGCCGTTGTTGACTTCGCCGCAGGAGTTTGATGTTCGTGGTGCTGTGCCTTTGGGATTCTACAATGCTGCTCTCAATGTTGGCCTAGGAGCTGGTGTCATTCTACCACTAGGAAGAGGATTTATGAATTTGTCTTCACCTGTGCCTGATAGATTTTACCTTGGAGGTCATTCTTCTCCAGTTTGCAGCTTGGGTGGATTATCATCCTTGTTGGGTTTCAGAACAAGAGGAGTTGGCCCAACAGAACCACGAAGGCTTGTCCCTAGCGAATCTGATAATGGCTCTGCTGCTCATCCAGGGAGGGATTACTTAGGTGGTGATCTTGCTGTTTCTGCCTTTGCTGACCTTTCTTTTGATCTGCCTCTGAAGTTATTTAGAGATGCTGGAATACATGGTCATGCATTTCTCACGGCTGGGAATCTTGCAAAGTTGTCTGAGAGTGAGTATAAGAGGTTCTCATTTTCTGATTTTCGGCACACATTTAGGAGCTCTGCTGGTGTTGGCATTATTTTGCCAACTAAACTTTTCCGGGTGGAGGTATGTTTCAGTTGCATTTTCAACTTCTTTTTACCAAATTGCAGATAATATATGCCTGCTTCGTGACTAATTTCTTCAACTGTATTCATTCAGGTGAACTACTGTTATATTCTAAAGCAATCTGAGCATGACCGTGGAAAGACGGGAATTCAGTTCAGCTTCTCTTCTCCCTTGTAGAGACTTGTGAAATGTTTTGCAGCCGAAGTAGCATCCCTTTTCCCTTGCCGACTGCTGTGTTCCCCCTTCTATTCTTTTCTTGCTTAATGAACCATATTTGCATTTCATTGACTTTCACCTGCGAAGCGCTTTTTTTCAGCATGAGAAGCCTGCAGTAGTTTTACTGTTTGGCATTCGCACTTTTCCCAGAAGAGTTCCCTTAATATTTTCACAGTAGTGATGTGTCACGGACATGCCTGTATAACTCAAATACGCTGCAATAGTGGATAGAATAAAAGTCTGGGGGGCAAGAATGTTTGCACCACTGCAAATTCGGATCATCCACTGGTGTTGTGAATTGTGAACCAGTTTGGCAAGCCTTGTGAGCTTGCACTTAATCCGTGTGTAGTTATCAACCATAGTTGAACTGCAACAGAAACTCCATACCGGTGGAATACGTACATATCTGCTGCAGCAATCCTACGCAGCATGGTAGATGCCGGTGCCATTTATCGGGAACCATTTCGTCTGTCAAGCGCCACGGCCAGGAAGCGGCGGTAGGCGTCGAGTCAGGGGAGGGAGGGGAAGGAAGGGGGGTCGCATAGCGCCATGGCGGCCGGACGGAAGAGGCGGGCAGGTCGCAGACTCACAGGCCCCGGCGAGGGGAGCATGATCTTTCCTGCATGTGTGCACACAAAAATTTGACTGTAACGGCCCAGATCAATGTGGAGAAGTATAAAGAAGCATCCAACGGCTAAAGGGACGGTGAAGAGGGGAAGCGGCAATTTCAGGAAATCGTAATTACCGACAACAGTGAAATTGTAACCTGATAATTGGACAATGTGAGGGGGGAGGGATAATAAAATTTAACCGAGTTTGTTGGCTGGAAGGGGTATAAAACCCTTGTAACTGAAAAGGTGAATCAGAATGATGATGAAATGAAGTCTGTGAGGCTTTACGGGGTCGCCCTTTTCTTCTACCTCTTCTACCCTTCCTTCTGATCTCGGTTTGAGTCTCTTTGCCGCTATCTCACGCATCGAACCTGATTGAGTGCCAAGGGATCTAACATCTGTTATTAGAGTAAGGTTGGTTCGGTCTTGAGCTGTGAAATCCCAGAGCAAGGTTCGGAAACTTAGGATTGGTCTCGGTCAATTATGATGATCCCTGCGAAATCCCTAGAATTTGGTTGGCTCGGTTCAGACGGAACATCATGGTGCCCCAAAACCATTGATGCAGACCCAGTTCGTCCTAGAAGCGATGGGGGAATTGGCTGGGCGATCCGAGGAGAGGTTGGCATTGCAAGGAGAGTTTCGATATCTTGTTTTGCGAGAGTGGAGTCGATTGACACTGTACAACAGCAATTGATGGCAAGTACTGAAAATAACCACCAAGATTGTGGAATAGAGCTCTGTAGAGCAGCAATTTCTCACCAAACAACTCGAAGCAACGGCACAAGCGGTGACGTGACTCACCACCGATCGCATGATGGAGACGAATCAGGTGGAGAAGGACCTGTATCGGTGACAGGGAAGGCCCCAGCACCACTGGACTTGGGGAAGAGTGGAATATGAGCAAACTCCATCCTCAGGAGGGTCACACATCAGATGCTCGACTAGAATTCAACACGAAGCACATGGGTTGAGCGCACGCCTACCAAGAGAACCGGGAGGAGAGATGAGAAGTCCCCTACCTAAACTGTCTTTTCCAAAATTTGATGGGGAGTCCCCGATTGTGGCGCGACAAATGCATTGATTATTTCAAGTTATTCAACATACCGGAAACGTTGTGTATGTCTGCAACCACTATGCACATGGAAGGCAACACTGCCCACAGGTTGCAAATGTACAAGGGCCGGAATGAGTTGGGGAATTGGGAGCAATTCATTCAAGCAGTGGAGATGAAGTTTGGGGTGTTCGATCACTGAAGGTTGTTGGGCGAATTGGTAGAAATCAAGCAGATCGGCTCCATGGCAGAATATAAAAATAATTTTGATGAGCTAATGTATGAGATTCTGATGCATTATCCGCATTATGGTGAGGAGTTGTTCGTGTCTCATTTTGTAGAAGGGTTGAAAACTGAGCTGCGAAGTGTTGTTGAAGGACAGGTTCCTGAAACCGTGGATCGAGCAGTCTTGTTAGCCGGGGTGCAACAAGATGTGCTTGATCGAAGCAAGGGTTGGAAAACAAAGTTCGGTAGTGGCAAGGAGGGAGGAGGCCTGAATAGAACAGAGAATAGTCAGACAAACCTCAAGATGGGTCAAGGGGATTTGTGGAAGGCAAAGCAAATACGAGAATACTATCGGGTTAATGGGTTGTGCTATCAATGTGGTGAGAAGTATGAACCCAACCACCATTTGCAATGCAAGAAGAATATTCATGCACAGCTTTAGGCCTTAACTGTGGAGGATCAGGGAGAGGTATTGTCGGATGCAGTACTCAACCTACTAGAGTCGGCTGAGAAGGACCAAGAGGAGGCATACAATCTATCTCTCAACGCCCTATCAGGCATCAAAGAAATAGAGATTGTGCATTTTAACATTGGTGATAAATCATATTATGCTTTTCTTGTAGACTCGGGAAGCTTCCACAGTTTTGTGAATGCAGGATTCCTATACCGAATTGGTTGTATACCACAAAAGACAAACTCAGTTGAAGTGAGAGTGACAAATAGTGATAAGCTGCAGTGTGATAGCTGGGTGCCAAAAATGGAGTGGTGGTCACAGGGTCATATGTTTCAAACAGATTTGAGGGTATTAGAGTTGGGGGCTTATGATGCAATCCTATGGATGGACTGGTTAAAGGCACATAGCCCCATGATCTACAATTGGAAGGATAAGGTGGTGGAATTCGATCACAAGGGCAAGAGGATCCAGTTACAAGGAGTTAAAGGCATGGACAAGTCAGAAATACAGGCCTTAACCATTGACCAACTGGATAAGTGGAGGAGGGGTAACAATATGTGGGCAATAGCAATACTAAAGCAAGAAAAATCATGTGTTATGGATCCAATACCAGCTGCAATCGCAGAAGTGATAGCTCAATATGAGGATGTGTTTGTTGAACCTAAGGGGTTACCTCCTCGGAGAGAATATGACCATGCAATTCCATTGAGTCCAGGAGCGATCCCAGTCAATTCTAGGCCATATCGCTATTCTCCATTGCACAAGAATGAAATTGAATGGCAAGTCACAGAAAATGCTCACCTTCGGAATAATACCCCAAACATAAGCCCATTCGCTTCACCGGTATTATTGGTACAAAAGAAAGATGGAACATGGAGATTTTGTATAGACTATCGACGGTTGAATGACATGATGATAAAGAACAAATTTCTAATGCCTGTGATTGATGAGTTGCTTGACGAGATAGCTGGTACCAAATATTTCTCCAAGCTGAACTTGAGGCGCGGGATACCGTCAGATTTGCATGAAAGAAAAGGATGAGATCAAAACTGCCTTCAAGACCCATCACGGGCACTACCAATTCAGAGTGATGCCATTCGGCCTAACTAACGCCTTGGCAACCTTTCAATGTGTGATGAATTCGATTTTTTCTTAAGAAGTTTGTACTGGTTTTCATAGATTATATACTCATTTACATCCCGGACCTTGCAACAGAGCAATTTGTCGACCGTGTTGCAGACTCTAAGAGCCAATAAATTTCTTGTCAACAGGTCCAATTGCACGTTTGCTTAGAGAGAGCTAAAATATTTGTGCCACCTCATTTCAGATCAAGGAGTGGCCATGGATCCACGAAAGACGCAAGTGATGATGGATTGGCCGAGACCAATGAGTGTGATCGAACTGCGTGGATTCTTGGGACTAACGGGATACTATCTGAAATTTGTGAAAAATTATAGGGTAATAGCCAAACCATTGACAAACTTGCTGAAAAAGAAAGCATTCGATTGGGATGAGCAAGCTGAAGAAGCATTCATAAAATTGAAACAAGCAGTGTCAACAACCCCAGTGTTGAGATTATCAGATTTCGAGCAAGGCATTAAAGTGGAAATCGATGCGTGTGACCATGGAATAGGTGATGTTCTCATGCATCAAGGGCAATCTGTGGCTTTTCTCAGCAAGGCTTTAGGCCCAGTACACAAATGGCTATCAATTTATGAGGAGTTCTTGGCCTTAATGTTGGCGGCGAATAGATGGCTGCCGTATTTGCAGCGCCATGAATTCATAATAAGGATTGATCATCGCAGTTTGTGTTATTTAGAGGAGCAGCAGTTACAGTAAAAAATGCAGCGAAAGGCCATGACTCGGTTGATGGGTTTGCAATTATGTATTGTTTATAAGAAAGGAAAAGAGAATTTGGTGGCAGATGCATTGTCTAGAACCGGGCAACACATGACCCTACAGGCATTGTCGGAGGCCCAACTAGTTTGGATACAAGAGGTAGTGAATTCATATGCTACCGATAAAGAGGCACAACAACGGTTGTCACGGCTAGCAATTCATAGTCCTAATGAAAACAGGTTTGAGCTGCAACAAGGATTGATTCGGCGTCAAGGCAAAATTTGGATTGGTGAGAACTTGGCCCTCCAAACCAAGCCGATTGTTGCCTTCCACACAAGTGCCATAGGGGACATTCAGGTATCCATGTGACACATCAAAGACTCAAGAAAATGTTTTGCTGGAGTGGAATAAAAAAAAGAGTAGAGGATTTTGGTAAAGCAGTGTAAAGGGTGTCAACAAGCCAAGGGAGAAAGATCTAAACCAGCTGGGTTACTACAGCCTTTGCCCATCCCGACAGCTGCATGGCAGGACAACCATGGAGTTCATCGAAGGATTGCCATTATCAGAAGGTTAGAATGTGATCATAGTAGTAGTGGACCGATTCTCAGAGTATAGTCATTTCATTGCACTCAGGCACCCCTTTACTGCTCACAAGGTAGTTTAGATGTTCTTGGAGCAGGTTGTGAGACTACACAGGGTGCCAAAAATTATCACATCGGATCTTGATACAGTTTTCACCAGTATCTTTTGGCAAGAATTGTTCAAAGCCATGGACGCTAAGCTACAATTTCATACTGCCTACCATCCCCAAACTAACGGGCAAAGCGAACGAGTTAACCAATGCCTAGAGATGTATTTACGGTGTGCAGTACAATCCTCACCAAGATAATGGAAATCATGGCTGGCTTTGGCTAAATGTTGGTACAACACAAACTACCATTCATCTTTGGGATGCTCTCCCTTCTTGGCGTTATATGGTTGTGAACCAAGTTATGGTCTAATACCTCAAATGCCCCACAGTGGATCTGAGGAAGCAAATGAATTACTGTAGAACCGAGAGATGCATAATGAAATGCTCAAGCAACACTTAGTGAGAGCCTAGAATCGGATGAAACTTCAAGCTGACAGGAACATGCAAGACTGGCAATTTCAGTTGGCAGAGAAGGTACCGCTTAAGCTACAACCTTATGCCCAGACTTCGCTAGTGAACCGACCCTATCCCAAATTGGCATACAAGTTCTTTGGGCCTTATACAATATTAGAGAAGATTGGATAGGTAGCGTGTCGATTGGACCTACCATCGGAAAGCCAAATCCATCCGGTATTCCATGTTTCACAGATGAAAGCATACAACTCAAGTTACACTCCTGTGTTTGCAGAATTACCAAAACTTGTTGAGTTGGATGTCAGTGCAACTGAATCGGAAGAATTGTTAGAAAGGAGACTAGTGAAGAAGGGGAACTTAGCAGTGGCTCAAGGATTGGTTAAATGGGCGGGCATACCAATAAAATCAACAACTTGGGAGGATTTGGACGTGTTGCGTAAAAGGTTTCCGATCGCTGTTGCTTGGAGACAAGCAATGTCTATAGAGGAGGGTGATGTAGCGGCCCAGATCAATGTGGAGAAGTATAAAGAAGCATCCGACGGCTAAAGGGACAGTGAAGAGGGGAGGCGGCAATTTCAGGACCTCAAACAGTAATTACCAACAACAGTGAAATTGTAACCTGGTAATTGGGCAAAGTAAGGAGAAGGGATAATAGAATTTAACCGAGTTTGTTGGCTGAAAGGAGTATAAAACCTTTGTAATCGAAAAGGTGAATCAGAAGGATGATGAAATGAGATCTGTGAGGCTTTGCAGCGCCACCCTTTTCTCCTACCTCGTCTGTTCTTCCTTCTTCTGATCTCGGTTCGAGTCTCTTCACCACTATCTCACGGACCGAACCTGATCGAGTGCGAAGGGATCTGACATTGACGTATGGAGCTTGATGGACTGCGTGCGTTTAACGGCGGCAGGCAGTCGTTGGAGCAGTTCTGACGGGATGGCAACCGCTGAATGGCATGCGTCGCCAGCGCTCAGCACAGCCGTCCATCCACCAGAAACGAACCAGTACAGGTTTTGTTCGCACTTGCTAGTTGCTAACTTGCTATGCGTGGCAGCTTGGCAGTAGTAGTACGCCTGAAACTCCATCAGAGACACAGAATGGAACTCATCCTAGTAGTACGCCTGAAACTCCATCTCGTGCTAAAGGGAAAAGAAAATATCTGGAGAGGTTCACAGGAGTGTCATTTTGGCTGCTATCAGAAATGAACAGGAAGATTGTGTCCTACTGGACTAGTCGACGGACTTGTATGGGTATGGATGTTGAAGTTTCAGCCAAATAGGATGTAGTGAAATTGGATTTGGCCATTACCAGGAAAACATTTTTTGTGTTTGGTTGATACAATCCTACAGGCAAACTCGCTAGCAAAAGACAGGTCAGTTCGACAAAACCTACTTCTGAATAAAACTCAACGGAGGAACCAAACGCTTCATGTCAAGAACTAGAGTGCGAAACCGGACATGGAAAAAAAAAAGACACGCTACAGCAGCTACCGCTGAGGCGGCACAGAGCAGCCCCCAATCCCATTGCCCCAACGATATTCTGCACGGGAACTGCACGCCACCCATTGGCATTTGGCACTGCAAGCTCAACAGTCAGTTTGGTGGTGCTGCCTGGCTTCGCCGGTGGCGTCCGTGATCCACTGTCGAAGCAAGAAGATCCAATCACAAGCGGGGGCAAAAGCATGCGACGCAACAGAAAAGTCGACGGGTGACAGGTCGAGGACGATCTGTCTGGGCAACAGGTGGGGAGACGGTTGGTAGCCATGTCATGTCAGGTGCGTCGCAAAACAAAAGGACCAGAGCAAGGAAGATATCAAGATAAGGATCATACGATTTTGCACGGAATTGGTGGCGTGCAATAATAGATACACACATCCTGTGAAAGAACAGCCGACTGCAATCGAAACGTCAGATATCCGTGTGTCCATATTCCAAGAAAAATCTATCAAAGGAACACATTTGAAAGTTCATTGCATGACCAAAATCACTCAATGGCAGATATTCGGTCTTGAAATAGTCCATGCAGTAGTAGTGGTCAGTCTTGCTCCAAAACAGAGAAAAACAGCCATGCAGCGTGCTGTATTATCTTCAAACTGCAGGTGGTATCAAATCCAAACACGCTACACCTACTATTCGGTATAGCCAAAACTTGCTAAATTCAGCAGGTGGCAAAGACTGGTTGACACAGCATAACCAGCTAAGACAATCAAACATACCAAATGTTGATCATGAGTCATGACTCCATGAGAACAACAGATTTTAGCATTTACTCTATATCTGAACCGTCAGAAATTGTAGTGTTATATCCCGAGACAAATCTAGCATAAAAGGAGACAGTAATGTACCTATTTTCCCAGCAAGGACAGACACAGAGCAGCTCCAAACAGCAAAGTGACAACGGAGTCCATTACTTGGCATTCATTTATTCCATTCGACTCAATATCAGCTCAGTTTTACATGTTCATTGAGGCCTCTGGAATCAGAAGTTATCTACAAATGGGACTCAAAGTGTCCTCCTATAATTTATGACCTTAAAGTCAAATCCATTGAATACACGTTTGCACATTCGATTCACGATCAAGGAAAATTCATCTGTTGATAATCCCTCGAGTTTCCTCAGTATACATGCCTTGAGCAATAGCATAAATTAAACAGGTCGAGACGAACTAAATTGGCAAACAACTCAGCAGTACCTAGTAAACAACTCAAAGAGGAAGAACTTTATATCACACCCAGCATATATTGCCCCCAGAGATAAAAAGGGCAAATTGCGAACAGCACACATGGCAAATTAGAACAACGCTGCAACCTGCAAGCTTCAGTTCAGCCTCTTTAGCTTCAGTTCAGCCGCCTTCTCTTGTTCCGATGTAGGCCCCCACCATCCACATCCAAAGAACCTAAGGCATCGCTTCTTCCCCTCCTCCTCAGGGATCTTGAAGACCCTGCGTTACTAGGTTCGCCTGCGCTTTCAGTAAAAGCAGCATCATCCTGAATCACAGCCATGGTGCTTGAATTAGAAGCTTGATCTGCAGCCAGTGCTGCAGCAACATGTGTTCCATCAACTGGCTCAGGATTTGGCGGATTCGATGAAGTTGATGCTCCATGTTGGCTCGGCCTAGCTATTCTTCTAAGGTCACTCACAGCAGTTGCCAACCTTTCCGTGTTTGCTAGGCCAACAAGGGTAAGGCGTTGCAATAAATCAATTCCTTCTGAGGAAAGTGGACTTGAACTACGCCTGGGTGGATCTGACGTGTTGTTTCCGGGCAGCCCATTGTTGGGAGCAGAAGAAGCAACAAAAGTAGCGTTTTCTGCTTCTCTTTGCAACCTCCTTGCCCTCATCCTAGTAGTAATTCGGCCTAAACGGCTAGTAGTAGTATGATGAGCATGATCAATCATTTCCTGGACAGTTGATTCAGGAGGCCCTTCAAACCTACTCACACTATTCATAATCTGCTGATCAAGAATGCGCCGCCATGAAGACAATATGCCATGTGCCTCGCCAAGCCTTCTAGATATTGGGCGCAAATGGTGAAACTGCTGCCTAAAACTTTCGAGCCGATTCCCATGTGGCCTTGGGGGAATCTGAGGGCCGGACGCGTTGCCATCCTCTGCAACCTTCTTCTTCTCCGCATCTGAACTTGAATTCCCTCTCCCATAGATAGGAGTGATGTTCCCTTCAGTCACCTCACCTTTGCAAACAGGGCACTCCTTGTGAGTTGAGTGAACATGCAGCCACTGGTACAAACACGGCCAGCAGAAGAGATGACCGCATGAAGTTACCACCGGCTCCACAGCCATCTCAAAGCAGATGTTGCACTCGAACATCGCAGAACTTCTGCCACGTTCCATTGGCTCCTCCTCTGAGGCACCCACCAAGGCGATATCGGCAACTACCTTATTCTCCTCCACCGTATCGTGAATAGGCTCTTGCGGTGGTTGCGCCACAGCGTCGTTCTCCAGGCTAGGGACCTCGGAGCTGAGAGGCGGCAGGTCTGACCGGAACCGTCTTGGACGGAGGCAGCGAGATTGGCGGCCATTCAGACAGATCACGCGACGGTAGCGCTCGGCACGCTCCGGGCGGAAGGAGGAGGAGGCCGTCGACGACGACGGCCGGTCCACCCAACCGAGCAGCTCGCTGGGCCGCAGTGGCGGTGGCGGGTGCGATAAACCGAACTCAAGGTCGTCCGCGAGCTCAGGTATTGATTCTGGGGCCGACACGAATGGCGGGAGCGCCTCCGGAGCGGACGGGTCGTAGGGCTCGGGCGGCGGGGTCGGCGGGCGCATCAGGTCAGCGCGCGACGGTGAGTACGGCGGGTGGAGCGGCTCCGGCTCCGGCGGCGGCGCGTCGGCTGAGGCGGCGGAAGAGGAGGGGGACGACGACAGCATCGGGGTGCCGAGCGCGAGGTCGGAGCCGAGATCGGGGCGGCGCGGGCGCGGGGCGCGGGGGAGGCCGAGGTAGAGGTTCAGATCCATCCTTCTGCTGCTCCGCGCAGCATCGTCGGCAGCCATCCGACGGCGAGGCGCCAAACTACACCCCTCCACGCCTCCCCCTTCTCCGCAGGCCACCCCGGCGCGCCGCAAAGCTCACGCCTTCCCAGCTCACCACCAGCATGGCACGCCGCCGCGCCGGGCAAGCGCGAGCCCAAGGCGCATCGCGAGGGCCAGGCGCATGGGGCAACGCCTCTCGGCGGCCGCGGTCGGTGCTGACCTCGGGTAGAGTAGGTAGGTGGTTGCCGCCGGGGGGTGGGGGGAGGCGGCGAGAGGTGGGGAAATTAGGAGGCGAGATGGTAGATTATAGGAGGGGAGTGGGAAGCACGCGGTGCGCGAGGTTTTGTCGCTGCGGGAAAACAGGGCGCCACGTCGTCACGCACCTGCCCCACCGGGTAAAAAAAAGTGGCTGTCCCGGTGGGTCCACCGGCTGAATGGTGGTATACGGAGTCTACGCTCGGCAGAACCGTAATGGGCCCATTGGATGGGCTGTGGCCCATGTAAAGGGTACACCTCTTCCATGCGCAGCCCATGAAAATCTAATTAGTAAGTAGCCTGGTTAACGAGAAGGGAGCCCAAATACAGGCATCCTACTGCCGGTCCTTTTGGGCAGACATCACACGAAAATGAAATCAGTGGTTCGTGGTTCGTATTCTATGGACATCGGAGGGCGAATAAATACTTGCTTACTGAGTCGCCCTCGGCTTTCTGTCGCGCAGCCCATGGAACTCCTGACACGGTGGAGTAGAGGTCGTCAGATTGACGCTTTTTTTGCTTCTTAAGGTCCCGTTTGGCAATTTGGAACCGAGCTGTTTCTACTACAATCTAGGAGAAATCCAGCCAAACGGGCTAAAACTCGGAACGATTCTCCTCGGAACGTTTCTTCTTTTTCCACGCCATGGCTGAATCACCCTCAACCCCGTTTCTGCTAGTTTCTACTAGAATCTGGAATCGTACCAAACGGTTTGCAGAAAGTGATTCTGATTCTACCTGAAACGTTTCTACCTAGAATCTGGAACCATTTCTATTTCTACTAGAATCTGGAACCGTACCAAACGGGGCCTAAGTCAAAACGCATTCACCAAATCACTAGGGTAAATGAGAAAGATTAGCAATTCATTTTCCTCACGGATATGACTTGGCGAGTGGCAATTGCTGCGGTCTACAGACGTGCAGTCGCTCTCGTCTTTTGTCAAGGCCAACGATGGATACGTACACCGACATTTGCGAAAATGTCCTCGCACCACGTTTTGACGAAATGGTCATTTCATTCATTGATGAATTTTGAAATTACGTTTGGTCTCTCTCATCGGATCTTTTGAAGAAAAAAAAATCCTTATGGTTTCGCAGATTCATATCTAACTCCGAAATGAGTATTTTTTTTTAAAAAAAAAATCTTGTTGTTCGGTAAAATTACGTACGGAACCGAAAAGACCTCATGTGAGCACTTTATCAAAATTCACCTGGTGCAGCGTAACGCACGCCTCACCTAGTTATCATGTGCTTGAAAGCTTAGGTGGCTTCCAAGCAAATGATATTTTTGTTTGCCATATACCTTGTTAGGGTTAGATGCATGACAAAATAATTGGAGACAAGATTTAGCGTGTGTCGGCGGGACGCGGGGGCGCAGTCGTCGGGGCTGGAGGCCAGCGCTTCAGGCGATGGTGTGAGCGCGGCCATCAGGGCCATGGGCGGTGCAGCCGAAGGCTTCGGCCATTTTTTTTTAAAGATGAACAATAACCTTTTTTCTTTTAATAGTAGATTAGATTAAATAGCAAACTACGATGAACAGTAGCACAGACACAAAAACCGCGATCTATCGGGCCAACAATATTGCTCATGCGCGATCACTTACATAGGGTTTGCTGTAGCATAGATCGTGTGTCGCAAGGTGAGATCGATGCCGTGTAGATTGACGCAGGCAGATGATCAGCGATCGACCTTGGTAGAAAGTCATGCGTTCATTGCAGCATGCAAAACAAATACAGATCAATCCATGATTAGTATCAAGAAAAAAAGATTGATTTACTAGCAAAGAGTTCAGAACGACAAATGTTGGCTTTAGCCGTGTAAAACTTCGTGTTAATAACGTACTGTGAAACTGTTGTTCACCCGTCGGATTGGCATCCACCCACAAGATCAACGGCTTTTGCCAGCAGGGATATGTACACAATTACGGTAAATACGAGGATTTTTCCAAAAATATGCTGACATGGCAGGCTTTGGTCATGCACGTCTCTTCGGCTACAAGGACGTTAATATTTGCTTCCGCTGATGCCACACAGTACCACTTACTATGCTAGAGTTGCTAATCATGCAATGCTATAGATTTAGGCAATCTTTTTTTTTTCTTGACACAGCTAGAATTAGTTAGTTTTATACTCACTGAGAATAATGTTATTTGCGCGTAGTTCCAGCGAAATGCTATAGTACAGTGCTAGTGTACTAATGTAGAATTACGCACAGCTAGCATCGTTTGGACAAGCCGGCCGGTCTCCAGTAGTATTCCACGTCTATGCATCCAGCTGTTCAACATGTGACGGACCGCCTTTTGTGGGCAAGGCGAACTCACAACACAGCTTACCTGTAAGACTAATCGTAAAACAAGAGAAATTACCGCCAAAAGCCAATTCAATACTTTTATTCAATATAGTTGGTCTAATACCTGTTTTACAAGAGAAGCATCAAGCCTTCTGTACTGACACTACCAAAAGAAGGAAACCCTGTAAGGGCCTGAGCAAGACAAAGACCTAGAAACTGCACTAAATCGCCATCTACGACCTCCTGGTAGGCTCCCAAGATTCGAACTCTGAAAGGGCTGGGGTTTGCAAGGGTGAGTACAGAGTACTCAACAAGTCGAACCACCTAATACTATGTGTGCAGGAAATCAAGGGATGGCAATAGGGTTTAGTATCACGGATGCCGTTTTATTTCACAATTCATTTTACATTTGAAGCACAAATTAATAAATAAGTAATTTGGAGTTCACAAAGTTCAACAACACTTAACCACAATTATCCAAATTCCAAAACAAGAATTTGAGCTTAGTTACGGGTATCAACCAGATTCCAACTTAACTTCATTTACCGAAGTACGGGCGTGTCGATTACAATTAAGATTAACTCTGCAGAGAGCGCTCACCTTTTACCCACAAGATGTCTATAACCTTTATGCCAATCGCGAAGTTCCATGCAACTTAAATGCATGTGGCCCGGGCTTTAGACTATCATAGCATTTCGCTTAATCATTCCCTGCCCTTTAGTTGTTTACCGATAGTACCGCTTACCTTGGACTCGTGGTCCCCATTAGCGTCTACCGCTAGGAGAACCAAGAATGTCACTCGACCATTCCTGCTTCCACCCTCCGGTCCATTTCCCTGGCCGGAAGGCCCGGTCCCCATTCTCTCCAGAGAATGGTAGCCACCAAGACAAATTCAGCTTATTATCTCAGAATGACTAACTTCATCGAGCCATGCCTGATACGGGTCACCGACCAGTCCGACTGTGGTTGAGCCGGAACTAAGTTATTTACTTTGCCTGGCGAATTATTAACCTAACACTTTTGCCAAAGACCAAGCCTTCATCCATTAAACCTATCCATTCCTGACTCGCAGCATGGCCACCGCACTCAACCAAGGCATTAATCACTACCAGGATCGGAATCTCATCCACTCTCGGATTAATCCGACATCGTCCCTCGATCGCAAAGCACTTTTATAAACAATCCGAATCGGAGATTCGGCGCATTTTCTTTTAAATCCGTGTTTTTAACTAACCTAACAAGATTGTCTAGCCTATTCATGGCAATAAGCAAATAACTAGGGTTCCAAAGGATTTAACAGGTTCAATTATTTCAAGGAGGTTCCATGAGCAATTCGTATTACTCTAATTATCATGTCATTCTAAAATACCTGGATTTCATTAATTCAAATACAGTGAAAATAATGCGATATAAAATAATTACTACTATAGCATGGCATGATGGGATCAACATGATCAAAGGGGTACGGCTTGCTTCGGCGCGGCACCGGATCGACGAGCCGCCGTCGGGAAGTAGTCGTCTTTGCGCTCGTCCTGGTCCAACGCCTGGCTTCCGAATCGCCCACCTGTGGATCAAGCCCGGCTCCATCGGGCGTCTCAACGGCCGAATCTAACGCTAAAAGACAACCAACAAAATAAACGACAAAACAATAACCGAATCAGCGAGAAATGAAAACTAAACCTAACCGAGCCCAAGAGAACGGAGGGCTAAATCGGGATTTGGGAATTTCGGGTTGGATCTGGAACGGATAGCATTTCTCGACTCAGGGTCGAGACTCGGAAATGTATTTGGTGGAGCTCTGGGATTTTTCGGGATTTTTCTGGATTTTCCGGGCTATTTTTGGAGTTTAAAACGAATTTCGGAATTTAATTAAATTAAAAACCGAATTCGGTTTACTGTTCCGGGCCGAAACCAACGGCCTAACGGGCCGTGGCCCACGCGGCGCTACGCTGCTGGCCTAATGGCCCACCAAAGATTTCCAAGACGGCGAGATGCGCCAACTGACGGAGGAGGAGAGGTCGACGGCGGGCCACCCGCGGCGCGCACAGTGGTGGTTAGGTAGGAACAGGAGGCATTAGAGGCAGGCTTGTCGCGGCAAGCTGGCGGATCAGGCCGCCGCGAGGCGAGAGCGGACGGGCAAGGAGTGGAGGCTCACCGTGAGCGAAAAAGGGCGGCGAGTTGGAAGAGCGGGGAGGCGCTTTTATAAAGTAGGCGAGGCCGCAGCGCCGGGCTCGGCAGCGCGGCGTGAGTCGGCAAGCGATCGAGCGACCACAGCACGGCTGTATGGAGGCAAGGGGCAGCGGCGGCAGTCACAAGGCACGCAGCGTGAAGGGCGCGTAAGCGGCCGGGCGCGGGGCGACAGCCGCGACGGCGGCGGCGGGCTGCCGGGGCGACGCAAGCGAGGCGAACGGGAGCAGCTAACTGCCGAAGCGGAGCAGCCGAGGCCCACGAGAGAAAACGCCCAACAAGGTTTGAACTTCAAACTTGATTCCAATTTTCCAAATCCAAATTCAAACGCAAATTCAAATGAAAGCCAACAAATTCATTTTGAATTTTGAGGTTGTTTCAACCTTACCCCATAAAATGGAATCTCTGGCCCTCGAGATTCATTTAACTGCCGGGAAAATAGGTTGGGAAAATTCACGCAATTCGATTCCTTCTCCCAAGTGGTTTCTTCGAGTGTATGATTCTTCCATAGCACTTTCGGCAGATTCTCGACATTCTTGAATTTGAGTTCTCTTTCCATAGTCTCCAAAATCCTCGACCGTTCCTCACGATATGTCAAATCTTCCTTCAAGTCTATCCTTTCAAGCGCACTTGCTCTCGACAATGACGAGACATTTCCTTAATCAGGACACATGAAAGACATTGTGTACCCTTGACAATTTGGGCTCAACTGCAATCGGTAGGCCACTTCTCCAATTTCCTACCACTGGGTATGGTCCAACATACCTGAGCTAACTTCCCTTTATCCGAAACGCAGGCTTGAAGGGTGTCACTTTGTGATAAACGAAGTTCCGATCCGATAACTTATGTCTTTTCTTCTCATATCGGGCGAATCCTTCTCGCCGGACTTGAGCCGTTTCCGATTCTTCCTTATGATCCTCACATGAGCTTCCGCATCATGTACCAACCGAGGCCCAAAAGTCAAGCTCTTTCCGGTCTCATTCCCAATTTAATGGAGTTCTCGTGACTTTCTTCCATACAAGGCTTCAAACGGTGACATATCCAGATCGCCTGGTAATCGTATTGTACGAGAACTCCGCAAATGGTAAACACTTGGCCCATGAGGCTCAGATGCTAGAGCGCAGTGCTCTCAACATATCTTCTAGTATCCGGTTAACTCTTTCGTCTCACCATCTGTCGAGGGTGATAGGCTCAGACTGAAATTTAAGTCTGCACTCCATCGCTTCATGCAAGACTTCGAACTTTGAAGTAAATCGGCTCCACGATCCGACACGATCTTCTTAGGTATTCCATGCAATCTGACGATCCGGAGTCAGGCTACAACTCGCCAACTTGTCTCTTCCAACGATCACCTTTATAGGGATGAAATGGGCTACTTTGGTCGGGCCTATCAATGATTACCCGTATAGCATCATGTCCTTCGCCGAGTCTTGGGAAAACCATGATAAAGTCCATTCCACCTCTTCCCACTTCCATTCGGCATCTGAAGGGGGTTGCGAATCCTCGCCGCCTTTGGTGGTCTATCTTGATTTTCGACACACGTCACAACATACCACGTGCTCGCTACTTCTTCTTCTTCATTCCATTCCACCGCATTCTTCTTCAAGTCTTGGTACATCTTCAGACGCCAGATGTATTGAGAATTGTGACGAGTGAGCCTCTCGCTCAAAATCAATCCTCTTATATCCTTGTCTCTTCTAATGCATATACGATCGCTGAGTCGTAGTATGCCTTGCTTGTCTTCCGAGAACTCGAGGGACTAACTTCCTTCATCAACTTTCAGATTCCAAGATATCTTCATCTCGCTTGTCGTAGCCGCTTTGATCCGGAAGATCCTGATCTGTATCTCTAGGAAATGCACCGATCCTTTCGACACTATCCGGCAGGTTCAACTCCTGTACTTCGACTTCACCGGGAGAGATAGTCTCAACTTGAGCTAAATAATGGCAGCTTTTTCGCTCAAAGCGCCTGCTACCACATTAGCTTTTCCCCGGATGATAAAGATTTCTAGGTCAAAATCCTTAATCAACTCCAACCATCTTCTCTGCCTCATGTTCAGATTGGGCCGTGAACACGCATTTCAGTGCTCTTGTGGTCTCAAAACACTTCACAGGTTCCCAACAGTAATGTCTCCAAATCTTCAACGCGTGCACTACGAGGCTAGCCTGTGTCATGGGCCTGCAATTCTCCTCATGCGGTTCGAGTTATCGCGATGCATACGCAACCACTTTTCCTTCTTGCATTAACACACATCCCAATCCTCTCTTCGAAGCATCAGAGATCTCGAAATCTTTATCCTGTCCGGGAGAGTGAGAACTGGGTCCGAGGTTAACTTGGTCTTCAACTCTTGGAAACTTTTCTCACACTTCTCACCCAAACGTAGGGCCTGCCCTTTTGAGAAGCCAGTCACCTCGGTTTAGCTATCTTGGAGAATCCTTCGATGAATCTTCTCTGTAGTATCCCCGCCAAACCGAAAAACTTCGACTTCACCGACACACAGCCGCTTCCATTCCAACACTGCCTGATCTTCCTGATCCATCTTCACGCCATCCTTGGTGATGATGTGTCCTAGGAAGGCGATTTCATCCAACTGCAAATCACACTTAGAGAATTTTGCATATAGCCGATGTTCTCTAAGCCTTCCTGCACTAAGTGCGATGCTTCTCGGTGATCTTCTTCCTGTCTTGGAGTAAATGAGTATGTCGCCTATGAATACCACGATGAACTTGTCCAAGAACTCCATGCATACTTGGTTCATCAGTTCATAAAGTAGGCCGGCATTTGTGAGACTAAATGGCACCACTGAACTCATATAATCCGTGACGAGTAGCAAATGTCAGCTTCTCTCTCTGTCTTGTTCTCTGACCTTCAACTGATGATATCCTGTCCTCAGGTCTATCTTCGAAAAGATCTTGGCTCCTTTCAACTGATCGAACAGGTCATCTATCCGGGGTAACGGGTACTTGTTCTTGATTGTTGCATCATTCAGAGCTCGGGAATCTATGCAGAGTCTCTTGCTTCCCATCTTTCTTTCTGGCAAATACGACTGCGCGGACCAAGGTGAGATACTTGGCCGCATAAATCCTTTGTCCAGCAATTCATCCAATTGCTTCTTCGGGCCTTCCAACTCCAAAAGGCGACATTGGACGCGGATCGCCAGGATAGGAGCTGCCTCGAGAACTAACTCTATTGCCGCTCTATGCCTCCGCTCGAGGTCTCCCCGGTAACTCTTCTCGGAAAAACTGGTACTCCCGAACTACGGTATGCCGTCTAATCCACGCAATCGCATTGATGATGCTCACTTCTCTTGATCAACCTTGGATCATTCCGAATCACTACTTTCCGACCATAACCATTCCCGAGTGTCATCGCTTTCGTACAATCCAACCGAGCATGGTGTCTAGATAACCATTCATTCCCAATATGACGTCTAGACCATCCATCTCCAATAACAACAGATCGGACTCGAACTCATCCCTTGGATTTCACTTCGGATTGCAGCCTGAATCTTGCCATTAACCGACCGCCAGGGGTGTGGAAAACACAGGAGAGGGCAAAGGAGAATAGGGCAACCCACTTTTGCAAGCAAAAGCCAAAGAAATGAGCACGAATGGGTTGCACCGATCAAAGAGGTTAAGGCCAACTTGGTTTGGACGGGAAACTTACTAACGATAACATCGCTTCAACTCTGCTGGCCGACATATGGTTAATTCTCGCTTGAGGGTTCCTGGCGGGTTGGTTCCGGTTGTTGGAATATCCTCGGTCTTGATCGGTGCCCTCGTGATAACCTTGATGGCGGCCGAGGTTGACGGGTGCCGGCCGTCCCATGGACGGTCGACGCTGAGCTTTTGCCACATCACTCTGCAAGTCCTTCTTCGCATCGCCGTCAAGTGTCCGGGTTGTCCGCAATGGAAGCAGTGATCCTTTCTTGGGACACACATTAGAGTAATGGTTCCCGGCAGGTAAAGCATCGAACATTCCCGGCCGAGTACAGGAAATGTGCCCGGATCCTCCTCCTAACGCTTGTCTCTTGTTTGAACATTGGGGTTGAAGGTATAGGTCCTTCCTTGAACCGACTTGTCGAGCATTCTCTGCTTTGTCAGGCCTTCTCTTTCTATTATCCTACAGGTCAATCCTTTTCTCTTCTGACACAATCATCCTATCTACCATGGCTGAGAAATCCTTCAAATCAACTGATGAGATATGGAACTTGAGGTTCTTCTCGCAATTCTTCATAGAATCTTTCTATCTTCTTTCCTCTCGTGGTCTACTTCTCCGGTGCATAGCGGGAAAGGTTGTTGAAGTGGTGCAGGTATTCCATCACAGCCTTCCTCCTTGATGGAGAGATGAAATTCCCTCCGCTGAGGCCATCAAACTCCTGAATGTGAGTCTTCCGAAAGCTTCTTCAACATTTGCCACTTAAATCTCTTGTCACGCCTTCGTAGTCTGGAAGTTGGCCCACCATGTCTTCGCCGCTTGTCCTTGCAATGGTGAGAGGCATAGAGCACTTTCTCCTTCTCAAAGGCACCGCACGGTATCCACTTTCATTTGATAACCGTGAGCCAATCATCCGCCGAGCACTTGGCCACTTGACATGGAGAAAATAGGGGGCCGGGTCTTTGGAAGTCGACTACAGGACCCACTAATAACCCCATCATGTCCAAAGTTGTTTCCTTGGGATTCATCGGGGTCTTTGCGGCAAACTATGCCATCATCATCTCAATCATCCGATCGCCTGCTCGACTCAATCTGTTTCGCTCATATCCGCCAAGATTTGAGCTATGTTAATGGATTTCCTGGTCTCGCCATTCCCGTAACCTTGGTGTTGTGATCCTTCACCTTGATCCATACTCCACTATCTTTTAGGTCTTGTCACAGGTTTTGGGCAAAGCGAAGATAAGTAAGATTTAGACATAAAGGTGTAGAGAGATTGAATAGGTGAGAGGCAGACGAAATGGGAAAGAATTAGTGGAATTGGGCCGAAGATATAAGGATAATAGAGCAAACAAATATACAGAGATAGGAAACTTAATTTATCGATACATAGATTGTTTACAATACCCGTCATACTAAGGTAAGAAACAACCTATTTTACATTACAAAAGACTACACCAAAAGGGTAAAGCCAACTTTCTAGGACTAACGCCTATTCTAAGATCGAATCTTCAATCAAGCCGCTCGGAGATGTAGATGATGCGCTCCTCTCGATCTTCTTCACATCTTCTGCCATGGATTAAATCCATAATGCCGGACCATCCACTGACATCTCTTCCTCCGGGCTCATCGGGTCGATCTGGTCTATCTCTTCACTAGGCCTCGCCGATCTCCATCCAGGCATTGCTCAACCGCCGCAGATCATCCCGCCGAGGAGAAGGGTAGTGTACAGAAATCCTTGTTGACAAGGAGCTCAGCGGCCTTCATCGACATCGCTGGATCGCCTCGTCCTCCGGGAATGTAGACGATCATCGCGTCGGGGCATCCTCTTCATGGGGATCAATCGAAATCGACCGTGGTCGAATCGGCCCGCGAAGAGACGACGCAGGCTTCACCGCCTCGACGGGCGTAGTCCTGGATAGCGCCTGACTCGTGGACGCTGTGCCCCGAAATGGCGCGGAATATCCGGATTATTTGGCGTGGATCCAGATTGAACCAGGTCTCCACTCAACGCGACGACACCCTGGAAAAGCTCCTCCGTGAAAACGGGATCTCAATCTGATCAGCTCCAACATGTCAGAGTATCTACCCACGCTAGTCGGCCCATCCTTCGGGAACCTCGGGAAGTGGGTAGACAGTGGTGCACCATCCGCCAAAACGAATCTTTTAAGTCGATGAGCTAAAAGCTTTAAGTGAATTTAAAGGAGAGAAGTGAGTCTTAAGGAAAGGGGCGGGAACAGAGAGGAGAGAAACAGGATTATAAGGATAATACTTTACGAAACTCATTTTGTAGTTTGAAATAATCTTTCAAAAGACTCCTTAAGCCAACTTAGGTCTCAGCCTACAGTCTTGGCCTGATACCACACTTTGACGGACCCGCCTTTTTAGTAAGGCAGTGAACTCACAACAAGCATTCAGAAGACTAATCACAAAACAAGAGTAAAATTACCCGGCCAAAAGCCAATTCAATACTTTTATTCAATATAGTTGGTCTAACGACCGGTTTTACAAGAGAAGCATCCAAGCTTCTAGACTTACACTACCAAAAGAAGGAAACCACAAAGGCCTGAGCGAGACAAAGACCTAGGAGCACTAAATCGCCATCTACGACTCCGGTAGGCTCCAGATCTTCGAACTCGAAAGGGCGGGGTTTGCAAGGGTGAGTACAGAGTACTCAACAAGTCAGACGGAACCACCGAATACTATGTGTAGGGGAAATCAAGGGATGGCAATAGGGTTTAGTATCCTGGATGCCGCTTTATTTCTACAATTCATTTTACATTTGAAGCACAAATTAATAAATAAGTAATTTGGAGTTCAATGTGTTCAACAACACTTAACCACATTTATCCAAATTCCAAACAGTAACTTGAGCTTAGTTACGGGTATCAACCCCGATTCTAACTTAACTTCATTTACCGGAAGTACGGCGTAATCGATTACAATTAAGATTAACTTCCGCAGAAAGGCTCGCCTTTTTACCCACAAGATGTCTATAACCTTTATGCCAATCATGAAGTTCCATGCAACTTAAATGCATGTGGCCCCTTTAGACTATCATAGCATTTCGCTTAATCATTCCCTGCCCTTTAGTTGTTTACCGATAGTACCGCTTACCTGGACTCGTGGTCCCCATTAGCGCTCACTGCTAGTAGAACCAAGAATGTCACTGACCATTCCCGTTTCCACCCTCCTCGGCCCATTTCCCGAAGGCCTGGTCCCCATTCTCTCCGAGAGAATGGTAGCCACCAAGACAAATTCCAGTTATTATCTCAGAATGACTAACTATCGAGCCATGTCGGATACGGTCACCGACCAACCAATTGTGGTTGAGCTGAACTAAGTTATTTACTTTGCTCAAGGATTATTAACCTAACACTTTTGCCAAAGACCAAGCCTTCATCCACAAACCCATTCCTGCACTCGCAGACCGGCCACCGCACTCAACCAAGGCATTAATCACCTACCGGGATGGAATCTCATCCACTCGGATTAATCCGATCATCGTCTGATCGCAAAGACTTTTATAAACAATCCGAATCGGAGATTCGGCATTTTCTTTAAATCCAGGTTTTAACTAACCTAACGTGATTGTCTAGCCTATTCATGGCAATAAGCAAATAACTAGGGTTCCAAAGGATTTAACAGGTTCAATTATTTCAAGGAGGTTCCATGAGCAATTCGGCATTACCTAATTATCATGTCATTCTAAAATACCGATTTCATTAATTCAAATACAAGAAATAATGCGATATAAAATAATTACTACTATAGCATGGCATGATGGGATCAACATGATCAAAGGGTGTACGGCTTGCCTTGGCGCACTGGATCGACGAGTCGTCTGGAAGTAGTCGCACGCGCCTCCCGTCGGTCCAACGCCTGGCTCGAACCGCCCGACTCAGGGACTCGCCCCCCAGGCGTCTCAACGGTCGACCTAACGCGAAAGACAACCAACAAAATAAACGACAAAACAATAACCGAAATCAAAACGGAAATGTAAACGAAAACCGGAATCGAAGCGCTCAAGAGAAACGAGGGCTAAACCGATTTGGGGAATTTCGGGGTCTTCGGATCTGGGAACGGATAGCATTTCTTCGACTCATGGTCGAGACGGTTCGGGAAATGTATTTGGTGGAGCTCTGGATTTTTCGATTTTTCTCGATTTTCCGGCTATTTTGGAGTTTAAAACGAATTTTAATTTAATTAAATTAAAAACCGACCGTTTATCGCTCGCCGAAACCAACGGCCTAACGGGCCGTGGGCTCCACGGCTGCAAGCGTGCGTGAGCTGGCCTGGCTCAAAGACGACGGCGAGAGCCACCGCATCGGGTGAGGGAGAGGTCGACGGGGCCACTCGCTGGCCGGGCGCGACAGGAGGTTAGGCAGGGAAACAGGGGCATGTGGCGGCGGGCTTCGCCGCGGCGCGGATCGGCGCGGCGCCGGAGTAGAGCGGACGAGGCAAGGAGGAGGAGGGCTCACCGGAAGCGAGGGCGGCGAAGTTGGAAGAGCGGGGAGGCTGGCTTTTATAAGCGAGGCGTAGCAGCGGCCGGGCTCGACGGCTGGCGATACATGGCTTGGGCAAGCGAGGCGGCGAGCGACGGCGGCGGCGACCACGCCGGGCACTACGGCGCGGTAGGCGTGCAGCGGCGCGGCGGCAGCGCATTAGAAGCCAGCGGCTGGGCGCGGCGCGCGGCGCTGGCCGACAGCGGCGACGCGAAGTCGGCTGGGGCAGGAAGCGACGGCCGAGCCGAGGCCGAACGGGAGAGTTAACGGGCCGAAGGAGAGGGCCGAGGCCCACGAAGGAGAGAAAAACGGTCCAACAAGGTTTGAACTTCAAACTTGATTCCAATTTTCCAAATCCAAATTCAAACGCAAATTCAAATGAAAGCCAACAAATTCATTTTGAATTTTGAGGTTGTTTCACAACAGTTCAACAACGCCCACTAGGAGAGAACCAGAAAGTAACAACGGCCAGGAATTGTCAGATAGCATCCTCTCAACAAACCCATCAAATCACAGCTCCTACCGATCAACCAAGCTTTAGACACCATAAAATCCCCACGTCTCTCGCAAACCGCGCGCATTGCCACCACCTCGCGCGTCGCTCTCCAACGCCAGCCTTACGCAGCTACGTACAGCGAGTTCACGAACTAGACCATATAATATACGCGCTTGCCGGCGACATGCACTTCCCCGGCCGGCGGAAGTCGTTGCTCGCAAACGTCGGCTCGTCGGGGGCCACGCGCGCCTTGTCGTCGCTCCGTAAGAGCGGCCGTCTCCCGGTCTACGTCGCCGGAATCTTCTTCGTCGTCTGCGTCTTCGTCATGTACCGCCAAGACATGAGGTACCTGACGACGACGCGGTCAACGTCGCCGACAACGGGATCATCGGCCGGCGCCGGTCTCCCCCGCCGCGACCTCTCGGTCAAGCCCGCCTTGCACCACAACGGCAAGCTGGAGAAGCAGCACAGGGTGACGGAGAGGCACCGGAAAGCCGTGAAGAGGCCGAGGAAAAAGGCGAAGGCAAAGGCGGCCGAGAAGCAGGTGTCGCCGGCCGTGCTAGCCGTGCCGGAGACGTGCGACCTGTCCAAGGGAGAGTGGGTGCTCGACAACGCGAGCTACCCGCTGTACCGCGAGGAGGAGTGCGAGTTCCTGACGGCGCAGGTGACGTGCATGCGGAACGGCCGGCGCGACGACGCCTACCAGAAGTGGCGGTGGCAGCCCAGGGACTGCGCCCTGCCCACCACGTTCGACGCGAAGCTCTTCATGGAGCGGCTCCGCGGGAAGCGGTTCATGTTCGTGGGCGACTCGCTGAACCGGAACCAGTGGGAGTCCATGGTGTGCCTGGTGCAGCCGGCGCTGTCGCCGGGGAAGAAGTACGTGACGTGGGAGGACCAGCGGGTGGTGCTCCACGCCGTGGAGTACAACGCGACGGTGGAGTTCTACTGGGCGCCGTTCCTGGTGGAGTCCAACTCCGACAACCCAAAGATCCACAGCATCCGGGACCGGGTCATCAAGGCGGACGCGATCGCTTCGCACGCCGGCAACTGGCGCGGCGTCGACTACCTCGTCTTCAACACGTACATCTGGTGGATGAACACGCTCAACATGAGAGTCGTGTAAGCAAAAGCAAGCGCGCCGCATGATCGGTCCAACCAATGCTGCCATTAATGCTTTGTGAATTAGTTCGAACCAGTCGGCCGTGGGATTAATTAACGGTGAGTTGTGGTGGTGGTTGACTTGCGTGGTTAATCAGGAGGCCGACGGGGAAGACGTGGGAGGAACATGACGAGGTGGCAAGGATTGAGGCGTACAGGAGAGTGCTCGACACATGGGCGAACTGGGTGAACGGCAATGTCGACCCCGCGCGCACGTCGGTGTTCTTCATGAGCATCTCCCCTCTTCACATCAGGTTAGCTCTACTTAACCAGTGGCATATACACAGAATAAAAATAGAGAAGGTGTTAGTGCAAAGCTATTATTAAGACGAGCGTAGCAGCAAATATACATGCATGTGAATGCCTGACATCCAAATTGATATATAAATCGATGAGCAGCAAAGTTAAAATAACAAATACTTACATACAATATCTTAATAACGGATAGTGCATACCAAAAAACTAAAAAATATGTATAATTTAGCAATCTTAAAATAAAATTAACTAGATTAATAATACACATATTGCTAGAGGTAGTATACAGATACCAAGTGTGCGGTGAGTAGCTCCAACTCACTCGCGCCCCGCGGTAGATCTGCCACTGTAAATACTCCTTATCGGTTACCACTCCATATTCTGATCACAACTTAACTAGTACCATTGTTGCTTACTATAGTTGTTGGGTAGTGGATTAGTAGTAAGAGTTAGAGCACATTAAGAAAAAGGAGCACAGCATAGTCGGTTCAAAAACATTTAAGAGATTGTCCGTTCTGGCTGGGCGCGCCTGTGCATTTGTCCGAATAGCTATCCGTACCACAAGGTGCACAAATGATAATTTCTGCTAGGGTTTTAATAAGTTTCATCCGGATGTTTTCTTTAGCAATCATCATCCAAATTCCTAGCCATTGGATTTGCTTTCAAATCAATGCACGGCCCCTTGAATTCAAGTTGGGCTGTATTCAGTCACAACTCACAAACTAGAATACGTGCACACGCTGTACTATCAATACGTTCGTTTCTTTCAAGGGTTAAAAACAGAATAAGCCTAATGCCATGCCTTTAATTAACATACCATCCAACGGGTGACCACTTTGGCATTGCATATGTGCATGTACTTAGTGACCAAGCAATAATGAACAGACACATTTTTAAGTGTTACTTGGAGCTACGTCTTTGTTTCTTCTAGCTTCTCCGTGGACTTTAGCCCGTCCAGAATCTGCGTCACGTAAGCGACTTGGCGAACCAAAGTGAGAAATCAACAAATGAGGTAGCTTTCAGCCTTTCACCCATCATCGTGCCGCTCATGTTCCATTAGTTTTGGAAATTAGCATGAAAGGTACTCTATACATTAATACATGTATAGTTATGTACTGCATGATCACATGGGTCATGGGTGCAGATCAAATTATTTGAATACAAGATGGCGACTTCCCTGTATCTCTTTTCATTCTAGAGGATACACTCCCTGCATGCATTAAATATAGTGATTAAAGATAATATTTAGAGATAATTTAGTTATTGAGAATGGTTAAGTAACACTTGAGTGTTTTTTTGGTTTGTGAGCACTCAACTTGGGACCTATAAAGAGGAGGGTAGTGGGGAGAGATGGCAAATTGATTGGATCAATGAATCTAGATCCAAAGGGTACAAATTTGAGTGCTCACAAACTAAAAAAACACAAATTTGAATATCTACTCGTTCTACGTGCTAAAAGGAAATACCACTTATAAAATTAGACGCAACAAGTACGAATTAGAACGTTGGAACCTTGTTCCATATGTGATATGGTCTAATCTCAATTAAAAATGCCGTGTGGTTAGATAAAATGCGACTGGTCTGTACAGGACAGGCTCAACTGCAGTACTGGTTGTGGAGTTCTTGACTAACATCAGTTGAATACACACTGACCATCTCTCTGATGAAACTATAACAGCCCGGAAGCGTGGGGCAACCCTGGCGGGATCAGGTGCGCCAAGGAGACGGCGCCGCTGCAGAACTGGCACGGCCCGCTCTGGCTCGGCACGGACTGGGACATGTTCCACGCGGCGGCCAACGCCTCCGGCTCGTCGCCGGTGCCCGTCACGTTCGTGGACGTCACCGCCATGTCGGAGCTCCGCAAGGACGCGCACACGTCGGTGCACACCATCCGGCAGGGCAAGGTGCTGACGCCGGAGGAGCAGGCCGACCCGGCCACCTACGCCGACTGCATCCACTGGTGCCTCCCCGGTGTGCCCGACGTCTGGAACCTCATGCTGTACGCCAGGATCTTGTCAAGGCCCGGACGAGTGTAATTAGGCTCGCGTAGCTGGTCGTTGCTACACCAAAGTGTACAGGGGCTATTCGCTATTGATTTGGTGATGATGAGATGGTGTGGTTTTTGCATCTTGTTTTTGTTGTTTTGCAAGTGTTTTGGCCTTGTGGCCGGGTAGGTTAGAAGTGACGAAAAGTGCTGGCGATGACTGATCAGTGGCGAGTGATGATCATGGAAGACATTCTTGATCGGGTTGTGTATCGGCACAGCTCCAACAGCTTTCCTGGAATGAATTTGTAAAGGAAATCGCGAAGGAAATTCCTTTCTTTCCAGATTCTCTCTTCAAATCTCGTCCGTTGAAGCACTTGAGATCTATTCGTGAAAGGATTTGGAGGCTGAAGGGAAGCTGCTGGAGATAGTCTAAAGGAGGGAGTTTAGAGCTTACAGGGAATAAGTTAAGCAGGAAGAGACAAGCACATAGCTCAAGCGGACAGCGACGCACTTGCATGCGTCGAGCAAAGTCGTGGGGGGCGTCGTCTAGCGTCTTTGCATGCGTTCGTGCCGTAAAAAGCAGGGCAGATAACATTGGAAATTTAGATTTATATGTATGGTACAGTACCTTTCTTGTTTTCTACCTGGGCAGAGCAAAGACGGGAAAAGGTGTCGATTTATCTTTTAAAAAAAAGCGAATGACAAAAAGGAGGCCCGGTCTGAGGTAATTTGGAGAATGTGCCTACTGCATGCATACCATTAAAGTGGGCAGGAATTAGTACCGATTTGCTAACTCATAGTGGCGTGAAATTTTCTTATCCATAAGTCACTTTGATGCTGCAATTCTGACAAAAAAAAAAGATAATTGAGGATGTCTAGGGAGCACCTTAGTGTTTTCTTGTTAAATAGCACTTAAATTTTAAGTCTTTAGATCTATATTTAATTAATAGAATCAATTTGTCATCTTTTCTCACATTTTGCCTACTCTATAGGCAAAAAAAATTGAGTACTCACAAACTAAAAAAACACTCGAGTGCTACTTAGTAATTCCTCAGATAATTTACTGAAAAGAAAAGGGAAAGGAAACACCGTTTGTTGTTTTTGCAATAAACGTGAAACGGTTATGCATCTTTTCTTTGAGGGTGTTGCTACCAAATATGTTTGGGGTATACTGGGCAATGTTATTGAAGCTAATTGTAGACCAAGTAATTTTACTCAATACTTCCTGTGAATTAAAACCTTCCTGACTATTGATGGTGACATTCAAGTATATTGGGTTGGCGGCAATGTGTTGGGCTTTATGAAAAGGGTTTTGATAAGTTTCATCCGGATGTTTTCTTTAGCAATCATCATCCAAATTCTGGGCTATTGGATTTGCTTTCAGATCGATGCACACCCCCCTGAATTCGAGGTGGGTTGATCCTATGGATGTGTGTTTTGATCGTACGGTTCAAAATTTGGATGATTTTTAGGACAAAAACATCCGGATGATGCATATACACTCCCTTATGAAAATTGAGGAATCCGGCTTGTTTTGACAAAAAGTTGATTTGATCTCCTATTGTCAGCTGAGATCGTCTGTTATGCTTGTTCTTTGCTCAACTTTTGGGTAGGGTTACAGAAAGACAACACCAAGGATGATATTATAATGGGAGCTGAGATTGGACCATGCTTGGTGACGAGTACTTATACCATGGGTACCCCCAGCGGCCCGAGAAGGCGATTGGGCCGCCCTAGGCCCAACTTCGGCCGAAGACCTCGCCGGGCTACAAGGGACACTCGTCTCCGACCGAGCCAGCTGGGGATCGGTCCGACCCCGTAGGCCGGACATCTCGATGGCGCCGGGCGAGCCGAGACCGACTTCGCCTAAGGGGAGCTCGACACCCCCGCTTGAAACTAGCCACCTGACCAACGGACACGACGGCTCAGGGCGACTACACGTGGGCAGGTGGCTTCCCTGCAAGAAAGGCACCAAAGTCAAGACACCGGTCACGTCGCCCAGACGGGCGCAGCAGACAGACGTGCACCCTCCCGAGACGGTGCCAGAGTCAAAGCCCTACCACAGCATCTGGCAGATGTGCAGGGGTAGGTACGCCACTTCCCAACGGGGCAAAAAAACCACGCCACCCAGTGCGTCTACCGACCCACCATAGGACGAACGGGCACCGGTCAATCGCTGGAGACCAGGACTCCCAGGCTAGGGTCACTCCATCCTTTTCTCTTTTTTTTTCTCTCTTTTTAGACCCCCCATGTCGCCTGCCTCCTCTTGCTATATAAAGGGGGGCAGGGCCCTCGAAGGGGGATGACGGATCAACCGACACAGGAACTCTTTTTCCTCCTAAGGCAAAAAAACGCTTGTAACCTCACAACTGAAAGCAATACAGATCCACGCACGAACTGGAGTAGGGACATTCGGCCCGAACCAGTATACATCTTGGGCTCCCTGAGTCAGGCCATTCGAGGAGTGGGGGCGCACGACCCCTCTAGACTTACAAATTGTCACAGTCCAATCCCAACCAAGCATGCATTGAGATTGAGGGCAAATAGGTAAATGCACTAGATCATTTTTTTTTCCCACCCTCATTTTTCTTTTCCTTCTCTCTTTCTCCACCTAGCCTCTTTCCCCACGCCTCCTCCTCCCTTCTTCTGTTTCCCCGCCCGACGCCATCGCCTCCTTTGCTCGCTGCTCAAGCTTTGGCCGTACGGCCGTTTCATACCGGCTGCCGCACTATGCCGCTCCTCCTCGCTTCACCGTCAGCCGCCTCCCTCGCCCTTCCACGCCTCAGCTGCCTGGGCCGCTGCCTCGCTTCCGGCCGCTGCCGCTTCTCAGCCGGCCTCGCCTCGCCGCCGGCTGTGAACTCCCTCCTCTTGCACTCCTCCTCCTCTACTCACCATGGCCGAGCCCTAGCCTCAACCGGCCATGGCTAGGTTTATGTGCATTTGGGGATTTTGCCTCAAATGGATGCTTGTATTCTTGGATCAGGCATGAATATTAGTATGGGAGTGTGATTCGTTGTTGTCGTTATGTAATTTTAGGCAAATTAGATAGGAATGGAGACTGTGGTTTGATGCGCTTTGGGTCACTTGAGGAATTGAGGGATTAAATTGAAATCTTGTGCAATCAAGCTTATGGTGTGAATGATTTAGTAGTTGGGGAGGATACTGCTAATGGTTGACCTTCCTTCTTCTTGCTCCTCGTTCCTTGTGCCGCCTCCTCGAGCTCCTGGGTTAGCCGTGGCGCCGCTTCTTCCGATGGAGATGCATTGAGGGTTTGCTTGGGCTCCGCTTCGCATGAAGTCTATAACCCTTGTCCTGGTACCACCTATGTAGCTCAAGTTGATTCTAGAGTGGTCAGGGGGTTGATGATTCGGAATGGTTGTGAGTTAATGTTATGCTAGTTGTGGCTAGTAAGTTCTTTACATAGTAAATGTTGAAGCTTAATGCTAAGATCTAAAAGTGAGTCATTCTTGGTTTGTGTTGTAAGATTTTGTTATAATGTCCCGCCAAATTGGTGGTGTTTTTATGTTCTCAATTCCAATGCTTTAGGAGCGTGTGTGGCTGACCGAATACATGATGCAACCCTTGCATTTCCTAAGATGGAGACCAAGTCCCTAGTCTTTTCATTCGACCCTTCGCCTATGCTCTATTATAGTTCGTTGTCCGCGATTGAGCCCTGCGGAACGGATAGCCGAGTGGTTAGAGCATTGTTGGCTTGTGATGAGAATAGGCAAGGTTGTAAGGTAGGTGTGGTTGTGCGGGTAAATTTTGTTTTTGGTTTGGCTTCACTCTTTATTTGGCGTCGCTCGATTCAACTTGGGTTGGGTTAGTTCTAGAGGTCACTTTATGCGATTGTTGGAGCGCTTATGCTTCTGGATGCAAACCGCCGAGGGTTGTGCTAGGTCCTGGTGTCCTGAATTTTCCTTTCATATGGTCAAGCCTCTAGTCTATGATAAATGAGTTCGTGAGGGTCCTTATGCTCTATTCTAGTTCGGTTTCAGTGTTTGAGCACCTACGGTTAGTTGGGATTGGTACCACATAGGAAAACTTAGTGGAGGGCGAGCAATTAAGTCACTAGCTATAAGGTTTTCGATTCGAAAGTTAGTGTTGAGCCATTCATAATATTGTTCGGTCAGTTATTGTGGAATTTTGTAATGCGATTTTCATTTTGGTTTGTCGAATGCTTGCATATTGTCTTCAATCGTTTTTCATCGCATATGCACGGCATACATCTCATTCCATATGCATTGTTATCGGTAGAGAACGATCACACCTGAGGGTGACGTGGTCGCGATCGAGGGTGATCACGGTGAGCGTGTTGTCACCGAGACTCCATAGAAGCATCAGTGCAAGCACCTAAGCATGTTCAACCCTTTAAATATGTTTATTTTGGTGAATAAAATGCTTATTGAATGATTAGGTTTTTGCATTAGAGTCAATGGTGGTAAGGGTAGTAGGGTAGTAGAACCTAATTGCTGCACACTTCACTCCTTGACACTTGTTGAACCTTTCCTTGGAGCTAGCTTATGGGTAAATACAACGTGTCCATGCTTAGTTTGCTTAGAGGTCGGGTTTGGGCCAAGTGGTGGACGGTTCCATCACTTGAGAGTACTAAATACTACACCTGTGAACTATGTTGGAAATGGGTTCACCATGTTACTTGAGGTAAATATTAATAAATGGCGACCGCGGGAGAGTAGGATCAATTGGGTATGGAGACTCAATTGGCGAGTCCCACTGTCAATTAAGGACCGATCCGCTTGTGTGCCATGTTGATCGAGCACCATTAGGTTGATCGCATGCCTGATTATGGAGGGTAAGCTACTCTTTCATCACATGCCGCTCGATGGATCATGCCCCGCGCGTTGGACGTGGTTGAGGGCGGCAGGCTTAGGCCGACTCGAGGGCTGCCGGGCTTGGGTCGCCGAGGGGTGCTAGGTGCTCTGACCGCATGAAGATGGTTCAACGAATGGGTATGGATGGGAGGTGGGTTGACATGAGGTACCTTGTGACACATGTCGCGATCAATGCTTCCTCGCAGGGTTACCAATTGCGATTCGAATTGCCGCCTTCGATATGAGCACGCCGCGCCATCCGACACTCAACGTAGTAATAACTTAAATTCCTGGCTCGCCGTTGTACTTGAGCTTTAAAATGGTTGTAAATGCTTTACTTTAGTGTTGTTACCTTTCAACTTCATGTTAGAAGTAGGTGCGGTCAATAATCGCTTTTAAATTTGTAATCGGTTTAGCCGCCATGCTCATATTACAAATGTTAATGCTTCCGCACTATTACCTTCAGCTTTATTCCTTTCTGCATCTAAATGCATAACCCTTGAGTCGGTCATATATGGACCACTGAAGTCTATGAGTACATTCGCACTCATGCTTCGCTTTGTGGTTTTCGGTGAGGATCAGGAGGGCTGCGAAGTTCGCCCCTATCGCCTCGTTGCAAGTGACACCGAGTAGAGGTTATCGCGATAAACATTCACGCTAAGTGTTCAAAGGCGTAACACTTCCGGAGATGTCATATTTTGCTAATGTGTTGGTTAAACTCCCTTTTGTTGTATAGCTAGCTTAAATACCATGTCCTGTGTGGCTTGAAGACTTGGTATTCTTCCTGCTGATCGTGGTTGTGTTGTGATGTCCTTATCATGCTTGTTTGTTGCTTTTATCCTTTCCATATTATCGCTATATCAACCGCTTTTCTTGTTCCGCTGAGTGGATGTCCTAGAATCTAGGAAGGTCATGCCGATTTTCTTAATTTTTGTGCTATCTTGGTTTAGGTTGCATCATCTTATTTGTCTAGCATGCTAGTTGAGTTGTTTTAGTTGTGTGGTTGTCGTTTGTCTTTGTGCTTTGGTTTAGTCGTTTTGAGCAGCTTCGCTATGCGTGTCCGGGTTGTGGGGTTTTGAGTTCGCTGTTCCTTTATGCAAATTGAGTTGTGATAACGTGAAACCGTATGCGGGCGATCCCGGGCGAGTTCGGTCGCGATACCGGGGAATATCGATCCGTGGGTCGAAGTTATTTGAATGGTTCCTCTGTTATCTCATTTGGGCTTGGATGCTAGCATCGCGAGCGCCATCGGCGAATCGTTGCTAGCCTCCAAATCCAATGAGGTTAACGGGGTGTTCCAATAGCTCGAGGACAGTCTGGACGGCTCCTCACACAAATCGTATTGTCGGGACTCGAAACCCCGACACCTGGGCCCTCATTTTTGTATGTGTGTTATTAGAATGCTTCCATATGACCCATCGTCCACCTCCGTGGTTTATCGATTCTCCTCCGCCGCACAATGACTCCACGCAAACCGGATCACCTTTGCCGCGTCGCGCCTCCACAAAACTTGGTCACGCTACGCCTCTTCAGGCTGCGAAGAAGGACGAGGTCCCATCGCCATCGTCGAAGCTGGCCAATTCTGGTGGTGGGAAGCACAAGAAGGTGATGTTAGCCACTCGTTCTTGATTCCATCCCTTGACTCGACGCATCCCTGTGTGTGCTCCTCTCTTGACTTTCTTGAGGAGAACTAAAATGCAGTAGGTATAGGGATCGAGAGGAACCAAGGCCTACAAATTTGCGTATTTAATTCGGTTGCAAGTCAGCCTAATTCGATCGTCGCGGCCATGGACACGACAGACCCCATCGAGTAAATGTTGTTGTTGGATGGTATGGAGGAGGACGACGCCGTGTCGTCCAACCTGCCTCGCTCATCTTCACTTCGGTGGCAACGACGATTGTTTTGGCGGTGACACCGGGGTCTGGCGGTAGGACATAACAGGGTGTTCTAGAGGTGGGGGCGCATCTGTCTGCGGCACCAGCGGGGATCATTAGGTCGCTGACATCACTGGCGATGAGCGTGCACGAGCTACTCAAGTGCGATCCATTACTACAATAGCGTCCGGTTCAAGTGCGATCCATTACTACAATAGCGCCCGGTTCTTGCCTTCGGCTTTGGGATCTTATCGAATTTTTTTTATTTAATATTTATTTTAAATCTTTTTTCAAATATAATTAATGAGAAAAATATTACGAAAATGGGTTCTCGTCGTCGTATATGGGACGATCGTCCCATATTCAGGCGATAGGGACATGAGTGCAAAAAAAGCCGTCGCTAGGCTTTCATGGCCGTCACAGGGCACACTGTGAGGGGACATATCGCTCGGAAATGGGGCAATCGCCCATAATTTTTTGCATTCAGGTCCCTATCGCCCCATATTCGAACAATATATCCCCTAACAGTGTGTCCGCTGACGGCCATAGACACCTAGCGACGACGTTTTTTGCATTCGGGTGGAAAACAAGGCCAAGATGCCTAAAGAAGTACATATCTGGCTCGTACGTCGCCTATGTCTGGCCTAGTGTGTTGTATAGTCGTATGTCCAAGGCCTGTGTATCTCAATCATGAACTAGAAATAAACGATCAGGTATGTTATTGATTTGGCAATGCATTACACGTTTACAACACAGCTCACTTCCAAGCAACTGAATTACAAACATTATTACAAGATAGGCGACCCCATCAACTTGTAAACGAATTAGCTAACAGATTACAATAAATCGGACGCAAACGAATTAGATAACAGATAACAATAAATCGGATGCAACTTGTAAACCTGACCGTATGCAAACGTATTAACCAAACAGGTAACAATAACAAGGACATTTGCAGAACCGCTCAAGCTAGGCGCCACTGCAGAATCACCGAAGAGACCAGATCACTGGGGATTCGGTGGCCTGCTGTTCGCAGCAGAGACCCTGGAGCCCCACAAGAGAAGCTCCTTGCTCGTGTCGTCCTTGTGCACGATCACCTCGATGAAGCAGAGGCAGTCTTTCTTGGGACCCGTTGCTGCCGCGATCACATCTTTCAGCTCCTCCTGAGTCCGGACCTGCAGAAAACAGCGGCGAAGATTTGAGCTATCGCGGTCGAGCAACCCAGCGGTCCATTGGCACTTCGCTGTATTTAGTAGTTAAGTCTTTCAATTCAACCTTCTTGGTCCAGCAGCTGCCGTCAGAGTTGTGGATGGCGTCGACGAGGCCCGTGTAGTCCCAGTTCTTGATGACGTTGTACGGGCCGTCGTGGATCTCCACCTCGATGGTGTACCCGCCGTTGTTGATGAGGAAGATGACACTGTTCTGCCCGCACCGCAGCATCGTCGACACGTCTTGCGCCGTCACCTGTCATGCATTGGTCCTGCCATGAGCACAAGTGCAACGCTGGCAAGAAACAGAGCAGCCAACCACTCTTGCGGCTAGCCACGGCTGTGCCAAGGGCGTACCTGAAAGCTTCCGTCGCCGATGCACGCGATCACACGCTTGTCCTTCGCCGCCTGGGCGTACCCGAGCGTCGCGCCGACCGACCACCCAATTGAACCGTACTGCATTTGGAACTCATACCTGTTCAAAGTCACCAGTCACCACCCTTGTTATTGAATTTTAAGAAATAGAGAGAAGCTACACGTGAATGGTACTTGGATGAGAAAATGATCGGTGGTCGATACTTACCCACAGCCCTCGGGGAGCTTGAGCTTCTGGCAGTTGAACCATGAATCGCCGGTCTCGGCGATGACCGCGGTCTCAGCGGACAACATGTCCTTGATATGCTTGAAGAGGATGTTCACCCTCAAGGGCTCGTCGGGCTTGCCGTTGAGCGGCTCCCTGTCGGGGACGAAGATCCGGCGGTAGTTGTCGTACGCCGTCGTGTTGCACTTGAGCCGCTTCGCGAGCGCGCGGAGGAACTCGTCCATCAGGATGCACCCGAACGCCGGCCCGCTGCCGACCACGACGCGGTCGGGCTGCACGATGACGGCCTTATCCCTCTTGAGCAGCAGGGAGTACCCGACGGAGCTGTAGTCGTTGAATATCGGGCCGGCGAAGACGTACGCGTCGGCCGATTCGATAATCTCGGCGCAGAACGAGGTGCTGACGGCGCCCCAATACGTGCCGATGAACCGCGGGTGGTGCTCCGGCACGAGGCCCTTGGCGGACGGCATCACGGCGAAAGGGTACCCGCTCGCGTCTGCGATGCTGGCGAAGGCTTTCTTGGCCTTGGCCACCCGGATCTTTGGCCCGCCGACCATGACCGGCTTGACCGCCTTGTTCAAGAAGTCCGCCGCGGCCTCGACGGCGTACTCCAAGTTCGCCTGGTTGCTCAGTCTGATGGAGCACAGAACAAAGGTCCAACGCATTAAACAAACTGAAACCAACAAATCAACAGAGGGACATAACATGCATGCGATTAATTCAGTACCTTGGAGAGATGAACAAGGGCACTGGCTTACGGTTAAACGTCGGATGAGAGAGTCCGGCCAGGTTGCAGCTCACGCTAATGTACACGGGCTTGCTCTCCCGTAGCGCCGTTGCGATGGCCGTGTCGATCTGCTCGTGCGCGTCGTCAAGGTTGTTCACGACGGCCTGCATGCATGTAAAGCACCTTGTTAAAGATTCGGTCCAAAGTTCAAACATAGGTGTTCGACGAAATGCACTCGGTGCAAAAAGACACGGTTGGCGCGCGCACCTGGTAACAAGTGATGGCCTGGAAGCACCGGAGCTCCTGTGTGAAGTCCGGGAGGCCAATGGTGTGGTGCAGGATGCGGTTGGTGCCGTAGTCGTTGGAGTTGGGCCCGCCGACGATGCAGATCACGGGGAGATTCTCGCTGTACGCGCCAGCGATGGCGTTGAGCAAGCTGAGCCCGCCGACGGTGAACGTGACGACGCACGCGCCAACGCCGCGGGCGCGCGCGTAGCCGTCGGCCGCGTACCCGGCGTTGAGCTCGTTGCAGCAGCCGACGAGGTTGAGCCCCCGCTCGGCGATGAGGTAGTCGAGCAGCGTGAGGTTGAAGTCCCCCGGGACGGCGAACACATCTGTCGCACCGATCTGCACTAGCCGGCGCGCGAGGTGCCTGCCGAGCGTGGCGCCCACTGGGGCCACGCTGGCCACCGGCGGATGGATGAGGGCGTGGGAGTTGGCCAACGGCAGCGATCCGACGGAGTTGCACAACGGCTTCACCGTGCCGTTCGCGGGCTTGCCGACCAGCGCCATCTCCATGTCACGGAAAAGGGGAAGCAGTGAGGAGTTGACGTGACTTGAGTACTCGATCTGTTTTGGATTCGTGTCTGTGATGGTACGTGGTTGTGGGCTTGTGGTGCTGACTTGCGAGTAGTGGGCATAGTTTGGGGCTTATATAGCGCCGGGGGAAAGGCAGTTTCCACATTGAACGCTTGAGGGGCATGTACGAGGCCCAAGGACTCATTGTGTTTCGTGTTAGAATCGTGCCGGGTTGGTCCGGTCCGGCTTGTTTTTAGCGAGCCTATGCACAACCTATTTGCATTTCGTGCCTGCTTCATGTCGTGTCGGCCCATTTGTACTATTATGACGAGAGAAATGGGAGCGAAGAAGGCAGTAGAGACAAATATTAGAAAATAAAGTAAATTTTATTTATTCTTGGGGTTTTTATAAGTTTCATCCGGATGTTTTCTTTAGCAACCATCATCCAAATTCTGGGCCATTTGATTTGCTTTCAGATCGATGCACACCCCCCTGAATTCGAGGTGGGTTAATCCTACGGATGTGTGTTTTGATCGTACGATCCAAAGTTTGGATGATTTTTAGGATAAAAATATCCGGATGATGCCTATACACTCCCTCTTGACCACTGCTTCCTCTCTCTCTCCCAGTCGTTGTCTCTCTCAATCTCCCTCAGTCTCTCATGCGCTCTCTCTCTCTCTCTCTCTCATCTCAATCTCTCCCGCTCTTTCTCTCAATCTGTCTTGCTCGCTCTCGCCTCCCCCTCGACCGCCGACAGCCTCCTCTCCGCCCCCCACGCCCTCGCCTCCCCCACGCCACCTGCTCGCCTCCTCTGTCCTCCACTGTCCCCTACTCCACTTGCTCGCCTCCTCCGTCCTCCATTGCCCCCTCCTCCACTCTCCGCCCTCCACCGCCCCCCTCGGCCTCCTCCACCCGATGCCCCCTCGGTTTACTGGCGGTCGTGCGCGCGGGACCATGGTGACGGCAACGGAGCGGGCATGGCGCACCCACGGCGACAGAGCGGTCATAGGAGGCAAGGCGGCGCGGGCTTGGTGACGCGGGAGGCAGGGCGGCACAGCGTCGTGGCAGCACGCGGGCTCAATGCGGCCGCGACTGGGAAGGCAAGGAAGCGAGGCCGGGAGCTGAGCGGTGCGGCGAGGTGAAGAGGCGACCTCAACTCCTTGAGCACAAGCGCGGGTGGGTGCGATCAACATCGGGCGACGGCCCGCGCGGGAGGCGACAGGACGGCAGGCACGGCCACCGCCGCCTTCCTCCTCGGCACAGCGACCACGGTGACGCGGCCAGGTAAGCCCCCCTCCACCTTCCCATCTGACCTCCACTGCGCGCCGCCTCCCCCCTTCCCCCTCCCCCACCCCGCTCCTCTCCCTGCATCGGCCGCATGCCCTAGCTCGGAGCCGCACAGGGCGATCATGGGCCGTGTGCCCTAGCGCGTACCCTGCTGTATGCCGGCGTGCCTCTCACGTGCCATGCCGTGCTGCCCATCGTGCCCGATTGACAGATCCAGCATGGCTCAGGTAACCGTGCCGTACCGACAAGGCACATTCGCTATAGTATCGTGACGGGCCATAGGTCAGGCTGGGCGAGCGTGCCTTATGCCGACCCAAAAGTAGTATGGCCCTGTGTCCACCTCCGTACATGTTGTGGATTTTGAACCATCAAACCTTGTAAGGCAACTGCATGTACCATCGCCCGCGATGAACTGCAGGGAATCAGGACACCAATCCTACTGAGGAGAACACCAGGTATGAACATATCAACCCAAGTTGCCAAATGAACGATGTAAAAATAAACTTTGATACCGGGTCATTTTTATCGTGGTTTCTATTCTTCATGATTGGGATTAGTGGGCCCAGGCTCCCAACTAGAGTTTTTGGGGTTTTCGTTCCTTTGGCTTTTTTTTTTGCAACGTTGGTCTCAATCCGATCAAAGTTATGAATCTAGCCTCATTCTCGATCACAAAAAGAACGGAATGTGAAACATATCACTTATAGCACCTACTACAATACAAGATCTGTTGTGATATGGAACCATAGTAACACTACCTGCTGTGGTTGAGAAGGGTTCTGACTGCCACGGTTAAGAAGCCATAAAACTTGGAAAAAAAATTTAAGCCAATAGGCTAGCAAAAGAAAAAATGTTTCTCCTAACTAGGGCTCGTGATTCCGGTATATGTAATCCTGTATGCATAGTACGGAGTACATGTATGCACTTGGGTGTTCCATTAAGCGACTCGGAAAAGATTTCACCTCCCCTTGTCAATTACTCTCTTCAATCGTAAATAGTAATCAATTTGAGATACATGCAATCAAACTTTTAAAACTTTAGTATCAATACCTTTTAAATATTAAGATTGGATGCATGAAAATTATATGTGTAGATTCGTTTCGATACGTACATTCATAATATTATAGTTTTATTAGATTTTTTAAATATAATATAATAAAAATTAGTAGTCAAAGTTGAGTTTTGGGGACCATGTCGATGTTCAAATAACTATTTCCTCCGGTCTTCAAAAAGATGTCGTTTTGGATATAGTGATGGTTAAACTTTCGAAATTTTGACTATCGATATATTTTTAAATATTTAAATTGGATATATGAAAAAATGTGTGTAGACTTGTCTCGAGAAGTACTTTCATAATATTATAATTTTATTGAGTTTTAAAAATATATTATAATAAAAAATTACGGTTAAAATTGTGTTTTGAAGACCGTATCGATGTCCAAAATATCATCTTTTTGAAGATTGGAGGGAGTACTGTTTATAACTGGAGGGAGTAGTATATTGGTTCATTCAAAGCACCAATTTTAAATCCAACAGGCAACAACACACTACACCACATGACGCGCAGTTTTTATTACTAGTTCGCATAGTAACATGGATAGAAATCTTGGATTTCACTCTCCCTCTCCCAACATTCATAATCTCGGTGAAACAAAAATATATATATAAAAGATTCAAATTGTTGCAGTCATTTCAAAAATTTTGGTGAAATTACCCTAAAAAACGACCGTTTATGTGGTTTTTAGGACCAAATTTTTCTTCAAATTTTTCATAAAGAATTATCATGCTTTTTTAAGGAATACATACAAAAAGTTTGCAATAAACTCACAAGAGGTCGGTTGGTTAAATGTGATTCAAAGCTACATACTTCTCGGTACGTTAGTGTAATAAAATTTCTCATTGCATGTCGTACATGAATTCCTAAAATTAATAAGCAAAAAAGGCATGGCAAAAAACTTGAAAAAAAAGATGTTAGGACTAGGGAGTGAGATTTTAGCACACAACCTTTCGGTTGAAAGCCTTAGATTGCCTTAGACCAACCAGCCATCTCAAATTGTTGGTAAGAATCATGGTTGTATTTTTTTTATAACCTTGAGAGACCATTTGATATGGACCACCAAGCTGGCCAGTATCACTGTCAGAATTTTTAAAAATTGCTTAGGCTTGATCATCATCTAAATATTTTATGGGAACATTAGTGATGCGCCAAGCCCATCCATAAAAAAATTTAAATTTTTTTAATGTTGCTTGAACCATTTTTCGTTAGTTTAAAATTTGTGGAGGTCTCTGTTTTTCTGGCTCAAAAAATTCTGGATTCAAATTTTGCTTTTTAGATATCACATAGAATGTAGATATCACATTCCTAAGGATACAAAAAATTCTTACCCGTGAATATTTTTACTCACAGGTAGTACCAAAGGCCTTGGTAGACTAGGTTGCGCAGGCAATCCTGTTGCTGTTGGTTTCAGCTGCCCAACCCTGCCTTACAAAGAAATGTGGTGCCTAAGCCGCTAAATTGTGACCCACCGATTAAACACGAAAAGACTAGGAAACTAACACGTCCGTACGATAATTTGAACTACAGTACCGAGCAGGTACAGTATAAGCACAAGATTGTCGACTGGCCGAAGGGCTCCCCTACTTCGGATGCCGACGCCCGACGTGCGTGAAAAACAACAAAACTTGTGTGCGCCATACAGCCTGCCAAAAAGGTGCGGCGTCGTGGCGTCGGTTTGTGTTTTTTTTTTTAAAGAAAAAAAATAGCGACAGGAGCTCTACCTATTTATTGTAAAAAAAAAATCACGTACAAAAGAAACCATAAGTCTTGGTGCCGGAAAAACACCGGGCAAAAACAGAGAAACGAAGCGAGGGTCTAGACGACAAAGAAAAAGACGCAGAGGAAAAGACAGCGGACCTCCAAAGAACTAGCATTTTATCAGTTGTGTACACTCGTGGCCACGGTATAATTAATTTGATCCTCCCAAGCCTTTTGCATGACGTTCTGAATGGGGGCGCACTGTGCGCTGAAAGGCTTGGGGTTGATTAATACTGGCTAGCAGAAACGTGTGGTAACTGTAGTAAAGATCACCGAAAGCGGTGACCGGGAGTCTGGGAGCCAGTGAGGTCATTCTCTCGTACTAGCCGAAAAAGATTATTAGTACTGTGCTGATGTGAACATTCCTCCCCATCTTATTTTCCAGAAAAAAAAATCGTGATCTGTAGTTTGGCAACACGATTAACAGCTTCATCCGACAACTAACTAGCACCCGTTTTCTATCGTCGTCGATAAGATTGGCCTTGCTTGTACCGTTGTACGGCCCTCTTTGTCGCCCAATTTAAGAGTCTCGCTAATCTGAGACCCAAGCTAGTATAGTTAGCCTCACAGTCACAGGGTGTTGCCCTGGAGAATTAGTTCCATGGACTATAGGCCAAACTGCATCATGGTAGCATCATATGCATGTATATGTGCGAGTTCCTAAATAACAATTCCTCTCACGAATAAATCTTGTAAAGTTTGTTGAAGCAACTGTGTTCCTATCACTGGTAGAGCTAGGAAATAGATAAAGAACGAGCCGCACAAACAGTGATTTAAATAGCCTGCTCAGGATAGCTCCTCTAGAGCTTTTTCAGATATAAAATGCCGCGTAATTAAATAAAATTTTGCAAACACAGCTACAACTGTTATAGCAGCTATATTGTCCTGTTATTACCACTATCTTTATAGCCACAATAACTCCTCTATACTACATGTGTCAAATTTTTTTTTGTATTTCTAAGCATTAATTGTGTTTGTTCATGATCTTCTTTTTTATCATATTTGTTATACTAAAATTGAATTAATTTGGCTCCTAGAAAGAATAAATATTAGTTAAAATACAAATACATCTCCTAAATTTACAAAATTATATATATTATTTTATGTTACATACTGTACAACTAATGTATAACAATCCTAATATGTACTTCAAATTTAAATATAATTCATTATATATAAATTACCGATACCACATACTTAAAATAATAAAAAAAATGTATATTATAATAAATCGTAATGTGTAGCATAGCTTTCGCGATAGTTTTTTCATATCCTTACCGCAACGGACCGCGATTTAAATCCTTATGCACAAATATGACTACTCTTTCGCATGATTGTATTCTAAGCTAAAAAAACTATCAAAATACTTGGATGCTATTTGTCGATGTTCAAGATCTGGGGGTCCCTAGATATAGCCTATGAATTTAATTTGGGGTTGCATTTAGAAATCAGAGATTGAAAAAAAGTAGAAAATGGGATTGCTTTTTATTCAGTCGCGTGTGTTTTACAGAGTACAGGCTTCTGAATTGGAGAACTAAAAATCATTAATGCTAATATCTTGTGTCTACCCACTATTTCTGTCCTTGTTTGTGCCTCCTATTTATACCGGATGAAGGGATGGCATTTATCTCCTTCTAAGAGGTATCTTCCCGCCAAAAGGTGTCTCCTCATCGGGAGCCTCCCCTCTAAGAGTTGTCTTTTCAATAGGAGGTGTCTCTTCGTAGGAAATAACTTCCAATCAGTTGTCTGTACCTGTCAGAGAGAGAGAGAGAGAGAGAGAGAGAGTGTTCTTTGCACACTAGTCTTATGCAGTGATAACTGCCTTTCGAACCAGTCATCTGATTAGGGCGAAGGCTATTCACTCTTTGACATGTATACTAGTTGGAGCGACTCAAAGAGTCATCCCCGACAAGTATAAGATATAGTTGGTCGTGGTAACTATATGAACTAACCTCGACCAGTGCACACATAACTATCCTCGACTGAAATAAGCTGAAGGACCAAGCCAAGGTGGCTCGTTTCTAGGAGGAGACAAAGATCGCCCCTGAAGACTATTATTGGGTGTGTATGTACGGGCCTAAGGTCTATGACAAGCAGCATAATTTCTTTACAATTCTAAAAGACGCACATGTATCGTAGCTGTGCTTTCTGTTCATCATTCATCTGTGTCGCCATTTGTACCGTACAAGTACGATGGCTAACATATGCAACGAACCGAACTGTATGCATCACGTATGTTTACTTATTTTCTATGTCATGCAATGCAATTATTTGATATGTGCTATCTATCTTCCCTCATTTTCTACGCCACAAGACCAAAGTGTATATGGGCTATTGATTTGCTGATGATCAGATGGTGTGGTTTTTGCATTTTTGTTTTTGGTTGCTTTGCAAGTGTTTTGGCCTTGTGGCCGGGTAGGTTAAAGTGACGAAAAGTGCTGGCGATGACTGATCAGTGGCGAGTCATGACCTTGGAAGACATTCTTGATCGGGTTGTGTATCGTCACAACTCTAAAGGAGTTCAGAACTGATAGGGAATAAGTTAAGCAGGAAGAGACAAGCAGATGGCTCAAGTGGAGGGCGGCGCCCTTGCATGTGTCGAGCAAAGTCGTGGGGGGCATCTAGTGTCTTTGCATGTGTGCGTGATGTAAAAAAGTAGGACAGATAACACCGAAAATTTTGATTGACTATATACATGGTACAATACCTTTCTTGTTTTCTACCTGGGCAGAGCAAAGACGGAAAAAGGTGTCGATTTATCTTTAAAAAAGCGAATGACAAAAGGAAGGAACAGTCTGGAGGTAATTTGGAGAATGTACCTACTGCATGTGTATCATTAAAGTGGCCATGAATTAGTACCGATTTGCTAACTCATGGTGGCATGAAATTTTCTTATCCATAAGTTATTTTGATGCTACAATTCTGACAAAAAAGATAATTTATTAAAAATAAAAGGGAAAGGAAACCCCGTTTATTGTTTTTGCAATAAACGTGAACCGGTTATGCATCTTTTCTTTGAGGATGTCGCCACCAAATATGTTTGCGGTATACTGGGCAATGTTATTGGAGCTAATTGTAGACCAAGTAATTTTGCTCAATACTTCCTATGAACTAAAAACTTGGCTATTGATGGTGACATTCAAGTATATTGGGTTAGTGGCATTGTGTTGGGCTTTATGAAAATTGAGAATCAGGGTTGCCTTGAGAAAAAGTTGATTCGATCTCCTGCTGTCAGCTAAAATCGTCTGATATGCTTGTTCTTTGCTAAGCAGGGTTACAAAAAGATAGCACCAAGGATGATATTATAATGGGAGCTGAGATTGGACCACGCTTGGGCCCTCATTTTTTTTTGTTATTAGAATGCTTCCATATGGCCCAAGCGATGAAACGTAGAATTGAGACCGATAGTTTCCGCCCTATTTGAAACTTCGTCGCTTCGAGGAGGTCGCAGACTCGTAGTTTCATCAACGAGGACTCGAGGAGTCCTCGCGCAACCTGCATGCCATCTTTCGCCTCCGTGGATTATCGATTCTCCTCCGCACAACCCGGATCTTCTTTGCCGCATAGCACCTCCACAAAACTTGATCGCACATTCGCGCTACGCCTCTTCAGGCTGCGAAGAAGAATGAGGCCTCGCCGTCGTCGTCGAAGCTGGCCAATTCCAGTGGGGGGTGAAAGAATTTTGGAAGAAGATGAGATTGCCAAACGCAAAGATCCTCTTGGGATCATATTCCACACACACACACACACACACACACACACACACATATATATATATATAGTCAATTACATTGTGGGTGGATCCATGATCCGAGAGAAGAGGGCGTCATGCCTGCATGCATGCCAACTAACTAACTAACTAACTAACAACACGCCTAGTACGCGGTCACAGCATACAGGCAACAATTATGTTAGGGAAGCATGCTATCGAATAGTCCAGGATTCCCGAACAAATATAAAGTGGAGAACAGAGAGAAAGAGAGACACGGTATGAGGAGAGAATCAATCTATTACTTCTTGTTTCATGTACAATAGGGGGACCCCTGCCTCCTATTTATAGCCTACAACTAGGGTTTCGGCAAAGGACCATACTGAGCCTTTGTGGGCCAGATGGTTTCCCAACACTCCCCCTTGGGTCTTTTGAAGCGAGATGCATATGCCTCATCAAAACTCCAAAAAAAAAACCAATGGAAAAAATACTTGGAGAAAGAGTACATAGCACACGCTTGTTGTGTTACACGAATTGCCTCATTAAAACCTTATGTAAGAAAACTTCTGTGAAAAACTTACTAAGAAAAAAGAGTACAATTCACCCAGACTTCAATGTTAATATTCGAGATTTACATTGGGTACTCAAACTTTATGTTTGAGATTTATTTAGGAGTATGTGAAGATTCTCCCTCTGAAATCTACACTTCTCTAAGTCTCAGCATCCCAATTTCTCTAACACACCTTTCAAAAGAAGATGTTGGGAGTGACTTAGTGAATAGATCAGCAAGATTCTCACACGACTTAGTGTGCAATATCTTGATCTCGTTCAGTTTATGCATTTCATGAGCATAGAAGAACTTGGGTTGATGTGCTTTGTGAGGTTGCTTTTCACATATCCCATTTGCACTTGAGCAACATAAGCTGCATTGTCTTCATAGATTATAGTGGGAGTTTGCTCCATGTTCAAGCCACATGACTTCTAGATGCGGTGAATCATTCTATGCACATTCTCGGGAGGCTTCATATAAGGCAATTATTTTCCAGTGGTTTGTCGATGTCGAGATAAGAATCTGCTTAGATGACTTCCAAGAAATTGTTGTTCCACCACAAAGGAAAACATGCCCGGTTTGTGACTTGCCAGTATGCAGGTCTGATAGGTACCCAGCATCAGCATAGCCAACCAAATTAAATTCAATATTTCTCCTGTATAACAAGACAAGATCTTTGCTTTCTTTCAGGTAACGGAAGATGTCTTTGATCCCTTTACAATGCTTTTTGGTGGTTTCTGCACTGTACCGAGCTAGCAGATTCACGGCGAATGCAATGTCCAGCCTAGTGCTATTCGCAAGGTACATAAGCGCTCCAATTGCACTCAAATATGGGAATTCCGCTCGCAGAACTTCCTCCATCTCTTCTCTAGGCCTGTATGGGTTTAGGTCTGCTTGTAGTGACCTTCCGACCATTGGGATCTTTGCAGGATATACCTTTTCAAAACCAAATCTCTCTGACACTTTCTGCGTGTAGGATGATTGGTGTATAAAGATTCTGCCTTTGACATGCTCAAGCTGCAAGCCTAAACAAAACTTGGTTTTACCCAAGTCCTTCATTTCAAACTCAGATTTCAAGTATGAGCAAGCTTCTTCTATTTCTTCATCCGTCCCAATGATGTTCAAGTCATATACATAGATGGAGATTATTCAAAATCCATTTAGGTATCGTTATATAAAAACACATGGATAATCTTCGCTGTTTGTGTAGCCTTTCTTGTAGAGAAAGTCGCTCAAATGATTGTATCACATTCTTCCTGACTGCTTTAGTGTATACAGTGATTTCTCTAGTTTTACACTGTATAGGTTTCTATTTGCTCTGTCTTGGTTAGAAATAGGGATACCTTCTAGTACTTTCATGTATATATTCGAATCCAAGTTTTCATACAAATATGCCGTGGCAACATCCATCAATTTTATTTTCAACTTCAAGTTGACTGCCATTGAGATCAGATATCTAAAGGTGATTTCACCCATGACCGGGGAATAGGTTTCTTCATAATCAACCCCAAAACGTTGACTGAAATCTTGTGCAACAAGCCTTGCCTTGTACCTTACAACTTCATTGCTTTCATTTCTCTTCCGAACAAAAACCCATTTGTGACATACGGGGTTTATGTAGGAAGGCGTACATCACACAGGCCTAGACACCTCTCTTTTGTTCAAAGAGACTAACTTTGCGGTGATTGTCTTCTTCCATTCTTCTCCATCTAACCTTTTCTTGCATTCTGCGAGAGATGCAGGCTCGAGATCATAATAAATAATTGTGGCAATCTTCTTTGCAAAGTATGTATCGACATTGGTTGTTACTCTATTCAGTAATTCTCCCGTTATTACAAAATTTATGGCCATTTCATCATGGGGTGCTTCTTCATGCACTTCTGCCTGCTCTTCGTTGCCTTTTCCCATCACAGGAGCAAGTTCATTTAGTTTTTCACAGGCTTCTTTCCAGTGCAAGGTTTTAACTGGCTCCACTTCTTGCTTTGGGGCATTTTCTTGATTGACTGTGGTAAGTCCTCTTGCCTAGTTTTCCTCAGACGTCTCCGGATACTTTGGGTTTAAGAAGCCAGATTTTCTGTTCTTTTTCTTTGAGGCCTCTGAACAGGATGACGGATACCTTATGCTTTCTTTGGTATTTCAACCCTCTCTACTGCATTTCTTGCAGGTACATGCGACTTAACCACGCTCTTCAAATCACAAAAATGATCAGGTAGTACATTTGCTAGATTTTGCAAATCAATTATCTTCTGGACTTCTTGATTTGCTTCATTAGTGTGAGGGTCATGTGCGGAGATCCCAGTGGAATGCCATATGATTTGCTAGCATTTTTCATCCAAAGGTTGATTTCCTCCCCCTAATGACGGGAAACGATCTTCATCAAAGATGCAATCAGCGAATCGGGTTGTATGCAAGTCTCCAGTTATGGGTTCCAAATACTCGATTATGGATGTACTCTCGTAACCAACGTTTATCCTAGACTTACAGAGAGGACCCATTGCAGTCTGCTGTGTGGGTGGTATTGGTACGTATACCATACAATCAAACCTTCTAAGATGGGAAATCTTTGGGTGATCCCTTGCACTAATTGCATGGATGTTGTAGGCCGATGGTCTGAAATTGATGAGCGCTACTGCATGCAGGACTGCGTGTCCCCAACAAATGTTGGGCAAGTTATAACCCAACAAAAGTGGTCGTGCTATAAACTTGGTCCTCTTTATTAGTGCTTCGTCTAGTCCATTTTGCGTATGGACGAGCGGTACAGAGTGCTCAACTGCTATTCCAGTTGCTGCGCAATAATCATCAAATGCCTTAGAAGTAAATTAGTCGGCATTGTCCATTCGAATGGACTTCACACGATGATCAGGAAAAAACATTTTTAATTCTAATGATCTGCGAGATCAGCTTTGCAAAAGCATGGTTTCTTGTTAATAGCAAATATACATGCGACCATTTCGAGGAAACCGTGCTATCGAATAGTCCAGGGTTTCCGAACAGATCTAAAATGGCGAACAGAGAGAAAGAGAGACACAGTATGAGCAGGAAATCTATCTATTACTTCTGGTTTCATATACAATGGGGGACCCCTGCCTCCTATTTATAGCCTACAACTAATGTTTCGGTAAGGGACCATACTTGGCCTTCGTGGGCTAGATGGTTTCCCAACAAATTACATTATATTTCTAACACCCCCTCAATCACAGCATTGTTTTCTCATGTTGAGATTGTGGCAAATTGCGCTGAATGGAGCTCTTGATAGTGGTTTGGTGTAGATATCTACAAGCTGATCCTTTAAAGAGATGAACCTTACCTCCATGGCTCTGCGCGTGACTTGTTCTCGAACAAAATGGAAGTCCACTCCGATGTGCTTTGTGTATGCATGAAACATTGGATTAGCCATGAAGTAGGTTGCCCCGAGATTGTCACACAAGAGTAACGGTGGCTTGGCTAGAAAAATACTGGGCTCCTTCAACAGAGTTTGAATCCAAATCATTTCAGCTGTCACATTGGCTATGGTTTTGTACTCAGTCTCTGTCCTTGATCATGAAATTGTGGGTTGTTTCCGTGAACACCAGGACACCAGATTCAATCCAAGAAACAATGCAAACCCGCTTGTTAACTATCAATCATCAGGGCACCCGGCCCAATCTGTATCATAAAATGAATTGACAATAGTTATTGCTGATTTTAGTATATTTAGTCCCTGATCAATAGTGCCTTTGACACAACGAAACACTCTTTTAACGGCACACCAATGAACATCAATAGGTGACTAAATGTACTGACAGACATGATTAACTGCAAAAACCAAATCAGGCCTTGTTATGGTTAGATATTGTTGCCCTCCAACAATGCTTCCGTACTAAAATTATTCATTTTCTTTCAGTGCTTCTCCCGGATCTCTGGACAACTTTTCAATTGATGTCATATGAGTAGAAATTGGCTTGCACTTCTCCATATTAGCTCGTTTCAGAAGATCAGATGCATATCTTCTTTGTGACAGTAATATTCCATTTTCTTTAGGTTTTACTTCAATGCCTAGAAAGTACTCTAGCTGGACAAGATCTTTGACAGCAAAGTCATCTTGAAGTTGCTGAATCAACTTGCTTGTAGCAGAAGGTGAGGAGTTGAGTATAATTCTGTCATCTACATGCTTCAACATGTAGATAGTTATCTCTTCTTGACTGAACACAAATAGTGAGGCATCAGCTTTGGAAGCACTGAAACCAAGATATTGCAGTTTTGCAGTCAGACGGGAGTGCCATGATCGTGGAGCCTATTTCAATCCAATAGGGCTTTCTTGAGACGACAAACATAGTTTTGGGGTTGATTTGGATCTTCATAACAAGGTGGCTGCTTCATATAAACTTCTTCTTGAAGAACACCGTGGAGGAATGCATTCTGTATATCAATCTGATGCATTGTCCAAACTCTAGTGACTGCAAGTGACAAAATGATGCGCACAGTTGTAGGTTTTACAACAGGGCTATAGGTATCAAGGTAATCAACTCCATATCTCTGCTTAAACCTTTTAGCTACAAGACGAGCCTTGAACTTGTCAACTAAGCCATCAGATTTTCTTTTTACCTTAAAGACCCATCTGCTATCAATGAGATTTATTCCCTTCCTGAAGACCCATCTGCTATCAATGAGATTTATCCCCTTCTTGGGTGGCATCAGATCCCAGGTATCATTTTTCAGTAGAGCTGCATACTCATTCTCGATGGCTTCTCTCCAATTAGCATGTTGCATCGCTTCTTGGAGGTTGCTGGATTCAAAAACTTCAGAAATTGCTGAAAGAGCTATTGCGGAGGTCCAACAGTGACTGATCCTGTGAAATCGCTGGTGCTTTCAAAGTAGTGCAAGGTTCCATCTATGAACTCCTTCGGCTGAACAATGTTATCACGGAGTTTAGTGCGCATAGGATGTTGTCTAGGTGTTGTACATGGGTGTTCTTCGGATCCATTATCAGCTGTACCCAAATCGATATGTCCTGGCTCGGGACCTAACTCAGAATTTTCTGAACTATTAACTGAAGAACCTGTAGAAGAAACACTAACAACACAGTTGTTAAGGTTAGCGATTGGGTCAGCTATGCTATCACTCATGTGAGAGTTGGTTATTGCTGGATCACTTAGGTGATCATGGACAGGAGAAATTGGGTGAACAAGTTCATCCTCATGGTATTGTATGGCTTTTGATGGCATAGGTAGGCTTTTAGGATGGTAAGAGGTTTTGGGCAACTGACTTTCAATGACAGACTCGACTATAAAAGGGATGACATTTTCATCGAAAATGACATCATGTGAAACATAAACCTGGCCGATATACCTATTAAAGCATTTATACCCTTTGTGAGATGGACTGTAACCCAAGAACATACATTGCTTAGTTCTGAAATTCAGTTTTCTGGAATTGTAGTTACACAAATTAGGTCACCAAGCACAGCCAAAGACACGAAGGAAAGAGTAGTCTGGTTCAGTACCAAGAAGTTTGTGAATAGGAGTGTCCTGGCATATGGTATGACTAGGCATTCTATTAATCAGAAAGCAAGCTGTGTTGAATGCCTCATCTCATAATCTTAGATGCATTTTAGATTGTGCTAGAAGAGCTAGGCCCGTTTCGACAATATGTTTGTGTTTTCTCTCAACAATCCCATTTTTGCTGGTGTGTGTGAGGACAAGAAATGTGGTGAGTGATCCTTGTTTGGTTAAAATAGTTGTGAAGTCAATTGTATTCAAACCCCCCCCCCAATCTAACTGAACCACACATATTTGGAATTGAGAAGGGTTTCTACATGTTTTTGAAACCGAAAAAAAATAGGCTCAACTTCATATTTACATTTCAAGAAATAGATCCACACAAATTTGCTGTAGACATCAACAAAGGAGACATAGTATTTGGCATTGTTAACTGATGGGAGAGTTAGTCCCCAAACGTTAGTGTGAATTATTTGCAAGGGAGCGGAGGATACATGTAGAGAGGAATTAAAAGGAAGCTGATGTGCCTTCCCTTGTTGACAAGCGTCACAAATCAAATAAGAAGAAATATCTGAAGCTACAACAATGTTCTTATTTTGCAAGATCCAAAGAGTGATAGGAGAGGCTGGATGTCCGAGTCGTCATTGACACTATTCTTGAGTCAACTTGGTTAAAAGAAGAGCTTGGCTAGGCCTTTTATTTGGGAGCATGTAGAGACCATCCTTACATTTTCCTTTGAGGAGTGTGGCATTCGTGGCTTTATCCTTGACAAAGAAGGAGTTGGGGTGAAACTCAACAAAAGCATTATTGTCGATGGCTAATTTTTGGACAGAGATCAAGTGTCTATTGATTTTAGGAGCATGTAGAACATGATTTAGGTAGATAGGTCGACCTAATCCGTCAATAAGAGAATTTCCAACATGAGCAATAGACAAACCTGCTCCATTAGTCACCTGGACTTGATCTCCTCCGTTGTAGTGCTCCCTGGTAGTTAGTCGATCCAGCTCATTGGTGGTGTGGACCGTGTGGTCCATCACACCAGTGTCGATGTACCAGTTGGAGTCGACCGAGTACCCATTGGTGACGGCGGTAACAACCCTGTTCGTGTCATCAGTTTGATAGGAGTGATCGAAGCGGTACCACAATGAAGAGCATCGTGACAAGGATTGTGGCAAACCTAAGACAACACATCACTTCATCCTCCTTGGTTGGATTTGCCACCTTGAATTGGGTAGTTGCTGCGACCACCTTGGGATCGATCGCCACCGCGGTCGCAACCAAGGCCATTCCGGCCTCCACTGTCGCCACCACGGGTTGAGTTCCTGCTTACATTGTTAGTAGAGGATACCTGATCTATGGAAGTGTTGTATTCTTATCGCATCTCGTAGCGTGTAAGCATCTGATCTCGTGGTGATACTTGTCACCATTGAATCGTATTCGAGGCTGAGATCACGTAGCGTGTAGGCGATCAATTCTTCATCTTTTAGCAGCTTGCCGATAGCAGAGAAGATGTTGGCGAGGTGCTTTACCTTGCGGAAGTAGTCGGTGATGTCGAGGTATTTCTTCTGGAACATGGTGAGTTGCATGCGAATCTACATGATCCATGCACAAGAGCTCGACGCAAACATCTTCTCTAGTGTACACCATGCGTCGCGCGATGTTGTCATGCCCACCACATTGCTGAGCACCTCCTTGGTGAGAGAGGAGAGGATGGCGCTCAGCACGAACTGGTCCTGGTGGTACCATTTGGTGTACTTCGGGTTGACAGCGATCCAACGACCATTGGCTTCTTCACTGGGAGCTACGGTGATGGTTTGGCTTGGACATGCAATGGATCCATCAACATACCCAAGAAGGCCTTGGCTCCTGAGGTAGGGCAGAAGGTGCGTCATCCACAACATGTAGTTTTCCTGCGTGAGTTTTACATTGATCATATGGCTAAAGGATGGCGTGGGCAGTAGACCGTAATGAGCAAGGCGGAAGGTGAGTTGTTATCGGACATTGCGGCATTCCAATCATGGTGAAATCTCAGAGTTTGTTACAACCTGGCTCTGATACCATGAAAGAATTATGGAAGAAGATGAGATTGCCAAATGCATAGATCCTCTTGGGATCATATTCCATACATATAGTTAATTACATTGTGAGTGGACCCATGATCCGAGGGAGGACAGCGTCATGCCTGCATGCACGCTATCTAACTAACTAACTAATAACACGCCTAGTACGCAGTCACTAAATACAGGCAATGATTACAATGATATTTCTAACGATGGGAAGCATAAGAAGGTGATATTAGCCACTCGTTCTTCATTTCATCCCTCGATTCTACGCATCCCTGTGTGTGCTTCCCTCTTGAATTTCTTGAATGACTAAAATGCAGTGGGTAGAGGGATCGACAGGAACCAAGGCCTACAAATTCGCATATTAAGGCCCTGTTTGGTACAGTTCCAGATTCTAGTAGAAACGGAAACAGTTCCAGATTTTTGGTAGAAATATTTTAGGTAGGATTCTATGAATCGGGTGGAATGAGGTTGAGATTGATTCGGCCACAGAGTGGAAAAAGAAGAAACGATTCGAGGAGAATCGTTCCGAGCTTTAGCCCGTTTGGTTGTGTTTCTTCCAAAATCTAGTAGAAACGGCCTGGTTCCAAGTTGTCAAATAGGGCCTAAATTCGTTTGCAAAATCAGCCTGATTCGGCCGTCACGATTATGGTACACGACAAACCCCATCAAGTAAATGTTGTTGTTGGATGACATGGAGGATGACAACGCCTTGTCGTCCAACCTGCATCGCCCATCATCACTTCGAAGGCGGCGACGGCTGTTGTGGCGACGACACCGGGGTCTGGCGGCAGGACATACCAACGTGTTCTAGCCGTGGGGGCGCATCCGTCTGCGGCACCGAGGGGGATCATCAGGCCGCTGACGTCACCGGCGATGAGCGTGCACAAGCTACTTGAGTGCAATCCATTATTACAATAGCACCCAGTTCTTGCCTTCGACTTTGGGATCTTGTCTACTCTTGTCTGATCAGCAGGGGCGGTACTAGGGGGCCGGGTATGCCCTGGCACCCCCCAAAAATTTAAAAACACTACATATTTGTATTTTCAATAGGTTATATTTGTTGATTGAATTGGTTTTTATTTTGATGATTTGGAATTTTTTAAGACCTTTGAACTATTTTATTACTTTTAGCAAATTTCAAATATATATGTTGTATTTATGATATTACAAAATTATTATACAAGACTATAGATTTGTATATATGAAGTGCGCACACCAAAGGATTACAATACTGTTTTGAGCTCGGAAATCGCCCACCGCTCGGCACCAATTTTCGTCGAAAATTGGTAGAAACTGAACGGTTTCGAAGCCAAACACTTTGAACTCAACGATTAAAAAAATGAAAATTGACTAATTTTGCCGATTTTTGAGCGATTTTCACCAATTTTCAACCGGTTTTCTTCACAAAATCGGCAAACTAAGCGAAACAATTCGGAAACCGATTTTGGCTGATTTTTTAGTCGGTTTATGTCGCATAAAATTTCCTGAATTATTTGAATTGGCCGGTTTATCGACCGTCATAGTTTTCACAATTTTTGTCAATATTTAAAACACTGTCCACATCCATCGAAATTTTTCTAGTTCCGCTACTGCCTGATCAAGGCCTAGGCTGTTATTTAGATTTGGATTGAACTTTGACCTCTTTGTTTTGGACCTAGACTGGATTGGATTTAAGAAAAAAAAAATCAGGTTTGAACCATGTTTGGATGGGCGCTGGCCCATTAGCAGCCCTAGGAAAACTTTATACTTCCAAGGAAACCAAGGCCCAGCCGCCCAGATGCATAAAGATGTACATATCTGGCTGGTACGTCGCTATATCTGGCCTAGTGTGTTGTGTACTTGTATGTCCAAGGCCTGTGGATCTCAATCATGAACTAGAAATAAACGATCAGGTATGTTATTGATTTGGCAATGCATTACACGTTTACAACACAGCTCACTTCCAAGCAACTGAATTACAAACATTATTACAAGATAGGCGACCCCATCAACTTGTAAACGAATTAGCTAACAGATAACAGTAACTCGGATGCAAACGTATTCCTCTTGCCTAAACCTGACCAGATGCAAACGTATTAACCAAACAGGTAACAATAACTAGGACATTTGCAGGACCGCTCAAGCTAGGAGCCACTGCAGAATCACCGAAGAGACCAGATCACTGGGGATTCGGTGGCCTGCTGTTCGCAGCAGAGACCCTGGAGCCCCACTCGAGAAGCTCCTTGCTCGTGTCGTCCTTGTGCACGATCACCTCGATGAAGCAGAGGCAGTCTTTCTTGGGACCCGTTGCTGCCGCGATCGCATCTTTCAGCTCCTCCTGAGTCCGGACCTGCAGAAAACAGCAGCGAATATTTGAGCTGTCGCGGTTGAGCAACCCAATGGTCGATTGGGACTTAGCTGAATTTAGTAGTTAAGTCTTTCAATTCAACCTTCTTGGTCCAGCAGCTGCCGTCAGAGTTGTGGATGGCGTCGACGAGGCCCGTGTAGTCCCAGTTCTTGATGACGTTGTACGGGCCGTCGTGGATCTCCACCTCGATGGTGTACCCGCCGTTGTTGATGAGGAAGATGACGCTGTTCTGCCCGCACCGCAGCATCGTCGACACGTCTTGCGCCGTCACCTGTCATGCATCGGTCCTGCCATGAGCACAAGTGCAACGCTGGCAAGAAACAGAGCAGCCAAGCACTCTTGCGGCTAGCCATGGCTGTGCGAAGGGCATACCTGAAAGCTTCCGTCGCCGATGCACGCGATTACACGCTTGTCCTTCGCCGCCTGGGCGTACCCGAGCGTCGCGCCGACCGACCACCCGATTGAACCGTACTGCATTTGGAACTCATACCTGTTCAAAGTCACCAGTCACCACCCTTGTTATTGAATTTTAAGAAATAGAGAGAAGCTACACATGAATGGTACTTGGATGAGAAAATGATCGGTGGTCGATACTTACCCACAGCCCTCGGGGAGCTTGAGCTTCTGGCAGTTGAACCATGAATCGCCGGTCTCGGCGATGACCGCGGTCTCACCGGATAGCATGTCCTTGATATGCTTGAAGAGGATGTTCACCCTCAGGGGCTCGTCGGGCTTGCCGTTGAGGGGCTCCCGATCGGGGACGAAGATCCGGCGGTAGTTGTCGTACGCCGTCGTGTTGCACTTGAGCCGCTTCGCGAGCGCGCGGAGGAACTCGTCCATCAGGATGCACCCGAACGCCGGCCCGCTGCCGACCACGACGCGGTCGGGCTGCACGATGACGGCCTTATCCCTCTTGAGCAGCAGGGAGTACCCGACGGAGCTGTAGTCGTTGAATATCGGGCCGGCGAAGACGTACGCGTCGGCCGATTCGACAATCTCGGCGCAGAACGAGGTGCTGACGGCGCCCCAGTACGTGCCGATGAACCGCGGGTGGTGCTCCGGCACGAGGCCCTTCGCGGACGGCATCACGGCGAAGGGGTACCCGCTCGCGTCCGCGATGCTGGCGAAGGCTTTCTTGGCCTTGGCCACCCGGATCTTTGGCCCGCCGACCATGACCGGCTTGACCGCCTTGTTCAAGAAGTCCGCCGCGGCCTCGACGGCGTACTCCAAGTTCGCCTGGTTGCTCAATCTGATGGAGCACAGAACAAAGGTCCAACGCATTAAACAAACTGAAACCAACAAATTAACGGAGCTGGAATCAACAGAGGGACATAACATGCATGCGATTAATTCAGTACCTTGGAGAGATGAACAAGGGCACTGGCTTAAGGTTAAACGTCGGATGAGAGAGACCGGCCAGGTTGCAGCTCACGCTGATGTACACGGGCTTGCTCTCCCGTAGCGCCGTCGCGATGGCCGTGTCGATCTGCTCGTGCGCGTCGTCAAGGTTGTTCACGACGGCCTGCATGCATGTAAAGAACCCTGTTAAAGATGCGGTCCAAAGTTCAAGCATAGGTGTTCGACGAAATGCACTCGGTGCAAAAAGACACGGTTGACGCGCGCACCTGGTAACAAGTGATGGCCTGGAAGCACCGGAGCTCCTGTGTGAAGTCCGGGAGGCCGATGGTGTGGTGCAGGATGCGGTTGGTGCCGTAGTCGTTGGAGTTGGGCCCGCCGACGATGCAGATCACGGGGAGATTCTCGCTGTACGCGCCAGCGATGGCGTTGAGCAAGCTGAGCCCGCCGACGGTGAACGTGACGACGCACGCGCCGACGCCGCGGGCGCGCGCGTAGCCGTCGGCCGCGTAGCCGGCGTTGAGCTCGTTGCAGCAGCCGACGAGGTTGAGCCCCGGCTCGGCGATGAGGTAGTCGAGCAGCGTGAGGTTGAAGTCCCCCGGGACGGCGAACACATCTGTCGCACCGATCTGCACGAGCCGGCGCGCGAGGTGCCTGCCGAGCGTGGCGCCCACTGGGGCCACGCTGGCCACCGGCGGATGGATGAGGGCGTGGGAGTTGGCCAACGGCAGCGAGCCGACGGAGTTGCACAACGGCTTCACCGCGCCGTTCGCGGGCTTGCCGACCAGCGCCGTCTCCATGTCACGCAAAAGGGAAAGCAGTGAGCAGTTGACGTGACTCGAGTACTCGATCTGTTTTGGACTCGTGTCTGTGATGGTACGAGGTTGTGGGCTTGTGGTGATGACCTGCGAGTAGTGAGCGTTTTGTGGCTTATATAGCGCCGGGGCCAGGAAAGGCAGTTTCCACGTTGAACGCTTGAGGGGCATGTTATGTACGAGGCCCAGGTGCATGTGAATATAAAATGCCTAACAGCTGGTTTGTGTTTTGCGGTGCATGCTGTGGATTTCGAACCACGAAACCTTGGGCGGCAACTGCATGTGCCATCGCCCGCGATGAACTGGAGGACATCAGGACATGTTGCTGGTAGCTGCTCTCGAACTCTCCATGCCTAGATGCATTCATCCTTAGGTTCGCCAATCCCACTAAGGAGCACACCAGGTACGAACATTTCAACCCAAGCTGCCAAATGAAGGATGTAAAAATAAACTTTGATACCGGGTCATTTTTATCGGGGTTTTTTATTCTTCATTATTGGGATTAGTGGGCCCAGGCTCCCAACTAGAGTTTTTTGGCGTTTTCGTTCCTTTGGGCTATTTTTTTTTTAAGGAATACATGAAAAAAAAGTTTACAATAAACTCCCAAGAGGTTGGTTTGTTAGAGGTGATTCAAAACTACATACTTCTCGATACGTCAGTGTAATAAAAATTTTCATTGCATTTTATACATTAATTCCCTTAATTAATAAGCAAATAGCATGTTCAAAAAAGTTGAAAAAAGATGTTGAGACTTGGGAGTGGGATTTGAAAGCCTTAGAGTGCCTTAGACCGACTGGCCATCTCAAATTGTTCTAAGAATCATGGTTATAGTTTTTATAGCCTTGAGAGACAATTAGGCTGGACTAAGCTGGCCAATATCACTGTCAGAATTTTTAAAATTCCTAAGTCTTGATTATCATCTAAATATTTTATGGGAATATTAGTCATGCGTCAAGACCATCCAAAAAAATTTCGACATCGTTTGAACCATTTTTCGTTAGTTTGAAATTTGTCAAGATCTCAGTAAATCTCGACGAGGTCTCGGTTTTTTTGGTTCAAAAAATTCCAGATTCAAATTTTGCCTTTTGGATTTCATCTGAAATAATGAGATTTCGTTGAAATTTCAGATTTTGGAGGGTGATGAGATGTGAACCGAAAACGAAATTTGAAACCTTGCGTAGTAACATGCATTTACCTCTTGACCATGTCCCGAGCCTCCGTTTTCCGACCTACCATAGTTATGAATACCGTCCTGATATCGTCTGTTATGTGCCATTTTGACCTCTAAGTTGGTACTAAGTAGCCTTATGTATTATACCAGTCAATACCGGCCATATCGATTTCGATACTGATCAATACCGGTTAGTACTAGTCATACTAATGAAATTGATAATATGGTTTATGGAATTATATGTTATATTTGATAGTATTCTATGTATTTAGAGTAATATTATAATTGAAATTTGTTGTACATGTAATAAAATATGTGTACACTTATAAAAATATATTACTATATCAAATTCGAAATTCGAAGGTACCCTATTGACAAGCGTGCGCCTACCGTCGGCCCGGACGTTCGCCCGCTGGCTCGGCTCCCTTCCCTGGTTTCCACCTCGTGGTGCGTGATACGATTTGAGCGTGCCTCCGCCGCCGGCCACGTTCCTCGACGATTCCCTCGCGTGGCACATCTGCCGGCTAGCTGCCTCGGTGCCTTCTGCACGTAGATGGTAGGCGACCCTCACCGCACTCGAGATTCTGCGTTGTGTCAGCTTAAGGCTTAGCCCAATCAGCACCAGTAAGTTGATGCGCCGGGTGAGGGCTTCGAGGAGGGTGTGTTACGGTCGTCGCTCCACACAGAATCTCGACATCGTATTCCTAGGGATTACAAAAGATTCTTACCCGTGAATATTTTAACTCACGAGTAGTGCCAAAGGGCAAAAGGCCAAAAACAGCTCTTGGTGGATTAGGTAGCACAGCACAGGCAATCCTCTTGCTGTTGGTCTCAGGTGCCAAGCCTGCTTTACAAAGAAATGTGGTGCCTAAGCCGCCCAACTTGTGGCTCACCGATTAGATTACACACGAAAAGACTCCGAAACTAACAAGTCCGTACGTAATTTGAACTAGACTACCGATCAGGTACAGTACAAGCACAAGACTGTCAACCTGGCCGAAGGGCTCCACTACTTCGGCTGCCTGAATCTAGTATTCCATGGGTGGGCATCCAAATTCCCATGTGAATGGACAGTGCGTCGGTGCCATGGGATCCACAGGAAGTAACCATGTCATTGGCCGCCGCCAGCCTGAAGTCTACGGGCGCCGCCATGAGCGAACCAAACTGCGAGAAACCAAGAATCTTCGAGGCCCCCTGGGCGCACTACTACGGAAAAGGCTTTTAGTACCGGTTTAAAAGAGCCTTTGGTACCGGTTTTTGAACCGGTACAGGCCATCCGGGACTGATGCTCTTGAGCATCGATCCGGTTTTCACCCCGTCTTGATAGAGTATCGATGCGGTTGGTAGTCACACGTGGCGGCGCATCGTGAGACCGATGGACCTTATCGATGCAGGTTGGTGTCTCCAACCGGTTACGATGAGGTTTCATCGATCTGGGTTGTTTTATCTAACCGCTTGATGGGTTGTATATAATATATATGTAAATATGTGTGTGTCCAATATCAAGCTATTATATATAATATACTACAATATATTATATCAAATCACGGTGACTTCATGTGTGTGTTAAATCACAACGAATTAAAACACATATAATCAATCATGCACATTTGCACGATAATAAAATCACTGTACATTCATTAACAAATTTAATTACATATAATGTACTACAATATGCACACAACTTTAATTACAACTCCAGATTTCTTTTCCTTCTGTTCATTGGGATTTTTACGTGCATCGCTCTTGCTAGCCAGTAGATGTCGAGAATGACAGTTCACCGGTCCTTATTGAAGGGCCCCACCTATTAAAATTTGGTTCGTGGAACTCGCCTTTTGGATTTACAACCTCATCGTAAATGAAGCCAACGAGTTGTTCTTGAATTGCTCTCACTCGCCGTGAGAGTTCAACCTTGTTCTGCCAAATATTGAGGCACCTGCCGTTAAGTCATTAACAAATCAATCCTTGAATTTGTACCAGATGTAAGGAGTAATATACATCGTTAAAGGTAGTAATTATATTTACTCACCCCCTTGTCGCCTTTTAGCATGCGGTCGGCTCCGGTTTGGGTGTGCAAAAACTCACATACGTAGTAACCAGATAAATTGTTGCCCGCCGACCGACTCAAGATCTCGGTTGAAAAAGTTGAAAGCGTGAAATGAATGCAAGGAAATTAACTTAACTAACCAAAAAGCTAGCTTTATGATATACGTACTTGAGAGGCTGTTGTAATTTCGAATTTCTCCTTGAATGCGCCCTATTTTTAGCACTAAATCATGCGAATGCACTACACATGTGATTACCAATTGTACATGATTAGAATTTGTTTCAAATGGAAGGAAATAGAAGTAATACAATAATGAAAGGAACAAGAATTAATACCGGTCGAGCAAATCGATGAAGGTTTGATACGTTTGAACTGGTTTCCTTCTCGAGTCCATAATTGTGATCCGACTATGATCTAGCTCGATCATAATAAGAATCCAAAGGAAAACTGTACATATGTCAACATAGATAACTAATTAGTTCTAACATAGTGTTATGAAAAAGGAGTAGAACAAGGCGGTACGAAAACACATACTCATGTGCGTAGGGTAGATATATCCTTGACTTATATTGATGTCCCATTAGCGCATTGTATACGTTAGTCCTGTTTAAGCTTGGGTTGTATCTAACGGTTGTCTCGTTGATAACTAATGGGTCCATGAATCCTATGTCAAAAATTTGATCCCTTCGGCATCTTTGTATCTCCATGCTACACAAGAAGAAATTAGTTAGGCTTGCAAGGTCCGTACTCTACAAGGGCACGCACGATGGTTTTTTTGTAAATAAGACACTTACAGAGTCCAGCAACCCACCAAGGACGCGCTGAGGGCGTCTGTCTGGTATAGATCATACATGACGTGCCATTCCATAAAAAATTCACCGTCACCGTGATAAAAATCTTGATCCTTGTACTTGACAGCAAACAACTGTAGACCATGCTTGGTCGCGTCCAAGTACCATTCATGGAATTGCCGCATCTTTGTCGTTAGCTGGAGCAGCTCCTCACGCCTGACCAATGATCCACCCAATGTAAATGGCCATCTTACTTGGGCATACTCAATCTCTGCTGAGCCTAATATTTGATTTGGGTCAAGCCCAGTTTCATCAAAGAATTGTAGCATCGCCTTAGCCTTCTCCTTCTCCTTCTCCTCAGCTGCCCACTCCTTGTGGCATTCCTTTCGCAATGTGCGCTCGTAGTTTGATTGGCGAGGCATTTCTTTTTTATCCTTCAAATTTGTAATAGTCCTCAAGCCTTTGTGAAATTCTTTCGTGCCAGGTTGAACCTTCTTCTTTGGTGACTTGGGTCTAAAAAATTCAGTTACCTCACCTTGTACAATCTTATTGGTCTCCTCGTTTGGTCATATATCGCACGCCGGCTTGAAAGTGGACGCAACTTCTTGGATTGGGTGGAGGACGTCTTCTTGGGAGGCTGTGCCGTGGTGGCTTGTTTCCTTTGGTCGGCGCCTTCTTGGGAGGAGACGGTCTTCTTGTGGGGCTTAAGTGCACGGGAGGTGGTGTAGAAGTTGGCGCATTCTTGGGAGGAGACGGGCTTCTCGTAGGAGCATATGTGCGGGAGGTGGTGTAGGAGTCGGCGCCTTCTTGGGAGGAGATGGGCTTCTCGTAGGGCTTATGTGCGCGGCCAGGTGGTGTAGGAGTCGGGCTTCTTCTTGGGCTTGGGTGTGCGGGAAGTGGTGTAGGAGTCGGGCTTCTTCGCAGAGAGGACACATCCATGTTATCTCGAAAAATTATGTGCCGCTTGCGCCATAGGATGAAAGTGTGTACCGCCTCTCTAGCTTCAGACTCCGTCACCTCCGGGAATTTCGAGCTCAAGGTCCTCGTACCACTGGGCAAACCTCCTCCACCGAGACCTTGGAGTAGTTTGACGGTATCTGTTGGCCATGGATGAGCTGCCCCGGCTCCACTGGGTGAACCATGCCATGCGCCGCCTTCAAGGAGAGGTTTCGCGCCCCGACATGCAGCTCACGAGGTGTCTGGCCCTCGATGTCATCTACGGGTACTGTCCAAGTCCGCTTGGGCAACCCACCGGAGCGCACTGCTCCGCCGGCAATGATGATGTTAGGATTCTTTGGGAGGTTCCTGGCACGTCTCCCGTTGTTGGCTCTGTGCTAATTGTTCCTCTATTTGAGTCATGCGTTCTTCAAGCGCACTAAGTTGTTGTGCATGTCGAGCCTTGCTTCTCATTCGACTCCTATAGGTCTCGGCGTCCTGAGCGAAACCAACCTTCCAAGGGACGACGCCAACGCCTCGTGTACGTCCAGGGTGCTCGGGTTTTGTAGAGCCCTTGTTAGCTCGTCATTCTCCTGTTTGGCACGGCTACCTTGGGAAGTCTCCTCGATGGATCGCACAAGCCTTCCGCCACATCTCTCGGCACCTCCCCAAACACCGCATTGCCGTTATCATCGAGGCCACCGTGAGCATAGAACCAATGCTTTGCTCTGTCGAGGCCATTCCATTGTTGCGAGTGTGACACCCTTTGCTAGCGTGTCATGCTCCCTCTTCTCCCATTTGGGTATTGCTTGGCGGTAACCACCAGGGCCGAAGTCGGTGGTGGTAATTCTTCTTCTGTGCATTCAAATTGTTCTTCTCACTCAAACTTTGACCTTCCTCCGAAGTCTTGTAGTTCACTTAACGCTTCCAGTGATCTTGCAACTTCGGAACTTGTTGAAGTCGGGCGTTCGATTCTTCTTGATATACTCTATGTTCAACTTCTTTTTATAAGTTTGGAATGCGATGGCCATCTTCTTGAGAGTGTAACTCTTCACCTTCTCTTCGGTCCCTTGGGGGAAGGTGAATGTCTCTCCGACATCGTTCCAAAGCATGTTTTTCGTATCTTCGTGAACCTGATCCCATTTTGCTATGCTAATGGGCACGTGGTCCCTAACGTGGACGCCAGATGCCGAATTGAACGGCCCAATCACCGTCAAGGGTTTTACGAGGTTGGCCGTTCGTTGACTTCGGTGACAACATATCTTGCCTTCGGCTTCTTGGTTGGACCTCATTTGTTGTGATTGCGCCGCTTGATTGATCGGTCTGAAAGCATGGTACAATCATGAACGGGTCAAAATGTTGGCTTAGCATGATAGTGACCTCGACAATCATTAACGTGATTGATTGTTACCTCCGCGGCCTCATCGTGCTCTGCGGCCTCATAACCACCATCTCCGCAATCAAATTTGTCATAAATTCTTCCTGATCAAATCCTTCGCCGTCCATCGTTGTTTCTTAGGCTAGAAGAAGGTATCAAAAGTAACGGCGTGGAAGACGGCGAGGAACAAATGTTGATTAGACCAACTCCATACTCATGTGCGTAGGGTAGATATATCCTTGACTTATATGTCAATGTACTCCAAATGACAACTAGCTAGGGCTTGTTTTTCTTTGTACGTATTGCTAGTTGTATGATGAAGTATGTGATCCATATAAGAGCAAGTGGCACGAGTTGAGTGGTTCCCTCTTTAGATATTTTTGTCTCACTAATACTCTATGTTAACTCTTGTTTTACAAAATATGAGTTAGGGATTACAGTAAATGAACAATTAAGTAGTATCAAACCAAGCGTATGTGTAACATGAATACCCCACTATAAAAGACAAGTTTGCTTGGATTAGCCATGACATTATGTAGTTTGTGTTCCATTTATAAAGGAGAACACGTAATGTGATGCACCATGCAAAATTGATAGCATCTATAAATAAACTCAATATAATGTACAATAGAAAACGTAATTGTATATTGTGCTTCATTTATAAAATTGATAGCATCCAATCCGTGCTCTATATCAAAAAGCTATATCTCAACAAATATCAAGTAGCGTAAATGAAAGAACTACCTTATTTGTTTATGCGATTACTATACGCAACATAGAATTATTTTTGACTCCACATAACCTATCACAGAGACACGACATTCATTCAATATTCGTGAACAAGATCACAACCTCCACAGACGGCGGCGGCGGTCGGGCGAAGCTCGGGCGGCGCCGTCGAAGCGAAGCTCGGGGCAATGGCCTTGAGGCGAAGCTCCGGGAGCGGCGTCGTCGGAGAAGCGAAGCTCGGACGGCGCCTTGATCGGGCGAGCTCCGGAGCGGCGTCGTCGGAGAAACCTGAGCTCGGGGCAGCCTTGATCAGGCGAAGCTCCGGGCAGCAGCGTCGTCGGAGAAACGAAGCTCGGGGCGGGCGCTGATCAGGCGAGCTCGGGGCAGCGTCGTCGGAGAAACACGAGCTCGGGGCAGCCAGCGGCGAAGCTCCGGACGGCCAGCGTCGTCGGAGAAGCGCGATCGGAAATGGGAGAATCATCGGGCGGGAGGAGCACCAAAGTGGGGAAGAAATGGCGGCAGCGAGGTTTATAGGGCCCCATCGGTCGGTTGGTTTAACCAACCGGGATTGATATACATATTAGTACCGGTTAGATACACCAACCGGACCGATCGTTCCACATATGACTCACGAAGGAAAACCTAGGTTGGCTATCGATGCAGGTGGGTGTATCCAACCGTCGATTATATCACATCGATCGTTAAATACACCAACCGGTCTTGATTAGAATTAAATTCAAAATCTCTTTAGAATAAAATGAAAGAAAAATCAATTATTGCTTCTTTGCTTAATAAAAGTAATAAATTATACTTATTCGGTTATTCCACACTAAAATGATTTTTTTTTAAAAAAAAGATTACTAGTCATTTATAAATTCCTTTTATAGTTTCTACAATTCAACAATAATATTGAAAATCTATATTTTCTTTAGAATATTAGTTTATGAATTAAAAATATAAAAATAAAATGAAGTAATTTTTCACTCTTATAATTCCAATTCAAATTTTCACCTTGTTACATGCATATCACAAAGCATGGGAACACGAAGAGACTAGATTTAACATGAAAAATGAAAACTAAGCATCCATCGATGATAGACTATAACTTGTAACAACGGACTATACAACAAGGTTGGACTTATTTGCTAACATACTTTGTTTTTACAAGCGATCCTTCATTATGATCGCGGCGTACATAAGGAGATTGCTCTGTATCATTCAGGGCACTAATGTCTACGTCCACTGTGAAAGGAGGCAGCTCGTCGAACTGATTATACTCTTCTTCGTCCGTGACGCCCTCAACTCAAACAATCCTTCTTTTACAGAAAGAACCACGTGGCGCCTTGGTTGATCGCCACGCTAGTATTCTCATTACGATTTATGTTTTCGGTAGATTTGTCATGCTGCCTCTTCCTTTTAGTAGGCTTGTCATACCTTTTTCGGTTCTTTGTCCATGTCCATCACATAGAATACCTGTGTCACATCATTAGCAAGCACGAGCAGTTCGTCCCTATAGGCCACTTGCTTGAGGTCCACGGTTGTCATACCGTACTCATCGATGCACGGCCGCTAGTTTGACCCATTGGCACCAAAGCAGAGGGACTTTAAAGGTCCGTACTCGAGCTCCCAGATCTCTGTATGAAACCATAGTAGGTATCCGGCTTTCTATTTTTGTCCAAGGCATCTATACGGACGCCGCTGTTTTGGTTGGTGCTCTTGCTATCACAGGCTATCGTGTAAAATGTGTACCCATTTATCTCATACCCTTGGAATGATACGATTGTCGTGGGCGGTCCCGAGCCAAGAGTTTCAACTGTTCATCATCTGTCTGGTTGGCCAGCAGTTGCTTTTGTAACCAACCGCCGAAATGATCCATTTGCTCGACTGCGATCCACTTATCTGACTTCTCTGGGTATTGGGCGCGTAGACTAATCTCGTGAGCATACATATCACGAGCCACTCTGATTTGCTTGTTTCAATCTTGTGAAATGTGCTTGTTTAAATGAAAGTAGATCGCCGCTATAGGATTCTTTTCTCCCTAAAGTCCCTTTTCCCGGAGCCTCCTCATGGCGTGATACAGAACGCCCGATCAGATTCAGATCATCAATGTAATTAACACAAAACTCGATGACCTCCTCTGTGCCAACACCTGCGCAATGCAGCCTTCTGCGAGACCGATTCTGAACATACTTCTTTAGGATGCCCATGTACCTCTCGAAAGGGAACATATTGTGGAGGAACACGGGTCCGAGAATTTCTATCTCTTTAACAATGTGGACCATGAGATGGACCATAATATCAAAAAATGATGGAGGAAAGATCATCTCAAGGCTAACTAGACTATTGACCATGTCATCATGCAGATTAGATAACTTATTTGGCTCGATGACCTTCTGCGACACCGCGTTGAAGAACGAGCATAACTTTATGATTGTCCCTCGTACCCGATCCGTGAGAATACCTCGCATGCCACCGGAGCAAGCTGTGTCATCAACACGTGACAATCATGGGATTTTGTGTGTACAATTTTATTCTCTTTTATGTTTATGAGTCTCCTTATGTTCGAGGAGTATCCAGAAGGGACCTTCACACTGTTCAAGAACTTAATCATATTTTTTTTCTCTTCCTTGCTCAGTGTAGCTAGCGGGGTGGAGGTAATCTTTGTCATACTGCTCTCATTTCCGGATGTAGGTCGTTCCTGATTCCCAGCAGTTGTAGGTCCTTTCGTGCTTGAAGTGTATCTTTTGATTTGCCATACATATCTAGGAAGCCTAGCAGGTTCACGCAGACATTCTTTGTGATATGCATGAAGTCTAGTGAGTGACGGACCTCTAAGTCTTTCCAGTAAGGTAAGTCCCAAAATATTGACTTCTTCTTCCAAATGGGCTTCGTGTGACCTTGTTCTCTCGGAGACAGTTTGCTACTGCACCTTTTCCAAATACTACTTTCAGATCCTTTACCAAAGAAAATACAAGAGCCCCACTGCGATGCAGGGGTTTCTTACGTTTCTCTTCTGTCCCATCAAAATTCTCACCCTTCCTCCTTAACGGGTCCTTCGGATGGAGGAATCTGCGGTGGCCCATGTACACAACCTTTCGAGAGTTTTTTAGGTACTTGCTGTCCGTTTCCTCTAAGCAGTGGATGCAGGCTTTATATCCTTTGATAGACAGGCCGAAAGGTTGCCAAGTGCAGGCGATCGTTGATGGTTCTGAATAGCAATGCACGCAAAATGAAGTGCTCTCTCTTGTACTCATCCCATACACGTGCACCATCGTTCCACAATGTTAGCGAGATCTTCAACCAACGGTTTGAGGTACACATCGATGTCGTTTCCAGGTTGCTTCGGCCTTCGATAAGCAACGGCATCATAATGTATTTCCGCTTCATACACAACCAAGGAGGAAGGTTGTAGATACATAGGAGTCACAGGCCAGAAATCTTGTGATCACGCTCATCTCGCCATACGGGTTCATCCTATCCGTACTCAACCCAAACCTTATGTTCCTTGCATCCTCAAAGAAAGTCCGGTATGTTCTATTGACTTTCCTCCACTGGGAGCCATCAGCAGGGTGTCTTAGCCTTCCGTCGTCCTTACGGTCTTCTTTGTGCCAGCGCATCATCTGGGCATGCACTTTGTTCGCAAATAAACGTTTCAACCGGGGTATTATAGGGAAATACCACATGGCCTTAGCAGGGGGCCTCTTCTTCTTACACTGCCCCTCTACCTCACCTCGGTCATCATGCCTGGTCTTATACCGAGAAGTTTTGCACACCGGACAAGCATCCAAATCCTCGTACTCATTGCGATAAAGGATACAATCGTTACGACATGCATGTATCTTCAGACCTCCAACCCCAAAGGCGGATAACTTGTTTGGCATCGTCGTAGTTTCGGCGATGTGTTCCCCTCTGGAAGTAACTTTTCATGAGGCATAACAACTCGTCGAATCCCTTATCAGACAATCCATTGGTCGCCTTCCATTGCATCAGTTCTAGTGTAGTACGCAACTTTGTATGGCCCTGTTGGCAATTTGGATACAACAATGTTTTGTGGTCCTCCCATAGGCGCCGAAATTTTCCGTAATGTCTTTCATCGATGTATTCTCCCTCTCCATCAAGCGACATCTGGTCTAGGTCATCATTACCAAACTCCCCAAATGTATCTTCGTTAGAGCCGGGTTGGCAGCGTCTAAGATATTGTTCTCCGCCTCTTCTTGTTCACCTTCTTCTTGTATAATCTCTTCTTCACTGTGCTTGGTCCAACAGTATAATTTGACATGAAACCTCTTGAGAGCAAATGGAAGTGAATGTGACCGAGTTTGACCACTCCTTCTCATTCTTGCAGTCTATGCATGGACAACATATGTAGCCTGACGTCGTGTATTCATCAATTTGCCACGAAGAAAATCTTGCAAACCCTGCCAAGAACTCCAGGAGCGTCGGTCCATGTACATCCATCGCCGGTCCATCTACATTATATTCGATCAAGGTAACTTTTAACTCATTTTTCGATAATGAATTATTGAACATTTCCCAAAATCCAAATCAAGACAACTATATTTTTAAAATGGCTTTATTTCATTAAATATTTTTAAAGGCACTATATTTCATTACATATTTTCCCATAAAATGATTATTTACTCCGGTATTCATACTCCGAGCAATTAAATCTTAGGTTCGCCACACATACAATTCGAGCTAAATAATAATGCAAGCAAAATATAAACTTACACAAGTTTTTTCAACCTACAAAAAAAATTGGTCAATCATAGTCTAGATTCAAAATTGTGAACAAATTTAACGACATCTTTGCTTAAATTTTGAAAACTTTTGTCAAATGCACTATTCTTAATTTCCCCAACTACGTGCAACCAATTTTATGAAAACTTTTCTCAAATGCACCATTTTTAATTTCCCCAACTACGTGCAACCTAATTTGAGCTAGATCGATGGAACTAAAACATAAAATTGAGCTAGATCCAAACCTTAAATGCGAGCTATATTATAATCCAAGCAAATTATAAGCTTACACAATAAGTTTTTGTATCTTACTTCAATTGATCGAGCTTGATTTATACATTTATAATCCTTCAACGATTAATGGAAAAGATCAAATTTTCTTTATAATTTAAGCAAAGAAGAGGCCCCATTTAACACCAAGTGTAGTGAGGAATGATATTACTAACCTTAGGTATCTTGGTTGCGAGTAAAATGACAAAAAATTCGAATTTTTGGCAGCACCTCCTCCTTCGAGCTCCTTGGCGATGAACTCCTGTTCATCTCTCGCGATCAAATGACTCGATGCAGCGAGAAGCGGGAGGGCGAAGAGTTTAAATTGGTCGGACACTAGTCCGGTTCAAAGCACAAACCGGTACTAATATCCACTTGCAACCGTAAATTTGTTGCTACTAGATAGTACCGTTCGAATACAAACCGATCGATGTGACTATCGATCTGGTTGGTACCTTTAACCGTCTTGTGACCGAGATAAATGTACACAAATGATTTTCATGCATATAATATAAATATTTATAAAGATATTCATCTCGAATCATACTTTCATAATTTTTCTTGCGATTTTCTCCTGATTTTCACTGTCCAATCGAATGTTTCTAAAGCCATTGTTTTGAACGACAATGCATTGTGCCGTAATTTTTTCAACGGTTTTTATGTTTTATAATTTTTTTAATATTTCAATTTAACGGTAAAGCGGCGGAGCTTCAAGAAGGGGAGGTAAAACATTATATATTATATTAATAATTCATTACATAAAACATTACATATCATATTAATAATTCATAATATAAAACATTACATATTATATTAATTAATTACAATATATATAATATGCATAGCGGCGCACGGGTGGTGGGTGGCGCGATCACCCATACCACCACTCGCCGCCGCCGCCGGGGCCGCCGTCGCCGAGTCGTCGTCGGCGAAGCGTCGTCGTCGTCGTCGTGGATGACGTCTTCATCATCGTCATCCTCGTCCGACGACGTCGCGCTCCTCGAGCGGACCCAACCCCAACCCTCCTCCTCCTCCTCCTCCTCCTCCTCCCGCTCCTCCTCCTCCTCCTCCTCCTCCTCATTGTCCTCCTCCTCCTCCTCATCCTCCTCCTCCTCCCGCTCCTCCTCGTCCTTCTCCCGAGGTGGTGATGATGGCACGCCAGAGGGAGAAGAAGGAGAAGCTGCCATAGTTAAAAATGGGCTTACTCTCGATCATCAAGAAGTCTCCCTTCTGATCGATCGACGGTTTTATAGGAGGCTGGATCGGAAAACAAGAATCCGGATGAACCACGAATTAAGAGTTTCATCGTAAAGGCGCGCGAGGATTGATCGGCGGGAGGCGAAAGCGCATTAGTACCGTCAAATACAACAACCGTGTCTTGATGCTCCATATCGATCTGGGTTAGTTACACCAACCGTACTAAAGACAGAGCCGAGGAGGCTGCTTAGTATCTTGGTTGGTTTAACCAACCGCATCGATAACACGAACATCGATCACGGTTGGTTACATCAACCGGTGCTAAGAACCATCCACGGCTCTGTCTTTGCTTAGTACGGGTTGGTGTAACCAACCGGTCTTGATGTGAAGCATCGGCACGGTTGGTAGTTACAACCGTCTCGATGATCCCGGACTGTAGACCGTTGAACCGGGACTGATGTAAATGTTAGTCCCGGTTCATGCATAACCGGTACTATTGGGCCGGTATGGAAGGCCGGATCTGTAGTAGTGGCGCCTCGGCATGACGGAAACTGCAGTAGCTTTCGGGTCAAATCGATGCTGACCTGCCTCATGCCAACGCCCGACGTGCGTGAAAAACGTCAAAACTTGTGTGTGCCATACAGCCGGCCAAAAAAGGTGCTGCGGCGTGGCGTCGGTTTGTGTTTTTCGCACGATAGAGCGCGCCGTGCGCTGAAAGGCGAGGGGTTACTGGCTAGCAGAAACGCGTGGTAATTGTAGTACCTGGTACGTTCTAGTAGGAAAAGATCACCGAAAAGCGGTGGCTGGGAGCCAGTGAGGTCATTCTCTCGTACTGTGCTGATGTGAACATTGTTCCCATCTTATTTTCCAGAAGAAAAAAAACGTGATCTCTAGTTTGGCAACACGATTAACAGCTCCGTCCGACAACTAACTAGTGTTAGCAATTTCTAAGGAGCTAATCTAAGTCATTCTCTAGCCTAGGTCATGATCACAATTAAGTAATGCGGAATAGAGTCATTAGAACTAACCCGGTGAAGATGAAGCTATTAGTGTTCGGTCGGAGTTCTTGAGCGTCAGCTCCTTTGATTGATGATCCTGCGCGAGGAAGAAGAACGGAGCACCGAGATCCACTCGGTGAGGTTTAGGGCCTTCGGTAGCCTTGCGCTAATTTCCCGACCGGATGGGTTTTGGGAGAGGTTGAACTTGAGGACTAATCTTTTGTCACAAGTTGTCAGCTTCTCTTTTTTCTAGCGCTGGCAACCGGGACCAAAAACCAACATATATGGACTGCTCCCAATCAGAGCGCAACTAAGGATCGTGGTGTCTAGATCTGAAAATCTCGGAGTTAGTTAGGTCATTTGAGATCACCACTAACAACTAGCACCAGTTTTCTATCGTCGTTGATAAGATTGGCCTTCCTTGTAGGATTAATTGATGATTTGCCTCGAAGTTCATGGGTAATTGATCATTTTTCCCATGATATCTCATTGACATGTGGGTCCTAGGACCACATATCAGTGAGATATATGGGACAAATGATTAATTGCACGTGAACTTCTTGGCAAATCATTAAATGCCCCTGCTTGTACGGCCATACGGCCTTGGTTGTCGCCCAATTTAAGAGCCTCGCTAATCTGAGACCCAAGCTAGTATAGTTAGCCTCGCAAAGTCATAGGGTGTTGCCCTGGAGAATTAGGGTCTGTTTGTTTTTATTTTTAATTCTGGAGTGTGATCTTAAAAGCTAAATAAAAAACAAACAACTCGATTCTAGAAGTCGATTCTCACAATTCAGCACACCCATATATACTAGAATCTATAATCCATTCCATATGTATTTTTAGATTTTAGCTTTTAGAGAATCAGCTTCTCTACAATAAAAACAAACATACCCTTAGTTCCATGGACTATCAGCGTATCAGGTCTTGCTATGTGCGAGTTCCTAAATACAATTCCTCTCACAAATAAATCTTGTAAAGTTTGTTAAAGCAACTGTGTTCATATCTCGGGTAGAGCTGGGAAATAGATAAAGAAGGAGATGCACAAACAGTGATTTCAATTTGTTAACAGCCTGCTTCACGATAGCTCCGCTATAATTATTTCGGATATAAAAACGTGAAAAACCATGTGAAGTTCTATCCATATTTGTGATAAGTTATTGACAATATTTGAGCATGTGTTGCTCAGTTTTGAATTTGATTTGAATTGTATTTTCAATTTGAAGTAATTTGAGGTGTTGTCTATATAAGACGGCACTACCGGCCTAGGATGGGTGGTAGTGCTGGCCCGCCGGAGCAACTAGCTAGTCGAGCCGTAGTTCTTGTCCAATGATCATTTCCTCTGGGTTGTGAGCTGAGCGGCACTATCGAGGAATAAGGGCAGTAGTATTGTGCTTTCAGTAATACCGGTTCTTAGTAGTTGGTAGTTATTTTTCAGAGAGGATATTCACATGGGTTCGAGCGCAAGCAACACTACAAGCCTCTGGGTCTGGTAGTGCCGGTCAAGCGGTACTACCGGCCCCAGAGGGCGGTAGTGCCGACTTTGACTGCGAAGTGTTTTTTGAATTTTGATCTTGGATGATTATTGCATATATTTATTAGACATTTCGATGTGATGTGTTTCCTTATCTTTGATGGACGCAGGACAACGGTGCTAGGTCATGGTGAGGCAGAGGATAACTGGGACTAGGCGAGGTGCGCCGGAGGTCCAGATAATTGGGGATCGCCGAAGGATGTTCGGAGATGGAGTCGCTGCAAGCAAGGAGGCAAGGGAATGGCTAAGATGTTAACTTGAAGCTGCTCGAATCAATGAGAGCCGTCGGATTGCTGTTTAGATGATGTGATAGCGGTCAGGTTATCCTGCTTTGAGAAGTGTGCAAAATCCGTCTGTTAGTGGATTTTGGGTTAGCCCGATAGCACTATTTCTTAAATTCAACCATTTAAATTCTGCACATTTGGATATACCTCCTGTCCTTCTAAATGCTTGTAGTTTTTCTGCCAAGAATGAATGCTTAACGGATGAATCTTCCTTAGATCATATCCTAATTGTTTAGACAACACTTGTTTTGTTTTTTCTCCTTAGAACCTGTCGGGGATTGGATAATTCCCATAGTACCCTGGAAGCCAGTTTCTTAACCAACCATCTTTACCCTTGGACGATGTCCCCAAGGACGACCAACGAGCGTCTGACGACCAATCGGCCCGTCCGATCGGCTAGGAGCTCGCTACTCGGCCCCGAGCATCCATGCCGTCGCCGCGAGCCGAGTGCTCGGCCACGAGCACGCCAGAAAATACGACCAACCGTGCTTAGGAAGTTGCGTGGAAGCTTGTGTTATGCTCGGTGGATTCGGTCAAACCACTAAGAAGGAAAGTGGCAACTAATTCGCCGAAGATCCAGGGAAGGTGCGCCGGAAATATGGAAACGTGGCGCGATTGTAGGGGGTAGTTACCATGTATATGATACATCTATCTTGTATTTAATCCCCCTGGCCCCTATGAGGGGGAAGGGATCATTCATCATTTCAATACGGAAAAACGCCACCAGGCGACTGGATGTAGCCTGTAGGGCTATTATCTCGATCATGAGAGGCCCGAACCAGGATAAAATCCTTGTGTTTCTGTCTGTTCTAAGGGACCATCTCCCGCGTCTTCGATGCTACACCTTTGGCAGAAAGGGGCTTCAGTTGATCCCACATTCAACAAGTAAGCTCGGCGGGAGCCCGTTCTCCAATCGTCGACAGAACCGATCTTTTGCTAAGTCTTTGAAAAATCTCTCTAGATCGTGTTCTTGGAATTCTCTCGAGTTCTTGCTTGCTTCAATGTGTGCGAGATTACCAAAGATCATCTTGATCATCAAAACCCCACGAGCAAGTCCAAGATCAAAAAATTGGTTTTTGCCCGGTTTTGGTGCACTCTCGTTTCAAATGAAAAAAGATCGAAACTTTTATATCAATCCTTGTGATTGAATGTTGGAATAAGTTTTTGACCTCTATAAGCAAGTTTATACAAAATTGCATGGGATTTGGATAAGCCGATCAAAAGATTCATTGATTTTAGTTCAAAGATCGTACTGTTTTCCTGTCTGCTTGATAAATCTGGCACTACCGCCCTTAAGGACCGGTAGTAACACAAATCCGGCACTACCGCCCTCTGGAGCTGGTAGTGTCGTCCTCACTCTGAATTGATAGATTTTGTTTTTTCTTAAGATGTTTGGTTTTCGAGTAGCATTTACTTGTCAAGTAGGGGAACATTTTGCATAAAACTGCTACATAATTGAATAAAATTCTGCATACACAGCTACAACTGCTATAGCCGCTATATTGACAGCTATTTCCACTATTTTTGTAGCCGCCCTAACTCCGCTATGCTTCATGTGCCAAATCTCTTTGTATTTCTAAACATTAATTGTGTTTGTTCATGATCTTCTTTTTTATCATATTTGTTATACTAAAATTGAATTAATTTGACTTCAGGAAAGAATAAATATTAGTTAAAATATAAATCCATCTCCTAAATTTACAAAATTAATATATTATTTTCTGTTATATATTGTACAACTAATATATAACAATCATAACATGTACTTCAGATTTAAATATAGTTCATTATATATAAATTATCGATAAATTATACTTAAAATAAAAAAAATGTATAAGCTCATAAATAAATAAAGAGCAGTGCTTCTATGTTTTTCCTTCTAGTACAAGTTGCACAAATCTTGAAGCAAGCGAAGGGGTAAGTAATCACTATCTACCCTTCATTCATGCTTTAATAGTTGTGCAACTTTTAAAAGGAACAGCATAGAAGCACTTCTCATAAATAAATTGTAACGTGTAGCATAGCTTTCGCATAGTTTTTTCATATCATCACCCTAACGGACCGTGATTTGAATCCTTATGCACAAATGGGACTACTCTTTCACATGACTGTACGCTAAGCTAAAAAAACTATCTAAATACTTGGATGACATCATATACGTGATTCGAGTGCTAACGCACATATAGCTTGAAAGGGGGCGTATGCATGCTTTAATTCTTTTAGCATAGAAAGAACGGCGGGAGTGGGACTAAAATATTTATCCGCTTAGGAAATCGATGAAGCAGGCAGCCCTCCTGCCAGCTTCGTTTAAGAAAATGAAGAAGAAAGTGACGGTCAGCACGCTCCAACACCGAAACGGGTGCAGTAGCGGGTGGGCTGAGGGCCGTGATCTAGCACAATTAGAAACGTAAGCCATAGCAGGCCAGTGTGAGCTAGCATGTCAAGAAACGGGGCCTCAATATCACGCATTATGCACAACAACAACTACGTCGGTCGGCCTTCACCTGGTTAAGTAGTCTTCATGCTCCGGCTATTTTTGACCATAAAGAGCTTTTCCATCCCAACAAGAGGAAATGGGGTATTGGGACGACTTACTTGTCAGTAACAATAGTGTATGCTTTCTTACTTATCAGTAGCAATAGTGTATGCTTTCCCATAAAAGTATACAGATTTCATAATTTCATAATACTGTAGCGCCGTTTGTTTCCATTGTGCGCGATGGCATCGATCCGGATAAGCTAAAATGGCGGCGCAGCTTTTGCCACCCTATCGTGTAGCGGGTGGCAAGGATGGTGCGCATGGAGGCAGAAGCGCGTGCAGGAACATGGCGAGCGAGCTGCCCGATCTCCCGGGCCCATGCCCCAAACAGCCCAAGCGCAACCAATAACTCGCTTCCAAACCTAAGCCACTTCTTGCTCGTGGGAAGGATAAGCGTCAACCACTAGGCTGGTTCTAATCATCTTGCGCCTGGGAGCCACAGACGGATGATTTGATTAGCGATAATCCCATCCATCCTGTCTCCCTTTCAAATCCCCTTTTAAACAAAAATTAAATACTTCTGCTGCACTCTGGCCAGAAAAGAAAAGGGAGCAGCACCAGGTTTGTTATCTTTCTTATCTAGGGTTGACTATCGAGTTTATTGAATCGAGCTTTTTTAAAAAATTAGCGTGATTTAACGTAAAATTATTTTATTTATCATTTACATAGTTTTATTTCAAATTCATGCGAATAAACTACTATCGAGTTGAGACTTGTTAATCTTTTTTGGTAGAAATAGCCTTGTTAATCTAGTTGCTACTGTTCTTCACCTTCTGGATCAGAACGAATGTCCAGTTGGAGGAAATGCCATGATGCATAGATGCACATCGGGAGTAGAGGTGGGAGTTGAGTCGTGCCGTGCCCTGTCGGTCTGACTTGTCTCCGACGAGGCTTAGGCACGACATGTTGTATCGGGTCAGGCCTTATCTTGTTAGATGTGTGGAGTCATGGATGTCGCTACTGTGGACGAAACTAAGGACAAAGAGCAAGCGTCGACCGTTGGTGATGATTCGGTACACACAATTATTTAGATAAAAAACTAAATCTTATTTATTCGTTGTGTACATATACAAAGTTAATACCTTGTTAAAAAAACTTATGCCCCAGAGTGGGGTTTCCTTGGTAAGAAAAATAGTACAGTAACAATATGTATACGTACTAACTATTCCTCAATACCCAGATGTTCATGCATTCTAGGTCAGCAAGGGTGGAGAGAGAGAGAGAGAGAGAGAGGAGACGATGGATGCACAACAAGATGGTGATTGCGTCGGATGGATCACGGGAGGAGCCGAAGGGAGAGGTAGTATTTGATAATAGTCTAAATTGTTGGGTAAAGTAATTAATGACAGACTAGACTGTAGATAGAATGCTCTTTTATATTGGTATCATTTTCGTGCCGATCTGTCCAGACACTATCTAATCCATCATGCTGTGCCGGTCTCACCTGAAAACATCCGTACCTTGTGGACCGTGTTGCTCGGTCGCGCCGAGGGCAGTTGACGAGGCCTAATTGGGAGTGCATGCGTGAAGACTAATCAAGCCCCGCTCGCTTAGAAAGTTAGAATATCACGTTAGTGCTGTGGTGCCACTGTTCGTGATAACTCCAGTCTCCAACAACAGAGCCCAAACAGGATAACTCATGTAGTACACGCTGAACAGCTGAAGACGTCCTGCTCTGTTCGCTAATTACACATCCGGTATACTACGGTAGTTATGAGTTATGACTACCGGTTCACTGGAGGTTTTCTCTACCACCGAAAACGTCACGGCAGCCATCTCAGATGGCTTAAAATTCAGTGTTCTGAACATAGGAGCACCCATGTGTTGCAAACTGCAAAGTATATTTGGGCCACAAAAGAATACTACAAAGTATGGATAATATAATACTATACGCAAATGCGATCAAGACAAAGTGACAAACAGAGAGAACCTGAGATTAAAGGTGTGCTGAGCTTGTCAGTGCTGTTAAGCTACAGAGATTCCATGCCACCTGAACTACCACCGCATACGTTGCACTCTCCGGTTATAAAATTACAATAGACAAAAGATATGTACATCCTACACCACTTTCCCTAGGAGCCTTGAACAGAAAGCCAGAAAAGTGCCCGGCGAGGTGACCCCACGCCGACGCCTAAAGAAGGCCTGGGAGGGACGGCAAGCGTTGCATTTCCGGCGACCTCCATCCACTAGGACCACTACACGACATGCATGTACACTTCGCCGAGCCATATTGGTGATTAGGTCCTATTAAACCAAGCTCCTTTACGACGCACTCCGATCGGTCACTACTCACTAGATCTGAAGCGGTCAAGGCAGACATAAGTGGCGCGATAGTTTAATGCGGGATCCTGTGGCTTACAGGTGGGGCCTTGTGGTCAGTGGCTGTGAGGAGTGGCATCGCCCAGCGGCGGAGCTGCTTGCCATCACATTCACACGGCGTCGCTTCCGTTGGCGACGTCGGATTTGGCGGCGGCGAGGAGGAGGTTCCGGCAGAGCGGGCAGCTGGGCTGGGAACGGAGCCACGCGTCGACGCAGTCCGGGTGGAAGCAGTGGCCGCAGGGCGGGAGCGCCTTCACCTTCTCCCCGGCCACCAGCGCGCTGATGCATATCGAACACTGCGTCGCCTGGTCTTCCTCGCAGCCGCCGCCGCCGCCCTTCCCGGCGGGAGGCGGCGACGACGCGGGCGGGCGGTACAGCGTCACGGGCAGCCCGCCGATCGCTTCGGCGTCGAGGCTGGGTATCGATGACGACGCGGCCCCCGCCGCGGCGGCCGACGAGGAGGACGACGAGGCCTCGGGGTCGGGCGTGTAGCGGTGGCACATCCAGCGGAGGTAGAGGCAGAGGACGACGAAGACGACGAGGAGGAGGAGCAGCCCGACGAGAAGAGGGACGGCGCGGCCGTGCAATGCGAAGTTGCTGTCGCCCACGTCGCCGTACCGCCACCTCATCACCTGGTTCCCCGCGGCGCCCTCCTGCGCGGCCATTCGCGCAGGCCGGTGCCTCACACGCACGCGCGCGGGCTTCCTCAGGAGCCTACACTACGCTTACGCTCACACACTATGTGTGGTAGTGGAGGACTGGAGGCACAGATTGACCGGCCGGCCGGTGTGTGGTCGAGGCGGCTTCCGCGCCGATCCAGCGGGCAAGCGACGAAGCTTCGGCGCGTTTGCGCGCAACTGGCGCGGTGGTGTGTGGTTTGGCTCGGCAGCCTAGCGATTAGCGATCAAGCGAGCGACGCGCGAGCACCGAGAGCGATCGGGAGGGTGAATTGCGATCGGTGTGGTTTTAAAACTCAAAGTGGCCGGCCGTCCCTTTTAAGGTTGGTAAAGGCGTGCAGGCTCTCGCGCCGGGAGTGGCCGCCAGCCGGTGGGGCACAGACTTCAGAAGCCTCGATGGCAAAAAGTGAAAATTAGAGAAATAACATGGTAATAGAACTTGACTGCTAAGTACTCCCTCCGTTTCTTTTTATAAGGCGTATTTAGTTTCGTTAGGACAAGATTTTGACCAACGATTACTTCATTAATATATCATTTATGCAATACAAAATTATAATTATACATAAGTACTTTTGAATACAAATCTGCTAATATCAATTTTGTGTCATAAAAATTATATGCTAATAGAGTAATTGTTGGTCAAAGTCTTGTCCTAACGAAACCAAATACGCCTTATAAAAAGAAACGGAGGGAGTAACATCCAAAAGGCTAAAAAATCTTGAAAAACATCACTTACACTACTGCACATACTCTCATCACAGACGGTTTACAAATATCATCACACACGGTTTTGTGAACCGTCTGTATCAAACTATCAGTGATAACTATAGGATAAAATCGTCTGTGATATGGGGGAAACTCATCACAGCCAGTTTGTAGATAAAATCGTCTACGATGTGCCTCATCATAGACGGTTCGACGATAAAACCGTCCGTGCTATGCCTAGGATTTATCGCAGACAATTTTTTATTTAAAACCGTCAATGATGAGGTGTCTAATATAACCTCTTTTGTAATAGTGTTAAAAGGAATATTCCATCACAAATTTTTCATAAATACACCATTGCCCTTTCTCAGCATTACTCGTGTCTCCTCGAGGCCTCTCTCTCCCGTACATCCACCTGCGGAAGCCATGCCACCGCCAGAAGCTATGTCGCACCCACGCTTCCCCCGCGTCGCCGCCTAGAGAACATCAGCGCGGTCGATGGCGGCGACGCGGACTGGCAGTGGCAGCGTGCTTGGAGACCGACAACGGCGGCATAGCTCAGGGGAAGTGGTGTGGCTTGGCTAGAGAAGAGGGAAAAACATCATTTCCCGGTTTTGCCTTAGTGGGTGTTATTTTTCTTTTTTACTATTTACGGTGTTATCAAGGAGCAGTCAACTGTGAATGTGACGTCGTCTCTAGATTAGGACCTAAATGTAATTTTCCCTCAAACTAATGGGCAAACGCAAAGCTGCTAGCTTAAGCGGCAATGAGGACTAGGGCCTAGGGCGAAGGGTCAGCGTCCCGTGCAGTTTTGTAGGATTATAACTTACGCGGTTTTCGCGGGACCGTTCGATTAAAAATAAATAGTTTGGATCGACTAAAAATATTTTATTATGCAGAAGTACTGTTTATAGCACAGTAGCAAATACTGTTTATCATATTTTAAGTTCATTCGGACTGTTCGATATCTCAATTGGATCTTCTCTACCTATGATAACCGCTTAAGTTGACTGCAGTGAACCCTATCCGGGGCGAAGTGGTTCTGTGGTTTTCGGGCTCGGCCGACTATCCGGCTCCATTCGTTTTTGCATTACTTCCAAGATACAGTCGCTTTTGACCCTGTACTGCCGTTGTAGACTTGCAGGTGACACCTCTGTGGTCTTCGACCGTAGGCCAGTTCACGGAGGACGTACACGTTACTAGCTAGGAGCGTACATTCATACGAACAATTTACAATTTTGACCTGCACGAGCGTACAATATTCGGCTACGGACTTCTAAAGATATGTTAGTACTACTACTAGCAGTATATCTTTGGCCGGCCATTTGAGGAAAAAATCGGATTTAATACAACTTGCTACCCGTATTTGCAAAACGGTACAACAACATCGCGTGTTCGCAAAAAACCCAGTCATCTCCGGTATTTGAAAAACCGAAAATGCATCTCCGGGTTACGGAAAACCGGACATGGCATATTTGGAGCACCAAATTCCGGACATCCCATGTCCGGTTCAGATGAACAGTACCATATCCGTTACACGGTGAACCGGACAAGGGCCACAGCAACCAGGCGCTTTCAGCGATCATGAAACAAGATTATCTCAATTCTCAATTAGCTAATATTTCAATCAAAATACCTTTTAGCTAGGCTCTTTTCGTACGTCTGTAGACTTGTTATGTTTCTTGCTAATATTCAATTAACCCTTGTCCGGTTCACCGTGTACCGGACATGGTACTGTACATTCATGTCCGGTTCACCAGGAACCGGACATGGGATGTCCGGAATTTGGTGCTCCAAATACAGGCATTTTCGGTTTCCCGTGATCCAAATACGCCATATCCGGTTTTTCGTAACCCGGAGATGCATCTTTGGGTTTCCAAATACCGGAGCTGACTGGTTTTTTTGCGAATACGCGATGCTGTTGTATTGTTTTGCAAATACGGGTAGCAAGTTGTATTAAATCCAATTTTTTCCGCCATTTGAACGAGGTTGCGATTCCTTTCTTTTTAAAATTAGCTTGCAGCTCTGACATTCATTAAAAAAAAACAATAATTAAGCTACAAACACATACACACACACAAACATATATCTCTACTATAAAGCAACAGTTGGTGGCAGCGGTGAGTTCTACTCACGTCATTAATTGCCCTGCTTAATTGTCCTACTTAATTGCCCTACTTAATTACCCTACGCAAAAAACGAAGCGTTACTTTAATTAGCCACTTAAGAAACGAAGCGTTAAAGATAGATGTTTGATCTTGTGAAATAATTTTTTTATTTTTTAATCTTTATTTTTCGTTATCAATTTTGATTTTCGTAGCAATGCACGGGCGTGTAACTAGTCAATATTTATACTTGCCTCCTCGCGAGAGCCTATATTGAACTACGCTCGAACACAGACCAGTTTGTGTGCGCCCAACCGTGCTAGCTCAACCCTCAGGCTGTGATCCCTTTCACCGGCAAAATGGGTGTAAATTCAGACGATGCCTTGAATACAGTCTAATACGAGTCGTAATACGCCGGATCGATGTGCAAACGTGTCTAAGTGCTTGCGTATGCAATTTTTTTTAAAAAAGCATAAAAACACCTCTCCGTTAATAATTGAACAATGTAACACCCGCACTGATGTAAACTATGTGTGGGTTGATGTCGGTAATGGATCGGTGCATATATTTTCGGTAAACTTTCCACGATGGAATCGATGCGGACTGCTCAAACCAAAGTTAGATCATCTCGCACCTGTACGGCGCGGCGAACGATCATCTCACACCTGGACATCGCAAGCTTTACCTGATCAGTAAACTGTTCAGTTCGGCGCCGGTGTTCTCAGCACTATGGCTGGCCGTCAAAACACGGAAACATGCATGTATGGCGCGATGTTGCGTGCAATCGTTGAGCCCGAGATAAGGCTGAGACCAAAAAGGGGCGCTGCTGCATGGACCCCGGTCGACGTGAGTGCTCGATCATACACATCACTAGCTACAATACATGATATATATCAGCATCCTTTTCCCAATCTGATCAATCCCTGGCTCCAAGCTAATAAATTACTAATGCGTAACAGTGACTGGTGCACACAGCAATAGCTAGCTGATCAAAAGGGCAGGATTAAAAGCCGAAAACCGTGCGTCTAATCACTCGAGGGCCGAGGCAACCATCATCATTTCTGAAAATTTCCTGGGAAGAGCAGGAATAAGAGCTTGCCGAAGAAACGCTAGATAGCTAGCAGCTTTCCGTGCCTTCTATGCTTCTATCGTATACTTGCTTTGGAGCGTGGCTATAGCTGTACGTTGTTGTACTGAACGTCGTGTGTGCGTGTGTGTATATATACCTATTTTTAATTAGTGACTAGTTACATGCCCGTGCGTTGCTACGAAAAACAAAATTGATAACGAAAAATAAACATTAAAAAATAAAAAAAAATTATTTCACAAGATCAAACATCTATCTTTAACGCTTCGTTTCTTGCAAAAGCTGGCTAATTAAAGCAACGCTTCGTTTCTTGCGTAGAGCAATTAAGCAAGGCAATTAAGGAGGGCAATTAAGCGGCAATTAATGACGTGAGAAGAACAGACCACTGCCACCAAGTGCTGCTTTAGAATAGTAGAGATTACTTGTGTCAAACCGAAAGTTCGAATACGGCTAAGTCTCTATTAGAGTTTTGTTAAGGCTAAGTCTAAGTCATTGAGCTAGTTTAGATCATGATCACAAAATTAATACGGAAATTGAAGTCGTTAGATACTGACCTGGTGAGGTAGAAGGTGCCATTAGAGTTTTTGAGCGTAGGCTGATGAACGTCAGTGAATTCTGACCTCCTGTTAGTGCTGACGGCGAGGTAGGAAACACGGTGAACTTCACAGTAACGGAGATGGTCTTCGTCAACCTCGCGCAAGAAGGAACACATATGATGGATGTTCGGGTTGAAGATGAGTTCGTTCTAATGACCCAAAACATGTGCTGGCCTCACCCAATTTATTCTTGCGCTGGCTGACGGGACCAAAACCAAAAGTGTTTGGAGCGCTCTCGATCACAGCGCGTGGTGGTTTAGATCCAAAATTTTCGGAATTAGTTAGGTCACTTGAGATCACCATTAACAGTCTCATCTATAAACATGTGTATATACACATATTATTTATGCCATTCTTTTCTGCTTTGGGATATGTGATGTGCAGGATATAAAGAAAAAAAAAATATGGCACATATCTTGATAAAATAAATGTATGGTGTAGATAGCATGTGTATCTACACATGTGTGTAGAAAATACATGTCATATATATATATATATATGTATATACACACCTATTTTTAATTAGTGATTACTTGTGTCAAACCGAAAGTTCGAATACGGACGGGTAGCAAGCACGACGGGCAGTGCTTACAAATCTCAGTCAGTATAATCAAATGTTGAGCTAGTGTCGTCAGCCGAGTCTTACCTTAGGCCGAGTAGTCGTGCGCGAGAAAGGCGCATATGGGCCTGCCCAGGCTGCATCTGGCAAGGTGCGACCTAGCTGTGGGAGAAAAACAGCGATCCAGCCGAGCAAAAGTAGCGTATCTTCGTCAGCATCGCACTGTCAGTCCCGGATCCCTCATCCTTTTCGTACAGTTCCCATCATGGCCACGCTCTACTCGCTTGCCGCTCGTACGTGCAAGTAGCTAGCTAGCCAATTGCGTGTACCTTCTCCTCATCCACTGGTCAGCTAGCCAAAGACGCACATTGACAGGGCTGCCAAAAGAAAAAGATCGTTAGATTCGAATTAAAATTACTTCAGTTACACTATAGATTCAAAATTTTAAAAAGCCCATCTAAGAGCATCTCCAGCAGAGCCCCTAAACCTTAAAATAAAGAGTGTAGTAAAAAAAACAGATCCAGCAGGGCCCCAACTCAAGCCCCTAAAATTAGGGGGCCCCTAAATTTGCCTCCTCAGCCCCAATTCTGCCCTAACTCAAGCCCCTAAAATTAGGAGGCCTCTAAATTTGCCTCCTCAGCCCCAATTCCCAGGGACACGAGTACAACCCATATTGTTGAAGATAGGAAAATACATGAGAGGCTTCGAAAATTTTATAATGTTTTGAAAATTTTAAATTTAAATTTGAAATTTCATGTTTTTAAATTGTAAATGTTAATATGCTTATGTTTTATGTATTACAAATATATTTGATTGAATTTTAGTGGTGTCAAATGAAGATTATACATAGCGGATATGTCAAAATAGGAGAAAAAGTAAAATAGGGGCTGAGATTTAGGGGCTGTTGCTAGACTTGTGCTCTGAAAACAGGACCTCATAAAATAGGGGGAGTCCCGAAATCTAAAATAGGACCCTGTTTTAGGGGCCCTTGCTGGAGATGCTCTAAGACCCAAAAAAAAAAAGTTTCCTAAGACTCAACTTGATATTGACTAGTAGTTAGTTTGAATTTAAAATAACCACTTCAATAATAAATAAAACAATTTTATATTAAATCATATCAATCCAAAATAATCTCGATATCAGCCCCTTAAGCTCCGTAGCATCCCTACATTCACATTGGGCATGCATGCATCCTTGCACGCCGTACAAGAGACTGTTATGCGATTGGATGAATCCTTGTTTGGTTGCCTTTTAGCTGATGATGAGTCAGTCAATGTGCCCACTGCCCACACGAAGCTGTACAGTAGAGAGGTGATGCCTTCAGGTGAAACAGGCACGGGGTGAGTGCATGCTTGATGCAAAAGTTCGTGTGACCACTGTCGCACGATGTAATGGTTCGGTAGTTGAGCTGACAACTTAGTGTGTATTTGGTTGCTTATATCAAGTGATACATGTATAAGATGGTTTAAGAAAAAAGTTATCTACATATTTGGTACTGCTTGAATGGAAACATTCCATCATGTACCAAGTGATACAAATTTAAAGAATATTCTCCATAGATACTAAACTATTCTATTCATCCAAAATAATAGAACAAACTAATCTCATTCAACGTTATTCCACCAACCAAACGCACCCTTAGGTGTGCCTTGAGGATGTGGTGATAATGGACCGATGAAACGATAGATCAACCACTGTTTAGGGTGTAGAATATTCATGCAGAAGGCCGAAAGTGCCGATGGTCTGTTGAACATAATTGAATCTTGCAGGCGTGTTCTGAATTTAAAGTGTCGACATCGTTGTCACGTAATAGTGGATCGAAAACCGCTCGAGCAGCGGCCTGCAACTTGCACTTAGGATATGTATAATGGTATATGACAATTATTTATAAGACTATACTACGTATAATTTTAAGTGATATAGAGGAGAGAGAATGATGAGAGAGAAATGTGCTATCTACTATTTGGGCCTTGTTTATTTTAACTTTTTTATCGTCTTAAAAGTCAAAAAACCTAAGTCGAAACAAACGACTGGCTTTTAAGCCGAGCTTTAAAAAAGTTTAAAGCCCTGCCAAAAGCCAGACACGAGGAGCTTTTTTTTAATGAAATAAACCTTTGCCACTAAAAGTCTCCAAAATTACCCACTAAATACCATCATATATAAATCGAGAATTCCTCCCCCATCTTATGTAAGGTATTTTAGACTTTCTATCTATAAGCTATACTATCTAACCCATTAATAAGCCAGGATGCCAAACATCATGTATTAGCTTAAAAACAGATGGCTTAAAAGCTTATTAAACCAAAAGGCTAACTTTAAGCAAAAAAGCCTAAGCCGAAACAAACAGAGCCTTAATAGAGGGTCTTATAGACGGTTTTATATTTTATGTACCATTGTATAGATAGTTTGTTAATTGTATAAAAGAGCATTACATACAACTATATAGACGATCCATTATATGAATAGTATTTAGTTATGTCTGTAGATGATATAGAGATATATTACATATAACTATCATCTATGCCACTGTATATGTCCTTTACGTTGGTAAGAGTGGTGGAAGATAAGTGGTAACTACACCGTTGTTTGCAGACGGCCCCATATCTGTTGGGCAAAGCCGGCGATGATTCCCTTTCAACAGGGACTACTCTGTTCCACCGTCAACCAGACACGGTGTTTAACCAGACGACCTGGCACCGACGCTCATCAGATGAGCCCAATTAGCGGTTGGGCAGGCCCAATGGGTTGGGCCCAGATACAAGTTTGGCGCTAGGAAGAGAGAGCCAATCCTGCATCATCACCTTCCTCCGCCCGAGAAGGCGAGCGCGAGAGACATCTGGACAGACCAAGAAAGATTGACGTCTAACAAGTGTGCCGCCCAACACACGGGCAGTTTCCCGAACCTTCCTCCCACGGCGGTCCTGTCCCCTCTGGAAAACACGACTCCACGTACCCTGCACCGCCGCGCCACGCGTCCGCCGAACACCACCCGCCCATGCCACTCGCTCCATTATTAAAACCCACGCGCGCGCGGGTCCTCGTCGTACGTTCAGCTCAGAACAACCAGAACGATCTAGGCGTATTCGTCACGAGCATCCGGCACACGACGCGAGTAGGAGCAGAGGCAGAGGCAGAGGCAGATCGCGATCGATGGCGCAGGAGAGCCTGAGGCTGGTGTCGCACCCGATCGCGGCGCACGACGGGCGGCTGCCGCGGCACTACACGCTGGAGGGGCAGGGCGCCAAGAAGGACATCTCGCCGCCGCTCGAGTGGTACGGGGTGCCCGACGGCACGCGCTCGCTGGCACTGGTCGTGCAGGACATCGACGCGCCCGACCCGGGGGGGCCCATCGTGCCGTGGACGCACTGGGTCGTCGTCAACATCCCGTCCTCCGCCAAGGGCCTCCCGGTGGGCTTCTCCGGGAGGGAGAGCGCCGCCGGCCGCGAATACGGTGGTATCCAGGAGGGCGTCAACGACTGGAAGCAGCCCGGGTGGAGCGGGCCCATCCCGCCGTCCCGTGGCCACCGCATCCAGTTCAAGCTCTACGCCCTTGACGACGAGCTGCACCTCGGCAACAAGGCAAGTGTGGAATGTTCGCACGGCTACCTGTAGCTAAGAGACGTAACATGATTGGAGTTTTTTGACGTGCGGGTTCTTGTCCTTGATTGCAGGTGACCAAGGACAAGGTCATGGAGGCCATTGAGGGGCACGTGCTGGGGGAAGCCGAGCTTGTGGCCGTCTTCTAAAGATTTCTATGGATTTTGACTTCACTCTGTTTACTGTGTGTGTGACACTGTTTCTTAGTGTGCCTTGTACTGCTGTACATATGCAAGGCAACCTTGTATTCTTGATCTAATAAAGGAAGTAACTTGGGTTGTCTTTCACATCTTTGTGATTGTAGACACTAGCTATCGCTAATGCAACGTCATGGAAGTGCCAACTCTTGTTTTTTTTTAAGAAAAATGTAAGTACCAATGTGAGCTCATTTTTATGGGTATCGCAACGTACAACGTTCAGATATACCCATTCTGTTAATTGCCGTGAAGCGGATGAAAGTGAGTGAAAACACTTCAGTTCTCAGTTATCACCGTGCACGGCTTGGATGAACAGCCCATTCGAACTCACAAGTCCAAAGTTATTCATCTATTTATAAGATGACACGTAGGATCTTAAATGATGTGAAGGAGATAGAAGATTGTTTAATTGAATGAGAGACCACTACAGACAACTCTATAGACGATTCATTGTATGAATTATTTTTAGTGTTGTCTGTAGATGATATGAAGCTACATTATAGACAGCTGCCATCTATACCATTGTACATACCGTAACAACACCGCCCGCTGGTACAGTCAATAAAAAATGCCCACCACACGTCGCCGTCCCTCTCATTCGTCTCCTCTCCGGGTAGACCTGTTAATTTTTCTAAAACAACTTTAGAATTTTCTTTCCTTTTTCTCCTAGATTAATTTTTTTTTCTCCTAGATTAATTTTTTTAGCTTTACATGTTTTTGGCTAAGATTTTATTTGTGCATATTAAATTCTTTCTTTTTGGATTAATTTTTTTTTTTGTTCTTGTTTGATAAGTTTTTAGCTAGATTTTATTTATCTATGATAGGTTTGATCGGATTGACACAACGGTGATGCCTATGTCGGTATTCGGTCGAGAAGAATCTAAATAAATCACCATTAGTTTTCTTCCAATGAATAACATCGCTACCAGGTACAAGTCATACACATCATTAGAAATTATTAATAAACTACTTCTCACTGCAGTGTTTGTCGGCAATTAATCAAGACACCGTTGCAATACATAGAATCGATAGCGAGAAAGATAAATAAGTCAAGTATGTTAGTCAATTAAAGGAATCGAGTTATTAAGAGAGATTTTTCTAAAAAAAAATTGTAAAAAAATAACAGCTACATGTCCCTAGATTGCAAAACATTGCTTGCGGTACCCTGTCCCTATCTGTCGTTGGATCTACCTCTCGTCGCCTCTCAACTGTTATATACGAAAGAAGGGGGAAATCCCACCCTCGCACGACGGTAGGGTGGGCATTCGGTTAGTTGAGTGAAATCAGTTCGGTTTTTTGGTTTTTAAAAATTCGATTTCCAAAAATTGGTAACCGAATTTTTTGTTCAAAAACGAAAACCGAACCGTATTAGCCGAAATAATTCGGTTCGGTTATTTTGGTTTTCGATGAAGATGTCGATCATCTTTCCAAGATGCTTTGTGCCCGCTCGCCCACGCGGACCATGCCTCCTGCCTGCGCGCCCGCCGACATCGTCGCCTCGCCCGTGCCCACCGTCACTGCACCCGCTTCGACGGCAGCGCTGAAGGAGGGAGAGGAGGCGGGGGGGGCGCTGCGACGCATCCGAGCCGGAGAGGAATGGGAGGGGAAGGGGGGCACGGGTGGTGAGGGTGGTGAAGGGATGTGAGGGGGCGCGGGAGGGGAGGCTGGATCCATTGGGAGGGAGGAGAGGGGGTGCGGGAGGCCGGGTCCACCGGAAGGAGGCGAGGGGACACCAGGCCACTTCCGCCAGGAGGGAGGCGAGGGGGCACCACGCCACGTCCGCCGGGAGGGAGGCACTGCACCTTTTAGGCCTTATGGTGCACGGATTGGCTCCGAATGTGGCTGCGATCGTCGACCTCCGCGCCAGGTGCCAACATTCACGGCCGTGTCCATCTTTGGGGGACCAAGAATCATGGAGGAAGCGCTGCCGCTTTGCCGACGTGCATGGGAAGGGCCAAAGGGGAGGGGTCAAAGCGAGCCGAAGGAGATTGGGGATGAGTTGTGACAGGGATGACCGGATGGGAATCACGGGAGAGCAACCGAACAATGTGAAATGAATACCGGTTCTTCAGTCTGTTCAGTGCAAAAATCTAATAGCACCAAAATAAAAATCGAACCAAAAATCGAAAAAAAACAACAAAATATTCATTTAAAAAATGACCACCCCTAGTCGGAGGGCAAACAAACGGGTTGCGTTGGCCTATCGGGCAGCAGAGCAGTGGACAGAGCTTATGATTGTGAACGAGGAGAGGGGACCCATAATGACGCGGAAGGATATTTAGGGGGGAGTTGGTTGCTGGCTATGTCTTGCCAAATTTATGCCAAAAGTGACAAGTTGTTAGAAATGACAAATAAAATAACAAAGTTGGCGAGGACAAGTCACATGTTTTTAACGTGGAAAATCTTTGATGAAGATGAGGGAACTATCACTATGTGAGGAGAGTTATAAAACAATGTAACAGCAATTAATCTGTCTGAGACCTATAAATGGTTACGATTTTCTAGAAGACAGTCACATCCTCAGAAAATGCGGTCCATAAAACGAAGAGACACATTAAATATCTCATAATTATTAGGATAAAGTTACAGTTGACCCGTAAACAACTATCCAACCTGCAATATAGGTCAGATGAGAAGTTATCTTATGTCTCTGATATGAGCCTCTATCAGGTCGGGAATGGTTCAACTTGTGAATCTTTATAGATCAGATATAATCACATCGACCTACACATGGTTGGAAAAAAGATAACCATCATCCTGACCTGATTCAGATCGGGGCGATGAAGCTCTACGCAAGGATAACGTACAGAAAAAGCTTTCTCTAACATGTACAGACAGCCGTTTGGAAGTTACTCCTTATGAAGAGGCGCCCCTCTGACAAAAAGACACGTATTGACGGGAAGACACCTTTTCGAAGATGATAACTGTCATCCATTCGATGCTATAAATATGATACTCCCACAAGGATTCAGGTGATATGTGTGTTAGTGTTGAAGTTTAAGAATCGTATGTACACTGTAAAAACATTCATGATATAATACAATCTCTATTCCTTCTCTATTCCTTTCAATCTTGTTTTATAAGGCAATCAGAATTACGCTTGTAATCTCGATCTAGGTACTCCGGGTCTTGAATATCGACAGTTGGTGCTAGAAGGAGGGCATCTGTCATAATTCAAGATTGAAAGAGGTAATGTGTTGTCGTCGGAAGCCATGGATGAAGAAAATTCATTCGATCTCTCTCACTACGCTCACCTCACCGCCGATGGCTTTGTGGAGGAAGAAGAAGGTAAGTGTGACTTCTACTCCGAGTATGTTACTGAAGTGGAGTCGTCCAAATTGGCAACTTCATTTAAACAAGATGAGGCCACATCAGAAGCACCATTTTCTAAGGAAAAATCAGATAGACAAAATGACTTCGTACCTGCCCTTATCTCAAAGGCAGAGGATCAGGGCGCATGCCCTATGGAAGTCAACAATGTACGAACTCACAAGAATGACAATGACTTTTATGAGAATTCATCTTCAGAAGATTTTCTCCGAAATCTTGAACTTGATTAGACCCCATCACTGTCTTCCAATGAGGAAGTTTTCACCCCTTTCGTCAATTCTGAATTTCGCGTTTGCGCAGTCATGGATGAGACAGAGGCACAACGAGTGAAACATGAACAGCGTGAAGCTCAAGAAAAGGCTGCCCAGGAGCAATACGACAGTCACGATTGCCAAACAAAAGGCTATGGAAGACGCGAAACGTCTTTACCATGATAGCCACCCGGGAACCTCGCGTAGATCGGATCCGTCAGGAAGTCGTCCCCAATCTGTCTTTCCTATCGCGGCACATGTTCCAAGGATGGCGGTAAGTGACATAAATATTATTCCTAACAGTCCACAAGAAGAAACTCCTATGGATAAGATTCACATTATTACTAATATAATGTTAAGTCAACCTATGGATGGAGACAGTATGTTACTTATTAGATCCATAGCTGTTTATCTGCAAGAAGTTGCTGCAGAAGTACAGAGCGTGTCTCCTTCTATGAGATCTTTCACTGATTCCCGCGTGGATCATTCCTCAACTGGTCGACGTCAACAGAGCACCAAACATCAACAGAGGAGCAATCCATAACGGAGGAGTGCTTTCGACAAGCTTGGCTCAGGTGAAAATATTAAACGTGGTCAGAGACAACCTCGTTCTCCTGATTATACAGAACAAGTACCTAACGTATGGACACATTTAGGATTTTATACAGGATGTAAAGCCTTTTCTCCCGAGCTCAAAAATGTCACTAGGCTTGAAAAATTCAAACCAGGTCCTCTAGAAAGCTACGATGAAAAATCAAAATCCACCAGAATTTCTCCAAATTTATACCGCCGCCATCCAAGCTGTTGGTAACGATGAGAAGGTAATGGCAAATTATCTCCCTACTATTCTCAAAGGATCTGCAAGAACTTGGTTATTTAATCAGACAAAAGGATCTATGTTTAGTTGAGAAAATTTATGTCATGCCATATTAAATAACTTTAAAAGTTGCTATGCAAAACCCGGTAAAGAAGATGATCTGCAAGTCTTCGCTAAACCTCCGACGAGAATTTACGTCAGTTTATTAAGAGGTTTGTAGAGGCCCATAATACAATTCCTAACATATCTAATGATTCCGTGATTTGTGCATTCCAGTAGGCTGTATGGTACAATTGTTTCATGGAGGACCTCAATATTCACCCGCCATCCACCATATCAGAACTATTCGATACGGTAGATTGGTATTCAGATGCACATGAGGCGGTTGAATGTAACCGTATGGTCAATAAGGGCTATACGCCACCTCAACCAGGTTTAAGGATTTTTTGAAGGAAATAAACCTAAAAAATTCTTCACACCTAAAGACTGTAAATGTAAAAATAAGAAAAAGGGTAAAAATAAGAAAAATGATAAAATATCTTGGAAGAAACCTAGTCGGACAAACGATCAGTCTAACCTTAAAACTTCCACCTCAAATAGTGAAAATAGAAGATGGTGTCCTCTCTACAATGCACCAGGACACGGCCTACGTAATTACTGAACATGGCAAAGGCGCATGGATGAATTCTACTATGGAAAGGGACCTATGCCGACTTTGCCAGAAGGACAAAGTATAAAGGATGCAGATGGTGATGAAGATATGGTTTATCAAATACCATATCATCATGTTAACATGATCTTCGATGGATCATCTGCATATACTTTAAAACGATAGTTCAAGTCCTTCCATATATCCTTGGTTGGAAGCAAGGGATATACGATATTGGATTGAAGCTTGAAATAAACACTCCTTAAAACTTTCGGAGTCTTGTTATTTCTAATATACTGGTAGAAGAAATGAAAAGATGAACGGGTTGAGGAATACCCAGAAAAGCCTTGCAAAAATGTGAGAAGATCGACACTCAAAATCAAAATAGAATTGGGGGAAGATGATGTAGTTCAATCTCATAATGATTGAGTACATCGGCTAGGAATTCACTCTCCGAGAGACGAAATCCTAACCTAACAAAGGCAGCGAAGAGAATGGTCCGCCCCTCTTGAGGTACGGGTTTCACGTCCTCTCCGCTGGGATCCCATCGCACCATTTACGTGGTGCGATCAAGCCTTCATCAGCGAGCTCCATTATCTTCACCTCAGTAACAACTAACTTCTCCGTTACAAAAGAAGCAAAGGAGGAGGATCGGAAAGTGCTCAAGCAAAAGACGAAAATCTTCAAGAACCAAGAGAAAAGGAAGAGAACTCAAAAGCGGTTTTTAAATGATTGGCAACGTGAAACTTCTAAAGGAAACCTCTCCCCTATATTATACCTTTTGCTATTGCTTCGGTTACCGAGGAAATTGAAAAGATTTTCTCGAAATGCAACCAGCAGCATGATTAGCGCGACATCCCAAGCGTCTTGGAAATTGAAAATCCTTAAGAGAATACACGTGTTCTCTGAAGACTTATGGGCTAGCTAATGACGATTAATCTGTCTGAGGCCCATAAATGATTACTGCTTTTTAGAAGCCAGTCGCATCCTCATAAATCAGCCCATAAAATAAAGAGACACATTAAATGTCTCACATTTATTCGATCAAAGTTACCATTGTCCACGTAAACAACCACACAACCTGCAATATAGGTCAAGCGAGAACTTATCTTATATCTCTGATCTGAGCCTCTATCAGGTCAGGAACAGTCTGACCTGTGAATCTTTATAGGTCGGATATAATCACACCGACCTAGATAGGATCGGGTAAAGAATAATCATCGCCCCGACCTGATTCAGATCAGGGTGATGAATCTCTGCGCAAGGATAACGTGCGAAATAAGCTTTCTCTGATAGGTACAAACAACCCTTTGAAAGTTACTCCCTACGAAGAGCAGCCCCTCTGATGAAAAGACCTCTTCGGTGAGAAGACGTCTTTTGACCAAAAGACACCTTTTGATGGAAAGACACATCTTCGAAGAAGACAACTGTCATCCCTTCGACGCTATAAATATAATACTCTCGCAAGGATTTAGATGATATGTGTGTTAGTGTTGAAGTTTAAGAATTGTTTGTACACTGTAAAAAAAGTTGTGATATAATACCATTTCCATTCTTTTTCTACTCATTTCAATCTTGTTTTATAAATAAAGGCAACCATAATTACATTCGTTAGCTCAATCTAGGAACCCCGGGTCTTGAACATCAATAGTTGGTGCTAGGCAAATACCTGGTACTTCTCTTCTTCTCATCTCCTGATTTTCTCATTTCTTTCTCTGTTTAATAGCGCCCACGAGCACGTCTTCCTTGTCTGCGATCGGTACCCCGTGGCTGCACAGCGACGTGGTGATGCCTAGTCACCCACGGCGGTGTGCTCTGAGAAGGGCCACTGCAACAGGAAGAGGGTGTCAGGGTGACCTGTCCCAAGAAGCATTTCTCCTTCTACAACTGAATAGCCAAGGGAATGAGAAATTGAGAACAAATATTATAAGTTTGCACCCAGCAAAACACATAGAAATTTGGTAGGAATTTATTTATTGGACTCAGTACAATTCCTCTATTATTTCTATGAAATTCCTCCAATATTATAACATGATGGGTATATATCTATTGGGAGTACTTTTAGCAAATCAACTTTCATTTTTTTGGTACTAATGGTGTTCAATTTTTTGTCCTTCGAAAAGACTAATGATGTTCAGTTCATTTTTCAAGACCTTTTTCACATATAGCTGAAGCTTCTTCTTCTACAGTTCAGTTCCAAATTACAATCCCGGTGCTTTTGTTCCATCTGTACACAGTACACCATCTCTTATGCTATTTATGTGGTAGGATGTTAGCTAGATCTAGAGAGTATTTGTCTCGAAGTGACAAAAAGAAAAAAAACGGATAGATGAGTTGGTAGAATCCCAAAAAGGATCCATTCACAATTTTCAGGATTGACACGGGTTCTTCTAGGAATTTTGTGGTATTGGCATTGGCCTTAGTTAATATTGAGTAGCAACCTAATGAGAATTTAAGTGAGAAGTCAACAATGAGGATGGTTCTTATGTGAGTAGGCATGAAAACGGAGCCAATTCACCTAATGCAAAAACTACAAGTGTTTATGAGGAACCAAATTTTACTATAGATATTAATCTCTACTATTCTAAAGCAGCACTTGGTGGCAGTGGTCCGTTCTTCCCACGTCATTAATTGCCGCTTAATCGCCCTGCTTAATTGCCCTGCTTAATTGCTGTCAAGGCCCCAAGTTCCAAAGGTTCTGGGACATCCGGAGTATCCGGTTCAGCATCCGGAGTGTCCGGATCCAACCCGGAATGTCCGGATAAATGTCCGGAGTATCCGGATTGGGCTGACCGAACGCCCCAACCCGGAGTGTCCGGACCAAACGTCCGGAGTGTCCGGGTTAGTGTTACCGAAGACCCCAACCCGGAGTCTCCGGGTTAGCGTCCGGAGAGTCCGGTATTTGCGGGGGTTTAGTATAAAAGTCCCATTTCGTGGCTCCCCTCCATTCTTTCTCCTCCATGTTGTTTCCCCACTCCTTGGTGCTACTCCCCTCCACCCTAGCTTCACTCCGGTGAGCTTCCCACCAGCCGGTGACCCTCCGTGGCTCCTCCCCGGTGACTCCTCCATCCCCGGGAACTCCTCCTCACGCCGACTTCTCCTTCCTCCACCCGGCGTTGCCTTTTCTCCGTCCTACTTGGAGGTAGGTCCTCTCCTTTGGGATTAGGTTCGCGGGATTCTTGGGTCTTAGGGTCATCCATGGTGGGTTAGGGTTTAGGTTTGGATTGGGAGTTTGGATTTGGATCTTGAGCTCTAGGGTTTTGGGTGTAGTGATTCTAGGGTTGGTTGGGGCTTGGATTAAATGAATGTGGGTACTAGTGAGGTAGATCGGGTAGTGGAAATGCCGATCCGATGGTCGTTTGGAGTTGGCTAGTGATTTCATAGATTAGTGTCATTCCTCGTGGAGTTGGGTTAGCTATAAGCTTCTCCGGCCTCGCCGCGTGTAGGAATGTCATAGATCGGGTCCCCGCGGTGCCATGGGACTTGGCGGCACCTCGGTCCGTTGAGTAGTAGGGTGAGATGCGTCAGGTTCGGAGTGTCCGGACACCCAGTCCGGAGTATCCGCCCTAGGCCGGAGTATCCGGACACAAGGTCCGGAGTATCCGGGTTATCCGGACTGTCCGGATCAAATAACCGGACTGTCCGGGTTAGGCTATTTTGTCCGGTTTCGTTAACCTGTTCGGTCGCGTTGTTTCGTCGGGGTTTTTCCTTTGGTGTTCATTTCATTTGCATGGCATACATCTCATTATGCATTGTACTCGTGTAGAGAGCGATCCCGCGGGGACTGACGCCGCGGTGACCGAGGGTGCGACCGGAGAGCCAGTTACTGCCGACCTACAAGCAGAAGAACAAGGCAAGCACCTAAGCATATTCAACCTTTATGTAAATGTATTTTTGTGAATAAACTGCTACATGATTGGTTAAGTGATGCATTAGGAATTTAATTGAGGGATAGGTCTAGATCCCACTTGCTGCATATCCATCCGTTGAAATTGTGCATACTTCCGTTGGAACTAGCTTAGGGGTAATACTATGAGTCCGTGCTTAGTCTTGCTTAGAGGTTGGGGTTCGGGCCAAGTGACGGAGGGTTCTGTCACTTGCGGTTGTTATTATTACACATATACTACATTATGTTGGACTTGGAATTGGGAAAGGTTTTGGAAAGAAATGAATTGTGGACCGGGCGGGGAGTTGGTTCATTTGGGTATGGAGACTCAAATGTGTAGCCCCGTCTGTGTCAGTTAAGGACCGATCCGTAAGTGGAATAAGATTGAGCACACCCCGGTTGGTCGCATGCCCGATTATGGTACGGTAAGCCACTCTTTCTCTCATACGGAATCGATGGACCGTAACTTCCTGTGGTTGGACGTGGTTGAGGGCGAGGCTTAGGCCGACTCTCGAGCGCCAAGCCGGGCTTGGGGCTGCTCGAGGGGGTGCTAGGTTTTCGGGCCACAGGAGGACGCTTCAGCGATTGGGTATGATTGGGAGGGGGTTGACACTAGGCCCTTGTGGTAAGTGTCGTGCGATCAATGCTTCCTGCAGGTTAATTAAGCGATTCGAATTGCCGCTCTCGGATATGAGCAAGCTTGATCCGAACTTCTTCTGCGTAGTAAACAACTTGAACTTGTGGTTCACCGTTGGGCTTGAGCTAAATTTTGATATGAGATGACTTGCTTTACATTCTGTTAATTACAATATCCTGCTAGAAGTAGGTGCTGTTACAACTGCTAACTATATTGAGAAAAACTTGAGTAGATGACAAAAATTGAAACAAAGTTAAGCATTTCCGCACTTTTAACCTAAGCCTGTTTACCTTGCTACCGCCAAATGCATCTCCTTTGGAGTCAGTCATATATGGACCCCGGACAAGTCTTGCGAGTACCTTTGTACTCATGCTTCTGCTTTGTGGTTTTCAGGTGAGGATCAGGTGGGCGGATGCGAGTTCTGCCCTTACTGCCTCTCGGTGACCGGGCGGGGCACCGAGTAGAGGCTTAGTGCGGCATCGCACACGCCCGGAAGTGTTCAGGGGCAGAAGACTTCCGGAGTAGTTTTATTTTGCTATTGTGTTGCGATTTGATTCACTTTTGTTGTATAGATAGCCTTTAAATTGTGTTTCGTCGTTGTTTAAGTCTCTGTCGATGTCTCGTGGATGGTTTCTGATTGGGGTCGTGCTGCTGTGGTGGTAGTTGCATTACTTTTGGATATATATATATATATGTCAACTGCTGTGTTTCCTTGTCTGCTGAGTGGATGTCCGTGTATTCTAGGAAGGTCATGCCGAAGTTTTCTAATTTTTGACGGCTTGGTTGATTTTCGGGTTTTGGCTAGTCGTAGGTCCTTGTGGGCTGTTTTCCGTTTGGTCGGTGGTCGTCTTGGGTTGTCTTTGTGCCGTGTGTTTCCGCTTGCGTGTGGATTGGAAGGTTTCGGGTTCGTTGCCCCCTTTGTGCAAATTGAATTGATAACGGCATTTGGAAACCGGTATGTGGGGATCCTGGGCGTGTTTCGGGTCGCATACCGGGGGAATACCGGGGTTGTTGTCGAGTCGTTTGGACGTTCGTAGGGTTGTTTCCATTGGGCTTGGGTATTAGCATCAGGATCACCTCCGGTGATTCGTTGCTAGGATCCAAATCCGACGTGAGCAACTGTTCATCCAACAACTCGAGGACGATCTAGGCGGCTCCTCACAATTGCCCTACTTAATTGCCCTGCTTAATTGCCCTACGCAAGAAACGAAGCGTTGCTTTAATTAGCCAGCTTTCGCAAGAAACGAAGCGTTAAAGATAGATGTTTGATTTTGTGAAATAATTTTTTTTATTTTTTTAATCTTTATTTTTCGTTATCAATTTTGTTTTTCGTAGCAACGCACGGGCATGTAACTAGTAATATATATGTGCTACCGGATTGTCCTTAATGAATACTTAATGTTTTTGTCATGTACTAATTTTATTGGCAATATTCAATGGTAATATATTGAACTTTAGTTTTTCAATTAGAAAAAGCGTATTGTTACATGCTTATGTTAGCACATGGGGCCTCCCCTCTTTTGTCATACCCTAGAGCCTACAAAATATTAGGAACGGCCCTGATTCAAAGCATAAGCAATAACATTGGCTTCTTCATTTAATGTCTTAGGCTTTTTAATTGGCCTCCTCTCTACCCACTGTATTAGAACATTGTGGTGATTGTACTACAGTTGATGGATGTAAAACATTAGGGCATCTTGAACAACATCTTTTTTTGTTTGATGCATATCCTGAATCAACAATATGCTCCATCTGCATACTTGATTTCTACTGATTCTCAAAAGGAGCATCAATAGAAAGCTTACCATGTAACATAGCCGGTTCATTAAAGATAACATTTATGCTAGTAACAACCTATTTTAGTTTTAAGACACCATAACTTATATCCTTTTACATCATATTTATAACTAAGAAAGATGCCATTAATTGCTCTTGGCTCCAATTTACCATTATCAATATCATTAACATAAACATAAGCAGAAAAACAATCAAATATTCTTTAGTCTGAAAGCGTCCTCAACTACCACAAACCGTCCTTTCATAGTAATAATGAAATATAACTCGAATCAACAGAAGTTATTATGTTTGTGGTGAGCAAATTGTTGGCATAGATGCATTTAGATTTGGCATTAAATTCTCTTTATAACACATGAGGTAAAGTGCTACCCCTCCATTTAAGTTTATAAAGCTTATTCTTTGAATGATCTTATTCATAAATATAAGACGTATTTCATATTCCAATGTAAAAATAGCGATGTTTCCTCTATACCTAAAATAAATATTCATCTTTATTGTATTTCTCTACATGCACGTCTTAAGTATAGTGTTTATTGATAATAATTAGGGGTAATCTAGTCATTTTTAATATATTTTTTATCAAGAAGAAATATGCCTTATAAATTTGGACAAAGCGAATAAGAAATTACGGCACCATACATGTTTGAAAAAGAACCAAAACTAGCCTAGCAATGTTAAATTGGGAGCGGTCCTTGTGCTGAACAGCAATCCTCGTAATGACAACTCGACTTTTCGTAATTGTTCCTGCTAACTGCTATGGATGCGCGTACAAAATCTTCCACGAATTAATAGATTATTATACAAGGTTACAAAAAAAAATGAACCGAGCTTACAACAGCAATTTTCACTAGCTGAACCTACATTTAAAATACTTTTACAACAATATAGAACCGGATGCGTGAACGCGAGAGACTGAAAACCAGCCACCACAACCTCTATCCTCCCGCGCGCGCCGCCGCCTACAACTGGATGGTAACGCCCCTGGCCCCCATGCCGGCGAGCCGCTGATCTGCCGAGCCCTCCCTGTCCCCACCGCCTGACCTCGACACGTCGTGCCGCGTGGCGTCGAACTTCTCGCCGTCGCCCCACAGCGCGTAGGCCTCCTCCCCGTGCGCCGCGTCGTCGCCGATCATGAGCTGCTCGTCGGGCATCCGCAGCGGCATGAACAGCCGGATGCCGAGCAGGATGAGCGTTGTGACCACCACGTTCCACAGGATCACGAACGCCGCGCCGGCCAGCTGCTTGCCGATCTGCGTGATGCCGCCACCGTAGAACGAGCCGCGGAGGCCGGGCACTGGGGACTCGATCTCCATGAGATGCGGGGTGGCGAGGAGCCCCGTGAGGATGCCGCCGAGGAGGCCCGCGACGGCATGGGTGTGGAATACGCCGAGGGTGTCGTCCACCTTCATGAGCAGTGCCAACTTCTTGTGTAGGATCATCATGGTGAACCATGGGACGCTTCCGGCGAAGACGCCCATGATTACGGCCGCCCAGGTCTGCACCAGCCCTGCGCATGTAATTGTGTGTTTGATTCATAGGATGAAGTTAAATGAGATGGGATTGATCGATGCCTAAATGGTAAAAATAATTTCCGTTAAAAACTTTCCGATTTTCCTATAACAACGTCATTGTTGTTAGATGCAAGGAAGCATACGTTCGACTAAACGTAGCATCATCGTTGTTGCAAACTAGTCCAAACGCAATGTTTATGTACGACTTCTTTTGGGAGTTCTTGTCAGCTAGTAGTACAAATTTTTGACAGCAAGTTCTTGTCAACGTCGGCATAATATAATAATTAACAAAAACACGACGCACGTAATTAAGGTGTGTAATATGTCCTCTAGAATAGCATCAACAAGTGGCGATCTTGCTAAGCAAGTCTTGCTACGTGGATTCACTTCCGTACGGGCCCGCACGATTGGCTAACTACTGCTGGTTTTTCCGCTGTCCAACTTTGACTTTTTTTGCATCAAACCCAACCACCTCACCATGAACGAAACCAATTAGGGAAGCATTTAATGGATGTCACTTTTGCTGGCATCTGTACGGAGCAACCGTACAAACGTACTTGGCACAAGTTGGCACTGGACATGTTTTGTACCTGCGCCGGGGGTGATACAGACGAGCCCGGTCATCATGCCCTGGACAGCGCCGATGACGGACGGCTTGCTGAAGAAGATGACGTCGAGGCAGGTCCACATGAGGAGGCTCGTGGCAGCGCAGACGTTGGTGTTGAGCACGGCCACCGACGCCGTGATGTTGGCGGCGTACGGTGCGCCGCCGTTGAACCCGGCCCAGCCCATCCACAGCAGCCCGCCGCCGGCGATCATCAGCAGGATGTTGTTTGGGGAGAACCGCTCCCGGTCGCTCTTCAGTCTTGGACCCACCTGTTAGCCATAGTATAATAGTAACAGTGATTAGCAAGCAGCCATCCATGCGTCCCAACGTGCACACGCCGCACGATGAAGTTCATTATTACTCGCTGTGTCAAGTTTATAATAGGTATTTTTTTTAAATTATTTTATTATAGATATAAGACGTATTTTATATTTTAATATAAAATTAATGTGATATTTTCTTTATATTCTCAATAAATATCTATCTTTATTTTATGTTCTCTATATGCATGCATTAAATATGTACTTAGTGATAATAATTAAGGATAATCTAGTAATTTTTAATATCACCTTAGTCTATATGACAAAAAGAAATACGTCTTATAAACTTGGACGTAGAGGGTATTAGTTTTCTTTGTAGATTATTTTCTTGCTACGATTTTATTTACCGCGTGGGCTCACTTTTTAGACGTCATACAGTCAAATAACGAAAATATACACAAATAAACCAAACTAGCTAAAATCCAGAAATAAACCCACATAATTTGTAAGTTTCTTAGAGAAAACCGAGAGCTTTTGTTCCCCCTTACTTGGAACTAGTCATACTCACTTCATCTAAGTATTTTCTCTTGGTACATATACCCATAAGATATTGAAAATGACAAAGATCATCTCTAATTATTATCTCTAAACGCTATATTTAATGTATATATATATATATATATATATATATATATATAAAGAATACAATATATATATATAAACATTTATTAGGGGTATAAAGAGAACATCATACTAATTTGCGTTGGAATATAAAATACGCTCTATATTTATGGATAATACTATTTTAAAAAAAATACAGTATATAAATTTGGAGGGAGAGAGTACTCGATTTTTTTGACTTTTTAGTCATACGCGCGCACCAATTAGATAACACAACAGGTACTACCGCTAGAAATCTCTCGTATAAATGTAATGGACAAGTCGACCAGATATTTAATTTTGCTTCGCACGAAATCCATCTCTCTTTAATTCGGTAGCATCGTCTTTGCTGTTGCAAAATGACGCAACGATTGGGACCTCAAACAATAGCAACCGCAAATCGAGCACGACAAGTCTTTCCCGTCGTCCAGCGGCCACCGTCACCGCCGCCCACCAGCCGGAGCGAACCAGACACAGCCAACACATTCACACGTTCCATGGGGGTAAAGGTTTTAGCCTGTCTCTTTTTGTGTGTGCATGAGCTATCAGCAATATACTCGTAGAGCAGTAGTTTTATATTTTTTTCTCTCAATATAAGTTGCGTAAATCTTAAAGCAAATGAAGGGGTAAGTAATTACTATCTACTTTTCATTTATGTTTTAAAATTTGTGCAACATTTAAAAAAAAAACATAGAAGCACTTCATAATGGTATCATGTGAGTGCCCAAAGAAAAAAAAATAGATGCATTAAGTTCTTCTAAGATGACTATCTTTTCAAAAATCTTCCAAGGTGACTTTTCATTTTAGAGAAACCTTCCAAGATGACTTTGAACATGCTGAAATTTATAGCCTAAACATTGTACTATACTTCTACCTTTATTATGAACTTGTAGTGCAGTGATGCATGCATTCCCACAGTAGCATGGCATCCCAACGAGGAATCCATATTTATGGGTCAAACTAACAGGGGCACTACCTATCACGTTAGCCGAACCCCAGCCGCCGGGACAGTACTGAAGTCGCCGGCCAGCTCAGAGAAGGGGCGGAAGTAGTGTATATTACCCGGTGTCATAGGACACCGGGTCAAAATAATTTTTAATGTATATAGCATTAGGTTAAAAATACTAATGTATGTTAGTCTTTCTCTCTATATATATAGTATATGTGAATTCTCTAGATCTAAATCTTATAACACGGGAAAGACAAATAATAAGCAAATAGTAAGAATAATATGTTGTTATCATATATATGATAAAATGGTGAACCCAATAATTCGCCACAAAAGGACAAGGACATCCGAGAAAAAAGAAGACGGGCGGCGAAGGTAGGAAGTAGGAATGGAACGTGCGTACATACCCAGTAGGCGGCGGTGAAGCCAGCGATGCCGGAAGAGAGGTGGATGACGTATCCGCCGGAGTAGTCGATGACGCCCCAGTGGTAGAGGAAGCCGCCGCCCCAGAGGCTGAAGGCGCCGACGGTGTAGGAGAAGAGCAGCCAGAGCGGCGTGAAGGCCATCCAGGCCTTGATGTTCATGCGGCCCAGCACGGAGCCGGCAAGCAGCACCAGCGTGATGGCGGCGAACTCGAACTGGAACAGCACCAGCGTCGCCTCCGGGTAGAAGGGCTCCATGCGCGGCGTGGCCCCGTGCGCAGTGGCCGATAGCGCCGCGCGGCCGACGAGGTAGTCCTGGGTGAGCGCCACGCCGGCCTTGCCCCAGAACGGCAGCAGCCGCTCGCCGAACGCCATGCGGAACCCCACGAGCACCCACACCAGCAGCGACGACGCGTAGGCGTAGAGCGCCATGAAGGCCGAGTTCACGGCCCACTTCTTCTTCACGATGCTGCCGTACAGCACCACCAGCCCCGGCATGGACTGGATGCCCACGAACGTCGCCGCCGTCAGCTGCCACGCGTTGTCGCCCTTGTTCAGCCAATCCGGCACGGCCGGAAGGTTGGCCGCGTACGCGCCGGCGGCCGCCATCTTGCCCCGCGCGCGCGCGGCACGCACGAATCACTCGCGTTGGTACAGCAAGCACGTACGTGCCGGTGCCGGGCGGGAGGGGTGCGCGAATGAGGTGGCCTGCTACTTGTTGACGAGGCCGCGCGCGTACTATGCTTTATATGGCTGATTTGTAACGTCCGGTACTGTTTGGGTTGCGATTAATTGTGCAGCTCAACGGAGTTCACAAATATTTTTTGTTTTCGACATCAATACGATCTTTAAAGCATAGCTTTGATGACCAATTAATTTCTGTTGTAATGTATTTAAAAAATTCAATAAAATCATACTATTATGAAAATACTTTTATAGACAAATTTACTCATATAATTTTTATGTATCCAATTCAAATATTTAAAAAGATAATAACAATCAAAGTTTTAAAAGTTTAATTGTACTTATATTTACAACAATAACTATTTGTCACTAAAGAGAGTAATTTGACGGCGATTTGGAGACGGGCATAAAGTAGCCAGCCAATGATATTACAGGGGAACATGACCCAGCCTCCGGGTCAACCCGGGCAGCCACGAATGGCCGGGCGACGTGATGCACGTTCCATCCCTTAAATATTTCTCACTTTATTTTTTTTTTTGAAAGCAAAATTTCTCGCTTTCTTTCGCTTCTCCCTTCGGACGTGGCATGCTATAGTTTTTGTTCCGAAGAAAAAGAATGTAGTGGTTTCACGACTTCAGTTTGTGTCTTTATCCCACTTCGTCATTTCCATTGGTGTTAGTCGAAGAGATTCCTAAGTCCAACCTTGATTGGCTTGGTCGTGGGATTATTCGTAGATTATAGATATAGGCATATACATCAGTATCATCATATATACTTGTATTAGATTTTGCCGGTTCCTTTAGTACATAAATAAAAGTCGGACGTGTCATGCGAGTTTACTGTTTACTTAATGCAAAACCAGGTGGGGGAATCTGTTTATGGTTGTAGAATAAAACTAATAAGGTGTTTGGATGAGGGGTATTTCCTTGGAAGGTTTTGGGATTTAGTTCAAATTTGAACTAAATCCCAAAACATTCCAATGAAATACCTCTAATCCAAACAGGGCCTAAATGTCGGGCGTTTTGTTTTGCGGTGGAAAGGAAACAACAGTTTAACACGTCAATTTTATACTTCCTTCAAGAATGTACTATGCTTTGGACAGTCTTCGATACATAACTTTAATCATTACTTTTCATATGAATATATTAGTACAAATTACAAAATTATTGTAATATAAAAATATATGTCATGATAAAATATAATGATACAACCAATGTAAATATTTTTTTATATATTACTAGTCAGAGTTAAATAAGTTTGACGGCATGCTTTCTAAAGTCGTATATCTATCAATCTATGAACAGAAACGAATTTGTGGAAAACAAAACAGGCATTCCAAAATTCGTCTGTTTTTCCCACTCCAATCCAACGGGGCACGGTGACAAGGTACGATTAATTAAGATTGAAAGAAAAGGTAGAAAAATGGCAGTGAAGTTGAGAATGGAAGACTTTTTTTTGTGTGTGAACTTCAATGGAAGACGTTGACTTGAGATGGCAGCTCACCTGCATGTATAGTACGCCGCCCATGTAGATGCACGGCTGACTTACAGGAGCGTGTTTCGTTGACTGGAATTTTGTAGACCGTGATTGAGGGGCACCACCACCACATCGACCTTCTGAGAATCTCCCCAGCAATTGCCTAGTATGGTCCTTCGTTTCAACTCCAGCACAGTTTCTGTTTTTAAAAAAACGAATTATTGCGGACGAGCGATAGCTCGTTTGGCCGGGTGAGTGGTGCTCGCTCAGCCCGCTCGTGTTCGAGCGCGGCTCGACGCAGGCGTGCATAAAGACGAGTGCATACGCAGGTGTGTGTACATATGTAGCTCATTTGTTGTTCCTTCTTCTATAACGAATGGCAGAGCTCCTGGTCAAAAAAATTTTTAAAAAAATCGGATTATTTACCGAACGGGGGGATTCTAGACAGTTTCTCTAAGAATTAAAAGCAACACTCTACATAAAATCAGAATCTAACTGGAACCTGATTCTCACTGATTTTTGTTGATTCTCACTGGCCCAATCCGGAACCTAGAAGTCGTAGCCGACTCGGCACGATTCTCCTATAATCAGAAGCAGCTTCTCCCACAATTCAAAATCTATAATTCAGAAGCTGAAACGAACTATGCCTATATCTACCAATGGTCGGTACGCTATGGTGCCTAGAGCTTGGCGTACAGACTAGAGACTTGAGCAGTTGGGTATTTAGAAACGGTATGTTTTCTCAAAATCAACTAGATGCCGGAGCGCGGCGTACGCCTCACCAACCGTCACACACCAATCGGTAAAACACACACGGAGTTTGAGAGGTCTCCCCGCAGAAAAGTGGACTAATATGTAATTTTGAAAAATTTTGGCGGCTTTTCACAAAAATATACACACTAAAAACAAATTTCGAAAGTTCACGCGCAAAAAAACAATATTCAAAACTTTCGGGGATCTTTCCACCAAAAAACAAACTAATATGTAATTATGTGAAACTTAGGGTGGCTTTTCGCAAAGAAATGCGCGAACCTGCCATGTTTAATATACAGAGTAGACATTTTGGGAAAAACTCGTAATTTTGGGGGGCCTTATGCGCTAAAGAAAACAAATTTAGGTTGTTTCGGTGGATTTCCTAAAAAAATGGGCTCATACGGAATTTCAAAAAGTTTCTCATACTTTTTGGAGGACTATGCGCATAAAAATTATGGATTCTTTTTGTTTTTTTGGAGGGGGGGTCTGTGCAAGAAAATGGATTTGAATGCAACTTTTGGAATTTTCATGGTCTTTTCAAAAAAAACCGCGAAATCTGTTTTGGCCACTCATCCGTTGTTTCGTACGGGCAATGATAAACCCCACGCAATGACCATTTAACACTCGGTCCCAAGACAGGTGGAGACTGGTGTTTGAAAGGCGACTGTGAAAGGGCCTATAATCCTTTGTCAGGGCCGGTCGGAAAAAAATCTGACTTCGGTGTGTGTTTGAGCCTATGGACCCAAAAAAAATACCGAACTCTGTTCGCGAGGCTGAATCCCGCAACATCCACCAAATCAAAATTGATTTCCAGATGCTCCAAAGAACCAAATATGCAACATGAATTTAAGCATATTATATACAGATCTATGTTGCAGAAATCACCAAGAAAAACCATGACGGGCAGTGCTCTATTTGTAAGAAAAACCCGAATCTTTGAGCAGACGGTACTGATTACAATACTCCGTACTCAACAAACCATAAATCACATGTACTAGTGATGTGCATATACTCATGCGGTCTATTTATATTCATACTAGTGATATGCCTAACAGGACATTTTGAAGTCCAGTCATTATCAACATTTTTCCACATTCATGACAAGAAGAAAATTTCACCCATGGCGATCCATCATAACTTGGAACCCCGATCCCCTTCTATAATTTTTATCTCATTCGGAACTTGGAACTAGCAAATTATGTTTCTCTTATTCGGTTCAAGAATTCAGTTGTTTGACAGTAGCAGCTAGAAGCTAATCTTCAGGTTACACTTGAATAATCAGCAAGAGGAAGTGCAAACTGATGCTCCACAAATATGACATTGTTCAGCAGTAGCTAGTAACGGTTGAATGGTAGCATAGAGGTCAGCCTAGAGCTGCAAATAACTGGAACTTAGCTATTCGATGTGTTTTAGTTTTAGAATGGAATTAAGATCATAGTGAAGGTAAATACCTAGTAGCGAAACTTCAATGACAAAACTTGGACAAAAGTGGAGGAAGTGCAAACTGATGCTCCAGGCCACAAAATTTGTCCTGATTGTTGTCTCTTGAAGCTATTGTTCCGAAGCAGAATTTATCTAGATCAAAGCATATAGGAAACGTATGCAAGAAGCAAAACTTACTGGTCACAAGTTCATATACTGCAAGGAAGATAATACAATAAATAGCACTTAGAATTTTCTGGACTGGCAGAATCATAAAAGATACAATCATGCACAGAGAGATCATCACCTAAAGTAGCATTCAGATATTAATACAAAGTCAGAGTCAATTCATATGAGTTAACAATTTTTTGCAGGGCTGCAAGTACCAGCCTCCAAGCATGAATGGCACCCCAGCTATCCCAAGACAAAAAGGACTTGTAAATTTCCATTTGGGACTAACTGTTTTTACAATACAACATCTGAAATGATCTGAAAATTTACACAAGACCATCCACAAATCCTATTAGAACCCAACAAACTTAGGATATGAATTTGTCCACGGACAGTGTGTTAATGCCTGGGCTTGGCGCCCGGAAACAATTTTCTAGTGCTAACAATTTGTGATTTTTATATATTCATGTTCCCCAATCAGAATCAGACCAACAGCTGGGATGACGCCATTCAAAATATCGGATTCCCCTGCAGTAGCAAAGTAGTACAGTGTACCACGCTACTAGTACTCATATTCTCAGCCAAAATTCCAAGTCTGTTACTGCTTTACAAGTCCAACACACCTAACAATTTTCTGGCCACAACTTGAGTTATACAACGCTAGCTCGCTCTACTTGTTACTGGCAAAGCACATGAATGCATTTCAGTGGCAAAGAGCCAAAGACCAGATCAACCAGTTTCAGAATAGTATAACGACCAGGCACACCAGAACACTTACCGAGCACGCTGAAATGCTGGGAGGCAACTCAGACAAGTCCACCATCCTGTAGCACTGCTGAATAATGAACGCGCCAAGTTGAGATAAACTTCTGCTGATAATCATTGAGAGTTGAGGCATCAATGAAAAACTTCTCTCCCGGTGTCCAAGGATAAGAAACACTAGCCTCCTGGATCTGGCAAAGTGAATCTAGCTGACCGCGTCAGTCCTTCACCTTGGTATTCGAGGAACAGGTGCTAGTTTAATGTGGCAGTGACCCACAGTATTAGTTTTTTTTAAAAAAACAATAACAGCAGGAGCTCTGCTATGCATTAAAGAGGAAGAAAATAAGTACAAGTAAAGAAAAGCAGAATAGAAAGCACGAACTAGAATGATTCGGAGAGCAACTCTTTTATAGGACATTAAATTAAATACGAATCGTTTATTTTTTCATCTAATGGATCATATTAATTAGAGTTTATTTATACTTCATCCGGTAGTAAAGTAGTAGAAATACTTTTAATAAATTAACGGTTAGACCTAACTTTTACTATCTATTATATACTACCACTATAATGCACCATAAAATTTCTCTCAAGAGAACCATAGCCCGGCGAAGAGGCAAAAAGGCTCCGGAGGTTACAACATAGCAACTGAAGGTATAGGTTTACTAATAAGCTCAAGTTTGTGTTAGGCCGGATCCGTAGAAGCTGCCGCTTCGTCATGCTGTTGCCGTGGGCTATATAACCATGAAACGGCAATGGCAGCAGCCATGCCAGAAGGAGGGAAGTGTATTTTGTCAAACATTTCTCATTTCGACTCGTGGCTTTGAATATTTTCGGAAATGCTGTTGGAAACCATCTGCATTGTTTGATATGAGTTGTTGAAGATCCCGTTGTTTCGTTTTTTTTTTTCATAAATTCCAAAAGATGTATATTAGAATTCCGTCTATCTCCTTGCACTGCTGAGAACATGTGTTCATACGTATTTAAGTCCCACCATGTAGAGTTGTAGACACATTGACACTCATGGTCGTTAGATGAGTTACTGCTGCATGGGGCCGTATCTGGTGGAACCCCTTCCTCACACCTGTCTTGCAAATGGGCAAATGAGGATAAGATGGATGGCTGTTCTAGCTCTGCTCCGCATAGCACTCATAACGTGCTATGTGGCTATCTCCTAACTTGTAGTTTATCACCTGTCATAATATGATCTCGAACCAATAACCATGTGAAGAATCTGCATCTTCCTTTTGCGTTGGCCCGCCAGATATTTTGGTATGCGTGATCAGCGATTGAGCCATAGAACTGCATCATGTCCGTTCCTCATGCCACCGGTTGAGGCGGAACAGCTGGCCGGTAATAGGGTTGCAGACAAAGCGCATGACGTCCTCCGGGTCGAAGTCAAAGCCGGTCAGTGGCATGGTGCCTTGCTTGGCGTGGATGGGAACCGTGGCAAGGACGGGAGCCGTGCCGTGGGTGTAGAGGTGGGTGTCGTGCCGCGTCGGGCCGGCCCAGCATGTGCCCATTGTGCTTCGTGCCTAAATCATGACGGGCGTTGTCAGCCCGGCTCGCCTTTGGTGAGCCCAAACATGACCCATTTTCACTTTGTGCCTGCCTCCTTCATGCCATGTCGGCCTAGGCCTGGCCCATGTGCACTATTGCAACGAGAGGAAAAGAGGAGAAGCACTGGACACAATTATTAGAGGGAAAAAATCAAATTTTATTTATTCTTAACCGTTGCGCCCTCTCTCTTGCTCGCTTTCTCTCGCACCCAATAAGTCTTTTTCTCTCTTAATTTCTCAGTCTCCTTCATCGGATCAGTCTCTCTCTCTCTCCCTCTCTCCCTCCCTCCCGATCAATCTTCATCCTCCTTGTCGATCATAATTTCATATTAATCCGGTCAGAGCCGAGCGGCGGTGGCGCAACGAAGGAGGCGGCACACAGGGGTACCGGGACTAGCAATTAGGGCAACAACTAAATATGGCTAGCCAACCAAAGTTAACATTAGTGCTAATTAGCCCAATAAGGGTCCATTAGGCCCACAAGGCACATGTTAATAAATTAATTTAATTATTTTCCAAGTTATCAACTTTGGGATATTACAAACCGCACAAGCGCAACCCCTATCCCTTCCCCGGCTCCCCATTACTACCGTAACATAGTAGTAAGTTTAATAATCAACTTGCAGAAAAGCTTCCGATCGTTGAGCATTCTATGGTATCCATAGATCACGAATCACGAGTGGCAGTAGTGACCTGGAGTACCAAATAATCCACTTCGTAAATCATTATGCAGGATAAATTGGTCTGGTTAACTGGGCAAGCACACACTATTCCAAATGCTCAATATACGCTACACTACGCACGTGTTCATTTGATCCGCACACAACAATAACCGAACCAACTGAGCAAGCAAGCAAGTAAACACCAGTCCGCAAAAAATACAGAAAACACAGTGGCCTGACGGAGACGGACTCACCTGCACGGGCACGGGGCACAGAATTGCAGCTCGACGGTGGTGCCGAATCCAGCTCCATCCACGTGCGATTCCTGTTGGAATTGATCTCGTGGCTAACCGTCTAGCCCGAGTCTTAAGGGAGGGTAACAACCTCCCTAATCCCGTGCCCTGATCGGGGGCGCACAACCAACCTTGGTTGCAGCCCCCCGTTGCACAGCGCCACATTAAAAGGAATGGGACTGGCCCCCTCTAGGGTTGATCTTCTTCTCTCCCGTGAGGTCTGCTTCCTATTCTACATCCTTAAGCCCAATCCGATCCCGGGCGTGCGCTGGAGTAACGGGAAGGCCGTCACCGTACGCTGCTGACGTGGGGTCGTCACTGCTTCCTCTACGGTTCTCTGCATCGACTCATCGGCCAAGCAGGCGCTTAAGCCTAAATCCATCTCTGATGGCATCTTCAAGCACCAGTAAGAACACCCTCAATGCCCCTATTTTGTGGTTCGGACTTTAGGCTAAATAAAGATCCTCACGCTTCCGCACTTAGGATAAGATCTAACAATTCCTGCAATTGCACCAAAATAACACATCAGTCTGCCGTTTAGATCGGAGCAACAGAGGCACGGGCTAGGGTATACGATCCACCTGTATGGCCGCGGCGGCGGGGTCCGGGTGATGGTGGATAGCGATGATGCAGCGGGTGACTGGGTGAGGGTAGTGTGGGTGGTGGTGGTGGTGCGGGGGGTGGTGATGGTGGGGGTGGCGGAGGTGGGGCGGTGGCGCAAAGATGTGGGAGAGGTCGGAGAAGAAGGGAGCGCGGGGAGGCCGACGAGGACGAGCTGCACGTGGTACATGGTTATCTACTGCCTTGGCGTCGCCGCTCCCCTCCGTCCTTTCTCAGGACGCGGAAGGAGGCGCAGCGGGAGCCGATGGCGCTTCCTGCATCATGCTGGCAGGTGGGCTCCCCGAATACGACTGGCCAAGTGGGCTCTGCTTGTCAGTGGGGGTTCGAACATCGTGGGGAAGGCTGCGCTCTTGGTGCCTTCGTGGTGAAGGGTCGGGCTCAGATGCCACGGCCTGTTTGGGCAGGCTGCGGCTGGCTGAAAAGCTGTTTTTGGCTTGTTGGGCTGTAAAGCTGCTGTAACTCACACCTATGGTTTTTCTTAAGATATCGTTTGGCAAACTTGATGCTACAGCTATAGCTTTGGGGGGCAATCGAGTAGTCTGAGTGGGGAGTGAGTCGGGGAGGCGGTGCCCGAGCCGGAGGGAGTCGAGGAGGCGACGGAGCGAGAATGGATGCGGAGCGAGCGAGGAGACAGTAAAGCGAAGCCACAGCTGAAAAGCACCTCTATACTAACTGTGGCTTTTAGAGTGCTTCAGCTGTGGCTTAGTTATGCAGCTGCTTTGCAGCTGGACTATTTTAGGAGCTTTAGACCCAAAGCTAAAGCACAGTTGAAACATAGCTCCTCCAAACGGGACCGAAAGCCACGAGAGCACTGGACTCACCACTCTGCGTGTCATGATTCGCTTGACGGGCTGTGCCCGATGCAAGAAAGAAAAGAATTGTACATGGGCTTCTGGGATTAACATCCCGTTACGGCCCAGCTTTAATTTGTACAATGGCACGGGGTCCACGGGTATCCTATCACTATAACGGGCCATGGCCTACCAGCCCATGACAGGGACATCAAGCAAGACGTGCCATTTCGGCTACCGGATGGCGTAGTACAGTATTTTCATTGCAGGTAGAGTGACTGAGCTTTCTGGTATTCAATACAGTTTTGACCAAGGCAGTTTGGTAAGCCACCTTTGGAAATTTTCGACCTCAAGAGGCTTGCTTTTGCCTTTGGGCTTGCCATGTCGTACCAGCAAGAGCACCGAGTACGTATTCCACTCAAAGACTCCAAGTGTGTGGCCTAAAAGTACAGAATGAGGGCAACCTTTAACCGAGCTTCGTTTTCGATTTTCTGCTCTACTAAATTGATAAGGAAAAAAAGGCAGTACTAGTAGTAGGACATCTGATTTTTTTAATTTTTCGGACGCCCGCGCAACATTTTTTTTAGCGTCTACAATATTTTTTTTTTCAACGTTTAAAACATTTATTTCGCTTTTGAAATATTTACTCTTTGTCGAAAGAAAATGTTGCATGTATAGAAAAAAAATGTTGCATGCATAGAAAAAAATATTGCGAGAAAAAACAGACATCCGAACTATAGCATTACCGAGGAAAAAACCGATGATTTGTCACTTTAAGGTACCGGTTTTAGGTTTTATCACTAATAAGATTTTTTTTATATATAATTTGCTACTCCTACAACAAAGATAGGTAAGATTTACCGCTCCCATCGTATTCCATCTTTTTTATTCATTTTTGTGGGAAAAATCCTATGTGAAAAGACCAGAATGCCCGGTGCGAGTTGCCAAACCTGCACGGCGTCGCCGGCCACGCCGCGATCCTCCCGTTGGCCGTCAAGCTCCAGTGTCAAAGCGTGACAGAGCAATCAATTAAAGAATTCAAGGCAGTGAGAGCGAGAAGCTAGGGATGGTGTGACGACGTTGTATGAGGTGAGCACGAGCAACGCCGGCACGGCTTCTTGTGCGGCAGCGGGGACCTCCAGATCCACGACGAGCAGAGGAGGGGGAGCACTTAGGCTTGTGACGACGACGACATGTGTTTGGGACATCTTTTACTCAGTTTTGTTTAAAAGTAAATCGAATTATTTATCACATGAGAGGATCCCGAATAAATTCTCCCACAATCACAAGTTATCCTTAGACCCAGTTTGTTTTAAGTTCTAAATTATAGATTCTGAAGTAAGAGGAAGTTGCTACAGATTATAGAAGAATTGGGTTGGGTTAGCTGTAACTTCTATGTTCCGAATCGGGCCGGCGATAATTAGTAAGAATCAACGAGAATCAGGTTTCAACCGGATTCTGATTCTATGGAGATGGCAATTTCTGATTGTGAGTGAAGCTGTAACTTCTATGTTCCGAATCGGGCCAGCGATAATTAGTAAGAATCAACGAGAATCAGGTTTCAACCGAATTCTGATTCTACGGAGATGGCAATTTCTGATTGTGGGTGAAGATGTCCAGAATTCTCATGTTCAACAAACAATCCATTTTTAAGCAGAAGATGTGCAGAAGCTGAAACGAATGGAACCATAGAATCAAAATCCTGATGCCAGCTGATTCTCACTGATTCTAGCCAGCCCGGTCGTCCACCTTCACTCGCAGCCGGCCCAGCACGATTTTCCGCGATAAGGTGAACCCTGAGTGTAACTACAAATCTCTTACCTTAGCACTCCCTCCAATTATCGTTCTGAATACGACACGGTCTCTATAATATATTTTTTACTACTAGTTTTTATTATAATATATGTATAAACTCAATAAAATTATAATATTATGAAAGTGATTTTTGAAATAAACCTACACTTTTAATTTTCATGTATCCTTTTAAAAATATATTACACAATTACAATTTTAAAATTTTAACTACAATTACGCTCAAAACAATAACTATTTATGATCGAAGGGGTAGCACCATAGATCCAAATCCCTGCGAGATTTCGGACCCCCCGAGATCTTAAATCTCGATCGGATAAAAAATTCAAAATGCTATAGGACCTTTCAAAATCTCGGCGAGATCTCGATGATTCCGTTCGAAATATCGGCAATTTTTACTTGATTTTTATTTTTGCGGACCGGATTTGATTGTATTGACCGATTGAGGGTCAAGACCATCCACAAAATTTTTAGAAAAATTTTAATGTGTTTTTTTTACCATTTTTTGATCGGTTCAATTTAACCGAAATCTCTAAAATTTTGGCCGGGATCTCGGAAATCCCGGTCGAAATATGACCAGATTTAAAATTTGAGTTTTGAATTTTGTCCAAAATTTATTTAAAATTTTGAGATCTTGTCGAGATTTCGGATTTCGGCCAACTTCAAAATATATACCAAAAATAAAATTTAAAACCTTGAGTAGCACGCCCTTCGCATGTGAACTGTTTTGCCAAAGCTCGAAAGTCACACGGACCGGCCAGGTCTTGAAAATGTATCCATTTCCGTTGAGCTGGATGCAATGAATGAAAAGGAACATCAGAAAGCCAGATCATACTTACATACGCTTTCTGTCACAAATAATTACCATTTTAGATATAGTTACAGTAAAAATTTTTAAACTTTAAATACTAATATCTTCTAAATATTTAAATTAAATATATTAAAATTATATATGTAGATTTGTCTCAATAAGTATTTTCATAATATTATTATTTTATTGAATTTTATAAATATATTATAATAAATTTTAATAATTAAAGTTGTGTTAAAGACTGTGTCGATATTTAAAATAGTGTGAGCGGAGAAAGTACATCTACCGTCCCACAATTCCTGATAAGAAGTCCACCCCTCCCGACCAGTAAAAATCAGGTGGTTTTAACTGCAAAGTGAAAAATGCAAACGAAAGTGCAATCATTGGGCTCATTTGATCATTTTCCACGGCCATGCATGCCCGTTGCCCTGCAGGCCTGCACTATAGTCTGCACTATGCACTCCACTCGAAATCGCCTCAACTTATACGGTCCGACAAGTTGGCATATCACTCCAACAGAGGCAACAACATACTAAATAAAAGAAATCCCATGCATCTGAGCAAAAGACACGAGCCCCCCTTGCGTTTTCATCCATGAGACCATGACAAAAGCCATTCCCTCCGGTTATTTAGGCCGTGTTTGGTACGATAGTAGAAACAGAAACGGTTTTAGGTTCTTGATAGAAACATTTCAGGTGTAAATCGGGTAGAACGGGTTTGAGACCGATTCGGCCACAGAGTGAAAAAAGAAGAAACGATCCGAGAAGAATCGTTTCGAGTTTTAGCCTGTTTAGTTAGGTTTCTTCCAGAATCTAATATAAACGGCCCAGTTCCAAGTTGCCAAACGGGGACTTAATTCCTCTAACAAGTAGGCCTATTGTTAGCGAATTATGCTGAAATTTCGTACATTTTGTCCGCGCATTTCGTGTGTATAAGCACGTAGCGTACGTGCATACCTGCGTGAGGGTATGACAGAACAATAAGACGTTTCGTCCGCTCCTTAGATCGGGGTAGCCTTAGGTTTCGTTTGAATTATAGATCCTAAGAGGTCATTTAAATTTTTTTCGTTATAAACAATCCGTCTTTTCAAGTAAAAGCCGGAACGAAGCCTTGGTGCCAATGATTAAGAAGAGGGCCCTTTTTTATGGTGAAAGTGGGACCCAAGAAACACGGGTGCATGATGGCGTCCAACGATAAAAGGAAGCGTAAAGCTAGCGGAGCCGGCAGCTCCGTATTTAAACCGAGTTTGGTACACGCACTCCGGGCTTTTTCTTCATCTTGCACCGAGGGGCAGAGAAGAGAATTCCGTCGTAAGTTCGTTGGCTTTAATGGCGTCCTTAGATCCCTCCCTCTGCGTGCAGAATTTGGCTGCTTGACCACTGATGCCGGTAGGAATAGACAGCGAGGCCCTCAGCTCATGGTGTTCACTCAATGTCAAAAGAGCTTTTGCACATACTATTTATGTGATTTTGCTCTACGAGGGTTAGTACTCACGTATTAGAGTTGCCACGTTTTTCGCGAGGAATGCAAAATAATGTTGCAAAGTTCCTCGGTTGATTTGTTCTTGGAAACAAATATAAAGAACCTACCTGTTAAATAAGTTTGGAAGAGCCATATGAACATTTGCACATCTAGGTTCAGCCAGAGCCAGCATAGAATCAACCGTTTTCTACAGGATGCATGTAGGTGCGGCCAAAACCGGCTGTGACCACACTACAGTATAAAGTTTGGTGGTGGTCTTGGCATCTTAGGAGGGCATGATTGTGTTTGTGATTCCAACTTCCAGCTCATAGTTAATCCTACGTGTAATGTAACGAGACTTGTAGGTACGGCTCATAATATATCTACTCTATACGGCTTGAACTAAAATATGCAGATTTTAACATTTAAGATGCATAGTTTTAAGATGCATATTTTTGAAGGAGGAAGAACAGACAAGAATATCCCAAGGAATTCTCCAGTCTTGCTCTCACGGTCTCACCAACACTTTGAAATGACAAATAAGCACAACAAATTAAAGAAACAGAACGACATAGGTCTGAATATTCAAAAGGGGAATAAGCGCCCCTTTCTTGGTTAGGCGAAACCAAGGAAACAAAGTCTGGTTTTATGATTTGACAGATCCTGGAAGCTAATATGCATCGAAAGTCAGATTATAAGTGTGCGTGTAGAAACATATATGATCTTCAAATCTTCAGCATATGGACAGGACAAAGTGTGTATCTAGAAACAAAGAGTGCAATTTTAGGACAACATGGCATTTTCAACCTTTTTAGGCTATAAGAAATAGTTTTATCAGAACTAAAATACAATACAATATTTTAAAGCCAAATAAGTGGTTAGTTTTTGCTTGTTTCTAGTGGCTAAAGATAGACTTCCTGCGTTCTAAACGAAACCTCCGTGTATAACAATGGAACGATAATGCGCTGAAGGCGAACTCTTAATCCCTAACATCGACAAGTCTTTGATGAGCTCACGTAATAACCGTATAATCATACATTTCTCTCCAAGAGGGGCCTTAAATATGGTCCTAATTTGAATTATAGGGTTTTTGATGAAAAGATTAACTCCAACAAAAACCCTAAATTGTTAAAATTTAGTAAATTGTTTTAGAGCTCTTAGGAGATAGATATATTTAGCAACTCTGTGATGGAGCTCTATCTTCGTTGGGTTTAGAGCTTAATTGCTAGAGTGAATATTTTGTTGAGCTTTAAATCTAATTAATTAGAAACCTAAACTAAAATTTAAAACTTATTTTTAGAGCGCTCTACCGAAGATGCTCTAATGCGCCTGTTTTTATCCCACCAGGATTTCCGATTCCTCTGTCCACTCCACGGCCGTCGAAACTCCGGTCTCCGAAACCAGTCAAACTCGCCGCGACCACGGGTCCCACCACCCCGAGCTCCCCGCAGAAACCCAAACCCCACTAGGCGGGCCAAGTCGTCAGCGACCCGTCAGGCTCCGGAACAACGACGGGCCCCCCAACACCCCGCCGCTACGCGTCCCCCTAAAACCCACCACCCACGCGTCTTTCATACCGTTGTACCCGACACAGGTCCCGTCTCAGCATCTCTCTAGCCGCTCCTCTTCCCCCTGCTCTCCTCTCGTCTCGTCCTCCCTCCCCCACTCGCACAGGGCCCAATGCCGCACAAACCCTAGTGTCCCCACCCCTGATCTCGCGCGGCCATGGGCAACTGCTGCCGCTCGCCGGCCGCGGCGGCGAGGGAGGACGTCAACTCGTCGCACTTCCCCGTCTCCGCGGGGAAGAAGAAGCCCCACCAGGCGCGGAACGGCGGCGGCGCGGGGGGTGGCGGCGGCGGCGGCGGGGAGAAGAAGCGGCTGTCGGTGCTCGGGGAGGAGGGGTGCGAGGTGAGCGGCGGGATCGAGGAGAAGTACGCGTTGGACCGGGAGCTGGGGCGCGGCGAGTTCGGGGTGACGTACTTGTGCATTGATCGGGGCACGCGGGAGATGCTGGCGTGCAAGTCGATCTCGAAGCGGAAGCTGCGGACGCCGGTGGACGTGGAGGACGTGCGGCGGGAGGTGGCCATCATGCGGCACCTGCCCAAGAGCCCCAGCATCGTGTCGCTGCGGGAGGCGTGCGAGGACGACGGCGCCGTGCACCTCGTCATGGAGCTCTGCGAGGGAGGGGAGCTATTCGACCGCATCGTGGCGCGGGGGCACTATACGGAGCGCGCGGCGGCCGCAGTCACGCGCACCATCGTCGAGGTCGTGCAGCTCTGCCACCGCCACGGCGTGATCCACCGCGACCTCAAGCCCGAGAACTTCCTCTTCGCCAACAAGAAGGAGAACTCCCCGCTCAAGGCCATCGATTTCGGCCTCTCCATCTTCTTCAAGCCTGGTGAGCTCCCGGCACCGAGATCTGTCCGTGATTTGGACGAACTGCTTGCCGCGCGCTTTCTTCTTCTTCTTCTTCTTTTTTTTTTTTTTTTTTTTTTTGGGGGGGGGGGGGGCCCCTGTTCTCGCAGGATACGTGGTTGGTGACCATGGGATTCTCGGTAGTGGTCGTTGCTGTAGCTGTGCTGTTTTCATGCTTGTGTAATCTGACGATAATTTGGTGGTTCTCTTTAATTTTTTGGAACAAATTGGTGGTATTAGACTTGACAGTACTCAGTAGTTCAATGCAGCTTCGTGCTTTTGCTTCTGCAGGGAGTCTTGTATCTCTTGATGGTTAGGCTTGTCGCTGATTGCGCTGCGAGTTCAGATATTGGAATATTTGGAGCTAGGTTGACCTGTTGGGTCATGGGTGACTGCTATTTTTAGGATTTGGAAATTATTAGTGGGAGCAGACGTCACATAGCTGTTGCCACATATAGTTTCTTAGTGTTGCCCTTATACCAGGTCTTGTTTGCGGATCCCATGTTCAACTTGAGCTCAGTTACTTTGGGAAATAAGATTCAGCACAACAATTATTGAGGGTTTGGTCATTCGGCATATGATTCAGCATTCAAGCAGCTGTTATTGGACTTAGCAGTATGTGTAAGCAGCTCCTTTGGCAGCAATAGCCTTGGTTATTTATAAGCAGTCATACCAATCATGAAGAATATGACACTGGAGACATAAGCAATGCTGATACCAGATTCAGACAGTTGCGCTCCTTAATGTTACTTTTCTCAATAGGCACAATTCATATTTTCATCCATTTTAATAAATCTTGAACTACTTGAATCACAAATATCCAGTGGATCTATGTTCATGTCTATGCCATATTTCTCTTCCTGCTACTCAACATTTCACATTACATAAAATGAACCTTGTTGAGTTCTCGTATGGCAATCTCACCTAGTCACCCTTGCTCTTGTATGATGTAGCTTTCATGCTAGCAATACAGGCACCTAGTTTCCCTTGCCATACTGATTTTGCTTACTTGGTAGGTTAGTTTCTTATTTCTTTCCATCACAAAGAAGTGGTTGCCCAGAAATTTTAGATTTATGTGTGGAACAACCAGACAATTGTAAATCGTTGATTTACCAACTTGCCATAGCTTGATGCATGTAACACATTTCACAAAAAAAAATTGTAGAATCTTCAGTTTTTTATTGATTGTAGGCATCACAAGTGCTTTTAGGTGACATCTTTGTAGCCAAATCTGGCCTTTGGTCTAAAAATAAGGAGGCACATTTGTAGGGTTGATAACAGATGTACCTTGCAGTAATGTACTTGTAGGTAGAACGGAATAGACCAGCCTTCTCAAATCTCAATATATAACATCTTTTTTCTCATACAATGCTGTTGTATACTTGTATTCGTAATGCATATATATGACAGGATTGCCGACAAACATGAATCCATTCTCATTTTGGTACAGTACATTGTTTGAGTCATTTAGAATTCAGATCGTTTGATGATCTACTTTGCTTTCTGTTACGTGCCTTTAATTTTTCCCTGTGAAATGCATGTATGGTATATATTGAAATATGTATCGTATTCGTACATAATCTGGTGCCTCTATGTGATTGGTTAGGTGAAAAGTTCTCTGAAATTGTGGGCAGTCCCTACTACATGGCTCCTGAAGTGCTGAAGAGAAACTATGGACCTGAAATAGATATATGGAGTGCTGGTGTTATCTTGTATATCTTGTTATGTGGTGTTCCTCCATTTTGGGCTGGTACTTTACCTTTTCTTTATGAGAACCTTTTGTCCTTTAGTTTTGCTCTTGTGCAAATGGTCTTACCGATCAATATTGTAGAGACTGAACAAGGAGTGGCACAAGCTATTCTTCGTGGAAATATAGATTTTAAGCGAGAACCCTGGCCTAATGTTTCTGATAATGCTAAAGATCTAGTTCGACATATGCTTCAGCCTGATCTGAAACTCAGGCTAACAGCAAAGCAAGTTCTTGGTAAGTTGTACACAGGGCTTCCAAAGCGGGCAAAGTGTTGTGCTACTTTCAATATTCTCAAGTGCATGAAGCATCACCCTTAGTAGTTCTTACTTGTTAGTTCTTACATAGTGCTTTTAAAGTCGGCACAGTGTTACGCTACTTTCTTTTCCATTCATGAAATGCTGCATTGTGTAATCTGATAGCTTGAGGACCACCAGATAAGTCTGCCTTGTTTTGAATGGTTTTCCATTTACATAAGTTTTTATCAACCCTGTCCGAAGTCAGCTGCTGTTTGTTAGCTAAATATATTATGTAGTTTGTTTCGTCTATGTGGTAAATCTGCTGCCACATTGGGTCAAGTCAATTAAAGGACCCACCACTCGCAGTGAAAGTTCTGTAGGATCCAATTTGAATCCTTGTTCTAGTAGTTGGTCTAGCTATACTTTCTGTCATTTTTTTGGCGTACTAGCGTGTTGATTTCTGGAAACCTGCTGGAATCTGGTGAAGTACAGTTATGTAATAACGTGATTGGGGATCCAGTAGTGAGAATGAGTAGAAATTCGATGCGTGCAGGCGATGGATGTTGATAGTAAAACGGGAAAGTAGATATTGAAGTGTTGCTGAAAAATACAGGTACATCTTTGAGGTCTGGCATGAAACAAACGTACATAGTAGCAAGTACCTGATGGCAATTACTTGGAGGATATGTTAATCCTAGAAAGAAAAGTACATAAAAAGAAGCTTGTTGATTATCCAAGACATGGACGGCATTGATATCATTGTAAAATTTTTGGTAATATTGGTTTTGTACTCTGTTGAGTTGAAGGTGCCAAATATTTTAGCAAATTAGATACGGCCAAGTTTCTTCATTTTGCTGCTTCATGCTTCAAATATTTAAGCTACATGCATTCTTTCTTACTATCTTGGGATGTGGGATGCCTATCAGACTGAATTATCAAAGTTAATCACACTGTCCACATGCTAGATAATATGCCAATGTTATCAGCCATGTGTTACTGTGCATCACCTTTTTTTTTCTTAGTTCTGTATTCAGACAGTTTTTGTATTCAGTCATGGTACTCAAACACCCTTCTTGATTTCTGTTGTCGCAGAACATCCCTGGCTTCAAAATGCTAAGAAAGCTCCAAATGTTCCTCTCGGAGACATTGTAAAGTCAAGGCTGAAACAATTTTCAAGGATGAACAGATTCAAAAGAAGAGCTCTAAGGGTTTGAATCTTTTTCTCACGAAACTGATTTAGTGTGCTTTGATGCTAATCTTTTTTCTCAAGTCTACCTCAAGAATATATGTTTCACTGACCAAAATTGGTACTTGACAGGTTATTGCTGATCACCTGTCGGCCGAAGAGGTTGAGGACATAAAGGACATGTTCAAGGTGATGGATACCGATAATGATGGTGTAGTCTCTTATGAAGAATTGAAGAGTGGGATCGCAAAATTTGGCTCTCATCTAGCAGAATCTGAAGTGCAAATGCTAATTGAAGCTGTAAGTAATCTGAAGCACTTCGCTTGCTTGTTAGGATGTTCAATCAGATTAAATGAGTCACCATCTTTGGATTTTGGTCACAGTTCATACTGAATCAGATGGCTTCTGCTAACTTTATACCTGATGCATGTACTTTTGGTGTTCCACGAAGCAGCAAATTAGTAAAATGTCTGTTTTATAAATGTGGAAATGGTGTAACTCATTGGGCTTTTTTTTGCGTTAGCTTCATTCTTGGGACCTAGGAAAATAACAATAAAGGATCAAGGAAATAATCAAACTTTTACTTCCATCTCCACTAAGGACCTATCTATTCTACTCACTTTATATGTTGCTTGACATAAATTAGAACTAGGGTGTCATGGCTAGCATTTCTCTGAACTTGTTTATTTATACTGGTGAATATGAATAGATCAGTAAGCTTGGTGAATTATTTATCATTAGCCTTCATTTTTTGGGTCGCTTAGCTCCATAATAAGACTATTGTATGCGATGTGAGTCAAGTTGAGAATTAGGTGATCCAAATTGCTTGATTAGTGTAATTGTCCTCTAGTATTAACGAGAACAAGATGTTGAAGATTTGCATATGTGGTCTTTTGTGGATGGAAATTAGGTGGATACGAATGGTAGGGGAGCACTTGATTATGGTGAATTTTTGGCCGTCTCACTTCATTTACAAAGGATGGCAAATGATGAGCACCTTCGGAGGGCCTTTCTATTTTTCGACAAGGATGGCAATGGTTACATTGAGCCCGAGGAGCTCCAGGAGGCCCTGGTGGAGGATGGGGCAGCTGATAGCATGGAAGTGGTGAATGACATATTGCAAGAAGTTGACACCGACAAGGTTACGATTCACTTATACTGATACCAATGATAGCTACAACCTTCGGATCTTATTCCTTTCCTTAATAAGCGTCTACTTTGATTGTTTCTGCAGGATGGCAAAATTAGCTACGAAGAATTCGTAGCAATGATGAAGACTGGCACAGACTGGAGAAAGGCATCGCGGCATTATTCGAGGGGACGTTTCAATAGCCTTAGCATAAGGCTTATCAAAGATGGATCTCTAAAACTGGGTAATGAGTGAAGTTGCAGACTTGCAGCTGGTGCTCTTACTCCTCTCATGTAAGTCCGGCCTTCGAGCCCACTAAGCAGAGACCCTCTTCCTTTTTCTAATGATTATTTTGGCAGAAATTTAAGATAGGTGGAGCCCCCCTGATTGGCTTACTCGTGTAAGTAGCTTTGCCGGTATCGCTGAGGAGCACGCACTGAATGATGCACCAACAGCTGTGCGCCTGCTTGCTTGCCCCCTGTTTGATATCCCCTGTACCTGATGCTAAGTGTTGTACAATATTTTGTTGTTTTCCTCAATGCACTTTGTTGGTTTGGTGGATTCGTTTTCATTGGTAAAGAACTAGATATGCCTAGTCGGTACGCAGTGAATGGTAGTGCATCTTCAAGCCTTCAACTGTACGGAGACAACTGTCAGAAGCAAAGGACAGAAAGCAAAGCACCATGTAGTTTCAACAATGTGTGAACAATGCACCGAAACAACTGTCAGTATGGATGCCATTCTATTTGCAGTCTTGCACTAGATTGTCTGACGGGACGCTGTTGTATTCCAGTAGTCTGATACTGATGCTGCCAGTAGTCAACCACATGCCAAAAATGGATCAGGATTCCCTGGAGTTTGTCACAGTGGAATTTAGAGGAGTTTGTCTGGTCTCATTTGCTTGTTTGCAGTCCAGCCAGTGGGGAAGCCTGGATGAAACTGAAAATAGAGTTGGGCTCAAAGGACGCTTGGTTCAGATCAAAGGATGGACGACATAATGCGAGCACCCTGGCAACGGTGACCGAGCTCCTGCGGGCTTCTTCTCATGCAATAGCGAACATGCTCCAACCACATCTTCTCAGGCGACGATAAAGGAGAGGGAGCACTCGCGGCGGTCGGATAAAGGAGCGGCGTGGGGGGCAGCAGAGGGAGGTAGAGAAGTGGGCTGCCAATGGTGGGGGAGAAGAGGGTCGCGCACTGTCGCTATTGTGCAATTAGGGTGCGTTTGTTATTGTGTAATTATGGTGCGTTTGGTTGTCACTACTAAATGGTACATGTATAAGATGGTTTATGAAAAAAAAAATTATCCATGCGTTTAGTTGCTTAAATGGAACCATCCTATCCTGGACAAGTGATATAAATTTGAGGAATGTTCCTTCTAGATGCTGAGCCATCTCATTCACTCGAAATAATGGAATCAAATGGTACAGGACTATCCCATTCAACTTCATCCTATAAACCAAACACAGCGTAGTAGTTGTGTTCATTATATACATAATTATACCGAAGTATATCTGTATGTATTAACATAATATGGATATATGCTAGATCGGTAAAGAATGAAAATAAAAATAGCTTTATGCCTCCTTGCTAGGCTCGTCTGTCTCCACTCGACCATTCGGCCTTCTCACGCCTCACCTCGTCTCATCTACCTCCTCACTAGTCACTCCTGAATCCTGATCTTGCTGCCGGCGGTCCACCCCAGCCGACCAACCCCTCAGGCCTCAGCTCCTCGGCGACGGCGTGGAGCCACGAACACTCCAAGCGGCGACGGGCGGCCCCTCGGCTCGTTGGCGCCTCAGGCCCCCGTCTCCTTCGGCGGGTCGGCTCCTCGGCGATGGATACATAACTCGCATCAAGTTGTTTCTGCACGGGACGGGGCACCACCGAGGAGCCGAGGACTCAGGCGTAGATGTCCTCCTTGATCTCCTCCCTGGTGAGCTCTGCTCATGTGACGGCAATGCACTATCCTCAGGGGGCACTGCGGGGTGATGTCGAGTGCGCCGCCTCCATGGACGCAAAGACGCCGACAATGTCAGGGCGGTGGCCACCGCTTCGGCGTTGGCTTCCCGCCGCACCTCTACTGCCGGCCAACTGCTTGCCTCGTCTTCCCCCGCCGCACCTCGTCACGCCGACGATGTACCGCCGCCGTCCTCCACCTCAGGCCCTCGGCTCTTGCGTCCCGTCCATTGTTGGCCGCCTGCATTCGCCTGGGCCCTAGGGTTTCCTCTCATAGTCTCAGCCTCTCAGGTGTGGATGAAAACAGGTCGGATAATTCCCCGCCCGATCCGGGACCGGATCCAGTCGGGATCGGATACGGGACAACCAATATCTTGTAAATACGGGACGAGATCCGGATATTCGGATATTTCCTATTCGGATATCTGGATTTTTCTTATTCGGATATTTGGATCGGATATCCGGATTTCTTATTCGGGTATCACCAAAGCCTAGCCCATTTCATCTCATTTTTTAGCAGTGCTTCTATGCCTTTTCTTTTAATATAAGTTGCACAAATCTTAAAGCAAACGAAGGAGTAAGTAATCATCATCTACCATTCATTCATGCTCTTTAATAGTTGTGCAATTTTTAAAAAGAAGAGCATATAATCACCTCTCCTCATTTTTTTTTCATAGAAATCCCATTTATATTGACAATGAGTTGATTCTATTAATCCTAAAGTAGCATATTCTTTCTATGACGTATATTGGGTTTATTTGATAAATATATATATATATATATATATATATATATATATATATATATATATAACTTGCTACTATGGTCATGTACCTGTACGGTTTAATTCAAAATATGTTACTGTATATATGCATGCATTATCCGTATATATTTATCCGTTTTCGATCCAAATCCGTCACATATCCGTCCCGTATCCGTATCCCGATTAACCCGGATTCGTATCCGTATCTGGTTAGCCCGTATCCGGTAAAAAAATATGGGTTAGGATACAGGAAGAGCAATATCCGCCCGTATCCGATCCGTTTTCACCCCTACTCAGGTGTGCCTCGTCGCCCTCAGTCTCATCTCATTCTTATGGTCACTCTCTAGTCTCCTTGATGGGGAATTGGGGAATATGTGGTGGCCAGTGGGGTCGATGTGAGGCCGCACTAGGGCTTTGTGGGCTTCAGCAAAGATCCACAAATCTTTTTCCAAAGCCCAGCCATCATTTTCTTCCTTCTTCTCCTCAATCGCGCATGGAGCTGAGATGCTGCCTGTCGAGGCCTGAGGCCATAGCCGCCACCGGCCCGAGAGGGGAGGGGGGACCGGGGAGGGTACTGGCGCCGGTGTAGAGGGTAGGCTCAAACCTATTAAAGCTTACCCAGTGGATTCACCCCTAAGTCCAGTGTTCGTGGGTTTAAACCTCTCTGCTCTTCAGGCCATGGATTCGGAAAATCATAGGAAATTGCCTTTATTTTTCCTTTTTCCATTTGACGAGTACCCATGCCATGGGTACCCCCATCAGCCCGGAAGCACGAACGGGCTGACCAATCATGGCGAAGGCCCAGCACCACCAAAAAGTACTTGGGCCGCGGGGAGCGAGCCCCGACATGTGCAGGGCCGACCCCGAACGGTCGGCGGACTCCGGTTCCGGGCGGTCGGCATGCTCCGGCCGCCTAATATTGAAGCTCAAGCTCCACCTGCGCACAGGGCCGGCATGGCCCACGCCAGTGTCAGACGGCTGCCTTGTGCGCAGCGTCCCCTGGCGTCCGTACCGGGGTAGGCGGCCCCTTCCCAAGATCGCCGAAGAGCCACCGAAGGAGTCAAGCCCCCGTCCCATCGCCTGGCACATCGCAGAGGAGTGCGCCCACTCCCGAGGCCAAGGCAAAGTCAAGCGCCATTAAAGCCGCCAAGGCAGACAGGAGCACCACGCAAGGCGTCATCCGGCATCATCGCGCAAGACCGCACATCGCGGAGCCACCAACCTCGCCTCGGGGCAGCGAGGGGCGGTCGGACAAGGCAGAGCAGACTCGAGACACGCACGCCCCCTTTTAGTGGATTTCCTAAAACACCGTGTAACCCGCCTCCTCCATCTATATAAAGAGAGGCGGGCCCGAGAGGAAGGGGGACAGAGAAAAAAGGCCCTCCAGGAAGCCACAACTCCCTAGCCAAAGCACGAAGGGGATCGGACAGCCGACTCCCCGCCTCGTTTGTACGCCCCTTGTTCATCGACCAAAGATCAATACAACCACACCGAACGAACTGGAGTAGGGACATTCAGCCCGAACCAGTATACATCATTTGACTCCTTGAGTCGACCATTCGGGGAGAGGGAGCGCGCGACCCCATCCAACCATAAATTCGTATTGCCGGTGCACGAAACACCGACAGTTGGCGCGCCAGGTAGGGGGTCCTCGCGCGTCTTCACCGACATCCTCATCCTCAGGTTCCCATTTCTCCTCCCCGATGGCCTCCTCCCACCACGATTCGCCGATGTCGAGGGGCTGGATCCGCTTTGGCGCCCTCGATTTCGTCGTCACCGCCGCGGGAGAGCTTGTTCTCATTCCCGCCGCTGCCTCGGGACCGGCGCCCTCCGCTAGCCTGAATACGATTCTTGGCGTCCTCGGCAACCTCGGCCTCGAGGCCCCCGCAGACGCGGCGTGGCGGGCCGTCGTCGCCGGCGCTGCCCAGCGACATCGCCTACGAGGCGGCGGCGGCGAGCCGCCCTCCACGAAGCTTCGTGGCCATGGCGGCTTCTGTGGCAGGCTTCCTCCACGACCTACTGGCGGATTCCTCCAGCCACGGCTCTAGCTCTGACAAGGAGTGTCCCCCTCGTAGGGCCTACTCCCGCGAGTGCAACATGACGGGTGCGGCGGAGCCATCCTCCACCCCCGTTACCCTCGGGACCCTCCTCCCGCGACGAGCGGCGGGAGGAATCCCAGCGGGAAGACGACGTACAGCACCTACTACGCTTCGCTGACCTTCGGCGACAGCGCGAGGAGCTAGAAGCTCGAAAGGCCGAACTCGATAAGCTCCAGGCGAATCGAGCGCCGTCGACCTAACCCACCACCTGCCGTCTCCGGCGCGTCCGTCGCGTCAGTGCATCGGCCAGCTGGTCGAGGAGACGAACGGCCTTCCGCTTTTCCCTCACGCCAACCGTAACATTGCCGCGCGGCAATGCCGCCGAGGGTCGCTCGAGCCAACGGAGCCGGCCAAGGCCACCTATCGAACCTCCGGGGGTAGAACGTGCCGTCGTTCAGCACGCCCAAGGTTCTGGCTCCCGACGGACGGGCGCCACCTCGGGCCGCCTGGGCCACTCCCCCTCGCAGGATCGACGGAGCCCAGCCAAGACGGCCCCGCTCCACGAGCTCCCCCAGGCATCATACACCCCGGTGCGCCATCGCCTGGGGGATAAGTATGACCTTCGCACCACCCTCGAGGCGCCGGCGAGAGCTACCGATGCAAAGGCGGCGCCGCAAGTCGCCGATAGCGGGCGACGCAACCATCCCGACCAGGATTCGACGGTCCTGGGCGCTGCTCACCCGCCGCATCCGCAACGCCGATTTCCCGACCAGATTCCGGGCTCCGACCAACATAGCCAAGTACACAGGGGCTACCAACCCCAGTGTTTGGCTAGAAGACTACCGGCTCGCCTGCCGAGCGGGGGGAGCGATGGACGACTTCTTCATCATCCAGTACCTCCCCATCTACCTTGCGGACTCAGCTCGAGCCTGGCTCGAGTACCTGCCCGCGGACACCATCGACAGCTGGGCCGACCTGACGAACCTCTTCGTCGGGAATTTCCAGGGCACGTACAAACGCCCTGGCAACTCCTGGGACTTGAAGAGCTGCAAGCAGCAGCCGGGGGAAACCCTCCGGGACTACATCCGCCGCTTCTCCCAAAGAAGGCAACGAGCTCCCGACATCCGCGACGCCGACGCCGTCGGGCGTTCATCTACGGCACCACGCGGCGAGGCCCTGGTCCACAAGTTGGGGTCGCGAAGCACCGGACCACCAAGGAGCTCCTCGACATCGCCACCAACCACGCCTCCGGCGAGGAGGCCGTGGGGGCCATCTTCGAAAGAAAGACGGCCCACAAGACAGCCAGCCTCGGAGCCAGCGCCCCCTCCGACCGCCCTGACAAAAGGAAGCGGAAGGGGAAGCAGGGCGCTGAAAGGCGAATGGTCGCCCGCCGACCGACCTGCCAAACAGCAGGCTCGGCAGACGCCCGACCGATTCGAGAAGTTGATGGATAGTCCGTGCCCGAACCACGACTATCCCGTCAAACACAAGTATCGGGACTGCGAAGTCCTGAAGCGGTTCCTCTCCGGAAACCCCACGACATCACGGGGCAAGGGGAAGAAGCGCGACCCGACACCCGACGCCGGGGCAAAGGGCGATGAGCCAGCCGACGAGTTCCCACTGCTCGACGGCTGTCTCATGATCTTCGGAGGGACGGAGTGCTACGCCGACAAGCGACGGCAGAAACTCGCCCACCGAGAGGTTCACACGGCGACCCCGGCCGTGCCTTCCTACCTGAAGTGGTCGGAATGCCCGATCGCCTTCGATCGGACCGACCACCCCGACCACATCCCGCACCCGGGACGCTACCCGCTCGTCGTCGACCCCATCATGGGGACGAAGCGCCTGACCAAGGTGCTCATGGACGGCGGCAACAGCCTCAACATCATGTATGTTGAGACCCTCGATGCCCTGGGGGTCCCCCGCTCCGCCCTCCGGCCGAGCAGGGCGCCCTTCCATGGCGTCGTGCACTGTGCCAACAGGCCCATCCCTCAGAGCAGTCACTGTCCGTCACCTTCGAGCCCTGATAACTTCCGCACCGAGAACCTCACTTTCGAGGTTGTGGACTTTCCCGGCTCCTACCATGCCATCCTGGGACGGCCTTGCTACGCGAAGTTCATGGCAGTCCCCAACTACACCTATCTCAAGCTGAAGATGCCGGGGCCACAAGGTGTCATCACCGTGGCCGCATCCTTCCAGCTCGCTTACAACTGCGAGCAAAGCAGCTGTGAATTGGCCTCGGCGGTCGTCGCTTCCGCCGAGCTCGCCCAGCTCAGGGAGAAGGTCTCCGGATCCGCCCCCGACTCCAGCAAGTCGGGGCCTAGCTCTTTCAAGTCCGCGGAGGACACGAAGGAGGTCGCTGTTGATCCCGAAGATCCCGCCAAGACCGTGCGGATCGGAGCCGCCCTCACCACCAAATAGGAAGGCGCGCTCGTCGACTTCCTCCAAGCAAACCGAGACGTCTTCGCTTGGAGACCCTCGGACATGCCAGGAGTCCCGAAGGAGGTCGCCGAGCACTCCCTGAGCATTCGACCGGGATCTAGACCGGTCGCCCAGCGCCTGCGCCGTTTCGACGAAGAAAAGCGTCGGGCCATTGGGGAAGAAATCGCCAAACTTTTGGCCGGTTTTGTAAGGGAGGTGCGTCACCCCGAGTGGCTCGCCAATCCCGTCCTTGTAAAGAAAAAGTCGGGGCAATGGAGAATGTGTGTTGACTACACGAGCCTCAACAAGGCCTGTCCGAAAGATCCATTCCCATTACCTCGCATCGACCAGGTCGTAGACTCCACCGCCGGGTGCGAGTCCCTTTCTTTTTTGGATGCCTACTCAGGCTACCACCAGATAGCGATGAAGGAGTCCGATCAGCTTGCGACTTCCTTCATCACCCCGTACGGCTCGTACTGTTACGTCACGATGCCTTTTGGTCTAAAAAACGCAGGCGCCACGTACCAGCGATGTATGCAGGCGTGTTTTTCGGACCAAATTGGCCGTAACATCGAAGCCTACGTCGACGACATCGTTGTCAAAATCAGGAAGGCCGACGACCTCATCATCGACCTGGAGGAGACTTTTGCGAACCTCCGACGGTTTCGCATAAGGCTCAACCCCGAGAAATATGTCTTCGGGGTCCCCAAGGGCAAGTTGCTGGGATTCATTGTCTCCGAGCGCGGCATCGAAGCCAACCACGACAAGATCTCCGCTATCGCGAGGATGGGGCCAATCAATGATCTGAAGGGAGTTCAAAGGCTGATGGGGTGCATCGCGGCGCTAAGTCGCTTCGTATCCCGCCTCGGTGAACGCGGGATGCCACTCTACAAACTGATGAAGAAGTCCGACCACTTTTCCTGGACCCACGAAGCTCAGGAAGCCTTTAGTCGACTAAAGGCCTTTCTGACCTCACCTCCGGTCCTGGTCGCCCCGGAGCCACAGGAACCCTTACTCCTCTACATCGCCGCCACGACTCAGGTCGTCAGCGCGGCACTTGTTAATGGAAGCGGCGAGAGGAAGGCCGCGTTTTCAAGGTGCAGAGACCGGTCTACTTTGTCAGCGAAGTGCTCTCCGAAACAAAGGTCCGATATCCTCAGATACAGAAGCTACTCTACTCGGTACTCATCACCAAGAGAAAGCTTGCCCATTACTTCGATCGACACCCCATCTCCGTGGTGACCTCCACGCCGCGCGGAGAGGTTGTCCGCAACCGCGACGCCACCGGAAGAATTGCCAAGTGGGCTCTCGAACTCAGTGGCCTCGACATATCGTACGTCCCCAGGACGGCGATCAAGTCCCAGGTCTTGGCGGACTTCGTCGCCGAGTGGACCGAAGCGCAAGTCCCTGCAGTGGTCGAAGACCCGGAGTACTGGACGATGTACTTTGATGGGTCTTACACCAAGAATGGGGCCGGCGCGGGGATCATCATCATCTCCCCACTCGGCAACAAGCTCCGGTACGCTATCCGTCTACTCTTTGACGCTACCAACAATGTCGCCGAGTACGAAGCCCTCGTCAACGGCCTTCGAATCGCCGCCGACCTAGGCGCACGACGGCTCTATGTTCACGGCGACTCCAAGTTGGTTGTCGACCAAGTGATGAAAGCCACCGAGCCCCGTGACGCTCCGGATGGCCGCCATCGCTGGAGGTCCGCAAGCTCGAGGAGAAGTTCAAGGGTTTCGAGCTCCATCACAGCTACCGACGCTACAACGGTGAAGCCGACTCCCTCGCCAACCTCGCCTCCGGAAAAGGGCCGGTTCCCCCGGGGATCTTCGTTTCCGACCTCAGCAGCCCATCAATCCGCTTGGACCCAAGTCGAGGGCGCCATCGACTTCAAAGGCGGGCGCCTCGCCGATCTCCGGCCAGATGCTCAGCCGTCTGGGTCGGATTTGGGCGTCCTGACCGTCGAAACCGACTGGAGGCAACCGTTTGTCGATCGATTGACAAACGGGTCGCTCCCCACCGATGCCACCGAGGCTCGGCGCCTCGCCCGACGGGCTAAGTCTTTCGTCCTGGTCGAAGGTGCCCTCTACAAGAGGAGCCCGTCCGGAATCCTTCGAGCGCGTTCCGACCGACTGCCAAGGAAGCACCTTCTGCCGACATCCACGGGGTGTGTGGACACCATCCCGCGCCGCGGTCCCTGGTAGGAAAGGCCTTCCGACAAGGTTTCTACTGGCCGACCGCCGTAGCAGATGCAACCCAGATCGTCCGCACCTGCGAAGGATGCAAATTCTTCGCCAGACAAACGCATCTTCCTGCGCAAGCTTTGCAGACGATCTCCATCACGTGGCCCTTCGCGGTTTGGGGGCTCGACCTGGTCGGACCCTTCAAAAAGGCGCCCGGGGGCTTCACTCACGTGCTTGTCGCCGTGGACAAGTTCACAAAGTGGATCGAAGCCAAGCCGTTGACAAAGATCACGTCGGCCCAGGCAGCAGGCTTCTTCCGCGATATTGTCTACGGTTCGGTGCCCAACTCCATCATCACCGACAACGGGACGCAGTTCACGGGAAAGGAGTTCCTCGAGTTCTGCGACAACTTCAATATCCGAGTCGACTGGGCGGCAGTGGCACACCCCCGAGCCAACGGCCAGGCCGAGCGAGCCAACGGCATGATCCTCCAAGGACTCAAGCCGCGAATCTTCAGCCGATCAAGAAATTCGCGGGGACGGTGGGCCGAGCTACAACCCGTGCTTTGGAGTCTGCGAACCACGCCCGACCTTGGCCGACCGGCTTCACTCCTTTCTTCTTGGTGTTTGGAGCAGAGGTCGCCCTCCCGACCGACCTTGAGTATGGCGCGCCAAGGGTACAGAACTACAACGCCGCACGGCAATCGAGGAACGCCAGGATGACCTCGACCGACTCGACGAAGCTCGAGGCGTCGCGTCTTACTGATGGCCGACAAAATACCCGGTAGAGGCCAAGGCCGCTTCACCAAGCCGACGAGTTCGCGGTCGCTCATTCGAAGTCGGCGACTTGGTGCTGCGTCAAGTCCAATCCGCGAAGGACAGGCACAAGCTCTCCCCGCCTTGGGAGGGCCCTTTCACCGTCGCAGAAGTCCTCCGGCCCGGCACCTTCCGTCTCAAGGACACCGAAGGAAATCTCCTTACAAACGCGTGGAATATAGAGAAGTTGAGAAGGTTCTATCCCTAATCAGCCTGCCCCTTCTCTGTACCGCGCGAAAAGTTTCCAAAACAAAAGAAGTCGCAACTGTCGAAAGATCGACCGAGTGCTCTCTCTCCCTCTCTCGCCCTTGATCTACCACAAGTACTATGACCTCCGCCCCGAAAGCAGAGGTCCCAAAATAGTACTCTACCCATGTCGAAAACGACGAATAACCGACCTACGGTTGGTCGGACCAACCCGTTCCGGTGACAAGCACACATGCCGGACCCGCTATGGTCCCAAAAGACTACGGCTGTGGGCGATCGCAAAAGTGGAAAATCCTCGAGGAAGAAAAAAAAAGAGAGAAAGGAGCAGAGGGCAAAAGAAACACTTTATTCATTCACGGAGGCGCATCACCCCAACCAAGAGCAAACCGCCCGCCGTTGTCTTGGTGTGCGCCCCGCCAGACAGCGCACGGCGCCTCTCAACCAGCGCTTTGCACAAGCGCCCTCACTTCCCGCAGCCGAGGAACGCCCACGACAAGGACGCCAACTCGCCGTATGTCCTCGCGAACAGCCTCGGCCTCGACCTCCGCCACCTCCTGCAGCCAAGCCTGATGAGCGCCTACTTCCTCATGGAGCTGAGCATAATGGTCCGCCATGGCGCGCGAAGGAAGTGTTGTGGAAGCTTTGGCAGAATAACAAACGCACCAGCGTTCTCTCCTTTTATAACCTACAGTGTGGGAGGCACGGAAGACGAAGCGCCTCAAGAGCGCGCAGCGGAGCGGAAGCCGAAGCGTCCCAGTTCCAAAGACGACACGACCTCCAAGGCGAGTTAATCCGCCCTTATCTCTAAGGAGAAACATAAATCTCTTTCAAAAAAAAACCTGTGAAAACTCAAGCGGTGCGTGACGACTGCACCCCTCAGTCCCCACGCACCACTCGGGGGCTCCCTTACGACCCCAGGGGTCAGCGACCTAGATCGATGTTCTAGAATGGCCCGACCGAGCTGCCCCCCTTCTCTCTCATAGTAACCTCTTCAAAACCAAAATGCTACAGCCCACGCCCCCGCGGCTACGGTTTCGAAGTAGCACTTTGCGCAAAAAGGGAGGCTACTTGAGCGAAGGGCCAAGCGCCGGTCGGATGAAGCTTTTCTCGATTTAGGTCGGCGAGCCGACTGATCAAACAAACTCCCTCGAGGCAACCTCCTTGAACCAAATGCTACAGTTTAAGCCCCAGCGGCCACGGCTCCCGAGTAGCGTTTTGCGCAAAAAGGAGGTTGCCCAAGAGGAAGGCAACTTGATCAGTTAGCATAGACCGACCCCGGTCGTCGTTAAAAAGCGCACAAGTCGTTACTCTCGAGCCGCACTCGACCGACCAAGCTATCCACCTCGCGGCTATTTCCCCCGGACCAAGGTACTACGGCCTACGCCCCCGCGGCTACGGTTTCGAAGTGGTACTCTGTAGGGGGAAAACAAGCCCTCCGAGCAAGAGACGCTAGGGACGGTCGAAGCACCCCCACCAGGGCAACGTTCTAGCCGGCCAAGCGGAGCCTTCGCGAAGGAGACGGTCCGACCTAGGCACCTCTCCTCCGCGAAGCGAGCGTTCTAGGTAGCCTGTCCTATCCCGTGATTTCTTCAGACTGAGTTGGGACAACGCCTACGCTCTCGGGGCACCCCTGCGGGCCCTATAGCTATGGCCGCAAGATTGCCCAAACCACAGAGGAAGCACGAGGTAGACGGACACAAAAAAAAGGGGAATTCAAAAGCGGCCCGACACGTCGGGCCCGATTGAGGCGATCACGTTCGTTACATGTACTACAAAGAAAAAGAAGAGAAGGAAACTAATCGTCTCCCTCCGTCCGACGGAGGATTTCTCGCGGCGAGATCCGGCGGGCAATCTCTTGGGCGCACGGGTCGACCCGGGCCATGAATGCGTTGATCTCCTCATCACTTCGGTCAGCAGCAACACCGCTCCCGACCGCCTCAAGGTCGACGCCGTCATAATAAGAGACGGTGTTGACCAGGGCCGAGGAAGCGCCAAGCACCGCCGCTTCCCGCACCGACGCCTCAACGCGCTCAGGGACCCATCCGAGTATGGTGGGGATGGCGCTGGGGCCTGGAGTAAGTCCAAACAGCCGGTCGCAGACAGCCTGGATGACCACGCGGAGGACCGTCAGCTCGGCCGTCGTTTCGGCCGCGTCCCTCTCCGCCACCCGCTTGTCCACAAGGGCCGAGTCACGTGACTCGACCGCCGCATCCTGCTTCTCCACCGCCACCCTTCGCGACTCCAGCGCGTCGCTAAGGCTTTTTTGCAGGCCTGCAGGAACAAAAACAGTGTCAGAAGACGCCCGTCGCAGTGGCTCCCAAGGGATTGAACAACTCACCAGCCACGGAGGCTTCTTTGGCGCGAAGTTCCTCCTCGACCTTGGCAAGCGCCTCTCGATCGGAAGCGGCGCGGCGTAAGCTCCTCGCCGTCGCGAGCTCCCCGAGCAAGATCCCGCTCGCCCATGGCCGGTCGGCCTCCTGCGAGCCGACTCGTTTCCTCTCGGCGGGTGGCCTCCGTCCGGCGCCTGCTGCGCGGACGCGAAAGCCTTGGCCGCTTCAGCGTCGCTGGGACGACCTGGCCCGCTCTCCTCGGCGGTCGGGGACTCGCAAGTCGCCGAGCCTCTCGCAAGGCTTGATGACTTCCCCGACCCGACCAGCCGCGGCGACCCTCCCTTGCTCGGCAACAAGCGCCCTCCGGGCGTCGAGCAGCTCTCCCCCTATAGCACTCCCCCGGCTGTGCAAACGCCGGAGGAACATCGACTTGTCTACCGCCCGGGATGTCAAGCGCTGCAAGTTCCTGCCCGGTCAGTCTCCGTTTTCCGGTCGAAAGAAACACAAAAGACAAAACCCCGTCAAAACTCACCGATCTGACCAAGCGGGACTCCTGAGCAATGGACTTCCTCGCCCTGGACGCGGCGTCAACGGCGCGAGTGAGGTCGGCGTGGACCCTCTCCATCTCCTCCTCCAAAGCGTTCCAATCCGCGCGTTCTGCCTCGTCGTCGAGCGAGCGGGCCCCGGCCGGTCGGGCCGGGCCAAAACGACACGGCGGTCGGCGGCCTCTGCCTCGACTTCCCGCTGCCGCGGCGTCTGCGATAGCCGGTTCTGCGCCCTCCGCGACACTTGGACCGCGGCCGAGCGGTGGCCCGGCGGCGAAGCGGCGAGACTCGCCGACTCGCCGCGCCGTGGATCGATTTCCCGGCGGCGAGTCGCGCCGACCCACGGTCGGTGCGAGGAAAGGCAAGGATAGCGGGCGTCTCCGTCGATCTTTGCGGGCGGTGGCGGTCCCAGCGCCCCGGGCGGCGGCGGGACCTACCGGCTTCACCGGTGCAGCGCAGGCGGAGGCACGTCGGCGTAGTTTCTTCTGTATTTGCCATAGCGGAAGTGCTCCTGCGCATCCCCTCCGTGGCGTCCCTCGGCAAACAAACCCGGCACGGGGCGCATCCGAGGAAGCCCGCTCCCAACAACACGCCGCCAGCGGATGGGACCGGAAGGTGCAGCTCCTCACCGCCGAGGTAGGGCTCAGCGCTCTCCCAGCGCTGGTATGCCCCCTGCACACAGCGGCCCATCAGGAGTCACGAAGGAAAAAGCACCGGAGAGGACCAAACTGGGAGCACGTAAAGTCACTTACCGAGAGGAGCGAACAACCGGCACCTGGCGTGCCCTTTTTGCCGGGCCCCCACGAGGGGGCGTGAGGGGTCTGCGCATCTTCAGGATGTACCCTGCGCCGGAGGTCTCTTCTGAGGAACCACGGTCGCCGGCCCCACGGCTGGAACCCACGTCGCAGTGCCGGAGTCGCCTCCGCCAACCGCTCCCCCCTCGCTCGACGACGCTCTTCGTCGCTGCCGCTCTCGCCTCGCTGAGACCTCTCGCCACGCTGGATCGCTTCCGCGCTCTGTCCTCTTCCGATCCCTCGTCGCCTCCTTCTTCGCCAGGAGGGCGGCGTCACGCTGCTCCGCTTCCGTACGCACGGCCGCTCTCGCCTCTTTTTCCCCCGGAAGCAAGGGGCGGGAGATCGAACCAGAGCCCCTGCACGGCTGCCTTTCGGGTAAGGGGCAAAGGAAGCGAAAGCAAAACAAAAGCAAAGCGAGAGCCGTCGGGCGTGCCAGGTTCTGCGGATTCTGCGTAGAAAAGCGCGAGGCACGCGCCGCCCGCTCGGTATCTCCTCGATGGAAATCGCGCCACACGTGCGAGGACCTCCGACGCAGGAAGCTCCCGCTCCGACGACCTCGCGGGGTTGGTCGGCCCCGTATACTCGAACATGGGATGCGCCCGATCCTTGAGAGGTTGAATGCGCCTCTCCATGAACGTACGGAGGACCACCTTGCCCGTCAGACCCCGCCGCTTCAGGTCTGCGAGTTTTTCGAGAATCTCATCAACCTTCGCCCGGTCCCTCGCATCGGGACCCCAGGTCCAGCAAGGATGCGGCGTCGGTAGATTCCCACTGAAGGCCGGGGCACTGTTGTCGATGTTCCGGACATAGAACCACTCGCTATGCCACCCCCGGTTGGACGTCGGCAGCTTTACATCAGTATAAAGCAACTTGCGGCGGGGGCGCAGTTGGATCGCCAGAGCTCCAAGAAGGTCGGCGGCGCCCGACGGCGGCCTCGCGAAGAAGAAGTGGCGCCAGAATCCCCAGTGGGGTTCGATCCCCAGAAAAGCCTCGCACAGCGTCATGAAGACCGCAATGTGGAGGACTCCATTCGGATTCAGGTGGTGAACCTCCCCCCCGTAGTAGTGAAGCAGCCCCCGGACGAACGGGTGGAGTGGGAAGCCGAAGCCCCGCTCGTAGAAGGCCGCCAGCGAGACTATCTCGCCGTCTTCCAGTTCGGGGACCTCGGTCGGCCGCGGCACCCGGCCAATGGATCGAGGCCGCGGAGGAAGGAGCTCCTTCCTCTCCAAGCCGAGGTAGCGACCCGCCGCGGCCAAGTGCGGGGTCAGCGACATCCTCGAAAGTGCGTGGGGAAGCGGGGGACGGCGCGACGAAGCAGGAAGCTTTTTTCTCCCCTTGCGTTTTCTCTCTTTTCCTTTTTGCGTAAGGCCTGAGCGGAAGGTTTTGCTCCCCACGCCGCTTCCCCTTCCTTTATAGGCGCTGGCGGAAAGCGGCGGGCCTCCGCGCTTCAACCGACGCCTCCTCGCGCGAACGCAGCGATCGCCGAACCATCGACTGTCACCTCTCCGTAACGTCCGTAGCCCATTTAAATCCCACTAATCATTAATCGCTCCGACAGAAGCGAACGCCTCGCCGCGACGCCACGCAAAGACCGCGAACCTCACCGGCTACATCGGGCCGGACGCCCACGCCAAGAAAGGTATGAAAACGGCCCTCTTGGGCGCCGCCTCGGGAAAGCAAGCGGCCTGCGGGCTCGCGCCCGAGCCCCGGCACCGTGCTGAGGGTTACGAAGGCCGAATCCAGCTAGCTGGAATGAAAGCCGCCCCAACACGTAAAAAAATAAAGAGCGAGGGGCGGGTCGCAGTGAGCCCCCAGAGGGCCCCTAGTTAGGGTCAGCGGATGACCCAATCACTGTGGCCCGCGTCCGAGACCATACCTCACACTCTCCCACGGAGCTCATCGATGAGTGGTGGCCAGCCGCGCTCCGGGTTGGCGGACGACCCGGCAGCCCGATGCGGGACGAGTAAGGAAAGGTTTTTATGGAACGCCCCCGAAGCGGGTCGGACGCCCACGCCGGGAGTTACGTCCGCTTGGAAACGATCCCCCTCGAGGGAGATCGCCAAGGTTCCACTCGGATTACCCAATAGTAGCTCGCACGAGCACGACGTTCGAGCCGACGAAGGCAAACGTGCGTTCGCTCACCCGACTCTGAAAAAACCCACCAACGGCGTGGCTTGCCAGGGTCCGACCGGGCTAAACCCCCGACCGGCTCTCCGACCCGCTCGGGGGCTCGGGGGCTACACCCACCGGGTGCGCTCGCGCGCACCCGGGCACTTTCCAGGCCGGCGCGGCTCCCAAGCAGTCGCGCCGACCTAAGCACCGCCAACCTCCGGGTCGACGACTACCGCGGCCGGGCTAAACCCCCGACCGGCTCTCCGACCGCTGGGGCTCGGGGCTACACCCAGGGCGCTCACAGACCGGGCACTTCCCCGGGCGGCGGCTCCCCAAGCGATGCCGAGGCCTAAAGCACCGCCAACCTCCGGTCGATGACTACGCGGTCGGGCTAAACCCCGACGGCTCTCCGACCCACTCGGGGCTCGGGGCTACACCAGGTCTTCGCACCCGGCCCTTCTAGGTGGCGCGGCTCCCGAGCGATCACGCCGACCTAGCATCACCGACCTCACGGCCGACCGCTACCACCACCAGTTAAACCCCGAGCGGCTCTCCGACCGCTCCGGGCTCGAGCTCTTGGCGAGTACCCATGCCATGGGTACCCCATCAGCCCGGCACGAACGGCCGACCAATCATGGCGAAGGCCCAGACCACCAAAAGTACTTGGGCGGAGCGAGCCCGACATGTGCAGGCCGACTCGAACGGTCGGCGGACTCGCTCCGGCGGTCGGCATGCTCCGGCCGCCTAATATTGAAGCTCAAGCTCCACCTACGCACAGGGCTGGCATGGCCCACGCCAGTGTCAGACGGCTGCCTTGTGCGCAGCGTCCCCTGGCGTCCGTACCGGGGTAGGCGGCCCCTTCCCAAGACTCGCCGAAGAGCCACCGGCGAGTCAAGCCCCGCCCCATCGCCTGGCACATCGCAGAGGAGTCGCGCCACTCCGAGGCCAAGGCAAAGTCAAGCGCCATTAAAGCCGCCGAGGCAGACAGGAGCACCACGCAAGGCGTCATCCGGGCATCATCGCGCAAGACCGCACATCGCGGAGCCACCAACCCTGCCTCGGGACGAGCAGGGGACGGTCGGACAAGACAGGAGCCAGACTCCGAGACACGCACGCCCCCCTTTTTAGTGGATTTCCTAAAACACCCGTGTAACCCGCCTCCTCCATCTATATAAAGAGAGGCGGGGCCCGAGAGGAAGGGGGGACAGAGAAAAAGGCCCTCTAAGAAGCCACGACTCCCTAGCCAAAGCACGAAGGGGATCGGACAGCCGACCCCCCGCCTCGCTTGTACACCCCTGGTTCATCGCCCAAAGATCAATACATTCGCACCGAACGAACTGGAGTAGGGACATTCAGCCCGAACCAGTATACATCATCTGACTCCTTGAGTCGACCATTCGGGGAGAGGGAGCGCGCGACCCCATCCGACCATAAATTCGTATTGCCGGTGCACGAAACACCGACACCATTTATCTCTGACTTATCTTCATTTGCCATTGTTTTCAAGCGAAAAGAAAGCGGGCTGTTTATCTTTTCTTCTAGCTTAATCCTAAAATTAACAAAGATAAAATAGAAGATCAAGACCGTGTTGGAGATGTCACATGCAAGGTTCAAAAAAACGGTGAAATTTCGGAAATTTCGGCTAAGATTTCATATTTTTGACCGCCCCCCTCCCGAGGTCCTAAATCTTGGCCGGATAAAAAATTTTAAAAAAATCAAGTTACTATAGCTAGTTGAAGATCTCGGTCGAAATCTCGGTCATTTTTACCGGATTTTAATTTTTGTGGGCGGGATTTGATTGGATTTGGGGTCAAAACCATCCACAAAAAAATTTAAAATTTTTTGACCATTTTTGGTTGGTTCAATTTGACCGGTAGCTAGTTGAAGAGTTATCTTATCAGTTCAAGGTAGGGGAAGTGACAATAGCCGACAATGATATTTCCTGTATTGGGTTCCTGCCAGCCACAGCTACCATTCTTTACTCTTGTATTTCTACAAGTGAAGAACCATTTCCCATTGTTTGACATGGCCTACCAAGGATTTGCCAGCGGTAATCCAGAGAGAGATGCCAAGGCAATCCGGATCTTCCTTGAAGATGGGCATCAAATTGGATATGCTCGGTCATATGCAAAGAACATGGGGCTTTATGGACAAAGAGCAAGGTGCCTGAGGTATTCACATGATGACATGACCACTTTGATTTATTCTCGAAACTGAGTCATGTAATGCTACCACCTTTACTTCTTAGTTCAAGTAATATTATCCGACCAGCTTCATGCATGCTCTTGTAAAATGAAGTGTGGCTTGTCAGAACATTACTTGTTGGATTCTCAAGACATAATAAAGGCATTTCAAAATAAAATCAAAAGTTTTTCACTTCAGAGCATGCTCCCCATTTCATTTCTGAAGGGAAGTGTATACCGACTACTGAGTATAATTGAATGGTCCAATGTGTCAATTTTTTTCCATCTTTTGTTTAAACGGTAATCATATTCCAATGACTATAATGTTTGATGTTACTATGATTGCAGTATTTTATGTGAGGATATATGAGATGCACGCGGTTGCTGTCAAGAGCTTGCGAGACCAATGTAGAGCAACCCACCTGTTCACGGTGCACTAGTTGTTTCTATAATCCTTAATGATCCAGAATTGATTCATCTTTTTCCTTAACTCAAATTTACATAATACTAGTTATATGCCCATGCGTTGCTACGAAAAAATAAAGATTAAAAAATAAAAAATACTATTTCATAAGATCAAACATCTATCTTTAACATTTTGTTTCTTGTAAAAGCTGGCTAATTAAAGCAACGCTTCGTTTCTTGCGTAGGGCAATTAAGCAGGGCAATTAAGGAGGGCAATTAAGCAGGGCAATTAATGTGACGTGGGAAGAAACTCCCACTTTATATAGTAGAGATTTTTATCACGATATTACCATTTGCATAATTTTTTTTAAAATTCCACAAGCTTGATCATCATCTAGAAATATCATGAGAATATTATTGATACATAAGAATCATCCAAAAATATTTTTTAAAATTTTTTGATGTCTTTTCGACCATTTGTTGGTAGTTTATTTTTCACCGAGATTTCGCCTGACATCTCGGTTTAAGAAAACCAGAATTTAAATTTTCTCTTTGTATTTCGTCCGAGATTTATCCCAAATTTTTGAATTTGACCGAAATTTCAAACCTTGGTCACAGGTTAGGTTCGGTGTCTTTCTCGACGTAACCATAATTAGGGTAAGCTTAAAAGGCACTGGAGGTTGCAGCTGAGCGCATGAGCGCTTCCAGAACGTGCTGGGGATGCAAATTGCAGTCGTTGGATCAGAGAATTGAATTGTAAATCACAGAGATTTGAGTTTTGAGTATGCATGATGTTCTCAGCAGTAACTATTCGTCGTTATACTTTTCATATTCTGAACTGAACACTGCTAGAACTGGGTTTGTTTGCTGGCTAAATCTGTTCGTCTGTTATATCGGTAATATTAGGCTGATCGAGGCATTTTTTTCTCTTCTTCAAAGGGTAGTATCCCTTAAAAGGAATGATCAAGTAAACCAGAAGACTCGATCACGGATTCACGGTAACATTATTGCCAACCACGCTTTAGACAGAATCAATGTTGTCTCCTTTTCATTATCTAAAAAAAAAATGTTATCTCCTTTATAAAGTTTTTTTAACATTATTTTCCGAAGTACTATTTTGTACTAGTAGCGTGGAGATCGGAGGGTTCAAGTCACGTAAAGATAGTCAAATAAAGTAATATCAAGCTTTCTCCCATTAAAAAAACATAAAGGAGCTAGCTAATCACGAAACTGGGGTCGAATATGAACTGTTTGCCGGTACGTACGGTCAATCTTAATTTCTAGATGGCTTTTCCGGTGCAGTTTATCTCCATCATCAATTAAGATCCGTCAGTAATTAATATTTAAGTACTAAAGCAACACGAACATAAGCTTCCTTCTAGCAACTATGAGGCACTTTACCCTGTAGACCAACTGCCGTGACAACGAAACGAAATCTCTCCAGTCCGACATCCTTTTGCAGGAAGGTGCGCCGTGCGCTTACCCCGGGCGCTACAATCCCTTGCATAGTGACCCATTTTGCACTTCTAACCTTTTGTTCTCTCCTCTTACATTAGCATTAATTACGTACGAGCTAGCTTGTAACACACTTCCAGTAAACCGAAATACTCATGCAATTATGCAGTGTACAATGCATGCCCTCCTAAATAGGGATGACAATAGGTTTGAACCGGTCTAGGTTTTTGGATTAGACTGGCCCAAAATTACAAATGTATTGGATTCATTTTGGATTTATAGCTATTTGGACCAGATCTAGGCTAGATTGGACCAGACTTGGACCTTACGTTTTTCTACTAAATCATGGTATGTCATGTATTCTGTGTTAATTTTGGTCACATCTACATTAATATTTTACATGTAAATGGTTTGGATAAAGATCCAAACCTTTATTTGGGTCTGGATTGAACCTAGATTTATTAGTTTTAGATTTGGACTAGACTGGATCAAAGAAACATAAATTTGGACTTGGACCAGACTTGTGCCGGACTTCAGCCCATTATCACCCCTACTCCTAAATGCGAGGGCCTGATTGAAAAGGCGAAACTCCGCGCGAAACAATTTTATAATTCCCATATTTCAAATGAGACCTAATCCAAGCCACTCGAATGTAGAATCGCACAGCGTATACTCCCTCCGGTTTGGTAATACCTGTCGTTTTGGACATAGTGATGGTCAAACTTTCGAAACTTTGGCTAACAATATATTTTTAAATATTTAAATTGGATACATAAAAATTATATGTGTAGACTTGTCTCGAGAAGTACTTTCATAATATTATAATTTTATTGGGTTTCATAAATATATTATAATAAAAATTAGCGGTCAAAGTTGTGTTTTGAAGACCGTGTCGATGTCCAAAACGATATATATTACCAGACCGGTGGGAGTATATGCTATCTTCGAAAGCTTGAATTTACAGTGTTCACCAAAGTTGAAGCAGGAGTGGTAACCGGAATGGTAGGGCAGGAAAGGTACGAGGCCAACAGCCTCGGCAGATCTGGAGTCGCCGTTGCGATACGACGCCAAAGCGAACGCCGTCCCATTCGGCCGTCACGCGCACAAAGAATCCCCACCGGCCACCGGGGCAGGGCAGGGCAGGGCAGCGCGAGATCCAGGTGGGGAGCGGTCCAGCCGCCAGCGCAACAGCGACTGACTATAATGGGAGCTCTACCCCAACGTCGCCGGCCCAACGACAGCAACGTCCGGGCCGATGTCGACGCTGCCGGTGAGCCCCAGACGTCAGAGGGACACCGCCGTGAAAAAAGGAGGTTGCCGTGTGGGCGCCGCGGCGTCCGTTGGATCCCGTGCGGCCGCCCCTCCTTCGCTTCTACTGCTCGGTGTCTTAGCTGACTTCACTTCGCTGCCGCCTCGGCTGTTCCCTCTCACTCTCGCGGTGGTTGCGTTGTCCCTCGCCCCGCTCGCTTCGCTTCAAATGGCGGTGGCGCGGGGTGAGCGTCCGCGGGATACGCACGCCACGCGCGCGTGAGCTCGCCGGCTATGTCGACGCCCGGAGCGAAATGGGGCGTCATGGGCTTCCCCGCGGAGCACGGCTTCGTGCGCGCCGCCTCCGCGCTCCGGGACGACGTCCTCTCGGCGCGCTCCGCGGCCGCCGGGGACGGTGACGGTTCCGCCTCCTTCGATGATCCCCAGCTCCCGCCGCTGCGGCTGCCCGGCTCCTATGGCGCCTTCGGCGGCGGGCTCGCGAGCCCTGGCTCCAGCTCCTCCTCCGACGCCTTCGTCAGCATGCACTCGACGCCTTTAGGTAGCGTGCTCGCTCGAGAGATAATTTCCCCCCCACAATGTGTAGAACCCTCCTCGGCACGGCTCCCCGAGAGCGGAGGCGTTTGACTGACACTATAAATCTCGATCCCCGCGGGTGATTGGGGGACGCCTGCTTCAAGTTGGCTGTGTGTGTGTTTTTTTGCTCGAATTCTGATCTAAATTGTGGTGGTTTTGTTTGGTTCGGTTTTTTTGTGCGGAGATCAGGGCTGCTGGATCCGTACGGGCTGTGGTCGCCGCCGCGCTCGCCGTCGGAGGCGTCGTCCTCGGAAATGGAGTTCGGCACGGCGCGCGAGTACGACACCACCGACCTCTTCTTCGGCGAGAATTGGCTCTACGACGACCACCTGTTCCACGGCAAGCCGGAGAGTGACAAGAGCGACGACGGCGATGGGGAGGACAAGTTTATTGTTGGGCCTGACGTCAGCTCGTGGCGGAGTGAAATGTGCGAACCTGGCGATGGCGGCGGCCGCCGTCACGTGCATAGCAACGGCAATGCCGACTCTGATGGTTGCGCAGTGGTGAATGCCCGCTCTTCACTGCCCTGCGGCTGCTGCTACGGGGAAAGGAAGAATGATGAGGAGTTGATGAGGGATTCTTGCTCTGCGGTGTATGGGAGGTATCAGATCATGGATGACCAGACTGAGGTGCTGGATGAGGGCTGTGCGGATGCGTTCCGGTTCAGGCGGAACGCGGAGGGCGATTCTGTGCTCAAGAGCGAACCATTAATGGATTCCAAGAGAGGAGACGATGAGGGGCTGGATCTGAGTGTGGTGGAGAAGGAGCTTCAGATGCTCAGTCCGTACTTGGCTGACGCAGATGCTCTTGACAGTAAGTAGTTCTGTCCTCTTTGCTTTTGTTCAGGCTCATTTTCCGCATCTCGCAAAATCCTTGAAGAAGTTCAAAAGGAATTCACTTCATGACGCTGTGCTTGAATTATTCTTTTGAAGATTTTAGATCTGTACTAGTGCCTGGCTGCCTGCATTTCTAGAATGTTTTTTTTTATACTTTATAGCCTAGCTAGAGACTTGGCCTCACACTCATGCCTTTTGTCAGAATCTTTAAGAAAATAAAGCCCAAAATCCACAGTAGTCCATTTGGCATCTAGTTTTGGGTTGATCATTGTGAGTTGAATCTATACTTCAGAGTTGAAGTTATGTTATATACAGGCGGCTGTAAACACAACAAAGCAAGATTGAGCCTAGTTCTGCTTGAATTATGATGAATTTTGCTGATTGATCCAGGTTTTCGTGTCTTCGTAATCACAAAATTTATTGTTCGCCTATCCAGTCCAAAGTTTCTTTTTTGCTTATGGACTAGTTGGTTTTATTCTAACTGTCGTTATCTCAGTTTTATTCTTACTGTCGTTATCTCTTGCAGACCCTCGGCCTGAACATGATTTCAGAGGCAATGATGAACTAGATATTAACATTGTAACAAATGAGAAAATTGCCGATGACAAAGAATTTCTAAAAAATAGTTACAGTATACATCCTTTTCCTGAGATTGGTGATCCTGAGGATGTTTATGATATGGAGGACTTTGGGCCAGCAGATACAGATATTCAAAATTCTACTGATAAAATCGAGGAAGATCCAAAAAGGAATATTGATCTTGCACTCTCTAATTTTCATCAAGAATATGAGGTATTTGAACTGAGAATTTTCCACCGGAAGAACAGGTTCACTATCATATACTTATTTTATTTTATTTTGCTGCTGAATAATTATGTGAATACACTCGTATGCTCATGTGATAGGTGTCCACTGCAGGACTGGCTTTGAGGAAAACAAAGATTTTCCTATTGTCATGAATTCAGTTATAGCTGGAAGATATCGCGTCACTGAGTATCTTGGCTCAGCTTCATTCAGCAAGGTTGTACAGGCGCATGATTTTTTCACTGGAATGGATGTCTGCCTTAAAATAATAAAAAATGACAAGGATTTCTTTGATCAAAGCTTGGATGAGATAAAGCTCCTTAAATTTGTAAATAAATACGATCCAGCAGATGAGCATCATATATTACGCCTCTATGATTTTTTCTACTATCAGGTATGTGATATAGAGAGATACAATGAACTAAGCCATTTGGTCTTCTTTTACACCGTACCATGCAATGAACAGTCATACTGCTTTCAAAAGAAAAAAGAGAGAGGTCATATTCATTCAAATCCTAGGAATTCATTTAATATATCAGCACTTTTCTACTCGAGATGTATACTTTAACTATGCCCTGTTTGGTATTATACCTGGGAATTTCTCATATTTAATAATGCTGATAACCGAAAAAATCAACAGGAACATCTTTTCATTGTCACTGAATTACTACGGGTGAATCTATATGAATTTCAGAAATATAACCAAGAGTCTGGTGATGAGGTGTACTTTTCATTGCCCAGAATACAGGTATATCTGACTGTTCTCTGCTTTTTCCTGAGGGTATCTCTGACTGCTTTGTTACCAAAGCACTATCTGTAACTGTCATGTATATCTGTTGATTTTATAAGCTCTGTCATTAATAAAAGTTCTATTGAACCATACAAAAGCATTTACAGCTGACCTTGTAATACACTATAGTTGTAAAAGAAAGATTTATTTATGTTCTTGTCCTCCTCGACCATTTTTCTCCTTTGAGTGATATTTTTTTACAAAGGTACTTTCATTGTGATTCAATTTTATTAAGTGAGAACGTAAAAAGACCTACTAAAATGTGACCCCTTTTCTGTTGTTTTTCAGGCTATAGCTCAGCAATGCTTAGAAGCTTTGGTGTATTTGCATCATTTAAATGTAGTTCACTGTGACCTGAAACCAGAGAATATCCTTATGAAGAGCTACAGCAGATGTGAAATTAAGGTTATTGATCTTGGAAGCAGTTGCTTCTTGACTGACAACTTAAACTTATATGTCCAGTCACGTTCTTATAGAGCTCCTGAGGTCATTCTGGGTCTTCCATATGATCAGAAGATTGACATTTGGTCTCTTGGCTGCATCTTGGCTGAACTGTACACTGGTGAAGTAAGTTTTCATCTTGACTTACTAATCTCGATTTTGTTTGGTATTATATTACATTCTTGATACACATTGACATCTTATCTATGGATAAAGCCGATCAAAAGCAAAGACAAACCAGGGTTTAGCCTTGGTTAAATGCCTCATCTACCTTAAAGTTATCCCACAGTTGCTGACAGTCGAGGTTCTAACTGTGGCTAATGTTTTGTCTTGTTTCATCCCAAGAAGACTGTACCATACTTGAATGCCACAGGCTCTTGACATCTTGGGTAGAACCTTCTTTGTGGTCTCAAGACTGTTGTTAACTCTAAAGACACTGTAAACAGAAACTAGAAGAGTGAATTCAAAAGCTTGTGACTAAATATCTGCAAAGTACTTGCAATTTTAAGCAAGAAAGGACCTTCTAGTAACAGTGCATATACCGAGGAACCATCTAATCTTCATTCGGTTCATCTAGTCTGAAATGAAGTTAAGGTGTCCAGTACCTTTGTTGAAAATAGTTGAAACATAATATTTGTTCAAAATACTTGAAACATAATATCAGTACGTAGCACTAGTACATCTTCCAGAATAACAGTTGGGGGGCCAATGTGATTTTTTGTACTGGTAGTATTTTATCCATCTATGTCAAATAAACCAATATGCCATGTTCCCCTGTTTTGATATAAATACACTCCTATCTGTGATTGAGGCCCCTTTTTTACATGTCACAGGTGCTCTTTCCTAATGAATCAGTACCAATGATTCTTGCTCGGATGATTGGGACAATTGGTCCAATTGACATGGAAATGCTTGCATTGGGACAAGAGACCCAGAAGTATTTTACAGAAGACTATGATCTTTTCCACAAGAATGAGGTACATGCTACTTCTTGTTTACTTCTTTCAATTTTGTACTGAACCTGTTGTCAAAACTCAAAGATCATAACTTCCACCATTCTGAACAATGTTTAGAAAATTGAAGCTTTTATTCTAAATTGTGTTATGCTGTATACAAAATGTTTGAGTTGTGAAGAAATGGAAGATGACAACTGAAATGCTCTCTAAGTAACATTACCAATAGCAACAAGATACTGGTTGGAAGTAGTGTTGAATCAGAGCCTTCTGTTCTTTAAGGAGTTGTATTGATAGTGGTTTGGTAGTTTCCCAAGGCGTCCATAGTTAGGGAGTAGTCGAGTAGGGATTATATCAATTATGCTATTTATTCTTTTCCTCTTTGGGATCTGGTTCCCTTCTCAGGTGTACAAGCATGGCAGTTAGGTGAATTTGAAACGAAAGTAGCACTGGTCTAGTGATTAAAAGTTTACAACAGCATTTCAAGCCTTCACCACACAATTGTCATTTTGGACATGACATTTATTTTTCCTATTTAATTTCCCCTGTTTTAGGAGACGGATCAGCTGGAGTATTTGATCCCAGAGAAATACTCCTTGCGGCGCCACTTGCAATGTCCCGACTCCAAGTTTGTTGATTTTCTCTCTTACCTGCTACAAATCAACCCCAGAAACAGACCAACAGCCAGCGAAGCATTGCAGCATCCATGGCTTTCATACGCATATCGTTGAGCTGCCAATATGGATCGTGAGCATTTTCCCAAGTTCCTCAGCTCTCGAGACAACACATTTTCACTTTTGCAGCAGGATTTGGCTTTGTGGTGGGTTTTTTTTCCCAGGGCAATCCTTGGCCTGTTATGCGAGATACTTGTTCATGCATGTAAATATGAGAAAATTTCCCTGTTGTATCTGTACAGTTGGCATTTACTCCGATGTACTTCATCTAATCATCATATAGTAAATCAAGTTGTGTTTGTGCAAATGTGCCCCCATAGATACCATCCCAATTGTTGATGTGTATATATTGGTGTCTATCTCAAATGTGCACACCATAACTACCCAAAAAAAGATGAACAGGAAGCAGTGAAGTTAGCACCAAATCAAAAGTAATGCAAAAATTCCATGAGCATGGATAGATTCCATCAAGTTATGGTGTACAAGCACTTGTGATACTTTCTACTTAAGTGTCTTCCTTCAGCATCCTGTGCACCGAAGCCACGAATTTATGTAGCACACGGCAGCAACGAGCAAATACCGTCTCTCGTGGATCGCCGAGCTTTTTACTAAGGGCTAGATGCTAGGCTCTCGATTTCTCTACGCAACTGGGGCATCTAGAGGTGTATAACTGATCTACGGTGAATGCACGCCACAGCAAGCAAGACTTCAGAAGCGAGGGGCAACATGCTATCTAGTACACGATTGAAGTGTAAAAACGCCTTGTCTCATCGATTGTCTTGCCTTTCGAGGACTCGACGCTAAGTTCTTGTTCTTTTTTCTCTCTAAGATGGAACCATTTGAAGAAGATGCGTAATTGGGCTACAGTGAAGGCACACAAAAGCGAATTCTGGAGCGCCGAAGGCAAGAATTTATAGCACACGGACACGGCAGCAGCGAACAAACGCCTTCTATATTGCACGATTGCAGTGTGCAAACACCTTCTCTCATCGACCATCTTGGTAATTGAGCTACAGTGAAGGCACACAAGAGCAGGAAAGAATTCCGGAGCATTGAGGGCAACAGGCTGTGACACACGGCACGGCAGCAGCAAACAGATGCCTTCCCTCGCCGATCGTCACGCTTTTTGGTAAGGACTAAATTGTAGGTTCTCGATTTGCCTGTTCGACTGGGGTTTCTAGAGATGTGTAATAGGTCTACGGTGAACCCACACCAGAGCAGGCAAGACTTCAGAGCAGTGAGGGATGTTAGATTGAGTATGTCGATTGGAGGGGATGAATAGGCGGCTTCAAAAAAATCTCTATAATTAATTACTCGTCTAAGTATTTCCATGTTAAAACCCAAATAATAAATAATAAGAAAGTAATAAAATATGATTTTAACAATTAAAGTCTAAATCTTCTAGACTCACTAAGTGCGCTAATTAATTAAGTCTCTACACAAGAATGGCAATTATAAGGACAAACAAAAAATTTAATTTTAGAAATATAAATTGCAATAAAATAAGTAAAGAATTGCAAGCACACAAACAATGAGGCACAATACTTTTTAACGTGATGATCGGAGACTTGCCGGTCTCCCTTAGTCCACATTGAGGTAAGTCCAAACCACTTTGGACCGACTCCACGAATTGAGCATCCGCCTAGAATCTATTAGTGATAGCTCTTTTCCCCTTTGGGTAGGCGAGCTCTGGCCTTCACAAGTTCGTCGGGGCTTCTCACAACCTGTGTTGATAAGCTCACTGCACATGATGCCTCCACACGCCGCCTAGGTGTCGGCAAACACGAAGAGCAATAAGTCAATCACCCAGCTTGAACTCCACCAAGTGCAACACATGCGTACAATGGTGATCTCCTAAGTGCAATATATGCACTAGGATCCTCCTCAAGTATAACATACGTACAAGAGGCTCTCAATCCACTCCTAATTGCAACACATGCAATTAGATCTCACTCTTAACTCAAAAAGCAAAATAGAGAAGGCAACACATGCATTTCCTCCCACAAACAACCATATGAACCAGCAACATTGACCTTGCCCCCCAAGGCCTCCTTTATAGCCTCCACAAAGAAACTAGCTGTTTGGGAGCAATTTGGGCAAAAATTAGGAAAATCGGCACTACCGGCCTCAAGAACCGGTAGTGCTAGCCTTGACCCAATGGTCAGCTAATGGCTATAAACTCGGCAGCACAGACGCTAAATTCTCTCTCTCTTTTCCCCTCTAAGATGGAACCGTTTGAAGATGCGTAATTAGGCTACAACGAAGGCACACTAGAGCAGGAAAGAATTCCGGACCACTGAAGGTTGGAATTTATAGCACATGGCAGCAATGAACAAACGCCTTATTTCGCTATTGTTGTGCTTTTTAGTAAGGACTAGATGCTACGTTCTCAACTTCTGTATGCGACAGGGGCATCTAGAGATGTGTAATAGGTCTACGGTGAATCCACACTATAGCAGGTGATACTTCATGAGAATCGAGGGACACAATTCTGGGACAATTGTGATTTATAGGTTAGCACATATATTGATTTATGATCATGTTTTATGGATCATAGATATAAGGATAGCAAATCAATAATGTGGACGCATGTTGAAGAACATGGTGTTAGAGTGACCTACCACGAGACACTGCATGAATTATTATATTATTAAGTGTTATCAGTTGGTCTCATACATAGTGTACGTGGGATCCTTAAACTTGATATCATTATGGTTTCCTATATGTGTAATAGTATATTTAAGGGTTGCCAAACGCTGCTCCATAATTGGGTAGTTATGAAGGTAGCTTTCGGGTTTACTATTGTTAGTTTCTAGTTTTTGTGCTGAGTTGATTTGACAACAAGAGAGAAATATTTGAAGAAATATGATTTTAATATTTATGATGGATTAGGAAATTTATATGGATTAATCTATTTGTGGAGAAAGAGTTTTGTTAGTTTGGCCGTTGATAGGGATTGGGCTTTGATGGCTTGACTAGAAGTGCAAGTGTATACATGCAACGTGAAGGACTAGAAGTGCAAGTGCATGCATGCAATGTAACTTGCCCAGCATGCAGTTCGGCTGGAGGTTCAAACGGAGAGCAACATGGCTTCGTCTGGAGGTCGGAAGTCCAATCGGAAACGCTTTCGGCTGGAGGCCCACTCGGAAACGGAAAGCCGATCTCCAATAAAAGGGACGTGAGGTTTCCAGGAAAAACAAGCCAGGCGACGGCGCACAGATGACACAAGATTGACGGGGCGGCGCAATATCCACAAACGAGAGAAAAAGAAGATTGGTCGGGGGCGGCGCAATATCCACAAACGAGAGAAAAAGAAGATTGGTCGGGGGCGGCGCAGCATAAAGAAATAGCAGGAGATTGCAGAGCAGTTGGGCGACGGTGATTAGCGATCGGCTGGAGCGCAGACAGGCGCGAAGTGTGACGCAGGCGTCGCGTGCGGCGGGACGGCGTTCGGCTAGGTGCAGCGGGCGCAGCGGTGCCAGGTGTGGCAGCGGGCTGTGCGGCATCAGCTGAAGCGACGAGCGGCAGCGTGCAGGAGCGGCACGACAACGCGCAGAAGCGGCAGCGAGCAGGCACATGAGGGTATAAATTCTATATTGAATTTTATGTGATGAAATTCATGCTTTGACACGTTGATTGATTTAATGCAAAAGTGTGGATTTCAGTTTAATTATTGTGATTGATTCTCATGGTTTAGTCGCTTGGTTTAGTTTTGTTTCAATTATTTCTTCCGTTGTCTAGTGTCGATTAGTGTGTTCAGGGGTATTTAGCGCCAACGATCCTTCAACTATAAAACATGCGGAGGAATGTGAGCGATCAAGATAGAATTCGCCCTTCCCTATATAACGGGAGAGATATCTATGGGCCTCTCAATGTGGTTGGATTAAGAAAGTGCGTGGCCATACCGAATGTGATTAAGGAATCAATTGCAACTAAGTAATCCACCACAAAATGAGTGAAGAATCGAGCTATCATAGGTGGCACATTTCTTGCCTTGATTTTGATCTAGTATCATGAGGTAAAGGGATCAGTACATGAGTACTAAGTAGTTTCATTCAATATGATCTTTTTGTGTATTTGAAAGCTGCTATGTCCTTCTAGGGACCGCTGCTGACTTATGGGCCGAAAGGAGTTTTGGCCCATGGTCAAATATGCATGAGCCTACAGGATCACACTTAATGGGTTGGGATACAAGGGTTTAGATTATATCCATTACTAATAGGCTAAGTGGGCTTTGCACCTTGGTTGAGCCCTAACATAGAGTTCCACCGAAACGGAGGCTATTTAAAGGGTGTTCGCGGTCGCAATTGTAAGATAGCTGCACCCACTGAAACTTTAGCCGCCACTACTCAAGTGTTCCCGTGCGCTCTAGTGCTAGCTCACAAATGCAAGGCGTTCCTTCTCCGAATGGGTGGACTTCGGTAGAGACGTTGCTGCTACTGTGATGCTAATCAAGACAATTGACTAGCGCACGAGGATGATTGACTATCGCACGAGGAAGATCGACCACCGCAACAAGACACGCGCTACGTTGAATCGAGCTGCATCAACTCTCCTTCCGTTGCACTACGCGTCTAGTGGTAATGATCCATGATCACTTACTCGCTTGACTTCCTGGTTTACACCGTAGAATTTTTAATTTGTGCTAGTGTAGTCTACCCGTATCCCTTTGGATTACAGGTTGTGACTGTCGAGCCAGCCTAATCCTGCTCAGACAGAATGCATCCTAAAACATGCGCCGTGTGCTTGACATATCCATCTAATTAAACAGAAACCAAATTATCATATCCTAGTGAGCACAACTGTTGGTACTGTATCATCCAGCAGCGTGTTTAGAACAAATTATCGACTATGGGTTTCTAAATCCACGGCTACTGCTTCAGAAGGAAGCGCCTCCCAATGGCATTCAAACATCATCAACATGGACATATGCGCATATTTAATTGCCTTCTACAAAATGTCAGAAAGTTGAACCAAGGCAATACTACATCATGATAAATCACCATCAGATACCATTAATCCGTCAGTACTAGCAAAAACAAGGAATGCAATGGCAGAACATGGTGGATATGGACAATCCACAAAAGGAGCATACTAAAAGCATGAATACATGATAGATATGAACATGGCTAGCACAAAATAGCACAAGATTAACATCCATAACTTGAAAAAGACAAAATCCGTCAAAGACAAACAAATCAAAACACAATATCACAAAACAACAAAGGGAGAAGGGGTGAAGGTTAGGGGAGGGAAGGGAAGGGGAGCCGCGAGCACAGGGAAGGAACCACATGCCTCCTTACCTATGCACGAACAACGCTCGAGAAGACAGGGAGAGGATAGTGATGGAGGATATTATCGACATTCTTTCTAAATTAATATAATTTAAATATAAAATTATTTTATTTATTATTTAAATAGTTATTTTAAGTTTAAACTAATAAGTCACTGTCGAGTCAAACTTTATTAATATTTTTTCTTGAAATAAACTTATTTATATTTTAAACCTATTAACTATTATAATTTAAACTTTTTTTTTTTCTTGATCCGAGTGGCACGCTCGGAGGGGAAAAAAAAAGGTTGCCCATCTCCCCCGTCTGCGCCAGCGCGAGTCAGGCCCGCAGAAAAATGGCCCACTTCTGCGTTTCACCCCGCACCCCGCGCTGGGCAGGCCCATGACCGAGTGGACTGGAGGCAGCCGAGCACCTTGTTTCTCAGTGCATCCCACGGGCCAGACCAGGTCATATGCAGACCAAGCCGTTTTATCTCGCTCATAACGTCATGGGAAGGAACAATCACATCAAGTGGGCCACATTACTGCATGGAGAAAGACACACAGACCAAGCCGGCCTATGGGGAGAAACAGCGCAAACCTTATGCAGCTGGGCTCTAGCGACGGAGACACGTGTCCTTTCATATATAAATAGCAGAATTACCCCTATCAAGCTATCAACAAATGATGGACGAAGCCAGGAGCCCCAACAGGCCAGAATTACAGTACAATGACTAGGCCTGGAAATAAATTATCCGCTCTTTATATATGAAAGAGTTGGTGTTTGGGTTGAGTTTGCGTGCATTCTTGCCTAATTACAACTGGTTTTCGGATCTTCACTTTTATTCTCGCAACTATTCATTTCTTGCCCATGTCTAAAATGGCCCCTTCTACCTTTTTTAGCCGAAGCTTCGCCACTATCTGCTTTGTACAATCTGAAGTAAACAAAGAGACCTCTTAGATTAAAATCATGCTAGGATATGATTTTTTTTCCTGCTAATTTGCAATTCGCACCGGCATCAAGACTGAGGCACCACCTTGCAACAAGTACAATGGACGAGGTGTCACCAATCACATCGCAAATGCATCGATCGGACGGTGGTCAATGCGAAAGCAACGACCCGACCAGGCCATCCGGACGCCGGCCGACGGGCCGTACCCGACTTGATTCGGCAGCTCATCCTCTCTTCCTTCCCCAGCGCAAGACGGCAAAAGCGAAGGGGAAAAAAAGAAGGGGAAGCCAGCGCGGTGGAAGCATGGTGACGGCAAAAGCGAAGGGGAAAAAAATCGATCAAGATTTGATGCCCGTGGAAGCATGGTGACGACCCTCGACAGCTACTCCTCCACCAAGGACGTCGCCTACAGGTTCGCTTCCTGCTAGTCCTCTCTGGGATGCTGGGATCGAGAAGCAGACCCTAGGAATAGCCGCGGGGGGAGGCAAGAATTATGTTTGATCTTTGTCTTGGATTAGTACTTAAGCACCTTCCTTCTTGACGTGTGTTTCTGTGATCTTTGGTCCGAAAGTCTAGTTACTGTCCGCCAAAATTGATTTGTGTGCGGTGTTCTTTCGGGGTTTATTTTGAGAAATTATTTCAGGGCGCAGATGCTAACGGATGGATCTTGAATCTTGCAGTTTTAGTTAGGCCTCATTTGACAACTTGAAACCGGACCATTTCTACTAAAATTTAAGAGAAACTCAGTCAAACAGACTAAATCTCGGAACGATATTCCTCGAAACATTTCTTTTTTTTTTTTCCACGTCGGGGCCGAATCGCCCTTAACTAGGGGTGAAACCGGGTCGGATACGGGCGGATATTGCTCGTCCCGTATCCTAACCCATATTTTTTTTCCCGGATTCGAAGTCGGATACGGATACGAATTCGGATTATTCAGGATTCGGATACGGAGCGAATACCTGACGGATTCGGGTCGGGATCGGATATCACAATCGGATAGTAGTATAATACATAATTGTGTACGTAAAAGAAAGAATGAAGCATTAACCTTACAACATTAGCTTCAATGCATAATTATTTCAACGTAGGATAGTAGTATAGTTAGAGGTGCAAATGGGTCGGATATAAAGAGAGAGATCGAGACATAAAGAAAACAGAGAACAAGGGGAGCTCTTCCATCAAACTTAATCTTACGGAATAAATTCCTGGAGATATTAAATAGTGTTGAATTGTCACATTCTGACAAACTGAAGATATACTTCTCTCATAATGAGGACTACTCGGATTTGTTTGCTATGCTTCAATTTAGCGACTCAACTAATTCCAGTAATTTGAATAGAAAAGAAGTTTATCAAATAAGTTAAACAAATCAATTTAGGTAAAAGCATTATGTCATCACTCTATTTGTTTGTTGATAAATTTGTTGAAGTTCACTCTTAATAACAAAGTAGTGTTTTTAAGTGCCAATATCAAACAACTACTCTATCTATTCAATAATGAACCAAATTAATGGAAGAATAACTAATTTTATCCGGATATTCGGGTCGGATATTTACCGGATATCGGGTCGGATATTGCTCTTCCCATATCCTAACCCATATTACATGAGATTTTTCGAATACGGATCGGATATTGCTCTTCCCATATCCTAACCCATATTACACCGGATTTCCCGGATACGAATACGGATAACATCGGTACGGATTTTAAACGGATTCGGTATCGGATCGGGCGGAGATTTCCTGTCCCGTTTTCACCCCTACCCTTAACCCCATTCCACCCCGATTCATAGAATCCAAACAGCTAGCCAAACGGTTTCCAGACAGTGATTCTGATTCTACCTGAAACGTTTCTACCAAGAATCTGAAACCGTTTCCGTTTCTACTAGAATCTGAAACCGTACCAAATAGGGCCTTAGTTTTGGCTGATAGCGAGTAGATGCCTTGGTGAGGACACGAACTAGATTGCGTTAGCAAACTCGGCCCATCGTGGCCCATGTGGACTCTTACCGAAACCCTAGCTGTAGGTTATAAATAGGAGGCAGGAGGTCATCCATTGTATACAAAAACAAGCAATAAAGAATAGCAGATCAGTTCCTCTTTATATTGGTATCTCTCTCTCTCTCTCTCTCTTACTTCTCCAATTGAGATCTATTAGGCAACCTCGGACTATTCGACAGCGAGGTTGTCTAACAGATTGATCAAAGAGCGCACCAATTCCGTTCCGATCAACTGGAGTGAATCATTGGCCGTTTTTTTTTCTTATAAGAGGTCATGATCTAAGAAAAATAAATTGAATGTGAAATTGAGAGTGGAAATTAACGTGGCCTGCTGATGGTTACATCCTGGGGAGCATATCCTGTGGACATGGGTGAGTTGTGCGCATGTGCAATAATTAAATCTAAGTTATCCAAATCCCATCCAACGGTAGCTTCATCGGGGTGGTAATTGCAAATCTATGCACATTTTGCAATTATCACCCGGATGAAGCTACCGTTGGATGGGATTTGGATGGCCCAGATTTAATTATTGCATATGTGCACAGCGTATCCATGTGCACAGGATGTTTCCTACATCCTCGTACCTAATTAGACACAAACAATACTCCCTCCTCTTCCATCTAAATTTATGTATTTTATATTAATGTGATATTCTCTTTGTATCCCTAATAAATATATATATTTACTTTATATTTTCTACATGTATCAATGTATGTATTGAATATAGTGATACAGGGTTTGTCTGATCTTCGTGACAAAGGATTTGATACCCACATGCTCTTTCAATAAACACTAGTTGATCCCGCTGCCAGATGCAATGAGCTTGTAACTCTTCGATTTGCCAAAACCGCACATGTACTGAACTTTACAAACACCAAGTAAAGTATATCAACTTTACAATTTCCTGTGGAAAATGGTGAGTACAAAAGTACTCCGCAAGTTACACGGGAGATGCAATTTAATGTAGAGTTGACAAAGAAAAGCTATATGATTAAGTTTTTGCATAAAGCAAGTTTTTCAATATTCTAAGTAGTTTAGTTTATTAAAAGTCATACTTTTTACTTAAGAAATATTTTTTTAAACAACTTGTGACACAAAAATCTATCCTAGAGCTTCGTCCTAATTTTTTTCTAATGGAACCCATTCCATCCTTGAATCATTTTTCTTTGAAATCACTTCTGCAAAACCAAAATCTAATCTGCGAAAGGCCATATCGGCATGCCCAAGACCGCGGGCGCGATTAATCGATTAGTTTTAACTCTGAAGAGTTTGTACAATTTTACCCATAATACATAATTAACTTGCCATGCAATTAACACACTTCCTTAGTTCTGCGGTAGAGAGATCATGATAAGGCCTTTACAATGCTTCTTTCCAAGCAATCCCACATTGCTAAGGTTTCACCACTATAAGGTTAGAAAGCCCAGTCCAGAAGCCCCCTCTTGCGCCGCTCAAATAGCCAAATGGCACGACTAACATTGAGATATTGCAACTTAGTTAGCCAAGTTTGTTCCATACCAAACTTGTGGTAGTATGATTGCACTTTACATTCAGCAACTCTCAGACCGGTTCTTAACTGACTAAGCAAGCTTTTCACAAACCCAAAACCATGTCGCCGCCACCTGACAACCAATTCTCGCCCGGTCCAAATCCGCATTTTTATTTTTATTTTCATCGTGACATTTCATAGCATCCGAAGCATAGTTTCATTTTAACAGATTTTAATTTGACACAAAACTTCCAAAAAGTCTTGATTTCTGTTCTAGTCATGTCTAAGCAATTTCGTCTAAACATTTTGATCAATATCATATATCCATCAGTCAAACAATATATTTAACTGAAAAGTGATAGGCGTGTGTGTATCTGCATCATATTGTGCTCAGTTAGAATAATTAAAGATAATCTAATCATTTTTAACATCTTCTTGGTCTTCTTGGTCTATTTATAAGAAGAAATACGTCTTATATATCAGGACGGAGGGGGTACTTGTCGAACCCCGTAATAACACATCCGAAATCCTCTGTGTATTCTGTACTAGTCCAGAAAAATACTAGTACACACAGTAGAAATAAAACCATAGCATATCCATCGTTCTTTATTATTAATAAATATCTAGGGTTACAAATGAAATGGCACGCAGGCCAGCAAATATATAAATGAATAAATGAAAACAGCGGAATTGAAGAACAATAAATAGAGCCCAATTTATTTGCCACAGGCAATCGACTGGGGACACGGCCTAGTCCAATTGTATTATGTACTCCTCTGAAGCAGTAAATTAAGCAAGGGTGAGTACTGACGTACTCAGCAAACCACACCGGAAATGCAATATAAATGTATGGGCAGCAAAGGATGGCAATACGGTTTATTTAAGCGTAAAGCATCAGTTTAATAAATATTCTAAACAATTTTAAAAGGCACAATTTATACGGCAAATCAAATCTATACATTTTTCTTTTATAACTCAGGAATCTCTCCTAGAATTGTTTAAGTTTTACCCACGATGGACTCCCTCCATCCAACATCATTTTTGGAAACCAAATTTTAATTTTCTAAAATCTAATCTGAGAATGGCTTGCTCGGCATGCCCATAATCACGGGCGTGGCTAATCGATTAGTTTGATACTCTGCAAAGGTTGTACAACTTTACCCACATGACATAATATTCCCCTTGTGTCGGCATACTTCCTTTGGTGAGTAACAGAGAAAATTATGACAAGGCCCCTATAATAATTCATACATGTAGTCATGCCCGCTAAGATTTCACCGCTAAAAGAATCCCTCTATTCAGAAGCCCCCTCTTGCGCCAAAGTGCCAGTATCACGCTTTCACCACACCACTACCCCCATATGGCATGACTGCCCATGATATGACTTAATATGGCTAGCCAGGTCTGTCACATTCCACTCATGGTAGTACGGTTAGGCTTTACATTCAGCAAAACTCAGACCGATCCTTAATTGACTAGGCGAGACTTTTCACAAACCCAATATGATAACCACACCACTTTCCAACCCTTTCTCGTCCGGTCTAAGTCATTTTCATTTTAACCATATTATTTCCACATTTATGCTATCATTGATCGCCATAAGTTCCCATTTAAACATGACATTATTTTAGCATAAAGTTCTCCAAAACTTCCTAAGTTCAGTTCTAAGCAATGTCTAGGTATTACCATAGTCATGGTTAATAATCTGTTCTAAGGTTACAAGGGTATCGGAGTTTAAATGTCAAAGATGGCACATCAATATCGAATATAACTATCGTTTAAAGCTAGGTCGAAAATTAACATTTATAACAAATAAGCATGCAATAATTTAAAATTCAACATACAAGTTCACAAACTGGGAGCAACATGATCAAGGTGGTGTGACTTGCCTGGTTCGACGAGTTGCTGCTCGAATTCGTCGCTCGGGAACTCCTCGAACTCTCCGTAATCTACGCGTAAAAAGCACCCAAATTCAAATAACATCCAAATAAATTCAAATTGAATTTCAAACTAGCATTAAACTAAAGTTTAAGATTTTAAATGAATTTAGAAAGAAAAATGGAGCCAAACGGAGTTCGAACGAGCAAAAACGGCTCCCGGAAGTTTAAAAACAATTAAAACGGAATTTTCTGGAACTTTGAATTATTTGTCTAAAAGAAATTCTAAATTATTGCGCATGCTGACGTCAACGGCTGAAATTTGATTTTTGGATTATTTTTAAAAGAAAAACGAAAATACTGCTTCATGCTAACGTCAGCGGGGATTTTTTATTTTCAATTTTTTTAAAAAAAAAACAAAAACAAAAACTGGCTGACGAGTGGGCCATCGGGCCGTGGACCGAGTCCACGCGACCCAGTGCATCGGGCACGCCAGAGCGCGATCGAGGGCGTCATACCGACGGCGGGCGCCGAGCAAGCGCCACACCGGCAGCAGGGAGGCAGGGCTGGAGGAGGACCAGAGCGGCGGAGCCGAGGCGGCAACGGGGCGGCGCAGCCGGAGCCGGAGACGAAGGCGGCGGCAACTCTGGGGAGGAGTGGGGGGCACGGGAGAGATAGGGGAGGGGCACAAGGAGAAGGGGGGCTCGGGGGCTTTGTATAGGGGGGAGGCACGGCGCGGGGCGGCGCAACGGCGCGCGAAAATGGCGGCGGTTGCGGGACGCGGCGCAGAAAGGGCGGCGAGGCCGTTTGGCGCGGCGCGGGGAGAAGAAGCCGGGCGTCACAGTTCTATAGAACATAAGTTAGGCTTATGAAGGCATATATATAACACGGAATTGTCATTTTTGTGAATACAACTTTTCTGGCGGAAATTGTAGGATGGTAGTTTCAGACGTGAAAGCGTCTACGGTCCAATTTGATGATGTGTGTTATTTGTTTCTTATTCGCAGCTGTGGATATTGTGGTTATGCATTAACTCCTCGACACGGAACACAACGAACATTGGATCGAAGTGTGGCAAGCAGATGAGGAAAGGTGTTGTCTCATTCTTTGCAATTGATGAGAGCCGATTCACACAAACCGATGAAGTGAGCTGCATGCCATACTTCCACTCAAAGCATTCCTGGGGTTTCTTCAGAAAGAGGACACGATTGATTTGTCCCAAGTGTTGTGATCATATCGGTGCTTATGAGGACGAGGATTCCACCTGGTATTAGGACTGGGCGTTCGGTTTAACCGAATATTTCGGTTTCGGTTTTCGGTGTTTTTGAAAATTCGGTTATTGCAAATCAAGAACCGAACTGTGTGTACAAATTTCGGTTTCCGAAACTTCGGTTAACCGGCAGTTCGGTTTCGGTTTCGGTTTTAACCGAATAAACCGAACTGTTTTTGCAGACTGTATTACAGATTAACAACAATGCAAATTTCTGTTACAGCACACAGAAATGACAGAATAAATAGCACTACAACAGAATCCAACATGCACACACATAATAAACTAAGTACTGAAGTCCAAATCAACTTGGCATACAGAATAAACATGCATGCTTTAGTCCAAATCCAACTTTACAGACCAACAAAACAGATTAACAGTTTCTAAGCCTGAAACATGGGAATTGGAGACTGGAGAGAGTCCATCTAGCCATTTAGGATACTAGAAAACGCTGCTTCAACCAGGACTTCAGGTGTTTGCTGAACGCCTGAACAAAAGAGGCCAGAGGGGTAGCTGGTGCCTGGTGCACTTCTAGCTGGTTAGTTATGGTCATACAACACCATAATACCATATGACCTGGTCCCTGTGCAAGGCAATAGCATATTCATAAGTCATAACAAAATGGAAAGTAGTATTCACAAATCACAGAGGATACACATCATGTCAATTGGCAAGATCCATTTTTACCCTGTGTAAGTTCAGTATCATAATAGTCAGATAGTTCTACGGTTGTATAGACTATAGAATGTTTGAGCAAGTCAGTATCACACAAATAGTCCTATACTCCTATAGTATGACTATGAAATGTGCGGTAATGCCACCAGATTAGTTGACTTGAACAGAAGCCGAGCATAAAGGTCACCTAAACAAATCTAGTAGATGAAATGTTAGATCAAGAAAATATCAACTGCAAGAATTAATTTTTATCTTGTAATGAAATGTTAGATCAATAAAGGGGTTAAATAATACTCTATTTTAGACAGTACAAGCCCTATTAATTTGTAGTTGGGACTTGGGAGAACAAGGAAATTACCAGTACAAGCCGTATTAAGTACAATCAATCAACATTAATAGAAGCTGTAGTAGAACTTGGCTTAGTGACAGACTTGCTGCTAGATTGTGTTGTCGACTTTGATTTTGTGGAAGTAGCAGCCTTTTCAGCTTCGTACTCTTTAAGCAATTCTGAAATAAAACAAAAACAACATGTAAATAATTAGTTGCAATTGGGAGAACAAGGAAATTATGTCAACAACATATTATTCATTGTTGTTAGCTTACCTTCTTCTATTTTGGCTAGCTCTTCCTCATTTTCTTCAATATTGATAGGAGTGGATCGCCGTAGCCAATCTTGTGTACAAATAAGAGCTTGCACCATGAATGGTGTAAGCGAGGTCCTAAAATCATCTAGGACTCGTCCACTCGTACTAAATGCGCACTCCGATGCAACCGTTGATATTGGAATTGCCAACACATCATGAGCCATACGTGCCAATATAGGAAATCTGGATGAATTCACTTTCCACCATTCTAGAATATCAAATCTGCTGCTGTCCTCTTCATTATCTTCACCAAGGTATTTCTCAATTTCAGATTTGCTAGTGCCAATTGCACAATTACCGGTCCTCATCTTTTTAGCAATTAGGGACTTCATCAACCTTCCTCCCCTTTTATGTGGTTGTTCAGAATCATTGGTTTGAGTCGCTAAATCACTTGGAGCATATATATTTCTGTACTCTTCAAACAACTCATTGAAACAACCATTCACTGCATCCCAAACTTTACATCCTTTTTCCTCACCAAACATTTCCCCAATGGCTAACTTAGTGTAACTAGATAGCTTGTATCTTGGATCAAGTGCAGTAGCAATAAAGATGAGCAAGTTCATGTTCTCCTTCTCCTTCTCCCTTGCCCTGCCCTTCCCCCTCCCCTCATTCTCATTCTCATTTTCCTTCTCATGCCAATTACCCCAATACTTATCATACTTATCCTTCATCCTCTTGGCCATTGCCTGGCGCAATTCATCTTCACTATCAGCCCATTCTCGCAGCAATACATTGACTTCACCAATCTCATGAAAGAACTCATTGGCCGTCACTTGTAGTGTAGTGGAAACACGGAGAGTGAGATCATAAAAATGCCCAAGAAATTCAGCCATCTTCTTTGCGTTCTCCCAATCACATTCATCAGGAATTCCAGGGCCTTTTTCCCCACATAACTCTATTGTATATGTTGGATCTTCTTCCTCATACCTTGCAAATACTTTCTCATAAATGATTGCAGATTTCAACATAAGATATGTTGAATTCCACCTAGTGCATACATCTAGTGTCAAGAATGCATTGCTTTCCAAATTTTCTAACTCTGCGAGTTTTTTAAATTTGACCAACCTAGAGGTTCCATTCTTGATAAACCTAACAGCAGCACGAACACGCTTCACAGAGCTATCCAACACTTTCAAGCCATCAGAAACAATCAAATTTATAATGTGGGCAGCACATCTCATGTGAAGATACTTGCCTAAAGCAATGCTAGTTTTTTGATTATTCATTTGCCTCCGTATGTAATCTACTCCACCGTCATTGGGGCTAGCATTATCAACTGTAATGGTCATGACTTTATTAATTCCCCAGTCCACCAAGCATCTCTGTATGTTTTTCCCAATATCATCTCCCTTATGGCCCTTTACCTTAAAAAAACTAATGATCTTCTTATGCAATTTCCATTCATGGTCAACAAAATGTCTTTGATGACCATGTAACTATCTTGTTGTTGTGAAGTCCAAGTATCAGTTGTAAGACAAACCCTTTCACATGATTGCTTAAAAAAGGTTTTGAGCTTTGCTTTCTCTTCAAAGTAAATAGAAACTGTATCTCTAGTGATTGTTCGTCTAGATGGCACACTCCAACGTGGACAAGCTATAGACATAAATTTTCTAAAGCCTGGCTTTTCACAGCTAGCAAAAGGAAGCTCATCTTCAATAACCATTTGTGCTAAAGCATTTCTAATTGCATCAGGATCATACTTGTAAGTTGTAACACTATCACCCTGATTTACTTGCAAATAACCTTGCTTTGGATCCTTATTCCTATGAGGATTGCATTTGCAAGTGTTAAAATGAGTCCGCAAGGCAGACGTACCATTAACATTTGGATCGGCCTTGATCTCACGGTGACAATAGTTGCACTTCCCTTTCTTCAGATGACCACCCACTTTGATCTTCGTGAAGTGAGACCACATCTCTGATCTTGGGGCCATCTCTTTTCTTTTATTGCCCTCCTCCTCCTTCTTCTCCCCTGTTTCCTTATCCTTTTCCTTCGGATTTTCCTCGGATTCATTTGTTTTGCTCGGATCAGAGGCCTACAATAATACAAGAACATAGCATCTTAGTGGTTTGAACATAGCATTTTAAAGAAAATTCAACACAGATTAGCATCTTTGAATCAGAGTAATGTGCTGCTCGTGTCCAGTGCACTAAATGTAAGCACTAACATTGTTTGCTAAGCACAACCAAGCAAGAAATGCATGGTTTACATGTCAACACAATGGTAGGAGTCTGATATTCTTCACCATTAAATAATAGGCACATCATAAAGCATTGTAAATGATCACATGACAAACCAACAGGCACTACCAAATAATGACAACACATTCTGAAATTATTTGCCCAGCAGTGCTGTTTCTTAAATAATGACAACACATTTGCTATTATTCTGAAATTCTTCACCATTCAATCTGAAATCATGCGGTTTACATTTGCTATTATGTTGGGCCAACACATGACAAATCTGAAATTCTTCACCATTCAATATTCAGAATCATCACATGACTACTTGCAGATCTAAACCGAAGACTAAAGATCACTAGACAGTAGTAAACATTATCTACAAAGAGCAAAGACTAAGTACTAAAGATCAGTAGATCACATACGTTGTTGTTGCAAGCCGATTGTTGCGTAGCTGCCACCAGTCCCACCATGGTCGGAGTTGGAGAATCGGAGGACGCCATCACGCTCGCCAGTCGCGTCCGCCGTCCGGTGGCTGGAGTGGGGAGGCGGCGGGATCGGGAGGGGACAGGAGATGGCTGGAGACTGGAGTGGGGAAGGGAGGGAGCGCGCCGCAGCGGGATCAGGAGGGGAGGCCCGGGAGGGGATCGGGAGGGGCGATGGCTTGGCTGGAGACTGCAGTGGCTCGAGCCTCGACTGAATGCGGCGTCGCCTACACCGGGATTAGGAAGGGAGGCAGGCGACGGCGTTCGGTGGCCGGCGGATGAGGGCGGGCGGCGTGCGGCGGGATCGGGAGGGGAAAGGCAGGGCACCACCGCACCAGGGTCCAGGGCCGCCGCCGCGAACGGATGAACCGAGTATGGGATTGGAACTTTGGAAGTTCACGATTGAGGAGGCTAGGGTTACTAACTTACTAGTTCCAAACCGGTATTTCGGTGTGTTCGGTTAACCGAGACGTAAAACCGAAGTAACCGGAAATATTTCGGTTATTCCATACAGTAAACCGAAGCAGCAACCGAACAGTTCGGTTTCGGTTTTTTCGGTGTCGGTTCCGGTTAGTTCGGTTTCGGTTTTCGGTCTATTTGCCAGCCCTACCTGGTATGATGGCTCAGATGACATGCACATGAGCTCCGATGGCAGCAGCGTATCAAGTCGAAAGAAATATGTTATCAAGATTAATGCACTACAGCCCTCATCGGATGACTCTGGGGTTCCCTTCGCCCTGTGACAACAATCTAAACTGCTGCATTGTGTACCTTTTAAAGCCTGCTTCCTCTACTCCATACTGGACTGTGAATCGAGTTCATGCGGTACCAAGAAGAGCTTGATATTGCTCAGCTTTTCAGAGGAATTTACCGTCTCTATGCGGTTCAAGTCATCCTGCTGCCCATACTTTATAGCGTTTTTCATTTCCTTTCTACACTGGTGTAATTGTATATTTTTGACAGGATTACTAATTTTTTGTGTTAATATTATAAAATGAGAGGGTTTCCTACTTTCCTGTGTACTTGTGTCTCTTGCCTTCAGAGTGTACTTTTGTTGCCCGCAGATGATGGTAAATACAGAGCATAGGATGTTCCTGCTTAAATTAAAGTTGAGACGAAACATACGAAGCTGGTAGAGTCATCTATCAATAGAACTGAATCGCACTCGAAATCTCGAACCAACAAGAACGGGACATCATTTGCACAAGTACACAGAATCCGATTTCGAATCAACAAGAAAGGGAAATCATTTGCGCAAGTACACAGAATCCAGCAGCGCAAAGTATTTGCCCAGAAATACAAGTTTGAATTCGACTTCCAGATGCAAACCGCTTCATGATTCAGATAAACCTACTACAGCCAACAGAGAACTAAACAAAAGATGGGTGTTTCATCCAACTCTCTCGACCGCGAGACTTGTGAGCACGGCCAGACAGCCATCGGAAGCCACGGGGACGAAGGGCGTCCGGCCTATCCGCCAAAGCCGTAGAGGGTGCGGCCCTGGCGCTTGAGCGCGTAGACGACGTCCATGGCGGTGACGGTCTTGCGGCGGGCGTGCTCGGTGTAGGTGACGGCGTCGCGGATGACGTTCTCCAGGAAGATCTTGAGCACGCCGCGTGTCTCCTCGTAGATGAGCCCGGAGATGCGCTTAACGCCGCCCCTCCTCGCCAGCCGCCGGATCGCCGGCTTGGTGATGCCCTGGATGTTGTCGCGCAGGACCTTCCGGTGGCGCTTGGCGCCGCCCTTGCCGAGCCCCTTCCCTCCCTTGCCGCGCCCAGACATGGCTACCGACGGATCTCTCCTTCGAGGCTACACGAGGAGCGAATGGAATTCGAGGAGAGGTGGTGGCGTTTGTTCTTGGAGTGAAATTGGCGGAAAGCGAGAGGGGCATTAAAAAGGGCCGAGAGGTGGGAGGAGACCGGCGCCTGCCGTTCGATGCGGAGGGAATGGACGGGTGAGATCGGGATCGTGGGGGGCATGCCGCGGATCGGTGACGTGGCGGGAGGCCCGTATCGGCGAATTGGCGGGGCGGGACCGAAATTTCGTACCGTGAGGCGCCAGCTCGAAATTTTGGCCCAAGGCCGCGGCTTCTGTGCAAATTCAGTTTGGCTCTGTGTCGTGTTCGTGTACGGGGTGGCGAGAACAAGCTGTGACATACCGTATAAACAGTCGCTCTTAGCAAAAGATTGTTCCACAAACCTCGGCACGCCCTGTTTACGGGGAGTCGACACGGCACAGCCCGGCATGATTAGGTATGGCACGACTCGTTTAGCCCGTTTATTTGAAATATAACTGTTTTTTAAGTTGTTGAAGACTTAAAGTCAAAAAAAATTCAAAAAAAAATCTTATAAATAGGGTAGCACCTCCCCCTCATTTTCCCATCAGCTCACTTCCAATTTTTTTTCTCTTAATTCTCTTGTGAAAATTCTCGTGTTTTTAGTGATAATTTGGCAAAATTCAAAATAGTTTTGCTGAAAAAAAAAAATCTGAAATTCAGATTTCTGCTTCGATCAAGAAAACAAAGTACGAATATTGATTTAATTTTATAGTTTTGTTTATTTTCGATGATATGAAATTAATAATAGCGCAATTATTCTGTCCTTCCCCCGCTTCTAATTTCGTAATTTCACCCAAAGAGCTTCTTACATCCTGTCAAGCTGAAGCACTTGTACCATCATCAGGCTCGACAAGTGCTACTGAGTCGGCAAGAACAAGGGCAAAAAGATTAAGGCGCAATACATCGGAGATTTCGACCATATTTTCAAGACATCAGACGACATTCAGAATAGGTATGCTATTTGTAAATATTATAAGCACAAATTAACTGCAAAATCTTCAGGTGGAATAGGGCACTTCAAGGGACATGCTGAGAGATGTAGAAAAAAAAGTGAATGAGGAGGACGAACGAGATGCAAGAAAATTGTATTACTCTGCCAGAAATCCCCTGTTCTTTTTCAGCTTTCGAGCCTGTGGCTATTTATGGGGCTCCCGTCTGTCAGGGATGATCTTACAATTGTACTCCTGTGAATCCCGTAGGGTTCAAGGGGCTCTGCCGTATTTTCCCCATGTGGCTTCTAACTTGTAGGCTTCATGATGACTACTAGGGTATGCCTGCCCTCATCCTTCGGTATGCCCCTGGAGGCCTTATCCCTGCAATCCCCCCCCCCCCGGCTCCAATGCGAAAGAGAAGTCAGTTGATTCGTTCGCTGAAGCCATTCGGTGGGTCGCCGAGGCGGTGGCCGCCCCCTCAATAGTGATATATGTTCTTGGTAAGATTGTCTAAATGTATACATACTTGCAATGGTCTGTACATATGTAAATATCATCACAATATGCAAATTTGTACCTTCGTCATCTCTTATTAAGAAGGGTTGTTGGCATCTATTTCCTTGTGTTTATTAATGCACATATGGTTGGAGCATATTCCTTAGCTGTGAGCCTGTGAGTCTAACACCTGTTCATTCTTCTGGACTGTTAAATTCAGCATACTTTTAATCTCTTATCAAAGGCAGACATATTTTGACCTTTTTTCCTTTCAAGGAAAAGAATCTCACCTCCAGTGGCTTCGCTAGATAGAAAGGGGGCTGGGGCTACTTTTCTTGGAATAATTAATGATTTGCCTTTATTTATTTGCACCATTGATCATTTGTGTTGATATATGATCCAAATTCAGAAGGCCATGTCTGGCGGAGCGGAGGCCCGTCGCCGAGAGGCTTAGGCCGGAGCGGAACGGAGTCCAGATTCCAGGTATTTAATTACAATGATGTCTTTTTCCCTATTGTAAAGCATAGTTCAATACATACTCTCCTCAATATTGTAGCTATGCATGATTATGAACTTGAGCAATTAGATGTTAAAGTTGTATTCTTACATGGGGAATTGGAAGAAGACATCTATATGGACCAACCTGATGGTTTTATTGTTCCTAAAAAAGATAACCTTATTTGCAGATTAAAAAAATCGCTTTATGGTCTGAAGCAGTCTCCTAGACAATGGTACAAATGTTTGATTCATTTATGCTTTCACACAATTTTAAGAGTCTGAATTTGATAGCTGTTTATATATGAAATTTGTCAATGGGTCGGCTATATATTTGCTTTTTATGTTGATGATATGTTAATTGCTGCAAAGGACAAATCAGAGATAGCTAAATTAAAGGCACAATTAAGTAATGAATTTGACATGAAGGACTAAGGCGCAGCAAAGAAGATTCTCGGTATGAAAATTATCAGGGACATAAAGTCTGGCTTGTTGTATCTTAGCCAGCAAGGTTACATTGAGAAAGTCTTTCGTCACTTTAATATGCACAAGGCAAAACCAGTGAATACTCCTTTAGCTGCCTATTTCAGATTGTCTTCTTCTCAATGTCCCAAGTTTGATGATAAAATTGAGTACATGTCCAGAGTTCCTTATTCCAGTGCTGTTGGTTCACTTATGTATGCCATGGTCTGTTCTCGTCCTGATCTATCTCATGCAATGCGTGTTGTCAGTAGATACATGGCTAATCCTAGTAAAGAACATTGGAAGTCCGTCCAATAGATTTTCAGGTATATGTGTGGTACTTTTAATGCTTGTTTGCAGTTCGAGAAATTTGGATATGGATTTATTGTTATGTTGACTCTGATTATGCTGGTAACTTGGATAAGAGAAGGTCTCTCACAGGTTATGTTTTCACCATTCGTGGTTGTGTCGTTAGTTGGAAAGCAAGTTTGCATGCTAATGTTGCTTTATCCACCACCGAAGCTAAGTACATGGCCATTTTTGAAGCATGTAAATAAGCTATTTGGCCGGGAGGTTTGTATGTTGAGCTTTGTAGAGTTAAGTCTTGCATTATTATATTTTGTGTCAGTCAAAGTGCCATATGCCTTACAAAGGATCAGATGTTTCATGAGAGAACAAAGCAAATTGATATCAGGTATTATTATGCTCATGATGTTATTGCTCAAGGTAACATTAAGGTATGCAAGATCAGTACACATGATAATCCCGCTAATATGATGACAAAGCCAGTTCCTGCTACTAAGTTTGAGATTTGCTTAAGCTTACTTGGTGTTACCGTTTTAGCCCTAGTGGTTTTTGGTGTCGACAGGTTTAGGCTTAGTTGGTATTACAGTTTATTTTGTTGTTTAAGGAACATGATTACTTTGAAAATCGCTACAAGATGGAATTTGTCTCAAGGTGGAGTTTATTGATATCGTTATGGATTTGTTTCTGAGTTGGATTATAAGTCGCCACCATCTATAAATACCTTCTTGTAAGCTGTGGAAAAGATATTGTACCCCTGCGTTTGTAACTCTCCGGGAAATAATAAAATATTTTGCCAGCCGATGCCCGTGTTTTTTTCCCCGCGAGGGTTTTCTACGTTAAATGTGTGTTTCTTGTTCCTTTATTTGCTTTGATCTACTTCTTACTTTTGTGCCTATCGATCATAACAATTTGCCCGTAATGTCTCACTGACATGCAGACCTTATGTCTACATGTCAGTAACACATACGTGATACATGATCAAATACACCAACTAAAACGGGGCAAAGATCAATTCTCCCACTTCTCTTGGAGCAATATGCCTTGCCACACAGTTCAACAGTTGATGAGCAAACATGACGGCCATCCTCGTCGGATAGTCTGATTGCCAAAAAGGCCCGATAGAGTTTGCTTGGAGTACACAAGGCATTTGAATTGTTCACCATGCATTAGATGATAGATATCCTTCCTTGGCATGTTGACTGTTAGCTGTAGTTAGCATACTGAGCTGGTATATTAGGAATTTTCCGCCTTGTTAAAAGAGCGGCCCTGCAACCTTTGGGGGTATAGTACACCAAACGTTCTCTTTTTATACCAATCCCCTTCACTTGCCCTTAGCCCCAAACACACCAAAGGGATTCACATCCAAAAGCCATGTTCAACCCTTCTTCCTCGTCGGCACCCACCTACAGTGGCCTCTCCATGCACCATGCAGTGAGCTTCTCCCCTGCTTTGCCCACAGCTCCAACCGAAATTCCTCGCAGCGGCGGTTTCGGTTTCTCCCACGACAACGGTGGTCTGTTTTCTCTGCTTCCCAACGTCGCTGCCTCGGAGCCGCCTCCCTACTCCTCTTCCCTCCCTTCCTACTATTTCCACAGGAGCACCAGCTCACACTTGTTCCCTCTTCACCCCCAATTGCCTGACTCCCTCAACAGTAATGCCGCCTTCGCTCGCTCGTCTCCCTCGGCATGCCAGTTGCCTCTCCCCCCTGTTTCTTCCTCCCTATCCTCGTCCCCGGGCGACTTGCTGGAGTTCAGCTCAGGAACCATGCGGCGTGTCTTCAGTACCGGTGACCTGCAGGTAATGCAACAAGCTAGCCTCAAGTTGGAATTGTCAACTGTGCTTATAATAAACAGCGGTTAACCACTTTTCACCTGTGTTGATGCAAAACAGAGGATGAATGTACCGCCGTCGCCGCCGCCGCCGCCGCCATCTTCCGGTGACAACTGCAGCCAGGAAGTAGGCGAGCCTTTTTCTCAGAAAGTGGGGCGTTACAGCGCCGAAGAACGGAAGGAGAGAATCGAGAAATACCGTATCAAGCGCCATCAGAGGAACTTCCACAAGAAGATCACTGTATTGATCCGAACCTACAGAAGCACTCCATTGAATCCTTTCTCTAGCCAATTCATGTCCTCCGATGCATCTCCTGTTCACCGTCTTTGGATCTTCCAGTATGCATGCAGGAAGACGCTGGCAGATAGCAGGCCAAGGGTTCAGGGCCGCTTCGCGAGGAACGTTGAAACGGAGGCCGAGGCAGTTGCAGGCCTCGAGAGGCAGGCGTCCGACAACAGCTACGACTACTGCCCGTACGACGACCTCGCCGCCAACAGCGGCAACTGCTACGACGGCCAGAGCCTGTGCAGGGAAATTGACGACGGCACGATGTTTGACAACGGCAATTGGTGGTGGAAAACGCTGGTGGCGGCCGGTGCAGCTAATGGGGGGCAGCAGCAGCAGCAGCAGCTTGGTATGGACGTCGACGATGAAGACGATCTGTGGGCCAGCCTTGCTGGCATGTGCTCGGGGACCTGACCTGACCTGACGTCGGCGCTGCTGATTGGTGTTGTCTGGTGCAAGGAAGGCAAGGAGCACCACCGAGGCACCGAGTGGCGGCTGCCGAGACAGTGTAGTGGTCAGAGTGGCGTCGCTGACCTTCTTATACCTTAGCGTAGCTTAAGTCTTTACGAGAAGATAAAAAACGAGAAGGAAAATGACTTCTCAGCTTGCTCTGTGTGTGTTCCGGGTTAGTACTTTGCAATCTTCTTCCGTAAAGCTTCGCCCTAGTGTTGCCTTTCCTCAAACCTGTTTAAGTCTTTACCGCTGCAACTTTCGTGCTCGGTTCTCGTCTTGCGTTTTGGTTTGCCTTGCTTGCACTTTGCAGGTGTTAGTGCTGGTGCATACGTTTGCCTGTGGCTAGTGGCAAGGCATGGTTGGTTAAACATTTTTGGCCACTGACATGGCAATTAGCTGCTGATCTGGGAGCCCACTGAGGACGAGCTAAGGCGTGCGCCGGCCCTAAGGTTCCTCTCTTGTGCTCTTGTTGCGGATGGCAAATGGCGACGTTCTCATTGGTACTAACAAATGGTGTGCCGGTCACTGTCACGAACAACAGTTCCACAGGCAAGGGAGGTGCATCTTAATTTCGTCCTGCAAGTGCTATGTGTCTCGGATCCTGAAATTGCAGATACTCTCCAAGACTACCAATAGCAGTCATTTGACACGACCATCTTTGCATTGCTTAATTCCTTAATTGCAGTATTTGATCCTGTGGGTTGTCAACGCTGGCCGACTATCTCACTCCAAAAAAAAAACAAGCAGCCTTTCCTGCCTAAAGTCGATTCAATCGAGCAGTTGGTTGTTTATTTGGTAGTAAGTAGTAATTAGTAACACAGATGGTCGTTTCGGCTTTGGAAAGCTTGATGCTTGCAGTGTCATAGTTTAGCGTGGTGAGATGCTGCTTAGTCAGGGGAAGAGATGAAGGCTATTTCTGTCATGGAATCAAGATATATTGTTGGGACAGCCTTTTGCCCCGTTGTGATTGTCAAAAGTCGTAACATTCCCTTTATACACGGTGCATGTCTCGCAAATTATCTCTGTCATGGCATCAATGTACCGCTTTCTTGAACACGGCACTACCGGAGCCTTACACTGGTCGGTGTAGCCTGTAAACACCAGAATGGCATCAAGAAAAAAATTCACACAAAAAAATCATCCCAAAATGAAAATGCCATTCAACATTAACCGATGCTAAACATCTTGACCGATCTTTCTGCAGGCACAAATCGATTCCTGGCAGCCCAAATGCAGCCAATCTCTGACCATCTAAAACCGCTCAAATGCAGTGCAGCAAATGAGTTTCATCAAGAATAAAGTAGCAGTTGGCCTAGGAACGTAGCTAGCTCGACACACAAACGAAAAGGGGACATGCAAAACACCCGACGAACAAGTGCTCAGCTGCAGTGCTCGCCCCTTTCTGAAGCACAACACATATATTGTGTGGTTTTGGAATCTTCAGTGAAGCAAAGGACGAACAAAAAACTACCCTCCTCACTGTTGCGACCGCAAAAGTGCAGCATCAGAGGCGGCCAGGATATCAGAAGATCGGTCAAAGGAGAATAAGAACCCCAAGTGTTGCGGGACTCAATGATGAGGAGAGCAATGAGTTAAGCTTTTACGCTCGGTCCAATGTTAGAAGAATGAGACGAACGCCTCTTGCACCTAGCAGACGGCTACCTCCTACAGTCCTACGGCATTACCTATTGTCGCTGGCCGTGTGATTCGTTGGCTTCGCAATGCTTACATTGTTATATCAAGAACTTAAACCTGTCAAAAGAATCATCATATATATGTTACTTAACCTCTTAAAGCTCCTAAAGCTCTTAAATGTATAAATGGTGATTGCCGATAGGAGTAAGGGGTCATTATATCTGTTTAGTCAAAAAAAAATTCTCAATACTTAAGTCTGCCAGAAAAAAAAAGGAAAGGAAAGGTGAGTAAATTCAATTGTTGCAGGATTGCAGTTTGCATGGTAGGAATAAGCAAAATAGTTATAACATTAGAACTTCCTAGAAGTGCGCTATAGTACTTCTGCTATTTTAGGGCAATCAGGAGGGTCAGTGGTGAGAAAAATAAAACAGCATTGCATCTCTCTGCCTCTTTGGAATTTCTAGTTTTATAATTTTAGGCTTTAGCTAAAAGGCTATGCATGCATTTGCATTGTAGAGGGAGAGTGAAGGGATGCTTGACTGTCTCTTCCCTTCCCTAGAGGTGGCGAGTGTGGCTGCCGGATTCTCTGTCGGCCGCTAATGCCAAGTACCAAGCACAGATATCTTTGTTAATTTCACTATGATTACAACTCTAACTAGTAGCACTGTTTAGTACAGACTTTTGTGTAGGTCAAGTTTGCATGTATGCAATTGTGGTGAATGAACGAAGTAGAAAATTGTTGGCTCATATCCTAGTTAATTTAACTAGGGGCACAGCATGTTGCAAGTAACTAGTAACCACGGTGTTCTCTTCTTGAGATAAGGTAAATCACGTTCGTTTTATACTCCAGTACACAAGATGATCAACAAGGCATTCCAAATTGGAGGAACCAATTGCTTTGCCAAGTGGAAGGAGAAGAAAGGAATCATGTTAAGTGTTTCATTCACATTTCATCCTATTACTTATCGAACAAAAGAAGCAAGAACCAAATTGATGGCCCTGCCCTTTTGGACTAATCAATCATAACGAAATCAGGATAGAAGAACGTATGTCGTGAGCAAAAGTGCCCCTGGATGCTAATGTTGACCCTGATAAGAAAGTGAGGAGTTGCCCACTTAACCCTTAATTACAATTATTAGTTCTTGGCTGTGGATATGATAAGGCAAAACACAATCTTTGCGCACTCGATGGATCTCCACGGGGAAATTCATCATTTCATTGGTCTAGTTGAAAGCTTAAACAGGGTTAATGAAATTGTATTTGCGAATAAGGTCAACAAAGTGTTGGAGAATGCAATGTAAAGTGGGGAGACCATAGGTAAAAGATGGAATATTCACCCAAAATGCAAATTTGGTAATGCGCATGAAGACAACATAAAAGGAATCACTACGATACATACATACGATACTCTGTATCAGACGCATCGTCCACTAGACACCAACACACATAGAGATGGCAATGGGTATATACCCGGCGGGTATCACCACCCCGTACCCATACCCGTGTTCGTAAAATTCACCCACTACAATACCCATACCCGCACGCGGGTACAAAATTTACCCGTACCCGTGCGGATACCGGGTACCCGGCGGGTAACCCGCACCAGCAATCTAAACTTGCAAAGTGTCATCTAAACCAGGAGAGTGGAAACCTAGAGAAGAGTGTGGATGTGGATTAATTATATACCTGAGATACCCATTACCTCGCAACCAACAAAGTTGTGCAACTATTTTATTTTGTTTATGTGGATTAAATAGAGACAGATAGTAAAAAACTGCAATAATTGTACTCTAGATTGTCTCCATGGACAAATGTACTGAAATATATATTCGTAAGACCATAGACAAATAAAACAATCAAATAGATTAAGGCATGCAATCTTCTCGTACTAGTACAACACAACATGGAGCCATGGACTCAAATCTCAATATATACAGGCTAAGACCTTGTCTACCCCTGTGTCACCACCGAAGCTTGCAACATAAACAATTATTCCCCATGTGGATTATAAAGACTAATAAACCACTCTCACAACACCTAATACCTCGCAGCCCGTCTCGTGGAGTCGTGGGCTACTGCTGTACTGCGGGTTGGGTCAAATTATCAGTGGATCAACCCACGAGTGAACGGGTACGGGTAATAGCAGAACGGACCCGTACCCGCTCTACCCACGGGTACTAAATTTTGCCCGTTAATAGACCCACGGGTATGAAAAATAGTCCATACCCGGTCCCTAATAAAGTAAATACCCGTCGGGTTTCGGGTCCTCGTTGCCATCTCTAAACACACACCACTCCATCCAGTATCCTATCCTCTGACATCTTATTATTTTCCAAATATCAAACCTCCCCATCTACATCCCAACTCACTCCTCTCCCCCACCCTCCTGTGGCTCACCGACCAGAGTCCCGCTCCTCTCCCATGGGACTTCCTACTCATCCTCTCTTTCCAAGCATTGATAAGTGAGCTCCGACCAAGCTCTCCCATGAGTGTTCAATTCATGCTCGAGGGAGGCCTTCTGCCATAGCCAGAGCTCACTAGAGTTATCCCCTTTCCAAGGAGTGGTTGGAGCTTACAAGATTTATTGTTGCTACGACGGAAGCCCATCGGATATGGAGGAGATGGGGTGTAGATGACGCGCTGAAGATGCCACTGGTTTGAGGGTGCTATGGACCACATATGGGCCTTTTGCTCACCGGTAATGGATCCGAGCACGTTGGGGATGGGGATGGTGGTGTAGGTCAGCCTCGTCCCCTTCCTCCTCTAGCTCATCTTTAAAATGATGACACTGGTAAGTTGAGTTGTTGTAGCTGTTGTTTTCGGATGTTGTAGCATGAAATATAAAAATATTGTAGATGTTCAATTATTTTATTGTTATTACAACAAGTTTTTAATTTTGTTGTAATAGGTCATTGTATTTGTTGCCTTAGTAGTTCAAATTTGTTGCACAATTCTGTTTATTGATTTTGCGTTTGTTGCATCTTGCGCAAATATTTTGTTGCAAACATATGAACTAATTGTTATGCTTATGAGATTTTTTTTATTACACTGGTTTGAATTAGTATTCTCACAATTATTTTTGTAGCACCACGAATTTGTTTGATTTGGATATCTGAACTAGTTTTAAACCATAGATCAGTTCTATAATTATGGTTTTCATCCAATTTTTAGTGAGAATTTTTATAGTTTCCACATTTTTTAAGGACATTGAACTTTTTTTGTATTTTGTTACACATGTTGATTACAATTGTTGCACGTATTATTTATTGATATTATGCCGCTTCCCATCACTCTAATTCCTAGTCATTCCCTATCGGTAGGACGATCAAACAACTTCTACAGTAGGAGGATTAATGTAAGAAGTGAAGTGTGATTATTGTAAACTTTTACGGAAGTCAGCACCATACACAATAGCCAACGCAAAATTAAAAAGTGTCTATGCAGTCTTACATTAGCTGATGCTTAGTATGATGTAAACTAAGACTGAACATGAAGGATCGAAAATGGCGATCAGAGGGATGAATGATCATCAACAATTTTTTCTCCAAAATAACCAACCAAAACCTCACTTCATCAACGAGGAGCTGAAGAATAATTTTTCAGAGAAAATTTAGCTCAGGGGCGGCACTACCGCCATCATAAGGGCGGTAGTACCGAAATAAACAGTAAAATCAGGATGAACAGTAAAATCAATGCGACCTCGAAACCAAAAATCGAGGTAACTTTTGATCGGCTGATCCAAAACCCGTGAAACTTTACATGCTCCTTCCTAATGATGTCAGGAACCTATTCCAATCATCAATCGCATTGATTAATGTCAAAGTTCTGACTTGTTTTCAAATTTAAATAAGGTTGCACCAAAATCTAGTTAAAACCACAAACTTTGATATGAGCTTACTCGTGGGGATTTGGTGACCAAGACAATATTAGATGGCCTCCCGTATGTCACAGCAAATAAAAACATCAAACAAACACCACTCAAACGACCAAGAGAAATTTTTACCCCTCTTCTTCAAATTCAAGACAAAAGTTGATTTCTTGAGAAGATCAAGTGGAAGCTTGCCTATATGATTAGAATATGATCGTTAGGAGATTCATTCAATTATTCATCCTTGACAACAAAGAATACCAGCAAGTAGGAGGGGAAGCAAAAACTCAAGGTGCAAGAAGGGACCAAGCAAAAATGCAAGAAATACAATAAATTTTAGAACATGTAAGAAATTAGATATTGCATTGCTTTGATAGGAAGGTTTACAAAGCCACACTACCAGTGGGCAAAGCTCAAGTGAGCACAAGAAAACCAAAATCTCTTCTCACAAGCTTAGGGGTGAGGCATCCCTCTACCCCTCTATTTATAACACGCGAGAAGCAATCTCCACCCTTGGATGACTTTCTTAACCCTGAAGAAACATCATCGAAGGTTGGGATTCACTTTCTCACTCATACATGGACTAACCCACAACCCAACAACGTAACAGATTTTATCCACTTACACTAACTTAACCGCTACTCCACCCGTGAAACCTTGATCCAATGATCCTCCTTCGCTTGAGTATGTCTTAAGTTAGCATCTAACCATCCACTTGTCCTCTTGGTTTACAGCGGCTCTCGGCCTCAGTCATCCTCCGGCGACACCTTGATCGTCTGGACCTTAGCTCTCCTAGCCTAGTTCTGATATCCTCTGTCTCATCATAACTTTGCTCAGAAGTCCTACAACCGTCATAGACAGTCAAGCCTTACATAACATTGCTCACAAGGATATGCAATAATTATTACATAACTCCAAAGAATAAACCATAATTTGCTGGCAAATCTTGTACTACCACCCCCAGGGTCGGTAGTACCGCATAGTGCATGTTTTGGGAAATGACTACCGCCAAACTGAGGCTGGTAATACCGCTCCCATGGCTAGTAGGACACTCTCACTCAACCCAGAGAAATCTCTTGCTGGAAAATAACTACTGCTTTCTTGGGGTCGGTAGTACCGCTTCCCGGTACTACCGCCACCTATGGACCGATAATATTGCCCCTAGGGGTTGCAGTAGCACATCAAATTGCTTCAAATTCAAAATAAAACTTAAATCAAACTCAAACCTAAGCACCATGGGCTCAAACACAGTTAATTACTTATCACAAACATGGGTAGACCACCACATGGTCTCTCATAACATCCGTAGATTAGCGAAGCAGTAAACATGTTTTTTTTTTGGGTAGGATCTTGTACCGATGCAGCTATGAAGGTTTTGGCACTTTACCTGTGGTGTAATATACTCTCTCTATTCATGAATACATGTTATTCTAATTTTTAAATTTTATTCCTAAATACATATCATTCTACAATTTCAATATGAATTTTCACCTCCTTCTTCTTCTTATATACTATAGACTAGATACATACTATCTAATAGCAAAAAGTAACTTAATAAAATAGCATAATTTGATCTTTTATATACTTTCCTTGGTTAAAATGTAAAATCGTATAACGTCGTCTATTTAGGAAGAGGGACAGTAAAGATTCCTGTATCGCAATGTAACGTAAACCTGCGAGTGATACGTCGTCGGCCGGCAAACAGATACCCGAGATTTGTTGGCACGCGTGCGGGAGCGGGACGATGCCGGGCGGCCGGGGCCGCAGCACGGCGCGTCACGGTGTAGATGGACTGACCGGCTGGCGGCGAGGTGCCACCGGCCGCCTGGGTGGAGAGGACGGACGGCGCGGCTAGAGGGGATGCGGTGCGGGCTGCTCCTGACGGACGCTTCGGTTTGCGCCGCATGGGCGTCCGCTACAGCACGGGGCCGGGCACACACGCGGCGGCCGAGCGAGCGAGCTGGCCTTGTTGGGCGCTCGGGACTGAGGCAGCTGGTCTTGGCCACTTGTGGAACCAGAAGTGTGGGCTGGTGCCTTTCCAACCGGCTTGGTCACCGAAATTATTCTTTGGGTCGAACTGGCTGACATGTCCATACAATGGAACAAGTCTTTGGGAATTGCCTGGGGCGGCGGTCGGCGCTTCCCGGCGAGGCGTTCACGTCAGGGGCCGGGCGCTTCCCGTGATCCCGTGCTTGACCGATTTCTGTTACATGCATGGACAATGCAAGATGTAATATACTACTACGTTACGCTCCGTAGAATTCGCAAACGCTCTGGCACGCCACGTTGGCACGGGCACATTTTGACCAATCGATGCGCTTCATCTCGCGTGAACGAGTCTGTCTTGCGAGTTGCGCCTGATGCCCATCCGTTTCTTCGCGTGTCCTGTGCGATGATCCTTGCGGCGCCGTGGGACTGATTGTCGCGGAGCCCTCGAGGCCACCCGCTGTCCTCCCTCCCCACCAAGCCGTAGCCACCGCTCCAAGGCCTCTCCTCCCTCCCTCCCTCCCGATTGTCTCCACCCAAATTGTTCACTTATCTGCCTCCTTTACAATTCTTTTTTACAAAAAATAGCTCTATTGAAAAATATTACAAAATAGCCACACCACGGACTTCCTTTCGTGCGAGATTCGCCTCGCCCTACGCGTGACGCGCCTCTTGCTGTCGCTCCAGAGAGCGAAAAATCACCTTTCGCGGCTCTAAAGCGCGGTAGTAGCTAGCTTTCCGCATTGAGCGCTACCTTCCACGCTGTCCACTTCCCGCGGCCTCCTGGTGCGGGTTCTCAGCCTCCCGCGATGCCCTGACGTGGAAGAAGCCAGATGTCGATCCCTGGTCCTTCTGTGGTGAGGAAGAGACTATTTTTATAAAAAAATTTAATAGGAGCTATTTTTTTTAAAAAAAAGAAAGGGACAGATAAGTAACAGTTCCCTCCGCCCGGCCGTGTCGCCGCCGCCTACGCCGCCCCTCTCTCTGTGCTCGCCCTCGGCCCTCCCCTCCCGTCCCCTGCCATCTCCGCCACCGCCGATCCTCTCTGCGCACTCGCCCTTCCCCTCCCGTCCCACCTTACGTGCCGCCTCCTTGCTTCCTCCGCTAGCTGGCCTAATCCTACCCACCGCCGTCGATCTAGCCATAATAGGGCCGTGCCGCTTCTTCTTCTTTCTCTACTGATGCAATTCCTATCTCCAATCGATTCGGTTTGGGATTTCGGATTTTGGGCTTCGCAACTTTCCGTGAGGCGACGGGGAGGGCGGGACCAACCCGCTGGCCGAGCTGGGCGACCGCCTCAGGTCGCTGGAGGCCGGGCGGAGGTGCGACGCAGACGCTACAAGGTGGCGGCGGACGCGGAGGAGGGCCGCCGTCGGTGTGAGGAAAACATGGTGGAGATCTGTTGGCCGAGCCTGCTGAACAAGCGCCGCGACGGCCTCTCGCCCTCCGCCGCCGCCACGGCTTCGGCGCCGCAGATGGCCGAGCCTCGGGCCCGTCGTCATCGGGTACGCGCTTGATCCCTCCTTCTGGCAACGCTCCGCGTGTGTTTCTCTGCAACTTTGGTGGCTTGTTTCAGCTTGCGCAGGAGGAGGTTCCGCACGGCGGCGATAAAGACACAGTGGGAGAAGGAGCAAATAATTTTTCAACCAACGTAAGTTATAGCCGCGGAAAAGGCTTCCTCGTGACACAATCTTCAGCAAAACAATCCTCGAAGCTTTCCTGGCACCACAGCCCCCCACGTCATCTCCCCCACTCTCTCTCCCATTCTTGCAAAAAAAACCTCTGATTCTTTGGAATTACGGATAGGTCCTTTCTATTAACGAATAGGTCCTTTGTAATTTTCTGTGAGTATAAAATATTTTTTTCCGGTTCGCGTTTAGGTCCTCAGTTCGTCGTTTTACACAAAAAGCCTCCCGTTAAATACAAATTGCGAACAAGTCCTTTCTTACTTATTCAAAATAGCGAACAGGTCCAAAATTATAACAAATAGGTCCCTGCATTTTTCGTTCAGGTCCTTTCTCCGTTTTTCCCGAAAAAAATATTTTCGTGGTCCGTTTGCTCTCCGGAGCATAGAAAAAATGTTTCCGTGGTCTGTTTTTTCTCCGAAAAAAAACAAAAACTATTTTCCGTTCACGCGCACAGCGTTTTTCCCGGAAAAAATATTTTCGTGGTCCGTTTGCTCTCCGGAGCATGGGAAAAATGTTCCGTTGTCTGTTTTTTCTCCAAAAAAAAAACAAAAAATATTTTCCGTTCACGCGCGCGGCGTTTTTCCCGGAAAAAATATTTTCATGGTCCGTTTGCTCTCCGGAGCATGAGAAAAATGTTTTCGTGATCTGTTTTTTCTCCGAAAAAAAAACAAAAAAAATCCCGTTCACATGCGCGGCGTGCGCTGCGCTTGCATTTCTAGTAGGAATCGTCCGTTCAAGGTCTCAATTATTCTAAGATGTAATCTCAGTGCTCAAAAATTCATGTCTTTCCTCCTCCATCTATGTACGGCAGCAGCACTAACTAATGCCACATACTTTTGTACACAAGAATGCCCCAGCTCCCGATGGAAGAGCTACTAGAATTGCTATCTCATGCTACCGAAGTTCCTTGTTCTATAACATAACTGCGATTATTTTGGTGTTTTCCTGGACTGATCTTAGAAGTTCTCCTTGTGGAAATGGAATCGAGTTGTTGTCGTGTGGCTGAATTCTACTGAAAGATTCCTGAGTGTTTTTGTGAGTGTTGGGGATCCACAGTAGAAAACACCTGCGGGTTTGTGGCACATCTTAGTATCTTTGCGCTGTAAAGTAGTAGGAGCCATCACTCGAATTTTATATAAAAAAAATGACTCACCTATACGGGATCTCTTGTGGGCATTGGCCAAATCAGAAAACACCTTTCTCCAGTTTGGCCTTGCAAAATGTGCCCGGATCTGCAAAATACCAGTTAGAAAAGGAAGCCATTATAATGCATCTGGATTTGCTTGCAGATATTAGAGGGAGAGAAGCGGGTGTGTGCGTGTGTGTGTGTGGTGGGGTGGGGTGGGTGGGGTGGACCTTGCTTCCAGAGACGATGTCCACGCCATTTTTGGCATGTTGAAGTGATTGGACCATGGCAATCAGAGCTGACCTTGCATCACCCTCTTCATACACGCTGGTTAGGTAGTTGTGCATCTCTATTACATTCTGTACAGCGATAGATTAGGTTACTTTCTGTTTATCGAACCGAAGGAGAGAATGTGGAAACTTTTACTGAAGTAGTTAAGGTGGGTAGTACATCGTGATCGCTTTCAGCAATGTCATTCATGACACCTTTGAACCATTCAAAGGAACCTTGTTCTCTGGTAACCCAGTAGAAGTAGGCTCGTCCTGGCCCATTGCTCTTAAAGCTGCAGCCTAACTCATTGTCATGAATGCTTTGCAGCTCCTGCTAAATCCAAATCATTTTATAAATTGTACATTTATATCCTATATGAGAAATAATTTGTAGTAATTAAGCATTTTACTTCGTTGGACTTTATGTTGTTCAGGAGATCCTTCAGTATGCTGATGAAAGGAGTTGCACCAATTCCAAGCCCGATAAGCAAAAGAATGTCATATTTCCTGTAATTTTGAGCTGGTGCACCAAAAGGGCCATCTATAAGGACCTTGGGAAACCTAAATGAAGAATGCGAAGTCAGCAAGGTTAGTGAAATATAAGTATACCTGAGCAATTCCTTCAAAAACTAAATGGATCCACCATGTGAAACAAATGAATCACAATCACCTAGTGTCCTCTGCCGGACCTTCTGCCACTACTGTGGTTTCAAGTCTTGCGAGTGTAGCCTTCTTGGAACTTACCTTTGCTTCACAAGCCTGTATGAATTAGTATATTCTTTCAGCAATTTCGCTAATTTAGCATATAAATACAGTATAAGCTCCTGTTATGCTTAAATAAATTATTCTCCCTCCCTTTCTTTCTGCTCATTCAACTGACCTGCCCAAATAGGTTCCTAAGTTCTGATGTCCAGTCACCTAATGTGCGGATATGAACACTCAAGTAGTCGTCTCCGGGTGCAGAAGTGATGGAGAAGGGATGCTTGTAAAAATTGAAGATTTTTTTGAGCCAAAGCCTTGAAAAAATAACTTGGACAATGAGGATGATGAGATGAAACCATTCAAAAGGCGAAACATCTGGGCATTTGACAAACAGATACATCCCACTTTTGTACTTGAAACTTGGTGGCTTCTTCATGTAAATAGAGAGCACATTTCCTGGGTAAATTGCTGCCTGCATGACACATTGGATTATCAATTAATAATTCTCTAGTAGCCCCCTAGAAGTTACAATAAACTGAAAAAGCTCATACCGTGGTATTCATGTATAATCTGTAGCTTACCTTGATGATGCTCACACGATAACTGGTCTCACGAACTCTTCTAATAGTTCTCTCGCAGGCATAGAAGAGGACAGGAACTGCCAAGTACATCCATGTCTGGAAACACAACCGAAGTTATTGTTTCAATTTTAAGCACAAACATTGAATTCTCAGAAGTACTTGTGCCAAATAGATGTTAGAGCAGTACCGTTTTCTTGTACCACTGCTTGGTGAGGAATATTGTCGGTGTTTAGTACCTGCAATGCATCTGATATGGTCGGATGGGGTCGCGCTCCCTCTCCCGAATGGTCGACTCAAGGAGTGAGAAGATGTATCTTTGAGTTCGAGGCGAATGTCCCTACTCCGATTAGTGCGGTGTGAATGTATTGATCTTTGGGAGACGGACAAGGGGTGTCGAAGCGAGCGGACGGTCGGCATTGTCCGATCCTTGAGGTTTTCGCTAGGGAGTCGAGGCTACCTAGGAAGGCTATTTTCTCTTTTCTCCGCGCCCCTCCTCTCGGGCCTGCCTCTCCTTATATAGACGGAGGCGGGTTACACGAGAAGTGGGAAGACTCTGAGGAGAGAATGCGCGTCTTGAGAGTGCAGCCTGTCTTGTCAGGCCAACCCCCTGCAGTCCGAGAGTAGGGTTGGTGGCTACAATAGCGTCTGATCTTGTGATCTTTGTCGGTGGCGTGTTGCGTGGTGCTCTTGTCGGCCTCGGTGGCTTTAATGGCGCTTGACTTTGCTTTGGCCTCGAGGTGGGCGTACTCCTCTGCGGTGTGCCAGCGGCGGGGCCGAGGCTTGGCTTCGGTGGCTCTTCGGCGGCCTTGGAAGGCGCCTACCACGGCTCTGGATGTCGAGGCCATTGCGCCAAAGCGTAGCACGACAACTGGCGTGAGCCTATTTGCTCGTCTTGTGAGCTTGAAAGCTTCATATAATAGGCGGCCGGCGCATCTGCCGACCGCCTTGCGGCCGTAAACCGTCAGTCGGCCCCGCATCGGAGCTTGTTCCCTGTGACCCAAGTACCTTTAGTGGTCAGGGCCTTGTAGTGATAAGTCGGCCGTTCGTGCTTCAGGTGATGGGGTACCATGGTATGGGTACTCGTCGATGCCGGCGCCGGAGGCGGGTCGGAGAGCGCTCGGGAGTTTAACTGTGGCGTGATGGCCGTCGACCGGTCGAGTGATGCTGAGTAAATCGTGGCTGCACAGGGCCGTGCGGACCCTAGAAAAGAGCGGGTGCGCTGCCGGCGCTTCCGTGGAGATCTTCTTGAGCCCCAGAGGAGCGATCGGGGTTTCTGTGATCAGCGACGCGGACCCTGAGTCGCGGCGCCTTTGGTGAAGCGCCGCTTGTCGATAAATGCAGCCCAAAGAACCGGTCTTGTGCAGCTATGATAGGTGTAGCCAAAACCCCGGTGGGGAGGCGGTCGGGTTTACCTGATCGAAAAGTGGCCACGGACCACTGAGGTCGCGGCGCCTTTGGTCGGGGCAGCTGTCGGTCATTGCCGCTAAGAAAAAGGCCGTCTTGTGGCACCGGTTAATTAACCAAGCCGGCGGGTCGGGAGCCAGTCGGGGGTTTACTGGTCAGCGACGCGGACCACGAGTCGGCGGCGCCTTTGGTCAGGGAAACGCCAGCTTGTCCGGTCAAGCCCGTCCAAGAGCAGGTGCGCGTGGCGCACCTGGTGAAGCCGTAACCGAGGCCGGCGGTGGGTAGCGGTCGGGAGGTTTACGGTCGGATCTGGCGGCCACACGGTGTGCGTGGGTCACCAGTCGGTGTGCCAGCGCGTTGCATCACCGTCGGTTTGAGCGCCGTGCTGCGAGCTACTATCGGGTAATCAGTGGAACCTTGGCGATCCCCTTGAGGGAGTTCGTTTCCAAGCGGGCGTAGCTCCCGGCGTGGGCGTCCGACCGGTGAGGCGTTCCATAAAAACCTTTCCTTACCGATCCGTGTGGATGCGGAGTCGCAGGGACCGGGCGTGGCGCTACTCATCGATGAGTTCCGCGGGAGAGTGTAGGTATGGTCTCAGGCGAGTCACAGTGATTGGGTCGTCGCCGACCCAGTAGAGGCCCTGAGGGCTCCTGCGACTTCGCCCTCGCTCTTTTTACGTCTTTGGGCGGCTTCGTTCGGCGGGATCGGCCCGTAACCCCACATGCGGTGCGGGCCTCAGTGCGACCCTACGAGCTTGCTCTCCAGGCGGCGGCCGATGGCCGTTGCATACCTTTCACGTGGCGCCCAGCCATCGTAGCGCGGGCGCGATCTTTGTGCGGCCGCGGCGCTAAGCGGCCATCTGTCGAAGCGATTGTCGCGATGGGATTTAAATGGAGCGCATTACCAGAGCGAAGCGGCGGCGTGACGACAGTTTCGCGACCGCGTTGATTTGCGTGAGCGTCGATTTGGCGAAGCCTTGTCTGTTCCCGCTGGCGCCTATAAAGGAAGGAGTGGGTGGCGTGGTGGGCGCCAAGCCATCTGTTCGCGCTCTGAAGAAAAGAAAAGGGAAGAAAAGCGAGGAAGAGAGGAGCTTCTCAGCCGTCAGCGTCGTTCCACCTTTCGCCAGCGCATTTGGAGATGTCGCGACCCACTTTCGTGGCGGGTCGCTATCTCGATGCGGAGAGGAAGGAGTTTCCTTCCTCCGCGGCCCGTCCAGCGAGTTCATGCGGGGCACGGACCGGGAACTTGAGGGCGGCGAGATAGTCTGTTTGGCGTTCTTCTGACGGGGCTTGGACTTCCGCTCCACCAGTTCGTCAGGGGTTGCTGCACTATTACGAGGAGAGGTTCATCACGAACCCGAATGGAGTCCTCCCATAATGCGGTCTTCATGGCGCTATGTGAGCCTTTACGAGATTGAACCCCATTTTGGGCTCTGGCGCCACTTCTTCTTGAGGCCGTCACGGACCTGCCCGGCCTCCTCGGGGCTGCGATGATCCAAGCTGCGCAACCACGCAAACCGTTCTCTGTCGATTTGAGGCTGCAAGCGTCCTAGCAGGGGGTGGCATAGCGAGTGGTTCTATGTCGGAACCTTGACAGTGCCCCTTCGCCGGTGGGAATTTACCAGCGCCGCATCCTGAAGTGGGGTCACGACGAAGAAGGGCCGGAAGAGGGTGGGCGATCCTTGAAAAGCTTCAGCGGACTGAAGCGGCGGGCAGCGAGGCAAAGTGGTCCTCGATACGTTCATGGAGAGGCGCATCAACCCCTCAAAGGTCGATTCGTCCCATGTTTGAGTACATTGGGCCGACCAGAGCCCGCCAGGTCGTCAGGGGCGGAGCTCCCTCGTCCGGAGATCACTCGTGCGTGTCGCGATCTCCATCGCGGAGACCACTGCCAGAACCGGTAGGCGCGCTGCGCGTTCTCGGCGCGAATCCATGAAACTGAATCGCGTCGGCTCGCTTTGCTTTTGCTGCTCTTTTCGCCTCCTTACCGGCGTGTTCCGCGGCAGTGGGCCGATCTCCGTCCTTGCTGCTGCCAGGGAAAAGGAGTTAATGGACGCGCGCGCCTCGAAAAAGAAGAGAAGCGGAGCGCCCGCCCGGCTAAGCGGAAAAAAGAGGCCACAAGGCGGAAGAAGGCGAGCCTTGGCCGCTTGTGGCGTGGCGAGGAGGTCTCGGAGAGACCTCGGAAGAGACCTCAGTGAGGGTGACGAGTCGTTGCGCGAGGGAAAAAATCGCCGAGGCGATACTGGCGTCATGACGGCGGTCGGTGCGGGAAATGGCGGCGCATGACTCCTCGAAGGAGGCTAGCGCCGGGGTTTATCCTGCGAGCCAGCGGGTCCTGTCGCCTCCTCGAAGTCCCGAAGAGAACATGTCGGTCTTAGTTGTTCGCTCCTCCCGGTAAGTGCCTTGCGCCCAATTCCTCACAGTCTTGACTTCTTGCAATTCTGACCGGCCATGCGAGGCCTCACTGGTGGAGAGGCCGAGCCCTACCAGCGGTGAGAACCGCCCCCTCGGTCTATCCGGCGGCGTCGGTGGTTATCGGGGCGAGATCGTCGGATCGCTCCCAGCGGTAGGGCCCGTCGGCGAGGGCCTGCGGAGGAGGACATCTGGCGTGCCGGATCACGGCTTCTTGTGACGAAAGCTCCGTCGGCGTGCTCCGCCCGTCGTCGACCAGTAAGGGGCGAGATTACAAGCCTGCCTTCCCGTCTTTGGCCGTGGGAGGCCTTAAGCGAGCTGTCGCCGGGAAACCAGCGGGATTCAGCGGCGTTTACAGCGCCGTCAGGGCGAGATCTACCACCCCTTGGCAAGAACGCCGCCCGGCAGCGGTCCAGTGTCGCCGATAAGCGCGGCGCCACTGATGACGTTCCGTCGGCGAAATCAAGTCAGCGATCGCCGTGCAGTGGCCTTAGCCGAAAGCCTGACCGGCCAAAGGGGTCCGCGTTGTTACGGGCAGCGGCCAGAAGCGCGGATTAGACGCTTCCGAGGAGGAGATACAGGAAGAGATCACGCCCGACCTTACCCTTGTTGTTGGCGCCCGCGCGTCCAAGGCGAGAAGTCCATTGCTCGAAGTCAGCTTCGGCCGGTGGTAAGTTTGGCGAGGATTTCTCTTGTGCATCTTCTTGGCCGGAAATGGGGCGGCCGAGGCGGTACTTTTGCGCGCTTGACATCCGGCGGTGGACAAATCAATGTTCCTCCGGCATTTACCTGCAGTGAAGTCTTGTCAAGGAAAAAAGCTGCTCGGCCTTCGGGCGCTTGCAGTGAGCAAGGAAGGGCTGCCTCGGGCGTAGTGGGAGAGTCGCCGAAGCCTTAACGGGGAGGCCTCGATGGCGTCTTGGTCGTTGGCCACCGAGGGAGAGGGCAGTCGTCCCTGGCGGATCTTGAGGCGGCCAAGACCTGCGATCAGTCTTGGCGGCATCCGCCGGCGGAGCAGCCCTCTTCCGGAAGGAATGCGAAGTGACCCGAGAGGCCGACCCGGCTGCCGACGGGATCTCGCTCGGGGAGCTCGTGGCGATGAAGGAGCTTGCCGAGCGCTTCTGACCCGGCCCGGAAGCGTGCCAAAGGCCGGGAGGAACCAGCGCCAGGAGGCTTCCGTGGCGGGTGAGTAGTTCACTCTTAAAGTCACCAGCGAGTCCCAGCGTTATTTTAAATCCCTGGTCTGCGAAAAAGCCTTAGCCTTGGCCCGGAGTCGCGAAGAAGCGGCGGTGGAGGCATGAGGCAGCGGTCAGTCAGCGTGACTTCGGCCCTTTTGGATAAGCGGTGGCGGAGAGGATGCGCCGTCGGCGACCAGGTGGTCCTCCACGTGGGGCGTCAGGCGCTGACGGCCGTATTCGGGCTTACCGGGCCCCAGCGCCATCCACTGCCATGCTTGGGTGGATCCACTGGCCAGCGTCGGCGTCGGTGCGAAGCGGCGGTGCTTAGCGCTTCCTCGGCCTGGTCAACCGTCTCTTATTATTGGCGTCGACCTTGCAGCTGATCGGGAAGCGGGCGTCGTCGTGGCCAAAGCGACAGAAGAAGGTCGACGCGTTCATGGCTTCCAGGTGGATCAAATGCGCCCAAGAGATTCTGGCCGAATCTACTTGTGCAAATTCTCGTCGGAAGGGGGAGGAAGATTAGTTTTCTTCTGTTTGCTTTTTTGGCAATGTATGTAATGAACAAGACGCCCTAGATTGAGCTCAAGCAGCTGTTTTAAGTTACTCTGCCCCGTCTACCCGTGTTTCTTTTATGAATTTGGGCAATTCTTCAGCGTAGCTACGGGGCCTGAGGGGTGCCACTGAGAGCGTGGCGTTGCACCGAGTTCATGCGAAGAGGACAGGGAGCGTGCCTCGGCGATTAGCTTGGTGAAGGAGGTGTTGTTGAGGTCGGACCACCTCCTTCTGAAGCTTTAGCGGGTTGAAATCTAACCTAAGTGGGGTGCTCCAGCCGCCCATAGTGTTTCTTGCTCGGAGGGCTCGTTTCCCTCCATGATGCTACGCCGACCGTGGCAGCGAGGCCATAGCACTGAGCCTGGCAGGAAATAGCGCGAGGTAGATAGCTCGATCGGTCGAGTGCGGCTTAGGTTAGCGACCAGCAGCGTTTTAAATGATGGTCGGAGGTTGGGCGTGGGGCGTAAGTTGTAGCATTCTGGCAACCTATATCGAAAGGCTCCATCAATGGCCGCTTTCGGCCCCAGCTCGAGTAGCCTCCTTTTTGCACAAAGTGCTACTTGAACCGGGCATTGACTGGGCGTGGGCGTAGCATTTTGGTTTTGAGAGGTTACTTTAGGAGGAGCTGGTCGGGTGGTAAGCGGGTTATCGATTTAGTCGCCGACCCCTGAGGTCATGCGGCCCAGTGGTGCGTGGGGTGAGTCGCGATCGCCACCAGCGCCGCTTGAGTTAAAGTGGTGGGTGTCGCGATTTTTTTCCGAAAAGGAAATTTTATGCTTTGGGGATAAGGGTGGATTAACTTCGCCTTGAGGACCAGCGCCGATTTTGGGTGTGGCGCCGTCCTAGCGGTGCGTGACCCAGCGCCGTCTTACTGCTCCTCTCGCCTTGCCTTGCGACTTAGGTAACCGTCTTCCATGGTTATAAAAGGAAGGCGTCAAGGCGCGCATTTACTTCTGCCAAAGGCTGCCAAAGCAGAGTGCTCCATGCGCTATGGCGGACCACAACGCTTCGGCTTGCGAGAGGTAGTCGCCATCCAGGCACAGTTGCGGGAGGTGGCGGATCTTGAGGCATGGTTACCGTGAGGGCGTCTGGCCGTCGGCGTCCTCGTCGTCAGCGTTCACAACCGAAGCGAGGCGCCACTATTGCGCGGTAGCGCCGGCACTTGTGTGATTCAGTGGCGAGCGCGCACCAAGATCGCAATGGCGGTTCGCTCTTGGTTGAAGCGATGTTCCTCCATAAATAAATAAAGTGTTCGGGTTTCTCTTTTAGTCTCTTTTCGCTCCTTCTCTTTTGTGTTGAGATCTAGCCTCGTTCTTTACTTGCGTGATCAAAAGGAAGCGAGCAGGACCTCTGCTTTGGGCGGAGAGTCGCAGCGCTCATGGATCGGCGAAACGAGAGAGAGTTCGAGAGAGAGAAAAAACCACTTGAGTCGTCGTCCATTGCTCACTTTCTTTGCCAGTGTTTTCGCATGGTACAAAGAGAGGAGAGAGGCCGACTATGGATAGAACCTTCTCGGCTTCTCACATGTTCGAGCGTTTGTCACGAGATTCCCTTGGTGTCCTTGAGGCGGAAAGTGCCGGGTCGGAGGACTTCGATGGTGAAAGGCCCTCCCAAAGCGAGGAGAGCTTGTGTACCATCCTTGAATTTGGACTTGGCGCGACACTAAGTTTGCCGACTTGAGCAAGCGGACGTCATTGTGGTATGGTATGGCGCTGGCTGATATTTTGCCGGCCAGTAAGACGCGGCGTCGAGCCGTCAGTCGGTCGAGAGTCATCTTCTTTGTTCTCGATTGCCGTCTTGTGTAGTTCTGCACCCTTGGTGCGCCCGTACTCAGTCGGTCGGGAGGGCGACCTCGCCCGAACACCAGAGAAAAAAAGGTGAACCCGGTCGGCCAGGGTTGGCGTGGTCGCGGAACTCAAAAGCAGGCGGTAGCTCGGCGGCCCATCGTCCGAATTTCTTGATCGGTGAATTTGATTGGCAGTCCTTGGAGGATCATCTCGATTGGCTCGCTCGGCTTTGTCCGTTGGCTGAGGTGTGCCAGCTGCCGCTTGATCGACTCGGATGTTGAAGTTGTCGTGAACTCGAGGAACTCCTTTCCGTGAAGCTGCGTCCGTTGTCGGTGATGATGGAGTTGGGCACTCCGGCATTGAACAATGTCGCGGAAGAAACTTGCCCATTGCGCGATGTGATCTTCGCCAATGGCTTTGCTTCAATCCACTTTGTAGAACTTGTCTCTGGCTGACAAGCAAGTGAGTGAAGCCCCGGGCGCCTTTGAAGGGTCCGACCCGGTCGAGCCCCCAAACCGCGAAGGAGCCATGTGATGGGGATCGTCTGCGGGGCTTGAAGGCGAGGAAGATCGTCTGCTGGCGAAGAATTGGCATCCTTATGAGTGCGGGATAATCTGGGTCGCATACTCTTCACGGATCGGCCGATAGAAACCTTGTCCAGAAGGCCTTTCCTACCAGGACATGGCGGCATGGTGCCCGCACACCCCGTCGTGGATGTCCTGCGAGGTGCTTCCCTTAGTCGGTCGAACGCGCCGAAGGATTCGGCGGGCTCCTCTTGTAGGCGCCCTCGTCGGAGACGAATGACTTAGCGCGAGCGGCGCGAGCCTCGATGGTATCGGCGAGGGGCGACCCGTTTGTCAATCGATCGACAAGCGATGCGCCTCCGATCGGTTCGATGCTCAGGGGCGCCCAAGTCGGAGCCAGTGGGGACATCGACCAGAAGATCGGTGAGACCACGCTTTGAGAAGTCGGCGGCGGCCCTCGTACTTCGGTTCCAGCCGGATCGGCGAAGCGTCGGAGCGAAGATTCCAGAGGAACCGGCCCCTTTAGGAAGCGAGGTTGGCGAGGAGTCGGCTTCATCGTTATAGCGTCGGTAGCTATGATGGGCTGAAACCCTTGAACTTCTCCTCGAGCTTGCGGACCTCGGATGGCGGCCATCAGAAGCGATCACGCGAGGCTCGGTGGCTTTCATCACTTGATCGGCTTGACCCGGAGTCGCGCGAGCGTTGAGGCGTCGTCGCCAGTGTCGGCGATCGAAGGCCGTTGAGCGAGGGCCGTACTCGGCGACATTGTTAGTGGCGTCGAAGAGTAGTCGTATGGCGTCTGGAGTTTGTTCTTAGAGTGGGAGATGAGGCGGACCCAGCGCTGCCCGTTCTTGGTGTAAGACCCATCGAAGTACATACGTCCGATGCTCCGGGTCTTGGCCCCGCGAGGACTTGCGCCTCGGTCCACTTTCGGCGACAAAGTCCGCGAGACACGAGACTTGATCGCCGTCCTGAGGGGGCGTCTGATATATGTCGAGCCCGTTGAGCTCGAGAGCCCATTTGGCGATCCTTCCGGATTCGCGTCGCGATTTGTGGGACGACTTCTCCGGCGTGAGGAGGTTACCGCGGAGATGGGGTGTCGATCGAGTAATGGGCAAGCTTCCTCTTGGTGATGAGCACCGAGTATAGTAACCATGCAGGGATATCGGACCATTGTTTGGAGAGCACCTCGCCCAAGTAGACCCGGCCTTTGCACCTTGAAACGCGGCCTTCCTCATTTCGCTCCACAACAAGTGCCCGGCGACCGAGTCGTGGCGGCGATGTAGAAGCAAAGGCTCCTGCGACTCGGGCGACGGGGACCGGAGGTGAGGTCGAGAAAGACCTTTAGTCGACTAAAGGCTTCACGAGCCGTTAGTCCGAGGAAAAATGGTCGGACTTCTTCATCAGCTTGTAGAGTGGCATCCCTCGTTACGGCGGTGATATCTGAAGCGACTTAGTGCCGCGAGGCATCCCATCGACCTTTGAACTCCCTTGGATCGTTGATTGGCCCCATCCTTGCGATAGCGGAGATCTTATCTCGGTTGGCCGATGCGCTCGGAGCGATGAATCCCGACAACTTGCCCTTAGGGACCCGAAGAGCGCGCTTCGGGGTTGAGCCTTATCACGAAACCGTCGGAGGATTCGCAAAGTCTCCTCCGGTCGGTGATGAGGTCATCGGCCTTCTGGTTTGACAGCGATGTCGTCGGCGTAGGCCTCGATATTCGGCCAATTTGATCTGAAAAACATGCTGCATACACCTGTTGATACGTGGCGCTGCGTTTTGGACCAAAGGCATCGTGATGCTTAACGGCCCGTGCGGGGTGATGAAGGAGGTCGCGAGGTGATCGGACTCCTTCATCGCCCAATCTGGTGATAGCCAGTAGGCATCCAAAGAAGGGACTCACACGGCGGTGGAGTCCACGACTGTCGATCTCGAGGCAATGGGAATGGATCTTTCCGGACGAGGCCTTGTTGAGGCTCGTGTAGTCAACACACATTCTCCATTGCCCCGACTTTTTCTTTACAGGGCGGGATTAGCGAGCCACTCGGGGTGGCACCTCCCTTACAAAAGCCGGCCAAAAGTTTGGCGATCTCTTCCCCAATGGCGTCGCTTCTTCTTCGTCGAAGCGTGGCTGAGGCGATCGGTCTGGATCGGTCGAATGTTCAGAGTGCTCGGAGACCTCCTTCGGGACTCTGGCATGTCAGGGTCTCAAGCGAGAAGCGTCTCGGTTTGGAGGAAGTCGGCAGCGCGCCTTCCTATTTGGTGAGTGGCGGCGCGATCCACGGTCTGGCGGGATCCTCGGGATCAGCTGACCTCCTTCGTGTCCTCAGCGGACTTGAAGAGCTAGTCCCGACTTGCTTTGGAGTCGGGGCGGATCAGGGCCTTCCACAGGTGGCGAGCTCGGCGACGGCGAGGCGACTTATTTGCCATTTGCTTGATTGTGCGGTGGAAAGATGTGTACACTGGTGATGACTCCTTGCGGCCACTGGCATCTTGACTTGAGGTAGGTGTAATTAGGGACCGCCATGAACCGCGTAGCATGGCCGTCCCGAATGGCGTGGTAGGGCCAGAAGTCCACAACCTCGAGCGTGAGGCTCTCGGTCACGGAAGTTGTCCGGGTTCCCAAAGGTGAGCTGGCCGAGCCTTTGCCCAGAAGTGGGCACTTTGTTGGCGGCGATGCGCCGTGGAAAGCGCCTTGCTGGCGGAGGCGGGCGAGGACCCCGAGCATCGAGGTCTCAAGCGTACATGATGTTGAGGCTAACTGCGCAAATCCATGAGCACCTTGGTCGCCGTAACCGTCACAATGGGGTCGACGACGGCGGATAAGCGTCGGTCGCGGGATGTGGTGAGGTGGTCGGTCGGTCGAAAGGCGTCGGGCACTCAAACCACCTCAAGTAGGTGAGCACGGCCGGGGGTAGCCGTGTGGACCTCTCGGTGGGCGAGCCTTGGCCGTAAACACTTGTCGTAGCACTCAGCCCCTCAGAAGATCATGAGGCAGTAGTCGAGTTGTGGGAACTTCGTCGGTGGCTCATCGCCACTAATCGTCGGCGGCCGGTGCGATCAGCGCTTCTTCCCTTACCCCGCGACGTCGTGGGGTTTTAGAGAAACAAGCGCTTGGTGCCAGCGGTCCGATATTTGTGCTTGGCGGGATAGTCGTGGTTCGAAGCACGGACTATCCATCAACTTCTCGAATCGGTCGAATTGTCGCCGAGGCCTGCTTGTGGCGGTCGGTCGGCCAGCGACCATTCGGCCTTCAAACCTGCTTCCCCTTAAGCTTTCTTTTGTCAGGGGCGGTCGGAGGGCGCCGGCCCCAAGTGGTCGTCTTGTGGCCGTCTTCCTTCGAAGATGGCCCCCATTTCTCCTCGCGAGGCGTGGTTGGTGGCGATGTCAAGGAGCTCCTTGGTGGTCGGAAGCCCGCCTGACCCAACAATGGACGAGCCTCGCGCGTGGTGCCGTAGATGAAGCGCCAGCGACGTCGGCGTCGCGGATGTCGGGGAGCTCATTGCCTTCTTTGGGAGAAGCGGCGGATGTAGTCCCGGAGAAGTCTCCGGTGCTTTGCGCGGCTTCGAATCAGGAGTTGCCAGAGGCGTTTGTATGTGCACCTGGAAATTTCCGGCGAGGTTAAATCGGTCGGCCCATTCTGGAAGTAGTATCTGTGAGCAAGTACTCGAGCCATGCTCGTGTTGAGTCCGGCATAAGATAGATGGGAGTCTTGGATAACGAAGAGAAATCGTCGCTCGCTCCCCTCGACGAGGCGAGCGGTAGTCTTCTAACGGTCAGCGGGTTGGTAGCCCGTGTACTTGGCTATGTTGGTGGGCCGGAATCGGCCGGGAAGTCGGCGTTGCGGATCTGGCGGGTGAGCGCTGCAGCCAGGACCGTCGAATCCCTGGTCGGGATGGATTTGCGTCGCCTTGCTATCGGCTGACTGCGAAAGTCTTTGCCGTCGGTAGCTCTTGCCTTGCGCCTCGAGGGTGGTGCGGAGATCATACTTATCCCCCGAGCAATGGCGCCAGAGGTGTATGATGCACAGGGAGTTAAATGAAGCGAGGCCGTCTTGGCCTGGAAGCTCACGCCGTGCAGGAGTAGCCCGAGCGGCCAGTGGCGCCCGTTCGCAGGAGCTAGAACATTGCCGTCTTGAGCAGCACGCTCTACGATCCGGAGGATTACGGTAGATGGCCTTGGCCAGCTCGTTGGCTCAGGCGACCCTCGGGCGGCATTGCCCAACGGCCCGGCAATGTTACGGTTAGCGTGAGGAAGAGCGGAAGGCGTTCGCTTCCTCGCCAATTGCGATACACTGACGTCTTGTGAAGCCTTGTAGCGCTGCCAGGCTGTGGTGAGCTAAATTTGGCTGGCGCTCGATTCGGCACAGAGCTTATCGAGCTCGGCCTTCGGGCTTCTAACTCCTCGCCATCGGCGGAATTCGTGACGTTATGAAGTCTTTGTCGTCGTCTTCCAGCCAGGATTCCTCCCACAGCGCGTCGCGCTGGAGAGGAGTCCCAGTAATGTGAGGGTGGAGGATGGCTCACGCCGCCCCGTCATATTGCACTTTCAGTGTAGGCCCTTCGAGGCACACTCATTGTCGAGCTAAAGCCGTGGGAGGAGTCCGCCGGAGTCGTGGAGGAAGCCGCGTGGCAAAGCCATAGCCACGAGTTGGGAGCTCGTGGAGGTGGAGTCGCCGCTTCGCCGCCATAATCCGTAAACAATACTGCGAGTAGTCTTGGCGCGTATGACAGGCGCCCGCGCGCCTTGAGGCCTCGAGGAATTCTTTGAGAGGCGTCGGCAATCGCATCCAGGCTCAGCGGAGCGTCGATCCGGGTGGCGGCGAGGGCGGACAAGCTCCCCGCGTAGTAACTGATGAAATCGAGGCGGCCGGCGGATCCGGCCCCTGCGACATCGAGCGGCGTAGTGGGAGGAAGCCATCGAGGGAGAGAATGGGAACCCGAAGGTGAGGATGTCGGTGAAGGCGCGCGAGACCCCCTACCGCGCGCCAGCGCCGGTGTTTAGTGCCTGGCAATCTGAATTATGGTCGGATGAATTGCGCGCTCCCTCTCCCGAATGGTCGACTCAAGAGTCGGAAGATGTATCTTAGTTCGGGCGAATGTCCCTACTCGATTAAATGCGGTGTGAATGTATTGATCTTTGGGAGACGGACAGGGTGTGTAGGCGAGGTGGCATGATCGTGTCAGATCCCTTGAGGTTTTCGCTAGGGAGTCGAGGCTACCTAGGAAGCCCATTTTCTCTTTCTCCGGCGCCCTCCTCTCGGGCCTGCTCTCATATATAGAGCGGAGGAGGCGAGGTTACCTGGAAGTTAGGAAGACTCACGAGAGAGAGTGCGCACGTCTTGGTGCAACCTGTCTTGTCAGTAACCAACCTGCCGTCCGAGGTAGGGTTGGTGGCTGCTCTGTCTGATCTTGCGATCTTTGTCGAGTGGCGTGTTAAGTGGTGCTCTTGTCGGCCTCGGTGGTTTTTAATGGCGCTTGACTTTGCTTTGGCCTCGGGGTGGCGTACTCCCTCTGCGGTGTGCCGAGCGACGGGGCGAGGCTTGACTTCTTCGGTGGCTCTTCGGCGGCTGGGGAAGGAGCCTACTGTCACGGATGTCGAGGGGCCAGCTGCGCTGCGACCGCTGACCTTTGGCTGCCTGTTTGCTCGTCGCGCGGTGGAGCTTGAGCTTCAATATTGGCGGCGGCGCATCTGCTGAGCCGATGCCTTAAGCGTCCAAAATTCAGGGTCGACCCGCCTGCAGTCAGGGCTCGTTCCCTGCGGCCCAAGTACCTTTCGGTGGTGCCGGGCCTTCGCTGTGATAGGTCAGCCCGTTCGTGCTTCCGGGCTGATGGGGGTACCCATGGTATGGGTACTCGTCAAATATGAAGTAGGAATGCAGCACCAGGAGGATGTATGCAATCACCAGCAGGTGGTGGGCGTACCAGAAGGCATTGAAACCAGCCAGGTGGTGCAGCGGCAACGGCAGCTTCACGACGCTCCTCCTGAAGGAGTGTGTCGCCAGGGTGAACGAGAATGACATTATGATGATCATGAGGATCCCAGTCCACCCTGGAGTGCTTGCAACCAGGGATGGGTATGTTGGTTGAACAAAGTTGAAGGACGGCCCAAGCGTGGCCTCGAACTTGTCCCTTGGGCACGAGATCAACCTTGGGAAGTCGCAGGTTACGTGAGCAAGCGTATGAGTAGCCGATCCAATTGCAATTGCCAGTGCAATAACCTGACATTGTGATCACAACAAAGGTGTCAGATTGTGCGGTCCTGGAAATGGCAAGGAGGCTTGCTTATGTACCTTGTGGAAGTTTATGTTATCATCGAATGGTATGACACTGCTGAGTGCGGTTGATCGGAGGCTTGTCAGCGTATTTCGACACACTGGGAGCAGTATAAGGGCCATGTTCATCTTGAGGGTCTCAGCAGCACCCTTTGCGATGCAGACACAGTAGCCCATCACCTCGAATGCTGCCCGCCTCCTATATTGCTCAAACTTGAATATGAACAGGCCAATGTTGAGGATTCCCCACAATGTGAGGACCCATATCCTCTTCCAGTTCTCGTGGATGAAGTCAACAGTCTTGGTGAAATGTCTCTGCATTGGGCTCCGGTAACTGGAAGGAACCATTGTCTTTGCAAGGCTTGTTGACTCCTGCTTCAGGTTCTCTGGTGGCTCTGGGGCCATCACCATCCCCCGGAGTAGTGTCTCCAACTGCCAAATCTGCATTGAGACACAACATAAGCATATCAGTCTGCTGTTGCTTCACCAGAAAGAAGAGAAGATACCATTTCTTGGTACCTCAATGTAACCACGATCATCAGGGTCCATCTCTTCCATGATTAGCGAGGCATAGGTTGCGGCATGCCTTTTCAAGTTAACAAGCTTGTTTGCCGAGGCGCTCAGCACAATAACCTGTATATGGAAGGAAAAAGTAAAAATTATAGAGATCATTACGACAAGCTTTGGGGAGAAGGGCGGATTCAGAGACATTGGTCAACTGACCTCTTTGACCTCGTCTTCTGTGAGCTTTCCATCACCGTTCTTGTCACACCTGATTTCAAATAAATCTCATCAAGAGGCAAGTCAGGAGGCTATGCCATTTTAGAGGAGGGAGGTAGACCTTTACATGTCGAAGAATATGCGTAGCCGTGAATCAAAATTCTGGTCGGTCATCTCCTCCCAGAATTCCTTCAGTTGTTCTTTCGTCACCCCATCATCTGACTCGATGTTCCTTCTCCTTGCCAATGCCACGAACACCTCGCTTGCAAACTCCTTGGAATCCGCCATACCTTTAAGAAGCAGAGCCGTTCTAGGCTTAGAGCTTCAATTCTTGCAGTCTAATAACCAGTTAGGAGGAATCTATTGTGTTATTATGATTTCACTTTTTCTGACTACAGCTGTAAGCATTCGAAGAGTTGTAATTTGCTGCTCTTACTGCGTGGTAAGTAGCATTTGAAGGTTGTATGTAATTTGTATACAAAATTTCTGAAGTTTGTAGGAAATAATCAACCAATTTTATCCTCGTAAATTTCCCAGATATGTTGTGAATTTGAATGGTTCATGGTATATCAACGCCGTGCTGCAAGCATGCATGAATGGCTGACCAATCTGAAACATCTGAAAATGGTTAAAAATGGAGAACAAAACCAACAACTGTTGATCGAGGCACATATTTGAACCATTTTATTATCTGCTAATTGTTCACCACATGCACAAAAGATTGACAATGTTTTATTTTGTTTCGAAGGGATTCGATGTTTTTCACTGATCGATTCATGGTGCCGTTTATGTTCAGATTGATGACCACTTAATACAGCATTGCCATGCAGGGGTTGCTGTACTATCATCATACTACCAGATCATACAAGATTCTCCTATCGAAGAATTGCCACCTAGATTGGGAAGCACGAGACGATGAGACTCACCGATGCATTTGGCGAAGCTCTCCTTGTGCAGGCGGCCGTCGGTGCTCATCTCGTCGAACCGCTTATCGACGGACTTCCAGCCGTCCTTGCCCATCGCCGTCTTGTCGAGGAAGCGCAGCCCCCGCAGTGCGGGCTGCGCGCTGGAGTGCGTCCGCTTCAGGCCCCGCATCGTCTCCGGCACTCTCACCGACACCTTGGACGCTAGATGCCGCATCCCCGACGCGATCCGCGATGGCTGCTTCCTCATCAGCGGCGGCGACGGGTGATGCTCCCCCTCGCCCATCCCCCCCCGCCGCCCAGCGGCACATCCACGTACCCCGCCGACGACGAAGGCATTCGATCAACCGAGCGTACGTACGTACGTGCCGATAGCTGGTGCTCACCGCAGGTTGGTCGCGGGCTTCATGTCCAACACAAGGCTGGGTGTAAATTTGGAAAGGAGATGATAGGAGAGAAGAGAAGAGGAGGGGAATGTGGCGCGTGCTGCGGAGAGGGGATGCCCCAATTATAGCCGTTACTTGCGCGCGCACGGCCGGGCGTGCAAGGGCCGTGAAGAAAGCTGTGGTGCGGCAGATAGATTACCATGCAGTGAAGCAGCTAATGCTACTAATACTTAATGCAAGTTTCCTTAACTCGCAGCATCCGTTGTAGTCTAGCTTGTTAGGATACTCGGCTCTCACCCGAGAGACCCGGGTTCGAGTCCCGGCAACGGAATCTTTTTTGTCCTGAAAACTGAAGCAGAGCCTTGTACTCTTGTACTCTTATTGCTTATAATTTGTTGTCCCAGTCATTGTCAATTGTCTAAAGTATAGGCAACGGGTACTGGACTGACTGCTAGACTGCTAGTGATTTCGTTACATGACCATGCATGATTACAATCCAACGTCCTGATGATCGTTACAACACGGTAGGATGGGAGTATGGGACCCAGGGTTCACAAAATCGACAAAAATCGGGTGATTTTCGTCCATATCATCACGGCTCGATATCAAAAACTGGTCGATAAACCGATCTGATTCAAAAAATAAATCAAAAAAATTCAAAAATTTAAAATATTTTACGTGTCAAAAACCGGTGGAAATCGGTCGATTTTCATCAAAAATCACTACAAAAAATCGATCACACAAAAGTTCAACAAGATCGTCGATTTTCCACAAGAAATCCGTTGATTTTCCATGAAAATCGATGATTTTTGAATTTTTTTCGAAAAAATTTGGTTTTTGAATTTATCCAATTTTTAACGATTTTCGACTCGTTCTTTACAATTATCGAAAATTATTGTTCATCCGAAAATCGTCAAAACGATTTTGTTAACCCAGATGGGACCTTGTCTTGTCTGTTCCAAGAAAAGATGGCCTCGCTTTGGTAGAAAGAAAAAGAGGAAACGATCCAAGCCATGCGCTGGTAGCATTCACTTTCTCTCAACACTGGCAGAGTGAATGGGTTCAACCAGATAATCAAAATTTATTCCCGGTACGTTGCAACATTGCAAATTTCGACCGGCAACCGAAATTACCATCCGACCTGTAACAGACTCTCTCCATCCATCGATAAATATAAGACGTATTTTAATTTTATACAAGGATTAACATTATAATAAAATTGAGAAAAATATGAGAGGAAATAACTTACATAGCCCTTTTAATTGTTTTGGAAGATAAGAGATAATACTTTGCATGGGTGGTGATAAATAAATGCATATGGTTGAAAGAGAATAATACATGTATAGTAAGAAAAGCTCATTAAATCTACATACAAGCTTCATATTTCTAAACAAGATAATTCAAACTATAGGGTTTATATTTATCGATGGAGGGAGTACTATGAACAATCCTAAATTAGTAGGATCCTGAATACCAAATGTAGGAAATGTATCCATTAGGCCTCCTGGACCCACTTGGAACAACCCTAAAAGATTAGTGGCGTAAAAGAGATCATTAACAAAAATTAATGGCTCATATAAGTAAATCATTCAACGAAGATCAAACATCATTTCCATTTCATGAACAAAAAAATATCATTCATATATTCGTACATCGCAATTTACACAAATATCAATTACAACAAAGTTTACACGAATGCCAATTACGACAAAGAATAGATACAAGAAATTAACAAATTATATATGTCCTAAACTTCTAATGATCTCTGGCTTCAGTTCCATGAAAATTGTTAGTCATGCACATAACAAAAGGACAATATAAAGTAATACTTAAAAGATAAGATGGTTTGCCGTCAGACCCGAATGAGTTGGTATATCACCTGACTGTTCGAGGCCAATAGTCACCTCTTGTTAGATTGGGTTTTAACACTCGGTGTAAACGAACCTGTTTTTACTAGGTACCCCTAGCCATTGCCCAAATAGTGCCAAAATATCACTTAATAAAAAATAACTCCAGTATTGTAAAGAAGTAAAACTCTCCCTATAAAAAGGGGAAAAGGGGGGATGAGGCAAAACATTTCCCAGGCAATACATCCCCAGGCAACCGAACACCTCCAAACCCTCATAACCTCAGGGGAAAACCAAGCCACCAAACAAACCCACACAAAGCCACAAGCAACCAAGAGCAAGCCAAGATCAGGAGCACGGCAAGGAGCAACACCAGGGAGCAAGAAGGCCAAGCAAACACCACCAGGGAGGCAAAGACCAGGAAGCCAAGGAGCAAGGGGACCAGTGTATATAGCTATAGAATCCACAAAGGTTTCAGAGAGATTGCCATAAAGGCGGTGTCGCACATGCCCAATGATTCCCACACACTCCCCGACGTGTGGGGAACCCTCGAGTGTCATCACGACACCACTATACCATAGCAAATCAATCCATGCTACTCGTCATTAACCATAAAATGCTAAATCTGAGGTCATGTTAAGGTAGAACAAAATATAAACAAGCGTTGAATTAGTAAACCATTAGTGGGGTTAGAAGAAGCTAGGGTCGGTGATACCAAGAGAGGAGGTCAGTGACGACCAGGGTAGAGCCCGAGGTGGCAGTGGGCCGAGGGGGAGGCGGTTGAGAGCGAGCCGAGAGGAGAGGCGGCCGAGGAAGGAGAGGTCGGTACGAGCCAGTGGGGTCTTGGGAGGAGAAGCCAGCAGTAGGGTGTTGGGTCGAGAATACGACTAGAGGGGGGTTAATAGGCACTTTAAAAATCTTCTCTAACGAGATATGATCTAATTACCCCAAAGTCAAAACCTAAATAAAATGCAAAAGCGAATAACTAAGGTTTTGACAATTAAGGCCTAAATCAACTAGATTCACTAGCGTACTAATTAATTATGTCTCTAAACAAGAATTAATATACTAATCAAGCAAGCATGAGCAAGCAATTCTAAACACAATCAAGCAATTAAAAATAATAATACAATAAAGTAAATGCTTGAAAGTAAAAGAGACAAGTTACTTTTTTCCGTGATCTTGGAGATCTTGCTGTTCTCTCCTAATCCACGTTGAGGCAAGCCTAATTCTTTGGACTGGCTCCGCACTTGAGCACCCACCTCGAATCCACTAATGATAGCAACTTTACCCCTCCAGATAGGCATGCTTCGGCCTTCACAAACTTCGGCGGGCTTCTCACAACATTCGTTAAGAGCTCCGCACATGACGCTCCTACGCCATCTAGGAGGCAGCAACCTCCAAGAGTAACAAGTCAATTTTCTCACTCGAGCTTCACCTAGCGCAACATATGCGCTTCCGGTGACCACCTAAGTGCAACACATGCACTTAGAATCCTCCTCAAGTGCAACACATGCACAATGAGGACTCAATCCACTCCTAATTGCAACACATGCTATTAGGGATCACTCTTAGCTCAAGAATCAATTAGAGAGGCTGCAACAAATGCAAACCTACTCCAAAAACTCACACAAGAGCCAAGAATACTCTACAATCACAACAACATCAAATGCTATCCCCTAAGGCTCCTTTTATAGCCTCCCACATAAAATCTAGCCATTATTGGGTAAAACTGCCATTTTTAGCAAATCCGGCACTACCGCCCTTTGGGGCCCTATAGTGCCGGCCTTGACCTTCAACGGTCAGCAACGACTAGTTTTTCGGTACTACCGCAGGCCAACGCCCGGTAGTACCGCTCCTCTAGCAGTATTGTCAACCTCAGGAATCTCCCAAAGAACACCTTCTCTAGGAAATAACTACTAGCCTCTTAGGGTCGGTAGTACCGTTCGAGCGGTAGTACTGCTCCCATAAGAGGTACTGCCAGCCTCAGGGATACTACCGCTCCTAGCACGTCGGTAGTGCTAGCCTCGGGAGAATTACAAAAATCTTTTCTCCAAACTTTCAAAGATTGATTATTCGAGTCATGTGATGATCAATACATGATCGAGCCAATTTGCAAACACATTGCAAATCCTATTCACATGCTTCAAAGAATTGCAATTAAATCCAATTTATTTGCAAAAACATATTTCACAAATAAACAAAGAACATATGAGTTCAATCCTTTTTAGCCATGAGGTGATCACCACAAAATCATGTCACTTTGCAAATATATTGCAAATGCCCTCTTCGCATGCTCTCTAGGATTGCAACCCATAACCTCTCGCTCATTTGTAAAACATATTTGCAAATAGCAATTAAATCTCAATGCATGAGCTATCTCTTTTTTGCAACACATGCAAATCCATAGCCTCATGCAACAACCAAATCAAGGTAACTTGCATGAACTCTCTATATTTACAACACATGCAAATCTCTCAGTTCCATGCAAAAACCAAACAATCAATTTACTTGAGCATTCTCTTTTTGCAACACCTGCAAATCATTGCTCCAAGCAAAAACCAAATCAACAAGTGCATGAGCTATCTATTTGCAACACATGTAAATCTCTAACTCTATGCATACCATTTAAAGGAAGGAACACATGCAAATAAAGGAACACATGCAAATAAAGGAAGCAACACATGCAAACCCTAAATCTCTAGCTCTCTACTTGCATGAGCTCTCTATTTGCAACACATGAAAATAAAGGAAGCAAGTGCTTACCTTATGACGGAATTTTGAGATGAAAGATTTGGGTAAAACCAAATATTAATTAAGCCTACAGCTAAAGTATTTCCCAGAAGGAATTTTTATACACCAGTCTATTTATACTAGAAAGGTATTGAAAATATTTAATATGTATAAATCTCATCTTTTAAAGACCACCATGGTTGTGAGATCCCCTGAAGTGGATAAAGACCCATTTTAGAGCAAGAATGGAAAATGAGAAAATCTTAGGAACTGAAGTTCCATATTTATGTATCTTGCGAATTATACAATGCCTGATATTGCATTCGTAATAAATTTACTAGCAAGACACAATGCAGCTCCAACCAGAAGATATTGAGCCAGTGTCAAAGACTTTACTCAGATACCTCCAAAGTACTCAAAATCTCATATTGTTTTTCCAGGAGAACCAAGACTTAACCATGGTGAGATATATGGATGTTGGCTATCGTCACAGTGCCAAATCTAATACTGGTTTTTAGTTTTTCTGAGGTGGTTCAACCATTTATTGGCGGTCTTTTAAGCATACCATGGTAGCTATTTCTACCGACCACTCAAAGATTATAATTTTATATGAAGCATCACGTAAGTATGTTTGACTGAGACATGTGATTAATCATATCCAGAAGTTATATATAGTCTTAATACTGTCGATACCCCCACAATTATCTATATAGATAATGTTGCTTGTGTTACACAAATGCAAATGTGTTATGTAAAAAGCAATATCACAAAACATATTGCCCTTAAATTTTTTTGTCTTCATGAACTCTAGAAGAATGGTAAGATAAAGATATTACAAAACAAGTCATGTGAAAATCTAGCAGATTTGTTCACTAAATTCTTGCCAAAAATATATTTTTCAAAGATGCGTTAATGGCATTATAATGAGGTGACTTAGAGATTTGCAGTGGTCAGGGGGAGTAAATCCCTGAACCATAACCCCTTTTTGCATGATCCTGAAGATCATATTTTATATGCTGAAGATTATGAGTTGTGCTCTTTTTTCCTTAGTGAGTTTTCTAAAAGTTTCTCGCATGAAGTTTTTTAATGAGGCAACTAGTGTAACACGAAGTGCGAGTACGATTTACTCTTTTCTCTATCCTTTTTTTCCAATGGGTTTTGGAAGGAGTTTTCAATGAGACATTAGTATTACGCAATATTCGTCCAACGAGGAGTGTTGTGAAATAGGTAGAGTCTATGTTCCAGTATAGAAAGACTGTGCCTATTGGTGGACAAATTCGAATTTATTTTTAGGGGCTTTCTACTATATATTTGATATTATCTTATACGTAAAAATCAATCTAATAAATAGGAAGAATTACTCTACACTTTACGTATGTTTCTACTTATATTTCTATTTTTATTTACGTAAACGTACTATGATTAGTGCAGACGAACTATCACGTTTCGTAACAAAACCAAGCCGTGTAAAATCCTACTTCATGTTAAGACGGAGACAGGTCGAGGCGGCCGGGACCCACGACTGATATTGGGGGACAAAACGGGGGCCCACGGGCTTCACGGGGTTAGTCCCCGGGCATGTACAAAGGAGAGCCCAAGAGTGTCTCTTAGCACAATCATCCAAACAAAAAGACAGCATTAAATATTTCTCATACAATGGGTTTGTCTCTAACCACTGTCTCTCAATAATGAGATGCTTTAAGTTCTTGTATATGCTGCATGATCAAGTGTGCACACATTCATGTATGCAACAAATCACACTAGAAATCTTGAAAATCATACTGTGAAATCTTGGAAATCATACTGTGATCTCAAGAAGAACTATGTGCACGTAAATGCACACTTTTGCTACAATGTCTTCAGCTGATATTGAACCTGATCTGATGGCATCGGCCACTCGGCCAGCTTCCTTTGCAGTGTCAAAAGGCCAATACGTCTTGAGACAACATACAAGAAGATGAAGCAATATTGTTCAAGAGATGTTATCAAAACATGATGTTAATTTTTCCAAAAAAAAGGATACAAAAACTACACGTGAGCCTCTTGTATACGGGCTTAGAAGCTCAGGAAAACATACCAAAAGATGCCAAGGTATTTGCACTTCTTTCCACTTCCTGTCAACATGTATAACAATTAGTGTCAAATTTAAGAGCAAGAAGTCGTTAGCATACAACATATCAATTAAATCATCAGACAATAACTGCCTAAGTAAATACTTACGATAAAAATAGCTAGATGCTCAGTGCAAACCTAGAAAAAAAATTCAAAGAGTCTACTATAGTGGTTCTTGCACCCCTTTAACAAAAATTGCAGCATACAGAGTAAAGAGTTTCAGTTTTTTCTAAATACTCCTCTGGATCTTACATTCACTTGGAGAAGCTGACCAATTAGCACTCACCTTGACCATCAAACATGACTGATTGATCAAACATTTAGCCTTCTCCCTTCAAAGAAATCAGTGAAATAGACAAGTTAACAAATACAAGGGAGAAAGGATGAAAGAAGAAAAGAGCTTGCATTTGACTCTGAAGTTGCTTTCACATCCACTGACACTTTCTTGTTCTTCAACTATCTGTGGATTTCACTAAAGATAAAAATGAACACAACTTATTACAACCTCAGTACCGTACTATCCTATTCTCCGTGACATGAACCAAACTGCATCAGGAAATGATGCTGCCGCTTTGGCAAAAGTGCCTCATTAGCTAATCGCAGGTAACATGGATGAAAATGATTCCATTCTGGGAATATTTTATACCACACCTAAATAACGAATCAACAAATACCTAAAGAACATAGCAAATACATAGGCCAATCTAAGCTGCAAAGGAGTATCAACCGCCTCCACCCTACCCTTAAACTACAGCACCCTCCACGGCGATTTCTACTGCACACCCAGCACCTACCCAAACCATGATTTTGATCAATACGATGTCACCCATGTTATGCTCCCCATCACTCAACGCACTATTAATCGATTGAACAAGCTAAATTCAGTGGTAGATAACCTATAGACGCAGGAATTACCGAATGGATGATCCTCCCTCCTCAGATTCTCCGCCACAATGGCAATCATGCTATCGTTAAAGAAATTATACACCCTAGTTTCTTATCCCAAAAAGAAGAAACCAAGGAACAGGTCGGAGCTTCTCATCCCAAAATTAGAAACGAAACAACGAACAAGAACACAGACGAGCTTATCAGACGGAATCAATCGGATTACCTCCACACGTGCACCCACCCACCGTCCTTCTACAGCAGATCCACCCTGCGCACACGAACACACAGTTGATCCTAGGCGCAATCGAGCGGATCTGAGGGTTCTGAGAATGGGGAATTTTTTTGTTGGGAGGGGAAAGGATGGGGAAGGGTTTGTTCCTCGTGGGGTACGAAGGATAATCGCAGGAGAGGAGAAGAGTCGCACCCGGTCGCCTTCGCTCCTTCCTGCTCCGATTCGCGCGAAATCCTCTCACCGGATGGCCATCGCTCCTTCCTGGCTCCGATTTCGCGCCAAATCCCTCTCGCCGCATACAATTGGGGCCGATTTACTCTTGGAGACGAGAGAAGGGGGCGCCGCCCGTACAACGCCGATGCTGCCGTCTCCGAGGCTTGGAAATCGCAGCCCGAAGGCGTTGTTTCGTGAGGAGTCGTCTCGTCTGTTTTTCGCCCAAATCAACTGCCACGTCACGCGATTTCTGCCAACTCAGCTCTAAAAGACGCCATAATTAAGAGCGTTGTACATGCCTGACAAGGAGAGCAATGAACACCGCCAGTGGGTAAATGCTGTAAGTAGATTACTACTAGTAGTAGTACCGCCAGGGTTCAAAAAATCGACGAAAATCGCTCGATTTTCGCGATTTTCGGCCATATCGCCGCGGCCCGATATCAAAAACCGGTCGGTAAACCGATCCAATTCAAAAAATAATTCAAAAAAATTCAAAAATTCGAAAAAATTTGCGTGTCAAAAACCGGTCGAAAATCGGTGGAAATCGGTCGATTTTCGCCAAAAATCGTCGAAAATCGCTACAAAAATCGATCGCACAAAAAAGTTCACCAAGGTCGTCGATTTTCCACACGAAATCGTCGATTTTCCACGCAAACCGGTCGATTTTCCACGCAAACCGGTCGATTTTCCACGAAAATCGACGATTTTTGAAATTTTTTTGAAAAAATTTGGTTTTTGAATTCATCCGATTTTTAACGATTTTCGGCCGATTTTCGACTCGATTTTTGCGATTATCGAAAATCACTGTTCATGCGAAAATCGGTCCAACCGATTTGGTGAACCCTGAGTACCGCCCATAATGTACCCTGTCCCAAAATCCCAACTCTAATCGAGGAGACGCAGTCATGCATGCAGCGCGCACAGCAAAAGAGCAAGGCTTTATGTGATGTGCTCTGTCCCCTAATTTCCAAAGTGAAAAACCCGATCGATTACGAGAGCTTGCGTTTCATTCACCAGCATATGTATGCGCATCAAGTTTGCCAGATTCAATCACTTTATTTGCATCAAGTTAGGTCCCACTCCTACCTGATCCCACTGGTGCAAGCACGATTCAATCACTTTCCTCCTCACAAATCTAACCAACCCAGAAGCCTTGGTCTCTGCTATATGGACTCTCTGGCGCTCTGCTGCCTGCCATAGTGCCATGCCGGTAGAGAAGTTATGTCGGTGGTTGTTGTTTAACGCCCACGATGACAACGATGTATAATACGCAAATTCGATACGGGAGTACGGGGCAGCAACCTAACCTAGGACACGAGGTGGGTTTCATTTGCCGTAGCATGGCTTAGTTTAGAATTATTTATATATTTTCTCGTAAACAATCTGGTTGCATAGGTCTTGACGTCTTATCAACAAAAATAGCTCGGTGTGTGTGTGTATATATATATATATATATATATATATATATATATATATCTACTATATATATATATATATATATATATATACTACTTTATTAAAGATGGGAGAGTCCTGAAAGCATACCGATGCCACGTCATCGTATTTGCAAGAGAATCCTCTGCTTTTGCAATTGCGTGCAGCTCCAGGTTGCCGGCCGCCGTCTCCTTGCGCGCCGCGTGCCCGCTCCGTCGCTCTCTCGCTCGACGCGTGCGCGTGCTCGTGAACCTTCCGCCGAAAGAGCGCCTCTATCGCTCGATGCGTGCACGTGCTCGCGGAGCTTTCGCCGCTCTCCGTTTCTGTCTTCGGTTGTTCCGCTCCACCGAAGGAGCACAGCACTCCACGCGCCGCGCCCCACCCACCCACACTGCCTCCTCTCCAACGGCCGTCGTGGGTGACCCCGTCCACCAGCGCGCCTCACCTTCTCCCCCTTGCTGCCGCCACCTCCTCCTCCGGGGATGGTGGGCGCGCCACATGGCGAGCGACGGCGACGACGACGCGGGCGTGAAACGCGTGGCGGACCGTTACCTGAGCGCGAGGTCGCGGAGAGGCACCTACGGCATCGTCTTCAAGGTCATCGACACCACCGTCCTCCCCGCACTGCTAAACCTTGCAGCGCTGATCTGCGGGCGCCCGTGGGGAATTAGGCCTGCCAACGCTTGTGAATTTGGTGCTGCGACAGTTTGCTCTCCTCTGTTCATGATGCTTGCTAAGATTTCATAGTGACACTCTGGTCCATTTGAGCTGGTGTTCACGAATTGTTACTTCTTGTTTATTTTTCAGGCTGGGAATACAGTTGAGATCAAGAAAATCCGGCTAGGGAAGTACAAGGAAAGTGTGAACTTCACAGCGTTAAGAAATCAAACTGCTTAAGGAGCTGAAAGATCCTAATATTATAGAGTTAATTGATGCTTTCCCGTACAGGAAACTTGCGCCTTGTATTTCAGTTCATGGAGACTGACTTGAAGCCGTCATACGAGATAGGAACATTGTATTATCTCCAGTTGACACAAAATCATATATTCAGGTGATGTTGAAAGGTCTAGCCTTCTGCCACAGGGAAATGGTTTATTTACACAGGTACTTCCTATCTTGCTAATTTTCTTTTTAAAGAAAGCTTGCTTTGTCAAGTGCCAACGCTTGTGGATTTAGTGTTGCGACAGTTTGCTCTCCCTCTGTTGATGATGCTTGATAAGATTTCATAGTGACACTCTGGTCTATTTTAGCCAGTGTTCATGAATGGTTGCTTCATGGCTTCTTGTTTATTTTCAGACTGGGGAATACAGTTGTGATCAAGGAGATCCGGCTACGGAAGTACAAGGAAGTGTGAACTTCACAGCATTAAGGGAAATCAAACTGCTTAAGGATCTGAAAGATCCTAATATTATAGGAGCTAATTGATGCTTTCCCTTACAAGAGAAGCTTGCACCTTGTATTTAAGTTTATGGAGACTTGACTTGAAGCCGTCATACGAGATAGGAGCATTGTATTATCTCCAGCTGACACAAAATCGTATATTCAGATGATGTTGAAAGGTTCTAGCCTTCTGCCACAAGAAATGGAGTGTTACACAGGTACTTCCTATCTTGCTAATTTTCTTCTAAAGAAAGAAATCTTGGTCACAAACTGTGCTGTAGGGATATGAAACCAAATAGTTTAATTATCGGAGATTATGGGTAGCTAAAGCTTGTAGACTTTGGTCTAGGACGCATATTTGGGAGTCAGAACGGAACTTCGCTCACCAGGTTCTTTTTATACTCTTTTCTCTATACACATTCAGTGATTGCGTCATGGAAATCCCAGCCCCAGAAGCTGGTCGCAGGAATAAAATATGCAATTTCATCGGTAGTATTATTACTTCTTATATTGTGTATTCTTTTCAGCCATGAATATTGCTGGTTTTGATGGCTTTGATTTTCTAATTATCCACGCCACATGCCTGCAATATTTCTTCAGCTTGTGTTTTTTTATGCAATAACAATAATAATCTGTAATGCGTCAAGTAGATAAATTTATTCGTTTTTACTAATGTAACCTAATCTGGAGAATTATAGCCTCCCAGTAGAAATTGTCTGTACAAGCTTAAAAGATACAATATCTTAAACCAGCTAAGTATCCTTGTGGCTGCTGACTTTCTTAGGAAGTAGAAAAGCTAATCTTTCTAGATGGAACAAAATATATACATTTGAGGAAACTTTTAGGCTAATTCCAGTCGATACATGCTTTGTATATGAGCTTTTTATATTGCTGTTTGCCTGTTTGGTAATTTCTTAGATTATCCAGATAGAAAAGTGCTAGAATATATTGATTTGGCAAGGGAATTTTCTTCAGAGTCACCATTGCAGGTTATTTAGTAACATTGAATATTATGTGGTCAAGGAGACCGCTTCTCAGCTTATCACAGTGTGGTTTACTGCAGTGCGATTGCACTCTATTTATCTTTTCACTAGATTCATATTATCCTGATGCTGGTGGGCACTTAGATTTTGACGTTTGCCCCCACATATAGGTCTTTGCACGATGGTATCGACCGCCAGAATTATTGTTTGGCACAAAGCAGTATGGATCTGCGGTGGATATTTGGGCTGCTTCTCCAGGTTTAGCAGCATCTTAGTCTTCTCGATGGACTAAATTTGGTTATTCATTTCAATCTATTTCGTATGAATATACCTTTTGTGTGCTCTGATAATGCAATGTGTATGATTAAGTCCATTGTTCCTTGTTATGATAACTGGACAGTTCAAATTGACTTTTACCTCGAAACGTTATTTTTAAAGGCACACTGTCAGTTTAAGTGGGGACAACTGGAAAAGGTCCAGCTCTGGTGATATGATTGGGTTGTTCCTGCATTCATAATTTCATACTACTTTGAATTATCTACGAGATTAAGTTGGACTACTTCAATGAATAACATAAAAAATTGCTTCTCGAAGTATTCTAATCTTTCACTGCAGCTTGCGTAAAAAGGAAAGGCCAGTGTGTCTGAATTCTGATAGATAGACAGTAGCCTTGCACGTGTGCAGCATAGAGAGAAAGATGGTACTATTTAGTATTACTATTATCGATTAAGTAGTACTAGGGTGATATTATCGATTAAGTACTACTTGGATGATATTACGGTTAAAAAATACGGTTTGATCCGTTTTTAATCCTGTCCATTTTCCTCCGAAAATTTAAAAATACGGTTTGTTCTATTTTTTCACCCTGGTCCATTTTGCCTCTGAAAGACCTTGAAAAATTTGGAAAATACATCTCACTCCATTTTTTCTTCGAATAATTGCAAAAAAAGACCCTCCAACATTTTAAAAAATATGGGTCAGTTTATTTTCCTGTCTCATGTTTTCCCGTAAAAGTAAACTTTGTTTATTCGAAGATACCGTTCCGAAATCTATTTTTCACTGAAAAAACTTACATTTTTCGTTCACGCGCGCGGCGTGCGCCGCGCTTAATGACCTAGTATATATATATATCTGTCGTGGTTACAGGCCAAATAATAAAAAGAGATGATCTCCGTGTTTACACCTAACGAGGGGGTATGTCTAGGGTACCAGAATGCGCAGGAGCCAATGTGATTATGAACGGTAATAGCGGTCTTATTTCTTGCAAAAAAAGAAGATCCTTTGTATAGGCCATGAGTCCAGGGCTATTTATAGAGACCTTATGGTCAATATGTGATCTTGCAATAATATCCCTGCAAGGCCCATGCAGTCTTTTTCACTTATGCTAGCTAGCTTATAGGTGCTACTAGTTATATGCCTGTGCGTTGCTACGAAAAACAAAATTGATAACGAAAAATAAAGATTAAAAAATAAAAAAATACTATTTCATAAGATCAAACATCTATCTTTAACGCTTCGTTTCTTGTAAAAGCTGGCTAATTAAAGCAACGCTTCATTTCTTGCGTAGGGCAATTAAGTAGGGCAATTAAGCAGGGCAATTAATGCATCGCTTCGTTTCTTGCGTAGGGCAATTAAGCAGAGCAATTAATATAACGTGGGAAGAAACTCTCACTTTATATAGTAGAGATAAGGTGTTAGGGGTCTTGCGGTCATTTTCACTTCTACTAGCTAGCCTATATACGCAGGGGCGGAACTAGAGAAAGAATCATCGGGGTTCACCACTTCACCATATATATGATAATATTTTATTATTCTTACCATTTGCTTGTTATTTACCCCCCGGTGTCACAAGATTTAGATCAAGGGGGTTCACATATACTATATATATATAGACTAACATAAAATAATTTTTTTTTATATAGACTAACATACAATAATTTTTTTATATATAGACTAACATACACTAATTTTTTTTTTACCCGGTGTCCAGTGACACCGGGTAATCATATTTAGTTCCGCCCCTGTATATACGCTATGATGTTGTTTTGTCCCGACGCCCTCCCCAAGGTGATTGACCCTTCGGGTCACCTAAGGGGGATGGACGAGGGGCTTGTTTGCCCCCCTTCGGTTTTATGCCGAAGTCTCCACTGTATTTGTTGAAATTTTCATTAGTCTCATGCCCCTCTTCACTTCTCGACGAGAAAGGTTCCTTTACTAGGCCGCAAAGGTTTGTGGCTGCCCCTACGACAGTACCATTACTCCAAAAACATCTAAGATAGTACTTTTCAAAGGAGTATGCAATTGTCACCGACTAAAATGCATGTTAAAGAAAACGACTAACATGCACATTACCTGGACGAGATAATTTATACCAACCTATATTCATTCGTACTTTAGTTTAACTAGCAAGGTAGTTTGCGCATTTGCGTGGGCATCATTATTAAAACATGTTTAAATAACCTTGTGTGTGTGTATATATATATATGATTTTTTGCTTTTTGAATAATAGATTGTTGCAGAACTCTATCTGTGATATTTTAATATTATATATTATAAGAGAGAAAAATACGAACTCTATTTTCTTATACTTGTCACCTATGACCAAACTTTCTTTCTAGAATACTTGCATAGCAAAATAGTGAACAAAGTATAACTTAATATTTTTCATTTATATCAATACCATCTTCTTCTTTCATTATTGCAATGTTTGTTTATACTGCATGCTAATATTTGCATCACATAGTTTATAATGTATAATCGAGTGAACACCCATCAACGAATAACCCTCTCAATCCGTCCATAGGCCCACCAAATAAACTATCGGAATGTTTTTGTTTTTGGTGAGAATTTTTAGCATATTCTCCTTTTTACTTAGCGACTATAAACCACATGCTAGAGACATTTATTACATAATATATTTTGATTCCTAAATTGTATATATATAATCAAATTCCTTGCCTTCTTTTATGTCTTTCTCGAATTAGCATATTAATGGAATTTTAATTTCGAATAAAACCAAAAATCTTTACTTTTCACTTAGTATGATATTTTAAACAACCACTAATTTCTTTTAATTTTTATTCTAAGTTTGCATAGTTTTTGGACTGTACTTCTTGTATACTTTATTTTTCAGTTTTAGTTTGGAATTCACTCAAAAATCCTACTGCTAGTTTTTATTGCAAACATATGCTATTTTTATTGTACCTCATATAGACTCTTTCTTTTAATTTAATTTTTATTTTTATTTTTTACTATATATATTATTTTTTGTACTTGATATGGACTCTTTCTTTTAGTCTAAATTTTATTTTTATTTAATTTAAAATATTTGTTATTTTATTCCACTTGGCATGGACTCATTTTTAATATATTTTATTTAGTTTTTAATTTCAATTTTTAGGTTAGAATTCGTATGCAAATTCAACTGCTAATTTGTATCTAATTTTTATTCTGAATTTCAGCTATATAGGGGTTTTAATTCGTAATTTGTATGAAAAATCGAACTTCTATTTTCCTTTTATTTTTCATTCCTAATTTTTGTTATTTTTTTGTTATTCCTTATTTGATTTTGAACTTCAATTTTAGGTTAGAATTCATATACAAATTCAATTGCTAATTTCATCTAATTTTTATTATGGATTTCGGAATGAAAATTTTATCGATGTTCAAGACTAGTGAGTCCCTAGACCAATCTTATGAATAAAAAATGGTTGACTTTCTCTACGATCAAGGATTGTGAAAAGTAAGAAAATGATTGCTTCTTTATTAGCCAAGCGGCTTGACAGAATACAAGGTTGTGAATTGTATATGGAATACAAATACTATTACATACTTGTCGGGGATTGGCTATCTGGCAAAAGACCACGGTACCCCCGTGAAAAGCTAAACCCGCCGACCAAGCGGCACTAAGGGAAGATGCTCGGGAGAACGAAACGAGCATCCCTCCTTCTCCTCCGAAAGGCAGCGTTTCGCCTCGTTCGCGAAGCACCAAACACACCCCACGAGCAAGCATGCTCGTGGAGGCCACGACCTGCTTCGGGTGTCTTGGTCGGAGGGCCCTCAGCGCCATGAGGAAGGAAGGAGGCAACCAATCAGCCAGGAGATCAAGGGAAATCATACCCAAATTCAAATAACGCGGGAATCAAGGGCGACATCACGGATATGGATACATAGCGTGATCCGAGGCGATTACTTTTTCGCATCTCTAGTCATAGTATTTAAACCCCTGAAGATCTCAGACAGGAGGCGCCTGAAAGATAGAAATACAATACAGAGTAGGGTCATTATCTCGGCGGAGAGGCCCGAACCAGGATAAAAACACCCGCGTCCCCTTTTCTTTTCGGCCTCCTTCTCCCGACCTGCGTCGCTCGAACGCCTCTTCGATCGCGGCGGAGCTCTGCTGATCCCCCATTCAACAAGTAAGCTCGGCGGAGCCTGTTCTCCAATCGTCGAGTGGCGCCGTCAAGTGGGGGAAGGCTTTGATTCCGTGCGGATCAAGATCCTCGAGGATGCCAAACTCGGAGACACTCGGGACCTTGTGTCTTTGACCACGTTGAGGATGACGACGTGTACTACGCCCGGCGACAACGTGCTCCAGGGTGACCGATCCTGTCGATCACTGCCGAGTGCAGGAGCCTTTCCTGACACACGGAATGCGAGGCGGATCCTCCATTCCCGGACATTACCCTCGGAGACCCGAGGATGACTGCAACGAGCTCTACGATGGCCTCGACATACCAACGACCAGAGCTCGGCCAGAGACCGCAGCGTCCCAGGGGATACAATGATGTCCCCATCGCTTGCCTCGCTTCGCCGTCAGTCAACATGGCTGGGAGCCGCGCGGAGCCGGAGAGGGATCTCGGGCGCCGCCAGGCACGACCATTAAGCGGCCAGACGCTACTTGGAAGGCGTCTTTGGGAAAGACGCTTGCGAGCATTCGCCAGGCAAAGGAGCGAGGTGCGCCTCACGGAAAGGAACTCTCGCGGTACCAACTCCCGATCGCACTCCGGAGGCGCCGTCAAAGCTCGCCGCCGCTTGATTCACCGTAAAGCGAGGAATCTGCCACAGCCTTAGCGGCCGTGCGTCGTGATTTCTGCGATTTCAGTTGGGCAAGTAGACTTAGAGGCCATGGCGGTGGTCGTGGCCGAGGATTTGGAGAGGCTTGCCGCCGAGCTAAAAGTCTCGGATCCTCCCCATGGCCGGATGCGGTGTCCGGGACCATCACAACGCTCCTCGTGCGTTCGCCTGAAGAGATGAATCTCGGAGCCATGCTCGAGATCGCCTAAATCGCGACCGATCCGGAAAGGCCCAGGGCGATCCGCAGAGCAACCTCGGGCGAGACCGTATAATCGCCAGATTGGCGCTCCGAGCACTCCGCAACCATCGCGGTCATCGGCACGACCGACGCATGAGGTTTTCTCTCGGCCAGGCCTTGCGGGCGTTGGGTGGAAGATCCGCGTGGAGGCCACCGTGATCGAGGTTTTGTCCGCGAACCCCGAAGCCAGGGCCTTCACGAGCTCCTCCGGACGCCGTCGCATGGCCAAACAGGTTCAAGCCCGGCCATGTCGAGATTCAACGGGACCCGAACCTGATGAATTCCTCTCGATATACACTACCGCCTTATCCTCGCCGGAGGTGATGAGGTAATGGCAAATTACCTTCCAGTCTGGCCCCGGACTGAGCTGCTCAGATCGTGGCTTTTCAATCAAAAGGAAGGATCCATACGGTCCTGAGGCAGCTCGGCCAGCACTCCGAGCGAATTTCAGAGCCGCTACATCCGCCGGAAAAGAGCGCGACCTGGGCGCTTGATATGCAGACGGGGAAACCCTGCGACAATTAATTCGTGAGGTTCATCTGTGTCCGAACTTCGATCCAACATATCGGACGAGGCTGTCGTCCGAGCTTTCAAGTTCGGGAGTAGACGCGTCGCTTCCACAGACCTGGAGATCCACCCGGATCTAACGGTAAACGAGCTCTTCCGAATGGCCGTCGATACGCCAGCAGATGAAGCCGTCCAATGGAAGAAAATGTCTTTGGATGAAGGAAGCTGCGCCACCTGGCCTAGAGACCTCAGCTAGCAAAAAGGGTTCGAATGCAGACAAGAAGATCAAGAAGAAGAAGAAAAAGCAACCCTCGCCGGCCATGGTAGCCGCAGCGGTGGAACAACAACTTCCACGAACTCAAGCCTTCGCCGTGGGCCTAATGCTGAGGAAGAGGACAACCACCAGGCCTCGAGGACGGCGACCAAGCGAACCGACGAGGCGACCAAGCGGATCGACGGCGACCTCATCGTTCACTTACCAGCGCGACGCACGACTCACGGAATTGCCGACGTGGACCCTACCGCGAGCATGTTTTACAGCAGGGTCCCATGCCGACGCTTCGAGCAGGTGAAAACGACAAAGGAAAACAGCACCCGCGAGGAAAGTGAGGATGAAATGGAATATCAAGAACCAAGGGATCACATAGCGGTCATCTTGGGGCTCCATCCGCCTACAAGTCCCACGGGACTTAAAGGAGGCTGCGAGGAAGTGCACCATATTACCTGTGTAAGCCTCGGATGCGGTGATTAAATGGCCTGAGGTATCCCTCACATTCTCCAGAGAGCGATTGTCCCTTGGGGATGACCAAACCCTGTGGCTTCGGAGATGGTCGTGAACCCCACCATCAAGAATACTGCTGCCTGGTCGGGTCCTCAGACTCTCAGGAGCTCTTTGGACCTTATTGCGTGCCCAAGGTATTGGGCGAAGATGCGATTCCTAGTTCCAAAATCAAGAGTGTGGCTGCTCCTTCTTGAGATAGTCCCGGGCACCTCGATCAAACCTCTGGCGGTCGTCTTGCCCGTAAGTTTCGGCGGCCCAAGTAACTTCAGAGCAGCTAATCACCTTCGAGGTGGTAGACTTGAGTCGGCCTAGCCTAACGCCATCCTCGGCCGAGCGGCCGCCGCCAAGTTCATGGCCGCCCGCATCACGCGATATCGCTGCCTAAGATTCTCGGGCCAAACGGAGTCATAGCAGTGGCCAAAGGAACCACAAGTCCGCACTCAATTGCGACGAAGAGCTGGATATGGTTTGCCGATTGCGCGCTCCGACCAAGAGCCGGCATTCCCGGCCTAAACTTGCCCTCCAACCTGGAGGAGGAGAGACCAAGGCCCATTCCGCTAACGAAGTCGGAACGCCAAATCGTTCATTTGGGATCTTCCCTAGATCCCAAATAGAACTTTCGAGCTCGTCACTTTCCTCGAGCAAGTTGCCTGATGTTCGCCTGGAACCATCCGACATGCCCGGGTCCCAAGGGAGGTGGTCGAGCAGCTGTTCAATTTACAAAACCAAGTGAGACAAACTTAGACGCTTTTCCCGGAAAAACAAGCAATCATCCGGAGGAACTTGATAAACTCCTAAAAGCTGGCTTCATCGTGAGAGATTGAGCACTCAGAATGGCTAGCCAATCCAGTCCTGGTCGGAAGAAAGGAGGCAAGTGGCGCATGTAATCGACCACACGGGTTTGAACGCAGCGTGCCCAAAAGACAACTATCCGTTGCCTCGCATAGACCAATTGGTGGACGCGACGGGGTCACTGAACCATGAGCTTCCTAGACGCCTATTCAGGCTATCATCGAGATCAGCCTGTCGCGCGAAGACGAGGGGAAGACTTCCTTCATCACCCCGTTCGGTACCTTCCTTGCTATCGACCATGTCTTTCGGTCCGAGAAATGCGGGAGCAACCTTTCAACGCCTCATGCTAAGACTTTCACAGACCAAATAGGTCGAAATTTGGAGGTATATGTCGGCGACATAGTTGTCAAGAGCAAGAGTACTTCAGGTCACGTTCTTTGACTTAGAAGAAACTTTCAGAACCTCAATAAGCATCGAATAAAGCTAAATCCAGAAAAATGCGTGTTAGCGTGAAAGGCCAGCAAGGTGCTCGGCTACATGGTCGGACCACATGGCGTTGAGGCTAACCAGAAGATCGAAGCCATTGAGAACATGAGGTCGCCAGCGTGCGTAAAGGAAGTACAAGCTCGGCCGGAGGATGGCAGCCTTAAGCGGTTCGTCTCCGGCCAGGGGGCGAGACTACCTTTCTTTAAAGCCCTCATAAACATGATGGCTTCACATGGGCGGAGGGAAGCTGATCGCAGCGTTCAAAGAGCTAAAGCAGTACCTCTCAAGCCGCGTCCTCGTCACCCGCACGGGGAAAATTGCTATTATACTGGCAGCAACCCGCGCGCGGTGAGCTCGGTGTTAGCGATAGAAAGAGATGGTACCGACCTATCTATTACGTCGGCCAGTACTTCATGGACCAAAGGGCGTTACCGAGGTCGAAACTCTGTACTCATTATTCTTGATGGCCTCCGGAAGTTGCGTCACTACTTTCAAGCACACAAGATCGTGTAGTGCGGCCGGTTTCCACTCGGGGGAAATCTGGAAAAATCAGGCGCTTGATGGTCGCATAGCCAAGTGGGCAATGGAACTGCGAGTTCGAGTATTCTCGGCCGGCGATAAAATCACAAGTCTGGCTGATTTAGTTGGCGAGAATGGTGAAACCGGCACCACCGGCCCGGTAGGACCAATGATTGAGGAAACTCACGGACCTTGTATTTTGAGCGGATCCAGAGCATCTGGCGCTGAAATTTGGCGTCATCTTGGTCTCCAGACGGAGAGCGACTCGATCGCCATCCAACTACATTTGTTCGCGACCAACAACGCGGCCCGAATCTGAAAACCTTTTGGCGGACTTGAGCATGCAAATCGCTAGGAGTCCAACGGCTCCTTTGTGAAGAGCGATTCACGTTGGTAGTGAACAGTCAACAAGAATTATCGGTGTTCCGGATACCTCAATGGCCCATGCTGGCCGAAGTAAGGAAGATGGAGAAATACTTCAAAATTTGAAGTAATCTACATCAGGAAGGATAATTCCCTGGCCGACCAAATGTCTAAAATTGGTTCCTCCCCAAGCGCGCTCGTGAGGGTGCTCGTTGAGCACCTACATAAACCCTCCATTCCTCACGAAGGAGGCACGAGGCACGTGACGGTAGGGTCTCATTCCTCGAGCAAAGCGCCAAATTGGATGGCGCCATTCATCAATACCTTGCGCATGGGACATTGCAGGAAGAAGCGGCGTTCACGACTAACAAAGCGATCTTCTCGATCTGGGGCCGATCGGCGACCTATACGGAAAAGCGCATTAGGAATCCTTTCCAAATCGTCTCGGGAGAAGGCGATACCTTCTTCGTGATATCCACGAAGGAATGTGCGGAGCTCGTTAGTCTTCGAGCAGCTTGTGAGCAAAGCCTTAGGTGGGTTACCTCTTGTGGCCTTGCGACCAGACGGTCAATCGTAACGACACTGCCAGAGCATGCGGTTCCATGCTCGCAAAACCGAATCAGCGGCATATGCCCTACAAACCATACGCTTCGTGGCCATTCTCGACTGGGGGCTCGGCGTCCTTGGACCCTTTCCCGTCGAGAAAACAAGTATTTGCTCGTGGCCATCGACACTTTCACTAAGTGGATAGGCCGAGCAGTCTCGACCATCTCGGCCCCAGGCGGCTCAGAGGTTCCCTCGCGACAGCGTGGTAACCCGGTTCGAGATACCCAACAGTCTTATCACGAGACAATGGGACCCGAGTTCACGGTGGCCCATTCCAAAGATTCTTGTGAGGAGGTCGGGACCAAGGTACATTTAAACCACGTGGCACATCCACGAGTAGCAGCTTGTGGCCGAGCAAATGGGCAGCTAGTCCGAGGGCATAAAAAAGAGTCTTTAAGACCCTCAACGGCTTCAGCGATGGGTGGAGGAGCTTCCCGCCGTTCTTTGGTCTATCCGCACCCACGACAAGTCGAGCCACAGGCGAGGCGCCTTTCCAACTGCGTCTACGGTGCGGAGGCCGTGCACTGCCGAAATGCGTCTTTGGGTTCCCCAAGGGTGCAAGCGATCGATTCCATCGATCAAGAGGTTCAGCGCCTCGTCGACTGGACCTCGTCGAAGCGACAGCGAGCAGGCGTTGCTCAGATCTGCAATTTACCTACAAGCTCTTCGTAGGCATCACGACCAAGCGGTCAGGCCTAGGAGCCCTACAAAGTCGGCGACATGGTCTTACGAAGAGTTCAAGACACTGTCGAAGGCAATAAAGTGCGACCCCGAGTGGGAAGGACCCTACACGGTCATGTCTCTGGCGGCGCCAGAGCTGTTAAGCCTCGCGATGCCGGATGGTCGGAGCTCACGGCTGGAACATCGATCAAGCTGCGTAAATTCTCGTTTGAGCGAGTACTCTATCTACGCGCCCCTTGCGTTCTTTTCAATAAATCATTTTCCCTCTTTCTCTAATTTCGTCCTCGCTTTGTCGAGCGAGCATCGAAATGCGTCTACGGCTTTCTGACGAACTTATCCAGCAAGTATGTGCGCGCCATCTCCCTTGGCCCCGGATGCTGCATGTCGTCCGCTTTCCGCAGTAGCTCTTATTTGTATGCATGGTGGCGCGACATCCACTCTACTTACCGGATTCGGTGACCACTCGGGTATGGTGGCTCACGTATTGTTGGTTTTAAAGGCTCAAATGCGCTCTGCTCTGCTCCTGATTCACTCAACACTGGCCGATCTATTGAGTAATTCAAAAAATCGTTCACGACCAAGCGACCCTTAAAAACTCCCATGAACAAACTCGTGCTCGCGGTGAGGACCACGACCTTTGTCCATGGCGAGGAAACTTACGTATGATAGGAGGCGTTAGTCCCTCAGCCTTACCCAGGCTCCTTTGCTGCGTGTCTATGATATTTGATCTCTGAGGAACTTGTTTTCTTTGCTCATTATCTCGCTCCATGCGAGGAACTTGCTTTCTTTTAGGCAGGGATCATACGGGCATATCTTTGAAAGCAGTTCAAGCAAAAAAAAAAAAGCAGGCAGGACCAAACTCCTGCGAATATGCTCATTTAATCCAAAGCGTTGTTTTTTACGAGGGTTTTACACAGATAAAAAATAAAAGAAAGAGCTAAGTCCTGCCTACGTAGGCTGGAGGCGCGAGCTGTCCTTAAAAGTCGACCTCGCCTCTAGGTCGGGACCTTCAGCCAAGACATGTGACCTTCGGCCAGCGCTTTCGGCCCAGCTGCGCCTCCTTAATTTGGAGCTTCCTCGCTCCAGAGCTCGGCCCTGAAGGAGTCTACTAGAAGCTTCGCAGACTCTTCGTCAAGCTCGGCGCATACGCTCTGAAGTGCTCTTCGGCCGAGTCTCTCGCTCTGGAAGAGCTGGTCCGGCTGCCGGCGATGAGGCTCCTCGCCCGATTCAATTGCTTCAGGTCGGCCTCGCGCACCTCGGAGACCCGGCGCTCAAGATCGCGATCTTGGCGTCTTGCTCGCGATGATACGACCCGATACTCTTCTGCTTGAGGCAAGGGTGGCATCGATATCCTCCATAGCCTTCGCGGCAAACCCTTGAGCGAAGAAAGGAGAAGGAAGAAGTGGCGGACTCCCGGAGAAGATCGTTCGCGGCGAAAGAAGAAAAACATGAAACTTACGAGAAGAGCGGTGACGACATCCTCTGAAGCCATTGGATCGGTCGCGCCCGGCCGAAAGAAGGATTGACCAAGTCATCCGGGCGGCGCGTCAAGGTCTTGCTCCTCACTGAGCACCGGTGCTCCCGGAGAGAACAACGGGCGTCTACCACCGATCAACCCGGGTCGCCCGAAGTGATCCTCGTCCACGATAAGCGGCTCGTGGCGCCTTCCCCATAGTCGGCCTGCGCACGCTCGGTATCACGCCAACCACGGCCTTTGCCACTCCATGCTCGCCGGTGGAAGCGCGGTTGGTGAATAGCAACCACCTCGCCTCCGTTCCTCTTGATGCGGAGGCGACCAATGCTCTCAGGCCAGAAGGCATTGGATCGGCGATCACCTCGCCCTTGCACCTCTCGTGGCCGGGCGCTGGTGCCGGGACCAAGGGTTGGCGGGGGCGACCTCCTCCTCCTCCTCTCCTTGGCTCGTGGCCAAGAAGTGTTGTGTCGGGGTGACCAAGCTCCCTTCCGAGGGCTCGGCGGAGCCTGCTTGCGATCATCTCTCTTCGCAAGGGGCCAAGGCCAAGGCGTCTTGGTCCTCGATCCCCTGCGGCTCTGCTCCTCAGCTTGGTGGATAGGCTCCACGGCATTGAAGAGGCGCGGGTCCCAGAAGGAAGCTCGGGCTCCAGGAGTCAGCTAGCACCGGCTCCTCCGTCTCGGCCATCACCCGATCGACGGTCGAGCTTCGGCGTCCGCTGCGGAGTTGATAATCTCCTCGACCATCGGCGGAAGTCCAACGACATGTCAGAGCTATCACGCCCACGCCAAGCAGGTGGGAGTTAGCGAAGAAAAGTCGCCAAGACAAGAGCGGAATAAGAGAATGAAGACGTGCAGCCTTACGCGGCGGCGGCGCCATCCTCCTCGGCCTCCTCGGCCGGGCCACACGACTTTGCCGCGACCTCGTAGGCCTCGGCCACGACCACGGCGCTCCTGCTTGGCGTCGGCGCGTGCCATCGCCGGTCGAGCATCGTCCATGTCGACCTCTTCCCAGCGTCGGCGGTTTGAGAGGTCGACCTCTGCTCCTTCTAACGAGCATAGCGGCCTCACTCCTCTTCTTCCTCCTCCTCAGGGGCATCAACCACAGTGGTGATCTGGAGGCCTTGATCTGCCTCTCCGGCCGCTCCTTGGTCGGGAGACTGGCATCCTCCTCGGCCTTCCTGCTTTGCTTTCGGCGAGCTGTTCAGATCGGACTCATCGGCTCAGCTTCCTCCGTTTGAAGTCATCCGAACCAAGTCACGGAGTTAAACACCTCTGGCGGTCGTACTCAAGGTGCGAGGTAGGGAGTCTGGTGAAGCTTCGGCGCCTCGGCCAGCTTAGCGCGGGAGGCGGCGGATGCTCGGCGACCTCGACACAGCCCTCTTCACGGGAACCCTGGCCAGAGTCTTGGCTTCTTGTGTTCGGCCTATTCGACACATGGCTCAAAGGCGACCTTCTCCTGCCAGCGAAATCGGGAGGAATGAGCTGGAAAAACATGCCCTCGAGCGGAAGGTAGGAAAATGTACTTACGCGTCGCGCGGTCAAAAATATTCTTGAGGACCTGGCGATTGGGCGTCGGCTCCTTCTCCTTGGTAGGCGCCAGAACATCTCGACGGCGACCCATCAACCGGTCGTCACCGGGCTGCGTCTGTAGACTAAGACAAAAGGCATATCACGGATGCATAGATTCACGAGCGATGATGCTGGGAAGAGGTCGAGGAACATACTGCGTTGTCCTCGCGGGTGAAGTCGTGCCACCGGTCACCTCGAAGAAGGGATGCTCGCGGCGCCTCAGAGGACACGGTTGAAGGTAAAGTCGGCGATATCAGGCCGGTGAGCCCCATCAGGCAAGCTCACCGTCGTCTGAGCACCGGCTCTTCCTCGAGTTGCGTGGCGCGCCGTCTCGATAGGCGGGCGTCCTCGATGTAGACCAAGCTGAGACCCCTCAGCCTTCTTACGGTAGAACCCGGAGTCGGCCCAACCGACAAGGTCGCCTTGAGCAGCGAGGGTACTCATTGTATGGTCGGTTGGGCGAATAGCACGGCCGGCGGAACCATCGGCCGGTGCGGAAGAGAATAAAAATGAAAGAAGAGGCTAGCCGTGGGCATTACACTCCACGTAAGCCTCGCAAAGGTGGGAGAAGATTGCGAGGAAAGGATGGAGTTGGGGTGGAGATGAGAGATCTCGCACCCACAGAAGGCAAGCACGGAGGCGAGGAAGTCGCTCTCGGGCAGACGAAGCCCGTTGATGGCGTACAACTCGCAGGAGACGATCTCCGCCTCCCGCGGTGCCGGCGCCGCATCATCCCCGGGCACTCGACCCGAGCTTGGGTCGACGTACCCCTCGTCCGTGAGCACCTGGAGCCTCCTTCGGGTCATCTGGCTAACCTTGAAACGCGCCATGGCCGAAGAAGGAAGGAGAGCGAAAAGGGTTCTTGGGCGCTAGGGCTCTTGGAAGATTTTTCGCCGAAGACGAGCAAAGAGACGCAATGGGACTCCACCTCTCCCGTAGAAAGGGTTAAAAGGATAGTGAAGAGGCGGGATAAAAAATCGCCGCCTATCGCAAACACCTGGCCGGAAAAAGCGCCGCTTAGAAACTACCGCATGCTACAGGAGGCTTCTGAGAAGGAACCGCAGAACAACCAACGACGCGCTCAGCAGAGCAAGCACGCGCGGGTAAAAAGCTCGCCTCCCGACGTAAAATGGTCGTGAGCCACGACCAAAGGAAATTCAATCCCCTCAAGTCTTCTTAGGCTCAAGGGGAAGCCCGAGGGTTCCCCACTTGAACCTCGGGGGCTAGGTCGGGATTGGCTATTCCGGCAAAAGACCACGGTACTCCAGTGAAAAGCTAAACCCGCCGACCAAGCGGCACTAAGGGAAGATGCTCGGGAGAACGAAGCAGGCATCCTCCTTCTCCTCCGTGGCGCTTGCGCCTCCGTTCGCGAAGCACCAAACACACCCCACGAGCAAGCATGCTCGTGGAGGCCACGACCTGCTCGGGTGTCTTGGTCGGAGGGCCCAAATGAGAGGAAGGAAGGAGGCAACCAATCATTGGAGATCAAGGGAAATCATACCCGAAATTCAAATAACGCGGGAATCAAGGGCAGCATCACGGATATGGATACATAGCGTGATCCCCGGAGGCAGTTACTTTTTTCGCATCTCTAGTCATAGTATTTAAACCCCCCTGAAGATCTGTAACAGGGGAGGGCGCACGAAAGATAGAACACAATACACTGGAGTAGGGTCATTATCTCGGCGGTGAGAGGCCCGAACCAGGATAAAAACACCGCGTCCCCCTTTCTTTTTTCGGCCTCCTTCTCCCGACCTCGCGTCGCTCGAACGCCCTCTTCGATCCGTGCGACGGGGCTCTGTTGATCCCCCATTCAACAAGTAAGCTCGACGGGAGCCCGTTCTCCAATCGTCGACAGCACTTTTTCAACTATCTCTTCCTACTCTCCCCCTTCAATGATGTATTGATGTGTAGGTTTCCCTATTTATACAGAGCGAAGGAATGACAGTTGTTCCTTCAGAAATGTGTCTTTCCGTCAAAATGTGTCTTTTCATCAGGAAGTGTCTTTTAGTCAAGAGACGTCTTTTCATGGGGAACAACCTCGATTATTTATTTGTACCTTAACATGATTCTTTAATCGTCGTCAAATTACATTGCAAATTCCTATTATTTTTCATTATGATTTTATATTAATTTTTATTGAATTTTAGATATTAGTTTTACGTTAGAATTCATATACAAATTCATCTACTAATTTTTATTTCAAATTTCGGGTATGTATGGGTTTTAATTTGGAATTTATATGAAAATCAAATGGCTATTTTTTATTTCAAATTTTTGTTAGTTTTTATTGTACTTGGTATATATTGTTTCTTTTCTTTTCTTTTTTTATTGTGATTGGTATAGACTCTTTCTTTTAATATAAATCGTTATAAGTTGGTCCCGCTAAATGAACGGCTATATGTTTTTTTCTTTAAATAATAACATCCAATGACTCCTATTGTTCAACTTAGTTAGGGTTCACCAAATTAAGAGGCAGATGTTTTGCTGTTTATGAGAATTTCTAGCATATTTCTCTACTATTCTAAAGCAGCACTTGGTGGCAGTGGTCCGTTCTTGCCAAGTCATTAATTGCCGCTTAATTGCCCTGTTTAATTGCCCTACACAAGAAACGAAGCGTTGCTTTAATTAGCCAGCTTTCGCAAGAAACGAAGCGTTAAAGATAGATGTTTGATCTTGTGAAATAATTTTTTTTTATTTTTTAATCTTTATTTTTCGTTATCAATTTTGTTTTTCGTAGCAACGCACGGGCATGTAACTAGTATATTCTTATTAGAAAGATTCGATGATGGTTGTAATTAGGATTCAACAAATTAAGGACTAGGTATTTTATTTTTTTGAGAGAATTTCTAGTATATTCCTTTCTTTTCTTAGCAACTTTCGTGAGCCTTTTGATACATAATAGAATAATAGATCCTCACAAGAACCATCAGCAACAAGCAACGGGGTAGCGAAGCAACAAACCAAATAAACTATCCACTCCTACAGAAAACAAACTACCCAACCAGCTCCACTACAAAAAAAGGAATGCCAAGAACGCACGCTGACCAAGTGTTTGACTGTTGTTTAGTGCGAGTTGTGCAGTGTCAATCACTCCTGAAGAAAAGAGAGAAAAAAAAATCGTGCAGGTGGCTGGCTCAATCAAGACACGAGCGAGCAGAGTCGGGATAGCGCAACCGCCGGGACTGACAAGACGAGGTGACAGACACCAGTCCACCGGGCACGGAGGATCGGGATCTCGGTGTCGCGGAGGACACAAGTCACGGAGGCGGCACGGGGTACAGCACCGACCAGCCTCCGTCCCCGTGCCACTGCGCTAGCCCCACCCCGCTCCGCTCTCCTCTACCCCGCCGCCGCCGCCGCCGCTTGCTGCTGCTGCAGTGCGAGGAGGAGAGGAGATGAAGCCCAAGAGCCTGCCGTTCATCGCCTTCGAGCACAAGCGGTGCGTTAATTCCCCGCTCCGCGAACCCGCGCGCGTTGGCGGCGGCGGGGTGGTCTCCGCCGTTCCGAAAGTTTTTCCTCGGATCTTTCGTCTCTCCTCTTCGCCTTGCTGCGAGATTTCCGCTTCGCGGGTTTTCTATCCTCTACCTGTTCGTTTGCCGGGGATCTCGCTTCGGCGCGGGGCGTCGCAGGGATGTCTTTTGCTGAATTTTTGGGTAATGCGGTGCGAAATTGCTCGTGCCCAGGCTGCCTGTTTGAGTGTTTGGGGGTTGCGGTGCGGCTAGCACTGGATCCCCTCCGCATCTCGGAGGCTAGGTTTTCCGCTTCGGATTAATTGGTTGGCGGAATTGGGCGAATCGGCAGCTTAGTGATGTTTGCCTCTTGGCTACTTGTAGCAAAATCGGGAATCGAGTCGCGAAATCATCACATTTGTAGTTTGTGTGAGTACTTCTAGCAAAATCTGTCTCGCTGCTTTGAATCTGAGGGAGGATAGAAGTATAGAACCCTCAAAGTTTTTAGCATTAGATAGTTGCTTTTTCAGTAAGTCGTAAGAATTAGTCCTTTCTGATCCAGTCTGATTGAAGCAGGGATGTCTATGGCTTCGCTGTGCGGCCCCAACACATGCAGCGTTACAAGGAGTATGCGAGCATCTACAAGGTACAAGACACACACCTGATTTTTTTTTTCTCTGCATTGTCTGATCTTGACGAGCTGCACGGCTTCTGGTGCTGTACTTGCAGGAGGAGGAAGAGGAGAGATCCGATAGATGGAAGAATTTTCTGGAGAGGCAGGCCGAGTCATCTGGACAGGATGCTGAGGTTACACCGGCTATGGAGAAAGGTGAAACTGCAGGGGATGTTGAGGAGAATGCTGAGGCTGGCAGTTCTGAATTTCTGCATGCAAAGACAGTGCAAGGGCCACATAAGATTGAGTTATGGAAGTCAATTAGGCCATCCCTGGGTAACATAGAGCAGCTAATGAGCTTGCGTGTTGAGAAGAAGCAATCATCTGCTGTCAGGCAGCACACAAAGGATGGAACCCATCTCGTTAAGGTCGAAGAGGGCAAGTTGTCCGAGGACTCAGATGATGAGTTCTATGATGTAGATAAGGTTGACCCTAGCCAAGAAATGCATTCAGGTGATAGTGCAAATGCTGACACTGGTAGCAGGAGTCACGAAGAAAATTATCCTTCGAAGGAAGAGTTGGAATGCCTGGTCCATGGTGGACTGCCAATGGCTTTGAGAGGAGAGGTACAGTCTGTGTCCTGAATCTTTTCGATTCGTTCTTGCTTCTAATTTCATATCTGTTAAGCTCATTCAGCAGTCCCTTGCTCTTGTGATGACAGTTGTGGCAAGCTTTTGTTGGTATTGGAACTCGTAGGGTAAAAGGGTATTATGGTAGTCTGCTTGCGGCAGAAGGCGGACTAGAAGATAACAAATGCTTAGATTCTTCGACATATGAAGGCGTCGATGAAAAACCTGAAGTACCTTCAGCATTTTCCTCTGAAAAGTGGAAAGGGCAAATAGAGAAGGTATATACTTGTGTCCATTTTTACGGGATAGTAGTATCGTCTTTGTCAACAATTTATATCTGGGAAGTCTAACAAAGAGTCCAATCTGCCACATCTGGGTTCCTTATAGGACCTGCCCAGAACTTTTCCAGGTCATCCTGCGTTAGATGAGGATGGAAGAAACGCTTTGAGACGCTTGCTTCTAGCTTATGCTAGACACAATCCAACAGTCGGTTACTGCCAGGTAAATGTTTTAATTAATGCTGATCCACATTATTTGCTTTATGTTGCTAGAAGTCATTTGCTTCTTTGGAACTCCTTAACAACATCTGACATATATTTGTTGTACTCCAAGTCAAACACCCCAACACTGAACCCAAAACTTAATATTCAATGGTTCTCCAATTAAAAAGATGACTGTAGTCTTTCTCAATCAATATCGTGGTGTTACAATAATATAGCTGACGAGTGTTTATACTTGGAATTTGTCGATTCTTCTCTTTGCAAAGATTCACCTTTTGAATGCTGCAGGCGATGAACTTCTTTGCTGGTCTCTTACTTTTATTGATGCCAGAGGAGAATGCATTTTGGTACGCCCCCATGATAATTTGTTGTACAGTTATTTTGGGTTCCATTTCTCTAAGATCTCATGATAGTTGAATTAAATAATCTGTTAAATCTGTTGATGGTATAACAGGACATTGGTTGGAATTATCGATGACTATTTTGATGGGTACTTTTCTGAAGAAATGATCGAGTCGCAGGTATTGTGATGCTCTCACTTTCTCTCCTTTTAGCACTTGCATGTTCGGGTGCTTGAAAGTCCAAATTTGATTAATTCTTACGTGAGATGAATATTTGGTTGCCCTTCAGGTGGATCAGCTTGTTTTAGAGGAGTTAGTCCAAGAAAAATTCCCAAAACTAGGTTAGCAACTTATTACACATATAATATAATATAATATAATATAATATAATATTGATGCGATGTAACTCATTTAGCTGGTAACTGCAAAAATCCAAGAATTCAGGGCTTGACATGCTTTTTGATGCAGCAAATCACCTGGATTACCTCGGCCTTCAAGTTGCATGGGTTACTGGACCATGGTTCCTATCCATTTTCACCAATGTGCTTCCCTGGGAGAGTGGTTAGGTTTTACCTTATGTTATTTTTAACAGTTGCTGCTTCTAGAAGAACTTTCTCTAAGATTCTTACTTAGCTAAGTCTGTGGGGTTACCTCCACAGATCACATTGATGTCACATTAATTCCAAACCGACATTGCTTTTACTGAACATGTGACCAACACTAATCTCATGTAAGGAATGCATCGATTATAACCTCTTTGTGGAGAAATGAAAGAAGATAATGCAGATCCTTGAGATCTTTATAAGGAGGGAAAAGTTGTAAAGAGAGCCCTTGGCCCTCACTGAAAAGTGTGAAAACGACCATAACCATGTCTTTCTTACATCTCATGCGATGGTTATGGGATACCTAGGAACAATGAAAAATACTTTACCATGATCAGATATAGTTATTATTGGTTACCTCTATGTAAGCACCAACCTTGTTTGTTGTAGCAGCCTCATACATCTTCTGTTTGAAAAAAACGACATTTTATTTCTATGTACTATTTGAACTTTCAGTTCTCCGTGTCTGGGATGTGCTTCTGTTCGATGGGAATCGTGTGATGCTGTTCCGGACAGCCCTTGCACTACTTGAGTTTTATGGTACTGGGATACTTTTGATTTGTCATAATTTCAAAAAGAAAAGGATAATATTTATAGTCAGCATACATGCAAAAGTCCATCTCATGGACTAAATGGAGACTGATGCTTGTGTCAATTGCAGGCCCTGCACTTGTGACTACAAAAGATGCCGGCGATGCGGTTACCCTTTTGCAGTCTTTAGCTGGTTCCACTTTTGACAGCAGCCAACTTGTCTTGACAGCTCGGATGGGATATCAATCTGTGAATGAAACAATATTGCAAGAGCTGAGAAATAAACACCGGCCATCTGTTATATCTTCACTGGAAGAAAGAGCGAAAGGTCTATGCGTCTGCACGGATACCAACGGTCTTGCATCAAAGCTATATAATTTCAAACGTGACCCTGAACCACTGGTGTCAATAAGTAATTCAGCCGACCAAATGAGTGATGTGGCAGACGGGGATGTCAACCAAGAAAGTGATTATAGTAATATGGATGATACGTATGGTGGCCTGATAGTCATTTCTGAGATTGATTCTTTGCCAGATCCAAAGGACCAGGTAAGCCATGTAAATCATGTAAGCTTTACTACCGCACTCAAAAGGGTTGTAATCTGTGGACACTAGACTATTTTCCTTCCTTGAGTAATAGCTCAAGATCTCAAGTGGTTGCTGTAATATACTAATTTGAATTAGTTGTATTATTGCAGGTCACCTGGCTGAAACTTGAGTTATGCCGACTGCTAGAGGAGAGAAGATCAGCTGTTCTCAGGTATGTTTTCCACATATTTATGATTGTATTTTGTCATAGGTTGCTGGAACTATATGTTCGTAGGTATGTTTGTTCCAATTTCCAAATATTCCATGATTGTATTTTGTTATAGGTTGCTGGAACAATTTTATAAGTTATATGATAACTGCACTTCAAATGTAGTTGAATGGTTTGGGTAATTGTTCCCAGTCTTTTTCTTCATCTTTTTTATGCTGTCTTGGGGACCAGTTTTCTGCAGTAATAGTGTAATACTAATATGGAGTATGGACTGAAGCTGGTAAATCCCAGGCATCTAACAGCATAACCAGTTGAAACTTTACCAGGAATTAGCTAAAAACCTTTTCAGCTACAAACTAGCTGAAATCTGACTATTTTTTTTTTTGTTATTTCTATTCTTCTTGTTTGCTTATTGTTGAAAGGCTTAGTTAATTAATTATAGCATTTGATAAGCACAAATCTGCCATAACCAGTTAACCACTCAAAACCAAACCATATTTGCTTTAACTTCCAAATAGTCTTAAATTGGGTGGGTTATTCTGGCTGTTTCATGTGATAGAAAAGTCCCTTAAAAGTTAAAGGGTAAATTATATAGTACGGCGATTATACCTACGATGTTGTATAGAGCAGAATGTTGGGCGACAAAAAGGCATCATGTACAGAAGATGGATATTGCAATAGATCAGTGGTCATACGAGGCGGAATTGAATCTGCAATGATAATATACGTGCTAGGGTTGGGGTAGCACCAATTGAAGAAAACCTCGTCCAACATCTTTTGAGATGGTTTGGATATCTCCAGCGGAGCCTCACGAGGCATCAGTGCGCAATAGAATTTTAAGTCATCTTGAAAACATAATAAGAGGCAGAGGTTGACCGAGACTGACACGAGAAGAAGTAGCTAAAAGAGACTTGAGGGATTGGAATGTATCCAAAGAGTTGGCATTGGATATGAGTGCATGGAATTTAGTGATCAATGTGCTGGAATCATGACCTAAGATCGAAGGTTTAGGGGTTTTATTGACTTTGATTGGGTTTCATTCCTAGCCTACCCTAACTTGGTTGGGACAAAAGGCTTGGTTGTTGTTTTTGTTGTTGTTGTTGTTGTAATCAGGCTGTTTTTCCATATCACTATATCAGTCCTGATCTAGTTTTCTACATTCCTCCCATGAACTATCATAAGCGAATTATTTCACAAGTATTTAAGTTTAGAAGTAATAGGAGCAAATTATTGACTGCTGTATATGTGCTAACGAGTTATAGCTATTGTTTGCTGGTGGGGTGAAATTTTGAAATGCAAGATGCTTGTACATAACTTGTTTCAGGGTGCATTCATGGTTTCAGAATATTCTCTGCTCAGTTGAAGCATTATTTTTAATTTTTTTGGTTCTTCTTGCTATCCAGAGCTGATGAACTAGAGACTGCATTGATGGAAATGGTTAAGCAAGATAATCGGCGGCAATTAAGCGCAAAGGTATAACAAGATAACTACACTGTTGTATAAGGAGAAAACTTCCATTATGCCAATAGCCTGATTGCACGTTAGTATTTGGCTTAGTGTTGTTCCCTATGCAGCTATGCCACAGAAATAACTTTTTCCTAGTTCAGTATGTTTAGCTCGTATTTCTAAAGTACATGCACCAATTGTTTCTAAATAACAATTTCACCGAATTAGAAATTCTGCAAGATTTATATAGTAGAGGGCCTACAGGCACCTTGTTTTGTAGTAATAACAATTCACCAAATTGAAAACGCTGCCAATCTATCATAATTTATCCTATGAGCTAAAGCTTGGTTTTATTGGAACAACATAAATGCAAAAATGCACTCCTCTTTTAGGTTGAGCAGTTGGAGCAAGAAATATCTGAACTAAAGCAGTCTCTATTGGACAAGCAGGAACAGGAGCAAGCAATGTTTCAGGTACAGTTGGTGTTGTTCATTCTTCTAAATGTGTCTTTTGTACTATGACATATTCACTAACCAGGAATCACATTGAAGGTACTGATGCGTGTGGAACAAGAACTGAAAATTGCAGAGGAAGCACGCATCTCCGCTGAGCAGGATGCTGCTGCTCAGAGATACGCTGCTAATGTGCTGCAGGTTAACTAACCAACTTGATCTATTGCCCGCCCAGATCATCTTTATTTTTCTTATGCATCACAATTTCCATCAGAACTAATCGAAATCCCAGTCGTGTTCAAGATATTTTAAAGGATGATACATTTATTAACATATAAACATAGACTTTAAAAATAGTTGTAATGTTAGGTTCAAAAGAACTCTAAGCAAGACTGAATAAGCTAGCCAGTTTCTACAGCCAACTTGGTTAGGATGCTTTCCAGTAAACCAACAACTTCAAGCAAATATACCGGGCTACCAGCGCTTACTTTATGCTGAGTTAACCAATTTAATTACCAATTTCTTGTGGTTCTAACTGTTTTCAGAATCTCTTTCGACTCTTGCCTTTTTTTTTGTGTGGAAGAACATCAACTCTGCCAAGTAGCATGAACTTAGAGAAAATGTCTCTAAACAATTAAAAAGCGTTCTTCTTTTGTGACTGATCAAAACCTTTGCTTCTTGGGGAAACAATTTTAGTTAGCAGATTTGCTATACCCTGAGTTGATTTGCTGTGCAGGATACAGGTTCACTATGTAATCTGAGAGGAAAAGTGGTATACCAAATATGATTGTATGATGTCTCAGGTGTACTGTGTTCCTTGTAGCTATGGGAATAATATTACAGAGAGTAAACATTTACATTCACATAATCAACATCACAACATTACCGTATTTTGTGTGCTCAAAACTTTATGCTGCTTTATTCTTTATTTTATTGTTTGAAGTAGAAAGGCTTGTATTATTGAAGAACAAAGCTCCAATTTCTGTCATTCTTATTATTTTGTTGTCACTCACCATAGATATTTGTCAGAATTGACATGCAGTGAAGTCAGCTCTATGCCTACTTTATACACTATTCTTTTGCTGTTTTATACTCTCACAGGATCATGACACGTGCAGGAAAAGTACGAGGAAGCTATGGCTTCACTTGCCCAAATGGAGAACAGGGCAGTAATGGCAGAAACAATGTTGGAGGCCACACTTCAGTACCAATCTAGCCAGCAGAAGGCACTTCTTTCCCCTTTGCCTTCTCCAAGGTATCTCAATCTTGCGTTTTCAAATGTTATTAGTACCATTACCAGATGGCGTGCTGCTTAAACCTGGCAACACACCAATGCTAGTTACCGGTCATCTTTTGATACTATTTGAACATCTTTTGTGCTGACCATTTAGGACATGTTTAAGGCTACTAATATGCAACTATGGCAGCTCAGTTATGACTGTGCGCGCTTGTGTGCATGTGTTTGTGTGTGTTTTCAAAGTCGCCTGAGTGTACTATTGTGATAATGGATTTGAGTTAAGTAATTTCCTGTTTTCCAATGTTGATATTTGCTTGCCCCTGTTTCCCCCTGCAGAACATCTATGCTAGATGCATCCCCTGGTCAGGCAAACCAAGATTCAGCACAGGAGTTCCAGCCCAGAAGAATAAACTTGCTTACATCGTTTTCACTGAGTTGGCGTGATAAGAACAAGGTAATTTCTTCTGACCAACAGATTACAACACTAACACATGAGGCATCATGTATATGGTTGCACCAGTTTTGGCTAGTTAACAAGGCTTAGCTACAATCCAATAGATTATTTTAGCAGGCAACACAACAATGGAGACAATCCCTGTCCTCGAGTTAAAAGCCCATGTCTTGTATCTACTGTCTAGTGTTCTGGTAAAAGCACAAACTTCTACCATCTCGTCACTATAATATTTGCAAATTGCATCAATAGGAATTCGTGGTTATTCTCAAAATTTCTAGTAAATCCTCCACTCCTTGCCACCCAGGTTGCACTGACTCGTACAGTCGTACTAGGTTACATTCTGACCTGTCAGATGGGTTCTTCACAGGGAAAACTGAACAATGCTGATGACTGCACAAATGCGAAGCTTACTGGCACCCATGATCAAAGGGATGAGACACCCAACAATGATGATGAGAAACAGGGAGAAACACCAATACTGAATGGTGAACAGAAAGTAGAATCACCCAAAGGAGATGGCAAGCTGATGGCAGAGACACCAACGAAAGACAGTGAGCTGCCAAAGGTCCAAATAGTCACGAATCATATGAATGAGCAGCACGAACAGTTGCAAGAAATACAATTGGATTGATAATCACAAGCTCATCCTTTGCCATATTATCTCTTCACTACTGTGGTATATGTTGCAGTTGAGGTAACACTGGATGGCTTCAAGTTTTGAACAATCATGTATTGCTGTACTTATTTTTTTTTACCCTTTTATGGTTCACGTTTGTAGATCTATAGGTTCTTGCTTCTCTCAATTATAATTTGAGAAGATAAAAACGGCAAATTATATGGTTGTGCATTAGTTGCCACCTTCTGATGTAAATGCATTAGAGGAAATGTACCAAATGAACGAACATTCTGTGCAATCATGAGACATGCTTGTTATTGTGAATTATATACTCTGCTAGGGAGGGCGTGCTTGTTGTGAATTATATACTATCCTTTCTGCTGGAGGAGTCTGTTCTGGGCCTTGATAAAATGTTTTGCTGTGGTTGGTGTCCACAGGTTTGTGCGCCCGGTTGTACTGCTGTAGTGCTTGTGTGGTCCTCATGAGAGTAAGATGTGTTTGACCTCCCTACATGCTCCAGGTCCAGTAGCCAATCCTTTTGGACAACCACTTTTGTTTCCCACAGAAATCTGTCTGAAACTCCCGACTTCCGAGTCTATATGAACTATCAATGTGTAGTCCTACCTCCTACGCAAGTTTGCTGATGCGTAACCTGTGAGACAGACCAATCTGTTTGGCAAAAGCCCATGTGATGCGGGAAGTAGCTGTTCTGACTGGTTTATGGAAGTCTCGGTCTCTCAGGATAGTTTGGCTTCTACGTGGAGCAAGTATTGTATTTCTTTCTTCTTATTTTGGCTCCTTTTTTTATTCTATTTTTATAAATGAACCCTAGGAAACCAATTTCAGGAAGGGTGCATATCCTATGCACATATGCAATAATTAAATCCGAGCCGTCCAGATCTCATCCAACGATGGCTTCATCGGAGTGAAAATTGCAAAATGTGCACAGATTTACAATTTCCACCCTGATAGAGCCACCGTTGGATGGGATCTGGACGGCTCGGATTTAATTATTGCATATGTGCACAGGATGGATATGTGCACAAGATATGTAGCCTTTGGTTCTTTTTAACGCGCCAACATGAATGGCGCAAACAACTTATTGTGCAGAGTCTTGCTGCTACCTCAGCGGCCGAAGCCAGCGTGGCTAAGTGATACCATGTTAGTGTATGGTCAACGCTATTAGTTTTGGCACAGTTCCTTAGAATCCTGAGTCAAGATCTTTAATGCCGACATCTAAAACTGATATGAAATACTCCCTCCGTTGGAATTTAGAGGGCGTATTAGATTTCATTAGGACAAGACTTTGACCAACGATTACTTCATTAATATATCATTTATACAATACAAAATCATAATTATATATAAGTACTTTTGAATATAAATCTGCTAATATCAATTTTGTGTCATAAAAATTATATTCTAATAGAGTAATTGTTGGTCAAAGCCTTGTCCTAACGATACCTAATACGCCCTCTAAATTCCAACGGAGGGAGTACTTTTTTTTGAAGGATTCACGATCACTTATGGATGGATTAGTTTTTTTTTTATAACAATAGGTAATGTTTATACACACACAAATATGATAGCGCTAATCTTCGCACAAACATAGATTAGTTAATTTACGTTTTGGTTGGAGAAGCACGTGTAAACCATCCCACGTGCGCACGGCGTTTATTAAGCTAATCGCTTACGTAGCCAACTAATAAATGCGTTTTCTAGTTTGTATATAAATATATTTTTTCTTTGGTTTAGCCATAACTTTTTATTAACAGCTCTGATTCACGAATAGTTTTCACCAGTAGTTTATTGACAACGAGAACAATATATTGATATAAGTCTCACTACATGCAATCTGATTTTACTATCCACACACACACAGAGAGAGAGAGACAGACATATGTTTTACAATCATACCAGTGGGTTCAGTAGCGTGCGGTAGTAAAATTTTACAATACATTTGGTAAAATTGGCAATAAAATTCCGTTCATGTGGTGTTCATTAGCGAGACTTATATCATTATGTTGCTCTCGTCGTCAGTAAGCTACTGATAAAAACCGTTCATGAATCGAAGCTGTCAATAAAAAGTTATAGCTAAATTAAAAAAAACATATTCCAATCATTTAGCATTTGCTACCGGATGGACCGGCCCATCCAACAACAAAATACAACATCACAAATAAAGACCATACTACCATCATCACATCCTACAATGGTTTCCCATCCAAACTAACCACAATATAACCGACGAACCATGCTAGCCCCCGCACACATACACAATAATCATAACCTACATCACCACAAAATAGACTGAGTTCATACGATTTGGATCAAACAATAACAATTTCTTAAAATGTAGGCAATAATCGAACTACCAACCATTTCTAACCTTCTCACAACACCAAATCCAAGCCAATATCAAGTTTTCATGCACTCCAAATCCCATTTTGGAGGTCACCTTTAAACTAGGGTTTCCTCAAAATTTGACCAGATCAAGTAAATCTAATTGGTAAAATCATACGGGAATGAGGGGCATTACCTTCCCTTGTGATTCTCACACGAAATCCCACGTAAAAAATAGAGGGATATGAGTGGATCTGGAGGGGAGAGGGGAAGGCGGCGCGGGCACCTCTCGAGCTCACCTTTGTTCCTTGGCGCAGCCAGTCTCAATCCGCGTCATAATAAACCAAACTTTCGCACCAACAACAATGGTGTGGAAATAGGGTAGCTCCACGCCATCCACTCTGGTGGGTCATAGTTGTACCTTCGGGTCAGATCTACATCCACTCCAAAGATCTCGGGAACAAAGGGGGAAAAAAGCCTATGCCATGTTAAGAACTCTAGCATAGGTCAACAACACGTTACCTTCCGCATTGCCAGTGAGGACGGTTTCTCAATGCTACGATCACCGGCGATAAGCTATTTATCCTCCGTGCTATTCATGCAGGCGCTATTAGTTTCCTTGAGGGTCACTTTTGGAAACAGAAAAAAAAGGCTAAAAAGGCAAAAAAAAAAAAAAAAAACAAAAACAAAATGCAAGTATTGTTATTCTGTTTTTCTACATATCAATTCGTCCCTGTAATTCGATGCAGTTTGTCTCATCGATTATTGTCTCTGTTGTCTTTTATGTACTAACGATCTAAGTTCTCGTTTGGAAATTGAGTCGTTTACTGTGATCGAAATTGCCGCGTTCTCGTTGTTGTGGTAGGCGTCTGGGCAATAGACGGGATTCTTGTTCTTGTCTTCGAGAGCGTTTCGGTCAAAGTCTTTTGAGCAAAGTGGGCTAGCGAAGGCAAGAATTGATCACACTTTTCTATCAAGGATGCTGGTAAGAACCCGTGTCATTTGTTGACTCAAGCGCTAAGTTGGTGTTTCTGAAAGAGTTGGAAGGTTTGGACCAAACATATTACAATGCCTGTCCTGTTCTTAGTTTTCTATCCATGTGGCTTAATGAACGAGCAGTTTTGCCATATAAGATGATACGCTGACCAAATTAGGTTAATGCCATGTGGGGTCCACAAAGGCTTCTCTCACACTGAGCTACCAATCATGCTTTCATGGTTATCGGCCCCTGTAGCTCCCTCCCTCTCTATTTTGATTTGGAAGAGAAGTACATGTGAGCCTCACTTGTCATTGATCTAAATTTGCTCAATATATCATCCTACATGGCAAAACCACAACTCATCACGCCGTGCGGGTAATACTACTATACGAAACCGGCTTAGAATGTTATTTGAACTGGATTGGAAAGTTCAAATGGTTAAATGTCTGATTTCATAGTTCAGAGTGTTGGACGGACTAAAGTTCGGGATGTTATATATGAACATTTTCCAAAGAACAAAAAAGGGAGGGGCTTCAGTGGAATCAAAAACGGTAATACCAGCAAGTTAAGTAGCAGTTCTAAACTTCATTTTTTTCTATAGAGTTTTTGCCATCTTTGGGAGGTACTATAAGGTACCATCAAATTACCCTTAAACTCTTGTACCTCTTAATACATCTATCTTTTAAACCTTTGGTATCTATTGTTACTAGTTTAATGTATATTTTGGTACCTAAGTATGATAAAAAAAAATCTCATGTTTTTTAAGGTGTCCCAAACTCCCAATTGGTTATCACATCCTGCCGGATATAAGATCGGGAGAAAGGAAGCTCAGGTGTCGCGTCCACGCAAACCTTAGACGTTTTGCGAAAAAAAACTCCTGTTCTTCCAAATTACGGATTGATCCTTTCGAATTTACGAATAGGTCCTTTGTAATTTTCTGTGAGGGCAAAAAAATTTTCCCCGGTTCGCGTTACCTCCGTTCGCCGTTTAACGGAAAGAGGCTCCTGTTAAATACAAATCGCGATCGAACCCTTTTCTAATTTTTCGGGATAGCGATCGGGTCAAAAAAATATAACAAATAGGTCCACGCTCTTTACGTTCAGATCCTTTCTCTGTTTTTCCCCAAAAAAATGTTTTCGTTGTCCGTTTTTCCCCCGGAGCATGGGAAAAATGTTTTCGTTGACCGTTTTTTCTCAAAAAAATAAAAAATCGTTTTTCATTCGTCGCTTCTCCGTTCTTGTTGAAAAAAATGTTTTTGTTGTTCGGTTTTTCTCTGGACCCCGGGAAAAAAGTTTTCGTGGTCCATTTTTTCTCAGAAAAAACGGAGATTCGTTTTTCGTTTATCCTTTCTCCGTTTTTGCCAGGAAAAATATTTTCATAGTCCATTTTTTCTTCGGATCCCAGGGAAAATGTTTTCGTGGTCCATTTTCCCTAAAAAAACACAAATCCGTTTTTCATTCGCGCACACGACATGCGCTGCTTTTGTGTTTTCGTGGCCCATTTTTTCTTAAAAAAACACAAGCCAGTTTTTCATTCGTCCTTCCTCCGTTTTTTGCCGGAAAAAATATTTTCATGGTCCGTTTTTTCTCCAGAGCCCAGAGAAAATGTTTTCGTAGCCGCAAATTCATTTTTCATTCACGCACGCGGCTCGGTCTCTACGGTTTCTCGAGCCTCCAAAAATTTTGAAGATACGTCTAAGCCTATTTTTTCGCTCGAAAAAATAGCAAAATCATTTTTCATTTACGCGCACGGCGTGCGCGGCGCTTACGGCCTAGTTAATTTGGTACTCGTACTGCTAGGAGTTTGTTGGACCAAATCTTACCAACAACAAATACCCACGCAAATGCAGCACTAATCTGCAAGTAGGGGTGGGCATTCGGTTTTTCAACCAAATCGGTTCGGTTTATTCTATTTAAAAATAATTCGGTTGTTGGAAAGTGGCTACCAAATTTGTCGGATCAAATTTAGAAACCAAACCAATTTAACCAAAAAAAATTGGTTCAATTATTTTGGTTTTTCGGTAAACCGAAATATGATACATTAGCATGATTGAACTCAACCTCACCAAAGAACCCACCCTAAACCATACACTACCTAGCCATAACCGCACGACGAGATCCAACCCACAAAGCCGCACTCGCACTGTCCACACACATACAACATCTGTGTGTGTGTGTGTGTGTGAGAGAGAGAGAGAGAGAGAGAGAGAGAGAGAGGTGAGAGCTTGGGTGTATGTACCATACCATTCCCGACCTACGGTGTCCCATATCTGGGCCTTGACGACCTTACCATTGACCTAGAGGGAGTGAGTGGTGAACTCGACCCCTAATGGTGGACTTGGACTCGAGGCTAAACTCATTGTGCGTGAACTCGACCTTGGATCGGCCCTCCTTGGTGGGGCAGAGGTGCTCCTGCGAGGCGACAAACTCAACCTTGGAGGTAGTCCTTGACGTGCTCGAGCTTGAGGAGGTGGTACTTGGAGAGCGGGGCGACTGGGGGTAGGTGCACGGCCACATCAGGGCCCTTGAGCTGTTTGTGGGCTGCGGTCGACATGGGATGGCGCCGTCACCGGGTCAAGGGCTCAAGGCATTTGGTGGGATGGCAATTCAATCGAGGGATTGGGGAATGGCCAATTCGATCGGGGGACTAGGGATTCAGTCTTCGCCTCTTCGATAATATGGGGCCTGGCCGCCTGAGCTAGTGGGCCGAAGTCCAACGGGTGAAATGAGCTGACGGTGATTCGGTTTACGGTAGAATCAGGTTCTGGAAACCGGAAATTGAACCGAAAACCGAATACAACCAAAAATAAAAACCGAAAACAAAAAAACGAAATATTTGATTAAATCGGTTTCGGTCTAAAAACGCCCACCCCTATCTGCAGGTGTTGAAATTTGAACATTGGTCTCTTGATCAAACATCCAGGTGCCTTAAGTTGGGCTACAGCTTTTGGCTAATTCTTAATTTCTAATCCTCCTGACATTAACAAGGAAACTAATGTATTCAGCCATTCCTATTTCTCCAACGCCTGGTTATTTCAGTCAAAGATGTCTTTCACTGTCGTGGACATCACAATTCCGACCTTGAAGATGCAATGGTGATCTGCCCATGGACATGCCAGCACCATGGCAACCAAGGTAATGTTTATGGGCCAGGTCTCTTTTCCAGTCTGTCTCGGATGTGACCTTAAACCCGACAATCCTAGCATTAGGGGGACATATTATACTCCACTACCGAGTAAGGTTGCTATAAAGCCTATAACAACCTGCTGTTCAATCTTTGCATTATATTCGTGTTTGTAGTATAGTTACCAGAAACACGGTTTGTTTGAGTTGCGGTACGAGATTTGGGTTTGCGATTCACCATTTTTTTTTCAATTTTTATTACGAATACGAACCCTGTACCCTAAACTGATTCGGGTTCGATGAATCCGATTCACAAAGGTTTACAACGAATCTGGTAACTATAGTTTGTAGTGTTTGCATTGCATTCATGTGTACAGTCTTTGCACTATATTCAGTTAAAAATCTATTGTGCTTGCCAGTCTATTTACAGGCACCAACCACTTCATCAGCCAGAGATAGACAACTGAGACAAGCGAGTCAATCTGGAAAGTCGCTCCTCACTACCCAACTGGTGTATATATATACAGAGAAACATGTGCAGACTAGAAGGTGAAGTAGTTAGAGGCAGGAGTACAGCTACTATATCTCTCTGAAAACAATCAATTCTTAAGGTGATTGCATTCTTCTCTAAGGTAATCCAATTATGCAGGAGCTTCTTGCTACATTTCAGGGTGTATTTTTGTAATGTATTTACCTGAGGCCAACCATTTTGTTGTCACCTTCAGGTTTCATCAATGGGAGGTGCAGGGAAGGCGCATTCGACGGAGAGAAGCCGGAGAAACTTACCGAAGAGAGGCCAGATAAAATCTAAGATATTTAGGTCTATTTTCGCCTCACTCGCAGCGCTAGCTTCGAAGATCGGAGGCAAAGGAAGATCAAAGAAAGATAAGGTGTAGGAGATGTACACGTATTAACCTGTATCCTGATGTATTAGTATCCGGAAGAAATAAACTCTGATAATGCAAAGTGCATACTGCATTAGCATAATATGTTTGTCGAAAGAACATATCCCATTGTTTCTTTTTATATATATATATAAAAACATGGGCAGACGATCTACCGATTCGATAGGTTAAAGAAAGAAGTGAGCACCCTGAACATGAGCGGTTGTAGGACTCGAACCCAGTTGGGTGGAGAACCATTGTCTTTATAGCAATCCATTGTTCTTGACAGATGTATCACTCTCATTAAGCTTAGCTGTTGTAATTTGCAGAATAATTGTGTGTATCCTATTGGATCTCCATACTCTTTATTTATATGCATGGTTGATTACAACCGAATAACAACTTATGATGCCGAATTTATCTCTAACCGAGCTGTACTCTTATCCTGACTCCGTGTCGCACACGATTTGTACTCTTATTAATATCTAATACTAACTCTTCAACCCTCCCCCTCAAGATGGGTATAAGATAACAATCATAGTCATCTTGTTACATAATACAATATCCTCACTACAACATCTACTTTTACCGAATCGCCAACACGATGATGAATAACACCAACCATGACATCCACATTTAAAGCTTCCTCTGATGCTATGATCGACTCCACCTCCAAGATCATCGTCTTTGTCTTGTCCTTACCGTTCACACCACCCATGCTATGTCCAAAATCGTCACATGGATGCAACCTTCGATTGCTATCACCTACACCACCAACAACAGTACCCACCATGATTCATCACCTTGACTACCTTCAACACAGCCTCAACTAAACCTTTGCCTTCTTCGTCATATCTGCAGTTTCTGTCTCCACCACTTCTACCTACACGCCTCAAGCCTTGGTCTCCACTATCTCCACCTCTAGCCCTCGACCACCCCGGCCTCCACCACCTCACCCAACTCGCCCCCAATCATCTATATATACCACCTCTCCTAACATACCCCCACACATTTGCCGCACATCTCCACCAATGCCGCCAGTAGCACCAACACCAACACCTCGATAGCTACTATTAACATCAAAATCATAGCCATAGCCTTCGTCGACGTTACCACCAGATCCTACTCTTGCTATTAATACCACCAAAGCCACATCTTAAGCAATCTTCCCCCTGTTTCAGGGCCTCTTTACCTTGCCCTAAAACTTTCAAGACCAATGTGCCTCCTCAAACATCACCTCCACATCAACAACACAACACCCACACACCTTTTTCTCCTGTCTCTCTGTCTGCATGCAATAACATGTCATGCACACACATCCATCCTTCGATCTACTCTTTCTCGCAAACACAACATCAATAAGAAGCCACACCAAATCCCACAACTCTAGCAGCAACACCGAATCTAGCAGCCACACAACAACAACTCATCTCCAATCTCGATCAACACACCCTAATCACAAAACTATGCAGAACGTCTTTCCACGATCACGTTAACCCTTTAAGCATCGATGTCAACACAAATAACAAACATAGCACCCACACCTCTCGTACACTTACGTGTGCACATAAGCCAAACATGAAATCTCTCTTCTTCTTCTTTTCCTTTTTCTTCTCTCCCTCTTCTTTTTTTCTCTTTTCATTTTCCTTTCGGCTTTTCCTTTTTTCCCCTTCTGCTCGGCCAACTGCACTCCGCTCTCCCTCTGCTCGACTGCTTTTCTCTTGGGTACCCCCCTCCTCGAGCGGAAGCGGCAGCCCAATGCCCCCAAGCGTGGCGGAGGAGTTGGACGGCGGCCGCAGATGGATCAGATCTGGATTAGCAATGGCTGTATTGGCTCAGAGGTATGAATTAGGGTTCGACTCACATACCATGTTGTAATTTGCGGAATACTTATGTGTATCCTATCAGATCTCCACACCCTTTTGTTTTGTTTATAGGGTTGATTATTGTGAAATCATGTGCTGAAAAATTGGCTTAATGATGAATTTGATATTGCAAAGTGGTTGTGCTCATGGCATGTGTGGTGCATGTGTTGTTTCATATGATTATTTGATATGCTTGTGATAGCATGGTAATTGTTTTGCTTGATGCAATGCACTCGTGTGAGTGGTTGCATGGTCTGATTTTGAGTCAAGTCGTGGACTTGTGCTCGGAATATTGTTTCGTGGTTTGTTCATGTGCAGGTGTTGCTTGAGGTCGAACGTGGTCGACGACGGGATCGGAACTAGGTTCATGGAGGAACTGAGGTTCGGGACTAGGTTCAGGGATGAATCGAGGTCCTAGTGGTCAAGGATGTCATGCGGGGCATTCGGGCTAGAGAACGGTGCACATGGAGGCTAGTTAGTCACGTGAGTGCGGCAGGTGGGCCGTACGCGTGCAGTTGTAATCGTTTGGGGTAGCTTGCATGTATTGGGCCATGTTGGGCCAAGTGGACATGCATGCGAATTCCTCCAAGGTTTACTTCTTATAAATAGGAGGGGTTATCTCCTGTTTATTTGTGTGCTTGGGATTTAGGGTTTGTACTCTTTTGTTTGGAGTACTGTAATTAGATTAGACAAAGATAAATAAAGATTGATTTCTTCATCATTGTAGCAGCAAAATAGGAGAAAAAGAAAATAGAACGCAGACGGCAGAGCGTTCCAGCGAGTTGTTTTCTTGATGCTACAGTATCACTACAGTACCATCGGTGAACAGTGATCCACTACAGTAATTCATTTTTCTCTCTGCTCGTTTGCCCGTTTAATTCTGTTCTAGATTGATTCGATTTTTCGTCATGATAATTTTGATTTGATCCATCCAAAACCTTCCTAGGGCATTAATTTAGTGTTCCTCAAAGTTTTGTTGGTTAATCTTTTGTAGATTTTGTTTAATCACGAAATTAGGGTTTATTCAATTCTCGTCATTATTGATATAGTCAACTTGCAAAGCTTATAACTTTTGATCCGAAGATCCGATTGAGTTGATTTTTATTGTTTTAGTTTCTAAATTGAATTTAGTTTCTTCAGTTAAAATTTCACATCAATCCAACTGTTAGATTTTCGGGAATTCATGTTAGATCTATTTTCGGTATAATCTGTCACAGCAAGATTACAAATCTTATAAATTTTGATCCGTAAGTCCGATCGAGCTGATTATTTTTTTTGTTAGATGCTTATTGGGATATAGTTTCTTGTGTTAAAATTTCAAGTCAATCCGACTGTTGGATCTCCGGGAATTAGTGATTTACCGAACACATGTCAATCTGTTTTTTGTTGAATACGAGGCAATTATTTGATTCCGAATTGGGGTGACTTTTTAGTAGTCAAAAATTTGATTTTAGCTTCCATGCAATCATTCATCCCCCCTCTAATTGCTATATTAGTATATATCGATCCTACAAGTTAATCTCTAATAGGAACTCTCCATCATTAGCTAGCATATGTTTTCCCGTTTTCAAGCTTACTAACCTTTGAAAATTCTGCAAGTTTTCCCCAATCTTCCACATCAAATCAATAGAAGCCACGATGCAATTGCAAACTGGTCTCCAGTAGATTGAAAGACGGACAACGGTAAGCAAGGATTTCAAAGTAGAAAGCCAGAATGAGACTACGACATCCACAAGCGTCCAATTGGTTGGTGAGATGGCAACTAATTAAACATGTGCACCAATCAGGGATGAGTGAAAAAGAAAACAAAAAAAAAACCAAAAGACCATGCAAACCAAGTAGACCAGTCCTGGCTAAGCAGCTCCCGTGGCGTTTTAGTTTTTGACTTGATCTTAGAGTACGACGATAAGAAGGCATGTCTATTTCTTGATTGTGCAATTGGAGCAGTGGAGGAGACCACATGCTATGCCACAGGCCGACAGGATGTTCGACGAGATTTGGAAGAACAGAAACACGTAGGGACATGCTAGTTCTAAGTAGCTGAAGCAAGATGAAGGGCACAAACTAGTTCTGTTTGCCTTTGGCTGCGATTAAGGGATTTTGTGCTAAAATATATATATATATTTTTTTTTGGACACGAGAAAGTCCAGATTCCATTTATCAAAATACAATGGAATTACTGAGCGTTTTGACATCAATGCGTCGGTCAGAGTTTTTCCCATCTCCATCCTGATGTGCGCACCAAGAACCATACCAGGACGAGGCCGAAAAAAAACCTTCAGAATAAGATCACTACAATATTGTTGCAATTCCGACAAAAGTAAAACATCCTTTCCTCAGCGTCCGATTCTCCTAGCTTCTTCTCCTTTTTCTTTTGTCAATCCTGGCTCGTGCCTTGCTCCATATCTTGTCATGTGGCCTCACCATCTGCCAGCATGAGCAACAGATTGGTCCCCGGATCCCCAGCTTGCTCTCCTCCTTGCCTGACACATGATGTTTCGACCTAGAGATGTTACCGATCAGTTCGTCTAAAAGCTTAAACTTGTACATTGACAAAAAAATAATTCCCTTGATGTCAAATTCCGCGTCTAACGTACTCTCGAACGCGATCCAACATTATCTCCATCCTCTCCTTGTAAACTGATGCTTGAGACGATGAGACATTTCCTCTCTCTCTCCAATGTGTCCCCGGCCGCTAAAATCCACCGATGTTTTGCTGCGTCACGATGTTACCCATGTCCATGGAATTCAGCACACATGGGGCCATCAAATAGTGGGCATTGGCAAGCCATATGGGCCTACTAATGGGTAATTTAGCCAGCAGGTCGTACAAGCAAACTAAAAGCAATGTGCATGGATACAATGTTTGCAGATATTTTCTTGGCCTGTCAAGTCTTGAAAGCTTTTACAACGACGCAACATTGGTAGGGGCAAACGCCAAACGGGTATCTGCAGTTGTTGTGGAACGTTCATTTTCATCTGGAGTTGATTAGCCAGGTTCCCGCACGTTGTTACAGTCTGTTCTAAAGATAATTTTTTTAGCGATGTAAGATATAAATAATCAAGTAGATTATATATTTTTTTTCCAGGAGAGAGAGAGAGAGAGAGAGAGAGAAGCCATGAAGGGTTTTCCCGTTTTTTCTTTTCTGAATCATATCTATCTTAGCAATTGGCGAAGTAGAAAAAGGCTGTATGTTTTTATTTCAGAAAAAAAGAAAAAGGCTGTATGTTTTTATGCCAGTCTAGGGATCGAACCATGTGTCTTCTCAATTTAGACTACAAAACAAGAAGACGTGAGAGTTTTGGAGTGGTACTTCTATACTTTTTTTTTTTAAGTTACATAAACATTAAAGCATGAATGAAGGGTAGATGGTGATTACTTACCTCTTCGTTTGCTTCAAATTTCGTACAATCTCTATTATGAGAAAAAGCATAGAAGCACTGCTCTTAGGTTTGACATTTATACCGGAGTATACTCCCTCCGGTTTGGTAATACCTATCGTTTTGGACATAGTGATGGTCAAACTTCCGAAACTTTGACTAACAATATATTTTTAAATATTTAAATTGGATACATAAAAATTATATGTGTAGACTTGTCTCGAGAAGTACTTTCATAATATTATAATTTTATTGGGTTTTATAAATATATTATAATAAAAATTAGCGGTCAAAATTATGTTTTAAAGACCATATCGATGTCCAAAACGACAGATATTATCAGACTGGTGGGAGTACTACGTAGACAAAGATAAGATCGACTTGGTTATCAGTGGCGATTGGAAGAAAAGACTAAACAGCGGACAAGATGTCAAAAACTCAAGATTACCTGTCTCCACTTGCGCGCTCCACGCCAAAAACGACGGGCCTACATGTCGCACACCTGAAAAATGAAATGACCTTTTCCACTACTTTACGCGAAGACTCTTTTTTTTCGCTTCGCCACCGTCGTGTCGTGACTCTCCACCGGTTAATTTGCCTGTAAATGCTGTGTTGCATCCGTAAATGCTGTGTTATTGTTAATTCTATTGTACAATATATATGTGATGATTAATTTAATAATAATATTTTGTGAGTGTGATGATTAGTAGACAACAGTATTATGATGGAGTAATTTATTTGTAGAAGAAAGTATTGTGTTTGGTTATTTTTTTTTATTTGTAAAAGGAGTTGCAGCGCAGGCAATAGGAGGTGCAGTGCAAGGATGCGTATGAATACTAGGCGGACACGCACTGTAGGTCATGGAGAATCTGCGCAGGTGGTGTATAGCCCGAGAGCAGCATGCGAGGGTTGCAGGTGCAGCGCAGCACGCGAGGGTCGTAGGTGCATCGAGATGGGACGCGAAGAGGTTTTCGTGGACGGACGATGCAGTGTAGCGGCCAGTGGGCCGTGTAGCGGTGTAGGCGAGTGAACCACGCGAGAATAGTAGGTGGGCCGTGCGTGTGGTGCAGGCGAGTGAGTCATGTAATAGTGGCAGATGGGCCCTGTGCATACATACGTAAGTTTTTGGCTATATGTATGTATTGGGCTATGGTAATTAGACCAAGTGAATATGTATGCATGTATTTGATTAGAAATAAAAAGTTAGGGTTTGGAGGAATATTAAATGAACAGAGGCTGTGCATGCTTCGGTACCCCTCACTGGCAGCGCACAGAAAAAAAAGAGGGGTGGCGCAGGAGCGCACCAGAGAAACGAAAATCGAGAGCCGACGGTGACGTCGTAGCGCAAAGGAAAAAGGGGAGCACTCCTGACGGCGGTCGCAGCAAAAGAGGTGAGTCTCGGCGCTACAGTGCTCGTGTGCTACAGGATCGGTGCAGCGCGTTGCGCAAGAAGGTACCAGCGAGCAGCGCGCGTGAGAGAGGAGAAAGGAAAAGAAGAGAGAAAGAAGGAAAAGAGAGGAAAAATTGAGAAAAATTTGAGAGATTATTTGAAGATTGCACTTTCAAGTAAAGCGTGGTCTTTACATGTGTTCTTTGATGAAAATCAATGGGTATAGATTCCGATCTACTAATTATTATTTACATACAATTACTTTCTAGCTTGCATATTTAATCTAGTTTTCTTTCATGGTGTTAGATCAATTATCCTAGATTGATTATTTAAGTTTGATCATTATTTTAGTAATTTTCGGAATTATTAAAAACAGAAGAAAAAAATTAAGTTTAAACGTTAATTTGCATCAATTCACACCCTCTTAGTGAGCCTTGATCCTTCGGTTATGAGTAGCGCTTGTATTCAATATAAGGTTAATAGACTAGAATATATATAATACATGAAGGTACAAAAAAAACCTATATAAGGCAATACATATATATAGTAAAATTACCTGTGACATAATGGTGCTTGGGCACCATGATCTAAAACGGATATTTTTGTCTATTTATTTATATTCGAATTTTTTTGAAAATTTTAGGATGTTAAGTTTAATCAGTTTACTAACTAGTTCAAACAAATTTAAACTTTTTTAATGATAGCTTGATTGTAGGCAAGCAAAGTAAGACATACACAGCGTGATACATGTTTCTTTTCTTTCTTTCTTTTGCCAGGGAGACTGATAAATGTTTCTTTTATTGTGCTTTTACCACTGGGCACTGGCTGGTTAATAGATTGCACCAAATGAAGCCCAGTACCCTACCAAAATGCCAGTGCCGCTATGTACAAAATGAACCTCGGATATGATAGAATACCCATCTGTTTTCACTGGAACTGTCACAGCTTTTACTGACTATTGCAAATTTGCAACTACTTCTCCAATCAGCAAGTGAAAATTTCGGCTGGGGGTGGAGTGGTGGACAACTGGACACAGGGCGGTTTCTTCATTGAAGCGCATAATGTGCATCTTTCAGGTTCTCAAGTGCAACTTTTCAACCTTTAATAAATGTATATTATGGATGGTGAATCCTCTTTTGTGCAGTCTTTTTTTTTTTTTTGAAAAATGCTCTTTGGGCTGTCAAAGTGACAGAAGCTCCAGATATTTCAATTCCAGTTTTTTTTTTTTTTCCTTCTCTGTGTGTGTGTGTGTGAAAGGTGCAATTGCAAAGTTGCACATTGCCACATTGGAACAATATTTGTTATCTCTTCCAGCAGATGAACAAACTGGTGATCAAACCCTGAATTTATCAACTACACACTGAGTCACTGGGATCATCTCGCAAGTTATATCACATAAACCTTTCATTTCGAGATACGTGTTACATATGGAAATTTACAGAGCTTCTCTATTCCTACATACAAGCCAAGAACACCCTGATGAAGCAAAACATTATCAAGCAGCCTTTCAGCTACAACCCTAAAGAAGGTCTGAGCAAGAGGGGGGAAATGAACAAAATCTGAGAGAAAACACCTAGTAGAAGCATTTCTATCATGCCTTTGTACCAAGCACCATACACCGTACGCATCTGACGATGTTGCTTTGAGATTCAGTTGCAGCTCGGCTCTCTTCTGAAGCTGCTGCGATCTGCTTTGCTTTTCGGGTCAGCGGCGTTCCTCGGCACCACAATGTTGCTGATGGTCCTCACTATCTGCCGCTTGAGCTGCCCCCTCTTCAGTGGAGGCCTCTTCTCCTTTGTGCTGTAGTTGATGCCGCTGCTGCTGTGCTGGTAGTAGTACTCCATGGCTCCCCTCTCCTTGCCTCTCTTCTTCTCCTGTATGTTTGTGTGTTTTGAAGCCAAGTAGCGCTTGTGATTTGTGAAGATGGCATGAGAAGCATTTATAGGCCAAGTCCTCTGTACTGTCACACTGGTTTCTGGCCGCACATGTTGTTTTACCAGCTGGTGTGTTTATTTACCATTCTTTGCAGGAATAAATTGACCACTTCTGGGCCGTGACGTTTCTTGCGCGATCAAGGCACTGACCAGGGAATTTATGCCCGTAAACACAGGGATGGTAGCTCTAGAAATGACTGAAACGATTGGTTACTAACCAGAGGGCGAGCTGGACGTGTGGATCAGGGAGGGGGGCATCTTTGAAGCATCCAAAGACCACGGACCAGTCAGGCAGTCAGACCAGCGATAATTCGAGCTCATGGCGATTAGAAAACACTATTTATTACAAGTCTCGACTCCTATCTCATGTGCGTAAATAATTAAACAGTCTATTCTGGACGTTTCCTACGTTTTTATGTTAAAAATATGAGTCGATTTGCACTCTCGCTTGCTCTGTCAGCTATCGCTGAACAGAGTATCAGACAATCATAGTGCGAGGGCAGAGCAAGCAGAGCACGGCAGCACCCACGGACGAGCGGCCAAAAACAAAGCAAGATAAAGCAGCACGTGCTGACTGTTGACGGTTTCCTGTGAGAAATGAGACCACGAGCGATGCATGCAAAGGTTCAGTGTATCTCCGGCGACCGTACCGTATGGATGATGATGGGGGCCCCCCGCGAGCGAGCTTGAGGTGTCAGTGTGCCTGCCTCCGCCACGGCATACGCCGGCTCACGGAGAGACACCTCGATTGGCCGAGATGACCACTTGATCAGCCGGCCGTGATCTTATCTGATACAACTTCTTCTGACCAGCCAGCTATTTGTCAGGTGATGCATGTTGATTGTGTTGGCATATATGATGTATCTTGCTTCTTCTTTTTATTTTGAAGTAGGAATAAGGCTACAAGGAATATTTGAAGGTGTAAGAAAATTTCATGAGTAACTTAAGTTGTCATTAGTTAATTAGAAAGATATTGTAAGTAACTGATGAAAAGAATCACTGCTCTTAAGGGCCTGTTTGGATCCATTAGCAGCTAATAGTTAGCTAGCTAATAGTTCCTAGCTAATATTAGCTAGCTAACTATTAGCTGGCTAACTATTAGTTGGAGGGTGTTTGGATCTACCAACTAATATGTGGCTAATAGATGCTATTGTCTAGAATACCCATGCTATTAAATGCTATTGGTGGTAGACGCGAAGGGTATTTTGGTTAAATGCCACATATTAGCTGCTATTAGCTGGGTTTGGCTAGCTAATGAGATAACCATTAGCTGGGTGTCCAGCTAATAGTTAGCTGATCTATTAGCTGGAGGTGTTTGGATCCATTCCAACTAATTTTTAGCAGCTAACTATTAGCTGCATGGATCCAAACAGGCCCTAAATATATTCTATAGTCTATAGGATAGAGAAGACAAGAAGAAGAGAAAAGAGTCCCATTGTAAATATCTTCTCGTAGGCCTCAGGCCACCAGGCCTAGCCCAAAATACTCATATAAATTTATAAAAAAATTATGTAAATTCACAAATAGGCCCAATAACCTTTGGGCCAGCCCGAGGCTTGGGCCTGGGCTGGCTCCGCCCCTGTTCTCGTAGATATAGTCTTCTTGCGCCCGTAATTTTTCTCAAAATAGTTTTTGATATAAAATTCGTGTCTCTTGTTCATACTTTCCTGTACATTATTTGCAACAATACAACATTAATTGATTTCTAATTGCCATAAAGCTCAAACTGGCGCTGATCTGACTGCTGCTCATTGGTCCATGGATGCTTTGCATATATACACACACTGCTCCCTGATCCACACGTCCAACTTGCCATCTAGTAGTAAACAAATTCAGGGCATAAATTCCCTGGTTAGTGCCTTGATCGCATTCACACCGTAAAAATCACGAGACCCAGTCTCACGCTCAAAAGCAGTCAATTTATTCCTGAAAAAAAAAAACACACCAACTGATACAGCATGCATGAAACTAGTGAAACCTCCAAAAGAGTTCATGCCTATAAATTCTTCCCTACATTCACACACCCCTTCCTCAAGTGAGCAAGAGCAACTGAGCAAAAAGAAAGGAAGCAGGAAGCAAGAAGAGAGCCAGAGAGGTGCCATGGAATACTACTACCAGCACAGCAACAGCGGCATCAACTACAGCACGAAGGAGAAGAGGCCTCCACTGAAGAGGGGGCAGCTCAAGCGGCAGATAGTGAGGACTTTGAGCAACCTTGCGGTGCCGAACGGTGACGTGGATCCGCGCAAGCAGATCGAAGGTTCAGAGGAGAACCAAGCTGCAACTAAACACCATACATGTTTTATGCTCGGTTAGATGATTGTGGTATGCTATGCGCATGTGTAGTATTTCACAAATATGGATGGTGCAATGTGTTGCTAGTAGATGTTTTTTCTTGAGGATTTCCTCTCCGTTAATTAGATCCTGCTGCTTGCTTCATCAGTGTGTGTAGTACAGAGAGTTTTGTGTAAGATGGCTTTGATGGAGACACAAGTGTGTGCTTGATCGACCCACCAGCCGGTCCACCGCGGTTGTGACGGACCATCTTTTCAGAGGCTTGTTTAAATTCATCAACAAGAAAATTAGTTATCGGAAACTAAGTGTACATTTCGTGACAAAAGACGAAACCAACACTTTTAAGGAAATGTAAAGCTTAACGGCTAGGATTTCACAAAGGGCGCGGCGGCGCTGAATAGAGATTTCATTGCACAAGAAGCACCACAGGCAAAGCCTGAGCAAAGACTAAGATCTGAAACCAGACTAAATCGCCATCTACAAACTCCTGCTAGGCTCCAGCTTCTTGAAACTCTGCTGGGTTTGAGGAAGCAAGAATGAGTACACAATAGTACTCAACAAGTCGCACCAGAATACTGAATACTATATACAGGGGATCAACAAGGAGTGGTACAGGTTTAAGTATGTGGATGCAATTTTATTTGCAACTTAGTTACATTTGAAACACAAACCGTAAAATAAAGTAACTGGGGGTTTCACAAAGTTAAATAATTACGCCAAGTTCTCCAAATTTCAAGGACTACTTGAGCGAGGTTTCAGAAGTCACCCCAATTCAAACTTAGCTTTATTGACCGGAAGCACAGCGTATCCGGATACCATTGACAAATCACTCTGCAGAGCTGCTCAGCTTTACCCACAAGATATCTACGACTGTTAATGCCACGTGATTATATGCAACTTAAATGCATGCGGCCGGACTGAGATGATCATAGCCTTTTGTTATACTTCCCCATTATAGCTCCTATCCGGTAGGTTCGAGGACCCACAATTCTCAAGACCCTGGCCTAGGCGGGAAACACGATCTCACACTGTGTGGGTACCTACCGTTGCGAGAACCGGCAAATGACAGCACCCTGCACGGCGCTACCCATTTCCATTCCACCTGGTCGCTACGCGATCCATTCTAGCTACGAGAATGGTAGATACAATCCCGTAGGTATTCCAAGGGAAAACATAGTGTACTGAGCTATATTGGGAAATTGTTCAACCGAACTGACCGGCCCCAACTTGTGGATGAGCGGGAACTTAAGTTATTTACTTTTCTCAAGGGGTTATCCTTAATTGCCAAAGACCAAGCTATTACAATCACAAGCCTAGTACCAATTGTACCAACCACCAAACCAACCATGACTTCCGTCATCGGCCGGGGGTCGGACTAGCATCCACCTCTTGGATAGCCTAACACTGTCTCCCTGACTGTAGCAACACTTTACAAGACACCAAGCCAGACCTCGCCAATTTTTTAAAACTAAGAGTGGAACATTAATTAATTAATAACCATGGGGAATTTTTATAATTATAAACTAAGGCTATGCAAGGTTAAAAAGGCTCAAGATCCAAAGGAAGGCTAATCAATTGTTCAGTTATAACTAAACATCATGTCATTCTAAATTACCTTTACAATATTTAAAATACGAGTAAAATAATGCATTAAAAAGTAATTGCTGCGATATTATTGACAAACTGGGTTCAACATATGTAAGGGGTGCGGCTTACCTTGCTGGGTTGAGGGGTCGTCTAGATCGTATAAGCTGAAGTCCTGCTTGGCTCCGGACTGGTCCTGCTCCGGCTCTGGGTATTGTTCTTGCTCCGAATATGGCTCGGCGGTCGAATCTAGCGCAAGAAATGAAAATCGAAAAATAAACGACAAAAGAAAAGCAGGAAAAGAAAAACAGAAACGAAAATCGAAACGAGGGCCGAAGAAGGAGATCGAAGGGCATTTTGGTCATTTTGAAAATTTTAGAAACTTTATTTGGTGGAGTAGGGGTCGTTTTTGGATTTAGTAGCTCGAACGGGTCAAGAAGGTGTACTTTTGGATTTTTGGGGATTTTCTAGAGATTTTGGATTTTTCTGAGATTTTTTGGATTATTTAAATTCGAAAAATAAAAAAATCAAAACGAAACCGGGCCGCACAATAAAACCAGAATTCTGCCCATGCATGGATCGGATGTCCCAGCGCAGCGCTGGCCAGTGGGACACAGGGTGGGAGGCGGCGGGCGGGGCAGTGTCGGCCAGCGAGGTAGGCTAGTCTTGGCGTCGCGGCCGAGCAGTCTTAAGGAGGAAGAAAAGGAGTGGGGGGCTTACTGCAGAAGGGGAACGGGCTAGGTGAGCGGATGGAGTGGGGGGGTTTCTAGCGGCGGGGCGGAGGAGAGAGGCGGGCGGGACAGCCGGAGCAGACGGTGATGCGGCCGGGCGCGCGACGCGGATGGCGGCGACCATGAGGCAAGACAATGAGGCGCGCGCGCGTTAGGGACACGTCTGGCGTGGGCATCACGCTGGTGGCCGGCGCGGCACGGGCGTGGCCGGAGGTGGAGGAGGAGGCAGCGTGCTGGGCTGGCTGGGCCGGGCCGGGGAGGGAGGTGGGCTGGAGGGTGGCCGAAGAGCAGAGGAGGCCCAAGAACAAAAGAAAGCCCAAAACCAAAACAAATCAAAACAAAACACAAATAAAAACCAAAACAAATTCATTTTGAAAATTTTGGGTCCATTTCAGTGATCTCCTCGTCGGCCATCGCGGCGCGGGCTGGCGCGGGCAGCGTTGTGCTCTTATAGGGTATGTCTGATGCGGATCACAGGTTCTGCGCGCGCTCTCGCGCGCCCAATTGCCACAACGCGCGTGCCGCGCTGCCGCTACTACTCTTGTCGCCGCCACATGCTTGCGCCGATGGGTTGTGTCAGCTCGAGTCTTGTTGTCCGCTAGAGGCAATTACAGAGATATTATATTTTATTATATTTTTAATAATATCATTATTGTTTATTAGCAAATATGTAACCTATTTGTGAAACTTTACATATGCCTTTGTGCTGATTATTCTCAAATGTTCTCTAGTCGACAAACATATGAGGACACATGAATAGACTAGCATATGTATTGGTTGATGACCATATTTCACGGGTCATGGATACGAAGATATCGAACCAACAATATGGCCACATGTTAAAGAACATGGAATAGGATCGACCAACATTGAAACACTGCAAGAACATTGTAATCTTACTTGCCATTAGTTGGTCTCATATATAATATGTATGCTATATCCTTAGACATGGAGTTGACCCATGTATTTGAGATGTGTAATGACTTACTTAGAGGTTGCCAAACGCTACTTTGTAACTAGGTAGTTATAAAAGTGGCTTTCGGTTTGTCATGAATTATACTGCGATGCATGATTGATCAAGATGGCATTTGTCCTTTTATACAATGTGAGAGATATCTTTAGGCTTGTCGAGTGGTCAGATTTCGAAAATGCATAGCTATACTACTCGTGGTTAAAGAGCTAACTGTAGTCGGGGATTTCGAATCACGTAATTGAGAAAGGGTGATCGAGCTATCTAAATAAGGATGACACATACTCGCTTGAGTTTGACCAATATCGTGAGGTAAAGGGAAATGCATATACCTAAGTATTGTTAAGATTCGTCCGAGATGATCTTATATATACTCGGAAGTTGGCACGCTATGCTAGACAGCTACCGATTAATGGTTGAGTAATAGTACTCGAGTCATGTCCAAGTATACGTGATCATATAGTGTCACACGTTTAAAGGGTTGAAACTTAATTCAGACAATGATCATATAGTTCTTTAAGTGAGTAACAATTTCTAGAATATTATGCAAAATTAAAGGAGAGGTTAAGTAATAAACTCCAGATAAAGAACAAGTCGCATCATAATTTTTTTTCAAAAATGACAGCAAGTAATTAGCAACATACCAATGTTGCTATGTGAGTAGCGGTTGACCATCCCAGGTATGATAGTTCGTATTAATAAAAACAGAAAATGTGCCCTTATAGGGTATGAGTTCCTTAAGAATCAAGAAAGTAGAGTTCCATCTAATTAGCATGTCTACACAAAACTTACATGGGCGTACATCCATTGCAAGACAATAGTTCTTATATGATGCTACTCGTATGTTAGAATTATTAATGAAAAATATTGCAATATGAAAAGGTTCAATGTACATGCTTAACCTCTTTAAACTAGATTTAACTATAAGATTAATAACATGGCAAGCACAACACTGATGTAACAAGAAAGATTGGGCATACGTAATAAAAAAGTGGTGTTGCAGCACTATCTAATGTTATTGCAAAATTTTTATCTATGAGACCAAAATCTTCCACAACTTTTATAATACAATCAACAATATTTTCACCAGTGTGTGCTACATCAATTAATTTGAATCCTATAATTCTCTTCTCTAGTTGATAGTCATTGTTTACGAAATAAGCAACTACACTAAGGTAATCCTCTTTAGTCCTATCACTTCATATGTCTGATGTCAAAGACACTAGAAAAAGTACAAGTACTAAATAGCTCTTTTAGCTCACCAGGATAATTATTATAGTACTTAATCAGATCTCTAGTTATTGTCTATTTAGAAACTGAAGAAAACCTAAGATTATGGACGGTCTTAATATATTTTTCAAATGCTGGCGACTCATCAAAGTTTAAAGGTAGATCATGGGAAGCGATTAAATGATAAAGAGCTTCACGAGCTATCTCAAGATTGTTGTCTTAGTGACGTATCGTGCCGTCGGGGTTGTATTGCAGCTGCGTCTATCTCATAGCTATTCGCGCTTTTTTCTACAGCTCTAAGCATGTCCCTTAAAGTGCCATATTCCGCTTGAAGATTTCACGCTTAATTTGTGCTTACAATATTTACAAATAGCATACCTGTTCTGAACGCCGTCTGATGTCTAAAAAATCTGGTCTAAATCTTTCCAGACTCCCGATGTACTGCGTCTTGATCTTTTTGCCCCGATGCTTGCCGACGCAGTAGTACTTGTAGAGCCTAAAGATGGTACAAGTGCTGCAGCTTCTTCAGTTTGATAGCATGCAAGAAGCTCTTTGGGTGAAATCCCGAAATCAAAAGCTGGGAAGGACGAAAAATCCTGATTCTCCATTAAGAAGCAAGAAATAATTGCGTTATTATTAATTTTATATCATTGAAAATAAAAAAACTATAAAATTAAATCAATATTCTTACCTTGTTTTTTGACAGAAGTTGGAATCTGAATTTTGATTGATTTTTTTTTTTTGGCAAAAATATTTTGAATTTTGCCAAATTATCACTAGGAGCACGATAATTTTCATAAGAGAATGAAGAGAAGACATTGCAAGTAGGGGTGGCAATCGAGCCAAGTCTTCATTTTTTGAGCTTTTTTTTTCTGAAATTGATGCAGTTTGATTTAATATAAATTTATTTATAATTTGAATGTATTTTTAGAATCAAGCTAACGAGTCGAGTCGAGCTGAGCCAGAGCAAAAACCAATTTCATTTGAAATTGACTTATTCAATGTTTAATCAATAAACGAGAGTAATTGGAACAATTTTGAACCGTGCCAATGAGCCCCACAAACAAGCTCTTTTCCAGCCCTAATTGCAAGTGTTCTAGGGGAGAAATGAGGGGAAGTTGCTACCCTATTTATATAATTTTTTTTGGGATTTTCATAATTGTTTTGATTTTTTTTAAGTGTCCAACGGCTATATTTTAAATAAATGGGCTAAACGGGCCGTGTCGTGCCTAATCGTGCCGAGAATAAACATGCCGTGTCGTGCTGTGCCGGCTCATAAACTGGCAGTGCCGAGGTGCTGACCCAAGTAGCGCACGGGCTATCGGGCTGTACCAGCCCATTTACGATCGAGTCATGCCTACAGTGACGGGCTGCGGGCCGGCCTATTTAGCCATCTCTAGTCCTACCCCCTCCTCTGTTCATCTTTTTTTAGGATTTTAGCTGAAATGCTAGTTGTTGCGTACTTCATCAGTGTTGTTTGCTCCGAGTGATGAAATGGAGAGGTGGTGTATCAAGTTCCATGTAAATATCTTCCAAAAGGAAAACTCTATGTAAATCTTTCCGGGTGACTATATCATTGTATTGTCGTATATGAAAGTTCATCTCTTTTTCTAGAAGGGATAATATCCCACTGTGTATACGTGCATCTTTCATATGGAGAGAAAAATAAAAGTGCAGGTATCTCTCAATCTTTTGCCACTTGAATTGGCATCCTTATCCATTCCAATATCGTGACGATGCAAATATTCGGTTTATGTGCTCTACTTGGATGGATAAGGCTTTGCTGCAACCGATTGGAGTCGCTGTAAATGTGAAAGTGAAAAAAAAAATATCACTGGACTACTTAATTATCCACAGCCACAGCTGACTCTACTCTTAACGGTAGACATATTTCAATTTGACGGTAATCATCAGGAAAGGAAAGATAATGTCATAACGAAACGAAGTAGCTCACACACCACTTGTCATAATAAAAGAGGAGCGAAGCACTTCGCTACGGCAGGAATGACTTGACGGCCGAACCTGCTTGTAATGGGGAAAATTTTTACGGTGGATAACATGAGTAGTGGATAACATGAGTAGTAAATAGTGGTAGTAGAAATTAGATCTAGATATTATGAGTTTTTCACCCATTACCGTTTAACTCAATCCATTACTGCATAACTCGTTATGGCAAATTATCAATTATTTCGTTATTTATTTCTGCCCTCCGTTTTCCGGCGGCGGCGCCGCCAGTCCGGTCCTATGGACGCCGCGTCATATGCCGGCCGGCGCCCTACCGGTTCCTGTCAACAGCGCGAACGGCGCCCTCCCGGATCATGGCAACGTCGCGGCCTCCGCCATCCCCGTTCCAGTCTACGTCGCGGTCGGCGCCCTCTCGGTTCGTGTTAACACCGACGCCCCCCGGATGCGTGGATGGACTGGGATTGGCGGAAGAGGTGCGCGAAGGCATCGGCGTCGACGGCGGTGTCGGAGCAGAGGGCACGGAGGATCACCTCTCAATGCGCCGCGCCACCGCGATCCATTTCTTGTTGCACATGGCTTCCTCCCTCCCAAACACACCCACCGGCTGCCGCCACAATCCTCAGTTCCTCACGCCCCCGCGCCGCCATCCTCCTGGCCACAATAGCATCCACCGACACCTCCTGTAATGGGTGGGCCGAGGCTACCTCATGGTCCAACCCAAGCGCTCCCTGCTGCGTTCAAAATAATAATAAAATAGATAATTACAATACTGCTCTTTATACGAATTCTACTACCAATACTACTATATGAAATATAACTAAATCCTAAATAATCTGATTCGTTAGATCAAATAGAATAGATGGCTAACATTCAACATCGTGTACTGTAAAAGAGCTCTAACTTGGAATCCGAATGCTTCTAGTTTTACTTAAATGCTTTGAAAGAGTTTAGTTGGTTGTGTTATATCATTTAATAGGGTATATGGTCATTTCTTAAGTATTCGTCAGACTTAGTGTCTTCTTAGTATGTTTCTATGACAGGCTATGGGCAAATACTTCTTTTATTACATTCCGGAGGTTAGAGAGCTCCGGAGACCCTCCACATCACCTCCGTTTTCGGGCCGTCCGATCGCGCCGTCGGACAGCCGAGATAGTGCCACGTTGTCCCCACCGAATGAGAACAATAAACGCGCTCTCCTGCTGTTTCCTCGCCCGAGCGAGCGTCGTAGCACAGCGGTAATGCCGTTACTCGCGACGCCAGCGGCACGGGTTCGAGCCCCTCGCACGCTGCGTTTTTTTTCGGTGTGACGAGGGGCGGGGCAGCCGCGCGCATGCGCGGCACATGTCGGCATGTTTTTTTGCCGAAAACTCCCCGGAAATTGCGTGTGGGTCCTATTTTTTTTTTGCAAAAAAAAGTCCTTACCGAAAAAGCGGATCGAAAAATGCAAAAAAACTCAAAACTTTTTTCCCCAAAAAATATTGCTCCAGATGGCCTGAAAAAGCGCAAAAAAACTTTAAAAATCCGAAAAAAGCACTTCCCCCCATTTTTTCATTCATAAAAAAAGTTTCATTTTCCCGCCTCAGTTAACCGGTCGCGTGCGCGGCGTATGCCGCGCTAGCCTTCCTAGTATAACTAAACTAAGGAAGTAATCGTTAATCACCATGAGCTTGAATCTGTGCCTATCTAAGACATCATTGGTCTAAGGATGTCTCAAATAGGGATGAAAACGGTACAAAACGATCGGTAAATGGCTATTCCATTTCTATTTCCACATTTTTTTACCGATAACAAACGAAATTGGAAACCCCGGAAATAGATAAGAAGATGAATGCGAATGGAACGGAGCGGGTACGAAAACAAAAACGAAAAATTTCATAAGAACATAATTCAGAATCACAATATACATGACCACAAGAACAATATAGCTCATTCCACCTCCAAGGTGGACACAAAAATAGTGTTATATTCACTGGTATCACTAGAAAGTTTTTTTTTCATGTTTGTCAACTGAAGGCTCGTTATTTATCCTCCATATCAGACCATTATGTCCTCCTCCATATCATTATCATCGACATCCTTTTGCTCCACCAACTACAAACGTGTAACACCCTAAAATTTGTATATTATTTTTCGATGTTCATTTATGATTTTCTGAGATTTATCCTGGATTTGTTTTGTAGTTTATAAATACTATTTTGCTATTTTTAGATTTATAAAATTAATTTATTCATTAAAAAAATTATGCAAAAAATAAATTTTCTAGGTTCAAAGTATTTTTGAGAATTTTTTTTGAAAATTTTAAACTACATTTGATATTTTATATAAAGCTATTTGTATTTATAAAATTATTTTAATTTGAAAATAAATATAAACTCTCTCTTCTCCTTTTTAGGTCAAGCCTATTTGCCTTTTCGACTTGTTTCCGTTTTAAATTTTCGTTTTCATTTATACGGAATTTTCGTTTCCGTTTCCGTTTTCGTCGGAATTGGCTCTCCCGTTTTCGTTTCCATTTCCGACAAAAAAATTTCATTTCCTTTCCGTACCGGTATTTTCCGTTTCCGTTTCTGGAAGGAGTTTTCATTTATGTTTTTCTCTGAAACCGTTGAAAACTTTTTGTTCCATTTTATTAACTAGCCTCAGGGAATTTCCGACAAAAACCCTAGTTTCAAACATGCCAATCGCTGATCCACACCACACCTCCACATTGCCCTCATGCATGTTATTAACTAGCCTCTGTGTGTCTTGGGCATAAATTCCCTGATTATTTAGTTCCTTGATCGCGTTCACACTACGAGCCCCATGGCCCAAAAGTAATCAATATATTCCTGCAGATAAAAACAAAAAAGATACACATACCAACTGATGAACTGATGCAGCAACATGCACAAAATACAGTTGGGCTTCGCCTATAAATACTTCCTACCTCCTCACCTCTTCTCAACTGAGCAGTTGGCTACAAGCCTTCAACACACACACACAAACCACAAAAAAAAAAGAGGCAAGAAGGTGGTAAGCAAGAAGAGGAAGTGATGGAGTACTACTATGAGTACAGCAGCAGCAGCAGCAGCAGCAACTTCGCAAAGGAGAAGAGGCCTCCGCCGAAGAGGGGTCAGGTCAAGCTGCAGATAGTGAGGACCCTGAGCAACCTCGTGGCGCCGGCCAACGTTACTGACTCAAAGCAAACAAATCCCAACAGCTTCAGAAGAGAACTAAGCTACAACTAAATCGTACCTTTAGATGAATGATGTGTTACTCTCTGGTAATGTAAAAATAGATGCATATATGGTGTGTGGGACAAAGTGATGATGTTACTACTTACTAGCTGTTTTCCTCAGAATTTCTCCTTTACCGCCCTTTTGTCCACAGATTTTATTTTGACGATTTTAGCAGGATGGCTTCTCTGTACCGAGTGCTTGTTTGCCCCACTCGTATGCTCCTATGTATGTATTTAAGAGAGGAAGTTTGGTATCACAAAAAAACTAAGGAACCGTATACATTTCTATTTCTTTTGATCCCTTTCTCGCTCTAGTTCTCTCTCTTCTCTCTTGCTCACGCCAACAAAGGGGCCGCAACATCCGCCGCCAGGTTTACCACGCCACCCCGGTTGTAGAGGGAGGGCGCGGTGGCGGTTGCCCAACGGTAGGCAGCGACCGAAGATGGTGGAAAGAGGCATGACGAGGTGATGGCGCATTGAATATTTGGTTGGGCGGGTGGCCAGCATGGAGGGGATCAGGGGAGTAGGTAGCACGGTGAGCCGGCGAGCTCGCCGCTATCTGTAGGGGGAGGTAGGGGCGGTGGAGGAGACATATTGAGCTGTCAGTCTGTCACCGGTGCGATGATGACGGTGACGGAGGAGGGAGGCAGTAGAGGTGAGAGAGTAAGGAGGAGGGAAAGAGGGCAAGGAGAGAAGGGGAGCCGGAGTTGTTAGCGTTAGCTAGTTGCGCTCTTCATACGATGCATAAACTTTGAACATGGTGTGCTTGATTATTTAGCTCGTCTTTGAATTATCTTTGTTCATCTGTTGGTAGATATAAAAATCCCAACTCTGCAAGTCGGCAAATGCATCTTTTCAGCGGGAAAAGAAGTGCACCTTTGGTGTCTGAATTCTGAAACTTGTGCTACCTGCTGTTTGCACCAAAATTTGATCGTACGGAAAATATCGGCTCAAGTATGAAAAAAGTTAACGGTTGGGATTTGGAGACCGAAGATTAGATCCTGACCAACGCAGATTCAGTTACCGTAACGGATTTGGTAACCAAGGATCGGATCGTGGCCGATATGGACTCGGTGGCCGTGTTGACGACGGACTCAGATCGGCCGAGGCATATAAAAGAAGGGCGAGCCAAGAGACGCAGGGAATCAACCTAACATAATTACACATTTACCTTTATAGTTCTTTTCGTTATTTTCTAGTTTTGTAAGTATTCCTCTGTAAGTCGACGAGATCAATAAAGAATTGCGCATCGCTAATTTGTTGATTCCGCCGATTTCGCCCTGAGTTCGATTTGCTTTGTTTTGTTGCGCATCGCCTCTCAAAGCCGATCTGCCTTTGCCCTTGGATTGGCCGTAACTGGTTAATCTAGTTATCCCCTGATCGGCTCTTAGCCGACCGGAGTTAAAGCCGATAATTATTTCTTTACCGGCTCCGATTGATTTTACGACTTTTACCTTGTCAATTCCAAGTCAAAATGACTGACACGTTCAAACCCAATATTTATCTTGTGTGTTCGAGACTAAAAATCCTACCTCACGTTTTTAGCGCGAACACCTAGCATCCATATCCATTTCGTATTGCAAGGGCGCAAATATTCGACAGTTACGCGCCTTCGCTTTTGGTGCATGATTGGACAATGAAGCGACCTGTGTCCACGTATCGGATCAAATGGGATAAGGCATAAGGGTGATTGGACAAAGTTGGAGTGACTGTGTCGATATGTCGTGGCTGGACTGGTGAAAACTGTAAGCAGCCACCGCACTAGTACAGTACAAGGCTCCTTCCCCTTTTACCTGGATGCAGGAACGGAACAAAAAGGGGTGTGCACAAACAACCCTAAAATTCCTCTCCTCCCCAAGGGACCCAACACTAATCTCTCCTTCCCAAGGCCACATAGGGCAGGCAGCGGCTCGGTTGCATGGCGGCGCAGCAGCAGGCACGACGCGGTGCGCAGCAGGTAGTGCAGCTAGGAAATAAATTTTGTGGAGCTGGTATGCAAACTTCTTCTCATGCATATCTGACGCTGATTGATGCCACGTGGACAATCCTGCAATCCAACGCCACGACTTAATTCAGGTGGAAATAAATACCTAGCGCTTATTTCGATGCAAATTTGGTTGTTTAATTCAGACTTAATATCATAGCGTTGGATTGCAGGATTGTTCACGTGGCATCAATAAGCGTCAGGTATGCACGGAAAAAAGTTTGCATACCAGTGCCACGAAGTTTATTTCCGTGCAGCCAACGGCCGATGGTGGGAGTCGGCGGAGCCAAGGAGCCAAAGCGGCAAGCGACACGGTGCGTAGTGGGAAAATCTGAAGCATCCAGACGCATCAATAGAAGGTGAATTGGTACAAACTAATATTTAAACTTAATTTTTTTTTCTGTTTTTAATAATTATGAAAATTACTAAAATAATGATCAAACTTCAAGATTCAATCTAGAATAATTAATCTAATACCTTGAAAGAAAACCTATATTACCAATCAAGCAACAGCTTCCAATTAACACAGCATGTATGTTGCATTCAAACATGTCATCTTGTCGATCTATTCATTTCGTTTGGTACTCTTCTTTTTAAAAGTTGCGCAACTATTAAAGCATGAATGAATAGTAGATAGTGATTACTTACCCCTTCACTTGCTTCAAGATTTGTGCAACTTGTACTAGAAGGAAAAGCATAGAAGCACTCTCTTTATATTAATCTGACGTACTGAGACATAGAATTCACTGGATTTAATCTAGCTAGTACTATCTTCTTCCTCTCTACCTCTCAACAAAGGCTAACAATGCTTGATATCCCTTTCACATGCTGCTCGTGTACCTTTTTACTTGCATCACATGTCGCGTCGGGAGCAGGCCAAGTACTGTTGCTTAATATTGCAGCTGCGCCTGAAGCGTCGGCACATTACGCCGCTCGTCTTCTTTCTGCTCTGCCAACTCGCACTTTGAATTTTTCCTTTTCTGCAGCGGCTTTTTCCCTTCAGTTCTTGCGCCGCACCGCTCTTCTTTTCTTTCGAGCCGCCGTCGCGCGGAGGTCTCTGGCCTTTGCTCGTTTTCTTTTCTATGGCTCACAGAAGCCAGGAGATACCCTTTTATTTATCTTAGCAAACTCTAACTTCTTTATTTACTAGTTACATGCCCGTGCATTGCTACGAAAAACAAAATTGATAACGAAAAATAAAGATTAAAAAATAAAAAAATTATTTCACAAGATCAAACATCTATCTTTAACGCTTCGTTTCTACGAAAGCTGGCTAATTAAAGCAACGCTTCGTTTTTTGCGTAGGGCAATTAAGTAGGGCAATTAAGCAGGGCAATTAATGACGTGGGTAGAACTCACCACTGCCACCAACTGCTGTTTTATAATAGTAGAGATAATTAAATACATACATACATACCCACCTGATTCAATTACACTTGATCTAATATATGCATATACCCAAAACTCATACATGCATGCGTACCATAAGCACTTTTATCTCCTTTATTATTATTATAATATTGATGGATTCGAAGGTAAAATCTATTTCATTCTATATTTCATTCTAAAAGTTGGCATACGCTGATTTATTGCAATCACTTTATCCTCATCTCCGAACGAGAATACCATAATAAGCAGCCTATATTCAATTTGGTATTGTACAGAAATAGGATTATTTCGATGATTCTATATTCCATCAAATATAGAGTTGATTAAGCCATCGGGTATACGATAACTTAATCAACTCCATATTTCATAAAATAAAGAACCATCAAAATAATTCTGTTCCTGCACAAAACCAGAATGAAAATAGGCTACCTATGGTATTCTCATTCAGGGATGAGGACAAAGTGATAGCGATAAATCAACACATGATAACTTTCAAGACGAACCATGGAATGAAATAGATTTTGGCTTTGAAACCATCAACATTATAATAAAGAGTAGATACAAATGTTCATATTTTAATACGATCATGATTAGACAAGTTGTTGCCTCGATGCATCTATAATGTTTAGATATTCAATTACAAAATATATAATTGATTGTGCCTTGTAAATGTCATTACAAAAATATCAAAGCAGGAGAAAATTTCGAATAACATATACTAATGATGGAAGTTTTGCTGAGGGTGTAGGGAAAAAAGGATCACAGACGATTCTAGATAAAAACGCCATCACAGATGGTTCTGGTTACGAACCGTATGTGATGTTATAGTATCATATACAGTTTCTAACCAGAACAGTCTATGATGTTGTATGTCAAAGTCGGTGTCAAATCATCTGTGATATGCCATTATATCACTGACACATAGTTACAGACGATTCGAAAAACCGTTTGTGAAGACGGTTCCAAACCATCCATGTTATTATAATCTGTAGTAGTGAGGCTTGCCTAGGTTTTAATTTTTTTTGTTCTGCCATTTAACAATACCATTGTACAAGACTATGTAATTATACATGTAGTGTATATTTCTATTAAAATTTTCAAGTTCCGTCAGACCGTCACTCTCTACGTGCAAACGCAATATTTACGAAAATATCGTAGTATGCTGTGCAGCGGCTTGACATGATTCTGATATATGGTACGACGACAAAGATCAAGGGACATAGTGTACGTTAAGTTGTTGCAATTATTAGATGGAGCTTTTGTTGATTTTTCAATGGAGCTAGCTTTTGTTCGGGTCAAGGGGGCAGGAAGGATTGATGCAGATCGCATAATCTTTTTTCCCACCCACTGAGTTTTATACTTTGATGTCTTCCGTGGATGTTTTGGGAACATGCATGCATGCATGCATGTTAAATCGGGGTTTTCAAGTTTCCACTCGGTTGGTCGGTTGGTTCGGAGTCTTCGGACCTTTTCCTTGTCTGTGACTACTGACATCGAACATGTCGACGATGTCGTAAGGACATAAGTTGATTGCTAACACGGCCAGCAATAATCGATGACGTCACACACAAAAAAATATCATACGGAATAGTGTCATGTATAAGGGCTCGTGTGTGGCATGACATCGATCATATTGCGAATGTGCACTGCAATGGTTGGTCGCCCTTTCGCCCGGTTGTAACCGAAGTTAGCGAACCCAACTAGTAGTGTCCAACGGTTCGAGTGTGCAACGTACGTACGTGCGTGAATAGCCGAGTCCACGCACTGCCGGCCGGCGCCCAGCCACCCAGCACGCAATTGACGCAACGTATCAAGGAACATTCGTAGCACGTACGACGCATGATCAGGGGCGAATCCACGGGCTTCGTTAGTCTCGAGCTTACCTTTCATTAGCGCCGTAACCCCCACCCTCAAGCGCGGCGGCCGGCCATAGATACAAGCTACCTTACCTTGTGCGCGCCTATAGTCTGAAGCCATCGAGGAAGAGAGATGAAAATGGGCTTGTTCCCAACGGTCGGCCCACAAGCTCCAACTAGCAATAATCCTCATGTCGACTCACTCATCGAGTACAGGAGATTTGATTATTTACCATCTAATTCATGGTGCAATTGATCGTTTACTTTATATATCCTATTGATATGTGGTCTTAGAGCTCGTATGCCAGTAAAACATCATAAGACAAATAATCAATAGCACATGTAAGTAAGAACATATCATCAATTGTTTCCATTGGGCGTCAAATACAATCGAACGAAAGAGAATTAGGGATCTGAAGCCTGAGAAACCCTAGCGCCCTAGGCCCTGGTAGCAGTGGCTGTGAGCCGACGGCTGCGCGTGCAAGCCAGGGTGGCTGCTCAAGGAGGCACGTTCCGGCGCCGGCGGACGGGAGGAGGCCGTGCTAAGGGACGCTCGAGCCTGGTGCGGCGGGCAGTGGCAAGATGAGCCGGAGCTGGAGAGGAAGAGAAAGGAGGCCAGGAGGGAATCAACCAGTTGCAGCTGGCGTCGACTGCAGGCTACGCCGCTGCGGCTAGGACACCGAGCCGCCGAGCAAGGGACCAAGCGGGTAGATTGATCGAGGGAATCTGCCAACCTGAGTCTTGATTAGTAAGTAATGGTTTTTTTTTTCTAATTGTCTTGATTAATCTCTAGTTATGACCTGACATTGTTTTCCACAGATAATTAGATAGTAAATAGTAATACGAACTACATAGTATTTAATTGTATCTTGTGTAACAATGAATTTTACAATTTATTCGCAGGTTTGCAGTAATTGAGAAATGAACTTTGTCTAACTATTTCACATGCAATTTAAATAGTACTTCCCCAGATAATGAGATCATAACTCAACTAAAGAGGCTTTTTTTCCTGCTTTGATTCTTTTCTATTCATATATGAATGTAAATTACACGAGAATATAAAATTATATTTGTATCAATTTAATATAGTTATTTGGCTTTTTACTGACTTCGTCACTCACACACATATATAGCGGCCGCTCGCGCACATATATAGCACCCGCATCAGCCGCCAGATGATCTCAGGTTCCCACAGACTCAAGCTCGCCTTGGCGCGCATGAGTTCGTCAGCCTTCCAAGTAGAGCTGGGTGACGTCGTGCCGTGCTGGGCCAGCCCGAAACAGGCTCATTGTGCTTCATGCCTGAACTGAACCGTGCCAGGCTGCGACGGACCGTCGTGCTCGCCATGACGTGTTGTGCCAGTCCGACTTGTCTTCAGCAAGCCCAGGCATGGCCCATTTGAGTTTCGTGCTTGCTCGTGTCGTGCTGGCCCAGACCCAGCCCATTTGCAATATCACGACAAGAGGAAGGAACCAAAGACTCATGGAGTTGAGACAGTTGATACAAATATCATGGAAAAAAGAACTAAAATTTAGTTATTCTTGAACAGTTACAGAGAGCAAGGAGGATGTGCTAAACACGGTCGAGAGAGTGGGCAATGGGCGAGAAAGAGAGTGAGGGAGGCAGGCGAGAGAGATTGAGAGAGACGGGCAAGAGAGGGAGAGATTGAGAGAGATGGGTGAGAGAAAGAGCTGTGTGTGTGTGTGTGTGTGTGAGAGAGAGAGAGAGAGAGAGAGAGAGAGACGGGCAAGAGAGCAGCTTCTTGCACCGTCTCTCAATCTCTCCCCTCTCACCCGTCTCTCTCAATTCTCTCTCTTCTGTCTTTCTCAATCTCTCTCTCAGCGCCCTCTCCCCTCATCTTTATATCCCTCTCAGCTCTCTCTCAATCTCTCTCTCTCACACACACACAATCCCATAACTAAAGGGCCAAAAAAATTTATCCTTCCATAATCTTCTGAAGCTTGGAGTTCATGATGGTGGTTAATGCTCTAACATTGATGTAGTGGCATTGCATCCTCCAATTAACCATAGCCTAGCTTGTATTGTGTAGATGCCTGGTCCCTTAGATTCTATTGTCTTAAAACTCGCCTAAATTTATCTGCGTCATATGATGTAGTGGCACTACATTACATGTGCTATTTTTCTATTAATCTTTAGAAGTTTATTAAATATTTATACACACTACTTATACTTTTCAGTAGATATTTAGAGTTTACCAAAACTACAACAAAAATAAGACTAAGGTTCTGCTTGGCAAAGCTCCATCAGATTCGTGAAGCTGGAGCTGTTGGTATATTAAGAGTGTTTAGGTGCGTTATTTTGTTTACATTTTAGAATAAAAATATAAACTTAATTCACTTTATTTTAACCTACAAATTTCAGATCTGAAATGGAGTTAAGATCCGAAGCTCTGCCAAACAAGACCCGAAGCACGGTCGGCTTGCCAAGGCTTCCGAAGCTGATAGAGTTAAAAACAAAGATTAGCACGCGCACACCCTGATTAATTAGCGGTATGTCGTAACTACCAAAAACTAATCTAGTTGGAAGGGCACATAGTTCTAGCTTAACTAGTCAGTGGATTAGGACTCCCAACTCCTATACATGCAGTACCCGAGTACCGGACCAACCCAGGTCTGGTCCATTGTCACCAGTCACGTTGCAAATTCAAACGGGATATTGGCCCGGGTAGGGGTGAAAACAGGACAGGAAATATCCGTTCGATTCGATTCAAAATCCGTTTAAAATCCGTACCGATGTTATCCGTATCCGTATCCAGAAAATCCGATGTAATATGGATTAGGATATGGGAAGAGCAATATCCGATCCGTATCCGAAAAATCTCATGTAATATGGGTTAGAATATGGGAAGAGCAATATCCGACCCGATATCCGGATAAAATCAGTTATTCTTCCATTAATTTGGCTCATTATTGGATAGATAGAGTACTTGTTTGATACTGGCACTAAAAAACACTACTTTGTTATGAAGCGTGAACTTCAACAAATATATCAACAAACAAATAGAGTGATGACATAATGCTTTTACCTAAATTGATTTGTTCAACTTATTTGATAAACTTCTTTTCTATTCAAATTACTGGAAGTAGTCCTCATTATGAGAGAAGTCTATTTTCAGTTTGTCAGAATGTGACAATTCAGCACTATTTAACATCTCCAAGAATTTATTTCGTAAGGTTAAGTTTGATGGAAGAGCTCCCCTTGTTCTCTGTTTTCTTTATGTCTCGATCTCTCTCCTTGTATCCGACCCATTTGCACTTCTAACTATACTACTATCCTACGTTGAAATAATTATGACTTGAAGCTAATGTTGTAAGGTTAATGCTTCATTATTTCTTTTACGTACACAATTATGTACTATACTATTATCCGATTATGATATCCGATCCCGACCCGAATCCGTAAGGTATCCGCTCCGTATCCGAATCCCGAATAATCCGAATTCGTATCTGTATCCGACCCTGAATCTAGAAAAAAATATGGGTTAGGATACGGGACGAGCAATATCCGCCCGTATCCGATCCAATTTCACCCCTAAGCCCGGGAGACCGCAACGCGGCGCAGAGGACAGGACAAGACAGCACACGACACGATGCCACACCAAAGAAGAGTACACGCGGCTTCCGAGGCAATGGTGCAAGGGTGTGTTTGATTGTTTGTACTAAGTGGTATACATGAGATGGTTTAAAAAAATCATCCATGTGGTTTGGTTGTTTGAATGGAATCATCTGACCAAATGATACAAATTTGAGGGATATTCCCTCTAGATGCTGAACCATTCCATTCACTCAAAATAATGGAACCACATGGTACAAAACCTTTCCATTCCATTCAACCTCATCCCATCAACCAAACACACGCAACGTCGACAAGGATGGTGCTGAGGCGGTGCCCGTCGGCAAGACAATCGCGGCGGTATGGGGGGGGGCTGCGGCAGCGGTGGCCCACGGGGAGGGAGATGGCCATCATGCAGCGCATGTTGTCCCACAGCGGCAAGGTTTCAAATTTCGTTTTAGGGTTTTATGTTGGCACCCTCCGAAATTCAAAATTTTGGCAAGATCCCGTTATTTCGGATAAAATCCAAATGAAATTTTAAAAGCAAAATTCAAATCTAGTTCTTTTTTTTACCAAGATTGTTGAGATCTCGCGGCGAGATCTCGATGATTTTTAACCGAACGAAAATTGGTCCAAAATCGTCAATTTTTTTTTGAATTTTTGGTACGACATGGAAAACAATGTAAAAAATCCAATCCGATCAAACTCCAGTCAAATTCGGTCAAATATAAAAAATTTTGATCAAATATATCAAGATTTCGCCGAGATTTTAGGTTACTGCAGCACATTAATTTTTTTTTTGAATTTTCTTAATTTCACTGGGATTATAAAACTCGAAGCGGTCCGAGATTCGAGATTTCGCGAAATCTCGGCGAGATTTCATTCCCTGCGCAGCGGCGCGACGATAACCGCGACACGGCGCGGCATAGGTAACCCCTTCCCCGGCGGCCCCGCTCCTCTCACTCACCTTCCTGTCGCGCACGCCTTCATGCCTCTGTGTCACCGTCGTGCCGTGTCGGATCGTGTCGCCCATTATGTTAGATTTCTGGACCAACACAACTCAAGCTACAGTACCGTATCAGTACGGCACAGCTCATTCTCTATCGAACCGGACTTTAAATCGTGCCGTGCTTGCCATACCTCAGACCTGCCAAAAAAGCCATCTCTACTTCCAAGTCCCAACGGCCGGTGTGGTGTCCTCTGGCCTCACGTATGGTTGCGCACGCGTGCGCTGCCGCCGGACGTACTCAGTGGCAGCATCGGACAAACGGTTTGGATCAAGCTGCTGACAATTGCACGACCGCGCGAACCTCTCTCTTGGATTTGTTCATTTCGTGCAATATTAATTGGGCCACTAGGTGAGTACATGCGACAGTGACTCAGCTAGCGATGTCGTCTTGGACTCTGGTGATGATGTCATTGCCACATTGGAACGACCGTAGAAGCTTACCACGTCCTAGATCCGCACCGTATCTTCCCGAACGTATAGCAATTCTTCTTCGGCATGAAGGAAACACCTCTCTCTCTCTCTCTCTCTCTCTCTCATGTACCGATTGGCCTACTTCATCTCTTTATTCACGTTTACGCGTAAGTTTTAACTTTGATAGATGAGTTTTGATCATTATTTTTTAAGTGATGTAAAACTAAATAGCTATAAACATAGTATATTAATAAAGTGCTTTTAATTGTAAATATAATAATACCATTTTTACACTACAGTTGGTCCTTGATGACGTACAGTCAAAATTGACAAAAACAGGTACCAATGAAAAGGAGTAGCTCTTTCGACGCTAGCTGTAACGTGACAGACGCTCGCTTCATGCTTATCCACAGCTCGGCGTTGGCGCCTTGGCGACAAAGAAAGCAAAAGCGCAGCATGAGCGAGGTACGATACGATACGATCCGTGAAATCCAATCACCGGACGGAATGAATTGCAAGGAACCCAAATTCTCCATCTGCAATCGAGATGCATTTGCAGTGCTAGCCTGCCAGCCAGCTACTAATTGGCACCAACACTAATGCGTGGAAAGTACACCGCGGGCCCACGGACCGACCACCTTGACTATCCGGACATCCTACTGAGTCACTGACACCGTGACACGCCGTCACATAAATCCCACTTGTCACTGAAGCGTGTTTTCTCCTAGGAGCGGGGCCTGTACCTCGGCTCCTGGGTGGTGGGACCCACCACGCGCGCTTTGGGACCCACCATCTGTTGCTCTTTTCCCACCTAGTAGTACTATGCTTCGCAGTCTGCACTCTGCACACGCAATCGAATCGACTCCTTCCTACCTATTTAAGACGATCCGATGCCGCGCCGGACAGAATCCACACCCGCTCGTCAGTCGTCACCAACAAGTAGTCCGGTAGACACCGCCGGAAGTGCCTCGCCGATGGCCGCCAAGAGCTGCCAGGCTCAAGATCCGGCCATGTCCACGGAGACAGAGCGCGCGACCGGCGGCAGGGCGCCGACGGGGAGCCTGCTGCCGCCGCGGAGGGGCCGGATCATGGAGAAGATCATCAAGGACGTCGTCGACGCGGTCGCCAACATAGCCGCGGGACTCGTCCGCGCCGACAAGAACGGCACCGGGGGCGGCCTTCCCGTCGCCGACGATGCCGACGAGAAGTGAACAACGGAGAGGAGGAGAAGCCCCCCGTCCTCTTGCATCCGCTCGATCCTCTGCTGCTAATTTGTGCTCATTTTAGTGCGCGCAGCAGAGACCGGAGCAAAAATAATCAAGAACCTCTTGTTAGTCCCTGCCTTTTGTCGACCATGGATGGATTAGTTGCCTTATTAGAGCAAGCAACTGATCCATCAGTAGTTCTAGCGTTTGCTCCCTCTTGTTCCTGCTGTGCGCTTCTTGTTGGTGGTTAAGTCTCAGCCTAGCTTTCAGGAGGTTAGTAAGGTTTTTAAAGTAATAACCTCCTGTTGCTGCTGCTGCTGCTGCTGCATTTTATTTTCTTCTAGTCTTGGTGTCAAGTCTTCAACTTGTGTTGTATAAGATGTAGGAGGGATCAGCAGGTATTATGGCCTGGTCCTTCCTTCCTAGCTTCCTTGCGCACTAGTACTACGCATGTTTCGGTTCCTTGCCTGTGAAATCAATTAAGCATTCTGTGTGACAAACCTGTTTGGTGATTCGGAATTTCTGGTTCGGAGTTTTATCACTGATAAAATTTCTTACTTGCCTATCACTCACTACTACAGATATAGCCTTCCGTACTGACAACTGCCATTAGTACCAGTTTTTGAACCGGTACAGGCCATCCGGGACTGACGGTTCCACTAACCGGTACTAATAGACTATCGGTATCGGTTGGAGCCTCCAACCGGTACTGATAAGCTACACGAAGATTTCTATTTTTCAGGAGGTCACTCATCCTACCACTCTCGCCCAAGCACATGCCAACCGGTACTGATGAGAACTTTGCACTTCCCAATTGGTCACCCATCATAGTACTATTCTCGTCTAAGCACGTTTAACTTCAGAGTTTTTATATGATCTATGACTATAGTGTTGGTATGAACGTATTTGATTTATAACGCATCCCCTTTCCTTAACCCCACAGAGTACCCGAACACTGATTTAGTATTCTCCTACCATGACTTGGATGTATGAAAATTAACTAAATCCTCAAATTTACTATGGCTTGGATGTCTTATAGGAAATTTAACCAAGTCCTCAAAATTATTATGACTTGGATGTCTTATGTATGAACCGGTACTGAAAGTCTACTACGGCCCTGTAGCTAATGAACCAGGACTGATATAACTGTCAGTCTCGGTTTATGCATAATCGGTACTGATGGGCCGGTATGGAAAACTAGTTTTCTAGTAGTGACTACATGATACGGGCTACTTGATTTCACAGGTCATTCTTTCTACGGTGCTTTAGAATTTGTCAAAGTTCTAATTAATAAGCAGTGTTTAATACTTCAGTCACTAACCTCCCAGCTCATCTCCGGATCAGGTTGCTAGTCCAACGCCGCCCACAGTTAATACTCGAGGAGGAATAGCCATCTACTTCGTGACCAAGGAAAACTACATCTCAAAGGTTTAAAATCTCAGCGAAATTTGGAAAATTTCGGTTGAGATTTCGGATTTCGAACCCCCTATGAGATCCTAAATCTCAGCAGGATAAAACAATTTTAAAATATTATTAGTGGCGGTTTTCTTAAAAACCGCCCAAATACACTTTTTTGAAATTTCATTAGGCTGAGATCTCAGTATTTTGGCCGAAATCTCCGAAATCCCGGTTAAAAAAAAAAGATTTAAAATTTGATTTTTAGATTTTGTCCAAAATTCCGAGATCTCGTCGAAATTTCATATTTAGAACACTTGACCCTGTTGCCCTCTCACCGAGACGTATTCTTTCGATATTCTTATTCATAACATAAGACGTATTTCGTATTTAAATATAAAATTAGTATATATTTTATATTTGAGCAGCGCTTCTATGCTTTTTCTCTCAATACAAGTTGCACAAATCTTGAAGCACGTGAAAGGGTAAGTAATCCTTATCTACTTTTCATTCATGCTTTAATATTTGTGCAACTTTAAAAAAGAAGAGCATAGAAGCACCTCTCTTTATATTTAAATATAAAATTAGTAAAATACGATATTTTCTCTGTATATCTAATAAATATTCACTTTTATTTTATATTATATATGTGAATGCATTGAATATAGTATTTAATGATAATAATTAGAAGTGATATAGTCATTTTTAATACCTTCTTAATCTATATATTATAAGAAATAAGTATTATAAACTTATACAAAGAGAGCAAGTATGCCACATCAACTATAGGCAAACTACTTCAAATACGGCCGATACAGCCAATTAACCAAGCACTTCGCTCGACCGCTTCGCGCACAGGTGAACTTAAACTAGCGTGCAAGTTTGCGGCTAAACACGCAACTCCGCTAGCCTCGGTGCCCGCTGTTTCCGGAATTGACTTTGCTTCCTCCAAGTCAAGTCACCACACGGTTACGTGAATGCCTCGCTGACTCGCTCTGCGCAACTCGTGAAAAACGCCAGGACCACGAATAATTGGGACTCAGTCCAATGCAAGTGCAGGATTTCCAAGTTTACAGCTTGATCTAGAGTCAACGCAACCACGTCTACCACATTCTATTTTACGGTTAGAAGAAACTGTTTGCACTGTACTTACAAACCCTAAACTAGAATTTTTTTAAAAATATATCTAAATTTAGCTTAAATTCGTTCATCTGAAATCATAGAGCCTAGGCTCCATGGTGGCCCCATGTTGTCATTCTATATATTTACCTGAGCGTACAATAGTTATTCTATGCATCAGCCGGACTAGCACGTCCAAACCATCCCACGTAAGGCCACTTCGTGTGTTGACTAAGCCTATCAGTTATGTGGCCGATCAACAAATAAATACAGTTTTTTGTACTGTAATCTTTTTTATTTAGCCATGACTTTTTATTAGCAGCTCCGATTCACGAACGATTTTCTCTAGGAGCTTACCGACGAAGAGATGAACTGAATGATATAAATCTCGTCAATAAATAATAGATGAATGATATTTTACTATTAAATTCATGTTAATTTGCTACATACATTGTTAGATTTTATTACCACAATTATCATCCGTACAGCATGTATATTGTTATACGCTAGCTTGTGCCGATTTAACTCCACATGGATCTGGAAACTCAACCGACTATATATGCGTATGCGTTCGTGTTACACGTACGTATGATGAACCGGCATACCCTGCTGATTTTGTAAGTAACTCTGATCTATTTTTGTGTTGTCACTGTTACAGTAGTCATCGTATGCCATGGCCGAGGTTTCGGCAGTGGGGTCAATGCATCTCGGATCAGATCTCCCGTCATGATGATGCAAGCCTTATGTCTTAATTTATAGCGGGTGAGTGGTACTGTTCTTTATATCGATCTAGTGGTCAAAAACACCAAAACCAGCTCATGTTGCAATCGCCGCTGGGACAACGACTCCCAGGTCAAGCTTCTGCCTTGCCTGGATTAAATTTGCTCGAAGGCTCAATTTCTGCATGTGTGGTACAAGAGAAATTAAGCAAGCAGCATTAGTACACACGCATGCATGTCAACAACATGATGCACGGGAGCGGGGTTCACAAAACCGTCGAAAACCGCTCAAAAACGACGGTTTTCGACTGTGTCGAGCCGATTCGAAACCCTGAACCGATCGGTAAACCGGTTTAATTAAAAAAAATTCAAAACATTTCAAAAAAATTATGCGATGTAAACCGGTAAAAAACCGAGCAATTTTCGACAAAAATTGACAAAACCGCTCCAAAAATTGGCCGCCCAAAAGGTTCAACTCGCCGATCAGTTTTTTGAGAAAATTGATGGATTTTTCTAGAAAACCGAGCAATTTTCATTTTATTTTCTTTTAATTTGTTTTGAATCTTTTTTCAAACGCTCGATTTCGAAACTCTTCGGTTTTTGACGATTTTCGCGATAAACCGGTACCGCTGAGATGTCGATTTTCAATTCAAAAATGGTTTGGTTAACCAAGCACGGGGGTACAATACTAGTAGCTGACAATTGAGAAGCAAGCTGTGCTCAGAAAAGTGGAGTATCTGATAATCAATATAAAGTTTAGTGCTCTCTGTGTTAATAAATATAAGGCCTATAATTTGAATAATCTTGTTAATAAATAGGAGTATCTGATAATCAATATAAAGTTTAGTGCTCTCTGTGTTAATAAATATAAGGCCTATAATTTGAATAATCTTGTTAATAAATATAAAGTTTGTATGTAGATTTAATGAGTCTTTCCTACTATACCCTTATTTATTCTCTCTCAACCATATACATTTATTCATTACCACCCACACAAAGTATTATCTCTCATCTTTCAAGACAATTAATTAAGAGGGGTATATAAGCCATTTTCTCCCATGTATTTCTCAATTTTACCGCAATATTAATCCTTGTGCAAAACCAAAATATGCCTTATATTTATCAACGGAGGGAGTACCACTTTTGTTCCAATCAGACATCACTCGGAGCTTAAAAACAACCACTTACCCCACCTGTAAGCCAGGGACAACCCCGGGCAGCCACATCGCTTCCTCCAAGGCCACGATCTCCTCTGTATCGTGCTTACAAGGTCGTTGAGAGTGCTACTCCCCCCCCCTCTCTCTGTGTATATGCTCTTATGTACTCAACATGACAATAAAATCTAACAACACGTCTAATAAATTGGAATGCTGCTCAACATGACAGTAAAATCTAACAACATGTCTAGTAAATTGGAATGCATTCGACAGTAACTTTGATCCATTTCATATTGCCGCTACCACACAGCCATAATGCACCATGGTGAGGTTCGGTAGTAAAATATAAAGACATACTAGTAAATTGAAGTGCATTTAGTAATAAAATTCCATTCATATGAAATTATTGGCGAGACTTATATCACTATGTTCCTCTTGTCATCAGTAAGCTACCAGTGAAAACTATTTGTGAATAGGAGCTGCTAATAAAAAGTATAGCTAAATAAAAAAAGATTCTAGTAGAAACAAGATGAAGGATCGAGATGGCGATCAGAGAGGGGTGAATGATCCCAAATAAAATTTTTCCTCACTCAAATTACTCCAAACAATCCTGTAAGGAAACCGATGCTCATCAAATTCGCAAAACCCGCAAAAACCAGAACGATTAGACAATTATGTGTATCCCTAGCTTGCATGGACGAGAGCCATGAAACATGTAAGAGATTTTTTAATCACAATCCTAGTTGTCAATATCCAAACAAAAAAGAATCAATTCAAATATTTCTTTTCTAAAAAAGATCAAGCAAAATCACAAGTCTCTTTTAGAAAAGCAAAAATAGAATTTTCAGAAATTGTCATCACTTAGAGCAAGTGGTTGGTGGATTTATGTTCCTCTAAAATTTTTGGGAATTTTTCTCCCTATAAGAAAATAAGTCGTGAAATAATCCACCAAAAACCACCTCAAAAGGCCTTGTATAAAAATTATTAAAAATCAAGAAGACAGTCAGGAACTTCGATCAGAAAATTTGGGGCTCGGTTTTCACCTCATGGTGCCCAAACGGTGCAACCAGTTGACTCCAAAAAATTTTCAGAGATGGATATATGAGTCATACACCTTATACAATAAGAATCACTCAAAAATGATTTTTTCTATATTTTTCTAAAAATCAAATACTGACTACTGCGCGGAGAACAAGTTCTGGACAGAGTTACAACTTGATAGAAAACTTGATCTCTAGTCTATCCTACGGTGCAAGAGAAGTGTAAAACTATATAATCACCCTCAAGACATCATGGATTAGCAGCAATAGAAGGAGAGGAGACAAACTAACAAGTTACAACAAAAATCATCAAAGAAACAAGATTGAAACCTAATAACTAGCAAGAACAAGCCATAAATTTGTAGGAAGTTGGTTTGATTGCTTTGGAAGAGTTTAACACATCCACACCTATGTGGGCAAAGCTCCAAAGTGAGAAAAACAACAGCCAACTCTTAGCTCCCAAGACTTGGAGGGCAAACACAAGGGGAGGGGCTTTCTCCCTTCTCCCTCTCACACCCCTCTCTAGGATTACATGGTGGATGGATAGCACACCACGCCCACACGGGCTGGCTAACCATGGGCTGACCAATCGAGCCCACTAACACCAGGTCTCACACAGACGCACGAATCTCAATGCGAAGCCAAACCCTCCAGCGCTCCCTTCGCCTCGAAGCATCCGCGCATCCGATGACATGTACACATGGCCTTGAACCTTCCCGCCTCGTCCTCACGTGTACAGATCCCCACCGAACCGTCTCAACTTTAGGCAAAAGCTTCGATCGCCAACTGGCACCCTTCTCGAACCTTCTTGAGATGATGGGATCAACATGATCAAAGGGGGTGCTTGCCTTGCTAATTGATTTTAGTCATGAAGTTAGAGTCGGCAGCTACGGACTCTGGAACATCGGAGTCCACACGTGGTTCGTCGCAGGGCAATAGCAATAAGAAGCAAAAAGAGTCAAATAATACAAATCTGAAATGGAATAACAGAAATAGGTTGCTTTGGATTTTCTAATGATTTAGGATTTGGCTTCGCGATTTTTGGAGGTTATTTGCCATAGTTATGATGAGATAGTTTCCAGATTTCAATTAGGTGTGGTAAATATTGTTTTGCTCTAAAGTTTTATGTGAAATTCTTAGTGGTCTATTTCTAAAATTGTTAACTAAATCACATACTCAATATTTAAAGTTTGAATTAAATTAGAGAAAAGAAAAGAGAAAAACAAGAGGAAAAAGATAAATAAAAACTAGATTCATTTTCCACTGCTCTCTCTCGCGGCCATTTTCTTTTACTTTTATTTTGGCCTAGGTTGATATATATATATGTATATTTATTATTTTATTTTATTTCATATTTTTATTTATTTACTTACTTACTTACTTACTTTATTTATTTATTTATTTATTTTTTTGCCCAAGCCATCTTTTTTTTACTCGGCCAGTTCTCCTTAACCCTAACCTAACTCTCTCCTATCTCACACTCTCTCCCTGCCTCCCCATTTTTCTCACCCCGCCGTCGCCCCCTTCCTCTTCTCCTACACCACCGCCACCTCACTCCCTCTCTTTCTCTCCTCATGTGGCCACGCCCGAGCCTCGGCTCCTCCTCTTGTCGCCTCCCCTCTCTGCTCCAAGCGCCGCCACTCATCTTCCTCCTCCATCAGCGCCGCCACCTTTCCTCAATGCCATCGAGCATCGTCGCCGACCTCCTTTCTCCAATTTGTGTGCCACCATGCGCCTCCTACCGGATCCCCGCTGGATCCTCTATCTAAGCAGCGTCACCCCCTTGGATCAACCACGTGCCGCTCGATCTACCGATATCCGATCCTCCCTGTGCTACCACTGGCCACTGTCACCTCCCCGAGGTAAGTCTCCCCGCTCTCTCTTTCGTTTTTCTTTCTTCTTCTTCCCCACTCATCCCCTCCTCTTTTCATCCCTAGGCCATAGCTTCGGTGGTGGGGTGCGCACCCAAGGGGACGCGGTGGCCGACCGCTCCAGTTGCCCTCTACTCAGCCATGACCGGCCCTAATCCCCCTTAATCTTCTAGAAGCTAAGTGCTACTCTACCCCCTCTCTCCCTTTGTTGATGTTTTGGTTCTAGAGTAGTACATGTATGAACATGTGAATGTTGTATACTGAGATGTTCAGCCTTAAGCTTGCTTATTAGAGATGGAGCATGGTAGATATTATGTACTGCGGTTTATGCCTGAATTGATTGTGGGTTGTAGGCCTTAGTGTCAATTTCCTTATGCCTTTATTCACAAATCTTGTGTGTGGTGATTCAGTAATGCATGCCTGCTGGTGGGAATGTGGGTTCAAGAGCTTGCTTATGTAAGTATTTACACTGGTGCATCTTGTGTGAATGCGAGAGTAGGAAGTGTATTCAATTTTCTTAGGACAATATTTTATCCGTGATTTTCTTTTTAGACCTATTGGCATGCCAATGTTCTGAGTTCCCAGGGTTCTTAGTGGTGTCTGCAGCCATGAATTCATACCTAGGATAGTGTGTGCTTAAAGTTAGTGGTTTATGCTTTATTATCTGGTTGTGGGGTGTTACTTGATCATGTATTTTTGTGTACGGGACCACATTACTGTCAAAGCCTAAAGCCCCCTTACATGCCATGTTATACTCGGGCACTATACTATTCATCCTAGTGTAGTATGGAGCCATGCTTAGCAATATTAGTAGTATTCTTTATTGCTACTTGATCTCCAACAGTCTGTGAAAGAAATGAAAATGTTTCTTTGTGTTCACCAGTTTGCAAAAGAAATGGAATTACTAGTTTGCTATATATAGTAGTCTAGAGGATGTATGTGCTGTTATCTACTGAGAAATGCAGGTGTATGTTTGTTGCTTGTGTTTTACATCCTCCTATGATTAAATGCTATAAGCCCTAGAGGATTGATTTGTGTGCATTGAGATTATGATGCATATTCCAATATTTTTAAATATTAGTTAGAACTGCATTATGTAATTTAAACTCTGTTAAAACTTTGTCATTACCATCTTTTGCTTATGCATGCTCAGAGAAGGAAAAGATAATTAGATCCAATGATTGGCACCTTTCTGAGTTGCAGAGAAGATGAACTCAAGTTGGTTTCTGCGCAATGTGATTTGTAAGGTGCATGTAGGCATACTAGAAAAATACGCGCGGCGCACGCCGCGCGCGTGAAACAAAAACAAATTTGTGTTTTTTTCTGGAGAAAAAACATACCACGGAAACATTTTTCTCATGCCCCGGAGGAAAAACGGACTACGAAAACATTTTTTTCGGAAAAAACGGAGTAAGGACCTGAACGTAAAGTGCAAGGACCTATTTATTATAATTTTGGACTTGTTCGCTATTTCGAAAAAATAGGAAAGGGTTCGTTTGCAATTCGTATTTAACGGGAGGCTCTTTGTGTAAAACAACGAACGGAGGACCTAAACGTGAAACGGGGGGAAATATTTTGCACTTACAGGAAATCGCAAAGGGCTAATTAGTAAACGTAAAGGACCTATCCGTAATTCCAAAGAATTGGAGGACTTTTTTGCAAAAAAGGGAGAGAGAGTGGGGGGGGGGAGGTGAGGTGGAGGGCTGAGCATCCAGGAAACCTTCCGGCTATATTATAGGTAGTATGCGGGGATTTGTCATTGATGCATTATTAACTATATTTGTGTACCAGTATTGGATCCTTGATGATTTTATGTGCTGCTGTTTGTGGAATGGGATATGTATGTGTGTTATTTGTGTATGAGTTCCTGTTGTTAAGGCTATGTGGTTGTATCTTACATTTTCTTAACTTACCATGTCATGCTTGAGTGACTAATTTGCCCAATTAAAGTTGCATAACATACTGTACATGAGGATTTAGTTGGACAATAATTATGTGTTGCTTCATCCATTATTTACGCAAGTTAAGGGAAAATAAAGGCTTTGACTGATGTTTTATACTTTCTAGCTGCAGAGAAATGTGGAGGAGAGAGGCAGATGGCCTTTCAGCTTGCTTCTCTGTCCAGGAAGGAGATGGTGAAATGGGGACTAGGAGATGGCTTACAGGAGGTGGCTTTCTATGCTGAGGTAAGAACTGTCTTTGCACTGAAACAGGGGCTGGAGGGAAGAGGTGTAACCGTGTAAGGTATAATTGATGATGTTTGTTGCTCTTTTTATACTACTGCTCTGACCGGCTGCAACCAGGTTTTGGAGGCAAAACCATGGGCTGGAGGGGTAACCGTGGGCAAGTAGGGATAGCTGGGAGGCATGCAACCTCCTCCCCTACCATGTGTTTGAGAAGAAGGGCGGAGGTGCATGCTGGCTGGTGGAGTGCAGAGCTGGGGGAGGCATAGAAGTGTAGGTCGGTTTGGGTGAAATTAGAAATATAATCCTGTTGTAAGCTGTTGAGATTTACATGTAATTCTTGTGGTATGAGGTGTATATTTCAATTTGTATAAACTGTTCGAGAGTAGGAATTCTTATGTATATTCTAGCATTTGATATATGTGCTAAAGTCTCTTACTTTGATTTGACCAGTTGTATGATTTGAGTATATTTAACTGAATGTGATACCCGTTTGAATGATGATGATGATGATACTCAAATTAGATGTTATGTTTTTTTGATTTTGAACTTAAAATTAGAAATTCATTTCTTTAACCATTAAAAGTTAACCATTAAAAGCTTTTTTAAAATGGCAAAAGCCTAGGAAATTTAATAAATAGTGAAAAAATCCAACTCAAGGCCAACATTCAAATTTAAATTTTACTTTCTTTCTATTTTGAGGCTGTTACATAATTATACAAAAATAATTTAAATTAATCAAGAAAAGAAAAAGATTTAGCGTCTATCTAATAAAACCAAGTTATAGTGTCTATCACGACGAACCAAATTAATTGACACATGTGTCATTATCTAAGAAGTTAGCACTTATAAATACATAGATTGTCAACTAGGGGGACGTATTCAGTGCAAACCTCCCTAACCGTGAAAACTCTGTGAAAACCATGTGTAAAAGTTTTGAAAAATTCTCAAAAAATTACCATAGGTAGGGGAGGTGAGGTTCTACAACCCTGTAAAATTTGAAAACCAAATTCAATCGTATTTGGAAGATATGAAAAAGACAAATTGCAAACTGAATAGTGCTAAATAGTGAAAAATTACTATTCATATTGAATTTGTCTTTTTCATATCTTTCAAATGCGACTGAGTTTGGTCTTCAAATTTTACAGGTTTGTAGAACCTCACCTCCCCTACCTATGGTAATTTTTTGAGAATTTTTCAAAACTTTTACACGTGGCTTTCACAGTAAGAAGGGTTTGCACTGAATATGCCTCCGTCAACTAGTGTGTCTCTCTATATGTATGTGTGTGTATATATGTATATATATAAGAGAAAATGGTTTCATACTTTAGTAGTATGTACTTCCACTTTTAGCACGGGTAGGTGGGCCACCAAAGGAAACAATGCTTATTACTTGGGGTGCATTTGGTTTATGGCTTTAACGTGGATGGGATGGCTCTTTCCAATTTTATCCCTCTAAACAAATAAAAAAATTGGCTCATCTCATCTATCTCTCATCCCATCTAACTTATATCTCATCCACCAACCTTTATTCCACTAATCAAACTTGAATTTTCACCTCATCTACCATCCAACTCTCATCCCATCCAACTTTATCTTTCCAACCAAACAAAAAATTGATCTATCCCATCTAATCTTCTCTCTCTAACTAAACAAAAAATTAGTTAACTTCATTCACATCTCTAGCCTATATTATCGGGAGAAAGGGAGCTCAGAGAGCACCTCCACGTGTCCACCCCCATTTTTGCGAAAAAGTCCTTCGATTCTTCAAAATTACGGATAAGTCCCTGCGCGATTTTATGTGAGAGGAAAATCTTTTTTCCTGTTCGCGTTTATGTCCCTCGTTCGCCGTTTTACAGGAGGAGCCTCCCATTAAATACGAATCGCGAACGAGCCTTTCTTAATTTTTCAAAATAGCGAACAAGTCTAAAATTATAACAAATAGGTCTCTGCACTTTACGTTCAGGTCCTTTCTCCGTTTTGCCCGAAAAAAATATTTTCGTGGTCCATTTTTTCTCCGGAGCATGCGAAAAATATTTTCGTTGGCCGTTTCTTCAAAAAAAAGAATGGAAAATCATTTCCTTTCTCCGTTTTGCCCAGGAAAAATGTTTTCGTGGTCCGTTTTTTCTCTGGAGCATGTGAAAAATGTTTTCGTTGGCCGTTTTTCCAAAAAAAATTAGAAATTCATTTTTCGTCTTTCGTCTTTCGTTTCTCCGTTTTTGTCTGTTTTTCCTCGTTTTTCGCGAGAAAAATATTTTCGTGGCCCGTTTTTCCTCGTTTTTCCCAAAAAAATATTGTTTTCATTGGCAGTTTTTCCAAAAAAAATTTGGGAATTCGTTTTTCGTCCGTTGTTTCTCCGTTTTCCCTTGTTTTTCCCGGGAAAATTGTTTTCGTAGCCCGTTTTCCCTCGTTTTTCTCGAAAAAATATTTTCGTAGTCCGTTTTTTCTCAGAAAAAATGTAAATCCGTTTTCCATTCACATGCGCGGCGTGCGCCGCGGTTTTTCTTGGGAAAATGTTTTCATGGTCCGTTTTTTTTCATTTCCCATGGGAAAAAATATTTTTGTGATCCGCGAAGAATGTTTTCGTGGCCCGTTTTTTCTTGTTTTCCCTAGAAAAAAAATATTTTCGTGGTCCGTTTTCACTCCGAAAAAAACATTTTCCGTTTTCCCTAGATAAAATGCTTTCATGGTCCATTTTTCCATGTTTTTCTTCAAAAAAAATGTTTTCGTGGTCTGTTTTTTCTCGAAAAAACAAAACAATTTTTTTTTTCCATTCACGTGCGCGACGTACGCCGCACTCACTTTCCTAGTAAATAGGATAAGGCCCTGTTTGTTTCAGCTAGGGATTGTAGAAAGCTGCTTTTAAAAGCTGGAAGGTCAACAAACAGGAAGCTTTCAATCTGGATTGTAATAATCTGGAGGCCAGATTGTAGCAATCCCACAATCCACTCTGGAGGAGCTTTTCTCGACTTTTTTTGCAAAAGACCACAATACCCATCCAACTTCAAGAAAATTACCCACCATTGCCCCTCCACTGTTCACACAGACTTTTCAACCTATAATTGAGGGTACCACAGACTTTTGCCAAGCAGAAATAGCAATCCAAACACACTATAATCTAGATTGCCAAACCATCGCCTTTTCAACCTCCAAACTTTTAACAACAATCCAGCTTTTACAATCCAGATTTTAAAAGCTGCTTTCTATAATCCCCAGCTGAAACAAACAGGGCCTAACTCTATCCCATCTATCCTTACCCTTAAACCGTACGGACCCTTAGTTCACACGGGTAGACCATCCAGGCGAGGACCAGGACCGTGAGATAAGATCCATCACCCCAACACGGATCTCGACGCCTAGCACGCAAACCCTAAACGCTAAGCCCTGCTATAAATTTCCCTCTCCCCCCCCTTTTCACTACTCTGGCCGCCGCCGCCGTCGCCCTCGAAGCTTCTTCCTCACGCATCGTCGTCTCTCCCCTCGCCGCCCGAGCGGAGATCTCCCGACATCTCTCTCCGCCATCATGGGGTGCGTGCAAAGATCTCTTCTTCTTCCTTCTAATGGTTTCCAGCGCACTCATTTTTTCCCCTTCGCAATGATCTACCACAACATGTGCCTTTCCTAGAGATGATTCTTTGCTAGACCCTCCTTTTCTTGCTTTTATGTGTAGGCAGTGTAGCTATGTGCATATGCGATTGATTCTTTTGTGGTGTGGTTTTGGACTACGGAGTGGTATGCGATTTATTGTAGGCTGCTTTTATGTCACGATTAGAGATGAGATTGCGTTAGATGCGAGTACTCTGAGCTTATTGACGGTTCAGTGCTGAGCAGATTGTACACCGTCAGTGCTAAACATATTCATCAGCGACATTAATCCGTTGCCACTGTGTAATTGTACTTTTCTTGATTCAAATGCTTGGATCCGGGAAGGTATGCATGGTAGCATACAAGTTATTTCTTTGATGCGTCATTTCAAGAACCTTGTGTTAGTTTGTATGAGTTTTCATGTTCCTTAATCTTGGTAATGAGATTTTGTCTACCACCTTGATTATTTTGATGTTCTTTATGACGGCCATATGTGATTGGTTTGTAACTTGATGGATATGCACGATAGGTGGCTGATTGTGTGCTAGAAAGACTGTATTTGCCAAGCTGTTGTTTACAATTCTGTGTGAAATGGTAGGAGTGCGTACAGTGATATAATGCAGGAACAAATTTACTGGTAGTAAACTATGTTGTTTATATTCTCATTTTTTAAATCCTTGTGTCGTGCTGCAAAATGCGTATTTATGTAACTTTGGTTGGTTACGCCATATGCTCCATGCTTTTAGCTTCGTCGTGTAGCAAGGCGCAGACTGCAGGCAGATATGTTAGGGTTGTTGAGTTGTATGAGTAACCAATGTAGTTTTCATCTTGTGAAGTTAGGCAGTAGTGCACATGTTTATGGGATGGACAATTGTGTTGATGAATTGCTGAGCTTGTAGTTTGTGTTAAGTTGATGTTAGTAATAATAATAAAATCTTATCACAGGAAGACACGTGGTATGGGAGCTGGGCGCAAGCTCAAGACCCACCGCAGGAACCAGAGGTGGGCTGACAAGGCGTACAAGAAGAGCCACTTGGGCAATGAGTGGAAGAAACCCTTTGCTGGATCATCTCATGCCAAGGGCATTGTTTTGGAGAAGATGTAAGTTAAATAGCAGAATCATTTTATTTTATTTTATTTTTATCTCATGCTTTATATACTTGAGCCAAGGTGCAATTGTTCTATTACAGTGGTATTGAGGCCAAACAGCCAAACTCAGCCATCCGCAAGTGTGCTCGTGTTCAGCTGGTGAAGAATGGGAAGAAGATTGCTGCCTTTGTGCCAAATGATGGTTGCCTGAACTACATCGAAGAAAATGTATGTGTTTCATAATCCAATGCTTATTGAAATGATCCACCTGTTTACACACTTTTTAATGAATCCATGTTTTTTGCTTTCTTGGATGCTCTAGGATGAGGTGCTGATTGCTGGATTCGGTCGTAAGGGGCATGCGGTGGGAGATATTCCTGGTGTCAGGTTCAAGGTTGTCAAGGTATCTGGTGTGTCACTGCTCGCACTTTTCAAGGAGAAGAAGGAGAAGCCAAGGTCTTAGATTGCGTTTGGTAGGCAACGATGGGGAGTAGACTGTCAAGGCTCATGATGTTAGTGGAAAGTTGCTTGCTATGTTTACGTTGTCCCTCATAATATAACTGAGTTGTATTAGCGAGAATTGCTCCTTAACATGATGTTTGTGGAAAGTTGCTTGCTATGTTTACAATGCCCCTCGTAATATAACTGAGTTGTATTAAGAGCTGTGTTTCCTTATTTTGGAGATGTTGATATTGCGCTCACTGTGATAGTTTGAGATTATTTCCCCTGTGGTATGTTCATGACTTCATCTGTCATCTATGCACGAGGTTTTTTTTTCATGTTTATTTGCCGGTTCTCCATAATGAGCAGCTGTTTAGTTCGATTGTTGTAGCACATTTGTCGTTGATGGACTCCAAAATTGTGGCGACCCTTGTAATTAGTCTAGGGTAATTAACCTCCATTTGGGCATTACCCTAAGTTAATCACACGAATCTCGATATAAGGCCTATTTGGGAGAGCTTCACTTTAAAAAAATTAGTTCCACTCCACCAGCTTCACCATAAAGTAGCTTCACCATAGAGTTGAAGTAGGGAAGGGAGGTGTTTGGCTTGCAAATTAGATTCAGCTTCAAGAATAGATAGTTTTGGTGTGGATACCTATTTATACCCGTGGATGTTAAATGGAGGTTTTGTGAATTTGTTTGAGTCATATGTGTAACCAGTGGCAAAGGTGGGTAATTACCTAGAAACTTCACGAGTGGGTACGGAACGGTGTTTCTTGGAGTACCCTTCGAGGAGCTCCACAAAAATCATGGAGCAGCCCCCTAGATTCGCATTTTTCCTGGAGCTGGAGTTCTGTGGATCTGGGGCGTTTGGCTACATGAATTTGGAGTGGAGCTGAAAATTGAAAAGCAGAGCTCTCCCAAACACCCCCATAGTAGCTAACAAGATACCAGGTAGTCCAGTACTTTGTCAGGTGCCATACCGTGTTCAGAATATTACAGCAGAACAATAATTAGAGATTGAACTGAAATATATTACATTCTAGCACGCATGGCTTACATGTCCAGTACAATAATCTTACAACGGATCTAAGTACAACAAAAGCATTTCCCAGCACTACTCCCTGGTGACCGCCCCAAAAGAAGAAACCTATCTGCTACAATCTTCTAGCCTTCTAGTAGTAGTAGTAGTAGTAGTAGTAGTAGTAGTAGTAGTAGTAGTAGTAGTAGTAGTAGTAGTAGTAGTCGTAGTCGTGGTGGTGGTGGTGGTGGTGGTGGTAAGCATCCTCCTGAAGTCCTGGTTTCTGCAAATCACCCTTAGTCCACGCCTCAACGGTGGATCCATCAAGCTCGCCGTCTAAGCAAGGGGGGAGTTAAGAGTGAGTACAACGTACTCAGCAAGCACTAATAGCAACGTAATGACATGAATTTTTTTTCTCCTTTTTCCTCAGAAGCTCACTTTCCCTCAAACATAGGTTTTTATTGAAATTAGGTTCCCTTTAAAGGTTGGTCACTTTTATTTTAAAATTGACTACTAACACTTGTATATGAGACAGACTGGTCTTCCATAGCCTCCAATCCAGGAGACAGGTATGAATTCATGATTTTTAATCCTGCGCAGGTTTGTACCACTTTACCCATAGTGACCCTCCTCAGAGAGTCTCCAGAATGTTTATCTCTAATCCAGAAATAGATCTCCAGCCCTGCTACCCGAGTCGAGAACTCCTTCTCTAGGCAGTCCATCGACTCTTGGCTAACAATTGTACTCCGACAGTCAGTCATCGACAGTAACTCTACACATGGCTTCAAATATACCGCCATTTCGTTGGAACCTGTACCCCCACGGGCCTCCCGGCATATCCCAGGGATACGCCCTATAGAATTTACCCAATGTGGAGATCTAAATCCTTCGTAGTACAACCTCTTCTAACCGTTTCCACACACTATGGTTGATACTGTAATTACGGCTCAATGCCCAAGTGTAGTTTGTAAAATCCTTATATTCTATCCTATGTAGAGGGCCCCACCGGCATGACAATCCTTCTCATCGACGCCCTCTACCCACCATAATAATTACACGGCCACGGATTCTTCCGTGAACAAGTCAAAACCAATTCTTTTCCGTGTCACATGACACCAAACCAATTCATTTTCTCAAACACAATTTCAACCGCTTCCGATTTAAGGTTTTTAATCTATCGTAGGTTTTTCATGCATGGATGATACACATAGTATACAGAAATCAATTTAAAAGACTTTAAACAAACATGGATCAAGGGCTCTTGCCTGGAGTAGAACTGAAAGGTTCGACCTCGCTCGAACTGATGGGGGGATGGTCTGTCGAGTTCGACTCGAGACCTGACAATAATAAGGAATTACTACGACCATTCAACCAAACATGCTACGGAAACCTATTCTCTATGGACATCGTTAATCTAACTAGAACCCATTAACTAACCCCACATTTCCAATATTTTACAGCAACCAATTTAGAAATTACCATTAGTGCAATTATTATAACTTAACCAAATTTCCTACCAATTCAATCGCGGCTTTTAGAAATCAAAATAGAAGCTTTTTCCTACGGTTCATATTATAGCGATTTAATTTACGAGCGGCGCACGAAAATAGCTAGTTTTCTAATTTTTTCTTTTCTTCCCCCTTCTTTCTTTTTCTTTTTCTTTCCTTCTTTCTTTCTTTCTTCTCTTATTTTCTTTTTCCTCTCCCATTTTTCCTTCTCTGCTCGACGCCTCATCCTCAGGCTCCCTCGGTTTCTTCTCCCACGCGCCCTGGGACCGAGTGCCTACCCTCCTTCGGTCGCCCGCCGCCGCCGATCACTCGCACCTCCACCCGGCTCCTCTCTCTCTCTCTCTCTCTCTCTCTCTCTCTCTCTACTCTACTCTACTGCTGAATCCCCCTTCCTCCTCTTCTCTAGTGGCAGAAGGATAAGAACAGACACTACCTTATCTACCATTCAGTGGGTTTCTAACTGATTTTCGCATTTCTACTCTTTGATTTCGTTTCTGGTTTGCACACAAGGTCAGTGATGCAAGAGATCTAGCGGGTACGGCAAGATGAAAATCTAAGCAACCCTAGACTCTACTGAGACTAAACCCGAATTGATCTACCTATGCTGCACTACCAACTAGTAAGTACTATTGCTACTGCTGCTAATGGTTGTGCACATGGGTTCTGGTCGGGGTTCGATCTGTGGAATGGAAGAGGATGCTGCCGGCTCGGTTCTTGGGGGTTCTTCGGGTTCGATTCGTCTTGGGGATCCTCCTGCCTTCGGCTTGTGGTTCCTCCTTCCTCCGGCTTCTGGTTCCCGGCTCCCCTTCTGGTTCCTGGCTTCGGTGGTTTGTGCTCTGGTGTTCTTGGTTGGAAAGGGAAAAGAAAGAATGGAGAGGCTGCTTGCTTGCTCTCGGTTAAAAGGAATGGGAGCTGGTTGCTACTCCTTGCGACTGATGAGTGAAAAAAAAGGGTATGGCTTGGGCGTGCGACGTGCTAAAGGCTGGGGGAAGGGATGGACCTCCTGTCAGCTGGGCTTAGAATGGGTCAATGGCAATGGTTCACTGGTTTGTCCACTAGGTAATGCAACGCCATCTAGACTATGCTGCTACGGATACCCACAATCCAAACAGGTAAGTATGGATTGCCGAAGGATGAACACGATCTAGCGAGAGGTGCCGACTCGGCCCCAACGGGTCTGGTATCTCGGTGATCAATACCTCGCCAACGGGTCTGATGGCAATCCCCTTTCTCATCTATTCGTTCTATTCGCAATTTAAAATCTTCGCAAATAATTTACGTTAACTACTGCTCTAATTACTCATTAATTCTATTGTCTGCTTAGTTGATTTTCTAGGGTAAGCTGTTGTTTGGTCATCTGCCATCCTACTTGTGAAAAGTTGGCCACATTTGCGCAATCAGAAATAAAGAATCGCATGCTGTGATTGCTTTGTAACAGATGACAGGTCGACATGTCAAGTAACTCACAGAACATACGGTAACAGATGACACAGGGCGAAACAATTCGTCAGCTAACCTGACTTTTCTCACTCTAATTAGTAGGGCTAACTACTGGCCTTAAGCATAGTAAATCAAAGAAAAGTTAACGACGATGTATATAATTAGTAGGGTTAACTATTGTGCTGCTAAGCATATCATTGAATTGTAGCCTATACGTTTGTCGGACTGTTCCACAACTCGCACGTCAAACTTTGCTTAGACCAAAAACACGGCAACAAAATATCAGCACGGAATACTGATAGTATAAGCGACAAGATATGGTAATATGGATGTTTCATTAGCAAACTGGAAGTTTCACACAGAATTGCTGTCGCTAGCAGCTAAAGCAGTTCAGCACAAAGACACTGATAGCAAAGCTATTCCATCCATCAAAAGTTAGCGGTCATCCCATAGCTACACTGCATATCGGTACATCCGGTTCATAAATGGTGCAGCCTTAAGAAGCATATCTCCAATCCATTACCTCTGTCAAAACAAAAAGAGAAAGAAATTATATCCTGAATCGACAACCAAAGAGAAACTAGCAGCAATCATCTTGTTATTGTAAGCACAAGCGTTTTGTTATCAAACAGTACAAAATTCTAAAAATTTGGCATGTTATAAAAGGCATGGCAAACAGTATAAACATGAGACACGAATTTTTACATGAAAAATCATTACAGAAAAAACAAGGACGCACAAAGGCGAAATTCACTGTATGGGGAGAAATTACAAGCACGATGTTATTTGATGCATCTAAATTGTGCGACTACAAGGGTACATGTACAGACTAAGAAAAGTCCTACAGAAATATGAAACCAAATTAGAGTTGTGCCACGTCCAGCACAGAATGACAAATTTGTATCATACTTTAACAATCTCCACCTTAAAACGAATTCGTTCATGTAGCCAAAATATTAAATATCCTTTCAATTAGTCTTCATCAACAAAGCTTGTGACTCAAAAGTCTATTTGACTAATCTCAACGATTAAGTCTGGAACAATCTTATCCAAACGCTTTTTCTCAAGCTAAATTGTGTGAGTAGACTGGAATAGTCTTCTCTAAACACTTCTCATGAAACCAAATTGAGCAGACCACCAAGAGGTCCAAACATACAAGCCATCGACAAAGCAAACAAACGAATTTGGGTGTTTAACAATTCAATAACCCTAGCAAAGTCTGAGTGTAGGCAACTGACCTTCTAAAACAAATGCTCAATCATCAAATGAAATAAGCTAATTCACCACCTGCGACGGTTGATAGATAGCGAATACTTCATCTCATGGAATCTGACATGTTCCACCTGGAACACAAAACTTGGCAAACAATGCTCGTTGAAAGAGCAACTTGCACGCATGGCCATCACGTATCAAACTACCGATTTCAAAGGTAATTGAAATCCATGATATGGTTTAGGTAGGGCGGCCGGCCTACTATGGGCACCTGTAGGGATTAGTGCGTGAGACCGCGATCCACAAACTGACGCATGGGACTCACCCTTGACTTGAGAATGGAAGAAGGGAAACATAGCATGTCACGAGAGCGAGACTAGGGGGCTCCGCCCTACAGCGAGAGGGACGCCTCGCCAGCCGGGCTTTGGAGATGAGGCCTTTTGGCGAAGCCAAGTCAATTTCGGGCCACCAAACCACTGGCAGAATCGAGGAAAAGGCCCTATGGAGTAAAGGGAAGCGTGTACGTTGTCACACTCCCTGCCCTCCAAAGGTGCCTAGAGGACGGGCCAGACGCAACAGAGCGACGCCCCGGGAGCGGATTCCCCACGAGCAGGGGGACAGGAGACGGCCATCTCGAGGCACATCACGACCTACAGGCAACACCGGCGAGACCCGAGAAGGTAACCTGATTGGGAGTCAGAGGATCCATAGTACCCGCAGCCTCCCGGACTTTATATTCATCATTTTCTAAAGAAAGGGTAAGGGATCTCTTTTTTGCAACGGAAACAAATTTGCTCCGCTGATTTGACCCAGCACAACCTAACGATACATCCAATACCAATGATCTGTGCCTACCGATACGATACTCCTAAAAAAATTTACTATATAAAGAGCTAGTGTCAATAAAAAGGCTAATGACAGAGAAGAGTCAATCTCCTTTACTCCTCCCGACACCTCAAGATGAGAAAATCCCTTCATCTAGGCGGGCGCCCATGCCTACTCAGGGAGCTACTTCTACCACGGCTGACACATTATCTCCACAAAGACCAACGACCCATCCCGAAGAGAAGTTGACTAACGGGGATGTCTCGTCAAGAAATTAAAGAATTGGTAGCCTCCCAAATCAAACATACATTGACAGGGGTTGCCAACAAAAAGAGAGGAAAGAGGGCTTAGTGAATTTGATATGGTACCGTACCCCAAGGAAGGGATATACTATACTGTGCCAAAATGCAAAATGTTGAATGGGGTAGGGAACCCTGAACAACACCTCGCCCTTTTCAAAGCTACAAGCGGGAATACTGGGGGGCAATGAAGCCCTTCTTCTCCTATTCTATACTAAATAAACAATCTAATTCTAGGGAGAGTTTCGAATACTTAAACTTAAAGAAAGGGCGGTTAGAACAAAGCAAGGGATGACACTTTCAATGAGCAAAATCCATTTCGAGTTAGAGTGCGAAACTTCTTGCTGCAACCGTCGGACAGTCGACCGGATTCAAGCCCTAGATCCTGAACTCAGACTGACTTGTTTGTGGAAATCCTCGAAAACTAGTATTGCTCAACTCACCTATCTATAACATAGAAATGTTGCATCCAACCCTGGAACGAGGGGTAAAGAATAGGCTACCATACGAAAGTTGAGCCCTCGCTATATGGGGCCATTCAAGATTTTAGCTCAGAAAGGAACCGCAGCCTACCAATTAGAATTGCTTGCTCAGCTTTCCAGAATCCACAATGTCTTCCACATATCTCAACTTAGAGCTTGCCTTAGAGAACCTTTGCAATTAGTGCAAAACCTTGATGTTCCTCTCCAGCCTGACCTAACCTATGGGGAGCGTCCACTCAAGATCCTAGCCACAGAAGAAAGACAGTTTAGGAGAGCAACCATTAGATTCTGCAAGGTTCAGTGGAAGCACCACACCGAAAAAGAAGCTACATGGGAGAAAGAGGATGATCTTCGCGAGTCCTACCCCCACCTCTTTAGGTAAGGCGGATTTCGGGGGCGTAATCCCTTTTTAAGGGGTATAGGATGTAGTACCCTAGAATATCAATTAAGCCGATAATAGCATTAGCGAGTAATTAGAATAGTAATTAGCGTATTTTGCTTAGTTCAAAATACAATAACGAATAGATTAGAACGAGGATTGCCGTCAAACCCGCAGGCGAGGTATTAATCACCGAGATACCAGAACCGTTGGGGCCGAGTCGGTACCTCTCGCCATATCAGGTTCATCCTTCGGCAACCATACTTACCTGTCGGACTGCGGGTGTCTGTAGCAATTTCGGATAGGAGAGACTGCATATAGTAATTCGGTAAATGGGAAGGAGGGGAGAGCCTGCTAAAAGTAGTCACTTGACCAGTCATCAAGCCAACAGGAGGTCCATTCCCCCAGTGCAGCACGGCGTGCGAGGTAGCCATACCCATTTACTCACCGGTCACAAAGGAGCAAGCAACCAGCCTCCATTCACCTTTTAACCGAGAGAGCAAGGCAAGTCTCTCCCATTCTTTCCTTCCTCTCCAACCAAGAACCATTAGAGCAATAACCACCAAAGGTAAACCGAAGGAGAGCCTCAAGAAGAATCGGAGCAAGAAGTTCCCCAAGAGCCCGCTGAACCAAGAGGAACCAGAAGAAGCAAGCCGGAGCAAGGAGGAGACGGTGAACCGCAGCAAAGGAGCCAGGAGAGGAACCTCAACCACCTCTACTTCCCCTACGGCACCAACCCCTTGCTCATCCCCAACCGATCTCAGGTGCACAACCATTCCTAGTAGCAATAGCAGTACTACTTCCTTGAGTGCACAAATGGGTAGATCGGGAGGGAAACCAGTGGCCTCAGTATTGAAACTCTAGGGTTGCAAAGATAAGTGCCTAGCCGTCCCTCTGGAGCTTTGCATCATCGACCAAATCACAAATCAAAAGTATAGCAACAAGTAAAATATGCAAGAACCAAATAGAAACTCTCAGGAAAAAGAGATCGAGTAGTATCTGTTCTTTCGGCCGGGAGTAGAGAAGAGCAGGAGGGAGTTCGGCATCTAGCCGAGCAGAGAGTAGAGGAAGACTAGAGAGAGAGGGAAGAGGGGAGGGAACCAGTAGACCGGAGGTGGACCGGCGGCGCTGGCGTCGGCGGTCGGAGGCCGGCGCGGAGAAGGGGACCGAGAGGGAGCTCAATCCAGAGGAGTAAATGAGGAGAGGTAACGGAGAGAACAGAACCGAAGGGCCAAGCAAGGCGTTCGGCCAGCAAAGGGAAAAGAAAAGGGGAGAGAAGGAAAGGAAGAAAGAAGAGGAAAGAAGAGAAACAGAGAAAAGAAAAAGACGGAAGAAAAGAAAAGAGAAAAAGAAAAGGGAGTTTAGAAGAACTTGTCTCCGTGTGATCTGCGTTCCGCATAGATTAGATCATGGTATTTTAATCGTAGGAAAACTGTACTTTAATTTCTAAAAAGTTGTGATTAAATAGATGTCAATGTGTAAAATAGTTAAAACTGTAAAATTGGTGCTAAATTTAAAATTGTTGTATTGATTGTGGTTAAATATTAAATGAGGGCTTATTAGAGTATTTTAGTTAAGGGGATAATACCCCTTTAGTTACTGGTAGTTTCCATAGACAAATTGGACATCATAGGTTTGGATGTAGATTAATTGCTATAGTAATGCCTTTTTAATTGTCAGGTCTCGAGTCGAACCTGTCAAACCTTCCCCCCAGCGTTTCGAGCGAGAACGCACCTTTCAATTCTATTCCAGGTAAGATTTCCCTTGAGCAATTTTATTTAAAGTCTTTAATTTGCTTTCAGTATATTTAAGTGTATCACTCATGCATAGAAAATGGTTATTTATTAAGATGAAAAATCTTAAATCGATTGCGATCGGAAATGTGCAAATGTGGTTGAGAAAGTGGAATTGATGTTGTGATATAATTTGTGAGAGCATCTCTAGCAGAACCCCTAAACCAGCCCCTAAACCTTAAAATAGGGAGTGTAGTAAAAAAAACAGATCCAGCAGGCCCCAACTCAAGCCCCTAAAATTAGGAGGCCCCTAAATTTGCCTCATCAGCCCCAATTCCCAGAGGGCCCCAACTCAAGCCCCTAAAATTAGGAGGCCTCTAAATTTGACTCCTCGGCCCCAATTCCGAGGGACACAAGTACAACTCATGTTATTGAAGATATGGAAATACATGAGAGGCTTCGAAAATTTTATCATGTATTGAAAATTTTAAATTTAAATTTGAAATATCATGTTTTTAAATTGTAAATGTTAATATGCTTATGTTTTATGTATTACAAATATTTTTGATTGAATTTTAGTGGTGTCAAATGAAGATTATACATAGCGGATATGTCAAAATAGGAGAAAAAGTAAAATATAGGTTGAGATTTAGGGGCTGTTGCTGGACTTGTGCTCTGAAAACAGGACCCCAAAAAATAGAGGGAGCCCCTAAATCCAAAATAGGGACCCTGTTTTAGGGGCCCTTGCTGGAGATGCTCTGAATGAATGAATTGGCTCATCCAACGAATGGAGCTGTTTGTGTATAATTAATGTGGTGGGTAGAGGGTGTCGATGAGAAGGATTATCATTGCCGGTGGGGCTCTCTACATAGGTTATAATATAAGGATAAATAGAGCCATAATTACAGTATCAACCATAGTGTGTGGAATCGGTCAGAAAAAGTTGCCCTATGAAGGTCTTAGATCTCCACATTGGGTAAGTGTGTATTACGGGCATCCCTGTACGATATGCCGGGAGGCCCATGGGGATTCGCCAAAAGGTGGCGCTATATTGAAGCTATGAACCGAGTTACTGCCGTGCAGTTGGCCAGAGTACAACTGCTATCCGCGAGTCTGATGGAACAACCCAGGATGGCTGTCTACGACATCGAGTAGCAGGGTTGGGGATCTAATTCTGGATTAGTGATAAACGTTCTGGAGGCCTCTTTTGTGAAGGTCACTATGGGTAAAGTGATACAAACCTGCGCAGGGTTAAAATCATGAATTCATGTATGTCTCCTGGACTGGAGACTGCGGAAGCTTAAGCTGTCTCATATACAAGTGCTAGTAGTCCTTTTCTTTAATCAAATGACCAACCTTTAAAACTAGCAAACTATTTTAATAGAAATCTGAATTTGAGGGAAAGCGAGCTTGTGGAAAAAAGAGAGAAAAATTCATGTCATTATGCTATTATTAATACTTGCTGAGTACGTTGTACTCACTCTTACTTAATTCTCCCTCTTCTTAGAAGGTGAGTTCAATGGATCCACTGATGCGACCTGGAGTGAGTGTGATCCGCAGGACCAGAACCTATCGGCAGAGGACTACTATTACTACTAATACTACGGCAACTAGGAGTAGAGATGTTAGGAGACGATCACCTGGTGTTAGACGGTCACTGTGGTAATTATAAGTTGTATTATATTTTTTGTTGTACTTGAACCCGTTGTAAAATTATTGTACTGGACATGTAAACCATACGTGGCTAGAATGTAATATATTTCAGTTCAATCTCTAATTATTATTCTGCTGCAACACTCTGAATACGGTGTAGTAACTGATAAAGTACTGAGACGCCTAATACTTTGTTAGCTACTATATCAAGATTCGTGTAATTAACTTAGGGTAATGATAAAGTGAAGGTTAATTACCCTAAGCTAATTATACGGGTTGCCACAACGTGTGTTATAACAATTCGCATGCATGCAGCTTGCTTCACGGGAAATTCACATGCATGCAGGTTGCTTCACGGGAATGAGGAGAGTTAACGGAAATGACTCAACAATCTGCATGCAGCTTGCTTCATCGTAGGCATCGCAAACTAAATCAATGGACCAAGGTATGGGAGTACATACTCCCAAGAGTACAAAACAGCCTTCCGGCGCTTGTGGTTGTACGATTACCCATGGATTATACAACAGTACGTTCAGTCCTTAATCCGACCCGCGCGATGATCTCCCCCTATTTACATGCAAGTCACATGCACAACCGGCTATTGCCATTATTCGCCCGCGTCAAAATCATAGTTTTATTTCCACTTTTATTAAGATATCAATATCTTTTACTGTCCTATCCAACCTTTTTAAATTACATAAAGACACATGTATCTTTTATTCAACCACCCACTTCTAGTGCATGGCTAAGCATGAAAGTTAAATAATCGCATATACCCGTGTTGACTTTATATATTGTCTTAACCATCTCCTAGGGTTATCAAGGTTCACATGTCCATATTTAATAAGGAAATCCCATGAGTCAGGTTGTATCTACCAACACCCACAATATAATAGGGGTTATGAACATAACGCACGCAGAATAGCTTTTTAGAAAACAAACTAAACATCGTAAAATAATAGGATCAAAATGATCGAAGGTGGTGTTTGCCTTGCTGATTATTATTCTTGAAGAAATTGAAGTCGTGGCTGGAAATGTTGACGGTGTCGCTGGCTTCAAATCTATACGTCGTTCAACGGAAAATAAAGAAAATAGCAAATAACAACCTCTAAATAGGGCAAAAAGAAATCAGATGCAGAATCAAATTAAGCTTGCTATAAATCTTGATTTTCCCATTTTGTGAGTTTAGTTGTTTGTGTTATTGTCTTTGAGGTTTATAGCGCAAAGGGTTAGGCTTTTAACAAGATTCAGATGCAAAGCATGTCATGATAGAATCATTTCTAGAGAATGAGTTTTAATGAGACAATTTTAATAATAGTACAGGTAAAATTAATTAATGCGACTTCTTTGTTTATTTGAGTTATTTTCCTAGGATAGAAATTCCCTTTTCTTTTTATTCTTTTTCCTATTTTTCTTTTCTTCTTTTCTCCTATTCTTTTCTCCTCTTCTCCTCTCTCTCCCTTTTCTTTTTCCTTCTTTCTTTCTTCTCCCATTTGGCCGAACACTCCTGGGCTCCTGGCTCTACTTATCCCTTCACCTTTATTTTTCCAAATCCCTACTCTCTCCCCCTCTGTTCCTTGTTCTCTAGCCGGCGCCTTGCTTCGTCTGACCCGCCGGCGGCGCCACCTCCGGCTTGCCGGTGCTGCGCCTCTGGCCTCGTCAGCTTCTCCTCCACCGTACACACGGCTACGCCCTTCCGAGCTCCCCTGAGGCCCGTGCCCTAGGGCCATGCCTCTTCACCGGTCGTCGCTGCCGGTCGTTCGCGTCGGAGGGCTCCCGCCGCCTGGCCATCGCTTTGTGGCTTGTGCTCTTTGAGGTGTATACGATGAATATGTGGTGAGTGATCTGTAAGCTAGCTTGTAAGGTTGGTACTGGGAATGGGGTTGGGGAGAGGTGGTCTTGCTCCTGGTGTGCTTTGCTTGGAGCTTGGGAGGAGTTTGCTTTGTGGCTTGTGCTCTTTGGCTTGAGAGGAATTGCTATGTTGCTGCCTTCAGGGAGTTGCTCCTGGCCATATGCAAGGTTGGAGGTTTCGCTTGGGTTTCTTGGGTTTATATAGACTTGGGCAAGGGGAAGGTCTGACTTGGGGAAAGTCTTGGCTTGGGGAGGCTTGACTTGGGGAAGGTCTTGGCTGGGGTTCAACTCATCTATGCGCAGTACTTATTCCTATTTCTTCACTGTGGATGATCATCTCTTCACTGTTTGGGAGGTTGTTAATTTCTTTAAAGATGCAGAATATTTAGGAGCAGGGAAAAATACTTGAGCATTGTGGATCTAATGCAAATGACATACTATATTTCTGAATACTTGATGATGGGCTGCAGGGATTTCTTATTAATGGTAGCTTCCAGTCCTTTCTTTCTTTTGGGTCTCCTATAGTTTGCTCTCTAGCAACTTGGTACCCTATTGCTTGATGCATTGCAGGATTAGAGCATCTCCAGCAAGGGCCCCTAAAACAGGGTCCCTATTTTGGATTTAGGGACTCTCTATTTTTTGGGACCTTGTTTTCAGAGCACAAGTCCAAGCAACAGCCCCTAAATCTCAGCCCCTATTTTACTTTTTCTCCTATTTTGACATATCCGCTATGTATAATCTTCATTTGACACCACTAAAATTCAATCAAAAATATTTGTAATACATAAAACATAAGCATATTAACATTTACAATTTAAAAACATGATATTTCAAATTTAAATTTAAAATTTTCAAAACATGATAAAATTTTCGAAGCCTCTCATGTATTTCCCTATCTTCAATAATATGGGTTGTACTTGTGTCCCTGAGAATTGGGGCTGAGGAGGCAAATTTAGAAGCCTCCTAATTTTAGGGGCTTGAGTTGGGGCCCCCTGGGAATTGGGGCTGAGGAGGCAAATTTAGGGGGCCCCTAATTTTAGGGGCTTGAGTTGGGGCCCTGCTGGATCTGTTTTTTTTACTACACTCCCTATTTTAAAGTTTAGGGGCTAGTTTAGGGGCTCTGCTGGAGATGCTCTTATGGGTGAGGATAAAAAGGGGTGTGGTCTTTAGGAATCTCAATCATCCGTGTACTTTCTACTTCCTAATTGTAATTAAGTATTCTTTGCATATTGGATTAATACTATTGTACAAAGTTTATAATGAATGAGATGTATGAGTACTCTTTGTTGTAATTGATACTTGTATAAATTGAGATGTATAAATATTGTTGTTGTGTTGTGATTTACTTTATGTAATTAATACCTTTGATCAAGTAAAGAGGTTGGGTTGTTTTGTTTTGTGACTTCTCACTGTTTATTATTATCAAAATTGTGTTACACTTATACTTCAGATCAATTATATTGTCAACTACGTGTTTGTGTATTGAATATTTGTATTAACTTGTATTATAGTTCAATTAAGCTATTCAGGACTTATTGCGCTTTTTCTCCTGATTCATGAACTGGGGTTAGTATAATTAAACTTATTCACCTCTTTGTCTTTGAACTGAAACTAGACTCCCAATTTAATTCCTAACCAAGTCGGACCTTGTGTTATTTTTTGGGAGGCAAGATCCAAGAAGAACAGATCAAAACCAAATAAAGCGAAGAAATTAAGGATTAAACGTATTCAAAATTTAGTTTCTCTATTTTCACATTATTCAGACTTTTGGGATGTTACATATAGAAGAACACAACCAAATCAGAGTTGTGCCATGTACGGCACAGACAGTGGCGAATTCATATAGTACTTTTAACACGTTTAAATCTTGATTCAAAGTGACTGGGAATCATCCCAACGTTAACAGTAAACATAGGCATGCACAGAATTGACCTTGTTTTACTGACTACTAACAAAGTTAGCACAATTCCAACACCGAACTTTGTGTTTTTTTGTGTTGTAGGATGTAAGAAAACTCACCATCTTGACCTTGTTGGCTGGCTCCGTGAATATGAAGAGGTCAATAGCTGTTGACAAGAAAATAATACGTCAGATTCTTAGTGAGAGGGTTTATGATGAATCTATTAGCCATAATACATAATCAGCACGTGGCATCTAAAGTTATTCTGATGCCAAGAGCAGCATTCCAACTTATTGCTGTCAGCCAGTTTTATGAGACGATACCTGATACATTCTTGGTCCTTTTTTCAGAAGATAACCGGCACTGTTCAAATTTTCCACAACAGCATCTAAATCTGCAACTCGCAAGTTGATCTCATCTGCTAAGCTGTAAATCTCCTAGCAATAGTAAAGTAATATATATGAAGGCAGCCTCAAGAATCAAGAAAAAAACATATACAGATTTCCAAGGTTATTAAAACGTAAAACGAGAACGAAACGACCCACCCCCTTTTTAACTTTTAAACGTTTAAACGAACGTTGAAACGTAGTTTTAGACACCATTGTAAAACGAATATAAGAGCAAAATATATCACATAAGGGTACCAAGTCAACACAAAATGCCAAAGATATATCACATAAGGGTACCAAGTCAACACAAAATGCTTCAGTGCGTAGTGTATCTCGGTGGGACCCACAAAAAAATAGAAAAGAAAACCCTCTATCTTCTTCTCTCACCCATCTACATCCTCTTGCAGCCATCCTAACCTTTCTTCTCACCGCAGTCAGAGAATAGCAGAGACAGAGAGATAGAGAGGGGGAGCAGAGAGAGAGAGAGAGAGCAGAGACGAGAGCAGAGAGGGCCAGAGGGGGATCGGGGAGAGCAGAGAGAGAGCAGAGAGGGCCAGAGGGGGATCGGGGAGAGCAGAGAGAGAGCAGAGAGCGACGGCGGCTGGACAACGCGGGCGACGACGACGGCGCGGGCGCGAGCAGCGCGGCGACGATGGCGTGGCGTTAAGCGCGGCGCAGATCCGGATCTGGCGCGGCGCTAGGCGACGGCGCGGCGACGGGCGATGGCGCGGCAACGGGCGGGCGACGGCGGCGGATCTGCGGGCGGCGGCTCGGCGCGCCTTAGGGTTTCTCCTCTGCCTTCCCTTCCTCTTCCCTTCCCTTCCCGATTCGGTCTCTAAATCCAGAACGAGCCGGACGTTCTCTTGCTCCGGACCGTTCTAGCGTTTAAACGACGCTTAAACGTCGTTTAAACGACGTTTTAATAAGCATGCAGATTTCCAAATTTTCTTCGATCAGAGGTCAATGCAGAATCAAAATTGTAACTGAACTGAAATTGGTCTATGTTGCCATTTCAACTGATTGTCCAGTGTGATTTTGTGTAGTGCAACGATTAACAGATCAAAGCTCTTCAATGAAAAGAAACTTAAGAGGCATAATTGCCACATTGCTTACAGCTATTGAAAAGCAATCCTTTCGTTGCAACTCGGATTGCGTGTTTAAGGCACTCAGAAATTTCTTTGCCTCCTTTTGTTGGCTCATCCCACCGCTCCGGGCAAAGTCCACAAAACCATGCTCATCAACATATTTGTCATACAAGGATTCTTTCATGATCTCTACAACATCCTGCCAAAAAACAAAATCCACAATTTTAAAATAATGTGCCTCTTTTTTTAGACCAAAATAATAATTATGCAATTGTGTTTTAGCACTGAACTTTTGTTGGGCTGGAAAGGAGCTATACTCTGGCAAGGCATTAGGTAAGTGGTACAAACACCATATTTTTTCTTAAGAATCAATGGAGGGCTTATGCCCTCCTGAACTTTCATTGACAGTGTCAAAAGTACAAACACAATATGATGTGGCATGTTCAGATTTAAAAGTAGATAAGCAAACAAACACAAAAAATTAAATCTGCAATATGGACATAATCTGCAGGGTGAAATAACATAATTTCTCATGTTTTTAAGTTTGATTCGATTGAGAATTGAGAATGGAAAATGGAAAATAAAAAAAGAAATCAGTTTTCCCAGGAATCATGTATACAAATTGGAGCAACTTCTGCAGTACTCAACTAATTTTACCTGAGCATCTTCAGCAGTCACTTCTGATCTTAGATCCACACGAGCACGGGCTTCTGCCAACCTTACAAGGCTTTCCAATTGCCTGGCTGTGATGGGCGTGCCATCAGCAGAAGTGCTGCGGTCTCTCAACCGTAAATAAAATGCTCGCAGAATTTCAGCAGCTGGCTTTGACATTCTTTAAAAGAGGGAAGAAAAGTAAGAGGAAAAAGCAGTACACAAAAGACAACTCATTGAATTGCATTTATAGCATTTATGAGTAAAAAGGGAAATTATAAGATACCTCGGGGTGATTTTCTGTCTTGCATAAGTTATATACTTGCGAAGTGATGATCCACCTAATAGATCAAAATCCTTGTCTTTCTCCGGGTGCAATCTCAGCCTTGAAGCTAATGAATTTCCACCAATTCCAAACTCCATACCACCATTACATTGAGGCACTGAGCAAAGTTGCAAATAAAGAGCGATAGCTAAGGTTTCAGTTGTGTGATAGAAAAAAGGGAACTAAAAAGCAAGTATGGCACAACCGAATAAGAACCTGTTCTTATCCTCTTGTTGGATGTGAAATGATCTCCATCATTGGTATGGAGCTGCTTGTAGAAAATTTTGACTGTCTTAGTTATTTAATTAGAGATATGTCCCCAAAATACACAACCGTTCTTACAAACTACAGATCTATCGCATTAGGTGAGCATATCCATCAGTACAACATAATTGAGAGGTGTGAATAAGAAACATGGTTAACAACCACTTACTGCCATTATGTGGTCCGATACTCTCTTATCTAGCAACTCGTCTGGCTTGTCAAGTAAAATGAAAACCAAGTCGAACCGAGAAAGGAGGGCAGCACTCATCTTTAGATTCTCATTCACTGTTTTTGCTCGGCTGCAGAAAATACTACATTAAGTTGGCAACAACTCACAAACTTAAGATCTAGCAGATAGAAACGTTGGACATTGAAGGAAGCATCTCAAAGAAAAAGAGACAAAAATATCATCAACAAAGAACTAGTACTAGTAGAGGTACAACAATGTCAACCATATAAGCTGACATGAATTGCAGACAAGTGAAATGAAGAAACGACACTAGGAAATAATCAACATGAATGGTTTTATATGCAGATTTGTCTTCGTCACATGCACTATAGGAGTATTATATGTGCAAAAAAAGAATCTTCCATTCACCAAAATCACAACAATCCAAGAGCACCCAACTACTATAGTGATTGCACACACACTAGTAGTACAGGTAATCGGTATTAATTGAAAAAGAAAAGATAATGGAGATGACAGACCAAGAATGACAAGCGTTATACAGTAAATTGGGATGGAAAACTTTACTAAGTAGGGATGGAAAACATTAACCGACTCGTAATGACCACCAACAGGATTGGCAGCTGCCAGCACAGAGGTGCGAGCCGATAGACTTGCCACAAGGCCAGCCTTTGCCACAGATACGCATTGCTGCTCCATGGCTTCTAGTAAAGCCTGATAACTCCAATTCAATTAGAAACATGATGAGATAGGCTTGGGAACTTTCTCACTGATGAACATTTCATCATGAAGATTCTATCAGGTGAAGAACAAGAGTAATACCTGATGCTCTGCTGACATTTTATCAAACTCATCGATACAGCATAATCCACGGTCAGCAAGGACCATAGCACCTGTAAACTAGCGCAACGTTATTTTGATCTCATCGCAGGTTCTAAGACTAAAAAACAATCAGGACAAGAGCACTTAGAACGGCCAGTTAGAATAAAACAAATAACCAAAAATCAGGCGACCTTTCTTGACAAGATTCTGTGAAGAAAGCTTAAACAATTGTATACTGAAGGGCGGAAAAATCTTCCATACATACCAGCCTCAAATGCATAATCACTTGTCATGGAATCTTTAACCACAGCAACAGTTAGACCAGCATTTGTTGTTGTATTCCCACATACATATATTCCACGTGGGCAAACAGCCGCTGCAGCTTGTAGCAGTTGGCTCTTGCCTAGTCCAGGATCGCCTAAAATTGCATTAAGAAATAGTATAAATTGCATCCTGACTCCTGAGCAACGCTATGGAAATCCCTAACAAGATGAAAGGTAAACTATAGGTGAAGAATTACCAACAATGACAACATGAATGTCTCCTCTAACTGGGACCTTGTTTTGATCCATTGAATGCTTCTGCACACCACCGAACAAAGCAAGTGTGATACCAGCTGAAAATTTGGAAACGTTCAGTTATGTCCAGTAATAAAATGCAAAGAAGAAAGAAATTAAATCAGAATGGCTGGCATCCAAGCAAACACCAATGTATTGAAAGGAGTGCTTCTATGCTTCTGCAAAGAAAAGAAAAATGCATATACCCTAAAGCAACTGCAGCTACAGAGCTACTAATTGTCCATGTTCAAAACCCGGGGGTCCCTAGATTGAGCTTAGGGATATGATTCTGGTTGCCTTTGTTTATAAAACAAAGATTGAAAAGAGTAGAAAATGGGATTGCTTCTTTGTTGAGTCACGAACGGTTTACAAAATACAAACTTGAGTGGAAAACTAAAGGATTAATGTTATCTCTATCTTCATTCAGCCTCTCCTCCCTTTGGATCCTTGTGGAAGCCTACTATTTATAGCCAATGAAGGGGTTGCATTTTGTCGTCTTCTGAGAGGATATGTGGTGCATACTTTTGTCAGCACAAGAGTACTTCCCATGAAATAATCATTTCAACAGAAACCACTGTACAGGTCCAGACCTAGTTGAGAAGAAGTTGCCATCTCCTATATACAAGTTTATTGTACGAATTGAACTACAGTTTATAAACAGGTTTATTCTATAAACTATCAGAGAATTAAAGGGAGCAATAACCTTTTCATAAAACCATATCTTTCCAATATTAGGATAACCCAGAGCAAACTAAATTGCAAATCTTGAACCACATTAAATAACGGGCAGAAATACCTAGCAATATAATACAGGATTGGGATCAAAATAGTTTATTGGGATAGAAAATACCTTTTACAAGTTCATGTCCATAGATGGAAGGGCAAAAGGATTGAAGAATTCGACGAAATACATCAGCACCATGTTCTTTGGAAAAATTGATAACAGATTCACAATCCTTTTCAGTTAAAGGTTGAAAATCGAAAGATTCACTAGCCCGAATATGAGCAGAACTTGCATCTGAATTTTCAGAAACAGCATGGGCCCTCGAGTTTCTTACTGAAATTGCTTCCAAGTACAAATAGTACAAACCCTGGCTCCTGCTTTTGGACTTCCCTGAATATATTAATAAAAGTATAGATCTATAAATTTTTTTAACAAAGTCCACATGCTTCAAATTACATAGAAAAATGTTTTGAAAAATTGCTCAGACAAACATGAGTTTCTCGCTTGAGTGGTAGCATCAGAAAGGACCAAACAGGACATAAGGGTACACATAATAATTATTTTGCTCTCTCCATTATCGTACCAAGAACTACCGAGTCTTACATTCAAGGAACTCATAGAAAGCGGAGATATCTAACAAAGGGGGGAATGTTATGGCAAGTTACGACAATGTAAAATGAGGGGAGATTATAGAGACACCTTTTATGCTTCCAAATATAGCAAAAGATGGGTTTTCGCTAAGATAATAGAAATGCTTTGGCAAGTTATAGAAATGTAACATGCACCATGATAATGCTTATCATGAACTACCTATGACCAGTAGTCCATAATGCACTAGAACTAGACAACCAATCCAAATTAATGACCAAGTGAAACAAAAAATTGACAACATGTGTGACCCTCGAGCTGTTGTAAACAATTCGGGGCATCTACAGATTAAATTTTTTTGACAAAATAACCTCAAGCTTTGAAGAAAATTTGTGATATATAGTATATCAAGGAATGTTCAGAAAAGAAAATTGCAAAAACAACATACTAGTTTCTTCGAAATTCTACCTCCTCCAACATCCATGTAGTTGTTCAGTACTTTGACAATTCCAGTGACCGTTACAATCTCTCCGGGGATGCAACAATCTACAAGATCTTCAGTAAGCTCACACTCTATAGTTCGTGGCACTCGACCTTCTTCACGATTTTCAGCACAAGCAAGCTCCTGTATCCTGGATTGGACAATAAGAAAAGCAAAGCTTTTAGCGTTATAAGTAGAGAATAGTGTAGGTGAGTTTAATTATCACTTGCCTTATTTTCTGAAAATCCACCAACTTTGCTGTAGACCTCATAGGGTTGAAGGTTCTGCTCTTGCACCCCTGAATATTGCATGATACTGGAGGTGAAAATTTCCCATCGCAAAACACATGGGGGGAGACTGTAGCACACTTCATGCATTGGAAATCCATCTGCAGAACTAAAGGTTTCACAGTGCTGACTTTCACAACAGTACCACGCACTGTCACGAGTTTCTCTGCCAAGTGAATCTACAAGTCAGTACTCAGTACTTCATTTGTGCAACATGCAAAAACACAAGGATAAAGACAGTTATGTACTAATATAGGCCGCTTTTAAATTCTTCAAAGCAATTATAGTCTCGGTGTAGTTGTAAAGTCTGATATTGATCTTGTTGATGTCATCCAATTGGAAGTCCTTGCTCGAGCACCTAGCCTAAGAAAACATCGAGAAGTTAATGAAACATCGAAGCATAACTGCACAACTAACTATACTAATAAACTTGAACATGAACAGAAACATCAACCAGATGAACTGCAGCTCCCATGCAAAGCAAGGCTTCTTTTGGATTTTCCTGGAGAGCAGGAATGAATTTGGTAACCTGGCACAAATCGCACAACTTTCGAAGCTGCTGGAAATCAATCGGAAGGAAGAATACAGTACTATCACCTTCAACCTGTGCATGCAGTCATAAGTAGTAACCACATGAACCATAGTGGGATAAATTCTTCCATTTATAATTTTTGTATTTTAAAGACAGAAGGACACTGACAAAAATGCATGTAAACATGCTCCATATGATTAATAATTTATTGTCTGACTACATGATCCTATGATTATATTTAATTTAGAACCTTTAGATATTATATTTGTATAGCACCATGAATTGGAGTACGCACAACATTATGGTACTGAGTACTGACAAACCAAGAATTGAGGAAGCAAAATGAACTGCAGACTATCAAAGTACTTCATAAAAATTTTGGGCTCCCTTTTCATTCATTCTTTCTTTCTGTCTTTCTAAGAACAGATCGTTCCCCTTTTCTGATCACAGTCCACAAACCACTAGCTCGTCTAACAGGGACCACCAGCACATTTGCGGAACTTAGTCCTGATACATTGTGGAACCAAATTCATGCCCTAAATTTTGAGGTCTTTTGAATCATATAAGTAAATTAGTGCCCAAAATACAAATAACATGAACTAATGCACATGTACCATCATAACAGTAAGGAACCAACATGCATTTTACTAACTATGACTCCCAATTAAATAGCTGGCATTGGCCACCTTCCCAATTAAGGCACTAAAAAGGCTGAAACTAAACAGACATTCCGCATCGTGCCTGTAAGCATTTTAACGAACTTGAATGCCAAAATCCAAATAATTCGGTAATAGCAGGCACCCTTACAAGCTTAAACGCTTCCTTCAAAAAATTGTTAATTGCCACTTCAAGAACATTTCAACTAACGACCGATCCGCCAATCGCTAAAATCCTAGGCATTTCCCGAGTAAACATTCACGACAAACACCTACTACTCAAATTTTTCCGTGTAACCACCACACACACCAACAACCGATCGCACATGAACCGCGACCTTTGCACCGCACCCCAGTGCGGAACCCTAGCATCGCATCGCACCGCCGTGAGAAGTGCTCGAAAGGAAGCGCTATACAGGGAATGGAGGACCGTGCTTACGCGTTCGAGGAGGAGGCTCCCCTCCTGGGAGGAGAAGAACTCATCCAGTTCGGCGGCGAGGCTGGCCTTGTGGCCGGTCGCCGAGAACTCGGTCTCCTCGGGGAAGTACTTCTGCCAGACCGCCGCGAGCTTCGCGGCGGTGGCAGCATCCATGGGGAGGCCGCCGGATTGGGCCTTCTGGCTGTCGGCGTACATGTCTCTGGAGGTCCTGGGGCTTCTCTTCCCCCGGCGAGTTGCGGCGGCGAAGGCGGCGGTGGCGGGGGAGGCGAGGCTTGATAGGCGCGAATTTTTTTAGCGGGGCTTTGCACTTTGGCGGTGGCCCTGGGCAGGGGGGACGGTGAGGTGTGATTTTACTAGGATGGTACGCGCGACGCACGCGCGTGCGTGAACGGGAAACGGATTTGTGTTTTTTTTCGGAGAAAAAACGGACCATGGAATATTTTTTTCGTAGGAAAATGAGGAAAAACGACGTAAAACAATTTTTCCCATGCTCTGGAGGAAAAACGAAAAACGAAACCATTGTTTTCCAACAAAAACGGATAAACGACGGGCGAAAAATGAAATGATCTTTTCATTTTTTTTTTAAGAGAAAACGTAAAACGAGGAAAAATGACGTAAAACATTTTTTCCCATGCTTTGGAGGAAAAACGAATAACGAAACCATTTTTTTCCAACAAAAACGGATAAACGCCGGACGAAAAACGGATTTTCAATTTTTTTCTTAGAGAAAACGGTAAACGAAAACATTTTTCCCATGCTCCGGAGGAAAAACGGATCACAAAAACATTTTTTCCGAACAAAACGGAGAAAGGACCCGAACGTAAAGCACAGAGACCTATTTGTTATAATTTTGGACCTATACGCTATTTTAAAAAATTAGAAAAGGGCTCGTTCGCTGTTCACATTTAATGGGGGCTCTCTGTGTAAAATACCAAATGAGGGACCTAAACGCTAAGCGGGAAAATTTATTTTCCTCTCACAGAAAATCACATAGGGACCTATACGTAATTTCGAAGAAACGGAAGGCCTTTTCGCGAAATAGAGGAGAGAGAAGGTGGAGGTGAGGTGGATGCTTGAGGGAGCTCCAAACCTCCCAGATATAATAGGGTTACTAGTAGAGTGCCCGTGCGTTGCAACGGAATATCAAAAAGTGTGCATAAAACATATGATTGTATGTACCATAAATGATGCAAAATTATCAGATATCATTACTACATTAAAGCCTTCCAGAGGTACTAAGGCTGCCATAAGTGTTCCAAATATAACTTGCAAAATGATTATTTGATCAAATAAGGTCATTTTTCCGATAAATAGTACTACCCATGTTTAGTAAACTTTTTTGCTTTGTGTTCAAATTCTAGAAAGAAGAGCATCTAAGCTATAATCACTTAGGCTAAATAGAATAAAGAACTGTACATGTTTGTGGACAAAAATTTATCTCGAACAATCTAATAGAATATTGGAAGGAACTATTTGATCAATGATCATGTATCTTTCTTGTATTTAGTTCTCCTTCAACTTCTCCTTGGGTGAGAGCTTGTCACTGATTAGTGTGACCTTCCAACAGTATACTTGGAGGATGAAAACCGACCCAGCTTTTGGTATAACTGTGTGTGAAATCATGTGCTGAAAAATTGGCTTTGAACTGAAAAATTAACTTAGAATTGGATTTGCAAAATGTGCTTGTGCATGTGTTTGACAATTTGACAAGAAACAGTAAGTTTCGCTTTGGCGCCGGACCAAACTTAAAGAAAAGCGATAAGTTTCCCATGTACAACGGACCAACTGTCGTGGTCCTGTGTAAACATGCTTTTGACACCCTCATTCTCCCATGTACAACGGACCAACTTTCTTGGTCCTTTGTAAACATGCTTTTGACAACCTCATTCTCCCATGTACAACGGACCAACTTTCTTGGTCCTTTGTAAACATGCTTTTGACAACCTCATTCTCCCATGTACAACGGACCAACTTTCTTGGTCCTTTGTAAACATGCTTTGACAACCTCATTCTCCCATGTACAACGGACCAACTTTCTTGGTCCTTTGTAAACATGCTTTGACAACCTCGTTTTCCCATGTACAATGCACCAACTTTTTTGGTCCATGCGTAAATGTGTTTTTGAAGGTTGTTGTGCCAAACCAAGTTATTGAAAAGCAAGAAGTTTTACATATGCTGGACCAAATTTTTGGTCCGGTCGTGAACGGGTTTTTGAGCGATTTTGAGATTGAAATTTGAATTTGATTTTGAGATTATGAAATTTGTGATAATTTCATGATACTTTTTTGAAGTGGACTTTATGCAATGCTCATGTGAGTAGTTGCATGGATTAATGTGAGTCAAGTCGTGGACTTGTGCTCGGACTTGTTTTGTGGTTTGTTCATGTGCAGGTATTGCTCGAAGACGAATGTGGTCGATGACGGGACCGGAACTAGGTTCATGGAAGAACTGAGGTTCGGGACTAGGTTCAGGGAGGAACTGAGGTCTTGGTGGTCAAGGATGTCATGCGGGACGTTCGGGCTAAGAGAATGGTGCACATGAAGAATGGTTAGTCACGTGAGAATGGCAGGAGGTCATTCGCGTGCAAAGTGTTAGTCACGTGAGTATGGCAGGTGGCCATACGCGTGCAAAGTGTTAGTCACGTGAGTATGGTAGGGTTGCCATACGCGTGCAAGAGTTGTACTCGGCCAGGTTGGGCCAAATAGAGTTGTGTTGGATCTGATTCCTTCTAGGAATAGGAATTGTATTGAGAACTCCTTGTGGGTTGGTCCTTTAAATAGGAGGGTTGTCTCTGTTGAAGGGTATCCAACCAAGTAGAGTTGAGCGCATCAAGCTTTGAGCTTGGTTTTAGGGTTTGTACTCTTTTGATGAGAGTATTTTAGACAAGAAATAAAGATCAATTCTTCCAAGATTTTTGCGTGCTCTGATAACCACGTCGCTACAAGATTTTCTCTGTTTTGGTTCTTGTTTGCATGCTTGTTCTAGTTCTAGATTGGTTTTGTTCTTCAAGTTTTATCTTGATTTGATCCATCAAAAACCTCTCTAGGTATTGATCTAGTGTTTCTCAAAGTCTAGTTGATCAATCTTTTGTCGTTCTTGTTTAATCTTGAAGTTTTGATTAGATTGATTCTCGTCAAGTTCTGGATCAGCAAGCTTGCGAAGCTCATAACTTTTGATCCGTAAGTCCGATCGAGCTGATTCTTTTTGGGTTCGATTCGTATTGGAATCTAGTTTCTTGTGTCCAAATTTCAGATCGTTTCGACGGTTGGATCTCTGGGAATTCTCGTTTTACCAAACCTCTGTCATTCTGTTTTTGTCGAAAACGAGGCAATTATTTGGTTCTGTTTTTGGGGTGAACTTTTAATAGGTCAAGAATTTGGTTTTAGCTTCCGCACAATCATTCACCCCCCCTCTGATTGCTATATTCGTATACTTCGATCCTACAAGTGGTATCAGAGCAAGGTTTCTCTAATCTATCTTAACCGGTGATTAGATCAATGGATCGTTATTCGACAAAACCATGTGTGTTCGATGGTGTTGATTTTCAGTTTTGGAAGGCCAAGATGGAGGCGTTCATCCAAGCACAGGGCTTCACAATTTGGGAGAAGGTCTACAAGCCATATGAAGTCCCTGCAAACGACAACGTCAACGACACCAATCGCACACATGTTGAAGCAAATAGCAAGGCGCGCAACTTGATCATCCAAGGCTTAGGACGCAGCGACTTTGATCGTGTGGTTCATCTTCGATCCGCATATGAGGTATGGAAATCTCTTTGTGATTACCATGAGGGTTCTAACACTGTCAAAGAGGTTCGCCAAGATATTTACAAAAAAAAGAATACATGCGTTTTGAGATGAAACCTAGTGAATCTGTAGATGACTTCTTTGCGTTTCAATAAAATTCTTAGCAATCTACGTGCTGTTGGAGTTAGCTACACCGATGCTGAAAATGCTCGACAATTGCTTAGTGCTTTGGACATGTCGGTGTGGGAGATGAAAGTAACATCTATACAAGAATCTACTACCATGAGCACACTCACATTAGATGTTCTTTACTCTAAGTTGAAAACTCATGAGTTGGATGTTCTTGCCAGAAGGGTAACATTAAATCAATTGCTTTGATCTCTAACCCTAACATGTCAAATGCAAATTCTTCTTCTAGCTTTGCCTTGTCTTCCATGTCTTCTTTAACGGATGAGCAACTTGAAGAGTTTCCTGAAGAAGATCTCGCACTACTCTCTTCTCGCTTTAACAAAGCTTTGCGAGAATGTGAGAATGAGAAAGAGAGGTGGTCCTCCAAGATGCTATGAGTGTGGTGACCTCAACCATATTCGCACAAATTGTCCTAAGCTTGCAGGAAAAACATCAAAGGAGGAGAAGGACAACGACGAAGGAATGAGAAGAAAAGGTTCTCGTCAAATGATAGGAAGAAGAAGAGCTTCATCAACCGCAAGGTGGTTCACCGAGTTCTTTCCGCTCTTGAACAAGTCAATTTGAAGCGATGTGGACTCGGAGAGCAACGAAGATGATGCAACTCCAAGCAAGCATGATTTGATAGGATTATGTCTCATGGCAAGCAAAGCAAGGATAGCTTCACCGAGGCGACCACGACAATGACTTCAATGAGGTAGATCCCTCTTATGATGAATTAGCTATTCTTTGTTGCTCGTCTTGGAAAATTGCTTGACAAACGTGATAAGAAAATTAAGAAACATGATTTCATTATTAAATCATTGAATGCTGAAATTGCTAGACTTAAGACTTTGATTCCTAGTGATGATACTTGCAAATCATGTGACTTAATTTACAATGAGCTCACCTTGCTTAGGAAAGAACATGCTCTTTTGTTGCATCTAAATGAGAAAAATGAGAAACATGTTGTACATGCTAGCTGTTCCAATCGATGATTTGCATAGTTCAACTTCTTGTTCTAAATGCTCAACTCTTGAATTAAAATTGAAAGATGCAAATGCTAGGGTTTCTCAATTAAGCGATAATTTGCTTTCACATGAAATTCTCTCATGCTCAACTTGTCGCAAGCAAAAAGGAAAAGTAGATGTTCCTGCAATAATTGTTTAATTCTTGCTAAGAAAGTTGATTACCTCGCAAAACTCTTTGGAACGATTCACTAATGGCAAGAAAAAGTTGAACATGATCTTGGATCAATCTAAGGTTAGCACAAACAAGAGAGGTTTAGGTTTTGATCCTTATGCCACATACGAAACTAAACCTCGCTTAGCATTGTTCAGGCTCCTTGCAAAATTGAGTTATCTAATGAGCCTAAGAAAATTGCTTTTCAATCTGCTTGGTTTTTATCCTCTACTATAATGAAAGCAAAAAGTGCCTTTATTGTTAAAGCTAAACATCATGTCAAGTACACTTGCACTCATTGTGGTAGAGATGGACACTTAGTAGATTATTGCTTTAGACTAGCCAAACAACAAAAGAAGGAAAGAAGCGAGGCTAGGTCAAATTTCAGCAAAGCACATTTTACTCCTTATGCGCCTAGAGTGATGAAAACACCTTCTGTTCCTAGAAACATGGGAAAAGATAAATTTGATTTTGTACATAAAAATTATCGTGTTGTGCCTATCTTGTTGTGCGTCGTGTGTCTCGATCTTTGGATTCCCAAAATCTCATTCCTAACCCCAAGATCTGAGACCTCGACATGTTTTGTTGCTATGTAGGCCTCTCGCGAGGAAGGAGAACATATGGCTAGTGGATTCGGATGCTCACGCCACATGTCAGTAAAAAGAATTTGTTCTCCTCCTCACTCGTGCATCTCGTCTTTGAAAGTGTTACTTTTGGAGATGCTTCTTCCTCTTCTGTTGTGGCAAAAGGTACAGAAAAGGTAAGTGACAAGTTTATGTTCAAGGATGTGGCTCTTGTTGAAAACTTGAAATATAACTTGCTTTCTGTCTCACAAATGCTTGATGAAGATCTTGAGATAAGCTTTAAGAAAAATGAATGCAAAGTGCTAGATGCTTCAGGTGATCTTGTGTTCAAGATTTCTCGTTTTGGAAGAGTTTTTAAAGCTGATTTTGATGCATCACTTTCTTCTAAACATAGGTGTCTAATTGCCAATGTTTCTAAAGATTTATTCTTTTGGCATCGTAGACTTGGTCATGTTGGTTTTGATCATCTTACTCGTGTAAGCAGTTTAGATCTCATACGTGGCTTGCCTAAGCTTAAGGGTGATAGCAATTTAGTATGTTCCTCTTGTAGACATGGTAAGATGATTGCAGGTTCACATCCACCTCTTACCATGGTGATGACAAATGCTCCAGACAGCTTCTACATCTTGATACAGCTTGGACCATCTCGAGTTCAATCCTTTGGAGGCAAATGGTATGTGCTTGTGATTGTTGATGATTTTTCTAGATACTCTTGGGTATACTTTATGGCATCTAAGGATGAGGCTTTTAGTCATTTTAGAAGTCTTGTTCTTAGGCTTTCTATTGATCATCCAGAGCTCTCAAAGCTATTAGAAGTGATAATGGAACTGAATTCAAAAATGCTTCTTTTAATCACTTTTGTCTTGAAAAGGAATTGATCATCAATTTTCATCACCTAGAGTGCCTCAACGAGAATGGTATAGTTGAAAGGAAAAACAGAACATTGGTTGAGATGGCTAGAACCATGTTAGATGAACATCACACTCCTAGGAACTTTTGGGTCAAGCGATTTCAATTGCATGTTATGTTTCAAACCGTGTGTTTTTGAGATCAAAATTGGGTAAGACTCCATATGAGCTTCGGTTTGGACATAGACCTTCTGCTTCTCACTTTCGAGTTTTTGGATGCAAATGTTTTGTCTTGAAATCTGGAAATCTTGATAAATTTGAAGCTAGATCAACTGATGGCATTTTTCTTGGATATCCTGCTCATACTCGTGGCTATCGTGTGCTTGTTTTGGAAACTAACAAAATTGTGGAAACTTGTGAGGTTACTTTTGATGAGTCTAGTCCAGTACTAGTCCAAGTGATGCAGTACAAAGCATACATTCGGGGAGAAAATCTTTGAAGATAATGATGATGTTGAAGATGATGTCTTGACTCTTCCTAATGCACAACAAGTCAGTAGCACCCTTGGCACCTACTACTACAACACCTACAGCTAACCATCCACAAGCTACAACATCATCTGTACATGCTGAAAATGAAGAAGGAGAAGGAGAAGTCTCAAAAGCCAATGCTCCCTTGCACATTCAAAAAAATGCATCCATCTGAACAAATGATTGGAGACCTAAATGAGAGAGTCACTCGATCCAGGTTTATTCATTCTGACACTCATGCTCATTCTGCTTTAGTTGCTTCTTTTGAACCCAAAGATATATCTCATGCATTATCTGACGAATCTTGGATCAATGCCATGCATGAAGAATTAGAGAATTTTGAACGAAATAAAGTTTGGAAACTTGTCTCACCTCCTCCTAATTTTAATGTTATTGGAACTAGATGGGTTTTCAAAAATAAACAAAGTGAGGATGGTGTTGTTGTTAGAAACAAGGCTAGATTGGTTGCTCAAGGTTACACTCAAATTGAAGGCTTAGATTTTGATGAAACCTTTGCTCCTGTTGCTAGAATTGAAGCCATTAGAATCCTTTTAGCTTTTGCTGCATCCAAAGGTTTCAAATTGTATCAAATGGATGTGAAAAGTGCTTTTCTTAATGGCTACATAAATGAGGAGGTTTATGTCAAGCAACCACCTGGTTTTGAAAATCCAAAGTTTCCAAATCATGTGTTCAAACTATCAAAAGCTTTGTATGGTTTGAAACAAGCCCCTAGAGCATGGTATGGTAGTCTAAAAAGCTTTTGACTTGAAAGGTGGTTTTCAATGGGAAAGGTTGACAAATCTCTCTTTTTAATCAAGCAAGGCAATGATCAATTATTCGCTCGGATTTATGTTGATGATATTATCTTTGGTGGTTCCTCTCATGTTTTAGTGTCTGAAGTTTTGAAACAATGAGAAAGGAGTTTGAGATGAGTATGATGGGTGAGTTGACATACTTTTTGGGATTTCAAATCAAGCAAACAAAGGATGGTACCTTTGTACATCAAAGCAAATACACAAAAGACTTGTTGCATAGATTTGGGATGGAAAACAAAGAAACCAATCATGACACCTATGGAAAGCAATTGCACACTTGATCCGGATGAAGATGGTGAGCGGTTGATCAAAAGGAATATAGAAGCATGATAGGTTCACTTTTGTACCTCAACGCATCAAGGCCGGATATACAATTTGTCGTATGCTTGTGTGCTCGTTTTCAAGCTTCCCCACGTGCTTCACATCGACAAAAGTCAAAAGGATTTTCAGGTATCTTCATGGAACTCAAGATTTTGGCATTTGGCTTTCGCTTCCTCATGCATTAGTTTGAGATCTTTTTCTGATGCTGATTTTGGAGGATGTAGAATTGATAGGAAAAGCACTTCTGGTTCATGTCACTTCTTGGGAAATTCTCTCATTGCATGGTCATCTAGAAAGCAATCTTCGTTGCACAATCAAGCTTGAATCTGAATATGTGGTCAGCCGCTAGTTGTTGTTCTCAAATTCTTTGGATAGTAGCTACACTTAAAGATTATGGGGCTATTTTGGATAGTGTTCCTCTTCCGTGATAACACTAGTGCAATTTGCATTGCTAAGAACCCTGTGCAACATTCAAGAACAAAACATATTGACATCAGATTTCACTTTCTTAGAGATCATGTTGAAAAAGGCAACATTGTGCTTCATCATGTGGATACCGAACATCAATTGGCGGACATTTTCACAAAACCTTTGTCTTCTTCTCGTTTTGCTTTTATTCGGGAGAACTTGGGATTGTTCATCCAATGGGTTTGTTTTGAGGGGAGTTTCTTTGCCAGGTTCTTTCACTTTATGAGCTCACTTTATCATATTTCTTTATATATTGTGTAATTGTGCTAATATATGATAATCTAAATTGTTCCACTTGAACTAAAAATGACATTGCGAAATTCCTTGGTCCGATTGCCTATAGCTAAATACCTTGTGATATCTTACTCTTCTAGGCTTGATATTGAATCTTCTTGACAAAATTGGGCTATGAAGCAAGTCTGTTTTAGCTTTACTCTTTCATAAGACTTTTTAATCACTTTTGCATGTTTTCAAAGAAAATGAAAAGAAAAGGGAATCAATAAAAAGGGTTGTTAAAAGCAAAAGCCTCAAGTTATGAGCTTCAGAATGCTTTCCCTAAAAGATAAGATATATGCTTCAAGCATGTCATTCCCTCAAAAACAAGATGTATGCTTCAAGCATGCCAATCCAAGGAAATAAAAGAAGTATGCTTCAAGCATGCCACATGCAGTTACTGTTTAAAGATTAAATTGGTCTACTAGATTGGAGTTGAAATCACTTGCTCGCCCAGAGTTGTTAGTTGCTTCAATTTTTGAGCTTTTGTTCTTTTACTGAGATCTTGCTTCGTACTTGGCTATAGTTGACAGAATTGAGGTTGAGATACATGTCATTCCCTAACTTGTTAAAAATCACATTAATATCATGTATTTTGCATATTATGTGATATATAAGGTTATATGATCAAATGAGCTCATCCTCTTCTATCTTGGCACTCATTTGTTTCTCCTTGTGAAATCATTGCTACAAGAAAATTTTAAACATGTTCTCTCTTTTGTACTCTTGATGAATCCATTGTCAAAGGGGGAGAAAATTGGGAATTGTTGAAAAGTTTAATGAAAAAGGGGGAGAAGAAAAAGGGGGAGTTGTGTTTGGAAATTTGAGAATTTTGGGAGAAGTTTGGAGAATTTTGGAATTTTTGGGCGCATTGCACATTCACACATTTTTTCATTCTCGAGGAGATTTTGTTTTGCTTTTGGTAAAAGGGGAATTTCGTTTTCTTACTTTGGTCTTTGATCCTTTGGATTTCAAAATCTTTTGTAAAGTGAATGCCAAATGTTCAATTCTAAGTAGTGTTGCCAATGTTTTCATCAAGGGGAGATTGTGAAATCATGTCTTTGAAAAATTGGCTTTGAACTGAAAAATTAACTTAGAATTGGATTTGCAAAATGTGCTTGTGCATGTGTTTGACAATTTGACAAGAAAGCAGTAAGTTTCGCTTTGGCGCGGACCAAACTTAAAGAAAAGCAAGAAGTTTCCCATGTACAACGGACCAACTTTCTTGGTCCTTTGTAAACATGCTTTTGACAACCTCATTCTCCCATGTACAACGGACCAACTTTCTTGGTCCTTTGTAAACATGCTTTTGACAACCTCATTCTCCCATGTACAACGGACCAACTTTCTTGGTCCTTTGTAAACATGCTTTTGACAACCTCATTCTCCCATGTACAACGGACCAACTTTCTTGGTCCTTTGTAAACATGCTTTTGACAACCTCATTCTCCCATGTACAACGGACCAACTTTCTTGGTCCTTTGTAAACATGCTTTTGACAACCTCGTTTTCCCATGTACAACAGACCAACTTTTTTGGTCTGTCGTAAATGTGTTTTTGAAGGTTGTTGTGCCAAACCAAGTTATTGAAAAACAGTAAGTTTTACATGTACGCTGGACCAAATTTTTTGGTCCGTCGTGAACGGGTTTTTGAGCGATTTTGAGATTGAAATTTGAATTTGATTTTGAGATTATGAAATTTGTGATAATTTCATGATACTTTTTTTGAAGTGGACTTTATGCAATGCTCATGTGAGTAGTTGCATGGATTAATGTGAGTCAAGTCGTGGACTTGTGCTCGGAATTGTTTTGTGGTTTGTTCATGTGCAGGTATTGCTCGAAGACGAATGTGGTCGATGACGGGACCGGAACTAGGTTCATGGAAGAACTGAGGTTCGGGACTAGGTTCAGGGAGGAACTGAGGTCTTGGTGGTCAAGGATGTCATGCGGGACGTTCGGGCTAAGAGAATGGTGCACATGAAGAATGGTTAGTCACGTGAGAATGGCAGGAGGTCATTCGCGTGCAAAGTGTTAGTCACGTGAGTATGGCAGGTGGCCATACACGTGCAAAGTGTTAGTCACGTGAGTATGGTAGGGTTGCCATACGCGTGCAAGAGTTGTACTCGGCCAGGTTGGGCCAAATAGAGTTGTGTTGAATCTGATTCCTTCTAGGGAATAGGAATTGTATTGAGAACTCCTTGTGGGTTGGTCCTTTAAATAGGAGGGTTGTCTCCTGTTGAAGGGTATCCAACCAAGTAGAGTTGAGCGCATCAAGCTTTGAGCTTGGTTTTAGGGTTTGTACTCTTTTGATGAGAGTATTTTAGACAAGAAATAAAGATCAATTCTTCCAAGATTTTTATGCTACAAGAACCACGTCGCTACAAGATTTTCTGTTTTGGTTCTTGTTTGCATGCTTGTTCTAGTTCTAGATTGGTTTTTGTTCTTCAAGTTTTATCTTGATTTGATCCATCAAAAACCTCTCTAGGGTATTGATCTAGTGTTTCTCAAAGTCTAGTTGATCAATCTTTTGTCGTTCTTGTTTAATCTTGAAGTTTTGATTAGATTGATTCTCGTCAAGTTCTGGATCAGCAAGCTTGCGAAGCTCATAACTTTTGATCCGTAAGTCCGATCGAGCTGATTCTTTTTGGGTTCGATTCGTATTGGAATCTAGTTTCTTGTGTCCAAATTTCAGATCGTTTCGACGGTTGGATCTCTGGGAATTCTCGTTTTACCAAACCTCTGTCATTCTGTTTTTGTCGAAAACGAGGCAATTATTTGGTTCTGTTTTGGGGTGAACTTTTAATAGGTCAAGAATTTGGTTTTAGCTTCCGCACAATCATTCACCCCCCCTCTGATTGCTATATTCGTATACTTCGATCCTACACTGTGTCTAAGTCAAGTCCGACTACATATACATCTAAGTAGCCAGCATAGCCAATTCTAAGCTCCATTACTATGAGCTTCAGCAGACTGTCATTAATTCTTGCAAATCGGAATCATGAACTTCTAGATAATCAAGAGCTAGTTGATCCATCAACTGCCAGATCCTATTCATCCCTGTGACCTCTCGAAACTGAAGTCCTGCACAAACATGAAGAGAGCATAGTAAGTTCTGAGATGTCCTTTGTGATATAAGTAGACTTGTGAGGGTAACAACACATCCGACCTTATTTTAGAGAAACTGAATGCATTTATTATTGATAAGAAATTCAACCAAAATTGTCATTTGATAAGTAGACTTATGAGGGTAACATCACATCCGACCATTTCCACCTAAATCACACCTTAGTGTTTCATGTGGAACCCTATTATATAACCAAGCCTCTAGTGAAGATATGATGATTTCCTCCAGTAGTAAGGACTGAGAAGTGAGACATCACAGGCATCTCACTGATCAAACCAATAATGAAAATGGCACTAAAGTCTAGAACAAACCGACGAATCAAAGCTACCATCAAGAAGAAATGTAAACCGTTACAAACCGACGAATCAAATGGCAAACAATTGCGCCCAAAGAAAGGGAATAGACCACGAACTCACGGAGAAATTAATAGACAATACAACCATGGCAGCACAAATCGGAAAAGGCAACCAAAACAATAGACGATTCAGCATCGCAGACAACAAAGATGGAATCGATACCTTAGTGGTGCAACATAAGCAACCAAATTAGCAGCAAAACGCCAAATAAGGCAACCTGCATCAACAAACCAAAGAATTGTACCAACTCCACCGCTTAGAACCTGCAATTAACAATGAATTTCATAGTTAAATCATGAATCAAATCTGCTATTATAGATGGACAAATTCAAAAGGTCTAGATAGCCAAAGTTGTTAAAATTCTTTTAAAATTTTAGTTTTCATAATCAGTCACTCTTCTAAATTTTAAAACAATGATATTTCAATGGAAACGGTGTGTTCTAGAAAATGACCAATATTTTGCAGTGTCCATCAGTGAATTTGCCTAAGTCGGCACTATAACCATATAAACCAAAAGTTAAGCTTTCTAGTTTCTACTGAAGCCATGAACACCTAACCACTAAATCCTAACCATTGCTTTACATTAGTATGCCAATGATCCCCATGTATATTAATTTGATGATAAAAAAGACTCTTACTAATAAGTAGGTTATGCAATAAAGTGGTCAGAGGCTAGAAACCTAGAAATTCTCAGACATAAAGAACATCAGGTGCTCTAGAGAGATCATATTGGAAATAATTTAGCACCCGAAAGCGACATGCTGCAATCCATGCAAGAAAGAATGGATAAGAAATGGAAGATGAGAGAAAAGGAGGAAACAAGTTCTGTAGAATTAGACGAAAAACAGGTTAACAGTTAGTTGACAAGCTTACTTACTGCTCAAATTTTATTACATCTCCAACATGAATCTCCGTGTACATCTTCTTGATCCGTAGTTCAATATATGACAAGAGAAAATAAATTACAAATAATAAATAGTAAAGACTTCTCGAAAGTTCCAAATTTGGATTAAAGGCAGCTTGAGATATACAAGCTAGCAAAATAAAGAATCAATCTGAGAATAATTTAAAAGCGAGATGAGTGTTGGTACTTCGTAATTTACCTTAGGTTCACTAAGTCACGGTAAACTGAGAAAGATATCGCCCCATTCAAAGAAGCAAATGGAGTCGGAGAACATCTCGATGCAGTGGCGGTGGAGGAGTTGAGGTCGCCGCCACCGCGTTAGCCGATCGATAAGCGAACCCGACGACGGCGTCGGTGGCGAGGACGCCTCGGAGGGAGGAGTAGCGGTGCAGCGCCAATAGCACGTCGCACTCGAACCGGTCCGTCGGTGCAGTCCTCGCCGCCGCCGCCTTCTTGTCTTGTTGCCTCGCGAGATCGCTTTGAGAGCCATGGCGTCCGCCTTCTCCTCTGTCCTCCCGGGCACGATGTGGAACACGACGCCCTTGGCGGCTGCGCCTAGCACGGACACGGCCTTGAGGTCTGCCAGGCTCAACCGCCGCGGCTCTCGGCGGCGAGCTCACGCCCGTCATGGCGAACTCGGTGGGCGAGGTGAAGCGGCGACAACGGTGGTGGTGACGCTAGGAGAAGATTTAGGGGAAGAATGTATGGGGGCGGAGGGTTACGGTCTTACGGATGACTGGGGCGAGCGGAGTCGTGCGAGCGTGGCGGTTTCCAAAGCGTGGCGGCGTGAAGTGGGATCATCGTTGAGTACATGGGCTGACGCTGGGCCTTGTCAGGTGGACGATCCACTAAAGGCAGGGTAAACTCCTCCTTTTATTAGTTTAGATAATTTGCCGGTGGTAGGGTACCTCGACGTCCGTCACAGACATATGGGCCCGATGCCTGCGACTACGAGGGCGAAGAGAGGGAATGCTTCTGTTCAGGCGGCCCAGCCCAATAGAGTAGCCGGTGTCAGCAGTGAGGCGAATAAAAACAAGACGGGCTGGGCCACATTTGCTTGGGTGAGTGTAGACGTGTAGTTACCGAGTTTGATTTGTCCAACTCTAACCGAGCCTTGTTATGCATCTGGAGTCTCCGTTCTAGAGTATTTTTCCAGTTCTAAAGTATTTTTCCCGTGGAATCTCATATGTAGAAGCTACAATCTAAACTACTTTTCTGCTACCAATCTTTTACTGGTTAGCTTTTTACAATATTTGTGCAGTACCATGATTGCATATGCGTCACTATGCTAGTAAACTTCACACCAGATAAGTGGAACGTATTTTCAAAAAAAAAAACACAAGTGGAACATCGGTAAGTATAAAAAAAAGGCTAATGTTAATCTAGCTGACAATGGAATGCATATTATTTCACACAACAGAAAATTTTTAAAATATCCGTATGATACTTTGCTCATGTTTATGTATAATCTATGGTTCTCAAAGGGGCGTGAGGTCCACTGGCATCGCAACCTAACCAGGACACCAAGCTGACAAGACCTAGTTGCAAAAGCATCCGAAGAAATCCCATTCTTCCTTAACAACGAAGACTCGCAGTATATCACCATCCACCCAATTTGCAATTAACAAAAGACGCTCCAAGTGATCCTGTACCTAGTAGCTTCTTCTTTTCCTTTTCTTTCTTACTTTATTTCCTTCTTAATTTTTCGGTGGAGTACCAAGTAAGCTTCAACTTGTCCTTAAAAAAAAGTAGGCTTCGGCTAGCCAATCCGCCACCGCCCGAAAGCTGAAACAACCCGCACCCGCAGAGCAGCCGTCTCATTCCACCTAAAATGGCAAGAGTTTGTACCTGACAAGTATTACCACTTCGTATTTATATCCATGTTAGTAAAATTGATCCACTATAATACCTATACTCGCACGTGAGTACAAAATTTACCCGTACGGGTAATGTAGACCCAACGGATAATCCGCACTCGTATTTTGAACAGATGCCCCTGTAAGCTGCAGTAGCATGTCTTATAAGGCAACTAAATGAAAATGCAATAGATATCCGTATTAAAAATTAAATATTATACTAGAGTGTACAATTAGGTTTTAGGCAGCATCTCTTATAAGACGATTAGGGTTTAGAGATCTTGATGGGTTGACCGGCTAGGCTGCACAGTTGGACCAGATTGCTAGTAGACCAGACACACAGATGAACGGGTACGAGTAATAGCAGAACCGATCAATACACGCTCTACCATTATGTAGTAACTTTTGTCCATTAATAAACCCGGTATAAAAAAAATAAATTATACCTAATTTTAATGGAATAAATACTCATCAGATTTAAGTCTCTCTTGCCATCTCTAATTCCACCCGCTTCCCCTAGGGTGTTTGGTTGCCTGTACCAAATGGTACATGTATGAGATGGTTGAAGATAAAAGTTATCAATGTGTTTGGTAAATGGAACCATCTCATCCTGGACCAAGTGACACAAATTTAAGAAATATTTTCTCTAGATGACGAACCATGCCATTCATCCAAAATAAGGGTGTGTTTATTTGCATGTATCAAGTGGTATATGTATGAGATGGTTTAAGAAAAAAGTGGTCTATTTGTTTGGTTGCTTAAATAAAATCATTTTTTTAAAAAAAAGTGATACAAATTTCTTTTTAGATTTGAATCATTCTATTCATTTAAAATAATAGAACCAAATATTACAAGACCATCTCATACCATTCAATATCATCCCATCAACCAAACACACCCTAATACAATCAAATAGTACAGAACCATCCCATCCCATCCCATCCCATTTAACCTCATCCCCTCAGGGTGTGTTAATGTGATGAGGTTTGATACGATGGGATGATCATGTACCATTTGTTTTCATTATTTTAGTTGAATATAATAGTTCAGTATCTAGAGAGAATATTTCTCAAATTTGTATTACTTGATTCAGAATAGGATGGTTCCATTCAAATTCTTAAATCTCTACTATATAAAGTGAGAGTTTCTTCTCTCTACTATATAAAGTGAGAGTTTCTTCCCACGTCACATTAATTGCTCTGCTTAATTGCCCTACTTAATTGCCCTACGCAAGAAACGAAGCGATGCATTAATTGCCCTGCTTAATTGCCCTACTTAATTGCCCTGCTTAATTGCCTCTAGAAATGAAGCGTTGCTTTAATTAGCCACTTTGCAAGAAAGCGTTAAAGATAAATGTTTGATCTTATGAAATAGTATTTTTTTATTTTTTAATCTTTATTTTTCGTTATCAATTTTGTTTTTCGTAGCAACGCACAGGCATATAACTAGTCATCTCATACATATATCACTTGATACAGACAACCAAACACACTCTGCAGTATGACAGCGGTGGAGCCGAGAGTCCAAACAACTCCGGCACCGTCCAAACACGCGAAGTTTCCCCTAAAACCGCACCAAATCGGTTAAAATCCGCCGATTTTAAACCGATCACGGAGGGCTAATCGTATCAAAAGCGGTCAGACAAGTGGTGCTGTCTTACGTCTTCGGCGAGGGCTCTGCGATAGCGGGCGGGTGGGCTGATGGATCGCTGCCGGAAGCGGCCCGACTCCGACCCCGGCGGCTCCGGCGAGGCCGAGCCCCCCGCCGATAAGCGCCCCTGCACTGCCGAGCCGTCGACCTCCGCGGCCGCCGCCGTGGCCGCGCCGGCCGAGGCGGCGGGGCACGCCATCTCGGACATGGACACTTCGTCGTCCGGCCGCGCTGGCGATGGCGACGGGGATGGTGATGGGGATGGGGGGTCGTCGTGCGAGTCGGATGGGGGCGGGAGCTCGAGGCCGTGCGGCGGGGGAGGGAGGTTCCAGCGGATGGTGGCGGCGGTGGCCGCGGACGGCGCGGGGGAGGTCGCGCTGGTGGCGGCGCTGACGGAGCTTTGCGAGGCGCTCTCGTTCTGCCCGGAGGACGCCGGCGGGTACTTCCCGACGGTGGCGGCGGCGCGGGCGCTGGTGCGGCTGGTCGGGGGCGGCGATGGCGCGGTGGCTAGCCCCGACGTGATGCTGCTTTCTGTGCGCGCCATCACGTACCTCTGCGACGCCATGCCACGCGCCGCTGACGCCGTTGTTTGCCATGGCCTGCTCCCCGTGCTCTGCTCTCGCCTCCTCGCCATCGAGTACCTTGATGTCGCGGAGCAGGTAACCGAACAGCTCCGACAGCCCTATCAGATGATCACATTGACGATCGACCTGACTCGCTTTATGTGATCATATTGTTGCGTTCGCAGTGCTTGCAAGCGTTTGAGAAGATATCACGGAGGCAGCCGACGCAGTGCTTGCAGGCAGGCATGATCGCTGCTGTGCTCGCATACATTGACTTCTTCTCTGCTAGTATTCAGGTTGGAATTGCAAAAATTCTATCATTTGTGCTGAGAATTTACCACATTCTCTAACTGGATACCTGCTTTCACGGTTCAGAGGGTTGCGGTCTCAGCTGTTGCAAATGCCTGCAAGAAGGTCCCCACAGATTGCTCCCAGTTTGTGATGGATTCTGTCCCAATGCTGTGTAATCTACTGCAGTCTGAGGACAAGATGGTACTCTTGTTCACCCATCTAACTGAGCTTGTTTTGGCCATGTATGTAGTGCTTTGTTATGTTTCAAATCATATAACATTGCAGGTAGTGGAGAAGATTGCAACTTGCTTGATAAGCATTGTGGACTCTTTTAGTGGTTCAGTGGAGCTTCTTGACCTGCTCTGTCACCAGGGTGTGGTAGAGAAGGTCCTTCCTCTGATCAGCACTGGTGGACTCACTTCACTTAGCCCATCAACTCGCAGTGTATGCTTGCACTAGAACTTCTATGCATATGTCTGAGTATGTTTTGAGGGAGTTCCGGAGTTGATTGTTGTTTGTTGTGATTGCAGAGCTTGATCGGGCTTCTCGCTAAGCTAGCCTGTAACTCGCTTGTGGCAGTGAAGTCCCTCTTTGAGCTGAATGTTGGTAGCACCATAAGGGGGATTTTTGTCACTTCTGACCTCGCCTATGGTATGCCATACTTGCCTTTGGAAAACCAAAATAACCAGGTTGGTTGTTTCATAGCATCTTTACTTCCAGACCATTAAGACTATATGCACATAGCAGATATGTTATAGTTGTTCATTGCTAATGATGAGTTTTGACAGCCATCATGATGTTAAACATTACTTTTTCTTTGGTGGGAATGATAATGTGCTCTGGTGTCACTCATTCACATTTGATACTGTTGCATGTGGGATTGATTTATGAGAGTGTATAGGCATCTCCCGAATGTTCTTGTCTTAAATAACATTCAAATTTTGGACCATAGGATTAAAAATTCAACCGTTAGATCAAATCATAGGATTGGATGTAACCGATACTTCCGAATCTCAACAATGATCAATGCTCCCAGATTTGGGTAATTTCAGCAAACAAAAACATCCGGATGATGTTTATCAAATCCCATGATTTATTAGTACCGTGGTATGAACTAGCTAGATTCTGTGAGAAGACTAAGAGGTTGACCTGGGTCGGTGTGCAAGGGTTCAGGGTGGGTGGGCGGGAGGAGAGGTGTCATGTCTATACAGTATTTTTAGCACGACATTTTATTGAGAGCACAATGGACATCTATGACTTTCTTACAACTTCACTTAATACATCACCCCTCTTACATTTACTTGAAGAACAAAGAGGACATTAAGGAAACCAGATACTTTGCTCCATGATGAACGAAACTGGAGATTTAGGAAGGATGTTTCAATATACGAGGCGTTATTTTGTCGGTTTGTCCCCAATACACAAACCCTAATTTGCCCCAATATATAAACTTTCTATCATTTTTTTTTGTCAATGTCAACATTAGGTGGTGCATAAACTAGCTATATATGGCACTTGACATCAGCAAACTGCTTACGCTACCAGTCAGTAGTCGTGTATGCACCAAGCTGATTTAAAGTATATATGCTCCAAAAGAACTCAGAATCTAGTTAGCCATGTTACTATTTTTGTTTATCGTGTAATTGTCCAATCCAATTCTTTGCGACTTAAATTTTACAGTAACACTACCTTCCACTTCTGAACTAACAGTACCTGTACTAATTGGTGATGATGGTACCATGTCAGGCATTATATTGAAAATAAGTAACTACAGGAGTACAATTTGTCCAAGTGCATCCCTTGATTCTTTTTGCTGTGCGAAGATGCATTCTTAGAGTGCACACTCTAATTGTCATGCAGACATACCCATGATTTGATAATTTAATGGTGACTATATCAGGTTAACGAAGCTCTGAAATTAGCAAACCAGCTTATTCCTTCAGTGGCAAGAGATGTTGAAGACACCCAGATAGTACTTGAGAAAGAAAAAATAATTGTGGATGAACCAAGGTTTTTGTGTCAGTTCTCAAGGGATATTCTTCCTGTCTTGATCAAGGTCTGTTGATAATAACAAACTAACAGCTCATAACAATGCTTGTGCTCTAAAATATGGAAGTATGTTGTTATGTGCACTTGTGCAGGCAGTCAACTCTGGGGCAAATCTGTACATTTGCTATGGCTGTGCTTCACTTGTAAATAACATTTGTTACTTCAGTAAACCTGAAATGCTTCAAGGGTTGCTCAAGGAAACAAACATATCAAGGTAAAAATTACATGCAAAAGAGGGAATACATTTCTTGCATGACAGTCATAGGCAAGATAACATTTGCATATAAGTTGTACTAAAATCGCTGACTCTAAATGAATATTTTTTTTTTTAATCTATGTGGCAGCTTCTTGGCTGGTTTATTGTCTCGGAAGGATCATCATGTGCTAATCTCATCACTAAAGATCATCGAGATTCTCATGCAAAAGATTCCTGATGCTTACCTTGGATCATTTATCAAAGAAGGTGTAGTCTACGCGGTTGAGGCTCTTCTTATGCAAGAGGAATCCAGTTCTCATCTCTCTGATGACACTGAACAATCAGAGAATCAACCTGTCATAAGAAATAAACCTACATGTTTTTGCTATGCATTTGATTCCCTCAGATCTGAAGCTGATGAAACAAGGACTTGTAGGATTGGGAGGGGCAACCTTTTTACTTTTGCAAGGCATGTGAAGACAACCTACTTTACTACCGAAGCAGTAAGTTCCGAGATGGGGTTAACAGAGATTTTGCATAAACTCAAAACTTGCTGTGCAGTTCTCAATGACTCTGCAGATAAGTCTTTGAACCAAGACAATGTCCAAAATGAAGAACACTTAACCAACATTTTAAGTGAGGTAATGATGGAGCTTCATGGGGGGGAAACAATGACGACCTTTGAATTCCTTGAGAGTGGACTGGTCAAATCTTTGTCAAATTATCTTTCTAATGGCAAGTACCTCCAGGTGGAGGAAAAGCTGAAAGATCACGATACTGACCATCTTTTTGCTGTGCTGAAAAGATTTCAGTCATTTGCTCGGATATCTTTTTCAAGATTGGAGCAAGGTTGGGGTGATACGCTCTTGACACTATTAGTAAGGAAGCTACAAAATGCTCTTACTTCTCTTGACAACTTTCCAGTGATACTGAGCCACAATTTCAAGCCAAGGAGCAATATTTCTGATATCCCTACTAGGCACTCAACAATTACTCCATGTATCCGAGTACGATTCAAGAAGGATGAAGATGAAACGAACTTGTCGAGCTATGATAATGCTGTGAATTTGGAAATATCTTCCTCCTTGCATACTATTGAAGAATTTTTGTGGCCCAAAGTTAGTGCAGACACAAGAAATCAGAAGGCTGAATCATCACCTGGTAGTATTGCTTCTGAAAGCAAATATGCTAAAGATGATCCTCAGGAAAGAGATTTCACGCCTGGATCTTCTCCGCCCTCAGAGGTGTTGTTCTGTCTATGTTGTAAATATCTTAAGAAACACGAGTAATTAGGATATCTTGAATATGATCAGCTCTTTTGATGGTGTGACTTGCTTAGATTTTCGTTTTTCCTTTAATATCGTAAGAATGCCATATATCCTTCAACTTCATTTCACACTTTCTAGTTGCCACCTATTCTTTGCAAGCTCGAGTTTTAAAATAAACATAGAAATATAAGCTGTTTTTGGTTGAAGATGTATTTGGGTTTGTTGTTAGTTCCATGTTGTAAATATGTTTGCTGTCTTCCTGTAAACTGTGCCTATTTTACAAGCAAGTAATTGGACTGACTCCTTAGAAATGCATTATGCATATACTACTTGCTATGCTATTTCTGCATAGAATATCCTGTAAATTATTTTGATGACCATTTTCTTGTTTTAAGACTAAAATGACTGTTTTTTCAGGGCATTTTAAGTGAAAATCAAAATCCACCTGCAGAACCAAGCTCAAAGCAAGGACCTTTGTCTTCTGGTGAGTACATGTAATCTAGTATTTTCCTAACACTCACCAGTCACCATTACTCTTATTTGCAAACTGCATCTTGTTCTGGTAACCTCATTACGGCAATGAATGTGCAGCTGCAGGTCAATCAGAAAGAAACACATTGGTCTTGAGTGATCATGCTGCACAACCAAAATTGGTATTTAGCTTAAAAGGAAAAGAGCTTGACCGATCTGTTACTCTGTACCAATCAATCCTGCAAGACCAGATCAATGCTGGGTCTGACATAATTTTGGACACCCAGTTTTGGCGCAGTGTGCATGACATTACGTTTAGAACAGCTGCAAATACAGAAACAAACAATTCTCCTAAGCATTCATCTAGTGCAGCAGCATCAACAAATGATAATAAAAGTGGGTTTATGTGGCAGACGCTTCCTTTCTTTAGCAGCCTGTTGCTTGGCAAACTTCCTTGCAAACTTGATAGATCAAGTCCATCATATGACATATTGTTTATGCTAAAAGTTTTAGAGGGATTAAACCGATATTCCTTTCACCTTGTGTCTGATGAGAGAAACCATGCTTTTGCTCACGGAAGGATTACTAACCTCGATGATCTGAAAGATGCCATTTCTTCAGTTCCACAGCAGGAGTTTGTCAGTGCTAAATTGACAGATAAACTGGAGCAACAGATGCATGATCCCTTGGTTTTAAGGTCTTGCTGTTTGCCTTTATGGTGCACTGAACTGATGTCCACATGTCCTTTCTTGTTTTCTTTTGAGGCAAGATGGAAGTATTTCCAACTGACAGCATTTGGTTCTTCGACAATGCAACATGAGCATATGATAGACCCAAGTGGTAACAATATAACATCAGAAAGGGGGTCTTCCTTTTCACGGAAAAAGGTCAAAGTCGATCGCGACAATATACTAGTTTCAGCTGCTAAAATGATGCAGTCACATGCTCGGAGTAATGCACTGCTCGAAGTAGAATATAATGAGGAAGTAGGCACAGGTTTAGGTCCTACGATGGAATTCTATACATTGACAAGTCATGAGTTTCAGAAGTCTGCTTTAGGCATGTGGAGGGGGGAGCTTCCTTGTGAAACTGGCACTGACAATGCTCATGGTGGTTCCAGATTTGTGGTAGCCCCTAATGGACTGTTTCCTAGACCGTGGCCTGCTTCTGTAGATTGTGCTTCATTCTCAGAAGTGAATAAAAGATTCCACCTCCTTGGTCAGGTTGTTGCAAAGGCAATTAAAGACAGCAGAATTCTCGACATTCCATTTTCTAAAGCATTCTACAAGCTTGTCCTAGGACAGGTATTTTGGACCCTACATCCTTGAGATGTGGATGATGTTTGTTATGCTTGTTTTACTTTTGAAGTCTATCTAATAAGCTTTTTCTTTTTTAGGAGCTTAATATATATGATATCCATTCATTTGACCCTGATCTGGCAATGGCCCTTATTGAGTTTAAAGCGCTTGCTTATCGGAGAAAATATTTACAATCAAGTTCAACTAGGGACTGCCAGAGCACATCTGATTTGTCTTATCGAGGTTGTAAAATTGAGGATCTTGCTATTGATTTTGCTCTCCCAGGGTATCCAGAATATGTGCTTTCTTCAGAGAGTAGTTCAGATAATGTTAGTGTATACAAGTGTGCACTTTCTGTTGCCAGCTTCTCAGCAGATTGAAGTTTTTACTAAATTGCTTATGTTATTTTCAGGTAAATGTTGAGAATTTAGAAGAATATGTTTCTTTTGTTGTTGAGGCAACAGTTAAAAGTGGAATTGCAAGACAACTGGAGGCTTTTAAGTCAGGATTCAATGAGGTATGCTCTATCATGGTGTGGTTCTTCTCCTTTGTTTATACTTATGTAACTAATGGCAGTTTTCTACTTACACTATGTAACTAATGGCAGCTATCATGGCTCTACATTTCTTAGTTTATATGAGTTTTAATCTGTTGGACAAAATCATTAGTTTGATGTTTCTTGGGACCAATGAAGCAATGAAGGCATGCAACAAGATGTCAAGATGTCTTACTAGCACACAATCTTTGAAAGAACTAGACAGTAAAGCTGTAGCCTTTCTTTTTGTGATTGACATCATATCTCTATTTCTTAAGCAATCTTAATCTAGTATGTATAAACTTCAAATTGTCTCTCTCTCTGATACTAATAATTATGCATTGGCAACTGACTCACCCTCCCTCCTTTTACCACTTAGAGCTTTGTCATTTGTCGGGTTTAGATGTATTTAGGGGTTAGTGCGGTTCCCTGTGCTGCCCATAGGGTGATATGAGCCCTATGTTCGATTTCCATTTTGAATATTTACTCTTCTCCTGTTTGTCGATTTGATTAATTCATTTTATTTGAACACACCGACACTGGGTATTGCAGGTATTTCCACTAAGCACACTCCAGGTTTTCTCAGAGTATGATCTGGAGCGATTACTCTGCGGTGAACAAGATACTTGGGATGTATGTGCCTGTCATTTGTTGGAATCTGTTGATATTCTGTAACTTTCTATTTCCCTTGTTGATACCTGTTTTCTGAACAGTTTGCCAAACTTGTGGATCACATAAAATTTGATCATGGCTACACTTCCAGCAGCCCTCCTGTCATTAATGTAAGTTTATTTTAGTTAGTATATTTTGAGTCCGAAATAAATTTTGTGAAATGCTAGTGAAGGCTAACAGAAATTTAGCTCAGTACCATATCAATAAATTCCAAATACATTGCAGTTGTTGGAGATCATACAGGAGTTTGGACGCCATCAGCGCAGAGCTTTCTTGCAATTCATAACGGGTTCACCTCGACTCCCTACAGGCGGTTTGGCTGCATTAAATCCAAAGTTGACGGTTGTTCGGAAGGTCTGTTTTCATTACAAAGCTCTTTCTGGATCAGTTCATTCTTTCCATCTTTGCTAACATTGTATGATACAATCAACAGCATAACAGCAACGATGCTGACGATGATCTGCCCAGTGTGATGACTTGCGCTAACTATCTTAAGTTACCTCCCTACTCTTCAAAGGTCTGAACTTACTACCATTCTGCTATCTAAACTGACCGCGTCTTACTAGATTAATTTACTTTCATTCTGCTTATGTTTTTTTATAATCAAGATTATATTCTGGAACTTCTTAAAATATACCAAAGCTTTAGGTCAGGCACAACCAAAATAGTAGTAAATGGCATACCGAACACATAGTATACGATGATTTGCAGCGCTTTAGTTCCACTTATTGTATGTTTGTATTAACACCAGGTCTTTTATCCTCAACCTGCAGGAAAGGATGAGGGAGAAACTACTCTATGCCATTACGGAAGGCCAGGGGTCCTTCCACCTATCTTAACTGGAAACTGGTAGGAAGAGTAGCTGCACACGCCACACGCAGTGGAAATCCGTGTGTTCTGTAGGTATCACGTAGGAAAACATTGTGTAAATCTGGGCGGTTCACCGCTTAACTTATGACATAATTCGCTGGAGCTGATGTTAGGAGAGAGAGAAATCAGAGGGCGCCGGTCCATCCTATCTATCTATCCTTCTATGTACATAGTGGTAGAAGCTTTTAGGTGTGTGCTCGAGCAGTCGCCCACATGGCGACCATCAACTTAGCTCGCTACCATCTATGAAGCCTTATCTTTCGGTGTACATATGTGTGGCTGTCAAGTGTTAATATTTTCTGTCTATGGTTCTTAGTTGGTGCACCTTGTGAAAGTTGTGTTGCCTAACTTACGGCAAATATGTTTTTATAAACATTCCTGAAATATAAACAATCCTGAATCTTCGCTTTGCCGCCCTGTTTGGGATGCGGAAATTTCACGGGAACAATTCAATTCTTACATAGATTATGTGAATGGGATGAAATTCCTGCGTTCCAATCCGTGTTTGATTTCCCTCGACTAATTTTGGCAAATTCGTCATGTTTAGTGCGGGCAAAAAAGCTCGGACTAGAATGAAAATTACAGTAGTTAATAAGTTTAAAATTAAAATAAGTCTATTTTAAGAAAAAAAATTAATGGGGGCTTGGTTCGGTAGTGACTCATTAGTTCAAATTTAAAATAATTATTTAAATGATAAATAAGATGATAAACCATTTAGATGATAAATAAATTACTTTTATATTAAATTATATTAATTTTTAAAAATCTCCATAATAACACGTTAACCTCAATAGCTAGCCCTAGTCATGTTTCCATGCTGGTTTTGTTTCAGCTGTGTTGCCTTCGCGGTACATGACCTGTCTTGTTTTTCTTAAAAGTTTCTCGTCGAACTGAAAGGTGCTTAGCTGGGCTGCAGCCGAAGTCGCTAGAAAACGGTGACTCGTTTCGCTCCCAGATGCAGTTTAGTCCTGTATCTGTCCTGGTAATAGCTGAGGCAATCAAACTTTTCTGTAGAATAGATGCCGGTTAAGTGTAGGTCCTGAAGATGATATGGTATATTACTCTCTGTTGCTTTGCCCGTAAGTCTAAGCTTAAAAAATAAATGACAGTGCAAGTGATCACAATCATTTCTGAGAAGTGTTGGTCTCATACAGCTTGATCTTCGCAATCAAATACTGTATTTAACTGTAATTCTGTCCGAGGATGATAAGATTGTTTGCTAGTTGCAGCATCTTGCCACCTAAAGCTGTCTATGGTTGATATCTTTGTTGTTTCGTAACACATGACTTGTGTGCCTTTGTGGACCTGTGGTTAATATGTTGGGAAAAGATATTTTTGTCGGTTGCCTGACTTACATGGTCCGACCGCTTTAGAATCTCTCTCTCTCTCTCTCTCTATCAGAATCAGAGCTGATATTTTCGGTAACCATTAGGTGTTGTGTAGAAACTTGTGAGGAATGAATTAAGTTTATGGGCGGTCGATGTCGTTGTATGTTCCAATCGAGTACTGAAAGCGCAAGCGACGCTTTCTTATAATTATGAAAAAAGCGCAAGGGACAAGTTACTGGCAAAATATCGCAGTACACTGTGTAGGAAAACGTAAGCATTTTGTAGCTTTTTTGCTGTTTTCTGTGAAATGTTTACATCTAGATGACGAAGATTGAAAGGGAACTCGATCAAACCATGTAGGATGATTTGTGCGATTTAATTCATAGGTCGTACACTCTCCTATTCGTAAAGCACCCATTCACCAACCTTTTAGCAAGCGCTTTGCTACCATACCAGAGATGAAACGTGCAGGTGGTAGGTGCACCCGTAATTTGGAAGACGCATGCAAATGTGTTTACTCAAATAACTTTTTATTGCCAATACAATTGTCCATATATTACATGACCATACAATCGAAAACAAAAATTGAGTGTCAATGCGATTATATCGATCACAAACAACTCAGTGTTCCAGTGCACAACACATTGGTATCAGTCAAGTGTCAATGTTCCTGGATATAAGATTGACAAAAGTCCATTCACCACATATTATGGTATCTCACTTATAAGACGTCACTAGAATCATTTTAACACAAAAAGAAGGCTCAGTTCATAACGCATACACGTTAAACAACGACCATACGCTCTTCCATATATACATACACCCTAGAAACACCCTTTCGCTAAATTTTTTTTGCCCACCCAACCTACCTTATTGTTTATGATATGAATAGAATCTTTATTCCTGTATGAAAAGACTATCCATTGGTGGGCGAATTCGAATTAATCTCCATGAGTTTTTCTCCTATACATTAGGCATTGATTTGTACAAAAAAATCAATCTAATAAAAATAGAGCTTTTCCTCTTACATTGTGTGTGCTTCTACTTGCGATTCCACTTTCGTTCATGTGTTCCCGTGAACGTGATGTTGATTGGCATGGGAGAACGACTACGTTTTATAATACGTTATCAACACGAAGCTCTACAAGGCTAAAACCAGTATTTGTCGTTCTATATTACTTGCAAGTAGATCAATCTTGTTTTCTTTATACTAACCACAAATTGATCTATGTTTGTTTTGCATGAATGAACGAACACATGATGTTCTGCTAAGGCTGATCGTGATCGTCTGCTAGCATAGATCTACACGGCATCGAAATCGTCATGCGACGCGATCTACGCTTTTGCAAGCCCTACGTAAGGGTCACTACAAGAAACAGTGAAAAATTCGTGGGTTTTTTTAAATTCGTGCGCAAAAATAAACCCACGAATTTAAAATTTTAAATTCGTCGGGTTATTAAAAAACCCACGTATTTAATTAAATTCGTGGGCTAACAATAAACCCACGAATTTATATGTTTAAATTCGTCGGTTTGTAAAGAAACCCACAAATTTAATTAAATTCGTGGGCCAAGGAAGACTCACGAATATAACAGAGGGTAAATACCCACACGGTCGTCTCTCTCTTCGCTCCTCTCACCCACACGCACCCTCTCCCCCTCGCCTCCTTCAGGCTCCTACGTACTCTCTCGTCGCTGCCTTACCAGACGCCCGCACTCACCAGCCACGCCCCATCCTCGACCCCTTCGGCCCTGCCACCTGCCCACCCACACACAGCCGCCATCCTCGACTTCACGCCGCTTCACCCAGCTCCCACTTCTCCTCGCCCACAGCCGCCCATCCTCGACCCCGCCAGCTGTCGTCATTCGCCGCCAGACGCCCGCGCCGACGCCCAGAGGAGGCGCCGCCACTGCAGGCCTGAGGGCACGCCACAGGCAGAGCGACTGGCCAGCTGGTCGGGCGGCACCTTCACCTCCAGGTTCCTCTCCCTTTTCTCTCTTTTGCTACCTGCTTTGCTTATCTTCTCTGCTTTGCTCTCATAGATGTAGTAGTAGTAGCAAAGAAGCGGCGAGTAGTATTGTAGTACTAGTAGCACCAACTTACTAGTAGATAGTAGTATACTGGAAGTAGTAGTACCAACGTTCGGGATGGATGTAAATTTTAATATCAGTATATTTTGGTTAGTGTCCTTCCTCTCAAAGTGTGAAGAAAAACTCAGATTTGATTTCCATAGCTCCTTAGTCTTGTTTTTTCTCCTGTTTTCTTGGTGTGATTTGCCTGTGAGATTGGCCGATGAACTTCTAGCCTCCGGGATTCGGTTCTGGACTTGTTCTTGTGCACAGGAGAACTTAGTTTAGTGCATATTCTTGTGTGCCGGAGAGCTCAGTTCTGAGATTCCTCTTGTGCACTAAGGAATTCGGTCCTGTGATTATTCCTATGCATTGATCATCACAGTTCTATAATTGTTGTGCCGGCTGTTCTGGTCCTTATGAACCAAGAGTTTGAATCAGGAGGAAACTGAATTGGAAAGTCATGTTTGTTTGGCTGATTATTATTGAGGTTTGCCTCTGCATTGGGTGTGTCACTTGTGTGAAGAGGGCAATGTAGTTGGGCACTGGGTATGTCACTTTGTAATTCAACTTTTTTTTTTGCATCTGCTCTATGAACACCACTTGAATTATTCCTGAAAATGCAAATGGCAAGTTTGTCCACTGCTTTGTTAAATTTCAGTGGTTTCTACTTATTCCTATGCATGCTTAATCATAACGCCGTGATGTGTTCTGCTCGGTAAAATTAGTGTCAAGACCCAATGCTCTCTGCACGACTTTGCACATTCCTATTATTTTGGTAGTAAGTCTTATTTGCTCATTCCTATTATTTTGCATTGCTCTAAAACCTTTTGAATTGCTAAGATTGAACACCTTATTTGCTAGTACAAGGTGGATCATTGCAGTCTCAAACTGACATGACTAACAATTAATCGATCATCCAGTTGCTGACAATAAACCAAACAAATTGATTCATGTGTGACTAAGAAAGACCTGCCGGCAGGATGGATCCAGTTCAAACGATTCATGATCTGTGTGTGATTGATGATCTATGTGTGACTTACTAAGTGTCTTTTTTGAATAAGTATTTTGATAAGGATCCAGTTCCAACGAAATAAAACTAGTTCCTGTGTGTTTATTTTGATGAATAGAACCTGATTGTACAAAAATACTTAAGATGTATTATTGAACTGTTGCCATTCCTCCATATGTGCTAGATGTGCTTTAGATGTTAAAGCCTAGTCCAGAGACCCTCTCCATAATATGTACTACTATAATCAGCCTAGGAATGTTTACCAAAGTATAGACTATTGCATTACGAAGAATTAATCTTATTTGTGTTCAGCCTAATTAGTCTTGAATTACCACATTGATGTGTTGTGTTAATCTATTTATGTGCTTTGTTTCCTTGTCAATTCTAAGTGGTGTGTTCAACTTATTGATGTGTTATATACATCTCGCTTTAAGTCAAAGTCGTTTTTGTTCAGTTAGGCATGTGAAAGCTCCATGTTTCAATGGCTGCTTTCAGAAGAGCTCTTGACAAAATTGTTCTAGTCAATGTGCACTACAAGAAACAGTGAAAAATTCGTGGATTTTTTAAAATTCCAATCTTCATCATATCTATTGTTTCCGTTCTCAATTCATATGAAGAAAATGTCTTGGTATTGCGCTGTTTTTTTGGCAGAGAGAAAAACTCGACTTGCTTGAACAACATTAATTTAGTAAGACCATTAGTAATTATCTAAACTCATTGCCTATTAGGCCATCACCAACATGGATTAAAAGAGTACTAAAGATTATCTACTAGTATGTTTAGTTGGGATAACCTTATGCTCCAATTTGCCCTTCATGTTAACTTTGTGATGATTCAATGGTATTCTAAAGGGAAAATAAAATTAAAATGTACTGAGCTATTTTTCTAATATCAAATTAGGATGCTCACAGAGGAGTTTTGAATGCTCCAATGGAGCATTCTTTCCATCTCTGTGATGAATTACCAATCAGATAAGCCTAAAAGTCTTTTTTAGGTTAACCCAACTTTTAAGTTGTGAATTTACAAGATGGATAATGTACCATCTCCTCGTATAAGCTTCAATTTGGAGGTGGGACTTAATCTTATGAGGATAGTCAGGAAAAAAAATCCAGATATGCGACTTAAACCTTTTCTTAAGCTTATAAACTCAGTAAGCCCAAGTTAGGCTAAACAGATCTTATCTGAAAAACATGTGTTAGTGTTATTTAATTACATTGGCCATGTAATTGAGTTACTATGCTATGCTCATCATCTAGCTGATCTATATATCATATTTTTTTTGTATTTGCACAAGTTGCACTTATCTCAAAACATGTGCTCGTTTGAAGTTATTTCATCTCATTTTATATATTTTTATTCCTCATTTGCCATTGTATATAACGTTAGATTTAGGGTTTGCGTCGAACAAGAGAGAGCCTAGGCGTCACCCGTTCGGGAACGGCGCATATCACATTTACTTGTGAGGTGCGCGGTTCGAATTGTCCAAATATTTTGGATGTCGAGAATGTTGGTTGTTGCATGGGACCTGTGACGTGTCAGCGATCCGAACGTGATTTTGGCCACATAACCCTGTTGTTCTCCGACGCACCAGCATCAGGCGTGCGTTTGTAGAACAGCGGGGTTATGCTGCCGAAATTTCGTTCGGTTCGTAGCGCACGTCACAGGTCGCATGCAACGGCCTCCATTCTTGGGTGGGTTTAGAACACATCTTTCCTAACAGGGTTGTCTTTGTCACCTAAGCCACGGTTGTACGTTGACATCATTTCATTTGTTTAGCTTTGAGAATGGGTGACGATCGAAGGGCGATGTATGACTGATGGAGGAGTGATGGGGGCCACTCAAGGGAATGGGGGCAGATCACGGATGCTTTCTTGAAGCAAGCATTCGCTCGAGGAGCTGAATATGTGTATTGCCCGTGTACCCTCTGCGAGAATAACAGCTACTACAGCAAGGATATAGTGAGTGATGGGCACCCACGGATTTAATTGATTAATTTCGTCGAGTTAAATTCATGGCCTAAATTCGACGGTTTGCGCACGAATTTATAGTAAATTCGTGGGTTTTGGCCTAAATTCGTGGGTTTCTGGCCCACGAATTTCCCCCTGATTCCTGTAGTGGGTGTGTTTGGTTCATTGTACCAGGGTAAACGGAACCATCTCGTACGGGATATGAGCTCATCCCTGTGTTTGGGTGGTTGAATGGAACCAATTGGAAAGAACGAGATGGTACATATTCTCAGAATATTCTCAAGAAATACTATACCAGCTGATCCAAACAATTTGGCCGAACCATTCGGTACAGGACCGAACCGTCCCACACTCGCCTTGCCCCAGTCGCTCGCCACTCCCAGTCGCTTGCCACAGGGCTAGACACCTCTCTCTACGCTTTGCCGCCACTCCCATCGCTACCCTGCTCGCGCACGCGGACTGTAGCCACCGTGCCCACCATGCGAGAGGCTTCGTGGTTGCCGCCGTGCCACTGCACACGGCCCGGCCCGCTTCGGCCCATAGATCGTTTCCTCGGTCCGGCCGCGCTGTTCAGCCCCGTCAGCGCTCCACATGGCCCGCCAGCCGCATCGCCCATTGGTCGCACCGCCTGGTCCACCGGTTGCTCCACCACCAGGGTTCGTCGGCCTCGCCGTCTAGCCCCCCAGCTGTGCCACTTGACCCTGTTCGCCCGGCCCCGTCATCTGCGTCGCTTATGCCCGCCGGTTGCGCCGCCTCAGAATTCCTCAGCCTGGCTGTGGTCCCATGGAGTCAAGTGGCCGGTAGGGTTTAACCCTAGCCGCCCACCTTTAATGAGGTTGGGGCTGAAAAAGAAGGCCGAAATAACCGTATTGCCCCTATGTTTTTCCTTTTTGGGAATTTAATTAATAATCCCAAAAATTGATACTAAATACTAGGAAATTAGAGATATGTAATTCTGAAAATTTGGTAAAAGTGATATTTAGCACACATTGGAAATTCTATACCTTGGGTTTATTTTCTAGCTTTTTTCATGTTTAATATGTGCTAAATTAATTCTTTGTTATTGAAGTAATTCTGAAAATTGCTTAAATATTAACAGAAAATTGTGAAAATTTCTAGAAAATCACGAGGACACATTGTTTAAGCAATGGCTCTGGTTTTATTTTCCTTAGCATTATTTCATGTCAATGTGTGCTGAAATTTAATTTTTCTATTATTAAGTAATTCTGAAAATTGCTTGATAATTAACATAAATTATGAAAAATGCTAGAAAAATTTTAGATAGAATTATGTGAGCCTTATCTCTCTGAATTTATAGTTCTAGCACAATTTCACCATGAATCATGACCATTTACATGATTCTAAAGATCTTATGTTATATCCTGAAGATTTTAAGTTGTGTTTTTTTTTCTCTTTAGTAAGTTGTTTTGAAGTTCTTCACATAAAGGTTTGTAATGAGGCAACTAGTGTAATACTGAGTGGAGTGCAATGTACTCTTTTCTCCATCTTGTTTTTTTCATTGGGTTTTTGGGAGGAGTTTTTAATAAGATATGTGCATTACATGATATTCACCAAGGGGGTGCTATGATATAGATAGAATCCTTCTCTCTATATGGAAGAACTTTATGCATTGACGGGTGAATCCAAATTGATCTCCAGTGATTTTTCTCCTATGTATTGGGTTTTGTCTAGTACAGAAAAATCAAACTAATAAAGATATAGCCTTTTCTCTTATATTGTGTGTGCTTCTCTTTATGATTTCACTTTTGTTTATGTGTTCCATGAACATAATGTTGATTGGCATAGAAGAACATGTTTTGTAACATTTATAACGCCATAATGTTGATTGGCATAGAAGAACGACGTTTTATACTAACACTTATAACGCCAAGACCGAATTGTCGGCCTCGACTGCATCCACGCCAGCTCGGCTACGTTTTCCACCGATCGCTCGCGTCCGTACGGCTCCCGCGTTGTGCGCTCCCGTTTTTGTCGCCCCGTCCGTTCTGACAATGGCTCTTCGCTAATCATCAATTTCTTGCCCTCTCGTTCTGTTCCTGCCCCTCCTCGGGCGCTCCGCCGGGGTATGCGTCGTCGCCTCGTTTGCCTTATCATGCCAAAAATAAAAAGGCCCGCATTACACGTTACGCGTTGTTCAGCTCCTATGCACCATCCCTAGGCGCTTCTCGACAGCGAGAACTTACGAACGAATCATGAGAAGTGCTTCTATGCTCTTTCTTTTAAAAATTGCACAACTATTAAAGCATGATTGAAGGGTGGATGGGGGTTACTTACCCCTTTGCTTGCTTCAAGATTTGTGCAACTTGCACTAGAAAGAAAAGCATAGAAGCACTGCTCACGAATCATACCGATATTACATTAAAAAAAAACTATACATAAACATCAATCACAGTCACACACACACAAAAAAAAAAAACCAGCACCAACTACACAGGACAAAAAGAGAACCAATCACACAGAAGTTTCACTCTTTCAGTAGAAGTAAAACAAATCGTAAAAGCCTCCACAGTGTAAGCTTAAAAAGAGAACCAATGCAACTGTAGCAGATGTAGATTGGTCGTTCGATTAAAACGATTATTCAAATCTTTCGTAGTACTCCCTCCGTTGGAATTTAGAGGACGTATTAGGTTTCGTTTGGATAAGACTTTGACCAACAATTATTTCATTAATATACCATTTATACAATACAAAATTATAATTATATATAAGTACTTTTGAATACAAATCTACTAATATCAATTTTGTGTTATAAAAATTATATGCTAATAAAGTAATTGTTGATCAAAGCCTTGTCCTAACGAAACATAATACGCCTTATAAAAACAACGGAGGGAGTATTGTAGTTGAGAACTATTTCACAATCCGAACCGTTGGTTGCTTGATCGACGTTGAAAAAAGCTGACTGTTAAAGTTACGGTATCATCCTAAAAAGTAAAAACCACTACAAAACACATGCGAAAAAAGACAAATGAAAAAAAAGCCCTTCCCTCCTGCAAGACCATCATACACCGGGTCCAGGGTGCGCCGGCCAGCCCCGCACCCACGCGGCGGCGCCCGTGGCCGGTTATTTATACCCGACGAACGGCCCGGATAGCCCGACCCCCGCAATCGCACCCGCCTGGGCCGCCTTCTCTTCTCCAGCGTCCGATCTCCCACTCGCCGCCCTCACCGCAGCTCCGCACCTCGCCTCGCTTCCTCCCCCTTCCCTTCACCGCCTCGCTCTCCCCTCCCTCCACGTCGCTCTCGCGCGCGCTACTTATATAAGGTAAGCCTCCCTCTCTCTCTCTCCGCCCTTGTCGAGCCTTCCAGGGGCTAGTGTTCGGTGGGGTGGGTCGGCCGGCCTGATGGATCTAGGGTTTCGGCTGCGGCCATGGTGGTGGTGCAGGAGCGGGAGCGGGAGCGCATGGCGGACGCGCCGGCGAGCCCCGGGGGCGGCGGCGGGAGCCACGACAGCGGCAGCCCCAGGGGCGGCGGCGGGGGAGGGGGCGTCAGGGAGCAGGACCGGTTCCTGCCCATCGCCAACATCAGCCGCATCATGAAGAAGGCCATCCCGGCCAACGGGAAGATCGCCAAGGACTCCAAGGAGACCGTGCAGGAGTGCGTCTCCGAGTTCATCTCCTTCATCACCAGCGAGTGAGTGGGTCTGCTGCTGTTCTGTTTGGCTTGGCTGGAATGGCCTTCTACACTTCTGGTTTTGGTGGCTTTGTGCTGACTTGTCAGTGATTTGGCTGTTTGCAGGGCGAGCGACAAGTGCCAGAGGGAGAAGCGGAAGACCATCAACGGCGACGACCTGCTGTGGGCAATGGCCACGCTGGGGTTCGAGGACTACATCGAACCCCTCAAGGTCTACCTGCAGAAGTACAGAGAGGTGCGTACTGTTGTGGATGTTTGGGTAAAATAGAAATTGGAGTGATTTTGAGATGATTAAGGTGGATTGGTGCTTTGGGAGTTAGGTAGGGCCATCACTAGTTCGTCTGTTTTAGTTGTAGCCTTCATTAGCTAACTTGCTCTGTTTGGCTTAGCCTTAATTGGCAAGTTTAAATAATCATGTTCAGCTTGAAGACCGATGGATGACCGTACTACTTATGGTACGAATCAACTATTTAGCTTTGTTGTTTCACAAAGAACTTCTTGTCTTTAAACAAGTGTTGCTCTATCATTCCGACGTGAAGCATGCCAAAATTACTGTTTTTCAGAGAACAGAATGGGTTGAAGAGCTGCTAAGAGTTGTATTGGGCTATTAATCCATTGAAAACAAGTTCTTGGCCTGAAAAACACACTGCATTCCCTTGTACATTCCCCAATTACCAAATTCTACTTGTATCAAGTATTAATTTCTATCCATGAATGAGGATACAGCAGCACTTACTAAGGACAGGTAGCATGTCTACCTAGAACCCTATATTTTATCAGAAAAGTTTATATCCGACTCAAATGAAATGCATCGAAGAAACCAGAGCTCTTATAAAAATAGCATGTTTGCGTTAGAAAGATCCTAAATTTCTTGACTGAAGCTATGCCTCCTGCTTAGAGGTCATAAATATTCTAGCTAATCTAGCTTAAAGAATAAATAACAAATGTCTGTGCAACACTTTTTAACACGGCTTAGTTTATGCATATTTTGTGCATGCTTTTTTTTTTGGTTTGTTTATCCATCTGACATGTTTTGTTTGTCTTCTGTTTGGTGGATGACTATGCTGATTGCAGATGGAGGTATGTCAATTTAACTATTTTAAATTATGTTTCAAAACCAAGTATTGTTGCTTGATGATGAATTCCTTCTAGATTTCTTCATGTGTTCTTAAGACATTGAGATGAAAATGTCTTGGAACATGAAATTTTAGTAATTAGATCAGAGAAATGATAATTTTATTTGAGCCTTCTCCATCATTATTTTAGCTCATCTGTACACAACTGAACTCTCCATGTTCGAATTATGAAGGCATATAGCCCATCTATTGGATATTTGGATATAGTTTCAAATTGTGAAGATCTTGTTAAACTGATGTACTAGGGCATTTGTCAAACTGATGTACTAGGGCATATATATAACCTACATAGGTGAGTATGCTTTTAAAGTTTTCTAGTGCCAGTAGTTGCCTGTATTGATTCTTACCGACAGGGTGAAAAAAGTTGCATATATAATGGACTGTTCATGTACACACAATTTCCTTGCACCATACAGGCGACCGATATGTTAGGTTCAAGTATAATTGTATACCTTCACTGATGTTGAGTTGTTGACCATTTAATAGCTGTTCATTTGGCTTCTCTGACTGCTTGCAAGTTATCTTGCTCCCCTACAATGTTTGGTGTACTTCTTACTAGGGTTAGGATGTTATGATTCATAATTGTACTATCAAGCCTACATAAATCTGAGATGTGATGACCTCAGCTCTTCTTTCTTCGATAATTAATAGGGTGACAGTAAGTTATCTGGAAAGGCTGTTGATGGCTCTGTTAAAAAGGATGCAGTTGGTCCTCATGGGGTAGCAAGTGGCTCAAGTGCGCAAGGGGTTAGTATATGTCCGATTTCTTGTTGTTCTTTTGACAATTCTGAAAAACTGAACTATTTGTGTTCTTTTTAGATGGGCCAACAAGGAGCATACAACCAAGGAATGGGTTATATGCAACCTCAGGTGATTAATCTACAAATCATTAGTTGTGTAATATTGTTTGGAACCACAATGTTTAGCTTGAGTACCACCAGGAAGTTGGGATAGTCTACCTTTGCCAAAAAAAACCACTGAATGTGCTATCAAGTATCAACTTCTGGTGACTGAGACATCATGCCTTTGATTTGGAAAGGTACATTAGCCAGTTGATTGCAGTTGGGTTGATTTTGTTAGGGCTTTGTGGGATATTACTTCTGACTATGTAGATTGTCTGGACTCAGCAGCTTAACAAACTTCTATTAACTGTATGTTCTGTAATGGTGGTATTGTGAATCTTCACTAGTGCAATGATGCAATCAGCAGGAAACTAGGAATACATTCTGGTATGCTTACATTTGTGATTTTGTATTCTAATAACTGCATAAATGTGAGATATCTAGTGCTACCACCTCATTGTAGTGCTCCCATGCTACTGAGTACTGACACTTCCCTTCTAAATCGTACTCTCAGCCTGGTAAGTAAAGGAAGAAGAAGAAAAAAGTAGAATAAATGAGAAAAGAAAATAATATTTCTATGATCCCTCTGTTTCTTCATTTGATCGGAGTAAAGGGGGCTTGCAAATTTTGCTCAAGTTGGAACTTTGTGAGCCAGTAGACTAGCCTCTCTGTCCCCTATGTTGTTGGAACGTTTCTTTTTGGTAGATTGATAGTCTGGCGTATCAGAGTACACAAGCACTAGATATTTTGCCTAGGAAAAGTTGATGCTTGATAATACATAAAACAAGGTTCATTCCATCAGCATATGAACAAGAATGTATCCAGGCAGAGCCAGGTTTACGTTTATTTCATCTGTTAGAAATGCAAAAGCCTTTTGGATGTGTAATGATTGGAGTCAAAAAGATGTTAATATATGTTGCATCCTGTACTACAATTTTCAGCATTTTCATGCATGAGATATCCAGAATTCTGTTCACCCATCAACATTCAAAGGACAATCTATAATGTAGGTGTTTGATATATTCTTTTTTAGAGGAGTGGCGTTTGATATATGTTCGGCTGCTGATAGCCTTTTTCTTTTCATTGCCCAGTACCATAATGGGGACATCTCAAACTGAAGATATGGACCTTCCCTGAAACTGCTGCTGCTCTGCAAGGTATATATTCCATCCTGATATGCTTGCACTGTCATGGAATCCGATCCTATTCTGATCTCTGTCTGTATGAAATGTCTCATGTGTTGATACATTTGATATGCCGGTGGGTTTTTGTTAGTGCCGCAGTTATTCGCTAATATAAACCTTGTGGTGAGCAGTCAAGGAACTTAACCCCCATTTGGTCTGTGTTGTCTGCCAGAACTGATGCTTCGAAGTGTTAAAGCTGCATATTGCCAAGGCTGCTTCCAAGATGTAAATTGCTCCCGCTAGAATAGTTTCAGTGTGGCTTAGCATCGTTGTTGTCTGTATATTCAGAATAATTTAACAATTGGCCTTTCGATTGTCATTTAGTTTCATATATTTGTATTGGGGGAGGCATAGATCCTGTGTAATTTGTCCTGAACTAGTGTATCAAACTCTGAGAAGAGTTGCTTTAGTTGTAACAATCCTTGTTTTAGAATGTGGCGAAAAACGCATATTTATTTACCGACGAGAATGTGTATTACCGTCTGCATGGATGCCCAGCCAGGGTTAAAAAATCAACGAAAATTGCCCGTATCGACGTCTTCTAAAATCAAAATCGTTTGGTAAATCGGTCTAATTAAAAAAAATCAAAAAATTTATGTGCTGTAAATCGGTTGAAAGTCGGTGAAAAACAAAAATCGCTCAAAAAATTGACCGTCAAAAAGTTCAACTATTTCATTGATTTTCTATGAAAATTGATCGATAGTTAAAAAGTTTAACTAGTTCGTTGATTTTTCATAAAAATCATCGATTTTTTTATGAAAACAATTGGTTTTTGTTTTTTGTTTTTTTTTTAAATAATATTTTGAAACTCTACATTTTTTTGGATGATTTTCAACCGATTTTTGGCTCGATATTTTTTATTTTTAAAATTTGAATTTCAAGCGATTTTCTCTAAATCGAAATCGTAAACCCTGTGCACAGCCCTCTCTTCTATGCTTCTTGTTGACTATACAAGTGAAGTGAGCTCGCTTTAGCTTCTGCAGGTGAGCAATGCTGAGCTTTGTCTGACCACGAAATGCTTTGTTTGTTTGCATTCCACTCCTTAGGTTGCTAAGTATTACTGGTGGTACGAAGCTATGCACAAAATGTTTTCAAGTGTTGTTCACCACACACACTGTTTGTTGGTTGCCGGTGCATCATTAGACTGTTCACAACACACTGTTCGTATGCAGTTGTCAGCTGAAGGCCATCATCACCTTCGCGGAGCAAACGAATCCAAGTTTCGCTGTTTGGAAAGAAACTTTCAGTTTCAGATAGGAGATCACTTCTTCTTCATGTGCATAGAGTAAAGCAGATTATTTAGACCTCTTATTTTTCATTGCCTAGATTTCTTATCATTTGTTAACATATACACTGTAGCCTGTAGGGGCCTCCCTTACAGTTTCTCTTCAAAAAAAAGAAAAAAAAATCTTGCCCATGAGCCTGGGCAATGAGCCGATGAACATGCTCACGCTCCCCAGCGAATCGATTACCGCAGAAAAGGCACAACGCTGCAAAGAAAACGACGGGGCAAAAAGCAAATGAAATTTGATGATCGATCAACATGTAAGTAGAATCAGCCTGCAAAACATATGAGCTAAGATGGAAAAGGGAGAGAAATGGGCTCAAGAACACAGCCAATTTACAAATGAAAATTGATACAAGAATAATGGCATCCCCAGCAGATTGCCTGACACTGAAATGTAGAAAAGAACATGGTTTGCCATACTTGATTTGAGATGCTAACCCAGTGGCTGATCTGCTGACCGCAGCACCAACGTTTCAGAGGAACCTCTGTTTACGATACACAGATAGTGTGCTTCCAAGATGGGAGTTTCTATGAAAGGGGCAAAGATGCCTTAATTACTAAAATCTAATAGCATTATGATGCTAGAGTCGATTCCCATTTTTCTATACAGAACGCAACGTCCAGATGGGAGAATCAGTTGGGCAGACTACCTCGGTATCAACAGAAACTTACAAGGATTCGATGCAAACTAGCCGGTTTGCTCAGCTACAACCGTCTGTCCATCTCGTGCCTAAACCGTGGCATCTCTCTCTGCTGCTGTAGTTTTCTCATCCGGTGCTTCAGCCGTGGCATCCTCTACAGCTTTTTGAGCTGTCATAGCTTCAACCGTGGCGTCCTCTACAGTTTTCTCGGCTGTCGTGGTTTTCACATTTGATGCTTCAACAGTAGCGTCCTCTACAATTTTCTCGGCTGTCGTGGTTTTCTCATCTGGTGCCTCCACTGTGGCATTCTCTACAGCTTTATCGGCCGTTATAGCTTTCTTATCTGATGCTTCAGCAGTGGTTTCGCCTTTTGCGGTCTCACCAGCTAGTGCTTCAGCAGTAGCTTTATTGTCTGTTTTCTCATTCTCATCTAGTACATCAGCTGTAGTTTCACCTTCTCCACTCTCCACAAATAGTGCTTCAGCAGTAGCTTTATTTTCCATTTTCTCCTCTGGTGCTTCAGCTGTAGCTTTACCTTCTTCAGTCTCCCCAGCTAGTGTTTCACCAGCAGCTTTATTTTCTACAGTTTCATCAACTCGTTCTTTGACTTTCGACACCACAGCTCCCTCAACCATGACTGAGTGCTTAGTAGCGGCATCAACCATAGCTACATCTTCTGCAATTTGTTCCCCCACCTCAATTTGTCCACTTGATACTTCAGTTACAGCTTCCACTTGAACAGTTTGTGCAACACTGAAGGCTTGTTCAGCTGATACTTTATCGCTGGTTTTGGATTCCACAATTTGCTTGTTTGACCCAGTTTCTAGGGCTGATGCTTTGGTTAGGTCTTCAACAGTGTCAACTTCTACATTTGTGCCCTCTTGTTCTATTGATGTTTCGCATAAAGCTTGAAACTGCACAGTTTCTGATTGCCCTTGAACTTCTGAAGTTTCAGCTGGTACAGCATCTGATAGAACTGGAGCTGATTCCTCCATTGGAACTTTGACTTGTTCAGTTGCAACTTGACCAACTGGTTCTGCAGTTACAGCTTCAACTTCCAACTTTGGATCACAAGGAATTTCAGGTGATTCTTCTTTTGGAGCTTGAAATTGTATTGTTTGCTCAGTTGCATCTTGTTCCCCTGGTTTTTCAGAAAAACTTTGAGCTTGCAACTCCAGAGATACACTGGTCTCTTCTGGAACTTCATTCTCAGTATCAGCCTCAGTGACATCTTTGGAGGCCTCGTTCAGAGGTTCTTCCCTGGCTTGCTCAATCACACCAACAACCTGAGCCGCTTTTTCTGCTTGAACTTCGAAATGCAAAGCATCAGGCAAAATATGGCCCCCTTGTAAAGCTTCAGGTACGGTTACAGCTTGCACAGTACTTGCCGGAACTTCAGCTGATGCTTCTTGGACAGTTTGCTCAACTGTACCAACTTGTGCAATAATTGATGCTTCAGCAACTGCTTCAAATACAGCATTATCCCCACAAACATGACCCTGTTTTGGGGCTTCAGTTACAACATCAACTTGGATAGTGTCTGAAAGAACTTCAGCTGATTCTTCATCTGTAGCTTCAGCATGTGAAGCTTGCTTGATAGTTTCTTCAGTTTGTGCCTCGGATGCAGCTTCCATTTGCAAGGTATTTGATGGAACCTCAACTGATTCTTGATTTGGAGCTTTGCCTAGCTGGATTTCATCGACCGCGCCTCCATTTGACGCCCCAGTTGCAGCTCCGGACAGGGCAATCTCCAATCGATCTTTAAGTGAAGCTTCATCCTGAGTGTAAGCTTGCTCAATCATGCTAACTTGCTCAGATGACTCTTCGGCGATAGTTTCAGCTTGCCCACTGTGTGTGTCTGTTCCAATTTGATCAGGTCGCCCAGTTGGCTCAGCATCAAGTTGTCCTGTTTTCTCAACCATGTCAACTTGATCAACCAATGCCTTGTCTGCAGCTTCAGCTTGGCATGTTTGCTTGACAGACTCAACTTGTTCAGCTGATAATTCTTTTACAGCTTCAGCTTTGTCAGTTTTGTCGACCTGGTCAACTTGCATAGCGTACAGTGGAACTTCAGGCTCACATGGACCTAAAGAAAATACATTGTCACATGATATGGCAAGCATGTAATATTATCAGAGTTGTAAACTAACTTAAAAAAACAGAAGGAATGTTTACCAGGAACATCCAGACCATGATCTTCAGGGTGTTGCTCAGGATTATTCACTTCTGGCAATACTAGAGAAAATGGCATATTCATCAGACGGTAGCTGCGAAGCGAAGGACCAAAAGTGCCATACTTGCCAGCAGCACTGAAAGCCCTTTCAGCATCAGCACGTTTCTTGAAGACAACTTTAACAGTATCTGTGTTCTTGTGCACTTCAGTATCGGATTCTTTCAGTGGCCCATAGCGACTGAACATCTTAATCAGATCAGTTTCAGAAGGAAGAGCAGTTGACCTGCCAAAGCTCAAAACAAGTGCGGTGGGCTTGCACTCGTTGACCATCTTTTCGTCAACATGGATAATTGATCTTTCTATCACTTGTATCTGTTTCTTAGGACCCAACGTTCCAAGTTGTAGATGCTGTACAGAGGGCATATTTGTTTCTTGTGATGTTCTACGCCTACGCCTTGGCCTCGTGTTGGTACTAGCTCCTCTGAGGCTATGAATTGGGTGATTACGCAAACTCAAGCCGGACCAGTAGGAGTCCTGCATATGATCAGTTGTATCTACATCAGGAGAAGGCAAAACCTTCCTCTTTCTCCACTTCTTGGCTGTACTTTTTTCGATAATGTTTGCTTCAGTAGTAGTAGAAACAATGTAGTTCCTGTAATCACTGAAGTAACTAATTATCATCGCTGAGAAACTATATCCGTTCATTGGCTCTATAGCAACTGAGCAGAGCTGTGACAATAATTCCTTGGGATCCGCAATGTGGTGCCTATGCATGCGTCTCCTTTTTGCGCGCTTCTCCACGGTAAGTTCATTAACAGCATCATCACTAGAGATATCAAATTCTCCATTCTCTGCCTCAGTGGTGTTCTTATACCCTATTGGTTCACCCTGAGACTTCACAATAGATGAAGATCCTGTCAGCTGGCTTGCAGCTCGCCGAATGCACTCCCCAATCTTGAAAGAACTACCAAAAGCTGGAGTGGATAACTTGGTCTCTGAATCTTCAAATGAGTCAAGACTTCTTTTCTTCTTGTTCTGTAAGTCATCAAAATCGTCATCAAAGTCCATAACCATCTGTCTTTCCACTGGATCATCATAAGTAGTATCATTGGACAGATTGGATGTGGCCTTTTTGTCCATCAACTCTAGGTCATCCTCAGGCTTCTGTTTACGAGGTCTTCCCCTGCCTCTTTTGGGCTTGTCATGACTGGGATGCACTTCATTAGTGACAGCTTCCTCAACCATTACATTCCTGGTGGAAGAAGTGTCCATGCCATTCTCAGCCCACACACTGCTGGTTTGGAATGAAGCAAGTTCAGGGCACCCCTTAGATCGATAGAAAGATGTGAGTTGAGAACAAGCTACCACTAATTCTAGCAGATCACCTCCTTGACCAGGGAACAGAGCCAACGACTCAATGTAATGAAGAAGGTTTTCTGGACTGAAACATGTTAAGATCTCAGACCGGTTAACTGCTGAGCAAGTAACTACATCCTTGAGCCCAGCATTCTCAACCATATAAGACACCCCATTGTCAGAGAGCTCCTCTGGCAAACAAGAACAACTCATCCCTGACAATATCCGCCTTGAGAGTTCTTCAAGTGCATAATTAACTGAACTGACAAAGGCATCTGAACTGCTCTGTTTCTCCATTTGCGAATAGTTAGTTACAAAAGGCTTCAACTGGGATTTATCGCACCATGCAAAAGTGTTGTCACCAAAATACGCTACCAAATGATTGCCCTTTTTCTGGTGCTTCAGGGCCAAATCAGACGCATCTGATGGATCAAAAATCTCACCAGGCCACCAAGGATGACTTTTCACTTTACCCCAGACGAGATCAGAAACTCGAAAACCGCCTTTATCAAGAGGAGGAAGGCAGTATCTAGCACACTGACAAAAAATTGCAGGACTAGCAGCGTCATTACTGTTCTGATTATTTCCACCGTCAGGAACTTGCTCCCATGCTGGCGGGAGCGTTTCAGATCTATCATCCTGCTGCTCAGGCGTGGGAGCTCCATCATCTTCATGGATCTTGGAGCTTCCCTTGACATCACTGAGAACATTATTCTCTATGTCCTTATCGCAATGTGCTACACCATTATCCTGTCCTTTATTTCCTATCGCAGGGGTTGCATTGACATAACTTTCTTCGAGTTCATTGGACTCTGAAATGGAGTGAGTAAATATTATTCGAGGATGCAAAGTGAGTAAATATTATTCGAGGATGCAAAGTGAGTAAGAAATAGTGTCATCTATAACAGCACATCAAATTGACCCGAGTCCTGGGTAGTCTCCTTACCGGCTTCAGCATGTTCAGTAGTGGCAGAACCAGGTGCTTCCACTGCATCAGCAGCAACAGCACCATCTCCTGAAGGAACTGGCTTCCTCCCCGCCTCACTCTGCAAAACCCCAGCTTCCGCTTCCAGCTTCTCCTCGCCACCAACTCCTCCATCCAGCCCTCGCGTGCCGTCAACGGATTTATCCCCGCGTCCTTCTTCACTAACCATACCAGCCGACTCCGTCGCGTACAATGGATCACTCGCCGCTGCCGCCCCGCCCCCTTCTCGAACAACATCCGTCGTCACCGCCGCATCCCCCACCACCACAGCCTTCCCCTCCACCTCCACATCAGCGACAACAAGCGCCTCCTCCACGGATTCCATCATCGTCACGTCAGCATCTCCCGCCGGGCCCGAGCTGCCAGCCAAGTTCCCCTCCCCATCTCCCGGGGTCGCCCCCGCAGCATCCATCACCTTGGGCTGAAACTCCTGCTTCGGCTCACCATTTCCACGCGGATCCGAGGCCGCAACAGCCACAGGACTCGAGCTCATCGGGGCAAGGCCTCAGGACCCCTCCCTGCCGAGCTCCGGGCGAGGAATCTGGGGGTTTGGAGCGGAAAAGTCAACGAAGGAGCTCGAAATTCCACCCTCGATCTGGTATCTGCACAGCGAGGGGACGAAACCCTAGGACCGGATCAGCACGGGAGCTCGGAATTTAGCTGGCGCGGGGCGAGCGAGCGGAGATGGACGCGAGGCGAGGTGAGCACGGGAGGCGAGGAGGGATGGATGCGGAAGCTAACACAGCCTAACAGAAGGAAGTGTGTGCGCACAGCGGCAGTGGAGCAGCCTATGCGTTTCGTTTGGATTAACGGGCCACCGTGACATGCCGAGATCACCAGGATCTTGTTGCGTAATGGGCTAATGGCCTAATGGGTCGCGTCGCCGATCAATCAAACTCCTACAGATACTAGAACAAAGACGATATATTTATACATACGTACATTTTTTTAGATACCTGAGATGCACACGTTTATATAGGAAAAATAGTAAGTTGATGTCTAAGGGGCAGTTGATGGCCACGTGCTATCTACGCACCGGCACCGGGCCCTCAAAATTATTAGGCCCTTAAATCAGAGTTCAAGGTCATTAGCAACGCCTGCAGTCTAATCCACCTTGATTAGTTTGTTTGCTCGTATAGTATTTAAAAATGATAGCACTTGAAACACAAGAAAGATTCAATAGGTTGGCAATGGTAGCATTTAAAAATAATGTTTTCGAGAAGATTAATTATGAAGATATAATTGAATATTTTATTTGAAGAAATACTAGGCGGACGCTGCTTTTTAGTAGAACATGAGGTCCATACTATCTTGACTCTTTTAGCATTGATATTTGATATGTTCCTAAATTTTGTAAAAAAAAATACATATTAAAGTTATATAATTGTTTGAAAGTATGCTTTATTTATAGTACATATAAATTTTTAAAATTTTAGAACCTCAATTTGCATTTCGCTCTAGAGCCCCAAATTTTCGGAGACGGCCCTGTGTCTAACCATGCTTCTTGTACCAATAGTTCAATACTGAAGGTGGAAATTTGTCTAGTGGAAGGAATTTTTACTTAACTAGAGCGATGGTTTCATCTACCAGTTCTTTCCTCAAATATCAGAGATTAACACCTTCCGAATGCTACATAAATGAAAATACAGCTTAGACATCCCATACAAGGCCTTTTTTTATCTACAGGTTTATTTGCCTTTACCTTTTTCCATGCTAATCAGCAATATGAGTCTAATCAGCAATATTTTCTCAAATGTATTCTCGTCAGTGCTTAAAGTTTTTGTTTTCCTAAATGGCACGAGGACATCCCAAATTGGCCTTTTGAGTTTCCTGCGAACATCGATACTCAAGAAAACAAGTTTAGTATATCCATAAACACATGCTACTTATTTCTAATACTTCAAGCATCAATGTTTACAATTAGTTACCATGGTAGGTTGGACTGTTCATTTCACGTAATGAACTACGTGAGGAATTGGGATGGATCTCAGCTCGTCAATACAGTTTTGCAATATGAGTATCTGCTTTTTGATGAATGAAATCAATTTTACTTACTACCAACAACTCATACATATTTACTAACAAATGCTTCTCCCATGTCTGAGTATCCGTGTGAAATTCGGAAGGAATTTCTTGCTAATATGCTGTCATTCAAAAAACGAAGCTATTCTTTTAGATTACATCATTCATTACCTAGAAGCGTTCAATCGGACCAAAACAGACGTGTTCTATAATACGTATTGCATACCATCTCTTGCAGGTACGCTAATTTCATAAAGTACATATACTCTACTCACCTCAATCCAAACAGGAAGCATACTCTTGTACTCTATTGGTATTAGTCATTCAACGGAGTATATGACAAAAGCTCCATGGGATCGAAAATGATGTATATATATACTTGAAAAATGATGTTGGGTATGTACTTTACAAGTGGTCAGGAACATACTCCGATGTCAATTTTTTAGAGGGATATACTCTGCATACTCCATTATTGCTCAGCCCATATAGTCCATTCTAGTAGTTATTGTCGGACTCCGAAAAAATACCTCTGAAATCCTATGTGTATCATGTACTAGTCCAAAAAAACCTAGTACATAGAGTATAAGTGAAATCATAGCATATCCAGCATACTTTATTAATAATTATTATCTAGAGTTACAGATTAAATGACACACATGCCAATAAATAAATAAATAAATAAATAAATAAATAAAATAGTAAAAATAAAGTACGGTATAAAAAGCCCAATTGAATTGCCACAGGCAATCGATTGGGGAAACGGCGTAGTCCAACTAGTCCTCACCATCGTGAAACTCCTTCTCTAAAGCAACAGATTAAGCAAGAGTGAGTACAAACATACTCAGCAAATCACACCGAAAAAAGCAATATTAATATAAAGGTGACAAAGGAAGGTTATTTGGTTGATTTTAGCACAAAATATCAATTTTTTAAATATTCTAAATAATTTTAAATTACAGAATTTTAAGAAAACTTCGTTTTTAAATATTTTCAACTCAGGAATCACTCCTGGACCTATTCAATGTTTCCCCATAATGGACTCTCTCCATCTCAATTCCATTTTTATAAATTCAAATTTTAAACTTAACAAATTATACTCTGTGAATAGCTTGCTCGGCATGCCCATGACTGCGGACACGGCTAATCAATTAGTTTTACACTCTGCAGAGGCTGTACAACTTACCCACAAGACATGATAGTCTCCTTGCGTCAGCACACTTCCTTTGGTGTGTGGCAGAAAAATCACGACAATGCCCTTATAAAAAACCCATCCATATAGTCATGTCCACTAAGGTTTAACTGTTGAAAGAATCCCTCAAGTTAGAAGCCCCCTCTTGCGCCAGGGTGGCAGCCTCACGCTTTCACCACATCACTACCACAAAATGGCATGACTGTCCATGGTATATTTTAATACGGCTAGCCAGGTATATCTCATTCCAAACATGTGGTGGTACGGTTAGACTTTACATTAAGCGAAACTCAGACTAGTTCTTAATTGACTAGGCAAGACTTTCCATAAACCTAGAACCATAACCACACCACCACTAAAACATTTCTCGCCTGGTCTAAATCACATTTTTATTTTAACCATACTAATTCCAAGAACAATACTAAAATCATGATTATCATTTTAATAGAACATTATTTTGGCACATATCTTTCAAAATTTCCTAAGTTCAGTTCTAAGCATGTCTAAGCACTTTATAAGTATTAACCTATAATAATTCATGTTTTTCTTAAGGTTATAATGGTATCGAAATTCAAATTTCAAAGATAGCATACCAATTCTGGGTATAACTAGCAATTTAAAACAAAGACAAAAATAACAATTAAGCATGCAATAATTTAAATTCAAAATATAAACTTGAAAATTGGGATCAACGTGATCAAAGAGGTGTGACTTGCTTGGTTCGACGAGTTGCTGTTCGAAATCGTCGCTCGGGTACTCCTCGAACTCTCCGAAATCTACACGCGAAAATCAACCAAATTCAAATAAAAATACCAAACTAGCATTAAATAGAAATTTAAATGAATTTAAAAAGAAAAATGGAGTCAAACGGAGTTCGAACAGGCGAAAACAGGCTCCTAGAAGTTTAAAAACAAATAAAAAGGAGAAAACAGGATTTTCTGATTTTTGGAATTATTTTTACAGAAGTACTATTCTATAGTATATCGTTCCAACGGTATACCTCTGAAACTCATGAAATTTTACACTGAAAATTCATGAAACATACCACTAAAAACTGATGAAACATGAAACTCATGAACCAATCACTGAAACTGATGAAACTCAGGCATACCGTTGGCTAGTCTTACTCTTATTTTTATAAAGAAAAATCTGGATTATTGTGCATGCTATGTCAGCAACAAATTTTTGGAGTTATTTCTCAAAAGAAAACCCGAATTATGACGCGATGTTAACGTCATAAATGATTTCGGTCGGAATTATTTTTGTAAAGAAAATAGTGGCAACGGCTGACATATGGGCCCTGCCTCGTGGATCGGGTCCACGGGCGAGCCGGGTGCACCATGCACCCGATGCACGGCGGAGCAGGTGCGGGGCGCAGACGGGGTGGTGTGGGCCGGAGGCAGACGGGGCGGCAAGCCGGGTGGCACCACTACTCATTATCTGCCAAGCTGCCAGGGTTGGAGATCTAATACCGGATTAGCAATAAACATTCTGGGTTCTCAACTGCAGTTGGGTTCACTATTAGTAAAATGGTATAAACCTACGTATGGTTAAATCATGAATTCATGCATGTCTCCTAAATAAAATGATTCGAGGAAGGTGTGGTGATTTGAAATGATTGAGGAAAGTTTACACCAAAGGGTTATGGAAAGTACTTGAGATGGATGCGGATGAAAACATCATATAATGTATTTTGCTACTAATGCTTGCTGAATACTTTTGTATTCACTCTTGCTAAATCTCCTGTTGCTAGATAACGGATCTGGAGGTCAGGCATCTGGTCGGGATATGGATCCCTAAGAGCATTTCCAAGAGGGGCCCTAAATATGGTCCTAGCTTGAATTATAGGGCTTTTGGGGAAAAGATTAACTCCAGTAAGGGTCCTAAATTGATAAAATTTAGCAAATTGTTTTATGGCCCCTAGGAGAGTAGCTATATTTAGCAACTCTGTGATTGAGCCCTATCTTTGTTTGGTTTTAGGGCTTAATTGCTGGAGTGAATATTTCGTTAGAGCCCTAAATCTAATTAGTTGAGGTCTTAAATTAAAGTTTAAGGCTCATTTTTAGGGCTCTCTCTTGGAGATGCTCTAAGGAGAGCATTAGCTGTGTTGGCGATTTTTGGGTAATTAGTATTCATGTAGTATATGTTGTTATACCTAGATCATATGTATAATTAAGGTACTAAACATGTAACCTGCGTTGCAATGGAATGTAATAAAGTTTTCAATTCAGTCTCTAATTATTGTTTATGTTGCAATACTCTGAATTCGATGTATTAACTGATAAAGTGCTGGGTCCGCCCGATGTTTTATTAGCTAATATATCCAGATTCATGTAATTATCTTAGAGTAATAACGGTGGTGCCTGTTGTTACCCTGGGCTAATTATGCCGATCGCCGTGCTTGATTTGAGATGTTAGCGCAGTGGCTGATCCACTGATTAGTGCACCTTGTATGAGAAGAATATCTGTTTACGATAAACTGACAACCACGCATCCTGGACAATTAGATCTAAGACTAAGTTTATACAAATGAGGGAGAAGATGTCAATGCCCTGGTTACAAAAACTAACATTATGGTGCTAGCTAGACTGCTAGAGTCAATTCCCATTCTCTATACAGCACACATCATCCGGAGGAGAGAACTCTGGGACTCTGGGAGCAGACAACCTGAATAACAACAGAAGTTACAGCTATTCAATATAAGATAACCAACGTGCTCAGTTGAACCGACTAGTTAATCGGATGCTTCAACTGTGCCATCGCCTACAGTCTTGTCAGCTTTTGTAGCCTCCTCATCTGGTGCTTCAGTTGCAATTTCACATTCAGAGGTAACCTCAGTCCTCTGGTAATGCTTCAGCTACAGCTTCATTTTCTACAGTTTCCCCAACTGCTTGCTCCCTTAGTTCTTCAGTTAAAGCTTGAGCTTGGAACTACTGAGGTACCCTGGCCACTTCTCGAGCTTCATCCACATTATCAACTTCCATGGTATCTTTGGAGGCCTCAACAGCACTATCTCCACTAACTAGACCATCTTTTGGGGCCTCACCTACAACCTCAAATTCGCATGGTGTCTAAGAAAACTTCAGACGACTCTTCATTTTTGCCTCCAGCATGCAAAGCACGCTTGATATTGTCTTCAGCTTGTCCTGCTTGCTTGACCATCGCAACTTGTTCAACCGATGTTTTCTTTACAGCTTCAGCTTTACTGGCTTTGTTGACACTGTCAACTTGCACAGAACCCAGTGGAACTCCAGACGCTTTAGGAGCTACGAGAAAACACGTCACAAGGTATTGTAAGCATACATTGTTCATTCAATTTATGAAATTAAAAGTAGGGATGCTTACCAGGAACCTTGGGGCCACTATCTTCAGGTCATAACTCAGGATAACTCAATTCAGTCATGCCTAGGGAAAACGGCAAATTCACAAGCCGAAAACTGCTAAGCGAAGGTCCAAAAGAGCCATACTTGCCAGCAACACTGAAAGCCCTTTCAGCATCAACACGTTTCTTGAAGACAACTTTAACAGTATTTGAGTTCTTGTGCACTTCAGTCTCGGTTTCTTTTAGTGGTCCATAGTGACTGAACATCCTAATAAGGTCCATTTCTGAAGGAAGAGCAGTTGACCTGACAAAGCTCAAAACAAGTGCAGTGGGCTTGACCTCATCAACCATCTTTTCATCGATGTGGATAATTGGTCTTTCTGTCACCTGTATATGCTTCTTAGGACCCAATGTTCCAAGCTGCAGATACTGTACAGGGGAAGAAAAATCTGATGAAGGCACATATGTTTGTGATGATGATCTCCGCCTACGTCTCAGCTTCATGTCGGCACTTGCTCCTCTGAGGCTATGAATCGGGTCATTATGTAAAGTCACGCCAGACCAGAAGGCATCCTGCATATGATCAGTTATCTCTACCTCAGGAGAGGCCAAATTCGTCCTCTTTCCATCTATCTCCCCTTTAACATCTCCAATTATGTTCATTTCAGTAGAAGCAGAAACAACATAATTTCTGTAATCACTGAAGTAACTAATTATCGTTGCAGAGAAACTACATTCGGTCATTGGCTCCATGGCAACAGAGCAGAGCTTTGGCAGTAAGTCCTTGGGGTCCGCAACATGGTGCATATGCATGCGTCTCCTTTTTGCCCGCTTCTTCACAGGGAATTCATTAACAGCATCATCACTAGAGATGTCAAATTCTCCATTATCTGCTTCAGCAGTTTTGTTATAAACTGCAGTGGATGAAGGTCCTGCCAGCTGGCTTGCAGCTCGCCGAATGCAGTCCCCAATCTTGATAGAACTACCAAAAGTTGGAGTTGATATCTTGGTTTCTAAATCTTCAAACAAGTCAAGACTTCTTTTCTTCCTGCTCTGTAAGTCATCAAAATCATCTTGTCTGCCTCCTGGATCAATGAAAGTGCCGGTGTTTTTCAGGTTGGATGTGGCCTTTTTCTCCGTCAATTCGAAGTTTTCCTCAGGCTTTCTTTTATGAGGTCTCCCCCTACCTCTTTTGGGCTTATCATGACTAGGCTGCACTTCAACGGGGACAGCTTCCCCCAACATGACATCCTTGATGGGAGAAGTGTCCACGCCATTGTGAACCCATGCACTGCCAGTTTGAAATGATGCAAGTTCAGGGCAACCCTTAGATCGATAGAAAGATGTAAGTTGAGAGCAAGCTATCACTAAATCCAGCAGATCACCCCCTTGGTCAGGGGACAGAGCCAACGACTTAACATAATGAAGAAGGTTTTCTGGACTGAAATATTCCAAGATCTCAGCCTGCTTAACTGTAGAGCAAGAAACTCCCTCCTTGAGCCCAGAATTCTCAACCATATAAGACATACCATTGTCAGAGAGCTCTTTTGGCAGGCAAAAGCAGCTCATGCCTGACAATATCCGCCTTGAGAGTTCTTCAAGTGCATGGTTAACTGAATTGATGAAGGCATCAGAACTGCTTTCTTTCTCCATTTGTGAATAGTTTGTCATGAAAGGCTTCAGCTGGGACTCATTACACCACGCAAAAGTAGTGTCACCACAATATGCTACCAAATGGTAGCCCTTTTTCTGGTGCTTCAATGCAAGCTTGGATGCATTTGAAGGATCAAATATTTCACCAGGCCACCAAGGATGACCTTTTAATTTACTCCAGACAAGACCAGAAACTCGAAAACCATCTTTATCAAGAGGAGGAAGACAGTATTTAGCACGTTGATTATCTCTGTTGAATTCTGCGACATTACAAGTAAATATTATTCGATGATGTCATACAAGTTGGAAAAAAGGAGTAATCAACAGGCAATATATCGAATTGACCAGAGCTATGGACAGTATGCTCACCGGCTTCAGCAAATTGAGCCGAAACTTCCACCGTCTCAGCTGCGACAGGTTTTATCTGCACCAGGTTCTTCTCCGCCTCACCCCGCAAGCCACTGGCTTCCACTCTCAACATCCCCTCCTTCTCAACTCCTCCTTTCAGCAGTTGCATGTTCTCAGCAGGCTCATCCCCGCATCCTTCCGCACCAACCATACCCGCCGATTCCGTCACATACAACGAATCGCTCACCATTCCAACACCCCCTTCTGGAGCAGCATCCGTCATGATCACATCACCCGCCGCCACTGCCTTCCCCTCCACCTTCACCCCGGCCACAGCGGCCCCCTCCTCCGTCGCCGCCTCCGCCATCGTCGCATCAGCGTCTCCTGCTGCACCCGCCAAACTCCCCTCCAACATCACCTCCCCATCCGTCACGCAGTCCCGCGCAGCAGCATCCGTCAGCATGGGCTGCCCCTCCCGCTTCCTTTCACCACGTCCGCCGTCTCCTTCCGGGTCCGAGGCGTCGAAGGCCGCCGGAGCCGAGCTCATCGCAGCAATTCCCCCACGTCCCTCTCCCCGGCGTGCTCCGGGCGAGGAATCTGCAGGATTGGAGCGAAAACAAAAAATTATCTCAAAAACCAACCTCGATCTGGCCGCTGCGGGTGGGGAACGGAAACCCTAGGCCCCAGCCGGAGGAACTGAAGGGCGAGGGAGCGAGAGACCATCACCTGCCGCGTGGTGAGCGGGCGGGGACGAAAGCTAGGGTTTGGTGGCCTCGGTCTCTGCGCGCGCGCGCGGGCGTTTGGATGGTGACTGGTGAGCTCGAGGAGGGGCAGAAGAGGGCAGAAATGGCCGAAAGGCCGGACCAGCTGGGCTGGATTAACGGGCCATGGTGAGAATGGCGAGATAATGGGATTTTTTTTTCACCTTTTTTTAGAGAAAAAAGAAGAAGAAGAAGAAGCTGGCCATGGGTAGCTGACATGCGGGCCGTATTATACATGTTACCGTCTTGGCCCAGTAAAATGCGGGCCTTACGGTCGGGTAAAACATGGCGTTTGTCACGGCGAGTGCAAGGCGTGGTGGGACCAGGTTCAAAATCTCGTCGAATTTAAGTGAGATCTTGACGAAATTTTGGATTTCGGGTCTCTTCGAGTTTTATAATCTCGGCGAAATTAAAAAACCCTACAAAAATTTTAAAGTGCTACAGTGCATTAATATATCGCCGAGATTTCGGTGAATATGACCGAAATCTCGGTAAAATTGACCGAGATTTGTAAAAAAGTTGACTGGATTGGGTTCTTCACATCATTTCCCATGTGGGACAGTCGGTAGATCATAATTTCTGCGAAGTTGAAAAAACCATAAAAAATTGAAAGTGTGATAGTACCGGGAAATTTCGCCGAGATTTCGGAATTTTAGACGAAATTTTGTCTAAATCAACCGAAATCTCGGAAATTTCGGTTAAAAAAACAGATTCGAATTTTGCTTCTTGAATTTCGTTCGGATTTGGTATGAAATAACGAGATCTTAACGAAAAATCGGATTTCAGTGAGTGACCAAATTCTACCCTAAACCGAAATTTTGAACCCCGGGTGGGACCGGAGAAAGCGCCATTCGGGTGGCTGCCAGCGCGGGTCCATGGACTGGCGGGAAGTGGCCGTGGCGGGTCGCCGTCGTTGAGAAGACCGGTGTGTCCACTCCGCCGGTGCCAACGGCAAGAGGCGAGCCGGTAGAAGAGCCTTTGATGATTGACGAACACGAGGGGTAGGCTTTGATCTCAATCGAGTGCTTACATTTTTGGCTCAATCCGTGACGATGTTGGTGCTGCCATCTCTGCGAAGATGTTCACAGTTTTGCTGCCACAAGAACACTAGACTCGATTTCTCCATGTTCTTGGTGTTTGTTTTTTTTCCCCCATTTTTTTCATAATCTGTTCATTTGCCATCGATAGCTGAAGGACACGAGAAAAAATGGGGAGCAAGGGAAGGTGGTTTGATGTCATGCAGACAATCTTGAGCGCGTCTCAACCTGACCATGAGGAGAAGGAAGCCAAGGTAGAGCCAGCCGGAAAGATTACCTTCACTTATAGCCTGTTTGTTCCCCACTTCGGCTCGGCCTAGCCCCGTGCGTGCATTGACCGAGCTCGCACGCGCGATTGGTTGGCTGCATGCGCTCGCCCGGGACTAGCTCCGCGCGTGCATCTTCAGCCGAAACGCTGCATCGCGTCTGGCCGCGCGGAAACGGAGCGCGAGGCCGTTTTCCGCGGACCAGGCTCGGGTGGGGCGGGCATCCAAACAGCACATTAACGCCTACGAGCTTTCCCTTCTCATCATCAAAGTTTTATCGATTTAAGAGCAGTGCTTCTATGATTTTCCTTCTAGTGCAAGTTGCACAAATATTAAAGCAGGCGAAAAGGTAAGTAATCATCATCTACCCTTCATTCATACTTTAATAGTTGTGCAACTTTTAAAAGGAAGAGCATAAAAGCACTTCTTTCGATTTAATTGATCCACAGTGTTTTCGTTCCAAGAATGACGACCGAGAGGTCAACAGACAAATCAAACTTCAAGAAGGTATGGCAGTTGACCAAGTCGAATCCGTCCGATCCGTCGACCTCTGCGGCGCTGGAGACGGCCCCGGCCGGTTGGCTCATCGACAACAACCTCCTCCACCGCAATCACAGATCAGCATCAGGCTGAGGAGATCAAGGAGGCCAAATCTGCGGAAATAAGAAGCGAGCAAAGCAACAATGGCGGATCATCGGCGGCGCTCGGCTCGTATATCGGCGCGAAAGCCACTGCCGTAGCTGCCCAAGCGGCGGCAGCGGTTGCCCGCCCCACGGCGGCCACGCCACGTACGAGCATCTGCGTGTTCAAAGGGGGAGCTTGCCATGCATATGCACTCTAGACGAGGAAAGATGGTTCTTTGCTAGCCATTTCCAAAAAGACCATGGATTTGGTGTCCAGGGAACCGGCCTCCCATTAACCATTTCAACATGATGCAATGTTTAAAAATTCCAACAAACAATCATGGGTTGTAGACTTGTAGTTCACATAGAGTTATGTGAACTTGCAAAATTTGAAATCGAAATTCGTCTTTGGTATCAAGAACAAAAAAGACAAGCGGTAAATCAAGCACTGTTCATATGCCCTAGAAGTATTGCTTGTCTTTTTTTTTTGTTTCTTGATACAGGGACGAATTTTAAAATGAAATTTTACAGGTTGACATGACTATATGTGTACTATATCCATTTTTTTCACTTTTGAAACATTGCATCTTTGTGAGATCGCTAGGGGACGTGGGTTCCCATTTCCATGGATACGAGTGAATTTCCCTTCCAAAAAATTTTCTAATATAAATTTTTGCCGATTTATGTATATTCATTATGACTTCTCTTTCACCCTGTGTTTTTAGCTACAACAGATACACATATATCTTAGTTGTAGTTTATGTCTATGGTTCATCCGTATCATCATTTGTATCATACAGGTGGCAAGGCAAGATGGCAAGGCAAATATAGCCACCAAATTGAACTCTATGCATCATGTAATTCGTGCCTATATTACGAAATGCTATGTTCGGCTTCGTCTGGTTTATTCAATAAGAAACAACACTTCACCTAATCACATGTACACAACGAATTCCTCGTGGATCATTCAGTCCACCCATCCAAACACTACCGGTTGAACGTACTACACCTGCTCGGATATCCACGTAACTGACTGTCGTGTTTTCGTATTTCACATTGCCTGTTGCCTTCTTCAGTATCACTAACACTATTTTTTTTTTCTAACCCACGTTGAATAAATTTAAAAAATGAAATTTTTTAAAAATTGCATAGCCTACTTACTGAGCTCAGTAGGGCTGACCACACCCGCTGCTCTGTCATAGCGCTATACCATGCTTCTCTTGCTATCCAGGGGCGGATCGGGCCATTTGCCGTCTTTGCGGCCCGGGCCTAGTCTAAAGCCCATTAAATTTTTAAAAATTATTAAAAATGATTAAAACAGAGACTTAATTTAAGATCGGTTGGTCCCGGGCTTAGTGCTGGCTCATCACTGTTGCTATCCATTGTCCTGCCGTGACGGTATGAAGGTTTCGCTCTTTTTGGCGTAGTAAGTGATATGTATCACTTGTTGGACGTCGTAATCGTGAAAAACAAAGTATGTATGACTGGATAAATGAACAGTTTAGAAGAAAAACGCTAAGCGGTGTGTGCTGGCCTGCTGGGTGATTTTTCAGAGTACAGTACGAGTACGATCTCTGATTTGTTTGCTACTTCGAATCAATTTAGCGTTTCCCTATGTGTGTTTTGCGTTTACTAGTGCTGGTTACTGACTGCAAAAATTCTAAGATAGTGACGACACACTGACATGGTCTTGAACAGAATTCATCTTATGTTCATTATACGAATTTCGCTACTACGTTAGCACCGAAAATCATCGATTTTCAAACGAAAATCGCTAAAAATCACATAAACTCAACATTCAATTTTTTTGAAAAAAAAGCGTTAATTATCGTGGAAAATCAACAAACTTGTTGAACTTTTGTGCGGTCGATTTTTTGGAGCCATTTTCGTCGATTTTTTTTTTATGAAAATCGAACGATTTTTACCGATTTTCGATCAGTTTGTGATACGTAAATTTTTTCAAATTTTTAAATTGGACCGGTTTATCGACCGGTATTTGATACCGGACCGCGGTGATACGGGCGAAAATCACACGATTTTCATCGATTTTGTGAATCCTGGTCTTAATTATGTAATCGTGATGATTCATGCACGTGTGATTGTATTGTGCTAGTTCTTTGTATTATTTAATTTCTGCCTTATGACGATTTAAATTTCCTTTTGCCGACCAATTCCTATACGTAATATAACTGATTTAAGCTAAACCTGCTCCATGTAAGCATGATTTGGATTTCCATTGTACGTTCTTCGATCCAGAATGCGATCCCTGTTATTTGCGAACATCGATTCTACTGTGCTTTATGCTCCAAGTCTGTTTGCTCTACATATAGCAACTGGATGCAACTGTTAGGAGCCTCTTGGAACTTACGGAAATTTTGAAAGATTTTCATAAAATAAAATTTTGACTTCGATAAGAATCAAGAAAAAAAATTCGTGTTGCAAACGACCCTTGTCAGGTGCTGTTTTACTTTAGAGCCGCGAACTCACGATTGCAGGTTTCGGGTCGATTTGGTCTAGTATTATACCACGGCCCAATATCAGAATAATCAGGCCCAGAACGGACGGTCAGATCGGCCCATACCAATGGACGCTGAGGCTTCTAGAACCACCCAGCTCGCTTTTATAAACGCACGATGCCTCCTTCCAAAATCCCTAGCTCTCACGGCCGCCGCCGCCGCCACCGCCCGTTCCATTCCACGCATGGGAGCCCTCAAGATCCTTCTCCCTCTCACCCCCTCTTCGTCTCTCAATGCATTGCGGTCGTACTGTCGTAGTGGCGCATCTGGGAACCTGCTCACCGGAAACAAATCTGCGGTTTCTTCTCATGCACGTCGAAGCTTCTTTTGTTGTTGTTGTTGTTATTTTTTTTTAACATTCATAGTCTCTTAGATTGTGTGTTGGGTCGCCTCTTCTTTCGGCTGCAAGAGAACAGTCCACTCTTGGCGGCCTTGTTCTGGGGGCGTAGAACGAGCGCCGTGCCGCGGGGGGCACTGAGTTTGCATGGTCGCGGCTGCCTTTTCCGCGGCCTTGGGATCTCCTCCGCGGCGCACACATGTTCAACCAATTGCAGTCATTTTATTCGCACCTGGTATCATCGATCTGCTGGTGGTTTTTGCAATCGATTTGCTTCTCTGGTGTCTTTCTGTTTTTACAAAAAGGCTATCAACGTGCTGGTGGTTTTCGATTGGAAATCTTCGTCGAGCCATACGCAGGGTTCACCAAATCGGTTGGACCGATTTTCGTATGAACAGTGATTTTCGATAATCGCAAAAATCGAGTCGAAAATCGGCCGAAAATCGTTAAAAATCGGATGAATTCAAAAACCAATTTTTTTCAAAAAAATTTCAAAAAATCGTCGCTTTTCGTGGAAAATCGACCGGTTTGCGTGGAAAATCGACCGGTTTCGTGTGGAAAATCGACGACCTTGGTGAATTTTTTTGTGCGATCGATTTTTGTAGCGATTTTCGACGATTTTCGATCGGTTTTTGACACGTAAATTTTTTCGAATTTTCGAATTTTTTTGAATTGGATCGGTTTACCGATCGGTTTTTGATATCGGGCCGCGGCGATATGGTCGAAAATCGCGAAAATCGAGCGATTTTCGTCGATTTTTTGAACCCTGGCCATACGTTGCCTGAACGCCGATGCGGTTGGTTCCCGGTCAGAAATTCTCGTGAAAGTGGTTCTGCTCTGCTTTTGGGTAGTACTAGTTATATGCCCGTGCGTTGCTACGAAAAATAAAGATTAAAAAATAAAAAATACTATTTCATAAGATCAAACATCTATCTTTAACGCTTCGTTTCTTGCAAAAGTTGGTTAATTAAAGCGGTAACCGTTTAACTGCGTAGGGCAATTAAGCAGAGCAATTAAGTAGGGCAATTAAGCAGGGCAATTAATGTGACGTGAGAAGAAACTCTCACTTTATATAGTAGAGATACTGAAAAGTAGTGCGCGTGCTGGGATTAAACTGGTATTGGTTGGCGGTTGGAAAGGTTAGGATTTGCGCGTCTTACATCGTGGTGCCGACCCGAGAAGATCTTGTAAATAAACAAGAGCGTAGATCGGACGTGGGTTTGCTGTGCTGTGAGCAGGGCTGCCCTGTGAACGGAGCGGAGCGATTGAAATTTGAAAGAACGGGCAATAATGGATGAGGACAAATTAACATTGGACATGGCTGGTATTTCGTTCGAACAATGCATGCGAATGCGATGTGCGATGGAGAAGTGTAAATTCTTCGTTGGAACGGAGAGAATGGCGAGCAAGCATGAATTTTAGTCGTGCTAAGGGTATCGGGTGATGGCCTGTTTCGACCTAGCTAAACGGAAACAAAGCTTGGGCTTGGCTCAGAGCCAAGCCAACACTCGATCTACGAAACGTTTCCGGCTACGACATGCAAACAACGGAGAGAGACAGAGAGAGAGAGTAGAAAGCCGGGGTCGACCGATGGGCATGGCCGCAAGCCAGCAACGGCCGAAACGCCCCATCCACGACGCCTCCCTTCCCGGCCGGCGCGTGGTCCGCACGTTTCCACCCCTCGTTTTGGAGGAGCGCTGCCTCCGCCTGCCCGCCAAACTTAGCCTCCCCGTCCCCCCGTCCTTCCTCCATCCCCCCTCTCCGGGAAGGCCCTTGGATACCTCTCCAAGGCCTTCTCCTCGTGCTGCATCGCCATCGATCTACCCCTCCTCGCAGGAGCAATCGCCGTCCCCGTCTCCTCCCTCCCTCCTGCTCCGTCGCCGTATCGTTTGGGCAGTTCGATCGAGGGATAGCCGGGCGGGTGCGCGTGCGGGCTGGTGCAATGGCGTCGCATGAGGTCGACGCGCCGCAACGGAGCTGAGAGGCGCGATGATGGTCGGCGCGCGGTGACGGCGGCGGCGGCTCCGTTCCGTACGTGTCTTGCCACTCTTGGCCTGAGTCGTCGCCCCCCGCAAAGTCGCAACCACGGGGAGGCGAGGAGGGAACCGGAAGATGAGCTGCTTTCCGTGTTTCGGCAGCGGAAAGAGTAGGAATGCGCACGCCGACACGGGGCGCTACGAGCCGGCTCCGCCGCAGCACGCGTCGAACATGACGCCGCCCGAGGCGGTGTACGCGCCTGCGCCGCCCGCCCCCTCGGCCCCGCCCGCGTCCATGACTCCGCCGAGGCAAGTGATCGACACGAGCCGGCCCGGTGAGTGAGAGCCTCTGCTTTAGTTTCTTGATTTTGCAACGCTGAAAAAATGTTGCAACGGCTAAGAGACTCCTTCCTATGTGCCGAACGAAATTAATTTTGCAATGCAGACAGCCATGCCCACAACCCATCGACTGAGGACGCGTCGCTGCGGCTGACCATCGCGGCGCAACCGTTTGCGTTCCGCGAGCTCGCGGCGGCCACCGACCACTTCACGCCATATAACCTCGTCGGAGAGGGCGGCTTCTTCAGGGTTTACAAGGGTCAGCTAGAAAAGACGGGCCAGGTAAACACTCAAATTTCATATCCAGTGCTAACTATTCTTATCGTGTAAACTCTAAGAAAATTATATGTATAAGTTTTCAAAAATTCTTAAAAAAATAATATATATAGAGGATGTGAACTTCTATATCATGTAAAATTTGAAAACTAAATTCAATCGCATTTTAAAGATAATAAATTGACAAATAGCAATATAAATAATACTGGATGAGGATCGAGCTTAACTCGTTGGTGAGGGCGCCAAATGCGCCCCTTGCCCGCTAGCGTTCGAGCCTCGCTCAATGCGCACGCTTGCGGGGCCGAGTGCAAGTGCATGGGTGCGTGGGGATGTGTGTGGAGGTGTGCGTTTGTAACTCTGTTAATGTTCTTTTTTCTTTATGGGTTGTTTGGTTGCCTTCTCAACTCAGCTATATGAGCTCAACCAAGTTGATGAGAGACAGGTTGAATAGCTACAAGAGAGAGTGTTTGGTTAATTGCATGTAATGAACCAAGCTGCAAAGAGATGTTTTTTGGTTGCTTGTATGAAAATAGATGGGATGGATTAAACACATGTTGATGAGTAGGATCATCACAGAAAATGAGAAAATCCGAGCCAGGCTCGCAGGAAACGACCAAAAATCGTGTTTTCGCGCGGCCTGGCTGCGGGCGACGCGCTGCATGGTCAGGGCCTAGCTCGGGTGCCTAGCTAGCCAACCAAACAGCCATGCAGCTGCATGGCACGTGCATGGCTGGCTAGAGCCAACCAACCAAACACGCTATTAGTGAATGCCAGAGCTCCTGGTCAATTTTTGAAAAAAAAATTAAACAGTAAAAAGTCTCTATTCCAACTGAATATATATTTTTTATATCTTTCTAATACAATTAATTTTGGTCTTTAAATTTTACTTAGTTGTAGAAGTTCATCTCTTCTAATTATGGTAATTTTAGAGAAATTTTGAAAACTTATATATATATGATATTTATGAAGTTTACACGATAAAAATGGTTTAGACTGTATATGTGCCCAGATTTCACTTTCTTGGCGGGTGCATGTGTGTGTTTCTTGCGCGATCGCATAACAGTTTGAACGAAGCAAGTATGGTTGGGTTGCGTGTGCATCAGACTGTGGCCATCAAGCAGCTGGACAGGCATGGCTTCCAAGGCAACAAGGAGTTCCTGACCGAGGTATCCAAGCTTAGCCGGCTTCACCACGAGAACCTCGTCGACATCATCGGCTACTGCGCCGACGGCGACCAACGGCTTCTTGTGTACGAGTTCAGGTCCACCGGCACATTGGAAGATCACTTGCTCGGTACATATGGCGTCTCACTTTTGCGCACACACTTGAAAATCTTTCCATGATTTACAAGTTGCAGTGCTGACGGATTGTTCATTGCTGTGTGACAGATTTGCCGCCGGGCACGAAGCCGATAGACTGGTGCACGAGGATGAAGGTGGCCTACGGCGCGGCGCAGGGGCTGGAGTACCTGCACGAGAAGGCAAACCCGCCGGTGGTGTACGGGGACTTCAAGGCCTCAAACATTCTGCTCGACGCGAGCTTCACGCCCAAGCTGTCGGACTTCGGGCTCGCGCAGCTCGGGCAGGCGGGGGGCAACAGTACGCCGGTGTCGTCCCCGATGATGGGCTCGTTCGGGTGCTGCGCGCCGGAGTACGACCGCGGCGGGCAGGTCACCATGAAATCCGACGTGTACAGCTTCGGGGTGGTCCTGCTGCAGCTCATCTCCGGGAGGAGGGCCGTCGACACCAGCAAGCCTGTGGAGGAGCAGAACGTCGTCACTTGGGTAAGTTGCCAATGACATCAACCAACGCTGTTAATCCTGTGATGATTATAGCTGTTATTTCTGCCAAATTTGTTGCAAAAAACATTGGGTGTGTTTGGACTTGTGTTTTATTCTCTGTTGTACTTCTCTTCAATTAGTCTTCTTTACTAGCCATCAGCATGACCATCAGTACTACTAATTTGCTAAGGTTTTGCAATCCGCATTGCGTATTTGCAGGCCATGCCAATGTTTAAAGACCAGAAGAGATATCACGAGCTAGTTGACCCGCTTATAAAAGGGGAGTACCCAGCCAAAGCATTAAATCAAGTGGTTGCCATGGCTGCGATGTGCTTGCAAGAAGAGGACTCCGTGCGACCATTGATGGCTGATGTTGTCATGACGCTAGGCTTCCTTACTGCGATGCCACCGGAACCACCCAGTGTCAATGTTCCATCTGCCTCCCCGGCGCCAAAACAAGACGAAGAGACGTCGGATCACTCTGATACGTCGTCGTCTTCTTCAGATGATGACGATGATAATGAGGAGGAGGAGGGCACCAAGGAGCAATAGTAAGGATAATTGCTATGCTTGAAAAATTGATGTGTGAACCATGAAGACCAGATGGTTTGATGTGTAAGGAGTTCTGAGACCCGTGGCAATGTAAATTGGGATGAGGCTTCAGCAAGTAATGTTTTTGTTGTGATTAATGGGACATGTTATCTGCGAATTTATGAATTTGCACGCATTGATCAATCGGGTTTAGATTCTAATATAAGTGAATCAACATCTATCCAGAGAGGTTGGGTGTGGAATTCTCTTACATGTGTTTATTGCCATCATGCTAGTGATTATTTAGTTGTGCATTTCGCAAAAGATATATTTGAAATGGCTGTGTTTGTTTATCAAGGATCAATTGGCTCAATTCTGACTGGTGCTTAGTGGTGATTCTATGCTCTCTTAAAAATTAAATTGTTGAAATCTTATGCACAGACATGCATGATCTATATGTGCTTGAAGTACTTTCCCTATCCGCTTGAGTGGATGTACAAATATAATATTAACCCGTCTCCGATCTATTAATATATCACATACGTACGTGGACCAACGCAATAGACACTCTTCTACTTCATATCGCTGATCAATTTGCACGCAATAATTTTCTCTTTTATGTATTTTCATGTGGTGATTCTGGAGGATGTATATGCAAAATTCAACTTGGGTTATCTGCGATGATCGATACCGGTGCAGTAATTTCCTCTTTAATAGAACTGCACACTTGCATTGCACGTGGTGATTTTGGAGGACATACGTGCAAAAATTTGCTTTGGCTGATCTGCGAATATCTTTCTTTCTGAATTGATATGTGAATACGCTGTTCACTTGTTTGGGCGTTAGACGGATACTATTCACCGGTCCAAGCAAAAAACTATCACTAAAAAACTAAGCCTTCAGATCTAGATGTAATGGATATAATCAATTTACCTCCTCACCACCCATGTGAGTACTATTTTATTAATAAGAACTCAATTTTTTAAGTATTAGAGAAGGAACAATTTCTTTTTGTATGGCCTTTTTTTACATCAATTATATACTAGTTTTACATAAAATAATTTATATAAAAATGATGTGACAATTTGTAAAAAAGGGAACATTATTTTTTTTTCTGCATAGCCTTTTTTTACATCAATGATATACCAATTTCACACAATTAAATTATGTAAAAAACAATGTGATAATTTGTAAAAAAAAAAAGGAACAGAACAGACTATTAAAAACACAATAAAGAAAAATGTGGATCACAAAGCCAAATATTGATAAAGTCATAATGATAAAGCACAATGTGGATCAGAAGGTAATATATACTAGATAAAAAAAAATTGAGTTCTTACAAACAAAAAAAACACACTAATACCTAATACAATAGGTTGAGTGCTAAAAAAACCGCTCAAATGCAATTTAGTAATTCCCTTTCTTTTAAATAATCCTTTGCAGGAACGATTCTTTAAATACGAAATTCCCTCTGGTATTTTTTAATAGCACTATCAACAATTCTGTTTTAGATTTTTACTTAGATGACCACGTTGTCGCCTAATGCAAGCTAAAAAGGTAAAAAAAATTGGTGCCTCTTGTACCAAATTTCAGCCCCACCCCTGCCAATTCAAACGATCCAGCTTCCCTCCAAGTCACCTATCCGCGGCATCTCCCCAACGATCCCGATATCACCTGTCATTTCCCTCCACATCGAACGGCAAGCACCGGGCCTCCTCCCACTTGTCACACCTTTTTAAACCCCTTCTCCCTTTTCCCCTAATTTCACTCCAAGACCCAACACCACCACCTCTCCTCGAATTGCATTTGCTCTTCTCTTGTAGCCTCGAAGAAGAGGTTTGTTGGCAACCATATTTGGGCGCGGCAAGGGAGGGAAGGAGCTCGGCAAGGGCGGTGCGAAGCGCCACCGGAAGGTCCTGTGCGACAACATCCAGGGCATCATTGTTGGAGATTTTGGGGTTTTTTTTCCAATTTTTTGAAAAAGGCCTATTGGACTGACTCAGCTGCCACGTTGGCTGAGGCTAAGGCAAACCCCTTCAGTACCATAGCTCCAGAAGGGATGGAGCCGGCTAGAGGGGGGTTTGAGCGGGTCATGGCAGAGCGACCGTGTCTTCCAGGCGCGACTCCCTCGTGTGACGGATGGGCGCAGCTCTTCTGGGCCATTGTTCTTCATTCGTGCCGACCTGGTGCTCCTTAAATAGAGAAGGAACTCCTTCATGGGGCTATACGGTGAAATCCTCCTTTTTCTCCTTTAGCCGATTATCAAATCCTCTCAACCCGGTAGAATCCTTGGCTGCATTCTTGCTTTTTTTGGTGATCTAGCTATATCCTTAGCGTCGATTTAACCTTGATTCAACTCATGGATGATAGCCCTTGCGTGTAACCCGAGTTGAGTCTTGGTGTTCATCTTCGGCCGAAAGATTGTGCTTGAGGTTTTGGAGGAAGCAAGTTGCGCGAGATTGTCTCGGTTACTTGGCTTGCAAGCTTTGCTTGTTGGCTGCTTGATGTGATTGTGTGAGAGGATTAATTTGGTTGTGTTGTTGCTCTGTGTCTATCCGGTCCTTCGTGGCCGGTTGTTCCTCTTGAGTGGTGCTAGCTGCATCTCGAGTCTCCTGGTGAATTGCCTCACTTAGGGAATTGCAGCTTTGTATCTCCATAACATTCGTCAGTGATTTCCGCGGCACTGCAGCGGCGATACCATTTTCTGGGACATCGTCTTCGACGAGCCTAGCCAGCTGCGTCAACTGTTCAATTGGTGCTATGTGAGTTTTCTCAAACTATTTGTGATTACTTACTTTGTTGTCATTACAAAAGGGCCAGTGAATTTCGTTGACTTAGGGACCGTGCATGTGGGGAGACAATTGTTTGATGAGGATCGAGCTTTAGAGAGACTATTTGTGATAACAAATTTCTAATTCTCAATTCTCATTCATATGCTTGATTAGTACAATTGATATCATCTCATTTATGCTCATGCTATAATCAGTAGCTTACTGTTTATTACCTTTACCTGTTGTTCATGTTCTCTGTTATTGTCGACCAATTTCTGTTCTAGCTATATTAGCTTTTGTGGTTTTTCCGGTAAGTGTCTAGTAGACTAATTCACTATTATTTGCATTATACTTGGAGATAATCAATTGTTAAGGTTTCTAAAGCAGTCAAGTATTGCAAATTGATAGTAATTTCAATTGAGATAAAGTTGTCACAAATAAGTCTGTGATGTTGTCCCTAGTGGCGAAGAGGCCTTTTAATTAAGGTAGCCCAACATCCAAGAATACTCAAAACCATCTTGAGCATTATTGCTAGTTGTTTGTCTCTTTTACTGTCATTGTTATACATTTGGCTAAATACTTCAGTATGATTATGAGCTTCCATGCTTTGATATTGTCAAATATCATGTTTCAGTATTATTGCTTATGCTTTATTAACAATGTTATGTCATAGTTATTCACTATGTTTTGGAATTATTGTCACGATAAAATTGCTAATACCGTCGTATTTGCAACAATCACCATGCTGGCGATCCGGATGCTGGCGAGGAGGGTCGGCATGAAGCACATCTCCGAGCTCATCTACGGAGAGACCCACGACATTTTCAAGATCTTCCTGAAGAACATCATCTGCGATGCAGTCACCTACACCGAGCACGTCCGCCGCAAGACCATCACCGCCATAGACGTCGTCTACGCGCTCAAGCGCCAGGGCCACACCCTATGCGGCTTCGGCAGCTTGGCCGGTCCTTTTCCCCTTTTGCCTTCGTCATCGCTAAACTGCCTTGTCTTTGTTCAGTTACCATACCATACTAGACTTAGGTGGAGCAGTGTTACTGTTATTTGTCTATTGCGAAATATGTAGTATGCAGCGTTATATGTAATTCAGATGGGGAATTCGAATTCAAACATGTCGTTTTGCTGTGCAAACTATTCGTCTTTCAGTTGTCTACCATTGTCATTTTTTCTTTTTTCGTTTCGAACTCTGATTTAATTGAAAATCAAATGCATCAAACGGAAAAATATTCCGCGTGACTTCAAAGTTGGGCCGAGTGTGAGCCCATTAACCGCATCAAGCCCGCAGGCCCCCACACCAAACAGTTATATTTCCAGAATTCCAGTTGCCAACCAATCACCATACGATCCCTACAGGGCAATGGCGGATCATAAATTTTTAGATGGGCGTACGAAATTAATAAAATATTATTTAATATAAAAGTTCAAGGTTCATAATAAAAAAATTAAAATACAAATTATTTATATTAGAGCAAATATGTCACAATAAATTAGAAAATTTCAAAATAATTAAGAAAAAAAATACAAATTAACTCGCGAGACTCCATAACTTGGAAGTGAGATATTATGCCTTCATCACTAACTTGTAGAAAAAAAATTGATCATCCATTATACTTAGTTGATCCTTTCACAAAATTAATTATTGAAAACAAATTTACTTTCTATAGGTATTGGTTTTGATTTCAAGGTAGTAGTTTGTAGTTGTCTTTTGTGTCTTTTCGGATCGATCCTACAAAGCTTTCCAATTTACAGAATACCTCTTAATTTTCTTAAGCTCTACGTCCACAAAATCAACTAATTAATCCCACTAATTCACCTTTTATCAATATTTTAAATTCTCAACATTCAATAAGATAATATGTGAAAACCTATATGATATGGTCGATGTCCCTCACTAGCTGCTGCAATGGTGTAACATGCAGTGTTGTGGATACTGCTTAGTCGACACCCGACCGTCACCTCAGCCCCCATTCTTCCATCGCCGCCTGCTTCTCGAACTGTATCGCCGGTCGACGCCCCAAAGCCAAGTGAAAGAGAGGCAGAGAGCATGAGACAAAAAAAAATTGTTGGCTAAGGTTGATTGTATCTTGCAATATGCTCTGCTCGGTTGAGAAATGGAAGATGTGAGCTTTTTACTAATGGGCTACAAGCCTACAATGGTCAGTTGAGAAGGGGAGTTATAGGAAAATGGAAATAGGCTAAACTTAGTTAATAAGTAAATATATATATGCTGATTTGATCCTATTATTAATATATATAGCTAATATACATATTATATAATTTTTTTAAAAAAATAGATATACAGCTATACACCTATGTTTGGATACGCCACTGCCTACAGGCAGCCGTCCGTCTCCGACTCGCTCACTCCTCTAGTCCTCTTCCCTTCGTCCTCCGACCAGGGTTCACAATTTCGTTGAAAACCAAACGAAATTCGCGAATTTCGCCCGTACCGCTCGGAACTGAAATTGAAAATCGTTCTGAAATTCGCTCAAATTCAAATTCAAATTCAAAAGATATAAAGAATTTGAAAAAATTTATCCAAAATTTCTCTATAATTAGTATTAATAGCCATGTGACCATTGGTGTGAATATTTTTTGAAAATCCGAATTTTAGAGATGTATTTGAGCAATTAAAAATTTAGATAATAGAAAAAAAACAAAACTCGGCCTGCAGGCTTGAATTTATTTAGTATAAATATTTGTTGAAATATATTTAGTATAAATATTTGTTGAAGTATATTTAGTTGTCATATTTATTGAAGTATATTTAGTTCTAATATTTTCTTGTAAAAAACAGCAGCATGAGGCAAGAAGGGCACTATCCATAAAATCATAACCTGTATTCAGAATGTACATATGAGTTTTTCTTAAAATCACATATAAACTGCTAAGAGATCATTAGACTAAATCAAAATCCTCAGTTTAACTTGTTAACAATCAATATAGAATTATATGAGACCTCTAGTAATAAACCGTCTATCATTTTTTCCTATTATTTTGAGAGAGAACCATATCATAACTAAGGCCCCGTTTGGTACGGATCCAGATTCTAGTAGAAACGGAAACGGTTCCAGATTCTTGATAGAAACGTTTCAGGTAGAATCAGAATTACTGTCTGGAAACTGTTTGGCTAACTGTCAGGATTCAGATTCTGGAGAGAGGATGAAGTGGTGAAAATGACCGAAATGCCCTTTGTATTTGTGCTGGATTTGTAGTACATTTTAACGTAAGAAATGATGATGAAATACATGCATCCATAATAATCTCATTACAGAATTTTTGTATCAACATTCGGCCATTCAAATACAAGAGGTAGCAAAATACATCATTGTATTAATATTATAAAAATGATAAAGGGAACTACGATCTAGATTCCATAATGTAATATTGTGATTAGATATCCGAGTTTAGGGTTTCTGGTTTGGGTGTTTGGTTCTTCTGCTTGTGATATGTGGAGTAATGAGTAGGTGGAGAGAGATATCCCTTATTCTTTTTAATTTTTCCCACCTCACTCTCTCTCTCCTTTCTCTTTTTTCCCCAACCGGATGGGGCTTTCCCATGCCCGAGCCTCTCCTAGCATGCTCCCGCCCCAGCGCTCCTCCTCCAGCGCCGACCGACGCCGCCCTGGTCTTCCTCGAGCCCGGGCGCCTCTGCTCCTCCTCCTGGCCAGCTTGGCGCCGCCCCTCCTGCCGGCCGTCGCCTCCCCCGGTTCCTCTCCACTTCGTCGGCGTCACTCCCAGATCTCCCCCCCAGCTCGGCGCGGCTCCTCCCTGCCGGCGCCGCCCCTGATAGCCCTCCGGCCGTCGCGCCCAGCTCCGGCTTTGCCCTTGCCGCCGCCCTCCAGATCGGCGGCAGTTCCTCCCTCCAGACAGGCGGCAGCTCCTCCCTCTTCTAGGCCGACGGCAGCACAACCTCCCCAGGCCGGCGACTTCCCCCGCAAAGGCAGGTGGCCGAGTTCCTTCATTGCGATTGGGATGGAGTGAAGTGCGAAGGGTAGTGGGGTAAAAAGAACACACGAATCGGGAGGAACGGGTCATCAGCCGATTCTGGTATCACATGGAAAACTCAGAAACGTTTCCAGCAGAATCATTCCAACTCTTTCACCGTTTGGTTGAGTTTGTTCTAGATTCTCCTAGAAACTGGCTGGTTCCAAGGTACCAAACGGGCCCTAAATATTCAGCACGACTGCAAGTATGAAACTATCAACTATAGTGCATAAAAAAATGGAAATACATTGTTGATCAAATAAATACAACATTTGAATCAAAATTTTAGACTACATCTCCACAACACACTGCATGTTTTAATATTTATTCAATTATATTTAGTAGCTATATTTGTTGAAGTGATTCTTCAAATATTATTTTTGGCTTTTAATGGCCTTTTCCAAATTTTACGATAATTTTTTTACAATTTTTTCTAATTTTTCTTCATTTCCCATATTTTTTCAACTACCATCAGTTTTCGAGCGGTTTTTGAACCCAGCGGTTTTTCGAGTTTTTTGAACAAATTTTGAGCTGTTTCGAGCGAATTTCGTTCGGAGGTTTCGAGACTTTTTGACTAAATTTTAAATTCACTTGACTTTCGAACCAAATAGTTTTTAATGAATTTTGAATGGAATTTCACGAATTTCGATACTGTTCTAACGTCGACGTTTGGGGGAAAAATGGAGCAAATAAACTACAGTCGAATTGAAATTGGAAAAATAACCCGCAGTGAAATGTAATTCGGTGAATGCCTGTAGTTTCCGCCAGAGGAGGTGGCTTCCGCCACGTGATACGGCGGAAACGGGCTTTCCGCCGCACGGCCTGGCTTCCGCCGTATCACCCGGCGGAAACGGTGGCTTCGGCCACTCCATGTGGCGGAAGCGAGACAGGAGGGAGGGAATCTCGGTGCATGGCGTGGAGGAAAGGGGGGTTCCGCCGTGAGGCGTGGAGGAAAGGAGGGCGATTTTTTATCGCTAAAAATGGATGATAATCCACCTAGGCAAGATACTAAGAAGCCTGTGGGGTGGCCTAATGGTTTAATCCTTTCACTATTCTATAAAATAAAAAATCTTTATTTTGCAAACTCAAAAATACAATAGTCAATATTCCTTATAATAGATATACTTAATTATATTATAAGAATCTTAAGATATTTTTCGAATAGATAGAAATAGTAAATTAGAATTGAGACACCTATTCTATGACGGATTTTCACTTACCTTCTATTTTCGTGCCTTTAGTAGGCTTAGTATTTCCGGCAATTGCAATGGCTTCTTTATTTCTTTATGTGCAGAAAAATAAGATTGTCTAGAACCGACGTGTAACACCCTAATTTTCGCGTTCGGGAGAAAAACCTAATTTAAATAAAATAAATTCAAAATTTGGAGTTTATTGGTGTTTATAATAACCTGGCATCCATTCTCCTTCGAAATCGGGAATTAATTCCCTCCCGGGCGAAAAATCGGAATTTCCAGTACCGCCGGTACCCGAAATTTCACCCCAGTCCAAAAATACTCCAAAAAGTCCCAAACCACTTTTAAAATGTTCCAAATATTCCAAAATGATTTTAGGAACCTTTCCCCGGATTTTTGGACCTCCGTTCCTATTTTATCTCGCGCGGCTTTTGTTTAATGCTTGCGATCCGCGCCCGAATATTCAATTCCACAAAAATCATCCAAATTCAGCGGAACCAATTTTATTGGGTCCCAAATATTCTAAAATGGCTCTAGGAATTTTTCCGGAATTTTTAGGCCATTTTTCCTTATTTTTCTCTAGGGCGGATCATTCGCGTAAAAGAGAACCAACCGGAGCTTGCCACGTGGCGGTTACTGTAGCATGGGGTACTGTAGCGTCGTGCTACTGTAGCACGTAGCACTGTTCATCTTCCCGTTCGATCGTTCTGTCCAGAGGAAGAACAGAGAGCTCCCTTCTCTCCTCCATGGATTCAAATGCTCATAACTCTTGCAATAATGCTCCAAATCGCGAACAGCCGGATCCGTTGGATTCGTATGAACGAGACCCTTCCAACCCCAGTGGTCTCCCGCCCTAACTCTCACCGGAATGTGCGCAGTTCGCCAAAAACCAAAATCACCATTAATGGCTTTGATTGCTCATAACTCGGCCGTTTCTAATCCGTTTCGCACGATTCCACCTCTCAAATCTCCATGGGAGAGTCCTCTTTCCAGTGCACCTCTTCTTCCTTAGCCTCTCCAACCCTTTAGCCCGGGAGATCGAAGAAACCGAAGCCGTGTCACACTTTTTCGGTGTTCTTCGTGTTCTTGCTCATAGATCCTTCTCCGGTGAGCCATTCTTCATGCCACTTGGTTCCTCGTGACCGTGGATGAGTCTAGCTTCTAACCCAATCATCAATTTTAGGATTTCTCAACCGTGGGCGACGAATTTGGAGCTTTTGTCGTTTCGGCCGCACCTCCGTTCGTCGTCGATTTCTCCCAATCCGGCAAGGTTTGGTCCAATTCCTTCCTCCTAGATGTAGCTAAGGATGTTGTCTAGAGGTTCTAAGTTTTTGTTTGAATCAATTCCATGCAAAGTTGGGCTAAAAATCAAGTTTCTAGATGGAGTTGAGTCCTTTGCAATTTTATTTGCCTTCTCTGTTCTTGGTGGAGCTCACTGTCCATGGGGGACTTGGGCCCTTGGCCTCCGGCCGGGCCACCATTGGCTGCCGCATCACGGGCGCCGACTGGCCGAAGCGCCACGCCTCGCCGCTTTGCCGCCGGCGATCGCTTCGCCGGCCGAGCCCCAGCGCCAGGCGTCTTGGCCTGCTGGCCGGCTGCCGGCCGCCGCCACGGCGACCTCCTCGCCGCCGCCCTCCGGCGAGCCCCCCCTCCCTCTAGCCTCCAAGCTCCCATGCATGGCCATGGTGTTAGCTCAAGGTTGAAGAAGCACTCCACTCTATGACACATGGGGCCCATTGCCATAGACACAAGACCAAGTCAAGCCTAGTCAAAGTCCAGTCAAAGCCTCTTTTGACCAGTCAACCCGAGAAGGAATATTCCGGGAATATTCTCGGTTTTCCGATTTATTCGAAATTCAAACTTCGGAAGCTCATAACTTTCTCATCCGAACTCCGTTTGACTCCATTCAAATTTCTAAATTCTTCTAAAATCAAGATCTACCTGCCAGTATTAATTTTGTAATTTTTGGATTTTATTTATTTTCTTTTATTTATTTATTGCCTCGTTTTGCGTGTAGTCGACGATCCCGCCGCGACCGCCGATTCCGCCGCCGAACTTCCCGCGTACGAAGACCTACCCGAGACAGAAGGCAAGTCTCCTTGACGCATGTTGAACCCATGTTTTATGACTGTTTTACCCTGTTTTAACAATTGCATTGCTATTTATATAAAATGATGATGTCAAACGTTAGGTTGTTAGTTATACCTGTTGTTTATACCTCCTTGAAATTGCTATCCGTAACCCTTTGTCGCCCTAGAACAGTGATCCACCATAATAACTATTTTTAATAAAATACCCTTCGATTATGAAAATGACTATTTGGAGGATAGTTTGAATAGAACCCATAGTATGGAATGTAATTGGAGATGGGTGAATAGTAGTGATAAGGTGGGGGTTGTTAATATGAAATTGATATATGAATGGTGATAGTTGAAATATTGAGGAGTTGGGTTGTGATAGCAATTCGCAATATAACTTGTATGGATTGGAGGATTATTGTAAGAAGTTTGATATCAAGAATAATAGTGGAGGAATTACATAAATGACATTGAGGACCATACTTGGGGGTCAAACAGAGTGAGTAGAGAGTCATATTCGGGAGATTCTAACAAGTATATTACGTGGTTTAGAGATGATCATGTGAAGGGTTAGTTAGATGACATTGGAAATGACACGTGGGGATTAGTAAAGGATATTATCAACCCTGCTCGGTGGATTAAATGGATAATATTGCGAATCATCCTCGGTGGTTTAATAAATGGTAGTATTACATATTCTTGGCGGATTAAGTAGATGAGTTAGAGGTGATAATGTGAATGATTAAATATAGAATATTATGCAGTATTATCGGTGGATTGGATGCAAGATGATTTAAGATAATGTTGTGAAATATTCTCGTGGTTTAGTAAATGATTTTGTGAAGTATTCCTGGTGGGTTAATAGATGATTTTGTGAAATATTCTTAGTGGATGATAAAATTTGATCGCGTAAGAATGATGGATAAATCATTAATACAAGTTATAGTTCAAGGGAAAGATACAAACCTGATTGTGGTTTAATATGACTTTGGAGTAAATATAGTACCATGATATACTTATTACTTGGTGGATAATATATATTGAATTGGATTATTCACATGATTGTCACATTGGGGCAATTTAATGATTATTGAGAGATTACAAAATTGATTATGGGGATTGTGATCAAACCCTGACCTTTGTATTTTATAAAAATAGACTATTGGTGGAATAGAATAGTACGGTAGAAATGCTTAGTCTCGCTGTCGGTCAATATTCACCTATGGGTGGGACTTTCAATTATCTCTTGAAAATTTGTATTGGAAGTTATAGGCAAGGAGTATTGCCAATGGTTTACAAAATAAAAATAAAATGAAAAATGATTTCGACTTGGGCGGCATGGAATGTCGGGTGGAAGCGGACCAAGCCTTGGTTCTTTTGTGCAAGTACCGCCCCAAGTCAATTAAGGACCGACGCTTATGACTGTCTCCATTCTAAGCATAACCGTACAACCACATGTCAAAGTGGGCACGACCTGGCTGAATAATTTGTAGAAACCTAACTTAGACTCACCACTCGGTGGTTGTGTGAGAGCCGGAAAGAGGCATTGTTGTTGTTGTTGTTGTTGTTGTTTTCCTCAAACGGCGCAAGAGGGGGCTTCTGTACTGGGTGGACATAACCCTATCAGCGGTGAAACCTCAGCGGGTGGGTCAGGTTAGGCGTATGCATTGTAAAGGCCTTGTCATGATATCCCCGCCGGCACACCCAAGGAAGTGTGCTAATAGCTTGGCATCAAGGGAATATCATGTCTTGTGGGTAAAGTTGTACACCTCTGCAGAGTTAAAACTATTCGAATAGCCGTGCTCATGGTCAAAGGCGAAGCTTCTTTGAATGCTTTCATACTGGTAGACTTTGGGTTTTGATTTCAAACTAAGCAATGTTTTGTTTTGGGATCCGGGAGCGGTTAGAACTCTCGGGTGTGCTTCTGGCGGCTAAAGCCAGGTAGGTGGAAGGAACCTGATTTTGTGAACCATGGCGAACATAGCCATATGATTGGATTGAACCCCGATCTTGTTGAGATGTGGCGGATAGAGCCTGTATATTAGTGAGTGGTGGTTAGAACCTTCACTACAATATTACATAATTCAATTATTAAAAAGAATTGCTCAAATATGCTTTGTGAAAATTATTAACAAGTATGATTTGATGAAACTTGGCTTTATGCAAAAGAACCATATTAAGCCATCCTTGGATAGCCTACATTGTGCATAATTTCCCAGACTTGCTGAGTACTTTATGTACTCACGTGCTACATTCTAATCCTCTCTCAGAAGTGAAAGAAGCTGTTCAAGATTTCCATCGACTAGGGTGCGTTCTCCACTCGATTGCCTGTGGGCAATTGGATGAGTCGCATTGGCGTTTTCGTCTTCCGCTGCGGTTGTTCAAGTTGTTCAGCCTGTTCAGGTTGTAATGGTAAACCTTGACCATAAGGTTTTTGCTTTCATTTGGTATTATTCTTATTTAGTTATTTGTATTCGTGATATGGTTGTTGATTCAGCACTTTTGACTGTGTGTACTAGCTACTGATCTGGGACTAGTACAGAAATACACAGAGGACTTCGGATAGCCGATCCGGGGGCCCACACGACGGGGGCGAATTTTGTCAATGTATTTCCACGCAGGATCATAATACAGATATTTTTTAGTGTAAGTAATATAATATGGTAGGGTATGTGGCTCTTTCTACACACAAACGAAAAACGGCTATGGATGCGGATATAGGCTACAAGCATAAATGCATGCATATGCGGAGCCGGGTATAGCGAGTTTTATTTTAAGTGGATCAACGAATATTTTTGGAATAGAAAGTCAATGTATCTAACCAATTATTTCACAGGAGTACTGAGGTGGCGGAAAGGGTGTTCGGCCAGGTGAGGTGGCGGAAAGCACAGGTGAGGTCTAATGATTGCTGATTGCTGTTGAAGTTAGATGACGATGATGAATTGCGCAAAAAAAATACACGCATACATAAATTGCTGATTGCTGATGATGCGAGAAGCTCTAGCGCACAATGACTTTGTAAGGAGCGGGTTACAATTTACTTTGAATCTGAGTCAACTGATAGTATTGTAAAAAAAATTTGAAATCGAAGCGTTGAAATTTTTTTAATTTTTTTTTAAATCCCGCGGTCTGAGCCTTAGCCCATACAGGTATAAATGTCTTGCGTTTGCACATCTGTTCAAGCTCTTATTCATGTGCGCATATTAGATTGGTTTGGTCCACTGATCACATTGGAAATGTATTGTTTTGTGATGCGTCCGATTTGATTAATCTTAAAAATGCATTTGAAGTCAAACTTTGGTTCAACCTGGATTTGTACATTAGTCCCAGCAGTTGTGATTTTTAGATCCCGTTCAATAAACTAGTAGGTCAGGGGTGCTGTTAGATCTGCGCTACTTCTGCTTAAGCAAGTACGGCGTTTTCTTATTTACATGATAATTTTTGTTGCTCACCATCAGTCCTCTATTAAATTTGTTCACTTAATATCCTTATGCATAGGCACATGGGGACCTCCGTGCAAAATATAAAAGCATATTTTGACTTTGCATAAGGATTAAGATTGCGATAAAATTGAGAAAGATTTGAAAGAAAATAACTTATATACCTATTTTAATTGTCTTGGAAGATCAGAGATAATACTTTATGTGGTGGTAATGAATAAATGCATATAGTTGAAAGAGAATAAATAGGGGTATAATAGGGGAAAACTCATTAAATCTACATGCAACCCTTATATTTATCAACACGATCATTCAAATTATAGGCCTTATGTTTTTAAAAAATTCATAACAGTATATATATATATAAAGTAATAAAACTGAGGTAAACTAATAAAAGTTACACAGTATTCTGGGCATGTATCCTGGTTGAGACTGTCAGTTGAGAAGCCATTTCGATGCGAGCATGAGAAAAGACAGTATTCTGGTTTTGAGGTGGCCCATCTCCAGTCCTGCTCAACTCGTAATTATTTTTTGAAGACTTCGTGCAGTTATCTCCAAAGATGTGAAATATATGTACGATACACTGTACCGATAGATGGGGAGCAATAAGAATGTACTGAATTGCATACGGCTTAGAAATGCTAAACAACAATGGCATGTACGGCACACTCTACCGAGTATACCGGACTAAACGTAACATGCCTTAGGGAGAGGAAACAACAAGAAGGGCCCTTCTCTTACACTTTACTGAGTGCAACGAGGATATTTTCCCTTACGCAGATTTTCGCCTCCGCCGCTCGCCCTAGCTGCCCTCTCACGCTTTCTCACACTCGGCCTCCTCTCCGCTGCATGGCGTACGCTGCTCGCCTCCTCTCGTGCATGCATATGTTCCAAATGTCGCCGGGCGCTTCTCCTCCTCATCCTGCTCACACCACTGCTGCTCCACGATAGCCCTCCGATGCGAGTACTCCCGATTCCGCCTCCTCTCCATCTCGGGAGTTTGTTCCGCGTCGTAGAATCGGATGAACTCGCACAATGGAGGCTGCAATTAGTCACATCACACGGTGTTACAACATGTATGAATTGGGAGCAGCATCAAATGCGAGTATGAACATACCGGGTTTCTCCGCCGCACCCGCATCCCCAGCGTTGGCTCGGAGTCGTGGTTGCGGCAGCTCCAGTACCTCATACCGTATGTGTATGAGTTGTCTACAGACTGTCGGAAGCGGCAAGGATCCCCGCATAGGCACATGGGGACCTCCGTGCCTTCGGGGAATGTTTCGACAACGCTGTGCCTTGGGGGCGAGGGGAAGTCCATTGGTGCTGCTCGTTTGGGTCGGCGGTGATGGTTCTCTTTGTTGTATTGGAGCAGTGGTTTGGTCGATGCAACGCTGGCAAGGCAGGAAGGGGGTTAAATAGCCAGATAGAGCGACAGACGTGAAGCTTCAAAGGAATCCGCGAGAATCGGATTCCTTTGCAGCTCTGTGCTTGATACGGACATATGCACGCAGCTTTGTATCTTGGAGGGAGGTGCCGCAAGCTTTGGCGGCTATGCTTTGACGGACGACTCAGGCAATATCCGCACACATGCATTTGACATGACATTTCGGACAGAACCGATGCATGATTATGATATGATATGTCCTACAGACTTTGCCAAAGAATGCTTTCACAGACGCCTTAGGCGACCTTTGCTTGGATTATAAAATGCAATCAGATGGGATGAGAAAACTCATGGTGTATGGACTAAGTGCTAATATCATTGTTTGTTTATAATAATCACTGCAGTGGTAAGCGTGCGTTTGCTACGGTTTGTTGTTTGTTTTTGTTGTCATCGTTTGTTTGTAATAATCACTGCAGTTTTTAAAAATTGAAAATTCGTTCTTCCTTGTATTGTTTGCTGTGCAACAAATTTGATGACAAATCTGAGTTATAAAGAAGCATAACATTCATATTACAAAGTACAATAGGGAGAACAACTACAACAACATTTATTGTGAAGAAGAACTAACATACAAATGGATGCAAGGTTGAGCGGCTTTAGAACTTTTCAGAATCATCACTATCATAAAATGCAACACCCTCTTCTTCGAAAAACTCCCAACGGTCACGTTTGTAGAGTTCAAATACTGGGCCGCCAAGAGGAACAACCAAATCAGACTTACAACTTCGTTGTTATCTTCTACTACCGCTTCAAGGAAGCGATCATACGCTTCACGGTTTTCTTCTTGTTCAGGCCGAACTCCTCTCTCTGCGGTAATTCTCGCATCGCTAGCCTCGTTAAGTTCCCGCGAGATCCGTCCTCTGCTTCTACCATTGGAAGCGCCATGTTTAAAGATGTCGGTGTATTTATATCGTCGCCACCGCCGATATTGGCATCCCGTGGGCTACACGACGTTGTTAACATGGTTATACCAAACTCGAAAGCAGAGAGTACTCATGAAAACATGAAGAAATCGAAAAATCGTGAGAGACGCACAGAGAAATTAGGGCATCTATAATACGCCTGCTCGTTATTTTCTCAGTAGTGGTGGAGTACCAGTGTGGACTTCCACATGACAGCTTAGGGCACATTACCCGCCTCGCATTGGCAACCACCGAGCTCGACGCCTTCGACATGGCTTGGACAGAACCGACGAACACTTAAGTCAGATCTACACGAAGCAAAAACGCCAATAAGAAGCATAATAAGTACAAAATAATGTGTATCGAACCAAGAACACAACAATGTGACTCACCGTACAAAATAACTTTTGTAAATAATACTGTGGAACAAGACGCCAAATAAAATATTGGAAAAAGGAAAGCTAAACTACCAGTTCTCCTCTTTGCGCCTGGGTTTTCTCAACTCAATCCAAACTTTATGAACTCGGAGCAATGTATCGCGTTTGCCTGATAGAAGTGCAGCGCCTTGCAATTTATAGGCAGGGAGCGAGGGAGAAACGAGACAGCTAGCGGCACATCACCGTGCGGGGCGAGGGGCCAAGACAAAAAATCGGCACGTGGCAGCGTTTGCAGTGCGCTCAAGGGGTCTCAAGCACAGAAAGAAAGAATCCAGAGCATCGATTCCCTTGCACTGTGGTCGTGTTTGATATCGACAGATGCATGCAGCTTTGTAGCCGGGTAGGGAGGTGCTGGGCCAAGCTTTGGCTAAGCTTTAACCAGACGACTCATGCAAAGGTTCCGCCACGCATGCATTTGGGTTTGTGCGCTAGCATGGTAGTTCGCTCTACCAAATAGCAAATCTGCTACATTCGGCTTTAAAAATATCTTCGGACATGCTTTCTTACGGGCCACCGAAAATCCTTCATCGTTAGGGTTTGTGCGCGGCTGTAATACTTAGGGTAATACGGCGTTGAGATTCCGTCATGAATTAACTTGATGCGACGTATCACGCATCGATGTCGCTTTCACCCACCAAAAGCCGCCAAAGCGCCGGCGAGAGGGAATCGGTTGGCGTGAGGCATCGCTTGCCGCTACGTGGGGCCTGGCTATAGCTTAGCTGCACTGGCAAGTGGGCAACACCAGGCACATTAGCGTCGCGAGGCGAGGGGCCGGACAGAAAGCTACACGTGGCAAAGATCAGATTCCTTTGCAACAGTGTTTATGCATCGATTCTAGCGGCTAAGTTTCGCATCAATTAAGTTTTAGCCGCTCTTAAGGTCAATTCCCGGCTTCAGTTAATGTCCTAAACTGCCACTTAGGAGTATCCCAAGCTTAACCAAAAGTTTAGAGCCAAAAATTTCAGTCCGCACTTATGACTTTCAACCAACTTTGGAGCATTGTAACTGGCAATCTATAATGACCTAGAGTGCGCGGGTTACATGGTTGCGAAGTAAAAACATTTCTCTATATAGTGGTGGAGTCATCTCGCCAATCCGGTGTCAAACACTGATTTTAAACTTGGCTCAAAAAGTGAATCTAGCGCTGTTTTTTGGCCAGATTTTTGGCTCTCAGTTTTCTGCGAATTCGAGCTACTTAGAGGCCGAATTGGAGTTTACATTTGCTTAGGAAGTTGTAGAGGGTGAAATTATCTAGCATCTCCAACTGGAATGAATCCATTTGGACATTCCATTAGAAAGTTATGCCGTTTTTAGTTTCGACTGTCCGAAATGGACGAAATTGGTGAATTGGATATTTGAGCTGCGAATTTGAATTTATTGGAGGCCGAATTTGGAAAAAAAATTTGCCTGAGAACTTGTAGGGAATTTCGAGTACATTTCAAAAATGTATTTGTTTCCTTATTTTGGATTAATTTGGAGTAAGTTATGCCGGTTTGAAGTAGTGCTCAGATTTCAAAAAAAAAAAGAGAAGCTCAAAATCCCCAATTTCGGTTTTTGTCTTCAATACTGCAAATGGGCTCAAAATACCAGCATCGCATAATTTATTGCAAGAAATAGGAATATTAGTCAACACGTAGCAAATATTTATTTATTGCATTGTTAGTGTTACAAAAAGGCTCAAAATCCCCCAGCTCCCCATCTACTATCATATGCACTAGGGGTGTAATTTTGGGGTTGACGTCTTACTCGTGTCCCTGCTGCTTGCGACGGTCCAACTCGTCCTGTCGGCTGTGCCATCTGGTCATCCTCCGTCGGTGCTGGCGGGGCGACAACATATCCTGATCCACTGTAAATATTCCATCCTGCAAATGGGCTAGGCTGCGGTGCAGGTGGTAGTGGTGTCTGGTCCAACTGTGAACCACCTGTCGAAGATAACCAGTTAGATCCTCCAGCCTGGTCAGGACGTGGGTATGAGGTACAAGACGTTTGCAGCAAGCTAGATAATCCAAAGTCGGCACCAAATGTCTCAATGAACGCATTGTCGAAGGCCTGCCAGTTTCCTTCATTTTGGGGGGAGCGTTCTGCCCGTATCCAAATGTCTGTTGGGAGCTGAACATGTCGTCGCCCATCCCGATCGGTGGAGTCAGTGGACGATTCATATCGAGGCCCTGTGACGCCTCTCCGTTGGATGGGGCCCGTGATCGCGTGAACGCCGAGCACCGTTGGCTATCGCACCATGTGCCGATGTGGATGCCCGTGTTTACCGTGTTTGCCGCTCGGGAAATCGGTAGAGGATACCTCATGGACATTGACCTCAAGGGTGGGGACGAATCGGGGTTGGATCGGCCGCCTCATCAAAGCTTCTTCGTGGCCGACCGGTGACCTCTAATCGCCGAATGGCGATCGCAGCGATCCCCGCCTCGCGAAAGAAACCACGCCTAGGATTTCCACCTGGTCGACCCTGATGCCCGGATTGCGTAAACATTTCATCCGCCTCGTCCTGTAAGTTTGCGGACTCCTGAGTCTGTGTACGAATACATCGTTCTGTTAGTACATATCGATGTCCAAGCTGTACATGGTATCGGAAGTATTTAAACACATATGGGAGTCTGTACACGTACCAGCCTGTGAACTCTCTCGGCATAGTCCTGCACGTAGTTTTGTGCTTGTTCGCGGGCTTGCCGTGCAAGAAGAACACACCTTGTTCGAGGCCTGTACCAGTCGAGGTAGGCCCAGTACTCAGTAGCATTGTAAGGCCCAGTTGGCTCGTACACATCGGCCGTAGCTGACTCCAGCCAACGCGTGATGTGTACTTGATGTACGACTCTCCAGTCGTAGTTGTGGCCTTGTGAGCTCCTCCTGAAAATTTAGCTTACATGTCGTTAGTCCAATATGATGATAACTATAGTGGGACTTCGGAAATGTAATGTTGATTTCAGCTTACCCATGCGACGGACCGGCGGATCGTGGGGGGGGTGGAGGAATCAACTGTCGACGACCAAACTGTCGTTGCACACGCTCTGGTGAGTACACCTCGACAGCATTCATGCACACTATGTGGCATCGCGTGAGCCAGTACGCTTCGTCTTGGTTGCACGCAAATGATATGCGTCCTCCGTCTGCTACTTCGTGCATGCGATCATAGGAGAACGGGTCCCAATCGACGTGATCCTGGGTCAGAAAGTCCAGGTCGGCGACGACGCGCATGTATGACCTGCGATCAACTTCTTGCGCCCAACGCAACCTAGCGTGCATGTATATGTAACCAAAAGTTGGACGCAGCGGCTGGGGTACATCATCAGCCACAGGCACTGGGTAGTAAGGCTTGTCGACTCTTGGCCGAGAAATAGGAAGGTAAAACCATGACCAAAGCTGCAGAAGATACGGACAACCCGTCAAGATGGAGCTCTGTGCTGTCCGTCTGCACGCGTCACACAAGGCACGATAGGTGTCCGCTAGAACCGCGGATCCCGGTGAAACCCCCGTGGTGCGCCCCCCGTCACGCATCCATGGCTAGTCAGCCGGCAACCCACACAAGATGTGTAGCGACGTTGTCTCCATTTGTGTGCGTGAACATCACACCCCTAGAGTCCGAGTAGGTACACTTCAGTAGTGTCTGCTCACGGTTGCCAGTCCGCCTCACGGGCAAGCTTGGAACTCTTCCAACTGACGCAACCATGAGAATGACACCCCCTGGTCGCTCCCATGGTACTCCACTCCGAACCTACAGTATCATTTAATCATGTCAGGCCTTTAAAATTTTTATTGAGGGGTGCTGATTAAATGCAATATGTATATGTTACCTGCTTCTCTAGGTAGTGGTGCCATGCCACTCGCTCGGCTTTGCAACAACAAATGGTTGGCCAAAGAATAGGAAGCCTCAGAACTAACGCCACATCTCGTAGGGTGATAGTCATCTCCCCAAGCGGCAGTGGAAAGTATGCCTCTCGCCGCCAACGATCAACAAGGGTCACAAAGTGCAGCGTCTAAAGCCTAAGAGGAGTCCGTCTTCCCTGGCCCATGTTTGCCCCATTCATAAGCTTCGCAAATGGGAGCAGCCCGCAATGTGCAAGTGGGACATCGAATCTGCCGTCAAGAATTTTCAGCTGCCGGGATCCCCTTAGACGCAAGGCATGAAGCTGGAGAGGAAGATGGTATATCGATTTAAAAATATTAATGTGCATGAAAACCATGAACTTATGTAGTGTGTCTTACAACCTCCTCACGCGCGACCAATTTCCTGGCCCTATGCTTTGAGTCGATTTGTTCGTGGAGCAACTCCTGGCGAGGCCATTTTGGTGGCCGCTTCCCGTTACCTTCAAGAAAAATAAAGACGAGATTACTCCATAAGGGAAAATTTATCATCATCCTATTGAAATAAGAAGGCAACACAATGACATTAAAAAACTCCTCCATTTATTTTCTAGTTCGTACGCAAGCGTCACCAGACATGGAAATAAGTTTGCACTTATACAATAATTGAAATAGCTCAAGTGCGACATTAAGCCCTATTAGGGCATGCTCATGGTCATGGCCCTACCGCATTTTCCACAAAGCCGCAGAACACCACCACCTTGTGAAGCATCCATGTCGCCCCTAAGTCGCGATGAGGATGGCCTTCCTGGTTGATCTCGCTTCGTCGCAGGGAACGGATGCCACGTACAGGGGGCTACCATGTCCCTGTAACTACGATCGCCAAAGTTTCTCATTTTAGGCCGCCACGTGTTTCGTATAGCTTGCATTCTGTAGTACGGGGACACAAACTGGGTTCCCGTGTTGCCACCAAGCTGACGACAGGCGGCAAGCACGTGGGAGCACGGAATATGCTCCAAACGGGGCTTGTTATAGGTGCAATGAGCATTGTCCGCTCCAATCCAACACGTTTGGACGGTGCCGCCCGCGATATAGCCCGAGGCATATTTCCTCCTACATGAAATCTTGAATTCGTTCCACGGATCGAACAATCACGCCAAGTGAAATTGTGCCTTCAAGCGGCGCTTCTCTAGAAGATCTTCGACACGCCGGTGCAAATGTGGACTCCGATTGTTCACTGCACGGCCACGGTCTCGGAAGTACTCCATGGTCCGATAAAAGTGAGCTCAATTATTGAGCATATCGGCAGCCCACGGACCCTCTCTCGTAACGTTGTTGTACGACTCAATGATGTTCGTGGTCATCACCATGTAATCGAAAATGCAATCACACTTCAATTAGAGAACAGGACATATTGGGGTAGTAATAGATTATTAGATTATTACTACTTACCGTGGCGCCAGGCGTGTCGTGGTGCCGCCCATCTTCTCGCCGGCTTGTTTGCGGCGATCCATCACGCGAACGTAGTGTTACGCCGCATGTAAACTCCTTGACCACCAACAACTGGGAGGTCTCAGAGCTCCCGATCCGCCACTAACTTCCTCGTGCGCTCGCTCAATCAGGCAAATATTGCTTCAACTTACGCACTTGGTTCTCGCATGCACATAATCTTGAACTGCTTCACTATGCTGCGATTCTTGTATGCGGTGTACAAGTTTGCACCTAGGTGTCGCATGCACCACCGGCATTCCACATTAGGCCAAGCACACGAAGGGTCCCTCCCCTTCATAACCTCGAGCATGTAATACCAAAGATTGCGGCCAGAGACGACGCACACCCCGAGCCTATTCCTCGACCACCTTGGTCTTCACGAACCGCATGAACCAAAGCCAACTATCGTTGTTCTCGCTCTCTACAATCGCAAAGGCAATCGACTATTTGATTGTTCCCGCTGCCAGCCTAGGGCGGTGAGAAGAGTCCCTGGTACTTCCTGCTTAGGAACGTGCCATCCACACATACCACAGACGGCAATGCCTAAATGCTTCGATGCATCAGGCAAATGCCCAAAGAAAGCCTCGTAAGGAATTGGTGACCTTCAAAGAATGATCCATTCTCTAGCACCACAAAGTCGTTGGTCAATGCCCCATTCTCGTGCCTGGTTGGTCTGCGCTTATCTGGCGCAGAAGGCGAGGAGCCCAGCTTGTAGGACTCTTTGAATGACCCAAATAACATCGTTAGAGCCTTCTGCTTTGCTCGCCACGCCAGATGGTACGGGATTACCATCCCGTATTTGCTCGCATCTTGGCAATTATGGACTTTGGTGCTAGTTTGATGTCACTTCGATTTACTCCAAGGATTTCCTGGGCTATGAATTTGGCATCCATGGAATTGTTTATGCTCATCACCACCTCGGCAAGCAATGTGTGCCCCGTGTAGCGTGAAATGACAAATCGGCTCTCATTCTTTGATCGGAAGGCTCGCAGACACTGCAGACGCATTGTCCGATCTTAGCGCATTTAACCTCATAGACATCCGCCCGACTTTTTGACATAGTGTCGACGCCGGTCATGATGGCGTAGCCGCTAATGAAGTGCACCACCTCGCTTTTAGTGGGGAAGACTGTTTAGTCAGATGTCGCCGGCCTGGGATACCGGAAATATGTGAGTAATCAGCAATTACGCACTGATCCGCATCTAATTGGCGGAAATACGCGACATCAGACCCCACATCATCCTCACCATCCTCTATGCCTTCACCCGTAGCGTCAAGGCCTTCATCATCCATGACCTCCACATCGACCTCCTCTGCGACCACATTAACCCCGTGCTCTACCCCCACACTCTCCTCTACTTCTGTAGTATGACCCCCAAATGACCCTCCCACCTCTAACGTGTTACCGGCAATACCAATGTCGCCCTCTACAGCACCGACGAGGTTGCCCCTGCCTTCCTCTCCGCGCTACCGATTGACGTGGTACCATCTCAACGCATACACCAATCAAAAGATTCATCCACGGCCTTTGCAACGTAAAGGTCCCAGAACTTCGCTTCAAGCTCCCATAGGTTGCACACTACTTGTGCGCTGCTCGCACCAAACGGGCCGAACCGCTTGTAGGCGCAGCTTATATCTTCTCCGGTCAATACCTATTTTTTGAGCTACTATCCCTATCAGGTCTTTAGGTCCAATAGGAAGATCTATTGCGGCATGCGTGTGCATACAGCTCTGCATGCTAACAAAAGGTCCGCGCACTACTGTGGGAGCATCTCCGTAGTAAATATGCAGTGTTGTAGCCATCGAAATCTGTCCATGCGTCATTAAATTTAATTGCGTCATTTAGTAATACATGGTAGCATGCAGAACAAAAGTGTTTTATTATGTAAGCCATTATTTCACAAAAAAATACAATTATTAAACTTGATCATTTACTGATGTACTAATGTTCATCAATCAATGAAAAACTAGCTCACATGCATCAAATATAACGATGGTACGTATTACTACTGGATTAATAACTATGCTCAAATAATTTCTTATCAACACCCCTACTACAACAATTCTTGCATTAATAGGAATTAAATTTCTAATCACTACAGCTCATAATCACCTTCCATTTCATTTACATAAAATTATGTCCTAATTAGCAAATAGACATGTTTATTTCCAAAATTATTTACGGTTATTTTATGACAATTCTAACATTACCTGCTACACTGTACAAATCTAGATGGACATATTAATTTTTAAAATTTTTACTGGAAGTGTGAATATACATGGTAGTTTCACCATAATAATTTTAGCCTTAAATTATTTACGGTTATTTTATAACAATTCTAACATTACCTGCTGCACAGTTTAATTATTTCGGTTTTTTATTTTTTTAAGGGTCTAGATGGAAATATTAATTTTTGAAATTTTTACTGGAAGTGTGAATCTACATGGTAGTTTCACCATTAAAATTTTAGCCTAAAATAATTTACGGTTATTTTATAACAATTCTAACATTACCTGCTGCACAGTTTAATTATTTCGGTTTTTGATTTTTGTAAGGGTCTATATTGACATATTAATTTTTGAAATTTTTACTGTAAGTGTGAATATACATGGTAGTTTCACCATAATAATTTTAGCCTAAAATTATTTACGACTATTTTATAAAAATTCTAACATTACCTGCTGCACAGTTTAATTATTTTGGTTTTTTATTTTTGTAAGGATCTAGATGGACATATTAATTTTTGAAATTTTTACTGGAAGTTTGAATCTACATGGTAGTTTCACCATTAAAATTTTAGCCTAAAATAATTTACGGTTATTTTATAACAATTCTAACATTACCTGCTGCACAGTTTAATTATTTCGGTTTTTTATGTTTGTAAGGGTCTATATGGACATATTAATTTTTGAAATTTTTACTGGAAGTGTGAATCTACATGGTAGTTTCACCATAAAAATTTAGCCTAAAATTTACTGACTGAGGATAATGGTAAGACCTACTTATAGTAAAAATTTCGAGTTCTAGAGTTCTGTCCATAATTCTCCATAATTCTATTACTATTTAGGTCAACTTTAACTTTTACTCCCAAAAAATTAATCACTTCATGGTTTAATGATGTTCACACTGTTTTTGACCATCATAGGTCATCATCCAGGGTACTTTAGGGTTAGACTAGCTCACCCACATCAAATATAACAGTTTAAATTATTTCTACACATTGAATAAATTTTATAAATAAATATCTGATGGACACCGCTGCTGCGATAATTCTTGACTGCCACTACAATGCGCACCGTTCAACTTATGTACGTAAATTTACATAATCATTACCAAATTAACGAGTTTTTTTTAATCACATGAAATAATAACAGGGTGTACAACACAAAGATTAAATTACCTTCACAGCACCGAACAGATCGACACTTCTATAATAAGTCCTTGCCTCGTCCACCAAAGCACCTTGCAATTTATTTACATTAAAATATATATATTTATGCATGTACCAACCACTTCAAGTAATGCATGCAATAATATGTAGCTCAATAAAAACCTAGCTCACCTATATGAAATATAACAATGGTACATATAACTATACGATTAATAACCGTGCTAAAACAATTTCTTCTGAACACCCCTACTACAACAATTCAAATAAGCATCAGATAATAACGATTTTCAGTAAACATCCAACTAAATTTAATAGCATCAGATATAACAATCTAAATTATTTCTACACATTGAACCCTTGCTACAATAATTCTTGACTTCCAGTACAATGCTCACCATCCAACTTATGTACAAAAATTTATATCATTATTACCAAATAAGCATGATATTTTAATCTCATGAACTAATAACAGGGTGTACAACACAAAGATTAAATTACCTTCACAGCACCGAACAGATCGACGCTCCTACAATAAGTCCTTGCCTCGTCCACCAAAGCACCTTGCAATTTATTTATGTAAATATATTAATTTATGTATGTACCAACCTCTGAAAGTAATGCATGCAAAACGATGAAGCTCAATAAAAACCTAGCATGTATGTATCAAATATAACGATGGTACGTATTACTACAGGATTAATAACTGTGCTAAAATAATTTCTTATCAACACCCCTACTACAACAATTCTTGCCTTTCACTACAGCTCATAATCACCTTCCATTTTATTGACATAAAATAATGTCCTAATTACCAAACATGCATGTTCATTTCAAAAAAAAAATGACGTTTTCTAAACAAAGAAAAATAATAACAATGTCCTAATTACCAAACGGTGAATATTACAAACAGTTATTTTAAACAAAGAAAATTACATCTGGGCTAACACGTGTCATATCTATGTGAACATGCTTTTTGCAACTGAACTATAACAACTGGTGTTCCAAGTTGATCCTATGTTCATATAAATGAGGCTTATGGATGATTGGTGAATCTAATAGCGATCTACCATTTTGGTACCGGAGCAGAGCTAATGTTGTTTCTTACTAAGCAGTAAATAAAATTCAAACGATGTCTAACAGGTTGTAGGGGAACATCATGTAGAGTACCAAAAATATGCTCGATTCAAAACTATTGTCAATCTAGATAATACTACTTTTCTATACTTGAAATTAAGGATGGCTCCCCCTGACTAATCTTTATTCTTTCCTAGTACCCCATTAAAAGAACCAACAGTGAAAACTTATTCACAAAAACACGCACCTCACAGAGCGGAGTAAGAACAACAGCGATGTGGTGTCCAAATCGTTGCACCTAACAGTTTATTTACATAAAATAATACAATAATTAGCAAATGTATGTTACATAGAATAAACTGAGAGAGAGTTCAGAGAGCGTACCTGACAGAGCAGAGTGAGAGTGATGAGAGAGCAGGGCAAAGCACATCCTCTTATATAGACGAAGCAGCGATTATTTTTTCGTGTTCATTATATTACGTTAAGCGAGTCATTTTTTACTAATTTATAGTTAAGCAAGTCATTAATTAGGTTAATCAAAAGAGGATAACAAACTTTCGGTGCGCATTCACGGGTGAGCAGGCGACTGTCGGTGCGCATTCACGGGAGAGCATGTGGAGCTGTCCTTTCCGCCACCTCAGGTGGCTTCCGCCACCCCATGTGGCCGAAACACTCCGTTTCCGCCACCCCAGACGGCTTAAGCCACCTCAGCTGGCTTCCGCCACCCCAAGTGGCCGAATCCCACCGTTTCCGCCACCCCATACGGCTTAAGTCATCCCATGCGGCGGAAACCATCCCGGTCGGCGGAAAGCAGGTCCATTCAACGCATTTCCAAACAAGGCAGGTCATTTCGTTAATTTTTTTTCACTGTAGTTTAATTACTCAATTTCGTTTGGGTTCGAAAAGTGAAACCCTGCCTCCGACGAACACTACTCCTTACGCGTCAAACCGCAACGCGACAAAAATTCCTTTCCCTTTTCCTTCCCTTGTCTCCACGTTTTCCGCATCCTCCCCAAAAGAAAATTTTCCCACGGCGTAACCACACGTACGATTCCTCCCTGAATCCCTTCGAATTCCCCGTGCTTTTGGTTTGTTCGTCGATTCTGCTCTTCCGACCGATCTCCGCTTCCCCGCGCTGCCTAGCTCCTCGAATCGAGCTGCGCGGTGTGTGGCGCGGTGGTGGTTGACTGGTCGTTATGGTTCGAGCTCCGGAGGCTCCGATGACGGCCGCTGGATCCGACGCCGCGCCCGCCGAGGTACGCGATGTGACTGGCCTGGTGATTTTTTGCGGAAAATTTGGCCGCCGGTTTGGTTCCAGCTAAGCCCGTGGATTGAGATGTGTTTTTTTTTTTTGGTTCTGAATATGGTTTAATAATTAGGAGGTATAACCTTTTTTAAAATCTCTGCTAGTTACTGTGGAGGTAGGAGATTTAGATTTGTTATGATAGGCTATTCAACTAATTGTAGCTGGGGGCTTAGATGTTTATAAGATATACTTCGGCTAAGTTGATGATATGATTGGTTAGGAAAACTGAATTTTAGCTAATAAAAAAATTCACGCAAGGTGGCTTTGTTGCGTTCTGTACCAAAATTTCTCTATCTGAAGTGTGATCAAATTCGAAGGCCTTACTGTAGTATAGTGGTTAGAACTAACTATGTGGTGTCGCTGAATATTATGAAATTCTAGTCGCACAAATCATTCTAGTGTTAACGAATTTTACCAATGCAGACGTAAAACATTTTCTATTCCCGGCATCACCGAGGTTGTCTTTTTAGATTAAAGCTGCACTGAGGATGACCCTTTTGTTCATGGTTGTGCTACTTCGTCGTGGTGCACAGTATTTAAATGATGACGATCATTTTGTTTGCTAATGGCAGGTCAGCAGCGTGGGACAGACAAACCCGTCTCCTTATCCGCCTTTAGCTTCCGGACATGATTCATGGTCCTCTTCAACTGGGGCAGCAACAGTTTCATGGAAATATCCAGTGGACAATCAAAGTCAAAATGCAGTTTACTATGATCCACAAAGGGATGTATCGGTTTCAGGAGGCAATCAAAATGTGGCAGGCCGTGCGCCTCATATTGTTCAGCCGACTGTTGGCATGGAAAATGCAACTCATTCTCATGTGCCTTACTCAAGTTCACTTCAACATGGCTACAATCCTGCAGAATATGCAAACTATTATTATAACTACCCACAAACTACAAATGATTCTTCTGTCCAGCTAGGAGGAGCAAATCAACATTCAGGTGCAGCTTATCAGACTCTTACTTCATTTCAGAATTCAGGGTCTTTCGTTGGTCCTACAAGTAACACATATTACAATGCTGGTGGTCATCAGACTGCGCCAGGATATGGGACCAGCAGCTACTACTATCAGAACAACGCGTGGAATGATGGAAACTCAGGAAATAATTATGCTCAGTCATACCAGAACTACTTATCATCCGATACCAACACAGTCCAGAGTTCCAGTTCAGTGCCTGGCAGTTCTTTCTCATATCAGCAGCAGTACAACCCGTGCCCATACTACTACAATCATCCTGTGCCAAGTGCTGCTGGCAATCCAGTTACTGGGAACAGTAACACAGATAACAGAGATGTTAGTACCACTTCTGGTTACTCCTATCCTAGTATCCAACCACCTCCACCGGGCACTACAACATGGAAAAGTAATTCAAGTGCTTCTGTTGCACCTCCTATGCAGGTATATTGCCTCCTTTCACAGTAAATTTTTGCTCTCTGTACGTAGCTTTCTCCGTCAGCCTCTGGACAACAATTGATCATATGTTCTAGGCTTTCTGGCTATGTTTGTTATTCTGGACAATTATTTCTCGTATTTTTATCATCGTATGATGGTTACTTATTTTGTTGTATGTGTTGCATGCATGTTTTACCTTATCAGCTTATCTCATATTCAACTTCTTCATTCTCTTTTCCGTGCATTTCAGTGCATCCATTCTATTTAAGATGAGCATCCTGGACTACAGGCATGCCCTTTATGATATGGCACTTTAGAATCCATAATAATTGTTCTAATAGTTTATGTGTTTATTCTTGTGGCAGTTACTGATTATTGTGTGCTACATGCCTAGAGAAGCTTTTTAGTACACACTACATACTTAGAAAATTATCTGCATACAGTATGAATGACCATGAATATTAATTGGAAGATTTTCTGAAACAAAAAAAAAGATGTTTATGACGTGTTGGTTCTTTTGGACCAGTGTTTTAAAGTTGCGCGGCTAGTCACGACTAGTCGACGACCAGCCGACAAGTCGGTGCAGCGAACCTAGTCGCTGCACCCGGCTCGACTAGTTGCGCTAGTCGAGAGACTAGCCGACTAGCCGGCGTCTAGCCGCGACTAGCAGGAGCAGCCTAGTCGCCCGACTGGCCAGCTTAAAGCCCAAACCGAGGCGGCAAGGACCGAAGCCACAAACGGGAGTAAGAAGCCAGACGGGAGTAAGGAAGCCAGACCGAAGAAACGTAGTTTGCAGAGCCGCCGCCACCTGGTGGGAGGAGCGGGCGGGCGGAGCAGAGCAGGCGGAGGAGCAGGTGGTCGAGCGGGCGGAGGTGCAGGCGGTCGAGCGGGAGGAGGAGCGAGCAAGCGGTTGAGCGGCCGGAGGAGAGCACGACACAGATGCGCTCGGCAGATGCGCCGAACGGATGCGAGCGAGGCGCCGAGGCATAGCGTCGCCATGATGTGCTTGGCAGATGCGCCGAATGGATGATAGTGAGGCGCCGAGGCGATGTGCTCGGCAGATGCGCTGAACGGATGATAGCGAGGCACCGAGGCGATGTGCTCGGCAGTTGCTATTTGCTATGTTGGACATGTACAAGCTATGTTGGATGATGATTTGGATGTTTAAGTTGTTATTTGCTTATTATTAGATTTACTAGACACTTAGCAACTTATTTACTTCATATTTTACTTGTTGTGCTAATTGAAAAACTTAATACAATAATTTTAATTCACTGTCCAGCTTCTTCACTTCTTCTCCACTCCTATGTTCTCTATTTTTGGTATGCAGTATGTTGGTATATTTATAGAAAATTATAAAGTATAGTCATCGACTTGTATCGACTAGTCAGCGACTAGTCTGACCTAGTCATGACTAGTCTACAAGTCAGTACCCTAGCGACTCGACTCGACTTTGCGACTCGCAAACCTTGTTTTGGACCTTTCCGGTATCAAGATGGCATAAGATGTTACACCACCATTCTGTCTGTCGTAAGATATCAAGTGGTATTTTAACTTTTCTATGTAGTTGATTCATGTAGCTATTGCTTTCAAATTCATGGCATGGTTGCTAGTTGTTACTTTTGATTTTATTTGTACATTAATCTTTTATATTTGCTGAAACATGAAATTATGATATTTATTTTAGAAATAAGAAATCAATGGAGCTATTCTATTGGAACTTTTGAGATGCCCCCTTTGATTTTTTTTAATATTACAATGCACCCTTCGTTTGGAGGGTTTTATTGCTTGTAGGTCTTGCACTGTACCCCCCTTTCTGTATAGCATGACATGTAAAAATTTCTTATGCGCACTGTAGCACGTTATTCACATGTTTTCTGAGAGAAAAGCACTAAGCATCTAAATTTCACCACTCTACAGGCTCCAGGCGTCCCAGAACCTCAAAATCAATACATCAACCAGGCACAAGACAGTTCAGGGTTGCAAAACCAGTATGTTAACCAGGCACCAGGTGTCCCAATGCCTCAAAACCATTATGTCAACCAGGCACCAGCATTCCCACAGAACACCATGAATTTGATTCATGTACCACTAAACAACCATGAAGATCAACAGAAGATTGTAGGTTCAAAAGGTCTAAGTTCAGATATTTCCTCAATGAACCGTGTTTCTGACAATTTTCTGCCAAATTTGCAGGGTTCTGTGACAACAGATACTTCCGGCGAAAACAAGATACAGTTTCCAACCTATCCTCGAATTGCTCCAGGTTTCTCTATGGTAATACCGAAGAGCGAGAAAAAAAATTTAGGTGCTGGTTTGGCAAAGAAACCTGCCTATGTTAGCATTTCCATGCCGAAGAATGATGCCAAAGCAGCTCAACTTGATCCTGCCACTGTAATGTTCTACTCCCCTCCTTTTCTTCTTTTTCTTTTTATTTCACACCCTACATACTCAGGGCTTTGTTCTTTCAATCACAAGGGAAACAACTATCTGGAAAGTTATTGGCATATAAACTCTTAAATGCATCTTGATTGGCTAGTTCCAATTGTCAGAATTGAATTTTTTCAGTGTCTATGGGAGTGTATGTCTTATGTTTAGTTTTGGAAACGAGGATAACAAAAAAAATGCTACCATGTCTTATGTTTATAACTTCACATTCAAGGCAGGTGACATCTTCTGGTACTTGCATATTCACCATCCATTTTTCTTCTCATATTTAGAGATCACTCCCCTTTTCACTCTGTAATTATGCTAAGAGGAATTTGAGCCGTTGCAAGGATGATGCCCAAAGGGCTACCTGCCAAAGTATAATAGACGAGGTAAATAATGTTTTTCCTTTCTCTTTGTTGCAAGCATTTTCTAGTAAAAAAAGTTGTCATCATTTTATTGTTGTCAATCATATGAATGCCTCATAAGGCCATGGCAGAGTTGAAATCATCCAGCATATATTGGTGGACATGTGGTTAATGAAACAAGCTTGTTTCAATGACTACGAATGCTGCCATTCATGGGCAAATGACTGGTCTCAATTTTCTAGTTTAAGTCGCTTCAGTTATTGGGCCACCGATCGATGCCCGTGCTTCATTTATCTATTTGTTTTTCATTTTTGTTTATTTTATTTGGTTCTGCTACATCAATCCTGAATAGTTTAAATTGATTGATTGATCCTGTAATCTCAGTTTCTTGTTATCCTTCCTTTTTGTATAATTTCAGATAAAAAACAAAGCTACTGCTGATGGAACCCTTCTTACTAAGAATTGGGACACTGAGCCGCTCTTTCCTTTACCGGAAACTGTCGAGACAAGGTGTGTGCTTCTCTACCACCCCCTCCTCCTGCCAAAAAAAAAGAATCTGGATGGTGACAATGTTGAGAACTTACATAGATTGGCTAATGCAACTTTGTAGTCTGTTGTTTTAGAATTTTGGTACTATACTGCTCTGCATAATGAATGAAATTTCATATCACACCTTTTCAACAGTATCATCTTTTGATTAATTTGTATTATATGGCGATGACACCTTAAAAAATGCTCCAATCTAAGCAAATCCTAGTCTATTTCATTCATTTGTAATAACAGTGAGATGACTTCAAATTTATACAATTGCATGGGCTTACACATTTCTAACACTCATAATTCTGACAGAAATTATACAATGGAACATTTAATTATCAATTATCAAAATTGAACCACTTTTCTGATTACTAAGCATAGTGCAGTATAATAATCCTAATGGAATAAGAGAAGATACAGAGGCTGTATTGCATATTCGATGAGATTATCGGAAATCAGTTCCTTAAGCACCAAAAGGTTCACTCACATGCTTACGCAATTGACTGCATTATTTAGTTGCTCACTGAAAGGTGATCCATCTAATTTGCTGCCAACATTATGCTGTCCATTAGTTGGTGCAAATTTATGTTGTAGACTTGTTATTTGAATTTCTTCATTTTACTCAAGAAATTAGGAGTCCTTGCTGTTTCTGTGATTTGCAGAACCGTAGAATTCTGAATTTTCTTTTCTTATCTGTTTTTCTGTACAGCAGTGCAAACAATTCAACCCCCTTCTTGTCAGCATCTACCCCTAAGAGACGTCTGAGAAGTAGGTGGGAGCCTGCTGTGGAGGAAAAGGTTAGTGATAAGGTGGAACCAATAGCGAAAGGATTGGTGAATGGTAACACCCACAGTAATTTGGAAGCCAAAAATAGAACGGTAAGAATTGACTTGTTGCTCTTGTAAAAATCTTGTCCATCAAGCAGTCAACATACAAGAGGAATGGACTTCCATATTGTTATTTCAGGCCTTTCACTTCCAAACTGTCCATGTCGATGTATGCATTGTCCCATGCTTGTATTTATGCTCTTCCAAGCTCTTTCTTTGAAGTATTTAGCTAAATGATATGCAGGGTAACAATTGGGATTTCGGAAAGTTTCTCCAGTCTCATCAAACACCTTTAAACAAAGTCAGTCAGAGGCCTGCCAAGAAGCAAAAGATCGGTGGTTATTCAAGTCTGATGCAAAATGGAAACACTTCAAGTGATAGTGATAAGGAGCAGGATGTAACCCAATATTGTGCCAATGCAACCGCTTTAGCAAATTCACCAGAGGAAAAGAAACGTAGGGAACATAGATCTAAGCGATTCGAGAAGAGTCAGGATTCATCATCAAAATCAAGGAATTCTGCAGGATATAAAGATGCAATGGCTAATGTACACACAAGAAAAGCTTTTTCAGCTCTTCTTACTAGAAGTTATGAAGATGGCACTAGCTTGGCTGTGGAAGATATGGATTGGGATGCGCTGACAGTTAAGGGAACATGCCAGGAAATTGAGAAACGATATCTACGCCTTACATCAGCACCTGATCCTGCCACAGTAATACACTCTAATTGTCTTGCTGAACTCTTAAGTTGAAGCTGCCCTATTATTTCTAGCTGCTAGTTGATCCTTTCTACTATTTGTTTGCCTTTTATCTCTGAATATGCCCATTGCAGGTAAGACCAGAACATGTCTTGGAGAAGGCCCTTTCCATGGTTGAAACATCTCAAAAGAATTATCTTTACAAGTGTGATCAACTGAAATCTATTCGCCAAGATCTTACGGTTCAGAGAATCCAGAATGAACTGACCGTCAAGGTAGTCTTATAATTCTTCATAGCATTCTATTGTGCCTGCCACAGTGTATTAGCAACTATAGAGAAGTGCACAATGCCTATTTTAGTTACTACTGTCAAGATATCATACTAGATTTGTTAGTTACTTATACCTTTGCTATAATTGACCAGAAGAAATTACTCGTTAATGTGGTGCACTTGGATATCAGTTTGGCAATGTAGAATGCTTTGTAACCTTCACATTTCTTATTTCAGGTTTACGAAACGCATGCACGTTTAGCAATGCAAGCTGGTGATTTACCTGAATATAACCAGGTATACTTATCTTTTTCTATTTAATTATCTCAAAATATAAAATAATTGTACATATGTTGTTTTTGCTAGCCATAGTTTTGCAACTTCATATAGTGTAAACAAAAGGTATAGAGAAGATAAAGGTCCAAGATGGTTTTTGCTTATTTTTTATCGGTAGATTGGCGCTGGCAATCCCATGTTCGGTTACACTTACTAGTTACCAGGTTGGGCCGTTGGGGATAATTATTGCTTTAATGGTACTGCTATTGATTCAGGAATGTTGATTGGCATTGGAACTTGTTACTGTGGTTTTCTAAAATTTATATTTGTAATATTAGTATAAATAACGAGTCCTGAAACCTATTCAAATGTTGCATGAGTGTCATAGTTCTAACTATTTCTACACAACTCTTGCAGTGCCAGTCACAACTGAAGAGGCTATATGCGGAGGGAATCAATGGTTGTTATTTCGAATTCTCTGCGTACAATTTGCTCTGTGTCATGCTACACACTAATAATAAACGAGACTTGCTGTCATCAATGGCAAGGTATCATGTTGTAAATAATAGCATATTGAAGCGCATTTTTATTTTTTAATTGGACCACATTTGATATATTCATTATTTTCAGCTTATCAAAAGAAGCCAAACAGGATGGAGCTGTCAAGCACGCCCTTGCAGTTCATTCTGCTGTTTCATCTGGCAATTATGTTCTATTTTTCAAACTATACAAGCAGGCGCCCAACTTGAACTCTTGCCTCATGGGTAAAAGGCAATCTATCATCTTCTGTGTCATTTCAATGTACTTCTGTTTTCATAAGAGGGTTTAATGTCTTTAGCTCTCCTCTTTAGCAGATCTATATGTGGAGCGGATGCGCTTCGAGGCTATAAAATGCATGTCTAGATCATATCGCCCTACTGTACCTATGGGATATATTGCAAGAATTTTGGGATTCTCAAGAATTGATAGTGAAGGTTGTATAATCAATGGGGATAACGGATCAGAAGAATGTGAAATATGGTTAAAAGCGCATGGTGCTATTCTTTCGTTAGACAACAGTGGAGAATTACAGATAGACATGAAGGTACTAATAACCTCTCACTGGACAGTATAATAATCACATTAGTGCAACTGCATAAATATAAACAGGTGGCTTATTCAGTAAGTTGGAATCCCATTCAACTTAATCTGGTGGGAGGGGCTTATAGTTTTTGAGTTGAAGCCCCGGCTAAGATGGTTTAGTGGAGAATCTTCAGCTAGGCTAAATAGACCCATGTGTTTCCGAGCTAACTTAATTCTACACTTCACAGCTCCAATTGAAGATCTGCATGTTTTGGATTATGCAAGCATGCAAACTCGGATTCCTGTCTCATCAAATTGTGCAGGGATGATTTAACAAATTGAATACCATCCTAGTTAAATACTTGACATTGTTTTGCTGAAATGCGCTATTACCCTGTCTAGTGGATAACAATACATGTTTTAGCAAATGAATTAGCTCTGTTGTCTCAACCTTTGAATTTAGTCTACTATAGTCTAATCTGGCAAGATTTTGCATTACCCTACACTGCTTTACAGGCTTCTTCTACTACAATTTGCATGCCGGAGCCAGAGGATGCCGTTGCACATGGTGACGCATCACTTGCAGTTGTTGACTTCTTGGCACGAACATAGTGTAGGATTGTAGACACACTTCGGCATATTGCTGGAGCTGTGGATTTATTGCACTTGCACATCTTCAGCAGGAAATGCACTGTTACGTGCAACAGGAGCATGAAATGGACCATCTCAACGGTAGAATGCATCTGTACTTCTGTAGCTAGGAAGTCGGAACAAGGACGGAGTGCCCAACTGGACTCTGGCGTTTGCACTTGATGCGGTTGCACTCCAATGGGCTTGTACGAAAAAGGCGAATTCTGGAACCACATGAGCCAACACGAGCTACCTGCCGATCAAAGCTTACCGTTTTTCCGTGGCTTTGTGTTTTGCAGCGTTGCCAGACAGGCCTCACAAGTGTAGAAAACGTTGAGCAACAGCACATTCTGGCAGCCGTCATGCCTGTAAAGTGTAAACTACATTTTGAGCGACTCCGGCACGTGCCTGTATCATCCGCTTTATATACACGTTTCCCCATCTCCTCACCCTACAAGTGGGAATTGTGAGGAGTGGAGAAAATGCCTGGAGGAAAAAGTTGAAACTGTTTGTAGATGAAACATGCTTGTACCATAGCCATACATGTACTTTTGTTGCGTAACTTCTTTTTTTAAAAAATATAGCATATCATTTGCTAGCGGAGCCGAGTAAATGCCGATGAACTTCCGTGCATGCTGTAACCTCGTTACCAAAGCAGCAGTCGGCTGTTGCCATTGGGTAGAAATAACGGCAACGTTAGCTGTCCCAGTTGACTGGTTTCCTGTGGAGCCAGCCTGCGAATTTTTAGATAATAATTCAATTCTTTAGATTTTATAATATTTATTTTTGGTTTTTGGGATTTTCTCTAATTTTCTAAAAAGGTTTATCCATGGATAGATGTCATGAAACGAAAAAAATTGATGATTTCGCTACGCCGGCGGAGACCACGCCCTCTCACCGCCTCCTCCAGGTGACTAGGTGAGCGCCACCTTCCCCTTCCCGATCACCCCGCTTGGCCGCGCTCGCGTCCTAGGGTTTTCGTGCGTCGGCCCTTCGTCTCCGCGCCTCCGCCCCTCGGTTCCGCGCCGATTCGGATTGCCGCGCATGGGTTCTAACGACGGCGTCGTCGTCGGGTGTTTCTCCCGCTGCTCCGTTTTCACTAGCTGCTGTGAGCCTGCTACTACAGAATAAGGGATGGTTTCGACTTGACGCTTGTTCTTAAATCGGCAGAATTGAGTACAAGCTAAGTAAGTTAAAGATAACTGACTGGCAGTTGCCGGAACTTGTCGAGCGACTGGAGGAAATATTGTATAAGAAATTTCCAAACAAGGTATTGATCTTTCTTTCTTCTTTTCTTTCCTTTTGAGATCTAGTCTACAAGCGGGTGAGAAATACCCGTGTCATCTGAAAATATGTGAGGAGTTGGGACCTCTCCTTTTTTTTCCCCCAAACTTCCTAGGAGTCTTTCACTTTTTGAGCCCGTTGACGTGTTTTTTTTCTTTCAAATATGGTTCTATGCGAATACAATTGAAAAATAGCTCTCTCTCCCGCCGCGCAAGTATTAGTAGGTGGCACGTCACCTGTCGCACTCGTGTACTATGGCAGGAGCCTGCCCATGCCCACAGCAGCACGCCCAATCGCGGTAGGAGGAGGGTGAGTGCGGCGGAGCTGGCTGTCGAGACAGGGCAGCTCGGCAGAACTTGTTGCCAAGCTCGAGGGGCTCGGCGCCTTGTTGCCGAGCTATAGGAGCGCGGCAGCAAGCTAGCCTGTTGTCGTAGACAAATCCGCGCAGATTTGGCCCCTACAGCGATATATAAGCGCGATAGATGACACATGTTACCTACCGGTTTTTTTATATCTGAGGAGGAGATTGGATCAGATTTAAAATAAATAAATAAAAAATTGACAGCCGGGCTAGATAAGCCGAGAACTTTTCCTATAAACCTCGTCTGCACACGAGCACATCACATGATCACATCTGAGTTCCTGAACCGTGACTCATCTCGTCTATCCACAACGTGGTCCGGTTTCTCGCGGATACACATCTCTCGCGTATCCCAGGACGCAAGGCCTGTGTGAGGCTGGCCCGCCCCCGGCCACACCACACGGTACGACAACGACGACCCAGTAGCTTCTGGAATTAACCACAAGGTCACGTAGACAAACGCGTTTGCTTCACGGCACCGGGCGGCACTGCGTCCGCAAAAGCGGGGTGTGTGGCCGTGTAGGAAAACGGGAGGGGAATGACGGTGTACGTACGAAGTAGCAACGCCGACCAGGAAACCAACCGTTTTTTGGAGTTGGAGGCCAAGCCCAAGCGTATTCACATGCGTAGGCGCGCGCGCTTCCGGTGGGGGTAGCCTTTTTTTTTGTTTTGTTTTGTATTGTCAAACGGCCGAAACATTCAGGCGAGGTCCGCACGCCATCATTTTCCTCGCGCATGGCGCACGGAGACGATGACGTTTTTTTTTTTTTTTTTTGGGGGGTGGGGTTGGATGAGCACGTGCCCGTGTGTGTTTTTCCGGCAGACGAATTGGAGGTGACCGAAGCAGCTGGCTAACCCACACGAGTTGATGATAGTGCGTAGCAACCACCTTACACCTTAGTGCTCCCTCCATCGTTTTGGATATAGTAACGATTAAACTTTTAAAAATTTGATCATCGATATATTTTTAAATATTTAAATTGGATACATAAAAATTATATATGCAGGCTTGTCTCGAAAAGTACCTCTATAATATCATAATATTATTGAGTTTTATAAATATATTATAATAAAAATTAGTAATCAAAATTGTATTTTGAAGACTATACTAATATTCAAAACGACAGCTATTTTACGACGGAAAGGAATAATACTAACCGAGGTGGCTCGACATTCTTTAATCGAGCTTCCTCTAAGAAGAAACATCACTGATACTACAAGCCAGTACTTTTTGTTGGATAGTGCGAAAGGCAGGAGATTAATCACTAGAAGCTAACCAGTTGAAAAATATATTGCAGAAAATTATAATCATCTAGATGAAACAATTTCAAAAAACTGAGGAGACGTCAACAGCCAGTCAACGGACGTGATCGATAAAGGAAAGAATATTGTTCATTCACGGGATCAATAAAGATGTGAGAGATGGTTTTATCATTTTCTTGTTTAAAAGTTGTATAATAGTCTGTCTCTAAAGATTGTCTCTAAGAATTTTAACTCATCAAGAGGCAATATATCTAATAGTTGTTTTAAAAATTATTTATCCTCATTATATTTTTCCTCTCACACTTATTACTTTTTAAGTTGATTTGCGTAATCAAGTTGCCTCTTACATAAGAGACTAGTATTGTCTTTCCACGTGTCTTTTTCTCATGTACTCCCTCCGGTTTGGTAATGTCGTAGTCCCAGTTTTCCAAATGAGTGGGCATGAGGGCATTTAGGTAATTTTCTCAGAATTTTTCTTTTCTTCTATCTTCCTCTCCTTCTCCACCCATCTCTCTCCCCATTACTTTTCTGTTTTCTCCACCCACCCGACGCCCTCTCCTCCACTTGGGCGACGCCGCCGGCGCCCCCTGCTCGGCCTGGCCCTGCGCCCCTCCAACGCCGGCCATCCTTCCTCTCGTCCGCGACACACCGCTTCTCCTCGAGATCTCCCACCGGCCGCCGCTTCCTCGAGCCTCCCAGCCTCTCGCGCCGGCCGGCTGCCGCCCAATGGCCTCATCGCTCGGTGAGCTCCTTCCCTTCCAAAGGTTTCTCTCTCTCTCTCTGGATGCCGATTCCTTCCAGTCCATGGTTAGTGGTTGCATGGGGATATTTGTAATGTGCGGTTTACACAATGGATTCCACTAAGCTCGATTCTCTGATGATTTGTGATGCTTAAGTGATTTGCTGGAGATCCTTTATACTGATTGATACATGGGTGGTTTAGCAGATGATAATTCGATTAGTGCTAAACATGCTGGAATGTCTCTGAACTCTTAGGTATGGCATGAGGATACTAATTCCTTCAATGTTCTACTCACATGATCAATGATGATATGCTATTATGCTGCTGGATGTTTCTTTGAATACTTGATTAAAGTATAGCGATATTGTCATGGTCCTGATATTTGTCTTGTGAGTGAGCATGATGACAATGGCGTTATCGAGACCTAATACGTGGTAGCCGGTTGTTGGTTAGTGTTAAGCCATGTCGGAGATTCGTAATACGTAGGAATTAGTATACGGCGAGTGCGGCTAGTGATTTCCTTGCATAGTAAGTGTTGCGCTTGATACTGTGACCTAAGGGTAAGCTCTTGCCCTTTTTGGGTTGTGTCTGAAGATTTGGGTAACCCGTCATCCCGGCTAGGTGGTGAGTTGAGTTCCCAACGTTAATGCTTTAAGTAGGTATGCGGCTAACTGAATACATAATGCAATCCTTGCATAATTTCCCCAACTGCTGAGACTAAGAATTTCATTCTTAGTATTTAAGTCTTTACTGCTCCTTCTCGTCCTATATTATTTGCCCTATTAAGAGTAGGTATTGTTCGTATGTTTAGTTATAGATTGGAATCGCCCAAGTTGGTTGAGTAGATGGAAAGATACGTTCATTGAGTTTATGCCGTCCTAAGCGGTAATCCAGAGTAAGGATGATGGTTGGGGTATGGTTAAGTGATTCCAAAGGTTGCTGGGTTATTATTGTGAATCTCGCCTTGTATTTCGTTTTGGCTCGATGAATGTTTGCATTATGGTCTTTAATTGTCATTTCATTTCATATGCATAGCATGCATCTCATTTCATATATATATGTCGTGTAGAGAACGATCACGCGGAGGGTGACGTGGCTGTGGTCGAGGGTGATCACGGTGAGCAAGTTGTTGTTGAGGATCCGGCAGAAGCATCAGGCAAGCACCTAAGCATGTTCAACCCTCTATATATGTTTATTTTGGTGAATAAAATGCTTATTGAATGATTAGGTTTTGCATTAGGAGTCAAATGGTGGTAAGGGTAGTAGAACCTAATTGCTGCACACTCACTTCTTGACACTTGTTGAACTTTTCCTTTGGAGCTAGCTTATGGGTAAATACAATGTGTCCATGCTTAGTTTGCTTAGAGGTCGGGTTTGGGCCAAGTGGTGGACGGTTCCATCACTTGAGAATACTAAATACTACACATGTGAACTATGTTGGAAATGGGTTCGGTCATGTTACTTGGATGGATATTAATAATTGGCGACCGGGCGGGAGAGTAGGATCAATTGGGTATGGAGACTCAATTGGCGTAGTCCCGCCTGTGTCAATTAAGGACCGATCCGTTTGTGTGCCATGTTGATCGAGCACCATTAGGTTGATCGCATGCCTGATTATGGTTGGGTAAGCCACTCTTTCATCACATGCCGTTCGATGGATCATGCCCTCATGCGGTTGGACGTGGTTGAGGGCGAGGCTTAGGCCGACCCTCGAGGGCCAAGTCGGGCTTGGGCCGCTCGAGGGGGTGCTAGGTGCTCGGACCGCATGAAGATGGTTCAACGAATGGGTATGGATGGGAGGGGGGTTGACATGAGGTACTTCGTGGCACATGTCGTGCGATCAATGCTTCCCTGCAGGGTTAATTAAGCGATTCGAATTGCCGCTCTCGGATATGAGCACGCCGCTCGCGTCATCCGACACTCAGCGTAGTAATAACTTAAACTCTTGGCTCGTCGTTGTACTTGAGCTTTAAAATGGTGGTAATTGCTTTACTTTAGTGTTGTTACCTTTCAACTTCATGTTAGAAGTAGGTGCGGTCAATAACTGCTTTAAATTTGTAATTGGTTTAGCTGTCATCCTCATACTACAAATGTTAATGCTTTTTCGCACTATTACCTTCAGCTTTATTTCTTTCTGTACCCAAATGCATAACCCTTTGGAGTCGGTCATATATGGACCACGGGTAAGTCTTGCGAGTACATTCGTACTCATGCTTCTGCTTTGTGGTTTTCAGGTGAGGATTAGGAGGGTTGCGAGTTCTGTCCCCTCGCTTTCTCGGTGCACAGGCGGGACACCGAGTAGAGGTTACTTGCGATGTCACGCATACGCCGGAAGTGTTCGAGCGTAACACTTCCTGAGATGCCGTATTTTGCTTGTGTGTCGGTTGAATCCACTTTTGTTGTATAGCTAGCTTTATATTCCCTGTTCTGTGAGGTTTGAAGACTTGGTATTCCTCTTGTTGATCGTTGATGTGTTGTGATGTCTTATCATGCTTGTATGTTACTTTTATCCATGCCATATTATCATGCTATATCAATCGCTTTTCTTGTCTCTTTGAGTGGATGTCCTAGAATCTAGGAAGGTCATGCCGAAATTTCAATTTTTGTGCTATCTTGGTTTAGGTTGCATCATCTTAATTATCTAGTATGTTAGTTGAGTTGTTTTAGTTGTGGGGTTGTCGGGTTTGTCTTTGTGCTTTGGTTTTATTGTCTTGTTGTGCTTCCGCGTTGTGTGTCCAGTTGCGGGGTTTTGAGTTCGTTGCCCCCTTTATGCAAATTGAGTTGTGATAACGGTGGAAACCGGTATGCGGGGCGATCTGGGCGAGTTCGGGTCGCATCTGGGAATCTGGTCGCTGAGTTATTCGAAGGGTCCCACTGTTATCTCAATTGGGCTTGGATGCTAGCATCGCGAGCGCCATCGGCGAATCGTTGCTAGCCTCCAAATCCAATGAGGTCAACTGGGTGTTCCAATAGCTCGAGGACAGTCTGGGCGGCTCCTCACAGGTAATACTTGTCATTTTGGACATAGTGATGGTCAAACTTCCGAAACTTTGACTAACAATATATTTTTAAATATTTAAATTGGATACATAAAAATTATATGTGTAGATTTGTCTCGAGAAGTACTATCATAATATTATAATTTTATTGGGTTTTATAAATATATTATAATAAAAATTAGAGGTCAAAACTGTGTTTTGAAGACCGTGTCGATGTCCAAAACAATCAGACTGGAGGGAGTAAGGGCCTGTTTGGCAACAAGCTTTTTTCATAGTTTCGAGACAAAATCATGGTTTTGGAGAAAAACTCTGTTTTAGAAACCAAGAGGTGTTTGGTAGCCCTTCAAAAAACTCTGTTTTAAAAACTATGGTTTCCACAAAACCATGGTTTTTTCTCTGTTTTGGAAACTTTGGTCTTGGGCAAAATTTTCTGAGTGCTAGTGCCAAAACAACTCTTGTTCCAAAACTTTGTCAACCAAAAACTTTGTAGCCAAACAGTTGGGAGTTCCAAGAAAAACCATGGTTTCAATGGGGTTTGGTAAAACCATGGTTTTTATGTCATGACAATTCCTAAACCATAGTTTTGCAAAACCATAGTTTTACAAAACCTTGTTGCCAAACAGACCCTAAGATTTTGCTTCGAAATTTATGAACACGTATCAAGCAAAGCATTGAAGCGGTTCACTGGCTGGAAAGACAACAATAAGCAGGCCTTTTATATCCATTAATTAGTTGTTTCCACGGGAAAGCCATCAACACTATGACACGTTGGCTCCACGTCGCATAAATCTCGTTGGGCCCCCCGTGCCAGCCTCTCGTGATCCGAATTTGCATGTCTTTTTCATTAAACCCATCCCATCAGAAAAACGATTCGCAACGACAAACTGCAGGCAGTACGGGCGAGAGAGACAACCCTCGCAACGCTTTCGGCGTGACGTGGCGGCCTTTTCTATTCGTGGGATTTCTCCGACCACCCACAGCGTCACCACTCTATGACACGTGGTCCCAACAATTCACGTGGCCAACATGCCAGTTTCAGGGACTCCCCAGGCGGTTCGAGAGGCGCATGGAAATTTGCGCCGCTCCTCCAAGTCTTCGCCTGAGCGTGCGAATGGAGCGCTCACCTATAAATGCCGATCCCCAACGGCCGCCTCCTGTCCCCAATTCCGGACCTCGCCATCCACCGCGCGCGGCGAACGCGGCCGCGGCTCGAAGGCTCTAGAAGCTTCTCGAACGACCACGCGGAGAGAAGCGGAAGGAGCCGAGCCGAATCGAATCGCATCGCGCGCCGCGTGGCTTCATCGGTGAGTTCCAGCGCCCTCTCTCCGTTTGGATCCTAATTCGATTCGTCATCGTTCCCCATCTCCTGGGAAATTTCGCGCTCCTTTTGGTATTTGTGGGGATGTTTCGCGGAGTTTTCCTATAGGAGGCACCTATTCTGGTTTTGGAAATCGAGAGGTTTGTGGAATTTGCTTCGCTTGGGACCTGTAGCTTTCGCTCCCTTCGCGCTATTACCGGAATCTGCGAGATGATTTCGCTAATCCGGTAGTTAGGGTTCGGAAAATGCCCCTCAATTTTTCTATTTTTAGAGCATTTTTGTTCGAATATATTCTGGAATTTAGCTCACGGGCAGTGGTTTTTTTTTTCTATTTTATTGTCGCCAACATATAGGGTTTGGAAATCTCTCTTGTTTTGTAGAGCTTCTGAAATTTTTGAGGAGAATCCCTGGCTTACGATAAATTAAGTGCAGAATTGATGAAACAATGGACGAATCGAGCAACCGGTGTTCGGATTGGTGAGTGTTTGATGCGTGGTGATCGAGGACTCCTACAGTATGAACGTGGTAGGACGGGTGGGGTCCCTGATCTCTCAGGGGGTGTACTCCGTCGCGACGCCCTTCCACCCTTTTGGCGGCGCCGTCGACATCATTGCGGTTGAGCAGCCCGATGGTTCCTACCGCAGCACACCCTGGTACGTCCGTTTTGGCAAGTTCCAGGGCGTTCTCAAGGGCGCTGAGAAGGTTGTCACCATCACCGTCAATGGCGTGGATGCCAGCTTTCACATGCTGCTCGACAACTCTGGCCAAGCCTACTTCATGCGGGAGCTTGTGCCTGGCAGTGAAGACACCGGAACGGGTTCAGAAGAAGATGCTATCAACGAGCCTGAACCTCCAGTGCGTAGTATGAGTGATGGGGAACTTTACATTGGCACCAGTAACCGGCTGGGTAGCCCAGAGTTGAATGTGGAGCATCAAGATAAACAAACCGGAGAGGGGTTTGATTCATATGGTTATGGCCGGTTGGAGGAAGCAGAAGATTTGGCAAAGCAAGCTGATGGGGGAAATTCAGAGATGGTTTTGGTTAGTGTGGACGGTCATGTTCTCACTGCTCCCATTTCTTCAACGGAGGAAAATATGGAGGATGTGCAACTAAGTGACCCGCAGTTCCATTTGGGACCTGGGCAGAGCTCAAGTGGGGACTTCAGCCACACTGGTGAGGTGTGGGAGGCTGGCATTTTGGGTGATTTATACATTTCACAGGAAAAGGTTAAGTTTGATTCTGGACATCAGTCAGAGGTTTTGGAAGTGTTTGGGGAGGTACCAATTGAGAAGGATGAGTCGCATGATATGTTAGTTAATGAAGATGAAGCTCTCCATGTCTCTGGACATCAGTCAGACGCTTTGGAGCTTTTGGAGGTACCAATTGAGAAGGATGAGTCGCTTGATATCTTAGTTAATGAAGACGAAGCTCTCCATGTCTTAGTTACTGAAAATGAGGCTTGTGTTATGTCGACCAAAGAACATGAGGTTCAGGGTGTGTCAGGGTCAGGGAACAATGATGAGGGTTACCAACCCTTGACCAATGAAGACGAGTCTAATGATATCTCAGGGAACAATGAAGGTTATCAACCCCTGTTCAATGAAGATGGGTCTAATGATATCTCAGGGAACAACGATGAAGGTTATCAACCCTTGTCCAATGAAGATGAGGCTCATGATATCTCAGGGAACAACGATGAGGGTTTTCAACCCTTGACCAATGAATATGAGGCTTGTGATGTCCCAATGCTTGAGAATGATAAGGCTTGCAAAGCCCCAGCTAACATAGACAAGGTTCGTGATGTCACCAACGAGGATATTGAGTTAGAGGATGCTGGTGCTAGTTTGGGTAAATATGATACTTTTAAAAGTTGCTTGGATCTGATATCACAAATAGATGATGGAGATTCAGGAAACGAACCCTTTTCTCCTGAATTTGATCGCCGGAGAGATTCTGAGTTTAGCCCGAGTAACTGTTCTGTTGTTGAAATAGATCACGGGGAAGATGAAAGTAATACTGCCCACTGTGATCAAAATGATCCATCGCATTATCTACAGCAGGATGTGGACACTATGGCAGTTACTTCTGACGATAATAGAACACAAAGCAAAGACAGTTCTGCCCATTATGGCAAGGAATTTGACTTGTCCTGTGAAGGAGGTTCTCATGACAGGAGCAAGGACATCACCTCTTCTGAAGTTGAGGCTGATAAATCTGATGGTTTACAGTCATCCGAAGAAAACAGTGACAAAGAAAAATTAGGGAGCATTCCAGAGAACTCAACTGCTGAAGAGGAACTAAGTAAAGAAGAGCATTCTCATTTACAGAAGGGCTTGGGTAAGCACATATCAGGTTAGCAGATTATTCTCATTTTTGTAAGATAAGGCTTCATTGTTTTGCTTTGATATGCACTGGCAGGGTTTGAGATTTCTCTTTGTGGGCACATGCTACGGCCAGGAATGGGCCGAACATCTGCTGAGGAGGTCTTTCAACAACATCTTGTCCTTGAGGAGGTTTTCAAGTTATCTGGACCGTCAATTATAAAAAATGGAAACCTTATTGTCAAAGTTGACAATAAGTATTTCCCATGGAGTAAAGTTTCTCATGTTATTCTTGGGAAGGCTGTATTTGGTCCTGACTTCTGCATAGAACCTATTGATGCTATTCCAGTTGAACGTCAGGAAACACCCAGTTCAAGAGAGGACTCTGTTGGGATGTCTCCCTCAAGCCGGAGATGGAGGCTTTGGCCCATTCCATTTAGGATATCAAGATCTCTTCAGCGCAACAATAGTGACTCTTCTGAGGATATTTTTCTTGACACGGAAACAGTCTTGAGTCCAATGGATGAGCAAGCTCCAGAGAATAATAAAAACCAGTCACCAAGAAAGCAATTTGTGCGAACTTTAATTCCCACTAGCGAACAGGTGGCATCTTTAAATCTGAAGGAGGGCCAAAACATGGTGACCTTTAGCTTCTGCACCAGAGTTCTTGGGAAGCAACAGGTTTATTCCTCTATTTCTTAATTATCTCATCCTTTTTATTTTTGAGATCTGTATATTCAATTTGATTCTGTTACTAGGTTGATGCACATATTTACCTGTGGAAATGGAATGCTAAAATTGTCATATCTGATGTGGACGGAACCATCACAAGGTAAAAGTTTATAGTTCACATCAGTATCGTTACTAGTTAGTAGCTTAGTATTGTTCAATCAACAATTTAAGCAATTAATTCTATGCAAATCTTGTAGCAAATTAGCATATCCTCCAGACAAACAATATACTATTAAATATATATAATAACTTCTTAATATTAAATGTTACCATGAAGTGTCCTTTGTGCAACCATTTATTTGCTCACTTCTTCAAGTTTAAGGTTTAATGCACTACTGGTTGAGAGAAGGGATCAGCTTTAGACTAGATACAAACAATTTGTTTGTTTCCATTCACATATGAAATTTGTAGTACTTTGTTTCGAATTGCTACTCTACCCGATCTAAGCAAGGTATTGGAATTTAAATAAGCTGCATCACTTGTGATGGTTTGAGCATCTATAGCTGTATATTGTCGAATTGATTGAGTTGTTTAATTCTAGATTTATAACTTTCAGTGCAAATTATGTGCCTCTCTAAATGATCTTCTGTTAGATTTATAACTGTATGATATGCTAGAATGGTAGCTAACCTTCTATTGGCACCATTCGATTGGGTCCATGTGATTTTTTGCAGCTTCAGTTGAAGCGCTTCATATGGATTGGTCCATTTGACCACTGGTCCAATAATTGGTGAAATTGTACAGCTTTCAGGCAATGAGAGTTAATTGTTTCTTTTCCTCTGGTATCTTTTCCCCCACACCGTGCTTGAATAGCTGAGAAAGTCCGGTAGAATTGGGCTCTGCAAATGAACCCAGACTGCTTTAAAATGATATTCTGAGTGAAAGTGTCCTATGGCTATGTTTGTTTGTTTGTCTTTCTTGTGGCAAACACATAAAATTAAATGGTCTAGTTTCCCTTGATTCAGTGGATGTATGATGAAATGCCATGGTAACTAGTGATTTTAGTCCATTGATTTTCTTATTAAGTTGTGTTGGTCTGTAATTTCTTGGTTGATACATTTCCAGCAATTGCCTTTTAAGTTTATCGGAAACTGTCAATGAGCAAGGCTGCTGAATTCAATCTCAGCTTGATCTTATAAATTTTGTGGGTTACCACATCATTTAACTTTGCAGTGTACAGCTGGTATATATGCTCTTTTTGCTGTAAATTATCATAATATCTAAATTTGAGTAAATAATGTTACATTTCAGGTCTGACGTGTTGGGCCAGGTCATGCCGTTAGTTGGACGAGATTGGAGTCAGTCTGGTGTTGCTCGACTTTTTTGTGCAATAAAGGTGTGATGCACAATTTTTTCCCTCTTTAGTTTCAGCTTTTCTTCATTTTAGGATGGCATTGTACCCAGTTTTGTGCACTTAAGTTTCTGATGAGCCCTTTGTTTCCCAACCAGGAAAATGGTTATCAACTACTATTCCTTAGTGCTAGAGCTATTGTCCAGGCATATCTGACGAAAAACTTCCTCTTCAATTTAAAACAGGTAAAAATAACAATTGCCATTTGTTGTTTTCTTCTATCACATTTTTTTCATCTTGTAGTGATCTAATCACATTTGCTGTAGAACTGAATTGATGCGCTAACTGATTTCTATTTCCCTATGAATTTGGTTGTCTACTGGACAATGATATCCCTTTGCAATTTTGCAGGATGGGAAAGCACTGCCTAACGGACCTGTTGTAATTTCGCCTGATGGTTTATTTCCGTCACTCTACCGAGAAGGTAGCATCATCTGTTAACCATTGGTTGAATGTTGTCACGATTTTTTAAATTATGACTTGCACAAAGTGATTTGCCATCTGGATTAACTGAACTCTACTAGGATAGTTTGTAATACAGCCTCTGATTAAACACAGAAAATTGGCTGTTAAGGATAAAATCACTTTTTCTATGTCACTGCAATAAATTATTGTTCAGCGTGTTGTAATGTTTTATTCGTTTTTCTCAGTTATACGAAGAGCCCCACATGAGTTCAAGATTGCATGTTTGCAGGTAATTTTTTTCTAGGCATTTGTCTTCTGGATATCAGCTTTAATACTCAATATCCTTTGCTAGCATGCAATGTTTTAAGTATTGGAAAAATATGTCGATTTTATTGGTTAGAATAAGAACCCTAAGGGTAAGAAGGTTGCCTATTTACCTGCCTCTTATTCTTGCATGACTTATCCTTCTGCTACACAAATGAACAGTAAGTTTGCTTTATTGACTGGGCATCTCTCTGTGTGTTTGCATGGGATTGGTTAGAAAAGCTTACGTCATTCTTTTCCAAAGGCTAAAGAAAAATCTTAGAAACCTGCATTATTCTTTGCACATTAGATCATTTTGAGAGTCCTCCAGAGATCTGACACTCCAGACCAATATTACAACAGGTTCTTGACATCAGTATATTTGTTCTTTGACAGGACATTAAAGCACTTTTTCCTTCTGACTACAATCCATTTTATGCTGGATTTGGCAACAGAGACACCGATGAGCTTAGTTACAAAAAGATGGGTATTCCCAAAGGCAAGATTTTTATCATCAACCCAAAGGTATCTCTATTAAACTAGTCAAAGTCAGTAATATTATGCTTATGCATGTATAATTTCCTCTCATATCTTGTGGGCATTCAGGGTGAAGTGGCCATTAGCAGTTCTGTTGATGTAAAGTCCTATACCTCCTTACATACCCTTGTCAACGACATGTTCCCTCCAACAACTCTTGTTGAGCAGGTCAGCTGTCATTCGAAACATCTAATTAGTGTTTTGCTTTGGTCCCAGACATAGATTGGAATAATGTTCTACTAAGGACATATATCGATTATCAAACACCCAACAAAAATTTGACATGCATTGGGAATAGTTAGAAACTTAATAGTTCCCATTCATTTCATTTTGTTACTTTGTCTCTTCTTTTGAGTACCCTGATACATTCAGGCAATAGGAGGAGAGTTCAGATAATGTTGCTTTACCTCATATATTGATTATGAATAGTCTACAGATCGTATTGATATTCCTTGCGAAAAAATGAATGAATAAATAAATAAATAAATAAAAGAAAGCACATATATTTTTCCTCATTCAACCTTCAAATTACCACAGAAGTTTACTAGCTAGATATGTGAAGTTGTGAACTTTCTGTCCGGGATCCAGGATACCAATGTTTTTTTTTGCACAACAGATAACAGTTGATCTGATGTATGCATACTGCAGTCAGTTAAGGTTACTAAGTTATACTATTACATTTTCTGCGCATAGATAAAAGGCCACATAGAGAAAAATGTATGGGCCTTATGCATGCAAACTGCTCACAAGATTAGCTACACTGATAAAGCCATACCTCTAACTCTATGCTGCCTGATAGTTGAATAGCCATACCTCTAGTTCTTTTGAGAGCAACTAGAGTGATAGCTTTCCAATTGCGTGTGATGATTAATGTCATTCGACTCAAGTGATTTCCTTTTTCCTCTGATTATCCATGATAATGCTGTGCAGGAAGACTACAATTCCTGGAATTACTGGAAGATGCCGTTGCCAGATGTTGATTTGTAGTGTAGTATCGACAAAAGACAACACTAGATACCAGTAACTGCAACATCGTAACTGTGCAGTTCGTGTACACTAATTCTCATCACTACGGCGGGGTTATGTCTGATCTCTGAAGCATCTCAAGAGTTTCCAAATGTACAGTTTTGTTAGCCAATACAAAGGTCACCATTTCTGTTTCCTCCACGCAGCTCTCCTGATCACACATCTTTTAGGGAGTGAACTGATTGTCTTCGTCGAGCTCGTTGCTATGTTTAGAGGCTGACTCCTGGCATCTCCAGGTTAGACCAGCAGTTGCTAGCCTGCAGTTCTTTTGTTCTCATTTATAGCTGCAACTCTTGTACATGTCAACTAGATGGCTCCCGGTTTAGGAAAACTACAAAAATTGTCTAACACGCTGTATGTTGTACATTATGGGAGACAAGAGATTGTGCATTTTGTGCCTCATTTTCTCCTTTTTCCTTGTGCTTTCTTGTGATTTACATCCGTGCCAGTGGATGGAGCGGACGCGAAGCTGTAAACGGGGTCTGGTGTTGGGTCAGATTAAGACACGGACTCGTTTAATCTTGCGTGGGGATCACTCGTTTAATCATCGAGAACGAAGCATCTCAGAGGTTTCCAAAAAAGGAAAGGGAACAGAGCCTGCAGGCTGACAACTGAACAAGCAGTCAGATTCTGCACCAAACTTTTTCTGCCATTTGGTGACCAGGAGGGACCCAGGGTTGCTGGGAGGAAACAGAAACCTTCGCCTCTTCCAGTTTGGGGGCTAACGTTTTGGACGCACCAAAGACAAGCTAGGCTCGGCTGTCTAGCCAGGCCGGGACGCATGGGCAAAGCTAACACCCGTACAGTGATAGTGCAGTGAGCTTTTGAAGCGCCTGTACAACAGCAGACGCGCGAAAAATGTACCGTCGTCTAAGGATTTATTCTGTGATCATCCGATCTCTCGTCCGTATGAACTAGCAGCGCAGTTCTGTAGATGGATGTCAGCATGGAGCCACCACGAGGTAGAATTGCAATTATCAACATAGGCATCAGAGTCTTTTTTTTTTCTTTTATAGACGCATGGTGATCTTTTTTAAAAGTTTTTCTACTTACACTAACTCTGTAGTTGAAATAGATCCGTTGTCTAGATCATATACCTTAGGATGTTTTCATCACAGTCACAACTCATGTCATCAAATCCAACTAACCATATATAGATATCTATCTCGCACACATGTCAAAGCTAGACTTTAACCTATATTCCGTAGGTATTCAACACGTATATTATGAATTGAATGGTGCCATGGCTTATCAACTCATACGTTTTCCTTAGGAGCTGCAGAAACCAAGTAACATAAATATATCAGAGTTTTAGTTCAACAAAGGAATACACAAAATTGAATAATCATTGGAGAAAGATATAAGTACAAACGACCACCATGCCTTCTCCACTACTTCAAGGATGATGTTAATGTTGAAATTTTACATGATGGTATATTCTAGTTAGGAATGCAAATGGGCCGACCCTAGGGTCTTCTTTGGCCCACTTTAGTTCATTTGTTTGCACTAAAAACTTAATTTTTACTCCATCTTTTAAGTTTTAGTGCAAACAAATGAACTAGAGTGGGTCAAAGATGACCTAGGGCCGGCCCATTTGCATCCCTAATTCTAGTCCATATTGCTCTCTTTCCGTGTCTCAGCTCCTCTCTTTCTTTTCCTTACAAAAATCACGACAGATTAGAGTGAGCTCATATGAATTAGAAGCAAGATGGTACATTTAGACAACCCGCCTAATATAAACATACAAATCTTGCACGTTCGAACCACTGCAGACCACGTAAGGTAAGAGCAGTAGCTGCAGCAGCCTACAAGTCACACTCATTTCAGGCCTGCAATTCACCCTAAATCCGGAGGTTTAGCAGTTGACCACAATCCTAGCCTGCGTTTCACATTCCCTAATCCCTATCCAACTAGCTAAATCGCCACCAAATGTGACATCTTTATCCAGGAATAATTCTCGAGTTAGGACTTTGGGACGATGATGTCGGCCTTATGGTATCTTTAAGCAATTCTAGGAACGTTGCTTACTTTCTGTGTGTTGTTACTCTAGCTGGGAATGGAGTAGTAGTAGCAGAGAATAAAGAAAGTGGGCTCACAAAGTCAAGGGCTTTGTAATGTCACCTATATATGGCAGCAAAATGACAACTTGAGAAATTGTATATGCATGTATGTTGTACTTTGGTTAATCAGATGGTCTACTACTAGGATTTCCTCTTTCGGGAGTACGGTTTGTCGATTTTGCTCTGTAACAAGTGCAGGCTCAAGGAAGAAGAACGGGGGAAACAAAGAAATAAACTGACACCGATGTCATCCTCAGTCCTCACACACATCCATTGTCCAAGGATCAGTCGAAATTCCGAAGCATCGATCGGTTCCTGATACGAAGGTACTGTCACACAGGCTGACACTCTGACAGTCATCAGTTGATGCTGTCTCTGAAGGATTATTGTTTTATCTGAACCATATGAGCAAGAGCGAGACCTGAGGTGAGAATGATGCATTTATGAGTGATGGCACCCTCACACACTTCGACAGGTTGACATGCATGAAGAAGATGGCGAAAACAAATGCACGCACCCAAAAAAACAAGCACAGCAGCGCATCACTGTAGTTGTACTGTACCACTCCACTTAGTTTTTGCATTTGTTCTGGGGGCACGAGCTCCCCATTTCGAATTCGAAATCAGCTGAAGCTGCCAAAGATCCGAGCAAAGTTTTGGCTCAGTAACCCAAGGAGCAAGCGGCCCCGGTTGGTACGCGGGCCTAGCGCCTCTCACGGTACAGACCCTGCATATCATCCGGACTGCTCGTAACTCGGTCGGTCGCTGGTTGGAACTACAAATGCGCTCCTAATTAATTTTTCTTGCCTGCAGTGACTCTACCTACACTAAGTAACACTAACCCTATACTAAAGGTGAGGGGATTGCAATAAAATCATCTCAGTTGGTTTTTAGTACATATTAGTTTTGGTCTATATGGAAGAGCGAGAAAGGATATGAGGAAAGAGAGATGGTTCTTAAATAAGAGCCAGCTTTGCACGGGAGCATAGGTAGATTATTTACGTACAAACGAGAAGAGATAGTTATTGCACAACATATAGAGATAACTTTCATACATAGTTATTGTACAAACTGTCTTTTAGTTTACTCTAGATGGTATGGATGAGAGTTAGAGTAAATAGTGGACTTTACTATTGTACTTGCTCTAGCATAGTACACCCTTCGTTGGTACTCCCTTCAGTTTGGTAATATCTGTCTATTTGGACATCGACACGGTCTTTAAAACGCAACTTTGACCGCTAATTTTTATTATAATATATTTATAAAAACCAATAAAATTATAATATTATGAGAGTATTTCTCAAGACAAGTCTACACATATAATTTTCATGTATCCAATTTAAATATTAAAAAATATATCGATAGTCAAAGTTTCGGAAGTTTGACCATCACTATGTCCAAAACGACAGATATTACCAAACTGGAGGAAGTAAATAAAATCTTTAGTTTGAATTGTCTTGTTTAAAAATATAAGGCTTGTATATAGATTTAATGAGTCTTTTTTACCATACCCCTATGTATTCTTACCTAACTATATACATTTATTCATTATCACCCATACAAAATATTCTCTCTCATTTTATAAGACAATTAAGAGGGGTATATAAATTGTTTTTGTCGTGTCTTTCTTAATTTTATCATAATCTTGATCCTTGTACGAAACCAAAATGCATCAAATATTTATCAAGGGATGGAGCAGTATATTCTCTCACATCGTATGGCACGAGTTAGCCATAGAAAGAAGAGAAGCATGCAGGGGCCGGAAGGCAAAAGCAAAAGGACACCACCCAATCAGTACTTGTGCGATGGCTAAAGCCGATTTTCCTCTCAGAAAAGAAGGGACTAGTAAAGCACTATAGCCAGACAACATAGCAATGGTATACAGAGATAGACAGTGAGCAAACACCGGAGTACACGACGCAGTGCTGCATTACTGCAGATACATACGTAAAGCCGGGACAGAAAGAGGATTGAGATGCAAACAAAAGGCAGATCATACGGGCATGGTAGGGCCCCTCAAGAAAGAGTATAAGCCGATTTATAAACTACCCCCATGGTACTGCCATTTTTGCTGCTCTGAAATCATCCTAAGAGGCTAGGACAACAACAACCATCTCCCCAAGCCAAGAACTCGCAGCTCACCAAGCCAACAGGGCAAGAACAATGGCGAGCTGGCAAGGTGGGGAGGGAGATGAGGCCCATGGCCAGGTGCTGCAAGAGGAGGATTACATCGACATGGACTTGAACTCAGCTGCTGCCGGAGCAGCGCCGCCTCTGCAGAGGGAGTTCGAGTTCCACATGTCGGCGCCGCTGGACCGGTGGGGGGAGCCCCTGGAGTCGCCGGCGGACGAGCTCTTCTACAAGGGGAAGCTCCTGCCGCTGCACCTGCCGCCGCGCATCCAGATGGTCGAGGAGCTCCTCGACGGCTGCGTTGCGGCCGGCATCGGGGGGCGGGTCCTCGCCGTAAGCACCGCACCGGCGACGCCGTACGAGTCATGCAACGCGTCGCCGGCAAACTCGTGCTACGTCAGCGGGGAGCTCAACGTGGAGGAGTACTTCCAAGAATACGCGGCCGGCGTGGCCGACGCCGCGGCGGCCGCCTGCGAGAAGAAGCCGTGGTCCAAGAGGCTCAAGTTCATGAGGCAGCTCAACCTCGGCCTCAAGCTCAAGGCCTCGAAAGCCTACCTCAAGACGATGTTTGCTGCCAAACCAGGAAACCCGGACGGCAAGAACGTTGTTGGCGCCACGAGAGGATCAAAAGAGCTCTCCCATGGCCACCACAGGGCAGGGAGGACCAATCCATTTGGCCAGATCAGAAGAAACAGGTGCATCGCCGCCTCGCCGAGCAGCGTCATGGGCGGCGGCCGTGGTGCACTCGGAGGAGGGAGGCTCAAAGAACGAGAGCACGGGCACAGAAGGTCCTTCTCCAGCGTCATCGTCCGGCACTCGTCGTCGAGCAAGACATCCCCTGCGCCGCCGACGTCGTCGTCATGCTCGTCGTCATCGAAATCCTCCACCTCCTCGTCGGTCGGGAGCTCCAGCGAGCCCGACGGCGCGGCGCGAGCGCTGCGAAGGAGTAGTAACGCGAGCTCGGAGGATGAGAATCCGATCCAGGGGCTGATCGCCTACTGCAAGAAGTCCCAGCAGCTGGCCTCGGTGAGGAAGAGCGCCAGCGACGCCGGGTTCCGGTTCTTGTCGGCGGCGGCGTCCAAGATCGCTGCAGAATACGAGGGTCTTGAGGAGCTGATCGAGAATCGCAGAGGATGACACTGTGATGAATGAATGAATGAATGAATGTACAATGATGCGATGCATTCTGAAATTTTTGTAACACTGAAACTTGTGTTCTTGACCACTCTGTGTCATGATGGCATTGTTCAAATGAACGGCCTCTGAACATTTCATCGTAGATTGCTCTCAGTATATATATATATATATATATATATATATATATATATATATATATATATATATATATATATATATATATATATATATATATATATATATATCTCTACTATATAAAGTGAGAGTTTCTTCCCACGTCACATTAATTGCTATGTTTAATTACCCTACTTAATTGCCCTGCTTAATTGCCCTACGCAAAAAACGAAGCGTTGCTTTAATTAGTCAGCTTTCGCAAGAAACGAAGCGTTAAAGATAGATGTTTGATCTTATGAAATAGTATTTTTTTTATTTTTTAATCTTTATTTTTCGTTATCAATTTTGTTTTTCGTAGCAACGCACGGGCATATAACTAGTATATATATATATATATATATGAGATTGTGTGACTTCTGGAATAATTTCTGTCAAGTAATAATCATGTTAATATGTAGAAGTCTACAATTTGAAATAGATGTAGAACACCAGTCCGGGGCAGATTCTTCAACTCCTAATGCATTGCAAGAGGAATATCTCTGATTATTACTATACGATGCGTGTGCTAAAGTAAAAAATTAGAGGAAAAAAATAAATAAAGTCGTAACTCGTACGTAAGGAACATAATGTAATGAATGAAGATAATGGCCTAATTATTCAATACTTCTTGTTGCCGAATGCTGTTCTAGTTTTAAAATTATGTTTTTAATTATATACCATTTTACAATTTTAAGGTAATTCTTTTTTACCATTTTCCCTTTTATATACCATTTTACAATTTTAAGGTAATTCTTTTTTGCCAGGTGTGAGCCGTCCGCTCCAGACTACTGCTCGTATCGTACCTGACGGTCCTGACCTAGATGTGAGGAAGAGCTCAAGAGGACCCTGGTGCGGCGCGGAACGGCGGAACCAAATCTCTGCTCCTGGCACCTAGCAGCGTGCTGCAAAACTCCTGCTCCGGCCGCCGGGACGGGATCTGGCCTCCGCCTCGTCGCTTGCTCCTTGCGACCACGAGGTACGGCGGTGATATTTCGCGACCACGCGGCACGGCCGTGGCTTGGGGACGTCAGCCTCGGTACTTGCTCCTTGCTATTCGCCTTCGGGACACCCAAAAACCCAATCGCCGTCGCCTCGCCTCAGTCCTCAGAGAGCGCCGCCGCTAAAAATTTTCGGCTCGCGCGTGGGGACTCCCTGAGGCGCCTGAAACGGGTGGTGTACCCTAAAATGCGAAGCATAGGCCCATATGACCAGTGTGCACAAAAAAAATTCAAACTGGGCCGAAGTTTTTACGCGAGAGGCCCATCTTCCGATCTGGGCCGAAATGCCCGAAATTTCGGCGAATTTTCACCGAAAAAAAATCCATGTTTTCAGAAGTAAATGCACTAGAATAAGACACGCTATCCAAAAATATAATAAATAAGGGTGATACAGTATTTTATAGATATGCCTTGGTGAAAGTATAAGAAAACTAAAATAACATTTATTCATAAAATGGAGGGTAGTATTTAGTCATGTGTGCTTCCGTTGCTTCGAAAGACCAGAAAATTAGAGCTTTTTTATGATACAATAAATTCAATATAAATCATTTATTATTTTCGATCCAATTGTACTTCTTCTGGTAGTAGAGTAGTAAAAATATCCTTAACAAATCAACGACTAGATTTAATTTTTACTACCCACTGTATACACCGTAAAATTTCTCGAAAAATAACGTAGCTCTGCATGAAGATATAACTGAAGCGAAGATGGTACGCTTTTTACAGAATAAGGAGATGATCACAGATTTAAGTTAGCAAGACATGAAGATATCATCATGCAACCTGACAAGTGACAACAGTAAGATACTATCTCACATTTGTCTTTGGGAAAGATATTATCTCACATTGTGCGAGAGACTTACATGGCAGGTTACAGATAAGCCCAGGCGCGCACCTGCATATTCTAACAATTGGATACCGTATCATTAATTAGTCACTAAATATGCATCGATCCAAGCTACGATCTTATGTTTAATAATCACATATATATTGCCATGTGCAAAAGAATAAAATACAAGAGCACAGTACCCAGTTTAAGGACACACTTAGTTTCAGTGGCCGACACATAAAACTTGCAAGCTAAAAAGGGGCTCAATTTCTATTATACCGCACAACAGTGTCTGTATTAGTTGCCAATACCAGGATCATGCTCATCTTTTAAGCTAAGGATCAACAGAAAAAAAAGGCGTGGATTATTTGTTGAGGGGCAAAATTAAATGATAAAAGGTGGAAAACAATGAAATGTGGGGGGAACAACGGTGGCACACAACTTTCTACCCGCAACAATGGCTGTCCAAGTCCTGATCAAGGTTCACATTATCAAAATCGTCTCGAAAATTGCTCCCAACTAGGTAACGATTTTCGTCAAAAATCACTCAAAAATCAAAGAGTTCCGAATTCAAACTTTTTTAACAAAAAAAAATTAGAAAAAACCGATAATCACGATATTTCCTTGATAATCGCGATATTTGACTTGATAATCGTGATATTTGCCTTGATAAGCAGCTGATCAAGCGAACTTCCTCCTCGGTCGATTTGAGTGAATTTTTCTCGATATCTCGATAATCGCAATATTTGCGCCGCATATTTTTTTTTTGAATTTAACTGGTTTACCGACCGGTATCTAATATGGTACCGGCTTGATAAGATCAATTATTGGATATTCGAACGATAATCGATGATAAGTTGAACCCTGCTCGTGATACACATAGGCAGGCACATGGCAACATGATGCGTAAACAAGCATATCTGATCGATCCGGTTCCTCACATTGGATTAGTGCCTTTCTAAATGCTTGAGTAGATTTGGGAGGGTCACTTTTTATTTCATTATTCATCGTTTCTTCCCTTTTTTTTTTCTGAAGATGCGAATTTGACCATGTTCAACTTCAACAATGTGAGCAATGAAATCAATTGCCCAACATAGGTTAATGAGACGACAAAAACAATAAGATAGTGGGCCAAAGATTTTTGCTAGTTAAATGGGTTCAGCTCTTGAATGTTCTACATAGTATATCTTGTAATTAAGCAGCCTCTGGTCTTCTACATACCGAACCAATGGGTTGGCATTGGCAGATGTCCAGATAAAAACAAAGAGACTAGTAGTTCAAGGGCACAAGTCTAAAGCAGAAAACAAGGATCAGATCCCATATTTACTCATGTTTGGGGGTCATGAAAGCTACAATGCAACATACAAGATCAGCTAGCCTACATCAGGTTCACATTACCGAAATCGTCTCGAAAATCGCTCCTAGCCCAGTAACGATTTTTGTCGAAAATCACTTGAAAATCGCCAAAAATCAAAGAGTTTCGAATTCAAACTTTTTTAACAAAAAAATCGAAAAAAAACCCAATAATCGTGGTATTTCCTTGATAATCGTGATGTTTGGCTCGATAATCGCTATATTTGTCTCGATAATCAGTCGACCAAGCGAACTTCCTTATCGGTCAATTTTTGAGTGAATTTCGCTCGATGTACCTCGATAATAGCTCAATGTGCCTTGATAATTACGATATTTGTGTCGCATAATTTTTTTCTTCGGATTTTTAAATTTTTTGAATTTAACCGGTTTACCTACCGGTATCTAATATCGTACCGGCTCGATAAAGTCCATTATCACGATATTCGAGTGATAATCGACGATAAGTTGAACCTGGCCTACGTCACAATTGCCTGATAAAACCAAGTCTGCAAGACTACAACTAGGTTTTCCTTTTTTTAAAAGACAGACTACAACTAGGTTTTCTCCCCTTCACTAAGCATCATATGATTGTAAAACTACAACAGTATAATTCAATAAAATATCAGCACATCAAACTAATGATTTCCCATAAAGAACACTACTTGTCAGTATCTAACCGTCCTAAATCATATCAAAAGGATCCCACTCAAGGAAAAAAATATTCCATTCCTTCGCTTTAAGCGGAAATCTCGTAAAGAAATTGTGAAGACGAATAATCCTTAAACAGGAGCTAGCGCATGCCGTTGTCAATCAAAGGTAGAGAAAAATTAAAGCCAAAGCCAAGCATATTTAGCCACCAATTTGATGTTGCGCTGAGCAATGGTGGGGCTGATGGGTTACTTTACACCGTCCCGGCATCTCCGGCACCCACAATTAGCCAAGGATTTGCATTGTTTAATGAAATACGCGTTGTATCTACCATCCGGTACGTTAATTTAACATGACATAAGCTGCGATTTTGTGCTTTTTTTCTGGCCTACACGAATTCACTCTCATGTTTACATCTGCCAATGCCTGAATGAATCAGAGATAAATGAAGTGCACTGGTGGCAGGAACCTAACTGGGTAGTGACAGTCACCTAGAGCTTCGTCTTATCAGGATTCAGTACTATTTCACGGGCATGGACTTGGTGCTGGCCATTTCATCCCTACAAGAAAATGTTGTTTTCTTGTTTAACTTGTTGCAGGTGGTGATTGATGATATTGAAGGAGAACAGGTATGCTACTCAGCACAAAATTAAAAAAAATTATTGCATAACTAAAGAATCACTGTAAATTATAGATCACGGAATTACCACTAGATATGCAAACCCTTAGCGAAATTAGAGTCGATATAGCGCACTGGTGTTGTTGTAGTCGTACTAACCCCGTGCCTCCTCCAACAGCTCCTCCTAACCGTCACATGTTGAGGATCGTCCTCGTGACCATCACAGGTTGCGGATCGTTCTAGCATTGCAACAACGCCTCCAAAGTATCCACACGTACAGGACAAGAATACTACGCACTAGGGTGCTAACGTCGATTAGACGGTTTTGGGCGAAAGAGGTGTGGCAGTTAGGGTTTCGAGAATTCCGAATTCCTATAGTGTCTCATAACCCTAAAGCCAACACCCACTCTCTTTATATAGACGCTCCATAATGGGTTTCTACATTAGAGGCCTATTAGAATTCGGATTGCCATCCAAATTAAGTCCTAACCATTTAAGCTTATAACCCTATAGGTTCACGTATACTTGGACAAGGCCTGAGTACTCTTACTCGACCATTAATTGGTAGTTAAATATAGACTACCGAATATATTTAAAGATCACATCGGATGAACCTCAACAATGCTTAGTTATATGCATTTTCCTTTGCCTCATGATAGCGGTCAAACTCAAGGCGGGTATGTGCCATCCTTGTTTAGTTAGCTTGACACTCTTTCCTGATTACGTGACTCAGAATCCCCGACTACGGTTAGCTCTTTAACCGTGAGTAGCATCGCCATACATTTTCAGAATTCGACCACTCGAGAAGCATAGAGATATCTCTCATGTTGTATGGAAGGGCAAATTCCACCTTGATCGACCATGCCCTCACAGCATGCTTCACGATAAACCTGAAAGCCACCTTTATAACTACCCAGTTACAGAGTAGTGTGTTGGCAGCCCCTAAGTAAGTCATTACACATCTCGAGTACATCCGTCAACCTCAAGTCTAAGGATATAGTGTATACATTGTATACCAAACCAATTGATGACAAGTAAGATTGCAACGTTCTCGCAATATCTCAAGGTGGATCGATCTAACTCTATGTTCTTTAACATGTGTCCATATTATTGGTTTGATATCTCAATATCCATGACCCATGAAACATGATCATCAACCAATACATATGCTAGTTGTCGGTGTTTCGTGCACCGGCAATACGAATTTATGGTCGGATGGGGTCGCGCTCCTCTCCCTCGAAGATGGTCGACTCAAGGAGTCGAGAAGATGTATCTTGGTTGGTAGAATGTCCCTACTCCATTCGTTCGTGGGTGTATTGATCTTTGGGTGATGAACAAGGGTGTACAAGCGAGGCGGAGGGTCACCGTCCGATCCCTTGATGTTTCGCTAGGGAGTTGAGGCTACCTAGAAGATCGCTTTTCTCCGCGCTCCTCCTCGGGCCTCGCTCCTTATATAGACGGAGGAGGCAGTTACACGGAGTTTGGGAAAACACAGCTCTGAAAGGGGCTGCGTGTCTTGAAGTCCGCTTCTTGTCCGACCAACCCTGCTTCGCCCCGAGGCGAGGTTGGTGGCTCTCATGGCAGCAGCACTTGCGTAGTGCTTTGTGGCGTGGTCGCGTGGTGCTCCTGCCACTCGGTGGCTTTAATGGCGCTTGACTTTGCCTTGGCGCTCGGAGTGGGCGCATTCCTGCCGCGGTGTGCGAGCGATGGGGCCAGGGCTTGACTTCTTGGTGACTCCTCCGCAGTCTTGGGAAGGAGGCCGTCTACCCGGTCACGGGACGCCAGGAGATGTCGCGCACAAGGCGGTCGTCGACTGACGGCATTGGGCCATCTTCGGCCCGTCAGTGGAGCTTGAGCTTCAATATTAGGCGGCCGGAGCATGCCGACCGCTCGGAATCGAGTCGCCGACCCGTTCGGGTCGGCCCCTGCATGTCGGGCTCGCTCCGCTGACCCAAGTACCTTCCGGTGGTCTTGGGCCTTGCTGATTGGTCACCTGCTCGTGCTTCCGGCGATGGGGGTACCCATGGCATGGGTACTCGTCATTCCAGAGCCCCGGAGCTGCCTGAGCCGCTTGGGGTTTAACTCGCGGTGGTAGCTGTCGGCCGAGGTCGGTGATGCTAGGTCGGGCCTGGACAGGAGCCGCGCCACGGCCTAGAGAGCCGGTGCGTATGCTGGCGCACCCGGTGGGTGTAGCCCCCCGAGCCCCGGCTGAGAGTCGGGCTTGTCGAGGTTTAGCCCTGGTAGTGTCGTCGACCGAGGTTAAGCGGCGCCTAGGTCGTGCCTGGGGAGCCGCGCTTGGCTAGAAAGAGCATCTGCAAGGCCATCTTGGTGTAGCTCCAGAGCCTCCGAGCGGCTCGGAGCTGGCGTCGGGGTTTAGCCAAGTGGCATTCGTCGACCCTTGAGGTCGATGGAGCCTAGGTCGGAGCGCAGGAGCCGCGCCAGCCTAGAAAGAGCCCGGTCGTGGCGCTGGCGGTGTAGCTCCCGAGCTCGAGCCGGTCGGAGCCGGTCGGGGTTTAGCCCTGGACCACTGGCAAGCCACGCCCGTTCGGGGTTTTTTGAGTCGGGTGAGCGAGCGACGTTGCCTTCGTCGGCTTACGTCGTGCTCGTCGAGCTACTATCGGGTAATCCGAGTGGAACCTTGGCGATCTCCCTCGAGGGGATCGTTTCGGCCAGGCGTAGCTCCGTCGTCAGGCGCCCACGCCGAGCGTTCCATAAAAACCTTTCCTTACTCGTCCACTTCAGTGCAGCTGGTCGTCCGCCAACCCCGAGCGCGGCTAGCCGCCACTCATCGATGAGCTCCGCGAGAGAGTGTGGTATGGTCTCGGGCCGACGCGCACGTTGATTGGGTCGCCCGCCGACCTAACTAGTGGCTCCTGGGGCTCACCGCGACCGCCTCGCTCTCTCTTTTTACGGGTTAGAGGGCGGCTTTCATTCCAATTTGGCTGGATTCGGCCTTCAGAACCCTCGGCACGCAGTCACCGGCGCGAGCGCGCCATGTCGCTGCTTTCCCGGTGAGGCGGCGCCCAGCCGGACGTTTTCTTACCTTTTCTTGGCATGGGGGCACCCTGGCCCGCTGTATGACTGGCTCGCTGCGATGCGGCGTGGCGTGTGGCGCGGCGGCCGTCCTGTCGGAGCGATTAATGCTTAGTGGGGTTTAAATGGGCCGGGCACGTTACGAGTAGTGGGCGTGGCGGCAGTGGCTGACAGCGGCTGCGTCAAGGTCCGTGGCGCGAGGTTGCGTTGCCATGCGCGGATGCGTCTGTTCCGCCCAGCGCCTATAAAGGAAGGAGAGAGCGGCGCGGAGAGCAAATCCTCCGCTTTCGTGTCCTCTGAAAAAAGAAAAGAGAGAGAACGCAAGGGGAAGAAGAAAAACTTCGCTTGCCGCCGTCTTCCGCTCCCCCACGCTCATTTGGAGATGTCGGACTCCGCACTCGGCGGGTCGCTACCTCGCTTGAGAGGAAGGAGCTCCTTCCCTCGCGCCTCGATCCAGGCCGGGCGGTGTTACGGGGACCGAGTCCTCGAACTGGAGAGGCGAGATAGTCTGGCGGCCTTCTACTGGCCAGGGGCTTCTGGCCTCCCACTCCACCGGCTCGTCCGGTGCTTCACTACTACGGGGAGGAAGTTCACCACTGAACGAGCGAGTCCTCCACATCGCGGTCTTTATGACGCTGTGCGAGGCCTTTTCGGGGATCGAACCCCACCGGGGGCTCTGGCGCCACTTCTTCTTAGCGAGGTCGCCATCGATGTCGCCGACCTCCTGCGCCCTCGCGATCCAATCGCCAACCACCGCAGGGGCGCCCTACATCGGCGTGAAGCTGCGCGACGCCCAACCGGGGTGGCACGCGAGTGGTTCTATGTCCGGAACATCGGCGACGGCGCCCGGCCTTTAGCGGGAATTCACGAAAGTCGCATCCTGCTGACACAGGGTCCCGACGCCAAGGACCGGCCGAAGGTGGATTTGATTCTTGGGAAGCTTGCGACTTGAAGCGCGGGTCCGAGCAAGGTGGTCCTCAAGACGTTTATAGAGAGGCGTCAACCCCTTAAGGATCGGTTCTGCGTCCCATGTTTGAGTACATTGGTGACCAGGTACGCAAGGTCGGACGGAGCTCCTCCGTCTGAGATCTCGCACTGCGGTCCGGCAGCTCTCCATCGCGGGAATCACAGGAGCCGGCCCAGGCGAGGCGCTGCGCCGTTCTGCTAATCCTCCGGACTTGGTACGTCAGGTGGCTCTGTTTGCTTTTGTTTTGTTACGCTCCCTCGTCCCTCATCCGAAGCGTGTTCTCGCGGGGGCTCGGTGGACTGATCTCCACTTGCTGCCGGGGAAAAGGAGTTGAGGGCTGCCGCGCTCTCGAAAAAGGAGAAGCGGGCGCCGCCCGCTAGCTAAAAAGGTGGCCACCAAGACGCTGCGTGAAGGAAAGAGCGCGGACCAGGCCAGCCGTGGCGAGGAGGTCTCTGAGGAGACCTCGAGTGAGGGTGACGAGAGTCGTTGCGAGCGAGGGAGGAGAAGTTGCCGGGAGGCGATTCGCGACGCGGCGGTTCGATCGCGGGGCGGCGGCCATGCTGACTCCTCGGAAGAAACGCGGCGCGAGGTTTATCTGCGGGCGCGAAGATCCACTGCGCCTCCTCGCAGGGTCCGGCAAGAGAGACGTCAGCCTGCGGTTGTTAAACTCCTCGGTAAGTGACTTACGCAATTCCTCACGTCTTGTCTTCTGTAATTCACGACCGCCAAGGGCCCCTACTCGCGAGGGCGCTCGAGTCCTACTGGCGGTGTCACCGGTGGTCGCCTCCCGGTCCGTCATGGGCGTCGCGGTGGTCGCCGGAGCGGGGATCGCCTCGGATCGCTCCGCAGTAGGGCCCGTCGGTGAGAGGACGTGGAGGGCCGATCCGGGTCGGCTACGATCGGCCGTCAAGCGTAAGCTTTCCGTCGGCGCGCTCGCCCGTCTTGCCGATGGACAGTTGAGCCGGCGAAGTCTGTCGGCCGCTTCCCCGTGCCGTCCGTGGAGGTCGGTAGCGAACTGGTCGCCGAAGCATCGGGGTTTATATGGCGTAACGCCGGCGGAGAGATCCGCCTCGCCGCGGGGCAGCGCCATGATTCGGCCCGATCAAGTGTCGGTGGAAGCGTAGACCAGCCGCCTGAAGCGTTCCGGCGGGCGAGGAAATCGAGTCGGCGAAGCTGCGATCGCCGTCTTGACTTAGCGACGACTCCGGCCGGGGTCCGCGTTCGTTACGGGCGGCAGCGCGTAACGCCGCGATTAGGGACGTTACGGAGGAGGAGATAGGAAGGATCCACGACCTTACTCTCGTTGTTGACGCGCGTCCAAGCGAGAAGTCCATTGCTCAGGAGTCCTTTCGGCCATTGGTAAGCCTGTCGGGGATTTGTCTTTTGTGCATCTCTTGGCCAGAAAAAAGGCCCGGCCGGGTATGTTCTTGCAGCTTGACATCCGAGGCGGTGGACAAGTCGATGTTCCTCCGGCACTTGCACACCGGAGTGCAGTAGGGGAAGAGGCCTGCCGACGCCGAGGGCGCTTTGTTCTTAGAAGAAGGAAGGCCGCCACTACCGGTCGGTAGGGGAAGTCAGAAGCCTGCGGGAGGCTCGCCGACTCGTGGAGTCGCTGGCCGCCGAGGAGAGAGGGCCAGGTCGTCCAATCGTGGAAGCGAGCGGCCAAGACTTCGCGGTCCAGCGCAGTATCCGCGGCGAGGCCGCCTCTTCCGAGAGGAATGCGAGTCGGCCGCAGGAGGCCGACCGGGCTTTGCAGTGAGCCGGGATCTTGCTCTGGGAGCTCGTGATGGCGAGGGAGCTTGCCGACACCGCGGCCGATCGAGAAGCACGTGCTCAAGGTCGAGGAGGAACCGCGCCAAAGAGGCCTCCGTGGGCGGGTGAGTAGTTCAACCCCTTGGAGCCACCTGCGACGGGCGTCTTCGACGCTCTTTTCGTCCTGCAGAGTCGCGAAAAAACCTTAGCGGCGTGCTAGAGTCGCGAAGGGTGGCGTAAGAACGGGATCTGGCGATCGAGTCACGTGACTTCGGCCCTGCGTGGATAAGCGGGTGGCGAGAGGAAGCGGGCGATCGACGGCCGAAGTGGCGGTCACCGATGTGGGCACTCAGGTATCTGCGGCCGGGTTGTTCGCCTTACTCGGGCCCGGTGCTATTCCTGCCTGCTGCTGGGTGGATTCTCGAGCGTCGGCGTCGAGTGCGCTTGGCGCGGTGCTGGCGCTTCCTCACTTCTGGTCAACACTGTCTCTTATTATGACGGCGTCGACCTTGAAGGCGGTTAGGGCGGCGTCGCTGCTGGACCGAAGCGATGAAGAAGTCGACGCTTTCATGGTCCGGGTCGATCCGCGCCCAAGAGATTGCTCCACGGATCTCGACACGAGAAATCCTCCGTGACGGAGGAGACGATTAGTATCCCCTATTTTTTGCTTTTTTGGCGTTGTATGTAATGAACATGATTACCCTGGACCGAAGTTCGAGTGTCGGGTTGCTTCAAGTTATTTTGCTCGTCTATCCGTGCTTCCTCTATGAAATTGGGCAATCTTACGACCATAGCTACGAGGGCCGCGGGGTGCCCTCGAGAGCGTAGTGTTGCTAATCCCGTCCGGGAGATCACGGGATAGGATGAGCTATCTCGGCGATAGCTTTGCGGAGGGGTGCCTAGGTCGGACCGCCCTCTTTGCAGAAGCTTGCGCTAGGTTAGATCGGCCGACCGAGCGGAGGTGCTTCACTGGCCGTCCCTAGCGTCTCTTGCTCGGAGGACTTGTTTCCCTCTCGCAGAGTGCCACTTGGCCGTGGCGCGAGGCGTGGGCGTAGTACTTTGTCGGGGAAACAAGTCATGAGGTAGATAGCTCGGTCGGTCGAAGTACGGCTTGGGTTAGCGAATTAACGCTTTCTAACGGCCACGGAGTTGGTCTGGCCTGGTTGGTCAAACTATCTTACCGCTCAGGCGCTTCCTTTGCGTGGAATGCTACTCGAGGCAATAGCCGTTGGGGCTTAGGTTGTAGCATCTTCGAGTTCGAGGTTGCCACGAGGAGATTTGTTTGATCGGTCGCTTGCCGACCTAAATCGAAAAGGCTCCATCCGCCCGCTTGGCCCTTTGCTCAAGTAACCTCCTTTTTGCTCAAAGTGCTACCTCGAGCCGTGCCAGCGGGCGTGGGCTGTAAGCGCTTGGGTTTGAAGAGGTTACTATGAGGGGGTAGCCCGGTCGAGCGGTTGCACGGTCATCGATCTAGGTCGGACTCCACGAGGTCGTGAAGTAGCCTCGAAAGTGGTGCGTGGGGGCTGGGGAAGTGCGATCGCCACGCACCGCTTGAGTTCGCAGTATGATTTAAGTTTTCTTTGGAGATAAGTGGATTAACTCGCCTGAGGATCGCCGGAATTGGAACCGATCTTTGGCCGGGCGCTTTGTCCTTCGCGGATTGCGTGACTCCCAGCGCTTCGTCTTCCGCTTGTCTTGGCGACTTGGGGTACTTCGTCTTCGTCTGCTTGAGTTATAGAGAGGCGCCCAGAGTGCTTGTTATTTCTCGCCAAGACTGCCGCTAAACGAACTTGCTCCACGTGCTATGGCGGACCGCTACACACAACCGAGAGGAGGTGGGCGGCTCAGCAAGCCTGGTCGCGTGGTGGCGGAGGTCGAGGTCGGCCGGTCTTGTGAGATCGCGTGTGCGGCATCCTTGTTCGGGCATTCCTGGCCGGTGGAGGTACGCCGCCGATCCAAGCGGTGATCGAGCCAGCGTCCTGCGTCGTTAATTTGGTAGCGACACCAGGAGGAGTATCGCGCCTTTGCCGAGTAAAGGGACATGGCGGGTGGTTCCTTTTGGGTTGGGCGATGTTCCTCTGTAAAATGAATAAAGTGGACCAAGTGTTTCTCTTTTAGTCTCTTTCGCTCCTCGCTTTTTTTGTGTTGAGATCTCAGCCTCGTTCTTTCGCATGTGATCAAGGAGGGCAGCTTCGGGACCTCTCGCTTCGGGGCGGAGGTCGTAGTGCTCCGGATCAACAAAAGCGAGAGAGGTTCGAGAGAGAAAAACCACTTGGTCGATGGCCGTCCGACCGCGCAGCCTTTCTTTGCTCAAGTATTTTTCGTGATGGTACAAAAAGAGGAGAGAGGCCGACTATGGATAGAACCTTCTCACTTCTCTATGTTCCGAGGCGTTTGCAAGGAGATTTCCTTCGGCGTCTTTGAGACGAAGGTGCTCGGTCGGAGAACCTTGCGATGGTGAAAGAGGCCCTCCCAAGGCGAGAGAGCTTGTGCCTGTCGCTTCGCGGATTGGACTTGGCGCAAAGACTAAATTGGTCGCCGACTAACGAGCCAGCGGACCTCCGTCGGTATGCAAGCGCTGGCGATATTTAGCCGACCGCAAGACCCGCGACATCCCGAGCCTCGTCGAGTTGGTCGAGGTCATCTCTGTGCTCCTCGGTCCCCGTCTTGGCCCATTGTAGAAGTCTGCACCCTTGGCGCACTGTACTCAAGGTCGGTCGGGAGGAGCGACCTCAGCTCAGAACACTAAGAAAAAGGCGTGAACCCGGTCGGACCGGGTTGGTGTGGTTCAGTAGACTCCTAAGAAGCAGGCAGAGCTCGGCCCACTCGTCCCCGCCAATTTCTTCGGGCCGGTGAAGATTCGCGGCTTGAGTCCTGGAGGATCATGCCGCTGGCTCGCTCGGCTTTGTCAGATTGGCTCGAGGGTGTGCCACTGCCGCCCGATCGACTTCGGATATTGAAGTTGTCGCGAGAATCCTCGAGGAACTCCTTTCCCGCGAATCGCCCCGTTGTCGGTGATGATGGAGTTGGGCACCCCGAAGGCGGTAGACAATATCGCGGAAGAAGCTTCGCCGCGCCGATGTGATCTTTTGCCAATGGCTTTGCTTCGATCCACTTTGTGAACTTGTCTACGGCGACAAGCAAGTGAGTGAAAGCCCCGGCGCCTTTTGAAGGGTCCACCAGGTCGAGCCCCCAAACCGCTGGCGAAGCCACGTGATGGGGATCGTCTGGGGCTTGCTTGAGGAAGATGCATCACTGGCGAAGAATTGGCATCCTTCGGCAAAAAGTGACGACGATTTGGTCGATCACAGCTACGTGATCGACGATGAAACCTTGCCAAGGCCTTTCCTACCAGTGGACATGCGCGTCATGGTGCCCGTGACACCCGTCGTGGATGTCCAGAGAAGGTGCTTCCCTTGGTCGGTCGGGACGCACTTCGAAGGATTCGGACGGGCTCCTCTTGTAGAGGGCGCCCTCGTCGGGCGAAAGACTTAGCCCGCCGAGCGTAGGCGCCAGTGGTATCGGTGGGGAAGCGACTCCGTTCGTCAACCGATCGACAATCGGTTGCCTCGGTCGGTTTCGGCCTGGACGCCAAGTCCGACCAGTGTGGGCATCTCGGGCCGAAGATCGATTAGGGCCGCCGCTTTGGGGTTTGCCGGCTACCGGCACTCGTCCAACCGGATTGAAGAGCTGGTCGAGGCTCAAACGAAGATTCCAGGGAACCGCCCTTCCCCGAGGCGAGGTTGGCGAGGAGCTCGGCTTCACCGCTATAGCGTCGGTAGCTATGATGGAGCTCAAAACCCTTGAACTTCTCCTCGAGCTTGCGGACCTCGAGCAAGATGGCGGCCATCCGAGCGTCCACGGCTCGCGGCTTTCATCACTTGGTCGACGACCGACGGAATCGCCGTGAACGTAGAGCCGTCAGGCGCCAGTGTGGCGATCCAAGGCCATTGACGAGGGGCTTCGTGCTGCGACATTGTTGGTGGCGTCGAAGAAGTAGGCGATGGCATACCGGAGTTTGTTCTTAGTGGGGAGATGATGACGACCGCGCCGGCCCGTTCTTGGTGTAAGACCCATCGAAGTACATCGCCCAAGATTACTCGGGTCCTCGGCCGCTGCCAGGACTTGCGCCGTCCACTTTCGGCGACAAAGTCCGCCAAGACACGGGAATTGATCGCCGTCCGGGACGTCACGATATGTCGAGGCCGTTGAGCTCGAGCCCATTTGGCGATCCTTCCAGAGCGTCGCGGTTGTGGGCGACTTCTCCGAGCGGTGAGGAGGTTACCACGGAGATGGGGTGTCGATCGAAGTAATGGGCAAGCTTCCTCTTGGTGATGAGCAGTCTGATAACTTCTATATCCGGGATATCGGACCTTTGTTTGGAGAGCACCTCGACGGCGTAGACCGGCCTCTGCACCTTGAAAACGCGCCTTCCTCGCTTCGCTCCACAACAAGTGCCGCTACCGACGACCGAGTCGTAGCGGCGATGTAGAGGAGTAAAGGCCTCCTGGTCTCCCGGGGCTACCGAGACCGGAGGCGAGGTGAGTCGAAAGGCCTTTAGTCGACTAAAGGCTTCACGAGCCGTTGGTCCAGAAAAGCGGTCGGACTTCTTCATCGGCTTGTAGAGTGGCATCCGGCGTTCGTAAGGAGATCTGAAGCGACAATTAGTGCCGCGAGGCATCCCATCGACCTTTGAACTCCTTCATCGTTGATTGGCCCCATCCTTGCGATGACAAGCGGAGATCTTATCTCGGTTGGCTTGATGCGCACGGGAGACGATGAATCCCGAAAGAACTTGCCCTTGGGGACCCCAAGACGCATTTCGGGGTTGAGCTTTATGCGAAACCGGCCGGAGGTTCGCAAAGTCTCTTCTAGGCCTGATGAGGTCATCGGCCTTCCTGGTTTTGACAGCGATGTCGCCGACGTAGGCCTCGATATTCTGCACGGCCAATTTGGTGCGAGAAACATGCTCACGCATACACCGTACGCGTGGCGCCCGCGTTTTCAGGACCAAAGGCATCGTGACGTAACAGATTTAGCCGACGGGGTGATGAAGGAGGTCGCGAGCTGATCGGACTCCTTCATCGCACCGTGATAGCCTGAGTAGGCATCCAAAGAAAGGGACTCGCACCGGCGTGGTGGAGTCCACGACCTGGTCATGCGAGGTAATGGGAATGGATCTTCGGACAGCCTTGTTGAGGCTCGTGTAGTCAACACACATTCTCCATTGCCCCGGACTTTTCTTTACAAGGGCGGGATTGGCGAGCCACTCGGGGTGACGACCTTTTCAGCTGGCCGGCCAAAAGTTTGGCGATTTCTTCCCCAATGGCCCGACGCTTTTCTTCGTCAGCAGCCAAGTAGGCGGGCCGGTCTAGATCCCGGTCGAATGTTCAGGAGTGCTCGCGACCTCCTTTGGGACTCCTGGCATGTCCGAGGGTCTCCAAGCGAAGACGTCTCGGTTTACTTGGAGGAAGTCGGACGAAGCGCGCCTTCCTATTTGGCAATGAGGCGGCCGATCCGCCGGTCTTGGCGGGATCTTCGGGATCAACAAATGACCTCCTTCGTGTCCTCCGCAGACTTGAAAGAGCTAGGCCCCGACTTGCCGGAGCTCGGGGCGGATCCGAGACCTTCTCCTGAGTAGGGGCGAGCTTCGGCGGAAGCGGCATGATCGCCGAGGCTACCGCATTGCCGCTTCCTTGATCGTGGGCGGAAAGATGTGGCTACGGTGATGACACCTTGCGTACCTGGCATCTTCACTTGAGGTAGGTGTAATTGGGACCGCCATGAACTTCGCGTAGCATGGTCGTCCCAGATGATGGCGTGGTAGGAGCCGGGAAAGTCCACAACCTCAAAAGTGAGGCTCGGTCGCGGAGAAGTTGTCCTGCTCCCAAAGGTGACGGCGGGGTGACCTGCAGGGGTGGGCTTTGGTTGGCACGACGCCGTGGAAGGGCGCCTTGCTCGGCCGGAGGGGCGAGCGAGGACTCTCAGGAGCATCGAGGGTCTCAACATACATGATGTTGAGGCTGCCGCCGGCCCATGAGCACCTTGGTCGGTAGCCGTCCCCGCGATGGGGTCGGCAGCGGGTAGCGTCGGTGCGGGATGTGGTCGAGGTGGTCGGTCCGATCAAGGCGATCGGGCATTCCGACCACCTTAGGTAGAAAAGGCACGGCCGGGGTCGTCGTGTGGACCTCTCGTAGGCGAGCTTCACGCTTGTCGGGCGTAGCACTCGCCCCTCCGAAGATCATGAGGCAAACTGGCCGAGTGCGGAGCCGTCGGCCCGGCTCATCGTCCTTTGCCCGTCCGGGTCTTAGGTCGCGCTTCTTCCTTTCCTGCGTGGCGCCGTGGGGTTCCCGGGAAGAAGCGCTTGGACTTCAGCTCCGGATACTTGTGTTTGACGATAGTCGTGGTTCGGGCACGCGGACTATCCATCAATTCTCGAATCGGTCGTGTCCGCCGAACTCTTGCTTTGGCGGCAGTCGGCGCTTGGCGACCATCTGGCCTTTGCGGCCACTCGCTTCCCTTCCGCCACTTTTGTCGTATGGCGGTCGGAGAGTACGCCCCAGGTACGGCCCTTGTGGGCCGCCTTCCTTTCAAAGATGGCTCCCCACGGCCTCACGGAGGCATGGTTGATGGCGATGTCGAGGAGCTCCTTGGTGGTCCGGCTTCGCACCCCAACTTGTGGACCAGGGCCTGCGCGACGTGGTGCCGTAGATGAACGCCACGACGCTTCGGCGTCGCGGATGTCGGGAGCTCGTTACCTTCTTGGGAGAAGCGGCGGATGTAGTCCCGGAGGGTCTCACGGCCGCTTGCGGCTCTTCGAGATCTCAGGAGTGCTGCCAGGGGCGTTTGTACGTGCCCTGGAATTTTCCGACTAAAAGGTTCAGTCGGTCGGCCCACGATGGTATCTGGCGGTACTCGAGCCATGCTCGGCCGAGTCGCAAGATAGATGGGAGGTCTTGGATAACGAAGAATCGTCGTCGCCCCCAGCTCGACAAAGCGAGCCGATAGTCTTCTAACCAGACAAGTTGGTAGCCCCGTGTGCCACTTGGCTATGTTGGTCGGAGTCTGAATCGGCCAGGGAAGTCGGCGGATGACGGATGAACGCAGGTGAAACGCCACGCGATCGGGCTCGAATCCTCGGTCGGGGCGGTTGCCGCCCGCTATCTCGCGACCTGCGAGGGCGCCGCCGCTTTCAGAGCTCTCCTTCGGCGCCTCGAGGGTGGTGCGAAGATCGTGCTTGTCCCAGGCGGTGTCGCACCGGTGTAGGATGCCTGGGAGCTCGCAGAGTGGGGCCGTCTTGGCTGGGCTCGTCGACTTCGTGAGGGAGTGGCCCAGCGGCGAAAAGTGGCGCCTGTCACGGAGTCGAACCTTTGGGCGTCAGCGACAAAGACGCTCTACCGATCCGGAGGTTCTCGACAGGTGGCTTCAGGCTCGCTGGCTCGAAGCGACCCTCGGAAGCGATTGCCGCCGCGGCAATATTCTCGTTGGCGTGAGTAAGAACGGAAGGTCGTTCGGCTTCCTCACCAATTGTCGTCACACAGGCCGTAGCGCCGGAGGCGAGTGGTGGGTTAGGTGGCGGTGCTCGGCTTCGGCCTCGAGCTTGTTGAGCTCGGCCTTCAGACCTCTAACTCCTCGCGCTGTCGCCGGAGGTCGGAGCGCGTTAGGTGGTCTTGTCGCGTCGTCTTCCGTCGGGATTCCTCCCGCCCCTGTCGTCATGAGGAGGAGGTCCCGAGGTAACGGGTGGAGGATGGCTCCGCACTCCGCCATGTTGCACTCACGGGTACGCCTGCGTAGGGGTACTGCCATGAGCCGGAAGCCGTAGGTCAGAGGAATCCGCCAAAGAGGGTCGTGGAGGGAAGCTTCGCCACAGATGGCTGCCACGAAGTTGAGAGCTCGTGGAGGTGGAGTCGCTTCCTTCGCGGCTTCGTAAGCGGCGTTAGGCGGCCGGCAAGACGGCACGACGGCCCGTCGCGGCCCATGCGGGCCTCGAGGCGGAGAGGTTGCCGAGGATCGCCAAGAACCGCGTCGAGCCTGTGTTATGAGCGCGTCCCAGGACGGTAGCGAGGATGAGGACAAGCTCTCATTGTGGTGACGATGAAGTCGAGGGCGCCGAGCGGATCCGATTTTCGATATCTGGCGAATCGCGGTGGGAGGAAGCCATCAGGAGGAGAATGGGAACCAAGATGTGGATGTCGGTGAAGGCGAACGCCCTACCTGGCGCGCCAAGCTGGCCGGTGTTTCGTGCACCGAACGCAAATTTATGGTCGGATGGGGTCGCGCTCTCTCCCGGAATGGTCGACTCAAGAGTCGAAGATGTATACCTTGGTTGGGCCGAATGTCCCTACTCCATTCGTTCGGCGTGGAGTGTATTGATCTTTGGGTGATGAACAAGGGTGCATACAAGCGGCGGAGGGTGGTATCCGATCCCCTTGATGTTTTCGCTAGGGAGTTGAGGCTACCTAGAAGACTGCTTTTCTCGCGCCTCCTCTGGCCCCGCCTCTCCTTATATAGACGGAGGAGAGGCGGGTTACACGGGAGTTTGGGAAAACACGAGAAAGGGGCCTGCGTGTCTTGAAGTCAGCTTGTCTTGTCTGACCAACCCCTGCCCGTCCCGGGGTTGGTGGCTCTGTGGCGAGTCTTGCGTAGTCTTGCCTGGGTGGCGTGTCGCGTGGTGCTCTGTCGCCTGGTGGCTTTAATGGCGCTTTGACTTTGCCTTGGCCTCGGGAGTGGGCGATTCTCTGCGGTGTGCCAGCGATGGGGCGAGGCTTGACTTCTTCGGTGACTCCTCTCAGTCTTGGGAAGGAGCCGTCTACCGATGCAGGACGCCTGAGGGATGCTCGCGTGACAAGCGATCGTCGACACCGTGGGCCATGCTGGCCGTCTGCAGTGGAGCTTGAGCTTCAATATTAGGCGGCCGGAGATGCCGACTCGCCGGAACCGAGTCCGCCGACCGTTCGAGTCGGGCCACACTGGTCGGGCTCGCTCGCGCACCTTTGGCTAGTCTTCCGGGCCTTCGCCGTGATTGGTCAGCCCGTTCGTGCTTCCGGGCTGATGGGGGTACCCATGGCATGGGTACTCGTCACTAGTATATTCATATGTTTATCGACTAGGGACCACTTTAGAATAATCATCACAAAGTCATATATAAAGTTCCACAAACAAGTCATATACGTACTAATAAATAATAATGATATTATTCAAGGAACAAGATAATAAGTCATGGATATAAGAAAATATAATCATATAAAGGACATATCTCCAACAGATATAGGAGAGTCAACATACATAAATAATCATCACCTCTCAGAGCATCTCCAAGAGAGAGCCCTAAAGATGAGCCTTAAACTTTAATTTAGGACCCCAACTAATTAGATTTAGGATTCCAACGAAATATTCACTCCAGCAATTAGGCCCTAAAACCCAATAAAGATAGGGCTCAATCACAGAGTTGCTAAATATAGCTACTTTCCTAGGGGCCCTAAAACAATTTGCTAAATTTTAATAATTTAGGGTTTTTGCTAGAGTTAATCTTTTTCTCCAAAAGCCCTATAATTCAAGTTAGGACCATATTTAGGACCCCTCTTGGAGATGCTCTCAATACAACATACATAAATCTTCAAGCAAATGAATTGATAAGTAATCACCATCCACTCTTTATTTATGCTTTAATATTTATACAACTTTTAAGTAGTGCTGCATAGAAACACCTCCCTAACTATAATCTTTTTAACCATCCTCTTGCCTTATTCGTAGATTCATGCACATTGCTCCTAATTTCCTATCCCTAACCGTCGTCTAATTTTGGCAGGCAAAATTGCCGGTCCTGTCAGCGCATAATTGGGATAAAGTCAAAAATACCGAGTCAACGCAGTAGGATCTAGAAGTGGTAAAACGCCATGGGTTGACTAGCAAGAAAGGAAAACCAATTTTGAAAAGACTAAAGGAAGGTTTGGTATCAGAAGTATAAGCATAGGCTATTTATACTCTGTAGCGAAAAGACACCCAATCAACCATTACTTTTACATTACCTTTATCTTTCTCACACCTTAAAGTAGTTTCGTAGCTAGTAGATACAATCCTTCATCCATAATTTGAATTTGTTCATATATTGAATCGATTTCACGGTACCCTATCATCCACCATGCATCAACATTGTTGATTTGCTGAAAAATTGGCCGGCACATCGCATACATTGTTAAGAGTAAGTACAATAAAGCTACTTCGGCTTATTTTTAGCCTCTAAACGTCAGCATTATCCTACGTGGAAGAGTGAGAAAAAAATAAGAGAGTAAATATATAATCTTTATTTAGTAGCCAGCTTTGCACGAATGTACATGTAGATTATTTATGTAAAAGAGATAAGAGACCGTTATTGAACAGTATTTAGAGACAACATTTAGAAACGGTTATTATATAATCTGGTTTTTTACTTACTCTAGATAATATGAATGGGAGATGAAGTAAATACTAAAGTTTTGCTATTGCACTGGGCATCATCGGTAGAGGCGGTGTGACGGTGTTCCCACTTCTGAAAACTTTTTCCATGGCACCAACCACGAACGATTGTTTATCAACAAGGCTAGATAACCGTGTTGCTGGCAGTTACACCGGACAAGGTAAAGTTTAGACGTTTAAGTGAGGTGTGCTGAAACTGTAATTAAGCTGAATGCTTGAACAATGTATCGCTGTTTCCAGTTTCTCTCATGGAACTGGGATGTCAACAGGGTTGATATATATCCTCTTGATAAAAAAAAAATGTAAAGTTTAGACGGCCAAAATACTGTACGATATAGGCCGATTCGACTATGCGGATAACTCAAACCGGCAAACGGGGGATGCGATTTCTTAAATTCTTCTCCGTTGCCCATGGTGTTGGTTGTAAGCTGGCTGCAGGCCCGTGCGAGAGGGCGTGCATGCTGTTCGGTGGAACAGGGCCCCCAAATCCCAGGGGCCCACCAAAATTTTAACCTGCAGTAGTGCAGGCTGTGCAGCCCAATCACGCCTGCAGTAGTGCGAGATGGTTGCAAGCCCAGTCTCCCAGACGCCGGTTCCGTAATTCTTCAGTCTTCACATCTCACGCACCTGTTCGAGTCCCCCGATCGCTCACGCCTCACGCGCCTGCCGCCGTAATTCTTCTAATCTTCTAGCTGTCGTCTCGCCGCCTTACCCTCATCCGGTTCCGGTCAATCGGTCATCCACACAACGCCATAACGGCAATACGGCATCAGTCATCATCGGTAATCTTTTTCTTGAACTTGATTCATAAGTCTTCTTTAATGATTATTTGCCAACTTTGTTAATTACTTAATTAAATAATTTTGTTCTATTTATAGATGTGCGCAGTGCGCCAATTGGTTTAGACGTTTACTATTCCAAGATCCAACTATCAACCTCATGTCTTCTGTGAATCAATCTAGAATATACGATTCTGGTTCCAAAAAACGTAAGAAAAGGCAAAGAATAGAGGATTTAACTCAGTCTCAGAAAGGAGCTATGGATAGGTTTATTATAAAAGAATCACAAATGTCCCTGGTAATCAGTCATTGGATCAAGGCCCTGCACTAGATAATAATGCGGACAATGGTCTATGATATATTACAACTTTTGTATTATTGTAGTTCTAATTTTTTAGTAAGAGAGACCTCATTGTAGAGTTTAGTACAGGGCCCCTTATTTTGTCGGCACGGCCCTGGCTGGCTGGTCCGGCCCTGCAGACGGTTGTGCACTGCGGATCAAAGCCGTGTCGTCAGCCAGGCCAAGTAAACCAGCCGGCGCAATCCTCCGCCAATCCCCGTGCTGAGGCTCACGAGTGACGAGTTCTCCGGACCAGACGCCGCGGTGGCCGCCGACCTCCAATCCATCCACACCACGGGTGTCGTGCGCCGCGCCCTGACGCACGGGCGCGCTGGACACGCCCGTTGGCATGCAATTACTATTATAACTTATAAAGTTGCGTGCGAGCCGTTGAATCGAAAAACGACAGGTCGATCCGAAGTACTATGGCGAAAAAATACTGTAGCAGATAGATTCGAATGATTCGAATCGTTCAGTCGCTCGATCGAACGACTCACACCACACTAACTGCTTAAATTACAGTTGCAACTGTAAATGATCCCTGTCCCCGAGCAGGTGGTAGAGTTGGCATGCGGAGGCGGAGCGTACGTGCCGCTCGTGTAACGGTGTAAGTTGGGCCAGTGGAGCGTCCAGGTCGACGCTCACCGCCTCGTCTTTCCCGTGGCCCGACCCGACCCGACCGAGAGGGCCAGCACCAAACACTTTTGGTCGCACCGAGCTATGCCGCGCGCGCGGCAGCCAAGCGCTTGCCTGCCAGAGTGCCAGGCTGACTCAGGGTAGGCCTTTCCGTGCAACTCCCTGGCTCCTAGCGCTTGGTGCTATCTGTCCGACATTAGGCCACGAAATCCAGGTGGCTTTCTTTCCTTTTTTTTTTTTTTCCAATCCGAAAAGTCAAATCATGGTATCTTTTAAGTCAGCGTCCAATCCACGATGGTTTGGACGATCGTGTTCCTTGTGACGGGATCTTTAAAGCTGTATCTCCATTGCATGTATTTAGACTTTGCATACTTCAATGACACTATGTCGATCGAAATCCTAGATTGAACGGGTGAAGAACGTAGCTCTGATACCACTTGTTATAATCGATAGGTATAAAAGCAAAAAGTGGATCAAAACAAAAAGAGGAACAAGAGACACAAATTTAACGTGAAAAACCCTTGCGGGAAAAAACCACGAGCGCCGGCCGGTAAAATATCACTATTTTCTTGAGTACACCCTCCACTGCGCTCCGCCAGACACAACCTCCTTATTCAGAATTTGGATCATATATCAACAGAGTGGAGGTTCTCTAAACCATCATCGACCATGTCCTGATTGTACAGATCGCTAGCTGCAAAGTAGAAATGCAAAAATACCTTAAAAATAGTCTTATGTTACAGTTATTTTACAATGCAGATAAATGCAGGACCAGGACATCATCTAACTCCATTTCATATACCTCTAAAACCAGAAAAGTTGTCTTGTGAAACTAAATCGATAAACATACTCAAATGCTATATATAGCATGCTTTTTAGTTCTAGTACTTTGTACTTACAATGATAGCACCACCTGGGTTGATCCGGCTTTTGACATAATTAGCAAGAAGTGCGGCCACAAGCCCAATAACATTAGTGGCTGGCATCACATCAAAAAAGTGATCGTGCTAGCCTTCACAATTTCACTGGTGAATGATCGGCAATATATAGCCAGCACAAGCTTCACCAATGCCACTGAGAGCATAATATGCACAACACACTTTTCCTGCTCGTTGGTCAAGCGGAATTCGTCACAATGGAGCACAACATAAGCAATGTTAGTGGTATTAGCAACAGAAAAGAGTCAAAATAAACCATTGCAACTCCAACATCGACTGTTCACGCATTATATGATTAACCATTCACTGTGTTAATTGTGCTATTAGTTCTTTTGGTGTGATCTACAGTTCATTTGGCCACGCTGTAAAGCTATAAACAATAAACAGCTAACTACAATGCTGGTACTGTCACAAGTCTGCCAAACAGACAGGGAGAAAAAGCCTAGAAATTTGCAAACAGAGAGATTGTCCCATCTTTTACGAAAATCTTCCTCAGTAAAATACATGAAATGGGTAGTATTTTCAAAGGCACTCAAAAGTGACACAGGACGTTCTGATCATATCTCTAGAAACTTTGTACTGGAAAGTACAGTGAGCAAAACTGCACAGATAGGAGGATACACGAGAAGAGGACTTACATCAGATACCAATGAGCGCGTGGATTCTAGGATAATTTGAAGGCCAAGCATTGCCATAACATCAGATACCAATGGGTTTGGTGTTTGCACTGAAAAGGCAGTAAACCACCAGATAAACCCGAATAACAAGTCAAGTAGAGAATCCAAGGTGGAAGCAATAATGGCTAGGGAGCCACTCCTTATCGAGGCATAAACTTTTGCAGCAAAAAGAACCATGCATGTTTGCCATGTTAGATAACCGGATGGCAATGTCCCACTTGGGGCAACTTTCTCACGTTATTCCTGCAAGTAGGATAAAGTGAAGGTAAAAAGGTATTGCTTCATTTCGATGAAGTTATGTAGATTTTATCTGCAAATGAAGTTTTCTTTTTTCCATATTACCAAAGACCAAGAATATAACTCTTCTCAAATTCCCAAAGTGCTTTCATCAAAGGACGATGTATCCAGGATAACTTCTTGTACGTCCAAAACCGACTAAGATCCTTACACTGTGCTCATACACATGCCTTGATGTTAAAGCTCGACATAGAGAAAGCTTTCCATTCGGTGTCTTGGGAATACCTCTTGGACCTCCTGCAAGCACGCGGTTTGGCACATGGTGGCGGGACTGGCTTTCCATCTCCCTTGCATCCACTACCTCCACGACCCTTCTTAACAGAGTGTCAGGGACTCACGTCAAACACCAACATGGGTTAAGGCAAGGCGACCCCCTATCGCCCTATCTCTTTATCTTGGCAATTGACCCTCTGCACCACATCTTTAACAAAGCTACGGCCAACGGCATTCTCTCCCCCTCTCAAAGGAAGTGCGTCTTCGCTCCGTCCGTCCCTTTACGCTGATGACGCTGTAGTCTTTCTAAACCCAGTAAAGGAAGAGCTAGAAGCGGTTTTAGCCATTCTACACGCCTTTGGTGAGACCTCTGGACTTCGAGTCAATCTGCAAAAGAGCTCAATAACTGCAATCCAATGCCAAGGGCTTGATCTCCAAAACATCCTTGAATCCTTTCCTGGGGACACTTCGTGCTTCCCGATGAAATACTTGGGCCTACCACTAACTGTTGGTCGGATACGTCGTGTCCACCTCCAACACATCCAAGACAAAGCGGCGCGACGAATGGCGAGCTGGCAGGCACGCCACCTGACCATGGGAGGTCGTCTCACACTGGTTAAATCGGTTTTTCATTCATCCGCCTCCGTTTTTGCCGGAAAAAAAATTGTCGTGGTTCGTTTTTTTCTCCATAGCCCAGAAAAAATATTTTCGTGGCCCATTTTTACCTAAAAAAACGCAAATTCGTTTTCCATTCACGCACGCGGCTCGGTCTCTATGGTTTCTCGAGCCTTCAAAATTTTTGAAGATATATCTAAGTCTATTTTTTTCACCCGAAAAAAACGCAAAGTCATTTTTCGTTCACGCGCGCGACGTGCGCCGCGCTTACGGCCTAGTTGATGCTAGAACGAGGAGAGAATTCTGGTGCTCCACCTGGTCACCGTGTGGGCTACACGGTCACTCACCATCAACTTGGTACGCCAAGCGACGGTCACTATCTCCGATTCTAAACGGGACGACGTGGAAGCGATTGAGACGCTGGTTGCGGGAAGTTGACGCCAGTAGTCAACGAGGCGATGACCGCGGAAGTCAAGCGACGGATGGCAGCGAGTGTCGTGAGCCATGACCGTAAAAAATGGATGCAGGTCTGGACGACGACGGCAAACGGCGCCGCGACGATGTAGATGGTCGTCAAGCCACCTGGGAATCCGAGACGTGATTTAGGGTGTGTTTGGTTGCTTGTATCAAGTGATACATGTATAAGATGGTTTTTAAAAAAATATTTATATGTTTGGTTGCTTAAATGAAAACATCCTATCTTGGATGGAGAGATATAAATTTAAAAAATATTCTCTCTATATGCTGAACAATTCAATTTAACCCTCTAGACATTGAACTATTCTATTCACCTAAAATAATGGAATCAAATGGTATAGGATAATCTTATCCCATTCAACCTCATCCCACTAACCAAATACAACCTTAAAGAGTCAGTTATTATTTTTGTAAAAAAAAAGGACCATTGCCATATTTCAGCCAATAGAGTGATGCCACGTGACGGGAGCACGGAGGGGACGACATGGTGGGGGTAGGCAAGCCGTGCCCGAAAGTCACTGGCCAAGTAACCATCAGAATATCACGTCAAACACTTCGGGTAAAGGAATTAGAGGAGCATCTCTTGACTAAAATCTACTGCCGTCATCTTACCAGAAGATAGAGAAAAAGAAGTTCTGAAGTGGAAAAGATGACAATCATAAATCATAATCCCCTGGGGCTCGAAACAAATCAGATAATTGGAGGCTGAATAGATGCAAGCAAAATCCATGGTCAGATATCGAATTCAAACTGTATTCACCAGACTAATTGCAAATCCAAGCTAGAGATATTTGATTGCAAAACCTAGAGAAGCGAACCAACCAAATATATTAGCTGAAGGATGCTCCTTTTCAAGTGGCAAAGTCATAATGCTTCAAGTCTGGCGTTGTCATAGCTCATAGAACTCAAACAACAGAACAAGATAACATCCAGCAAGGTACATCAACCCTGGAATTTATAGACAACACTTCTGAGCAGCTCACTTAAGCACCCCAACAAGCTGCAGAAAATGGGATTCCAAACTCAGTTGACACGGTCTCTGAAGACGTCCAGTGACATCTCGGTAGGGTCAGTTGCTTGCAGCTCCACCTGGATGCCATCAACCTCCCTCTTGAACCTGTCCTTCGAGCTAGCATACAGCATCTTACTTCTCACCCTTGATGTGTCTGGTGACCTGCAGAAGAAAGACACATGGATATCATCACTAAAGATGTTTTCTGAAAGTGTTGGTGCAAGAGATGTTGCGTAAAATTGAAAACATTCATCACAACGTGCCAGATTATACATGAGCTGTCCCGTCCAGTATGTGATGGCGCTGTGTCTAGTAAAAGGTTTCAAGAATACCCTTTTTAAGCTCAAAGGCAAGAGTGATAATTTATTGTCATGTCTAGCCGTAGTATTCCAAGTTCTAGTTGTGTTTCCCCATTGTTGTACTTACAGAAAAAAAAAAAGATTGATTATTAGTCATAAGTTTCTAGTGTTGCAAATACTGGCAAGCCTTGGCGTGGATACAAATCAGATATAATCAGATTTCCATGTAATACACCACCCATCACTAGTCACATGGTAAATCAAATGGGAGGATGAGGATTACCATGCAATGAAGAAGATCTTGCTCTTCTGGCAGTTCTCCTCAGTCACAAAGTCAAAGTCATAAATTGCATATCTGCACTCATCTGCAGGGAGGCAGGCAGTGAAGTCCTCATAGCTCATTGTGGGCTCTCCAAGCTTATCCACAACGATTTGCTTCTGCTTCTCCTCGATCTTGAAGGTGATGTAGCGGTAGGTCCGCTTAGCCTTCAGCTCTAAGAACCTCAGCTTACAGTCGTCATTCACAGCCATGCCCGACGCAGCGTTAGCCTGGTCAAATTGATTTAGCACTATTAATGCAATCTGCTGTACAACACATTCTCTTAATCCACTAATGATTTGATCCCAGAGTAAGAGCATACAAAGTTTGACTGATGTCGGCAACAATGACCACATTGCACACCTGGTAAATCTCGGGTGCCAAATTAGTAATTGCAGGCTTGCAGCTACAAGGAAGCCCTCATTTTCAAAATGAGAGGTGGTTCTATGCATCACCCCTCAATGCCCTTCATTCATGCTTCAAGATTTGTGCAACTTTTAAAAAGAGATGCATAGAAACATCTCTCTTACAAAATTGTTTGCTTGGTATTTGTCATTAATTGCCTTCTTGTAAGACAGTTATGGCGCTTTCTAATAAAGGAACGTTGTCCTCTTTGGTCCAAAAAATGACCAACTAGAATTCATGCTCGTACTACACTAGTATAATTTCAGTTCACTTTTTTGCAAGGACAATGTCAGTTCAGTAAACATCCCACTGAAACAAAGGCCTCGCCGACGGATCCGCCTACGAGCTCCTAGCGGGCTCAATGATTTACACCAGGTGTGGCCAAGGTATTGTTCTTTTCTCAGCGTTTAACACTTGGCTTCAGTGTTCCCCTGTAAATATTGCAGTCTTGAGGTTATTGGGCTACCTAGCACCTACACCACCTGATTCTTTTCCCCCCAGAATCACCTCCTAGTCAGTACGGCAACCCAACATCGCAGCCTAGTTCAGATCTAACTAGCATTACTTCCACGTTTGAGCAGATCAAGCAAGTAGAACATATAGCATTAGAAGATGCATTTGCCACTAAACAAAAGGAACACGCAAATCAACGCGGCCACCGACGCTAAGACAATGCCAGAACCGTTAGGGCAAGCTTGGCACGAGAACACCTGGGATGCACACATAAGACGCTTCCTGCGCGGAACAATCAGATCTAGCACGGCCGCGAAGGAGCGGACAGAGAGATCTACCAGTAGACTGGACAAGCAGTGGGATGAGATGGTGGTGCAGCCGCGAGATCTCACCATGGCGTCCTGTGCGGCGGCGAAGAGGCGGGGCGGCGGCGCTGGGGAGGCGGAGGAGGAGCGTCGACGGGCAAGTCGAGTGAGTTAGGCTTTCGGCGTGGCTTGGGAATTTTTGGGGGTTGGAGGGTGGCCTTTTTCTCCTTCCTTTTGATGCCCCGCGCCTTCTGCAGCTTAGCGCTGTCCTTTGTTTTTTTATTTCTTTGTGTTTTTTTTTTCCCCAAAATGCTATACACTGAATAATTACTGTATAGCTAAAGAGTAAAAAATCGGACAACAAAAATACACTGCGTGGAATTCGGGCAATCGTACCTTCTTCCTCCCCCGTGGCAAGAACTCCGGCGAGGGCTCATCGGAGCTAGGATTTATTGGGACCCTAAACTCTAGAGGGAGGAAGGTGTCGGCGGTGCGTGAGACTGTTAAAAAAAACTCGAGGCTCACGAGTTGCTTGAGCTAGATTTAGGCCATGTTTGGATCCCTGGACTAATTGTTAGCTGGCTAAAAATTAGTTCTAGTCTATCCAAACAGGAAGACTAATAGGTGGACTAATTTTTAGCCAACCCCTCAGCTAACAATTAGTCCATTAGCTGGTGGAGGGGAGCTAATTTGGGCTAATAGTAGGTAACACGCTGAAAAAAGTCTGAAATACCCTCGCGCTGGCCTTATCCTCACTTCCTCACCCGTGTGTCCACTCTCCAGCCCGTTATGAGGGGCAAACATGACTTTTCTAAGAAATTAGCCCAATCATTAGCCATGTATCCAAACAGCCCTAGGCTAATTTTAGATGGACTAATTATTAGCTGGCTAACAATTAGCTCTAGCCATTAGTCAGCTAACAATTAGTTTTAGCCCATCCAAACATGGCCTTATTCTAAGCTTGATTCAAATTTGGCCCGAGTTTTATCTTTAGTTCGCGAGCTCCAATGAGCTGAGCTCAAATAGCTTGTTAGGGTCCGTTAAAAAATTTAGCCTGTCTGCACCCCCTGAATCCTTCTCTTTTATAATTGTTCCTATTAAGACGTGCGTGCTGTTATATTATGAGTTATGATGTTTTTTTTTATATTCTCACTTGTTGAATATTACTGCATGTTATCTCTTACCAAGCTTATTTAAGTCGAGCTCGAGATTGAGCTTTTCTTATTATTAAAAAATGGTGTATGTTGAATTGTTAAATACTATCGAGCCTACTCGAAGCAAGCTTGAGCCTACTTGAGCTTGGGCCATGCTCAGATCCAAGCTCGGACCCTAACTCAGGCTCGCTCGAGCTTCTACTGAGAATATTTGGATTGGGAGGGCGGTGGGCGGCACGGCACGATGTCAAAGAGAATATTTGGATGAGCGGGATTGACGTGGTGGCGAGAGGAAGAGAGATGAGGTAAAGGTGGTGGTGATAAAGAGGAGCGGAACAGCGTGGCGGCAAGGGCGTCACCAGCCGCAGTTGGTGGTGGAGGTGTGCTGAGCGGAGTCGACATGGGTGGTGGTCATTGGGTCCCAGAACAAACCAAGCCCAACCAAATGCGGTTGAACCCAACCGATGTCCAGATCGGGCCCAAATTTAATTTTCTTGAACCCTTTCATGACCAGGGTTTACAAAAGTACAAAACTGATGAAAACCACTCGAAAATTGCGGTTTTTGACCGTATCGAACCGGTTCAAAATTCTAAACCGGTCGATTAACTGATTCTGTTCAAAAAAAATTCAAAGATCCAAAAAATTTGGGGAAAAAAATTATATAATGAAAAGCCGGTCAAAACCGATGAAAACCGAGCGATTTTTCGAGAAAACCGACGAAAACCACTCAAAAAACCGACCGCCCAAAAGGTTCGAGTCGTTGACCGGTTTTCGTTTTTTTTTTATTTCTTTTGAATTTTTTGTTCAAATGCTCGGTTTCGAAACTCTTTGTTTTTTTGACGATTTTCGCGATAAATCAGTACTACCGGGATCTCAATTTCCAGTTCGAAAATGATTTAATGAAGCATGTTCATGACTCGATATACTCCTCGCCAAATTTTTTAAGTTAGAAAAAGTTCCAGCATGCAAAATTTCAACACGAAAAGTTTTAAATAATTTTTTTTTAATCTGAAAAAATTTAACTCAAAAAGTTTTAACTCGGGAAACTTTCAATTGAGAAAAATTCGACCCAAGAAACTTCTAACTGAAAAAATTTCAACTCTAAAAAATTCAAATCGAAGACTTTCAGTTAGAAAATTTCAAATCGAAATATTTCAACTATACACATGTATGCATACGCCGCACACTCATGCATTCATCATTCATGTACGAATTTTCGAGTGTAATAGACATTCACCTGGGACTTTTTTCACCACGTGATGCAGCATGCATTAGCTCGGAAAAATTCCTGTGGCCTATACACGCGCGTTTGAACACGGAAAAAATGCTTAACTATACAACATTAAAATCATAATCTCAAAATTATACAACAACAAAATTTTTTTTGCAAAATTGACGTGGCGGCCGCCACGCCGGACGGCTGGTCGCCTCGTCGCCGCTTACACCTACGGCGGCAGCCAGTGTCGTGACGCACACACACACGCATACACACGCCACGCCGTCGCCGCCACGCCGCAGCGGCCAAAGACACACACTCACACTCACGCACACACCCTTGCACACACTCACGCACACACACGCACACTTGCACACACACGCACACTCACGCACACACACGCACACTTGCACACACACACCCTTGCACACACTCACGCACTTCCCACTGGCCGCTGCAGCCTGGCGGCAGCTTGTGCCCCAGGCTCTGCCTCTGGCTACCACTGCCGCTGCCAGCGTGGACGGCCATTGCTATTTTTGAAATATTTTTTTTTGTTGTATATTTTTGTAATTCTGATTTATCTGTTGTATATTTCATCATTTTTTCCGTTTGAACACAACACTCATCCTGTCGCTCTGCTCCTTGTGGCGGATGCGGGGACTGGAACACACCGAACGGCTGAAGTGTGTGTCGGCGTACTTTGCGCCAGGGTCCCCACTCCCCCGCAGTTAAAAAGGTCGCCAGGGGTGTGGTCGCCCCGGGGGCACGTGGCGGCCAGGCCACGCCCCTGGGCGACCAGGAAGGTGGTCGCCCCGGGAACACGTGGCGTGGCGGCCACGCCCTGGGCGACCAGGAAGGTGGTCGCCCAGGGACACGTGGCGGCCAAGCCACGCCCTGGCGACCAGGAAAGGTGGTCGCCGGACGCTGCGTGGCGGCCAGACACGCCCCTAAGCGACCAGGAAGGTGGTCGCCGGGGACACGTGGCGGCCAGGCCACGCCCTGGCGACCAGGAAGGTGGTCGCCGAGGAAAGGTGGCACGGGCCACTCCCGAGGTCAAGGGCATTTAATGCAAGTTGTGCGCATTAAATGCAAGGCGTCTTGGAGATGCGCATCGACGGCCCGCCTTCCCAGGCACGCATTAATTGCGTGACATCACGGCAGACCTTACCCCGACGGCGTAGGGAAGCGCGTTGGTGGACGGAGGCCCGAGGTGGGATTGTGACAACCGCGATCATTAATGAAGAGTAAGAACGAGCGACGTCGCGCAATAAATAATCCCATGCCGGTGTAATGATGGTGGCTTGCGGTGTAAGCCACCCATGCGTCCGTCGACCCTAGTATAAAAGGGAGCCAGGGTGCATGGGAGAAGGGGTTCGAGAGATTGTAAGGTTTTCATTTCCTCCAGAAGAACACAAGCAATACCAAAGAAAGCAGACTAGGGCTATTACTCTTATGAGGGCCTCGAACCTGGTAAAAAGCTCTGGCGCCTCCTTGTTCCCTCGAGTTTCCGGTACCCGGCCGTCTTCTTCCTTTCCCGGCAATTGCCCAAAGCCCCTGTTTGAACCTGATAAGCACCCACCCGGAGGTGCTCGTTAGCTAGTACGCCAGCTGGCGCGCCGTAGGGGCTCTTGGTGGTTAGATTGCCCTCTTCCTTCCATCTCGATTCAAGCTCGTGAAGGAGCGCTTATGCGCATGGCGGAGTCGCACTCCAATCGCGGCAATTTGCCCGAGGAAAGCGGCGCCAGAGCCGATCCCGACGTTCGGGGAGGGAGCCGCCACCCGGTCCCTCCGCCGAGAGCCGCGCATGGCCTTACGCCGGGTCACCGTCTAACGGCGCTTGGCGCTGGTGACGACACCCGTAGCCAAGCCTCCATGCGGCGCTTCTCGATCATCCCCGGTAACTCGGGAGGAAACACCCGACCACTCGTGGGCTGCGGGACATCGCCCACCTGGTGGACGCCCGCTGCAAACAAGTTGAAGTGGCGACCCGGAGAGGCTTCCGGTGCGTGGCGGCGAAACGCAGCGCGCTGGCGTGCCAGGTTCCGGCCACCACCACGGCGACCCCTCCGGCGTCAAGGGTCGGGACAAGGGGAAGGGAGTCCTGGTTGCAACCCCCTCAGTTACGAGGGGACATGCACATGATTCCGCTTCTTCCCACGGTCCCCCCGAATCTAGGGGGAACCGTGAAGACCTCCGATCGCGCCTCGACGAAGGGCGGCGTCGGCCAGGCGATGACTGCGTCATGTCCTCACCGCGAACGTCGCGGGGCATAAGGCGGGGTCTCTCCTCGGACTCTAGGAGAGCGCAGGTCGCACTCCTCATCCTCTCCTCAGATCGGGGCTGGCGAACGGCGCTACTCCCCCTACAACGTTGGGTGCCAGGCGTTCTCTTTCCGCCTTCGGCAAGCTGCATGGCCGGAGAGATTCCGCCCCGCCTCCATCGAGAAGTATGATGGTACCACCAACCCAGAGGAGTTCCTTCAGATCTACACCACGGTGATGCGCGGCGGAGGGTCCGAGAAGGTCATGGCCAACTACCTCCCGACGCGTCACTAACGGGCTCTGCCTGCCTTGGTTACTTAACCTCCCGCGAGGCTCATGCACTCGTGGGAGGGGCTATGCGACATTTTTGTCGCCAACTTTCGTGGCTCCTACGCTCAACCAGCGTGGAGGGCGACCTCCACGCTCTGGAAGCGAGGCGGAGGAGTCCCCGAGAGAGTTCATCCGGCGGTTCAGCCACTGCCGCAACACGATCCCCCGGATCTCTGAGCAGTCGGTGATCATCGCTTTCCGGAGGGGGGTCCGGGACCAGAAGATGCGGGAAAAGATGGCCACGCGCGTCATCTCAACCACATCTGAGTTGTTCTCCCTGGCGCACAAGTGCGCCAGGGCGGCCGAAGCTCGGCAGTGGGCCACGAGGCATTGCGATTCCGGTGACGTTGGCACTGTTACGTCCTCCGACCGCTTGAAGATAAAGAAATCGCGGAGGGAGGCAACCGCTAGGGAGGTCTTTGTCGCTGAGCCGGAGCCCAAATCCGGCGTCATGATGATCGGGACCAACGGAGACGAACGCCGAAGCGGCGCGGCGATCGCAGGACCGTCGCTCGCCCATGCGCCAACGATGGCGGCAAGCCCTATTGCCCCATCCATCGAGCGAGCGGACATGACTTGGAGGATCGCCAAGTTGTATCCAAGTCGGGTCGACAGCGGCTCAAGAAACGCCCGCGAGAAAGATTGCGAAGACGAAGACGACGAAGATGTGGCTCCGCTAGCCTTCCAAAGAAAGTGAGCACACGGTGGCGTTCATACACGCGGTGGCTCGCCACCTACTCCTCGAACTCGCAGCAAGCGGGATCGAGGCGGTGTGTGCCACCACGTCGATCTCGGGGCCGGCCGTGGCCGAAGTGGTCGAACGGCCGATCACTTTCGGTCGGGCCGACCACCCGAAGAACACCTCCGCCTGGCCATCTCCCGATCGTGGTGTCTCACGGTCCGCAATGCGGTTAGGCGGGTCCTGGTTGATGGAGGCGGTGCCATCAACTCTTTGTCGATCGGGCGTATCAGCGCTCAGATCCGTCTGAGAGCTGCGCCGGCCGCTTTTACGGAGTAGCCCGGGGTGGGCCTCCTACCCACAGGACAAGTCCGATTGCGATGCGTTCGGAAGTTCGGAGAACTTCCGAACGGAGCTAATAGATTTCGAGGTCGCCGACTTCGACCTCCCTATAATGCCCTCGCTCGGCCGCCTCGCCCTGGTTAAGTTCATGGCGGTGGCCCACTACGCCTACATGCTGGTGAAAATCCAGGGCACAGGGTCCCATTACGGTGAAGGTGGATAGATTGGAAGCCTGCGGCTCGTGACAGTGCAGGATCTTGCCGGCACCACCGCTTTCGGCCAGCGACAAGGACGACAACCGGGCTCCCCTCGGCCAAGGCCCGTGCTCGCCAGCCCGTGGGCGAGGCAAAGGCGGTCCCCATGGGCGAGGAAGGCTCGGGCAAGGTCGTCAAGATCGGCACCGACCTCGGGCCAAATAGGAAGACGCGCTCGTCACCTTCCTCCTGGTCTAACCTGGATGTGTTCGCCGGGAACCATCGAAATGACCGGGTCCCCAGGGAGGTGATCGAGCACCGATTGGCAACGCCTCCTGGAAGCGCCTTGCCGGCAGAAGATCCGCGCAGGCGCCAGAGCGAGGACACCATTCGGGACGAGGTGGAAAAACCGTTGTTGCCAAGATTGTGCGGGAGGCCGCCTACCGAGTGGTTGGCCAACCCGTGCTTGTAAAGAAGTCTAATGGGAAGTGGCGAATGTGCATCGACTTCACCGACCTCAACAAAGCCTGTCCCAGGACCCGTACCCCTTTGCCGCGGATAGACATCGCCGTCGACTCCACTGGCGGGTGCGAAGCTCTGTCTTCCTCGACGCCTACTCCGGTTATCATCGGTCAAGATGGCGCAGAAGACGAAGAGAAGACCGCTTTTGTGACTCCCCTCGGTGTATATTGCTACGCCAAGATGCCTTTCCGGGAAAACGCAGTGCCACCTATCGGCGGGCTATGCACATTGTGTTAGGCCCCAAATAGGGAAGAACCTCGAAGTGTATGTTGATGATCTGGTCGTGAAAACGAAGAGGGCCGACGAGCTTATACAGACCTTGAAGAGACCTTCTCTCACCTCGTAAACTACCGCTGAAGTTGAATCCGAAAAGTGCGTGTTTGGTGTCTCGTCAGGAAGTCGCTCGGTTTCCTGGTCTCCGGTAGTGGAATCGAAGTCAACCCGAGAAAATAGAAGCAATTGAGCGAATCGACCGCCTACCCGGCTCAAGCAATCGCAATGCTTGGTGGCCAGGCTAGCCTCCTGGTAGGTTTATATCGGCTCGGGGAGAAAAGTCTGCCATCGTTTAAGTTGTTGAAGAAAACCAACTCATTTGAATGGACCCGAAGCCCAACAAGCGTTTGAAGATCCAAGAAGTACCTCTCTTCTCCTCCAGTCTGGTCGCCCCGAGCCGGCGAGCCGTTCTTCGTATGTGGCGACGGCCACTGTAGTGAGCCTTGGCCGGTAGCGAACGGGAAGGGGTCCAACGGCCGGTCTACTACATCGACAAAGTGCTCCACGACGCAGAAACAAGGTACCCTCGAGGCTCGAGAAAATGGTCTATGCGGTGGTAGTGGCGCCAAGAAAGTTACGGCACTATTTCCAAGGAGAGATCACAGTGGTCTCCTCGCACTTCCCTGCGAGATCCTCCACAACCGAAGCGGAGGTCGCATCGCTAAGTGGTCCGTTGAGCTGGGAGTTCGGTATCAAGTTTGCTCCTCGTACCTCAATAAAGAGTCAAAGGTGGCGGACTTCATGGTCGAGTGGACTCCATCTCGAGTCCGGCCGATGAGGTCCCGCGCCTCCCCAGACGCTCTTCTTCGACGGGTCTTTCCGGGCTTGAAGGCGCGGTGGGGTTCTCTGGTCTCTCCGACCGGGACCTCCTCAAATGCGTGGTCGCCCTCGACTTCAAGGCCACCAACAACGTCGCCGAGTACGAGGGCTTCTTGGCCGGGCTCGTCTTGCCGCCGCAGCCGTCGGTGTCCGCGCTTTCGCAGTAAAGGGCGACTCCTGCGGTCGCCAATCGTGCAAGGAAGGGCTTTTCTGTCGACCGTCATGGCAAAGATACCTGGCGGAGGTCGAGGAAGTTGGAAAGGCATTTCAAGGATCGATACACTCACATCCCCAGCGTGACAACCATCTCGGCGACGAGCTCGCTCGGCTTCGCCGACCAGGTCTCTGTGCCGTCGGGTCTTTGAGGAAAGGCTTCATGACCGCCCATCGCAGCCCCATTTACGGCGGGGACGATGGTGATGCCGCTTCACCTCGCTCGGGGAAGGCGGTTCCGTTGAAATGCCGGCCAGCGAAGTACTCGGACGACCACCTGCGTGGTCGCCAGATATGACCAGGAAGGCACATGGATGGATCCGATCTTGGCCTACTGCGGGATCAAGTGTGCCCGATGATGATGCGTCGGCAGAGAAGATAGCACGAAAGGCCAAGTGCTATACCCTGGTGGGCGGGGACTGTCTGGCCGGGGTAAGAATGGAATTCTTCAAGTGCATCACTCGGGAAGAGGGGAGCGGTTGCTCTCGGATATCCATGGAGGCGTGTCAAGTGAGCCATGTGTCCTGACGAGCGATGGCGGGAAAAGCTTTCCGTCAAGGGTTCTATTGGCCAACCGCCTCCAGGATGCTTGCGAGTGGTGAGGAGATGTGAAGCGTGTCGATTCCACGCCAAGCGAGTCCACCAACCACCCCAAGCCTCGCAGACTATCCCGCTCTCTTGGCCCTTCGCGGCCTGGGGTGGATATCCTGGCCCGTTCGCGGGCCACAGGGGCTACACCCACTGCTCGCCGCCATCGACAAGTTCACCAAGTGGGTAGAAGCCGAGGCAAGAAGATCCATCACCGCCGCCGTGCGGCCAAGTTCATACGAGAGATTTTTGCCCGCCGAGTCGCTAACCGTATCATCACCGACAACGGCGCCCGATTCACTAAGCGCGGCCTTCTTAGACTTCGTGAAGAGATGGGCACCAAGGTCTGCTTTTGCCTCTGCCGCTCACCCCAGGAGCAACGGCCAGTCGAAGCGCCAACGCTACTGCATCAAGGGCCTCAAGACCGGGCGTTCGACCGACTCCACAAGCGTGGCGCCGGTGGACTGAAGAGCTCCGGCTGTGTTGTGGTCACTCCGACCACTCCTAGCCGGGCACTGGGAAACCCCTTTCTTCCTGGTCTACTGGCGCAGGTCGTTCTCCCCTGAGGCTGAACTGGGTCACCTCGCGTTACCGCATTTGTGGAAGAAGACCAGGAGAGGCTGCGTCGAGACGACATCAACCTCTTGGAAGAGGCGCGGGATCGAGCAGCCTTGCGCTACCGCAAAGTACCAATGAGCCTCAGCGGTACCACGCCTCCGGGTTAATGAGAGAACGCCACGATGGCGACCTGGTCTTGCGAAGAATCCAGACGCATGCTTGGTCGCATAAACCGCCCCAGTGGGAAGGACCTTTCAAAGTGGTCTCGCCTCTCGTCCCGGCGGTCAGGTTGGCCATCAAGACGGCGAGGAGCTAGCAAACTCTCGTAATATAGAAAATCTGCGCAAGTTCTACCCTTGATTGGTTGTAAGTCCTTGGTTCCGCCCCGACCCGTGGGAGTATGTCTTCGCTCCGCCGCGGTCGGGAAGGCCTTCTGCTTTGAAGTTAAATACTCTTTTTCCTGTCCAAACCGCCTGATCTTCCTGCCGCTTTTTTCGGTCTTTTGCCTTCGCCGGATAGTGCCGGCGATTTGCCTCTGGTACCCTGTCCCGATGGCGAGGTAGGATCACTAAGTGTGAGCGGCGCCGGGGCGGGTGATTGGATGGCTAGTTTAGCACGATCCCAAAGACGGTCATGACACTCGGGGTGTCCCGTGGGGTCGGCGACTCAACACCACCGCCAAGAACACGAGGCCCGCCGAACTCGCTAAGTGATCGTTCCTAGCTCAAGACCTTAAGTCTCCAAGCGTCGCGTGGAGCCGTAAAGAATAAGAACAAAGAAATCTTTAAGCCATATAGCGGGAAGCCCGTGCTTCCATTCCATTTGAACTGTCTTGCGTCAAGTTTTTACAGCAAAAGTAAAACAAACTAGCTAACTACGCCATGCGGGGATCCTCCTCGTCCTCTGCCGCCGCCTCGCCGCCGCCACATCCTCAAAGAATCGGAGAACGTCCAGATGAAGCGCCACGCCCTCGCCTACCGCCTCGACCGAGGGTTCTCCATCGCCACCGAGCCGCGACCGCTTTCGGAAGCGTCGTGGACTCCGCTCCTCCGCTGCGCTAGCCGCTTTCGATCCCTGGACCGTGGCTGCGGATCGGTTGGGGTCACGGCTTGCGCAACAAGCCAGACGCATTTCTGCGTGGCCGCCGCGATCGCGCTCTCCTCCGACGGACCACGGCGAGGGCGCGGCAGCGCGTAAGGAAGTCTCATGGCCTGGCAGAGGCGAAGGCATAGTGCCGTGACTTCTCCTCCTGCGGACCGGCCGCTCCAACCCTAACGAGCAAGGCCGCCATTGCTCGGTTGAAGGCATGGCGCAAAGATCTGCGCAGGTGTCCACGCCTGACCGGGCTCCTATCGGCCTTCTCCGCCTCCAGCTGCAGAGCCTCTTCCGCTGGCGGTGCTTTGTTCCTCACAAGCCCCGCTTCCACAGCCTCGCTCGATCCAGCCCCGCCCCGGCCGCAGATCTTCTACCTCTTTGCGGAGGCGGTTAATCTCGATTCCGCCTCGCTCAACCGCTTCCTCGCTCGTCGCTAAACGACCGCTTATCTTTGGAATAAAGCTGGCTCGCCGAGCCGCCAAAGAAAGCGTCTGCGTCACGAGGAACGGAGGCGATGGGTGGATCCGGTAGGGGCGAGGCCGAGCGGACCTCGATGCCGAGCGACGGCGCCAAAGAATCGCCGCTTGGGGTCGCCTTTCCTGCCCGGCCGTCCTGGGATCGGCTACCGGATGGCGCGACCCTGCAGCCACGGCGCCCGGATCACCCGCGGCATGGGCAACGGAAGGGTCCGGGGCGGGAACCCTAAGAAAGAGACGTAAAAGGCGTAAGTAACGGCAAAATGCCGCTCAAAGAAACTTAAATTCCGTACTGTATGTGCATTTTTTGAATAAGTACCTAGGTGATGGCCTTGGGAACCGAGGCACGCCGAGTAAGGACCACCAGTCTTTGTCGGTACTGTCGGCCTAAGAACCGCCAAGCGGCGGCGACCGCGAATGGCGGCATGGCGGCGAGGAAGATTCGCCGCCAGTGGTGGCGCGCGTCGCAGCTGCCGGCAAGGCCGTGGCGGTACGCCGCCCCACCCCCGAAGGCCGAGAAGGAGCCGGCGGAAGGTTTGTTGTCCCCACCCGGCGGGAGCAAGGAGGACGGGCCCCGTGGTCGGCAAACCTCCCGCCACCAACGAGGAAACGGCCGCCGGCAGAAGTCCCGCGCCGCCGTAGAGGTTCTCGCCCGGCCGAGCCTGCATATGGGCCTTTGGGAACGACTCACCATTGTCATCATCATCATCGTCATCCGACGCTGCGCCTCCTAGGTGCCCTCCCTGGCCGCCAACGGGAGGAGGGTCCGGATTGTCAAGGGTGCCCGCAGTGTCACGTCGGGCGTGCCCATGGCGTCCATCGACGGCATGGCACGGATTATCGTCGCGCGCTCCCCCGGCGACAACCGGCAGAGCGGGACGCCGTCCGAATTCCGAATGGGGCCGGCGAAGCCCAGTTGCGCCATCCACCTGTCAATCGCGTCGGAAGACGAGTTCCGGCTACCGCACACAAAAAAGAGGAAGGAGAAGCCCCAGAGAATAAAAACATCGGCAAGACCAAAATTCGACCCATAGCGTAGAAGGGAGAGGATGGCCCAAGGTGAAACGAGTTACCTCCAGGAATGCTCCGGTCCGTCGCCGACGCCCATGTACCGCCAGGCGGGCGACGCGGCGAAGAGGGCACAACCTCCGGAAACGAAGTCCCGAATGACCATGGGCCTGTCAAACCCGCCGTCCGCAGTGGTCGACGCGCGCTAGCATGGCCGTAAGCTTCGGGCGTCTCGCTCACATGGGCCCCCGGTTGGGGTTCTTGATCAGCCGGCGTGAAGCTCCAAAGACTCAATGCCACTATCGTCCTCGGCGTACATCCAATCTTTCACGCCCGGTTCCTCGGTGGATTTGATCCAGAGGAAGGTAGCGTGACATGGACCCGTCAGCGAGTCGCAGGTGACAGCCTCCCGCAAAGTAGCGAGTTGCGCCGTGGCGCGGAGGGTGTAGAAGAAGCGAAAAAGAAGGAGGTTGGGAGCACTCCTATGAACATTTCACGAAGTGGGCGAAGCAGAAGGAGAACGACGGAGTTGGGGAAGATGGATGTGGTGAATAGCATAAAAGTTGAGGACGGAGAGATAAAAATCAAACCGGTGGCGGCGAGGCCAAGAAGTCGCCACCGAAAAGATCACCTCCCGGGACGGCGGTGGGCTCGACGGTCCCTACGAAGACGGAGAGATCCAGCAGATTATGTTCCGAAATGCGCGGCAATCTCCTCCTCGACTAAGCGAGGAAGAATGGGAGCCATCGGTGCGGAAGAATGTCGAAGTCCGCTCGGCAAAGACAAAGGAGAAGGAAGCTCTAAAGCCGTGAAGAGAGGCGGGGTGAGGAGAGTTAGAGGAAGGAGGAGCCCCCCTGGCCGCCTTTTATAAGGTCATGAGGAAAGCCACTACGGAGAACCAAAAGGGCACGGCGGTTCGGGAAAAGAGAGGGAAGTTCAAAAGCCCCGTTAAGAAGGCGTGTCCCAAGGATCGTCTGCGGCGGTTGCAGGCGGGAATGACGGCCAAGAAACCGCCTGGGAACCTGAAGAAGCCGTAAAGTCTCCCGAAGGCTGCATGGGCGAGTGGGCTAATTAATGGCCCCACCCGGAGGCCGAGCGGTTCTCCGATTAGTATTCAAAAGAGAGAAAAGGAAGTTGGTAGGTCAAAAGCGCTCTGGGTGGACCCGGCTCTTGTCGGCGTACTGCGCCAGGAGTCCCCACTCCCCAGCTTAAAAAGGTCGCCAGGGTGTGGTCGCCCGGGCACGCGTGGCGGCGACCACGCCCTGGGCGACCAGAAGGTGGTCGCCGGGGACACGCGTGGCGGCCAGGCCACGCCCGGGCGACCAGGAAGGTGGTCGCCAGGGACACGTGGCGGCCAAGCCACGCCCTGGCGACCAGGAAGGTGGTCGCCGGGACGCGTGGCGGCAGACACGCCCTCAAGCGACCAGGAAGGTGGTCGCCCGGGACACGTGGCGGCCAGGCCACGCCCTGAAGCGACCAGGAAGGTGGTCGCCAGGAAAGGTGGCACGCGCCACTCCCGAGGTCAAGGGCATTTAATGCAAGTTGTGCGCATTAAATGCAAGGCGTCTTGAGATGCGGTGACGGCCCGCCTTCCCAGGCACGCATTAATTGCGTGACATCACGGCAAAGACCTTACCCTCGACGTAGCGGGAAGCGTTGGTGGGACGGGGCCCGAGGTGGGATTGTGACAAATTCGGCGATCATTAATGAAGAGTAAGAACGAGCGACGCGTCGCAATAAATAATCCCATGCCGGTGTAATGATGGTGGCTTGCGGTGTAAGCCACCCATGCGTCCGTCGCCCCTAGTATAAAAGGAGCCAGGGTGCATGGGAGAAGGGTTCGAGAGATTGTAAGGTTTTCATTTCCTCCAAAGAAGAACACAAGCAATACCAAAGAAAGCGAGGACTAGGGCTATTACTCTTATGAGGGCCTGAACACAGGTAAAAAGCTCTGGCGCCTCCTTGTTCCCTCGAAGTTTCCGGCACTTTGGCCGTCTTCTTCCTTTCCCCGGCAATTGCCCCGAAAGCCCCCTGTTTGAACCTGATAAGCACCCAATTCGGAGGTGCCTGTTAGCTAGTACGCTGACAGTGGGGACCGTACCGAAAGGGTCTGTTTGGTTATATCATGTATGAGATGGTTGAAGAAAATAGTATATATGTGTTTAGGGGCTGTTTGGTTTGTTACCAATGCTTGCTAATACTTGCCATGCCAAATATTGGTAATGTTGACTAAATTTGGCAAGCATTTGGTTTGCAACCAAACTTTGGCTAGATTCTTTTCTCCATTGCCATGCTAAATTTTTCTAGTTCATTTTCTTGCCAATAGTTGGCCAAACTTTGGCAAGGGTGAACTTGGCAATTTTGGCTTCAAACCAAACAGCCCCTTAGTTATTTGAATGAAACCATCTCATCGTGAATCAAGTGATGCAAATTTAAAGAATATTCCTTCTAAATACTAAATCATTTTATTTATCTAAAATAATAGAAACAAATGATACTTTCATCTCCAACCTCATCACTCGACCAAATACACCCTAAAATAGCTTTCCCCACCGAACACAGCCTAAAAAAAGCAAAAAAAAAAAAAAAAAAAAACGTCCATGTGCTGGTAATCCCACGATCCCGCACCACCTCCAATGTCTCCTCCCATTGGTCACTCCCCATCTCCCCCGGACCGCCCATCTCCATCCAACGGCTTACGTCCATTACCCCTTGCCGCTAACGGTCCAGATCTCAGCACTACCCCCTATCCTCCGTTCTCCCCGTGACCACACACACAGAAAACACAAACGCACACGCACCTCACCTCACCCCGAAGCTTGGGAGCTCGCGATCGGCGATGGAGGTGGGTGCGAAGGTGCCGAAGAAGATCGGCGCAGCGGGGCGCCGCGGCGGCGGCGGCCCGAAGAAGAAGCCCGTCTCCCGCTCCGTCAAGGCCGGCCTCCAGTTCCCCGTCGGCCGCATCGGCCGCTACCTCAAGCAGGGCCGCTACTCCCAGCGCATCGGCACAGGCGCCCCTGTCTACCTCGCCGCCGTCCTCGAGTACCTCGCCGCCGAGGTGCGCCACGCACACGCACCCCGGGCTTCTCGTTCCCACCCCCCGAAACCGGCCTGATTTGCCCTGTTCCTATTTTTAGGTCCTCGAGCTGGCGGGTAACGCGGCGCGGGACAACAAGAAGAACCGGATCATCCCGCGGCACGTGCTCCTGGCGATCCGCAACGACGAGGAGCTCGGGAAGCTGCTGGCCGGCGTCACCATCGCGCACGGCGGGGTGCTGCCCAACATCAACCCCGTGCTTCTCCCCAAGAAGACCGGCTCCGCCGCCGCCAAGGAGCCCAAGTCGCCCAAGTCGCCCAAGAAGGCCACCACGAAGTCACCCAGGAAGGCGGCCGCTGCGTAGGCCCAGCACGTCCAATTCTGGTGCCCCGTCTCTCTCTCTCTCTCTCTCTCTCTCTCTCTCTCTCTCCCTGATCTGAACCTGAACGCTCCTAGTTGTCATCGGCGTCGTTATTGTTGCCTGCTATCGTTGTCGTTGTTCGTGCGTAATTTGCGTGGCTTTCGCATAGGTGGCAATCAGTTTGTACTGTGTAGGTTAACACTGGTGTAGGGTCGAGGAGTGTGTAGGGCCGGGGAGGGGTGAGAGGAGGGAATTGTGAATCGTTAGATGGTGTTTGTAATAAGATTTGGAAACTAAAGGCCTTCCGTTCTGCGTTTGATTGTCTGGATGCGCTTTTGTTGCATGCAAGTAAGGATTTATTGTGTTTATTTGGTCGCTTCCCGTGTGCTTGTTAGTTGCATGAAAGCTTGTGGCATTGTTCTAAGTAGCTAGCTGTAGCTTTTTTTTTTTACTCAAAACATGAAGCTACGGTCAATATTCCGCTATATTAGCTGCAAGCGCTATAGTTCCGCTATATTAGCTGCAAACGTTATAGCTAACAAAAGCTCCGCTATTTGAGGTAACTTGTAGCTAGCAATGACTTGCTTATCCTATATATGTACCAATAGGTCAAAATATTGGCCCAATTTTGGAATATAACATTACTAAAATGCTCAAGTGTATCTCTTTTAAGCCTGAACTATGACAAAAACTAGTAAAAGACCCTTTCTCGCCCTTTTTCAATAATCCAACATTCATATTTCTCGATGATTAAATAATTGTTGTTAAGAACATTAGTATATAGTTATCATTTATGGTCTTGGACATGTATTAATATGTTTGTTGATTCCAGACTTGACTCATACTCTTATTATAAAAATATTAGTACCTTCTAAAGTACCATGTTTTTTATGATTTGTTTGGATGAGACTTATATTATATACATATTTATTTTTTTAAATTTTTTAATACTAGAAACACGATGAAGGATAGCTTCTGCAATAGCTTTTCTGGGACTTTGCCAAAATCGCGATTTAATACCTTGGCTTGTGGGGTGCAAGGTTTGGAAATGGCGCTGTTTGATCTGTCAATGCTAAAATTTCAAAGTAAACAAAAGTTATAGTTTGTAATAGAAATTTGTAGACCATGGAGAGGTTTGTGTGACTGAATTATTGTTATGTCAGCTTAACGGATAGGGGCTGCAAACATGATATACTGGTCATACTAATTGAAATGAGGTGTTCCTTTTGTTTTCATTTCAGCCAGTTGAACTATCATACTTAGTGGCTTGCTATTTTAGTGTGTCATCTGGTATGTGGTACTGCAGTGTATTTGAAACTTGTTAACTGGATGGCATGGTGACGTAGATTTTTGCAGTGTTCTAAAAGGTGGCTGCCTAGCCCGGCTAGGCGCTAGACTGCATCCTCTCACCTAGCAAATCTCCCGGCCTCTGCGTCGGGAAATGCACACAACCAACAATTTATTACAAAGTTACAGCAAAAAAACCACCTAATTGGCGATTAGGCTCTGTTTTGCCACCCGACTAGCGCTTTGGTGAACACCAATTTTTTTTACATTTTGAAATGTGGTTGTTTTGTAGATTATGGCAGCATATTCATGAATTGCAATGTGAGAATGTTGTGTAATTTGTTGCAGAGGCATACAATAAGTGGTAAATACAATTATGTTTTTGTTCACAACATTCATGCCTTGTTTGTATCTTTTGACATGTAATTAGGTGAGAGGCTTGCAGAGGGTGGGGTGGAGTAAATTGTAGCTATAGGAATATGTGCGTTGACGGTCGTTGCTTGTAATAAGTAGGATTGTTGAATTTTAGGACTTTCTGCTTATCCTTTTATTGTCTAATGCAATTTTGTTGGGACTTCTTATTATTATCTTCCTTGTTAACTGTTGTAATGTTACTAGCAATGCATTCTCATTTTGGTAGTGGTTCAAATGTCGTGATGTATGAGTTTCGCACTTCAGTGGTTATATTAATTGTTGGTCACGGTGTAGTTGATTGTGCTTAATATGTTATTTTTTCATCATAAAATATGAGAATTGTAAAATTTGTTATCACTATTGAGTCTGGAGATTTTATGTTTAGGTATCATACCATTGAAGTTTTTTTCAATTTGAACCTTTGAAAATTTTATGAACATCTTTGGAGGCATGCACCTATATGGTGGGCTATACTGGAATTTAATCAATCTATCAATAAGGAGTAAGTCCAACTATCAGGTTCTTGTTTCATGGCTATACGCATATACTGAACTTCTTGATGTCATTTTATTACTGACTGGGATGAGAAACCGGGAGGGATTTGGGGGCACAGTCGGAAATCCTTTAGTTTTCTCAATTAGATTCTGGTGGGAAAAAATGAGCTGCTGATTTTGTCATACTAGTAATTCAGTTGGAATTATATTTGCTTTTCGACGAGACTTATATTGTGGTGTTCCTGTGAATGTTGTCTTTCTACGAGTTGTATTAATTAAATTTGGGCTATAGAAGCATCGAATAATTCCCCTTTGATGGTTTTGAAAATTTTGAGGGGCTTCGATGTAATGGCTTCTCTAGGTTTTGGAGGCTCCTGGATTGTTGATATATGGTCCCGTAGCTATAAGATCCTAGGTCATAGTATATATACATGGTGTTCTTTTTGGATTTGAAATTAATGTTTATTGTCGCAGATATTTCAAAATATCTAGTAATTAAGCTAAGTTATTTCACTTTTCATCTTTAGGTTGATTTATGCGGATGTTGTTTTGTTGTTTAAATTATCCTTCCATGGATTGCAATTCTTCAATGCTTTTGCCAATATTTCATGACGCATGAAAGTGGTCGCTAATTTGTTATTGCCAATAGGTTTGCTTTTCTGCGCTATATTGTGGTTCGTTTCAATGTTATGTACCACCCTGTTTCGGTGTCATTTTAATCCACTGATTCTAGCCTATCAGGCGGTCTGGTTCATGAGCCATCTTCTCAGAAAAGGTATGGATGAAAGAAATTGAGTTGAAAGCCAAAATGCTAAACTCGTACTACCCCTTTCGAACACTTGAATTTGATTTAGTTCATTCATGTGAACTTCCTATGAAATCCCTGTGTTCGAAGCAATATTGGTTTGTCACAACTCACCATTAGCAATACAGTTGTATCGATCAGCTGGTGTTACAGTTTTGTTTTCCTTCACCATGGCATGGTTAATATCTGCTGCCTTGAGACAATTACGGTAGTATGTATATTGACTAAACGTCAAGTTATGGATTATCTAGAGACTTGGCGGAGCGAGCGAGCAGGAAAGTAACGTGGAGTATTTACCACGAGTCAAAAATTGGTTGAAAATTGTGTGTGTTTTTTTATCATATCGAGAAATATATGCGAGGTAAATCGATCTAAAACCAGTGAAAACTGAGTGATTTTTGACGAAAATTGCTCTAAAAAATGGCTAAATTGATATCGTCGAGATCTTGATTTTTAATTTGAAAACGGTTTTGTTAACCTATTATTTACGGAAGACTGGTGGTGATCAGCCTGGCTCCGACTGAACAAAAACATCTCGATGCTTTAGGCCCATTTGCAATGTGAGTTTTTTTTTTTTTTTTGCTGTTCTGATTACCGCAAGGATTGGACTGTTTTTTCTGAAAACCCCAACGGGTCCTCCTAGAGGGTACTGCAGGGAACATGTCGATGTTAGACCATCTCCAACCCATTCCCATCCCCTCCCTCATTCTCTTCGCGAAGGGATTCCCATTCTCTTCAGCGCTCCAACGGGTTCCCTTCAGCATGGGATTCTCTCTCCCATTCCCTCCAGCAAGGGATTCTCTCTCCTTTCCCTATACATTTCTCTTTAAAGGAAATCTGTTGGAGATGAGTGAAAATAAAGGGAATGGGAATGGGAATGGGAAAGGGAAGGGAATGAAATGAAGGGAAGGTTATCTGCTACTGCCTGTCCCTTGAGGGGCATTTCTAGTCATGAATTTGATGTCAGATTCCGACATAAGCATCTGCCACTTCTTCTTCCCGTTATCGTAGGCTTCTCGAAAAGAGACTCTAGTGGGTCGGGTAGTAGGTAGTGGAGCAAGCAATCTCTGAGTGGCCCACGTGAGAGCGGTCTTCTATAGAGATGAATAAGGAGACTCCGATGCAGATTGGACAGGAGATGCGCCGGAAAGGGAATCCATCACTGGAAATAGAATTCCTTTCTCGCTACTTCATTTTCTGCTTTCAGAAATGTGGTCTCCAACCATATTCCCTTCATTTCATTCCCTTTCCTGTTCCCTTCCCCATTCCCATTCCCTTTATTTCCACTCATCTCCAACAGATTTCCTTTAAAGGGAAATGTATAGGGAAAGAAGAGAGAATCCCTTGCTGGAGGGAATGGGAGAGAGAATCCTAGGCTGAAGGGAATGCTGAAGGGAACCCGTTGGAGCGCTGAAGGGAATGGGAATCCCTTCGCGAAGGGAAAATGATGTTGGGTCGCTGCATGGGTCTCACGCGTTAGAGCATCTCCAGCAGAGCCTCTAAACCAGCCCCTAAACTTTAAAATAGGGAGTGTAGTAAAAAAAACAGATCCAGCAGGACTCCAACTCAAGCCCCTAAAATTAGGAGGACCCGCTCAAACGGACGTAGTCACAAACCACTCGGCCCCACTGCACTCGTCGACACTTTGCAGCTCCAAACCAAAATAAAAACTATTTTACCTCCACTGCCTTGCTTCTCTGGATCGACATCCAAGTCGTCAGACGCCTTACTCCCGCCGGCACGGACGGACAACACGATGGGCTGGTCGGACCTGCCGGCCGAGCTCATCGCTGTGATCGCCAATGGTGTGAGTCGCGAGCAAGAAGTTCGTGAAAATGGAAATTTATAGTGAAATCGATCGTAGTAATTTTTAGTAGATTCTTCTAAAAATGAAGGGTCTATTTTAACACCAAAATTTGACAAGTATAGCCGATTTAGAAAGATGGAGTTAAATATAGATATAGTCGATATCGGTTTAAAGAGAATTTATCTCCCAAAAGTTAGGCCGATACGCATTGTGAATCTTGAGGAGTCAGAGAAGGATACGATCAATATAAGTGCTATTGTTGACATCAAGATTTGGTAAGTGTAGCCGGTTTAGAAAGTTAAAATTAAATATGGGCGAGAGTTCAAAGTAAATTTTATCTTTTGGAAGATGAGATCGATACGGATCATGTATTTACAAGAGTCAGTGAAGGATACGATCGACCTAGATGCTATAAAAAGGATGATGGGCAAGACGAAAAGATATCCAACGATCAACCAAATCGATTCTACTTTATTTACTTTTCGTCGACTATGAGTAATTCTTTAGACTTGTAATTTTTTCTCTGTAATTCGTCGTGATCAATAAAATTGTGCATCACCAATTCTGAATATTGCCGATTTACACCAATTTATTCAGGTTTGCTTTTTCTCTTATCTTACTGAGCATCGTCTTTTTCAGAAAAAATATACTTTTATCAACCATTTACTCAGCTCAATCAGGCTGTTTAGATTTATTGTTACTTGCAATCTAATAGGCTCAAATAGTTGTTTAGACTAGGTTATTATCGAAAACCTAATCAGCTGAAATAGTCATTTAGATTATATATCAAATTGGCTGACACGTCTGCACCCTAACTAAACCAGGTGTTGTGTGAGTTTGAAGTCGATCAATCCTTCGTCGTATTTTTCGGCAACAGCTGTGTTGCCAACAATTGGTATCAGAGCGAGGTTCTAATCTTGGTGTCACACTTGCTCCCGGGGGAGGCTACCACTGCTATGGGCAGACTAACGTTGTTGAGCGGGATCAGACGGCGCATTGAGCATGGCTTTGGCGGTGCATGTGGCTCCACGACGAGGAGACGGCGGGGTAGTGAACCGTCGTTGAGGTCCGAGTCTCTGTGCCGTCGAAGTTGCGTCACAAGCGGGGAAGAGTAGGTGAGAAGATGTGGCGGCGAAAGCGTAGATAAGGCGTGTCTCCTTGATACCCACTATTGGTGGGCATCATCGAAAACCATCCGACAAGACGATATTTGCCACCATCTGCTTTTCTTATCGAAAAGGGGGTCAAAGCTATGCGTTCTAGTGTCAGCTATGTCCACGAGATACTCTGTGTGAACATGTGAGTTCTTGTGTTCACAAGATAAACATGTGTGAGTTCCTTCAGAGATATCGTGTGCATTAGAAAGAGATCATTCTGCACGAAAAAGATCAAAAGAAGCTATTGCGTCGAAGATGTCCAAGATGTTGAGAAGATGTATTCTCCATCTTATATCGAGTATAAGTTGGGCAAGTCGTAGTTGAGACCGACTACCTTAATGGATTAGAGATGAGTTAAGATTAAGAGAGGGAGAGAGAGAGTGTGTTAAAAATTAATCTTAACTAAGTTTGCATGGGCTTTACGTGGTCCCCACGTGTGGGTGCACATGTGTGTGTTTTGTTACTTAGGATATGTTTGGTTGCCTATACCAAGTGGTACATGTATGAGATGGTTTAAGAAAAAAAGTCATCAATGTGTTTGGTTACTTGAATGGAACCATCCCATCTTGGACCAAAGTGATACAAATTTGAGGAATATTCTCTCAAGATGCTGAAACATTCCATTCACCCAAAATAATGGAATCAATGATACAGAACTATCCAATTCCATTCAACCTCATCCAATCAACCAAACACACCCATATAGAGTCCATTAGTTTTGTTAGGAATGTTAGTTAGTTGCATGTAAAGTGCAACGCAAGGGTCCAAAATTCGGCAAAATCTCGGATTTCAGACCCCTCCGAAATTCAAAATCCCGAAAAATTCAAAAAAATTTTAAAAAAATTCAAATCTCGGATTTCTCGGCAATCTCGGGCGAGATTTGATATTTTTTTTTGCCGGATTTTGATTTTTGTGCATTGTATTTGCTTGGGTTTAGGATCAAGATCATCCACAAAAATTTTCAGAAATTTTTAACATGTTTTTGACCATTATCTTCTGAAAATTTTATGGGAATTTTATGGATGTGTTAGGACTATTCGCAAAAAAATTCAAAATTTTCTAAAGTGGTTTGAACTTTTTTAATAAACAGGAACTTGTCTAGTGCATTGAAACAGCATAGAGAAATGATATCTAATACTGACATTGATAGTTGGAATCAATCTGTGTATGACTATGAGAGAGAAGTGGAGTGGAAATAGTCAAATAGTGGTACAAAATCCACTTCAAAAATATTGAATGACATATATTGAAAAACAAAATTTAAAACCTAAGATAACATGTATTTATAAATGGGTACAATACTAACTCACCTATGTATATATGGGCGGGGATTCATATATACATGATAAGTGCTCATATTTATGTCATTTATCTTTTCTTACTGGTCAAAATTCAAAACTGCAGGTGGTTTCAAAGAAAGAATCTCCCCCAGAACTGCAGGTGATTTCAAAGAAAGAACCTCCCTTAATACATATGAACATATATAAAACTTTTCAAATGACTTAAAGTTCATTTGTTACATTTGAAAAATAAAAAACTGATTTTATATACGGTTTTTATCACGACTTTACTACTGTTAGATTTTTTAAAAATTCCTCATGATTGATCATCATCATCTCAAATTTTTATGGAAACATTAGTGATGTGTTAGGACTATCCAAAAAAAATTTCAAAATTTTTTGACGTATTTTGAACTATTTTTCAGTCGGTTCAATTTGGCCGAGATCTCGGATTTCCCGGTAGAAAAAAAAAACGGATTTGAAATTTGTTTTTTTGCAATTCGTCTGGATTTTGTCCGAAATTTCCGAATCTCGTCGAAATTTCGGATTTCGAGAACCTCTCCTAGATTTGAAACCTTGGTGCAACATGCAAATGCATGTGGACGTCGGTTATGACTTATGAGGTATAGGCATGCATAGTAAGTTGAGATAAGCATGAGTTGTAAGAGTATTTAAGTAGCCTTACGACTGTGTGAGAAGAATAAAAAACCGATGTGAGCTACGTTGGCTACATCAGAATAAAAATGGGAGTGCATAGGTAGTATCATCTAGATGTTTTTGTTTTAGCTAGTATCTAAATTTTGAACCGTTGGATCGCTATGTCTGTCTTCCTCTTGCATAAGTACATTGGTATCTAGATAGTACTCCATCCGTTTCTTTTTATAAGGCGTATTTGGTTTCGTTAGGACAAGACTTTGACCAACGATTACTTCATTAATATATCATTTATGCAATACAAAATCATAATTATATATAAGTACTTTTGAATACAAATCTGCTAATATCAATTTTGTGTCATAAAAATTATATGCTAATAGAGTAATTGTTGGTCAAAGCCTTATCCTAACAAAACCAAATACGCCTTATAAAAAGAAATGAAGGGAGTATACATTAGTGTGTTTTTTTATTCCAACATTTGATGTTAGAGCCTAATCGGTATCGTCTTCTTCTGAACTAGACAGGATCAGGGTTCCTAATATCGACGATAATCGTGCGATTATCGCCGATTATCGTGATATCGCCGGCGGCCGAAATGCAATACTGAGCGGTAAACCGAAAAAACTCAAAAAAAAAATTTCAAAAAATTCAAAAATTCAAAAAAATTTATATGACGCAAATATCGCGATTATCGCCACATATCGAGCGATTATCGCTACAAAAGTCGACCGCACAAAAAAACTCAACATGGATGTCGATTTTCCACCGATAAGCGTCGATTTTCCACGTTTTTGATTTTTTTTTCAAAAAAATCTGATTTTTGAATTTTTGCGATTTTTGACCGATTTTCGGCTCGATTTTTGCGATTATCGAAAATCACTGTTCATGCGAAAATCGCACACATCGATAATGGGGAACGCTGGGCAGGATATAAAATCAACCAAGCACTCGGCCCACTGCACTTGTCTCCATTTGGCAGATCCAACGCAAAACGAGCAAAGTCAACAACGTTTTAGCTCCGTTCTCTTGGCTTCGCGAGGCCCTCCATCCCCTCGACCAATCCAAGAAGAAACCTTTGCCTCTGCCGGCACGGACAGCACCATGGGCTGGTCTGACTTGCCGGCCGAGCTCGTGGCGGCGATCGCTGACAGGATCATGGAGCACCGCGACCTTGCGCGCTTCCGCTCGGTGTGCCCGTCTTGGCGCTCGGGGTCGGCGGAGACAGCCGCCCGCCGCCGCGTTCCGCTGCTTCTCCTGCCCTGCCAAAACTACTTCAGCGTCAACCGCAGACTCTGGTCCCTCACCGAAGACAGAATCGTGGAGACCCCCATGCCCGCCGCGCGCGGCCGCTCCTTCCTCTTCGCTTCGACTCACGGCTGGACGCTCGGCGTGGCCGGCGACTTCTCGGCCACGCTGGTGCACTCCTTCACCGGTGCCTCGACCATCCTACCAGGTCTGCCGTCCTCGTTCCGCGGCAACAACGAGGAGATCCTCCGTGACATGGTATGGGATTGGTCGCCGCATGCCGTCATGGTCTCGCCGAGCAAGGGCGCGTTCTTCTGCCGGCCGGGCGACGGGACATGGAGCCCGGCCGGATGTTCGCCGCTCGCTGACATCAGCAGCATCACCTACTGCGACGGCGCGTTCTACCTTTTCGACGGGGGCACCCGCGAGACAACGGTCTTGGACGCCGCAAACTTCGCCGTGGTCGACGTGATCGAGCCGCCGGCGCTAGAAATGCCCAACCGCTGGTGTATGTCCGAGTCCACCCTCGTCGTGTCGTCTGCCGATCTCCTCCTAATCGTCAGGACACGCCTCTTGCACCCAGGAGGATTCAACGGCTCGGGCGAGCTCTTCAAGGCCTTCCGCGCTGAGCGCCGGAGCCGGCCGCCGATCTGGTCGGAGGTCGCCGACATCGGCGACCGCGCCGTCTTCGTGGACCACTTCCGCGGCTTCTGCGTCGAGGCCAACGGGCTCAACGGGGTGAGGAGGAACTGCATGTACGTCGCGAGCTCGTACGAGGAGGTGAACGACGACTACGGGATGGACGTCTACGGCAAGTACACCGTCTCCATGCTCGACTTCGCCAACCATAGCACCGAGGATCTCTGGTACGGGAACCTGATCAAGTACTGGTGCAGTAGATTCTGGCAATGGCCGTCTTGGTCCATGCCAAATCTGCATTGATTGCAAACTGTTGCATGAAATGGAGCTGTAAATCTGGAATTTCGGATCGTAGCAGTCAGCACGAACCATGGAGTGGTACTATTACGTGTTTGTTATCTGAAGAAGTGAAGAACTGTTGATCGATTTTGCTGTTCGAGTTTAATTTGCCATCATTTTGTCAGACGTGTATTGCGTACGAGTGAAGATTGTGCTCTTGCAGTAATATTTGCCAACATTTTGTTGATCAAATTAATGTGTACTGTATGAGGGAACATTGTACATGTGCTCTTGTGGTACAATTTGCCAAGATCATGTACGTGTGGTGATCAGTGGCGATTTTTTTCTGGCCGGTATGTTCACACTTTGTTGTTCAAACTGTTTTGAGTGATGTGCACTGTCATTTTGCTAGCCATTTTTTATACGGCATCGCATCAAAGTAACATGCTCATACAACTTTTGTTTTGAACAAATGCGATACGCCGATACTTGCTGATTGTCTAAGTTGAACTTTTCCCGATATTTTGTGCTGCTCTGCAAGTCACGAGAAGTCTACAATTTGACGGGGCATCTCCAACAGATCCCAAAACTTATTCCTAAAATCATTTTTTAGGAACAAATGAAAAAATTACCAGTTACCCTATCGGAATCCCAATATCTCTGCACGCCCAAAAACTCCTGCCGAAGTGGCCAGATATTGGACGCTCGTGTGCTTTCCCAATCACTATTTTTGGAGGAAAAATGGGAACTGTTGGAGAATAGCCTTTTTTTAAGACCCAAAAACTTTAGAAAGCTCACAATCCAAGGTTATTGGGAGTGAAATTATAGGAAACTGTTGGAGATGCTCTAACTGCTCTTCTTTTGTTGCTAATTTATGAACGTCGACGGGAAACTCATCCGGCGGACGCCCGTATCTGCCGTCCGTTCCTCTCAGAAGTTAATCGTGGGCGCTAGATTTCACGGTTGGATGGTTCTGCGTGACCGATGACTTCTCGGCCACTCTGGTGAACGCCTTCACCGGCGCCTCGGCCATTCTACCCGCACTGCCGCCCTCGTTCCGACGAGAATATCCTCCGTGACATGGCACGGGATTGGTCCCCAGACGCCGTCATGGTCTCGCCGGGCAAGGGCGCGTTCTTTTGCCGGTCAGACGACGGATCATGGAGCCCGGCCGGGTGTTCCTAGCTCGCTGAAGTCAGCAGCATTTGTTGGTAATCTGCCCAGAACGTTGATGCCCAGCGATGAACACGAGCTTTGCGGCAATACGCATGCAATCTCAGGGAAAAGAACTCACACACTCAAAACACAAACAACTTTCCTTTTTGCGATGAGAAATCTCTTCACATCTTTTCTGATTTTCTTCTCAATTATATACTCAGGATTACAAGAGTTCGGTTCGGATGGCTATCCAGAAAAACAAAACCGAATAAAAAACTAGCTAAACATGAACTTTAACAACACAGACACTGTAGCATATCCGACAACTAAATGCAGAGCAACAAACTTTACTTCAAACTCTGAAATCTGAAATGAAAACTCACTCTGAATCCTAACCGATTATGTAAAACAACTGATCAACTCATCAGCATTACCTAATGCGACGACATCACATTCAACCTATTCGACGCGGGTAATGTACATCTGATTTCAACATATCAGCTAGCAATCGTCCCAGCCACACCCCTTGACATGCTGTTGCACAATCTGAAGTACTCTTTCGGTCATTGGTATCACCAGCCAAATCACTCAGTACATGCTTCACAGCGCCATGTGCTCCATTGTGGGCTTCTCCATATGTCTGCTCACATGCCGACCGAAAACGCCAAGCCTGGGTGTGTGTGTGTAATAAGTATCTCAAACTACCGACTATACTATGGTATAAAGTTTTATCTACAGGAGGATTTGTGCTCTCCTTGCTCAACTTTAGGTGAGGTTCCATCGGAATTTGAGTTGGGTTACAATCTTTCATGCCACATTTGTCCAACACCTTTGTTGCATATGCGGACTGGCTGAGCGTAATCTTTTTGGAGTTCTGACAAACTTCAATTCCCAAATAATAGTTGAGTAATCCGAGGTCGCTCATGCTAAACAATTTCTTCATTTGAGATTTGAAATTGTCAATAGCTTCAGTTCATTCTCTAGTGATGATTAAATCATCTACATAAAACTCCAACTAACAAATTTTGTGCACCTTGGCTCCTCTTGTAAACCGCATGCTCTAAAGGGCATCTTTCACAACCAAGTGCCTCTAAGGATTTGTCTAGATTTGAATTCCAAGCCCTTAGGGCTTGACATAGGCCATACAAAGCTTTGTGCAATCTTAACACCTCGTGTTCTTCACCTTCTTTCTCATATCCCAGAGGTTGCACACCATAGACCTCTTTTTCCAAATCACTGCTGAGGAAAGCTGATCATCCATTTGATGAATCTACCATCCTTCATGTGCTGCGATAGCAATGAATAAGCGCATTGTCTCTAGCCGAGCAACAGGGGCAAAAACCTCATCAAAATCAATGCCCTGTCGTTGAATGTACCCCTTTTCTACCCACCTTGCCTTGCGACTCACGATTGTGCCTTGAGTGTCCTTCTTTAACTTGTACACCCACTTCAAACCTATTGGTTTGTGGCCGTCAGGAAAAGGAACAAGCTTCCATGTTCCATTCTTCTAGATGGAGGACATCTCATCGTCCATATGGCTTTTCTCCATGCTGGCTCCCCTTTGGCTTCCTCGAAGTTTGTAGGATCCTCCTCTCCTAGCAAACAAAGTCCTGAGAACTCCATCTCTACCGGGGACGTGGTATCATACAAACTTTTCATGTTACGCTCCTGCCGTGGTGCTTCTGATGGACTTTTGAAACACTTGACTTTGGATTTGTCGAAGTTATGCGGCTTTCATTCGTCGACGGTGCATTCGCCATTGCTTCACCCTCCGCCTTGTCTGCGCTTGTGTCCACGGCCTCTCCCGTGATGCCCTGCTCGACTTCGCCGACCTAACAACCGAAGATCTCCGGCACGGGAACCTGGCCAAGTACTGGTGCAGTAGATTCTGGCAATGTCTTTCTTGGTCCATGCCCAATCTGCACTGATCTGAAGGGGTGAAGACTGTGCTGTTCTAGTTCGATTTGCCAACAAGTTATCAGACGTACGTACTGTGCATAAGTGCAGATTGTGTTCTACTAGTTTTTACCTTGCCAAGAGGTTGTCGATCAAATGGGTACTGTGTGAGGGAAGATTGCGCTCTTGTGGTTTAGTTTTGCCAAGATCATGTACATGGTGATCAATGGCGCATTGTTGATCACTACTGCACGCTCCCAGCGAGCTGTTCGAACGGTTTGAGTGACATCAAGTTTCAATAGGCCAGCACTGTCATCTGCTAGCCATTGTGCATATGGCATCGCATCAAATGAAAAAAAAAACATCTAACATTTTTACACGAACTTTGATTTGATCAAATGCGACACTACATTAGCTGCGTATGATTTTCTAAATGTGAACTAACATTTGGAAACACAAACTTTTTTGGAGATTTTGTGCTGCTGAATGCAAACGACGAAAACCCTGCAATTACCGGGTGTTCTTTGCACGCGAGACCCGAGTATACGGCACGCAGGCAGGCCAGAAACCACAAGGCCTAATGGTCCCCACATGTCCCTAGCATGAACCTTAGTCAAAATATCCAACCATCCAAGGACCAAAGTGAAAAACACGAACGCCTCGTTCTAGGGCAACCACCTCAAAGCAATCCATCACCGTCCACTCAAGATCCAACGGAAGCGCACCCATCCGCCCTCACCCTTTTAAGAGCACAAAACCCTCGGGAGTTCCTCTAGCGCCGTCGCCTTCCTCTTCCTCGCCTCTCCGCCGCCGCCACCCAGCAGAGAGCTTGGCTTCTCCACCGCGAGGTACGCCTCTTGCGGATACTCAACCCCCTCTGTTCTCTTTGCTCCCCTGCGTGTAGATCCTTGGGGCTAGGTGCTGAAGGTACCTGTTCCCGGTATGTTGTTCTGCGCGCTGTTCTTGATCAGATGCTTGGTTTTGTTCGCTCTAAATCGCGAGTTCTCTCTTGTTTTGATTCTGTAGTATGTTGTGCGTAATTGTATGAAATACTATAGGATCGGTTATTATCGTGGATGAAGATGTCTTGGAATCATGTGTTTAGTGCGATTTTGTAGAGTAGATCTCTTAGTTTCATCCCGTGAATGCTGTCAGTCGGAAACACGTCGCGCGATTTCACTACGATCATAAATTGAAGCAGGAAATGTGTTCCCTTGCGCATCAAATATCGTAAATTCTCCCCCCTTATCTATAACCTGCGTGGCATGCCATCTTTCCGTATTAGTTTAACTGCTATTCAAATACTAAGCTTGTCACTCTTTTCTTATGCATTTTATTTTGTTGTTACAAACTGGTTAGCATAATTATTTTGTAATATACGGTGGTCTTACAATTTCAAATCTGTTGATGCATGCCTCTGCTGGTCAGGTAAGGATGGTGAGGGTTAGCGTCCTGAATGATGCTCTCAAGTGCATGTACAATGCTGAGAAGCGTGGGAAGAGGCAGGCCATGATCAGGCCCTCTTCAAAGGTTATCATCAAGTTCCTTCTGGTCATGCAGAAGCATGGTTAGTCCTCTCATTTATGTTGTATCTGCGGACTATCCGGGAGCATGGATTCATGACTGCCTCTTTTCTACAGGGTACATTGGTGAGTTCGAGTATGTTGATGATCACAGATCTGGTAAGATTGTGGTTGAGTTGAACGGCAGGCTGAACAAGTGTGGAGTCATCAGTCCTCGATTCGATGTCGGTGTCAAGGAGATTGAGGGATGGACGGCTAGGTTGCTTCCATCTCGTCAGGTCAGTTTTTTTTACTATACTGCTATACTGTTTATTTCACTGCAAATTTAAGTTAAGATGTGACCAAGGATTTTTTTTGCGGTCATGAACTGTGTGCAAGTATGATGCAAGTTGTCGTTATATAATCAACTTTCACCTTTTGATGTGCAGTTTGGTTACATTGTCCTGACAACCTCTGCTGGTATCATGGATCACGAGGAAGCTAGGAGGAAAAACGTTGGTGGCAAAGTGCTAGGCTTTTTCTACTAAATGGAAGTTTTGTGGAAGGATTTCAAATTGGTGTAGCAGGATCTCCCAGGACATCGGAGGTGTCTACTTTTTGAATGCATAGCTTCTATGGCTTTGTCATGTTAAGTTGGATTCTGTTAAATCCTAATTAATTATGAGATGCACTTTCAAATTTTGAGCCGTTTATTGCTGTGATGAATTATGCCTTGGAATTATTTCCATCGGGATGCTATTTATGTCTTTTTTTGATGTGTTTCGCTAATTAGTACTACTGAAGTTCCAAATCATGCAGATTGCAGTGGTATATAGTACTTGAGTATGAGGTCTTTTTTAGGTCTCATTCTTTTACCATTTGGTTGGAGAGGGGTCCAGTCGATGGGTTCTCAATGGAAGATGTTTAGCATAGATTTCATATAGATGATCATTTGGGATTCCTCTCCAGAAAAATGGAAACGTAGTTGGTGGAAACTGGAAGGGCTTTGCAATCATAAATTGGAGGTTTTTCTTGTAACATAGCGTATGGCCATCATTTTTGCAATTTGCCAACTTTGTTTGGCTCTGTTGAATGCCAATTTATAGGCAAGTTGCCCACGTTGATGGACTTTGAATCATTCAAATTTCTTGGTAGTACCATTCGCCGAGTGTCTTGATGCCTATATTATTGTGTTTTATCTAGATTTCAGAAAAGCATTGGATGCATTAGAGTATTTTGACATAGCATGGTTGGTAAGTGATTATTTTAAGAATGTATGATTACCTAGAGTTGGTCTTATCTAGACACTAACAATGAGCTGCTGTTTGATGCACATTGGGATAGCTGGACCTGTTCTACAGGGAGGAATTATTCCACGACCATCCGATTAGTGCAGCTCAATGCCCTAAGACCCGGTAACATGGGCTATCTAGCATAGGGACATGGGTGTATAGATTTATATCCAAAAAATTTAATAAAAAGCTCAGTATATAATAGGTATATCATGTGTATATGCTAGTAAGTTGTCTCAAAAATATTTAATTTAATCTCTAAATCTATTTTAGCCTATCCCACCAACTGCCTCTCTCAATCTTTCATGCGCGGTTCAATCGCCCAACTCCCTTTCCATTTCTTAGGTCTAACACCCAACTCGCTCCCCATTTCGCACATCTCTGTCTCCCTCTCTCTCACACACACTATCTCTCTCTAACCCCTCTCGCTCTCTCCATGACCGTAGCTTGACAACGACAGACGGGGAGGTAGGCACAAGCCGACAAAGCGCAGGGCACTAGACGAGTGTTAAGCAGCTACCACACTGGCGAACGAATGGATTTGGCAGGGTAGATGGTGGCGCAAGGAGTAGCACGTAGTAGGGCAGCTTTCGCCCTGTGGCCGCGGCAAGCACCGACTTGTGAATCGAGAGTGCGACACGAGTGACGTCTGACGATTCAGGGCGGTGGTGTTCGACGAGGTAGGGGGTAGCGCACGGCTTGTTGCAGGGCACCCCCTTGTGGCTGCGACAGCACTGAGCAGGGGATGGAAGGTGCAACGCTGGTGGTGACTGGCGGGGCATCTGGCGAAGTATAAGTGGTGCTAAAATAATATGTAATAGTTGAGCATTCGGCATCAACAACCACAAAAGTGAATTTCGTTTTTTGATTCCCAATTCATAAATCTATTAGCGTTATGTCAATTTATAATAGCGAATCGTGATTTTTTAAATGTAGCATGCAAAACATTTAAACATGAGGAGGAAGTTTGTAGATTTGAAATCCTCAATTCACAAATCTTTAAATTACTTCAGGTGTTGCCCCTGGTAAGAACAATTTGTACTTTTGTATTCTTATTACTATGGACATTTATATTTTATATTGAACAATAATTTTTATAACTCTGAACGCATATTCTGAAAATTCTGAATCCGCCACTGCCCAACAACGAGTACTCTCTCGGTCGCCTCACCCTGGAATCGACATTGGCCGATTAATCTGGGCACTACGTAGGTTTTTTTGTATATGGATTACTTGATGATTTGGCATCACTTACTTGTACTATTGATTATTTGTTTTGTGATATTTTATTGATATACGAACTCTGAGACCATATATCAGTGGGATATGTATAACAAATAATTAATTGTACCAACTGAAACACACAAATGATGAATTATCCCTTTGTACATTGCCTCAGGGCAAAACATGCTTATTCTACTTGCGACGAGTTTCTCATGTGGCCAATTCTTGAGCTACTTTTGCGTGCGGTAACTGCATTAGAAAGCTGCTGATGATTGAAGATTTCGAAGCAAGGGTGGCACGGAGGCTGTGTGATACTGTGATCCACACAAGGGACGTCGTGGAGTTGAAAGCAAGCCAAGTCTATTCCTTTTTCTTCCTCCTCCCTTCACTCGAACATAATGGTCATGCCAATAAGATCACCGATTGCTTATCTTGGTCCTCCGCATGATGGTTGGATGACTGTTTCAAGCAAGATGCGTTTGGTTGCTTATACCAAGTGATAAGGTATGAAATGGTTCAAGAAAAAAGTCATCAATGTGTTTGGTTGCTTGAATGAAACCAACCCATCTTGACCAGGTGATACAAATTTGAGGAATATTCCCTCTAGATACTGAACCATCTCATTCATTCAAAATAATAGAACAAAATGGTATAGAACCATCCCATCCCATTCAACCTCATCCCATAAACCAAACCGTAGCCAAATTTTTAGCACAGCCGAAGGGAACAACTCTCCATCATTACACGGAAACAACATGTGTAACTATCGTTTCTCAACTATCGGATCAAAAATATCATGTTGGATCCAGACCAGGGTTCACTAAATCGTTCATGCGATTTTCGCATGAACAGTAATTTTCGATAATCGCAAAAATCGAGCCGAAAATCGTTAAAAATCGGATGAATTCAAAACCAAATTTTTTCAAAAAAATTTCAAAAATCGTCGATTTTCGTGGAAAATCGACGATTTCGCGTGGAAAATCGATGAACTTGTTGAACTTTTTGTGCGATCGATTTTTGTAGCGATTTTCGACCAAAATCGACCGATTTCCACCGATTTTCGACCGGTTTTTGACACATAAATTTTTTTCGAATTTTCGAATTTTTTCGAATTGGATCGGTTTATCGACCCGTTTTTGATATCGGGCCGCGGCGATACGCGCGAAAATCGCTCGATTTTCGTCGATTTAGTGAATCCTGATCCAGACAAGTGGATGCAAAAATCGCGGTAAAAAAAACTATGGATACTTTAGCAAATCACTGTAGCTATCAATTTTGATCTCCTGTTTCCCGATCAAACAGTAAGGAATGGGATAACGGCTCCTTATGGTATAAGAGTAGCTTTTCCATTTAACACTCGCTTTTATTGTCACCCACGACGATTCACGATTTGCTAAACTCAATTTAGAGTTAGTTTGAGTAGACATTCAATTTTCTGTCCATTCGAACAGATAGGACCTAGTTCCCGTCCTCGTTCATAGCATGAAGAGAACACATCTACATACCGAATCGCCACACGTATACCTTTTATGTAAAGAACGTGCGTACGGGTATGTATATATATAGACGTGTAATGTATGAACGTGGTGTGTGTGAGATATATGTGCCCGCATTGTACTCTTAAAAAATAGTCTTTTTTTTTTCAAATCTAGTTCCAATGTGAATAAAATTGTAAAAATAATCTCATCTCTAACTGTAAAAGCATTAGTAATTGACACATGTCACTTTTGCGCCTGTGTATCACAATAAGTGGCCGATCCTGCGGCACCCCGACCGCAGCTCTAGGCCCATCATGACAGGGAGAGGTGTCGAGTTCCCCTAGCTTGGCAGCAACATGCGTCATCCCCGAGCTCGACAGGGCCTATGCCGCGGTGCTCTAGTGCGGCACGTCGGCCAGGGTGCTGTGAGGGTCGGACACTTGCCGGAGTACACAGGCATGGCAAGTGATACGTATCGCGTACAGCTACTTCCGTAGTTGAAGAGTGGATTGTTTTTGAAATTTTATTCACACTATTTAGAAAAATGTTCAAATGAAAAGAAAAAAACTAAGGTGGTGTTTGGTTACCTGGATGAAGGCAGATGGGATATGGTTATCCATGAATTTGGAGTTATCTAATTATTTAAATAAGTAGATAGATGGGATATGGTCATCCAATTTTTTGAAATATTCCCTCAAGATGCTGGATAAAGCCATCCATTTCCGGACGAGCTCATCTAATTTGTTGCATGAAGTGGTGTACTCGGTCAAATCCAAAATTCACCAAAGTGTACTCGATCAAATTGTGGTCCAAAACTTCAAATTTCGGTCAAATTTTGTCTGAAAATTATAATTTTCTCCAAAAATTCAAACTTGGACCAAAAATTTTGTCCAAAAATTCAAACTTCCGCCAAATCCCCCCAAATCAAATTTTGTTCGAAAATTCAATTTTTTGTGTAAAATTTCAAAACCGAAATTCAAAACCTTGATCACAACTAACCCATCTATCCGACTACATAAAAAATTAACTCATCCTATATCCATCCAAACAAACAACACCTAGATTGCTTCATCCCATCTAACCCTAATGCCCCTGAGCGTACTGGACCTACTGGTCGGTGGCCGGGCGTCTGGGGGAAGCGCCTGTCAGTCTTCCAAACCAAGTGACTGACCTGACCCCACCAAAACACACACACAAAACACGCTCATGAGCGACAAATCAAACTCAAACCACCACCATTTAACCCCCCCAGAATTTTTTCCCGTCTCCTCGTCTCGTTCCTCACCCAGATCCACCACCGCCCGCTCCTCGATTACCCCACGCCTGCCGGTGCGCACCGATCACACCTCCCTCCCCATCCGCCTCACCGTCTCATGCCGCCATTCTCTCGGTTGATGTTTTCCTGTCTCCGTTTCTTCGCAGGTCGGGGATTGGTGGAGGCGCGCCCGGGTTGGAGGAGGAAGGTGCGAGCGGCATGGCTGCGCCGCCGGCGAGGGCTCGGGCCGACTACGACTACCTCATCAAGCTCCTCCTCATCGGGGACAGCGGTTGGTGCCACTAGATTTCTCTCTCTCTCTCTCTCTCTCTCTCTCAAGTCTCGACTTCCACGCGCTGTTGACTGTTGTGCGTGCGTGTGTAAATGTTCGTGGGATCGCAGTGGGATTGGGCTTGTACGCGAAGCGGATCTCGTAAAGATTTGTCATTTGTGATGGCTGTGGATGTATTTGTATGATCCATCTTCCATTTGGAGTGCGAGGGCGGAGGAAATGTTTGCTTGTTCCGAATAGTTTCTCCTTCTGTTGAAATCATATTATACGTAGAAGCAGCCGTTGTTGGGTGAGTTAATGATGTCACGAGGGCCTACGCTGCCTTAGTTTCAGATGCAAAATTGGCAGAGTGATGATTGATTGGAAGGATGAGAAGAGATGGATTGCACGATGCGTGTTGCAGTGGGTTTCTTTTTTCTCTCATGGATGAATATTCACTTGGGAGCTTGTTTGGTTGGAAGAGCATCGGAAGCGAAATGGTCCAACCTCTGAAAGCGTGCTTTGAAATTCCTTGCTTTGTAGATTAAGTAGGAATTGTTTAAAAGGTTGAGAGGTAGAGTTGATCCTCCCTGGACCCTGGGTATTCGCATAATTTGCAAGGCCGTGCCCAGAAACACCACACATAATAATTAAACGATGCTTTCATTTGCTACTCTTGCAATAAGGTAAAGAGTATAAGAAAGTTCAACTTGAAAAAAACATGCAAATCTTTAGTTTAGGCCTTAGGGTGCTTTGGAGAATGGTAAAAATGCTCCTTTTTGGTGTCATGGTCTGTGCTTCTTCCTTCTATAGTTTTTACTAGCTAGGTGATGAAATGTCCTAGGATATTAATTAGATAAATAATAGTATTAGTTATTAATTAGAATATTAATTAACGTATTGCTTTTATAAAATTCAAAATGCAAGTAGAACGACTAGAATTAGAGTAGGGTTGCCTTCAGACCCGCAGGCGAGGTATCAATCACCGAGATGCCAGACCAGTTGGAGCCGGGTCGGCACCTCTCGCTAGATCTGGTTCATCACTCGACAACCATAACTTACCTGTTCGGATTGAGGGTATCCGTAGCAATTTAGAGCAAATAGTAGAGTCACCATTAAGTAACTCGATAACAGGGGCAAATGAGGTAACTTGGTAACTCAATAGCTTTGACCAGCCTCAAGCCAGCCAAAGACCATCACAATGGGTTCACCCCCCTTGGAGCTCGTCGACCGAGGCAAGGAGGGCAAAGCCATGCCTTCATTTACAACTAGCGATCAAGGTAGCCATCACTCCCATTCCATTTCCTCCAGCCGAGTAACCAAAGAGAGCAAGTAAGCCACTCCCACTGCTCAGTCCCCCTTTCCAGAGCCGCACCAAGAGCAAGAATCGAAATCCAGCCATCCCCTCCTCAATCCAGCCCAAAACTGAGAGCAAGCAAGGAGGAGGAGTCCTCAAGAAGCAAAACAAGGAGGAATCCCCAAGCCGAACCAGGAGGAGTTCCCCAAGAGAACCAAATCAAGCGAGGAACAGGGAGACCGAAGGGGAGCCGATTCATACCAGAACGATCCACCAAGTCTCCATCCTCTTCATCTACCAGACAGCCCCCCCCCCCCCCCACACACACACACATAAAAACCCAGCAAACCAAGTGCACAACCATAGTGGTAACGCCACTAGTAGTGGCAGTAGTGCTATTTGTTGTGTAGGATTGCTTGGATTAGGTAGATTACACCAGGGTAGCATCAGTAGGGTGGAACCCTAAGGGTTGCTAGCTCGTCGCTTGCCATCCAACCTAGAACTCCACCTCATCATCGGCTAATCTTGTGTTAAATAAAAAATGCGAAATAAAACTGTAAAATCTTGCAAATCACCATATAGCACCATTAGAGGAGCTCAGTCAGTGGAGTGGAGAGGAGAGTAGAGGAGGAATAGAGAGAGAGAGAGAGAGAGAGAGAGAGAGAGAGAGGAGAAAAGAGATTACAGGAGGAGAGGCCAGGGGAGCGACTGGTAGTAGAGGGGAAGCGGCAATTGCCAGAGTGGAGCCGTCCGGAGATTGAGAAGAGAGTAGTAGAGAGGGAGGGAGAGACCGGAGCAGATCCGGGTTGGAGGCGACAACGGTTGAGCTAGGACTGGCCGGCGGAAGGAACCACCGGAGGGGGAATTGAGTAGCACCGGGGGAGAACCACGAGAGGAGAGAGACCAGAGGGAAGCCGGCCAGAGAAGAGCAGGAGGTGAAGGCGTCGGGCTGGAGGTCAGCGGCGGCCGAAGGGAAAGGTGCTCGGAGTAGCGCCAGAGAGTGAGGCGGCCGAGCAGTAGCGGTAGAAGGAGGAGAAACTGAGGGAGCCAAGCCAGGGGGCTTCGGCCAGATCAGAGAAGAAAAGAAGAAAAGGGAAGGAGGAGAAAAAGAAAAAGAACAGAAGAGAAGAAAGAAAAAGAAGAAGGAAAGTTAGGAAAAAATTTCTCCCGTGCGGATCGCATAGGTTAAATTGTTGTATACTTGACCGTAGGAAAAATTTAAAATAAATTTTTAAAAGTTGCGATTAAATAGGTAGCAAGGGTATAGATTGCAAATATTGTACTAATTAAATTGTTGTGGCTATTGCTATTAAAATATTGAAAATTGAGGTCAAATTAGTTATTTTAGTATAGAGGGCAGCACCCTCCTTTATAGTGCTTTTGGCTGCCTATAGAAAACTGAACACCGTAGCGTATTGGGTTGAATAAATTGCCGTAGTTAATACTCTATTATTGTCAGGTCCAGATCAGAACTAGTCAGACCACCTATCCCTGTTTTCGAGCGAGGCCGTAACTACAAATTTTATTCCAGGCAAGCTTTCCTTTGATCAATTTTCATTAAATGTATTTAAAATTGATTTCAGTATATTTATCTGTATCATTCATGCATCAAAAACTCTATATGATAATTGGAAACCTTAAATTTGAAATCGGTTGAGTTATGAATTGATTTATGGAATTGAGAAGGTAATGGTTGTATTTTAATTGAGAAAGTGATCAGTAGATTGAATTGTGAAGTTGATGAGTTGTTGGAATTGAGGACTTATTAGTTAGTTATGGCGTAAATTATTATGGTGGGTAGATGACGCCGATGAGAAGGTAATGGGCCGGCGGGGTTCTCTACGTAGACTATAATATATGGATAAACAACTAATACTCTAGCATTGAGCTGTATTCCCAGTATCAACCGTGTGTGAAATTGGTCAGAAAAGATTGACCTATGAAAGTATTGTGATCTTCACATGTTGGTTAGGTAATAACTAGAACACCAAATCTGGGTATGCCGGAAGGCCCAGAGAGACAACGACAGATGGGAATCCAGCCATGTGACTGAGGTTGTTCATATTGGCGCTATATGTAAAGCTAGGATAGTACTGCCACCATATGGTGTAGTACAATTGTTAGCTGCAAGTTTGGTGGGATGTCCTTAGGAGGATCCCCCACTCGAGTAACAGTGTTGAATATCACAATTATTGCATTAGTGATAAATATTCTGGAGCCTCTCTTGTGGGGACCACTATGGGTAAAATGGTACAAACCTGTGCAGGTCTAAAATCATGAATTCATGCCTGTCTCCTGGATTGGAGGCTACGGAAGTTAAATCTGCCTCATACACGAGTGTTAGTAGTCTTTTCAAACTAAAATGTCAAACCCTTAAAGAAAAATAAAAAACCTATTTTAATAAAAATCAGAATTTGAGAGAGTGAGCTTAAATAGAAAAATGGGAGAAAATTTATGTATTGTATTCATTATTAATGATTGCTGCTTGCTAAGTACCCTGCACTCAGTCTTGCTTAATTCCCCATTTGCTTAGAAGGTGAGTCCTAGGGATCCATTGACGAGGCCTGGAGTGAGGATGATTCGCAGGACTAGGATCTATCGGCAGACGACTATTACTACTACTACTACTACTACTACGAGGAAGAGTAGGGGCTTTGGGAGACCGTTATCTGGTGTTAGACGGTCATTGGGGTAAATAGAAGTTGTAATATATTTTTGTTGTATTTGGATTCGATATATAACTAATGTACTGGACATGTAACCATGCGTAGCTTTTGAATGTAATATATTTTTAGTCAATCCCTAATTAATGTTATGTTGCAACACTTTGAACACGGTATAGTAACTGAGATTCGTGTAATTAACCCGTGTGATGACAATGTTACGGTTGTTACTCTGGGCTAATTATGCGGATCGCCACAGTAGACACCATAGATTATATTGCAATGCACTGGTGAGAGTGGATAGAAAGAGTTCATTGCTTGTGAGGGAGGATAGAAAGGAGTAGCTGTTGGAATTCAGTTGGAGCATAGGGTGAAACTGATGAATGAAACTCTAACAATCAATGAATTTTCCTGTAGTCGGAAAATATATCACATAAATTTAGCAAAATTAACAAGAAAATGTGCTTTCACTCTTTTCCTGATCAAGCCTTACTGATGGGATCAAGTAGGTGGTTGTTATCATGACAAGTATTTCCCAATTCTGCATAACATAATGGCTTGGGTTTTCTGTCAGGCGTTGATCTTGGCACACAAAAGTGATGGCTCCATGTTTTTAGTGTTTTATAACTGGGGCCTTCAATCTCTATCTTCCAAGGCAAAACCTTTGCAGCACACTGTGTCTTGCTCTAGCAGTTACATTGTTGTAAAGTGATATTGGATAGTTCATAAATATGAAAAATATCTTTATTCCATTGAATTCATTATTTCTCAGCTAGCGGTATGTTCGTTAGTCAAGTGTTGTATTGTGTGTCTGATAAGAACACTTCTTTCTCATTTTCCATGACTAGGTGTTGGCAAGAGTTGCCTCCTACTGCGGTTCTCTGATGGTTCCTTCACCACGAGCTTTATTACCACAATTGGGTAGGTCTTTTTGGTGTTGTTTGAATTATCCTAACGTCTTCCTACATCAAATTGGAATTGGGACATTTTTTATGTTCCCCCGCACTGATTCCAATACTTGGTTTATGCAGTATTGACTTTAAGATCAGAACAATAGAACTGGATGGGAAGCGTATTAAGCTACAGATTTGGGACACAGCTGGTCAAGAACGTTTCCGGACTATTACCACTGGTATAAGTAACGCTTGTTCCATTCTGTAGGCCAAAATTCTTTGAAGTGATACGATAACCTTTTAACCATGTAAGCTTCATTTTACCTCAGCATACTACCGGGGAGCCATGGGTATCCTGCTTGTTTATGATGTCACCGATGAGTCATCTTTCAACAGTACTGTCTTCATACCCATATATCCCCTAATACTTCCATTTTGAACTTTTGCCTGTTATTTGACTTTTGCTTCACTCAACATACAGACATAAGAAACTGGATTCGGAACATCGAGCAACATGCCTCTGATAATGTCAACAAAATTTTGGTTGGCAACAAGGCTGATATGGATGAGAGTAAAAGGGTATGCATCCACGAATTCCTCTCCCGCTTTATTGTTTTCGCGCTCTGTAATATTTAGCTGGGTTTACATTGTATTCTCAGTTTGAAATCACTTGTTACATGCTCTTTTCCCTTTTCATTTGTTTCTCCAGGCTGTACCTACTGCGAGGGGGCAAGCACTGGCTGATGAATATGGCATCAAGTTTTTCGAAACTGTATTTGCTTGTCTCAATTGATTGACCTTTTCAGTGACGAAACGAAATTTGTTTTAATTTCACCGTGCACTATGTCTTTCAGAGTGCCAAGACGAACCTTAATGTGGAGCAAGTTTTTTTCTCCATTGCACGCGACATTAAGCAGAGGCTCGCTGAGACCGATTCTAAGCCTGAGGTACAGATAACTGTACTCAGTTATGTTTCAAACTCCATCTTGTTCAGTGTTCTGATGGACTTAATGTTGTTTTGTAGGACAAGACAATCAAGATTAACAAGACGGACCAAGGTGCTGAGACACCAGCAGCTCAGCGATCTGGTTGCTGCGGCTCCTGATCGGTGGCCTGTCCTCGTGATCATTGGATATTTGACGTTATTTGTTTCCTGCTTGGCTGTTATAGGAAGAATGTCAAGAAGAGCTATGATACAGATCTGGTTGTACCTGTATTTGCTTCCATTCTTTGAAGCAACTACTTACTCTTGCTTTTGACGTAGCCATTGCAATTGCTGGGAACTATTGTACGCTGGATTTCAATCCGTTGAACCTCTCGCTACAGTGTGTAATGAAATCCATGCTGTTGATTTTTTTTTCCTTCTGATGGATCGATGCGTTGAATAACGTATTGCTCTGTCCTGAACTGTGATGTTGTTCCGGCCCTTGGATTATTTTCTTCCTTTATGATAACTTACGATTATGTTTTCGTTATCAGGTTGTATCAGGGCCAGGGCAAGCTTACCGGAGTGTTTGTAGCCAGGAGACCAACAAAGCAGATGAACAAGATGATTGGTCAGAAGAAAAAAGATTACCACGACTATGGCAATACACGAAAAACGTACAGCAACCAACTAGCATGCATGATGTTTGTCGAAAGGAATAAAAAGGATGGCTCAAAGAGACCAATCCAACAGTAACTTTTTTTGCACGCTCTGCACCGCCGCGCCGAGCCCAGCGCTCCGGCACTTGGCGCAGTTCGCCGAGGGCGTGAGGTTCAAGTCCAAGCAAATCCCGCCGGTGCACTCGTCTCCAGCGTCGTCAACCTCCACCGTTGCCGCTGCCCCGGGGCCGTGCGAGTCCGCGTCGGGCGAGGCACGGTGCCGCCGCATGTGCCCGCCGAGCGCCTGCCCGACGGCGAACTCGACCCCGCAGACGGGGCACCCGTGCACCCTCGCCCTGCCCGCCCCCGCGTGCGCCTCGAGCGGCTGTCGCCCGAGGCAGAGCCCGTCGCCGAGCGCGCGCGCCCGCGGCCTGGGGCGCTTGTGGCCGGCCCGGTGCCCGCCCAGCGCCTGGAACGTCGGGAACCGCCTGCCGCACGTCTGGCACTCGAACACGTGGGCGTGCGCCGCGCGCACGAACCCCGTCTGCCTCGCGCCGTACTCCACGCTCTCGACGCCGACGGCGCCGTGCTGCTGCGGCGGCGAGAGGACCCTGGGCACGCGAGCCGTGTCCACGCTGCTCTCCGTCTCCTCGAGCGGCCTACACCTCTTGCTCATCTCTAGCTAGCTGCTACGGCGAGACGAATCGATGGTGCAACCCAGTTCCGGTGTCCCAGAGGCATCTGGTACGCGCGACTATATATAGTGCAGCGTACATGAGGGATCGTTCAACTTATTCGGTGTTAGCCTGCCAGTACTACTGATCGTTCAACTTATTCGGTGTTATAGTCTGTCAGTACTACTACCAGTGTAATTAAAAAGTTTCTAGATGTCGGTATACTTTTCCATATTCTGGTCTGAAGGGATTAACCAGCTCAGTAAGACGAGCACACGTGGCATGAGCCACTGAGCTGCCTTAATTAAAGTTTCAGGAAAGGCAATGGCCAATGGTGGGTGGGTTGCTGGCTTGCTGCGACCCGACGTGTGGACGTCGGCCGGCGGCCGCCGATCAATGGCGCGTTCGGATCTCCAAGTTTCACTTCCGCCGTCCCGCGACGTCTGCACAGCGCGCGAGAGAGCTCAGCGTTTGCTTCAGTACGTGTGTCACACTTGGGTTGGTGGTTGAATCAGCTGGACCTTCTTGAATTCATGCATGTCTCCATCGGATTCAGCAGCGTCACAAACAAGTTTTACATGAACCGGTTCAAGTTCAACGATGGTGTAGTCAGCCTCCTTTTGCTGGAGTAGTATTAGTTTATCCTGATTAGGTTGGTATGTATTGTTAAACCCCCGGTATCGGTATGGACGGCTAAAAACGATATTTGACCAGTTCGAGTGCCTTCAATTCATCTGCCAAGTGGCTCGTAGTAGTAGGCCATGAGCGGTAGGTTTGGTTTCGCAGGGTAATTTCTTCGTTCAGGGCTGGAAGATGACGCCTTCTGGGACTCGGAGGACCACATGTTTTGACCGTCCGATCACATGCTTGGTAGTCGATCGAGACTCGAAATGCCCGCACTACTAGAATGGTCAGTACGGAGCAACGAAGTTATGCCACGAAAGAACGAGACGTGTGTAGGTATGTACTCCATCTCAAACTCCACGACAGCGCATCTAGATCTGAAAACCAGGTCACGTTCAGCAGCTTGGATAGGCATACCAACCCTTGATTTCCTTGCATCTGCAGAGATGTTTCAACGCACCATGCCAACGGGCAACGAGCAGCAGGTCCAACTGCGGCTTGAACGAGGTGTGTGGCTTGGAAACTGGTTGTACGGCAGCGAGACCAACGTGAAGGTTCGGGGCGTATTGAACCCGGTTAAGGGTCAAACACAACACACGCCTTAAACGTGGCTTAGTGTTCTGAACCCGTGTAAAGTAGCACTAGCAAGTGACTAATCGCTGGCTGCAAATCACCGGTGTTACCCTTGCGATTACGGCTCGAGTTTGGTGAGCCATGTCGTGTGTGCGCGACATCATATGAGAACGAGATCCATTTAGGCAGGCAGACCGGCACCACGGAGGCCGCGAAAAGCGCGCGCGGCAGCATGTCAACCAGCTGCTCGGTGTTTTCCTACCATGCGACTTGTGCTGTGTGGGCTTGGTCTCTCAGGTAGTCAAGTGGTGTCCGCGATTTTCTCTCTCGCTTGTGCCGAGTCATCGATGGAAACGTCACTACGATGTGTTGAAGTATGTGTGTATGTAGCTCCTTTGCACATTTTTTTAATCTTTTTTAAAATGAAATTATAAATGTAGTTACTTTCTCGATCACGAAAACACCGATTGTCGACACGTGTTTCCCTACCATAACAGTTGGTTGGCACCACAGATGTTGTCCTGCCGAGCTCGGGTACCGTACCCGTACTGGGCAGAAACAGAAAAGGGTACTTGAGTCCGGCATTCTCGGTACCTCCTCTATAGCGGTGATCCCGCCCCACCTATGGTGGCGAACGCTGTTGCTATAATCTTAGCTATTTGCCGAGCTAAGGGAGCACGGTATGCGGTATTTATTTTCTGTTGTTGCTTTTACGGTTGGGAACAAGATTATTTCTGTAGTTTCGTTTAGAGGGGCTAAATTCGAAAAGAAAAGAAAATGCAACGGGGCCACGTAAAAGCTTCTAAAGTTTGTTAGTGAAATCGTCGAATACGGGGCCACGATTTACTATTGCTAACTCTTTTGTTGTAACCTAGGTTTTCATCTGTGCTGACGGGATGCCACTGGTGTCTAGTGGCTTTCCTTCTATTCTTTTGTTCGATTTTATTACTGAAATGAGTTGACAGAGCTACCGCCGCAAATTTTGAAAAAAAAAAAAAAATTCGTCGAATACTCTCGCAAAATGTGGCCCGACCGGAAAGCAGTTGATCCAGCGCAAACGTTTGGGCCGGATCTGCGAACCCACCACCAAACATAGTGGTCTACTAGTTCTATGGACTACGCGTTTCGTTCACCCCGCTCGTCGGCGTCCCCGTCTCGATCCCTTCGTTGGCCTGCGCAACCGCCGGCGATCCCGTCCACGGTTTTCCTCCTCTCCCTCAGCAGTGAATCCATCCGCGTCCCAAATGGTAGGCGAGCCTATCTCCTCTCCGTCCCCCACGTTCCCTCTTGGTTCTATCGCGTGGGCTTTCAATATTGCCGGTTTCTTGATTTGCCCCGATCCGTCGAGTCCGTCTCCGGTCCGAGCCGTCGCCGTGTGATAACTTCTCAAAGATTGAGTTTTTTTTTGTCTCCCTTCTCTTTTCTTGCCAGTCTGGGTTGGGATTTGGAGGCTTTCTTTTTTGTGCTAGTGCAGATTGGGATCCGTTAATGGTGGCCTCTGTCAGTTTGTGCTTCCTTGTTGTTATGGTCCGTTGGTCATAGCGATTTAATTCGTGTTCGTGCAGGAATCCTGCCCTTCGGTGAAGAACATTCTGTTGCTGGACTCCGAGGGGAAGCGCGTCGCCGTCAAGTACTACACGGATGATTGGCCCACGCTCTCGGCGAAGCTGGCCTTCGAGAAGTCGGTCTTTGCTAAGACCCAGAAAGCAAATGCTGGAACAGAGAGTAATATATATCTGCCTTTTCTATTCATAACGAGGGAGAAGTTGATTTGTACGCGAATATGTGATGATGTGTGTTAGCTTCTAGCAGTCCAATGTGGAGTACATTATGCTTTTTGTCTCATATCGTAAATTCATGCATTTGATATATAGCATTGATGTGTTATACAAACAAAACTGTCTCTTCTCCATATGTGTTTATGCAAGCTGGTGCTTTTGAAGAACGCTGCTTATCAGCTTACTGTGTCCTTATATGTTTACTACACTTGTTGGTTAATTACATAAATGAAATATGTTGATGTGTTCATTGGGCTGTGTATTGTGTCCTGAGAACAGAGCCATTTCTGATCAATCTTTCTTAGATGTTAATCACGCACCTCTTATTTTTCCGATTCTTTGGATCAGAAACATGTTAATTTATGGTTCGTATGCTATGTTAATTTTGAAAAGAATACATGCCATTGCAATGTTTAATACCATTATTAGTTGCTTCTTTTGCACGGCTTAATTGCTTATAGAAGAACAATGATCTACTTATCTGTATACCTTAATGTTTTGTCCTCGTATCCTTTGGTGCAGCATGTGAAAAATAATCTAGAACACATTTTTTCTGCCATAGCTGAATTACGGCTTGCACTTTCTTCCACTGTACCCACTAATCTGAAGATGAGCTTGCACGCTTTTGCAATTTACTTGCCTTAGTTTTTTGCTTAAACACGAGAAGTGGCTGTCTGAAAATTTATGTCGATTTATATGTGAAAATTTTACACACTGTTCGTCTAGACCAAGTCATCCAGTTTTATTTATCTGTTCCGCCCTTTACAGCTGAGATTGTAATGTTTGATGGTCACATTGTTGTGTATAAGTTCATCCAAGACCTTCATTTTTTTGTCACTGGAGGAGACGAGGAGAATGAGCTTATTTTAGCATCAGTTCTTCAGGGATTGTATGATGCTGTTGACCTTCTTCTCAGGTTATGCTCAATCTACTTTAGTATGCCCTTTTTCTACTATTTTTTATTTTGTTAAATATTGTTAGGTTAATATCTGATTGCGTGTGAATATGTTTCCCATCTTGTTGGTTTCAGAAATATCGTTGACAAAAGAACAGCACTCGAAAATCTGGATCTGATACTATTATGCCTTGATGAAATTGTTGATGGAGGGTAAATCCTAATCTTAAGATGTTAACAGTTCTTATTTCTTTTGTTTATACATCTATGTTTCTTCATTTGTTCTAAAATTACTTGAGCCTACTCATCTGCCCTATTCATTACAACATGATCTTGTGGAATGGAGCCATGACAACAGAATTCTGTTAGCACCTGTACTTCAAAAAATTGCTGCATGTACGCCTTTTGTCTTGAAGTTAAGAAACCAGGAAATTTTTGATAAATAAGACAATGGCTTGACCTGCTAAGGTCATGAACAAAACAAACTTCTCATTCCCTTGGTTTATTAATATTTTAAAATGTCATAGTGATTCATCAGGTCTTTGCCAGGCTTTGAGAGATGAGTAATAGCACAGATCATAGCAATTTGTAATTATTTGCTTAATTATACTTTCTTTTCTTGAATGATTGCACAGGATTGTCCTTGAAACAGAAGGAAGTGTGATATATGAAAAGGTTTCAGCTCATGGAGTGGAGGGTGGTGCTACATCACTCGCTGAGCAGGTTGGTTGCAGCCATGATCATTTTCAACTGAACGAAATTGGTTGCTTTAACTGAACTTATGAGTCATTGCTTTCTGCATGCAGACTATTGTTCAAGCCCTAACAACAGCAAGAGAACACCTGGCCAAATCCCTTCTCATGTGATGTTGTGTTCTGCTTTTGGAGGTGAAGATGGAATAGCATCCCATTACCACGTCTCCAGGATCGATACTTTCTTTTCAGTAGCAATGAAAAAAAGTGAAAAATGGCTGAATCTATGGATGTGTAGAATGCATATTTCCTCCGTTGATATTCCCAGGTTATTCAGTTTTGCATGTGTTCAAAGTTGTGTAAACAAGGTGGTGAATTGGGATTGTTCCAATTTTTATCAGTTCAGTTCTTGGTTTTGTTGTTTCAACGTCTTCTCTTATGCAATGGAGATAATAATGCACCTCCTACATTCATGAGTTAGATCTACAGTGGCTTCAAAACGGTATTGTTTCATCCGAAACCAACATATTAGAGCCTGCCAAAATTCGCCTTACAGTGCTCCTGCCATTTTTGTCTCCGCTGTCCTATATCAGGGGCACGAAAGCACAGGAAATATTCATCTTTCACGGTGTCTGTTCTATACCAACATACTGCGACATGAGGTCTCCCTGAGCAGAACCGCACTGTCCGTCTGTGACATCGCTGAGTTGCGGCTTGTAGGAGCCATGGTCATGGTTGCCTAACACCAGCATCTTGTTCCTTGGACTGCCTTTCCATGTCGATGATATCCTTGTCATAGGGTCATCGGCCAGGGAACTAGAGGTTAGCTTGCATCGATCTCCAACAGTCCAACTAGACTTAAACTCTTCCCTCTAGTTTGTTCCATCAATTTGTTCACGTCATTCCGTGACCATCACGTACGACTGCTATCGTTTCGCGGACGGTGCATGCTCGCAACATATTGCTTCAATCACGTCGCTATTTGATTTAGATAAGATTTTCTTAAGATTTTATGGTTCCCGGCCGCCCCAACGCACGGGTGTTTATCTAGTAAGATCTTGCTACGGCTACCTCGGCCGACTCGGCCTACACGCACGTGAAAACTGATGTATATATGGAACACCAGCATGCTCGATCATGTGCTATCTTAGCCAGACACTGGCATTTTGACGAGAAGAAATAGCACAGGCAACTTATTGTTCATCAAGATATGTCGTATATATGTGTACAGTGCACAGCACTTGGTTCCAAATTTGTGCACTCCGGGCGCAACCAACCTACTGCAATTATAATTTATCCAGACGATGACACGACGAGTCGACGACGTGCGTACACTCACACGGACAGAAACCATTCTGCTGAAGCAAGGGATCGAAAGGGACTGGTCGAGGAAGACGAAATCATACGCTTGCCTATTCACATTCGACCACTTGTTTCACACACGAATCCTAGAAAAGTTTCGACGTCAGGATGAGCGTTTCGTGATGCGAAACCGCGAAGCAGAAGAGGTAAAAAAAGCCGTCTAGACCAGACGCGCCACGCGACGCGGGCAAGAGAATTCTGAGGCCGGATCACGTACGGCGCCGTGACACGCAGCTAGGCTCACGATTCCTAGCTTTTCCAGCCGGTGCGTACGCGCGCGTCATCAAAGCAAGACGTGAACGGCTCTGCCGCACGAGAGCGCGTCGGGTCCAGCCGGACGGACGCATATCGATCTCCCGCCGACTTAGCCAGATCGCGTTTGCTACTCTTATCTCCTAGCAGCTGAAAACGAGCGCATGCGGCCGTGCACCCACCGTGCGACGACGACGGCTTTAAAGCTAGTCAAAGAAACGCTCCCGCGAATGGCGCTGGCCGGGGAGCAGCGGGCAGCCGAGCGCAGAGGGATGGAGAGCCTGCTCCGGGCGCGAGCCGACGCGCAGCTCACGCTGTACTCGGCGCCGCCACCGCCGGCCGGGGCCGGGGCGGCGGCGCTAGGCTCGGGCAGAGACGTCAGGAAGGTGCTGGTGGCCGAGGGCGCGTTCGAGTGCAGGACGTGCAGCAGGCGGTTCCCGTCGTTCCGGGCGCTCGGCGGGCACCGGACGGGCCACACGCGGCGGCACGCGCCGCAGCAGCATCACGGCCCGGAGCACGCGGAGGCGGGCAGCAAGCAGGCTCGGTCGCACTCGCACGTGTGTGCCGTGTGCGGACTCGAGTTCCCCATGGGGCAGGCGCTAGGCGGGCACATGCGCCGGCATAGGGGCGAGGCGCCGGCGCCGGCCGAGGCCCGCGTGGAGCAGCCGGAGATGATTGACTTGAACTGCCCACCGCTGGAGGATCGTGGCGGTGAGCAAGGAGTCGAATGCCCCGAATCAGAGCCTCGTCTGCTTAACCTACTCGTGTAGCTAGGTTGATGGTTAATTTGGGGTTTGGATCTTATTGAAATTTTGCCATATTCGTTCTTTAATTAATATACACACCAGCGCGTCAGTTATTTGTTTGTGTGATTCCCATTTTTCATGACAATTGCCATTTGGGTATAGATTGGATAAGTTTATCTTCCGCATGTAAGTGTGGCCAATAATTTGGTTGAGTTGTTAGTCTGTTTTTTTTTTTTTTTTTTCTGTGGCGGGGTTCACACTTCTCAGCACTGTCGCTTGTAAGATAATCAGTACACAGGGGAAAAGTAACGTAAAATGCATAATTTACATATACATGTACGTAGGGCTGGAAAAAAAGCTCGTGGCTCGTGGCTCGGCTCGGGCTCGCCCGAGCCTGGCTCGGTTCGCACAGGCTCGTGGCTCGGATCAAGCTCGAGCCGAGCCTGTTTTTCAGGCTCGCAAAAACAACGAGCCGGCTCGGCTCGGCTCGCGAGCCAAATTGGCTCGGCGGCCCAGCCCATGCAGGGAATTTAGTATGACTAATGACTTATATTTTTAAGAAAAAGATGATGAAGATGATGTTGAGACAATTATATTTCCTACAAGTGTGATAGAGAGCAACTAAGCAACTACTATTAGTTAGTAGTAATTAGTAAGTTAATATTATTCACTGCAAATACATGAATTATTGTATAAATATTTAATTTTTTGATAAAATGTTCTGGCTCGGCGAGCCAACGAGCCGGCTCGCGAGCCGAGCCCGAGCCCGAGCCGAGCCGGTTTTTTGGGCTCGCCTCAGGGCCGAGCCGAGCCTGGCTCGGCTCGCTACTGGACCGAGCCGAGCCCGGCTCGGCTCGGCTCGTTTCCAGCCCTACATGTACGACAACTCATATTACATTACATATATTAAGATCATGAGGTTTTTGAGCTCCCGGAGACGCCACTTTGATGCACGCGCCAGCCATTCGATCGCGGCTTCCAACTCCCGACATTGTTTCACTTCGAAACTAGACATAAAAGGAAATCGGCCTATCTCCGCTCTGCCAAGCGGGTCTCGTGGCGCAGCGGTAACGCCGTTCCTTCGCGCTTAGTCGGCGCGAGTTCGAGCCCGCATAGGCGCGTGTGCGATTCGCATTTTTTCAACGCGATGCGTGGCGAGCTCGCGCGAGCGCCCCGCGAGCGACACATATCGAGCCCACACTGGCTGCCGCGTGGCTATTTTTTGCCGGAGAATCTCGGTAGATTTTCAAAATTGCATATAGGTCCTGCTTTTTACAAAAAGACCCTTCTTTTACGGAAAAGCCTTCCAAAAATTTGAAAAATACGTCTTTGTTCATTTTTTTCGTCTTGGTCCACTTCCCCCAAAAAAAACTATTTTTATTCAAAAATGACACTTCGAAAGACCCTCAAAATTTTGGAAAATACGTATCGGTCCATTTTTCCTCCAAAAATTTGTAGAAAGTCCCTCCGATAATTTTAAAAATATGTCCCAGTCTATTTTCCCGTCCCACTGCATTTTCCCTCGAAAATAAACTTTTCTTATTCAAAGATATCGCTCCGAAATCCATTTTCATCGAAAAAATAACTTTTTTTTCTCGAAAATGACACTACGAAGTTCGTTTTTATTCAGTGATACCGCTCTATAATTGCATTAACATTTTCTTGAATCCACTTTCTTTCCAAAAAAAACTTCACGGGTCCAATTTCTCATAAAGAAAAATATCCAACAAACATTTATCGCTCCCAATTTTTTCGCAATCCATTCTTTCCCTTTGAAAAGACCTTCTCGAAAAATTTTGTATAGCCAATTCAAGTTTATTTTTCATTCACACGCGCGACGTGTGCCACGTTTATTGACATAGTATTGTATTATGAATGGATAGTACCTATTTTTCTTGGCAACACAGGCACCCAATTCAAGTTATAAACACCTTAATCTCTCTCTACATATAGACACACAAACAAACAAGTAAACAACCGATGATATTCAAGATCCTTTCTTCGTTTTAGAGTTGTATAAAATCCCATAATAATCCTTAAATTTAAAAAACAAAATTCCTATAAATTCTATCATTAATCAGAAGAAAAAAAATCTATATCACCTATTTTTATGAGACTAGATTATAACAATGTATGTTAATTATAAGAAAAACTAGCTAACACTATACCGTTCGAATGGTATAGCTTCGCTAGCTCTCCTCCGCCCCTTTTCTCTCCTCTCTCACTCGTCAATGGAGCACCACAAGAACGACAACAAAGGTCTACCAACGGGAGTGCTGCCATCACCTTCGACGGGTTCACCCCCACCCCCGTTGTACAGGGAGGAGGTAGGAAGCACCGGAGGGTGACACGATGAGGCGGCGGTGTGGTGAATATAGGTTGGGTGAGAGAGAAAGATGGCGGTGTGGAGAGGAGGTGGGTCACTGTCGGCCACCGGTGGTGGAGGAGGGAGCAAGGGGAGACGGAGGAACACAAAGAAGGAGGCCGACACGGAGAAAAGAGAGGGAGAGGAGGGCAGTGGTTGGGGAGAAGAGGGAGGGAGATGAGAGCAGCGACCGGTGCTGGAGAAGGAGGTTGATGGAGGTATACTGTTGTCATATACTATACCGTTCGCTAGTGACTTCCATTAATTATATATAGATATTGCAACTACTACAATCCAACTAGTAATTTGAAACATATGACAGACCTAACCCAACTCAATTTGTGTGCTCGAACAGAACTTAGTTCGCCGAACCGAGTTAGCGTTGCTTCGATCGCCCACATCTCTTTAATTTAGTGGTCTCATCACGTACGTACGAAATGGCCATCAAACCGTTTAGACTTCAAATTGCACGGTCTAGCATATATTCCACAGTTTTCACTTGGAGCACAAGCATCCTTCACATCAGACTCGAGATTTTTCGGCCGGTCTAGGACCACGCCAGGCTTCAACAGGAAGGCACAAAAACAGAATCGGCGTGGCCCAGCTCGTCTTGTAGATCAGTGTGTGAGAGAGAAGCAAACTAACTAGATACCGACCAGCGATTACTGTGCATATCCAGCATCACTGTTTACTGCTCTGTAGAATTGTACTGTTCACTGTTGCTGTATACTGTTTGTATGGAGGACACTGTGCACCAGATCGGTGCCGCGCTCTGTAGCGCGGGAGGATGCTCTGCGCTCCCCCATGGCAGCTTATCCTCCCGGGTTCCTGACTGCAACTGTGGGGCCAGTCTCCTCTCGCGCTTCTCGGGTGCAGCAAGGGATATATGTTGTCTGTCACGTCTTTCACAGTGGAGAGGAAGCTGTCGATGTTCATGAACCGGAGGTCTCTAGATCGAGCTTATGAATATAATTTGGATTTCATTTGCCTAGAAGTTAAGACCGAAAAGAATAGCAAAATATATTGTACAGTGAGCTTGCAATGCACAGTGTTCCCGACCGGCCTACTCGGCGGCTTCTTTCCCACGTCCACTTCAACGCTTACAAAGCACAAAACCGCAGCCACAGAAACTGCTGCCGCCAATAGCCACTCGGTGCCCGGCGGCAGCGGCCATGGTTCGTCCTTCGCGGCTCTACCTCCTCTCCTACAACTCCCTCCAATCCCTCGGATGGTAACAACTTGCAACCAACAACGATCATTGCGCTGCATATCCTCAAGTCGTTTCTTTTCACTCTGATTCTTCTCTCGATCTCCTCTCGATCGTCGTCTTCAGGTTCCTCGCCTTGCTCCGCCTCCTCGCCTGCCTTCCCGTCTCCTTCCACGCCGCGTACCCCGTCGCCGGCGACCTCATCTGTGCGTGTCCTCCTGCACCCCCCCTCCTTTCACTCCCTGTGTTTTTCGGTCTCATCTGATTTTTACGAGTGGAGTGATACTCTCTTTTCTTCTTGTTGTCTTAAGGCTTGCTGCAGGCCTGTGCGGTTCTTGAAACGGTCCATGCCGCCATCGGTGAGGCGATGGACTATCGAACTCATTCCGTCTTATCTTGGAATTTATACGGTCATGTTTGGTGCTCTGAATTGATTCGGGATCGTGGCTGTTTGGTTCAGGATTGGTGCCCACCCCGCCGCTTCTTGCTTTCATGCAATGGGGAGGGAGGACTCACTTCGTTCTCGCCATTGTGCGGCAAATCCCAGAGGTGAGCTGCTTGGTGTTGGAACAGAGGGGGCTTATCTTACCATACTAGAATGATTGTAAATTTGGACAATTTTGTTGTTGCCACTAAAAGCCGGAGCTTAGTTGTAAATGAATAAATTTGCAATGCGACTTAGTGGGGAAAAAATGATTTTTAAGTAAATTTTGCAAGGATTTCTTCACTCTTCTTATCTTTCACCTCCCTGGAGTTTAGCATGGGTTGATTCTGCTGTGCCAAATGCAGGTTCAGAGCAGCCCGTCTATGTTCATAACGTTTATGGCTTGGAGCATATCTGAGGTGAGGCAGACGGACCTCTCATTTTCTCTCTCTTTTTTTGTATGTCGTGTCTTATTCACCAACAACCGCACAATAGCTTTTCGATTATATTAGGATGCAATGTCCGGATATAAAACGGTTGGAAAGCATATTTCAATACACGACGAGAGTTTGTCTTTGTTTGTCTTGGATTCTTCTCAGGACCCATATATTCCTTGCCATTTTACTGTTAGGCTAGTTAAAATGTTTGCCATGTTTATGGAGTTAATTTCGTATCACTTGTTGCAGTAATGTCAGTACTGTTAATGGTGTGTTGAACATAAAAGGCTGTTCTGTTAATAATGTTGTCGTCAATGCATTAATCTGTGTATGTTCAGTTAAGAGGATAAGATGGCCTGGTGATTACCTATTGAGGAAAAAGGAAGAGAAAATAGTTCTAATAATTTAGTATCATCTAAGAAAAATCAGTAGTAGAAAAGTGGTCCTTTTACATATATCAAAAAGAAAAACTATTTGTTGTAAACCCCTGCGAATTACGAACTGGATTCGTCAAACCTTAACGGGTTTTGGTTACAAGTTCGTGTTTGCAATGGAAATTGGAAGAAAAAGTAGTGACTCGGACGAACCGAGTTTCTGGTTACTATGTATCAAGCATTTGTCCATTTATAACCTATTGTCTGATTATGATAGTACGATAATGTAAAGCATTGCTTAGGCATCTGTATATTGGTTTGATACTTTGATCTATCTAATTCTTTTCAAGTTCTCCACAAGATATGGTTAGTAAGCTCCATCTTTTATTTGAAGTTTATTCAACCATGCTTAATATGTTGTTTTCATGGTGCAGGTCATCCGATACTCTCATTATGCATTGACTACCTTAAAAGTTTGTCCAGCATGGTTGGCTTATCTCAGGTTTCATCCCCTAACAGTCTCAATCTCCACAACTATGGGAAATTCATTTCCATTCTATTTCTATATGCTACCTGTCTTACGAGCCATTGCAGTTTGCGACAACATTGGAAAAAAAAATCACAGGGTAAACTAATTAATTAGCAGAAGACCTATATCCTTTTTGAAAGAACAACAGAAGATTTTTTTTTTTCCGAACATAACAGCAGAATATTTTCGTAAATATAAAATAGAAAACATACTGTAAAATATGGTTATGTTCTTGACTTGCTTAGTCTTTCGTAGGTGTTCAAATCAAACATAATTTCAATAAATTGTGTTCAATAAGCTAAGGACAGATCACTGAGCAAGAACAGTAGCAGTTTACAGGCTCGAATTATTGAAGAGTTGAATAAGTGAATCACCATCTCGGCATGTCCTTTTTTAACAGGAAGTTAATCACATATCCTGCAAAGTATATTCCAAACCACTTGGTATAATAGTGCATATCTATGTTCACTTCACATGATATAATAGTGCCTCATTATGATTCCTTTAAGAACAAGTGTATCGCTACGTTATGTACAGTCTACCTATTCTCAAACTGCTACTTCTCAATGACACATAGCAGCCAAGTACTGTGAGATGTATTATACCCGGTTCATAAATTTTCCTGCTCCACTTAATTTTTCAGATTATTTCACTTCAAAGCCCAGATTAAACCGCTTTACTTCTCTGCACAGTGCATCATAAACCCTTTGGAAATACTAACATCACACAACTCCCTGTAGGTACTCTGCTTTTATCCCGTTGTATCCAATCGGGGTAGGACCAGGAGAAAGTAAGCTGAAGAACTCTCACGCACCACCATTGTTTGCGCCTCCGAGTACACTTATCTTAGTCGTGCAATCCATTGTTGCATTGTCCTTGCTATCTTTGCTTGTATGCAGTGTGGACTATGTACCAAGCTCTTCCATTTGTGAAGGAGAGGAACCTCTACTCAGGCTTCTTCGCCAAGTTCTCCATGAGCTACCATTCCTTCCTTGTGGTACGTCGAGTCAGAGAAACTGAAACATCCTGCGCTCCCACTGCTTGTATTTGACCACAAGATTATGCTACCTCTGACATGTTTGTGATGCTGATCTCACAGGCTTTGCTGGTGTGCTATCCATTTCTATGGCTGAAGCTGTACCTGCATGTGTTCAAGCAACGCAGGTCGAAGCTGGGAAAACTGGACAGGAAGAAACGAGCATGAGAAAGATTCGGTTCAGCTCAGGTGCCATTTTTAATGTGGACGGAACATCAGCGGCAGAGACTGTTAAGGGGTCTAGCAGCTGATGCAGTTGTGGAGGCTGTGCTGATCTGACGACTAGGAACTTAATGCTACTAGCATATATCTGGGTTCTGTGTTTACTTTACAAGTTCTGCCTTGTCAATTTGTCTACAAGCAGAGCTGTTGTGTTACAGCCGTGGCTGATCGGGTCTACTATCGGAAACGCCCGTAAGGAAGCAATGCATGGTTTTTACGGCAGGAGAGTCCATCTACAGTGCCATGCAGGGAAGAGCGTGAGGAGTTTGTTAGCCAAATCAGTATTAAGTCTTTAGGAAGTCTAGTTGTTGTTTTTTGCTTTGGGTTGTTATCGCTGGAGTATCGTAGTTGCTATTCGTGTCGGTTTGTTAAGTCCGAGTCGACATGCACGCGAGTACCTAGGGTGTGTCTTCTATTTAATGGGAAATAAACAACGAAAATCGGCATGCTTGTTTTGCCAACCAATCTACTCTTAGGCGGTGGCTCCGACAACAGCCAACGTATCTAAGGCTCAAGCCGCTTCGACGATTCCGTCGTCAAGCTGTTTGCGACCCGGCCGCCGGCCGGGAACTCGGGCTTACGAGCGTGCTCACTCGGAGCCGGCTCGTAACAATTTGGTATCAGAGCCAGCTGACCCGGGAACAATGACGACCGTGTCTGTGGAGGACCGGATCATCACCCTGGAGGAGGAGGGCAAGGAAACACGGCGACTTCTGGAGGAACTGATCACGCTGGTCAAAGGCAAGGGTCCAGTGGAAATAACCGATCCCCACCCAGACGAGTCGCACGCGCACCAGGAGGAAAAACAAAATTGGCGCACTCGACCGCCATCGGAGAGCTCCATGCGTGTGAGGGAAAGGGGGCACACCAGGACCTCACTGCGAGCCGAAGAGGATGGAAACCGAATACGCGCGCCACGGCAAGGAAGAGATGAAGAAAACAATCGCAGGTGGACCCCTCGTCCTCCTCGATTCGAGCTATCAGAGTATGATGGATCAGGAGACCCATTGGGATGGTTACGACAGTGCGAGAGGTTTTGCCACTTCCATCAGATTCCGGAAGATGAGTGGGTTGAAGTAGCAGGGGTACACCTGCGCGGGGAAGCACTGGAGGTCCTCGATAATTGGCAACAAGACGAGAATTGGGTGAGTTGGGAGGATTTCCACGAAATATTCAGCCGGCGATTCACCCGACATTCAACCGTCGGGGCTCTAGGCGATCTGGTTAACCTAAAACAGGGGAGTATGCGGGTGGATGAATACTCACGGAGTTTCAATGACTTCTAGCGCGAGCTCACGCTGGTCCGTCGCATGGACCAGATTGAGACCTTCACGGCTGGACTATCAATTGCATTGGCGGCCGACGTCCGGAGAGAGAGACCACGGGATCTCGCCGACGCTATCGGTTGCGCCAGAGAGGCCGAAGCACGGAAGGACGCATGGCTCGCCGAGGCGCTGCAGGGCCTACACATGACGGGACGAGGAAAGACGCCCCCGGACCGTGGCATTCCGACGGCCATCCAGCTGTCCACAGGCTCGGCGTGGCAACGACACAATAGCAGAGATAGCGGCCCCATCACGGCAACAATCCAGAACCCATCAGGCGGGGTTCGAGCAGCGCCCACCACGTCGGGGGGCTCGCAGAGCAGCACCGCTTCGTCCCCAATACGCCGGCGGCTGAGCGCGGACCAGCTGGCGGAGCGACGGGCCAAGGGCCTTTGTTATAACTGTGACGAGGTCTACACTCGGGGCCACAAGTGCAAGCGACTTTTTCACCTAGAAGTTCTAGAGGAGGAAGAAGAGGAAGAGGTAGATGAAGAAAACCAGGAAGGGGAACTTTCACTATCAATGCTCGCTGTTCGTGGTCCAGCAGGAAGCAGCACAATGCAAGTCGAAGTCGAAGTTCAAAACCAAAGGCTGCTGGCTCTCATTGATAGTGGTAGTACCCACAATTTCATAAGTGGGTATGCTGCAAGCCTAGGCAAGTGGGCGCAAGCACCAGCATCTTCACAGCATGTGAAAGTAGCAGACGGTGGCCATTTGCCTTGTCTCGGAAAAATTGCAAGCGCCAGCTTCCACATCCAAGGTCATGCATTCCAGGCGCCACTCACCATAATTCCAATAGATGGGTTTGATATTGTGTTAGGCATGGAATGGCTCCGTTCACTTGGGGTAGTCCAGTGGGACTTCAGGGTCCTATCCATGAAGTTTCACCGGAACGGAACACAGATTGAACTTCGAGGAATGCAAGCAAAACACCATGAGAATGTCTACAAGATTTATAATAGAAATATCCGGGGTTCAAGAAATCTTGGAAGCCTACCCCGATATTTTTTCCGAGCCGCGCGGGTTACCTCCACGGCGGCATTGTGACCACGCTATTCATCTGACCCAAGGGTCTGACCCAGTAGTGGTGCGACCCTACCGCTATCCCTACCGGCAGAAAGACGAGATCGAGCGCCAGTGTACGGAGATGCTCCAACAAGGGATCATCCGCCCAAGTCAATCGCCATTTTCCTCCCCGGTACTATTGGTCAGCAAGGCCGATGGATCGTGGCGTTTTTGCGTGGACTACCGAGAGCTTAACCGACGCACCATCAAAGACAAGTTTCCTATTCCGGTGGTCGAGGAGTTACTGGATGAGTTACGGGGCGCCAAGTTATTCACTAAATTGGACCTCCGATCAGGGTACCACCAAGTCCGCATGAAGGAAACAGATATCCACAAGACCGCATTCAGAACCCACCATGGTCATTATGAGTTCCTCGTGATGCCTTTCGGATTAACGAACGCACCCTCCACGTTCCAGGCACTGATGAATGAGATCCTACAAGACTTCTTACGCAAGTTTGTATTGGTGTTCTTTGACGATATCCTAATATACAGTAAAACAGCGGAGGAGCACCGTGAGCATTTGCGGGTGGTGTTGGATCGTTTACGAAGCCATCAACTGTTTCTCAAGGCTTCCAAATGTTCCTTCGCTCAAGAGCGCATCGGCTACTTGGGTCACATTATCTCCTGCAATGGGGTGGAAGCGGATCCAGCGAAGCTTCAGGCAGTCGCAACATGGTTAAGACCCACAACCGTGACAGAGCTGCGAGGATTCCTCGGCCTTACAGGATATTATCGCCGCTTCATTCGTAGCTATGCCACCATTGCTGATCCATTGACTTCATTACTCAAAAAAGGGAGTTTCCATTGGACTAGTGAGGCGGACGACGCTTTTCGGTGCTTGAAGGAGGCCCTCATCTCAGCGCCGGTATTGGAAGTGCCAGATTTTACCACCCCCTTTGTAGTCGAATGTGACGCATCAGGTACAGGCATTGGAGCAGTCCTGCAGCAAAATGGGCATCCCATCGCTTATTTTAGTCGCAAGTTGGCGCTCCGACATAGGAAGTTGGCAGCTTATGAGCGGGAACTCATTGGATTGTCCAAGGCGGTGCGCCACTGGCGTCCGTATTTATGGGGACACAAATTCGTGGTTCGCACGGATCATGGCAGTCTTAAATACCTCCTGGAACAAGCCCTCGTCACACCACCTCAACAGCATTGGTTAAGTAAATTGATGGGGTTCGATTTTCAAGTGGAATACAAACCAGGGCGAACCAATCTAGCAGCTGATGCGCTGTCCAGAGTCAGGGAGTCCGAATTGTCCTGTGCAGCTATTTCGGAACCGATCGGACTCACCCGAGAAACATGGCTGGAAGAACTTCGTCGCCACCCGGAGGTGCAGCAGATGATTCAAGCGCACCTGGACGCTCAGCACAATGCAACCAGTGGAGACCAACTCGATTGCGCAGCTACGAAGGAGCCCAATTCCCCAGTTCCATCGGCAAATCCAGTTTCCACACCGACCGACCTATGGGAGGTGAAGGATGGCTTACTTTACAAGCAAAGCCGCTTATACGTGCCCGCCTCATCCGCATTAGTTGAGGCCATTATTGCTTCAATTCATGAGCTCACACATGAAGGGGTCCAGAAAACTCTGCATCGGATCCGAGCGGCATACTACTGGACGGATCAGCGCCGGACGGTCGAGAAATTTATTGCTGGCTGTGGGGATTGCCAACGCAACAAGTCGAGCACAATGTCCCCAGCTGGCTTGCTACAACCGCTCCCCATTCCTCACCAAGTCTGGGCGGACATATCTATGGATTTTATCACAGCACTACCTAAATCTCAGGGCAAAACAGCAATTATGGTGGTCGTCGATCGACTCTCTAAATATGCGCATTTCCTGGCACTAACCCGGCCGGCTACAGCATCCCGAGTAGCGACCATATTCTTCGACCAAGTGGTCCGCTTACATGGCATACCAGAGTCCATTGTATCCGACCGTGACCCGGTTTTTCTCAGCGCGCTTTGGCAGGACTTGCTGAAACGGAGCGGCACATCTCTCCGTTTTTCGACAGCCTATCACCCTCAGACGGATGGGCAAACAGAAGTGGTTAACAGGACACTGGAAATGTACTTGCGTTGTCTAGCAGCAGATAATCCCTCTACGTGGGCGCAGTGGCTACCTTGGGCGGAGTTTTGTTACAACACCTCCTTCCACTCCTCCCATCGGGTTACACCATTTGAATTGGTCTATGGTCGCAAACCCCCACCCTTGCTGCCGTATCAACAAGGGACGACAGTCATTGAGGCGGTGGACTGTCAGTTACTAGAGCGTGACGCTCTTTTGGCTCAGGCCAAGGAACAATTGCTCAGGGCCCAAAATCGCATGAAACAAAGGTATGACTTGCGCCACCGGGAGCTGGAATTTGCAGTCGGACAATGGGTTTGGCTGCGGCTTCAACAACACCGTCAAACATCCCTCCGGTCGAACTCCACCAACAAATTGGGAGCGCGCTTCTTCGGTCCTTATCAGGTGTTGGATCGTGTCGGTCCGGTGGCTTACCGGCTGGCTCTTCCGGCGGACGCTCGTCTACATAATGTGTTTCATGTCTCCCTTCTTAAGGCCTTTGCAGGAACGCCCCCCGCAATTGCTCCACCGCTACCCCAGAATGCTAATCCTGCGCCAACAACGACTCCTCCAGAACCTCAACACATTTTGGCGCAGCGCTTTGTGGAAGGCAAGCGCCAAGTCTTGATACATTGGCAGGGGGAACCGCGGGATGAAGCGACTTGGATGGATGCCTTGGTTTTGCGCCGATCATATCCGCACCTTAAGCTTGAGGACAAGCTCAGTGTCCAGGGGGGGAGTCATGTTACAGCCGTGGCTGATCGGGTCTACTATCGGAAACGCCCGTAAGGAAGCAATGCATGGTTTTTACGGCAGGAGAGTCCATCTACAGTGCCATGCAGGGAAGAGCGTGAGGAGTTTGTTAGCCAAATCAGTATTAAGTCTTTAGGAAGTCTAGTTGTTGTTTTTTGCTTTGGGTTGTTATCGCTGGAGTATCGTAGTTGCTATTCGTGTCGGTTTGTTAAGTCCGAGTCGTATTGGCGTACGCGGAGTACCTAGGGTGTGTCTTCTATTTAATGGGAAATAAACAACGAAAATCGGCATGCTTGTTTTGCCAACCAATCTACTTTTAGGCGGTGGCTCCGACAACAGCCAACGTATCTAAGGCTCAAGCCGCTTCGACGATTCCGTCGTCAAGCTGTTTGCGACCCGGCCGCCGGCCGGGAACTCGGGCTTACGAGCGTGCTCACTCGGAGCCGGCTCGTAACATGTTGCACACATAGTTACATCTTCTTCTTGCGCAAATCATTTGTACCTATGTTTTTGTTGTTCTAAAGTTTATACCATGAATCGATCTGATGGTACTGCAGCTTGTTCAATCAATTATAAATTTGGGAGTTTTCACCTAAGTTAAGTAGGCTGTTTGTAACTTGCGATGTTGCATGCAGCAAGAGGTTGTACATTAGATTAGGCCTGGTTAGTACTATTGGGCCCAGCAGTTTGGGCCCATGCACACAGCATACGAACCAAACTCTGGAACCTAGGAAGTGGTAGGTTTCCCTCAAAAAAAAAAAGAGAGTGACTAGGGAATCAGATACCGTCAGAATTCAGATAAATTTAAACTTACTTATGAAACTTATCAGTTTCAGTGCTGGTTTCATAAGTTTCAGTGTTTAGTTTCATCAGTTTCATGTTTTATCAGTTTTTAGTGCTAAGTTTCATGAGTTTCAGTGCAAAAAATCATAAGTTTTATGAGTTTCAGAGGTATACCGTTGCAACGGTATACCGTTTTTTAGTTTTTCTTAAAAAAAAAGTGTCCTAGGAGACAATCAGACAAAGCCCAGAGCCCCCTGGTCGCTCACCGCCGGGCGCCGGCCACTCTCCCGCCGCTCCGCCGCCATGGGGAAGTTTCGCAAGCTCGGCCGCCCACCGCGTCTCCATGCCCAGGTCTGACCTCTCTGTCTGTCTGTGTCTCTGTCGCTGCACCTGTCTGTCTCCCTTTCGTTTCCATTCCTCCCTCGCACTCTCCCTGAGCCATGGCTACCTCTATCTCTCCGCGAATCCAAATCCCTCGCGGCAGGACGATGGTGCCGCAGCTGGTGAAGCACGAGCGGATCAATACCACCGTCGCGAAGGTACTCTTCCTGTCCCTCAGTCACTCCGGCATTTCGTCGAACACCTTGCGGTGGGAGTGCAGACTTTCTCCGCCAGGAAATTTGCCCTTTTCTTATATGTGCTGCTTCTTGTCGTTTCAGGCGAAGGAGGTGCGGCGGAAGGCGGATCAGATGGTGCAGCTCGGCAAAGAGGCAATGAAACCCGCCGTCTGTTTAGTGGCGTCCGTTTAGAGTAAGGCTGCTAGACTAGCGAAATGAAACCAGCCGTCTTGCAAGAATGACTGAATGAGGTATATTCTGTCCACGAAATCGGTCTCCTGAGATTATCATGCAAGCACCATCTTCAGTTACAGGTGGAGTTTTGACAAACTTACAGGTGGGGTTTTGACAAACTTTGATATGCATGTGGGTTTTTGACAAACGCCGCCACTTGCAGGTGGGGTTTTGCAAAAATATTACTTTGCTTTCGCATTTGAGTGATGTGTAGCATCCTTCTGTTTTAATTTAACTACATTGAGATGTGCTTCTATGCTTTTTCTTTTTTAAAGATGCGCAAATATTAAAGCATGGATAAATAGTATGTGGTGATTACTTGCCCCTTGGTTTGCTTTAAGATTTGTGCAGCTTGTATTGAGAGGGAAAGCATAGTGTTTTCTGTTTTTTTAATGGAAAACAAGATTGCATTGAGGTCTGAAGTTTCCGGTGCATTGTAATAGAGAAGCAAGCTGTATGTGGTGATGAGACTTAAGTCAACATCTATTGCTCATGCCGTGCGCAGGTTTGTCAACCGGGAGAATGAACTTCGAGAGGCCAAACCTGCGACACCACAGCCACCCCAGCGGGTCCCTCTTGATCCACGAACCAAGTCCCGTGCCAATCAACAGTGGGCAGGACCTAAAGTCAGCCAGAACTCTGGAACAGGAAGGCCTATGAGAATTGAGAAATCGTTAGATACGTTAATGAGGAGATCCATTCATTCTGCAAGAGGCTACAAGCTATTGTTCTACAGGATAATTTCGTCAAGGAGCTGTGCCTGATATCTCTGTTGAGTCTCTTGAGAATTCAGAGCTGGATCCGTTTCAAACAAAGAATTCAGAGCTGGAGAACCGTCACGTCACATCTCAATGCATGCTGTTTACTAGAATTCAGATGGTCAGAGAATCAGAAAAATTGACCCTGCACTATCATTTGTACACGGGTGTTGGTTCTACTGAGTACTGAACTACTGATACTGATACATGCATGTTATCATGTATGCTAAATTGCTAATGGCTCGGCAATGCTGTGCTTGTTGGTTTTATCTCTACGAAGCTGGCCTCTCCCCGGTCTGTTCCTCATTCCCCTCTTCTCCTTAACCATGGAGGCTCGAGCTCCTCCTGGATGTTCCTCCCAATCGTGAAGCCGGGCAGCACCAAGACGGGCCAAGGATGGCAAGCAGCCTCCCAATTCCCAGATTATGCCGCGCCCGTAGAACACCGGGGCGCATCGTCTTGGTCGATGCGCAAGGCCTCCGTTTCCGTCTTCCCCCCGCGATCCGTGGTGCCGCTGCTCTCTTCGCGCACATTCTTGCCTCTTGTCTCGCGCGCGGTCCGTTCGCCTCGGGCGCCGTGTTCTTCTCCCCCGCCGTGCTGCGCGGCCCGCTGGTCGGTGTACGGCCACCATGCCTGCTATTTCAGCGGAGACTGCAGGCGTTATCAAAGGTATGGAAATATGAGTTCAGAAAAAAAAAGAGTATGTGGACAGTCACAATCTCTTCAGATAATTACACAGAAGGCATGGTTAGGATATCTTTTTTCTTTTTTGCAATATGGTAATCATGTGTTGCTTCACAAAAGAGGGGGGGGGGGGGTGCTAGCTAATCTAGTTACTGAACTATACCTTTTATGGGTATTGGACTTGTAGTGTCATTTGGGGAGAATTGGAGAAACCACCCCAAAGATGAGATTTGAGGAAATTCGTTTGCATGTCATTATCAAGTCCAAGTTCTGTTACATTTGACTCAAGTACACTTGCAAGTCACAATAAATGACATTCCAAGGGTGATATCTTGGCATCACCTGAAGTTTGTGATGTATCAAATGTGGCTGCTGCTATTCTGAAGCTCAGAAATATGTGGCCAGTTTGCCTCCACCTTGTTGGATTTTCCTTCGGTTATCCACATGAGGAGATAAGTCCAAGTGGTAGGCTGAGAGGTGTTGTGACACTGCAGGGGATAAAGCTATATAAACATAATTCGGAGCTGAGGATCGGTTATCTGGGATCACTAAATGGACTGTGTTCTTCTGAGCTCCCACTCGTCATCGCACGCTATTGTTAACGCAAGGTATGATTCCTCCCACTGCCTTTATCGCTGCAAAAAGGTCCTCGAAAAACTACCGAGACCGTAGAATTTCTCATCTTTTCCGGAATCCATCAGTTATTCCTATATTCTTTCAGGCTTCAGCAAGGCTCTGGTGGGCTCAACAGTACAGGATTTGCAGTTATCAGAAAGGGATGCTTAAACTTAAGATGCTACGCGATTGGTGATGGACTTGGTGGTCCAGAGCATTTGAATGATCCTTTGAAGGAGAACGATAATGGGCCTGTTTTGCAAGGATTCAATGGATCTGGTGCTTCCTTTCGAACAGTTGGTGCCAAAATCACTCAGGAAACAGGAGATTTCTTTGTCAGCGATGCTGAAGGTGACCCAGACAAGCCTTCGGAGGGTTTCTCCTCCATTGATGAGGCTATAAACGCTTTACATGAAGGAAAGGTAGGTGAAGTAAGACCTTACAATATCTAGCATCTTTGTATTTAGCATTTCAATGTGAACCTAGTTTGCTTAAGATAAAATGGTCCCGTTCATGTAGTTCTTGGGCATCGATCCTGCATGATCAACGCCAAACTGGGTATCTTATCTTGAGCTTCATCTTTTACATGCACAGTGTACTAAGTGATTTAAAAAATTCTGCAAAACTGTATCAGTAGCTCCCAGTCAAGCATGGGATTGAACTATTCACTGCATTTTGTAGGTTGACTAGGTGAATCCCACTTGCCTAGTCTACAAGGGAAAAATCCAAGTTGTACTGTGAATACAATTATGTAATGGTAAATTCTACCATTATCCATACAATACATTTCCTTAAGATTTTTGAAATGATCACACATTTTCAGGAGCAAGTTTATTTGTTTAATACAAAATGATAGGCTGGACAGGTGAAATCCTGTTATTCTCACATGTGTAGCAAGTCTATTCGCCTTCTTCAAAATTCAGGACAGGACCTTGGATGTATAAATGCATTATTATTGTTTCTGTTGTACAGTTGACTTTAGATACAAAGTTAACTATTCATTCTTCTCCAGTTTGTTATTGCTGTAGATGATGAAAACGGTGATAACAAAGGGGATCTTGTCATGGCAGCTACTCTGGTGAACCCAGAGTCGATCGCTTTCATGATCAGGAATGGTTCTGGGATCATCTCGGTGGGCATGAAGGAAGAGGACCTAGCAAGGTTGAAGATTCCTATGGAGTCTCCAATTGCAGAAATCGATGACATTTCAACTGCTGCTTCAACTGTGACAGTGGTAACAATCTGCTGTTTAATATCCTTTGTAAACACTATAGATGATCCATAATCAAGACAGATCACTGGATCTTTGGTTGTAACAACAACTTGAAGCATTGTTGTCTATCCATGCAGGACGCCAGAGTGGGCATATCAGCCGGTGTCTCAGCTGCAGATAGGGCAAAAACCATCCTTACTCTGGCCTCCCTTGATTCTAAGCCCAGTGATCTGAGAAAACCAGGCCATATATTCCCCAAGAAGTACCGAAACGGAGGTGTACTGAAAAGAGCTGGGCACACCGAGGCATCCGTCGATCTTGTTGCGTTGGCTGGTTTGCGCCCTGTATCTGTCCTGTCGACCGTCATCGACCCAAAGGATGGCTCCATGGCAGGCATACCAGTGCTGAAACAGGTGGCCTTGGAACATGATATCCCAATTGTTTCGATCGCTGATCTCATCCGGTTAGTATACATTAAGGTGAAGACTGTGTGAACTTACAGCCTGTTTTATTCTGCTTTAAACTGTGCTACTGAAATCCGTCTCTCATGTTAGGATTACTCCCATGTCACGAGCGTCCTTTGTGGAAATCTCATCTTGTTCTTTTTGCCGTGATTCAGGTATAGAAGGAAAAGGGAGAAGCTGGTGGAACTGATCGCTGTGTCTCGTTTGCCCACGAAATGGGGCCTTTTCCGAGCTTACTGCTACCGATCCAAGCTGGATGGAACTGAGCACATTGCCGTTGCCAAGGTAGTGAAATTATGCTGTTTTCCCATCTTCTGGGACTTCAAATCGGGGTAGGAAATGCAAGTTCCTAAGTGTGTGTGTGTCTCTAAATAGCATCGGGTATTGGCTGTGTGCATCGTACGATGTAAAGGTCGGGAGTTAGTATATTCTTTCATTATCTAAAAAAAATAGCATCGGGTAGGAATAGGATGATACGTTAGTACATTGTTCGCCCCTACAAATGCGATTCCAATGCCTCAATATTCGGTTTATCTCCGGCGATCTAATCGTACATGGCCATGTGCAGGGCGACATCGGCGACGGTGAAGACGTCCTCGTGAGAGTCCATTCCGAGTGCCTGACCGGAGACATCCTCGGCTCCGCTCGCTGCGACTGCGGCAACCAGCTAGACCTGGCCATGCAGCTGATCGAGAAGGCCGGCCGCGGCGTTCTCGTCTACCTCCGCGGCCACGAAGGCCGGGGCATCGGGCTCGGCCTGAAGCTCCGCGCCTACAACCTGCAGGACGATGGCCACGACACCGTCGAAGCCAACATCGAGCTCGGTCTGGCCGTGGACTCCCGCGAGTACGGCATCGGCGCCCAGGTAGAACACAACGCGCTATTCTTCTGCAATCCCTCAGCATCCGGATTTTTCAAGGTCCATTTCAGATTCTTAAGAACGTTGATGTGTTGAGAATCGGACGCAATGTTCTGATCTTGCTATCCATTTCAGATTTTAAGGGACATCGGCGTGCGCACGATGCGGCTGATGACCAATAACCCGGCCAAGTTCGTCGGGCTCAAGGGCTACGGGCTCGCCGTGGTGGGGAGGGTTCCGGTGATATCCCCCATCACGAAGGAGAACCAGAAATATCTCGAGACGAAGCGGACTAAGATGGGGCACGTCTACGGCTCCGACCTCCCCGGCAGCCTGCCGGAAGAATTCGTCAATCCGGGAGACGCCGCCGCGAACCCAGACGACGAAATCCACAATTAATACCATACTTCGGTTTTGTTTCTCATACAAAGATTCATCCGAGATTGAGATGTTGCAGATAATACGATCAAATTGCAGCAATCTTGGTATAGTAACAAATTGGAAACAAGAAACATGCGTAGCTAGCACCAATGCACCATTCATTGTTCGTAACCAGCACCAATTACAAACCAAGCCTCGATCCCTGACAAGGGAGGGAAACAGGCAAGAACACACACAGAGCCCTAATCTAAGAGGAGGTGAACTTGGTGACGGCCTTGGTGCCCTCGGAGACGGCGTGCTTAGCGAGCTCGCCGGGGAGGACGAGGCGCACCGAGGTCTGGATCTCGCGCGAGGTGATGGTGGGCTTCTTGTTGTAGCGGGCGAGGCGGGCGGCCTCCTGGGCGAGCTTCTCGAAAATGTCGTTGATGAAGGAGTTCATGATGGACATGGCCTTGGAGGAGATGCCGATGTCCGGGTGCACCTGCTTGAGCACCTTGAAGATGTAGATCTTGTACGTCTCCACGCTCTTCTTGGCCTTCTTCCTGCCCTTCTTGTCCCCGCCGCCCTCCTTGGACGCCGGCAGCCGCTTCTCCGCCTTGGGCTTCTTCTCCGACTTCTCCTCCGCCGGCTTCTTCTCCGCGGGCTTCTTCTCCGCCTTGGGCGCCATCACGCACGGATCGAAAGGAGCTTGGAAAACTCGCGAGCAGGCTAGCAGCGGAGAAGGGAGAACAGAGAGCGAGTTGTTGCGATGCGGGGAGCCTGGTCGGGGCGTGGGGGAATTTATAGAGGAGTGCGGCGGGACGTGATTGGTGAGGAGGGGGGAGGGCGCGGATCGGTGAGGTGGAGGGATCCCGGGCGTCGGACGGATGGGCGGTGAGGATTGCAACGCGTGGGGACGTTTGAATGGGTGGAGGGAGGAGGGGTGCGGATCCCTGGACGGTTTGAGGCGGTGATCGGAAAGTTTGGGCGCCCAAACGGAGGCCGGGGGGGTAGTTTTGCGCCTTGTCGGATTTGGGCAATTCAATTGGGCTCGGCTGCTGTGGGGTCCGGGTTGTGGGCAAGCTGGGGCCACGTTTCAGTGATATGCTGCCATGGGCGAAAAATGGCCTTGAAGACCAAAATAATTTTACAAATACACATGGGCTTTGTGCAGATTACTATTCCCTCCGGTCCAAAATAGTTATCGTTTTCGACATCAACACGGTTTTCAAAACACAACTTTGGCCACTAATTTTTATCATAATATATTTATAAAACTCAATAAAATTATAATATTATGAAAATACTTCTTGAGAGAGAATAAATATGAGTATAGTAGCAATGGCTCATTAAATCTATATGCACGTCTTATATTTTTAAACAAGATCATTCAAACCATAGACATCATATTTATGAGCAGAGGGAGTATCAATACTTCCCTCCGTTATTAATCCATACACCTGTCTACCATTGGCGGTGCCTATAGAAAACAAGTGAAGTATTTTCTACGTCCTTGTGTAAAGGACATTTGGAGATAATTATTTTTTTCGAAATTGGAGGCAGGAGCACGGCCTATGCATTAAAGAAGAAAAGAGAGTTCGGGAATAAAATTACAGTGCGCCAGTCTAAAGCCACCATCAGGGCGAGCTAGACAGGCTGAAACCCACACCCTAGTGAACACCTTAATTAGAGAAACCAAAAGGCGAAAAAAGACTGCTTAGACGGTTCTCTCGGTAGCAAAAGCAAACTCTCTCATCTCCTGGCGTGCTCTTTGCACAACGTTGTTGACCGTACTATCCGTGTCTTGGAAAACGCGCGCATTGCGTTCTTTCCAGAGGTTCCATAGACCGTACACTATAGCGCCATCATGTTTACGTCTTGCCGCTTGTGGAGAGGCCATTCGCAGCCGAAGCCACCAGTCTTCGACGGACGAGTACACGACGAACAGATTGGATGCTGGAAGACCGAAGCCTTGCGAGGGAAGGAGCAAACACCAGTAGGAAGTGGCAAAGCAACATCGGAGCATGGCATGCAAAGCCGTCTCAGGTTCAGCCTTGCAAAGGAGACAGACAGGGTGATGGGGCCATCCTCTCCGAGCTAGATTATTTGCCGTTAGGATACTGTTGCGAACCTTGCAAAGGCGACAGACAGGGTGATGGGGCCGGGAGTCGGCATGGTGCGGGAGGAGGAGTGGCGGGGCTGGAGGAGCAGCGGGCAGCACGAGAGGACATGGGGAGTAGAGGAGCGGCGACACTGGCGGGGAGCAGAGCAATGCATGCCGCGTGGGAGAGGGAGAACCAGGCGGCGGTGTGACGCAGGAGGAGGAGCGGTAGGCGAGAGATGGTCTTGGACCGTGGAAGCTAACTTAGGATTAGGGCATTGTTGCTTGGGCCGACCACCAAGCCCATAATCTCTTTTTTTTTGTTACTGGGATAGGATCTTCTATGGATGACTTTTTGCTCTGTGTTTGTAACATCGTGAATTCTACATTGCCTAAGGGGTAACACTGGTATTACTGGAGCATTTTTTGGTCGCCTAATCCTCGTATAGGCATCCAGGCGTTCGAAGGTCGCCTTGCCTCGCCTTATTGCCTTAACAACCATGCCAAAACACCTTTTTCTGGACTAATGCTACACTCCAATGTATGGGTTGACTTAGATTATCTGCATATGTCTGAAATTCTAGAAACACAGAGAACACCCTCTTTGGACAGATGGTCCACCTCTTTTGATTTCTCTGACTTAGCTGACTTTTGATTCAAATTTTGACATCATGGCGACCAAAACTTGATTATTGGCCCTCTCCAACTAGAACTGAGCTAGAAAGGCCTAGTGTACATCACAACTAGTTACCCAACTTAATCAAGCTCATGCTACTAGCCTTGAACCCCTAAATAGTACGACCAAGGCAAAAAAACAAAAAACATATCAACTAAAATGATCCATAAACTCATTAGATCATTTCTAACCACATGGTCCTTCATCCTCATGGAAACCATCCTTTGCCATTATTTGCTAATATAGGATCCATGAAAGTCTAAGAACCATCGGTATCCATCATTAAGACCTAACTTAACTCAACAACACTCAAATTAAAGTAAGCACATACTCCATGAATTAGAGGTCCAGATGGTTACACACTTGCAAGCGCCAAGTGAATTTGGGTTTCGCAAAATCGAAAATATGATTTGCAACGTCACTTTGTATTTTCACTTTTCCTAAGGTACTACTAAGATGTTTTTCCTAAATTGAAGAAATCTTATGGCAGAGGAAGAAAAGTATAGGAGCGTAGGGGTGCATACAAAAGTACAACTCGCAAATAGCATGGATGCAAATATATGAGTAAATTACACATGACATCCTAATATTGTACGAGAGGTGCTTCTATGCTCTTCTTTTTAAAAATTGCACAACTATTAAAGCATGAATGAAAGGTTGATGGTGATTACTTACCCCTTTGTTTGCTTCAAGATTTGTGCAACTTGTACTAAGAGGGTACATAGCTTTCACTTAGGCACCCTTTATTTCTTAACTGGTTTGCAGTGAAGTTATGTGAAACAGCTCATCAATAACGGCAAACTTTTTATTCGCAAAAAAACAACACCAAAATCTTTGCATTGGGCATATGTGCAAATCAGTTATCCACTTTGTAATATTGTAGGATATTAATAGTTTAACAATGAAATTTCTGACAGTACACACCGACCAAAAAGGGTGATTCCGGACAGAACAAACACGGAAGATGGCGTCGCCCGGACTCGAACCGGAGACCTTCAGTGTGTTAGACTGACGTGATAACCAACTACACCACGACACCTTGTGTGATTCGTCTAGGCCCTACAATACTCACATACTATATCTCATTCCACAACGAGCCAGTTCCGTTTACGCTCCATGTCCTGGCCCTTGGAATGACCGACTCTAACTGCCTCCTCATGTGATCATGTCACCTACCCTGTGCCGCAGCAGTCGCGAAGATCATCGGAGGATGCCCGGTTCATCCGCGCCAACATCTGTTTCCCGGCCAGGTTTTAACTTGAGCTTTCCGGGCTTGGGCTGCACCGTTGACCTAGAATGGGAGTGGACAGCATCCTGCTGTTACATCTTTTTGCCTAGATTCGGCTCTAGCAGCGTGCCATTCTGCTGGCTGCTGAAGTTCCTGTGTCTGGAATGACTGAAGCTCTGAAGCTCTGGCTAGGTTGAGTGGCTGCCATTGTTTCATACAAAATCACACTAGAACCTGCTTGATCTATGGTAATCTGCAAGGATGTAAGAGCATCCATAACAAGCTGATAGATTGGGTGCTGCTGCCTCTATGTGGATTAGTTAGATACATAAAACAACACTCATGCTAGCTAGACATCCAGAATGAATCAGTTGTGCTTTTCTTACCACCTTCAGAAATTAAACTGTTTCCAGTTCGTCTAGTCTAGAGGTTGGTCACAACATGGATCGAATTACGGCCATGATTTCCGAGCCGTAGCATTTGCTGCCTGCCTCTCCTCTCGGTCCTACAGTGCACTCAACTGCTGTGTTTCTTCAATTTTTGCCTCTCAGTGTACAAGGGATTTAAGTTTTGCTCCGACTGCTGTGGAGAAACCATTCTCTATTTAGTTGTACAAATCTTGAAGCAAGCGAAAGGGTAAGTAATCGCTATGTACCCTTCATTCATGCTTTAATAGTTGTGCAACTTTTAAAAGGAAGAGCATAATGCACCTCTCGATTAGTTATCATGTATACCCTTGAGTAACACTGTAACAAAAAAATTTAGGGGCTACTGTAACAGTAATTAGAGTGAATATTTTACATACCAAATTCATGTTGTTTCAGTTTTTTCAGATAATATTTATTGTATCCAGCAAATAGCGCACTTTTGCATACCATTGATGTATCTTGTCTCTTGAAACAAAGATTCATGTTGTTCCATATCAAAATTATAGTTCATGTGAACGTAAAGGACCACATAGCGAAGTGGATATCGCGTTAGATTCCGACTCTTAACAGTCGAGGGTTCGTCGAATCCAACTGTGATCAATTTCGTTCTTTGTCATTGTTGTTTCTGATACGCAGGGACTTGCACGGGTATACTTTAGGAAACAATCTAGAGATAAGACTTAGAAGAGATCAGTTAAGTCTAGTCGCAAAGTCCGTTTGTTATTCTATAACGTTGAGTCCGAGTCCGATTTGTAGGAACAATGTTCCACTATATAAAGATGAATAAACTTACGGGAAAGGGCATCTTAGCCATTGACCCAAACATCAAGTCTCAGGCGTCGCCGACGATTAAACGGCCGGTGGCTCCGTCTCGCCAGATATCTCGCCATAGGGCGTCGCAAGCACCTCGCTGCTGCTGCACCATCCGTTTCCACCTCACGTTCAGGCTTACGCCCAGGCACCCGGCTGTTCAACCAAGAACATCCATATCAACTGGTATCAGAGCCAATCGATTCCGCGGCCAGGGTCAACATGGAGGATCGGCTTGGCAGGTTGGAATCAACGGTGGCGCAAGGCCAATCTTCCATGGCAGACATGCAGAAGCAGATGACGGAGATGCAGGACTCAATGGATAAGCAGATGGAGGAATTGAAGGGGATGTTCCGCGATCTCGCCAAAAGCGTCGGCAAGCAGTCGGCGCTCCCCTCCCACCCAAACCCCATGGTCCAGAAGACCAGCGCCAGCGCGGCGTATGCGGAGGCGCGCGCACAACAGGGACGCGGATGGGGCGGACAAGCCGCAGATGACGATGGTGACGAGTTAGATCGAGGGAGCAACCGCAGTGCACGCGGGGAAAGACGCTGGGCTCCTCGAGCACCAAGGCACGACCTCGATACTTATGATGGATCGGAGGATCCGTTACTGTGGATACGGCAGGTCGAGAGATTCGCCCGCCTCTATGAGGTGCCCCATGATGAGTACGTAGAGATGGCTGGTCTCTATCTGCGGGGTGAGGCGCAAGCGGTTTTGGATAATTGGCAGCAAGATGTAACACACATCACCTGGGAGGATTTCCGTGAGACCTTTGTTCAGAGGTTCTCGCGACAACCCACGGTGGGTCCCTTCGGCGATCTAATCAATCTGAAGATGGGCACTGGTCGTGTTGATGATTTTTCCAAGGACTTTCAGCGGTTATTAGCACGTGCCCCGCGCTTGGATCGCGCAAATCAGATCGAAGCCTTTATTGCAGGTCTTTCCCCGACCCTTGCGGCGGATGTCAAAAGGGATCGACCCCGGGACTTGGCTGATGCTATTAGCCTCGCTCGGGAGGCAGAACGTAGGGAAGACACTTGGATTTCAAGGATCTCTCAAGCTGTGCAACCTGGTCGGTTTCGGCCTGCTTTTTCAAAGGGGGCCCCTACGATGGATCCGACACAGCCAAACCGGGTTGGGCCAGCAGTGACCGCCACCAAATCAACTGGACTGGCAAGCAGCGGTATTGGGGGGCGTACAACCTCTATTGCACCCGCTAGTTCCCAAGCTTCAACTGGCACATCGGCGCCATTCAGACGACGGCTAACACCAGCCGAAATGGCGGAAAGAAGAGAGAAAGGGCTTTGCTACAATTGTGATGAGATTTACTTCCCAGGGCATAGGTGCAAACGCTTGTTCCATCTTGAGGTTGATAGTGACAATGAGACGGATGCTGAGGAACAGGCCACGGAAGAACACGAACCGGCCTTATCCATCATGGCTGTTCGAGGTCCTAGTAAGGTCGGCACCATGCAGCTTCCCGTTTCCATGAAGGGGCTCGAATTGCTAGGATTGGTGGATACAGGTAGCACTCACAATTTCTTGTCCAGCCACGCAGCAAGCAAAATGTCAATCGTTCAAGTACCGACAGGGGGACAGCAGGTGCGAGTGGCAAATGGCGCTCATCTTCCCTGCTTGGGGCAAATTCCCGAGGGTCGGTTCGCTATTGGACCGCATAAATTCAGCGCTTCCTTCCTAGTGATTCCACTGGATGGATTCGACGTAGTGTTGGGCGTTAAATGGCTGCAGCAATTGGGTAATATTCACTGGAATTTTGACTCCCTCCAAATGTCTTTTGCGGTTGGAAATCAAACCGTGGAACTCCAGGGTATCTTGAAGCATCAACAACCCAAATTATTAATGGCTGAAACAGACGATTCCGAGGCTGTTGTAGCACCTCTTCTCGACGAGTTCCAGGACTAGGCTGTCTTTCTTTTTTTCGTGTATATCCATTATGTCAGGGACTACACTCATGTGTTCATGGTGCCAGGGATTTCACTCATGTGTTCATGGTTGATCAATTTCGTTCTTTGTCATTGTTGTTTCTGTCTTTCTTTTTTGAGAGGTGATTACTTATCCCTTTGCTTGCTTCAAGATTTGTGCAACTTGTACTAGAAGGAAAAGCATAGAAGCAACGCTGGTGCCAGGGATTTCACTCATGTGTTCATGGTTCACCGGTGGCTTTGGATAGTGTTTGGTCCCCAGCTGCCTTCTGGTCTCCAGGATGATGGATGCTGGATTGTTAGTGATCCTGTCATTTTCGGTCTGGTTGTCAGTGGATGTCTTTCCCAACCCTACGAGTAAATTTCTTAGACGAACCTCATGGATAAATGACAGGTTGCCATACTGTTCTTTACCTTTTGCTGCAAGTGAATGCAAAGTTTGCATTCCTTAGCTTGCTCCTCTGGTCTATAGATAAATTTTACAATACATCGTACTGGTAATATATAATGGCTAGTAGAAATCAGATCTAATCATTAATTTGTTGAGAGAATTCTACCGCTCTACTACCAGAGAAAGTATAAATAAATAGTAACTAATGCGATGAATCGAAAAGAATGTAAGATCGAACAGGTAAGGAAGGACGGAGTTGGTGGATTGGTCGACAATTGACCTTAATTGCACACCACCACCAATAGTTGGTCGACCCACTTGTGCTCAACTTGCATCTCTGTTATCTTCTGAGGTGAAACGCGCAATTGCTTCGAGTTGACGATCTTTTTCGGACTTGCACCGTAGCGACGTATCGGAGCTGTATCTAGCTGGTTCATGCAGAGAACTTGCTGTTACCCTAGGCAAGGGAATCCGATGGTTCACTAGCTTATTTCGTCAACGTGATATATGCCGGAGGTATTCCACAATGATAGTTATCTTCCCATAGGTAAAAGGATATACCAGCCTTCGAAAAATTGATTTTGGCATGAACGGTCATTTACGGAAGGATACGAAAAAAAGAACCCTGTACTACACAGTACATACTAAACCATATAAGGAGGCGACAAAGGATAAAACATATCCAGAGCTCATACCAAACAAATCAGAGCCAACATTCGGGACTGCTCCAGATCGCAAACAGATTCCTCGCATCCAAGGAGATGTCAAAACTATGATTCATTAGACGACGACCAATTTCTCTGTTATGATGTTCATTACGGAAAGTTATGATTAACTGGCAGCATTCCCAAATATTTCTTAACATTGACACTCTATGCCACACAATACAATCGAACTTTTATAATAGGCACCACTCCCGAGTATCTCGGAGACAAGACCAACATCACCATTCGAATACACTGAATGAAAATATACAGGGGAGAGGTAAAAATGCTAGCATCAGGTGGGCATTTGGTGACAAGACGGTGAAATGTATTGCACCGGTTGCAGCAATTGTTAACTCTCCCTACGCTCCTCTTTCAGAGCATTTCCTGAGATTTGCGAACAAAGCGCTTAACCTTTTTCTTGAAGTCGTCCCTCCTTTCTCTCCAGTCTTTCTGCATAACAATTCAATGCATAACTTCAGAAACCAAAGGGAGTTAATAAAATAGATACAAACTATACATTTACAATGATCCACAAAAAATACTAAAAGATTTTCAGGCATGGCACAAATCAGACTGAATGTTGATTAAGACCTCCATAAGCACACAAACGTTTCAAGGCTACCACCAGGAGAAATAGTATGCTAACTGCAACGAAAACAGCAGAAGTACTCTGTGCCACAACTTGCAAATAATGGAATTTTGTCAAACTACAATAAAAACCTGTTTGGCTCCCAGTAATTGACCCTGGAATCATGGAATTTGAATTTGATTTGAAGAATTGGGTTGTTTGGCTGACACCTAGAATTGGAATCAGTTATTCCAGGACAATTCTGCTCAGCCGACCCCTCCCACTCCGGCAATGGTGACCATGCCCTCGACACCTCCTCCCGTGCCGCGGCGGCAGAGAAGGTTGATGCATCCCCAGCGCCAAAGCTCACGTAGCCACCCGCTGCCGCATTGGTCAAGCGTGTCGTGCCCAAGGATTGAAATTTCAGACCGAAATCCGAAATCTCGGCCGAGATTTCGGATTTCGGACCCCTCCGAGATTCAAAATTCCGGAAAATTCAAAAAAAATTCGGATTTCGAATTTCTCGGCGAGATCTCGGGTATCTCGGGCGAGATCTCGGGTTTTTTTACCAGATTTTGATTTTTGTGCACCGTATTTGATTGTATTAGGGTCAAGATCATCCACAAAAAATTTCTAAAATTTTTGATGTGTTTTTGACCATTTTTTGGCCGGTTCAATTTGTCGGTTTGCACTGTCCGAATTTTTTAAAATTTCTCAAAATTGATCATCATCTGAAAATTTTATGGGAATATTATGGATGTGTTAGGACCATTCACAAAAAATTTCAAAATTTTCTAAAGTAGTTTGAAATATTTTCATTTCCAAAGAAAAGGTTGAACACACATAAAATTAAGTCTTATCCAAATAGTACCAAAATTAAGTCTTCCTAAACAGGTGTTTTCAAACAACATATTAGCATTTACCAGAGGAAAAATATTGACTCGTGCAATATAGAACAGTACCAATAGAACCAATCACCTTCTGATATGTTATTGTCGCTAATCGATATATTGGCTAGTTGGTCCTCTATCTCTTGCAACTCTCTAGCTATAGCTTCATCAACAGCTAGCCGAGACTCATAATTTGCAACTCTTGATGATTTTCGATCGCATAATATCCGTTGACGACCACAACTAGAATCGAATCTTGATGAGTTCTAGATGTACCACTACCATTATTTCCTTGAATTAATTCATATACTATTTCCTGAACAGGGTGCCAGAATAGGCAAATCAATGAGAACCTTTTGTCATATTTTGTCCTACTCTGTTGTACTACAAAAGAGAAAACATATCAATCCTGACTAAAAACTTTAACAAACGAAGGGTACAAATACTTGTTGAAATATGATTATTCGTGATCGTACAACAATGAGTGTTCAGTTTGCGCTTTATAAGGTAAATGTCATGAGAAGTACTCTACATGACATGAATGTGTTCTTAAAATATCATGAAAAGACGAAACATTCTTCTTATAATTCATGCAATTACCTCACAAGTATTTGGCTTGAAGCAACAACATATATAAAACTTTTTAAATGACTTGAAGTTCATTTGTTACATTTGAAAAATCAAAAACTGATTTTACATACGGTTTTTACGATAACTTTACCATTGTTACATTTTTTAAAAATTCCTCATGATTGATCATAATCTCAAATTGTTATGGAAATATTAGTAATGTGTCAGGACCATCCAAAAAAATTTTCAAAATTTTTTGACGTATTTTGAACCATTTTTCGGCGGGTTCAATTTGGCCGAGATCTCGGTGATTTCGGCCGAGATCTCGGATTTCCCGATTGAAAAAAAACCGGATTTGAAATTTGGTTTTTGCAATTCGTCCGGATTTTGTCCAAAATTTCCGAATCTCGCCGAAATTTCGGATTTCGAAAACCTCCGGGATTTGACTCAAAACGAGATTTTAAACCTTGGTCGTGCCTAGCCTCGTTGTCCATGTAGGCAACCTACTACTCCCTTGCCTCTTCCTTGTCAGATCTACTCCCTTGCCTCTTCCTTGTCAGATCTACTCCCTTGCCTCTTCTCCATAAGCCTCGACAGGTGTATGATACGAAATCAAACTTTTAGATGGTTGCTTCTTGGTGTTCGTGGTTGTGTTGGGTTGATCTCTCGGACTAGACCCGAGCAAGACTCGCGCCCTGATCGGGGGCACAACCAACCAATATGGTTGTGGCCCCTGTTGCTCGTGCGCTATAAAAGAGAGAGGACAAGGACCGGCTTGGGTAACCAACGTTCCTAGGTGCAAACACGTCCTAACAAACTCTAACTCACCCGATCTACACGCGCACGGGAGCAACGGGAAGGCCGCAACTGCCGAAGCCTTCTCCGCCGCCACTGCTTCATCCTCATCACCGGCAATGGCATCGTCAAATCCAAACCTCGAAGGTAACCCTAAGACCACTTCTAGGTGTTTTAGCTAGGCGCTAAGATCCGTAGAAATTCAACAATGGTATCAGAGCTCTAAGGTAGAAGTGCCTAGTTCTAACCCTAGTTGTAGATCACCTTCGGGTAGATGTGCATAGCAATTAGAAGGAGAGGAAATCCCCAAATCCAAAGAACCCTAGCCCCAAAATCATGAAGAACCGGATCAAGAAAATAAGAAAAGATCCTCACCGTGCTCGTCACGGGAAGAAGAAATTGGCCGACCACGAGGCCTGTCGCGCACTTCTGCCGCTCACGCTGTCGCGTCGTGCCCGGCGCCTCCATGCGCGACGCCGCGCCATCAGCGCCATGGGCACCAAGCCGCCGCCAGTGCCTCGCCACACGGATCTGTTTTTTTTCGGGATAGCATTAGGGTTTTTGGGGGAGGCAGCGATTTTTTCGCTCTTTATTCCTTCCCGAAGTCATCCAATTCAATCGGACGGCGCAGATGTACCGCACCTTCTCCCTCCATACGTGGGCCGGCCTGGTGGGGGGGCACTGGGAAGCTTTTTTGGGCCGTTTCGGCCCAAAAGAAATTAGCACTGTTTTCTATTTATATTTCAAGTCTAAGTTTATTTTTGCTGTGCATAATTAGTTTAAGTATTGAGTTAAGTTATTTTTCCGCTGCTAAGCTTAAGTTTTATTTTTTTGATTAAATTAGATCCAACGTGAAAATTTAATTGAAAAATTGTGTTAAGTCTGTTTCATTAGTATGGGAATTTTATCTTCTGACCAACGTTGTTGATGAAATTTGCCATAATTATTAAGTTTAAATTTTGTTCTATTCTAATTCTGCCCAACGGTGATTTAAAAGTAGAACAATTTTTGTTAAGAGCGTGTTTTGATTGAACCAACGTTGAATTAATTCATGCATTTAATTCAGTATTCTGATTAAATTGTTATTTTTTCTTTTCCGAAGGTTCAAATACTTCCAACATACTAAGTTTGATCTCTACTATTGAGCCCCTAAATGGGGGGAATTATCCCTCTTGGAGGGAAAAGGTTGAGATGGCACTTGCTCTCTCATATATTGATTATGCAATTATGCGTGATCGTCCCACTGAGCCCCAACCAATCCCTGATGGTCAACCGAGTGCTGAGAATAATACAACCATAAGAATAGCATACAACCTTGAGCGTGTAAAGTGGGAAAATTCTAACCGTAAATGCATGATGGTGATTAAAAACTCCATTGTGGAAGGAATAAGAGGTGCCATCCCAGAATGTGCTAATGCTAAGGAATACCTTAGCAAAGACAGGCTCTACTAAAATGTATGCGAGCTCTCTCATGCAGAAGCTTTCGAATGAGAAGTTTGATGGGCAAAACAATATCAGAGAGCACATTTTGAAAATGAGCAACATAGCTGCTAAACTTAAGACTATGGAAATGAAAATATCAGAAGGGTATTTGGTGCAGTTTATCATGAACTCCTTGCCCAAGGAATATGAGATTTTTGCAGTCAATTACAACTCTATGAATGAAAAATGGAGTATAGAAAAATTGATGGCTATGTGTGCTCAAGAACAAGAAAGGTTTAGAGCTCAAAGGCTTGATTCAATCAATCATCTTAAGTCATCACCAAAGAAAAAGGGCAATTTTCAGAGCAAGTCTAAACCTTCTTTTAAGAATAAGGGTAAACCTCAGAATAAGAAATTTTCCCTTAGCCAGAAGCCTTATGAAGGCAAAGGCAAGGCTCCAGTAGAGGTGGACAAGGATACATGTCGGCATTGCAATCAAAAAGGACACTACATGAAGGACTGTGTTCAGTTTCTCAAATGGCTGAACAAGAATGGTAAGGATAAGATTACATTCATAGATGAATCCCTGTATTTAGATTTTTCCACGCAAACTTGGTGGATTGACTCAGGCGCAACTGTTCATGTTGCAAATTCCTTGCAGGGATTCCATACGAAGAGGATCCTGAAAAGAGGAGAAAGAAGCATTAGAGTGGCCAATGGCGTCGAAGTTGAAGCTATTGGAGAACTTCCCTTAGAATTACATAGTGGCTTCATTCTTCATTTACATAATGTTTTAGTTGTACCCTCCATGAGGAGAAACTTAATTTCAATATCCTGTTTAGATGATGATGGCTATGCATGTCATTTTGGGAATAAGAAATGTTTGATTCAATTCAATAATATTGATGTTGGTCTTGCCTTCCTACAAGACAAGCTTTATTTAGTTTTCCAAAGTAATGATGTGAATGTTGTGAATGCTTCTTCATCTGTGAATGAATGTAATAAGCGTAAGAGAGTAGAAAACGAGACGTCTTCGAAATTATGGCATTGTCTTTTAGGCCATATTTCGAGGGGGAGGATTGAGAGATTAATCAAAAAAAAAAAAAAATCTCCACCCGTTAGACTTCTCAGATTCAGAACATTGCATTGATTGCATTAAGGGCAAATATGCTAAGCAAATTAAGAAGAATGCCAAACGAAGCACAGGAATTTTAGAAATCATTCACACAGACATATGTGATTCTTTTCCTGTGAAGTTGGTGGATGGTTTTGATTCATTCATAACATTCACTGATGATTTTTCGTGTTATGGCTATATCTATCCAATCAAAGAACGATCAGAAACACTAGATAAGTTTAAGATATTTAAAGCTGAAGTTGAAAATCAGCACGATCTAAAGATTAAAGTAGTGAGATCAGACCATTGAGGGGGGTACTACGGTAGACATACCCCTTATGGCCAAGTTCCTGGACCTTTTGCAAGGTATTTACAAGAAAATGGCATAGTGGCCCAGTATTCAACACCGGGTGAACCTCAGCAAAATGGAGTAGCTGAAAGACGTAATCGCACCTTAATGGATATGGTACGAAGTATGATAAGCTACTCCACTTTACCGGCTAGTTTGTGGATGGAGGCGTTAAAAACCGCTACCCATATTCTTAATCGGGTCCCCAGTAAGTCGGTGCCTAAAACACCATATGAGTTATGGACTGGGACGACAACCACTTTAAATTATTTACATGTGTGGGGCTGGCCAGCTGAGGCTAAAGTATTTAATCCAAATATTGGAAAGTTAGATGCTAAGACAGTCAGTTGCCATTTCATTGGCTATCCTGAAAGATCAAAAGGGTACCGGTTCTACTGTCCTGACATACAGACTAAGTTTGTAGAAACAAGACACGCTGTGTTTTTGGAAGAAGATATGATCAGGGGGAGCATGGTATCCCGAGAAATAAACCTTGAGGAGAAGCAGGTCTTTGCCCCAACTCCGATGATTCAAGCGCCTATTTTCTCGATATCTGTTGTTGTTGCACCTCCAGTTGTTTTAACACCTGCTGTTGGTTCTCCTAGTGCAGTTATCAACGAACCCGAGGTTCTTGTTGTTTTGGAGCCCCAAGATCCTATTGTAGCTACACCTGAAGAGCCACAACAGCCTCCTATAGCGAGTAATGTACCTGCTCAAGAACCTCTTAGGAGTTCACAACGGAACAGGAAGTCAGCTATTTCTGTTGATTATGAAGTTTATGTAAGTGAAGAATTAGAAATAGAGGGTGATCCCACCTCGTTTGAAGAAGCCATGAGAAGTCCCCATTCATCTAAGTGGTTTGCAGCCATGGGAGATGAAATGAAGTCCATGAACACGAATAAGGTATGACTTGGAAGAAATTCCTAAAGGAGCTAAAACAGTAGGCTGCAAGTGGGTCTACAAAACTAAGCATGACTCCAGAGGGAATCTTGAAAGGTTCAAGGCAAGACTCGTGGCAAAAGGATTTACTCAGAGAGAATGAATCGATTATAATGAGACCTTCTCGCCTGTTTCGACAAAGGATTCTTTTAGAATCATTATGACGCTTGTAGCACATTATGATTTAGAATTACATCAGATGGATGTTAAGACGGCATTCCTTAATGGGGATCTTTATGAAAATGTATACATAGCTCAACCCAAAGGTTTTGTTGTGGAAGGGAAAGAAAACATGGGATGTCGACTGAAGAAATTCATTTATGGACTAAAGCAAGCGTCTAGATAGTGGCACCTTAAATTTGATGAGACTATAAGAAAGTTTGATTTTAAGGAAAATGAGGAGGACAATTGCATTTATGCTAAGTTTAAGAATGAAAAATTTATTTTCCTAGTCTTGTAGGTAGATGATATCCTGCTGGCAAGCAGCGATAAAAATCTACTTCTGGAAACCAAGAGTTTCTTATCCACAAATTTTGATATGAAAGATCTCGGTGAGGCATCTTATGTCTTAGGAATTGAGATTTACCGAGACAGAACAAAAGGGGTATTAAGCCTATCGCAAAAGGCATACTTAGAAAAGGTTCTAAAGAAATACAGTATGGATGCGTGTAAGGCTTCGCCTGCCCTAATAGTCAAGGGTGATAAGTTTGGGAATTTTCAATGTCCCAGGAACCAATATGAGATCGATCAAATGAAGTCGGTTCCATACACTTCAACTATCGGAAGTATAATGTATGCTCAAGTATGCACTCGCCCTGACTTAGCATTTGTAACCGGAATGCTTGACAGATATCAGTCAAATCCAGGAATAGATCACTGGAAAGCAGTTAAAAAAGCCTTGCGGTATTTGCAAGGAACTAAAAGCCACATGTTAACGTATAGAAAGTCGAGTACCCTCGAGATTGTGGGTTACTCTGACACAGATTTTGCGGGGTGTGTAGACACTAAGAAATCCACATCAGGTTGTGTATTCACCCTCGCAGGGGGAGCTATTTCGTGGAAGAGTTCCAAACAAACAGTCACTGCATCGTCGACAATGCATGCTGAGTTTGTAGCTTGTTATGAGGCAACCGGGCAGGCACTATGGCTTAAGAAATTCGTACCGGGTAGGCACTCACGTTATACTGCGACAATAAACCAGCAATATTTTACTCCTATAATAACAAGTCAAGTGGTGCTGCCAAACACATTGACATTAAGTTTTATGTTGTGAAGGAGAAAATCCAGGATCAAACTATAAAGATTGAGCATATAAGTACCAAGCGAATGCTTGCGGATCCGCTAACTAAGGGCTTACCACCACATGTGTTCAGGGAGCACGTAGCCGGTATGGGATTATTGGAAAGCCTATGATTCTGGATGCAATGGGTCAAATAAGCAACCATCTCCCACAAGATTAAGTTTCCGTTTTGAGATAAAAAGGTGTATTATAGTCATTGAGTTCAACAGCACGTAACTGGCTGTTGCAACACCTTGGTCTTGATACACTAATCTATTAAGAAGCGGGGTTGATATTTAGTCAAATTATTTTAGCCTCAAGATCAAGGGGGAGAATGTTGGGTTGATCTCTCGGACTAGGCCCGAGCAAGACTCGCACCCTGATCGGGGGCGCAACCAACCAATATGGTTGTGGCCCCTGTTGCTCGTGCGCTATAAAAGAGAGAGGACAAGGACCGGCTTGGGTAACCAACGTTCCTAGGTGCAAACACGTCCTAACAAACTCTAACTCACCCGATCTACACGCGCACGGGAGCAACGGGAAGGCCGCAACCGCCGAAGCCTTCTCCGTCGCCACTGCTTCATCCTCATCACCGGCAATGGCATCGTCAAATCCAAACCCCGAAGGTAACCCTAAGACCACTTCTAGGTTTTCTAGCTAGGCGCTAAGATCCGTAGAAATTCAACAGGTTGTGCTTCTCGGATGAAGTGTACTTTTGATGCTAACTTTTTCATTCATTTGTTTGTTTTTAGTAGCCTTGATCAAGAAAAACTTCCAATTCCAAATGGCACCCAAACACAGAAAATGAAATTGAAATTAGCTGGAAACAAATTCAAATTCTAGTAAAATAAGAATCCAAATCAATTTGAATTAATCAAATTCAATTCCAGGGAGCCAAACGGGGTGTAAGAGATTCTGTTCATCAATCAGCAAAACTGAAAGCAGCTATTGCAAATAAGATAAGTGGCCATTTTCAATGTTACATTGCAGACGTTGGAGAATCAAGTTACTTTTACATTTTTTTAGGCTTAGCACACACAGAAGAAAAAAAAAAGCTAATAAATGATGTGCACTTACAGCCGCTTCAATATTTGCTGGAGACTCATCGTTTGGACTAGAGAGCATTGAAATAATGCTCAAAACTATACTCTCAACCTGCATGTTATGAGCAAAAAATAAATTAGCAAAGGCAAAATGTAAGTTGATGTTCAAATTACTTGCAGAATAATTCACTAATATTCAGTCTGTTTGACCACAAAACCTTCCAAACTAACGCTTGGTAATGCACTAATGCAAGGACAAGCTACAGGTGATCTGAGGTTATTTTGGACAAGATTTGAGAGGAATCACGTGCTTAAACAATAAAACAATCATATTTCACAATTAGTGCAACTAAAATAAAAACAACTACAATCTGGATGAACTCAGCCGTTAACCATCTGATATTGATTGGTTTCTGGTCAGCAACCAGCTGTTCTGGAAAGAGTTTGTTTCTTATTAAATCTAAACAGCTCAGCTAATTCTAACCAAACAAAAAAAAATCTGGAAACAGGTTCCCACCACCGAACGGAAACCAGCCTGGAACCGTTTTTCGAATCAATGTCTCTAGGGTTATTATTATCTCAAAAAAAAAGAACACTTTGAATTCACTCACTAGTTGCTAGTGACAATCTTGCTGTAAATAAAAGGTAATGGACGTCCATTGACAAAATTCAGATTCAGTGTAAAAATAGAGTATTTTCCTCTAGATTCTGACCAGTACAGGTCTACCAGGATGGAATGTTAACATATTTCAGACCATAAAAAATGTCGGAAAAAACCAGCCCTGTAGAAGCACAAAAAGAGAACAAAACAATTATATGCCCTGTGTAAAAAGCCCTACTGTGTGCACTGGTGTCCATCGTTCACTTGCAAGCTCATAACCATTAGGATCTTCACCAGGTGGATGAAGAATAGAAATGCACACACGTCCATCAGGATAAACTGAGAAATGAACATTATAAACATTGTCAGAACATTGACACGATAAAACAAAATAATAGACATATGAATGACAGCTAGCTAGCAGAGAGCTCACCATTAGGATGCCACATCTCAGAAGTAAATCTTACTGATGGAGGACTGTTGGGATAATTTTGTGGGAAGGTCATTATTGCATTGAAGTAGCCTCCATCACTGCAAAAACAAAACTTCACATTTAATTTCAAGAAACTCCGGGAATATAGAGAAAGATTACAAGTCTAACACATCCATTTCGTCAGCAAATATCTTTAATACGAATTTTCCCAAGTTCATAATAACAAAGAAATGCAGCTAAGCACAATGTACATTCACTTAACCAGAGATGCTACTGCAGAGTGATCAACAGATACAACAAATGGTTAAACAATTTCATGGACCCAACTTCAGATACACAAAGCAAATCACAATATACAACTTCAAAACTAGAAGCTATCAACAGTAATTCAAGCCTTCATAGTTAATCCGTATGGAATACAAATTATAAATTTCGACTCAGTAATACTTCATTAGCAAACTAAGTACATTCAAGCATGGGTTACTCAGAGTATCACATAGCGAATGAAACCTTTCATTCTAGGTAATAAAACCAGGGGATATATCCTTAGATGCTGAGATGTGATGTACATTGAGTCATTGACAGGCAAAATTTATTAAGGTATAGCACCCAAACTCACAGAAAAGACAATATAGGTTCTTATTTGGTCTCATTCAAGGCAAAATCAGCATCATTGATGCAATCTGAATACGTCAGATAACACAATATACTTGCCGAATAGTTGTATATGACTATCACATAGTTGTATACCCTGCTCCGTATTTTTTCTTTGGGGGGATGGATGACTAGGGAACCTGCTTCTTAAGTGATCACCCCAAACTGTCCCCACGGTTGTCATGGCCCACAACTGGCAATGAGGGCCTGTTGCGCAGCCAACAGACACTTTGAATCTTTGAATATAGGTTTGGTTGGTCTGGTGAATCCTAGATGGGCTGGATCCACACTGATTTCTTGTTTTTTTTTTAAATACCAGGTACAAGATTTTCTTAGGAATTTCCATTTTCTTTTCCATAGAAATTATGTGTTTCCTAGTCCTTTAAAAAACTCAATTATCAAACCCCAAGATCGTGAAAGGCATGTGACTCCAAGATTCGATGCATTGTGATGGGAGGTTGCAAATTTTATAATTTATATCGTAGGTTAGTTGTCACTGTCCTAGTTCAACATTTCATGGCCAAATGATCCAGCAGTTTGATAAGAATACACCGAATTACTAATCCGTTACTGTTATCTCAAATATGCATTAGAAATAAGCATTACCAATCCAAAAACGCATCTGATCCATGTTATTGAAGCAAATTGCATATACTCCCAATACTCCACTGCCTGTTGGTAGTGGTACTACCTCCAAACCTATTTTATTGAAGCAAATTACACATACACATTTGCCAGGGGTAGAAAACGAAATCTCTACCGAGAGAAGGGACCATTGAGACTTAAGCGTAGGTCAAAAATAGCCGCTCTCAGGAGAGAGATGCAGATAAATACGCACAAACCTCCCCTCCCACTCCCAGAACCTTTGTTGCATCTCCCGAATCAATTTTACTGGTGTTCCAGCAATGCCCTCCTGTGTGTAAGGAGCTCTGCCAGCCAAAATGGCCTCTTTCCCCGTATCAACGACAGACGAGACAACAATGAAACAACATACTTGTCTGCACTTTACTCCCAACTCATTTACTAATGTTGGTATAGCTTATCGGCACACACTATTTATCAAGTGTAGCACCACAAATACATCAGGCCTTGTGCCTTCCCCCAAGGCCCAGAACTGACTTAAGTATAATTCCACGGATTGACACCGAGATACATGGGTAATGCAAATTCAGTGTGCTGCACAACCGAACCATGTTCACCACAACTAAATTCATCGGTAAACATTACGGATCGACAGCGAAACATGGAATTCCCACAGTTTACACCACGCAAACTAATCGGAACCGAACGCGACTATGCACATGCACGAACCAAGCGATCCATAACTAGAAAGAAATCGTGCAGTAATTAGAGGGTAAGAAATGCAACTCACTACAAGGTGTCGGGCGGGCCGATAATGGTGACCTGCCACTCGAACACATTACTGTCGTCGACCAGCCCCGCCGAGAACCCAGCGACGGGGTTCTTCGCGAGATCTGCAACAATCCCACAGGCACGGAAGCCGAGATCAGGACCCGATCGCATCGAATCGGGGCAAAAGGAGAGGGGAGCGCAAGGCCGTTCGGATCCATACCTTTGAGCTGCTTCTGGAGCAGGAGGCTCGCCTGGCTTGTGGAGGCCGCCATGGGAAGCGGAGCTCGATCGGATCGGGGGTAGGGTTCTGGCGATGAGCTGATTCGCCGCCCTCGGAGCGAGCTTTATTGGTTGAGGCGTGAAAGTTCGGAAGGGGGAAGAGAACGGAATCGGGGAGGAAGAGGAGAGGAGGCTACAGGCTGGATGGTCTTTGTGAGAAGCTTGGGAGGGTTGAGCTACGACTTGTTTTGAACGACTATTTTCGACCGGAATTTATTCAGATGGACCGAAAATTTGAATTAAAAATCTCCATCTACTGTCATCTATCAGGATCAGATCTTTAATAAGAAAAATATCCTCTGTCCTTACAGTATATAAGCCATGCCGTTCTCAAATGCGAGACATCTCTCTACTTTTACAAGGATATATAGGGGGGCATTTGATCATTTGCCCTGAAGTTGATGGATGTTTGATCATATGCCCAAAGTTCATAAGCGTTTGATCATTTGCCCTACGATGTCTCACTGACATGTGGCCCTAGGACCCGCATGTCAGTGAGACATCGTAGGGCAAATGATCAAATGCCCACCAACTTTGGGCAAATGATCAAATGCCCATCAACTTCAGGGCAAATAATCAAATTTTCCTATATAGGGTGGTCTCCTGAGCCAATTAGTCCCAATGCACCTTAATCTAACACCAAAATCTCTCCCTCCATTCACTTCGTATTGCTGCTCTAGCTTCTACGGTATGGATACATGCCATTCTGGTTTTGAATTATTTTTCTTAAATACATGCTATTTTATAATTTCGATATTAGTTTTCAATCATTTCCCCCCTCCTATATCCCTCCTCTCTAGCTAATCATTTTCAGTGTTATTTATTATTATGGACTAGAGCAAGATCCACCGTCCAAAGAGATGATAAATACGAGTGATACGGTCTTTTATATAGGCGTGCTCTAATGAAAATACAATAATATAAAATAGCATCTTATTTAAGAAGAAAGAAAGGATATCCAATATAAGAGCCTGTTTGTTTTTGCTTTTTGATCGTGGATTCTGGCTTCAAAAGCTGAATAAAAAACAAACAGCTCGATTGTAGAAGCTGATTCTCACAATCCAGTCCACTCAAATACATTAAAATCCACAATCTACTCCATGCATGTTTTTGAATTCTAACTTTTAGAGAAGCAACTTCTCTACAACCATAATCCAGAATCTACTTTTAAAAAATTCAAAACAAAAACAAACGGATCCTAAACCTCTACTCACCCATGTCCTCCATGGTTTTGCAATCCCCGTCATCCTGAGAGCCACCGGCGGCCGGACAACTACGGCTGGGGCATCGCGCGGCCAGTTGCGCGACCATGTAGCTCTCGAGCAGGAGAGCCCTTGTTGTCAAGTTGATCCATCACTGTGGCTCACGCATCGTAGATTCGTACGTACCCCGCGCTGATTCAGAGAACTGTGAACGTACCTCTTCAGTCAGACTTGATGACTACTGCTATGGTGAGCCTGCTCCATCATCTCTAATGAGGCTGATTGAGATCTGTGGATAGAATTAATTTTCCTTCTGACATGATTGTGAAATGGGGGGGCACAGGCGTTCGTATTGTGCTTCGTTGACATTGAAACAGCATGGAGCTTCAAGACAAAAGTTTCATTCGGGTGGTTGGCTATAATGTTTTAACTTCTGGAAGACAGTTTTCTACACAAAAAAAAGGGTGGTAATGTTGTCTTCACAAGTCTGAGAGAGGATAACTGTAAGAAACATAAAACATCTGGATGTATATCTCAAGGACAATCTATTATTTCATGTTCTACAGTTGGAAACTTGGAATCCATCACCTGAATTCCAAAGAACGTGAATCTGTAAAAAATAAATAGCCCACATTTTGTATGCTGTATAACATATTTCTAATTCTTTAGAAAAGACGACAAAGCTGGAATAAAAAAAAAATGTTTGCCTATCAGACCATATGTGAGTCATTTTTCATGTTCCCAAATGCACATTTAGAATATATTCCCTATAGTCACAAATAGTTGTCGTCTTGGATATAGGTGCAGTCAAATTTTTGAAATTTTGACTGTCAATATCTTTTTAAATATGTAAATTGGATACACGAAAATCATATGCGTACATTTGTCTGAAAAAATACTTTTATAATATTATAATTTTATTGAGTTCTATAAATATATTATAACAAAAATTAGTGATCAAAGATGTATTTTAAAGACCATATTGATATCCAAATAACAACTGTTTATAACCGGAGAGGGGTAACTTACTACAGCACAACAACCCTGTAAAGTGAGGTAATAATGTCAAGGGAAGTCGGAAGATAAAAGCATGGGTGAGAGATCAAAGATGTGTTTTAGGGACCATATTGATATCCAAAATAACAACTACTCCCTCCATCCCAAAATATAAGGCACAACTACTTTTTTTTTTCAAGTCCCAGAATATAGAGCGTTGCGCCTCCTCAGTTCATGTTCTGGTTTCTCTCATATCTCTCATGCGCATGCATGCATGAATTAACCTTCTCTCTCGTCTCTCATACGCATGCATTAACCCCTTCAAACCCCACGCGACGCAATTTCTTCCTTGATCTCTTCATTTGTAAGAGTTACGCCATATATAATGAGATAGATGAAGTATTTATAACCGGAGAGGGGTAACTCACTGCCAGCACAACAACTCTGCAAAGTGAGGTAATAATGTCAAGGGAAGTCGGAAGATAAAAGTGAAACAACCTCAAATTTCAAAATGAATTTGAATTGCTTTGCGTTTGAATTTGGATTTTGAGTTTGGAATTCGAGTTTGAAGTTCAAACCTAGTTGGGCCGAATCTCCTTTGCTTCTTGGGCCATGCGGCCCATCTCGTCGGCCTGCTCCCGTTCGGCCTCCAACCTCGCCGGCCGCCCGATTCGCCCGCGCCGCGCCTCCGGCGTCGCCTCGCGCCCGGCGCTGCCCCGCGCCACGCCTTGTTGCGCCAAGCGCCGCCTCCCGCCGCTGCCGCCGCCCTCGCCTCACCGCGCCTTCTTCCGCGCCGCCAACCAGCCGTCGCCAGCCCTGCGCCGCCATTCGCGTCGCGCGCCGCTCCCGTCGCTGCGCCCCGCCTCGGCTATAAAAGCCCCGCCTCACCTTCTCCACTCGCCCGCTCCTCCTCTCCCCGGTGAGCCCCTTCCTCTCCCTCGCCCACTTGACTCGCCGCCGCCTGGTTCCAGCCCGCCGCTAAGCCCTCGCCTCCCTGTTTCCGTGCCCTAGCCACCCACGCCGTGACGGGTGGCCCCGCCGTCGACCCCCTCTCCCTCCCCTGCGTGTGGCCCGCCTCACACCGGCCGTCTTTGGCCGGCGCCAACGACCTCCTCCAGCGTGTCGCGATGGGCCTCGGCCGATCCATACGAAAACCGGCCCAAGTTCCGGTAGGAAGCGATAAAAGCGAAATTCGGATTTTAATTAATTAATTAATTCCGAAAATTCGTTTTAATTCCAAAAATAGCCAGAAAAATCCAGAAAAATCCCGGAAAATCCCAGAGCTCCACCAAACACTTTTCCCAAACCGTTTCGATCCCCTGAGTCCAAAATTGCCGTCCGTTCCCAAATCCGAAACTCAGAAAATCCCCAAATCCCAGTTTTGCCCTCCGTCCCTTTCCGACTCGATTTCCGGTTTCCCGTTTCAGTTCCCGTTTTCTTTTTCGGTTATTGTTTTGCCGTTTATTTATGTTGGTTGTCTTCTCGCGCTAGATTCGACCGTTGAGGCACCAGTGGAGCCGGAGCAGTCCCTGGAGTCGGGGCGATTCGAGCAGACGTCGGACCGACGGAGCGCGATCGACTACTTCCTCGACGACTCATCCGATCCAGCTGCCGCGCAAGGCAAGCCGTACACCCTTTGATCATGTTGATCCCATCATGCCATGCTATAGTAGTAATTATTTTATATCGCATTATTTTACTGTATTTGAATTAATGAAATCCGGTATTTTAGAATGACATGATAATTAGGTAATGCCGAAATTGCTTACTGAAACCTCCTTGAAACAATTGAACCCTATTAATCCCTTGGAACCCTAGTTAATTGCTTATTGCCATGGATAGGTTAGATAATACTGCTAGGTTAGTTCAAAACCTGGATTTAAAGAAAATCTTTGCCGAATCTCCGATTCTGATTGTTTATAAAAGTCTTTGCGATCGAGGGGCGATGTCGGATTAATCCGGAGTGGATGAGATTCCGATCCCTACCGGTGATTAATGCCTTGGTTGGTGCGGTGGCGATGCTGCGAGTATCGGAATGGGTTTGTGAATGAAGGCTTGGTCTTTGGCAAAAGTGTAAGGTTAATAATCCACTTGAGCAAAGTAAATAACTTAGTTTCCGCTCAACCACAGTCGGATCGTCGCTGACCCGTATCCGACACGGCTCATTAAGTTAATCATTCCTGAGATAATAATTGACTGTCTTGGTGGCTACCATTCTCTGGAAGAGAATGGGGACCTAGGTTTCCTTCAGGGAAATGGACCGGAGGGGTGGAACGGGAATAGTCCTGAGTGACATTCTTGGTTCTCACAACCAGTGACGCTAATGGGGACCCCGAGTCCAAGGTAGCGGTACTATCAGTAAACAACTAAAGGACAGGAATGATTAAACGAAATGCCGTGATAGTCTAAATCGGGCCACATGCATTTAAGTTGCATGAAAACTTCGAGATTGGCATAAAGGTTATAGATATCTTGTGGGTAAAGTCGAGCCGCTCACAGAGTTAATCTTAATTGTAATGTGCTACACGCCTGCACTTCCTGCTAATGAAGTTAAGTTGGAATCGGGGTTGATACCCGTAACTAAGCTCAAGTTACTGTATTGGTAATTATGAAGGAATTGGTTAAGTGTTGTTGAACCTTGTGAAATTCAAATTACTTATTATTGGTTTGTGCTTCAAATGTAAAATGAATTGTGAAATAAAACTGCATCCAGATACTAAACCCTACTGCCATCCCTTGATTAACCCTACATATAGTATTCAGTGGTTCCGTACGACTTGTTGAGTACTCTGTACTCACCCTTGCAAAACCCCGCCCTTTCAGAATTCGAAGAAGCCGGAGCCTACCAGGAGGTCGTAGATGGCGATTTAGTCTGGTTTTAGGTCTTGTCTTCGCTCAGGCCCTGCCTGTGGTTTCCTTCTTTTGGTAGTGTAAGTCTAGAAGCTTGGATGCTTCCCTTGTAAAATCCGGTCGTTAGGCCGCTATATTGAATAAAAAGTGTTGAATTGGCTTTTTGGCCAGGTAATTTTACTCTTGTTTTACAACGCTTAGTCTTCCTGGTAATCATGTGAGTTTCAAGATCGCTTGCCCCTAAAGGCGGTCCGTCACAAGTGGTATCGAGCCTAGGCTTGACCGTAGATCGAGACCTAAGTTGGCTTAAGGAGTCTTTTTCAAAGATTATTTCAAACTACAAAATGAGTTTCAAAACTGTAAGTATTATTCTTATAATCCTGTTTCTCCTCTCTCTGCTCCCACCTTTTCCCTAAGATTCACTTCTCTCCCTTAAAACTCACTTAAAACCTTTCCGCTCATCCGACTTGAAAAAGTTTTCGTTTTGGCAGATGGTTCAAGATGATTATCCTGTTCCTCGAAGCTTTCGGGATGGGCCGAAAGTTATCGTGGAGGATGCTTGACATGTTGGTGCAGGCCGAATGAAGCCCCGCTTTCCACACGTAAGAACTCTTTCAGGGTGCCGCTCGTTACTGAATGGAAAGCCCGGGTTGATCTTAATCCTCTGCGCAGACAATCTCGATATTCCACGCCGCTTCCAAGGATTCCGCTCTCGAGTCGACGCTATTCAGACTCTCGCCCGTCGGGCAGTTGAAGCACTGCGTCGTCTCTTCGATGCCGAAGTTTGACGCAATCCGATTCAGCATCATCCCTATGAGAGGATGCCTCGGCGACACGATGATCATCACCGCCCCGATGACGATATGCACCAGCGTGTCGACCAAGCTGCTGATCTGATGGTGAACAAGGACTACCTGTACAGCCGCCTTCTCCGCGAGCGAGATGATCTGCAGCCGATGGGCTGGGCAATGCCTGGATGGAGATCGACGAGCCACGTAGATAGACCAGATGCACTCCCAAGACGAGCCCGGAGAGGAGATGTCCGTGGATGGTCCATCAGAGGTGGTGGACGTGTCCATGGCAGAAGATGTGGAGGAAGACCCGGAGGAGCGCATCATCTACATCTCCGACGACGACTGAGGACGCCTGTCTTAGAATAGGGCGTTAGTCCTAGAAGTTGGCTTTACCCTTTTTGGAGTAGTCTTTTGTAATGTAAAATAGGTTGTTTCCTACCTTAGTATGACGGTATTGTAAACAATCTATGTATCAAGAAACTAAGTTTCCTATCTCTGTATGTTGTTTGCTCTATTATCCTTATATCTTCTACCCAATTCCACTAATTCTTTCCCATTTCGTCTCGCCTCACCTATTCTATCTCTCTCTCGCCCCATGTCTAAATCTTACTTATCTTCTCGCTTTACCCCAAAACCCTCAAAGAAGACCTTAAGAGTTAGTCGAGAATGGATCAAGGTGAAGGATCGCAATTCCAAGGTCATGAGAATGAGGCGGCACTGTAAATCCAGTTAACATAGCTCAAGTACTAGCAGATATAGAAAGGAACAGATACCAGTCAGAACAGAGGCAGAATCAGATGATTGAGATGATGATGGCACAGTTTGCCGCAAGACCCCAGATGAATCCCCAAGGAAACAACTTTGGATATGATGGGTTATTAGGTGGGTCACACTGGTCTGACTTCCAAAAGACCCGGCCCCCTATTTTCTCCGTGTCAACAGAGCCGTTATCGCTAGATGATTGGCTCACTGCTATCCAAATGAAGCCGGATAACCGATGCTGCAATCGGAAGGAGAAAGTGCTCTATGCCTCTCACCGGTTGCAAGGACAAGCGGAAGATGGTGGGTCAACTTTCACTCAAGGCGAGGACAAGAGATTTCGTGGCGGATGTTCAAGAAGCTTTCCTAAGACTCACATTCCAAAGAGGTTTGATGGCCTCCAAGCGGAGGGAATTTCTCGCTCTCCATCAAGGAGGAAGGATCATGATGGAATACCCGCACCACTTCAACAACCTTTCTCGCTATGCACCCAGAGAAGTAGACACAGAGGAAAAGAAGATAGAAAGGTTCTATGAAGGATCGCAGAAGAACCTCAAGTTCCATATCTCATCGTGGAGTTCAAGGATTTCTCACCATGGTAGATAGGCTGATTGTGTCAGAAGAGACAAGGAATGACCTGGAGGATACTAGAAAGAGAAAGGCACAGCAACAGAGAATGTCAGCAGCAAGTCAGTTCAAGGGAAGGACTTATACCTTCAACCCCAACGTCCCAAATAAGAGACAAGCAGTGGGAGGATCCCGACCTGTTCCGCCCAATGCTCAGCCCGGGAACGTTCGATGCTTTACCTGCAACGGGAACCATTACTCTAATGTGTGTCCCAAGAAAGGTTCAGCTTGCTTCCATTATGGACAGCCTGACACTTCAGCAAGAAGTGCTCAAAGAAGGACTTGCCGAGTGATGTGGCAAAGCTCAGCGCTTCCGCCAACAGACAGCCAGCACCTCGCCAACCTCAGCCGCCCCATCATGGTTATCTGAAGGCGCCAGTTAAGACAGAAGGATACTCGAACAACCACGGACCCAATCCGCCAAGGAACCCCCAAGGAAGAATCAACCATGTGTCAGCAGCAGAGGCAGCTGAAGCCACTGATGTCATCATTGGTAAGTTTCCCGTCCAAACCAAGTTGGCCTTAACCCTCTTTGATCCCGGTGCAACCCATTCGTTCATTTCTTTGGCTTTTGCTTGCAAAAGCGGGTTGCCCTACTCTCCCTTGCCCTCTCCATGTGTTTTCCACACCCTGGAAGTCGGTTGATGGCAAGATTCACCGGTGAATCGAGGATAGAAATCCAAGGGATTGAGTTCAGAGCCAACTCATGTTGTTGTTAGAGATGGATGGTCTAGATGTCATATTGGGAATGAATTGGTTATCTAGACACCATGCTCGCTGGATTGTTCTCGAGAGACAAAGTGACACTCGTGAATGGTTATGGTCGAAGTGACAAATCGTAATGACCCGAGGTTGATCAAAAGGAGTCAAGGCGTCATCAATGCAAATGTTCGTGGATTAGACAAAGATACCCGTAGTTCGAGTACCCTCAAGTTTTTCCCGTAAGAGTTACCAGGGAAACCTCCGAATGAGACATAGAACGGCAATAGAGTTAGTTCTCGAATGCTCCTATCCACAAGCGATCACGCCCAATGTCGCTTTGGAGTTGAAGGAATCAAGAAGCAATTGGATGAATTGCTGGACAAAGGATTTGTACGGCCAAGTATCTCACCTTGGTCCTCGCGCAGTCGTATTTGCCGTAAAGAAAGATGGAAGCAAGAGACTCGCATAGATTACAGAGCTCAACGATGCGACAATCAAGAACAAGTACCCGTTACCCCTGGATAGATGACCTGCTCGATCGCCTGAAAGGAGCCAAGATCTTTTCAAGATAGACTGAGGACAGGATATCATCGATTGAAGGTCGAGAACAAGACAGAGAGAAGACAAAGCATTTGCTACCTCGTGCACGGATTATATGAGTTCACCGTGGTGCCATTTGGACTCACAAATGCCCTGCCTACTTTATGAACCCTGATGAACCAAGTATGCATGGAGTTCTTGGACAAGTTCATCGTAGTGTTCATAGATGATATACTCATTTACTCTCGTGATCAAGGAGATCACAAGAAGCATCTACACTTAGTGCAGGAAGACTTAGAGAACATCGCCTATATGCAAAATTCTCTAAGTGTGATTTACAGTTGGATGAAATCGCTTTCCTAGGACACATCATCACCAAGGATGGCGTGAAGATGGACCCCGAGAAGATCGTAATGTTGTTGGAATGGAAACAAACTGTGTCGCGATGTAAGTCGAAGTTTCTCGGATTGGCAGGATACTACGTAAGATTCATCGAAGGATTCTCCAAGATAGCCAAACCGATGACTCGGCTTCTCAAAAGGACAGCCCCTACGTATGGATCGGAAGTGTGAGAAGAGTTTCGTGAGTCAAGACCAAGTTAACATCGGACCTGTCCTCACTCTCCCAAATCCGGATAAAGATTTCCATTTACTGATGCTTCCAAAAGAGGATTGGGATGTGTGTTAATGCAAGAAGGAAAAGTGGTTGCGTATGCCGCCACGACAACTCGCATCGCGCACGAAGAGAATTACCCGACCCATGACCTCGGAGCTAGCCTCGATGAGTGCATGCATTGAAGATTTGGAGACATTACCTGCTGGGGAACCGTTAGAAGTGTTTTCGCACCACAAGAGCCTCAAGTACGTGTTCACCCAAATTTCAATCTGAACATGAGACAAAGAAGATGGTTGGAGTTGATTAAGGATTATGACCTAGAGATCCTTTATCATCCAGAAAAGCTAATGTGGTAGCAGACGCTTTGGTAAAAGCATGCCATCACTTAGCTCTAGTCGAGACTATCTCTCCCCAGCTGAAGTCAGAAGTACAGGAGTTGAACCTGCGGATAGTGTCAGAAGGATCAGTATGTTTCCTAGAGATACAGTCAGATCTCCTGAAGCAGATCAAAGCAATCACAGAGGCATCGAAGAAATCTTGGAATACGTAAAGTTGATGAAGGAAGTTAGTCCTCGGAGTTCTCGGAAGACAAGCAAGGCATACTACGATTTCGCGATCGTATATGCATTCCGAAGGATAAGGATATAAGAGGATTGATTTTGACAGAGGCTCACTCGTCGCAATTCTCAATACATCCTGGCAGTACGAAGATGTACCAAGACTTGAAGAAGGAATCTTGGTGGAATGGAATGAAGAAGGAGGTAGCCGAACACGTGGTGTGTTGTGACGTGTGTCGGAAAGTCAAGATAGACCACCGTAAGACGGCAGATTGCCGCAACCCCTTCCAAAGTGCGTAATGGAAGTGGGAAGAGATTGGGATGGACTTTGTCATCGGGTTTGCCCAAAACTCGAAGGATATGATGCCATTTGGGTAATCATTGATAGACTGACCAAAGTAGCCCATTTCATCCCTATAAAGCGGATCGTTGGAAGAGACAAGTTGGCGAGTTGTACCTGACCCGCATTGTCGATTACATGGAATCCCTAAGAAGATCGTGGTCGATCGTGGAGCCCAGTTACCTCTAAGTTCTCGGGAAAAGTCTGCATGAAGCTATGGGTACAGACTTGAATTTCAAGATGCCTATCACCCTCGCATGTATGGTCGGCGTAAAGAGTTAACTGTGACATCGAGGATATGTTGAGAGCCTCGCGCTCTAGCATATGGAGCCTCGTGGGCCAAGTGTTTGCCGTTGCGGAGTTCTCGTACAATATGATTACCAAGCCGATCCCGACATGTCACCGCTTGAAGCCTTGTATGGAAGGAAGTGCGTAACCCGTTGAATTGGACCGAGACCTGAAGAAACAGCCTTTTGGACCTCGGCTAGTTCATGATGCGTAAGCTCATGTGAGGATCATAAGGAAGAATCTGAGAAATGCCCAAGTCCCAGAAGAGTTATGCGTATACAAGAAGGAAGGATATAAGTTATCGATTGAGACTTCGCTTATCCAAAGTGACACCCTTCAAGCCTGTTCGCCGTTTTCAGATAAAAGGGAAGTTAGCTCCGAGGTATGTTGGACCATACCCCGTGACCGACAGAATCGGAGAAGTAGCCTACAAATTGCAGTTAAGTCCAGAGTTATCAAGGGTACCCAATGTCTTTCATGTGTCCTGGCTTGAGAAAATGTCTCCGTCACCGTCGAGCAAATACAGTTGAAAGGATAGACTCGAAGGAAGATTTGACATATCGTGAGGAACCAAATGTAATTGTGGAGACAATGGAAAGGGAACTCAAGTTCAAGAATGTCGGATCTCACGAGTGCTATGGAAGAATCATACACTCGAGGAAACTACTTGGGAGAAGGAATCGGAATTGCAGCAGAATTTTCCCAACCTATTTTCCCAGGCGAAATGAATCTCGGGGACGAGATTCCATTTTAAGTGGGGTAGGTTGAAACAACCTCAAATTTCAAAATGAATTTGAATTGCTTTGCGTTTGAATTTGGATTTTGAGTTTGGAATTCGAGTTTGAAGTTCAAACCTAGTTGGGCCGAATCTCCTTTGCTTCTTGGGCCATGCGGCCCATCTCGTCGGCTGCCGCTCGCTCGCCTCCAACCTCGCCGGCCGCCTGGCTGCTGCCGCCCTTGCCGCTTTCCGCCTCGCCGGCCTTCACGCTACACAGACGCTTCGTGGTTACAGGGCTCGCCGCTTTCGCCGCTTGCCGCTGGCTCCTCACACATGCCCGGCTGGCCTGATCGCTTCGCTGCTAGCTTCGCCATACGCTGGCCAAGGCTGCTGGTTGCCGCCGCTGCCTCCGCCTTGCCGTCATGCTTCGCCACGGCTTATAAAGCCTCGCCCCACCTTCTCCACTCGCCTTCCTCCTCTCCCGGTGAGCCCCTTCCTCTCCTTGCTCGCCCCGCCAGCCTCCGGCCATGCTCACGCCGCCGCTTAAGCCCCGCCGCTTTCCCTGTTTCCCGTGCCCACGCCTGACCGGGACGGGTGGCCCTCGCCCCACCTCTCTCCTCCCTCGCTGCGTGTGGCCCCGCCTCACACTCCGAAAGCCAGAGCCGGGCCGGCCACCAGCCTTCCTCTCCTCAGAAACGCCAGCTGGCCTCGCCCACCCCAAGACGAAACTAAAATTCTAAGTTCCACTGAATAAGAAAGCGAATTGATTTTAATTAATTAATTAATTAAAATTGCTTTTAATTCCAAAAATAGCCGTAAAAATCCGTAAAAATCCGGAAAATCCGAGCTCCACCAAACACTTTTCCCAAACCGCTTCGATCCCTCGAGTCCAAAATTGCCGTCTGTTCCAAACCAAACTCGTAAAATCCCCAAATCCCAGTTTGCCCTCCGTCCCTTCCGACTGATTCCTGGCTTTCCGCTTCGATTCAGCTTTTCTGCTATTGTTTTGCCGCTTATTTATGTTGGTTGTCTTCTCGCGCTATATTCCACCGTTGAGACAACAGTGGAGCCGGAGCAGTCCCTGAGCCGAGCAGCTTCGAGCAGACGGACCGACGAGCGCAGACGACTACTTCCTCGACGACTCATCCGATCCACCGCAAGGCAAGCCGTACACCCTTTGATCATGTTGATCCCATCATGCCATGCTATAGTAGTAATTATTTTATATCGCATTATTTTCTGTATTTGAATTAATGAAATCCGTATTTTAGAATGACATGATAATTAGGTAATGCCGAAATTGCTTATCAAACCTCCTTGAAACAATTGAACCCTATTAATCCCTTGGAACCCTAGTTAATTGCTTATTGCCATGGATAGGTTAGATAATCCGCTAGGTTAGTTCAAAACCTGGATTTAAAGAAAATGTCGCCAATCTCCGATTCGATTGTTTATAAAAGTGTCGCGATCGAGGGACAAGATGTCGGATTAATCCCTGAGTGGATGAGATTCCGATCCCTACCGGTGATTAATGCCTTGGTTGGTGCCGTGGCCAGCATCGCGAGTATCGGAATGGGTTTGTGAATGAAGGCTTGGTCTTTGGCAAAAGTGTAAGGTTAATAATCCACTTGAGCAAAGTAAATAACTTAGTTTCCGCTCAACCACAAAGTCGATCGTCAAGTCGGTGACCCGTATCCGACACGGCTCATTAAGTTAATCATTCCTGAGATAATAATTGGACTGTCTTGGTGGCTACCATTCTCTGGAAGAGAATGGGGACCTAGCCTTCCTACAGGAAATGGACCTGAGGGTGGAACGGGAATAGTCCGGAGTGACATTCTTGGTTCTCACAACGGTAGACGCTAATGGGGACCCTGAGTCCAAGGTAGCGGTACTATCGGTAAACAACTAAAGGACAGGAATGATTAAACGAAATGCCGTGATAGTCTAAACTGGGCCACATGCATTTAAGTTGCATGAAAACTCGAGATTGGCATAAAGGTTATAGATATCTTGTGGGTAAAGCTGAGCCGCTCACAGAGTTAATCTTAATTGTAATCGGTTACGCCGTACTTCCGGTTAATGAAGTTAAGTTGGAAATCGGGGTTGATACCCGTAACTAAGCTCAAGTTACTGTATTGGTAATTATGAAGGAATTGGTTAAGTGTTGTTGAACCTTGTGAAATTCAAATTACTTATTATTGGTTTGTGCTTCAAATGTAAAATGAATTGTGAAATAAAACTGCATCCAGATACTAAACCCTACTGCCATCCCTTGATTAACCCTACATATAGTATTCAGTGGTTCCGTACGACTTGTTGAGTACTCTGTACTCACCCTTGCAAAACCCCGCCCTTTCAGAATTCGAAGAAGCCGGAGCCTACCAGGAGGTCGTAGATGGCGATTTAGTCTGGTTTTAGGTCTTGTCTTCGCTCAGGCCCTGCCTGTGGTTTCCTTCTTTTGGTAGTGTAAGTCTAGAAGCTTGGATGCTTCCCTTGTAAAATCCGGTCGTTAGGCCGGCTATATTGAATAAAAAGTGTTGAATTGGCTTTTTGGCCAGGTAATTTTACTCTTGTTTTACAACAGTTAGTCTTCCTGGGTAACTGTTGTGAGTTTCGCACTGCCCCTAAAAAGGCGGTCCGTCACAAAAAGCATGGGTGGTTCAGTTTGCTCTATTTGCCTCTCTGTCTCTCCCTCGTAAATGAAAAAGATTTGAAAGTTTAGGGCCAAGAAAACTCCTCGCAGAGAGAGAGAGAGAGAGAGAGAGAGAGAGAGAGAGAGAGAGAGAGATGTTCAATTTACTAGCATTTTGTAGTAAAGACTCATAGAACAATGTCCCTTCGATATTTTTTTTTTACATTGTGTCTTCTTCCTCTTGTGTTGCTTGGCAACCCAATTTCTACTTCGCCTTGATCCACTTTTGGACTTCTCTTTTCTTAAGGCCAACAGCACGCGTCAAGTTTTCTGGTACACTCTCCGGTTCATAAAAACTTATCGATTTCGAGGACACATACAGTTAAATTTTTGAAATTTTAGCTATTGATATATTTTTAAATATTTAGATTGGATGTATGAAAATCATATGTGTAGATTCGTCTCAAAACGTACTTTCATAACATTATAATTTTATTAGATTTTTAAATATATTACAATAAAAATTAGTGGTCAAAATTGAGTTTTTAGGACCATATTGATATCTAAAATGACTACTATCTGTGATCGAATGGAGTACTTGAGAAGCTGCCTGGACTTCATTTTTAATTACCGGTAGTGGTAGCTACTGGGCATTTTTTGATTTTTTTTCTTCTTCTTCCACTTGACTGAAAATGCTATCATGTGTATTATTCGCTATTGAGAAGCATTTTTCAAAATCAATATATCGAGAGGCCAAACTAGTAAACTTGTGTAAAAGAAACTTGTAACGTTGTTCAGCATCCAATTTAAGATTTTGTACGATATTCCTCCCCTGAATATCTTGAACAATGTTGTTCCGAACTACTCATGTCCCACCGCAAGGTAGTACGGTGTTGATGACTCAACCGGGTGCAGCTTACCGGTGAGGTCGGAGGGTGACGGGCGATGAAGACGACATCTGAGTTTGGTTTTGGAAGCAAAGATGGGGCATAGTGTTATTAGGTTCAACTCAAATTCGGCCTAGCCCAATAAGGTTCAACACAAACTTGGCCCGATCACCCAATCTATAGGCTTGGACTAAATAGCCCAGCCCAACTGCCTTTGATGGAAAGGCTAGAAGTGTGTTATCTTCTCTAGCTCAATTGGTCATTTACTTATCGGAATTGCTATACAACATTCAACTAAAATTTCCTCAGAAATCAACCGCATTTCTAACCTCTGTATCGTGCTTAGGATTTGTGCACTGCCCCCACCTTCAGACCTTCTTCTTCATCTTTGAAGAGGTTGACCACGCGCCAGCGCTAACGAATGCCCCGATGCCGAATGTCCCTTGTCTGATACTCTGATGCACCTCTACTTTTCATTATTTTTAAAAGATCAGCTAGAGGCGAAAACAAGGAATTTAAAAAAAAACAATACATTTTTTAAGAGTAATTGCGATATTAATACGCAAAAAATAAAATTGCAAAAATAATACTACTTCACCAAATGGTACGGCGAAATACCAGTAGGGTTCAAAATCTCGCCGAATTTCGGCGAAATTTCGGATTTCGGGCCCCTCCGAGTTTCATAATCCCGGCGAAATTAAAAAACCCTAAAAAAAATTTTGAAGTGCTACAATACATTAAAATCTCGCAGAAATTTCGGTGATTTGGACCGAAATTTCGGTTAAACGGTCCGAAATTTGTATAAAAGTTGACCGGATTTGACCGTAATTGACCGGATTGGGTTCTTCACGTCATTTCCCATGTGGGACAGTCGGTAGATTATAATTTTCGCGAAGTTAAAAAAAACCTAAAAAATTGAAAGTTGACAAAACCCTAAAAAAATTCGCCGAGATTTTGGTTTTTTGAACAAAATTTCGTCTTTTTTAGCAAAATTTCGGATTTCTCGGTTAAAAAAAAATCGGATTTGAATTTTGGTTTTTGAATTTCGTCCGGATTTTGTCCGAAATTTTCGAATCTCGTCGAAATTTCGGATTTCGGCCAGGCCCGAGATGGAGTCCGAAAACGAAATTTGAATCCTTGAATACCAGTAGTCGCTAAACAACACAGCGAAATAGGAGTAGTCACCATACTGTTTGGCGACTACTTGTTACCCGCAGTTAACTCTTCGCCATCAAAGTTCACAGGAAACAAGGCAATAACCGCCGTACGGTTAGGCGACAACTAGTAGTCGCCGAACCGTTTGGCGATAACTGCCTCGGTAAAAATGGGGGCTACTAGTTGTCGCCAAACGGTTCGGCGACTACTAGTTGTCGCCGAACCGTACGACAATTATTGCCTCGTTTTCCGTGAACTTTGACTGAGAAGAGTTAACTGCGAGATTAACAAGTAGTCGCCAAAACGGTATGGCGACTACTCCTATTTCGCTGTGCTGTTTAGCGACTACTGGTATTTCGCCGTACCATTTGGTGAAGTAGTATTATTTTTGCAATTTTATTTTTTCGCGTATTAATATCGCAATTACTCTTAAAAATGTATTATTTAAAATAAACTCTGAAAATAAGGGAAGGAGAAGGACGACACGTGGTAGAGGAAGCCAGCAAGGCGGCGCTATGGGGGGAGGAAGAGGCGGTGTGGCGACGATGGATCCATATGAGGGAGGAAGGCAGTGGGTACCCACTGCCACCGACACAACGAGATCTGAGTGGGGAAGGCAACAAGTGGTGCGCTTGTGGGAGAAAGGCCAGCGGGCAGCGGTGCCCATGAGCACTCTGGCGAGGAGCTAGAAGGAGGCATGCTAGGGGGAGTGGTGTGTGGTGATGCGTACGAACGAGTCGGAAGGATAGCTACATAGGAAGCCATGGCATATCTGACCGTTTTGCGCACATTTTTTTTCAACTATAGCCCCCTTTGAAATCATTTATAGATTTGGTCAATTCTCTAATAGCCTAGCCGACTGCAGTTGCGGTGGTTAGCCCACCGTGATAACAAAGGTGCTAAACACTCATTGTTCGGTAGGCACTTATAGAGAAATGACTACTCGGAAGGTCCTGTCGAGGAGCTGCTGCTCAATAGGCTCCAAATTTTGAAATTAATTAGTGAGTGATTAATTAGTAGGTTTGATAGGCAATTTCCCGTCGAGTTAGGAGTGCTCGATAGTTTTACTACCGTGATGGGCTAGCTGCTATAGCCGCGGTTAGCCGGGCTATCGAGATGTAGACGACCTATCAAATTCTACGGTATAGAAGGTAACATATTTTGTCTGCGTGGTTGGAGAAAGAGCCAAATCTATAAATGATTTTGACGGAAACCTAAATTGAAAAAAAAAACGGGCACAACATAAGCAGATACACCATGGTTTTGTTAGGAAACCGGATTCGTATCCTATATGGACTCTTCCTTATCTCTAAGCAGAACCGCTATATATAGGAGGCAGGGGGTCACCCCATTGTACACAAGCATACAGAATAATAAAGCAGATCCGTTCCTCCTCATATTGTGTCTCTCGCCCTCTCTCTCTGTTCTCCAGTTTAGATCTATTAGGCAACCCCGGACTATTCGATAGCAAGGTTGTCTAACACGTTATCAGCACGAAGCTCTACCGGAGAAAGATTGAAAGGTGAGAAAAGGTGAGATACGGAGATTATTGATCTAATCTCACGTACGGATATGCATACATCCAATCTATCAGCACGAAGCTGATTTGTATCGCTGAAGTACATTGGCACGAAGCCATGTCTGGCGCACAAAGCATCGGACAACGGCTCGCCCATGAGGCGCAGCCACGGCATGAAGCCGTCGACCGCCGGACGATGGTCGATCTCCCCACCACATGAAGCGCGTTGGTCTGCCCGAGTGCCCGGAGCCGTCTGGAGCACGTAGCTCTGGCCATCTTCGTTGGCCTGGCACCGAAACATGTCTTCTCGGCAGCCACGGCACGCAGCCATCCCCGCAGCCGCCCTCAAACGCACTGGCCCGTGCCTGGCTGCTGCCGAACGACTAGCCCTGCAGGCCACCTCCAGCCATTGCCTGCCGCTCCCGCGCGCCGAACCGCAGAAGCCGTCGTGCCCGTGCCGTCGAAACCGCACGTGGAGCCGGCGCCCGTTTTCGCCGTCGCCGCTCTGGCGTTTGCCTCCTCGCTGCTGCGGCGACAGGCCGATAGCCCGCAGCCGCCTGGCACGTAGCCGTCCGAGCCGGGGCTCCTGCCACCGCACCAGAAGCGGCTCGAAGCCGCATGTGCAACTGGCCGCCTGGCCTCCTTGCGCGCGCCTCTCGGTGGCTCGCAGCCACGCGCGCCTCGCAGCGCTCCTTGGACCGTTGGACGCGCGCCTCGCAGCGCTTTTTTTTTTTCCGTCGCCATGCCGCTCGTGCCCAGCCGACAGCTTCCCGGCCAGCCGTTGGAGCCGCCAGCACGTCCTGGCCATCGTCCCGTGCGCCATCCAGGAGCACGACCGCCCCCCACCTTGAAATCAATCTGGACATGAAGTCCAATCGTGGATGGACATGAAGTCCACTACAGGAAAGACAAAGTCCAAATAGGACTTGGAAGTCCACGAAAACAGGATTGGAACCAATCTGGATAGAAGGGCTAGAACCCAATTTGGTTTTGCAAAGGGTTGGGCACGGGGAGGGCAAGGGGAAATTACCCTTTAGCCCTCCCCCAATTTCTTTATGTTTTTCTTTATTATTCTTTTCTGAAAATTGAATGGTAATTCAAAAAAATTGGTTAGAAAATCTTGAAAATTGCCAGAAAATTATGAAAAATAGCTAGAATTTTCCAGAAAAATTTTGGATCTGGTTTTAATTTCCTAGCATTATCTTGCAGTATTTATGAATAATTTATGAATATTTGCATATATTTTTGCATTGTTTGCTATGATTAGCTTACTAAAAATTCATGAGAATTTACTTGTCCCGCATTTATGAATTATGGAATTTATTTTCCTGTATTTTATGAATTATGCAATTATTGTTTATTTTGAATTTATGAATTATGTCATGTTGATATTTGCTGAAATTCAATTTCCTGTTGTAAAGTAATTCTGAAAATTGCTTGGAAATTAGCAGAAATTATGAAAAGTGTTAGGAAAATTCCAGAATTTCTCATACAACAGTTTATGAGAACATGAGTGGTTGGGATTTGATTTTGGTAATGAATAAACAGATATGAGACAATTGGTGTCTAGGAAAACACACATGAGGCTTGGTTCTTTAATTGGCACCCGGAAACGGGAAGTGCTCCCTCCCTCATGTGAGCCCTAGGGGCAGGTTGACCTGGCCAAGAGTCAAATTGACAGAGATATTCATTACCTGTTTTCGTTCCCAGCCAACAAGAATTATATAAGTTGTAATTAGGCTTATGCCATGTTTAATTCATGTTGCAATTTATTTTCTCGTTATCAAGTGATCTTTGGAAAATTGTCAGTATAATTAATGTAAAATTGCCAAATACTAAGAAAAATTCGTAAATTTCTCGAGAATTTATTTTCGCATTTATGAATTTATGAATTGTGTAATTATTGCTTATTCTGAATTTATGAATCGCGGCAATTATTGTTCTCGTTCTATGCATTATATTTATTGCTTTAATATAGTTCATTAGAATTTCAAGCACGCCGCATGAAGCGGCCACCGCCGCGCTGGAAGGCCGACGCATGGAATCGAATGCGCCACAAGATGAAGCCGCGCTAAACCGATCGCACGAAGCCGATCGCGCACATGAATCTGATCGCTTGCACGAAGCCGATCACCTGCATGCACGAAGCTGTATTTATGAATATTTATATATGAATCTTGCATTTATATTATATTTATGAATTCCGTACTTATGAATCTTGTACTTATGAATTTTGCATTTATCTTTGTATATGTGAATCTTGATTTTATTGCTTTCTTTTAGTTTGCTGGAAACTCATGAGAATTCAATTATGCATTTCATTGAATCTAGCAGCCATTTCCTATTAGATTGCACGCAGTAATCTAATGGAAGAACCTTATGAAAGTGCAAAGGTGTGGCATTATCTAACGTGAGTTTTTGAAGAACTGACATGAATTGTCAGAATTATCTCACATAGACATCAGATTGCATAATGAATAGTAAGCTCTCGAAGAGCATACCTTTTCTCATGAATAGAATTGCAATTTATTCTTTATTCCAGTATTCTTTATTTACAAGCAATTTTTGAATTACTTAGCCACTGTATGATTAGAATTATTTTTCTTCTCATCTAGAAATCGTGTAGCGCCCAATGGAGAAAATATGCATTGTTGATAGTGGCACAACAAATACCATCTTAAGAGAGTCGAAATACTTCCAGACGATCACGAAGAACGCTGGAAGGATTACGACTATCGCAGGAAGCGATACGCATATAATAGGCTCAGGAAGAGCCACAATTATATTGCCAATGGGTACAACTTTGGTAATTGAAGAAGCCCTCTTGTACCCTGAATCAACCCGCACTCTCTTAAGTTTCAAGGATATCCGCGCCAATGGGTTTCACGTAGAAACCAATGAAGAAAATGGCAAAGAACACTTGTGCATTGTGAAACACGCGGAATATGGAAAGATGGTACTAGAAAAATGTCCCTCATATGAATCTGGGTTGTACTACACGAAAATCAATGCACACGCAGTGTATACTTCTTTGAAGACTGTCTTTAGAAGCTCTGAATTATTTGCTTTATGGCATTGTAGATTAGGTCATCCTGGTCTTAGATTGATGAGAAATATAGTTAACAACTCACAAGGTCATGGCATTAATGTTAAGAATTTCCCGAATCACGAAGATTTTGTGTGCCATGCATGTGCCACCGGGAAATTAATAACTAGACCCTCTGTTATGAAAGTGCAACATGAAATTCCTGCATTCCTGGAACGCATTCAGGGGGATATTTGCGGTCCGATTCAGCCCTTGTCAGGGCCGTTTCGATACTTTATGGTGCTCATTGATGCTTCCTCGAAATGGTCGCATACATGTTTGCTGTCAACAAGGAATCATGCATTCGCAAAACTGATCTCACAGATCATCAGAATTAAGAATGCTTTTCCTGATCATCGCGTGAAGTCCATTCGAATGGACAATGCCTGAATTCACTTCAAGGCATTTGATGATTATTGCACAAAGAACGGAATAATCGTTGAGCACTGCATCGCACGTCCATACGCAAAATGGGCTAGTCAAGCACTAATAAAGAGGATTAAGTTTATTGCCGCATCAGCTCTTGCAGAGTTGTAACTTGCCCAACACTTGTTGGGGACACGCAGCCTCGCACGCAAAGAAGACTCATCAATTATAGACCATCGGCCTACAACATCCATTCACCTATGCAACTAGTGCAAGGGGTCATCCCGAAGATTTCCCATCTTAGAAATTTTGGTTGTATGGTATATGTACCTATACCACCCCCACAATGATCGCAATGGGCCCTCTCCGCAAGTCTGGGATATACGTTGGTTATGAGAGTGCATCCATAATCGTATTTGGAACCCATGATCGAGACTTGCATACACTCGATTCGCCGATCAGATCTTTGACGAGGACCATTTCCGTCATTAGGGGAGAGAATCAACCATTGGATGAAAAATGCCAGGAAATAATATGGCATTCCACTCGATCCCAGCGCATGACCCTCGCACTAATGAAGCAAATCAAGAAGTCCGTAAGATAATTGATTTGCGTAATTTAGCAAATGAATCGCCTGATCATTTTTGTGATCTCAAGAGCGTGGTTAAGTCGCATGTACCAAGCAAGAAATGCACCAGAGAGGGTGGAAATACCAAAGAAAGCGAAGGTATCCTCATCCTGCTCGAGGCCTCAAAGAAAAAGAACAGAAATCGACTTCTCAAACCCAAAGTACCCGGAGACGTCTGGGAAAATCGGGCAAGAGGACTTACCACAGCCAATCACAAAAGTGCCCCAAAGCAAGAAGGGGAGCCAGTTGAGACCTGGCACTGGAAAGAAGCCTGTGGAAAAGGCAATTCCAGATCTGAACCTTCCATTGGAAGAAGCCGCCGAAAATAATGTGTGCGCACACATTGGCGAAGAAAAACTAAAGGAACTTGCTCCTGGAATGGGAAATAGCAATGAAGAGCAAGTAGAAGTGCACGAAGCACCCCATGATGAAATGGCCATAAACTTTGTAATAACGGGAGAATCGATGAATAGAGCAACAGCCAATGTCGATGCATACTTTGCAAAGAAGATTGCCACGATCATTAATCATGATCCCGAGCCCGCATCTCTCGCAGAGTGCAAGAAAAGGCTCGATTGGGAAGATTGGAAGAAGGCAATCACCGCAGAGTTAGTCTCTCTAAACAAAAGAGAGGTGTTTGGGCATGTGTGCCGCACGCCTCCCCATATAAACCCCGTGGGGCACAAATGGGTTTTTGTTCGGAAGAGGAATGAAAACAATGAAGTTATAAGGTACAAGGCAAGGCTTGTCGCTCAAGGTTTCACTCAACGTCCTGGGGTTGATTATGAAGAAACCTATTCTCCGGTCATGGGTGGAATTACCTTTAGATACTTGATCTCAATGGCGATCAACTTGAAGTTGAAAATGAAGCTAATGGATGTTGTCACAAAGATACTTGTATGGAAACTTAGATTCGAGATATACATGAAAGTACCTAAGGTATCCCTATCACGAACCAAGACAGAGCAAAAGAAACCTATACAAAGGTGAAATTGGAGAAATCACTGTATGGGTCAAGCAATCGAGGAAGAATGTGGTACAATCGCTTAAGTGACTTTCTTTGCAAGAAAGGCTACACGAACAAATGAAGATTGTCCATGTGTGTTTATACAACGATCCCGAATGGATTTTGTATAATCTCCGTCTATGTAGATGACTTGAACATCATTGGGACGGATGAAGAAATTGAAGAAGCATGCACATACTTGAAGTCTGAATTTGAAATGAAAGACTTGGGTAAAACCAAGTTTTGTTTAGGCTTGCGGCTTGAACATGTCCAAGGCGGAATCTTGGTACACCAATCTTCCTACACACGTAAAGTGTTGGAGAAATTTGGTTTTGAAAAGGCATACCCCGCAAAGACCCCAATGGCTCGGAAGGTCACTCCAAGCGCACCTAGACCCGCAGTGCCTAAAGAAGAGGGGAGGAAGTCCTGGGAGCGGAATTCCCATACTTGAGTGCAATTGGAGCGCTCATGTACCTTGCGAATAGCACTAGGCCGGACATTGCGTTCGCCGTGAATTTGCTAGCGCAGATAAAGGCGTAACCCACCAAAAGGCATTGGAAAGGGTGAAGGACATCTTCCGTTACCTTCAAGGAAGCAAAGACCTTGGCTTGTTTTACGTAAGAAACAATGAATTGAATTTGGTTGGCTATGCCGATCTTTGAGTACCTATCGGACCATATCTTGGCAAGTCACAAACTGGGTATGTTTTCCTTTGCGGTGGAACACAGCAATTTCGTGGAAGTCATCTAAGCGGACTCTTGTCTCAACGCCGACAAACCACTCAAAAATAATTGCCTTGTATGAAGCATCTCGAGAATGTGCATGGCTTCAAGAATGGTTCATCACATCCGTAAGTCATGTGGTTTGAACATGGAACAAACCTCCACCATTATCTATGAAGATAATGCAGCTTGTGTTGCTCAAGTGCAAATGGGATATGTGAAAAGCAATCTTACGAAGCACATCAACCCCAAGTTCTTTTATGCCCATGAAATGCATAAGATGAACGAGATAAAGATACTGCATACTAAGTCGTGTGAAAATCTCGCAGATTTATTCACTAAGTCACTCCCGGCATCTTCTTTTGAAAGATGTGCTAGAGGAATCGGGATGATGAGGCTTAGGGAAGTGCAGATTTCAGGAGGAGAATTTTCACATACTCCTACATAAATCTCAAACATGAAGTTTGAGTACCCAACGTGAATCTTGAAGATTAACATTGAAGTTTGGGTGGATTGTACTCTTTTCCTTAAGTAAGTTTTTCATTAAAGTTTTCTTACATAAGGTTTTTGATGAGGCAATCCGTGCAACACAGCAAGCGTGTGCTATGTACTCTTTCTCCAGTTATTTTTCCCACTGGGTTTTTATGGAGTTTTAATGAGGCATATGCATCTCGCGGTGAAGAGTCCAAGGGGGAGTGTTAGGAAACCGGATTCGTATCCTATATGGACTCTTCCTTATCTCTAAACAGAACCGCTATATATAGGAGGCAGGGGGTCACCCCATTGTACACAAGCATACAGAATAATAAAGCAGACCCGTTCCTCCTCATATTGTGTCTCTCGCCCTCTCTCTCTGTTCTCCAGTTTAGATCTATTAGGCAACCCCGTACTATTCGATAGCGAGGTTGTCTAACAGGTTTCACTGCTTAGTCTCATCCGAAAGTCGTTGACGGCTCTGTTAGGGAAGATAAAGTGGATAGGAATTGTGTGAGAGGATTCTAGTGTGCTGGATCTCCCCTGGACGTTAAAGAAAAAATTGATTGATTTCTTTATAAAAAAATAGTTGATCGATACGTAGTCACTCGACATATTCGTTTGCTTTTGTATGTCCACTAGGTCTAGTAGCGGTGATATCGCGTCACACGAGAATATATTTTTTCAACAAACGTAAATTCAGATTTCTCCGTAGTGTTCTTCGTAAAAATTAATTAGCTACGAGCATTCGGTAAATTTGCGTAACCACATGGTTATTTGTTCAAAAAATCTGACGGAGAACTTGTTCGTTTTTTTTATATAAAAAGGGCTAAGTTCTTTTGAAGGGGAAAATGGTGGATGGATTTATTTGTAATTTCGATTGCCGTGCCGCGAGGGAAAATTTGGGCTGAATTTTTGTTTGAAAAAATCTAACATTTTCTGGAACGATGTCTAATATTTCCCAAAACATGTATTATTACCCGAGAACGCATAGAGTGTTAAACTCGGCATCTATACTTTTTTTGGCAACTCGAAATCTAATATTTTCCGAAAAATGTATTATATGTTTTTTTTACAAAAGCCCGTTGTTACGCAAATTCGTCGACGGTTCCTACCTAGCGTATTTTTTTTTTATAAAAAAACCAACAAACAAAAAACGCTTAGATCTTCCTATCTTTTTTCAAAAATAAAAATTTAGATCAAATTTTGTATGGGGGCGATAATGCGCGTAACCTTGCCTAGTATTCATGGAATCTGGTAAATTCAAACTTTGACGTCTTTGAGTAGTGACAAAAGGACAAAGTTGGCAGCCGGAGCAATAAAACTCCAGCGGGAGCGCGTCACAAGTCACCGCCCAATTCACCCTCACAAATTTTTCATCCAAAATCAGAAAGAAATCCGTCCAATCCAATCACCGCCTACGCTACGCTATCATCCTTCACAGTGTAGAACCTACAAGAAACAGAGAGGCATGGCGCTGGCAGCTACAGACCGTTCAAAAGCGCGCGTGCCGGGCCCCACGCCCTCCCACTTTCCGTGTCGCTTCCTGGTGGGCCCGGCGCCACCACATCCACTCGTACCCTCCCGATCCTTCCAGAACCGCCGATCCGACGGCCCAGATCGCCCGCCCCGAACGTTCTAGACCCGCCACCTCCGTCATAAAACCCCTCCTCCCGTCCCCCCTTCCCCTCCTCGTTCCAGGAAAAAAACATCGCATCGCAGCAGCCAAGAATTCGAGTTCGTTCTCTCTGATTCGTGAGGTTTTCGAGCGTCCGAAGAGATGGCGAAGGGGGAGGGGCCGGCGATCGGGATCGACCTGGGGACGACCTACTCGTGCGTCGGCGTGTGGCAGCACGACCGCGTCGAGATCATCGCCAACGACCAGGGGAACCGGACCACGCCATCCTACGTCGCCTTCACCGACACCGAGCGCCTCATCGGCGACGCGGCCAAGAACCAGGTCGCCATGAACCCCACCAACACCGTCTTCGGTACGTGCCTCCTCCCGCCCCAGACTTGCTTGATTCTTCATGCGTGGCTGTGGCGGCGATTCGTTGACGATTTACACTAGTTGGTTGTTATTGAATAGGACACCATCGTATCAGTGGATTTCTCTAGTTGCACGCTTCCGAATTCCGTAGTTGTTGATGCTAAGCATGTTAGATCTTCGGGAGTTTGTTCTACTGTGCGCAAAGCTGTTCTGTTTCTAGTTTTCGACACTCGATATGACTGGCAGTAAATCATTAGAAAGTCGAATCTATTGGGAAATTTTGTGTTTGAAACAAGATAAAAGGCTGCTGTGCTATTGTCATGTGGTCCCCTGTTTCTAAAATTTTGTGTTGGGCTAGCTTTGTAATTTCTTTGTACAGTTCAACGTGGAAAATCTGTTCAGAAATACGAGTTGTGCCTCTGATTTGTCTTGTGGTTGGTTTTGCTGTTCGTCTGCTGCCCAGTTTTTATGTTTGGTCAGATGGTTTGTGACGTTCTATTAGATTCTTCTAAGTTTTGCCAGAATTCTATCGGGAAGCGACCTTTGAATGAATCCTCCATTTTTTTTTGTGTGCATATGCTGGTTAATTTAGATTAATGAAATATAACTTTTTATTGTTGCTTCGTAGTTGAAGAAATTGATTCTTTGTATACTTAGATTTGCCTGAGTACAATCTTGAAACTTTCTGCTTGATCGTAATGGAATGGATTAATGGAACAATCCAATTCACTGCTATTCCTCTATTTCTCTATGCAGACGCAAAGCGGTTGATCGGTAGGAGGTTCTCTGACCCGTCTGTGCAGAGCGACATGAAGCTGTGGCCTTTCAAGGTCGTGCCTGGCCCCGGCGACAAACCGATGATTGTCGTCCAGTACAAGGGCGAGGAGAAGCAGTTTGCCGCCGAGGAGATCTCCTCCATGGTCCTGATCAAGATGAAGGAGATCGCCGAGGCCTACCTCGGCTCCACCATCAAGAACGCCGTGGTCACCGTCCCCGCCTACTTCAACGACTCCCAGAGGCAGGCCACCAAGGACGCCGGCGTCATTACGGGCCTCAACGTGATGCGCATCATCAACGAGCCTACAGCCGCTGCCATCGCCTACGGTCTTGACAAGAAGGCGGGCAGCACCGGCGAGAAGAACGTGCTCATCTTTGACCTTGGCGGCGGCACCTTCGATGTCTCGCTGCTCACCATTGAGGAGGGCATCTTTGAGGTGAAGGCCACTGCTGGTGACACACACCTTGGTGGTGAGGACTTCGACAACCGCATGGTGAACCACTTCGTCCAGGAATTTAAGCGCAAGCATAAGAAGGACATCAGCGGCAATCCCCGCGCCCTGCGCCGGCTCCGGACAGCTTGCGAGCGCGCCAAGCGCACGCTGTCGTCGACGGCCCAGACCACCATTGAGATTGACTCGCTGTACGAGGGCATCGACTTCTACACGACGATCACCAGGGCTCGTTTCGAGGAGCTCAACATGGATCTTTTCCGCAAGTGCATGGAGCCGGTGGAGAAGTGCCTCCGCGACGCCAAGATGGACAAGAGCAGCGTGCACGACGTCGTGCTCGTCGGTGGCTCCACCCGTATCCCTAAGGTGCAGCAGCTGCTCCAGGACTTCTTCAACGGTAAGGAGCTCTGCAAGAGCATCAACCCCGACGAGGCCGTGGCGTACGGTGCCGCCGTCCAGGCCGCCATCCTGAGCGGCGAGGGCAACGAGAAGGTGCAGGACCTGCTCCTGCTCGACGTCACGCCCCTGTCCCTGGGTCTGGAGACGGCCGGAGGTGTGATGACAGTGCTCATCCCGAGGAATACCACCATCCCCACCAAGAAGGAGCAGGTCTTCTCCACCTACTCCGACAATCAGCCCGGCGTCTTGATCCAGGTGTACGAGGGCGAGCGTACCAGAACCAAGGACAACAACCTCCTCGGCAAGTTCGAGCTCTCCGGCATCCCCCCGGCCCCCCGCGGCGTGCCCCAGATCACCGTCTGCTTCGACATCGACGCCAACGGCATCCTGAACGTCTCCGCGGAGGACAAGACGACTGGGCAAAAGAACAAGATCACCATCACCAACGACAAGGGGCGGCTGAGCAAGGAGGAGATCGAGAAGATGGTGCAGGAGGCGGAGAAGTACAAGGCGGATGACGAGGAGCACAAGAAAAAGGTGGACGCCAAGAACGCGCTGGAGAACTACGCCTACAACATGAGGAACACCATCAAGGACGAGAAGATCGCCTCCAAGCTCGCGGCGGACGACAAGAAGAAGATCGAGGACGCCATCGACAGCGCCATCAGCTGGCTGGAGAGCAACCAGCTCGCGGAGGCCGACGAGTTCGAGGACAAGATGAAGGAGCTGGAGGGCATCTGCAACCCCATCATCGCCAAGATGTACCAGGGCGCCGGCGACGACATGGCCGGAGGCATGGACGAGGACGCGCCGGCGGGCGGCAGCGGCGCAGGCCCCAAGATCGAGGAGGTCGACTAAGCTGTTTGATGGTCATCCATGGGTCCGCGCTACGTGATGTTTCGGCTGGTGTTTTGCACCGCGCCTTTTGCGTACTCTGTCGTGTCGTCGTGTCATCTGGTTCTGGTAGTCGTGTCATCTGGTTCTGGTAGAAGTTTGATGAAGTTGTGAAAGGGAAAGACTAAGTAGTTGTGCTTTGTTGGAACTTATAAGCTAAGCACCTTTCAATATATGGTCCTTGCCTAATTAGCATGTTCTGCTCTGCTTAATATCTTCATTGTTTTGCCTTACGACTTACCTATTGTGGTTACATTTTTCTCCTTTGATGACTTGATTGTTTACAAGCTACCTCAATTTTTATGCGTGAATTTAAGAGCTACGGAAATTTCATTTCTCAGAATATTAATTCCTCATGTTAGAGTAAGCTTGATCCCCTGATCATTACAGATATGGGTACCTTGGCCTGTATGACACAGAGATGGAGGCTGCCAAGCATGTGCACTCTGCACTACTCATTCTGCATTTTTTTGTGATGTAGTACTGGCAGTTGCAGAGTTGGTTCTTCATTAACGATTTCTGCTTTGCGCTATTCCTAGGGCTTATGATAAGGCTTTGATCAAGTGCTATGGCAAGGAGGCAGTGACCAACTTTGACCCCAAGACGTACGAGCACGAGCTCAACCTGCAACGTGAGCTCCCCGAGACTAGAGTGTGTGACTTACAACCTTTTCTTCCTGGTCATTTTGAAACAAGATTGAAAACACTACCCTTTCTACTGATATAATTCTTTTGTCCTGTTGATTATTTAAAAAAAATCATATCATGTGTGTGCAGACCAATTCGTTTTAGTTGCCACATTTACAATTGAGCTACACTTTTTTATAGGCAATTTGTGTGGAAGGTTTAGAGAGGACTGCATTATGAAGGTGATTGTTGTTCAAAGAAGAATGTTCTGCACCCAATGCAAAAAATTTCCCCTGTGCATAATCTCTTTCTTGCCGGTGGGAAATACCATGAGGAGAGGTATTTCAAATGGTGACAAGAAAAGACTAGCCACAGGTGATCTTACAATATAGAGGGTTATTTCAGGATTCTTTTCTATTATCTCAACTGTAGTCCTACGGTCATTCAATTAAAAGACATCATTTCGTTGACTACAATTGCATAATTATGTATTGGAATCTCTACGCCTTTTCGTTTCCATTTCTACTTTATTTTATCGATATTTTCATCACTTTGAATTAACACACATTATCAGAAAACCTTGTTTAATTGATCTGTCATGAGGCCACACATGACTCCAATGTTGACCTTTTTGCTTTGCTGTCTGCTGCCAGGGACAGCAAAAAAAATTGGTTAGTACTTGAATCAAAATTGTTTCAATTAAAAGACTGCAATTCATTGACTACAATTCCATGATTGTGTATTGGAATCTCTGCACCTTTTCATAAAAACCTTACCAGCAAATTTTAACCGAATGAAAAATGGTTCAAACCACGTTAGAAAATTTTAAAACCTTACCAGCAAATTTTAACCGAATGAAAAACGGTTCAAACCACGTTAGAAAATTTTAAAAGTTTTTTTGGATGGTCCAGACGCATCACTAATGTTTCCATAAAATTTTCAAATGATGATCAAGTTTGAGAAATGTTTAAAAACTCGGACAATGCTAGTATATCCATGCTTAGCTCACAACTATATATATGCATGTTTGCTGCTCAAGTGATCATACTCATATATCAAGTGCTCATAACCGGGATTTTGATCCATGGTGAGTAGTACCTAAGCTAAACCCATAGAAAAAGAATGATTAACGGAACCTCCAAAGGATATTGAAAAAAAGAGAGAGACAGAGATCAATCATTGCAAAAGAAAAGAAAAGAAAAGACAGCAGTAATTTTGAACTACATTACCCAAAGGCGGGAAGACATAAGAAAATAAAAGTAAGCTCGGTATTTTGCTTCACTTGGTCTATTGTTAGCCATACAGCACTAATCACTTTAATTATGGGGTAGAAAATCATCTGACTGAGTGTTAATTAACTGAACCATCAAATAAGTTCAACTCAGATGCATGCGCGTATGAAACTCCGATAAAGGTTGCAAAGAAGCTTAATTTAAGTGATCTCTTCCTAAGACCAACCTGGCAATGCTTAATTTAGCAAATGATGCACCAATCAGTGATCTCCCAATGCTATTTTATCAATTCTTGTAGATCTATTAAGACAAGTACACAACCACAACCATCTCTTTACAACACGCCGCAAAAGATTGCCAACAGTTCTTAATATTTAGACTCCCAATATCTTTAGATTGGGACATTCCCAAAAGTTTTTGGACCTACAAAATACCTTGTTCTCCAATAGTTCCCATATTTTCTCCCAAAAAAACCTTTGAATTGGTATGGTGGGCCATCCATCTCCTCATGCTGGTTCTATTTTGTTCGGTAAAAACCAAAGCTGCCAGACGACGGACGCAGCTCTTGTCAGCCGGAGAGACAAAGATACCCTCATCTCCAGCGTCCCAGCACCCCAACAGATACTTTCCTTGCATCATATGATGGTGGAACAAACGTCAGACAAAAGGTCAGCTGTTGTATATTAGCTGTTCTCATGCAGACAAAAGGTCATGATCTTTCTTTTATATGGCACAATGACCATGATGATATCTGAAGAAACCTAGTCTTACACATTGAGCACTAATCATATTTTTAATTTGATCACACAACCTATGTTAGCTTACCCTCACAAAAATCACAGCATCCATACATTGAGAGATCAAACAGCATATCTTGAACTCGGCAAGGCTACGCTGAATAAAATGCGGTAGTGAAAACTGCATCAAGTATTATGGAATTGAAGCATTGGGCAAAGAAATAGTCAAGAACAGAACCCCCAAAAGAACTAGTCCAATTTCTGCATCTAACTCATGTCAGTTGAGTTTCTGACATCAACACTGATTACACGCAGTAATGCCCATTTAGTTAAGGAAAACTTTATGGTGACTATATTAAAACTTAAAAACTCACATATTCTTCGAGCAAACTGATGTGCAGGTGGAGATTCAAAATGCAGAACAATATGTTCGATGCACCACTAAGAAATTCAAGTGCTGATTTCAGTATAGTCCATGGATAAGGCTTAGAAACATACAGAACTAATCACAAGGAAATGGTGGGCACTAGGAGTAACTCAGAAACCATTCTGTGTATGTGTTCACATTTGGACATTGTTTCATCCAAATTCTGAAAGAACTTTCTGGGGGCTCAAAAATGTAAGCAACATTCAGAGACAAACTTCCCTGTCTGAAAACAAAAGGTACTCCACATAAGTTATACTGGCACCTCAAACTAGTAAAGCGGCAGACTGAATTCATGATGTAGAGAAATAAGAAAAAAGATGAAAGAATAAAAGTTGAGCAGCAAACCTCAGGATTTAGGCCAAGAACCCCAGAGACAAACACAAGATTGTTTGCTTTGATGGCCTGAGAATAGGGGCCTAATGCTGCCGGCGCCTTCTCTGTCTGAACAGCCTCCTTTTTAACTAATTAGAATATTTGAAAAGCATCATTAGAGTATAACAACATGGTTTAAAGTTAACAAGTTTGAACCTTTGTAAAACATCTTGCAAAAGGCAAGCTATGCAAAGCTGTAATAGAGTAGGACAAACAACACTTGTGCAGTTCTGTTTATTTGGGAGCTCGTAAATAAACCTTGGCGACCGAAATTCCTCAAATGCCGACGGGAAGGAACCGCCTTTCCGGATCCATATCTCGTCAGCGAGAGCGGGGGAGGAATGAGAGGGGAAGGGACAGAGGGGTGCGCAGGGTTCGCAAAACCGTTGAAAACCGGTCAAAAATCGTGGTTTTCGACTGTATCGAGCTGGTTCGAAATCATAAACCGGTCGGTAAACCGGTTCAATTCAAAAAATAAATAAAAAATTTTGAAAATTTGAAAAAATTTATGCGATGAAAACCGATCAAAAACCGGTGAAAACCGAGCGGTTTTTCGAGAAAACCGACGAAAACCGCTCAAAAAACCGATCGCCCAAAAGGTTCAACTCGTCGAGCGGTTTTTCGAGAAAACCGACCGGTTTTTGTTGTTTTAAAATCTGATTTGAATTTTTTTTGTTCAAACGCTCGGTTTCGAACATCTTCGGTTTTTGACGATTTTCGACCAATTTTCGCGAAAAATCGAAGCCGAGCTGGGTTCGATTTTCCACCTCGAAACGGTTTTGTCAACCCTGGGGGTGCGTACCAAGCCGAAGACGATGAGGCAACGGCGGACGTCCTTGCGGAGGTGGAATCGCCAGGGAGGAAGGAAGAGGAGGAGAGGATTTGGTGGGAGGCTAGGGTTCGTTGGGATGCAGGGCGACGGCGCGTTTGCAGACGATGGGGTTGGGGAAGAGCCGAAATGGCGCGAAGATAAGCTGCGCACGCCGATTTCTCCGCGGGAGGGGCGCGAATCGACGATTGGGAGCGCAGAAGTAGCGCGGAAAATTGAGGTCGTCGGGGATCGGTTTTGGGCGTGCGAAAATTTGGGGAATTGTTGGAGTATGTTTTCTTTCCATCAAGCCCAAAAACAGAATTTAGGAATGCATTTGAGGAACTGTTGGAGATGCTCTTATAATGTGCTTTATAGGAGTTAGCCTAGCAGCGTCTGCGTCACGATCCACGAGTTCAACACAAGGTTTCAAATCTTGTGTTGGGTTAAATCTCAGATGCGACCGAAATCCGAAATTTCAGCGAGATTCGAAAATTTCAGATAAAATTCGGACGAAATAAAAAACCAAATTTCAAATCCGTTTTTTTTTCAACCGGAAAATCCGAGATCTCGGCCGAAATCACCGACATCTCGGTCCACATTGAACCGAAAAATGGTCCAAAACATGTCAAAAAGTTTGAAAATTATTTTTGGATGATCGTGACACATCACTAATGTTTCCATAAAAATTTCAGGTGATGATCACGCGCGAGGAATTTTTTAAAAATCTAACAGTGGTCAAGTCGTGATAAAAGCCTTATGTAAAGTTTGTTTTTGATTTTTCAAATGTAACAAAAGAAGTTTTTGGAAATCTAATAGTGGTAATTTCAAGTTTTTGAAAAGTTTTCTATATATTCATATATATTATATATAGATAATACCTCATTAGGACATGTTGAATTGTAAAAGTCTTGATACTCGAAGGTCTCTGTGGACAACTAGTACATATTCTATTAAACATGTTGTTCTGAGATGGAATGGACTCATCTTAATTTTGAGATTTATCGAGTTATATTCATAAAGTATATTGTTATTCCAGCAAATGAACTGATGCTACGTATTCAGAAAGTTTACAGTGTAGAGTTGAAGTTTTGCATGTATTTTCTAACTTTGATGTTGCAATTGACAGTGGATTGGTTATTTATGTCGAATGGCAGACGGTGGATCAATCTTTAGGAATGTTTAAAAATTCAAATAGTGCTATTAAAGACGAACTGATAAATTTTACCTGAATGGAAAATAGTTCAAACTTCTTTAGAAAATTTTAAAATTTTTTGTAAATGTTCCTAACACATCCATAATATTCCCATAAAATAATTTTCAGATGATGAGTAATCTTGCGAAATTTTAAAAAAATTCGGACAGTCGTGATCGATAAATTGAACTGACAAAAAAATGGTCAAAAACATGTTTTTTTTTTAATTTTTTTGTGGATGATCTTGACTCTAAATACAATCAAATTCAATACACAAAAATTAAAACCCGACAAAAAAAAACAATAAATTTCGACCGAAATCACCGAGAAATACGAGATTTATTTTTTTTAAATTTTTTTTACCAGGCCAGTATTTTGAATCTCAAAAGGGTCCGAAATCCGAAATTGGAATCCTTGGTTCAGCAGAGATGGCCAGATCGCCAAAAAATCGCCGCCTAACTTATATAAAACCTGTGAAAACCCAAACGTTAGCTGACGTCTCTAAGGGCATGCTTATTTTTACTTTGGATTTTTAATAGCTGATATTGAATTGTGGTTATAGAAAAGATGATTCTCCAAAAGCTAAAATTTGAAAGCACATATAAAGTGAATTGTGAATTCTAATGTATATAGATAGGTTGGATTGTGAGAATCGAATTCTAAAATCGAGCAATTTGTTTTTTGTTCAGTTTTTGGGGTTAAAATCTAGAATCAAAAGCAAAAACAAACAGACCCTAAAAAATTTTACACCCTACAAGGGATTATTTCGATATGGAAAATCGCTGACCGCTCAGCATCTATTTTGTTAAAAATTAGTAGAAATTGAACGGTTTCGAAGTCAAATCTTTTAAAATAAGCAGTCAAAAGGCAGCGAAAAAAGTCAAAAACCGGCCGGTTTTTAAAAATTGGCAAACGAACAAAAAAATTTAGAAGTCAATTTTGACCAATTTTCAATACAATTATGTTGCATAAAATTTCTCAAATTTCGAATCAGACCGATTTATAGACCATTTCTATTTGTTGAGCCGGCGATAAGATTAAAAAAAATCATGATTTTCCAGCTATTTTTGAAACCCAGCACCCTCTCCACATGTTCACGCTAGTGGCGCAAAAGTATCGCAGAAGGAACAGGGCGATCGTTTCTCCAAAACGATATAATCTCACGAATGACAAGCGAAGGTCAACCTAGTTCCGTAGAGGGTTGTTGTTAGCTCCAGTTTCGTTCCCAACAACTGCGCCACCGGCACATTTGGCATCTCTGTCAGTGTATCAATACCAGCAGTAAAAATAACTGAGCAAACAAATTATCCAGGAATAAAAAAGAGGGATATAAGGTGACAAACCATGCATTCAAATTCGGACCACAAACTAAATAGACAGGTGGTTTAACACATAACTAACACCGTAAAGTTTAGCTGGCAGATACAGTGCAAGTCTTGTAGGTTCTACAGGTAGGAAAAACTCAAACACAGAACAGAAAACTGCCGTCATGAACTCGAGATACTCTATTTCTTCTTATCGGTGTGAACTCCAGCAGACCTGCATACCACAAGTAACAACAGATGGTTCAGTTAAAATTTATCAGTCACAACCACCAAAAAAGGAAATGTGAATAACGCAAGAACTATATGTAGTTCTAATCATTGAAGTATAAGATAAACATGCCAGGTTTAGATGCTATTACAGTTTATTCACACAATGTCCTATTGCTTACCATGATAACTACAAATAAAACTTCTGTACTAGCTCATGACAAAACAAGTTAAGATACACAATGAAAACAAAACAGTCAATGTCGCTATTTGGCTGTTATAGAAGTTTCAAGATTCACAGTATAATCAGCACAACACGATTAATCCTTCTTCCCTGTTAATATATGTTTCTGAATATCAAATATTTTATCTTACACTTTTACTTTCCGTTTATTAAGGAAATGATAGATTAATTGTTCAATACAATTAAACACAAAAAATGCTGGACAGCAATTATCACCAAGCTACAGATTTAAAAGTTAAGACACTTGAAAGCATCTGGGAAAAAAGAACACACTAGAAAGCAGAGTATTGAAACTGAATAGAAGGCCCCTAACAATATAACATTATAGTACGGGTCCGCACAAGTTGACTACAAAAATGCATCCCAAGCTAATTTATATTTTAAAGCACAAACTCCACTGCAACTAAATACAGGATAGATATCACACAGTTCAGGATTGTAAATTAGCAAGGTTTGGAAGTTACACACCTCATCTTCCTGAGGACATTGGCCATCTCCTCTCTCTTCTTCTTTGCTCTCTTGTGGGTACCAAGCTTTCTCTTCGCCACCTTCAGTGCACGCTTGTCCTTGCCAACTTTGAGAAGCTCAGTGATACGCTTCTCATAAGGAGCAAACCCAGCAACCTCCCTGATCAAGTTCCTGACAAAATTCACCCTCTTGGTGCTTTTCTGCAAATCAACATGATAATTAATAAGAGAAAAAAGAGACTGACAACCATGACAAGTAAACTGTGAAAAAGACATGAAAAACATACAGGATTAAATCATTGAGCCAAATATAATCTACGGGAATACCTACTTCAAGACAACGAAAAAGACAGCTTTCTATAACACAAACAGCAAAGGAATTTTCACATCTTAAAGGATAATTTAGGCCAAATGCCTCAGAAAGCCAAATCAAGAAATCCGAAAGCCATTGAACAAACCCCTGCAATACCAAACTTGGAAGTTGGAAGGATGTCACTTGGTTTTCCAGTCAGAATGTTGAACAATACATACACTACATAGCATGACGGTGATAATATATTTGCCCACTCAGATACCATATTTCTATATGATGAATGTATCAACTACACAAAGATAACTTTGACAAAAAAAAAGAACTTAGTGCATGTATTCTTGCCATCTATCCTCCATCTACAGCCTTAGAAATTAACACAGCCACTTGTAAAATATAATATACAGCTTGTGAGCTACTCATCTCATGTTTAAAAAAATCACATTTTGTAGAAGGAAGAAATGCACAGAAATCAAGGGTACCACACTTCCATTTCAATGGTGGGACGTTGTTACATCCATCCATACTAAAACCATGATCTAACGAAGAATACCTCCACGCTGTGTTATTTCAGAATTTGACACTCAATTCGTAAGCCTTTCAGAGCATTTTGAATGACATGTGAGACTGTCTGTGTGTATCAGAGTGCCAAATTTTGAAATGCGAATTTTAAAATGTGTCAAAATCTGAAAACTCTCACACGCTCGGCAAACTTAACTATTAAGAAAAAGCAAGCCTCCGCCGCATGATCTACAAACAAGCAACCGAACCTAACACACTAAATCCGCACAGATCAACCGCAGAGGATACTACCACCCGCATCACCAAAAGTACGTTGCAGAAATAGCTCGTCACACGCGATCAGACGCTTACTCCCTTGCGGTCGGACGGGCGCGGCGGCAGCTCGCGCTTGGTGACGACGTGGCCCTTGTTGATGCCCACGGAGAGCCCCGACTTCGGCTGGGACGGCGCCATGGACGAACCCCTTCCTGCGCAATCAAGCAGAAGAACCCCACGTAAGCTACGGGGAGAGACGACGGGAGGCGCGTGGGGGTGAGGGTTTCAGATCGGGGTTGGGCGAGGTGGCGGCGGAGGCTTACCTTACCTGGGACTGGGAGAAGTGAACCGGCTGCGACCAAGGAGAAACCCTAGCGGAAGCGGGCGCTTATATAGGCAGGCGCGGATGGGTCACCGCACTAGTTTAACACGGGCCGGGCTTAGATGGGCTCTTTTTCTCCTTTGTCTCCAGCCGATTCGGGGATTACATGTTGGGCTTTTCTTTCTTTTTTTGGGCATGTTGACCAATGGACCTCGGTAGTGTGACACTTGGTTGGCCCAGGCTATACGAATTGTGTGCTACTGTTCTGAACAATGGAAGAACTAAAAAGGATTTAATACCGGTACTCTAGTCGCAAACAGTTATGTTTTGAACGTAGCAGTCAAACTTTTAAAATTTTGATTTTCAATATCTATTTAAATATTTAAATTAGATACATAAAAATTATATGTGAAAAACACTTTGATAATATTATAAATTTATTGGGTTTTCTAAATATATTATAATAGATATTAGTGGTCAAAACTGTGTCAATATTCAAAATGACAACTATTTACAAACCATAGTATTTTTAAAAAAAAATAAAAACTACTTTGCATCCAAACAGGCGCTAAGAGCAAGTACAATAAGGCTACCTTAGCTTACTATTAGCCTGCACACGTCAACTTTAGTAGTCACCTTTGCTCCGTAATATAGGTAGATTATTTATATGCAAGAGAGAAGAGATAGTTATTGCATAACTTCTAGAGACAACCTTTAGAGACAGTTATTGTACAAGCTGGCTTTTAGTTTACTATTAGCCTGCAGTTCTAAGTTCAAACTCCATTGGTTTTGGTGATTGATTTTATATTAATGCTTAATTATTATTTAATAATAAATCTAATTATTATGAGGCTAACATGATTATTGAGTTTTATTCTTATTCGTCTCAAATTTGGATGAAAAATGGAAAGCCCAAGGCATACACTCGTATTCATTTTATTATCCTATTGCATACTTTGAATTCAAGTTAAAAGATGAACTCTTCCATTGTTTAAACCTAAAATGTGCATTATGTTTTCAAATCTATATATACATAGATGCACACATCTAGGGGGAGTTTATGATTTATCTTGAAGTTTCAATAGTATTGATCTATTTTGTCTTGCCAGATATTAAGGACCATTACTTTGAAACAAAACCTTGAGTATAGATTAATTTGTGTAGTTGTAGTATAGTCATGGTATTTTAAGATAAACACCAATGCATTATCAAATAAAAATTGTGCATATTGATTCAAAGTAAATTATATATATGCACAAGTTTTTGTAGACTTTATTCTATAGTTGATGGTCTCAAGAGTATTGATCTCTTTCCACCATTCCACATATATTGGATCATTATTTTGAGATTTCATCAAAGTGAGTATATGAAACTCAATCCGGTTCACTCTAGCTCACTCTCTTATTCAAGTCGCTGTTTTTGCATGAAGCTCATATTTGCATGTGTTGCAAATGTTAAATTTCATGCTTGCTTCTTATTTGAATCTTAATTGATTTGAATGTTGCACGAAGCTATGGATTTGCATATATTATAAAAAGGAGAGAGCTCATGCATTTGGAGTTTAATGGATGTTGTTTGCCATAAGATAGGTATTTGTATGGGTTGCAAATAAAGAGTTTATGCATCAAAGTCTTAAGGCTATTGTGTGTGTGTGTGTTTTGCAAAATGAGTTTTTGCAAAATATTGGTTTTATTGAGTCTTATCTTTGAGTATGTGAATAGGATTTGCGAATGTGTTTGCAAGTTAACTTGATTATGAGTTGATCATCACATGGCTCGAGATTTGTTTTTAAGTGGATTGAATTGTTATTTGCAAATGTGTTTTGCAAATGAACTATAGGTTATGGGTTCTGATCCTAGAACATGTGAATAGGATTTGCAAATTGACTTTATCATGTGTTGATCATCACATGACTAAGAGGATTGATCTCAATAGGTTCTCGCTTTATTTGCAAATGTGTTTTGCATATAAGTTGAAGTTTCAATGCGATTCTTTGAAGCATGTGAATATGGTTTGCAAATGTGTTTTGTAAATTGACTTGATCATGTGTTGATCATTACATGGCTCAAGGAACCAATCTTTATTGGATCTTGATTTGAAAAGGGTTGATTTCTGTGTGAAATCATATTTCATCTGGAAATTTGACAGTACCGCAGTTGTGAGGCCGGTTGTATTGCTCAGCCGATACTACCGGCACTCTGAGGCTAGTAGTTAGTTGTCAAAAGGAGTGTTTTTCTCGGAGATTTTGGAGGCCAGAGCTACCAACTATGTGTGAGTGTGGGAGCGGTAGCTATTTTTCAGAGAGGTTGTTCTAAAGGTTACGCTATGGTCGACGATAGTACAATACCGCCCGTGAGGGCCGATACTGACGCTCAAGTGGTACTACCGCGCCTAGTAGGGCGGTAGTACCGAGTTTTCTGTGCAACGGATAGTTTTCTAGCCATTGACTTGGAGGCTGGTACTACCGGCCCTACATGGGCGGTAATACCGAAAATGTTATTTTTCCCTATTTTGCCCCTCAACGGTTAGTTTTGGCTTGAGGGCTATAAAAGGATGTCTTGGGGTGGCATGGCAAGGTTGCTAGTTAATTTGGGTGTTTGTGGGAGTAAAGTGCATGTGTTGTCTTCTCCTATTTGCTTATTGGGTAAAGAGTGGGGTCTAATTACATGTGGTGCAATTAGGAGTGGATTAAGAGTCTCTTGAACATGTGTTGCACTTGAAGAGAGCCTTGTGCATGTGTTGCACTTGGTGATCACTATTGTGCATGCGTTGTACTTGGTGGAGTTTAAGCTAGAGGGCTTGACTTTTAACTCTTGGTGTTTGCCGACACCTAGACGGCGTGTGGAGGCGCTGTGCCCGGTAAGCTTCTCAACAGAGGTTGCGAGAAGATCTGGCAAAGTTGTGAAGGTCCGAGCTCATCTACTCGGAGGGGGAAAGAGCTACTACTAGTAGAATCGTGGAGGTGGTTCAAAGTGATTTGGATTTGCTTCAATGTGGATTAGGAGAGACCGACAAATCTACGAACACCACGGTAAATCATCGGTGTGTCCATTGTGCTTTACTTGCTATTCTTTATTTACATTAAAGCCATTTTTGTTCATTGTGCTATTATTGATCGATTCCTTGTCTTTAGAATTGCAAATTGTTGTTTAGAGACATAATTAGTCAGTGCATTTAGTGAGTCTAGTTGATTTAGATTTTACTTGTCAAAATCTTAGTTTATCGTTTTCGCATTATTTATTGTTTAGATTTTGATATAGAAGTAATTTAGACGTGTTAATCGTAGAGATTTTTTTTTTTTTTGGTAAAGCTGTCTATTCACCTTCCTTTAATCAGCATCCTTAACCAACAGTAGTAGATTTTTGCTATTGTACTTGCTCTAATGTGTTGGTGGGTACCGCCTCCGTGACAAGATCCGGTCAGCTCGGTGGGTGCTCGCCGGTGTCGACGCCGTCGGAGTCCACCGGCGGCAGCGGCGGCGCGTGCTCCTTGGTAGTCACCGTACCACGTGCTAATACTATACCTAGATGATCCGATTAAAGTTGGGCGTGCGACATTAAACAACACTATCTCATGACACGAAATCACACGATATGTCGACCTGTTCTTTTCTGGGCTTGTGATGCGCAGCGCCACCGTTATAGCTCACGATTCTATTTACATATTTTTTGTAATGCCATTTGTGCCTGCAAATCCTCGTCTCTTGCCACTACACGATTTTGTGCTTCGAGAATTGGCTCTACCAGTTGCTACTAGTGTTGCCTGGAGGCATGCAGAACAGAGATGCATGGGCAGTGGCGGAAACAGGCTTATGGCAGGCCGGGCTTCAGCCCTGGGCTTAGAAATTAGTATAGTGTATAGCCCAAGTATATCTAGTCTAGTCCGGGTCATCAAAGTCATCTTTAGCCCATAATATTTTGGCTTAGAAATTGCTATTAGTTATATGCTTAAAAGTTTAGCCCGAGACTTGCAAGTTTTCTGGTTCCGCCACTGTGCATGGGTAAACTTCTAGTGAGGTGTTACGGTTCAACTTACACTAATGCAGAGGTATTTATATAACTCTTTATTCTCGGAGCTATATAACTCTTTGGGGGTGTTTGGCAGAGCTCCAGCTCCACCAAATTCGTAGAGTTGGTGGAGCTAGGTATTCCTAACTTCATCAGATTCGTGGAGCTGGAGCTGTGAGTATATTAAGAGTGTTTAAGTGGGTCATCTTGTTTACATTTTAGAATAAAATTATAAATTTAAGTCACTTTATTTTACTCTACAAGTTTCAGCTCTAAGGTGGAGCTGGAATCCAGAGCTCTGCCAAACAGAGCCTTTATTTTTTGAGAAGTACCTCCGCCCTCACACCTCTTCGATACACGTCGCTTTTCCCTGTAAAAACTACAGTACTGACTATATAACATTATATATTTATTAGCCCTCACTTTTTACAATCGCAAAAAATTATTTTTTAATAAATATTTCTTTTTGTTTTCTTTAGAATTTTTAAAAGTAATTTATAGTTCTATAAGACTTTTTAACTAATATCTTAAAAAAACTATATTAAAACACATTTCCTTCTTTATTTCTTAAAAAAAAGATTTTAAAATTAGCATACCGCCGCGGCAACGCGCGGGGCTTTAGCTAATACATATGGTAGCTTGAGCTGTGAGCTATGACCAGTATAACTCTGTAGTCTTTTATAATTGTTTAATAATATCATAAATCATATACATATACATATATATATATATATAAATATAATTTGCTAAAGAATCCTAAACCACTAAAATCGTAATCAAGTCAATAAATAAATTTGATATATAAAAAGATAATTTTATATAACCTTTCGAAATTCTAGGGTCCCGGCATCTGGTATCTCGCCTCTGGCTATGACCCTCTTGAGGAGTGGCTACGCCAGTACAAATAATGGCACCAACAACTATAGTAGAAGGTTCGACATTGTGACGGACCGCCTTTTTAGGGGCAGTGCGAAACCTCACAACAGTTACCCAGGAAGACTAACTGTTGGAAGAGACAAGAGTATATTGCCAGGCAAAAGCAAACCCAACTCTTTTTATTCAATATAGGGCCTAACGGCCAGGGTTTTTACAAAAGAGGGCGCAGCAGGGCCCGAAGTACATTACCAAAACACCGCACAGGCAGGCCTGAGCAAAAGACCAAGACTTCAAAACCAAACGAGATCGCCATCTACGACTTCCTGAAACGCTCCAGCTTCTTCAAACTCTGAAAGGGGCGGGGTTGCAAGGGTGAGTACGGGAGTACTCAACAAGTCGTACGGAACCACTGAATACTATATGCAGGGGATTATCCAAAGGATGGCAGTAGGGTTAAGTATCTGGATGCAGTTTTATTTTCAACTTATTTTACATTTGAAGCACAAACCACAAATAATAGTAGTAAGGGGGTTTTCCACAAGTTCACACAACACTTAACCACATTTATCCAAATTCCGAAAACAGTTACTTGAGCTTGGTTACGGGTATCACCCCAGTTCAAACTTAACTTCATTAACCGGAAGTACGGCGTATTCGAATACCATTATTAACTCTGCAGAGGTGCTCAACTTTACCCACAAGATATCAACGACCGTTAATGCCAAGCGCTAACTAACATGCAACTTAAATGCATGCGGCCGGGTCGAGATTATCACAGCACTTTGTTTAATCATTCATGTTCTTTAGTTGTTAACCGATAGGTATAAAGCTATCGTGAACCCACATAGTCCCCATTAGCACCTACCGTTGTGAGAACCAGGAATGTCACTATTCCCGTTCCACCTCTCCCCCGGTATACTTCCCTGCCGGGAAGGCCGGTCCCCATTCTCCCACGAGAATAGTTACTAACAGAAGTCCAATTGTTATCTCAGGAATGATTAACATACTGAGCTATGTCGGATACGGGTCCATCGACCAGTCCGACCTGTGGTTGAGCGGGAACTAAGTTATTTACTTTGCTCAAGGGGTTTCATTATCCTTACACTGCCAAAGATCAAGCCTTCATTCACCACTTATTCCGGCATCCCACTCAACCGGTCATCAGTCAAATCAAGGCATCAATCATCAGCCGGGGATCGGAGTTACATCCACTCCGGGATTTATCCGATTCTGTCCCCCAAACTGTAGCACTTTCACAAACACCCGAATCAGAGATTCGACAACACTTTATTTCCATTTTCAAAAGCATTTGAGCTAACTACAGGAATAACAGTAATTTATCTAATAATACCAACATCTAGGGTTACAAAGGATATAATAAGGTTCAATATATTCAAGGAGGTTTCATAAGCAATTTCGGCATTACCTAGGTATCATGTCATTCTAAAATACTGGATTTCATTAATTCAACATACAGCAAAGTAATGCGATATAAAATAAATACTATTATAGCATGGCATGATTGGATCAACATGATCAAGGGTGTACGGCTTGCCTTGCTCGGCGATCGGATCAGCTGAACTGTAGTCGACGTAGTCGTTCGGGGCTCCTGTCGGGTCCAACGTCTGCTCCGGAATCTGCGGCTGCTCCTGGAACTGTCCAACGTCTGGATCTAGCGCGACAAGAACGAACGACAAATAAACAAACGAGAAACGAAAAGAAACGGAAACTGAAAACGAAACCGAAAACCGGAACCGGGCCAAGAGAGAGAACAGGGGCGAAACGGGTAATTCGGAATTTTGGGAACTCTGGATTGAGGAACGGAGGGCATTTTTGGACTCAGTGGATCGAAACGGTTCGGGTAGAGTATTTGGTGGGTTTCTGGGGTTCACGGAATTTTTCGGGATTTTCTGGGAATTTTTCTGGATTAAAAACGATTTTTCGGAATTTTTAAAGGATTAATAAATCCGAAAAATCGGAAAAAGGGAAAAAGGCCGTGGGCCGAACAGGATTGGGCCGCGGCCTGGCCTTGTATGGCCGGGCCTTGGCCCACGCGACGGAGGTCGAGGGCTAGGGTTTCGGCGGGAGCGGGGCCGACGGCAATGGGCGCGGCGGCCAGGACTCGGACGACGAGGAGAGGGAGCTCACCCGGCGGAGGGAGGCGAGGTGAGCGGGGCGAGGAGCAAGCGGGGCGGGGAGCGGCTTTATATAGCCGGAGGAGAGAGAGAGGCGGGCGCGGCCAGCTTCTGGGCGTGAGTGCGTCTGGCGCAGACGCTTGCCGTCGAGCAGTGGCGCAGCGGCGGGCGCGGCTTGACCAGGCGACGCGGGCGCGGCTGGCTGAGCGATCGGCGGGCCAGAAGCCGAGGCGGGTCGGGCTGGCCGGGCCAGCCGGCGAGAGAGAGGCCATGGGCACCGGGCCGGACTGGCAGCCAAGGCCTGGAAGATAAGGAGATTTGGCCCAAAACCGAAAAACCAAACAAAAGCCAAAATTCAAATTCCAAATCCAAAATTTGAACCTGAAATTTGAATAAACCCCAATTCAAATTCATTTTGAATTTTTGGGATCATTTCAGACATATTCGGATATTCCACGGACGAACGACGCTAGAGGTTCCTTTCCCTACTTGGTGAATGGGCAACGATTCAAAAGCAGACGGTACAGACCTCTAGAGGGATAAAAAAAAAAAAATTGATGGCGAAGTACTGTACACATAGTCAATCACATGACTACGGCTACCTTGTACTGGAGTATTAATGACGTCCTACAACTGAATCGAATGACCCGCGTCGGAAATTTTTGTGTTCGTATTGAGCTGCCGTATGGACGTATGCTTCGACCTAGCAAATCTTACCACGTGACAAAGCTACTCGTCTGTAATACTAGTGTCCACACTCCACACGTAACGGTAATGCTAGTGATCGGTCGTCTGTTTTTCTTCGAATTTTTTTTTTTCTATGCATAAAATATTTTTTCTGCGTACTGGAATATTTTTCTTTGATAAATAGTAAAAAAAATGTTTTATACGTTACAAAAAAATGTTTCACACGTTCAAAAAAAATTGCGACGGCATCCGAAAAAATAAAAAAATCAGACGTCCGGCTACAAGTTCTTCCCCACACGTAAACATATGTTCCAACGGTTTCTGTTTGAAGCTGTAACGCGCGCGTCAGAGCCGCATCCTCTACTTCTATACTTCTACACATAGTAGCGAAGGACGAACTAAAATTTTGATATAGTAAATTTTATAGCATATATAGTAATAGTGGTACACAAAGTTAAAGTTATCCATACACTTATATTATAAAGCATATTATAATATGAGTGTATAACACTTAATGGAATGATCATATTATAAAACATAATGGATAAGGAAAAATATAAACCAATAAAACATTAATTGCTTCTAGAAGACATTGGTAGTTGTATTTGGCGAGTTTTCACCTTTTGAAAATGCTTTTGCACAGGCGAAAGCTGCGGAATAGGAACGCGAACGCACTACGTAGTACGTACCAGTTTATACCGTATATATACATAGATACCCAATATAAACTAGGTATAACGGGGCCATACCTTACCATATTGGGAAATCCGCCCCCTGTCTCCACAGTATTAACACATAAACCTAATGTCAACAGCTCCTCGATCTGTACTTCGATGGCAAAGGAAACACACCCATAATTAACCGCGTACACACGGCAGGACAGTGGTAACAACAGAAGTTCAGAGTCACATCCTGACCTGTTCACCCTAGCTAAAATGTCAACTGCTCCTCGATCTGTACCTCTGCAAGACTATAAATTTATAATAACAAAGGATACACAACGGTAATTAAACCTCATACGCATGCCTCAACAGTAGTACCAAAACAGAACTGTTACTGTTGCATATTCCAACTGCACAGTAAGATCAAGTACAGAGAAGAAGTAGCACGACCTCCAAAGAACAGGAAGCAGGTCGAGTGTATTAATTACATAGTACTACTCTCTCTTTATAAGGCGTATTTGGTTTCGTTAGGACAAGACTTTGACCAACGATTACTTCATTAATATTTCATTTATGCAATATAAAATCATAATTATATATAAGTACTTTTGAATACAAATATGATAATATCAATTTTGTGTCATAAAAATTATATGCTAATAAAGTAATTGTTGGTCAAAGCCTTGTCCTAACGAAACCAAATACGCCTTATAAAAAGAAACGGAAGGAGTACTACTCAGCCACAGTTGCTTCAGGATCTGCGAAGTAGTCTTCTCTGAAAAAAAGTATACTCCGTAATACCACCAAATCCAACAATTCCATCACTGCTGCCGCTGCGGCATCATAGATTCGCAGCCACGACGACGAGCGACACGTCAAATAATGAGGCACAGATCAATGCCGAGAAACATTTTTCTTTTCCTTCTAAAAAGAGGCAAGGACGCATAGATCGTGCTCCATTATTGCCATGGAATTGCCGGTATCTGAATCCTGAGCAGCGACTGCTCATCGCCGGATGCCCGAAGCAAAGCGCATTTGAGCTGGCACGCGACGGAACAATGGCCCGGCATGCCCGGCCGGCCACGAAACCCTAGCGAAGCTACAAACAAATCCTCGTCGCAGGCACCACGCGACGCGACGCATGGACCCGACGGGGCGAAGGCCGCCGAACCAGCTCAGCTCACTCTGAACCCAAGAAGCATCTTGTTCCCACGGATGTTACTAGGCGAGCAATTATTCAGCCTGTCGTACTGGCACCGGGGAGACATGCCGGCCAGGACTTTTCATATGTACCGGCAGGATGATTCAAGCAGGTTCAATTGGATGTGGGCGTGTTTCACCGGGGAGACATGTCATCTGTTGCATTTTCCACGCTAAGGAAAGGGGCTACTTTTAAAATTGGTGTCACATGATCGGATTTGAAAAAAAAAATAGATATAAATGTTATAAATGTAGTCATTTTCCCGCAGTTGACCAACAACATGACGACGACAACATAAGAATGAGAACAGGGAGCACACACAATGTAAAGAGGAAAAGTTCTCTCTTTATTAGGGTGATCTTTTTGTACAAGATAATGCCCATTATATAGGAAAAAACTCCTGGAGATCAATTCGAATTCGCCCACCAATGAATAGAGTCCTTCCATAGAGGGACATGGATTCTATCTACATCATAACACTTCCCCTTGGGTGAATATCGCGTAATGCACATGTCTCATTAAAAACTCTTCCCAAAAACCCAATGGGAAAACAGGATGGAGAAAATAGTACATTGCACTCGTACTCTGTGTTACTCTATTTGTCTCATTAAAAACATTCATGTGAGAAACTTTAGAAAAACTCACTAAAGGAAAAAAGAACACAACTTATAATCTTCAGGATATACATAGGATCTTCAGGATCATGTAAAGGGTCATGATTCAGGGTTTTACTCCCCTGAATTCTACATATCTCTAAGTCATCTCAATCCAATGCCATAACATATCTTTGAAAATAGATTTTGACAAGGACTTAATGAACAGATCTACTAGATTTTCACATGAGTTAGTTTGTAATATATTTACCTCATCATTCTTCTGGAGTTCATGATGATAGGAAAATTTAGGGGCAATATGCTTTGTGATATTGCTTTTTACATAGCCGATTTGCATGTGTGTAACACAAGTAATATTATCTTCATGGATAATAATAGGGGTATTGACAGTATTAAGATTATATGACTTCTAGATATGGTTAATTATACATCTCACCCTAACACACTTATGTGAGGCTATAATCTCTGAGTGGTTAATAGATGTAGATACCAAAGTATGCTTAAAAGACCGCTAAAAAATGGCTAAACCATATAAAAAACACAATGACCAGTCTTAGATTTGGCACTGTGAGGATCAGACAGATAGCCAGCATCCATATATCCCAACATGGTTAAGTCTTGGTTCTTCTGGAAAAACAATCTAAGATCTTGATTACCTTGGGGGTATATGAGTAAAGTCTTTATACTAGCCCAATGTCTTCTGGTTGGGACTACACTGTTTCATGCGAGCAAATTACTGCGAATGCAATATTAGACCTTGTGCAATTTGCAAGATACATAAGTATAGAAGTTCAAGTTCTAAGATTTTCTCATTTTTCATCTTTGGTCTAAAAAGGATCTTTTATCCACTTCAATGGATCTCACAACCATGAGGGTTTTTAAAGGATAAGATTTATCCATATCAAATCTTTCTAATACATTCTTGGTATAGATAGATCAATGTACAGATATTTTCTTCTGGGAAATGCTCCAGCTGCCGTTCTAAGCAATATTTGGTAAATCATTCATCTCAAAAACTCCATCGTAAGGGAAGCACTTGCTTCCTTTATTTCTTCTGTGGTTCCGATGACGTTCAGATCATCGACATATACTTAGATGACACGTAATTCATTCTGGGATTTCTTAATGAACACAGAGGGACAATATTCCTATAGGGACAATATTCCTTCTTCAGGAGGAACTCACTAAATCAGTTGTACCACATTCCCTCATACTGTTTAATCCGTATAGCGATCGCTTCAGTTTAACGCTATACATGTTACAATTTTAGGATTCGAAATTGTAACTCCTTCAGGGATTCATATAAATATCCGTATCCGGTGACTCATATAAATATGCTGTCATTACATCCATCAACTGCATTGATAAGTTTAAGATTGATGTCATTAATATTGAATTTTGGAACGTTATTCCATTCGTTACAGGAGAATAAGTTTTATCGTAATCGATGTCGGGTCTCTGCGTGAACTCTTGTGTTACAAGCCTCGCTTTATATCTCATCATCTGGATATTTTCATTTCTCTTCAGGATGAAAAATCCATTTGATCCTGCATGGAATTCTTTAGGAGAAAACTCGGTCAACAGAATCAAAGAAAAATTTCCTCTTATTAAGCGAGTGTTGCCTCACTTGTTTCTTTTCATTTGACCATATTTGAGCGTTTTTGGCACTTTGCTATGGACTTTGATTCTAGATCCAGATTTTAGCAATTTTAAAAACGAAATATGTCGACAATTATTCATCAACGGTCATGGAATCCGCGGTGGTGGGCGTGAAAACCGAGGAGCCGGAGGCTGGCAGTGGCGACGGGCCGCGCAGAGGCTGGCGTCTGGGAGGCTAGGCGCTATGCCCTTTCTGCTCTCTTTTTTTTTTGTAATCCTTCTGTTCTCTCTGATTTCTCCCGTGCGAGCGAGCTTCTGGCTCTAGCACAAGGGACCGGCTTTAAGCCTTGTGGGAGATGGGCTTCAAGCCTTGTCATCGGACCAGAGAGCAACTTCTCGGTTGCTCTTTCCCTCTTTACCCGAAGGCTATTTTTCCGCAATAATAGATTAGATTAAATAGCAATCTACGATAAACAATAGCACAAGCGCAAAAGGTCACAATCTGTTGATGCAAACCAGTTACATAGGGCCTGCAGGAGCGTAGATTGCGTGTTGCAGGACGATTTTGATGACCTGTAGATCTATGCAGCCACACGATCATGATCGGCTTTAGCAGAACATCATGTGTTTGTTAATACATGGAAAACAAACATATATCAATCTGTAGTTAGTATCAAGAAAAGAAGATTGATATACTTGCAAGGAATATAGATCGACAAACGCTGATTTTAGCCTTGTAGAGCCTCATACTGATAACATGTTATAAAACGTAGTCGTTTTCCCGCAGTTGATCAACCATATGCCGACGAAAACATAAGAATGAGAGCAAGAAGCACACACAATGTAAATGGGGGGAAGTTCTCTCTTTATTAGATTGATATTTCTGTACAAAGCAATACTCAATATATAGGAGAAAAGCCCCTAAAGATCAATTCGGATTCGTCCACAAAGCAATACAGGTGCAATGATTCTATCTATATCATAACAATAAAGACCATTTTAGTGAACAGTTCCACTGTTCCTCAGTATCCTCTGCATAGCTGTTGGCTAGAGTGGGAAGGAATTCCTGCCGGGCGGTGACGTGGCAAGGCGACAAGAAGTAGACACGCAAGTTGGCAGAGGCTCGGGGCGGGCGACGCAAGCAAAAGGCGATCGAATCTAAAGGGTGTGCGCTGACGCCTGACGGACGGCCGCGCCCCCACCCCCGACCCCGCCAGCTCACTGCCAGACACCCCATCCCCCTCTCCCCTCACCTCCGGTATCCCCACCACCCTCTCTTCCGCTAAACCGAAGCAGCAGCAGTCTGCAATGCGGGTGTGATTCGGAATAAAAGGAATGGATTGGATTATCATCTTTACAGGATTGGTACTATTGTTTCCTTTTTCCAACATGAAGCAACCAGTAAGAGAAAAAAGAAATGTTGCTGCTTTGCAGCTCAATCTTCTTCATCCCTTCTCCCCCTTCCCAGTGTACAGATTCTGACAAAAAAAAAAACCCAAAGAAGAACAAAAAAAGAAGACGACAAAAGCAATGCCAAAATTGAGCTCAAGAAGGACGGTTGTGGGCTAGCTAACGATGGGATCTCATACCGGAGGTAGCAGCAGCAGCAGTAGATACACCAATGCTATACACCACCACCTGATTGTTTGTTCTTTCGTTGCCTTGGCTGCCGACGACGACGCCGTGTAATTCCCATCCACGCCGCGCAGCGCGGGCGGCGACGACAGCTTTGTCGGTGGTGTCCGCGCGGCGTCGGGCACCTCTGGTGGCGTCGCGGCCGGCGGGGGCGCCGAGGCGGCGACGACGATGGCGGAGTCGCCCCTGCTGAATATCTCCTTGGGGAGGAGCACCTTGGAAACGGCAAACACGGCGACGGGGTTCTGGTCGAACACCGTGCGGGTGATGGTCGCCTGCACGACGCCGGTGTCGATAGCGACGGAGCCGTTGGCGCGGGTGATGTTGAGAGTGAAGCGGCCGGCCTGGCTGAACTCGGTGGCGAGCGTGGGCTGGACGGGGTTCACGATGGACTCCAGGGAGCCGAGGGGGTAGTACGAGTGGAGCACGTGGAAGCGGAGGACGGCGGCCTTGCGGTCGGCGGGGAGGGACTGGAGGCGATCGCCGGCAGGGAGGTCGGCGAAGGCGTCGTCGGTCGGGGCGAACACCGTGATGCCGGCTCCGCGCTCGTCGGCCTCGAACTCGTCCGCCACGCCGGAGGCCTCCAGCATGGAGGCGGCCACGTTGAAGGAGCGCGCGTCGGCGAGGACGCGGGTGATGTTGACGGCGGCGGGGGGGCTGGAGTCGGACGCCGCGAGGTCGAACCCGGACGGCACGATGAGACCGTCCACGGCGAGCACGCTCAGGTTGTACGGCACGGCGATGATGGCGCCGAGCACGGTAACGGTCGATCCCGGAAACGGCGCCGGCGAGCGGACGACGGCCAGGGAGGACCCGGCGGCGGTGACGTTGACGGCGCCGAGGTCGGCAGGGGCGCGGCCGGTGGTCTGGAACAGCGTGGTGACCAGCTTCCCTGAGGCGGGGAGACGGCGGAGGTCGGCGGGTGCGAGGTACTCGAGCAAGACATGATAGCAGAGCACGTCGGCGAGGTCGGCCCCCGACGCGGCAGCGAACGCCGACGGCGACTGCGGGAGGTTGCCGTTCGGCACGGCGAGCAGCGTCAACGACGACCGCCCGGCGAGCTCCCCGGCCACCGGGCTGGACGCAATCAGCCGCGCGAAGCCGGCGAGGTCCGGGAACGCCGCGAGCACCGCCGCCACGTCCACCGCAGCCGCGCGCGTCGGAAGCGCCGCGGCGAGCAGCGCGGCCACCACCGCCAGTACGAGGAGGCGGGAGACGGGAGGGATCTGTCCCCGCATCTCGCCGCCACGGGGAGGCGTGCACAGCACAGCTCAGCACTCTACTGACTCGAGGAGTGGGAAGTGAGGTGCCGGGGGTGGTGGTGAGCCCGAGCCGGGCCCGAGCGGAAGGAATATTTTGTTCCACCCCTTTTTCTCCAGAGAAAAAAACCGTTGATTTTTAATACGGAGTACTCCACTGTTCAATTTTTCCGGGTTGAGTTGAGTGCAATGTTTTCGTGCAGCTCTGCGCGTTGCGATCTGTGCTTCGGGGAGATTAATGGCGCGGGGGTGGGGGTGGGGGTGGGTGGCTTGGACTGTAGCAGCAGCGAGGCGAGAGCAGAGCGACTAGGCTGGCCAAGCTCCGACGCTGTACCCGCAGAAAAGTTGTTAATCATGGGTGGGCCCCTAGCAATGTGGGTCCCGTTGACAGGTAGGCGTGTTCGTTCGGTCGTTCGATTTATTACTCGCTTCCCTGTGGCAGTGTCGAGGATGGCAAAGCACAGCGTTGGGTTGAAGGTTTCAAATTTCATTTTTAAATTATATCTCGGAGGAGGTTAAAATATTAGATTTTGGTGAAGTTTTAAAATTTGAAGCAAAATCCGAACAAAATTTAAAAAAAAAATCAAATCCAAAATTTTTTGGACTGGGATTTTCGAGATTTTGACAAAAATCTGAAATTTCGGCTCAAATTGCCAAACTCTGGGTGGTTTTCAAGCTTCTAAAAATGGTCTCCCAGTCTATAAAAAGCCGAGAAAAAACATATTCCATTAAATTGCCTTTTTTTCCCCGTGCAGTGTGGAGCGAACTCAGTTGCTTTTTTGTGCAATTTGAAATCGCGTGTCCGTTGGTTTTGTACGCGTGCCTCAACTCCCGTGAGCAAGTAGGGTTCGAGTCCTGGTATCAGCAATAACAATAAATTGTTTAGATTTTTTTTATTGTGATGCAAAAAGGTTCCATTTGCTAGGATTCGATCCAAACATCTCTTGCATGGTCAGTAAGCGCTCTAACATCTCAACTACATCATTTCTCGTGAAGTTATATAGAACAAAACCTATGAGTAACGAGGTATTGTTATATTAAAAAATGCGGTTGTGAGCATTCGAATCTGGCTCTCTCGGTTGAAAGCCAACGACCCTAACCAACTAGATATGTGCTCCGGTCACAGAAGTATCCAATCTAGTCAGTTTTTTAGAAATTTCGATTGAAAATGACGAGATCATGACATTATTGTAGCAATGAAATTTTTAATTTTTTTATTTCGTTAGAATTATGAATATCGGGAGTATTCGAAATTCAAGATTTCGCAAAATTTGGTCGTGATTTCTATCCTTGGTAGGGTTTCATACCAATTCAAGGTAGGGCTCGATCGGAACAGCTCGACCTGCATCCATAGCCACCATCAAGGACGTGTTTGGTTCGCTGCTCCCGAGAAACCTGCCCGTCCCAGCCAGGCCCCCGAGAAACGGCTCCAGCTCTCGTTTCCGCGCATGCAACTTCTCAACGCGATTTTCCCTTGCAGTGCATGCGCAGGGCCAGGCTCAGCCGATCCAAAGCTGCCAACCAAACGCACTCGCCGATGCAGTCAACGCACGCGGAGAGCTTGGCTCGGGCGAAGCAACGAACCAAACACCTCCCAAATGATATAAAGGAACGGAGGAGAGTCGGAGAAGGGCACGAAGGCACCACACATGATAGCTCACTCTAAGACAGGGTTGCGTACAAGTTTTACTGTAACCATAACTTAAGCAGTACAATAGTACCATATAATACTAAATTAACGACTCATAACTTTCACAGTATTGTAGCACTTTTTTTACTGTATCAAACCAAACAATGTAGTGCGTGAATCTGGAGCCATCGTTGACTCCGACCATGCACGGTTGCTTATTGTGCAGTTGCAAGTGCAAGCCGCACTTGATCTCTATCCCTCACTCTCCTGTCTCTCTCTCTCCAGGCTGTGTCAAGTTTTTGAACAATCTTTTTGCGGGGCTGGGTGGTGATTACATAACATGCAATGCACTTAGGTTAAGTACTCATTTCATCCTTATCGTTTTGATACATATATGTAGTGAAACTTTTTAAAACTAAATTGTTAATATTTTTTAATATTTAAATTGTATACATAAAAATTATATTGTGAATTTGTCTTAAAAAATATTTTCATAATATTGTAGCTTTTTTAGGGGTTTTAAATATATTATAATAAAAATTAGTGTTAAAACTGTGGTTTGTATACCTTGTCAATGTCTCAAACGACATATATTTGTGACAGGAGGGAGCAGTACTAAATAGATAAAATAAGAGAGAGTTGCTAATTTACCCCGTTTTAGTTGATATAATTGATCATTTATCTGTATGTTTTACTAACATTTGACTCATCAATGGTAATCCATGAAATGATGGGAATAGAGCAGCTTTACGGCCTTAAATTTATTTGCTTTGCTCTCTTTGAAAGCGGCGATGAAAGCTAAACAAAGGGGGTGATGATCAACTCTAATCAGATCATGTCGCGCCTCATATAGGAAAGAACTAAGCATTAAAGAAGAAATAAGTATTTCTATTTCAGATCATCTCCAACTCCAAGGATAGAGATTACAGCCATTCCTATCCAGTATTCCTCGCTGTCTTCCCTACCTCACTTCTCTCGTGACCTACATCATGCCAGCGGAGGCCTACCTTCACTTCAATCAAGACGTGAATAGGAATGACAAAATTATACTGTTTCATTAGTTCACTTATTATTATTTATAATGTGTGTAATTTTAATCTATAGTAATAAATATTCTCTCGGTTTCTCGATACATAGCTTTCAAACTTTGTTTCTAAATATATATATCCTTACAATTTTATATAACTGTTTTTTCTTTTATACACCTCTACAATTCATTATTCCTATTATTATTTATTAATATAGAATAGAGTAACACACACCATCAAAGTGCAATAAGTGAGCATTTCTATATGTGCCTTGGTTGATGTCGGGCCTCAGAAAAATACACCCGAAATTATCTGTGTATCATGTACTAGTTTAGGAAAAGCTAATACATATAGTAGAAGTGAAATAACAGCATATCCAACATACTTTATTAATAATAATTATTCAGAGTTACAAAATAAATAGCACGCAAACCAACAAGTGAATAAAAAAACTAAAGGTAGTAGAAATAAAGAACAATATAAAAGCCCAATTAAATTGCCATAAGCAATTGACTGGGGGCGCAGCCAAATCCAACTGGTCCTCACCGTCGTAGAGCTCATCCTCTTAAGCAGCAGATTTAGCAAGAGTGAGTACAAATGTACTTCGCAAATCACACCGAAAAATACAGTATTAATGTAAAGGTGACAAAGGAAGGTTATATGGTTGATTTTAAGATAAAGCAGCAATTTTCTAAATATTTTAAGTAATTTCAAATTGTATAATTTTAAAGAAATTTCAATTTTAAATATTTTCAACTCTGGAATCACTTCTGGAATCATCCAAATTTTTTTCACGATGGACTCACTGCATCCTAATCTCATTTTTATAAACAAAATTTTAAAATTACCAACTTTTAATCTGTGAAAGGCTAGCTCGGCATGCCCATGATCGTGGACGCGGTTAATCAATTAGTTTTAACTCTGCAGATGTTGTACATATTTTACCCATAAGGCATGATTATCCCCTTTTGCCAAAATACGCACTTCCTTCGGTGTGCGGTAGAGAAAATCACAACAAGGCCCCTATAACGTTTTATTTCAAGTAATTATGCCCACTAAAGTTTCATCGCTGGTAGGGTTAAAACCGTCCGATTCTAAAACCCCCCTCTTGAGCCTTGTGGTAGACAGACCATTCCCACATTCAACCCCAATGGCATAATTAACATTGAAATGGCACAAAAAAGACAGCCAGGTCTGTCCCATACTAGATTTGTGATATCACTATTGCGCTTTATGTTCAACAACTCACAGACCGGTCCTTAATTGACTTTGCGAACCTTTAACAACCGCAAAACCACTAGTCTAACCATTCTCGTCTAGTCTAAACCATATTTCATTTTAACGATAACATTTTCGAGGAATAATAGAATCATGACTTATCATTTTAACAGAATTTTCATTTGGCATAAAATTCCTTAAAAAGTCCCTAAGTTCGGTTCTAATCATGTCTAAGTAATTTCTAATTACCAACATATATTAATTAGCAATTTTTTAAGGTTACAATGGCATAGGAATTCGAATTTCAAAGGTGATCTAACAATTCTGGGTATAACTATGAATTTTAAACAGGGGCAGAAATTACATTCATAATAATTAAGCATGCAATAATTTAAATTCAAAATATATAAAAGCTGAGAGTTGGGTTGAACTTGCTTTTACAGCTTATTGCCGAGGGGAATTAGCTTTTTTTGTCAAATAGTATATAGAAAAAAAAAATACAGCTACTTTTCAACCCAAAAGGCCAAAAAGCAATTTTTTAGAAAAGCTGCAGATCTCCCAAACAGGCACTTAGTCGATTAGCACTGGTCAACTCACACCGCGCCGCCTTCCCTGCCCACTTGCCATCGCCGCAATGGGTTGCCCGTCATCGCGCGTCCTTGCTCTCGCTGTGCCTGTGTAATTACCGACTCACCGCGACATGCGTCAAGTGCACCCGGGCTGCCATATCCTCACAATAGAGAGGTGTCAAGTCACCTCCTCTCTCTCTCTCTGGTCTTTACGTGTGTCCAGTGTTCGAATCCAATTTCGCAAACAACAAGCAAAGTTATGAATTGTTAAATTAGGCATTCAACAAGCAGCGACCCCATCAAACCACATGGCCAGGAAGCAACCCACCACCTAGCAAAGCCTCTTCTTCTTCTAGCCATGCATGAGAGTAGGGCTGGAAATTAAGCTCGAGGCTCGAGGCTCGGCTCGAGCTCGGCTCGGCTCGAAGTGGCTCGGCTCGGCTCGAAGCGGCAATGAGCCGAGCCCGAGCCGACTATTCGGCTCGTTTAGCTAACGAGCCGAGCCCGAGCCGGCTCGCGAGCTGCTCGTTGGCTCGTTAGGCTCGTTCTGCCCGGTAGGTTCGGGCCGGGGATCGATCGACATAGCTTGTTCAAGAGGTTCAGCTTTCTCTCGACATGCTATTTGGTTGAGGCTATAGAGCATTAATAGACAGAATTTCAAAGGATTGGTACTAATTCACCTGTAAAATTCTTACTTGTCAAGATGAAATAACTTAAGCACAAGCCAAGACAAGCATGCGATAAGTACCCGATTGTGGTGGCAACATCGTGCATTCGTAATTCAATGTATAGAATAACTATAACACACCGAGAATGCCAGGCAAGATTATACAACCAGGCAAAATTAAAGATGCACCATCGACACCGAAAACACAAATGCTAGTTGCCAAAGTGATGTTAATTTAAAAGAACAGTGGAAGTTGATGCAAGCATTGTCATTGAATTATTGTAGTACTGAAAGATGGGCTATCAGGCAAAAGAAATTGAATTCATATTTTATAAGGTGCGTAGAAACCCAACCCAACTCAAACTATACATCACAAACTATGCATCCAACTCAAACTTTGCATCACAAACTGAATCCAACCGAAATCCCCTCTTTACTCCGGCCACAGCCTATTGGAACTTGAACTTCTAAGTTCAAGCTCATCAGAGCATAACAGAGAAACAAAGAACTCACAAATTTGACAAATGTAAAAATGAGATTTGTGCAACAACTTCAACCACACGACTTTCGTTTTCCATTTGATTATATGAACTAGAGATTACAAGCTTCAAATAGCTATATGCACTACATAACCAAATCAAACTCAGCTAATTCGAAACCAAACCGGACACAACACTATTCCATTTCCGGTAGCACAACCTTTTAAACACACGAACTCTGAAATTGACTCCAAAACTTTCCTAAACCCGAGATAAACTCTAAACACATCAAATTTAGATAACACGCCTTCCTCCTCAGTTCATGGCAGTCAACAATTTTCATGGCATGTCACTCAATTCACCAAATCACAGATTCATAGTGCATGTGCTCACCAAGTTCAACAACTAAACATTCAAGTTGAATGATTCAACAACAATCTCGGTCTTTCGGTGCTCAGTCGATTCGTGCTTCTTTGGAATCGACGTTGGTGTGGACCCAGTGGAGGCGGCGCCGAGTAGTAGTTGCATCACGGAGCCTCAGCCGGCGTCGGCGACAGGTGTGCTGCGTGTGCACTCGCTCTTCTGTTCTTCTGCACTTGCTCCATTGGTCGGCCGGGGGAGGCGTCGGAGTCGGAGGAGACGAGGGAGCCGGGTCCGAGGGAGGCATCGGAGGAGAGGCCGGGGCAGGGGCGTCGGAGTCACCAAGGACGCGGCCCAGCGCGGCCAGCGGCGCCAGTGTGCCGGCTGAGCCAAGGAGGCGGGAACGAGGCGTCGAGGGCTTGAGGGAGGCAGGGCATCGAGGCGGCGCCGGCGAGTCCGAGTCGGGCCGGGAGTCCTTAGAAGCGGCGGAGAACGAGATTAGGATTTGCGGCGGCGGACGGCGGAGTGAGGAATTTGGGGTACTCGAGTTCGCTACTTCACTCGGTCACCTCGATGCATAAAACCGGCTCACGAGCCCACGAAGCCGGCTCGTGGCTCGTTCGAGCCCGAGCCGAGCCCAACATTTGGCTCGATGCACACTGCGAGCCGAGCTCGGCTCGGCTCGAATTTTGGCGAGCTCGACCGAGCCCGGCTCGGCTCGGCTCGGCTCGGCTCAATTCCACCCCTACATGAGAGTGTGTCTGCTTGCTGCCGCTATGCCAAAAATTAAACACCAATGCTAAAGAATGTACTTAAGAGTATAGGCTCGAGTCCAACTAAACCCCCCGTTGGCTACGCCCCCGTGTTCAGATAGCGATGGCTCGATTGCTGCCTTGCTGGTGAAGACATGAATGGCAACAATGTGCTAAGCCTAAGTATTTGGGGTGAATTCTTAGCATGGACACAAGCACATTTCCTTTTGTTTTTCACTTGATAAGTGCTGAATTTATGTATTGTTGAAGTGCCTAGACAAGTAACAAGTTTTGTCCCGCTCGTTGGAGTGGTCGCCTGGTAGGCATAGTAAGCAACAAAGATTGGTTGCTGTTTTCTTATATGCATGCATACAGTCTAAGTCAAAATCTACCACGTTTTGTATAGATATAAGCGGCGACACATAGGCAGAAAAAAAAACCCAACGACAATAGCGAGTGTTCAAAGTCCTGTGTGAATTTGCAATTAATTATGTACGTGCACCTTGGTACTGTATGTAAATCCAATCCTTTTGCTGGTTCAGAAATTTCGGATCCAGATCTTTGGAAGTAATTTATGCTAAATGTAGTCTCGCCCAAAGGATGCTAGGCACGAGGCTGAATGAAAGGATTGATGTTTTCTTCGTGTCTCAAGCTGTCCCTGTGCAAACACGGCAAAAGGTCACTGGTTACATATTATCAAAGGATAGCACACTTCTGAGTTTTTGTTTTAAAAAAAAAGGATACCACACTTTTTTTAACATAAAAAGAATATCACACTTACGGTACCATTCGAAGGAGACAACAATTTATAATTTGTTCGGTGACTTCTCAGGAATATCAAGTCAACCCATCCTGCTAGATTGCAAAAAAACACAGAACAATTGAGAACTATTAGTGCAAAATCTGCTTGAAGCCCGTCTAGCTAAGTCGGTAGAGCGCAAGGCTCTTAACATTGTGGTCATGAGTTCAATTTCAAACGTTTGTCAATTAAGTTCAGCGCTATGAAAAAGTTGCCAAGTTAGGCTGCAAGCCTGCAATTTCAGTAAAATTTCTACAAATTGAGTAAAACCGATGCTCAAATTCCTCTGAAAAATTGCAAATCGCGGAAGTTCAATTTAGTTCATGCACTGAGTCTGTCAATGTATTCCTCAAGGTACCAAGAAATATTCCAGAACTTCTCATTTTCTGCTGCTTGTGCAAAGCAGGCAGCAGTGAACCATTTAATAGAAACAAACAAGAGTCTCTCACATCAGAAAGACAAATTACCAGAGAAAAATCTGCAACAAAGTGGAGCAAGTGAGCAATCCATTGCTCCATGTGAAATAGCATCAGCAACAGGCCGACAATTAACGGTACAACTACAAGGACCCAGTTAATCACACAGATGGTGAACCATCTAGTGAAAGCTGCAACGACAAATTGCTAAAAGTTGCCAAATTACAACACGGAACTAACTAGATCCTGAGCAGTGCTGACCGGTTAGTCAACGACCCAGAACAGTCCGGGTGTTAATATGAGCCAGAATCTCCATTGTGGTACAGTACAGCAGTACATTCTAGTGATCATTTGAAGATTCCAGTGGCTGTTTTACATAGGATGTCTTGTACCTGTTTGATGCAATATAAACAAATAGGGCGAGGGCATTATTGATATATATAAATTGTACAAGAATGGATTGAAGAATTTGCCTAAAGAAAGTGAGCAGGAGAATTACTTGTTTTGACGATAGACCTATATTTCCCAAATCTGAAAGCTGCCAAATCAAATTGTGTTAGAAGTTGGCAAATTGTTTTGACGGTCAGATTATTATAAATCATCAGGATTATTTCAAAGCCTAGAAATCTTACAGTTTTGAATGGACTGGGTGAGTCCTCTCGGAGCTCAAGAATGTACTCCGCTCTCCTTTCACCAATTCCCTAACAAAGAAATTGGAAAATTAGACAGAGAAGAACAGGATGCTATACCAGCTATGAGATTACTACGAGATGAAAGACCATACTTTCAACTGCTGTAGCTCTTCCCTGCATCCATGGATAAACAAAGTGAATAATTAGAAAAGGGTGAAAGATACTGAATATTTTTGGGGACATAAGTCAATCCAAGTACAGAAAGGAAGTCAAGAAAAAAACTTGTAGAGTTTAAACTCACTTGTTCGCAACATTTAAGAAGTCAAGATATTGCTGAATAAGAGATTCCTGTGTAAGGCAATCATTTAGAGATCAATATTGAACTATAACAATTGCTGGTACATGAAATGGGGTGGAAAACCATACAGACCTTCAGGTTAGATCCCAGTGCATTAAATTTATCAAGCGGTGTAGCACCTGGAATCTTCTCAACCATGTTACGTGTTCCTATTGGAGTTTTGAGCTCCAACGAAGGGTCGCAATTGCCCTGATCGGCTGTCTGCTGCTTGATTGTCACCATGTTTGAAGAAATGGGCGAAAGAGCTTTCCTAAGAGATTCAGACTTGTCTTCTTTGTAGGGGGTTAATGAAGGGAGCACCACTGCACAATATACTATACACCTCAGACTAGCATATGAAACCACAGGTAAAGTTGCAAAGTTTGCTGTAAGTAAATTGCAAGCAGCTTGCGTATGATTACTGATTAGATCTCTTTTGTATAGTTTGTGTTTCTGATTCTGGGTTCATTGACCTTTGTACATTTTGAAACCTATCTTCAGTACAAATATGCAATTCTTCTTCATGCTTCAAAAACATACCTTTCTTCATTGTATTTACTTCATCGTGAGTGCTCACTCTTGGTATGTTCTCAGCTGGAATATGAACTGTCGAATCAAAAAGCACCCTGTGCAACAGAAGAAAATGAACTGAGAATTCCATATGATTACGTGTGGTCTATGTAGAATGAATGATTAGAGATGCTAACTTCTTAATTTTACCACCGTCTTGATCTGTTGCTTTAGCTCTACCAGAGACCCTGGCAGATGAAGGTTGCTTCATATGGCTCATGGATGAAGGGGTCTTGCTTGCAATTGGGGAGAAAAGCCCATTCATTCTTTGGATGCTCTTTGTTTTCCCCTTCGATTCCAACCATGCTCGCAATTTGGCATCCATGTCAACCTTTACTTTTGGAGTTTCTTGCTTGCTTGCTGAGCACGTACTGTTCACAATGTGGCGTGACCGAGCGGCCAGGCTTACTGTGTGGACGGCCTCCTGGTATTCCACAGGGTTCTGAAGCAAAGAAAAAATAATCATCAAGGGTCTATACTCTGTGGGATGAGATGTATAGAAGAAAGTTGGAGGAAACTCACCAGGCAAGCTATCATCACTGACTTGCTATTGCCTCCTAGTGAATCTTGTAGTATGCGGGTCAATTTACTCTCTCTATAGGGTATTCGTGGCTCATTCCTGTTGAGGGCCGAAATGACATTAGACAATGCAAACAGGGACTGATTGATCTTAGCACTTTCTTGAAGGCGGATCCCCTCATTGCAAGTCCTTCTGTTGTCCTCATTACCTGATATGAATAACCAACACATCATGGTCTTAAACTGGAAGGGTAAAGCTTTAGTATATGCAATTCGTCCCAAAGAGTCGTACCAGCCAAGTCGATGAGGTTAAGCTTCCCTCTGACTACATCACTACTGACCCTGATAGAGAGAACAGCATGGCTCCTACTTGAAACATCGTTCAGGCCAGTGTGGGCTACTTTCCTCCTTTGCACACCTATAGAGTAGACCTCATGGAATTCCTCCAAAGATCGCACAGGAACCTTCAACCATAAAATGACAATAGTAAGCGCAATGCAGAAGCTACATTCCAGCAAACACATTCAAGCATCATCAAACCCCAGCACATTACCCATGCCAAGCCCTTCAGCTGCAAGTTACCATCTTTGTCACTCAAGGCAATGATCTCCCTTGCCTTGGGCTCAAGCAAGTCATAGCACCGCTCCATGTACACCTCATAGTACGAGATCTCCACGGAGCACCATGTGCCTGTGCACAGCGCCAGGACGGTCGAAACCGCCAAGGGGATGAGCCCCGGCAGATCCTCCGTGCCCTGCGCAGCAACTAGGTTTCAGCAATAGGTGCATTTCGTCAAACACGCTGCCGTCAAGGAAATAATAGGCACCTGCATCGTGTAGGTCTTGCCGCTGCCGGTCGCCCCATAGGCGAAGACCGTCGCGTTGATCCCCTCGAAGATGCTCGGGATCACGGCGCTGACCTCCTGATCAAATATATCGGAGACGCGGTCCTCTTGGCCAAAGAAAGCGTCCATCTTGTAGCACTCGCTCCGGCTGCAGGAATGGATCATTTTTCTCAAACTTCTAATCCGTTCTCAAACAAACTAGTAAGACATAGAATTAGCCATGGACACAGCCACAGCAGAGTTACAGAAAATCCCAATTGAGGCTGCATTTTCCCGACAGCCATGCCAGGAGGAGGGAGCTGCGGAATTGGGGAAAATTACAGGATCTGCTTCGATTAGCACAGAAGCAAGTGAACGGATTCCTGAGGTGGGTACCTGGTGTACTGGTCCTTGAGCTGGACGGTGACCTCGCCGCCGGGGTGGCTGACGGGGAGGGAGACGCAGGGCGCCACCGCCGAACCTGCCTCCGACGGGAGGAACGGGCGCACCCGAAGCACGACGCGCACTGGCTGCGAGGCGGCGGCGGGTGTGGTGCTTGCCATCGGCGAGAGGCTGGCACAAGACACAGAGGTGGCAGGCGACCGAAGCCTAGAGGGGCGGAGAGCAGATCGGGAGGCGGCGGGGTGTTTCGACTTCGGACGCTTGGTATCGTGGGACGAGTGGGGAGGAGGACGGCGACCGTTGGGAAGCGGGCGGGGAGGCGATTCGAATTTGAACGAGGGAGGCGGTGTGGTGACTGGTGAGGACGCGCGGTGGATTTTGTGCTGTTCTGTTGCTGCAGACAGTGATGCACAAACGGGCAGCTTGGCGTGGCACAACCCGTTAAGACCTGGCTAGCAAGCGGGTCATGTTGACCCACGTGCTGAGATCACGGCCCGATTGGTTTTTGGATCGTGCTGTACAGCCACGGGCCCGAACGGGCCAATGGGTCATGCCAGGTAGAGGCCGGTCCATTTGGCAGAAAAAATTTTATAGAAAAAATTGAAAAAAGTTTTAAAAATTGGAAAATCGGAAAAGTTTGAAAAAAATGTAGAATTTTTAAAAAAAAACTAAAATAATTATATAAAAAAACTCAAAGAAATGTAGATTAACTTTTAAAAATCTACGTAATCCGTTTGGCCATCTCTAACTTCAGCCGTCTGCGTGCTCACGTATGCTCATGAATAAAGATGGCAAATGGGCCATGCCACCTAGGCCGGGCCGCAGCATGGAACTATAGGCACAGTACAGACACGACACGACCCATTTTACGGTTGGGTTGTGCTTGGGCCAAAGCCTCGGCCGGTGTTCGATTCGTCACGTTTAGCACGGTACAGCTCATTTAGACCTGTTTAGCTTTTCCTAATTTACATAGGTTTTTAAGAACATTTTTCTAAGTTTCCTTTGAGCTTTTTAATTATTCTAGATTTTTTTTCAAAAAATTTTTTTACATTTTTTTTCAAAAATTTTACGATTTTTAAAAATATTTTGTCAATTTTTTTCATCAAACAGGCCAACATTAGCATGACACGACTCATCAGCCCACGATTGTCCATACCGACATGGCACAACACAGTAGCCATCGGGGGTCGTAATTTGGCCGTGGCCTCAGCATGTGAGCCGACATAGCACGACCTACTGGCTAGTCGTGCTTTAGCGGGTCGTATCGTGCCGTGCTGGGCGACCGTATGGCCATCTCTACTTGTGATTCAGTGAAGGATATCATTGATCATTTGATCCTATGGTGCGCTAAAATCCAAAGATCGTGTGGAACAAAGGAATTTTCGTGTCATTCATGTAAATTCTGGATATAATAGTTTCTTTTATTCCAAACAAGATCTTATATAAGCATTTTGATCACTCATACTCGGAGAGGGGTCGTATCATAATATGGCAAAAATCTCGATTTTCGAGCGTATCGAAGGGGTATGTCATCTAAAACCGATTGGTAAATTGGTTAAATTTTAAAAAAAAAATCTAAAAAATTTATGGTACGTAAATATCGCGATAATCTGTGTAAATTGAGAGAAAATCGGTGAAAATGAAAAAACGCTCAAAAATCGGCTCTGAGAAACATTCATCTAGTGATCGAAATCGAGAGAAAATTGGTATATTTTTTTATATTTCTTTAAAAAAAATTGGAATTCAAAATCATTATTTTCTAGTAATTTTTTCCTGGTAATCAAAAATTGAAAAACGTGTGAATTTTTTAAAATCAGATAAATTGAGCCCCGGTCGTATGAGCTATTGCGATGACATTTGCTCTCATGATCGCCCCATGAAAGAGGAATTCTCGAGCTTCGGATCAGTATGGTAAATCCAAAACATCATATATTTTTTTATCAAATGGTGGAGAAAAAGGGAAAATGCGAGATTGACATATCCTTTGCTCTGGAACGTAGAAATTTCGTGAAAAACAATTCAGAGTCTGCAATAATCGATGAAGTTGAACTAAGATCTCGGTGGATTACATGGTACATGTAGTTACTTTTACCGGTTGCTTACTAAAGGTGTGTTTGGTTGGTGGGATGGAGTTAAATGGAATATAATGATCCTGTATTATTTGTTTATATTATTTTAGGTGAATAGAATGGTTCAATATCTATAGGAAATATTCCTCAAATTTGTATCACTTAATCTAGGATGAGATAATTCCATTGAAGCAACCAAACACATGGATGATTTTTTTATTAAACCATTTCATACATATACCACTTGGTACAAACAACCAAACGTACCCTAAATATCTTCGTATACTAACTCAGGGCATTTAGGTCTCTGCACGAATTTGCCCAATGCGTTTGCTTTTGTACGTCACGCCACTCGCTTGATGCTCTGGTGATACGGATTAAGTATTTTAATGACATCAGTTGGCAATAACACTTATGCGACACAGTGGCCGCATGCCTCGCCCTCATGCCATCTACTGCGGTTTGTGCCCCGCGCGAGCGCTCGTGCGATTTTTGCCCGAGCGACATGTGACGAGGCATTTTTTGTGAAAAGACACCCAACACTTTTTAAAATGGCATATTAGTCTGTTTTTTTATAAGAAGGCTCATGAAACTTTCGGAATTTGTTTTTTTACCTATGGAGGTCCCCCTCAAAAATACGGAGAGGCTTCCAAAACTTCTAAAATTGTATATTAATCTATTTTTTAACAAGGAGATCTCCGAAACTTCTGAAATTATATTTTTACCCGCGGAGGTCCCCCAAAAGTCAAGATCCTATGCTGGTACTTGTTGACCGATGAGTATAACTATGGTGGTACTTGTTGACCGATGAGTACAAGATCGTATGCTGTTCTTCATCTGGCTGGTCCAACCCCTCAAGAGTCAAGACTTCCGCTCCGCATTTTAGGGTGGACTTGAGTACTCGACCCGGGTGGCACGGCCGCTTGCGCCAAAAATGGAGTGGTCATTTCAGGTAAGGTCATGTTTGGATCCCTCGGATTATTGTTAGCGGGCTAAAAATTAGCTCTAGTCTATTCAAACAGGAAGATTAATAGGTGGGCTAATTTTTAGCCAACCCCTTAGCTAACAATTAGTCCATTAGCTGGTGGGGAGGAGCTAATTTGGGCTTATAGCATGTAACACGCTGAAAAAAACCTGAAATACCCTCGCGCTGGTCTTATCCTCACTTCCTCACCCATTATGAGAGGGCAGATATGACTTTTTAAAAAAATTAGCCCAACTATTAGTCATGTATCCAAACAGCCCTAGGCTAATTTTAGATGGACTAATTATTAGCTGGCTAACAATTAGCTCTAGCCATTAGCCAGCTAACAATTAGCTTTAGCCCATCCAAACATGGCCTTAGCTTGGTGTGCTCGCTCCAGTTACAGCCAAACCTGATTACCTGACTACACAGATATAAAAAGGAAAAAAAATCTCTTCTAGATATATTTGGATTCACCTATATAGAGATAGAGTTTAACTATATCTCGATAATTAGAACTAAGATTCTTTTTATGTCTCGGCATTTCTCACTTTCGGGTAAACAGTAACAGTAAGCTTAATCTTTGATCCACGTTGGTACTCGGTAGGTTGGTAGTAGGGGTGGAAATCGAGCCAAGTCATTATTTTTTCGAGCTTTTTTCGAAATTGACACTGTTTGATTTAATATAAATTTATTTACAATTTGGAAGTATTTTTAGAATCGAGCCAACGAGCCGAGCCGAGCCAGAGTAAAAACTAATTTCATTCAAAATTAACTCATTCAATGATTAATAAAAAAACGAGTGTAATTAGAGCAATTTTGAACCGAGCCAACGAGCTTCGCAAACAAGTTTTTTTTCCAGCCCTAGTTGGTAGGCTTCACCGCAAAATCCTACTAAAATCTTTATAAACGAAAAGCGAAAGCGAAAGAGCAAAAGTCAAAAGCGATCGATAAATCCTGAAAGGGAGTAATTGATGCCCGTACTAACATCTCAGTCTGCTCATCCTGTCATTCATAGCTTATCCTTTAATCAAAAGCAAAATCCTAAGCCCGCGATTATCCCAAGAGGAAAGGAGAACTCGCGTCCAGCCACCAGAGCATCGTACGAGAGCCCGTTGGTTAACCCAGAGTGACAAAAGAACAGTAGTCGAACATGCGCTGGCCAATCTCATCCTACCAACCAAAAATGATGGCACGTATGCAGGTCCAGGGGTGGGCATTTTTTAACTGAAACTGAAAAATCGAACCAAACAAAATTAACCTGAAAAATTCGGTTTTTTGGTTTTAATTTTGATGTAATTCGATTATGGTTTTTGGGTCGGTTTTTGTGTTCCAAAAACCGAAATAACCGGAAACCGAATAGCCAGTTCCCCAAAATCAAATTCCCCGTTCACCGTTCGGTCAATCGGTCGTTCCCATTCTTTATCACCCTAGATCGAATCACCATGATGCCATCCACATTCCCCAAACTCCCAACTAGCAATCAACGCTGTCGTTGTGGCCCCATCGCAGCGTCGATGCGTCACCGTCCGCCTATCCTTGTCGTGGCGTCGCCTGTCCTTGTTGCGCCCAGTCGCGACATCGCCGATGGTCTCCGCTGCTCCTCAATGAAACCCTAGTGGATGCTATCTGCCCTCCCATGGCAGGCTAGCACCATGACCGAGCAACACAGGCCACCCGCAAGGGCCATGCTACCAGGATGGGGCCAACGGTTGCAACCGCCTCCGATCTCGATCGACCCATGGCGGGCGCGGGCGTCCGAGCACAAGGCGCCTCCATCATCGATGCCTCCTCCCTCACTGATGCCACCTCCGTCGGTGAAACCTCCACCCTCGCGAGACTCGTGATGCCACCGCCTCTGTCGATGCCTCCTCCCTCGGCAATACCACCTCTGTCGGCGATGCCTCCCACGGCGACGGCTCCTCCCTAGGCACCAACGCCTCCCTCAGTCCCTTGGTGCCACCTCCCCAGTTGGTCTTTCCTCAGCTCGTCCCCCACGGTTTCCTCTAATCCTCCAGTTGATGAGTGGTGAATAGATCTGACCACTCCTCATAAGATATAAGCACTCCTCATAAGATTTGAGTAGATCTGACCACTCCTCATACCTTTATTGGAGTGAAATTGAATGAACTAATAACATCTGATGCGAATTACAAAAGACATTTTCAGTTAAGGCATGAAACTTCATAGTTTTTTATGTTCCAAATTAGTATATGAAATCAATTATTGTTATGAACTTGTTGTGTCTATTGTTAGTCTATCATTGGAAGAAATCACATTCCTATCCTTTAGAATGCCCTATAAATAGTCCATTAAGCACTAGTGCTGTTCATGAATTGGGCGTGCCTTCCAGTGATCAGACATGTTGTTATGCACTGTTATTAAGCAATAAGAACTAGTGTTTTGTACTATTATTTGTGCTATACTAGCATCAAATTTGGTTTGGAATATATATCTAGAATGGCATACCCTACAAATTGTGCTTTGATGCTGCTGCTTCTTCAGTTCTACATGATTTGAATGCAATTTGATTGTGCAGTGTGCCGGTTATATGGTTACATGAAATTTGGTTAACCGAAATACCAAATTAACCGAATTGAATTTTTTCGGTTAATTCCGTTCGGTTTTTAGATTTAATTCGGTTTGGTTCGATTTTCAGTTTTCAAAAACCAAAATAATTTAAAACCGAACCGAAAAACCTGAATAAACTGAATGCCTACCCCTAATCGGTCCTAGCCATAGCCTTGGTGCATCAAACATTAGCTGGACATGCCGAGCCATGGCCAGCATATAGTCTATGCTTGGCTCTTGCTTTGTATTCTCTTAATTTAATGGATGTGTTGATTGATAATTCACAGTGGAGTGGAGTAGGATGCATGAATTTGCTAATAAAGCACACACATGGTACCATGGTAGTGCTCTTGGTATCTCAGTAGCATGGTAGAGTCGTACACGATGCAACGTCGTGTGAAATTTGGTTCAACGTTCTTTAAAAAAAAAAACGTAATTTTGGTTTTCTCAGTGGTGTTTTTCTAAAAATAGGCTGGCTAGGAGCCGTCGACGAATCTACGTAACCACGGGGTCCTTTGTGCAAAAAAAAAACTGGTGGACGACCCGTTACGAATTTGCGAAAAATGGGTCATTTTTACAAAAAAAAATAGTGGAATGACCTATCCGCAATTGCAAAAAACTGATGGAGAGCCCGTTTGCGAATCTATGGTTTTTTTTTTTGCAAAATAACTGGTGGAAGGACCCAGACATTATTTTGGATTTTTTGGAGGGCTTTTCTGCAAAAACGACGATGCGGCGGTCTCCCTGGCAGGAATTCTTCCGCACATAAGGATACTAACTAGGTAGAGTCGTACGGTACGCCGCAACGTGCGAAATTTGGTCTATTTTTTTTACAAAAAGGTAGGTGGGATCACTTTTGCAAATAGGAAGGACTTAGATGTAATTTTGATTTTTTTTTGAGGGCCCTTCCATGAAAACAAAAAAAAACAATGAAGGACCTGTTCACGAATCTACAGAACTACGGGTCTTTTTTACAAAATAACTGTGGAAGGACCTAGACATAATTTTAGATTTTTTGGAGGGCCCTTTTCACGAAAAATGATGAACTGGTGCGTTGTGGGCTCTAGAAATCTTCTCGACGTAAGGATATTACTAGGTATGTACGCGCGCAGCACCACGCCGCGCGAGGATGATTTTCCGGGATATGTTTTTTTGGCAAAATGGAAGTTCTTTAGCAAAAATCGGGTGAGGAAACGAATTTAGGTTTTTTCAAAAAAAATAAGGCGGTAAAAGTGGTTTTATTTATTTATTTATTTTGGTAAAAACCAGATCTTAAAACATATTTTAATATAGTTTTGGTTGTCAAACCAGTATTTAGTGTGATTGAAGAAATCTTGGAGGGTTCTTCTCATGAAAGTGGATTTGAACATAATTTAGGGTTTTTTGAATGGCTTCTGTGGTGAGATAGTTTTTTTTAGAAAAATCTGGGGAGAAAACAAATTTCTTTTTTTTTGGGAAAATTGGTGGGAGAAGTTTTTTTTACAAAAAATGAAAAGCAAAAACAGATTTTAATATAATCCAGTCGTACAATGGATCTCTTTTTTTTCTTTTTGAGGAAAAATTGGGCGGCAAAAGCGTTTTTTGGGGATTTTTTGGAGCCTTTTCGAAAAAAGGACCTAAAAAGGATTTTAATATAATTTCAAAAATTCCTGAGGGTATTTCTGGAAAAATTGGATAGTACATTTTTAAAGAATTTTTGGAGCGCAAAAACACATTTTAATTTAATCGGGCGAGAAAACGAATTTCTTTTTTGGGTTTTTTTGGAAAACTGGGCGGCAAAAGTTTTTTTTGGGAGCTTTTACCGGGAAAGTTGGGCCAAAAAGGACTTTAATATAATTTCAAAAATTCCTGAGGGTATTTTCTAAAAAAATAGATTGGGTCGTTTTTTTTGGGAGAAAATTGGGCGCAAAAATAGATTTTAATATAATCGAGTGAGAAAAGAAATTTTCATTTTATTGGCTTTTTCAGAAAAATTGGACATAAGAAGCATTTTTTGGGTGAAAAACAGGCCCAAAACGGATTTTTAATAAAAATCGGGTGTGAAAAAAGTTTTTTGGTAAAAAAAAATTAGGCCACAAAAGATTTTAATATAATCACAAAAAATTCTGAGGGGTATATTTGAAAAAAATTGGACCGGGACAAAAATCGAACGTGAAAAGCGTTTTTTTTTTTTTTGTAATTTTTGGGTTTTGGGGTGAGAAATCAATCCCAAAAAGGATCTTGATGTAATTACGGAAATTTCGAAGTGGTATTTTCTAGAAAAAATGTACGTTTTTTGAAAAAAAATAATGCGGCATATTTTTCAAATTTTCGGAAGGTCTTTACCAAAAAAGGGCATTTCTGCGAAACAAATTACCTGTTTGCAGTTTCAGGAATTTCCAAGGGTTTTTTTTTAACAAAAACATGTACCACGCTTCGGCCCATGTGCCTGCGCCACGCATCGCGTGCAAAAAAAATCGAGTGGGCGGGCTCGAACCCACGTCGTGGGTTTGGAAGTGAGCAGCGTTGCCGCTGCGTCACACAACCCTTGTGCCCGAGCGAGGAAGGGCAGAATTCTATTTAAGGCTATCGTTCGGGGGAGACGATCAGTGCTGTTAAAGCCGCGATCGGACGGTCTAGACTTGCAGAGCAACGTGGCACCGTGGCACGGTGAGAAAGCCAGAAACCTTCGAATTTAATACATGTAATATACTACTTATATAATATTTGCCTGCCAAGGGATCTGGGCTTGACAAGGGATCTAGGTTGCCTGCAGATAGCAAGGGGTGCATTGTCCTTTTGCAGCGCACTAGGTGAGATGATGAGATGGCTTTTGTTCTTAATAATGATTTAGGACCTACTGGGTGGCCCATGCTGCTCAACCACTTATACGGTTATACCATGTTTGAGTGTCTGCCCAACAAACTTTAACTCCTTCATGATCATGACAACACCCATTGATCTGTCCTTTTGGGTTTAATCCTGTAGTATGTCCCTAGTGAAAAGCACAATCCGTAGTGTGGACCCTACTTGTCAATATCAATAGGGAGGCCATACCGGTTTGGATGTGTGTGTATATATATGAAACACATACCTTTAAAAATTATACTTAAATCCAAAAATTTTAAACGAATTTAGATAATATGATTTGCTGATTTATATATAAAATCAGTACATATCTACAATCAAACTATCATATACATATATACACACACCCATCTATAATAATTCAAATGAAATACATACCTTTGAAAAAATATACTCGAATTCAAAGATTTTAAACGAATTTAGATCACAAAATTTGATGATTTATATATAAAATCAGCACATACCTACAATCAAACTATCATATACATATATACATATATATACACACACACCCATCTATAATAATTCAAACGAAACACATACCTTTGAAAAAATATATTCGAATTCAAAGGAAGCTCTAATTTGAATTTCAATTCAAACTTGTTTGAACTACTTAGTAACTGGTTAAACTCAACATTCTTAAATTTTCAAAAAAATTCGCATGCAATACATAAGGAAAATACATATTTTGGATGGGCTCCATGGTGCCCAAGTAATTATACTATATATATAAAATTTTGCGCACCAAATTTCACTTGTAATATTACTCCAAATTCATAGTAGTAGAATCAAATAGAATATATATTTCAATGCTTTCAATATAAAGTATTATCAATTCCGCCGGTACGACCAGTATTATTTTGTATCATAGCTATTATGACTGATATTGATTAGTATCGAGCCGGTATGATTGGTATCGAAGCCGATACATAATGCAAGAGCTGCTCTAAACCGGTTTAGGTGGCAAAATGATAAACATTCTACTCTCATGAATAATTACTCTCACATATGATATACCATCTAAACGAATTTGAAATACTCATTTATTACTTTGGGTACACTCATACATTAATTATAAGATACTCCAATGTGAACTATACGAAGAAATTGCAAGAGGGTTCATAGTTTTTAATGTATTTTGTAAATACCATCATATACACACACATAAAAAGGAGTATGTTTAAAAAATATATTCATACCACCTTTGAAAAAATTTACATACCATCTGGATAATCTTATATTCCCGTATACTACATGTACATACCCTCTCGTATACTATATATACACTAGCTACATGCCCGTGCGTTGCTACGAAAAACAAAATTGATAACGAAAAATAAAGATTAAAAAAAAAAATTTATTTTACAAGATCAAACATCTATCTTTAACGCTTCGTTTCTTGTGAAAGCTGGCTAATTAAAGCAACGTTTCGTTTCTTGAGTAGGGCAATTAAGCAGGGCAATTAAGTAGAGCAATTAAACAGGGCAATTAATGACGTATAGAATGGACCACTGCCACCAAGTGGTGCTTTAGAATAGTAGAGATACTCTTTGCTACACGAGATACTGGGAGTAAGTACTTCGGGAGTAGAAAAAAGGGACTCCTCGACAGGTAAAAAGAGAGCATATGTTCTTTTCTACCGATTACATGATGGCTGCCACCCACATAAACAGATAATAGCATCCACTCTCTCTCAGATTCTGTACTGATCGCTTCAGTTTCAGAAAGAAGTGCAATTTGCAAGTCCATGACGGTTTTTTTTTTTGTATTTTGTGAAATAATTAGTGCATAGTCCAAAAAGGACTACGGGAGAATAGCCAATTCCAAAACCTGTACAATACCAGAACTATAGCAACAAGTGCTGTACAATGCGACCAGAAAATGTCATAGAATGGATGGCTTCATTGATGGATTATTCAGGGAAGAGTATACCAAAGTGTAAATCCTTGGGGGAAAAAAAACTGCCTTTGGGAAAACCTGTCCTTAATTCCTTGAAAGATTTTGCTCAATAGATTTACACGGCTCCCAGCAGAGGAGTGAGACACCGACACTGAGCAAACCAATTGAATCGAAGTGGATCAAGAGTACCTGCACTTCAGAAATGGATCAAGAGGCTCTCGATCGGAGACACAGCTCGATCAGTGAGCCACCGCGACCCGGGACTGCAAGGTGATGCTCTTCTGGCTGGGCATGGCGAGCATGGCGGTGTGATCCAAGAAGTCCTTGAGGTCCACCACCGCCTGCAGTATCCTCCTGAGGTCGTCGGCGCACATGAACCCGGCGGCGCCCAGGCGGCGCACGGCGTAGACGTACATGGTGAGGCAGCCCTTCCTGAACTTGAACCGCGCCATCTCGCTGCCGGTGAGGCCGCGGATGAGCTTCTTGTTGACGTCCCCTAGAGGGATCATGGCCGGCCAGAGCTGGTCCACGGCGGCCTTCATGCACTCGGACTCGAACACGAAGAGCACCGCCTTGGACTTCTTGGTGCCCAGGCCGAGCGTGAGCGTGTGCCACGCCTGGTGCGCCAGGATGGTGAAGCTGGTGGGCATGTAGGTGGTGGTGGACGGGAACGGCAGGCTCTGGCACTCGCTCAGGTACGACGGCGGGATGTCGAGCAGGCGCAGCAGCTCCAGCGGCGACGCGCGCCGCACCGTGAACGACTTGACGATGAACTGCCCGCCGAACCGGATGCCCTTCACGTCGGCGCACGGACCGAAGTGCGCCTCCCCCGTGTTCTCCTCCTTCTCCTTCTCCTTGTCCTTGCGCTTCTTCTTCTTCTCCTCTGCCATGGCGTGCTGCCGCTGCTCTAGCGAGGTGAGCTGTGCTGCCGGGGCGCCCAGGGAGAAAAGGCTGTAAAAAATGACGAGTCCCACCACCCCTCCCTTCCCCTCCCTGTGTCTGCCGGTATCTCTACTATTCTAAAGCACCACTTGGTGGCAGTGGTCCATTCTACACGTCATTAATTGCCCTGTTTAATTGCTCTACTTAATTGCCCTGCTTAATTGCCCTTACTCAAAACGAACGCCGCTTTAATTAGCCTTTCACAAGCGAAACGGGTTAAAGATAGATGTTTGATCTTGTAAAATAATTTTTTTTATTTTTTAATCTTTATTTTTCGTTATCAATTTTGTTTTTCGTAGCAACGCACGGGCATGTAACTAGTGGTACCATACCACGAAGTTGCAGTCAGAGTGAAGGACCATCCAGTCTCCACATCACCACCACTTGTGTTGTGGCCATTAAGGAAGAGCTTAGTAGCTTTATCATTTCTGTAATCCGTCAGGGAATGCGGAGGCGTTGTTGTCGGCGATGCCCCCATCTCTGTCATGTAAAACGAGTTACCATTGTTTTCTCAGCATCCGCGTACACGCACGCACGCACGCGCGCGCGCGTGCCAACTTGCTTTGATCCGTGTGGTGTGTAGGGTTCTCTTCCGGCTCCTTTTCGTGCAGCCAGCTGCCCAGCTTAAAAGGCGCCGCATGATTATTCACTATAGGTTCTGCTAAAGAACACCGAATAGTTTCGGACCAAATAATGAGGCCCTGTTGGTACGCATTTGTGGATCTAACTACATTTTTTCTCCCAACCTTCATATGCTATTGTCGTACGATAATGGATCAATTTCTTGGGGATTAGAAAAGTACGAGGAAAGAAGAAGATTAATCTGGGGCAGCAAATGAGAGAATTCGAAATTAGAGCTGCACAAAAGATGCTGCTTTTATATTTTTTCTTCTAATATAAATAGCATAAATATTGAAGCAAGCAAAGTCACCGTATATCCTTTATTCATGCTTTAATATTTATACAACTTTTAAAAAGAAAAGAATGGAAGCAACCACGAAAGCGAATGGCCTTGAAGGCCTGTGGCCTGTCCGAGAGTGTTCAGGTTGAGGATCTGGACAAATAAAAGGCTATCTGCCACAGATGTCTCTTCCTACGCATAGAAGTATGGTAAGCTTAAAGGAAAGTTTATTGAAGAATGATTAAAACAACGACAGCGCAACAACTAATGGCTAGTCTGACACAATTAGAGCTCCCAACTCTCCAACCAATTCTTTCCGTTTGTATCCATGTCTGTTCTTGATATGGTATCATATATACCTAGGACTTCTTTTCATCAGTGGATTGGTGGTGTATAGTTTTTGTCGTTTAAGGCAGAGCTGCTGACTCTTCAATTCCCAAATGAGGCCAGAATTTTTTATTCAAAAAAGCTTTTGCAAAGCTCACGTTAATTGGTTCAGGCAGCATAAATCCTTAGCATTGAGCTTTGCTGTATCTGGCAGCCAGTAAAATTTTTAACTTATTGCCAACTCCAACTTGAATCTCACTTCTTAGGATGCCACCCCTTTTTATTTTGCTGTCGGTTAGGATCACAGTGGAGTACTGGAGAAAGAAGACCTAACTCCCATCTGGTGGTTGATATTAAGCTAAGTACGTCTCAAGTGTACAGCTGGGTGATGATTTTCCCAGTGCAACAACCAGTCGTAACATATAAATGCCCTAGTCTAAATCAATCGTCAAGCTTACTGACATCAATGTACCTATGATTTGAAAGCCCAACAGCTATGCTCAGCTCAGCTATGGATACCAGAGTAGATGTCAAAATCGGAGCTAACCTGTCTACTAGTAGAACAGAAGAACGTTGTCGGAATTAAGCCTGAGAATTAGCTCACCAACTGAAGAGTTGAGTCTTTAGATAGTTGACCTTCTGAATTAGGTACGGCTGGAGCATTACAGAAATGATAATAAGCACCTCGAGGGGGCGGCTGCAGAAAAGAAGGGGGAAAAAAGATCGTGAACAACATGTCGAAAAATACATAAAATTTAGATGCAAAAAAACATCTCTAAAGACAGTTTATTCTGTTCCTTGTAAAAACTCTCTCTGCTCAAAATACTTTAAATGTAATTCAGCGTTCAGAATGATAGAAGAACCGATAACCTTTTATTAAATCAACTTGGTGAGCACAAAATATACACATAAAGCAAAAGTAAGTCCAAGAAGAGTTTTGTCAAACAGTTGATTTCAGATGGGGAGCTCGCGTGAGTTAGCTTCCACGCCATTCACCTTCTACGACACTATCCCTCCCTTCTTCGCCATTGCTATCTTCCATCCCACACAGACACAGGCGTGCAGCTTCCGATCACAACAAGAATGGGCCGGGTGCCAGACACGGCCCGGACCATGGCTTTGCTTTTGGCACCTTTTTGCAAGATTTGTTTGGTCATTCGTGGCGTCTGGATCCAATCAACTTCTTGAGTGTTCCACATGAGGTTACTATAGCTACTACTTATGCAGACACCTGCATAGTTTCTTGCATAAATGATGCGGCACAAGGCAACACAAATCAAATCTTAGCTTAGGCGGTCTCCTTCTGAACTACGGCAAGTGCCTGGCTAAATTCGGGTGGACATGCTGCACAATGTTAACGTGTAAGCAGAAATCAAACCCTAAATTAATGCAGAGATTCTGGTGGTAAGACTCCATCCACTGAAGGACATCGAGTGCACTGATGACTGTTCAGAAGGCGAGGATGGGAGCTGCTCGCTCGCCGGTCGCAACGACGCGCTCCGTGCGAGGGCGTCTGTGGAGTGCCGACACTCGCAGGCCGTTCGGCCCGGACGGCCGCCGCGGGTTGGGCCGGCCGGCCGCTCGGCGCCGGGTGAACTGCACAGGGCAGCGGGCCAGGGCGCGTTTGCTTCCCCGGCACGGGCACGTCTTTTTTGCCGAGAAGTTACCCACGACGGAGCAGGCCCGGTCCGGCCGCCCTCAAGCACAATTGCACAAGGCCACAAAACAGTTGAGAACCTAAAATTTTCGATAAAGAGGTACATTTCATATGCATAATTTTATATTCTTGTGCACTAGTTTCGTAATATTATAAATCTAACATATATATTTAAAATTTGCTAAAGGTACAACTAGTTTCAATTATAGATTTTGTAATTGAATATCTAAACATCTTAGATGCATTGAGGCAACAACTTGTCTGATCAAGATCGTCGTAACATATGAAGTTTTGTAGCACGTTCATCTTCATTCTTATTATAATATTGATAGATTCTAAGGTAAAATCTATTTCATTTCACAGTTCATCCTAAAAGGTGGCATGCGCTTCATATTTTAAGACGATCTTGATCAGACAAGCTGTTGCATCCATGCATATATGATGTTTAGATATTCAATTTTAAAATCTATAACTGATCGTGTCTTATAAATGTCGTTGCAGAAATATCTAAGCAGATAAAAAATTTAAACGACAGGTACTACTGATGGAAGTTCTGCTGGGGTGTAGGAAAAAAATGGGATCATAGACAGTTTTTTAATAGAATCATCTGTGATGTAAGTTTCACTGACGGTTTAATAACCGTCTGTGATACATTGTTGGCATCACTGACACATGTTTACAGACAACTTATAAAACCGGTTACGATCATCTTTTAGAACCGTCTGTGATATTGATTTTGTCTGTAGTAGCGTCGACACCCATAACAAGTATACCCTTTTTGTAACTGAAGCATGCAAGGCTCCACATGAAAACATTCAGCTACCCAAAAGACCGACGCGAAATTGATAGGTTAACTCCACCTGTTCTGCATGCATATATCGACACAACATTTGCACGTCGTCACAGGCCTTCCAATACACGGTTTGCAAGGTCGCCTGAGCTGTCAATTTGCCCCAACCATCGTCGATCGATCCCTGGACATCAAGCGTAATTACGGGAACAGAAAGGCCATACATCGACTTATAGATAGTAAAGTTTCCATGTCGACCACATAAAGCCGGTCTTTTCTTACGTTTGAAATTGCTTGCGTTCCACTGTACATGCAGTGGCAACGCATGCATGCATTGGCTAGCTTCTCATGGATGCATGGGGGTAAGTAAAAAGGATCGCACTAGATAGCAACTAGGCTAGCTACTTGCTATGGTAGTTTGGTTACCTGTGTGACAAGTCGTCGTGCTCACCCTTCTCCTACTCCCAAGCATGATCCAACGACGACAATGATGCTCGAACCGATCATGCATGCCCAGCGTTTGATTTTGCCAGTAATATATCGTTTTGTCTGAGAGATCGAGCAGTTTCTAACATACAGGTAGTAGTTTCAGGTGTTGGTGCCTTGGTGGCTGCATATTTTAACATAAAATATATTGTCAACGTCAATTGTCTCGTCGAATTTGCCCACCACCCGACCAAAGAGATGGGGCAACAAACTTACACAATATTAATACCAGTTTAACCTATACTAGATGCGTGGGCACGACGCAAGCAACGCCAATCGCTATGCACCAACGCGTGCCAATGCAAGGGTGAATTTTCGGATTTAGAAGTACTTTCGGATTTTTGGAGCTTTTACTCGGGAAAATGGACTTAAATGTATACATGATTTATTATCTATTTACAAATTTGTGGAAAAATGGATTTCTTTATTTTATTAATTTTGGATCCAGCAGAAATGGTCTCTCTTTGGTCCAAGTATTATTTGATTCATATATAGTACGTGTACAACTATGAAATAATATCCACCTGAAAGCAAAGAGTTGATTTGTATTTCATAAATATTGAGGGTTCCTTTCGCAAAATAATCGAATCCAGATGTAATTTCTGAATTCTCAAGGGGGCCTTCGCACAAAAGGAAACAACTAAGATGTAATTTCCAAATCTTTGGAGGCCTTCGCGAAAAAGAAACAAATTCCAAAATTTTCGGGGGCCTCCCCACAAAAAAGTACTTGAATGTAATTTGAGAAACTTTCAAGAGCCTTTTTGCAAAAAAAAAAAAAAAAAAACACACGTCCTCGACATGTGGCGAGGGCCACATGTTGGTTGGGGGGAAATTTGTCGGGTGCTCGCGCGCCCGCGCAGGGGGAACTTGAACGCGGGCGTGAGGCTTCACAACGAGGCGTTCTCCCACCGCACCACGAACAGATTAATTACTTAACGTGTACTAACTAGCAAGCAAACTGGGTGACGTCCGCCTGAAAGCAAATGAGTTGATTTGTATTTCGTAAATATTGAGGGTTCCTTTTGCAAAAAAAAAAATCGAACATGGATGTAATTTCTAAATTCTCAGGGGGCCTTTGCGTAAAAGGAAACAACTTGGATGTAATTTTTGAATCCTCGGGGGCCTTCACGAAAAAGAAACAAATTCCATAATTTTTGGAGGCCTTCCCGCAAAAAAGAACTTGAATGTAATTTGAGAAACTTTAGAGGCCTTTTTGAAAAAAAAACACACGCTCACACGTCCTCGACACGTGGCCTCTCCACGTGTCAGTTAGGGAAAAATTTGTCAGACGCGTGCGTGCCCGCACGGGGGCAAATTCGAATGCGGGCATGAGGCTTCTTAGAGAGGCGTTCTCCCACCGCGCTACGCACCCGTTCGTGTTAAGTGAAGGGTATTGATTACTTAACATGTACTAATCGGCGAGCAAACTGGGCAACGTGAACGCACGGTGTACGAACACGCCAGTGGAAAACAACTTGGAGGACGTGAGCTACGCGGAATGCTTCAAGGTTTAATATACGGACTATATCTATACTATTCTTGGTGAAGTGCGTATGGGTCTGAGCTATATTTTTTTTAGAAAAAAAAAAATCAATTTTTCACAAATTTTTTTGCAATACTTTTACTTCTAAAAAACATTCCTTTTTAAAAATAGTTATTTTATTTATGGCAGTTTTTGAAGGAAAAAATTCTCAAAAACTAATTTCTTTCTTTTTTTAAAATCTTTGTCTACGTCGATGCTTCCTTCCAACGCATGGGCATGTGGAGAGGCTAGTTCATCAAAATTTGTGTGGCCCCATGCATAAATTACGGGGCAAAATATCCGGTACAACTACCATTTTCGTGCAACCACCGTGCAACCACCGTGCAACCCTAAAACTGAATTTTTTTAAAAAAAAATTAGCCGAATTTGACTTTAATTCATGTATCTTAAATTATGGTGTCCCTCTCTCTATATACACGTATATACGTATATAGTTTAACGTTTTAGAATGCGTGTAGGTCAATATTTTAGAGCTTTGACCACAAACACATATAAATATATGTATTTGTTACATAAAAATCACACAAGTAGATTTGTTATCAAAAGTGCTTCTATGTCATTATATTTTTAACAACTTTTCTAACATATAATTAGGAAAAGTAAAGGTCAAATGGGTCATTAGAGTCTGTGTCGAGCGGAGGTAGTTAGGTGCATAATGTTAATTATTTGTAGTTGATGAGGTGCTGTTGTGAAGAAAAAAGAGCATATTCTATTGTAAAGTAACTATTATTAAATGATACAATGAGATTGGAATAATTTTTCTTTGTCTTTGACCTTATCCGATTGTAATTTACTGGCAGTAACGGATACCTATTCGGTGCTATTAGAACAAGCCGGAAGATACTAGTAGTATATTTGCCGACGCGTTCAAAAGAACTGCTATGAGCAATTTTCCCAACATTAATTTAGGGTACCACTAGTCTGACGATATTTTTAAACTAAAATATTTAGGTCCGTTTGACAACTTGGAACTGGACCGTTTCTACTAGATTCTGAAAGAAATCCAATCAAACGGGCTAAAGCTTGAAACGATTCTCCTCGGATCGTTTTTTTTTCTATTCTGTGGTCGAATCGGTCTCAACCCCGTCCCAACTTATTCATAGAATCCTACCTGAATCGTTTCTACCATTAATCTGGAACCGTTTTCGTTTATACTAGAATCTGAAATCGTACCAAACAGGACCTTAGAAACATCTTTTTAAATGTTATGTTTTATCTTCTTTATCTACCTCCACCCTTCCTTTTTTTCCTCTACGCTACACGTTTCCCCCACCCCTTCCTTCCTCTCTAATAGAAAATCTCAAATCATAAAATTCTAACTATGAAAGTTTTAAACAGGAAGTTTCAACTAAAAAATAATAATAAAAAATTTAACTCGGAAAATTTCAACTCAATTTTTTTTAACTAATCAATTTCAATTATGGAAATATCAAATGGGATATTTTCAACTTGGAAATATTCAAATTCCTTGAAAATTTTGAATCAGGAAATTTCAATTCGGAAACTTTCAACTAGGAAAATTTCAAATCGAGAACTTTCAACTAGAAAAATTTCAACTCGTGAAATTTCAAATTAGAAAATTTTCAAGTAGGGAAATCTCAGAACATGAATTTTCAAAATAATTCGGTTCAAAAAGTTTCGACCCAAAAAACTTTCGGTTCGAAAAGTTTTGACTCAACAAACTTTCGGTACAAAAAATTTCAAAAATAGTTAAAAAAATACTTCTTATTCAAAAGCTTAGGGGGAAATTTGGAAATCAAAACTTTTTGAGTTTAAGGAGAAAGGAACGAAGGAAAAAGTGGGATGAAGGGAATGCCACCAAATGTCCCGATGAAAGATCCTTTTGAAGGAGAAGGGCAGTGGATGAAAGAAGTAGATATTGTCACATGTCACAACTAGAGGTCATCACGATTCCGTTAATTTTTGCTTATTTATGCCAGAGATAGAATGTACATTATGTCTATCGTAAATGCTTCACATGCAAAGACTTACTAAATGTAGACAACATTTTGTAGACAGAAATCAATCAAAGCTACACTTTATTACCGAACATACATATATTGCGATACATGCATACAAGATACAAAAGCAAGCAAGCTTTCACAAGAAACGGTCCTAAGAGTCAAGCCCAGCCAAAGAAAATTCCTCACAACCAAATTAAAGAACTCCATACAAACATAGCTAGCTAGCTAGCTAGCTGACAAACACGGTCATTCACCTGAAAATTCAATTAATCGAAAAACACGTCACTAGGAGGTAATAATCACCACGACGTACACTGACGGCAACCCGACCGAGCAAACAAGCAGCAAAACATCTGATGTGATAACAATGTGAAGCGAAGCAATCAAATCTTGGCCACTGATCTTGAGTCTTAATTATTGTGTCTAGCATTTCGGGAGATCCAACGGCGGAGGCGGGAGCTTCTGGTCGGGGCGGCTGCCATCCTGTACCAGCCATGCCATTTTCAGGCCCCAGCTCAGGTGCACCTCCAGGTGGCAATGCATGAACCATACGCCTGCGCATCAATGGCGTAGAAGGAGATGCATTAGCATTAGTGAGTGCAAACTTGCAAGGTGGTGTGCAATTCGCCATGGATGCATGCATGATGCATGGATGGAATCGCAGCGGAAGTAAAGGACAAATTAACCTGGGTTGTCGGCACGGAAGCGGATGGCGACCCAGCCGCCGGAGGGCACGCCGACAGTGTTGCGCTCGACGGGGTCGAACAGGTTGAAGGTGGCCGGGTCGCTCATCGGGTTGAAGTTGCCGAACCCTTGCCCGACCACGTAGAAGTTATAGCCGTGGAGGTGCAGCGGGTGGCTCTCAGCGCCGAGGATGCTCGTGTCCTGCATCACCAGCTCAACGGTGGTGCCGTACGGAAGCACCAGCACCTTGGTCCCGTTCATGACGTTGGTGTTGTTCGGCGGTGTGCCGGTGTAGTTGAACGGCTCCAATGGGAAGTACGGGAAGTTGGAGGCGTACACGCCCTTGGACTTTCCGGTGAAGTGCGACTGCAGCAGCGCCGTCGTGGGGAGCACGAAGGAAACGTTGTTGATGGACGCCGCGAACCGGGAGCCGTTCGGGCCCTGGCACGTCCCGTTGACGGCGCACGGGTGCGTGCCGAGCCCGACGGTGAAGAAGAAGCGCCGGTCCACCTCCTGCGGCACGGCCGCCGGGTACTCGGCGCTCGCGAGGCTGCGGAGCTTCGCGGTGAGGTTGGACACGGCGTTCGTGTCGTTGATCTGCGGCAGGGTCGGCCTGAAGATGGGGAGGTTCTTACCGGAAGTGGAGGAGGCGCCGGTGGGGTAGGGGTCCTCGTACTCGAGGACGCCGGCGACGGTGGTGTTATCGAAGGTGCCCCGCGTCGTGGTGTACGGCCGCGCCAGCATGTAGTAGCTCGCGCCGGGGTACTTGGGCTTGGCGGTGAGGAGCACGTTGCTGGTCTGCCCCGGCGTGATGATGATGGTGTCGACGGTGAAGGGCTTGACGTAGAGCGCGTCGACGTCGACGACGGTGAGCGTGTGGTTGGCGATGGAGAAGAAGAGCTCGTCGTTGAGTGCAGCGTTGATGATCCGGAGCATGTACGTCTTGCCGGGCTTCACCTTCAACTTGAACGTGTCTGTCATGGAGTCAGGCGCGCATTAAGAACGTACGTACTAATTAATGCTTAAGTAGTGGAACGTACGTACTAATTAATGCACTAATTAACAGATTAACCTTGAGGCGAGCAGTTGTAGAGGGGCCCAGGGAGGCCATTGATGGTGTAGGCGTCGGAGATGTTGGGGCCTCCGCCGGTCTGGAGCGCCTGGCTGATCACCGCCTCCGTGTCGTTCCTCCACCACTCGCCGAAGATGACGGGCAGCTCCTCGTCGGGGGCGGGGAACGGGTACGGCACGCCCAGCGGCGGGAGGATGACGATGGGCCCGTGCACGGTGGCGCGGAGCCAGGAGATGTGCGCGTGCCACCACAGCGTGCCGCGCTGCCCGATGATCTGGAACCGGTACACGTAGCTCTGCCCCGGCTGGATCGGGCACTGCGTGATGTACGCCGGCCCGTCCGCCCACCCGCTCCGCAGCTGCCGCACGCCGTGCCTGCATGCAGTGCTCGCCGGCCGGCCGGCCGGCACGTACGGTACGTAAGCTAATTGTGATCCTAATATATATATTACCAGTGGATCGATGCATCGGGAAAAAATCCTTACCAGTGGATGCTCATGTTGTAGGGGGCGTGGTTGACCACCTTGACCTCCACGTGGTCGCCCTCCCTCGCGAACACCGTGGGGCCCGGGTACTGCCCGTTCACCGTCACGATGCTCTTGGTGCTGCACAGCCGCGTCACGCTCGTCGTTTGCACCTGCCATTGTTACATCGCAGCACTAATTAACCTTACTTATCCGCGACATTAATTGCTGTTATACATGGACGTGAATCCGTGATCGATCGAGGCTGATCTGATGATGCATACACCATGCATGCTGTCGCAGCCATCAAATATATGCACTTACATCAAATTGGTACTGCCTCGTCACAGCTTCAGCTCCCAGTGTGCACAGCATCAGTGCAGCGACGACGACAGAGCAAGGGAGGAGAGACGAGGAGACGGCCATTGCTCTCTCTCTCTCTCTACTCTTCTTGGGCTCTCGTTTGCTCAATGAAGCTAGATCTGCTTGTGATGCTAGGGAGGCACTCGAGGTGTCTATATATACTGGAGCTAGCTCGATCGAGGAGCTAGCTAGCTTGCTTGCGTTGCTTGAGTGGGGCCAAAGCATATGCAGGAGCTATAGCCATCAACATGCAATTCACTCATTTGACATTTTTTCTGGTGTGCCATGCCATGCTAGCTTCACGATGGTACTTGATTAGCTTGGTCTTATATTGGTTAGCAACTTTCGTTTGGTGTTCGATTGATGAACAAGAGGGTCGTCGCCTCAACGTCGCAGCTCGCTGCTGCCGCAGCCGCACCGGCCGATCGAGAAGCTGGTCCATGCATGCACCCTCTATGTCTTTGGAGTGTGGCTAAAGTCAACCTGCAGGGCGTCTATCTACTCTTTATATTGACTGTAGTTTAAGATTCTTTGTGCCTTAATTATCACGCACAATCGTTTAATTCCCTACCGATATTATGCTATAACTAAACACAACTAAGAATGTAGAGAAAATTCCTTTTCCTCAATTTTTGATCAAGGTGCACTTAGGCCATTCACAATGGAGAGTTTTATTTCCCAGTTTTCAAGAGTGTCACATCAGCTTTTGTCTAGGTAACCGTGTATCTCAGGTTTCATCTAGATGAAACTCACTCACCTCCCATGAAACTCTTTCTATCTCTCTCTTCATAATTATCTTGCCATGTCACCAAACATGATGATGTGTCACATCATTTAATGAGAATGAAACTCCCATTGTGAATGGCCTTAGAAGTTAAGGTGATCAAGTTTCTCTATTTAGGTTAAATTCAAATGCTTTTTCTATAAACTTAAACATAGAAAAACTAATCGCAATATTTTTTTTATTACAAAGCGAACACACACACACTCAACATAACCACACTCACAACACACACGCATGCGCATACTCTACGTACATTTAGAATTTATCGAAAACACTCAAGACCTGATACAGCGTGGGCTCGCGTTTTTTCAACGAAGGATAACACCCTACCAAAAAAAGAAGGATGACATACATATCAATCAGATTGGTCCTTACGTCATGTATAGAAACAGAAGGATAGCCGTTTCTCTATTTAGGCTAAATTCTTTCATCAATTAATTGAGACAAAACAAAAAAGGTATGCACGTCTTATTTTAGTGGTGCTATATTATAATGGTTTAGATTAAAATTAGACATATGTATAGACATTACAACTATTACAGTTATATATATATAACAAATAAAACTAAACTTTCTACGGTGGTTGTTAGAGCTGCATGACAAACACAACAACATTACTGCTTAATTTACTTCTTTTTTAATTAGACTCTTAATTGGCCTATTAAAAAATTGTGGTTTATTGACCAATCGACGAGATGTTTTACGACTTACGAGAATCTTTCCTTGTACCTACCCATCAGAAATGTGTTAAATCAACAGTGGTTGAATTCTTGCTTTGAGAGGGGAAAAAAAAAGGTTAGACAAGTGAACGGGGGCAGTGTGCACCTACTACTCCAAGTCAGGTCACAACTTTTCTTCATCCAGACCAGACTTCCTAACCCTATTCTTACATGCCAAGGGACTGCACAAGCCATATCGAAAGGACTTGCAAGATGGGACGTGACCTGGAGGAAGGTGATCTGTTATAGGTGCTGGACAGCCTTACACTGGGCAGCAGATAACATTCTCAACTGATATATACAATATATAATTGAAACATGGGACGATTCGTATGCGTTATGGTTAGCGGGTACTCGTCTCCTGTGAAGTTTGGTCGTCTTTTCCACCTTGAAGCCTCCTCCGAATGCAGAGAAGGATGCCTGAACCAACTCGGTCGCTTGGCTGAGCTGCTTGCTCTGCCTTCTCTCGCCTTTCCTTTTGATGGGTATGTGCATGGATGTAGAGCAGATACATCTACTGTTCTAATCATATATAGTATTAATCAGTCATTAAATTTCCTTTCATCTCTCTTTTTTTGTTTAGCATACGTGCGAGCAAATTTTTTTTTTTTCCCGAAAAAACATGTTGTAGTAGTAGTCCGGTGGTTTATTATAGTATCCTATGTCGATCCTTTTCCACATACCATGCATAGGTTCCCTGATCAAAAGGCTATTACTATTCCATCGATTTCCACATAGGTTTTACTACTGAAATATAGCTCTCTAAATTAGGACGTGATTTCCCTTCCGGATAAAGATAGTAAATCTCCTGGAGAGAACTTATCCAATTCGTTTGATTCAAGGTAGCACGTTAGACGCGAAGAGCTCTCTTTTGCGCCGTCTCGTCACAAGGTTAACTAAACCATTTTCGAATTAAAAATCAAAATCTCAGTGGAACTAGTTTACTGTGAAAACCGATTTTCACCAGTTTTTGACCGGTTTATATCGCATAAATTTTTTCAAGTTTTTTGAATTTTTTTAATTGAACCGATTTACCGACCGGTTTATGGTTTTAAATAGGCTCAATATGGTCAAAAATCGCGATTTTCGAGCAATTTTTCGACGGTTTTGTGAACCCTGCTCGTCAATGTGAATCTTAAAACATAAGAATACAATATTCAATGATGAAACGCCAGAACGTTTGGTGGTGGCAGGTGGGCATCGTGCCGTACCGTGCCGGCCAAGCACTGATTCGTCGTGGTTTGTGCCTGAACCATGCCATGCCACGACGGTCCGTCGTGCCTGCCGTGCCGACTCGGCTCGCCTTCGGTGAGCCTATGCACGGCCGACTTGAGCTTCGTGCCATGCCAGCCTAGATCCGATCCATTTGCACTATTGCTACATCAAGTGGCCCTTCTCCTCCAACCTGAAAAGGCCCGGCCTAGTGCCCATCTCTACTCTCTCGCCCGACCAGTCTCTCTCTCAATCTCCTGCGTGGATCAGTCTCTCTCTCAGTCTCTCTTGCCCACCAATCTCTTGGTCTCTCTCTCTCTCTCTCTCTCTCTCTCTCTCCCTCTGGCGTGCTCCCTCCCTCTTGCCCGATCAGTTTCTCTCTCAATCCCTCGGTCCCTCTCTCAATCCCCCTCACTCTATCTCTCAACCGGGTTTGCTGTTAGAAATCTGGCTCCACCCATTTTCTCTTTTATTCTCTCTTTCCATTTTCTCTCTTTTTTTATTTTCTTTTTCCTCTCCCTTTTCCTTTTTCTTTCCCCTATTTCTTTATTTTCTTTGTTCATCTTTTCTTCCTTTTATTCTCACCATTCCCCTCCTACCCGTGCGCCGCTCCCTTCGTCTACCCCACGTGGCCGATTCGCTCCATCTCCCCCACCCGGTTGGTTCCCTCGCCCCTTGCACCCTCCCTCCACCCCGCCACCACCCCCACCCCCACCCCCGCCGCCTCCTCGGCGTTCTCACTCCGTCCCCCCTGCCCTCCCTTCGTCCCCTTGTCACCCTCCCTCCACGCGACGCTGCCCTTCACCGCCCCTCGGACTACCCCCCCCCCGACCGTCCCCCTCTCCTCCCCCCTCCCTCTGAGGGGCACAGCCTCGACAAGGCGCGACGCGGCTTAGGCAATAGCGTGCACGCGTGGCAAGGGACCGCGGGCGCGGGCGGGGAGAGCGCGCGTAGGGAGTGGATCCGTCAACGACATACGCATGCTCGACTTTGACAGCAACAACCACAACACAAGTACCCCTTCGTCGTCTCATCTCCCCCACCTCTGTTGCGAGCCACCGTGCCCTATCATGGGTCACCGTGCTTTGCCACGGGCCCACATCAGCTACATCGTGCCTCCATGCCATCGTGCCCACGCGTGCCTTGGCACGAACCCGACGCAAATGGTCATACCACCCGCTGTACCGGTTCCCAAGCTCAGCAAGACCCGAGCAACATGCCATGCCAGCACAACCCATTTTGCTTCGTGCCAAACTAGGCTTAGATCATGCTGTGCCCACCGTCCCTCGAACTAACTCACTGTATTGATCAACTGGGTAGCACAGCAGTTGTACAAAGCCAACTGCATTCCAAGACCGGCGTAACTAGAGCAGGCCGTCAATTTATACAGTTTCTTATGCTGCAACAACAACAAAAAGAATCTTCCGAATGAGCGTGCAATGTACAGCAGTAAATTTGCACGGAATTACGTTGGCACAACCTCGCCAAGTGAGGGCGATCCATCATCATCTGGCACTTCGGCATTCTTCGCGGGCTCTTGGCTCTTGTCCTCTTCGTCCTGGAATCCCTGCTTGAACAGGTCGTAGTTTGTTGGCTCGAGTGCCTTGAACGGACGTTCCCCTAATACCCTAACCAGATCGTCCTGGTGGAGGACTTCCTTCTCAAGCAGCAATTCTGCAATTTGGGCTACTTGTTCCTTGTGCAAATTTATCAGTTCGACAGTTTTTTTATAGGCCTTGCCAACCCAATCCCTCACCTCATCGTCGATGATCGATGCTGTCTGGTTGCTGTAAGGTTTGGTCATTTCAAAGCCATCGTCCCTCTGAGGGAAGGATAGAAGCCCAACCTTCTCACTGAAACCATATACAGCAACCTGCGCATAGGTCATTTTGGTAACTTTCTCCAGGTCATTCTGAGCGCCGGTCGAGATTTTTCCAATCAGAACCTGAAACAAAGCACAAAGAAGGCATTTCCGTTAGTCTACTTGTAAAGATACTTTCACTGGTAATATTGTGGGTGATTTGACAACACGTCCATGGAAAAAATGGATAATAACAGAAAACAGCACAACATGACTACAGGCGTTGGCTTAATACAGGGGATATAGATTTTCGCATATGCTGACGTGTTTTGCAGTAACAACTAACAACTTTAGGTTACACATACAAGTTTAGAAGAAACCTGGGCATAAGGCAACCAGTTTGAATAAAATGGAATGGTGCGCATGCAAGTTAGATTGTCAATATAATATGAGCGGACGATGGGGAAAAACTGTCAAGGAACTCATGACGATAATAGTTATAAAATGAATAAATACACAGACATCAATTTGCCTTTCTAGATTCATTTTGGCTGTATATGAATGCAACCAAGAGTATTACACAATGAAGCATCTTGATTTACCAACCAGATTTTGCCACCAAACTGTACTAACAATGTTCATATTCACCAATCCATCATAATTGAATCTGTGAAAAATTAACCTAGCAAACCATAGTTACTGTCTTGTCAAATGCAACAAGGAAAAATGGCCCTGTACTATTTTTTAAAGGAGAAATGACACTTTATGCACTCCCCCACATTCACTTTAATTATTGGATGGTCTAAATTGTACGAATTTGGAGATGTCCACAAATCTAAGATATTTAACATAAAACTTCAGCCAAAAGAGGACGTAAAAAAAGCTGTGTACCTCCTCTGCAGCTCGGCCACCTAATGTCATGCATGTCATATCAAAAAGTTGCTCTTTTGTCATCAAAAGATTTTCATTCGGGACATACTGTGCAAAGCCTAAAGCAGCTGTTCCACGGGGAACAATTGTAACTTTTAAAAGAGGCTCTGCGTGCTCTAAAAACCATCCAGCAACAGCATGACCAGATTCATGGTAAGCAACAGTGCGGCGCTCCAGTTTGCTAATGACCTGCAGTGGATTGACATGCTCAGTGCGAAGAATCAATAAATGAGGGTACATATAACTAATACATGTAGAAATAAATTACGCCTACAAAATAAGTCTCCCAAGTTAATTGGCAATCCAAGGTGTATTACTGGAATTAGAGATTTGATATGTAATTATTACGAGACAACTTAAAAGTGAATAAACAGCGATAGCTAGGGCACTCCCATAGGAAAGTGTACTTACAGATAATCCGCATTTGTTCAAAACTGCAACATTTGTGAATTAATACATCTAAAAATTCAGGACATTCTTTTGCGTGAACTTAACAAGTACTCCCTCCATTTCATTTTTATAAGGCCTATTAGTTTTCCAACTTTTTTGCAAAATGGACTATAAGGCATTCATGTAGATTCAATGGTGATTTTCTTCTTTTGCCCTTGTTTATTTCGTTCTCTCCCCTAAACATTTATTTATGACTATGCACACAAACTATCATCTCTCGTATTCCCAAAGCACTTGATGAAGGCCTGCTAAAAAAAATGGCACTTAATGGAGGCGCTATAGTAATTTTGTTTCCGGGTTTACTTTCTCAATTCTAGAACTTCCATAGACATTGTGCCCAGTCAAAATAAGCCCTATAAAAAAAGCATTATGTTTGCTCACACGAAAGCATCGTGCACAATACCTGCGTAGTGCGTAATAAATCAGGTAATATCAGTTTTAGTAGGTCGCATGTATCAAGTTTGCAGGAGTAGCTTATTAACAAATTGGCGCAAGGTCACATTACCTTATTTTTCTTCTCCAAACCACCAATAATCCTATCAATTGCAGACTCAAAATGCTGCATTGTAATCTGAGTTTCCTCGTTTCTTGCAGCAATCAAAGCAGCTTCATTACACACATTGGCAATGTCAGCTCCAGCAAACCCAGGTGTCAAAGCAGCTAGCCTTTGCGAATAAAATGATGGTTCATTGTCCAGTTTAAGCTTTTTAAGATATATACGGAATATCTGATCACGACCCTTTATATCCGGCTTGTCAATCGCTATCTGCCGATCAAATCTTCCCGGCCTTAGCAACGCCTTATCCAGGATGTCAGGTCTATTTGTACCAGCAAGAACAACAACACCAGAAGTTGTACCGAATCCATCCATCTCTACAAGAAGCTGGTTCAAAGTACTTTCACGTTCATCATTTGAACCAGAAAAACCTCCACGGCCTCTCGCGCGACCAATTGCATCTATCTCATCAATAAATATAATGCTAGGTGCACACTGCCGAGCTTCTTGGAATAAGTTCCGTACCCTGGATGGACCAACACCAACAAACATTTCCATGAAATCTGAACCAGAAATGGACAAGAAGGGCACACCAGACTCTCCTGCTGTAGCTTTAGCAAGTAAAGTCTTTCCTGTTCCAGGAGGACCTACAAGCAGAGCACCTTTGGGTATCTTAGCTCCCAAATCTTCATACTTCTTGGGATTTTTAAGGAAATGCACAAACTCCATTATTTCTTGTTTAGCTTCGTCACAACCAGCTACATCCTTAAAAAACACCTGGATCAACAGAAAAGCAGGTTTTGTTGGACAGATACAACCAATAACTTTATACAACTTTTGTTTTACCTTAAGGAAACAGAGCTAAAACTATGGGCCTGTTTGGAATGCAGGAATTTCACAGGAAACAATTCAATTCATGCAGGAATCTGGGAAAATTCCCAAATTCCAAACTGGCTTAAACAATTGGAACTGTTAAAGCCCGAGAATTACTTTCCCATGGATGTCAATATTTTGTTTGCCGCCATCGAAGTAGTACCAAGTGCAAAAGGAACATAAAAAGAGTGCGACACAAGAAAAGAAGTAACTAACCTTATTTTTGGAATTTTTGTCCATCTTTGTGACCTGTGCTTTTCCAATGTTGAAGATACCACGGCTACCCTTCCCAGGACCACCTCCAATATTAAAGCCACTTTGCATCCTTTTCCCCATTAAATATATTAGTCCAACAAGGAAGGCTGTTGGGGCAAATCTCATCACTTCTTGGAACCAATTTACTTCAGCAACGTAAGTTACAGGAACATAATCATGTGGATCTATACCCAAAGCTTCCTGGGCTTCCTCTAACTTTTCTTCAAAGGAATCAACGCTCCCAATATTGAAGTAATACTTGTATCTGCTGGGAGCATGCTTGCCTGGCATGTCACTTGTGGTAATATGGGTATCACTATTTTGGCTTTCGCTGTTCGGCTGTGGTGAACTCCTAATGTAGACCTTTGCCACTGATTTATTTGAAACAACAACGCGGTCAACTAACCCAGGTTCTAGTAACTTGTTCTTGAATTCTTGGAAGCTAATCTGCAGAGGTTAGAAGCACAAGGTCTTTTAGTGAACCATTAAACTAAAGAATATGCATGTCCACACATTTAGAGGGAACAGATACGATGTCAAATTAATTGATTACTCAAAACTATGTAATTCCCAAGATTGCATCCACATTCAAAGGTACCAACAGAAAACTACAAGTACAAATCACATGGTAACAAGTCTCCACACCAGATATTAAGTAAATATGCCAGTTCAACTTAAGCAGCGATAATAACATCTTGTTGGGCCAATAAATCACACGTCTCTTCTGCAAAAGCATATCATCTCTATGGAGATCCTTTTTCACTCTTTTATAGCCTTAAGCACTTTGTATTGATCACAATCTGCTATCTGCTGTCTGGTGTACGCATAAGGTTTAACCATCTACGGAGAAAGTGCAGGTATTTTCTCTACCATTTGTCAAGCCCGAGACGAAAGACCTCATGGCAAGAAGTATGGTCATACTGTCTGGCGCTGCTTGTATCGATTATCAAATGCTACCCAACTAATCTAAAGAATTTGATTGGAGATGACAGGGTAAGCACTGTACAGCTTGTATAGTACTTATGGTGGCAATATAGTTTTTCCTCCACTTTGTCTGACATTTTCAGGACATACCAATGATTCAGGTGTTGAACAGACCAAGCAAATATAGTTTACCATTGTATAAAGTAAAGAGCAACAAAAAATAGTAAAAATAACAACCTGCATAATTCTTTGCACCAGAGTAAACATAATGAACAATTAAAACCACTCCCATTAATGGGTCAATTTGCCAGAAGGGAGTGAAAATTACCTCCTTCTGGTCTGATGCACTAGAAGATAAGGATGAGAGCATCAGGCCAACAAACAATAGGGGCGCGAGGAAATTCTGCAGCTGCTTTGCAGCATTCTCCTGGAAATTCCATTGATCGTCTGTATTGGAATCCTCTGCATATTACAAAATTGCAATTTCATTACACATGAAATAGTTTGCACTGTCAAGTCACAAAACTAACTTTCAACATAGTGAAGTCCACAATCAATTAACCAGTTCGAATGTACAATCTATTATTCCGTTGTTACATCAATTAACAAAGCAATTTCTGCACAAGGAAATCACATATCTAGTCGTTTATCTTGTTGCTCAAACACACTAAGTCCATTTGGTACTAGTGCATCAAAAGTTAATTACTAATCGTACTAAATTCACAACAGTCACAATCCTCTACACAAACAAACGATGCATATGAGAAAGACCGCAACTTACGCTTAGAATCAGACTTGTTCCCATCCCCTTTCGGTGCCTCCTTCTTCCCCTTGGGGTAGTAATTCTCGTAATCTGAAACCAGAAAAAGGACAAAGCTTTTAGTGCCAGGAGCCACCCGAACAGACCAAAAATGACGCACAACACTTACTCTTTTTAGACCCGCTGGAGAAGAACCGCCGGAACTGTGGGCTCGCAAGGAGGAACCTCCAGTCCGCAGCCTTCCCAGCGGCGGGGCTCCCCAGCGCCGCCGTCAGGTACCCGCGGACGAACCCCAGCCCGCCAACCTCCCCGCCATGGACCGGCGGGAGCGGCAACGAGAGCGGCGGCCGGAGCCCCCCGAGCAAGAAACCCTAAAAAACAGCGAAAAGGTCAGACCTTTGCCTGCCCCACCCACCATCCAGACGCGGCGGGTCCGGGGAGAGAGACGCCGCGGGAGAGGGGGAGAGAGACTTGCCTGACGAGCGCGGGAGGAGCGAGCGGACCGGCCGACGGCGCGGGCGAGTGAGGCGAGGCTCATGGCGGTAGCGCCGGGCGCATGGGCGGGGGGAGGCAGCGAGCCGTCGGGATCCGGGCGCCGCGCGCGACGGGGTCGAGATGCGTTTCCAGATCCGTGCGGAGGAGGTGGCCGCGGCGACGAGGGGGCAAAGCTTTTTTTTTTACCGAGATGCGACCACGATTCCGGGGTAGAGAACTAGACGGCGCTCACGGGATTGGGAGCTTTTCTGCGTGGATGCCGTCGGGTTGGGTTGCAACTTTGGATGGAGTTTGTGAACCCGAGCTGCCGCCGCCGATCCGGTCAGTTCCGCTTTCCCCTCAGTCCGTTCTGCAATTCCGGCGACTGAACAAACGAGAGTATGGCCAGTAGTACACTAGGAAAATTCTAGGATCTGAAAAGACATTAAATTAATTACTGCTCGCTCCTCCTGACCAGGGTTAATAATATTTTCAAAAAAATCACTCCAAATTGGAATTTAAAAATTAAAAATATCGAATCGAAAACACGCGAAAATCGTCAGAAACCGAAGGGCTAAGAATTCGAATCTTTTAGAAAAAATAAATAAATCAATCAAAATCAATCGGTCAATTGATGGGTGTTGATCACTGCGGCAATGTTGCACGGTTTTTACCGAAAATCGGTCAATTTTGATCTAAAACCGAGCGATTTTCATGATTGATTTACATTGCATAAGTTTTTTTAAATTTAACTGATTTACCGACTGACGTATTGAACCGGCTCGATAAAGAGTGGTTTTAGACTGTTTTGTGACCTGCTCTCAACTCCAAAGATCGATCTTGTTTTCCAAGAAAGGGCTGCTAGGCGTTGCGAACTGCTTAGTTCCATTTTGATGTTCTTTATAGCAAAACGAAGTCAAACAAGGCTTGGTTGCCAGGAATAGAACGATCCTCGGGGAAGTGAAGATAGCAAAGCAGTGACGTCAGGACATGGCAACCATACCATACTTGCAGTCCGACTGCCTGATCTCTGCGGCAAGCAACGCCGTCGCTTGCTGTATCTGCTTTTGTGCATACCCTTTCTGGGTTCTAGAACTCGGTCAAGAATCGTCTTTCCTTTGTAGCTTCACACATTTCATGCAGCATTTTAAATCTTATTCTTCTCCTGTTACTTTCATTAATTTAGCTCTAATACAGTACCATTCACTCTGAAAGTAAATCTCAATCTCAGCCTTACTGCTCGATGTAAATTTTGTTCCTTTTCTTGTTTTCTTTTATTCTATGTGTTTTAGCAATTCGATAAGTGTGTTTACATGATTATACAAGTTTATTTAAGAACATGGAGCAATAACAAATGAAAGCTAATGAAGATGGTCAAAGCATGTGATGAGCTTGAGATATTAGGAACTAAAATATAAATCCAGACAACACAAATCAGCAACACACATGACTAATGACCATTCCAATGTGGCAATGTTGCTGCCAGTTGCTATCATTAACTAATTCCACTCTGAATATTTTCGAATACGCCTTCTTGTCATCCGGTGATGGTACCGAAGTGTCCAAGTAATGAAACACAGACATTAGTGATAAAAATAAATAACAAAACAAATTATCTTTCTTGATAGCACAGTTAAAGAATGAACTGTATTAGTTTTCTTTTCTTAGGATTCAACTGCATCTTTACTAATGTATATAAATACGAGTTGGTGGTGGTCGTCTATTTCCCTTTCCTTATCTCTAAGAAAGCAGTGCAAGGGATCTCGATAGTCTCGAATTTTGGGGAGGGCCCGTTATCACCTATGAGAAGCTGGCATCGACATATGGGCCGTGGACTGCGAGATGCTCTCCTCACTTCTCACAAATAAAAATGAAACCAACAGCATCTCTCTTTTCGCTCACACCCACTCTCTCTACCGGGCTATTCCCCACTTCTCTCTCCCCGTGTCAATTTAAGAGTGCAATATTATTTTTAAAACACGTGGTGTAATTTGATTATTTTATTAAAAATATGTTTTCGTTGTAACGAGCAGATATATACTTAACTAGTAGTTAGTATTGAAGGTCCTATCCATGACTTCATCAGGTTGGTTTTGCAACTGCGTACATTTCTTTTTTCTGAGTTGGTTTTTGCAACTCAATAATACATAAGTATCCTGAGAACTTTGTGTTCCGTTTGATCCCTGACAACTAATTGTTTGTTGAGCTTCTTTCAATCGTAGATGTCTGCAACACTCGAGAATTCCCAAACTGAATGGAGATGTGGTCACAAAGGTCTTGAGTGGTGCATGTGTAACCCTTCGTAGGTGACAATTAGCATCTCCGGGCCATCTATGGATCTCTCGACATGCTTTTTTGCACTGCAGCGGGGATGCGTACACCTATAGTAGCTCCTGCTTTATGTAAAAACAAAAGAAAACGGTTAACTGATTGGAGTATTTAACGCGGCTGTCTACCATACCAAATTTGATAAGTAAGGCCATGTTGAAATCATCAGCGTAATGATTTCTCGAAGACCAAGTCCCTAAACTTCTCCCACAGAAGTTTCACTTAGCATCGTAGAATACGTTTAGTTTAAAGAAATTAAGAGCAATACCAATAACCCTGGAAAAGAGAGAGAGAGAGAGAGAGAGAGAGAGAGAGAGAGAGAGAGAGAGAGAGCAATACCAATAGCTTATGACAGTCCACAGTCCACACTACTAGATACAGGGAAAAACTAAACAATGTTGCAACCATCGTCTGATCCAGCCCGGTCAAACTGTCCGATTTCACGCACACACTAACATCGTGAAAGCCTCACACGAAGCTTCTCTAGTACGCAGGGACCCTCGACTAGGGATGACCAGATGGCTCATGCCGCGGAATATGGTGGTATTGGCAGCACCGTCTAGATACGGCACATTCAACTATAAATGGATCAGATCATGTTTAAGTCGTACCTTCGAACTGACGAACGGCACGACACAGCACGGTGTATTTTAAGCCAATTTATTCGGATGTTGAAAATTTTAGCCTTTTTTTGAGTTTGTATTTTCAAACTTTTATGATTTTCAATTTTTCTAAATTTTTTTTAAATATTGTTAAAAATTTGAATATTTTATCGCCAAACGGGCCGGCCTCGGCGTATCCATCTCTCTCTACTAGTTTACTAACCTTTTTCTCATATCTGGCTAGAGGTGGAGATCGCGCTTGCCCCCAACCTGGGCACGGAGCAGTGAAGGCCCGTGTGCCATGCAAGCGAACTCGGAGGCTACAACAGCCGTGAGCGAGCGAGCGCGGTGGCGAGCCGAGTCAATAGGCGGGTAATTCGTGAGCGAGTAAGGTCGCAAATGGTGGCCGAGCAACTGATGCAGCAAGGGGGGCAGGCACGGTGGTGCCCGGTGGGCATGGGCCGACGGTGGCCACGGAGGGCGATTTGTCGGCCGTGGTCGGTGAGGCCGTCGGGTAAGCTTAATTTTTTTATATGAAACTTGGTCGAATCCTAAAATCTTTTGCAACACTTGGCATAGTGTTCTGAAACTTGGGCGAAAAACTCATTTGAATTTTGAAACTCCAATGAAAATTGACTGAATTTTGTTTTGAAACTTTTCTAAAACTCACATTTGAGAACTTTTTGAAATATCAAGTTTCATATACGAAATCGTTTCAATTCTAGTACTTGTTTCAATCTCATGTTTGAAACTTGATGTTTGATCAGTTTTCGAAATATAAAATGTCACGTGGAAACTCGATGTTTTGGTTTTTGAAACTTCGTGGAACTTGCTTTCCATCTGTGTTTCATCCGTTTTCTTTAATGAAATTTTCTGTAGCCCGATTTTGGCTAAGTAACAAGAAAAATGCGGCATTGAATATTATTTGTGCTTCAACCTTGTGGAGTTTATGGAATATTAGAAATAATATGATTTTTCATTTTCAGTGCTGGTCAAGTGTAAAAACAGTTTGGAGAAAAATGCTCTCTTTGCTGAGGAATTGGAGTCTGTTGTACAAAGAAGGGATGGTGGTCCAGCTAAATCAATTTTGCAAAATATTGGAGACAAGACTTCAAGCACCGTTGCCTTTGGATCTCGGAATTTCTTGAATAAAGACTGAGAGATGTTATACAAGTGGAACGGATGACAACAAACCGTTTTGTTGCTGAGAATGAAGACTTTAAGCATTTCCTGTTCTTTCGTAGTTATCTTTACTTCTGGGACTTATGAGTTTGTGTGTTGGTGAAGGCTAAGAAGTAGCCTCTGGTGTGATGTTTTGTTAGATGCTCTGGGATTATTTATTTTTTTGCGGTGTTGATCAATATTGTATCCAGACTGCCAGTTTCTTTAATCGAATTTGGGGCATTTCTAATGCCCTCTTGATCTAAAAAATTTGCCAAAATATTGATGAAACCTTTTAAAACTTGTCGAACCCGCTGAAATTTTTTTATGAAACCTTCTAAAATTTCTTCAAACATTCTCAAACTTTTTTACTGCCGCACTGAAACCTACTTGAAACTTCAAACCCAAAAACTTGAAACATTTGTGAAACTTTTATTCAACTACAAACTTCATGAAACTGTTGTATACCGTTATTTTCAACGGCATAGGGTAGGCTACCAGCTTCTTTAGATACAACACTAGAACCAACCTCTCCTATCACCTATATCTTACCACATGGCCACACAATCAACTTCAAAATTTTATTATATTTTCATTCCATAAGAGTATAAGACCCGCTTGCTACCCTCAGGAGCAAGGTTCAAAATCTCGCAGAAATTCAGTGAAATTTTGGATCTCGCCCCCCCCCCTCCCGAGTTTCATAATCCTGGCGAAATTAAAAAACCCTAAAAAAATTTCAAAGTGCTACAGTACCCTATAATCTCGCCGAGATCTCAGTAAATTTGACCGAAATCTCGGTAAAATTGACCGAGATTTGAATAAAAGTTTACCGAATTTGATCAAGTTTGACCGGATTGGATTCTTCGCATCGTTTCCCATCTGGGACAGTCGGTAGATCATAATTTCCGCGAAATTGAAAAAACCCTAAAAAATTGAAAGTGTAACGGTGCGTAAAATCTCCCCGAGATCTCAGCATTTTGGACCAAAATTTCGTCCATATGAGCCGAAATCTCGTTTAAAAAATTACCGGATTCAAATTTTGTTTTTTGATTTTTGTTCGGATTTCGTCCAAAATACCGAAATTTCGTCTTTCGGATGGTGCCGAGATGAGATCCGAAAACGAAAATCAAAACCCTACTCAGGAGTGTTCACTCATTTGGCCCCTCCTTCACTTTTTTTTTTACAAAAACAGCTCTATTTTGATTTTTTTTTTAAAAAAAAAAAAACTAGCCCCCCTCCGCACTACATTATGCGCAGCCAGTTCGTTGAAATTGACCTCTCGCGGCAACTGCACGCCCCCATGCATGATGCCCCACCTCCCGACAGGGTTCACCTTACCATTTAGATCACGAATTTCGCTACTGCGTCGGCACCGAAAATTGTTAATTTTCGAACGAAAATCGTTAAAAATCGTGCGAACTCAAAATTCAATCTTCACCATTGCCGCATCTTCCGTCGTCCTCCACTGCCCTCTTCTCCCCCTCTCTCCACCACCGCCCCCCTTCCCCTGTCTCCACCACTGCTGCTAGTCGTCCCTTCTCCCTCGCAGGCTCGCAGCCGCCTGATCCGTGTGAGACGGCGCCTAGACGGCCGAATCTAGGCCAGATTCGCGATGGCGTGCGATGCTTCTGTTTGACCATGACAAGCGGTGCTTCAGCAGGTACGGCGCGCTTAGCGGCACGACGACGCTGCTCAGCCGGTGCACCGGTGTCAGCGTCGACTTCCCAGAGCAATGCACGGCGACGGCGACACCAGTGCACTACATGGTCGGTTCTGTAGGTACCGGCGTGTTAATGATGTAGCCCCGACAAATAGTGTACTTAGCAACATGCTCTCTTCCAATGCAATTTTTTTTTTCTGTATCTATTGTCTTAGTTCGAGTGTTCAGCTTGTATCTCATGCAAGACGAGCATCTCTCTCTTCACTCTCGTCCGTTCACCACACCACAAAATTGATGTGGCATTAATTTAGGTACAAGTTAGGACTGTTAGGATTGCCCTAATAGCATCATTTGGTTAGTAGTACTAGTATCAATATACTAAAAATCTCTATCTTGTATGTCAATTTGGTCGTTTTCCCACCACCTGACTCCTGAGTCCTGACACACCAAAAAAAAAAAAAAATCCTCGAAAGAAACATATATTCTGCAATCTGCATATCCGGTCGATGCAACATTGAAACTGAACGAGATTAAGCAACTTTTGGAGATCGACATTCGACAGTGTAGTGCAGCTAACTCAGGGATACATAAACAAAGAAGTTAATTTGATTTTAAGCGTCACCACTAACACGCACTGGCTGCAGCCTACCCATCCTGTGCAGTTCCAATCAAGGCAAGCACCCAATGTTAATCCTGTACACTGCGTGAAATTGATGAACAAAGCAGCATATCCGCATATGACATGCACCATGCACCAGTTGAGGCCAGCTTGCAAGGGACACTAGCAGTAGATACCTACCTCCCGCACTAGTACAGCGCACACGTGTGCACATGGATTCGGGCACATAATTATGCCCACTCGAACATGCTTGACACACGCACAGTAGACGTGGCCATCGGGCCAGGGCTCGGCGAGCTCACTATGATTCATTGGCACACCATGTCAATCACTACTACAAAACCGGGTATCACAAGCGGCCTATTAGAAACAGTTTGGTGCGAACCGGTTATAATGCTCACACCAGAAGCGGTTTGTGGCAACAGGCCGGAGGGGATCTCTAGAAGCGGTTCGTGGCACGAACCCCTTCTAAAGCCCCACCTTTAGAAGGGGTTCGTGACATGAACCCCTTCTAAAGATCTTTACAAGCGGTTGGTGTCCCCAACCCCTTCTAAAGCTTTAGAAGGGGTTCGTGTCACGAACCGCTTGTAGAAGCCCAGTTTTAGAAATAATAAAAGGAATGTGTGCCCTACTCTATCAGAGAGCACGCGTGGGTGGGTTAGCTAGATGGATGAGGCGAGTCACAAGGATGGAGTGCTGGTCGTGGGTTCGAATCCCGTTCCCACGATATTATTACTACCTTTTACCGCTTGGTGTCGCACCACCACAAGCGGTTCCTAGAACCGCTTGTGATACCCTTCGAGGTATCACAACCGGTTGCCTAGAAGCGGTTGTAAAACCGCTTCTAGAAGTGGTTTCGAACCGCTTCTAGAAGTTGGTTCTGTACTTCTAGAAGTGGTTTCGAGGTATCATACCAATTTAGATCCGATTCATTCTAACTATCACAAAGGAGAGGAAAGAAATTAGAGATAAGCGGGCACCTACCACCTTCTTCCTCTGGACGGATGGTGAGGCTGGTGTCGCTGTGTTGCAAAGCCGTATTTGGTGGCAGCGTGATCGAAGGCCGCTGGATTTGGTACTGAGGCGATGCGGGACGGTGAGTTGGGGATGGCGTGGGACGGCGGGAGGAGGTGGTGGTGTGGGGAGGAAGCAATGGTGCAGGAGGGTGAGAGGAGACGACGGACACACGATGAGATGGCGATTGCACCGGATGGATCACGGAAGGTGGCGGAAGGGAGAAGTAGTATTTGATGATGAGCTGGGCCGCTGGGGTAATATAATTAATGATGAGCTGGACTGTATATAGGATTTTTTTACGAAAGGGCCGCTTTCATGTTGTGCCGGCCAAGGCACGGTCCAGTCAGTCGTGTCGAGTTTTCAGGCCCAGCACGCCCATCATTTGTGCTGTACGGGGTCTGATCCAAAGACATCCGAGCTCTGTCGTGTTTTGAGCCATGATGGGCTGATCGTGCCATGGGCTAGCCAAAAAAACAAGGCCCATTGCCCATGTCTACGCACAAATATGCAAAGTAACAAACAAAGAGAAGAGGAAGAAACTAGTGGCAAGACTATGTTTGACATCCCTTAAAAAAAGCCATGTTTTTTTTTATTTAAAAATTAGCTAGAGCACTAGCATTTATTTAAGAAAAAAAATAACAGCCAAACTACAATCACACACACGTGTGATCGTACATAGCTCTGTGAGAATCCGAGTTAAGCACGCTCGAACCCGAGCCGCTGCTCGCGCCTTCCGTGCGCTAACCAACTGACCAAAGCACATCCCTGTAAAAAAAAAGGGTATGTTTGGGATGCGGTAATTTCCTATGATTTCTGTAGTAGCCACTCCATTCTGTAATATGCACGTACTCTTCTCGGTGAAAGGCTGAAATAATCCTTTTGCCGGATTTCTACAGTAACTAAATTTGTGTGCTCTAGCAATCGGTTGTAGGATAGTTACGTTGTCAATTCATGTAATTAACTTCACGAATATTTATGTAAGGAATTCCGGAAGATCAGGGAGCCACGTCACCGTTTTCACGAAAATTTCTTCAAATTTTTTGAAATTGCATTTAGGTCCTCTCACCGGCATTTTGTAAAAAAGTATCTGTAGTTCTATAAATTCACCGATGAGTCCTTCACCCTTTCTTTTGCAAAAAATTAGAATTTACATTAAGGTCTTCGCATCGGCTCTTTTGTAAAAAGTACCCTATAGTTTCACAAATTCGCGTCGACAGGTCCCCATCGATTTTTAACCGTTTTTTTTTTTGGTAAAAAAAGACCATGTAGTTTCACACATTCGCCGATGAGTCCTCCACCCGTTTTTGCAAAAAAAAAATAAATCTGAATTTGCATTTAGGTCCTCGCACTGGCTCTTTTGTAAATAAAACCACATAGTTTTGAATATTGCCATCGGTTCCTCTATCGGTTTTTTTTACAAAAAAAGGACCCGTGGTCCCACAAATTCGCCGATATCTACTAGCCACATCATTTTTTTTAAAAAAATGCTAGAAACCAAAATTACGTTGAGATTTTTATATCATTTTCTTTTCAGAAATAACCGTGAAGTAAATTTTACAAGGCGCAGCGTAGCATGCGTCACTAGCTAGTATGTTGTAAGTTGGGGATCTAGTGTTGGGGTGAAATCAGATCTAATACGAATCAAATAGTGGTGAAACCATATTTGTAGTCATATTTTTAAAAATAAATATGAATATGAATGCGAATAATACAAATTAAATATCTACTTAATTCGGTCATATTCAGATATCTCGTGACTTATGTAATGTAAACATATTAGCCCTGGTAGGTCACTTTCCCCAGCATAATGAGTGCCCTTACAACTGGGTTGTGTGTAGTGACAACACTGACAAGTGAGTGATGCTTCATCCTCCTACAGCCACAATTAATAATTTTAATTTATTTATTTCACATAAAGGAACATGAAATCAGATTGAATTAAAAAACTTGTCCAACTAATTAGGGATACTACAATAAAATATTCATAATTCATCGAATTTGAATACAAATAGTTTGAATAAATATAGCAATTCATATCAGAAAACTACATAGTATCCTTACCATATTTGCATCCACATTTATTGTATGAATTCGAATACGCATATGAATAGAAGAGAAATCGTTAATTGGATGAGAAAATATATAATATATGCACATATATATCTTATTAAATACGGTAGTCAAATAATACAAATAATTCGTATGTTTTTTCGTCCTAAGTCTTATGGACATTAATTTGTTGAAGTAACTATTCTATTATTTTTTGGGCATTGCTAATTTAAGGCCATTCTTATCAAAGATTTGGTGAGGCCATTTTATCTTCGTGATAAGTGGTATCACCTTCTTTCAAAGGCTCTTGTAACAAGTGGTATCACCTCATTTCTTCCCTCCATTTTTCTTCTCCCTCAATGGCTCTCTCCTTGTGACAAGTGCCATCATCCCCCTCATTTTCTTTCCTCCTCCATTTTCTTCCACTCAAACTCAAAATAGTTTTTATATTTCAAAATTTTCCATCAAGCTTTTTAAAACAAGTATTTTTTAACGACTTTTGAAAGTTTTTTAAGAAAACTTTTCAAACCGAAAGTTTGTTGAATAAAATTTTTTTACTACGGAAGTTTTTTAATTGAATATTTTCAGAGCTGAAACTTTTTGATTTAAAGTTTTTTAAGTTTAAAATTTCTAATTTGAATTTTTTTTATTTAACTTTTTTTCGAGTTAGAACTTTTTTGATTTGATTTTTTTGGTTGAAAATGTTTTGACTTGAATTTTAAATCGAAACTTTTCGAACCAAAAGTTTTTGAATCGAAACTTTTCGAATCGAAAGCTTTTGAATAGAAAGTTTTGAAAGTTGAAACTTTACAATTTGAAACTTTCTGATTTGAAATTTTTTATTTAAAACTTTTAATGTTGAGACTTTCCGAGTTGAATCTTTTTCTATTTGAACATTTTCGTGTTAAAATTTTCCGAGTTGAAACTTTCTAATTTGAAAAAAAAAATCAATCTAAATTTTTTTGAGCTTTAAATTTTGAGTTAGCACTTCCTATTTACAAATTTCAATGTTTAAATATTGTAATTTTAAAAAAAATTGTTAGAGAGGGAAGAAGAGAGTGGGTGAAGTGAACAGGGAAAAGGAAAGAGTGAGGTGGATGGAGAAGATGACACATAACATGCTAAGAAGTGGTCCTTAAATTTGTTAATTTGAGGGAAAGCTACTCGATCCAATGTCATTGAAAATGGTTGGTATAGTTTTTTCTGGACACCACACTTCGGAAAAACATACATTAGAAATTGATGAGCAAGTAATGCAAACCAAAGAACGAGATAATAGGAATATAGGATGATCGACGATGAAGAAGCGGAAGACACAATTAATCGATGCGCAAGAAACTAGGTTGCTCACCTGGGGTGCGGGTTGTTCTTGATGAGCTTCTGCCCGTACTTCCTCCACCTGTAACCATCGGTCGGCAGCTTCCCTCCGCTGCTCCTGACCCTCGCCGTGTACTTGCTGTTGATTTCTGCATTGCCCCTACTAGCCCACGGTCCAAATCTGCAAGAATCCGAAGGAAAACACATGGCTTCTCTTGCATAGTACATGTGATCGATCGAGCAAGTTAGGCACACCCCGATATATGCACATACAGAGACGACAGTGAGGCGGAGCGGCGGGTGGAGCTGCTCGGTGGGCACCGCGACGCCAGCGCCTTCTCGACGTCTTGGATCGTCGGGCCGGAGTAGGCCGAAGGGAGAGCATTCCTCACAGCCGCCGGTGGTTCATGATCGGCCGGAGTACTGCCGCTGAGCATGGCTCCAGCACTGCTGGTACAGAAGTCGAAGCAATCGGCCGTTAGCGTTGCCGTCGAAAGAGCAGTGCTCATCATCATGAGGAGCTCGTCATCGTTGAGGAGCTCGTTTAGTAGCTGCTCGTCGATCTCGCCGGACCAGTTGTCCATCGGCGCTCGCGGCGCTTGATCTGGCTGGCGGTATATGGAATTGGAAGTATGTTCTTTAGAAGTTGGCGACGGCCGGGGTTGGAGCAATGTTAAAGATGGCTATATATAGCTGATGTATTGTATAGTGGTGTACGCGCGCGAGAGCGACAGAGAGAGAGATACAGACGTTTTCCTGTAGATTGCATAGTAGGAACGGTGCAGCTATTAGACTTCACGTGACGGACGATTACGCTGTCGATCTTTCTCCGCCGTAAGTACGCACGGTTGGATATCTATATCATGAGATCAAATTTAATGAAACTAGCAGTTTCCGTACATTTACAAGGCCAGATTTATCACATATTATTCACATATTCAATATTAGTATTTATTGTATGTCAATTTCACCAACCAATTCGACTTTTCTACTTCAATTGCAGCCATCTCAAAAGTAGCTCATGAAACCCTAAAAATACAGAGAAGATCGAGACTCTATTCTTATTTACTAGAAATGGTCGTCATAGATGATTTTTTTGGATAAAATCATATGTGATGATCCCCTCATCCGCCTCTCATCACAGACGATTTTTGCCAAAAATTGTCTGTGATGAGAGGCGGAACATCACAGACAGTTTTTTTTTTGATACAACCGTCTGTGATAAGGGGGGACATCACATAAAGTTTTATTAAAAAACCATCTATGATGTGTTCAATACTCATTTATGACGGTTTTTATAAAAAAAACAGTCAATGATGAGGTGTCTACTATAACCCCTTTTGTAGTAGTGGGTAGTATTTATAGCCTCCAACAAGATTTCTAGCCGTTGGGGCTAAGATCCCGGTTTTTTTAGCCAAAATCGGTACTATAGCCTATGTAGGGCCAGCAGTGTCGACCCAAGGGTAATGGTCGAATTTTGCAATTATTGCAGTAGCTGAACAAATAAAAGAGCCGACACTACAGTAACCCTGGCATTACTGCCATGCAGGAACGGTAGTGCCGGCCTTGAATCTTAAAAATATGCATTTTGACTCATCACTGTAAAATGACTACCGGCAACACAAGTCGGTATTACCGAGCCCGCGGTAGTACCGGCCTGGTACACCGGTAGTGCCGATTTTATCAGGATAACAAGATTTTTCAAGAAATGGACACAACTAAGTATGTGCATGATTCGAGTCATGATTTTTAACCATATTCAAGCTACTAGCCAAAGTTCCCTGTTGATAGTACGACACCTATTCTAGCAATCTGATATTTTCTCCAAAACACTGAGATCGGCAAAATCTATAAAAGATCCTTAAGTACATATACCTTGGCCTTGAACTTGCATCATCGATATACCTTTATATTCATAATTTCATCCTTTTTACTTATGCAATGACGAGGACCAACCTAATCTCATACACTAAAGAAATATGTTAGTCCTTTCATCGTGATTATCATTAATTACCAAAATCCAATATAAATCAGGAACCTAGATGCTTCAGATGTCTAACTGGAGAATCTTCTCACCATCGCTAGTGACGTTGTGCCCCTCACCAACGCTGACACGCTACTAGCTAATCGATGACCCCATATCATCCATACCTCACCTTCAACACAAAGCTTCATCTCCTTTCTACTAGGGATTATCCATCATTCAGCTTCTTTGGTCGCTGACTTCTTCAAAGGATCTAGTAAGCAGCATGACATTGTCCTCATCTCCGTCGTCACCACCTTGGCACTTCACTTCACTTTAGGTCAATGTCTTTTTGCAGGATAGATCAACGCCACTGCACTCCTTCGTGATCTCCTATGACATTATTCATGCTATCCTCGAAATAATTTTTATTTTTATTCAAAACTTCAGTTATTCTTTATTGGAGTTGATGTACAAATCAAAATGCTAATTTTCTTTAATTTACTTTGAATTTTATTTATTTAGGGGATTTACTTTAGAATTCGTTTGGAAATCAAATTGCTAATTTGTTTTATTTTTAATACCGTATTTTAGTTATTTTGTTGGAATTAGTATACAAATCCAACTATTAATTATTCTTTTTTTGTTCCAAATTATAGTTATGTAGATATTTTACTTTAAAATTTGTTTGGAAATCAAATTTCTAATTTTTTGTTGGAATTTGTATACTTATAATTTTTATTCCAAATTATATTTAGTTGGAGATTTTGTTATGAATTAGTATGGAAATCAAATTGCTAATTTTATTTTATTTTTTTATTTGAAATTTCTATTATTTTTTGTTGGAATTAGCATACAAATCCAGTTGCTAGTTATTGTTAAATTTTGTTTTGAATTAGATTTATTTAGTGATTTTCCTTAGAAATTGGTATGAAAATCAAATTGCTAATTTTATTTTAGTTATTATTCCAAACTTGAGCTATTTCTAGATTATACTTGACGTGGACTCTTTCTTTTAATCTAGACCCACAACGATCGACGATGTAGATCTTTTTTTACACCAATTAATATGGGAATTTCTAGCCTTTGAGAGCGAACTTGGTGCCTTTTTATTTGATTTAATAACACTACAAGAAAAGTAATTATCCGTGACGAAAACATCGTGACGTTGTCATCTTTTGTCATGGAAAATCTATTTTCTGTGACGACTTTTTTATTTTCGTCATTAATTTTATCAAGCTGCCGCCCCATGTATTTTGTGATGAAACATAAAATTTACGTCATGAAACCATAATACAAATCGTCATAGAAAGTTAAAGATGTTTTTCTCTCATTGCGAAAGCGATCGTTTTCACTGGTGAGTTTTTCGAAAAGTAAAGCGATGTAATGGCACGCCCTATCACTAATTACGGGTACACACATCGATTAGATGATCCTAGGAGGCGAACAACGACAAATTGATCGATGGCCTCCCCATGGCCCAAAAGGCTGTGAGTGGCAAGTTGATGTGTTGGTAAGCTCATTCTTCCACTATAAGATATTTTGGATTTAACAACATTTAAATTTAACCTGGTGTATAGTCTAAATGCCCCCAAAACAAGTCTAAGCCGACGCTTAATGATATTCGAGGCATTTAATTTTTTATGGCATATATATGCGCTTATTAGATTTTCTATGGCATATCTATCACGCCATCCTATCTAGAATAATTTGGGGCATTTGTAAATGCCGAGATACATCCCTACTGTGGCGTGTATATACACCGAGGAACTTTAGTTTAGTAAGGCGTTTATAAATGCCGTTATTAGAATGTATCCGGTGTTTATAAACACCTGAGAAAAATTAATCTAAGATGGTGGTTATATATGTCTGAGAAAATCAATCGTGATGTTTAGATAAAATAAGCTAACTCAAAATAGTACGCTACGATTTTTTGGTGCATTGATCACCAAAGATCTCATCACGCGCTATCCCACAAATCCCTCCCTACGCCGCACTTCTTCCACGACTCCAAATCCCTACGCCCTCCATTGCATCCTTCGCCCTATGATGCCCCTAGCCCCCATCTCTCTCCTCCACTTAACCCGACCGACGACCAACTCCTCCTCTCTTCTCCTCTCGCAAGCAACGCCGCCTCTAGCCATCCACCCGCCTCGCATCGGCGCTCCGTCGATTCCCCTATTGGTCTGTGACTCGCGCCTTGAGTTCCTCTCTCCCCGGCCGCCATGCTCTCTCCTCCGCTTCCCCGGGTCCTCCGCCCCATCTCTTCACCGCTTTCCCGCACCTCACCCTGCGTTCTGCGACCACCAAGATCTCCAGCTGAACCTCCTCAGAGTCGACGACGTCCTCAAGTGCGTAAGTCTGCGACACCGCGTCCCAGCGCAGTGCGGTCATGTCCTCGCGTGAGGTCCGTAAGTCCACGACACCCACCTCCTCCTCTCTCTCCTCTTGCCCGTATTTCTTGCCGAATCTTATCTTGTTGGAATAGTCGCTCTGCTCGTCCGAGCCCGACGTGGCGGGGTTACGGGCTTTGGCGAAGATCACCGACGCCTCATTCCATGCCGCCAAATCGACTAGGAACGCAGTCATGAAGGGATTCATTCCCCTTCTTGATTCTACTTTCTTCATTCCCGGATCTCGATCCGGCTTGCCTCTTTTATGTTGTAGATCCCGGAAAGTACAAGCTGATTGTTGTGCCCGTAAAATGGTAGCTTTCCATCCCTTTTTCGTGGTTTACCATATATATTGTAAGGATGAAAGAGTGGGTAGTAACTAGTAATGGATGTTGACCGGTTCTTTTGTTTTGGCAAGTGTGGAAGCGAACTCCTAAGCAACTTGTTGGAAGGTGATCCTCCTACTGCTTATTTTTGATGTGATAGTAGTATTGGCATATCCAGGTGAAATTTGAGCAATTCGTTAGTGTATTTTAGGGATGTAACAATTTTGGTGCTGTTTTTGTAGGGATGCTGTTGAAGAGTCTCTTACTTTTCACTAGGTCTGATGAGAATTTTGAAGGTATGAAGAGTCTCTCAATTTCCATTTTATTTTTGTAGCCTAGCAAGTTACATAGGCCTGATGAGAATTTTGTTGCAACATCACCATATATTTTTGACATACCATAGAACAAGGTGCTAGTGTTACAAGTATCCTAGTCATAGCAAATTAAGATATATTTTATTTTCTTTGAAAATACTCTATGTGCTCAAATCCTTAGTTCATGGGATTTAGTAATTCCTGTGATAACAGTAAAACTCAAAATTATCTTGATGCCATTTTATTTCAAGATTTCAAAAGTCTACATTTTTTTCTTTAGTCCATTATGCAAGGAAATCATGGTGTAAAAATCATGTTTGGAAGAACGATAATACTCAAATTTTAGACCCTCCCAGTAGCTCCGTCTCTCTGGCCGTAGCCCCCGCCACCATTGCGTCACGCCACTGCCAGCTACAGAGATCTCACCGCCACCTCAGCTCCTGCCGAGCGTCGCGCAGCTCTTCTCCGTCGGTGGCGCCGAATCAGATTAAGAGGTAAAAAAATCAAAATGCAAATTTTGCATTTGATGCAACTGTTCTACTGCTATCGCTTTCGCTGCTTGTAGTATGCATCAAGATCATATTATCCAGCAGATAAAGTATAAGTTCCCATCAAAATTCTCATTTTGACTGAAAAGAACAATCAAATTTGTTTTCTCGTGGAATTTACCACCAAAGCATGATGATCCATTTGAAATACAAAAGCACTACCCAATGTTGCATACAGATTCATGTAACAATCCTTTTCCCCTTTCTTAGGTATTAGCCTCCAACCAAGACATGTTATGTGTAATAATATTAATCTGCTTAGCATTCCAACTAGCATGTCGTCACCAACATTCCAACTAGCATTTTTCAATATGGAAATGACATGGGCTAACATATAGATCTGATGGAAGTGTTGTTTATATCAACTAAATTAGCAATATTCGTTTGCTTGTTCTCCAATTGGTCTAGGAAAGAAAAATTGCGTTCTCACTTAAAGGTGCTACGTATTGACCATATTGTGTTGCGAGGATACCATGGAATGGGAAACAAGATATTTTGATTGATGGTATTTTTTATCCGAGTTGTTAAAGATAAGAATGGTAAGAACAAGAAAATTGATATCCTTCTCTTAATGTGCCAAAGGACCCTACTTTACTATCTCGTGTGGACTTTACACTTCCTCGACGCCTTGATTTCTAAACAAGCTTTTTAACTAGTTTTTTCTCTGCAGTTTCGACGAGTGGGTTTGCAAACATGTTGCACAAGAATTGAGTCAAAATCTATTCTCCTGTTAGCTTTGGAGAAGTAGGTCTACTTTCTCACTTTACTTTCTCTGTTAACCCTTGTTACTTACCAAATGAAAATTGCACAAAGCGTGAAGGCACATGTGGTTACTTGACACAATGGGTGGTTGAGTTGGTGAAGGTCATCCCCGACTACCGAGCTCTGATGTTATTAATTATGTGATTTTATGTTCATTAAGCATTGAAGCATTTATCTTAAATTTAATTCTTAATCAGTAAATTACTTCAATCCTCGAGTTTTGCAAGGCCATGTATTTGTTTTGTCATATTGTGGACTTTACCTCTTAGAAAACCTACACCGAGATTAAAGGATTATAAAATGTTTTGTCTTTGCATATTCCTGTCGAGAATAAAATATGTAGTGGTTCTCGTTCGAATACTTATCGAGGAAAAGCCACATGAACGCACAAATATCCACTTCTTCTTTGGATATACCAAAGATGAGCATAATCGCTTTTAAGCTTATGAATGGGCCAACTATGAGAAAATAGTTGCCTTCTATTACGAGTTTGCATATGTTTATAATGTTTGTTTATCTAAAAGGATGGGGCTTATCAAATAATCTATCTTATTGCACATATCTATCAAAAGTTCAATTAAAGCGTCTTGTAGGACAAGCTAAATATTAGGCACTTACTTGGACAAGCCACATGGATGCACAAAGGAGCATATGTGTTGTATTATGTGTTTATTCAACTCTATGTGTTGTATTATGCACAAAGGATACTTTCCATTTGTTTTACTCTACTTATTATCTATTGCCATGATCAGTAGCCTTTCATGCACTTCAAATATTAATATAACAATGTGCTATCCTATTGTATTTGTTTGCATGTATTGATGACACCTAACTTATGTAGTTATATTATATGTATTGATGACACCTAACCGATCAGAACCCAAAAGGAAATGGAGGATATAAAGAAGAGGCAAGAGGAGAATGATGCAATTATTTGCCATCTCATGTGAATGGCTGGTCAAGCCAACTTGTGAGTTTATGAATCGGTTTCACCGTGACCATGGATCTGCTTTTAGACAAGGATACTTATTTTGCATGGTGTAACTTGGTTCATCTGGTACTAGCTTCAATCAAGTTTAGGTAACATGGTCAAACTTTATGACCCGTGGATCCTGCTTTTCAAAACTTGATATTAGCTTGAAGTGGTTGTACTAGCTTGAAGTGGTATTGGTTTGATCTATGGTACGTAGTAGCTTAAAGTGGTGGTTTAAATCTTTGTGAACAAAGTCTCAGGACTCTTAATGTATCCGTGGATAATTCGTCTTGCTTTGTGCAATGTATTGAGTGGTCTTCTGAAAATATTGTGTGTTGTGGCCGTAAAATGGATCATATGTGGGTTGACATAAGTGTTAAATGATGAAACTTCATGCCGATGCTACATCTATTTATGATGAAATTATTCATCATAGAAAATGACAGATCATTACTTCCATGACTAAAATTATCGCTGACAAAACATTTGCGTCACAACATTTACATCACCTCACACCCTGATTTAAGCCGACGTGGCAATGGATGATTCAATGATGAAAATGCATGTCCACGTGGCACTCATGCTGTGACCAAACATTTGCATCACAAGATGTGCCACATCACCTCACACCCCGGGCCGATGACGTGGGCAATAGGGTGTTCCATGACAAAAATGAATGACATTTTGTGTACAATTAATGCAGTTATTTTCATCATAGAAGTGACATCTTCACGACGGATATGTAATTAAATCACAGAAAAGTTGATTTTTTATGACAAAAATAAGCAATTCGTCATTGAAAACTTTCTATGACGCACTTTCTATGACAAGTTAAATTTTGTCATAAAGTCATCATAAAAAAACTACAATGACAATTTCGGGACTAATGATGACGAGTTTGGACCATCATTAAAAATCACTTTTCTTGTAGTGTAAGATAATAGATAGATTGATAGTTTTTTTAATTATATTTACTTAGAGATTTTTTACTTAGGAAATTGTATGAAAATCAAATTGCTAATTTCATTTTATTTTTTATTTCAAGTTTCAGTTATTTCTATATTGCACTCGATATGAACTCTTCTTTTTTTTTGGTCTAGACTATTATGATTTGAACCCATCATAATCGATAGTGTAGATCTCTTTTTTTTCCACCGATACACGTGGAAATTCCTAGCATTTGAGAGTGAATGTGATAGTTTTTTTTTTTTGCTTTAATAAGATAATAGATAGATGAGAAGCGATTTTGAAGAAAGAAAGAAAGAGAATGAAAGGAACGGAAAGGAAAGGAGGGGGGATATACGAAACTATGAATGGCATACGCTTCATTAGCGTAGCGGAAAGATGTCGATCCATTTTAGGGTAACTACTTGATCGATCTGCATAACGACTTGATACATGCTGGTAAAAGTGCACTAATACTATAGTACTGTGGATCATACCATCCATCCAGACTTCATGATCAGCTACTCTTCAAATACCAAAGCTAGATGCGTTAATTCTCCCTTTATTTCAAGATGGTTACATTTGCTAATGTCAAACACGTGATAATTAAGAAACCACATCAGGTTGATTTGTGGCTCATTTCATCAAGTAGTACACCGCTACTGCTACTTGCCACCAGCACGCCATTACAGCATGAAAGGTGAACGATGCTGCTGCTTGCTTGGCCTCTAGAAGGGAAAGGTCAGCGATGCCTCCTCGTTAATTATCCTACGTACCACACGCTAGAAGAGCAACAAGCGCAAATTAAGAAGATTACATATATTGATACTACTAGTTAATTTGTCGATTAATCAAGCGGGAAAACGTGCAGCTCCGGTGCCGTACGTGTCCCTTTTAGACGTACGCTGGAAATTAATATGGCGACATGCGCCCTCGAATCGCGATGCTTTTATACATGCGTTAACCATGGATCATCAGACGAGCACTTCTGCAGACGTAATGCGGCAGCAGCTGCTTGCCTGCTACCTGCCAGCCGCCCAACCGATCGCTTCCAGTTACGTTGGGCTACAGGACTGAAAAGACCCTGCCTTGACTCCTTCCTCCCTCGTCACGTCTCCTGTGGCAAATTGCAAAGCTGCCTCACAGAGAGCTTCATGATTTGTTGAAACTAAAATTAGGTTCGTATGGGTTTCAATCCAGTTTCAAAGAACAAACTTCAAGTTTTAGAGAGTTCCAACAAAGCTTGATAAATCTGAGCGAGTTTAAAGAGAGGTTCAGGCAATCTTCGCACGATAGTAGAACAAGATTCAATCAAATTTTGAAACAAACCAGGAAGGGATTCGGAAATCAGAGTGCTATGTTCATGGTACCTTCCGTGGGAAGCTATTGGAGAGCTCACCAACACCGAGGAAACCAATGGGGCTGCATGCTGGCATGTTCGCTTGCAGCGCGATTGGCTACCTCAGCTGGCCCATCCGTAGTACCATGGCTGCTCGCAGGTCATCGTCCGCCATCATCCCATGAACCTACAACAACACCCAGTTACTTGCTATGGCCAGTGACGACAACGAATCGGCTGGCGGAGAAGGTAGAATTAACCGGGGGAGAGAGATAAGAGAGAGAGAGAGAGAGAGAGAGAGAGAGAGAGAGAGAGAGAGAGAGAGAGAGAGGAATGGGGAATTGAAGTTGGGAAGAGTCAACGAGATCTAGAGTGTTCGGTTTGAGACTTTATGTTTGATGCATATCCCGTAGTTTCGAGGCGAACGGTTCTGTGTTCCTTAGGCCATTCACAATGGAGGGTTTCATTATACAGTTTTCAAGAGTGCCATATCTATTTTTGTCTAGATAACCGTGTATATCAGGTTTTATCCTGATGAAACTCACTCACCTCCCATGAAACTCTTTCTATCTCTCTCTTCATAATTATCTTGTCATGTCACCAAACATGATGATGTGTCACATCATTTAATGAAAATGAAACTCCCACTGTGAATGGCCTTAGTATTTCTCTTTCTGAAAGGTGCTTGTAGACCCAGATCATTTGCCTCAGTTTCAACGGTTCAAAAATTAGCCGTTACGCAAACCCATATCATATGTCTCGACCCAGATAATTCACATGAGCTAGATCATCCGCCTCAGCCTATCACATGCCTCACTGAAATCGCTCTGTGGAACCTCTCTGCAACAATTGTATGTCTCGACCCAAATCATCCGTCTCAATGCTTCATTCAAATTGAAACCTTCTAGACCAATGGTATGCCTTGAGTCGTATTTATCCATCTCTCAACTTGTTGAAAAACATCATCTCTGGAGAGATGATACGCCTCAATGGCATGCGTCAATCCGGATCATCCGCATCAATAGTACGCGTAGAGTCGGATGATACACCTCAGTGTAAAATTCTATGGGCATCAAAAAACATCATCTTTGAACTAATGGTACACCTTAATGGTACGGGTTGACTCGAATTATCCGCCTCTATGTAAATTTCCAGAAACACTGCCAACACACTTTCGAGTTACCCAACCAATCCAATCTCAAGCTAGTAACATTGAACCCCCTTAATATTATGGCCAAAACAAAATCAAAACATATCAACTAAAATGATCCATACTCAACTCTTTGAATCATTTCTAGCCACAAGGTCCTTAATTCATAAAACCAAGCTTTACCATCATTTATTATAGGGATATATGAAAGTACAAGAACAACTCATATCCATCATCAAATCCTAAGTTATCTTAATCGCACTCAAAGCAAAGTTAGTCTTAATGACTTACAAGTTATTAATCACCAAACCACATAATCAAGGAATTAGAGGCCTAGATGTTTACAAATACTATGCACAATATTTTTCCTATCTTTAAATATCATATTAGAAAGAAAAAAGCACCACTACAGAAAGACTTATATTAGACGCCTCATCACAGACGATTTTAAAAACCCTTCTGTGATGAGAACATCACTGATGGTTCTATAGTAAAACCGTAAGTAACATCCTCATAAACAATTATAACTACGAACCATATATGTGATATGCAGCAACAAAATAATGTGAAAATTGAAGTAGCATTCACACATTGAGCACAAGGAATTGTCTCCTCTTTTGACGTTTTATAGAGCATGTGCCTCTTTTCAGTTTTATACCACTAAAATAGTTGGGTACACTTTAATACCACCGATGATCAATAGCATCTGTGATGCAACACGGCTGTGATGGTCAAAGTTGACTTGCTAACTAAAATCAACAAAATTGGGAACGTGGTGATTGAACTAAAATCAATGAAAGCACGAACATCACGGCAGCCAGCACAGGGCCCAAGCTCCCCCCATATAGCAACCAACTTGTTTGTTGCACGATTTAGCTCAGCAATAGCTTCAATCAAATTGGGAATGTGGCAGATGCATGCAGGTGATGCAGGTGTTCATCTCCTCTGGTTGTCGGCGGTCAGATCCCTCCTCCAGAGGCCCTAAATCATTCATGGATGCTCTACACTGTGCCTCCCACTTGAAAAAACCTACAAACACCACCATACACTTGCAACCAAAACAACACAAGTTCCATCTCACACAAATCAATTTGACAGCTAAAATAATAGCCAGCAATTGTTGTTCCCAACCAGATGCAACTGTTCTCATACAGAACTACACTAGATGTCAACTTGCAGCTACAGTGTTTACTAATCATTTTATCGTTCTTCTAAAGTCTTGTAACTTTTGAGATATGAAATAATGTGGTATTATCATATCATATTTTGTGAATGTATTGTCACTTGGCTTTATCATTAATATTTGCTCATCTTGAATGCAATAACTTAGTAGTGTCTTACTTGCTAAGTACCTCCTTGCATCTGTAAGAGCAAATGTTGATGGATTCTAAAGCAAAATCCAATTCTATCCATAGTTCGTCCTGAGAGTTCTGATTTATCTTTTCACTTCATCCTCTCATCGCCGAATGAGAATATCATAGGTAATCTATTTTCTCTCTGCTTTTGTACAAAAACAGGATTATTTTGATGATTCCTTGCTTCATGAAATATGGAGTTGATTAAATCATCATATATCTGATGGCTTGATAAACTCTATATTTGATTGAATAGAGAACCATAAAAATAATCCTGTTTCTGCACAATACCATAGAGAAAATAGGCTATGTATGATATTCTCATTCGAAGTTGAGGATAGAGTGAATGGATAAATCAGAGGATGACAACTTTTAGGATGAACTGTGGATGGATTGTATTTTACCTTGGAATCCATCAACATTTACTCTGATGTTAATTTTCACTGACGATTCGAAAACCGTATGTGAACCATCTGTGATGATGTTTTAGAATCGTCTGTGATGAATATTTATGTAGTAGTGAAATCATTACTAGCCCCAGCATGCCTACGTATGTGCGTGTGCATCAAGTTGTTTGTCGCGCAGGGCTGTGCGGTCTGTGAGGTACAATGGTCTCTAAGGTGCAACTAGAGGTTAAGGTTTTGATCAATATTTAGCTTAAATCCAAATGTTTTTGTCTATAAACTTAAACATACAAAAACTAATTATAATATTATTTTTATTACAAAGCGGGCTGCAATACACACCATACTCATGCCGCACATGCATACACATACACGTACAGTACTATATATATTTAGATTTTATTGGAGACACCTAATACCTCATAGAAGTGAACACACGCTTTCCTACCGAAGGATAATATATACCCCACCTAAAAGGAAGGATGCCCGTGCCGCCGTGCATATCAATCCGATTGGCCCTTACATCATGCTTACAAATGTACAGAAGGATGACCGTTTGAACCAATTCCTAAATTCTTTCATTCAATTGAGATGAAAAAAGAGATACGCACCTCGTATTTTGTTGGGGCTAAATTATAATAGTTTAGATTACTCAGATATATGTATAGACATATTACAGGTGTTGTAGTTATATAACAAATAAAACTAAATTCTATATGTAATTATTAGAGCTACATGATGATAAACACAGTTGTATTTTCACAATATATGTATATACATTATAGTATCTGGCCGTACATATACACGGATGATTGGGCTACTTGTTGTTGATTTTTGGACAAGCGACGCCAAAATACACGTGAACAACACAAGCCCTGTCACTACTACAGAATAAGCAATAGGCGTCGGCCTATCTGTGTCGGTTTTTTGCGAACCGACAGAGATAAAGATTTTGTGTCGGTTCTAAAACTCAAAATGGCGGGAAGCTGATTTGTGCCGGTTGGTAAATAAAACCGACACAAATAATTACTTATTAGTGTCGGTTTGTAATTACAACCGACACAAATAGTATTTGTGTCGGTTCGTATATGGAACCGGCACAGATATAAAAATATTAGTGTCGGTGGTAATCACAAACCGACACAAATAGTTTCCTAAGTATTTGTGTCGGTTTGTAATTGAAACCGGTACAAATAAGTCAGTATTTGTGTCGGTTGTAACAATAACCGACACAAAAAAGTCATTATTTGTGTCGGTTCTGTTTACCAACCGACACTAATACTCCCCCCTATATAACAACTCGCAGCTCCTGCTCCATTCCCGATCAGTACTGTTCCTTCCCCGACTGAAAACTCTTCCTTCTCTCCTTCTTGCTCCATTGATTTCATTTGCTGCATTTTGAGTGTCTGTACTTCCTCTAGTTGTTCCAAGGTGAATAATTTCTTCTCCTCTCTTGATATGTGGTGTTCTAGATGCAATTTAATGTTTAGAATTTGTAGAATTAAGGTTAATTTATATGTAGGTTTAGATTTAGTTTGTTTTAATTGGTGTAGCATTTTGTAGATGATGAATTTATTACCTAGCTTGATATGTAGCTTAGTTTTAATTATATAATGTATAGCTTAGTTTTATATAATGTAATTTCCTCTCCTCTCTTGATATGTAGCTTAGTTTTATATAATGTAGATTAAAATTATGTCCATCTATTATTGTTAGCTAATTAATTATTATCAAACATATATTAAATTTTAATAAGCATTGATTTGTAATGATCTAGTTGAAATTATATGTTTACATCTGATTCAATTAAGATTAAATTATATGATCTAGCATTTTGTAGATGTTGATTTTGTTTTTATTGATATAGCATTTTGTAGATGTTGAATTTATTACCTAGCTCCATTAGATGAAGTTTTGCTTAGTTTTATATAATGTAGATTAAAATTATGTCCATCTATTATTGTTAGCTAATTAATTATTATCAAACATATATTAAATTTTAATAAGCATTGATTTGTAATGATCTAGTTGAAATTATATGTTTACATCTGATTCAATTAAGATTAAATTATATGATCTAGCATTTTGTAGATGTTGATTTTGTTTTTATTGATATAGCATTTTGTAGATGTTGAATTTATTACCTAGCTCCATTAGATGAAGTTTTGCTTAGTTTTATATAATGTAGATTAAAATTATGTCCATCTATTATTGTTAGCTAATTAATTATTATCAAACATATATTAAATTTTAATAAGCATTGATTTGTAATGATCTAGTTGAAATTATATGTTTACATCTGATTCAATTAAGATTAAATTATATGATCTAGCATTTTGTAGATGTTGATTTTGTTTTTATTGATATAGCATTTTGTAGATGTTGAATTTATTACCTAGCTCCATTAGATGAAGTTTTGCTTAGTTTTATATAATGTAGATTACAATTATGTCCATCTATTATTGTTGATCCAATGAAATTTAATGCTTACATCTAGTTCAATTAAGGTTAATTTATATGTGGTTCAAATAAAAGGTTTATTTTGATAATCGTTTATGTTAATTAATCGTAGATGGACCGGAGATGGATGTACTGATCTGCAGGCAGGTTACGATCGAGAATACATCGATGACGTATTCGCTTTTCTAAGATTCGCTGAGGAGGACAAGTTGCAAAAGAAAAAGGAATGCATACATTGTCCATGTATTGATTGCAAGAATCAGAAGATGTTTTCAGACAAAGAGCATATCCACTTGCACTTGATTCGAAGGGGTTTTTTACCTGGATATACACATTGGACAAGGCACGGTGAAGAAGAGATCATACATGAAGGGGATAACGTCATCAACGACGGAGCTACCAACATGGTATCTGACATCGGTTCCGGATCCGATGAGGATAGGTTGCTCGTGGATGATGACAATAATCTGGCTCAGATGTTGCGCGATGCGTATGGAACTACACTAGTCAGAGAGAGTTTAATCAATTCCAATGTTTGATGGAGGACTCGGATAAACCTTTGTTCCCGGGTTGTAAGGAGGAATACACAAAGTTGCACACCGTGCTTTCACTACTAAAATTGAAGGCAAGCAATGGTTGGTCCGATAAAAGTTTCACGGCGTTGTTACATCTCTTGGCGGACATGCTTCCAGAGGGAAACGTATTGCCTGAAACCACATATCTTGCAAAGAAGGTTGTATGTCCATTGGGATTGCAAGTAGAAAGAATACATGCATGTCCAAACGACTGTATACTCTATCGCAAAGAGTATTCGAGACATGCATATATGTCCGGTATGCAAAGCATCAAGATACAAGCGGAAGAGTGATGACAAAGAATGTCACGAGGTGAAGAAAGGACCTCCTGCTAAAGTGGTATGGTATTTGCCAAGTAATCCCTCGGTTGAAGCGTTTATTTGGAAACAAAAAGCACGCCAAATTGTTGCGATGGCACTTTCGGAAGAGCGTAAGAGGGATGGAAAGCTAAGACATCCTGCCGATTACGCCTTGATGGAGAACCATCGATAGGCTCTTCAGAACAACCGGAAATGAACCTAGGAATATAAGGTTTGGATTGAGTACAGATGGAATGAATCCTTTCGGTAATATGAGTAGCATTCATAGCACTTGGCCCGTGACTCTCTGTATCTACAACCTTCCTCCTTGGTTGTGTATGAAACGAAAGTACATTATGATGTCGCTTATTCAAGGGCCGAGACAACTGGCAACGATATTGATGTATACCTACAACCATTGGTGGAAGATCTTCGATACTATGGAATGAAGGTGTGCGGTATGGGATGAGTACAAACGGGAGTACTTCACTCTACATGCATTATTGTTTTGCACCATCAATGATTTTCCTGCCCTAGGTAACTTATCAGTCGTACTATAAAAGGGGCCAAAGCATGTCCACGGTGCTTGGATGAAACAGAAAGTTTGTGGCTCAACAACTCAAGGAAAATCAGATATATGCGTCACCGTAGGTTCCTTCGAAGGAATCACCCCTACCGCAATATGAAGAAACAATTTGACGGAACAAAGGAGAACGGTTTAGCTCCAAGGCCTCGTCGTGGGGAAGAAGTATATGATATGGTTAAGGATATCAATGTTGTACTTGTAAAAGGTAGTAATAATACTCCAAGATCCCGAACTGAGAAGACCACGTGGAAGAAGAGATCGGTATTTTGGGACTTGCCCTATTGGAAAGACTTAGAAGTTCGACACTGCATCGATGTTATGCACGTAGAGAAGAATGTATGTGACAGCTTGATTGGTCTTTTATTGGATATTCGTAGCAAAACCAAGGATGGGCTCAAGTCACGAAAGGACCTAGAAGATATGAAAATCAGATCCGAGCTACATCCTCAAGACACCGGGTCAGGCCGACTTTATCTTCCCCCAGCTTGCTACACTCTATCCAAGAAAGAGAGAACGAGAACTTTGCAAGTGCTTACATGGTGTGAAAGTTCCGTCCGGTTATTCATAAACATTAAAAAAGCTGGTCTCGATGAAAGATTTGAAGTTAAATGGAATGAAGTCTCATGATTGCCATGTGATGATGACACAAATGCTTCCTGTTGCAATTAGAGGTATTTTGCCTGACAAAGTCCGAGAGACAATAATGAGGTTCTGTTTCTTCTTTAAAGCAATTTCACAGAAGGTCATCGATCCTGTTGGACTATGTGAACTACAGGATGATGTGGTCAAGACTCTCTGCCAACTAGAGATGTATTTTCCTCCATCATTTTTTGATATCATGGTCCATCTCATTGTTCACCTTGTGAATGAGATAAAGATATGTGGCCCGTATTCTTGCATCGATGTACCCGCTTGAGAGGTACATGGGAGTCTTGAAGAAATATGTATGCGTAATCGATCTCGTACGAGGGCTTCATTTTAGAAGGTTATGCAACTGAGGAGGTTATCGAGTTCTGCGTCGATTACATGGACAATGTCGATCCGGTTGGTGTGCCTATATCTCGACATGAGGGTAGGCTAGCCGGGAAAGGGGTCATCGGAAAGAAATCAATAAATACTTACGATCATGTTTTGTTCGAACAAGCACATTTCACAGTCTTGCAACAATCGGTTGAGGTGTCCTCGTGATATGGGCTTGCACAAGGATGAGCTACGGAGGGAAAACCAAGGACGATCAGAGGTTTGGATAATAAAAGAGCACAACCGCTTGTTCAATCATTGGTTTAAGGAACACATGACTGGAAAAGAAAGCGAGTGTTACGTTGAGGTGGTTGGCAAAGGGGCCATCGGTACAATTGTGACATGGCAAGGATACGATATAAATGGGTATACATTTTACACTAAAGCTCAAGATAGCAAAAGCACTTACCAAAAGCAGTGGTGTTCGCATAGATGCTTATGACAAAGATAGGCAGTAAGAAGAGCAGCTTCTATGGGTTCATAGAGGAGATTTGGGAGCTCGACTATTGTATTTTCAAGATCCCGATGTTTCTTGTCGTTGGGTCCAACTCCCAAAGGGTGTGAAGGTGGACAAGTATGGCTTCACTATTGTGAATATTCAACATGTTGGAAACACAAATCAACCATTCGTACTACCGAAGCAAGTAGCACAAGACTTCTATGTAATCGATCGGCAGATAAGAAGCGCCATGTTGTTCTTCACGGAAAAAGAAGGATCGTCGGAGTTGAGAATGTCGTGGATGAGGACGAGTACAACCACTTTGACGAGTTGCCACCTTTCGTAGATGGAAGCATTAGGCTAGAGGAAGAAACCACTGAGGAAGAAGCTACCTATCATCGCGATGATCATGAAGAAGGGCAAATTGTGAAAGAAAATTAGCTAGGAGTAATTTTAATGTGATGTACAAAAATATAATATAAATATGATGTCAAAAATATGCATGTATGTGGACTTTTAGTTGTTTTTCTCATGTTGATTACAATTTTATGTGGACTTTTAGTTATTAGTCTCATGTTGATTACAATTTTAGGATATTTTTATAAAATAAAAAAAACTAGAAATCCTACCTTTTAAATAACATATATACCAATTATATTAATACATTGAAAAGATTATTTTTGTGGACTTTTAGTTGTTTTTCTCATGTTGATTACAATTTTAGAATATTTTTATAATATCAAAAACTAGGAATCCTACATTATAAATAAAGTATATACCTATTATATATTTATATAGACTTTTATTTATTAGTCTCATGTAGATTACAATTTTAGTATATACCCTAGGTTATAATATAAAAAAAATAGAAATCCTACCTTTTAAATAAGATATATATGGGACTGATACTTAAAAGTATAATTTGTGTCGGTTCGTAGTTGCAACCGGCACAATTATTCACTTTCAGTGTCGATTTTAATATGGAACCGACACTAAATATATATTTTGTGTCGGTTCGTAGTTTAAACCTAAGCACAATTATCGACTATCGATTAATCGGTTTTTTTATGTAACCGACACTAAAATGTATTTTGTGTCGGTTGTTGTATTGAACCGACACAAATACTCCCGCACACTTCGACGCCAATCTCAGGATATAAATCTAAGTCCTTGAACCCTAAACCTAAGTCCAATACGCCGTGCCCTTGAACCCTAAACCTAAGTCGACGCCGTCTGAGCGCCGACGCCGACCCCCGGAGGCCACCCGCGTCGCCCCCGTCCCTCGCCCACGCCGCCGCCACGCCGCTCGAAGCGCCGACGCCGACCTCGGACGCCACCCACGCCGTCTGGAAAGCGCCGACGCCGACGACGCCACCCACGCCGCCGCCGCTTCGCCCCCGCCCCTCGTCCCTCGCCCCTCGCCCCTATCTCGTCGCCGCCGCCCACGCCGCCGAGCGCCGACGCCGACCCTTGCTCCTCCTCCCCACAAGCCGCCTCGGGGCGGTTTGTGATGGTTATGTTCACTAAGTGTGTTATCTCTCGTGATGGTTTGTGATGGTTTGTGATGCCTCCCGCCGCCTCACTTTTGCTTGCCCCCACTATGGAATGGATAATGGATCTTTTGTTTGGCTAGGGTTAGGGTTCTAGGCTGCGTGGGTTGGATCCGTAGGGTTTGCACCGGACTTGTGCCGTCCAGTGGGTTGGCTTGCGGTTGGGAGTTCGCTTGTGGTTGCTTCTGTTGCCGACTGTGTCTTTGATCCCCTTTGGCTGAAGAATTTGTGCTTGTGAAATTGTGCAGTTTGTTGGTGCTGTGGGTAATTCTCTGTGAGGAGTCGGCTTGAGTGAGACAAGGTTGTGACAGTATAAGTGAAGTCTGAAATTAGTTATCTTGTTGTTACTGTCTTGTCAAATTCCTTTACTGGATGTTATGTAGGTTCCTTAGTTCAGTTCTTCTGTTGCCGATATAGTTCTGTTCGTTACTTATTATCAGTTCTTCTGTTGCTTATATAGTTCTGTTCGTTACTGGATGTTATGTAGGTTCCTTAGTTCAGTTCGTTACTTATTGTCAGTTTGTGAATTGGCTTTGATCTTTCTGTTAAAGCTGTGCTTGTCATAGATTGATTGTGACTGTCCTAGTAACTCACTAACAGAAGGTAAACTGTGTTGCCAAAAGCGAACTGATTTCAAATTTTGCTAGAAGTATTGTCACAACTAGTCTATGATCAAATTGCCGTTGTGGCGAGGAAGGCTAATCTCTTGATTAAGCAACCCGACATCTGAGAGAAATAAGATTACAAATCTTCTTGAGGTTTTTATCTAGTTGATTTAATATGGCCGAACACATGATTTCATTGAGTGACCTGTATATGTTTGGTTATAAAATGCTCAATTTTGTCTTAGTTTTGAATGAGTTATATGCCATGTTGTATTGTTTATCGAGGATTGGAATATGCTATGTCAATGCTTCAATGTTTTCTTTTGATTTTTCTTTTATTGCTCGATGATGCAAATTGGGTCAAATGATGAATTGGACAATTAAGGTTGTGAATTAGGCCTTGAATCAGTAGACTTACATGCGGCAAATTGTTTAATTCCTTTCGCTGTTGCAAAGCTTGTTCATTATTGATTACTGTCTGTAGTTGTCCTCTTTTGATTACTGTCTGTGTTACTTTATTTGCCAACATGGTACTATCTCATATATATGTATTATTCTGAATTATGATCATAAGAATCGTGAAATTGATTAAATAATACATTAATCTGCATGATTAGGAAGGTAAGGATTCAAGGCCTTCTTTACATAGTTAATTGTTTAGTTCAAATGAGGTAAACTCGACCAGGTGTAGATGAGGTAAGAGCTAGTCTCTAGCGTTGCTACACCAAGTGCCTGAGAGCACTACCAATCAATTATACATTTGGTTCTCTTAACTTCCTTCTCTTAAATTCTCTTAACTTTCTTCTCTTACATTTGGTTCTCTTAACTTGCTACACCAAGTGCCTGAGCGCACTACCAATCAATTATACATTTGGTTCTCTTAACTTCCTTCTCTTAAATTCTCTTAACTTTCTTCTCTTACATTTAGTTCTCTTAACTTGCTACACCAAGTGCGTGAGCGCACTACCAATCAATCAAGTGTATGTACAAAATAACTCTTAACCTACCAAGATGACCTTGTGAATAACAATTCTATATCAATAGCTTCATCAGTAACCCTTTGTTTGTGAATAACAATTTATTTAACTAATTAATTCATAAACAACGAGATGGAGGGGACCCCGAGCCTAACCCGAGTAGGAGCCCGAAGCGAGAAGCCCGACTAGCTTCCTCAACATCCACACATCGGACGAAGTTTACTTTGCCATCGATGTCGCGGTAGCAAAGCGTCGTGGACGAGGGCAAACAAAGAAGCCTCAAGGCCGACATGTTATCACGGACATATCGTAGGACTGGGCTCCTAATTCACCACAAGCGGCGGTGTCTAAATATAAATCAACTGCGGGTGCATCGTAAGGGATAAAGTGCCAATCATCTATCGGGTGGCATAAAGTGCCTAGCCACAAAAGAGGACCTTTGGACAGAATCAAACAAAGCTTTGAATTCCCTGAAGGAGTCGAGAACCTCGTGCGTCGGGATGCCTTGATGACCATGGGTACTCTTTGGAAGAACTTCAAGACCCGGTTGAACTGCAAATATGTGAAGAAAAACCGGTCGGCCATTACGGACTATCCGAAGCTGGAACCATCTTGGGATGAGTTTGTGGCGATGAAGTCCAATGAATCGAGAAAGAAGTCAAGTGAGGATCACAAACAGATCTCCGTAAAGAACATTCATCCCCACGGACTAGGTACGGGTGGAGTGCAGCGGGAAAAATTCCTCAATGGGAGAGGCAAGAAGCAGAGGCCTCTCAATCGATTGGCAGAAGTCCCTTGTTTGAACTACCAAAGCGAGTCAAGCACTATGTGTTAGCAAGGGCAACTGTCACGTCTGGTGGGGGCTTGTCCTTCAAAAATAATGAAGATGAAGCGATGTCCCAAAGAGTCCATGAGTGGTCCGTCCAGGCTATAGAAGGCACTTTCATTCCGGATAGGGAGAAGGGACGACTTACCGTGGCCTTAGGAACCAAAGAGCACCCTGGTCGGACACGGGGTGTTGGGGCTAAGGTACCTTGGAGCAAGGGATTCCCTGATCATACCGACTCTTACAGGAGTCGGAAGAGAGCAAAAGAAGAACGTGTCGAATATGAACGAGAAGTAATGAAGCAAGAAATGCTTCAGGATTTACAAGGCACAATACAAGAACAAGTACAAAGACAAGTACAAGAAGCCATGAGCCATGCAGAAGTCGGGAACATTGTTCTCCCAAGCACCTCGCGCCATCGCAGCGATTGCGCATCCACACCATCGCCGAGAAGATGCATTAGCCCGTTATCCCGTGGATGACATACAACAACCGACACCGTGCCGACTCAATATTCTGTCATGAACATATCTCTTGGTACGCTCTGAGCATGGCTTATCCGTGCCAAGAAGGCGGTGTTTTGCACAACTCCCCAATCGCGCCGGATACACAAAGGTTGAAGTGGACCGCGGTACTTCCGCAGATTCACCGACATGATGTTGGAAATGCCGGAAATGACGACGTGACAACTCTAGGGACTGCGATTGCACACGTTCATTCGATGGCGCAAAGCGTGACATTGTCCTCGACCTTCAAGTGCCACGGCTGTCTGCATTAGATTTTCCTGAGTCATCACCAAAGACCCCCAGGTCAAGTGCCCCACCACCGTGGATAAAGATCGGATATTCCGGATTAGGTATTCGATCGGAGATACGTGAAGAACATAATGTGCATACTACAAAGAAATTGAAAAGTAGGCGAGCCAAGTCGAACACATCGTGACGCCAAGATCGAACATGTTGTGCTTAAAAATATAAGGGCAAATCGAAATCGGATGGACAAGATATTGTACAAAGACTGAAATTCGAGATGGGTAAGCCTTTAGTGACCCAAAAATGTTTGATACCCTAACATTAATGATGCAAAGATTGCATAAGTGGTACATGGAGCGGTCCAACCAGGACGTCTTTGCCAAGTCGGTCATTTCAGTTTTTAAAGATGAGCATTTTCACCATGGGGATGGGTGCTTCTTGATTGAATTCGACAACTTGCATAACATGTACTATCAGGATGCTCTCAACGTGTCTCTTTTGAGATGTTGGGTACTGTAAGTATGAATTACATAAATTGTCATAAACATTAATGAAGTTCGATAAATGCAAATATGTGAAACTTCTTTATTATGTAGTGCGAGACCATTGAATTAAGGAAAACGCAAGCACTTAGTGTAGGGTTCCTCGACCCAGGAATAGTTTGTGAACCTTTAGTCGGAGGAACACCAAATGAGGTCGAGGAATACATATATAATACTTTCATTAAACTTCAAGAGAAGGAATTGATACTTTTTCCCTACAACTTCAAGTAAGTGGTTCACTAGCTAGTTATATTACTCGATGTTGTTCCTTACTCATTGTGATCTTAACACAATGACTATATTACTGTGTGTGTAGATTCCATTGGATACTCGTTGCCATTGCACTCGATAAGAGCAAAATGGTTGTACTGGATCCCTGGATAAAGATGTAGAACTTTACAAGGACATGACAAATATACTACGAATGCCTTTAAAAGATCATCAAAGAGCATGAGATACCGCCCATTCCAAAAGTCCCTCTCAATGCGTACTAAATTCCCTGATGCGTACACATTATTTTCTATATCGCATTTTGTAGTAAATGACTCGTTTAGTGACATTGTGGTTTATTTATTCTTTGCGATGTCACAAACAGCCTGCAAGGCACAAATTTATGCGGATATTTTATCTGCCAATACATGCGGGAAATCTTAGGTTCTACATTAGTAGACAATGACGTAGAGGTTTGTCATGCTAACAACGCAAATTGATTCATGCCTAACGATAGCTACGAAAGCTCACATTCATTTTTTTACTTATAGCGCCTAAAATTGCCTACGGATGGACTGCACCATAAAGAAATCAAAGCCATTCAGGGACAACTCGCCTGGTTCATCATGAGTCAAATCATCAACAAGAATGGCGAAGTTTCATGACCACGACAACAATGACCCGATCTTACGTACTAATCTGAACGAATCGTGTCTCCATCCCACTCCGATTGATATATGTATCTTTACAGAGTGTGATGATGTTTCATATTTTTCCACTGAAAGCTTGAGTTGGTGTAATGTAGAATGATGTACGATGGTTTTGTAACATTTAAATTATTTGGTTCTGAATGAGATGGTTCTTTTATGATAAAGCGTCGTAGATTTGGGCCTCGAGGAGCTCTCGAGGCCTCATGTCCCTAAACCCTTGCGCTGCTCTTCCTCCATTCATCCCCTCGCATCGTCGATCCGACTTTCGAGATGTGGTGATATGCGATAACCATTCTTCATTAGAATAAATGTTTCAATGATATACCTCATTGAAAAGGATCTATCTTCCGACAAAGACCAAATCGCATGATGAATCCATTGAATACCCTAACCCTGATCTATATATCTTTTTCCCCTCTTTTTCCTTTTCAATTTAATCTTATCTTTTCGCCATCACTTCTACTCATCATTTGTCGAGGTATTGTAGTACTTTGTCATCTCAATAGCCGGTTTGATGGCCAATGAAAAATATATACAAGGTAGCAGATCTTCTAGCTTCTACCTTTGCCATGTCCCTCTGTACATTATTACTGACTCCTTTGTTTACCACTGCTTTGCTTTCTTTCATACTTGCAGGTTTTCTTGCTGAAATCAAGTCAGCCAAAAAGACATTTACTTAGTATTGGTTTGGGCCTTTTCATGAATGGCAAGAGGCTATTTGTTGGTGATTCTGTTATCTTTGTTAGGTAAATTTCTTGCTTCCTTCCATCTTGTGAAAGCTTATCATGGTTCTTCTCCCTAAAGTTTGAAATTTTAGCGACTGATAATTGAAATAAACAACAAATTTGGAGATTTAAATGCCACCTTTTGTTTTCCTCATAATGTTTCTTTTGTTTTCAGGAGTTCAAAATGGAACAAGTCAGAATCCGGCTCCAGGTATTTCCCTATGTTCAGCGGTGTTTCCTTTTTCTTACAAAATTTGTGCCCCTTTGCTTTACTTGAGGCTTAGATCTGGATCTATTTCGGTGTTCTCACATCAGCAAAAAGTTTATTGTTTTGTGTAATTAGGTGCTGATTAGATGTTTAATACCAATTTTTTCTCGGAAAATTTGGTCCTTAGACAACTTCTACATTTCTAGCTGAAATGAGATCATATATGTGAATGCATGCTACAATACTTAATCTGATTGTCTGACTGAAGTAGCCATGTGAGGTTTTTAAAGAACTGAATTAGTTTTTTTGACCAAACGCAATTTCGGAGACTACATTTATAGACGTGGAACTAAACTCTTACGTTTATATATTATATAGCTATCATGTGCAAACTGGCTATTTCTCATCTGTTTTGCTGCCAATACGTCTATTACTCTGTTAGTATGATGTAGGATGAATCATCGTATGGATGTTTTTATATGGTGCAATCGTTGGTGTGTCCTGCTTTTTGAATACTTCTTTACATCAAAACTGGCCGCACGCAGCGTAGCGCGTGAAATCTATCTAGTATATTATATTTCACAGGTTTCTTCTGTAATCTATGGATTCTTTCTTTGAAATGCTTGTTAACAATAGATTACGTTGAGGTTACTTCAACGCAAATAGTAGCTATTCACGAGGTCACAGGTTTCTTCTGTAATCTGATTTGACATTGCTATCTCTCTACTTTGTGATCATGTTGCTTCAGAGGGCATGGCTAGCAGTATTCCTGAGGCTAGCCACAATTCTGATTTTTATTCTTTTCGGTCAGGTATCATTTGTGTCGGTTCTTAAAAGAAACCGACACTGATATGTCTATTTGTGTCGGTTATTGGTTTGAACTGACACTAATATGGTGTATATTAGTGTCGGTTCATGGATTTAACCGACACTGATTTGTGAATATTAGCTTCGGTTCGTGTTTAGAACCGACACTGATATGTAAATATTTGTGTCGGTTTGTTATTAGAACCGACACTGATATGTAAATATTTGTGTCGGTTTGTTATTACAACCGACACTAATATATATATATATATATATATATGTGTTGGTTTGTGATTAGAACCGACACTGATAATGTTATTTGTGTCGGTTTATAAACCGACACTGATAATGTCCGATTATTACTGTCGGTACATCTGTGTCGGTTGGAAAACCGACACTAATGTCGGTTCCAAACCGACACAGATGAACATGTCCGTAGTAGTGTGTATAGGTGTCAACAAAGGGACCAGGTGGTATATATACTCCCCTGGACATCAAGGAGGCCCTGCGCGCGCGCCAACGACACACCACTTGATGGTCTCCCCGAGAGCTTCGCCACTTGTCTCTGCCCATCGGTTCTTTTCACTCCCTCTGTGGCTCTGTGCTCCTCTAGTTTTCCCTCCACTCAACTGTCGCCAAGCTTCCAGCGAAGGGTGAGCAGGAGCGTGTGAGCGTATGCATGGAGGTGCGCGCAGGGGACAGGTGCAGGCTGTCCAAGAAGATGAGCGCCGGGAAGGGAGCAATAATGGCCGTGCACGGCGGCGGCGACAAGAGCGGTGAATAATGGCCGTGCACGGCGGCGGCGACAAGAGCGGTGGGCCGTCGTTCCCACGCCGGTGCGCGCGGCTCGTCAAGGAGAAGCGCGCGCGGTTCTACATCGATCGTGCGCCGCTGCGTCACCATGCTGTTGTGCTGGAGCGACTACTCCTGAAGCGCAAGGAAGAAAAATACCAGCTAGGAGATTGCTTGTGTTTTGATGGAGCACTGTGACTAGCTTAATTACTCCAGAAATGTAAGTACGTAGCACAAGGGAACGTGATGGAAAGGAGCTTTTTCTTCTTCTTCTCCTTGATATGAACTATTATGTGTGGGTGAAACGAAGGTGGGAATCGAAATGTGAAATTAAGCCTCATTCTTCTTCACCCTTCTTTTGTTTTCCTTACGGGTATTTACCTATATATGAAACAATGGCATTTCTTGAAGAATAAATTAAAAACTCTTTTACGATATACACCGATTCATTCTTCTCAATCTAATAAATTAGATTAGTTCACATTTATCTCTGCTACACCACCGAGTACAGAAAGTACAATGGATAGAAGGAAAAAATCGTAACTTTACAACCTAGTGTCAATCTTGGAGAAGGCAACGTCCAAGGACAACAAGAGAACTTTTGAAACCACAGTGTCCATAGCAGCATAGCTTTCGTTGAGTCTCGATTATTTGAGGCGTGGATGGCCGCGAGCGGCCCATGAGTAGCGGAAGGAGCAAGATCATCGACAAAACAATCGGTAAATAGGATTTCAATGGGGATAAGATGAAGGAGAACGGATAGGCCATTTTAGTATAAATTTAAATTTTTTTATCATGTAACTAAATAACCACGGTAAGTTATAGATTACGGAATTACCATTAAACGCGCAGATTCGTAGCGGAAGTAGAGTCGATGTAGTGTAGAGGAGCAGTTGTAGTCGTACTAGCCTCGCGCCTCCTCCAATAGCTTCTCGTGACCGTCACAGGTTGCGAATCATCCTAGCGTTGAAGCTCCGCAGCAACGTCTTCAACATATCCACATGTACAGGGCAGAAACATCACATGTCGGAGTGCTAGCATCGGTTGCGCGGTTCTGGGCGAAGAAGGGGGTGGCGACTAGGGTTTCAGAAATTTCGAATTCCTATATATCTCTTAACCCTAAAGCTAGCACCCCTTCCTTAAATAAAGCCCCATAATGGATATCTACATTAGAGACCCATTAGGAACTCGTCCATCAGAATTTGGATTACTATCCAAATTAAGTCCCAACCCCTCAAACGTGCGACCCTATAGGTTCACGTATATTTGGACATAATCTGAGTACTCTTACTCAACTATTAATCGGTAACGATCCCTAGTAGGACGTGTTGACTCCCGAGTATATGTAAAGATCATATCGGAAAACCTAAACAATGCTTAGTTATATGTGTTTCCCTTTGCCTCATGATAGCGATCAAACTCAAGGCGAGTATGTCATCCTTGTTTAGATAGCTCAACCACTCTTTCTCAATCACGTGACTCAGAATCCCCAACAATGGTTAACTCTTTAACCACGAATGGTATGATCATACATTTATAGAATTCGACCACTCGTGAGGCCTAGAGATATCTCTTCCATTGTATGGAGAAGCAAAACTCATCTTGATCGACAATGCCTCGCAGCATGCTTCACGACAAACTCGAAAGTCACCTTTATAACTACCCAGTTATAGAGTAGTATTTGGCAATCCCTAAGTAAGTCATTACACATCTCGAGTACATAACCATAAGTATAAGAATATAGCATACATATTGTATATGAGACCAACTGATGACAAGTAGGGGTGGAAAAAAAACTCGAAACTCACAAGTTAAAAGAGTATTCGCAAACTCGGCTCGAACTCGTTCCTTAACGAGTCGAGTCGAGCCGTGATTTGAACTCGTTTAGATAACGAGTTAAACTAGTCAACTCGTGAGTTAAACGAGCCAACTCGTGAGTTTAACAAGTCCTCTAAATCGACAAATATAACTATATATGTGTGAGGCGAAGATGATAATACATGGCATACTGTATAGTCTTAACAACAATCCTCCTCTCAGATGGTAATATCGAGTTTAACGAGTTAAACAAGCTAACTCGCGAGTTTAACGAGTCGAGCCGAGCTGAGATTTGAGCTTATTAAGATAACAAGTCGAGTCGAGCTGTCTTGTTATCTTAAAGAGTTTGACCGAGTCGAGCCGAGCCGAATTGGCTCGTTATCCACCCCTAATGACAAGTACGATTGCAATGTTTTTGCATTGTCTCAAGGTGGGTTGATCCAACTCCATCATTTAACATGTGTTCATATTAAAAAAAAAAATTGAATTGTTTAAAAAAAATTAAAATAAAATTATATTTTTTATCTTACTACCCCAACACGTGGCATTTACTATATTATTTTTTTTATTTTTTTTTAAAAATCTTATTTGTTAACAAAAAAATTAGTTTCCAATACTTCTCTAGAGGCTGCAGTTTCTACAGTAATTTTATTTTTACAAGAAAGGTTAAGTTTTTTAAAAAATTAAACTTTTAAAAGTTTTTTACATGACTATTTTTAAAAAAAATTGAAAATTTTTTTTAAGAGTTTTTTAAAAGAAAATCAACTCTTTTCGTTCCTTTTTCTATTTTTTAAAGAAACTTTAAGTTTTTTTAAAAAATAAACTTTTAAATTTTCTTTCATTGACTATTTAAAAAATTAAAAAATAGGATTTTTAGAAAGAAAATCAACATTTTTTGTTCCTTTTTTGGAGGTATTCCCAATTTTTTTGTATTATAAAACTTCTTTTAAAAATATTTTAAAAATAAAGAAATATTTATAAAAAAATCAGCATTTGTTCTTTTTTTTTTAGGTATTTCTAAAAAAAATTATTTATGTTAAAAACTCTGTCTATCTCGATAATTCTTTTCCTTCGCAGCAATAGCAGGCCGCTGCGCATCTAGTTGAATAGGTGCTGGCAAATCAGATTGATTGAAGCATACAGATTAATGGTCATAACAGTCATAGCCAAACTTAACATTTACGAGTGAACTAATGGAATTACGAATCAATCATGGACATATGGACGGACAGGCGAACCAGATGCGCAAGTAATGTGGTTGGGCAATGGCAGCGACATATTAGGGTGGGGCGGCAGCGTGGTAGCAAGGTAGCAAGGTGGTGCGCACTAGGTCTCTTAACAAGTGGAGCTCGACTTCTAGGTTCGATTTTGATAAAAATTCGAGCTAGGTTTGAACTAGCTTAGGTTAAAGTTCGAGCTTGGATTCAGGCTCAACTATGCTTAAGTAAACTTGATAACAATAAATAATTCAATATACAATATTTTCAATATAAAAAATACTTAAGCTCGAGTAATCTTGATAAGAGTCAACATATAATAATATTTAACAAATGATTTGTAAATTTATCAGGCTCGCGAGCTATTCGAGCTCTACTCGGTGAAGCTCGCGAGTTCAAGATCAAACTTAAATTTGACTCGTTTAGAGTTTGAATCGAACTTAAAATAAATCGAGTTGGAGCAAATCACAAGCTTTAAGCTTTTTTTTTTTTTTTCTTACGGCCCTGTTGGGTAGGATATGGGCAGCTGCATGCACAGATGGTGTTGAAGAGGGCACCAGCGACGATCTCGCTAGTGATGACAAGGCTCTGAACGCCAGCGAGTTGGTTCAGCGGTGGCGCCGGTTCGTGATTTTGTGGTGTCGATTATTTGTGACTATTTAGAATGAAAAGTTTATAATTAATTTCTTCTGCCATCTTTTTACTACCAGTTTAAGTACCTTAAAATTCTCTAAATTAAACCGACGTTTATGGCAACCATCTTAACCGATTGAGACTTGAGGCATGTGAATTTGTAACACGGTGAAGCAAAGAAGTATGTATGTCGACATTACAAAAGTTTAAAAAGAGGTTCTACAACTTTGTTGCAAGTTTGCAACCGAGAAAAGCTAGCACCGTTGCTTTAATTTTCTGAGTAACTGGGCATCGGGTCCGATGGTGGCACGGTGCTACAAGGTCGCACCTGGTGACAATGCGACTGAAAACCATTGGATTTGGCACAAGGTGACGGAGGATGGTGAGGAGGAGGTGGCGGTGCTGGAGGAAGCAAGGGTGGAGGAGCGCGAGAGGAGACGACAGAGGCATCGGGGTATAGCGACTACGTCGAATGGGTCATGGGAGGAGGCGAAGGGGAGAGGTAGTATTTGATATTGGGCTGAACCCGCTAGGGTAAGGTAGTTGATGATGAATTGGACTGTCGATATGATTTTTTTACAAAATATCTGCTTTCATGCTGGGTTGCCCATGCATGACCTAGTCGGTCGTGCCATGCCGCCCATCGTGCTGAGTTTCTAGGCACAGCACAGTCCATCATTCGTGCCATACCAACCCAATCTAAAGATATCCATATCGTACCGTGACCCAGCCATGACCCAGTCGGTCGTGCCATGCCACCTTAATTGAAAAATATTTTTAATAAGTAGATAAAAATGCATAAAAACTCATAAATACATAACTTATAATTTTGAACATAATTAGACTAATAATACAAATCTTGGGTCATTACATATAAGTGTTATATATTTTTTCTAGAGACATGGTATCTAAGTATTATCAAGCTTTTAGTGTATTCTGTATTTGCTTCCGTTTGTACCTCTGAGCAAGGATTACCTTCATAATTGTATTTTAATCTACATGTATGATGAACTAATTGTGTGTGTGTGATGTATTGAGCCTTACATAATTTTTTTGTGACACGGTATCTAACTATTGTCTAAGTGATTGAAAATGCTTATATTTGTTCAATTTTCAATAATATTTTGATCAAATCAACTAGTTATGTGTTTTCGTTGATTTTTTATGTACAATCTAAGGGGTTGTCATGTTTCGATAAATATTCGTAATCGTATCTGATTCAATTCGTATTTGATCTATATTTGTATTCGATATTATTCGCATTTGTATCCAAGTTATTTATATATGTGTCTGTATAAAAAATATAAAAAATAAATATGAGAGAATTATTATCTGCTGTATCGGATGCATTTCCATCTCTGTCTGTGGAGTTCTTAACTCCATCAGAACTATAGTGCATAAGTAGATCACCTTATTTGATCCTGGCTGTGCCAGGTTGACTTGTCTCGGCCCAGATAAAATTGACCCACCTCATTTACAGTAAAAAATAAAAAAAAAATGTGTTAACTCGTCTTAGGCTGGGCCAAAATTTCTACCACTCACTTTTAGGCCCAAGTGCCCAACACCCGTCGGAAACTTTTTTTTAGGGCTAGGCTATGGTTCGCTACCGGCTACTCCATATGATTCTACGCTCTTCTTTTCGGAAATACTTAGGGCTCCTTCGGCCGACCATAGAGACTCGCTTGGGCGGTCCATTAAGAGCCCGTCAATTGTAAGAATATTCACCGTCTAGTATAAAGCTATGACCTGAACACGAATACTTTTTTTTCACATGATATTTCAAACTCATGTCTATAGATCATCTCTCGAGCAGTCATGGCTTCTCCACTAGTACTGGACGTGGTATCCAATGGGCTGTTTGATTCGCTGTATCTGCAGATGCAAAAGATGGATGTTTGGTTGTCTTCTCATTCAACTCAGTCTGGCTCTACAGATGCAAAACACCCTTTTCAGCCTGGCTCCAGGGAAACGATAAGATCCACCATTTCCCAGCTAGGCTTTGCTGAGCCATGCATGCATGCTGACATCAGCATTTACTATCTAGTTTTGTTTTTTTTCTTTGCTATATCTTTTGATTAACATCTCCGATTAACGAACCGATTTCACCTATGTGTTCCTAATATTTTTTCGAACAAAACTACACCATACTCGCTATATAAATTTCAAAAGATTAAAATTTTAGTTTTTCAATTTATTGATTTTTTAAGAATATATTTTAAAACCTTTTATTTTCGTTTGTGAAATGATTAATTTCCTAGTATATTTAAAATGTATTTCATCTCTCTCTTGAATGTGCCTATCACACTTCCATTCCAGTGCAGCCAACCAAACAACATCTCTGTGCAGCCTGTCCAACCTCATACGACCAACCAAACAACATCTCCTTGCATCCACTCAGCCTGACTCCCACCAGCCTACCTCCCACCAGCCTGGCTGAGCTCATGCAGCCTGGCTGAGCTGAGAAGGCAACCAAACAACCCACAACACTCCAGCTAGCATCGAGCTCTGTCGTCATGAGCACAAATTGAGCTTCCCCGCTACAGGCTCCTCATCGGTGTCACCAGATCTACCCCCGATAAGCTCTGTGCCTTACCATTGCCAGGTGTCTCCACCGCTAGATAGACATGTTGCATCATTTCCTCGATTTGTTGCAACTTCTTTATTCTATTGTTGCAACCAGCGTTTTTATTTGTTGCAATGTATCTTTTCCAAATCTTGTAGCAAGTATTGTTTGTTGCAGTAGTCTGTTGATTTGTCACACTAGGGAATTTGGTTTTCATTCAATTTTAAGTGAGAATTTGATAGTTTCCCTATTTTTTAGAATATTGCACCTCTTTTTTCTCATTTTGTTGTATATGTTGATCATAGTTATTGCACATATTATTTAGTGATGTTGCACGGACGCATACGATGGGTAGTTTCTCATCTTTTTTTCATAAGATACATATAAATTAAAGTATAAATTAAAAATAGATAATAATTATCTCTTTATTTTTTTAAAAAATTATAAAAAATTTATTATAAAGAAAAACATAAAAACTCCTGTTTAGGTCTTTTAGAGCATCTCCAGCAGAGCCCCTAAACCAGCCCCTAAACCTTAAAATAGGGAGTGTAGTAAAAAAAACAGATCCAGCAGAGCCCCAACTCAAGCCCCTAAAATTAGGGGGCCCCTAAATTTGCCTCCTCAGCCCCAATTCCCATGGGGCCCCTACTCAAGCCCCTAAAATTAGGAGGCCTCTAAATTTGCATCCTCAGCCCTAATTTTCAGGGACACGAGTACAACCCCTATTATTGAAGATAGGGAAATACATGAGAGGCTTCGGAAATTTTATCATGTTTTGAAAATTTTAAATTTAAATTTTAAATATCATGTTTTTAAATTGTAAATGTTAATATGCTTATGTTTTATGTATTACAAATATTTTTGATTGAATTTTAGTGGTGTCAAATGAAGATTATACATAACGGATATGTTAAAATAGGAGAAAAAGTAAAATAGGGGCTGAGATTTAGGGGTTGTTGCTGGACTTGTGCTCTGAAAACAGGGTCTCAAAAAATAGGAGGGTCCCTAAATCCAAAATAAAAACCCTGTTTTAAGGGCCTTGCTGGAGATGCTCTTACTCTACTAAATTCATGGATCCGACAGATCCGTGGTGCTGGAGGGTCTTACCCTGGTCTAGCTGGCCAGTTGTGGGCTGGTGGCGCCACTGCCATCTGCTACGGGCTCCACGCTGCAGGAGGTTCGCAGATCGGGGGATTCTCTTCGCGGAGTCGCTCGCATCGTCTTTCCCTTGGTGTGCTCTCCCTCTCCTTGAATCCCCGGAGGAGCTCGGCGAAGGAGCAAGAAGCGCAGATCGATCTCCTTTCCCACCATCCCAAAGGACAAACAAGGTGATTCTTTTTTATCTTTCTATCCCCTCTCGGGAATAGATTGCCCGTGACGCCTTATTCCTCGCAAGACTTGTGCTACTTAGATGTTATTCATTCGACTGGAGAAACGCCCAATGGGATTGTGCTGCGAGGGAGTTGAGGTTTTCTGGAGCAATGCTGCTCGGCGATCTAGTTTGTATTTCAGCCGGAATCTGTGGGTCTGTAGCTGGATCCTTGGTTGGGGAGAAAGCAGCAGCATCTAATTCTAACCACACCAAGCAGGTTGGGGTCAATTACTTTGTTCTGTGAACCAGTAATTAAGACAAGAATCCCCAACGTACAAAGTATTCCCCTAGGTTACAACATCAATGCATTCTACCAGGGGATCCCTGATGTTCCTCCTTATTAGACGATATACGTGTAATCGGGTCTTTTTAGGATATTGGAGTCGGGTTTTGCATTTTTACCTTGAGAAACAAGGAGAAACATGAGCGCGTATATGCTGGCTGGGAAAGATAAGTGCTTGTATATTGTTGCTGGGAGCCTGGGATTGTGCAATATTGAATGCACAGTTTATAGTTGGAACATCCAATGTTCGATGGGATCTTCAGTCCTTGAACAATTTTCTCTCTAGACATTTGTTGCAGTATCTATCCTACGCTGCGAAGTGTGAACCCTTCAATGTCCACCTTTAAATTGGCATCAAAGTTGTGAAACAACTGGTAGTAAGAACAAAAGAAACCAATGAATTTGGAGGAAGTGAAGGAGCAGGCTATTTTCTTCTCTCTTTTTTTAAGTATTTGTGGTTTGGTGAAGATTAGTTATGTTATGCTAATTCTATTGCTCTGGTTGATTTTTCTTTCAGAGTCCCTTTTTAACAGCAGGATCATGGCAGAGACCATAGATTTAACAGGGGATGGAGGAGTTCTGAAGACGGTGGTCAGGAAAGCAAAGGATGATGCTATAGAGCCATCTGATAGCCTTCCCTTGGTTGATGGTACGACAATTAATTTGTTGCACTCTGAGCAAAACATCGATATACATAATTTATGTCTCCTGGTTGATTGGGCATTGCGCTAGCAGTTGCTTTTTAACTAATTATAAGATTTGTCCATTCAGCTGCGTTGCCCAAGGTTAACTGCAATTCTCTCTTTACGTAGTAAAAGTTAACTGCTGAATGTTTCATTTATCATGTTGAACTGTAAGAGATTTCGAGTACAATTATCTCCAAAATACAAGACATAGAAGCATAAACATTTACATTTCTACCTCATTTGCAGTTCATTATGAAGGCACACTTGCTGAAAATGGTGGAGTTTTTGACACCACTCATGAAGACAATTCTATTTTCTCGTTTGAAATTGGGCAGGGAGCTGTCATTAAAGCATGGGATATAGCCTTAAGAACTATGAAGGTATGTAAACATTCTAATCCCTTGCTCAGTGCGAGAATCTCTAAAGCATTTTCTATTATGGTATGGCATGTTGGAATATTGAAGGTTGGTGAGGTTGCAAAAATAACATGCAAGCCAGAATATGCGTATGGAAGTGCAGGCTCGCCACCAGAGATACCACCCAAGTCAGTTGTGCTCTTTCACGCGTCACTGGATTGAAAATTTGTGTTTTCTCTGGTCAATAAAGTTACTAATCTAGCAGCTTGTTTTTGCAGTGCAACCCTCATTTTCGAGGTGGAGTTGGTGGCTTGTAGGCCAAGGAAAGGTTCAAGTCTGGGCAGTGTATCTGATGAGAAAGCCAGACTAGAGTAAGATATTTCCAAATGTTCCCAACTATTATGTGAAACGGCCCAATTGTACAAGATTTGGAGAACTAGATAAAAAAAGAACATGTACTTTCAGTTATTGTCTAGTCTCAAGTGAGTTCATAATGACACTTCAATACTTGAGAGTTAGAAGTTGCAGACATAGTATCCACATTATAATCTAGTGTGATATTCTGATATTAACACTAAAAAGATTGTTTGCTTCCCACCTTTTTTTAACCATCAAGCAAGTAAATTTTCTGAAATACATCAATTTGTACAGGGAACTTAAGAAGCAGCGAGAGCTTGCTGCTGCTACCAAAGAGGAAGATAAAAAGAAGAGGGAGGAAGCGAAGGCCGCTGCGGCGGCTCGTGTGCAAGCCAAACTTGAAGCGAAGAAGGGGAAGGGAAAAGGAAAGGGAAAATAGATTACTCTTATATTTACGGCTGAGTATTGTAACCTAGAAAATAATCTGCATAAAGCATCAAACTGCAAGATTGCTTATTGGCTACTGTGCTTGGGATGCGGCATGCTTATTTTGTCTGACACTATGGCCGTACTGAAATAACAAAATAATTATAGGGTTATAGCTATATTTGGTTTTTACACAAAGCATCAAATGTCTTCTCTACTGATCGACTCCTTAGTAGAAATCGCGGTTTTCGTATCTGATAGTTTAAGCGCAAATTTATGCCTGAATGTTGAGCTTTGGATTTATGATCTGATGCTAAAAGATTATATAAGCAAATCTATACCTATCTCAATCATACTGAGAGATAGAAATCGCCGACTCCGGCAGCATCCGCATATTCTTACTTTGAACTGCAGTGCCGTACCCCATTTGATCTTCAGACGACCTCCGAACAGAGCTTTAGGAAGTAAACTATCCAACCGGCACGTACTTGTGCTCGTGATAAACAAATGGCTTGCGTGTGTGCACCAGGGTTCCATTTTTCATCAGCGAAAAACCGTTCAACAAAACCTACCTTCGAAAATCAGTAAAAATCGTTCGAATTTCGCTTGAACAGTAGCGGTTTTCAACGAAATGGTTTTTCGAACCGGAGCGGTAAGGTCGGATTTCGCGAAATTCAAGCGAAATTCGACGAAAAGTTGAACCCTGGTGTGCACAGAGAAATTGCATCAATGCATAACAAATGCAACATTTATTTCTGAAAAAATGTACTCAAATAATCTTAGCAAATTGCTTTCATGACCTTCCCCTGCAATACATGAACACGGTATGGACACTAACTTTACAACAGAGTTGACATGGTTCAAAATTTTGTGTATAAGCACAGCCTACTCCAGAGTATGAGCGAGGCAACAGCGATTTTCCTCATAGTATGTGAAGAATTAAAAAAAGGGACTAGGTTAACATGAAGGTTAACATTTTCATGTCCTAATTCAGAATAGATCCCTGGGGAGAAACCTCCTGGAGCTGTGTTCACCCTCTCCCGTATCTTACACTTGCAGAGTTTCGAGACTTACGTGCTGACCTGCTCCAATCCAAAATGGTTCAGAAAAGGTACATTTTGGCAGTTGAATGGGAAGTCAAAGCTCCTATCACAGATTAGCAACTACCTATTGTGAATGTAATGCTATCTTGTGTAAATCACATCGGTGGTGTAGATAATGGAATATCATATGATGTACGGAACCGAAGGCCGTTGCTTGTATTGTTTGATACTGGGCAGAGCCAGCAGAATATGTTAGGTCCCAGCACCTGTGTATAACAATCAGGAAACATCAGAACAAATAAAAAGTGATGCCTTCCATGGGTAAGCAAGCTGTTGATGTCTTTAATCGGAGGATAGAGGGATTGCCATTAACATTATTTGTCAAAGTCTACTATTTGATTCTTGTTGTTGTGCATTTATTTTTGGATACGCGGAACATTTACACTCTCAGGGAAGGACACAAAACAGCAGTGTAGAAAATAGTTCTTACTGAAATAAGATTCTCATAGACACCAAGGTCATATGGATGATAATAAAGGTCCCCTCCCTTTTCTGCCAACCACATTGCTCTAACTCCTTCATGGTACTGCAACAATTAGTAACAAGCATTGTTAAAACTTCCTATCAACAATAGTGCTGTCCGACATGAAGAGAAACCTGGTGTCACAAACCTCGAGTGTAGTTTTATTCTGTAAAATGAGGTAAATATGCCAGCCCAAGAGCACTGCCATCGACACGGCTAATGGGCAAAGAATGACCCCACAGATAATCTGTTCAGTTGATAAGTTCTTCAAAATTTGCATGTTTTGAATTGAAATGGAATTCCTGACAATGGTTCAGATTAACATGAAACATGCTAGTAACTTCAAAAAAAACATTCAAAGAGTACTTACAATCGATGTTCTAGAGGAATCGCTGCCTGAATGTTCATCTTTAGGAACACTGTGCATGACACTCCCTATAATCAGAATCTGAGAGAAACTGAAACTTTTCAATGCTCAACCCCAGGAAACCAGAGCTGCTAAAGTAAATCAAAGAAACTAAACTACCATAGAATAGAAGCTTGCAATTACAGCATGCAATACAAAGACCAAGAATATCTTGTAGTTCTCGTATCCAACACAGTTATTAATCCAAATACAGTGATGATCCTGCACATAAGAAGTTGATGAAAACGCGAAACTGGACAGCAATGTAGAAGAATGCAATCATATAATTAGTACTAGCCAGCACCATTTTTAGAACACATCTCTTGCAAACACGGCAATGGTGTGCGCGTGGTGGTTTATAGTGGCAACATTTTTGGCAGTATCTCAAATCACCACCCTGCAAAAACAGTGCAGATACAATGTCTTGTGATAACAAGCTGATGAGAAGTTAATTTTGTCAGCTATCAGCACGGATGTATTCTCCAAAGTAAATTGGCAGACTGGCCCATGGTTTTTCCCACTTACTTACTGGAAACATAATGCACCGGCCCACCTCAACTTATTCCCATACTAATGAGTAATGACTATTCTCCCTTTCATTTTCCCCCAATTTGGTGACAAGGCAACAGCACACTGTAAGGCCAGTTTGGTAGGTTAGATTTATAAGGAGTTTAAATATATTAACCTGCTGATAGTGAATTTTTAGTTTGAAATCACTGAAGGCAAATGAGCAACCTTCTGAAGGAAGCAAGACAAATTACCACTGCAACGTAACTTGCTTAAGTCATTTTACTGCTTAATCTCTTCAAGACGAAGCACAGTCCAAAAATCTTGTGCTGACTACAAAACACCTTAATATTCCAGTTGATATGCTCAAATGATTATCATCCGGGCAACAGAAAACACTACTCATGCAACCATGATAACACATCTATAGACATGCATATCCTTGGGAACATACATACTGAATAGCCATCCTCTTGCAGAGTGTAATCTGTTTTATCTCCATTCAACATCACATCCACTGATCCACATAAATTTTTTTACAAAATAACAGAAGTTGATGAACCTGAGGCTTTCAAGTAGGTATCTAGTAGCCAATATCCACCATTAGAAAAGATTAGCAGAGCCAGCTTCTGAATTCGGATTCTCTTGGGTTTTCTTATAGCTTAACAGTTTCGAACTTACAATATATCATTCTACCCATGATCTCAAACCCATTGAAAATTCAAAATGTTATCCACACAAGCCCTCAAACTCAGACTAGATTCACCCATTCAGATTTGGATCTAAATTATCTCTGACACAATCCCTCATCCAACGGTCCCAACTTTGAGCTGAAATCGATATAATAGATCAATTTACCCTCCAAATTATCCAAATCCTACGAACCAAATTACTTTTAAACCGCATTTGTACTATAGACAAGCACGACATCTAAAGCAAAGCTCCCCCCAACTTTCCAGCGAAGAATGGCAAATTTGCAAAAACCGAGCATCATTTTACTCCACAGATCCAAAGCTCCACAGCAGCTAGCAGCTAGCCGAGGCCCGAGAGGGAGCGTTAGGGGGAACGAACCTTGCGCTTGATCTCGTGGACGGGGCTCTCGGCGTCCTCGACGTCGGGCACGAACGAGGGCGGCACGCGCCCCGGGTCCCGGCTGACGGCGACGGCGTAGGTGGCTACGCAAGAGGCGGCGAGGGCCGTGAACGCCGCGGCGTTGGCCACCCCGGCCGCCGTGGCGAGCCCCAGCCACCCGGCGACGGCGACGAACACCGTCGTGTAGTAGACGTACCCGATCGCCGCGAGCACCGTGAAGATGGGCAGCGTCAGGTAACCCCGCCGCCCCATCGCGGCGCCTCGGAGCCTCTCGCCCACGCCTAGGGTTCCGGCCGGAGGCGGGGGGCGAGCAACCGCGTGCGGGGACAAGCGGGTCAGGCGCGGAGGCGGCCGGCCCGTTCAAGGGAGATTACTTTACTCCGCGGGAAGAAGCAGCGGCGAGATGTGAAGGGGGAGCAGGAGAGAGATGCAACAGCCAGTCTGGTAGCCTAATCTCAAAAGACTTTGCTTTTTTTTTAAAAAAAAAGTTGCACAAATATTAAAGCATGAATGAATGATATATGAGGATTACTTACCCCTTCATTTGTTTTAAAATTTGCGCAACTTGTATTAGGAGGAAAAGCATAGAAGCACTAATCATCTCAGAATCATTTTTTTCTTTATTTTTTGAGATGAGTTTTTATACTTTTTATCAAAACATAAGTTACATAAATCTTAAGTATAAATAATCACTATCTACTTTTCATTCATATTTAAATATTTATATAATTCAAAAATATAGAAATATCTCTCTTTTTTTTTTATTGGTGTGAGGAATCTCAAATTTAGTTGGTAGAATTAATAATACTATCAAACAAGTGACGTAGCAATTATTTAGAAGCTCGTAAAGGTTGCTTAAGTTTAAAAAGACGTGAAGAACGTGCTGCATAAAACGAGAAGTATTTGCGTGAAAGGGGCTTTGCTTAGTTGCTTCGTGTCTTCACGAGTCGTACGTTGAGTGTGTTTTGGTGTTTCTTTGGGGGATTAATGTCGTGCATTATGATTGAGAGTATAAACATCGTGGCGTAGAATACCCGTAGAAGATTTTGCTTGTGTCGACTTTGCGTGAGGGCAAAACTAGCTAAAAATCCTTTGCTGTTCTTTTTTTTTTTAATGAAAACAGAAAAGATCAAGTCTATCCTACTGTGCTATAATATACTAATATATGAAAAACAAAACAAAATACAAAAACAAAAAAAAGAGAAAAAAATTATGAAACTTAAGCTAGAGCCTCAAGCCATTCTTGCATACAAGGAAAATATTTCTTCTTTGCCTTTAGATAACCATGGTAAATTCACTCTTAAATTTCCTCTTCCAAATTTCCATTGTAGGATAAATCCCTTCAGACACTTTCACATCTCCGATCGTAAATCATTTGCTATTGTACAGCCAGATTTAATTAAGGAACGGAGATGTCCGTTTGAGTGTTACATGGCACACAGATAATGAACATAGAGTTTTATAATATAGTAATGCTGTTGGTGTAAGCAGGGACTGGTCCTTTACTATTTTTCCAATGGGAAAAAAGAGAGATAGTAGCGCCGGTTGAGCTAAGGGCCCATTCATTTAAGTTTCTGCACAATTTCTGTTTAAAAAATAGATTATTTATCGAATAAGAGGATTCTACATAGTTTCTCTGAAAATCAGGAACTGTCTTCTACGTTGAATCAAAAACTGTCTTCTACGTTGAATCAGAATCCGACTGAAACTTGATTATTACTGATTCTCATCGGCCCAGACCGAAACTTAGAAGCCGCAGCTAATTTGACCCGCCCATAACCAGAAATAACTTCTCCTATAATCTATAATTCAGAAGTTGAAACAAACTGACTAAATTTGGTAGAATAGATAAGAGTGGTCTTCACATGTTTAATGGTACACATTTGCTCTCGACTTATACATGCTGTCTGTGCAGCATTTACTTACAGAATTTTTCATTAATGCGCTTAATAATGGTATCTGATATGCGTGCACACATGTTGACAGAAAATATTAATATATGAGTTTTTTTATGGTATACTGCATTTATTATAGGATGTTCGTTTTTTCGATTCAATAAATTAAATTAGGTAATATTTATTTATACCTTCTTTAACTTAGTATAGTAGTAGAGTTATCCTCAACAAATCAAATGTCTTTACGTGTTTAGAGGAGTTTGTATTATGTCCTCGCAACCAATCCTTGCACGCATTTACAGCGTAAACGCTAGACGTACCATGGCCGATCGAGGGCGAAGTGGCCACCGGGCACCGGCGGTCATCCCATCTTCCGATGGCCGCCCCTCCAGAAACGCAATGCCGTTGGCGCGGTCGCGGCTCCAGAAAGGGCTACACGGCACGGCGAGCTGCATGGAGCCGGTACGTACGCGATGCGTTGTTCCACGGTGCGGCCGTATCCTATCCCGAGCTGGCTCACGAGCTTTCCGCGCGCTGTCACATGCCGCAGCCCCCGTTGTTGCGGGCGTCGCACGGCCTTGCCTCCTTCCTTCCCACGCCGGCGTCGTCAAGCGCTAGCCTTGGAGTGGGCAACAACTGCTGAGGCACCGGCAAATACATATGTGGAGTGGCTAGGCTAGCTAGGGCAGGAGAGTCGATTGTGCATAACAGGGTTAATCAACCCGATTTAGAGTTAAAAATCGAAGTTCCGGTGGTATTGGTTTATCACAAAAATCGTGAAAAACCAAAGGTTTCGAATTCAAACGTATTTGTAAAATATTTTCAAAAATCAATTGGTTTTCTCGAAAAATCGATTGGTGGATTGATTTTTTTTTTAGCGATTTTTGTCGATTTTTATTTAAAATCACTGGATTTTCATCGATTTTCGAGACATTTTTTTTAAAAAAATTTATCCATCGGTTTAAGATGTTAAACCGGTATTGGTTTTCGCGATTTTTGAACCGGATTCATGATGCAGTGAACCCTGGTGCATACTGGCATAGTGGCATCAGCATTATGCAGGTGTGCCAGTGTGGTTCAGAAGCGCACGCGTTTATTATGGATTCCACCACCACTGGTGCTCCTCTGCGCCGGTGGCCGGTGGCCTGACAAGCTAACTGAACGGTCTTCCGCCAATGGGCACTATCCGTTCACTATCAAAACAGCGAGGTCATGCATTCACCAAATAATATACGGTACGTACGTGGGTTTCGGGTTGACACATGTGTACTATGCCACCTGCAAATTCTAAATGTCACACCGCTATATGGTTTCGGGGTAAGAGTGAGGACATGTACAATAAAATTATCTTAATTGATTTTTAATCTATATACATCAGCTTTGATCTATATAAAATAATAAGAAACGAGAAGAGAGAAGATAGCTGGTTATTATTTAGTAGCCAACTTTGCACAGAAGTATAAATAAATTGTTTATGTACAAGAAAAAAGAGATAGTTATTACAGAACATCTAGATACAGTTACTGTACAAACTGACTTTTAGTTTATTATTAACCTATAGTAAGTTTTGCTATTGTACTTGCTCTTAGCGACGCGAAAACAAATCTAGAGAAGTGAGCCTTTTCAAAAGGAACTAGGATCTTGATTGTATACAAGTGCCTAAGTTTCACATTAGAGTGTCTTCAATAGTGTTATTTTAGATATCTCTTAGCATTATAATATTAACAAAATTCTATTCCCTCTGTCCCACAAAGAATAAATTTTTAGTGTTTAAAATTTGTCTCACAAAGAGTGCATCTTTAGTTCGTAGGGTCCACCCAAAGCCCATTAATTCTCATAACTCCACTTTAAGATTTAAAATTTTTTGGCTCCTTTGCATGCTTAGTGACTTGACGTGGAGTAATATCCCACTAATCTTCTGCTGCGGAGCTGTAAATGTATGCATGCGCATTTAAGTGCCGGTGGAAATCAAAGCACCAGCACGCTTATGCATGAAGTAATGAGGACCACATTAGTCATTTACCTTGTACACTAATCTGTCTTAAAAAAAATTAGAAATGCACTCTTTGTGGGGCGGAGAGAGTATGCCAATGAGAGAAGGGGTAAGAAAAGAGAATGTGCTATCTATTATGAAAGAGACAACCTAATCACGTAAATCAACGCAAAAAAGTGATAGAGTGTGAGGAAAATGATGTGATAAAAATAATACAAAATAATTAGAGGAATGACTTTAAAAACAAGCTACCGGAGAAATCATTTCTAATGATGTGTTTAAGTGAGTTAGAATTCTTGAGACAATCTTTAAAAACATAGTACTATTGTACATGTTCTTATGACTTTTGAAAGTAGTCATCCTTAATGATATCACATCGCTTTGTGGTAATTGCACGGGTCAAGTTCACAATGCAAAAGTCTCCTGGTAGACCTATTCAAAAGGCCCTAAGATCTTAATTGTCGGATAGAGAGAGAACGCGCGCGTAGACTTGTGTTGAAGAACAGGTTCGAACAAACATGGCAACATACACTGATTCTGCCTCAAATCAGTCGCTGTTTTGGTAAAGCATACACTTGCGTGTCGAGCAGCCGACTGAATGCGCGAATACAGTTGTGTGCAAAGAACAAACATTCGTCAAAACAGGAAGAGTTCGCTCACCTAATAACTACTACTACCAATCAATTTAAAATTTATTATAAATTCCTTGCACAAGGAGAAAAAAGGGTTAGGAAAGTTAGAGGAAGCAACTTCTGATCATTAATTACAATACAATAAATTAGCCTAAAAATAGTACAAAAAATGGAATGAGTCATCAACAAAATTGTGCAAGAACTAAAGCACTAAAAAATTAGGTAGCACATCTAGTGTAAATTCATTTTATAATGTTACCTATGTAACGTACAAGATAAAGATAAGATATACTAGAGATGGGACATGGGCCGGGCTTTTCCCGGACGACCCAAGGCCCAACCGGCCCAGCACGGCCCAAGCCCGGGCACGGTTTGGCCCGAACGATTAGGCCGGGCCTAGAAATGAGGTCCGTCGAGCGGCTCGGCCCGGCCCGACTACATGGGCTGGGTTCGAGCCGGCCTGAGCGGCCCGTAGTGGCCCAGAGGCTCGTGGGCTGTGACAGGAGCTGACCATTTTATATGAGCATACATGCAAATGATAGAAATGGTTACTTAATATCACTATATCAAATATCTTGCCATTCCAAACGTTAAAAGAAACCAAAAAATGAAGCACGAGTACAAAAGATAGCACAAAAATAATTTCAAGCGCTTGTAGTTGGTTCAGGGCCAGACCCCGGCCCGACTCCAGCCCGCCGTGCTTTCGGACCAAACCGAGCTCTATAAAACATCTCCCGGCCCGACCCGTTTGCCTTTTCGTGGCAGGCCAGGCCGGCTCGCGATGGCCCAAAGCCCGTCGTGCCCGGGCCAGGTCGGCCCGGCCCGACCCAACTCCCAGGTCTAGATGTTGTGGCCATGGTAAAAGATCTGACGGGAAGCCGCAGGGAGGAGCTAGCACAAGAGGAGCGACGGCTGCTGCCTGCTTCCCTTTAATTAGCTTCATTCTATTCTCTTTTTTTTCCCATCATATGTTCGTAAAAAAAATCATATATGGAGTAACGTAAATTGCTACTGGCTGTCTTAACTTTACAGTTCTTTGCGTACGTAAACACTAAATACGTACATGCACGTATAACTCATCAAATTGAGTGACCAAAGTATACTTGAGCTACCGTGCCTCTCCATCGACCTAGCGATCAATGCAGCAAGAACCCAAGGACCTGTTTGGCACGGCGCTGCCATGCTGGCTCCGTCGCCGTCGCGGGCTTGGCGTTGACGATGCCGTCGTTGCCCGCGAGCACGCGGTACTTGTCCTTGCGCGTAAGGCTGGTGCACTCGAACCCGAGCGTGGCCGCGAGTATCCTCTGCACGTAGTTGGCGACGTCGACGGGGCTCTTCCCCGCCGCGCACGTCGCTTCGGCCGGGAGCTGGTTCAGGAACGTCACCTCGTAGACCGGCCTGGGGTTCATGAAGAAGAAGATGGGATCCATGGCCTTCCACCCCCTCGCCGTCGTCGGGTGGAAGAGCCCGACGCGGTAGTTCATCGCCACGGGCACGATCCGGTCGCTGAGCTCGGCGAACAGCGCGGAGAACCGGAGCAGGAAGGGCTCCCGGCACGTCGTGCCCTCGGGGCACACGGCCACGTCGCCCCGCGACAGCTCGGCGCGCATGCGTGCCGCGTCCACGTCCCGGTCGCGCGTCAGCCGCACCGTCGGGATCGGCGAGAGGATCTCCGAGAGACGAGAGATGGAGTACGTCACGGCGGCCACGCGGCGGCCTAGAACGGTCGCGAGGACCACAGGGTCCATCAGCGTCCGGTGCGTGCAGACGAAGAGGACGCCGGAGGGCGAGCCGTCCGCGGCGCTGGCGCTGGCGGGGGGAGGGGCGCGGCCGTGCGTGATGACGGCGCCGCCGAAGTAGGGCGCGATGTGGGGAACGATGTGAATGGGGAGGACGATGCCGACGGCGATGCGGACGAAGGCGACGAGCACGCCGAGGGGGAGCCAGAGGAGGATGACGAGGGACATGAGCGGCGTGGGCCGGCACACGAGGCGCCCGTCGTGGAAGATGACCGGCCGAAACGGAGGGCCTTTGGCTTGCCCAGCCACGTCGTCCACGGAGAACGGCAGCTGGAGTTGCTCCTGCATGCACGTGCATACATATGAATTCAGATGAAAGTTACTAGTGCTTATTACTAGTGTCATTCTGTATATTTTCTTTTCCATTCTACTCCTTTTAGCCACACACATACATATGATTTTATATTAACACGGTCTTTAAAATACAAATTTAACCACTAATTATACTGTAATATAATTATAAACACCCAATAAAATTATAATATTATAAAAATACTTTTCAAGATAAACCTATACATATAATTTTTATATATCTAATATAAATATCTTAAAAGATATTGACGGTCAAAATTTTAAAAAGTTTGATGGCACGTATTTCAAAACTATGTGTATTTGAGACCGAAGAAGTTAATCGTTCAACTAAATTAGTGTAATTTCTGCTTTAAAAGATCAGTGTTTTTTGAGTAACAAAATATCAGTGTAATTTTTTTTTTTTTTTGTATTTTCCTCCTGTATTACAACTTACAAGTTGCATGCTACAGATTTCGTAACAAAGGAAGTATCACAAATTAATGTGTTGTGACTCTTTGTGGTCGTTGGCTACTTGGCTCACATGACTTCATTTTAAGGGTAAGAAAATCCTACAGTAATCCTACAAAGGAAAAAAATTCTAAAATTTGTTATATAAATCGAAAGAAAAATAGAAGGGCACCCACCATTTACTTTGGTAGGGTCAAATTGTAACGGTGTAAATTAATCATATAAATTTCATAACTATATAATAAATACAATTTTATTTCAATTATTAGAATTAAAATTGTATATCAAAGACAAGTGTATCATAATATCAGGCCGCCAGCTACGTGGGTATGTCGGCTAGTTCCGAGGAACAGTAGCGCGTATGGACAAGCACAAGCACCTCTACTATACATGCATAAATGGTGCCAAATAATTCCGCTGCTGTATTACAGTGTTCCATTTGAAATTTCGAACCACTAAGAATTAAGTAATCGTCTCCTATCATAGAAGTATTGAAGAAACACGTTATAATCAAACAATGTCTTCTGGTCACAGAAAGCTAGGGGTTGGCTGAATGAGTTCTGCGTGGTGGAGCGCGAGGTGCACGAATGGGGAGTAATGGAAAGCACCACGCGCAGATGAAAACACCTTCGTTTTTTATTTTATTTTTTAAAAAGAGACAATTTGAAAAGTTAAAACTATGTCTAATAACTCTCTGTTGGGCACCTTGCAGAAGGGCAAGAAGGACCGCGCCATCTCCGACTGGCCCAGTCCGAGATCGGGCCGGTCGCTGTCGGCGAACAGCGCGCGGACGCGGTCAGCGACTGCCTCCTCGCCGCCGGCCCTGACGACGCCGGTGGACCGCCTGAGCCGGCTGTACTCGAGCTCGCTCCCGACCACCTCGTGCGCGCCGAGGTGCTCCATGGCGAACCGCTCCACCATCACCCAGGGCATGCGGGTCACGACGACGCGCTTCCCGCCGCAGGCCCCGAACGCCGCCCACGCCGCCATGTCGACGTCGTCGGCCATGAACTTGGGCAGCACAGCGCGCGCCACGGCCTCGACCTCCGCCCGCGGCACCCCGACCGTTGCCACGAACGCCGCCGCGCGCAGCGCCAGGTCCCCGCGCCCCAGCAGCTCCAGCGCCCGCAGCGCCGGCCACAGCGCCAGCAACGCCGCGAACCGCGGCAGCCCCGACGCCTCGAATGCCATGAGCATGAAGTACGGGAACGTGGATTTGTCCCGCAGCAGCGCGCCCTCCAGCTCCGCCACCACGGAGCACCTCGCGCGCGACGCCGCCGCCGCCGCCATGGCCACCATGGGTCACCCTCTACCGACCGAACTGCACCTCGCCCAAGTACTGGAGACGACGTGAAGTGATCGACGAGTTGAAGCAAGAAACCAACCAAGCGATATAGGCGTCGATCGCGGAAGAGGTGGGCAGCGTTTGGCTTGACCGCTAGTGCATGGCGATGGTTCTGGTCAGCGGCCCGCAACCACCGCGTCGCGCGCGCGCGCGCGAGCTGCCTGGGAGGTGAGGGTAGCTAGGTCGGATGGATCGCTTGCACTTGCATGCAAAAGGCGCGCGATCGCGAGGGGTGATGACCTAACTCGCAACAAACCGGATCTGGGGGGGTTAAGCGATCGTTTATTAACTACTCAGGCAGGCTCTCCGTTTCTTGATTTCCCCTCGATTTCCTATTTATGCTTGCTTGATTGATTCCGTCGCGCGTGAAGTGTGAACAGATGGGGTAGCCATGCTTTAGTTGCGTGGGGGAGTAGGATTTTGTGGTGACGAGCGAGGTCGACGGCAGCCAGCCGGGCTTGAAGTCGAGCACGGGACGCAGTTGACGCGCACGAGAACACTCGTGCCAAGCGTTTACCAACACATCGCGGGCGCGCGCGGCGACCTTTGTGCCGCGCGCGCGGTTTGTGCGGCTGCCGCAGCGTTTTTTTCCCCCATCTGTTGCTCTTCACTGCTGACGTGGACAGGCATAGTTGGTCAATGTAGCTCTCTCTGTCTTGTCTACTGTATTTTTTAAAGATCTTCTGTTTGTCTACTGTATTTTTGAAGGGTATTGATAAGTTTCATCCTAATGTTTTCTTTAGCAACCATCATCCAAATTCTTGGCCATTGGATTTGCTTTCAGATCGATGCACGCCCTCCCTGAATTCGAGGTGGGTTAATCCTACGAATGTGTCTTTTGATCGTACGGTTCAAAGTTTGGATGATTTTTAAGACAAAAACATCCGGATGATACCTATACACTCCCATTTTTGAAAGATCTTCTGTCTTACACTGTAGAGCACTCGGCTTGCTAGTACTCGCCCATATGCTTGGTGAACTTGGAAAGCTTCCTTTTCCTAGCCTTTATATATATATATATATTTTCAGAACTAGTCTCTTTCCAAATAGCTTTATAAAAATATTCTCTCCTCTGTAGTAAAAGGTCACTTGCTGCGATCGAGCAGCTCAGTAGCTTTCTAAAACATTGCCGATCGAGCACGGGAGTTCACTACCAAGCATGCAGGTTTAGTAGGAACTCCTTCCAAACTGGAGGAGCGCGCGCGGCAGTGAAATGGATTTGGTCTGTCACGGGCGTGAAAAGGTATCGAACTAATACTGTAGGTGACATATATTATCTGTCTTTTTAGATTGAGGAGTGGATTGTTATTATAAATTTATTTAAAAGGGTCATTTTTTTATAAAAAAAAAAGTTACGGGAATCAGAAAAGCTCAAATTTCAGTGAACATGCAACTGAGCAAGAATCAGTACGCACAGACTGGAGTGAAGTATAACCATCACAGCATCACACACAGCAAGAAAAGGCTTTCGTAACTAGTAAGCGATTTGTACTCCCCATTCCACGCTTTGGGTTGACCGCGTCGTGGAAACACTCTTTAGCCTGTCTTAGAAGAACATATCAGCTGCAAATGCAATCGGTCAGCACGACACTGTACGAGAAATGGTCATTTGTTTGTGCATGTCAGATCGCGAGCAGTTAAATGTTCAAATCATACGTTATATGAACACATGCAAAAGGAAAAATGATATGTATGTTGGTCAACACGACAATAACTGTGTAAGGGAGGGTTGGATGTATGATGTAGTATGCAACATGTCAAACCAAGCTACTAACGGTTCGAACCGTACGTGCTAAACGTTTCGCAACATCCAGCTCTTCCTGTAAACTAAAGGTACATGCATAGCCCACTTGGCAAACGGGAAGGAGTACACACTGCTAAAACGACTTTGTTTCGCCGACTTATCTGAGATCTGAATGATGTTCTTTTCAGTGTCTTCAAATCGGCTGCTCTGGTCGATTATAATTTGTTTACATGCCAGCATGCTATCCGGAAAAGGATTCGATAGTTATCTTGTCAGCATCTTGGTACGTATCACTTCGTTATTCTGGAAAGCCCTTGAATTAACGAGATGAATCTAGAACTCTCCGTCGCAGTTTTCCATGGACCTGGATCAACGAGAGATGATGCAGCTGCCCACGTTGCGCAGGACGTGGCCTGTGAAAACGGAGACGCGAGCGGCAATCTCCCACATTTTCCCGGTGTAATTACGCTGACCAGCTGGTATGTGTTAGACAACCTCGCTATCGAATAGTCCGGGGTTGCCTAATAGATCTAAACTGGAGAACAGAAAGAGAGGGCGAGAGACACAATATGAGGAGGAACGGATCTGCTTTATTATTCTGTATGCTTGTGTACAATGGGGTGACCCCCTGCCTCCTATATATAGCGGTTCTGCTTAGAGATAAGGAAGAGTCCATATCGGATACGAATCCGTTTCCTAACAGGATACGAATCCGTTTCCTAACACTCCCCCTTGGACTCTTCACTGCGAGATGCATATGCCTCATTAAAACTCCATAAAAACCCAGTGGGAAAAATAATTGGAGAAAGAGTACATAGCACACGCTTGCTGTGTTGCACGGATTGCCTCATCAAAAACCTTATGTAAGAAAACTTCAATGAAAAACTTACTTAAGGAAAAGAGTACAATCCACCCAAACTTCAATGTTAATCTTCAAGATTTACGTTGGGTACTCAAACTTCATGTTTGAGATTTATGTAGGAGTATGTGAAAAATCTCCCCCTGAAATATGCACTTCTCTAAGCCTCATCATCCCGATTCCTCTAATACATCTTTCAAAGGAAGATGCCGGGAGTGACTTAGTGAATAAATCATGAGATTTTCACACGACTTAGTATGCAAGATATCTTTATCTCGTTCATCTTATGCATTTCATGAGCATAAAAGAACTTGGGGTTGATATGCTTTGTAAGGTTACTCTTCACATATCCCATTTGTACTTGTGCAACACAAGCTGCATTATCTTCATAGATAATAGTGGGGTTTGTTCCATGTTCGGACCACATGACTTACGGATGTGGTGAACCATTCTTCAAGCCATGCACATTCGAGAGGCTTCATACAATGCAATGATTTACGAGTGGTTAGTCGACGTCGAGACAAGAGTCCGCTTAGACGACTTCCAAGAAATTGCCGTTCCACCGCAAAGGAAAACATACCCGGCTTGTGACTTGCGGTATGCGGGTCCGATAGGTACCCAAAGATCGGCGTAGCCAACTAAATTCAATTCATTGTTTCTTCCAGAAACAAGCCGAGGTCTTTGCTTCCTTGAAGGTAACGGAAGATGTCCTTCACCCCTTTCCAATGCCTTTTGGTGGGTTACGCCTTTGTCTGCGCTTAGCAAATTCACGCGAACGCAATGTCCGCCTAGTGCTATTCGCAAGGTACATGAGCGCTCCAATTGCACTCAAGTATGGGAATTCGCTCCCGTGACTTCCTCCCCTCTTCTTTAGGCCTGCACGGGTCTAGGTCCGCTTGGAGTGACCTTCCGACCATTGGGGTCTTTGCGGGGTATGCCTTTTCAAAGCCAAATCTCTCCAACACTTTCTGCGTGTAGGATGCTTGGTGTACCAAGATTCCGCCTTGGACATGTTCAAGCCGCAAGCCTAAACAGTAACTTGGTTTTACCCAAGTCTTTCATTTCAAACTCAGATTTCAAGTATGTGCATGCTTCTTCAATTTCTTCATCCGTCCCAATGATGTTCAAGTCATCTACATAGACGGAGATTATACAAAATCCATTCGTGGATCGTTGTATAAATACACATGGACAATCTTCATTGTTCGTAGCCTTTTTGCAAAGAAAGTCACTTAAGCGATTGTACCACATTCTTCCTCGATCGCTTCAAATTTATACAAGTGATTTCTCCAATTTCACATCGTATTGGTTTCTTTGCTCTGTCTTGGTTCGGGATAGGGATACCTTAGGTACTTTCATGTATATCTCCGAATCCAAGTTTCCATACAAATATGTCGTGACAACATCCATTAGCTTCATTTTCAACTTCAAGTTGACCGCCATTGAGATCAAGTATCTAAAGGTAATTCCGCCCATGACCGAGAATAGGTTTCTTCATAATCAACCCCAGGACGCGTTGAGTTAAACCTTGAGCGACAAGACTAGCCTTGTACCTTACAACTTCATTGTTTTCGTTTCTCTTGCGAACAAAAACCCATTTGTGACCTCACGGGTTTATATGGGGAGGCGTGCGGCACACAGGCCCAAACACCTCTCTTTTGTTCAGAGAGACTAACTCTGCGGTGATTGCCTTCTTCCAATCTTCCCAATCGAGCCTTTTCTTGCACTCTGCGAGAGATGCGGGCTCGGGATCATGATTAATGATCGTGGCAATCTTCTTTGCAAAATATGCATCGACATTGGCTGTTGCTCTATTCATTGATTCTCCCGTTATTACAAAGTTTATGGCCATTTCATCATGGGGTGCCGTGCACTTCTACTTGCTCTTCATTGCTATTTCCCATTCCAGGAGCAAGTTCCTTTAGTTTTTCTCCGCCAATGTGTGCGCACACATTATTTCCCGGCGCTTCTTCCAATGGAAGGTTCAGATCTGGAATTGCCTTTTCCCACGTGCTTCTTTCCAAAGTGCAGTCTCAACTGGCTCCCCTTCTTGATTTGGGACACTTTTGTGATTGGCTGTGGTAAGTCCTCTCGCCCAGTTTTTCCCAGACGTCTCCGGGTACTTTGGGTTTGAGAAGCCAGATCTCCTGTTCTTTTTCTTTGAGGCCTCTGAACAGGATGAGGGATACCTTCTGCTTTCTTTGGTATTTCCACCCTCTGCAGTGCATTTCTTTGCTGGTACATGCGACTTAACCACGCTCTTGAGATCACAAAAATGATCAGCAGTTCATTTGCTAAATTCTGCAAATCAATTATCTTCTCGACTTCTTGATTTGCTTCATTAGTGCGAGGTCATGCGCGGGATCCCAAAGGAATGCCATACTATTTCCGGCATTTTTCATCTAATGGTTGATTCTCTCCCCCTAATGACGGAAATGGTCCTCGTCAAAAGATGCAATCGGAATCGGGCTGTGTGCAAGTCTCGATCATGGGTTCCAAATACTGATTATGGATGCACTCTCATAACCAACGTATATCCCAGACTTGCGGAGAGGGCCCATTGCATCCTGTGGGGGTGGTATAGGTACATATACCATACAACCAAAATTTCTAAGATGGGAAATCTTCGATGACCCCTTGCACTAATTGCATTGGTGAATGGATGTTGTAGGCCGATGGTCTATAATTGATGAGTCTTCTGCTGCGTGCAGATCGCGTGTCCCCAACAAGTGTTGGGCAAGTTACAACTCTGCAAGAGCGGTCCGCAATGAACTTAATCCTCTTTATTAGTGCTTCAATAGCCCATTTTGCGTATGGACGTGCGATGCAGTGCTCATGATTATTCCCGTTCTTTGTGCAATAATCATCAAATGCCTTGGAAGTAAATTCGCGGCATTGTCCATTCGAATGGACTTCACGCGATGATCGTGAAAAGCATTCTTAATTCGATGATCTGCGAGATCAGGTTGCGAATGCATGATTCCTTGTTGACAAAGCAAACATGTATGCGACCATTTCGAGGAAGCATCAATGAGCACCATAAAGTATCGAAACGGCCTCGACAAGGGCTGAATCGACCGCAAATATCCCCTGAATGCGTTCCAGAATGCCGGACTTCATGTTGCACTTTCATCACAGAGGGTCTAGTTATTAATTTCCGGTGGCACATGCATGGCACACAAAATCTTCGTGATTCGGAAATTCTTAACATTAATGCCATGACCTTGTGAGTTGTTAACGCTATTGCTCATCAATCTAAGACCAGGATGACCTACTCTCCAATGCCTTATGGCAAAGAATTCAGAGCTTCTAAAGACAGGTCTTCAAAGAAGTATACCTTGCGTGTGCATTGATTTTCGTGTAGTACAACCTGCATTCATATGAGGGACATTTTTCTAGTACCATCTTTCCATATTCCGCGTGCTTCACAATGCACAAGTGTTCTTTGCCATTTTCTTCATTGGTTTCTACGTGAAACCCATTGGCGCGGATATCTTTGAAACTTAAGAGAGTGCGGGTTGATTCAGGGTACAAAAGGGCTTCTTCAATTACCAAAGTTGTACCCATTGGCAATATAATTGTGGCTCTTCCTGAGCCTATTATATGCGTATCGCTTCCTGCGATAGTCGTAATCCTTCCAGCGTTCTTCGTGATCGTCTGGAAGTATTTCGACTCTCTTAAGATGGTATTTGTTGTGCCACTATCAACAATGCATATTTCCTCCATTGGGCGCTACACGATTTCTAGATGAAAAAATAATTCTAATCATAAAGTGGCTAAGTAATTCAAAAAGATTGCTTGTAAAGAAAGAATACTGGAATAAAGAATAAATTGTAATTCTATTCATGAGAAAAAGTATGCTCTTCGAGAGCTTACTATTCATTATGCAATCTGATGTCTATGTGAGATAATTCTGACAATTCATGTCAGTTCTTCAAAAACTCACGTTAGATAATGCCACACCTTTGCACATTCATAAGGTTCTTCCATTAGATTACTACGTGTAATCTAATAGGAAATGGCTGCTAGATTTAATAAAATGCATAATTGAATTCTCATGAGTTTCCAGCAAACTAAAAGAAAGCAATAATATCAAGATTCATATATTCAAAGATGAATGCAAAATTCATAAGTACAAGATTCATAAGTACGGAATTCATAAATGCAAAATTCATAAGTACAAGATTCATAAATGCAGGATTCATCAATACAGTATTCATAACTGCAAAATTCATATATACACAGATTCATAAATATTCGTAATAAACAATAATTGCACAATTCATAAAATCATAAATGCGAAATAAATTCTCGTAAATTTCCGAATTTTTCTTAGTATTTGGCAATTTTTACGTTAATTATACAAGAATTTTCCGAGATCCCTTGATAATGAGAAAATAAATTGCAACATGAATTAAACATGGCATAAGTCTAATTACAACTTATATAATTCTTGTTGGTCGGGAACAAAAGCAATTAATGAATATCTTCTGTCAATTTGACTCTTGGCCAGGTCAACCTGCCCCTAGGGCTCACATGAGGGAGGGAGCACTTCCCGTTTCCGGGTGCCAATTAAAGAACCAAGCCTCATGTGTGTTTTCCTAGACACCAATTGTCTCATATCTGTTTATTCATTTACCAAAATCAAATCCCAACCACTCATGTTCTCATTTTATGCCATATGAAATATTCTGGAATTTTCCTAGCAGTTTTCATAATTTCTGCTAATTTCCAAGCAATTTTCAGAATTACTTTACAACAGGAATTTGAATTTCATCAAATATGACATAATTCATCAAATATCAACATGACATAATTCATAAATATACACACAGATTCTGGATTTTTAAGGAATTTTCATATTTTTCTGGCAATTTTCAGAATTTCTGGAATTTTCTAATCAATTTTCTGTGTTTTAATCATTTTTGGAAAACCAGAAAATGAATAAAGAATTGGCTTCAAGTCTACGTTCTGGACTTCAAGCCTGATTGAACCAATCGGACTTCTTGTCCATCTTCCTGTCTATGTAATAGACTTCATGTCCATTTGTCAAATACCACCAACGGGACTTTATGTCCTGCGGGAAAACAAGGAGGGTAAAAAGGGTAAATTCCCCTGCCCTTTCGTGCGCCATCCGGTCTTCTTAACCGGATCCAACTCTGGTTCGGCTGGACTTCAAGTCCAGAGTCCAGACTGAGTTCCATTCGGTTCCATTAGCGGGGAAAGAAACGGGGGCGACCGGCGGATGGCCGGCGTGAGCGGCAGCCGAGCACGGCTGCGTGCCAGGCCGGGCGATGCGCAGGCGAGATTTGGCCGGCTGAAGCCGGCAGTCAAGCTCGGTGGCTACGCTACGGCGTGCGGTGCTGCGCGAGCCAAGCGGTGAGCATCATCCGCCGTGTTCGAACGGGCGCTGCGGCCGATACCGCTCGCAGTCTTTCGCGGCAGCTGCTACCGGCGACGGACGATGCCAGGCGGCATCGCCGTCAGGCGAGTGGCGTTGCTTCATGCATGCTGGGAGGACGGCGGCTTCATGCCGTCGAGAGTTTGGTCGGGCGTGCGATGGCGACGGGAGGCTGGGCCAGTTCCACGCGCGGCTTCGGGCCGGCGGTATGGCGGTGAACGGCGTCGGCGCCGGTTTCTCGGGTGCCGCCTATGAGGCCTATGGGGTCCGCATGGCGACCTGCGTGGTCGGTTGCGGGTTGGCGCGGCGAAGCCGACCGGGATGCTGAACCGGGCGACAACGGTTTGCGAGGCGTGGACGCCGGCGAGCTCCGATCTGACGGCGTCGTGTTTTCGATGCCGGGTGGTAGCACTGCGGGTGCTCGTGGTTGGCGGCGCTTTAAGTGCGCAGGGACCAACCGGCGGCGGCGGCGCTGCCATGGAAGGCGCTCGGCGGCTACGGGTGACCACAGGACACGGGGCGCTGCGGGACTGCGGCTACGGCCAGCGCGCGGCGGTCGGCCGGGCTCGGCGTGGTGGCTTCGTGCCTATCTTCATGTGGTCTGTGATTGATTCGTAGCCAATACTGTTGCTTCGTGCATAGTATTGTAGATCGCCGGGTAAATCGCTGTGTAGCTTCGTGCTAATCATTGCTTATCGTAGCTTCGTGCCACAGAACGTAAAGTTCCTGCGAGTCGTAGCTTCGTGCCACGTAGAATAGATGCAAATATAGATTCAACGAGCGATTAGATCAATCCTCGTATTCTCACCTTTTTCAATCTGCTTTCCGGTAGACTATCGCGTAGGATAGAGTCGCGTAGGACTTTTATTTCGGCAATCCGAGTGGATGCCGCTTGATGGCGAAGTTGATTGCAGATCGGATCGGGCGATCAATCGCCGTAGTAGACGTTACGTAAATGCCGATGATCCTTCGCTTCTTGTCTTTTCTCACCTTTCAATCTTTCTCCGGTAGAGCTTCGTGCTGATAACGTGTTAGACAACCTCGCTATCGAATAGTCCGGGGTTGCCTAATAGATCTAAACTGGAGAACAGAAAGAGAGGGCGAGAGACACAATATGAGGAGGAACGGATCTGCTTTATTATTCTGTATGCTTGTGTACAATGGGGTGACCCCCTGCCTCCTATATATAGCGGTTCTGCTTAGAGATAAGGAAGAGTCCATATCGGATACGAATCCGTTTCCTAACAGGATACGAATTCGTTTCCTAACAGTATGGATGAAATTAAGCAAGTAGAGGTCACAAATCACTTTCAGGGTGTTTACTTTGTTTTCCGGGTTTGGAGAGATTAACGGAATATTTCGATTAGATCGTTTTTTATTTGGCAAAGGTTGAGTACCAGTTTTTTATGGATGTTAAGAATCAGTGAAATGCTTATATTTTTGTAAGGTTCTAGAGAATTCTCAAATTAGCAAGAGTAAGGATTTTTTAGGAAAGCTCTAGAACTAATTAATTGGCCATGCTTATGGCAAAGTATATAATTGTTTCAGAGTTGTAGGGATGTTTCAAGAGTTGAGATATTTTGTGATTGCATGGATAAGATGTTGCCATGTGACACGATCCAACGGTCTTGTATAAGTATAAATAGGAATGCCATCCATTCCTAACCAGAAGCTATTAGGCCACCATGAGTAAAGAAGAGAATAAAGTGTTGAGTTATTTTATGCATGTAAGTGTTGTTAAATCACCATAAATCACGTACTTATAATACATAGCACGTATGATTTGACATGAGCACCTCGCTCGCCCGAACATCTTTCATACATGATACAGGTAAACCATAGCCTAGAAAGAAACAGGTAAATTGCTCTAGGCACTTCGTGTTGAGTACACAATGTTGACTTGAAGTTCGTTTACACAATATGAGAAAGACATTCTTTAATATAGCATCAACATAACAATAACATTTAAAAGCGATATAGGCATTTATCCCATCCATCGACTGAGAAAAACACCTGCGTTACACTAACAGGAGCGCGCTTTTTTATTTTGAAAGAAAAATACATCATGAAATGAACCTGGGCTAGTCTGCTCATTTTTACTAGTGATGGAGGAGGGAGAAAGCCACCCCTTTTGTGGCGTAATGGACAACATCGCTTTCCCTCTTGTAGCTATGATATCATTCAAAAGAAGAAACAATATAAGGAAAAAAAAGTAGTATTTTGCGGAATATCACTAGAAAACAAATTGAGCATCAGGTTAAGTAACAAGATTATATACCCATCAGCTGTGCGGGATTGAAGGGCTTGGTTGGAAGATAAGGATAGGGGGTCTTTCTCGTGTGATAGGCTTGATGCTTCCCGCCTAATAGATAAACACCAGCACAGACTCTTCAACATGCAAGTAGAGCTGTAAAAAAAAGCTCGAGCTCGGCTTGGTACAGGCTCGGTTCGAGCTCGGTTCGAGCTCCAAACGAGCTGAACTCAAGCTCGCGAGCTTCATTGAGCCGAGCTCGAATAGCTCATGAACCTACTCGAGCTTGGATCAAGCTTTCGTGAACCGAGTTTACTGGAGCTTTTTACCGATCTTACTTGAGCTTATTACCGAGCTTATCAGGTTTACCAAGCTTACTCGAGCCTACCGAGCTTGTTCGAGCTTGGACTGAGTCGAGCTCGAGCCTGGATTAAGGCCCAGACCCCAACTCGAGCTCAGCTCAAGCTCGGCCTGTTTACAGCTCCAAATGCAAGACTGCCATGTGACACGAATTTAATGGCACAATCCTGATAAGTTTGTAGCAGTTGAATGCCTTTGTAAAAACAAACATTTCTCACTTTTTAACAAACTAATCCAAAACCAAAAAAAGGAAAGAAAATATTTATAAATCACCTTAATCCATTTTGAAGCTTTTACATCGTAGCGGCGCTTCTATGGCTTAGATTTTCGTAGGAAAGGTTTTGAGAAGTAGGTTTAAAGACAACCCAAGCCGAGTTGAGTCAGTCAGGGACTCCTGCACTTGCAAGAGGAAGAGATCTATCTACTATAGTACTAAATCTTTTGCATGCAGTACTTCAACAGTTGTTTATCTTCTAAAAGGTGTCTTCTCGTCAAGAGGTGTCTTTTAGTAAAGAAACTTCTCTTCATAGTGAGCAACCTCTAATCCATTATATGTACCTCCGCTTGCTTGTCTTATGCGGGGGTAACTGCCTTTCCGACTAGTTTCAGATCGATGTGAATGCTCTCCAATGCTCGGCCAGTTTGCTGATCGGAGCGACCGAATAAGCTATTCACGACAGTGTGTGTGTATAACTAGTCGGGATAAATAGGACATACCTCATCTCTGACCAGTTTGTTGAAACTGGTCGGGAAATTTTTCATATGATTAAATTTGGCTTTGGTTGAAATTGTAACCAGGTAATAGGCATTGTATCTTATCTTTTCTAATGGATTTTTTTTTCATTTATGAGCTTGCGGGACAAAAAGTAAAATAGGACATACTAATCATTAACATATTCAATTATTCAAAATGACTAAACACCGTGAACTAATCTATAATTAAGCTTGTAATACCATTCGGAGGATTACTAAAGACTGAATACCTAACATCCGCTGACCCACAAACCAATGAGAGAGTAAGCCCCATGCCAAAACCTGATAGTGTTCACAGTTTATCTCACTAAGAAAGATTACAAAAACCGACTACCCAAGTTGAAAATGAAATTATTGTGATGTTTATTTGGCACATTCTTTATAACCCTTATTTCTATCTTTATAACATCCTTTATAGTGCCGTGACTTATAATCAACTTGGTAGTTAGGTTGTTCTACTGTACTGTACTGTATAATCATAATGTATTTAACTATATAAAACTTTACTAATTCTATATGATTATGTAATGTACTTCCTCCATCCAAGTTTATAGGGTGTATTTTTTAATTGATTTTATCCATAAATATAGAGTGTATTTTATGTTCCAATATAAATTAGTGTGATGTTTTCCTTATAGTCCTAATAAATATTTAGATTTTTTTATATTCTTTACGTGTATGTATTGGATACACCATTTATAAATAATTATTAGAAATACTCAATTCATTTTTAATATCCCTTTTGTTTATATAACAATAGAAAACAAGACTTCTAAATTTACTGGAAGGTAGTATATTTAACTACGTAAAACTTTTACTAATTTAGGTACTCTAGGTGTATGTATTGGATACACCATTTATAAATAATTATTAGAAATACTCAATTCATTTTTAATATGCTTTGGTTTATATAACAATAGAAAACAAGACTTATAAATTTACTGGAAGGGAGTATTTAACTACGTAAAACTAGTATATTGCCCGTGCTAACGCTACGGCGATATTTGGTAATACAATTTAAATAAGCAATGTTGCCCTAGTAGTTATTATAATCTGCAGTCAGTACAAAAGCTTCATCAACCCATGAAGAATGTTCTAAAATAGTATTCTAGAAAAAAGAAAGTTCTAAAATCATCTATTGTCCGGATGGATGGCATTAGGACCGGAAGAAGAGAGAGAGAGAGAGACTCACAAGAAGATGCAGCAGAAAATTCTAAACAAAACGGGCCCTAATTAGTAACCAACCCTTAAAACCTGACGTGACATTAGACCAAAATGACATAATGCTTAATCTGAAGACTCTTAATCAATATTAACGTATATACAGATCTGGCATGACAATTTCTCACAAGAAAAGAAGAAGTCTGACCAGCTAAAAGAAAACACCATTCAGTAATACAGATAGTTTCTAAAAGAAGCAAAGGATAATAAATGGCATGCCAATTAAACAATAATGAATACATGTATCATGTATGAAATGATACGAAAGTGTGTGGAGAAAAAAAAACCCCGGTTTTTCTACCAGTTCTTCGGCAGTAGCATCACCCATGTCCTCATCATCTCCATATATTTCTACTTCTTCAGGATCTTCTTCATATTCAGGATCTACACCCTCCATTTTCTCATCAGCTTCAGGTTCAATTCAGCAGCAGCACAATGCCACACCTTTATTGAAGATGCAAGCATGCCCATTATGGCATGAACTGCACGTTTCTCACTGTCTTGGCAAAAGCAGAGAGAGAAAAATAAGCTCCAATATAAAAAGTGAAGAGAGAAAAAATTGTGGCAAATCTCACGTCATTTTAATAAATGATGGCTTTGATGAGCTGAAGATTCTCAGGTCCAGCACAGGTGCTAAATCGACAAGGGTCTCGAGCATGTTTGTTATTAGCTCATCGTCTTCTGTTAAATCATAAATGATAAAAATGCATAAAAGGTTAGCTTTTATGTTTTGTAGTAATGTTTGCTGCAAATAACTGCATTTGAACTGCTGTGATATCAACATGTAGTCCTAGGATAAATAAATAATAACTAATTTCATTTACTACAGATACTGAACAAAACTAATATACAAAACGGACAGATAATAACTTTAATGCCATTTTTATGTTGCGCTATAAAACCAATCACAAAATTCAAATAGGGAATATAAGTAGTCAGTTTTTGGTTAAGCCATGTGGAGCGTCCTGCAGCTCAAATTGAGCATATGTAGGTAACATTTGGAAATAATATAAACGACAACACACGCATAATATTGGCAGAAACATATTCAATCATCTCCAATTTCATTTGTAAATGCAAAATAGTTGAACTGCACAAAAGGAACAGAAGATAGATGCATGTGAACTGAAAATGAAGGACAATAATTGAGTTTGAAACTTTACCTGAATTTTGATCTTCTAAACACTGAAATACAGTCTCCAAGCAATGTCTATGTTGAACCATGATAGTCTCATTTTCTGGCATGAAAGAGAAATTGCGGATTATATTGGAGGCTGCAACAGCACACTGTTGCCTTTCTGTCCGCCCTTCATCATCAACATTAAACAAGCCACCATCTTCATCAAACCAAAATCCTGCAGATCGCTTCTTCGTGACAGTTGAGTCCTCTGTCTTTGATTGATCATTTGAACGACTGAAATTACCATATTTCAAAGAACATAAGTATGGTCTCACGAATCATGAAAAGTGAGATGGGTAATCAGGATCTTCATGAGATTAATAATGGCATACATGGCGGTGTCCAAGTAGACTTTTTCAATGTTCTCGTGACCAAAGCCAGAGAGTGTTGTATTGGCACCCAAAGTTCTTACTCTTGAAGGTTTTGTGTGGTCCTTAGGCATTGCAATGTGTTGGGGATCACATTTATTTTTTTACGAAGCAACCAAAAAAGGTTATTTCCTTCACAATGCTCCACTAAAACCAGGCAAAAACAGAAATGGTTGGGGATAGGAAAATTCAAACAACAACGCTAGACTATACCGAAGAATACAAGCATGGTACCATAGCTGCTAAGCAGACCACTAATCTCGAGTTGCAACCTTCATGCCAGATGCCACAATTTGGACCATTACCACATAACATAATTATCCTAGACTTAGATACTAATAATGTGAGTAGATTGGAGTTGGATTCTCAGTTCTGAGTCACCTAGTAGGGCTTTGTCTCTTTTGCAAGTATACTCACACACCAAATTTTGCAGTGTACATCTCAGTAGACTTATTTTGGGAAGTAGGAAACATTGCAGAAATTACCAATTCTGGAATTAAAATATGTACTATACAACAATGCAAATGGCCAGTACAGTCTAACAGAAGAGGTGTCACAACTCGCAAGACAGTTAACGCAGGAGAAAAGGACAGGAAAATAAATACACAGAGATAAAAAGAATCAACGGCTGATTGTGTTTAAGCTAACAAAGCATAGGCAGAGCTGAAAGGAATTTACCTCAAGAAAAGACAAGATAACACAACCCATTCTGTGTTGAAGCATTTCACTTAACGATTCAGCAAACAAGGAAAGCTGAACAAGAAAGAGAATAACAGATCAATGTCAAGCCACATGAGCATCACCTCAAAAACAAGAAATCTATAGAAAATTTAGGGGGAGAATGTATGGGGGCGGAGGGTTACGGTCTTACGGATGACTGGGGCGAGCGGAGTCGTGCGAGCGTGGCGATTTCCAGAGCGTGGCGGCGTGAAGTGGGATCATCGTTGAGTACATGGGCTGGCGCTGGGCCTTGTCAGGTGGACGATCCACTAAAAGGCAGGGTAAACTCCTCCTTTTATTAGTTAAGAGATAGCTTTAGCACAAAGCGATGGAAGAAAATATGATCATCTGCTTCTATTTGACCACATCAATAGCTTTTGTCTGAAATTTTATCTAAATGACCTATATAGCAAAGAATAAAGAAGAATTTAATAGCATCACGCTAGGTGAAAATCTGGATTCTAGGGAGGATGTTTTCATTGATTGGATCTCTTAGTACTTCAATAATAGAAGAAAGGAATTTTTACCCAAGATAACAATATTTCACATACTTTATTACTTGGCGTCACATTTTGAAGGTTTTCGTACATAATAAAGAAGTCAAATTGAAGACAGGGAAGCAATAATATTAAACAATTCTTTTCCCAAAACCATGAAAAACAGAAGAACAAAGCAAGCCAAGCAGGAAAATGCATAACCTATCAACAAAAGATTGCATCGCTATATGTTGTTTTAATACAAAAAAACAAGTTAGTAATTTCTGAGATAGAAGAAAGGAATGGATAATTGATACAAAAAAGTAATATCATGTCAAAGGACACAGATCTAGCTATCGCAGCAAAATAGCTGTCTAGCTATCACATTCTCTGAGCAAAATAGATCTTACTTGGTTTTCATGAAGGAGATGGCCAGAAAGCTGCTCAATGAAAGTTAACTTATGGACCATCACTCTATTGTTTGCTTAAACAAATTTCTTTGTGTCAATAAGAAGATACAATTGAAGTGTACCAAGTTACAGCCCAAATCAATGTGGCATCGAAGTAAAGCCTCACACAAATTTAATCAAAAAGGAAATTATCATATAGGGTGAAAGTTTTCTAAAGAAAGTCTTATTCTGTACATCGAAGCATCAACCTTTTTATCAAGTAATTGCTACTTCCCTTTAATTTGTTCCTCAATATGCACAGTTCACAGATAGATGGTGAAATGTGTGTAAGGTTAACAAAAATAATTTGAACCAAGTCGTTTGAATCAATATTGGGTATAGATCATAGTTGACAAACCTATCCAATGTATGAGACTTCAGTCTGGCGGTATCACTTTCCCGTGCCCTCTCCACAACAGAACGGCCTGTCCCTTCCCCGTGCGACCTCTCCCTCCTCCTGGATAACCCTGAACCACCAAGAAAAGGAACAGTCATCAAGGAAAAAAATTGTATCAAACGGAGAACAAAAAGAAACGAAGAGAAAGGAGAACATTGCAGACAGAGAGGCATGGAAAATATATATAAGAGGAAGAGAACCTAGTGGTGGTGCATTGCAGTAGTGGCGCCGCCGGTGTTACTGGATGGTGCGGAGTGCGTGGCTGTGTCTCCAGCCCCCAGCCAACTTGCAAATGGAGCAAGATAGGGGAAGATTAGTATAGAGACGAACACAAGAAAGACAAGGAAAGGATAAAAATGCAAATGGGCTTACTTCAGCGCTACTGCCAGTCAAACTCAAGCTTGCTTGCAACTGCTTAGTTTGCAGCCACGATCATTGAGGTTCGACAGTTGGGAAGCAACTTCTCCACAATAGTCGGTTGGTTTACCTTGCGGAGATGGTAGGGCTGACCAATGGAATGGCGGTGCCGACCATATCCGACTGGATCTGGACGGGCGCGGGCAGGAATGGTGGTGGACGTGGCGGCGGTGGAGGGGCGACGTTGGCTGCGTGTGGGTGAAGAGGGATGTGGCTGCACATGGGGGGCGCCGGGCATAGGGGGAGCCAGATCTGGAAGGGGAGCAGCACGGGGAGCGACGGCGTCATCTGGAGGTGTAGAGGCGGGCGGCTGCGTCGGGAGTGAGGGGGCGGCGTGGGGCACGGCGGGTGAGGTGGGCCAAACCTCGAATTCAACAACCTCCGCCTCCCGCCCTCCTCAACGACGACGCAAGCAGCAGATCCCCGACATCTCCCGACCTGAGCGCACCCAGCGCGGTCGCGCCGCGCCCGAGCGGCAACTCCCGCGGCGGATGCCGCAGCCCGTGGCGAGGCAGAGGAGCCTACGGCCATCGTCGACCTCCGCGTCATCGGCCTCCCGCACGCCTGCGGCCCGTAGCGACCGCCAGACCTGTCATTGCCGCTGGCCGGGAGAGGGAGGCGGGGCATAGAGAGGGGGGTGACGAAGAGGGATGCGACTGGTTATGCGGTGGAGAGGAGGGCGACGGAGAGGGAGGCTTCGGGGGCGGCGGGGAGGCGATGGGGCTCGGCTAGGGCGACAAAGTGGGAGGCGATGGGGAGAGAGGCGGCGGGGCGTGGAGAGGGAGAGTTAACTCGCGCGTGTGGCCCTAATCCCACCCGTGATGGGATGAACCGGGTGATTTGGTCCATCAGATATGATGAAGTGATGTGAGAAAACATCTTAGCGCTTGATTATGAGGAAGGGGGATTTCTGGGTGCACGTGTTAGGGTGAACAAAGAAAATGTATCCTCTGTGGGGGCAGAATAGTGTGTGCATGTAGGAAAGAATTAACTGGTGAATTATAAAGGGGTAAAGAAAACTTTTACTAATTTCGGTATGGTTCTGCGGTTCTGCCTTTGGCGTGACTGAAGAACTCGGCAGAGAGACTACGTCGCTGCCGGCTCCTCCCGTTGCTAATGACTTCTTCACTGGAACACGTCGCCTCTGCAAGACTGCAACTCTTCACGACTGCTCGTGGAATCTTCTCCTCCGACGCTTAGCGCTTCCACCCGCGCGGCGCCGGCGCAGCCATGAACTCGATCCGGTCGGCTCTCGCGAGGGCGCCCCTCGCCCTCAAGACCCGGCCGTCGCGGACCCGCCACTACGCAGGCGTCGGCGAGACGCAGCCCGAGAGGGTGGCGGCGGAGATGGTCCGCTACGCCCTCGGCGGCGCCAGGAACCGGAGCTCGCCAGGTTCCCCTCCCTCCCTCTCTTTTTTCGCTCCGTACCATTCGTACCAGTGCGCGTTAGGGTCGAGGTCTCGCTCGCTCGCGTATGATAAACAGCTGTTGCTGGTGTGCCAGATGAGGCGATGCGAATATTGGAGCAGGGGGCCTCGAACCTGCAGGGCGGCGGGGAGGGCAGCGCCGAGGCCGTGGGGACGCTCATGCTCGCGATGTCCACGCTGCTCTACCGGAGGTTTTGTCTGCGAATTTAGATCGTTGCCCCGTAAATCTGTCTGACGAATTCGTCCGTTAGTTTGGTTCATTTTGGCCTCTGATTTGCACGGCCAGTTACAGCCACTTGTTGTTTAGATTTGTGTAGCAGCGGCATTTAGGAAGGATTTAGGTATATCACACATTATGAAACGGAAAGAGGAGAGTGCATGTGTCTTTCGGTCTGCATACTTGCTACAAATTGACGCATGAAGATAATACGGACGATACATATGAACTGAGAATGCCATACATTCTACACATCTTTGGTCTTATCATGAGAACTAGCATATGAGGTTGAGTTGTCAGCAAGAGAACGACTCCCACTGGATCCTTGATTTACCTGTGCTAATTTGATCTTCCCTATTGAGTAGGTTTGAGACAGAGAGCAAAATTGTGTGTGTTTTCTCTGTGCAGTGGAAGACGCCAAGATGCAATGGAAAAGCTTAAAGCAACCCAACAAATTGCTCCTTCTGCAGCTTTCAGAGGTGCTTTTACAGGCCCTTTTTTTTGTAACAGCAGTATTGTGGTGCGGACTGGAATGCTTGTTGCTTAAACTTTCTTAAACAGAGGGTTTCGAGTCCCACATTTATCTTGTGAATTTAGTAGCCAGAAGCACGGAAAGAAAAACTATCAATACTCAGAATGTTTCATTTGATGATGTGATGGTCGGGTCCTTTGATTATCTTCGGTGAAAAAAGAAGATATCAAGTTGTCAACTGATATTAAAAGAGGGAGGAAAACTTTTACATACATGAGGAAGTTTGCAAAGAGAAAATATGGATTTTGGGAGAGGGAGGCAGGGTTTACTAATTTGGTTAGTGCTCTTGAATGGCATTTCTGATGCGATATTGTTAACTTAATTTGCAGTTGCAGCATGGGAAGCACTAATGGGACTACGCATGGAAGCAGACCAGGTTTGGTCCTACAAGCTCATTTTACTCTTGCGTGGCTCTAGGTGAAATTAGTTTCAAGGTTACTTTAAACACAGGATATCTCCTCCTTGATGTCCCCAAATGTTTCGGTTGATCTGTCAATCAAAGATGAAGATAGCAAATGGTCTGGTCAGGACAAACTGAAATTTCGGGTTAATGCTATCAAAGGAATTATTGCTCATCTAAATGGAGAGACAGAATCAGGTTATTTTTCTTTTTGATGCCCTAAATATCTCTACTAGATCATAGGGAGTGGATTTTACCGAAAATGATTTACAGTTGCTCTTTATCAGCCCAGCTGTTTTTTAATGGGTGCAAGGACTGCTGTGCTGGAATAGGCAATGACCAAACAGGTATAACTGTCTGTGAAACAGAATTAACGTTTACTTTTTTTCTCTGCGGTTAGTGCATACATGGACCTTATTATGTTCTTTCCAGAAAATGCTGTTCTTTCATATGGTGAATATCTTCATTGTGCCGGGGATTTTTCTTCGGCAACACACATGTACAAGAGGCTTCTTGAGGCAGTTAACATGGAAGATATGTCTGGAAATTTTTTAGCAGCTGGAAACATGATTCCTGAGGAGGTTTCTCTTGGGGCCACTTGCTCATATGGCCAGCTTTTATCTCATTCTGGGTTAGATTTAGAGTCTCTCAACCGTCATGCTTTGATTGGTCTTGTTATAAATTGATCCCAATATTCGATTGAACTTCAAAACTTAAAAGCATTTGCCTTTAGGACTACAATTACTTTTTAACCTCTCTTCCCTTTTACGGGTGTTCCGATTGCCGAGTGAGAGCATTCACCTTTTCCTTTTAATCCAGGAAGTTCGGTGAGGCAGAGGATTATCTCACAAGAGCAATACAAAAGGCTGAAGAACAATTTGGTCTGGGCATGCTAAGCTTATTAAATGAATATAAGAAAATGATGGTGTTGAAGTACTTGACCACAAGTTAATAATCATATAGCGTTTTAATCCATGCAGGTGCAAATCACCCAAAGGTTGGGATTGTATTGACTTGTGTAGCCAGAATGTACAAACTGAAAGCAAAATCAGAAGGTTCTAGTTCTATAATGGTTCAGGAGGTCAGTAAATGTTCCACTCTTATTTAAGTTTTATGTGTCCACCTGATCAAAACTATGACGGTCACACTTCCTTGGTTTTATTTCTTTCTAAAAGCAGTTCATTCATAGTTATTAGTTCTAAATGTTCTATGTAGGTTGTGCATAAAATTTATTCAATCCGGGTGACTCATGCTTGACCTGTATGCTTATTTAACCACCCAGTTGATTGCAGGGGCTGTACAGGAAGGCCCTGGAAGTTTTGAAAGCCCCTGCCATTAATTCTGAGGGTGAAACAATAATCTCCGAGTCCCATTAAAAACAATACAGTTATTTTTAACCACTTGAGCAATATATTGTTTATTATTTATATTTTGCAGGTACCAACCGACCGATGGATTGGAGAGATATCGTCTCACTTGCTAGAGGTTAATACTCTGAAGTTTGGGCCATTTCTCTCTCTCTCCCAATAAGATCAGTCTATACAACTCTTAAATAACAAGCTATTTGATACAACTGTCATACCATATTGTTTAATCTGTTCTAGTGATTGATTGGGCATGTAACTTCGCTATACAACTACTAAAAAGCAAGTTAATTGATGCAACATCATACAATCGCATATCCTCATGTAGAGCTAACCAAGGGTTGGGCAAAAAAGATTTCTAACCCTTTTTTATCCTGGGGAAAAGAATTCCGGAGATTTGCCAAATGGAACCTTAGTCTTTTCCCTTGATGCCAGAATAATCCGCGGATTTGCTGAGTACTGCTAAATCTGACTATTACAACAATGTAAACAGCAACTAATCAGAGAGTCTGAATTATTGCTGGCAGTTGATACCTATTTGGATATTTCTTATTTGGAGGCTCTTAGGATATTGCTTATTCTTAGCCTTGAGGAAATACTGAATTTGTCTCTACACGTCCAACTTGCAGGCGAGTATGCAGAATTGTTGCTTATTCAGTCAAATAGGAAGGCCGAAGGTGAACGAATGAAGGGATGGGCAGAAGATGTTTGGAGGAATCATAGAGTAACATTAGCTCAAGCGCTAGAGTATTCAAAACCTTCAAAACCAACAGTTGTTGACACCCGGATCGGCAGGGTCATTTAGCTCCCATCACAATCTGGTGAAAGGTACGATGCAATAATCTTTAAACGCACCTCTAATGTAATGTATTAAATTATTGCTCTCATTGACTACCTACGTTTTGCATGTGCTTTTTTTTTTTTTGTCTTTCTGATTTGTTGCGTCCTTCACCGGAATTTGGTTCTTGTTCATTTTTAAAAAGGAGTTCACATGCACAAGTCTTCAGTTAACTAAGTAAACAATTTGAGTTGTAGTTGCATATTTTCATCTGCTCGTTGACATGAGAACCAAAGCGAGTGAATTATGAATTAAGTCGTGGGTACTATATTGCTACTTGTAAGGGAATCTGGGTTATAGATACAGTATGATGAGCTAGGATACACTAGTTGGATTAGAAGTTATGACTAAATTATGGGACCGTTTCAAGTTTAATTGGAAGTTGGAACACAGAATTTACATAGGAACTTTGCAGGTAAGTAACAATGTTCAAGAAGGCGCTAGGCGGGCGGCGATCCATAGCCTAGCGCCTAGGCGGGCGGCGATCCATAGCCTAGCGCCTAGGCGGATTAGGCGGGGATTAATCGGAATTAGGCGGCAAGTCCTAGGCGGAACGCTATGACATATAAAGATAGAATAGTTGATTAAAAGGATACAAGCAACAAGTCACATAAACAACATAGGCATAAGTTTTCACATCACAAATCACATAAGCAACATAGGCATAAGTTTTCACATCACAAATGATGATAAAAGGTTTCAATCTCAATCTTCCTCCTCTAGCCTACAGTCCTTGGTTGGAATCACTTCTTCTCGCTCCGATTCAAACTCCACTTCATCATCATCTTCCTCTTAATGATCAAATGAATAGAAGTACCTAAATTCCTAAATCCTAATATATTCAACATTTCCAAATTCAAGTCTTCTGTCTTCAGCTTTTCAACACTAAACAGAGGGGAGGGGGAGAGCGACTTCAACAAGGGAAGGGAAGCAGAGGGGAGAGTGACGGTAGGGAGGCTAGTAGAGGGAGAGCGACGGCGGGGAGGGGAGCAGAGGGGAGAGCGCCGGCGGGGAGGGGAGCAGAGGGAAGGAGGAGGCGGGCCGCGGTTCGCCGGAGGAGAGCAGAGGGGAAGAGAGCGGCGCGGGGAGGAGGGCAGCGGCGGCGGGTAGGGGAGCAGAGGGGAGGAGAGCTGCGGCCGACCGAGGTGGGGGGGCGAGTATAATAGTTTCAGGAATTATCTCAGAAGAAAATCTAGAAGTGCTATGCATATCTTTCATCGGAAACATATTCTCAAAAAATGTAGCATCGCGAGACTCCATAATAGTATCAATATACATATCAGGCACATCAGATTTAACTACTAAAAATCTATAAGCGATGCTCCGTTGATCATATCCCAGAAAGACACAATCTACTATCTTAGGCCCGAGCTTACGCTTTTTGTTAATCAGTACATTGACTTTCGCCAAGCATCCCCACGTGCGCAAGTAAGAAAACGCGGTTTTCTCCTAACCCACTTCTCGTAAGGAGTCTTCTCCATGTTTCGGTTAGGAACTCTATTCAAGACATGATATGAAGTCAACATAGCTTCCCCCCACCATGCCTTAGATAAACCAGTCGTGTCTAACATGGCGTTCACCAAGTCAGTTAGCGTGCGGTTTTTCCTCTCGGCAATCCTATTTGATTTGGGTGAGTAGGGAGATGTCCTCTCATGAATAATATCATGTTCCGCACAGAAATCATCAAAGATTTTGGGAAAATATTCGCCACCACGATCCGACCTAAGACGTTTGATCTTTCTATCTAGTTGATTTTCAACTTCAGCTTTATAAATTTTAAAGTAGTGTAGCGTCTCATCCTTAGCTTTTAACAAGTATCATGAATAATACCATGTTCCGCACAGAAATCATCAAAGATTTTGGGAAAATATTCGCCACTACGATCCGACCTAAGGCGTTTGATCTTTCTCTCTAGTTGATTTTCAACTTCAGCTTTATAAATTTTAAAGTAGTGTACCGCCTCATCCTTAGCTTTCAACAAGTAAACATAGCAAAATTTAGTCACATCATCAATCAATGTTATGAAGTATCTTTTTCCACCCTTTGTCAACACACCATTCATCTCGCACAGATCAGAATGTATAAGTTCTAGACGTGCCAAGTTCCTCTCTTCAGTCACCTTGTGAGGCTTACGAGATTGCTTCGATTGCACACAACTATGGCACTTAGAACCTTTGGCAATAGTGAAATTCGAAATTAAACTTATGCTGGAAAGCCGATTCATAAGATCAAAATTAATGTGGCATAAACGAGAGTGCCAAATACTTGCATCATCATTAACACTACCACAAATATAGTTTACATACTTATTACTGAAATCTGAAAGGGAAAAGCGGAACAAGCCTCCGCACTCATATCCTTTACCAATAAATAGTCCATGCTTCGACACAACTACTTTATTGGATTCTAACACTACCTTAAACCCATCTCTGCATAGAAGGGGGCCACTAACGAGATTATTGTTCATAGAAGGGATATGCTGCACGTTCTTTAGCTGCACGATCTTTCCCGAAGTAAACTTCAGATCCACTGTGCCAGTGCCATGAACAGAAGCATGTGACACATTCCCCATTAGGAAGGAGGAATCCCGAGTGACCTGATAAAAAGAGAACATATTAATGTCAGAACACACATGAACATTAGCATCCGTATCAATCCACCAACTGGAAGACTGAAATACTGAAAACACAGAAGGTAAATTACCATACCCTCCGTCTGCAATGTTGCTAGCGGTCATCATGTTGACAGCCTTGGACGCCTGTCCATTGTTGGCCTTTTTCTCTCGACGGTCTGCACGATCTGGGTAGTCCTTGAAAAAATGCCCGACTTCACCACATGCGAAGCAGGGCATCTCAACCTTCTTCATCTTCTTCTTGAAATTGGTAGTTTTATTAGGCTTGTTCTTTCTTTTCTTCTTGCCGTAGTTCTTTTGAACCATATTGGCGCTGGACTGGCCCTTGGCTCCCTTACCACTGAAGTCCTTAGCCCGAGCCTTCTCTTCAACATCAAGGGACACTATCAGACTTTCGACTGATATCTTTGTCCTCTTATGTTTTAGAGTAGTGCCGAAACTCCTCCACGAGGGAGACAGTTTTGCAATGATGCAATCGGCCACAAAAGGATCAGGTAAAACACATAGAGTTCGAGTTCCTTGACAATGCACTGTATCTCATGGGCTTGCTCTACAACAGAGTGATTATCAGCCATCTTATAGTAATAAAAGTTCCATGACATACAGTTCACTGCCCGCATCCGATGCACCGAACTTGGCGTTCAGTGTATCCCACAGCACCTTCGCATCTGTTGTGTGTATGTACACATCACACAGACGGTCGGCAAGAACGCTAAGAATGCATCCCACAAAGAGATACAGATGCTGTGGCTGGTGCAGTCACGATGTTGACGTGGACGACGTTGTTGGTGCCATGTCGCAGAAGCCGCTGACTGCGGCATCTAGCAGCAGGAACAGGAAGACGACCTGTGATGAAGATCTTGAGCAGTCGCGCGGAGCGCTTCTCAAAAACCTTATTCGCCTTCTCCCGGTGCAGGATCTCGAAGGCGAAGGGTTTCAGAGACCTGCTCTCCCGATTGCAGATGCATGCCGGTGCTTGGGATGGAGGAGGCTACGGTGGTGGCGCAGCAGCGAGAGGTGGCAAAACCCTAAATAAAAAACGAGACGTTTCTGGCGGCGGCGATAGGTCGATCTCATGCCGCGATCACGATCCGCACGATCTCAAACCGTATCGGACTCAAGAATCTAATTTAAAGGCCAAGTCACCAGATCGGATCCCCTAAATTTACATAATTATATAGATTATTTTTAGTTACACATTATACGACTAATATATAATAATCGTAAGATGTACTTCAAATTTAGAGTGCGTTTGGTTCATGGAATGAGGTTGAATGGGATTGGATGGTCATATACCATATGGTTCCATTATTTTAGGTAAATGAGATAGTTCAACATCTAGAGGAAATATTCCTCAAATTTGTATCACTTGATCCAAGATGGGATGGTTCCATTCAAACAACTAAATCCATCATGTATCACTTGGTACAGGCAACAAAACACCCTAAATTACCGATACAACATACATGAAATAGTAAAAAAAAAATTATATTATAGTAAATCATGACATGTAGCATAGCTTCCGCGATAGTCCACTATAATCGCGATAGCTTTTTCATATATCTCACCACAAGGTCCATGACGGACCACAAACTGCAATTTAAATCCTTGTCCACCACCATCACGCTTGCGTTCCAATATTCTGTACGAGTTTGCGTCGGTGCCCGGGATGCTAGACATGACAGAGAAGGCAAAATGTCGCCATGAAAGATGCATCTTTCTCAAGGAAAAAAGAAGCAGAAAAACATCAAAAGAGCGGCACAACGGAAGGATTACTGACTTCACAGCTGCCCTCCTCGCCCGGACTCGTCCCCGTCTCGAAGCGGGGACGGCGCTAAGGTGCACGAAGGCCGGATCGGGATGGATCACCGGCAAGTGGCTCAGTTCCACTAGGTGGCGAGGCTCGCTGACCATGTGATCCGAGCCTAGCTAGTACGGGTCGCTTCGTCGTTCGGACGGGTGCTTATGGGCGGGCTCGGTTTGGGATTTCGCGCCTTTATCTCGGTTGTCAAAATTTTCACCGATAAAGAGCATCTCTAAGAGAGAGCCCTAAAAATAAACCTTAAATTTTAATTTAGGACCTCAACTAATTAGATTTAGGGCTCCAACGAAATATTCACTCCAGCAATTAGGCCCTAAAATCCAACAAAGATAGGGCTCAATCACAGAGTTGCTAAATATAGCTACTCTTTTAGAGGCCCTAAAACAATTTGCTAAATTTTAACAATTTAGGGCCTTTGTTGGAGTTAACATTTTCCCCAAAAGCCTTATAATTCAAGTTAGGATCATATTTAGGGCCCCTCTTGGAGATGCTCTTAGCCCCGGTTAAAAATGTTTTTACAAAATTAGCCGGCTTTCTGACCGGAGGTTGCAGCGGACGAGGAGTGCTGCAGGCTACCTACAGCGGAGGGCGAGCGTTGTAGGGAACATGCAGCCGACCCCAAGCGCTGCAAGTCGAATTTCCATGTTTTTTTTTTTGTGAGATGTATGAACTTGCAGTGGACTCCTTCCACGGCAAGTCGAATTTCCATTTTTTTCTTTTCTTGCTGTTTTATTTTTTTATAACTGGAGCTGATTGAACAGACAATAATTTTCGCTGTATAACTCCAAATTAAATGAGACAACTTTCTAAATTTATGTATATTCATGTAGATTATTAATATGTAAAATTATTTTAGTTTTGATTATGAATATTCAAATTCTGCTGCAGCTGCATGTCTGGTTGTACAAAAACCGAACAAATTCGAATTTTTTGAAACCACTGTAGCAATTCGAATTTTTTATTTAATCAAAGTTTTAATTTCGTTTCCAGTCAAAATCCGAAATCTTCAACGAAATTTTCAAAATTTCACCAAGATTTTGAACCATGACCTAGAGGAGTGGGCAGCAAGCCTGTTGCGAAGGGCTAAAAAACCGGCAAAACTAAAACACCCTAAAAATATTCAAAGTGCTACAACACCCTATAATTTCGCCGAGATCTCGGTAAATTTGATCGAAATCTCAGTAAAATTGACCGAGATTTGAATAAAAGTTGACCGGATTTGATCGAGTTTGATTGGATTTTGACCGGATTGGATTCTTTGCATCGATTCCCATCTAGGACAGTCGGTAGATCATAATTACCGCAAAATTTGAAAAAAAACCCTAAAAATTCAAAGTGTGACGGTGCGTAAAATCTCCCTGAGATCTCGGCATTTTGGACGAAATTTCGTCTATATAAGCCGAAATCTCGGAAATCTCGTTTAAAAAATTACCGGATCAAATTTTGCTTTTTGATTTTCGTTCGGATTTTGTCCGAAAGACCGAGATTTCGCCGAAATTTCATCTTTCGGAGGGTGTCGAGATGAAATCCGAAAACGAAAATTTAAACCCTGTGCTGCAGTCAATCGGACTGCCACTGTGACATTTGGGGTTTGCTTAAATGGTCGGGGTAGGTTTTTTTATATATAATTATGTCTACGCGTAGCTAAATTTGAAAAAGAAAAAAAGTGCGAGACCAGAAAAGCTAAATCTTCGCAGTGCTGTGTCCGACTTGGAGACAAAAACACAACGTTTTTGAAAGAAGATAAATAGTTATTTCTCATTTTTCCCGTTTGGGCTGCTCAAAACCGGAGCGACGCCTCCCGCCGCCGCTCCTCGTACCAGCAGACGCAACTCAGCGCGACGAGCACCTCCACCACCGCCGCCTCCGCCTTATCCGCGTCCGCCCAGCGCAGCGTCTGCAGCGCCCACGCCCGCGCGCCGCCCTCGAACATCCTCTGCCTGTCCATGCTCCGCTCCGCGTGCCATCGCGCCGTGTCGCGCGCCATCGGTGCAAGCCACGCCAGGATGCGCCCCGCAGCGCACCTCCACCCCTCGGCCAGCCCCGCGTCCAGCGGCACCGAGGCCAGGCCGCTCTCTCTCCACCACCCGCGCAGCTTCGCCCGCACCGCGGCGCGCATCCTCGACGGTAGCATCGCGTACATCGCCACCCGCTCCGCGCGCGCCTGCTCCTGCCGCTCCTCTGCCCCCATCTCAAGCAGCAACCGCTCCGCCGTGGTTATCACGTTCGCGTACTGCAAGTCCAGCCCCGCGCCTCCCACCGTGGTCGGCGGCGGCTGAAGGAGCTTCCTCCAGACGGTGCTTGACGTCTGGTACGATTGCTGCCACTGCGAGCGTATGATCGGGCACGAGTTGCTGCTCATCTCGATACGCAACGGCATGTCCCGACGTTGTATGGGTCCTGACGACGACTTGCCCTGCGCCGCCGTCCTCGGGTGGAGCAGCAGCTTGCAGAGGCGGGCGTGGACAGCGTCGGCAGGAGCGAGCGGCGGGGGAAGGCCGGGGACGTAGGCGCCGAAGACGGCGCAGGCTCGGACGAACACCGCGCATGCAGCGCGAGCCATGATTCCCACGGCCTTCTCGTAGCTCTGGCTCCAGAGGGACTCCTCCTTGAGGCGCCGCACCCTGGCGCGCTGCACCTTGAGATCCTGCCGGAACGAGTCGGACCTGGGAGCGTCGGCGGCGGCCGCCGGGATGGGCCCGCTGAGGCGGCCCCGCCCGCGGAGGGCGAGCTTCTGCTCGGTGGCCTCTAGCTCGTCGAGCGCCTCCATCTCGCCGCAGAGCTCGGCCGTGGCGGCCACGAGCTGCTCCATCTTCTTGGCCTCCAGCTTGAGCCCCTTGGCCACGAGAGGCTCCAGCCGCGCGTCGGTCGCGCCGGCCTTGAGGCTCACGTACGGCCCCGCGAAGTCGAGCCCGCACCGTAGGCCGAGCCGCGCGACTGCCGCGGCCGCGGCGTCCAGCAGCGCGACCACCTCGGCGCACGCCAGCCGGAGGAGGAAGACCTGGTCGATCGAGGTGAGGTACGCCACGCCGGCCGATCGCATGGCGTCGGACCGTAGCCTAGCCACCTCCTTTTCCGACAGTGACCGGTGCAGCGACAGGAGCTTCGACATGGTGGCCGCCGCCTCGAACGCCAGAATGCCGAGCGTCGCCTGCGGCCCGGCCGGCAGCCGGAGGTCGTCGGCCACACTCGTCATCTTGGGAACAACCATGGAGGCGCGCGCACACCACTACGTAGTCTGCGCTTGCTTGGCTTTGTCAATATTTACATGGGCATGGCGCGGCGGCGTGGCCGTGGGTTCCTTGGCGCGCGACGTGCTGCTACTCTAATGACTAATGCTAGTGCGTACGCGAGAGAGGTGAGGTGGGTTTGGATGGTGTAATAAGCAGACAGTTCACGTAGTAGTATGATATAAGAGGAGACGGTGGTGGGAATGGGAATGCTGAGCTAGGGCCTAGGAGGCTAGGAGGCGGGCTCTAATGATGGTGTTGTGGCTAGGTCAACCGTACCTTTGGCCAAAATTCATGAAAAATTGAACGGTTTTGAAAGTCAAACAAATTTAAAATTTAATCAAACTCAGAGTGAAATTTGAATGAAAAGGTCGAAAACCGCTCGAAAAGCAGCGAATTTCGAGCGGTTTTCGGCGACAAATTGAAAAATTAGGAAAAATTACAAAAAGAAATTGTAAAATTTCAAACTTCATATTTTTTAAAAAAATGTTCACACTAAAGGTCATAAAGCTATTAATACTAATTTTAATAAACTTTTGGATAATTTTTTAAAATTTTTTTGAATTTAAATTTGAACTTAAGCAGTAAACCGAACGAAATTCTTTTTCAAACCAGAGCGAGCGGTACAAACGAAATTCGTCAAAAAGTGAAACCTGGTTGTGGCTACAAGGAGTATTTTAGAACCTGGTTTTCTCTACCACTACAAGGAGTATTTTAGAATATGGTTTTCTCCGAGGATAGTCGATTATTAGTAGTACTCTTATCAGTTTCTCTATATTTATCCTTCCCGGTCCCTATCCAATACCCGTTCTATGTTGAAGCGGATTTTAGATATGAATCCGTTCGGATTTCACTTGATGAAAGCCGTTGTTATGTACATTGTACACTAGTAAAAATCCCGCGTGCTTCTTTGTTTAGAGAGAAGAAATTAAAAAAAAAAAGTGATTTTTTTCAAAGAAGAAACAAAAAAAGAGAAAATACTGTTGAAATCTTTTTGAGTGAAAATAAAAATAGAAAACCAATTTTAATAATAATAATAATAAACACTGCAGCTCAGGTAATATAGTTTCTACAGTATCCATCCTCACGTCGTCACAACTGTGCGGATCACAGGCCTGCCGTCTGCACAGGGGCCTAGTACCGAAAGCCCATTAAATTTTTTTAAAAAATTATTAAAAAATGATTAAAAACAGAGACTTAATTTAAGATTAGTTGGTCCAGCCCGGGGCTTGGGCCTGGGCTGGCTCCGCCACTGTCGTCAACAATTGTAAGTTTATATAGATTACAATCAATTAGAAAAGAAAAGTGGCTTAGGAATTAGGATGATGCCAAATGTTTTGGCGATAAAAACTTAATAAGGATTTGAGCAGTAACCCTTTTTAGTTGTTAGGTCTATTTCTTGTTACTCACTCGAATAAAATAATTAGTAGATCTATTCCCGCCTAACTATTCGCACCTAAAATTGGACTGGGCGCCAGGGTTATGAAATTGATTCGGTTATTAGATTATAAGTTTATTCCATAACTGACCAGGTTGTGCACATTCTTACTATGAGAAGAGATTAATCGAGCCTATAAATATATTTTATATTATTTTGTTGGATAGATATATTGAAACGGATGCTTATGAAATTATGGATAAATATAGTGAAACGGAGGGAGTAGCTAGTAGCGTTAGCGAGTACCTAGAAACGTTAATCTCACTAGAATTGGGGCTGGAGTTTGTAATTCGTGACTTGTTAATCTCACTAGAAAGTGAAGTTGTTTTATTTCGCCATCTTCGTCAAATTCAGAATTTCGCTTCATCAACAGTTCTTACGACTTCTGCTACATGCTCAAATAGTTTTACTTGTTCAATCGTTTAATCACTTGGTTTTACTGCTTGGAAAGTCGTTGCAACGCAAATGTCAGCCCGGCATTAAAGCCTATATGAATCAAACGAGTTGAGGATTCCAATTTCCAAGTCTACCGTGCACGTCGTCTCCCACTTCACTATCTCCCGGCTTTTAATTGCTGCCCTGTCAATAGTCAATTGTCAATAATGTAGAATAATACCCTCGTGAAATCACTTTATGCACTCCCCGTTTGGATAATTTCGTCCATCTCTTTTGTTCATATGTGAGCTTTACACACCATTGTGTCAGACTTGCTGTTTGTCTCAGAAGTCTCAACTCTGAAGTGTCAAGGAGAAACATTCAGTTTCATCACGCTTTGCGTTCTGAAAGTCTTTATGCACTGCCAGTCCATCTTGTATACAGTCTGCAACTGCAATAGTCTGAATATGATCTTCTCATATTGCCAGCATATTCTGGAGTTGAGTTCTAAATATTTCTAAATGATTAATTATTGAGAGGTGTTTCTATGCTCTTCCTTTTTAAAGTTGCACAAATATTAAAGAATGAATGAATGGTAGATGAGGATTACTTACCCCTTCGTTTGCTTCAAGATTTATGCAACTTGTATTAGAAGGAAAAGCATAGAAGCACCTCTCTTAATTATTCTCTGTGCGAAACTGCAGTAGCATTTTTTATGATTAAATATGTATATCTGCATTGGATGTTGGAAAATGAAAATTGGTCGATGATTGAGTTGTTTGGAAGGAGGACTGAGATAAGCGTGTTGATTCCAACCGCTACAGTTGAGTCGGCATTGACAGGATCAAGTGGTCAACAGCGAACCGAGTTGTTCGATTTCATCCTGGAATGTCAAACTCCATAGCAAAGTTGTACGCCACGTAATATTTTCTTTTCTTTATTTTTAAATTTAGCGAGGGACATGCAGTATTTCTGGTCTTACGTGGTATAGAATATAGATTATGCCTTGCCAAAAAAAAAAAAATATTACGCTTTTTATACTTCCTCCGTTGATTTTTGTAAGGTCTATTTGGTTTGTATATTTGTTAAAAGTTTTAAAACATGCATGGATCCTTAATGCTACATTCTCTCTTTTGTCTCTATTTATTTTCTTCTCTCTTTTTTTGTGAGAAATTTATTTCCTCCTTTTTCCCAAGCATTATCCATGACTTACCACACAAACTAATTTCTCATATAATTTCCCAAGCATTATCCATGACTTACCACACAAAATCATTAAAAAAATTCATCTTATAAACTTGAAAGGATGGAGTACATTTTTTTTAATAATTTTATAATAATAATAATAATTACAAAAAATACATATTTGTCGCTGATTTATTTGACCGACAAATTATTTTGTCGCTAATTCATTTGGTCAATAGGTTGATTTGACTCCTAGGCTTCTGTCGCCAATTCATTTGGTGATTGAACTTCTGTAGCTCGTATATTTATGGACAAAATCATTAAAAAAATACATCTTATATACACACACACATACCATGGGGCTGAGCTCCATGATTTCAAATAAGCGAATTTAATCTAAATGCTAAATTCAATATATTCTTTAAAAATTTCAGTTTTAGAGTATATACTCATCTATAATAATTTAAATAAAATACATACCTTTGAAAAAATATACTCGTATTAAAAAATTTTGAACGTATTTAGATTGCATGCTTTGCTGATTTATATATATATAATCAGCATATACCTATAATCAAACTATCATAAAAAACAGAACTTTAGTTTGAATTTCAGTTCAAACTTATTCAAATAGTTAAACTCATATCCTATAAATTTCAAAATTTTCATAGGGAAAATATCCCTTTTAAATCGTAGAGCGCAGGCTCATGTTACCCGTTAATCCTATCTCAGTAGCTCTACGCTAAAGCTGAAGCTTCCCTAACGGGGTCGAAGAATTTTAGTACTTTTCATGCCGGAGGAGAGCAGAAAATCACTACTTATCTGACAATTAACGCATGTCATGCATCAATGGTTTCTTCCTCTGCATGTCGACACTGAACGTTCCATGTGTATGGTTTAACGCGTGGGCTCAAGATGGAGGGGGCATGATGGACGGATCGGTCGTACGGCCTGGTCTCCCTCGCCGTGTGGACCCCACCAGCCAGCGAGCCTGACGCGACGGGCTGGCCTCGGAGGTTGGAACAAGACAAACCGCGGTCAAATCGACGGAGACGCCTCACGTTCTCCTCCTTTTTGCATGCTTTCTTGTTCCCTTGGCCCACTGGAAATACTGGCCGGAAGACTGCATGCAGAGTGGCGCCGTTTGGGGCGACCATTTGTGTGGAATTTTTTTTTAAAAATAATTGTTAGAAAATAAAAAAATTATAGAAATAATACGTTGATTTAAAAATAACAGAACTATTTATCTATCGGCTTTTAAAATGACGAGAGAAAGTCTGCTTTTTATGTGCCAACCGTGCTCCTGTGCGGTCAGATCGCTCATTTGGCAACCTAAAAAGAGAGAAAAAGAGGGAAGAGGAGAAGAGAACAAAGAAGGGGGGAAAAGAGGAAGAAGAGGGGGAGGAGAAGCAGGGGGGGAGAAGGAGAAAAGAGGAAGAAGAGGGGGAGGAGGAGGAGGGGAAGAACGAGAGGATGGTAAACAAATGTGTCATGCTTTTGTATGTAATTTTTTTGTTTATTTGAATAAAAATTTAAAAATACAATTTAGTAATCAAATTAAATAGATTTGTAAGTACTTTGTTAGTCGCCACTTTGAGATGTACCTGCTCTGCTCTGGTTGTTCGGCTGAGTCTTGTTCTGCTCGTCCCACGGGGACAACGTCGATAAGAACATGACCCAGTATGCGAGGACGATCACGGACGTCGACCTGAAGGAGATCCCGCAGCTAGCTTGGGGCCCGGCTGTATTGGCTGCCACTTACCAGGGCACTTGCGATAGTGTCATCGCGTGGAGGACACCTCCACTCTCGTCGGGTGTCCTTTACTCCTTCAGGTATGGTCTTTCGAGAGATTCCAGATCGAACGATCGCAGATGGAGTTAGGACCTTACGAAGCATGCCTCTATGGGGCCCCCGGGGACGACATGGACCGTCCTACCGTAGGGATGTTGTGGTATCGCCGCGGGTTAGTACAATCACCTTTATCGTCAATTGTATAATAATTTATCATGCTTCGTACTAATTTGTAGTCAGCTTTCACCCCTGTTACGTTGCACGCTTTGCACCCTGGGTACATAGCGATGTTTGACCAGCTGACGAACGATCACATCATCACAGCTTTTATATGGTATAAGTGATCTTTAGTAAAAATTTCATATTTTTATCTTGAATATTTATTTTATAATAAATCTGATATTATAATTTTTAGATTTTTAGGATTTCTATTTTTCAATCAAAAAGGGCATTAACTGTAGGTTTTAATTTTGATATTTTTTATAGGTAGAAATTACTACGGTTGAATTCCAATAAAAATGTGCGGTCAATAAAAGTTATGAAATAATTCCTAAAATTCTGATAAGGCACTGTTCCTAGTCAAAATCCATTAATTTTTATTTCTTTTCATTAGTAAATGATTTCACATTGATCTTTGACTATGAGAAAGTTATTCTGGAGGTTGCTATTATTTTGGTAGATTTTTGTTAGGTTTTTACTTTCTACCATTTCAATTTTTACCATTTTACCATTCCACTAATTCTCTTACTTGATTTTTTTAACAGCCAAAAATTGAAGAAATGGTGAAAAGGTGATATTAAAATCATGATTCCAAATAAAAATTTTATTTGATTTTATTTTTAAATTTTATTTTTCCTATTTTTGAAATATTCGGGATGTTACAAGTGGTCGATGAAGCACATGAGAAGTGGTTGACCGACACCGTCCAACACTCGTCGGGTGTTGTCCTTAGTTCATCGCAGCTCGCAGATGCATCTGGACCGAGCCAACCATCCTAGGCCGCCTTCGTTACCCCGTTAGCACCAGTACGGTCTACTAGGACTACTCATGGACTCCCACCTAACGAGCTGATGTATCCATCCGGACATTTGCAGCGTCGGAAGAGGCCTGTTGAAAGGACCGGGATGTCGGCCTAGAGGGGGGGTGAATAGGCGATTACAAAATTATACCCAATTTAAATTAATCTATCAGAGAAAATGCGGAAGCAAAGGGTACAATTAAGTTTTGCAATTTAAACAATTTAGCCCGAGATACTAACCCGACACTGATATTTGTCCGGATATTCAGATATCCGGATACTCCGGATCAATATACCTGATATCTGCCGGTTCGCTTCGGCCGTAAACACGCAATAAAAATTAGACGACTTCGATTCTAGTGATATAAATTACTCTACCGCAACAAAGCAAGTATACAAGCAATAATAGATCGCGTAGAAGCAATCTAATCAATCTAAGCACAAGAATCGAAGACAAATTAAACAAGTGAGTAAAAGAGGAAACCAAGGAGACATACGAAGATTTGTTTCAAGTTCTGATCTCGAGGGGATCCTACGCCTCCGCTGAGGCGGCTCGTCACACTTGAGCCGGGTCTCTTTCAACCCTTGTCCTCCTGTTGCACTTGGCACTCGACGGCCTGGCCACCCAAGACTCTGAGTCTCTTTCAACTCGCTTACTGTCGTTGCACCTGCATACGCCAGCTTCACTTCTTGATACCTTTCGCGGAGGCGGAACTGCCTTCACAAACTTCCCACTCGCACCACACCAAGTTGGTGGCTCAGTAGGCTGCACCTCCTAGCCGCCTAGGAGTCCTCAATCTCCAAGAGTAACAAATACTCTCAAGAACTCACTTAGAATCAACCTCAAGTGCTCAACAACTCAAATCACACTTAACCCTAGCACTACCCACTCTCACACCCAACCCTTCACTCAAAAGGGATCACTAAGATCTTAGGATTAGAGGGGCTTTGGGGGCTCAAGATCACCAAGAAACACCTCAATACACCAAAGAAACATCCCCAACGGCTACTTTGAAGTGGGCAAGAAGGGGCTTTAAATAGCAATCCCAAAAACTAGCCGCTTGGGGACCGAATGGGCAACCCGAGACTGATAAAACCCCTGAGACTCCGATCATCCGGATATTTCCTGAATCATCCGGATACTCCGGATAACCCGGAGACTCCGGTTACAACCCTGATACTCCGGATCTCCCAGCAAAGACGCAAAGACCCGACTAAAACGGGCATAACTTTTGATCCCTGACCGATTTCGCAAATTCGACTTTTCTAAAGCTATGAACGGCTATCCAACTAACAAGGTCTCACTACCCAAATCCAAAAGGATCAAATCAGATTTCACAAAGAATCCACAAGGAGACCTCAAATTCTCACTTTCCTAACCACCAACACTTCTATCCCTCACACCAACCCACCCACACCTAGGTGAACACGTGTGTGACTTGGGTTTCTCAACCTTAGACAAGGATAGACCACTTTTGAGCACTTGAGACTTATCTAAGTGATTTCAACGATTGCATCCTCTTAATAGTACTCAATCCTTAGACTCAAATTTAACACAAAATCTAAGTCTTACACTGTTTACATGCCACTTCTGGATGCACGTGCATGATGAAACTTCCATTAAAGATTGATGACGCCTCCGTCTTGTCAACCTCGACGCGACCACCATGAGACTCTCGCCTTCTCCGACCTTGACCTCGATCATCACTCAGACGATCCTCACGCCAAGTCGTTTCTTGACTTAGTCTCACTTTTGGTGACACCGCTGCCTTATTTGACTTTGACTCGCTTGTCATCCTTCAAACCATCTTGTCATCATACACACAGCTTTGGGACTCACTTTTTATCAAAGCACTCGCAAAGAAACGTATTAGTCCCACAAGCTTAAAAGATATATTGAATAATTTGATAATAACAAGTGTTTCATATCAAGAAGCACAATATGAATGGAAACACTTGACAATAGAAATATTCTCTCGCTAAGTGCATTATGATGAATATATGATTGATCTAATCGCACTAGAGAGATAAATGCCAATATGATGAATCAATTAAATCATGGCAGGGATCAGACTTTGCTTAAATGAAACACATGACAGAATATACATGAATTGTACATGTGCAAATAATATTTGGAATGAGAATAAATAATGTGATCCAATTCTAGATTAAACTTCACTAAGAGAGGTGCATTAGAAGATACACAACTAAGACATGTATGCACCAAGTCAAAATGAAGAATGAAGTTTAACTCTAGTTAACACAAGCATATTAAAAACAAAACACATAATGAACTCAAATGAATATATATATGCACAAGCAATTTTGACATGAATCAATGTGCACATATGAAATCAACAAGTTACTTAGAGTTCAATATGCATTTGCTAAAGAGGAATGCAATGACAAATATAAGGAATAATGAGATTGCATACTCCTCATTTTTGCTTAACTGTACCAATTGATTTTCTCTCTAAAATAGATGAGACTAATATTCAACTAGGCAATAAACATGTTAGTCTCATAACAATATAAACATATTAGAGGTTTGTCATTTGTTAAGCACTAAGTTAAGAATTTGTACAATTACATTGATTGACATTACATGCTTATATTAATCGCTTATCATTAATCACCAAAACAACATAAGTGCTTAGATGCACTTTCAATCTCCTCTTTGGTGATTTATGACAAACGATTTAACAAATGCACTAAAGGACAATATAAAGATATTTAGCTTTGAAATGAACGCGAGAATGAGTAAGAGATCATACTTACAAATATTCTCCCTGCTTTTCATTGTCCTTTATCAATCGATTGAGGGGGCATTTGATAAGTCCATCAATTCTCCCCAAATATTCTCCATCTTTTGTCAATCGATTAGGGGCAATTGATAAATCCATAAATTCTCCCTTGTCATTAATCCCAAAAAGAATAACCTTTTTCTCCTCTAGATTGAACACTCAATAAAAAGATTAGGAAGAACAAAATAAAACAAAGGAGCTAGTAATAAGACAATGATATTAAGCTCCCCTAAATCTAGGCAAGATATGATATCAATTATATCCAAGATTTAGGTGATTGATCTTTTAATTGAACAAATTTAAAGTTGTCATGATTAACAAGATATAGTGAAGCTCAAACATGACAATTGAATAAGATACCAATCGATGATACCAATTAAATGAAGTCATGATTCATAAGAATGTAAGAGATGCTTAAATCATGACAAAGATCATATAGCAAATATGTGTATCGTGCATAATAACTATCAATATCATATAGCCAACCTATGGAAGTGAATTACATGCTTATGATCAATTTAAAGAGTAAGGTATACCTCTTACTAATGTAGCCTTGAACTTACATTTCCTCCTCCTTAAACCTGTCATCCATACCAATCATACTAAATGGCAAGAAGTTAGATGACACTTAAATAGAGAGAAAATGCAATTTACAATGAGAGGATACTAAATGATAAGCAATTGAAGTAGTATCAAAGCAATCTAATTACCAATTGAAATACATAATGATTGGAAAGAATTGATATCAATTGGAAGACTTAACATTATAAACATTACACCATTTAAAAATTTAAGACAATTAGCATAATGGTGTACAAAGACATTATTAAATATGGTCGTAAAGAAATACGCCCTTCAATGGCCTATTCTGTCTATTGCATGTTCTGAATCGGTCATGGTCAAGTCGCACGGCCTCTGATCCTCTGACTTTGGAGCTACACTCCTTTCCTTCATCTCACCGTCGAATTGACACCTTTCCTCAAACCTTGAACATCAATGCATAAGCACACGATTTCCTGAACAAGTATCTTTCAAAAGAAGGATTGAAACACATTCGACTTTAACTCTTGAAATCTTCTTTAGCAATTATCTTCAATACATTCAAGAGAGGAATCACTTTGAAGCTAAGATACAATTAAGTCCAGCTTCTAAAAGAACTTAGCTAAAGGATGCACTTTCAATGGAATGAAAACTTAAATAGATAAGCTCCACTTAAAAGCTTGGGAGCAATGAAAAGGCTCACTTAGTTTTCATCTTTGAAAGGCTTGCCAAGATACTCAAAATGAAAGAACTAAAGCTCAAAACACAGGAAGGTATCTCAAGGTTATTTGAAACTAATTCAAATAACTCACTTCATTTTATTAGGCTTTACGATAAACATCGTGATTCTCTTGCGTAATCCAAACTCTTGCCTAATAGGGTTAAGCGAGAAACCCAACGCAAATACCACTTGAGAAATTAGATACCAATTGGAAAAACTATCTCAAGGGAGATGCTTGAAGAGCTTCTTTCGAGAAAGAGCATAAAGAAATTTTCATTAATCTAACAATGCTCAAATGGAATTTCTCCTCTTTATGCATTTCAATTCATAAAGAACCTCACATAGAGAGTTCTTGCCGATTGAACTTACAATTTAAGCTTATGGAGAATCCAACTCAAAAGACTTTGGGTATCAAAACAATGCTAACAAAGAGGCAACATATACCACTTGTAGGAAACTTGAAGTTCATTGATACCAATTGATAAATCAAATAAGATGAAACTCCTTGGAAACACGATAAATGAATAACGCTTCTTGATACTTCTTATTGGATCAAATCACAAAGATATTGATACCAAAAGAAAAAAAGATATTCGATTGAATCGATGAGTATTAGAGCAATTAACCATTTAAGGGTATCAAAAAGCAACTTGAAAGCTTTAGAGTCAAACAAATGAGGATACCACTTGAAAACATGTAAATGCCTAAAACTTGACATAAATATGCTCTCAAGATATTCAATAAAAGAATCTTGGAGCTATTTTGCATTTGAATTGCTCAAGTTTTGTTTCGCCAATGATACCACTTCTTAAAAGAAAATCGATAAGCTTGAAGGGTATCGTGAGCAATAAACACCGACAGTAACAGGCAAATGCAAACACAGAAAATCTAAATCACAAAGATTTAGAAAGGTATCAGAGCTGAAAAGTTTTGAGAACAAGCAAAGGTACAAGGAAACCACTTGAAAAGAACAAACCCTTGCAACCAAATAACTCTCAAAATCGATACTAACTAGTAAACTCCTTCAAATATTTTCAAAACATTTGAATATGTGCAAAAGATGCTTGGGATTGCAAGAATCTTTTTCCAAAAGAATTCTTGAAAAAGGAAGCACCAAATTAAAGATATCCCAAAACCAAATTAAATCCAAATTTTCAGAATCAGCTGCATCGACATTAACACGCACACAACGCCCAGATGCTGATTCGTACACCGCTATTCAAAGCGGTGCAGTGCCGACTCTCCCATTCACGCTGTCAAAGAGTGCCGACTTTGGCACGACCGAATCAAACTTTTGCAAATTATCAAATTTGATTCAAATGAAGTCCAAATGATTTGAAATTTTTAGGAACTAACTTTGGACATTTTGAAGGTTTTGAAACAAGTTTTGCTTTAAAAGAATTTTCTTTTAACTTAATTTTACGAATGCGCTTTGAGGCATAACAATGAAATCGAAACTCAAAAGTCCTCAAAGTGCAATTTCAACTCGGATTTCATCCACAATTGAACCCTCATGGCTTGAAGGATTTGAAATACATTTTTGAAGCCATGACCACTTATAAAAACAATAGAATCCGATTTGAAAGCCAAATCCTATATTAGGTATGTTTGAGTTAAAGCACAAATTGTTTTAGGCCAAAATATTTTCTAGAATAGGAATTTTTATTTTCAAAGCTTGTAAAACCTTTCAAATACAAAGTAGGATAGTTTTACAAACCTTGCAAATTTAGGCTCTTTTAAACAAGATTTTGACTTTTGCCAAAGAAGGTCCTTTTGAAGAACCAAATGAAAACCAACAAAGTCAAATTCAATTAACACAAAGAATCAAATCCATCTTAAGAGAATGGGATAAGAGTTAGAGATTTGAAACTTTATGTATGAGTTTGAAATACCATTTTGGACTTAGATATAGCAAAGGATCCGGTCCAAATGGCAATACTCATTAAGTGCAATATTTTGACCGATATAGGTCAAACTAAGATTTTCGGGAATTTCTAAAAGCAAATAGCTTTGTTTGGTTGGTCTTTGAAAACTTTTGAACACAAAAGATATTAAGAATGACCAACTCTAGGAGTTTTGCTTAAGAATATTTTCAAAATCCTTTTACTTTTAATTTATGAAAATTATAAGTTTAAATCCAAAACAAGATACTACTATCTAGATTTTGGGCTTGAAACTCATTTTCTTTTCAAAATAGAATTTTGGAAAGCCAAAACCTTGAAAATATTTCAAAGACATTTGTATACAAATTTCAACTAGTTTTCCAAAAAGAATTCTAGTAAGTACACAAATTTTGAGTTTTGGCTAAAAGATTGATTTTGAAAATATATATTATGCACTTATATACATATGGGCACATGTAGGGATGTGATACACATGAATATGAATTAGCACTTCTAAATGTGCCACTCTTAACTTGCTCAAGATTACAATTAAAGCACAACTAAGAAGCAAGAGCAAGTACACAACAAGCAATCAAATTGAATTTGCATGATACTAAAGCATCTAAACCTACACAAGGCTAGAAGCAACAATGTAATCAATTTAAATACTGTTACCTAGATGGCATTGGCTTATGATTGACTTGATTGTCTTCATGCTTGGCTCCAATTGTAACTGATAGTTCATTTTTCTTCTTGTGGAGATCAAGCATCCAATCCATTTCTTAGTACCTAATAATTCTTTTAGGCACTCTTTGGTACCCAATCTTTGTTGGGTCCAACAATGTTAGTCACAATAGACTTAGGAACCCAAATGGTCCTAATATTTGCATTATTGACTTGACTAACATAACTAGCAATAGGTTTACGATAATTGTTCCTCCTAAGCAATTGGTTGGCATTTTTATAACAAGGCTTAGGAGGACAATGATACTTTGCAAAACTATTTCTAGTTTGCTCCCTTCTAAGCATATGATGATCATCATAATAGAAAAGCTTAGAGGATCTAGCAAGTCTAGCAAATTGATTGCTATTTTTATTTCTCCTAAGCAATTTGTTGGAATTGCTTTGATGGGCTTAGAGTCCTAACAATTTTAGCAAATCCATTTCTAGACTTACTCTTCCTATGCAAATGAATATTATCATTTTAGTAGGCATAGGGGACTTGACAAGCTTGGCAATTACATGGCTATTCCTTGTCCTTCCTAAGCTTAATAATCATTGAATTGAATAATAGGCTTAGAATTGTACCTTTAGGGCAATTCTTACCGATGTGTTCTTTTCCCGACAATTGAAGCAAGTAGGCTTTGAACGCTCTCTTCCTCTTATCTTGCTTCTTGGCCGGTTTGCTCTCATTGTTGATGGTTTGTGGCTTGATCTCCACTTTGTTGGGGCAATACGAGGCTTAAGTGGCTCTTCTTGTTGCATCCAAACACCTCAACATCTTCGATGATCCTCCATGGTGCTTCGCTTGCTCTTCTCCTCTTGGAGATAGAGCTGAGTCCTCGCTTGTCTTGAGGCGCCCTTGGTTTGCTCAAGATTTCGCCGAGGATGGCCTTTCCTTTGATGACCCTCTTCAAGTCACTTTCCAACTTAGTGACTTGTTCCTTGAGCTCTTTATTTTCCTCTACAAGGTTAGTCTCACAAGACATAGAGGAAGTAATAGCAATTGAATTTGAGCAACAAGGAATATTATTGTTAGAGGTGGACATGCTATTATTAGATGAATTGCATGAAATGGAAGTTAATTTAGAGCATGGCAATTCATCTACTAAATCACAATGAATTCCTATGTCCACCTTGGGCTTAGGAATTTCTTTGGAAAGGAGGGGTTCATGATTTTCTTGAAGAATGTTATAATCATTTTGAAGTGCTTCATGTTCACGCTCAAAATCTTATATTTCTTTTCCTTTCCAAGACAATTATTAAGCTCTTTTTTAGCAAATTGATAAGTTCATCGTAGGAACTCATCATCATCATCACTTACTCATTCTTACCTTTCGCCATGAAGCAACGGATTTGTGATGGACGCATCATCTTCATCGCCGCTTGAGGCGAAGGTTGAGGTTGAGGTTGATGGAGATGTCGCTTCTTCTCTTGATGTAGAGGTTGAAGAATCATCAACCGACATCCATTCCTCAATGCAATCCTCACTTGATGATGTGGACACATCATATTTGTCTTGAAGTATTGTCCACATATCATGAGCTCTTGAGATTGCATATTTCATCAAATATATCTTCGCCACAACATTAAATAAGGCATTAGTAGCTTGAGCTGCCGAGATGTAGGCATTTCATCTCTCCGTTAGTTGGATCAACTTCATTCAATGGAGATGAAAGCCGACATCTACGATCCACCAAATTTGGGGCTCATGGATTTAAAATGAGAAATCATGATTAATTTCCATGAAGCAAAATTAGAGCCATCTAGCATAAATGATCATGTGAGTGCACTAAACCTCTAGTCGCCATCCCTTACTCTCTAGACGGTTAAGTCTAATAAAATGAGAGACCTTGCTCGATACCAATTGAAAGGACCTGATGCTCGCCAGAGGGGGTGAATAGGCGATTACAAAATTATACCCCAATTTAAATTAATCTATCGTAGAAAATGCGAAGCAAAGGGTACACTAAGTTTTGCAATTTAAACAATTTAGCCCGAGATACCAACCCGACACTCGGATATTTGTCCGGATATCTGCAGATATCCGATACTCCTGGATCAATATACCGGATACTCGGTTGCCTGCTTGGCCGTAACAGAGCACACGCGAATTAAGCACGACTTCGATTCTAGTGATATAAATTACTCTACCGCAACAAAGCAAGTATACAAGCAATAATAGATGCGAAGCAATCTAATCAATCTAAGCACAAGAATCAAGACAAATTAAACAAGTGAGTAAAAGAGGAAACCGAAGGAGACACGTAAGATTTGTTCCTCGGAGTTCGATCCTTGAGGGGATCCTACGTCACCGCTGAGGCTCGTCACACTTGAGCCGGGTCTCTTTCAACCCTTGTCCTCCTGTTGCACTTGGCACTCGACGCACGGCCGGTCACCCAAGACTGAGTTCTTTCAACTCGCTAGCCGCCGTCGTTGCACCTTGCATACGCCAAGCCACTTCTTTGATACCTTTCGCGAGGCGAATCCTGCCTTCACAAACTTCCCACTAAGACCACACCAAGTTGGTGGCTCGAGGCGACCCTCCCTAGCCTGCCTAGGAGTCCTCAATCTCCAAGAGTAACAAATACCTCGAAGAACTCACTTAGAATCAACCTCAATGCTCAACAACTCAAATCACACTTAACCCTAGCACTACCCACTCTCACACCCAACCCTTCACTCAAAAGGGGATCACTAAGATCTTAGGATTAGAGGGGCTTTGGGGCTCAAGATCACCAAGAAAACACCTCAATACACCCAAAGAAACATCCCCCCAACGGGCTACTTTGAAGTGGGCAAGAAGGGGCTTTAAATAGCCATCCCAAAAACTAGCCGCTTGGGGACCGAATGGGCAACCCGAGACTCGGATAAAACCCCGAGACTTCGGATCATCCGATACTCGAATCATCCTGATACTCGATAATCTTGAGACTCCGATTACAACCCGATACTCCTGATCTCCCGTGCAGACGCAAAGACCGACGAAATCTGCATAACTTTTGATCCCGACCGATTTCGCAAACCGACTTTTCGGAAAGCGCAGAACGGCTATCCAACTAACAAGGTCTCACTACCCAAATCCAAAAGGATCAAATCAGATTTCACAAAGAATCCACAAGGAGACCTCAAATTCTCACTTTCCTGGAATCCACCAACACTTATCCTCACACCAACCCACCTACACCTAGCGAATCACGTGTGACTTGGGTTTCTCAACCTTAGACAAGGATAGACCACTTTTGAGCACTTGAGACTTATCTAAGTGATTTCAACGATTGCATCCTCTGTAATAGTACGGCAATCCTTTAGACTCAAATTTAACACAAAATCTAAGTCTTACACTCAAGCTTACATGCCGATTTCTGATGCACACATGATGAAACTTCCATTCAAAGATTGATGACGCCTCCGTCTTGTCAACCTCGACGCGATTCACCTCATGAGACTCTCGCCCTCTCCGACCTTGACCTCGATCATCACCTAGACGATCCTCACGCCAAGTCGTTCTTGACTTAGTCTCGACTTTTGGTGACACGCCTGCCTTATTTGACTTTGACTCGCTTGTCATCCTTCAAACCATCTTGGTCATCATACACAGCCTTTGGGACCTAATTTTATCAAAGCACTAAAGAAACGTATTAGTCCCACAAGCTTAAAAGATATATTGAATAATTTGATAATAACAAGTGTTTCATATCAAGAAGCACAATATGAATGGAAACACTTGACAATAGAAATATTCTCTCGCTAAGTGCATTATGATGAATATATGATTGATCTAACTCGCACTAGAGATAAATGCCAATATGATGAATCAATTAAATCATGGCAGGATCACAGACTTTGCTTAAATGAAACACATGACGTAATATACATGAATTGTACATGTGCAAATAATATTTGGAATGAGAATAAATAATGTGATCCAATTCTAGATTAAACTTCAAGAGAGGTGCATTAGAAGATACACAACTAAGACATGTATGCACCAAGTCAAAATGAAGCAATGAAGTTTAACTCTAGTTAACACAAGCATATTAAAACAAAACACATAATGAACTCAAATGAATATATATATGCACAAGCAATTTTGACATGAATCAATGTGCACATATGAAATCAACAAGTTACTTAGAGTTCAATATGCATTTGCTAAAGAGGAATGCAATGACAAATATGGAAGGAATACGAGATTGCATACTCTCATTTTTGCTTAACCAAATTTAATTTATTTTCCTCTAAAATAGATGAGACTAATATTCAACTAGGCAATAAACATGTTAGTCTCATAACAATATAAACATATTAGAGGTTTGTCATTTGTTAAGCACTAAGTTAAGAATTTGTACAATTACATTGATTGACATTACATGCGTTTGTCATTAATCGTTTATCATTAATCACCAAAACAACATAAGTGCTTAGATGCACTTTCACCTGTGACCACACGAGGGGTCGCACCACGCAAGAACCCCAGCTAGTTTTTTTTTTTTTTTTTGCTTTTATACCTGATGTACTATTCGGATATGGTGTTTTGCTTTGTTAAATTATATACTATTCACATATGGTCTTGTGCTTTGTTAACTTATGTATTACGAAATTATCCCCCCTAGTAACGATAGTTGTAAAATACCGAAAACATTCATCACCTTTCACAGTCACATTTCACAATGCTCTGCCCACCGCTTTCTCAGACGGAAGCGACAATACGTTGCACAGGGGCGTTTTTGGGCCCGTGCGGGCTGTGCGATCGCACAGGGCCTCCAAAATATGTGGGCCTCGAAATTTAATAAATGTACAAAAGCCCAGAAGGCCAGAACCATTATTCCCATCTCTTATGCTGATGTTCCTGAGTCCTGACCTGGAAGTTTATACGTCGCCGCTTTGTCTGCCGTCGCCGCACTGGGACGTCGCGGGCGTGTGCCTCCGCCCTCCGTTCCTGCGATCCTGCCATTGTGCTACAGTTCAACTTGTACGTGATTCGTAGCATATTAGAATTTTTTATTTGTTCATGGAGATATGGACGAGCTCCCTCATTATGAGATATGACGTTTGATTGTTTTCTTATTTTCTAATTTCTATTCTCAGATGTGTGGGCTAGGCTATTTGCCATTTGGGCTCCCCTTCTTCTCCCTGTTGAGCTCTAAAGGCAGAATAGCTTCTTGCTTGGAGTTGGAGGGATTGAGCGAGTTCACACCTTTATGATTTATGATAATATGTTATTACATACTACTATTCTTATTTTAGTATGTTAAATTAGGCCTCTACTTTCATTTCGCACCGGGACTTCAATTTTTCCGGGACGCCCCTGACGTTGCAGCAGCTTTGTCAAGCCGATTGGACAATACATATAATACATATAGATCAGCTTTATCAGGGCGATTTGACAACACGCTGCTAGCAACTTTGTTTGAAATGGTGACAAAGAGTCTGACCGTTTGACGATAGACTTGCTATCGCTATTTTAAATGTCGACATACTCTATGTCGTCATTTCAAACTTCTACAGAGAGATAGTCCCATCATTTTTTTTTCATTGGCATATTATTTCTATAATTTTTTATTTTTAAAATATGATTTAAAAAATTCGATTTACATGTGTCGCACTGTTGCCAGGAGTTGGTTTGATTTACTGCAAATTTCAAGGAAGGGGGTCACGTGAGAACAACTGTCTCGCTCGAGTGGTAAGTTAATGAAACAACCTCAAATTCAAAATAAATTTATTCGGTTTTTGTTTGCATTTGAGTTTGATTTGGTTTGTGGAAATTGGAATTTGAGTTTGGAATTCAAACCTTGTTTGGGCTGAATTCCGTTTTCCTTTTGGGCCTTCCGGCCTGTTCTCCTTCGGCCCGTGCGGCCTGCTTCCTCCGGCCCGCCCGGCAGTCGCCAGCGACCCGCTGCCGCCTCGCCTCGCCACGCGCTGCCGCTCGCGCCGCGCTGCGCTGCTGCGCTGGACGCCGCTGCCGCCGCTTCCGCCTCCCGCGCGCGCTTGCCGATCGCCAGCCGCTTCGGCCTCTGCGCCTGCTCGCGCCGCCCGCCGCCGCCATTCGGCGCCTGCCGCCGCCGCGCCGCCGCCCTATAAAAGCCGCTCCTCCGCCATCCCAACTCGCCCGCTCCTCCTCTTCCGTGGTGAGCTCCTCCTCCTTTTGCTCCTCTCCGCTCAGCCTCGGCTCGCCGCGCCTCGCCGCCGCCCCGTCTCCCGCCGCCTCCCCTGTGCCCTCGCCTCTGTGCCCTAACCCTCCTCCTGCGCGCCCTCGACGGAGGGCCGGCCACCACTCGCCGCCCTGCGTGGCCCCGCCCATCCTTCAAGCGCCAATCTTTGGGCGGCCGGCCAACCAAGACGCTGGCTTCGCCCGTGGGCCACGGCCCAGTCCCAGCCAAAAAGCCGGCCCAAAACAGTAAAACAAATTTCGGTTTTTAATTAAATAAATCCGAAATTCATTTTAATTCCAAAAATAGCCCGAAAAATCCAGAAAAATCCCGGAAAATCCCAGAGCCCCACCAAATACTTTTTCCGAACCGTTTCGATCCACTGAGTCCAGAAATGCTGTCCGTTCCCAAATCCGAAACCCAGAAATTCCCCAAATCCCAGTTTTGCCCTCCGTTCTCTTCCGACTCGGTTCCGGTTTTCCGTTTCAGTTTCCGTTTTCTTTTTCGGTTATTGTTTTGTCGTTTATTTATGTTGGTTGTCTTTTCGCGTTAGATTCGACCGTTGAGACGCCAGTGGAGCCGGAGCAGCCCCTGGAGTCGGAGCAGTTCCCGGAGCAGACGTCGGACCAGACGGGAGCGCAGTACGACTACTTCCTCGACGACTCATCCGATCCAGCTGCCGCGCAAGGCAAGCCGTACACCCTTTGATCATGTTGATCCTATCATGCCATGTTATAGTAGTACTTATTTTATACCGCATTATTTTACTGTATTTGACTTAATGAAATCCAGTATTTTAGAATGACATGATAATTAGGTAATACCGAATTGCTCAGGGAACCTCCTTGAAATATTTGAACCCTGTTAAATCCTTTGGAACCCTAGTTAATTGCTTATGGCCATGAATAGGTTAGATTATATGGCTAGGTTAGTCAGAACTTGGTTTTTAAAAGAAAATGCTGCCGAATCTCCGATTCGGATTGTTTATGAAAGTGCTACAGTCAGGGGGACAGTATCAGATTAATCCCGGAGTGGATGAGATTTCGATCCCCGGCTGGTGATTAATGCCTTGGTTGATGCAGTGGCCGTCATGAAATTCGAAATGGGTTTTTGAATGAAGGCTTGGTCTTTGGCAAAAGTGTAAGGTTAATAATCCCCTTGAGCAAAGTAAATAACTTAGTTCCCGCTCAACCACAGGTCGGACTAGTCGGTGGACCCGTATCCGACATAGCTTATTAAGTTAGTTATTCCTGAGATAGTAACTGGACTGTCTTGGTGGCTACCATTCTCTGGAGAGAATGGGGACCGGGCCTTCCCGGCAGGAAAATGGACCGGAGGGGTGGAACGGGAATAGTCCGGAGTGACATTCTTGGTTCTCACAACGGTAGACGCTAATGGGGACCCTGAGTCCAAGGTAGCGGTCTCTATCGGTAAACAACTAAAGGACAGGAATGATTAAACGAAAAGCTGTGATAGTCTAAACTGGGCCACATGCATTTAAGTTGCATGAAAACTCGAGATTGGCATAAAGGTTATAGATATCTTGTGGGTAAAGCTGAGCCGCTCTGCAGAGTTAATCTTAATTGTAATCGGTTACGCCGTACTTCCGGTTAATGAAGTTAAGTTGGAATCGGGGTTGATACCCGTAACTAAGCTCAAGTTACTGTTTTGGTATTTGTAAATGGATTGGTTAAAGTGTTGTTGAAACTTGTGGAATTCAAATTACTTATTTATTGATTTGTGCTTCAAATGTAAAATGAATTACGAAATAAAACTGCATCCAGATACTTAACCCTACTGCCATCCCTTGATTACCCCTGCATATAGTATTCAGTGGTTCCGTACGACTTGTTGAGTACTCTGTACTCACCCTTGCAAACCCCCGCCCTTTCAGAGTTCGAAGATGCTGGAGCCTACCAGGAGGTCGTAGATGGCGATTTAGTCTGGTTTTAGGTCTTGTCTTCGCTCAGGCCCTGCCTGTGGTTTCCTTCTTTTGGTAGTGTAAGTCTAGAAGCTTGGATGCTTCCCTTGTAAAAACCGGTCGTTAGACCAACTATATGGAATAAAAAGTGTTGAAAGTTGCTTTTGTCAGGCAATTGTACTCTTGTCTTCCAACAGTTAGTCTTCCTGGGTAACTGTTGTGAGTTTCGCACTGCCCCTAAAAAGGCGGTCCGTCACAGTTAACTTCTAATAGCATGTAAAAGCATACATGTCAACTGTTGATTATAAGCTTATGTCACATGGATGTGTATTACACAATCACCGTCTATAACACTGTACGTACCGTTGGACGTAAACTTTATGTTATTGGAAATATTCATACCCCGTTTGATTTACCTTTTTTATCACATCTCTGTATGTTCATTTTCTGTCCTACTGTTGATAAGAGGTGATCGGCTAAGATCGATAGAAATGAAATCTTCGTTATTTAGATGCTTAAATTATATCTCTACTATACTGCATTAGCACATTGTTTATGTTTTGCCACTTGTTTCTTACCATTGTTTCTTATTATGTTCTTATGTTGAAGCATTAAGCTAAAGCTTCATGTTAATGGTATACTTGTGATGTATTTTTGTTATACCGTGATGTAGGTATAAATCGGTGTTGGTTCTAAGATATTGTTATCCTGTTGAAGTTCTGCATAGGGCACGATGAGAAATCCTTGATCCACCACTGTGTTGGGATCCAATGCTGTGGCGGTGAGCGATTGTGTATTTGTGACAGTTTATTCGGCCTGATTGATCACTGATTTAATCATGGAGCTATGGACCAGTGCATGCACATCAGCACGTCACATGCATGGATTCTGTGTTGATCACGATTCACGAATGACCGACGTTGATTGGGAGGTCAAATTTGGCGCGAGCCCACAGAGCAAACAGCATGCATACAATTTGTCTGCCTGATTAGCTCACTTCCGTCCAAAGCGTTCGAAATTACGTCTCCCAAGTAAAACAGGCGCAATGCAGCCGTACAAGAGCAAAGGACCGAAAGTTCTGTGCCAACGGTCGCTGTATGGAGCCAAACGATCGCTCGAACGCCTTCATCAGCCTTTTTTAAAAAATCAGCTTCGTCATCCCAACGCCATCGTCTCCTCAGTCCTCATCGGCGTGGCGGCTGCCCTCCGTGATGGCACCTAAACGTGAGCATTTGGTTTATTCGATTATATCGGGTTAGTTTATTCGGTTTAAAAAAAATTCAGTTTTTAGAAACTATAAACTGGATTGAACCGAATAGGTTCAAAAACCGAACCGAATTAATAAAAAAAATTCAGTTATTTAGTTTTTCGGTTTACCAAAAAAAAAAAGACAACAGTCGCTCTCCATCTCCATTCTCCAAACCGCCAGATCGATTTGCTAGCTCGCCCACGCCGGCACACCACCAAACACCTGACCTCTGCCGCGACCTCCCGCCCCCACGCCGCGCCTGTCGCCGCCTCCTGAAGACCGCGCGGTTGAGGCCGCTGCCGCCACGTACCAGATCCGGGCATCCGGCCCCCGCCGAGCGCCTCCACGCCGCCCCCACTACCAGATTCGGCCGCCACCGAGCTCCTCCGCATGAGGATAGCCGATCTAGTTGGCGGTCGCCAAGCTCCTCCGCATACACTAGTACCCCCCGCGCCACCGCCGTGGGCCAAGGGCCGCGAGTCCGCAACTCGTCAGATCCTGAGTTGGCGTAGTCCGCGAGGGACACAGTGTGGAGCTACAAGTGGAGGCCGGCCCGGGACATGCCGCGCTATGCAGGTGGGCCATGCGGGGATGGCACATGATGATAGGAGGCGACGGTGGTGAGAGGGCTGGCCGGCTGGCTGCCGTGGAGGAGCCAGGAGTGTGTGGCCGCCGGCTGGTGTGGGCGCTCGCTACATCTCGCTCTGGTTTCAATGAACGGGAAGTGGAAATGAGGAATGGCGAACAATTCAAACCTTGGCTCTCCGTCTCGACTGCTGACTGGTTCTGTCTGCGACTGCAAGTTCGGTTGTTCGGTTCTTCGGTTTTTTAGAGTTAGAAACTGATCCGAAGCTCAAAAACCGAATAGCACTTAAATAAAAACTGAACAGGAAACTAATAAAGATCTAAATAATCGGTTAATTCGGTTTGATTCAGTTTGATTTTTTTTATTTCGATTCAGAAATGCTCACTCCTAATGGCAGAGCCCCTAGCCGATGGCACCCTCACCACCTCTTCCCCGCCGGCCGGCCCCGCCGTGGCTGTGACCTACAACTGCACAACCTAATTTGGTTAACCCTCTTGTTTGTCACCCGTAGCGTGCCCAGTCCGCTGGCTACCGGCAGATATGCGTCGGTGGCACCCTCCTCGCTCACTGTTGGTCCTATCATCCCACACCATCTGAGCTAGAATCGAGGCGATGACTTAAATGCCCCCAAAATTTCGAAACCCTAATCGAGTATAATCTTGCTCGGTCGTCACCGCCATCCCCTGCTACTCCCGCGCCAGCCGCGCGTCAGCCTCGGCCGTAGCACCGCCTGCTCCCCTCTCTGCTTGGTCTTCGCCGTCTCGTCGCTCGCGTCATGCTCTGCCAGCCGCTCGGAATTCGCCGCCGCCTACCCCCATCGCCTCCCCGGCACGCCGCCCATGCCACCGTGCGGTTATAAAAGCCGCACGCGCCCCTTCATCGCCCCCGCCGCGCTCCTTTCTTCCCCAGTGAGACCTCGTTTCCTCTCACCTCCTCGCCCGCCCCCACCTCTTTGTCTCCCTCCGCTCCGGCCGGAGCTCGGTCGAGCCGTCCGCTCGACTCCCTAACCCCCAAACCCTAGCTACCCCGAATCCCCGCTTCTTCGTCTCCCCCACCGAGCCCCTTTCCTCCCTAGCCCCGACCCTTCACCTCCCCCCACCGAACCCCGCCCCGAACCCCTGTCTCCTTCCCCAGCCCCGGCCTCGCTCACGTCGCCTCACTCGCCGCCAAATCGCCACCGCCGCCACCCTGCCTCGCCCGAACCCTAACCCTCCCCTTGCGCCCCCTCTGTCTCTCGGCCTCACTCGGACGTGGCTTGAGGAAGAAGAAGCTTTGCTAGATCTGAGCTGCTTCATATACCATATGGCTTTGTAGGCCACAGCTTATTAGAGACCTAATTTGGTAATTAGTGACTTCGCTTGCTTCTTACATAACTAGACTCGAACAGTAGACGCACGCAAAGACCATATAGCAAAGGAGAGAGGGCGCGGTTCAACGTCTCTCATTCGCAAGAACATGGTAACCTACCGAGTCAAGGATGTTTGATGCGCATCATGAAGAGCGGATGCTGGGAAGCTATCGAGGGTGCGAGCGTGTGGCGACGAGCACCTCATTGCGGAGATGGTGAGTAGGCAGGGAAGATAACGCAACCTGCCTGACCGGCTACTAGGCTGACCAATACAACAGATAAGCAGTGTAAGCCTCTGTTGTGGTTCTTTTTGGTCAATTATAACTATGTACATGGGTTGAATAGAAACAATGGTCGATTTGTCTGATTGATTGGTATTAACTTATTCATAGATTTACAAAAGTTTGACAAGCGAATGTTGTACAAGTATTTCTTAAATAATAAAGTATTGTTAGTAACCATCGAATCGATAAGAATACAACACAACTATTTAACATGTTTATCTTAACCTAGCTCAATTCTTTGAGCCTACCTTCTATTTTCTCTCTCTTGGCTTCGCCACTGCCACCCAGGAATTTGGTGAAGATGATGATAGGGAAGGAAAAGAGAAGGTGATCGTCTTTAAGTTAGACAGGGTTACTTAAACGTGACAAACATGTGAGCCGAACGAACAACACGAGAGGGCGGGTGGCGGGAGTTGGGCAGCCGCAGCAATCACAAAGCCGGCCAGCAGCATGACTAGACCATTACGTTGGATCGATTCAATAAGCTGAAGGGATCGAATTCTTTGGTTCCGTCTAGTTACTTGCCCTTCTTGTATCCTTTTTTATCTGAGGATTCGGCCTAGTGAAGTGCAGGGTGTACTTAGGCCCTGTTTGTTTCCCTCTCCAGCTTATATAATCCAGCTTTTTGGTGCTGGATTATATAAGCTGAATTATACTAGCTACCTTCAGATAAGCTGGTGGGTTGTTTGTTTTCCTGGATTATTAGTGTGTTGAATTATTAGCTTGAGATGGTGAAAGACATTAGTACCCTTGACTATTTTGGACCAATTTTGAGAGGATGCCATGGGCCTTGCACACATCTTCCACAGTCGTCTGGGATATGTGCAGCCCGTTGTTTTTTTTTTCACCATTCTTTTTCCGTCGTTTTTTCATCAATTTTTTCCTGTCGTTCTTTTTTTGCATCGTATTTTTTCTCATCGTTCTATTTTTCATCGTTCTTTTTTTCATCATCCATACATGCATAAAATAAATTTAGCAATACGTCTTTTTTCAAAGTGCTCATTAATCAAATTTGATCCATATAAACACAGTCTCATAATAAAATAACTGGACAATATTTGATCCATATAAACACAGTCTCATAATAAAACACAGTCTCATAATAAAATTATAAATTTCTAGCAAATAAAGCAGTAGCAATATTATCACGGAAGTCATTCATGGCACCTTCCTCGTCTCCCAAATGACTTGCACTCCCTTGTGATGCAGGCATAGGCATATAGTTTTCATCTTCATCACACCGATCAAACTCCTCATCTGCCAACTTACTATCTCTAATAAAGTTATGAAGAGCCATGCATGCATGTATTATTTTAGATTGTTTAATCATTGGATAGCTTGGCAGATGCAACAAAATTCTCCACTTCATCTTTAAAACACCAAAAGAGCGCTCGATCACATTTCGAAGAGATGAATGTAAGTGGTTGAATATCTCCTTGCCACTTGGACGAGGACCCACTCGAAACTCCGGTAAATGGTACTTGGTCCCTTTGTATGGTGCTAGATATCCCGGTCGGTTCGGATAACCCGAGTCAACAAGATAAAACTTCCCTACACATTTAGTACAAAACATAAGACAGCTTCATTATTGTTAAAAAATTGAATACAATGCATATCTGATTCTACCTGGTGGAGGATGTGGGAATTTATCATCGTATTTTAATAAAGCAGCATTGAAAACCCTCATGTCATGGACCGATCCAGGCCATCCAGCAACAACAAAAGTGAATCTCATATCAAAGTCACATATGGCTAACACATTCTGAGTTGGAAATCCATGGCGACCCACATGTTGGACTATTTTTGTGGATGGCACAACCACCGGTATATGAGTACCATCTATTGCACCTATGCAATTGTTGAAATGAGGCTCGAACCGTGCCCCTAGAAGTCTAGGGTGGATTGTTGAGAATTGTGGATCTCTAGGTTTCACAAAAGCTTCTGATAGGAGGTATACACTATGCAACACTTCACTAAATTTCCTACTAATTGTTTCTTTTGACCTCCCAAATCGGTTCTTCACTTGAACAAAAGATTGGGGCGAACCGATCGTCCATAGAAACATACACAATGCCTCCATAGAGTCCATATTACAACTTGACTTCAAACCATAGTATATGACCAACAAATCATGTAACCTCTCGATCAGCGGTCTACTCATCCTGAACATGTCATAACAATCTTGTGGAACGCTAAGTGTTCTCATAACCCATTCATATCCTGATAAAATAGGTTGTATTCTCCTTGACTTGTTCAAATAAGTTTCAGCATAATACATACCACAAGCAGATATCACGGCTCCAAAATTTCTCATCATGTGGACTCGATTGCGTACAAGAACAAAAGCTTCGTCCTCATCCTCCTCATTCCCATTGATATCCATCTACAAACATGCAACGTATACCATCATTGTAACATAGTTCATGTAAACTAATCCATATATAATGTAACCATCATTGTAATATAGTTCATGCAAACTAATCCATATATAATGTAACCATCATTGTAACATAGTTCATGCAAACTTAACGACACATAATAGTTTTGTGCCAACATTACAAAGACAACGATTCATGCAACAATGCAAAATATGACCATTCTACATCAACCCTTCCTTGGCGCACCACCTCTTCAGCCAAAGAAGCCTTCCTTCCTTGGTAGTAATTGTCTTGAATACACCACGTTGTTCAGCTTTGACAAATAGTTGTCCTGCCATGAAATGTTCAGCTGATCCTTCTTTCGCTCCACATTCGACTGCCATGTCCATGCATTCCTTAATCGAGCTGAACATCATGTCACCTCTCATCACCTGATTAGCAATGTTACAGTTCAAGTCCAAGGTGGCATGTATATTTTTCATAACCTTAACCATGGGATTTTTTGTTTTCTTCATTGGGCTAGAAATTGCAAACAGGACTTCCTCGCTTCCATGAAGAGGATCCCTTCAAATTGGTACCACTACCAGCAGGTGATTCTTTTGGATCACCAAGATCTTCTCCAAAAGCGGCCTCGAACCCATCCACAAAAGCATCATCACCGCCCCCTATTCCACCAGGATCTCCATGCATTTCACCTGGAACACAAGAAGCAGAGCCATCCACTGCAATATTCTCAAACATCTGCTGCATCAAATCTTCATTCTCTGGTGGCCCTGTCCTTAACTTCTTCCATTCAGGGTGTCCCTGAAAAAAATTAAAAATAGTAAGTCTTACATACAACACATACATAACATTCGGAATACAAAGTACACAAACTGTATGATACCTTGGTCATACGTTTCCATTGCTCATCACTTGCATCCACAGTTCCTAAAGTTGGATTCCATCCAAGACCAGTTAAATCTTTGTTAATGCTTAGCCGTAAGTCAGTACAACCCCTTCAGCAAATCCCACTTGTTCTTCAATTGTGTTTTTGAGTGACGAAGACCTGTCCTTTGCAAATACTTAGCAGCTATGTTTTTGTATCCTCGGATGCTCATAACTCCATTAGGCCTATTCCCAGCACGAACCTCTTCAACGCAAATCTCACAAAATATTGTGGTGTTCGAAGATGACCATTCTGCCTTGGCAAAACTGTCCTTCTATTTGGCCGACATATAGACATATACACACATATTTAAACTGGTGTACATGATATAATAAATGCATGATAAATTAAACAAGCAGTTTTCATAACTTCTGTTCTTCAAGCAGTAACTCCAGCACCAATTTTCTACGAACGCAACAGGTGAATCATTCGGCAATGTCATCTACTGCTTCTTTTCACAAAAATCATTGCACTACAGATGGAGTTCTCTAACAATGTGTGTTTGGTAATCAGACTCCACATCAGACTCCACATCTCTGTCTTCAAAGACAGTCGAATAATTAACTAAATGTGCCGCCATTTATTCAAGTAGAAAATAGTTATATTAGAGCTAAGAACATCAGATGAATCACAAGCAGAGAATCTCCTTAAACATAGCGTATAACCAAACCGAGACAATGGCTTCTAGGGATCGCATCGCTATGATCCTTGATCACTGGACATGGACCAACTTAGGTGAAGACAGAGAGACTGATGCAGTGATGTAGTGCTACTATATGCAGTAGTACGAGTCCTACCTAATTTTGGAAAGGAGAGGAGAGGTGCTTTTCAATGGATATTAAGAAAACATAATTTTTCTAGGCGAGAAAATTTTCTTCCCTTCCTGTACTTTGTATCCGGGTTATAAAATAACCCACTGACCAATTGGGCATCTCTTGCTGCAGGCATGCAAAGGGTTTTGCAATATTTATGCAAGCAGAATGTGTTCTGTTCCTGCATCTGAAGTTCCTAGCTTGCTATCCAGTCGTGCCAAACCATTTGAAATCTCTCCAGGTACATGGGTGCGCATGAAGAGTGGAAATTATAAAGGAGATCTAGCACAGGTATGGTAAACTGGGTTCTTACATCAGAATGCCCATGTGAGTTTGTAGGTTGTTAGTGCAGATGATGGACGGAAAAGAGTGATGATAAAGCTTATACCAAGAGTTGATCTCCAAGCTATTTCAAAAAAATTTGTAATGCTCTGACACCTTTTTTTCTCTCTGTATTTTCTTTAGCTTCTGTTGGCAATAAAAGCTGTCTAATATTTGTGATTGCCTTGTGCACTTGCTTTGCTGATATCGTCTGAAGCTATTGTAATACATAAAGTTGCTTCATATCTGTCGTGTGGAACTCTATTGCCTGTTAGTCATGAAATCAGGAACTAAGCTGATTTTCTCTATGTATTTGTCTGTACTTTTCAAAATTAGTCCATTGCCGTTTGCTTACAATGAATAACTGGGATTACATCTAAGTTCGTATTTTTTGGTGGTTTTTGCGTCAAGATTGGAGCTATGTCTTTGTCACAGAAACCTGACATCAGACTCCACATCATCAGACTCCGCATCGACATCATACTACACAGCATCGATCCTAAATCCAATCTACCAGTAAAGACAATGATATGAGATTAATATAACTCACCAAGTTTCCTCCAAGAACTCCAGTTGGCTCCGGCACGTCATCAGACTCCGCATCGACACCAACATCCGCAGAATCAACATCAATTGCTGGATTAGATCGCCGGGGCTTGTATGGAACCTGAGCAGGACCTCGCTTCCATCTGAAAGTGCATCTAGGCCCCCTAAAAGTGTTTTGGGTGATTAATGACAAACGATTCAAGAATCTAATGTGTTCAACTAGTTCATGAACAGGTAAAAGGTTCGAGAAGAGATCATCTATGAAATTGGGTATCCTCAAGCTCGTAGAGTAAGAAAAACGGCTTCTCCGATTGTAATCTTGGCTTTGTTGAAGTCATAGGTTTGCCGTACTATTAAGAGGGATGCTTTGAAATTGACTTAGAGATGGTCTCCTCACTCAAGATGAATTTAGTCGAGTCTCTTAGAGTTAGTAGTGTCCTCTCTCGCTTCGGAATGAAGTTTGTGTTTTAGTTCAAGTCGGATGTTCCGATGTAGTATCGGACATTCCGATGTTTCAGAAGTTCCGAAGTATTGTTGTGCTTTAGTCCGTTGTGTTCTTTTAGGGTCGGATATTCCGATTTTCTTGTTCGGATGTTCCGATACCTATTGGTCTTCAGCTTGGGAGCTCTCTGTTAGCTTCGGATGTTCCGATTGTAGGTATCGGAAGTTCCGATGTGTTCTGTCCTGTTTTAGGGTGCTCTCTGTTTGGTTCGGACTGTCCGAAGTCGCCACTTCGGAAGTTCCGATGAGGTCGTTTTCCTGTTTGGGAACTCTCTGTTTATTTCGGATATTCCGATATTTTATATCGGACATTCCGATGTGGACTTAGCTTGTTTAGTTGGGTTCCCTCTCTGGGTGTCATCGGATGTTCCGAAGCTGTTATCAGACATTCCGATGCTTGTTGTTTTCGGATCGCTGGAAGCTTTCCAATTTCTGGTAGTTTGCACGCATCGGATGTTCCGAAGTTCGTATCGGACATTCCGATGTGGGGCTGAGTGCGGGGGTAACGGCTAGTTTTGAACCAAAACTATAAATACCCCTCTCCCACTCCTTTGTTTGGTTACACTCTTGCCTTGGCTGAATACTTGAGCTTCTTGAATATTCTCTAGAGCATACTTTGAGCTTTCTCTCTTCCTTGATCTTAGGGATCATCTAGTGAGTGAGAGTTTGTCAAGTGTGATTGAAAGTCAAGGGCTAAGTAGTTATTCATCTTGAGAAAGTAGATAACCTCTCCAAGATTGAGATTCAAGTGCATTTATTTCTCTTGGAGGTTGAAGGACTCCTAGACGGCTAGGTGTCGCTCACGAGCCCCCAACGATTGTGGGACGCCGTGAGAAGTTTGTGAAGGCCGGCTTCGCCTCCGAAGGAAAGGATCCAATAGTGGAACCAAGCCTCAAGTGTGACCGAGGTTTGGGAGGAAAGGGTTGGAAAAGACCCGGGTTCTTTGGAGCCTCCTCAACGGAGACGTACGATCCCCTCAAGGATCCGAACTCCGGGAATCAAACTATTGTGTTCTCTCTTGTCTCTAACTGCTTGATTAATCTTATTGATTTTCTTTAGTGAAATTGTTAGTTGTCTAGAGCTAGTTGTCGTATTGCTCTTTCTACTAGACTCCTTCTGTCAAGTGCAATTCGGATAGTCCGAAGTAATTACGGAAGTTCCGAAGACTTCGGAAGTTCCGATATTAACTCGGAATATCCGACCCTTTTCCGCTACAACAATTTGTTTTAATTTAAAATTAGCCTATTCACCCCCCCTCTAGGCAATCTTCTAACCTTTTCACCGTCCCCTGCCCTTTGATGCCTGCGATGCTGTGGCGCTTGCAGAGGCACCCGAGCGAGCAGTACGTCCTCCCAGGCCACGCCCGAGCGAGGCCGCTCCCATGCCGTCGCCCCGCCCACCTCCCATGCCGCGTCCGAGCCCTGCGCCATCGCTCCCCTGCGCCACCGCTCCCGAGCGACCAGGAGGTCCTCCCACCGCTCCCATGCCGATTCCGCCCCCCTGCGCCACCGCTTCCCACGCCGCTGCCAGGCCGCCGCTTCCATGGCGCAGCCTCTCCCGACTCCATGGCGGGCGCCGCCTCACGCTGCCGCTTCTGCCGACGCCTTGTGTTGCCGCCGAGGAGGTCGCTTTGCGCCGCCACGCCGAGGACGCCGAGGAGGTCGCCTTGCGCCGCAACGCCGAGGACGCCGAGAGGCCACCTTGCGCCGCCACGCCGAGGACGCCGCCTCCCATCTCCGCCGCGCCGAGGCCGCCCCCTCCCATCTCCGCCGCGCCGGGTCCGCCGCCTGCCATCTCCGCCACGCCAGGTCCGCCGCTTCCCATCTCCGCCGCGCCGAGATCGCTTCCCATCTCCGGATCCATGTGGTGGCTGGTGTTCATGTAGGTCAATGGAGGCGTTGCGAGGATTGGGGGAAAAACGATTCGCGTAGAAGTCCTGGGGAAGAGGCATTTGTAATGGCAGTGGTGGGTAAATAAACTGAGGTTACCAGGGTATTTTAGATTGTAGTTATAAAATAAGCTGGATTATGAATATATAAGCACCCTAATGGCTGCTTATAGATTATTCTAATCTCCTGCTTTGGATTATATAATCTAGATTATAATCTAGACTGTTTGTTTCCCACATTAACTTATATAAGCTGGATTATATAATCTATAGTGCAAACAAACAGGGCCTTAGTCCATTTAACAACGACCTAGATTAATATCCAAAGGTTGGGTCGGCCGAACTAGTCCATATCTACGTGCTCACTTTTTGGCAGGACAGGTTAGTTCGGGCCGGCCTTCGTGCCACGATGAATAACACCCAGTAGCAGGCTTGTCTGGGCTGACTAATGAGTCTTACCGAGGCTAGCACAGGTGAGTTTTTGCTTGGGCTTGTATATGTCAGCCGGATTTATTGCATCCAGAACAATTGAAACCACTGGACTTGATTGGACGCTTTCAATTGGGCCGTGATGGATCGTGCCGATCCCACGCAAGTAGGCAACGTTGTTCCATGCCTTCAGCCGACTCAACTCCACGTGCTACGTGGGTATTCGGTTTTGTCTTTTTTTTTTTGTTTTTTAAAATAATTTGGTTTTTAGAAACTGACTACTGAATATCTCAGATCAAGATGAAAAATCAAACCGAATTAACCGAAATATTTCAGTTCAATTAATTCGGTTTTTCGATTAGCCGAAATATGAATAAACACTATGTATATTAAATTTTATTCTTCTCATGGCACAACACAAAGTAGAGATAAACCCACACAATATTTATAAGTCATTAAGTATAAGCATAGTGAATATACGAACATACGATACATATGCATAAGATGTTAGAATATGAGAAATGTTTAGTAGCTTTAGGAAGAACATTATAAAAATGGTATTGTACATGGGTTATTCAGTTATTCAGTTATTTCAGTTTCTAGAATAAAAAATCAAACCGAATACCAAAAACCGAATTATACCAAAATAATAACCGAACCGAAAATCTCAAACCAAAATAATCGATTAATTCAATTCGATTTGGTTCGATAATTCGATTTCGGTTAAAAAAAATGCTCACCCTACCACATGCCGCTTGCTCCCGCGTCCAAAGTGGGCATCCCGAACCACATGTATTTTCGCACACCCGCAACTACCGCCATGTGGGACAGAAAATATTGCCGCCACACGACAGAGAGTTACCCACAAAATCCGCGGTCGTGAGGACATGGGTGCCAAATAAAGCCCCACAATATTTTCTAAGCACCGAGTGGGGCAGAGCACGTGGTGGGCCTCGCAAGAGCGAAACTTAAATCTTTGTCGCTCAACGCCACACCACCACGTGTACCCCCATTCGGCTAAATCACGGGCGTTCGTCCCACGGCACACCAATGACGCCGCGCTGCTCAGCATCTTCGCTGGTAACATCGGCTGACAGGCTGGGGCCTCTCGCTCTACCGCCTGCGCCCCGGTTGCCTCCACGTGTCTGAGTGGGCGGAACGGACGGTGCGTGATAGCTCTGGCCAGTGGCGGACCAGAGCAAAATATATAGGGGGTGCTCATGGGTTAAACCAATGATCCGTAAAGGACTAGTACTACTATTAGATAAGTTGATCTAGCTAAAATCTTATGAATTGCGCTGCACTAAATATAAAAACCGACAAGCAATAGGTGGCAAGGTCTTTGCAATCTTGCACACCTTTAGATCCCGCATGGACGCCTCTTCTCTTGAGTTGGCGTCATAATTTTTTTTCTATATTCAAACCTTACAAATGTGCTATAGATGTTATTATAAGCATTTCATCAAACATCTTAAGATATGCAAATTAAAATTTTAGGATAGCTAAAAAAGAAAGCAAGCTAGCATACTTTAATATTTAATTACAATAAAATAACATCAAATAGGAAAATAAAAATTCTATGAATTCACAATAAAATAAAATAAAATTTGATATAGCATTAGTGTAGATGGCCAGGACAACTGCAGGGGGCTGAAGCCCACCTTACCCACCCTATTGGGTATTTGGTGTCCGCCGCTGGCTCTGGCCGTGGCTCGTAATTCCTCCCGCCCCGCGCGCGCAAGAGGGGAAGAGTACGGCCCGGCAGGGAGGATATCCTCTGACGTCACGTCCTCTGACGTTGGGTCACTGACGTTTGGGCCCATGCGCTGGGAGGGCCCACACGTCAGTGACCCAAAGTCAGAGGGGTGAAGTCAGATGATCTCATTTCGGCCCGGCACGGCAACACCTGCCTGTCTCGCGCGCCCTTTTCCGTTGCGATCCGCCTCGCGCTTCCCTTCGCGGTGGCTTTATTTGCTCGCGACGCACGCGTCTCCTTTTGGCCTCACTACGGTTGCGTTGCGTTGGATCCCGACGGCGACGGCGACGGCGACGCCGGTGGGAGAGGAGGGGACGGAAAAAATCTAGCGCGCGCGGGCGGGGCTGTGTTGGCATTACGTTTCGCCTTTCGTATGTAAGCCAAGCTATTTGCGCGCGCTTGCGCGCGTGCCGAGATCTGCTGCGAGGAGGACAAGTCGATGCCGGCAGCGGCGTCCGCGACCATCGCCAGGCGGCGCCGCAGGGTGGAGATGGCCGTGGCGGACGGGTTCCGCTTTGCCGGCGATCTCGAGCCGCCCCCGCCAGCTGCCGACGACGGTGGCAAGCGCGCTGGCAAGCGGCAGAGGCTGGCGTGCACGGCGTCGTCCGGCCCGTGCCCGAGGCCCGCGGCGGGGTTCAGGTCCAGGTGGTGGCCGAGGTACGGCGTCACCTCCGTCTGCGGCAGCCGGCCCGAGATGGAGGACGCCGTGTCCATCAGTCCGGACTTTCTGCCCGAATCCTCCGGCAAGCACCATTTCTTCGGCGTCTTTGACGGCCATGGTTGCTCTCCCATGTATGCGTGAACACGTTGGTACATAAGCCATGACCAATCCTGCAAATGCGTGTCGAGTCATGCTAAAAGGGAGTTATTGTGCTATTAGGTGGCAAGGATGTGCCAGGACAGGATGCATGAGTTGGTCGTCGACGCGTTCAAGAAGGCGGCCTCCGGCAAACAGGCGACATCGACCGGCCCGACGAGCTAGAGCGCATCCAGGCAGCGGGCGGCCGTGTTATCTTCTGGGACGGAGCCAGGGTGCTGGCGTCCTCGCCATGTCTCGATCCATTGGTGAGCAGCGCGCGCTTGAAGAATAACTCTGCCTTGGGCGACTTTGGACATGGATTGTTATTCCTCGTATCATGTAAACAGGGAACGAGAAAGCAATTTGCGGCATGGAAGGAATGGCTGATCGATTCGTCCGACTGGAGCGAGATGATGTGTTGCAGGTAACGCATCTCCATTGTAGAATGTAGACTGACGCGACCAACGAGCGATGGTTGGGTGTACGAGTCGATCCTTCCGTCTTGTATGCGTTCTGACAGAGCCCCGTCATGTGTTATGCCGGGAACGTTAGAGGAACAGGGCATAATTAACATGCGTGATTGGCGCCTAATCATATTGCATTCGCCGATCCAACTTTTATGCTTCAATCATTCAGAAGCTTCAGTAGACAACACTCCTACGCATCTAAATTACACACAGGTGAACACGCAAGGGTAGAAGGGCGCCATACGAATGATACGAGATTTTCCAAACCATGCTCCAATTATCGGCATGTAAGCATAGGTAGCATCGCGAAGGCTACCACCACATGCAACTCATTCCTTCTTCCCGATGCCGTGAGACATGTTGTAGAGCCCCCGACCCTGCGCGTGCACACACCAAACGACAGCACCGCGGCATCAGCCCATTAATGCCCGACTAACATATCGCAAGAAAGTTGCACTGAAATCAAGCTTCAGATCAGGAATTAGGAGGAGATGCTTCGGTAGTTAGCTTACAACTAGGAACATGCTCGAGAAGGCCAGGGCAAGAGGGATGGCGACGGAGGTGATCACGTCGTAGCGCCCTTTCAGGCACGTCGGCTTGTGGACGCTCTGGAAGTACCTCTGCTTCTCCACGATCTTCTCCCTCGGCCGGAACGGTGGCTCCGGCTCCGACGACAGTGACGACGACATCCTATCGAAGGGCAAAATTTGCACCTAAGTATTACCACTGGCTGGCTGGTTCTCAGTCCCTGCTGTAACTAGATGTACAATAATTAAAGAGGTGTTAGCGTTGCAGCGACATTACAGGAATAACAGGATGACGATCATGCCTGCATTGTAACGCATGAGACTAATGCGCAGTACCTGAAAATTAATGGAAGCGTCAGATGGGGATGAGCGAGAGTGATCTTTCGGAACCAGCCGCAGTTAGCAAGGCAAGCAAAGGATATGCCGAGCGGAGCATCTTTAATAGGTACTGAGAGTCTTCAGCTAGAAACTCCCAGAATGCACTGAAAAGCAAAACTCCAGTCATATCCAGTCCAATTAGGATTTCCGTCTCAGCCGTCGAGCCCACCACGGCATTCTAGGTAGTTCGATTGGATTGGATTGGATTGGATCTCCCGTCTCCACAAGCCCAGAACGTTCTGCATTGGAAAAAAAAGAAGAGAGTTGGGAACAGAACAGAACTGCAGAGATAATATGGTAGGATGCTTCACAAATCACAAGCAGTTCGTAGCTCCCATGAGGCACGGAACTAGAATCTGGTGCTACACAAGTTGACAAGAGCAATGTGGACCACAAAATCCGAGACTTTAAATTTGAATTCGATCACAAAATCTGAGACTAAATTTGAATTCGACTGTATCTCCTGGTTTGGTGGGGCAATACGGGACCAAAATTATTATGTAGGGTTATGAGAATTTTCGCTATTTTTCACTGGAGAGGTATCATGAGTTACCATCAAATTAATCTTAAACTTTTGGTACATATACTCTTTAAACTTTTGATTGGTTGTGTGCATCTTAAGATGCAAAGGCTAGGAGTTATATTCTTGAGCGCTTTTACGGTTGATTAAAATGAATATGGACCGTCTATCTCTTTAAATCCAACGGATGAAATTAGTCTAGATCTCATTATACTATAAGGTGTAGTATAAGTAGTAGAATCCGCGGAGAGGTAAAATGGTAAAATAGTTCCAACCAGCTGAGGGGTAAAACGGTAAATGATCGCTCTTCAGCCTCAACACTGTTAATATTTATTTTACGAAGCTTTTAGATAAATCTTCCAAATTTTTGCGTTGCCAACCGGTTTGCATTCTCAAATATCTGGCCACGGAACGAAACCGCACGCGCACCAGCCATTACGTTTCACATACCTCCATCTCGCATTCTCGCTTGCCCTCTTCCTCTGTATAGAAGTAGCGAGATTAGGTCTCCATATATCAGGCCAAATCATGGGTGGAGGCAGGGGCTGTGCTGATGCTTTTCGCTAGGGAGTCGTCGGTATGCGACGGCTACTCACGGCGTTGGCTGGCCGCCAGCGCCACGCCATGGCGACGATGCTCGGGGCCATGATGCGGCGATGAAAAGCGGCGGCGGCTTTGCAAGGAAGGACCGAACGATACGAACGGAGGATGATGAGCTGCAACGCGACGCGGAAATTACTTTACTACCTTTTTAAAATGTAATATTTTTATTTGTAAAAGTCCATAATACCCCACCAAATCAATGGTCAGATCTAATTTATACTACCATAATATACTACAAGTATAATCCACTATAAAAGAGCTCATATTCTTCTATTATCTAAAAAAAACTCTTTAAACATTTTTTTATACCAATTTAATAGATAGCATAGTAACTCACGCGTGGTTATGTCCTTCCCTCTGGTGGTGAAGGTCCACCGGCTTTGCCCCACTTGGAGGCTTGGCCCAAACGAAAGTTTGACGAGTTTTGTTTTGCCGTAGTTGCCTTCACCGCCCCTACTAAGGATACAGTTCCTTGAACGCTCGACTGTATCTGATTCAACATCCATATGTGATTGAAACGGATTATCTGGCATTGGTTATTCTTTGGAACACCCAACTTAACCATCGTCCTGTATTTGGCCAATCTTGGCCGATGTAAAGAAGCTAAGGAGCTTAGGCTCTATTTGTTTCAGCTGGGATTATAGAAAGCAGCTTTTAAAAGCTGGAAGGTCAATAAACAGGAAACTTTCAATCTGGATTGTAATAATCTGGATGCCAGATTGTAGCAATCCCACAATCCACTCTGGAGGAGTTTTTCTCAGTTTTTTTTTTTTTTTTGCAAAAGACCACAATACCCACCTAATTTCAGTGAAAATTACCCACCATTGCCCCCCACTGTTCACACAGACTTTTCAACCTATAATCGAGGGTACCATAGACTTTTGCCAAGCAGAAATAGCAATCCAAACACATTATAATCTGGGTTGCCAAACAACCATCAGCTTTTCAATCTCCAACTTTTTAACAATCCAGATTTTAAAAGCTGTTTTCTACAATCTCCAGCTGAAACAAACAGGGCCTTCTTCGATGTTTAAGCTTGTTTTGCACGTAGACATGCCAAATTTAGCTTACCCATGCCTAAAAGAATGATGAAATTGGGAGCTAACGATGACATTATTTTTCAATTGTTGTATCAAAGGCACTGTAGACTGCAGTAGGTTTGGTAAGAAGAGGGAACAACACGGCAAACTTGGGCACTTCGGGAATCGGGATCATACGCTGAAATACACTTCTTCCTGCAAGAAGCATCTAGAATTCTAGATCGATGTGTCAACTTGAACTCTTGAAGTATGTTATCGGTTCCAATAATTTCGTTAAAACGGCATTTAGCTTCATTTAGAACAATGGAATTGTTTTTAGTTGGGCTGTAAAGTTTCCAGAGTACTTTTCTAAATCTGATATACTGTATCAATGCCACGTATAGTTGAACTTTTCTTCTCAACAGCGTCCAAGCCACACGTCTCGTGATGTTTAATTGGCTATCACAACTTACGCTAAAGTTGACATAAGTTTATATCCATAAAAAATAGACCAACAAGTTAGGAATGTGTAGTACACCACAGCTATGACAATAAACTATGATAGTAAACCAAACAGTCTATACGATAGTGTGAAATCATGTGCTGAAAAATTGGCTTAGTGATGAACATAGCATTGCAAAGTAGTTGTACTCATGGCATGTGTGATGCTTGTGCGTGTGTAATTTATTGGATTTTAATTAGGTATATTAACTTTGGATGATGCACGGATTTATATAGAATTTTTCTTTCTTTCTTCTTTTCTGCTTCCTGATTTCTTTTCTATTTTACTCTTTTCTTTTTCTTCCCCTAATTTCTTTTTTCTCAGATCTTATCCTCTTCTCTTATCCCCTCTATTCCATCTCTCCCTCTCCATTTCTTCTTGGGATATTTGATTATTTATCATAAAGTTGATATACACGTGATGATTTTGATGATTTGCCACACCATGTCTCATTGATATGTAGCCCCTGGCCCAAATGTCAGTGAGATATGACATGGCAAACCATCAAATGCACGTCAACTTTGTGGCAAATAATCAATTGTTCTTTTCTTTCTTCCCTTATGGCGTCGTCGCTCCTGCTCTAGATCCCGCCGCCTCTCCCCCTCGGCCTCCACCCATCGGCAGCTCCCTTCTTCCTCGTGCGGCCTCGCGCCTGGGCTTGCGGTCGTGCGTGTGAGCATGCGCCTCTAGGCCCACCCTATCCCGCTCGGCCACCTCCTTCCGGTCACTGTCGGGCTTCCACGCCGCCACCGGTTTGGCCTCCTCCCAGCATGCTTCCAGGCCCACTTGGCCCTGTCACCTGGGCCCTACCGCAAGGCCTCCCACGCCCTTGTGCATGGGTCAGCCACCAGGTCTCCCCGGGCTTGCACCTGCGTCGCTCGGCCACCTTGACCTCATGCGCTTGTTCCGCCCTCTGGTCACCGTCCACCACCCCATATCGATCTTCAGGCCGCCTCCTCCACATTTCCCCAGATTGGTGATACCCCTCCCCCCTTCATTCTTCCCTTGCTCCTATTGACTGTTTACTTTGTTTTTTATTGTTCTTGTCATGTGATGCTATATGATGCAACACATTGGACATATGAGTTGGTTGATGATGTATATTGGGATGATGCATGGGTTTGGCGGAGCAGTGATGACACCCGTGGCCTCCGTATGTTAGGGACTACACAGGGTGAATAGGTACGCACGGCGCTTCCCCTACGGCTAACAATCCCACTAAGACCACCAGTGATTACTACAGTTCCTTTAGTCTATATTGGTTCTTCCACTGAGATCATTCTATGGTTGGGTTTGAAGCTAAAGGATGGTTGCTTACTAGGGAGATTCGACGTTGAAGATGGTGTGGGGGATGGTGAGGATGCTGATGTGGTCGCCGTGTGCTTGAGCTCCTTGCTCTTGTTCAAGGCCACATTTACTGCTGAAATTGTTCAGTTCTTCAATAGACTCAAAACGAGTGATAATAAATCAGTGAACAAGAACTCAAAGCTTGTTCTGATGACTGAGCAAGGCACAACGAATAGTCGTTGTCTCAGAAATTCAATTGTCACCGTATGTACCACGGTTAGAATGGCTTGGATATTGCCATATTGGAGATACAATGCCCTCACCACACCTATGACACACCAAGAGGTGAGCCTCAAAATCAGCCACACAAAATCATTCCCTAAGCTCACATTTTCCTTTACAGGCCGCTCGCTGTTTTCAACGAAGAACAACCAAAGCACATGCACAAGGGCCCCAAACCTCACAAGATCAGGAAGGCACAGTAGCACACGGATCAATGCCGGGATTGAACCCATCTCCAAGCCGTGCTGAAGCCCATGCCACCACCGGCAATACAATCACCGGCTAGCCACAAACAACTAGGGAAACATGAAGGAGGAAGAGGAGATGGACATTGGTATGAAATCTGCTTCTTTAAGAGGAGCTTGAGGATACTAGAAATAGGGGAGGAGGAGGAGCTCCCGGCCACCGACCTCGTGTCCACGCTGCAACAGCTGCGTTGGCTTCCGCGCGAAGCACGAGCCTCACGCTCAGCCGCTGCTACAGCCGAACGGGATGGGGGAGGCCCATTTTTCTCATGCCCTCACCTCCTCCCTTTTTTTCTCATGCCCTAATGGGCTAGCCTCTTGGCCCATTTGACAAAACGGGCCCAAGTTCAACGCCAATTTCAAAATTTCAACCAAATTTTACAACACGAACAACATAGGAGAAGAGCACATCGAGCAAATATAACATTATTCAAGCATCTATACAAATAGTAACACATGTATACAAAAGCAAACGAGCAAAGTGCTTAAAGTAGGGATGACACAGTCGTAGGGAATAGTCTCTGGGCCACCAGAGAAAGCATGATGGGTGTCCTTGGTAGGGAATGGTGATAGTTGTGCGTGTATGTGTGCTTGATGTTGTAATGGTCAATATTAAGTAATAATTAAAGAGAAGTATAAGATAACTATGTGTTAGAGCATTGCATTGAACGTGATAGCAACTAAGAAAGTTTGATTAAAAATTAGGCTTGTTGTTAGAGGTTAAAGTAGAAAAGTAGAATTTGACGGTAAAATTGACTTATAACTAGAGCAAAAATCAAACAAATGACGCCGACAAATACTAATTAATACTCACTGAATATGTAAACGATATGTAATAAATCTAGTCGGCCAAATGCACGACACTCTACTGTGTTACGACTGCCGGATAGGTGCAAATTGCAGGTGAGTTTAGCAAGGTGGTTAGGGATCAGGGTCAATCGTTATCGACTTATCGTAACACACCACACAGTACTACTGACCTGCAGCTTACGCCTGCAGTTAGTTGTTCATGTGCTGTTATGTCACTGTTCCTTGAGCTAGCATTGCCAAACCCTAGAGCCTAAAAAGGTGCAGACGTACGTCTCCAATTCAGATGCAGCTTCCTCTTTCCATTTTCGCTGCCAAGTCGCCGTTAAAAATTCGACTGCGCATACATACATGCATTCCGGCCGCCCCAACAGAAAACCTTCATCCACCAACGAAACACCCACGGGATTAATCCCATAATGTTTCCAAAAACTGTCGCTCTTAGGTTGGTAGATAGACAGACATGTATCCATGTGGCGTTACTCAACCGAGGCTCAAAGAGATCATCAAGATGGTGATGTGAAGTCCCAACTCTGTGTTCAGTAACAGTGCAAGCTTATCTTGTTTTCGTGGAAATCTGCTGTTTTTCATCCCAACCTAAATGCAGTTAGTTGGGACAGCCACATCAGTGCCAATACAGTAACATTATCGATCCCAGCTTATCAGATGCAGCTATATGTCCAGGCAAAAGACGAATCGTACTGCTGGCACAAGACATATAGCAGCAGATGATGATCTGGTATAATACGAATTTCAGCTCAAAAAGAAAAAAAAAATCTGGTATATATGAACGGTCGTCTGACCATCATCTTCGATCTTCCAGATATCACAAAACCAAGACTGCACTAATTTAATCCGGTCAATCCTACAATCATGCTTCAATGCTTCTACCTTAGCTACGCGAGCTGCCTTTCTTTTGTTTAATCATATCTGGTATGCTAACAACTCAAACAAGTGATCAAGAAGGCACCACCTGAATTGACGGGCTTGTCTTGCCGTGTCAGGAGTCGGCTAGAGTGACGCGAGATCAAGCCGAGTTTTTCCTGCTACCGCTCGGGTTTCCAACGGATTACGCCAGCGGAAACCTGAATTAAGAATTGATTCCACTGGATGCCCAATCATTTCGAGGTCATTAACTCATAATCCGACGGGGGCTTTCTTTTCTTTTGTAGCAGGTAAGCTAGCTGTATGCTTCCGGGGTTTGAACTGAGAGAGACATTCTCGCGCTCCGCACGTCGCTGTCCACTTGTAAAACTCGCCTTCTAAGACTAAACATCCCTTGCGTTCAAGCCTCCTCCCTGCTGGAATTCCATTGCCCAAAATCCTATCCAATTACTACCTTACATTACATGTCCACTCTGCAAGATATGTGTATATGTGTGATGTATGAGTCTCTGAAATGACACATTTAATTCAGAGTAAAGCCCAAGCTGTCAGAGTCTCAGTGAACACTACTAGTAGCTTATTACCGTGCTATTAATTAGTTAGTAGCTTCAATTGGATCCTTGGCAAGTACTCCATTTGGTCTCTATCCACTCCAAGTCTTCTTCAGTTTGCCTCCCTTTTTAAGCTCACCTCCCCCTCCTTTACCATCCTGGATAGCCAAGAGATAACAAACCTCTCTCTCAAGTGTCCTAACAGCCTCTCTTTATCCTCTTCTGCTCTCCGAATCGAATTAAAACTTCTGAAAGATAGCAAAGCTTCTGCAAATTCTGCACATGGAAGGCTTCATCCCGTTCATCTACAGGGCCATCGTGCAGTACAGGAAGGAAGGGCAAGTCAGCTTCAGCGACCTCTTCTTCGACGAGCCGTCGCCGTCGTCGTACTTCCGTCTCCCGGGGGACTCCGGCCTTTACCAGCTGACAGCGAACCAGCTGTTCTCTCAGACGTCGGCTGACTCTGATGCGGTCGGCGCGGTGCGGCGGTCTCCGGTACCGGCGCACCGTCGGCGCCCCCAGGACCATGGATCACGATGATGGAAGTGCAGAGGGTGCAGGGAGCGGCAAGAAAAGAAATCAAAGGGAAGCAAGTGAAGACTTGCTTTAGCTAGTAGCAATGGAGGTAGTAAGTACATGCAGACTGTGTTATGCAGATGCTGGGCAACTGTGAATATTAGCCTAAGTTGCAGTTTGATTATGTGCACATATTTTTTCTTTCTTTTCTTTCAGCTTGTTATGATCTGTGAAAGCGTCAAGTGTGAAGTATGTGATGCATGGGTGCGGTGCATGTCCTCCCAAGGAGGCTTGCACCTTAATTAGAGTGGGAACTGTGTACAGTGCCATCGACTAATATGGCAACAAAAAGTGTGAACATGTACAAAGGCTTGTATGCATACATGCATGGGTGCGTAAAAAATTGTGAAGTGTCAAGATGAATGCATCCTTGTTCTTTGGTCGAAGTTCCTGCTGTTCTAAGGGACAGTGGGGACCAGAACGAAAATAGAGGGAGGCTAGCTCGTGAGTTAACCCAGTGATCGATGAAAAATTAGTACTAACTTTAGGTAAGTTAATCCAGTTAAAATCCTATGAATTGGGTCTCATTAAATACAAAGGCCGATAAGTAACTCGTAGCAAGTCCCTTATAATCTTATGCATTTTTACATCTACGCCCTCTCTCTTGAGGTGGTATCATGATTTTTTTTCTATATTTAAGTAGCTAGCCTTACAAATATGCTACAGATGTTAATTATATTCATAGGTATTTCAGCAAACATCTTAAGGACATGCTACTTAAGTATTTTAGGATAGCTAACAAAGAAAGCAAGCTAGCGTACTTTAATATTAAATTACAATAAAATAACATCAAATAGATAGACAAAAATCGCATCAATTCATAATAAAATAAGTCAGCTGTAGGATGATTTGGAGCCCACCTTAGCCCCACCCTTGGGTACACCCCTGCTAAGGGAGGCGTCATTTGCATTTCAGCGGTGCTTGATCATTCGGGGTGTTTTTTGTTTTTTGTTTTCACCAATCTTGGAAAAAATCATGAAATCATAGTGCTTGAATAATACTTGTAAAGATGCATATCGCGACAGCACAGAAAGACTGGGTATATATCATGTGGTTTTCAGTTAAGAGGCCGTCTTGCTCCCCTGTCCGGTTGCTACTTGCTACTCCTTTCGTGCTCGTGTGGTGCTCTAGTCGCGTGAGAGTAATAATAGTAAGCTTGGTTTGCCTCTTAATTTCTTCGCTTCTTTTCCTTGGTAATCGTACGTAGACTCGTAGTGCAGACTGGAGAATTTGCCTCTCTTCTCGAAACAGCTTTCCTACTTGTACACGCACCCATGCACGTGCACTATTTCGCTTACCAGAAAGCTCTGACACTCGTGCTCTGTTCTTTCTCTCCCTCCTCTCTCCCTCTCCCTTGCACGGATCTTGAAGCGCCCCACGATAATATATACGGATGCATATGGAAAAGATTTTGATTTTTCCCACTCTTCTCTTTCTTCTTCTTGAAGGCAGGAGATTTTGCTTTCGTGGTTTGGAGACTGTGGGCTTTGATGGGCTTGAATGTGTGAGTGAAATCAAGCCGAACTCACGAACCCATCTACTTGCATTGGGCTGTAGATATAGCTGGAGGCCCATCTCATACAGACATCTCACTGTTTACCTTTGCATCGGCCGATCAGGGTAGGGCCCAATTACCCCAAAGGAAACAAGCGGGCCTGAGCGCGATGAATACGCAGATTGGACCGTGTGCATAGGCACGGCGGCACGGCCCATAGTGCAGCAGCTCTAGCTAGCCTAGTCCAAATGTCCAAGATCGAGGTACCCAGCAGTCCGATGGTAGAAAGGTTTGGGGGGAGAAACCACAAATAATTTGTGGGCAACAATATCAATGCAGGAATTTACTTGTTGAACCCCTCCGTCCTTGACCGCATTGAACTAGAGCCAGCTTCGATCGAGAGGGATGTTTTCCCTTGACTCGCCAATTATGAAATGCTGTATGCCATGGTCCTCCCAGGATTTTGGATGGATATTGGGCAGCCAAGGGACTACATTATGGGCTGGCGACTCTATCTGGAATCAGTTAGGAATAGATCAGCTGCCAGGCTAGCTACTGGGACGCATTTTGTTGGAAACGTATTTGTGCATGAGACAGCCAAGATCGGAGAAGGCCAGAAGGGTGCCTGATTGGTCCTGAGGTCGCTATCGGACCAGGATGTGTTGTGGAGGATAGCGTGAGGCTATCCAGATGTACGCTGATGCGCGGTGTGCTCATCAAGAAGCATGCTTGCATTTCGAACAGCGTCATTGGGTGGCACTCTACTGTTGGACGGAAGTCGAGCATCCTGCAGTCTGAGAGGCTGAGATCTACTTGTGAGCCCTGGAATTGCAGTGCATACACGTATGGCGTACGAAAGAGCTTTTGTGAACTATGGTATCTTCTTCTTCTTCTTCTTTACCCCTTATTTCTTTCCTGGTGCCAACGAGCTGATGTGTCCTGAAATCTTTAAATTATTGCTGGTCTGTGTAATACCTGCACCTAACCCTGTTGGCGAGTGATTTTTTAGTGTGCTAACAGTGACTTAGATCAATCCAATTTCAAGCTTTTGGATTTGTCCGTAAGACAGCCTTTAGGTGTAATGGTGGATGTTTTCTTGTTCCTTTTTTTTTGCAATAGAAAGTTTAGTAGCGTAAGGATACTGAATAATTGAATACCTCTGAAATTTGAATAACCATTGTTTAGTTGATAGAAGGAACACTGGGAAATGCAGCCTCAGTGGTTGCCATCACCGTGCCGTTCAATGCTGTAATTGCTGCGGCAGTGTTCTGCCGTGCAGGGAATTGCGTAGACACTGACACACTGTACAGAAGAGCTCCCTTGATGTCATCTTATCTTTTACATCTGGGAAATGAAGCCAGTCAGCCTCACCTCTGTCTCTGTACCAGATTAGTCAATACTGTAGTCAATACTGTAATAGAGGTTATATTGGTTTGGCTTTTCGAATTATACATTTAATTTCTAATATCGGTTTATACCAATGTGCCGTTTTAAATTTAATATAATATAATATATTTATAAGTATACACATTTAATTATATGTACATCAAATTTCACTTATGGTATTACTATAAATACATAGTAGTACTATCAAATATAACATGCGTCGTTATAGGTAGAAATATAGGACAAATCCAGATCAGCTCGAGTTGAAATTGCGGTACACATTTGAAATGGAGAGCTGCTTGATTTCAGTGTGCCTGAAAGTCTTCAAATTCTCAAAGGACGTTTGCAATCACCGTTAAACAGTAGTACTAGTTCAAAGTGAAAGGTTCTATGATACGCAACTCAGCTAAAACTTACGGGAGGTCACCAACATCGCGTCATTCCATAACTATCAAAAGATAGTCAGATAGAGGTAGAAAGCTGCATCGCTAAGACTAAGGTAGTATTCCCATGAACAATGAACACAAAGATAATGACAAGGCGATTTACGCATCAGCATCTGGAACAAAGCTTCCATTCAGTAATTTGTAGGGAATGCTCGTTCCATGGAGTTTGCAAGTTCCCAACATTTCCAATTTTTTGGCCGTGTGGTTTGTTACATATCTGGAATATTATCCTATATAAAAGCTACAAATAAAGGATAACAGAAAAGGGGGCACTAAAAAGTAAAAACAGAACTTACGCAAGAGTATACACAAAATCAGAACGAAGCCAAGAGCCAAAACATGATAAGAGCTGATGTAGCACTTAGAGCCCAAGACAGAAAAGCAAATGCTGTGGCGAGTTCAAATCTCCCACAAGGGAGTTGGGGATATCTTCTGCAGAATAACACGTCCCTTTCAAAAAGAACTATTACACCACCAGCTGAGCATGATGCAGCGAATGACAGAATTGCAGTAACCTGCATTGCATAGATGAATTTCATTAGTGTTGCTGGAAGCGCTGAATTACAGAATGTGATTAGATGGATGCCATCCTAGTGAACACAGGGCAAATATCCACACATTTTGATAGATAACTAATTCAAATAAGACTGTATGTCGTGCACAGATCCGATATTTCTTCTATGTCAAATTAGTATGACCATTTGGCTGCGCCAGGATGCATTAAGTGGAAAAAAGAAAGAACATGAATAATTTCATTAATAAGTACAGCAAACGAAACTCCCTTGAAGTACAAACTTACATAAATTCAAGTGTGAACGATAAACTCTCCTAAAAAAGAGCAAGAGTCAGCAAGAGTTTCCCAATCTACTGTCCCTTGAAAATGTCACCCATGTAATATGTGTGCTTGTAGCCGTGCATGCATTGAGGAACGAAATGAGAAGATGATCATTAACATAGTAAAACCCAATGTGCCTATATTTCCATAGCATTGCAGCAAAAGAAAAGAAGCCTGGAATAATCATTTGATTTGGTTTCGTCATGTAGAAAGTTTCAATGCTTTTCAGAAAACAGTATAATGATACATGGGATGTTATAATCTTATCACAATTAACAAATAACGAAGTAGAGTACATCTCAAAAAAAAATTCAGAGAAAGCAAGGAATCAAGGCAACACGCTATGTGACCAGAGTTCAACGGGAGTTTTATCATTACCCAGTCTCCAACGACGAATAAGCTCACTAGAACGACATTGTTGAGATCCCTTTTGACTTTAAGGGCATATCCATCAAGACATGCAAGTCCCAAGCTCCACAGTGCTTGTAGTCCCATTGACGCAATCAAGTAGCTGAAATTTGAAAGCCACAACGAACTCATAACAGGACTCAAAAGGCATCCTTTACATAGGTTGTAATTTACATATTTTCTCAGATTACATGCATATCTGGAAGTGTAACGATTAACTTGATAGCTTCTCAATTAACTTCATATCTTATCAAAACTTCTTCGATTATGTAACCAGCCATCCCAACGAAGCATAGTTGCAGCGAAAGGCTGGCATTTCTGCAATTATACTCACATTAACAAAGCCCCTAGTAAATTATCCATCTCCCACTCCACTAAAAGAAAGGCCACTCGTGAATTACTTACAACATATCACGAATTCACAACAAATGATTCAGGGCAAAAATGGTACTCCTCACTGCGCCCCAGCCAAAATTCCCCACCCAAGGCGCCGTCTACTACTCGCATTGTTCCATGAGAGTCCAATAGCACTGCACAGATCAACAAGCTAACCCCTAGGGTTCGCAAGAACAAATCCACCCCCCCACCCTCCTCTTCCCCAAACCAACAGAAACATGAGTATATGCGACGACGGTACCAGAAGGCGGTGTAGCCGGCGAAGCCGAGCGCGGACGCCATGACGCTGATGGACGCCGCGGCGAAGGCGGCCTGCCCCACCCGTAGCCACAGCCCGCCCCACGTCCCGGGCCTCCCCGCCAGCTCCCTCATCTCCGCAGCTCCGCCCCACCTCTCACCTCCCGCCGCCGCCGCCCCCTCAGCGGCCACCCCGGCCGGCCATGCTCGCGCGGGTGGATTACTGCCGCCGTTAATCCGATCGGGCCGGTCGGTCGGTTGGGTAGGTGCGCCGTGCGCCGATGGAAGGAAATCGCGCTTCACCACTGGCTTTAGCCTTTAGGTGAGATTCGAGCAGCGGATTAAGAAAAGCGAGGAGGGGGAAAGTAATGTGGGAGAATGGATATTGGACGGACGCGACGCTGGCTGGCGCGGTGGCGCCACGGCGCCAGAGTAGGTGCGACGCTGACGGGCGCGCGCGCGCGCGGGGTCCAGCCGCGGGTGCAACGCCAACGCAGACGCCGCGAAGAAAAGAGAGAGCGGTTGCTTCCGTAGGTGGTTTCTGAATTCTGTTCGATCTGATGGTTGGTGTTATCCAAATGTTCACAGTAGCAACCATGACAGCCATTTTATATGCGAAATTAGTCCAGCTGCGCTCGTTTTTGCGAAAATAGGGCCCATGAACAGTGTGGGAGGAACGGTGGTGACGCGCAGGGTTAACAAAACCGAACGAAATTCATGATTTTCGTTCGGTTTTCGAGCCCCACCGAAATAAAAAAAACGACCGGTAAATCGGTCCAGTTCAAAAAAAAAATTCAAAAAATTCAAAAAAAATTATGCTATGAAAACCGAACGGTTTTTCGAGAAAATCGCTCAAGAAACCGATCATCCAAAAGGTTCAACTCGCCGAGCGGTTTTTCGAGAAAATCGAATGGTTTCCATTTTTTTTTAATTTGTTTTGAATGTTTTTTGTTCAAATGCTCGGTTTTGAAACTCTTCGGTTTCTAACGATTTTCCAGCGATTTTTAGTTCGATATTTTCGAATTTCCAATTTCGGTTTTCCATCGGTTTTTTTGGTTTCGGTTTTGTTAACCCTGGCGACGCGTGTGGTGAGCCAAGGCTTGATCATACTTATGTGCTTCTTTTTTTTTTGTTGCCAGTTCTTTGCCGTTTGGTTCAAGGGATCGGAAATTTTTACTGCACGGTGTCGTAGTACCCTGCCGTGGCAGACGTCCGCATCTCGCCTCGATGCTGAAATACCATGGTCCTGGCTCGAGCCGCGCTGCCACCGACCTTCTACGCACCATGTGACAGGGGCTCTTCGAATTTTTTTTAAAATAATTATTTATATACGTAAATTATAAAAATATACATCGATTTTTTTCTTCAAAATTAGCATGGCGCGACTGGTATTTTCTTATTTTTTTTCTCCAGTCGCAGACCCATAGAGCGATTGCTCCTTTTTTATTTTTTAAGCTCCAATCGTAGAATCATGGAGCGATTGCTCCATTTTTTTTCAAATTGTTTAATACAAATCTGAAAACGTATAAATTGTTTAATACAAATCTAAATCCTTATAGCTTAATACAAATTTAAAAAATTATTTCGTTGGATTTGGAGCATCCTAGCAAAAGATATAAAATATTCAATTAAAAGATGGAATAAAAATGAAAAAAAATAAAAAATGGAGCAATTAATTGCTCCATGGTTATGCGACTGGAGCTTAAAAAATAAAAAAAATGGAGCAATTGATCCATGGTTCTGCGACTGAAGAAAAAAATAAACAAAAAAATATCAGTCACGCCACGCTCTCGCGACTAGAGTGTCTGTCGCTGCCAGGTGGTGCGACTGATCCCAGTCGCGCATGGCTATTTTTGCAAAAAAAAGTTTAGATATATTTTTTTGTAATTTACATATAAAAATGATTTTTTAAAAAAAAAAAAAAAAAAAACGGGGCTCTTCTGTGGTCACCCTGTGCTAAATTTACAAATACGATAGTGGCTTGGAGTCTTGGATAAATTGAAGTGTTACGGCAGGACGGCAGAAAGTCCATCTTTCTTTTTGGTACTACCTATCATCTAAATCTGCCAGTCATTGACAAAGAAGTCATATTCGTCTGATCCGCATCACTCTTTTCGTTCTTCCTTTTTCTCAAAACGATGAATTCCATAAGTCGCAGGGGACAATGACTATGAGACCAGACAGAAGGCTTTCAGCTAGATATTTCTCAGAATATCCGCTAGGAAAGGACAAAGCAGCAAAAACGGTAACTACCGAGCTGATACTGTATGGAGAGTTTGGACCTTTGGGGTGAGCAATCTCTTGATCACGTTTTCTTACAGGCTTATTAACTGCAGGCCGTACTGCAGAGCGCCGACCTCTGTGGACAAAGAAAAAGACCGTGCAATGAGGTGTTCTTGCGTGGATGGGATTAATGGACTCGAGTAAGAATTACGCATGATCCAAAATTTCCATAAAACGCAACCAGTGAGCAAAATCCGTACAGATATACCTGTACGACTGGGATCTGGAGCCTCAGCAGCAAAGGAAGCTGAAGCCTGGAGGTAGAAAATACCTGGTACAGTGACGATATACACACACGGGACGTCACGTCACTACCTACGCACATGCACATGATCCACAAGCCCACCGCAGCGCTAACAAGAAAGGGTGGGGAAAGGATTGTGTTAGGAAACCGGATTCGTGATCCGAGCACGACTTTCCTTATCTCTGCCAGTAACCGCTTATATATGTGATGCAGGTCACCCCATTCAGACACAAGCATACGTAATAATAAAGCATAATTCGCTCCTCCTCATATTGTGTCTCGCCTCTCTCTCGTTTCCCTCCACTTGAGATCTATTGGTGCAACTCCCTGACTATTTCGACAGCAGGCTGTCTAACACGTTATCAAGCACGGCTCTCTACCGAGAAAGATTGAAAGCATGAAGTACAAGAAGTGGCTTGAAGCTATCGTCGAAATCCAGATGAAGCCAAAGTTGCCGCCGCCACGCCGTCAAGCATCTGTCGCTGCCGGGCCGCTGGCCGAGCAATCGCCGCCGCCACGGCTTGGTCGCTCGCTCGCTAAGCGACTCTCGCAGCTGGCCTACCGACGCCACCGGCCGCTAATCGACTTCGCAGCCGCCCCGCTGCTCGCGGCGCGAATCGCGACCGCAAACAGACGCCGCCGGCGGCCACGGCGTCGACGGTTGGCTATTCCACTGCACTTCGCGGCCACCAGCCCAATACATGCCGCCGACGCTCACTCACTGCTCGGAAGCCGGATAAATACCGAGTCGCCTGGCCATGCCGTCAGGCGACCTAGCCCACTATGCTCGGCTCCTACCGACGCCCGCCGGAATCCTGGCTGCCGCCGCTTCCGCTGAGTTCGCCGCTACGCTCAGAGGGCCACCGCCGCCGCCGCTTGCAGGCATTAAAGTGATGCTGCCGGCTGCCGCGACGCAAGCCGTTGCCGCTGCCGCGACCGAGGCCAGAAGGCCAGTCATTGCCGCCGCTGGCTAAGGCCGCTGCCGCCGCCACGCTGGCCGCTGAGCCTCCGTGGCAGCCGCCGAACGCGATGAAGACTGAGCCGCCGCTGGCCACGGCTCTCCCGACCATACCACCACTCCTTCCACCTTACCGACAAGATGAAGTGTCCAGACCACATGGACTTGAAGTCCATAATGAAATCCAACTTTGAAGATCGACGGGCACGCGAGGGAAGAGGAAATTACCGGTTTGCCTCTCCTCAGATTCTTTTTCCTTTATTTTCTTATTCCTTTTCAAAATTGATAAGAATTAGAAAAATGAATTGAAACTCGAAATCGATTAGAAAATTTTGAAAATTGCTTAAAATATGAAAAATATCTAGAAAATTTTAGAAAATCAATTGGCTCTGCTTTTAATTTATACTTAGCCTTATTTTCTGTATTTGTGAATATTTGCATGAATTTTTGCAATAATTGCCTGCTTAGAATACCTAAAATTCCTCGAATTTATTTTTCCTAATTTATGAATTATGTCATGTTGATATTTGCTGAAATTCAATTTCGTTGAAAAGTAATTCTCAAAATTGCTTGGAAATTAGCAGTAAATTATGAAAAGTGTTAGAAAATTCCGCACTTCTCATACAACAGCTTTATGAGAACATGAGTGGTTGGGATTTGATTTTGGTAATGAATAAACAGATATGAGACAATTGGTGTCTAGGAAAACACACATGAGGCTTGGTTCTTTAATCGCACTTAAAACTGGGAAGTGCTCCCTCCTCATGTGAGCCCTAGGGGCAGGTGCTGACTCGCCAAGAGTCAAATTGACAGAGATATTCATTACCTGCTGCTCTCACCAACAAGAATTATATAAGTTGTAATTAGACTTATGACATGTTTAATTCATGCTGCAATTTATTTTCCTGTTATCAAGTGATGTTGGAAAATTGTCGTATAATTAATGTAAAATTGCCAAATACTAAGAAAATTCGGAAATTTCTGAGAATTTATTTCCGCATTTATGAATTTATGAATTGTGCAATTATTGTTTATTCCAATATTTATGAATCAATCTTGCATTTATCTTCAGTATCTATGAATCCCGCATTTATGAATCATGTATTTATGAATCTTGGAAATTATTGCTTTCTTTTAGTTTATCTGGATATTCATGAGAATTTGATTTATGCATTTATGAATCTTTGCAACCACTTCCTCTATTAGATTACACTAAGTAATCTAATGAATATGTAAATACCTGGCATCGCTGTCGTATGAGTTTTGAAGAATCGCCCGAATGGTCGTAACTATCATTCACATGGGCATCAAATGTGAAGATCGCGGCTTATGAGCAAGAAGCTCGATTGCCATCTGGCTTAGGGTCCTCGGCGACAAGTAACTCATCACGAGCAAAACGATCAAGTTTTGTACTCCCAGTATCACTTTTCACCAATCGCGGAAGAATGAATACATGGTCGAGGTGAGTACACTTGAGTTACTTAACCGCACTTCCGTAAAACAAAAGCTCAAGTCCACCATCTTGCTCCGCCACAAAGAAGATTGCCCGCCTGGCCAAGTTTGCCGTGCGCTACGTAATGCTGGGTTGTTAATGAATTTTGAATAATGAATTGTAAGCTCGAAGAGCATACATTTTTCTCATGAATAGAATTGGCAATTTATTCTTTGTTCCAAAGATTCTATATTTGCAAGCAATATTTGAATTACTTTGCCACCGTATGATTAGAATTATATTTCTTTTCATTAAAAATTGTGTAGCGCCTAAATAGAGGAGATATGCATTGTTGATAGTGGCACAACAAAACCATATTAAGAGAGTCGAACATACTTCCAAACGATCACGAAGAACGCTGAAGGATTATGAAAATCGCAGAAGCGACACGCATATAATAGGCTCAGAAGAGCCACAATTATATTGCCAATGGGTACAACTTGGTAATTGAAGAAGCCTCTTGTACCCTCGAATCAACCTCGCACTCTCTAAAGTTTCAAGGATATCATACGCTAATGGGTTTCACGTAGAAACCAATGAAGAAAATGGCAAATAGCATTTGTGCATTATGAAGCACGCTTTAGTATGAAAATGGTATTAGAAAATATCCTCAGATGAATCTGGCTATACTACACGAAATCAATGCACACGCAGCGGTATACTTTTGAAGATCAGCCTTTAGAAGCTCAATTATTTGCTTTATGGCATTGTAGATTAGGGTCATCCTCGTCTCGAGATTGATGAAAAATATAGTTAACAACTCACAAGGTCATGGCATTAATGTTAAGAATTTCCGAATCATGAAGATTTTGTGTGCCATGCATGTGCCAACGAAATTAATAACTAGACCCTCTCTATGAAAGTGCAACATGAAATCCTCGCATTCTCGGAACGCATTCAGGGGATATTTATGTCTCGATTCACTTTGTCGTACAAGCTTTCGATACTTTATGGTGCCTATTGATGCTTCCTCGAAATGGTCGATACATGTTTGTCGTCAACAAGGAATCATGCATTCGCGAAACCTGATCTCGCAGATCATCACTAAGAATGTTTTTCCCCGATCATCGTGAAGTCCATTCGAATGGACAATGCCTGAATTCACTTCCAAGGCATTTGATGATTATTGCACAAAGCAACGGAATAATCGCTGAGCACTGCATCGCACGCCCATACGCAAAATGGGCTAGTCAAGCACTAATAAAGAGGATTAAGTTCATTGCCGCATCAGCTCTTGCAGAGTTGTAACTTGCCCAACACTTGTTGGGGACACGCAGCCCCGACGCAGCAAAGACTCATCAATTATAGACCATCGCCTACAACATCCATTCAACTATGCAACTAGTGCAATGGGTCATCTCAAGATTTGAATGAATGGTATATGTGCCTATACTCACCCCACAAATAACTGCAATGGGCCCTCTCCGCAAGTCTCGATATACGCTGGTGATGAGAATGCATCCATAATCGTATTTGGAACCCACGATCGAGATTTGCATACTCCAATTCGCCGATTGCATTTTTTTTTGATTTAGGATCGCTTTCCGCTATTAGGGGAGGAAATGAACCATTGATGAAAATGCCGAAAATCATATGGCATTCCATTGGGATCCCCGCATGACCCTCGTGACTAATGAAGCAAACCATGAAGTCAAGAAGACAATCGACGGCAGAATTTAGCAAATGAACCGCCTCGATCATTTTTGTGATCTCAAGAGCGTGGTTAAGTCGCATATACCAAAGCCAAGAAATGCACCAGAGAGGGTGGAAATACCAAAGAAAGCGTAAGGTATCCTCATCCTGCTCAGAGGCTCCAAAGAAAAGAACAGAAATCGCTTCTCAAACCCAAAGTACCTGAGACGTCCCCATAAAAATGGGCGAGAGGACTTACCACAGCCCAATCACAAAAGTGCCCCAAAGTTAGAAGGGGAGCCGCTTGAGACCTCGCACCGAAAGAAGCCTCGTGGAAAAGGTAATTCCAGATCTGAACCTTCCATTGGAAGAAGTTTAAATAATGTGTGCGCACACATTGGCGGAGAAAAACTAAAGGAACTTGCTCCTCGGAATGGGAAATAGCAATGAAGAGCAAGTAGAAGTGCACGAAGCACCCCATGATGAAATGGCTATAAACTTTGTAATAACGGAGAATCAATGAATAGAGCAATGCACCAATGTCGATGCATACTTTGCAAAGAAGATTGCCACGATCATTAATCATGATCCCGAGCCCGCATCTCTCGCAGAGTGCAAGAAAAGGCCTGATTGGGAAGATTGGAAGAAGGCAATCACCGCAGAAGTTAGTCTCTCTAAACAAAAGAGAGGTGTTTAATTGGGCCTCGTGTGCCGACGCCCCATATAAAACTGCTGGGGCACAAATGGGTTTTTGTTCTAAGAGGAATGAAAACAATGAAGTTGTAAGGTACAAGGCAAGGCTTGTCGCTTCAAGGTTTCACTCAACGTCCCGGGGTTGATTATGAAGAAACCTATTCTCCTGGCCATGGGTGGAATTACCTTTAGATACTTGATCTCAATGGCAGCCAACTTGAAGTTGAAAATGAAGCTAATGGATGTTGTCACAAAGATACTTAGGTATGGAAACTTGATTCGAGATATACATGAAAGTACCAAGGTATCCCTATCCCGAACCAAGACAGAGCAAACAGAAACCTATATAGTGTGAAATTGAGAAATCAATCAGATGCCAAGCAAGAAGAATGTGGTACACCGCTAAGTGACTTTCTTTGCAAGAAAGGCTACACTTAACAGCTTAAGATTGTCCATGTGTGTTTATACAACTATCCTCGAATGGATTTTTGTATAATCTCCGCTCATGTAGATGACTTGAACATCATTGGGACTGATGAAGAAATTGAAGAAGCATGCACATACTTGAAGTCTGAATTTGAAATGAAAGACTTGGGTAAAACCAAGTTTTGTTTAGGCTTGCTTTGAACATGTCCAAGGCGGAATCTTGGTACACCAATCTTCCTACACTAAAGTGTTGGAGAAATTTGGTTTTGAAAAGGCATACTCCCGCAAAGACCCCAATGGTCGGAAGGTCACCCAAGGCATCTAGACCAGACAGGCCTAAAGAAGAGGGGAGGAAGTCCTGGAGCGAATTTACTACTTGAGTGCAATTGAGCGCCATGTACCTTTGCGAATAGCACTAGGCCTGACATTGCGCCGTGAATTTGCTAGCGGTAGACAAAGGGTAACCCACCAAAAGGCATTGGAAAGGGGTGAAGGACATCTTCCGTTACCTTCAGTGGAAGCAAAGACTCCGCTTGTTTTACGTAGAAGAAACAATGAATTGAATTTAGTTGGTTACGCCGATGTCGGGTACCTATCGGACCCAGATACCGCAAGTCACAAACTGGTATGTTTTCCTTTATGCGGTGGAACAAAGAATTTTCTTGGAAGTCGTCTGCTGCACTTTGTCTCGACATCGACTAACCACTCAGAAATCATTGCATTGTATGAAACCTCGAATGTGCATGGCTTAAGAATGGTTCACCACATCCAAGTCATGGTCCGAACATGGAACAAACTCCCACTATTATCTATGAAGATATTGCGCCTTGTGTTGCACAAGTACAAATGGGATATGTGAAGAGTAACCTTACAAAGCATATCAACTCCCAAGTTCTTTATGCTCATGAAATGCATAAGATGAACGAGATAAAGATACCGTGATACTAAGTCGTGTGAAAATCTCGCAGATTTATTCACTGTCACTCCCAGATCTTCCTTTGAAAGATGTATTGAGGAATCTGGATGATGAGGCTTGTAGAAGTGCAGATTTCGTGGGGAGATTTTTCACATACTCCTACATAAATCTCAACCATGAAGTTTGAGTACCCAACGTAAATCTTGAAGATTAACATTGAAGTTTGGGTGGATTGTACTCTTTCCTAAGTAAGTTTTTCATTGAAGTTTTCTTACATAAGGTTTTGATGAGGCAATCCGTGCAACACAAAGAAGAAGCTTGTGCTATGTACTCTTTCTCCAATTATTTTTCCTAATCGGGTTTTTATGGAGTTTTAATGAGGCATATGCATCTCGCAGTTGAAGAGTCCAATGTGAGTGTTAGGAAACCGGATTCGTGATCCCATATGGACTCTTCCTTATCTCTAAGCAGAACGCTTATATATAGGAGGCGTGGTCACCCCATTGTACACAAGCATATTGCATAATAAAGGCACTGCCTCCTCATATTGTGTCTCTCGCCCTCTCTCTCTGTTCTCCACTTGAGATCTATTAGGCAACCCCGGACTATTCGATAGCGAGGTTGTCTAACAGATTGGTCGTCATACGAATGACAGCTCGAGGGTTTGATCGGGTGCGAAAAGTGCCGCGTAGAGCGCAATTGTTTTGTTCCACCGGGACCAGTCCGTTCTAAAACCGTATGCCGCCGTTACGACAGCCGTGTTTAATAGTAACACGGATGAGGCCAGGCATCGTCTTGAGTGGAGTGGAGATGCTGCGTCACTGCTTCGGCCGGTGTGCGAATATTCCTCGCAGCTCCCTCTTGCCTCTTTTGCTTTACTGGACAGATCAAACGGCCGGGCTCGCAAGATGGGACCCGCACTTGGGCTGGGCCATCGCCCTACGATGGAGCCTGCGAAGAGAGTCCAGAGCGCAGAACCTCCGGGAAGCCCGCACTTAGGGGTGAAAACGGGTCGGGTACTACCCGGCGGGTACCGGATACGGGTAGTATTTTTACCGGTTTTTTCGGATACGGATACGGGTATTTTTTAATCGGGTCGGATACGGATAGTACCCGGATAGTTGAGCGTCGGATTCGGGTCGGATTCGGAGCAAGCACTACCCGGACAAATACCCGAGAATCTCGGGCGGATACGGGTACCCGGGGTTCGGGTACCCGGGAGTATGAAATACAAGTATGAGTGTATGACCCACTGAAAAGCCCAAAGGCCACAGCCCATGAAATTAAAGTCCAACCCAAATTGTTTAGGCTTTAGGGTTTGGAAGACCAGTCAAGCCCTCTCAGCAGTGCGCGTCCAGCTCCAGGAGTCCAGGTCTAGCCGTCCAGGCGTCCTCACTGATCTGTTCCTCGATCGGTCGATCCTTAGGGACTGTGGTTAGGGCTCGGCCTCCACCTCAGGCGGCGCGCCGCCACCTCCTGGCTCCTGCCTCCCTCCTCGCCTCCTCGGGGCCCCGCCGGCCGCCGCCGCCTCGAGCTCCGTCAACCCCCGAGCCCCCGCCTCAAGTCCCACCGCCACCTCCTGCCTCCTCGGTCCCTCCTCGAGGCCCCGACGCCGCCTCGGGCCTCCTCGAGGCAGGCCGCCTCCCGCCTTGGGTCCCCGCTGCTGCCTCAGGGCCCCATCGTCGCCGACGCAGGCGCCCGCCGCAGGCCCCCACTGCCGACGCAGGTGATGTCCCTTTGGACCTTTTCCAGTCTGCTTTAACACTTAACAATCTGTTCCAAACTTCCAAGTCTGCTTTAGCAATATGGAGTTCAATTTGACCTTTAACAGTCTGTTTGATAATAGATTAATAGTAACAACTTTGTTCAATTTGATCTCATGAACATAGATAATATGCAAATGCAGAAATGCTTCTGAAGTTCTGATGCTTGTATTAGTATTTAGTAACGTATTCCTTCATCTACTTGTGTTAGAAAATGCAAATAAAATCCATATTGCTTCTTCTTGGTGGTATGCTTGTATTAGTATCTCTCCAGTCTCCAGTTCTGATGTTGTACCCATTATCAATTTGGACAGAGGCCTTCTTTCTGCCTCAATATATATTATACATGTACAAAAGATCTGTTTATGAATCACTTGTGGTTGTGCCAGTCAAATCTTTGGATATACTCAAAAGGGATGTTGAGTATCAATTTGACCGACTTGTTTTGACTTTTCAGTTTTCATAAGGTGGAACAATGGATATGGATATTGATTGTGCTCGCACCGAGGATGGAGTTGAAGTTCCAATTGAGGAAGTTGGTGATGCTAGCATCAATGACAACATGGTGGAGCCGAGGACAATGTTATTCTTTGTTGATGTTGTCGCATCGACCTGCTGCTATTGATGTTGCTTTATCGCCGGAAAGAGCATGCCGTCGCCCAACAAGTCGGTCTGGGCAAGAAGAAGAAGTCCACGGATGCATGCCATCGTCCGGTGAAACAACGAAGACTTGCTGAAATCTCAACAGCTCTTAACAAGGGAAAGGCAACGGCAACTCAGCCTTTCAAGAAGGTTAAGGTGCCGATGACAAGCTCCAACAGTAATAAGTCCGTTGGTACCCCTACAAGCAAGTTTATGGCATCCGCATTCAAAGCGAGGTCAAGCCGTGACACGGCCATGGTTTTAATTCCTAAGCCGGATCAAGGTATCCTATTTTGATCATTGTCTTGTATATTTTATTTTGTAATTGGCTGAAAATTAACAATTGCCTTTCTATCTCATTATGTTTGTAGTTTCCCAAGCTGCAAGTGCAAATGCAAGCGCGAAAGCAAATGTACAAGACGTCCAAGACGAAGAAGAAGAACAAGAAGATACCAAAACTGGAAAAAGGCTCACTTCATGGGTTTGGCAACACTTCACAAGGTATGAGGTAGATGTGGTAAAGGATGATGGTTCGACCATCAAGCGTATGGGCAAAATGCAATAGATGCACACATAAAGCTAGGGCTGAAAGTATAAATGGTACAAAGGCATTTAGTAATCACTTGAGATTGAAGCATAGTGTTTTGAAAGGTCAACAACTCCTAAGTAAGAATGGGGATAGCATTGCAACCTATCGGTATGAGGAGAATACCAGCTTGAGACATTTTTATTATGCCATCATCATGCATGAGTATCCGTTTAGTATCGCCCAACATAAGTATTTTGTGAAATTTATCAAATCACTGCGACCAACCTTTCCTTTCAAGACTCGTGTTACTGTTCGTAAAGAGATTATGGATCTTTATAAAGAGGAAAAGAATAGGTTGTATGGCCACTTCAAAACACTCTCTTGCCGTGTTAGTTTCACTATGGATACATGGACATCTATTCAAAACAAGTCATACTTGTGTGTCACGGCGCATTGGGTTGATGATAACTGGAGCATGCAAAAAAGGATTATTAATTTTATCCATATAGAAGGCAGCCATGGAGGGATAAAATTGAGTGATGCATTTTTTTCAAATGTGTTGAATTGGAATCTCGATAAGAAAATGTTTGCTCTTTCTTTGGACAATGCCGCTTCAAACAAAGTTGCAGTTGATATAATCATTGACAATGCTAAAGGCTTACTTGTATGTGACGGAAAATTCTTCCATGTTAGATGTGCAAATCATATATTAAACCTTGTTGCTAGAGATGGGTTAGCAATAATTGGACATACCATTGGGAACATTAGACAATGTATAACAATTATAAAAAGATCACCTCAACAGTTGGAGGCATTTGAGAAGTGTGGTAAAGAATGTGATCTAGACACAACAAAAGCCCTTTCCTTGGATGTTGCCACAAGATGGAACTCTACATATATTATGGTTAGAGATGCCATTTATTACAAGGATGCTTTTGATCGCCTTGCTAAAAAAGATAAGAATAGATATGGTCATATCACTCCTTCAGATGAGGATTGGTTGAATGCAACAAATATTAGCAAGTGTTTGAAAAAGTTTTATGATGTGACATTACTTTTCTCTGGCACTTCATATCCTACTGCAAATCATTTCTTTCGGAAATTTTCTGAGATAAAGATGGCAATTGCAAGATGGTGTGAGAATAGTGATGTCATAATTTCTACTATGGCATTCTCTATGAGACAGAAGTTTGATAAGTACTGGGAAATGAACAATATGGCTTTAGCAGTGGGAGCATTTTTTGATCCAAGGTACAAACATAAGATGGTTGATTTGTATATGGCTAAGATGTATGACAATGAGACGGCTGAGATAGAGAAGTTGGAATTCATGAATGTTGTGAAAGAATTTTTTGCTTTCTATTCATCAACCATCCATGCAAAATCAGCCAATAAGGCTCCTATCTCGAAGGAGAGTGATGTTGTTCCTAATCCAAATGATCGATTGATGGATGATGAGGACGAGGATGAGGTTGATCTTGATGAGTTGTATCAAGCCGCAAGTAATGAGAAGAAGATGTCAGAGTTGGATGTGTACATGAGTGAGGGCCTAGTGAAGATCAATGAAAGTGATGTGCCATTTGATGTCCTATCATGGTGGAAGGGGCAAATGACAAATTTTCCTATTCTTTCTACCCTTGCTCGTGATGTGTTATCAATGCAAGTGTCTACTGTTTGCTGAGTCGGCATTTAGCTCAAGTGGACGCATTGTTGATGCATTTCGTGCCCGGCTTAAACCTGAAATTATTGAGGCCTTGGTTTGTACTAAGGATTGGACGCTTGCTTTGGAACAAGGTTCGATTTTCTTGACTATGTGTTCTCATTTATGTTTGTATTATATGTCTTCGTGACTCAGTTGATGACTACTAATATGTTCTCTATTAATTTCAGATTTAGAGAGTGAAATTAAAACCATAAGTGATGCTATGAATGCTACGGAGATGGAGGACAATGTCGCGACTTGAGATCTTGAAACATGCATGAACTATTTTATGTGTCAATGTGTTGGACTGATTTTTGTATGATTTGAACTATTTTGTGTGCAAAAGCTAGGCACTCTGTCTGTTTGACCTTGTTCTACTCTGTTTGACGATTAGTTCTTTGTCACTTTGTCTGTTTGACCTTGTTCTACTCTGTTGTCACAAGGAAGTTTCTCTGAAGTATTGGTGGTTCTGTCCTAAATATCTGCCCATTTATATAAAACATCTGGGGCTGGTCCCTTTCTAGTTACCGGATCGTATAATGTTGTTTTTTCCTTTTCTGTCCATTTAATGGTTTCCTAAATATCTGCCCATTTAATGGTTTCGTCTTTAGATTGCTGATCAAATATTTCTGGAGTATATATCTGTGGTAGCTGGGGTTGACATTATTATGCATTAATTTGATACCCGTCTTGAATTTTCCTTGAGGTAGCATGGTAAGGAACTTGGTGAGCTTGTTGTGGGTGTTCAAGGATTGGAATTTGTAACTTGTAAGTGTATGGCTAATCAGACAGATAGGTAATTGTTATAGAAACAATTCTTTGGAGCTGTTCATGTTGTTTACTAGAGAGTGAAAGACTCGGTATGGGATGACAATTGACAAGGCTTTGATGATCTATGAATCAACGTTGATTCTTCAGGCTATATCAAATCACGATTTCAGATGCCGTTTTCAGCATTCGATGGTATGTAATAACAACCAGACACTCCCCATATGATGCCCACAGGTTACAGGATGTTCAGAACCAATATCGGACCTGTGGATCCAAAATTGCGACTTTGCGTACTATCCGACTAAGTACCTGTTATCCGTATTGTACCCGTCTGTATAATATCCGTATCCGTTTTCTACCCGTTCTTAAATACCCGATATCCGTATCCGTATCCTACCCGATTTTTCACTACCCGTATTCGTACCCGTATCCGATAAAAATAATTAGGGTAGGATACGGGATGACCTACTATCCGACCGTATCCGACCCGTTTTCACCCCTACCCGCACTATCACACGCGATCGGGGCTGGCCTTCCTACGACGCATCTGCGAGGAAACCCTGACGCTCGCGAAGCAATACTTAGGCCATGTTTGGTACATTTTGGTATCAGATTTTTGGTAGAAAGCTTCAGTAGGATTTTGTGAATTTGGTAGAACGGGGTTGAGACCGATTCGATCACAGAGTGGAAAAAGAAGAAACAATTCGAGGAGAATCGTTCTGAGCTTTAGTCTGTTTGGTTGGATTTCTTCTATAATCTAGTAGAAATGGTCCGGTTTGAAGTTGCCAAACGGAACCTTATCTAGACCCTTTTATGTCGTTTTTTTTTTCAAAACTAATCTTTACAAAAATAGCATCATCTCCATCGCCAAAGACGCTACAGACGAGGCGACACATGTCCTCTACCATACCCGGAGAGCGTAGGAGGTAGTTGGCGCCAGGGTAGCGCGAGAGACAGCGGGGAAGTGGTGTGAATGTGGAAGGGCTACCTCCCGCGCTCCTAGGCGCGACAGGTGATACATGACGTCTGCAACACCTTCCGTGACGAAAGCGGGGGCAATTTTTGCAAATTTGTTCTTGAGGAGACTATATTTGCGGAAAAAAAGAGGATCAAGGGCACAGCTAAGTGATCTCTTTGATGCTTCCAAGGGTTCCTGTCTAGGTGTAGGTGTGGCTTCCACGGTGGCTGCACTACAGGAATACGACATATTTACATCGGCCAAAACTATATACGTCGGCTTCACAAAAGCCGACATATATATGTTCTCATTTACGTCGGCATTCAAAAGCCGACGAAAATAGACCTTTCCTAGGGCTTACTCTACGTAAAGCTGTGACGTGGCATCTGGTCGACGTAAATATGTCGTATTCCTGTAGTGGCTAGGTTCGATGGATGGAGCGGCACAGTGGCACCCGGTGTAGACTAATGGGACACAGTTCGTGGTTTGGTTCTTGGTACCACACTACCACTGGTTTAAGCGTATCTTTGAACTAAAAATATTTAAGAACGCTGTTTTAGTACTTCATGGCATCTTCTCTATCTACCTCTATTCTTTCTTCTTCTCTCTTCACTGCTAACGTCTCTCACATCCCTTCCTCACAAACACAAAAACTTTAAATTAGAAACTTTTAATTTGAAAAATTTTAAATAGGAAGTAGCAGCTCGAAAAAAATTTAACTCAAAATTTTTAACTCGAAAAGATTAAAATTAAAATATTTTCAAATTGCAAGGTTTCAACTCAAAAAATTAAATTGAAAATTCTCAAATTAAAAAGTTTCAACTTTGAAACTTTTGATTCAAAAAACATTGAGTTTGAAAAGTTTTGATTCAAAGACTTTTAAACATGGTTAAAAATTACTTCTTATTGAAAATTTATGGGAAATTTTAGAAAAAAAAACTATTTTGAGTTTGAGGGGGAGGAAAAAGAGATGGACGGGATGACGCCAAGTATCACGACCAGAGAACCTTTGAGAGAAAGAAAAGTACAGGAATGAAAAAGATATTATCATAATAAGAAGACGTTCTCACCAAAGCTCTTAGATTAGCGGTTCCCTTGGTGCTTCCCCCGTTTCCACTATGCGGTCGTGCCACGTCCTCTAGTCCCTCTCGCAAGAGCCTGGGGCGAGTGTTCATGTTGTGACGGTTAAGACTTGTCGTCGAGCACTTATCAGATAAGCTCTGCTCTACTCACTGGCATGTTGAACGGTGAGTGTTGCATCGATCAAGGTTCAAATCCCGATAAAATCTCGTATTTTGGACGCTTAGAGATTCCAAATCTTGATCGGATAAAGAAAATTAAAATTGTACAGTATTTTTGGAAATCTCAGCAAATTTTGCCACAAACTAGGTTATTTTGATCTGATTTCAAGTTTTTTGGACCAGATTTGGGTCAGTACCTCTTAAGAATGTCATCTTTCATGTAAATTAGTTGGAAAACAATATTTTTTAGACGTTTTATAGAAGTAGCAGAAACTCTGTCAGATTTTTATAAAAATGTAGAAGCTTGATCATGCTCTAAAAAATTTATGGTACAATATTTAGACATTTAATATCACAATTTTAAAAAATTCTAAAAGAAGTTAACTTCATTTGTTATCTTTAAAAAATCAAGAACAAAAGGAACATAAATGAGACATAACTTTGTTAGAATTTTATAAATTCACTCGAGTGTGATCATGATCCAAAATTTTTCTTAAAGCTTAATAATTACCTTAGAACTCTTATCTAAAAGTTTCAAAAATTCTAAACAATTTTTGATTGCTCAATCAAATCTATTAAAGCAATACATGTACTTAGCCAAGCTTTTAGAACAGTAGCATTGTCTGCATTTTTTAAAATTTCTTAGACTTTGAAAATCATATTAAAATTTTATGGTAATATTAGTGATGCTTTAGTAACATCCAAAAAAATTATCAAAATTTTCTAACATCGTTTGAATTATTTTTCATTCGGTTCAATTTTGTTAGTAAGACTTTTATCATGACAGTAATACTTTCAGAATTTTAAAAATTACTCAGGATCATACAATTTTTGTAAAAAAAAAAATCTAACGTGATTCGAACCAATTTTGTTTTGATTGAAATTTGCCGATAAGGCTTTTATTAGGACAGTAGCACTGTCAAAACTTTTAAAATTCTTTAGACTTGATCATCATCAAAAGAAATTAATGAAAAGATTAGTGATGCGTTAGGATCATCCAAAATTTTTTTTAAATTATTCTAACTTGTTTTGAATCATTTTTTGTTCAGTTGAAGTTTGCCGAGATTTTGATGTTTCTCGCCGAGATTTCAGAAATCCCAGTAAAAAACCGTATTTGAAATTTGCCTTTTGGATTTCGTCTGAAATTACAAGATATCGTCGAGATTTTGGATTTCGGTCCCATCCGAGATTTGATTCGAAACCAAAATTTGAAACTTTGGCGTGGATAGCTTTATGCGTTCGGTCCCAAGAAATGGTAATTGGAGAGAACCATCAATCTCAAGTGTGTAGCATCTCTCCTGCATGGTACACCTTCGTCTGTCTCTTTGCTACAAAACTTGCCCGAGTTTAAGTCCACTCCTCTCCTAATATTTCCATCTTTTTTGTTTGAAACCAGTTGAAACGCGCACATCTTTCCATTTGAAACATGATGCCTGCAATGTTTTCTGCTTAGAACTTCTTGCTGATGTTTTACGACCAAAAACAACACGCGCACGTCGTGGTCCAAATACAGGCTCTCTATGCCTCAAGTAATAATAACTTTTCTTAGTGCACGTTTGTTTTTGTTTTGGATTATTTAAAAGTTGATTCTGGATTGTAGTTATAAAGAAGCTGATATTCCAAAAGCTCGAATCCAAAAGCATATATGAAGTGGATTGTGGATTCTAGTATATATGGATGGATTGGATTGTGAGAATCAAATTTCTAGAATCGGGCTGTTTGCTTTTTTATTTAACTTTTGATGTCAGAATCTAGAATTAAAAGCAAAAACAAACTGGACCACGATACGGCGGTAAGGTTCGGTTACCATCTTGTTCCGCGATAGTTAATTTCAGCAGGCTCCTTCACCCAGTGTTCACAATATCGGTGAAAAATTTAGGAAAAATCAGATAAGTTGAACACTGCCTTCACCTCCTTGTGCTGTTCTAAGCATGAGTGATAATGGCGGTTTCTTTTCAGATGATCCCGTTTAATTATGACAATGAGTGTTACATAATTTTTACAGAAGTTTTTATTCTTGTGTAGGAGTTGCTACCCTGTTGTAGTGTTATGTTGTACCCTAATCCACGGATTCTTGTGGTATAAATTGTCGTTAGCATTCTGCATTGCTGATCTGTGATATAAATTTGTTTGCCACAAAGTTGATTTGTATTTTATGAATTACCACATCATACCTCAATAATATTTAGACTTTGGGATCACAGATACGATATGATAAATTATTAAATACATATAATTTTATGGTAAACAATGAAATTGCTTGATCTTTCTAGTTGCCATCTGTTCTGCACAGTTCCACTTTTGGTCTCTACAGTCCACGAGGACCACAACACCGAAGGAGGGCTGTCTTCTAGAAAAGTGTAGTTCTCGTAATCTTATCAACAATAATGGAGGGCCGCACCATGGTGCTACTGCCAGCCTCTACACCCACCCCACCGGGCCCCACCCCCACCGACACTTTATCCTCTTTGATAGTCTTTCTCTCTGCTTTCTTCTCCAGTCTCACAGTCTCACCCGGGTTTTCCTGATCAGAGATGGCTGAATCCTTTGTCCTGAACACTGGTGCAAGGATCCCATCAGTTGGCCTCGGCACTTGGCAAATAGAACCTGGCGTTGTCGGCAACGCCATCTATGCCGCTGTCAAGGTCTTTTCCCGCTGCTCTAATTATGTCTTGATTTCTTCTTGATGGTTTTGTGAATCTTGGCCATATTGGTATGTGTTGTTCCTTAATTACCTTCTCACTTCATCAGGGTAGAATCAGCATTGTGTTATTTGGAGCCTATAGAATCTGTAGAGTGAGCTCTATGAGACTATGAAAGATCGAACTTTCGTACTAGGTGGAAATTTCTGTTGATTCAGTTACCTCAACCAACCTACCGAATTACCTCTAGAACGGAAGAACTGGCAAATTCAAAGCCAACTTGCTCTTGAATTGTTCATATGCTCCATAATTTTGTTTTTTTTTTTGTGTTCTGAAGTCCTGAGATATATCAAACTGCATGTCTGCATCTCTTCTTCTACCCCCATTCTAAAAATTCCCTGCTTTTCGGACGCAGGCTGGGTATCGGCATATTGATTGTGCTCCAGTATACGGCAATGAGAAAGAGGTAATTAGTAATAACTTGCACCATAGCTTTCCATTACATGATTGTCCCTTCATTCAGCATGCTGCTGCTTTTTTAAAAAAAACAAAACAAAACAAAATTGAAACCAATTAAATATGATTGGTATTTGGTACTCTAAAAAAATATGTGTAGGGAACATTTAACTACCGCTGCTGCATGATTGTTTGATCCCACATGAATATTACACTGTTCCAAATATTTGGATATTAAGATATTTGAAGTATGCGCATGAATGTTAATTATATTTTGTGATTATTTTAAAACAATATCGAAGGAAAGAATCATACAGGTATGTCCAGTTCTGACATTCAGGATTAGGCATAAGTGATAAGGGGAGCAAACCAGTGAAACTGTGAAAGAACAACAGAACATTGGAGGGAACCTTCTAGAGTTAGAATATTGTTCGATTTGATTTGAAAATACACTCTGCCATATTCCTAACTAAATTGAAATCGATGCCCTTTTTAGGTTGGCATGGCTTTGAAGAAATTATTTGAGGATGGGTTGGTTAAGCGTGAAGATTTGTTTATCACCTCTAAGCTATGGTTAGGCTTCATTTCTCAACCTTAGTAGAATGAACGTATGGAATAGTATCTTATGTAACTTCCAATTTTGTGTCTTCATAAGTATTCTGAAATTTGCAGGGGTAGCGATCATGCACCCGAAGATGTGCCACAGGCAATTGACAGTACTCTTAAAGATTTGCAGCTTGACTACTTAGATTTGTACCTCGTAAATTCCTATGCTTGATATTATATCCAGTTATTTGTTTATGTATTATGTACTGAGATATGCCTGTATTTACTAAATGCAAAAAGTTTAAGAGCATATAGCCTCCTTTCTTTCCAAATTTCATTTCTGCGTGACTTGACCCTATTTCTGTCCAGAGGTAATTGTTTACAAGGGGTGCAACAGTCATTAGATATTTGTTGCATGCAAAAAGAGAATCACAGCAGGACTATTGAATATAATTTGTCTGTCTTAGGTTTTGCATAACTTGGTGGCTCTTCCTTATCCATGATAGTACTAGTTATAAACTTGTACTTATATGTTTATCTTACCCTCCGACCAAGTTTTCCGGCACTGAATAATATTTTCAAGACTGTTCTGTATTTGAGAATATATTAAAGAAAATAGCAAAACACAACTCTCATTTGAACAGACTAATTAATTGCCAACCACAAAATAGCTGCTTTAAGTGTATGCCAGTGGCAGAGAGCGAGGACTCAAGTCTGTGGGGGTCAAATATAGATTTTTCAATTCTTGTGGGGTCAATTCTCTAAAATTCCATGTGCTTGTCTGCAAATCCCTATAACTGTTGGCAGTTTTTTTGTAAAAAAGCTATGGTGTCAATTGGTTGTTACCTGACTTGGTTGTTGAAATGACCTTTTGTTACAGATTCATGGTCCAATCCGTATCAAGAAAGGAACGACGGTGAGCCCTGAAAATTTTCTCCCACTTGATATTCCTGCTACATGGGGAGCAATGGAGAAGTTATACAACTCCGGCAAAGCTCGTGCAATTGGTGTGAGTAACTTTTCTTGTAAGAAGCTGGAGGATTTGCTTGCTGTTGCACGTGTGCCTCCAGCAGTCAACCAGGTTGAATGCCACCCGGTTTGGCAGCAAGACAAGCTCCGTAAGCTATGCCAGTCGAGGGGTATTCATCTTTCTGTAAGCTTGACATATCATTACTAATATTCCAGCATTTGTTTCGGTTTTATGTAAGCTCCTACCACAGTTTGTCGGTAATCAGTACAGCGCAATTGCCCGAGGTTCTTGTTATAAACTGCCACTTGCGTTGTTGCAGGCATTTTCGCCATTAGGTTCACCTGGATCACCTGGGGTCGACGGGGCAAGTGTCCTTAGCAACCCCGTTGTCATCTCTGTTGCCGAGCAGTTGCAGAAAACGCCTGCACAGGTCGCCCTACGCTGGGGTCTTCAAACGGGCCAGAGTGTACTTCCCAAAAGCGCCAACGAAGCAAGGATTAAAGAGAACTTTGGCATATTTGATTGGTCTATTCCTGAAGATTTGATGGCAAAGTTCTCAGAAATCAAACAGGCATGTCTCAACTCTCAACACATCTTTCTTCCGTTGTTGCCTGTCCTTTACTTCCTGTCTATGTTTGTTACTTAGGCTATCTTGTAGCCTAACCATTTGCACATGGCAATTTAGAATGCTTCACACCATGCTTTTCTTGGAGAAATATATCAATGGAGAACTTGACATCTGAGGTTTGGTTTGGTTTGGTTTGAAACATGCAGGTAAGGCTGCTGAGAGCAGAATTTGCAGTTCACCCGCTAAGCGTTTACAAAACCTTGGAGGATTTTTGGGATGGTGAAATCTAAAGCATATGAACTTCTCCGGAGTGAACAAAACTGAGCGAGCTAGTGAAGGCACTGCATATCTGCAGTACGTTCATTCGTGTTAAATTAGAATAAAATAATTCTGCAGATTCCTCTCCCTTTTCTTCTTGGAGGCAGCCGATGTCTTTCTTGAACATTGTAGTAATGCATGCCGTCGTTCGGAGAAAAATTCTGAAAAGAATTGCCCTGATGTTCTTCTGTATTCTTGTTCTTCATGATGTTGAAAGACGTCCGGCTCCGAGTACCTAATAATCCCCTTATTTACGAAGAAAAGACAATGATGTGCTACTGATACTATAATGTTGTTGATGTGAGCGTTGGTTGGTTACGGGACACAGGGTTGGGCGCTCGCCCTTTGATCGGCCAGCCATGCCTGAGGCCCGGTTGAGAGGAGGGAGAGATTAAGACTTTTTTTAATTATTTTTTGCTTGATTAAAGTAGGTACCATGCTTAAAGTAGGCCGATATTGAGGAAGAGACAGTGCCATGGGCAACCAACACAAGGTAGCAATGTCGCCCTTCCCTCCATGAAGGGTAATAGTGGTCGGTAGTACGGTACGGCGACGTTTGCTGAACCCTACAACCTACATAGCACTCTTGGCGTTTCACACCACCGAAAGCGCAGTGTCGGTCGGCGATGTGGAGAAGACAACTGTGAAACCATGACATCTTTTTCTCTGCGAATGCATCAATGGCGCCACCAAGGGCAGCGCCACCGAGAGAGCAACTTCAACACCGTGATTACGGCCTCGTTTGGTAACTTGAAACCGGAGTGATTCTACTAGAATCTGAGATGAATCCGACCAAACGATCAAAATCTCGAAACGTTTCTGCTCGGAACGTTCCTACTTTTTCTACAATGCGATCGAATCGGCCTCTTACTCGTTCCACCGGATTTGCAAAACCCTTTTACGCCTCTACCCTTCGCATCCTCACGCGCCACAAACCTCTTCCCCAGTGCGCTCAAGGCCACACCTGAGCCAAACCCCCCCCCCCAATTTCGGAGCTTCTCCTCTTTCTTCCCCATTTCCGTCGCGCCATCACCGTGAGCAATCCACCGGCCAAACACCTAGCCATTGCGCCATTTTCCAATTCCAATCACGTGGAGCTCCTCCATCATCCGGTGATCAAATCCCCAAGCTCAATTCCTCCTCTCGGTCACCGGTGAGCCGCCGCCACAGTCGCCTTCTTCCTCAAGTCCGATCACTTGGTGGTAGCTCACCTCGACTCATCTCCGGCCAAACCGAGCACTGCCTTGGCTTCACCTCGACCCCCTGCTACTTCTTCGATCACCGACTGGCCGACTTCGGCCCTCTACCGTCATCGCACTGAGAGCCTCCGCCCGGTTCCGCCTCTCCTCGCCGCCGGCTTGCAGGTCACCGTTGAGGCTCAACCGAGCTTGCCTGCTGGTTCCCCTCAACCCCTTTCACCTCTCTGGCCAACCGCCGCAGCCTCCGGTGCCGCTTGTCGCCGGCAAGACCTCCGGCGGGCACCTCCCCTGCACTGTCTCTTCGACCGGTGGGCCAACGCTGGTAGTCAGAGCATCAAGGCATTCTAAGCCAACTCAGTGCATTGTATTTTCAAATAAGGAAAACGTAATTCTAATTTAAGGTAATACTTCCAAACCGAGTAATAATTAAATCCTTTTATCTTATGCGATTTAGATCCAAATCCAACCAAATAAGTTACTAAATTTGATTTAAATTCCGTAGAATCATAATATACAAAAAATATTTTAAGTTTGACCTTTGTGCAAATTTGAATTGCAAATTTAAAGAAGAGGGCCGAAAATAGGTTGAATACAAAATTTATTCACCGCCAAAAGAGTGTGCTTAGCTACCGTTCTTGTGAATAAATGAATAAATGATGTCATCTTCAGATGAGATGTTTGTTTTTGTGGTTAGAAATTGTAAAGGGCACTTTGGTCATTTTCACCACTTCACCCTCTTTCCAGAATCTGAATCCAGACAGCTAGCCAAACGGTTTCCAGTCAGTGATTCTGATTCTACCTGAAACATTTCTACCAAGAATCTGGAACTGTTTTTGTTTCTACTAAAATCTGGAATCATGCCAAACGGGACCTACCTAAGTGCAACGCATGCACTTAGGATCCTCCTCAATGCAACACATGCACAAGATGATCAAACCACCCTCTAATTGCAACACATGCAATTAGAGGCTCACTCTTTGCTCAAAAACCAATTTAGAAAGGGCAATACATGCACACAACTCCCACAAATACTTCACGAGCAGCAAGCACAAATGCTAGCATTCAAGGCTTCTTTTATGAGGGAGACTAGAGAACGGTATACCGTTCCAACAGTATAGCCGTGAAACTTATGAAACTTATCAGTTTCAGTGCTGGTTTCATGAGTTTCAGTGTTTAGTTTCATCAGTTTCATGTTTCATCAGTTTTTAGTGTTAAGTTTCATGAGTTTTCAATGTAAAAATTCACAAGTTTCATGAGTTTCAGAGGTATACCGTTCCTACGGTATACGGTAGGTTAGTTTTTCTGTCTTTTATAGCCTCCCACATGAAAACTAGCCATTTGGGGAGAAATTGGGCAAACTCAGCAAAATCCAGTACTACCGACGGCAAAAGCCCGATAATACCGTACCCGACCCAACGATCAGATTCCAACCGGGTACTAGCAGTTGGCTATAGTACCCCCACGGTACTACTGCGGTAGTATTGGCCTTCAAGGCCGGTAGCTCCGATTTTCAAACTTTGCATTTTCGCGCCCTCTGTAAAATAGCCACTGGCTACTAGTTTACGAAATTACCGCACCTCTGGTAGTACCGCTCAAACCTTTGGTAGCTCCGACTTTCAAATCAGAGAAAAACACGGGCTTCTGGAAAATAACTAACGCACTTCACGAGCGGTACTACCGACCTCCGGTAGTACCGACTTTAACACAATGGTAGTACCGGCCTCAAGATTCAGACAAGCAACACAAGTTTTCTGAAAAGCTACCGCTCAAACAAGCGATAGTACCGACAGGCGGTAGTACCGGTTTTCTAGACAACTTCAACTTATTTGCAAAAACACATTTAGCAAATAAACCAAGAACCTATAAGTTCAATCCTCTTAGCCATGAGGTGATCAACAATAATCACGGTACTTTGCAAACACATTGCAAATGCCCTCTTCGCATGCTCTAGGATCGACACCTATAGCCTCTCTCTCATTTGCAAAACACATTTGTAAATAGCAATTAAATCATAATACATGAGCTATCTTACTTTTGCAACACATGCAAATCCATAGCCTCATACAACACTAAATCAATCCAAATGCGAGCTCTCTATTTGCAACACATGCAAATATCTAGCTCCAAGCAAGCAACAAATTAAACTCAATATGCATGAGCTCTCTATTTCAACACATGCAAACATCTAGATCTATGCACCTAACAAAACCAAATTGCTTAAGCTCTCTTCTTTTGCAATACATGCAACACTTAGCTCGAAGCAATGCCACTTCAATTAAAATTTTAATTGAAGAATAAAGCACGAACTCCAACATTTGCAACACATGCAAATATGAACTTCATGCAAAAGTTAACACATGAGTTTCTCCTATTTGCAACACATGCAAATAAAAGCTCCATGTGAAAAATCAATGCATAAGCTTCTCCCATTTGCAACACATGCAAATTAAAGTATTATGCAAAAACCAATGCACGAGCTTCATCCATTCGCAACACATGCCAAAAATGGTTAGCTCCATGCAAAATCCAAATAAGAAGATTGTGCTCAAGTGAACGGATTGAATTCATCAACACATGATGAAGCTCAAGCAAAGTACTCAACCCCTCTTAATAGTACAACGCTAAACTAGACTCAAAGACCAGGAAACATTCTTAGCATATCTAATTATACCTTGTCGCATGCGAGCGATCTCCTTTGGGGCTTTAAGATCTTCAATCATCTTCTCTCTCAGGATCGCAACCCTTCTTGTTCATCTACTCTAGATGAATTTCTTCCATTCGAGATCTTCTCTTAACACCCATCCACACTTAATGGCGTCCTTATCTCGTTTCCTCTTCATCTCAACCATTTAAAGTAAATAAATTTCAAACTCATTGAAAATTTTAGTCCAAAACACATTGTTGTCTCAATCATCTATAGCACTCCATTAACATATAATAGATGCCTCTAAGATCGATTGAGCACAACCCTAATCAATTTGAATGAATTAGTTGTGTCTTGTGTACATTGATACAATACATGCTTCATTATACTCAAGAATTATCGATTATCCTTAATCGATCACAAGAACACCATCAACACATGATGAAATATTCTTTGATGATTAAAAGATAATCGATCTCAATTTAAATTTTTATTTAAATTAATATGAGTATATACTAACTATGTAAGTTTTCATATACTCATGTTGATGTTATGTATTGATCCATAATATGTGGACTATCTAGAAATGATCAATACAATAATCCATCAACTATAGAATAAACTCCACAAAGATATGTGCATACATATAATTGACTTGAATCAATATGCGCATATTCAATTTGAGAAAGCATTAGAGTTTATCTTACAATACCATGAATATACTACAACTATTCAAGTTAATTATATACTCAAGGATTGATTCCAAATTATTGATCATTTATATATAGAGTGAAGAAATAGATCAATACAATGAAACATCAAGTTAAATAACAAACTCCTCCTAGACATGTGTGTCCATGTAATATATGGATTAAAAACATAATGCACATTTTGAGGTTAATGTAATGGGGAAATTTATACTTTAACTTGGAACCTAAGTATGCATTAAGATAATGAATATTAATATAAGTGCATACCTTGATTTTCTATTTTTTTTATCTAAATATGAGACTACTAACAATAAACTCAATAAATATGTTAGTCTCATTAAGAATAGTTTTATCATTAAGCAATGATTAAGCATTAACCTTAAACCAATCACCAAAACTAATGGAGCTTGAACTTTGAACGTAGCAAAAACACATTTAAATGTCATGTGCAATCCAAAGATAAATAAATCGATGAGAAACAAAGTTAAAATAGAAAATAATTAAAGATAATATCTTAATAATGTATGGTGTATTCTGTAAGCTCAAAAATATATACAAGCAACAATCTTAAAAACAAAATTAACTAGATTAGTAATGCACATAATGCTAAAGATAATAGAAAGGTACCAAAGATGCCACGAGCGAACTCCAACCCTCTCGCGCTCTATGGTAGATCCGCCACTACCTTTATCCAAAAACATTATAATTTGAAGTATGAAAAATGTATTTTAATACTGTAGTTGAGCCGCTGGTTCGACATGCTAGTTGAGTGCTTAAACCAAATGGCATCATGAGATGGCTTGACTGAAAAAGCTGAAAGTATGTGTGAGGTCTCCCGGAGGGCCATAGAAAGATTGGATTGGATGGCTGATATCTTCCCTTGGCGAGGAATCAGTGGTTTGTTGTGCTGGCGGCCATTTCTTTTGAAAAAAAAAATTCGGTCAGATATTCTTTTTTCTGTTGGACTATATAGTGGCTATAGTAATTGAAGTTGAAGGAATCCTTCTACACTTTGTACAAGACATGTGTCGGACCCCGGAATAATACCTCCGAAATCCTCTGTGTATTCTGTACTAGTTCAGGAAATGCTAGTACACACAGTAGAAATGAAACCATAGCATATCCGTCGTTCTTTATTAAAGAATAAATATTCGAAGTTACAAATGGAATGGCGCGCAGGCCAACGAATAAATAAACGAATAAATAAAACAGCGGAAAATGAAGATAAAAAGGTAGAGCCCAATTAATTTGCCACATGCAATCGACTGGGGGCAGGGCCTAGTCCAACTGGTCCTCACCATCGTGATACTCCTCCTCTGAAGTGATAAATTAAGCAAGGGTGAGTACATACGTACTCAGCAAACCACACCGGAAATGCAATATAAATGTACGGGTAATCAAAGGATGGCAATATGATTTGTTTAAGCATAAAGCAACAGTTTAATAACATTTTTAATAATTTAAAATGCATACTTTATTCTAAAATCAAATCTATACATTTTAACTCAGGAATCTCTCCTGGAATTGGCTAAGTTATACCCATGATGGACTCCCTCCATTCAACATTATTTTTCGAAGATCAAATTTTAATTTACCAAAGTCTAATCTGAGAATGGTTTGCTCGGTATGCCCATAACCGCGGGCGCGGCTAACCGATTAGTTTGACACTCTGCAGAGGTTGTACAACTTTACCCACAAGACATAATATTTCCCTTTTATGTCAACACACTTCTTATGGTGAGTGACAGAGAAAATTATGACAAGGCCCCTATGTTAAAATCATACATGTAGTCATGCCCGCTAAGGTTTCACCGCTGAAAGACTCCCTCTATTCAGAAGCCTCCTCTTGCGCCAGAGTGGCAGCATCTCGCTTTCACCACACCACTACCCCCATATGGCATGACTGTCCATGAAATGTTTTAATAAGGATAGCCAGGTCTGTCCCATTCCAGACTCGTGGTAGTACGGTTAGGTTTTACATTCAGCGAGACTCAGACCGGTCCTTAATTGACTAGACGAGACTGTCCACAAACCCATAATCATGACCTCACCACTTTCCAACCAATTCTCGCCCGGTCTAAGTCATTTTCATTTTAACCATACTAATCTCCACATTATCACTAACATTGATCACTATAAGTTTCCACATGAACATGATATCATTTTGGCATAAAGTTCCCCAAAATTTCCTAAGTTAAGTTCTATGCATGGCTAAGCAATGTCTAACTATTACCATAGTCCTAACTCATATCTTTACTAAGATTACAAGGGTATCGGAATTCAAATGTCAAAGGTCGCATATCGGAATTGGATTTAACTATCATTTAAAACTAGGTCGGAAATTAATGTCTATAATAAATAAGCATGCAATAATTGTAAATACAACATACAAGTTCATAAAACTGGGAGCAATATGATCAAGGGAGTGTGACTTGCCTGGTTCGACGAGTTGCTGCTCGAAATCGTCGTTCGGGAACTCCTCGGTCTCTTCGTAATTTACACGCGAAAAACAATCAAATTCAAATAAAGTCCAAACGAATACAAATAAACACAAATTGAATTTCAAACTAGCTCTAAACTAAAGTTTGAGATTTCTAATGAATTTAGGAAGAAGAACGGAGCCAAACGGAGTTCGAACGGGTGAAAACGGGCTCCCAGAAGTTTAAAAACGAATAAAACGGGTTTTCTGGAATTTTTAATATTTTTAAAAAGAAAAATCCGAATTCCGCGTCATGCTGACGTCAGCGGGTATTTTCGGAATTTTGAAAATCTTTTTTTTCTTTTCTTTTTTCTGCTGACGGGTGGGGCCGGGCCCAGACGCGTGGATCGCGTCCACGCCAAGACGCTGCGGCGCCGCGATACGCTGGCTGGCGCGCCAGCGCAGGGCCGAGCGGAGCTGGCCGCTATGGCGCCGGGCGCCGAGCGAGCGAGGGGAGGGCGACGGCGCGCACCGGCGCGAGGCGGAGTCGACGGGACAGCGGAGCCGAGGCGGCGCGGCGCGGCTCACCAGAGGCGGCGGCGCGGCGGCGGCGACTGGAGGAGAGCGGAGGGAGAGAGAGGGGAAGGGCACGGGAGAGAGGAGAGCTCAGGGGGGCTTTATAGAGGAGGAGGCGGCGAGGAGAGCCCCGCGCAAAACGCGCGGCCAGCCGGGAAAAACGGCGGCAGCAGGTGCGGGAAGCCGGGCGTCACAACATGTTTGCTATACCATGTGTATGCAGCAATGCAGTATACACCCTTTTCAGCATATGCATTCTGTTGGCCTTAAGGCCACGCTGTTCAGAAGCATTACCTGAGAGAGTGGGTTGCTTCTGCCAAGAATTCAGCACACGGATATATATCAGCTTGTGCACTCTTAGTTTTTTTTTCCAGTTGCTTTCAGTAGGTTTGTCCTGCTGACAGTTTTGTAACTTTGTTCCGGCTTCTTGTTAATGAAAATTCGCGCATGTCTCTTCGTTGTGTTCTCGGGGGAAAAAACAAATCTGCTGTCAAAAAACTAGCTAATCAGCATCTTTGCCTTGTTGTATGACTTCCTCTGCTAGTCTTCCTATTTATATATTTATCTTCCTCCGTCAAAAACTATGTATAGATTTGCTTTTGCTATATGAATTGACTTGACCTATCCTTACAAAAAAAACGACTTGACCCGGTGTAGCGGTGCTGGTGTGTGCTAGTTTCTTGGCGTGGTTTTGTCATGCTTGTCCTTCTCTGCGGCAGTTGAGTTGCTTGTAGGTGGTGCACCAACCTCTAGTGGTGACGAGTGACTGGATGAGCTTAGCCATCTGCATCAGGAAATGTCAAGTCGTATCAACCTCGTCAGATGCAGCTTGCTCAAAGCTTCGCCTAGGGTGACTCTGAAATGGGGACACGGTTCCTGTGCAGAAAACTGTAACTTTAGTGCATTGTAGCAAATGGATTTGAAAGAGCCGGATCGTTTATTTGCTCGATCGGACGGCCTACACCCTCTGAGACTGCTTAAGTTGCAGTCCCAGAGAGACCGCACTGGACCCGTTTCCCTGAAATGGATTGTGAAAGTTAAGAACCAGGCCTGCACGGGAGGCGGGTACAACATGAGCTACTGCACAGGGTCTCTATTTTTTGCTTACTTTTGTATTACTATTTGTTAATCTTTGTATTAGTAAGAGTAACGACTGATAGATGAATAGTTCTTTTTATTCTCTTCATTTTTTTTAAAAAAAATTACTGTAAAAATTCATTCTTAACCAAAACCATGTGACATGTCGATATTTTAAAGTTTTGAAACGGCTAAATTATTTTGTAATGCAATTATTGCATATAGAATTTTGTTGACAATTTCGATGATTATTGCACATGCAAAAAAAGAGCTTATATAAATTGAAGCTGAAGTTCTACTTGCGTTCTATAATGCGCTAGGGAAGACTCAACTATAGCCGTTGAAATTGATTTAATTTGAAAAAAAATAATTACAAGGATAATTAAATATTATGTTTCAAATAATGCTGGAAGAATGGTGCTTTTCAAGTAAAGGTCATATATGATATTTGTTTTTTTAGCGTATATCACATAATTCTTTGTATTCTAAAAAAAATTATACTACAGCTGTAATATCAAATAAATATTTTGGTAATTAAATTTTATTTAGTGTATAGTCTAATATTAAATTTAGCACGAACTCCAGAATATTAGGTACAGCCGCCCTGTTAAAACTTTTGGGTTCAGGGCTTCAGATGTCCAGCAAAACGAGCTCGCTACCTATCAAAGTTCTTCATAAGGTCGTCGCGCCCAAGGTTCAAAATTTTATTTGGGTAGAAATTTCGGGGGTGGCCGAAATCCGATATCTCGATGAGATCTCGAATATTCAAACAAAAACAGGATGAAGTTCAAAAATCAAATTTTAAATCTATTTTTTCAACCAAAAAATCCGAGATTTTGGCCAAAATCATTGAGATCTCAACCGAAATTTCTGAGATTTTGTTCAATTTGTTTTGACCGAAAAATGGTAAAAAATGTGTCAAATTTTTTTGTGGATGGTCTTGACCATAAATCCAGTCAAATCCGGCCAAGAAAAATGAAAATCCGATAAAACAAATATCAAGATTTCGGCCGAAATCACTGAGATCTCGCTGAGATTTGGATGGGTACTATAACATTTTGAATTTTTTAAACTTTTTTAACCAAGTTGAGATTTAAAATAGAGAAACTTTACGGTGCATTATACCGATAGTATATAATATGTAGTATAAATCATATCTAACCATTCATTTGTTAAGTGTGTTTCGACTACTCTACTACCACATAAAGTATAAGTAAACTCTAGTTAATCTGATCCATTGAATAGAAAAGAATGAATGGTTTATATTCAATTTAGTGTAAGCTCTCGTAATATCAGGAGACCCAAAATCTCATATCCCGCCGGAATTTGAATCCACGATCGTGCCTCTGGGCACAGATCGCTGAGATAGGTGTGGACTCCAGCCTTCCAGCCCATGGGACCCACCCGAGCTTAACTACGACTCTGTTTTCAGTGTCTTCCTTACACAATGGGTGAGTCTAGTCCACTCTTTTCTCATTCCACCACCTCAAGAAAAGGTCTTTGCTGATAGTAGTTTGATTATTTGTTGTTATAGCATTAGGCATCTTCAACTTCATCCTGCCAAGCTCCAGCAACTAAGGCCGTCTCTTATTCGCACTTTGTCTGCTTAATTTGGAGAGAGCAGATGGCTAAGTTCTCCGTCCTCAACACCGGTGCGACTATCACATCAGTTGGCCTCGGCACATGGCAAATTTCACCTGGTGTTGTTGAAGATGCCATCCGTGCTGCTGCCAAGGTCTTGTCACTTCACTACAAGCTGATGTTTAATCCATATGTGGTGGTCTTGTTCTCTTTTGTTTGATTGTTTCTAATTGTGCATCCATTTCCATATGGCAATCCAGAATTGCTCAACTGGAGGTTTCTGTTGTTTCAGCTACCCAGTTAGCCCAGATAGTTAATGTACACTCTGAGAGAAAATTTAGTTGCCTTGACTGCTGTATATTGATAGCACATGAATGAGTGGCACTAGTGTATTCAAGGGTGTGTTTGTGTGTATTTTAAACTCAACGGTTAGATGTGACTTCTACTACACGTTTTATACCATAAGTATAATCCACCGTAAAATTTCTCTTTTTTTTACGTGAACTTTGGGAACATATATCATCTGGGATTCTTCTGTTTGGATAATTGAATGTAAATGTTTTCTACTTGTAATGATGCAGGCAGGTTATCGTCATATTGACTGCTCTCCGCAGTACGGTAATCAGAAAGAGGTAATAATTTCGAGTTGCTTTACATCACATGGTTACTTTTTTAAACAAAATATTGTAGTAATACTGCAACTACCAAACACATTATGGTTTTTATTGATACTATATGAAAAACTGTGGTATCCATAAACTATCGTCCTTCATGCCTGGTAGTTCGAAGACTGGTTTTTCAGATACCGTGGTTTTCAAATACTTTAGCATTCAAACAGGCCCTAAAAGTGCCAAGACATCTGAATTCTGAAGTAACTTTGTATTTCTGATACACTGTTTGAGGTTGATTTCAGCAATAGCTTGATAAATGTTGCACCAAAGTAGAATAAAGTAATATGTCAGAATCTTTGCAATTTAACCACACAAATTAATTCTCTTCATTGTCAGATCATCACCCTTCCGGAGCTGAAAGTAAGCCTAGTATGTTGTCCCTTCTTTTGCAGGTCGGTTTGGCTCTGAAGAAACTATTTGAGGAGGCTATAGTTAAGCGTGAAGATTTATTCATCACCTCTAAGCTGTGGTGATTTCTCGACCACTGTCTTTCCAGTTTCTGAAAGCCTGGAATGTTTTGGAAGAATTCATATCATGTCAATCGATTATAAACAATGTTCGCTTGTTTCAAAAAATTATAAAAAAATGTTCTGCATTTTTCAGGTGCACTCATCATGCCCCAGAAGACGTGCCAGAGGCGATTGATTCCACGCTACAGGATCTGCAGCTTGAATACTTAGATCTTTACCTTGTAAACTCCATATCTATCCTGCTTCTACTCCCTTCTTGATGTAGCCCTCGAAGTTCAGTAGTATTTGCAGTTGCACCAACGGTTCTTAGGACAGGCATTCCAAATCCATTAGATTAATGTGACGGTCTTTAATCCGCCCTGCAATTGATCACTTGGCAGGTCCACGGTCCAGTTCGTGCCAAGAAAGGAGCTAAATTGGCCGTGGAAAACTACCTCAAGCCTGATATCCCGGCTACATGGGAAGCAATGGAGAAGCTGTATGACTCGGGCAAAGCTCGCGCCATTGGCGTGAGCAATTTTTCCTGCAAGAAACTGGAGGATCTGCTCGCCGTCGCTCGCGTGCCTCCAGCGGTCAACCAGGTGGAGTGCCATCCGGTTTGGCAGCAACACAAGCTCCGTGAGCTTTGCCAGTCAAGGGGCATTCACCTCTCTGTAAGTTTACTGGTTTGTTCTGATCATTTGCTCACCATTTACTTCCCATTTCGCTTGCAATTAATTTCTGCCGTCTGAATTGGCATTTTCTTGCAGGCATACGCGCCATTGGGTTCGCCTGGGTCACCAGGGAACGACGGACCAAACGTCCTTAGCCACCCTATTGTCATTTCTGTTGCCAAGAAGTTGCAGAAAGCTCCTGCTCAAGTCGCTCTTCGATGGGGTATTCAGATGGGACAGAGCGTAATTCCAAAGAGCGACGACGAAGCGTGGACGAGGGAGAACATTGACATATTTGATTGGCGCATCCCTGAAGACCTGATGGCGAAGTTCTCTGAGATTGAGCAGGCATGGTTACATATTTACTTTTCTTCCGGGAGAGATCTATGGCGTATAAATGCGATGAGTTGCTAGCTGAAAACATGGCGCATAGCTTTTATTTGGAGCTCTTTTACGAAACCGTCATTCTTTTTGATCTAATAGATCAAATCCGATAGTGGAGTAGCAGAAATATTCTTAATAAATCAATGATTATATTTAATTTCTACTCCTCATTATATAGTAACGGTATAATGCACCGTAAAATCTCTTTATTTGGTTTACCTGTGATTTATACTCTCTTTGCAAAATGCAGGTTAGGCTTTTCAAGTACGAGTTTGTGACTCATCCAACGAGCTTTTACAAGTCTCTCGAGGATCTATGGGACGGTGAAATCTGAAGCCACCGACATCTTTCTCCAGTCAGGTGCCTGTGACATCGCATCCGAGCATGAAGTTCACTCTTGTTATAGATTACTTGTCTCTTAGGATTTGCAAGTGTATGAGTGTATCTTTGTGGAAAAGTGCATGTACGCACTCATGAGCTCCATAATTCGTTTTGTGCTTGAACGCACTCACATATATGCATCCATGGTGTGCATATGCGTCTACCTTGTACTATTATAAAATAGAGAAAAACAAGCCTACCCTATACTATAGAAATAGCTAAAGACTATATAGACGATAACCATCCGATCAAATACAATGGATGGCATCATATGCACCCACCTCCTCTTATCTTATCTCGTCCTCTTACAGTCTTACTCCTCACACATCATCATTTTCTATAAATTGAAACATGTTGAAAATTATTGCAACTTCTTGAAGCCCTTTGGATGAAACTTGTTGAAACTCGAGTTCTAAAATATGAAACTCACTGAATTTCTTGGAAACTTATAGAAACACATAAAACTCACTGAGACCTAAAACGTTTCAAATGTTTTTCATGAAACTTATTTGAAACTTCATGAAACATATTGCTATACCGTTGCAATGATATACCGTTCTCTAGTTGCCTCCTATAAAATAATTTCGGTTTTGCTATACCATTGCAACGTTACACTGTTCATGTTGTAACATCTTATTCCTTTCATTTTTCCTTCTCTCACTTCCCTACCCTCTCAAACACTTGCTCGTCGTGAAACTTGGCGGCATCCCCTTCATTTCTCTTTCCCTTCCTCTCAAACTCCAAAAAGTTCTTGTTTTTAAACTTGCCCCTTAGTTTTTTAATAGGAAGTATTTTTAACTATTTCAAAAGTTTTTTAATTGATTTTTTATTGAATCCAAAGTTTTTGAATCAAATTTTTTGGTTGAATTGAAAGTTTTCAAACCGAAAGATTTTAAATTAATAGTTTTTGAAGCGAAAGTTTTGATTGATCTGAAAGTTTCAAATCAAAAGTTTTCTTGTTAGAGGAGAAGGAAGAGGTGGTTAAGGGGAAGATAAGGGGGAGTGAAGGGAGGAGCACCATGTGGCAACACTTGGATGTATCCTCACTAGGGATGACAACAGGGGCATTCCCTAGCGAGGAGTATAGGAACATCTTCATCCCCAATGCACGCCTTTACCCCCAACTCTGCCCTCGGGTGTAGGTTCCCGTTCCCTACCCCCATCAGGGTATTGGGTCCGCACGGGGATCCACACCTAGTAACCAGTATGGTAACCCGGTAACATAATTTCAAATATGTTAATGAATCAACTAAGTTTTTTTGCTAGTTTTCACCTATAGATCAAAACTTGGTCTAATTTATATCTCATGTATCTGTACACCTAGAACCTAATTCAAACATGTTTATTGTAATTAAATATACACTTCGTAGGGAATTAAACATTTTGAATCTTCATCTGAAAATTCAACGTACATTCATAAATTAACACTGCTGCTTTTTTTCAAATTGCTTGCTCTCATGAGTCATGATTGCAATTCATCAACTACATGTATACATCTGGAGTTCTAGAGGAGGATTAGGAACTGGGGATTGAGGAGTTCACTCACTGGTACGGCGATGTGGGACGAGGAAGGAGAGGAGTTGAGGTCAAGGACAGTGGTTGGGCCATTGCCGTGTGACCCGTGTCACCGTGTTGGCGACGGGATGTCTTACTGCAAGCTTGCCGTGAATCCAGCCGCATTCAAGAAGACGATCGAGAGGATGTGGCACTAGCCGCGCTACTTGTGAGAATGTGAGGGGATGCAGCGCTACCGGCGAGGTGGTGAGGAAATACAGCATGACCAATGAGAAGGCGAGAGATGCGACGGCTACTTGTGACCGACGGCTGTGGGAGTGCATGGAGATGACATCAGGGTGGATTCCATGCGGCAAGGTTGGAACTGTAGGAGACTACTGAATGAGAACGGATGGGGATTGGGGAATGTGGGAGGTGTTTGATGGGACGAAATGTCGAATGGATTTAGGGTTAGGTAACTTAGGTTAGACAATGAGTATACTAGGTATGGGCCAACCTGTCATAGATATGATTAGACTCCATGAAGGTAACGGAGACGGCGGATGGTGAAACGCCCCCAAACTCTCTTCCTCTGATGGGGATAATTTTTTGCCTCCTCTATTCTCGTCCTCCAATAGAAGAATTGCCTGACGGAGAATGAGGAATAAGGCCAGTTGACATCCCTAATTGTTATCAATTGTTTGGTGATGACGTTTTCAAATTAAAAGTACCCAAATAATTTTATGGTTATATGAATTAGTAAGTTAACTCTGAGTGTTCAATTCGACCGGCCGACGTGCAATCGGGCGGCCCAAATGTCCCGACAAATGCTAGTAGCCGAGGGCGTGCATTCTCTAGTTTTAGATGGGAAAAGGGGAGAAAACCTGAAAACCCCCTCACAAACCCTTGCAGCAATGGCCGTCATCTCCACCCTACGCCGCGTTCCCAGGGCGGCGGCAGTGCGTGGCCTCCTCACCACGTGGAGCGGCCGATCCGGCGGCCGCGTCCGTCCTCCCCACCATCGCGCCGCGTCCACATCTCCCTTCTGTTCCCTCTCCCCTCTGCAGCCGAGCGCCGCCTCCGATGCTCACCTCCTCCGGATCATAAACTTCGAGATATCCTACGCCCAGCAAGACTGCAAGAACCGCGACTGGGTAAGAATCCAAGTCTTATTAATAGTTCCCCCCCTTTTTATGAAATTCTGAGGAAAAACAACCATCTGCAACGCCGCCATCTTTAGACGGTGCTGAGATTAGGCGTTGCTAGAAATTGTATAGTCAGAGAGGAATAGGGTTTGTCATTTTTCTTCCCTGTTATTGCAGATGATTCGTGGATAGTAGAAGATCTCCTCTGTTTTTTATCTGGAGATATAATACGTGATTGCGTTGCGCCAGGCAAAGGAATTAGGGGAAGGCTTCCCTTTTGAGATCCAAGATAAGGAGGGTACCAACAGGATAACACTCACAAGGAGCGACCAGAAGGAGCAAATCGAGGTGGAAGTGTTCTTGCCGAGCCCTGTCGATGCAGCCGTGCAAAGCGGCGAACAAGACGGCCAGGCTGAAGATGGCAAACACCGGAGTCGCACTGGTAATGGTGTCCCAAATCAGTACTGTATCCCACTGACGATGAGAATTCGCAAAGGGGTGGCTTCGTGCTTGGAAATTAGCTGTAGCTCTTACCCTGCGGAACTCGTCATCGAGAGCTTGGGATTTGGACCGAGTGACGAATCCGGCGGTTCGTTAAGTGGCGGAACTACGTTCAGGTTATCATTAAGCCCTTGTTTGTCATGTCTGAATTCTGATGTAGGTTTACTTATCATGGATTTACGTCCTTTTGCAGTAATATTCCCGAGGGGCTTCAGAAGGCTTTGCATTCCTACTTGAGGAGCAGGGGCATCTCGACAGATTTTACGAACTTCTTACATGCGTACATGATAAACAAAGAGTGCCATGAGTATTTGTCTTGGCTGAGGAAACTCAAGGGCATGCTTAAAAGTTGAATATAGTGAAAATAGAAGATTTCCCCCCCTTTAATTCACGCTGTTTGGGCAAGTTTCTTTTGCTCAGTTTTTGAGCCCTTACTCGGTAGTATTGTGTAACCCGAGTTACGAGTCTTGTGACCCGGGAGGCAAATGCTGCTACAAAATGTACTTCTGTTTGAGTTGTAGTTTTGCATAATGAGTTAATGACATATAACAGTTGATGCGCTCAGCTGCTGTTGGCAGTGGCTATGGGTTGATTTGGTTAACAAGATTATGTGAATTGACCACTGCAAGATTTCTTCGTTGAATATGTAAGCTTTTACTGATACTATATTTGTTGAGCTCCAATCCTGGTGAAAAATGTTTGCTACTCTTACTCTGGCATTGGACTGGAATGTCAATAGTTGAAATTAATTCAGTCCTGTTGACAGGACGCATATACGCCTTTAAAAAGCCAGAAGAAATTCTTACGCGCTAAGCTGATGAGATCCAATTTTTTTAGCTTGAGCCAAGGAAATATCAAAGGCAAGTTGTCATGAAAAACGATTTGGTCGTTGGAAACCATATGAGATGTGCTGGTGCACAAATATTAAATTCTACATCGATTAGCTATACTGCATAAAAACATGAGAAATCTTGCTTGCCAGCAATGGATTGTACAAACCAAAAAATGTGTCCATTCTTACTGACCAGCCTGAGCAGACGCAAGTCAAGCATTTGTCTCGAAATAGTTATTGTACAGCAAAGTGGTAGAAAGTTAACCGAGCGCAAATTCGGATGGCAAACTCAGGAACTCATTGGAACGCACACTGAAATCCTTTTAACTACAGGAGTCAAAAACCTTAAAAATCAGACACTTCAAATTTGACAACACCCAAGGTCTATCTAGGGTCAATAAGTATGTGGAGTAAAACTAGTCCGCCTGGTCCTCAAAAAGATACTTGCCAGAACAAAATGATGGGAACAAAGAACACATCCAGCTGACCTGCCAAAAGCAAAATAAAATGTATTAAAATGGCTTGCTCCACTTGAATAACGAACTATGTTATTATAGAGTACTCGACAACTTGTCATAAAGGTATGGACTGTTGAGAAGGGTGTAATGAAATATTATGGACGGAGAACTGAGGGATACGCAGTTATACACTAAACGAGAGGCAGACCTGAGCAACACCAAAAAAGCTAATCTCAGGCAAAAAAGAAAACTTTGATGAACAGTGCCAGAGCAAGCTGCAGCGCCGCTGCGCTAGCAATCAAAACCATCATATCAGCTCTCTCAGTGCATTCCTTTAAGTTTAAAGCGATGAACCAAGATGATGAACCACCAGCAAGAACTATGACGACCCACCGAAGAAATTCCACAGGGATAAGTAACAGTATCTGAAGCAACGAAAATAACAGAGCAATCTGTATTAGACATAAAGGGCACCCTTCACGTGCAAGAACAAAAGTGCAAGTCAAAATGCTGACAACTGTAATGTCATGAATTCTTTACATTGAGAGAGTCGATCTTCAGACTAGAGATTCCAGAACCATTATATACATTTGCATAAAAGAGAAAGTGAAAATTCCTAAGAATATAAACAAACGTAGATATGCATAGCGCTAATGACAACACAAGGATATAGATGAATGCTTGAATAGGACTAGAATACTTACAGATGTTGGTATGAAGATAAACAGAGAATAGCCCCAGAGACACCAAAACCGAACAAGACTTGGGCGCGATCCAAAATACTGAAACAGGAAAAAGAATGCAGCAGGTACCACGATAGCATAACCGTACATGACTGATGCCGCCCAATTGAAATAGCCAACATCAAAGTTCCATAAGTTCAGATCAGTTTTCTTTTGCATCAGGTAAGTGGCAAAGTTTCCAAATGCAGCTAGCATGAATATCAGTGTAGTGGTGATCCATAAGGGCCCATACCTGCGGAAGTCAGTATGATTCATCACACATCGAAAAGTAGACTCCAGGGATTGAAATGATTAAAGTACAAAAAAGAAAAAGATTTAGTGTACAATATACAAAAAAAATCCAGTTAGATAACAGCCAGTAAGAACCTAAAGAACAGAATTGGGTGAAAAAGTCCCTTAAAAAACTGGCTTGTCCTGTTCCCTTAAAAATCATGCTGCTAGCATAACAAACCCCATCTGTTACAACATATACTATACTTTACCACCATATTTCTGCAAAACTTTTACTTAAACTACCACACTTTCCCTATTTGAAATTTAAATGCCCATCTCATGCAACTATTACTTTACCACACAATTTTGGCACATTACAACTTACAACAGAGCTCTTAATACGGGCGCAGCATGTGCATCTGCTACAACTTACAATATCACTTGGCATGTTAACGACACACAGTATAATGTAGCCAATTATTGTATGTTGCCCTTTTTTGTTACAAAATTGTATATTAGACTTGCCTGGAATCATTTGCTAGAAATTATAACATCAATACGATAAGGTACTTAATCCATTCTCTGAAACATGAAGGCAGAATTGCAATAGCCTAATAGTTGAAACTTACATGTCAGGATTAGCATCAATCTTCCTGAAAAACCCATCCATTGGATAAACTGAACTGATGAGCCTGTCAATTACGACATCAGTATCAACATTGAAATATGGAGCATAAGATGCAACATTGAAGTATCCTTTCCAGTTTGTCTGGGTTTCTACATCTCCATCTGAAAAAGTAAAGAGAGACTTCAACATGGAACAATGCATGCAAAAGAAACATTAGTAATATGCCATTGTAGATGCAATTTTGAGCAAAACCCAATCATTTCTCACTAATAAAACACTGCCAGGGATCAAAGTTCAAATTAACAAATAACAACAAGCCATGCCGCTTGCTTCAAATTGGAGATGGTTAGAAGATCATGATTATATTTTTTTCTAAAGACATAAAAATGTTGTGAGCTAGGCACAGGCAGTACCATTCATCAAATGCACAAGATTATCATAAGAGTGCTCCATGCAACAGCCATAATATTCAATGACTCGTGCAAAAAAAAGCTGCTCTTAGCTATCAACTCCATCTACATGATAAAAATGTACACTGCAAGTATCTACCTATGTAGCTACAAATTTTCAATAGACATCAGTATTTTTTCGCATACACCTTAAACAAAACAATACCAGGCTAATACACTAATGTCATATTCTGGAGGAAAATCATGGGGGAAACAGTGTCCTACTGTCCTTCATTCAAGATTTCTCATTTAAGTGACAGCAACACCACTCAGCTGAGCACATCAAAATATCTTTCTAAATGCTCCCATTTTGAACCAAAATCTTAAGCATATACACTTGGACATTGGCAGTCAAACATAATCACATATAAGCGAGAGAGAACTCAACAGCACAGCCCACTAGCACCAAAATATATCCACATCCGTAAAACAGATACATTGCGCATCCATAGCTGGATTCATACAAATATTTCAAACAAACTAACATGCAACTCGCTGATTGTTAAGGAACAGGCCGACTTGTTACCTGGAGGCTGGTACCCTCCTCCATTAGCGCCAAGAACTGGCGGAAACTGTTGCAAACGCGAGGTGGCAGCTGCATTTCCAACCGAAACCTAGTTAATGACAATTACAACAACCCCGACCCAGCAACAGCAGCACTAACAGCGCGCGCGCGCGCACAGAGAGAGAGAGAGAGAGAGAGAGAGAGGAACCAGTACCTTCGGCGGGGCCACTGGGACCGGGCTTCCTCTCTTCGGGAGTCACAGCCTACACAAACCATCAAATCAATCACCCCAAATCAACAACAACCCTAGCGAAACGAGATACACGAAGCGACTAGCGAAAGGAGGGGATCGGTACCGGGACGGAGCCGAGGAGGTGGCTGGTGGGGAGGTTCGCGTAGCCCTCGTCCATGGCCGCCTTCGCGTGGTCGTGGCGTCCCGCTTCCGTCGCCTCTCAGCAGCTGCGCATGGCCGCGTCGCCGGAGTCGGGATGGGATCGAAGGATTTTGGTTGGAGTGTGGTGGGGAGGGGAAAGGGGAAAACTCTACCGTGGGGAAGTCGTCGTACGTCCTCGTCAAGGTCGTCCTCGGTTTTGCTTCGAAAGGAAGGAATGGTGTCGCGAGGCTGGTGAAGTGATCAGATATGGAGGCCCGTTAAGGAACCACTATCGGCCGGCCCAAAGCCGTTTTTTTAAAGATTATTATGGTTGCTTTGTTTTCTTTCCTTTTTGGACTATTTCCTCGTAGCATCTCCAACAAGGCTCTTCAAAAATCACTCTTCAAAAGTTATATTTGGAGAGCTCTCCAAAAATTTGACTCTTTATATCTCCTCTCTCCAACAAAATTCTCTATATCACACTCTCTATTTTCTTTCCCCTATATTTTTATCATATTCCATAACCGCCATAACGGGTACTTGAATTTTTTGACCGGTTAAATTCAAATGGTTATATTTCAATGAGGGAATTTAAAATTAAAAATCTATTGTAACCACCATGCTGCAACGGTTATTTTTAAACGGGTAAATTCGAGCGGCTATATTTCAATGCGGGAATTTAAAATTCAAAATTTATTGTAACCACCACGCTGCAACGGTTATTTTTCAACGGGTAAATTCGAACGGCTATATTTCAGTACGGGAATTTTATTGCAATGGTCATTTTTAAAAATATTGTACTGATTGAGTCTTGTTCCAACGGTCATCTCAACGGCTATATTATTCTTATCTATATATACATACATACCTATGTGCACTTCGAAATCTTGCACGTTTCTTGTTGTTCACTACCAACAATACCTCAATGAGTCGTCGAAATTTAGTCTCACAATGTCTCTCAGAAGATGAGGAGTCTGAGAGAAATAATGAGTACGTATTTCTTCTGACAACAGGATACCTAGCACACATGGAAGATCAGGTTGTTAATGTTCCACGTCATAGTGGTTCTACTCCTGGCCAACAAGTTGTTCATCGCAATAGACAAGAAGGACATGCTAGATTGTTCCAAGACTATTTTGCTGATCCACCATATATAATCAGGTCAACAAACAAAAACATAAGTCTCTACAACGATAAAAAATCATAAGTCTCTACAACAGATGGTTATCCCATATTGAAATATCAATCCACTAGATTTAGTCAGATCAGCAAACAAAGCCAACTTATTCATAAATTTTAATAAAATACAAGAGTTCAACTTGGTCAGATCCTATCTTCCACACAACGATCATATGCATCTGACAAACAACAAGCAGCTCTGGGATTCAAAAACACAAAACATGAATTACTTAATTTGCTTTATCCATCCATATGCATCATAGTTTCATCAATGCATCTGACAAACAGCAAGCAGCTCTAGGATTCAAAAACAGAAAACATGAATTACTTAATTTGCTTTATCCATCCATATGCATCACAGTTTCATCAATGCATCTAAAAACAGCAAACAGCTCTGGGATTCAAAAACACAAAACATGAATTACTTAATTTGCTTTATCCATCCATATGCATTACAGTTTCATCAATGCATCTGAAAACAGCAAGCAGCTCTGGGATCAGAGTGAAAGCTGGTTCTATGATTGTTCACAAGTGTTGGTAAGTGTTGATTTGTCATTGATCACTCCTTTATCATGTTCTATGAGCAAATGCTAACCATGTAGAGATAAGATTCAAATCCTCATGAGAGAAATTGTCACAGAAATATGTCAAATCCTCATTTCTTGTTAGTACATCCACCAGATTGTAAGGCAATCCCAGGGTATTTGCAACATTGCGTATCTAACATGCATGCTAAGATCTGTAGGACACGGGAAGAGGAACAAGGCGAATCCTTACCAAGAAAAGGAGAAGAAGCAAAGATCTGGAGGTCCACGACAATAGCAGCAGCAGATCTGGAGGTCCACAGCAGTACCAACACCAGATCCTCTTCCCGGAGGTCGTATAGGAGCAACTGCACGGAGGACGATGGTGCTCGTAGGGGGTTGGGGTTCTGCAGCCGGATAGGGAGACGACGAAGCAAGGGATAGTTACCAACAAATCAAGAAGAAGTAGAGAGATTTGGATGTCGATGGCAAACCCGTACCAAATCCGTTGCCAATCCGCGCCGCGAAGGTAGAGGGCGTGTCGGAGGTGGTCTCGTAGACCCTGACCTACTCGGGCATCCACTTGATGCGGCTAGTGCGGCGGAGGTAGAGGTAGCAGACGCCGTAGCCACAGGGGCCCCCGATCCGCGCGGCGAAGGTAGAGGTAGCAGACGCTCCGTGCGGTCGCGTGAATGACTCTTCGGTTGTTGCGAGCGGCGGATAGCAAGCGGAGAGAGAATTGCCAAACGTAGGGAGTCTCTCTCTGCTCGCTAGATTTGGAGAGGACGATGGCTAACTGTTGGAGACATTTTTTGTCCAACGAATCGCTATTATTTGGCGACAAGGAGTTGGATAGCAAGGCTTTTGGAGATGCTCTTAGACAGAATTACAGGCTAAGCACGATTACATTGCGAGCCGCGCTGCTCGGGAATAGGTAGGCTAGCGTAGTATACAAAATTTTACTGTTTGAAGTAGAAAGTCACGCGAGTAAGACATTATAAATCATTATCATTATATATACAGTCTAATAGAAGAAAAGTTAAAGCAACCTAATTCAATATCATGTACGTCGATGTAGTAGAAATAGTCGATGGTATAACGTAGGAGTGAAGTGGTAAGATTTGACCATACCAAGATCATCATGTGACAACGTGTATTTGCTGCATCACAAACTGTGGCACGGATAAAAGAGTCAGGTTTAGAAATAAATTTAAGGAATGAGTATTTTATACTATACCTCTATTTATTCTCTCTCAGTTATATACATTTATTCATTATCACCTAAACGAAGTATTATCTTTCATCTTCCTAAACAATCAAAAGGGATAAGTTATTTTCTATCATATCTTTCTCAATTTTATCGTAATCTTAAACCTTATGTAAAGTCAAAATACGTATTATATTTATTAACGAAGAGAGTGTTTTTTTTAATAATTATTTAATAAAAAACATAGTTAAACAGTACACACCCACGTGCACGGCACCTCGAGATGCGTCAAAAATCAACGCGGCCCCGCCGTATCTACCTCGCCCACCTTTACTGCTCTCGCTTTCGCCTGCATCCGCAACTCGCGGTCGCGATGCCGTCGCCCGCCACGGCCGCGGCAGCTGCGGCCACGGGAGCGCCTCTCCGCCACCGGCCATGCGCACCGCGACGTCTCGCTGCGCCCTCCTGCGCCCTCCCCCCTCCCGCGCTCGTCAAGTACACGCGCCTCACCGCCCACTCCCCGCTGCCGCGGCTCGTCCACAGGCCTAGGCAGTCTCTGGCGGCGGCGAGGTCGGCGAGCCCTGACGCCGCCACCGGCCCGCGGTCGCCTGCCTCGTGCGGCCAGATGCTGGTGCGGATCTGGTTCCTCTCGCTGACGCTGTCTTTGCTTGCATTTGTTTATCCAATTGCACGTGCGCGCTTAGGTGGCCTCGTGTGGCGTGGTGTGTTTGTTTCGCAGGTGTTCGTGCCGCCGCACCCGCTGATAAAGCATTGGGTCTCCGTTCTGCGCAACGAGCAGACGCCCTGCGCCATCTTCAGTGAGTGTGATTCTGAATGACTTATGAGTTGGATAGTAGTGATCGGAAATTTGGAATTACCAACCATTTGGTGCAAATTAGTTGCTGAAGCAAATTTGTTAAGCCATGGGATAGACTAGAGGGGGTTGCTACTGGTGAACTAATAGCTATATAAATAAAATGCGTTTACAGAGCTATAACTTGTGGTAGTTGTTTTAACAAAACTTGAAATAAGATTTCACTGAGCAATCTGTTGTTATAGAGAGTGCCATGGCGGAGCTTGGTCGGCTGCTCATATACGAAGCCTCTAGAGATTGGCTGGTGAGTGGAAATATTGCATGAATGAATGTTGTCTGTTAGTCATCTTACATTTGTAAAGCTTAGATGTTGAAATTAGCCTGTGTGAGCGAATCAGTGCCAGGCAAAGTTTTGAAATTGTATGGGTACTTATATTTTCCTTGGTAGAATGGTGGGTACCAGCAATATCTGAAATTCAATGCATCGTTCCATAAAAATTGTGAAAACTGTAGTCATGTTTACTTTTTGTCAGACACATTAATGAACATTTGCTATAGGGAGAATGCTGCCATGCTAAATTGTTTTTAACCCTTGCAGCCTACAATCACAGGAGAAATTCAAACGCCTGTAGCTGTTTCTAGTGTTGAGTTTATTGATCCAAGGGAGCCTGTTATTGTAAGTTTATTTGTTAACACTAGATATTGTATATGACATTTGTAGTGTCTGCAAATATATTTAGTCTTTCCATTAGCATGTCTAACAGGTTGTTCCGATACTGAGAGCTGGTCTTGCTCTAGCTGAAAATGCCCCATCAGTTCTGCCAGCCACCAAGACTTATCATCTTGGTAAGTTGATTATATTAATTAGAGTCAGATGTTGTACATTTTTGAAAAGTTTGTTAGCTTTTTTGTTCACATTTTGCTTACATGGACTGCACGACCAGATTCCATCAATCTAAGCCGATTTGGTTCACTTCCCAATGCTGGATATTCTAGATTTGATGCACGCATGGCTGGGGTCAGAAGCATAAAGTTTGAAATGTGATGAATACTGTCTATATATTCTTTACTTCATCACCAACCCGCACTGTTATTCTGCTTCTAAATTATTTGTTTGTGAGAATATGAAATAAATTCTTGTAGCAATTAGAATAAAGAAGCCAATCGATGCTAGTTACATCCAATATTGTAGAAGTTCTTTGTCAAATACATACCCAAACTAACCTGTACTTATCTGTTTTGTTTCATTGAACATGAAGGCGTACGTAGGGATGAAGAAACACTTCAACCTTCAATGTATCTGAACAAGTATGTGCTAAGTTCCTTCTCTTCTTGCAAACTCTATTTCAAGTTTTTTACATGTTGCTTTTGTAATTAGGTCGTCCCATGTTTTAGTTCACACAATCGCTTATGCTTGACACTAAGCTCTCAAGTCCCTATTGGACTACTTTTATGAACATTTTATCCTGTAATTGCAAATGCATTTCTATATTTGACTATCGAAGTAAATTCATCTTTGTGGTACATGGTAGGATATGCAAGTAATACAAAACAGAAGTTTCATTGCTATTTATTTTGTGCTAAACTTGCGAAAGCAACGCTACCTTGATAATACCTACCAGTGATTTGTAATAGCAACTATCATGGCTTCTACTAGTTAAGGTCCTTTTCCTTTCCTATTAAATTGTTTTGCTCTTTCTTCCATTGATGGGAAATAATTTAAATATCTACGCCAATAGGATTAATCACGTAATCTTTCTTTCTTGTCTCTTATTTAATGCAGCTTGCCAGACAAGATTCCAGAGGGGAGTCGTGTGCTAGTTGTTGATCCAATGCTGGCTACCGGTATCCTTCTCTCTACCTAAACAATTTATGCTGCCTAGGGTTATTCATCTGCAAGTCTATTCCTATATAAAGGAAAGATAAATAATTTGAGCGTAACATGCAAATTCAAGATCAAGTGAAGAATGTATTCCTAGTTCACCGTCATACATATGTTGTGTCATCTCAACTACGTTAGTGTTAGTCCTCTCAAATGAAAAAAAAAAATAGCAAAAGAGAAAGGGAGAATTGATGATTGGCCCTGTTTTAGTTGGTGTAATCGATCATTTGCCCCGTGATGTCTCAAGTACCATGATATACATTAAACTTGTACCTTTAGGTGGGACTATTGTTGCTGTTCTTGATTTGTTGGTTGATCGTGGAATTACAAGCAAGCAGATTAAAGTTGTAAGTTCATGAAAACTTCCCTGCATTTTGCTGTTGATTACCCATTCTATCAACCAACCTAACACTTATTGTCCTTCTGATGCAGGTATCTGCTGTTGCAGCGCGTCCTGCACTCCAGAAGCTCAGCACCAAGTTCCCTGGGTAAGAATAGATAAGCCATGCGTGTGTATAACAAGTTCCTCTTGTTTAATTACTGAGCGGCTTTAATTTTTCTTCCCATTCTAGGCTTCACGTATACACAGGAACGATTGATCCTGAAGTAGATGAGAAAGGGTATTGTTCTAAACTTCTTACACTTTCTAGTTATTGTGGAATGCTTGCAGCACGTATGCGTGCTTATATATGATATACGGGTGTACAAAGATAGTTCGTCTGGCCCGAGCTTCAGTCAAGTAATAACTTTCTTGCTGATTTGTACGCACAGGTTCATAGTTCCCGGGTTGGGAGATGCTGGCGATAGAAGCTTTGCCACATAATCGCACTACTCAGTTTGACGCAGCAGCTGTTCTGTGACGGACCGCCTTTTTAGGTGCAGTGCGAAAACTCACAACAGTTACCCAGGAAGACTAACTGTTGGAAAACAAGAGTACAATTACCTGGCAAAAGCCAATTCAACTTCTTTTTATTCAATATAGGGCCTAACGGCCGGGGTTTTTTACAAAAGAGGGCGCAGCAGGGCCCGAATAACTTACAATCAAAACACCGCACAGGCAGGCCTGAGCAAAAGACCAAGACCTCAAAACCAACAAAATCGCCAACTACGAACTCCTGAAACGCTCCAGCTTCTTCGAACTCACGAAGGGGCGGGTGCAAGTGAGTACGGGAGTACTTCAACAAAGTTAAATGCGGAGAATTCCAATACTATATGCAGGAGTTTATCCAATGGAAGGAACTAGGGTTTAAGTATCACGGATGCAGTTTATTTTCCAACTCATTTTACATTTGAAGCACAAACCATAAATAATAGTTAGGGGTTTCACAAGTTCAACAAAGACTTAACCAACTTCTTCCAAATTCACCAAACAAGAACTGAGCTTGGTTCTGCGGGTATCACCCTACTCAAACTTAACTTCATTAACCTAAGTACTGCGGCGTATTCGAATACCATCATGATTAACTCACAGAGCGGCTCGGCTTACCCACAAGATATCAACGATCGCTACACACAGGCAACTAGAATACATGCGATTCGGTCGAGATGATCCACGGCAATTCGTTAACCATTCCTGTTTGTTTTAGTTGTTAACCGATAGTTGTATATTACCTTGGGCTCACAGTCCCCCATTAGCATCTACCGCTGTGAGAACCAAGAATGTCGCGAAGGACCATTCCTGTTCCACCCCTCCGCACTTCCCCCGCCAGAAGGTCTTGGTCCCCATTCTCTTCCACGAGAATGGTAGCCACCAAAAGAATCCGATTTTAGGTTCAGAATGATTAATTTACGAGCCATGTCGGATCTTGATCTGCCGACCATCCGACTGTGGTTGAGCCGGGTACTTAAGTTGTTTACTTTGCTCAAGGGGATTGTTAATCTTATCTTGCCCGGAGATCAAGCCTTCATCCGCAAAAACCGATCCGTCCAGGTATCCCATAAGACCGGCCACCAAACAAACCAAGGCATTAATCATCAGCCGGGGATCGGAGTTACATCCACTCTGGGATTTATCCGATTCTGTCCCCCAAACTGTAGCACTTTCACAAACATCCGAATCAGAGATTCGACAGCATTTTATTTCCATTTTCAAAAGCGTTTGAGCTAACTACAAGATTAGTAATAACTAACTTAACATGGTACTAGTAATCATCTAGGGTTACAAAGGATTTAATCTGGTTCAAAAATTTCAAGGAGGTTTCATGATCAATTCGGCATTACCTAGGTATCATGTCATTCCAAAATAACGGTTTTCAATAATTCAACATACAGTGAAATAATGCGATATAAAATAATTAATACTATAGCATGGCATGATTGGGATCAACATGATCCAAGGGTGTACGACTTGCCTTGCTCTACGATCGGATCGGTAAGCTGAGAGGAAGTAGTCGTTCGGGGCTTAAAGTCGGGTCCACGCCGCTCCGGGAACTTCTCCGGGATCTGCGTCTGCTCCTGAAACTGCTCCGGCTCCAGGGACTGCTTCTGGAATTGTCCAACGTCTGGATCTAGCGTGACAAGAACGAACGACAAATAAAGAAACGAAAAACGGAAAAGAAACGGAAACGAAACGAATCGGAAGCCGAACCGGGCCGAGAGAGAGAACGAAGGGCGGATTGGGCAATTCGAATTTTGGGAACTCGGATTGAGGAACCGAGGCATTTTGGACTCGGTGGATCAAAGCGGTTCGGATAGTGTATTTGGTGGGTTTTAAAGGGCTCGAGAATTTTTGAGGATTTTTCGGGATTTTACGGAATTAAAACGATTTTGAATTAATAAAATGATTTATTAAATCAAAAAACCAGAAAACATCATGCATTACAAAGTTGTTGGGTACAGCTTCTTCAAAGGCGAAATGGGCGAATCGCCCACTTGGCCTTCGGGTCAAAGTGACGCTACGGGCGAAGCGACAAGTGGCGGCTTAAGGCCCACCCGAAGGAGAGTGGGAAATGCCGCGGCTGGCGAGCGGCCTGTAGGGCAGCGAGAGAGGGAGAGAGAGGAGTCGGCAGGTGGGGCATTGGGCGTGGCGCGACGCGGCGGCGTAGGGCCAGACGCAGAAGCGGGCTTGAGCTAGGAGTTAGGAGTTAGGGTTTGCGGGAAGCGGGGCGAAGGCGTGGCGGTGCGAGGTTGGCATGGGCGCGAAGGCGCACGCTGGCCGGAGGTGGAGGAGGGGCTCACCGGCGAGGGCGAGGAGGCGGAGCAAGCAAGTGGAGGCGAGGGCGAGGCCCTTTATAGGCGCGAGAGCACGCAAAGGCCGCCAAGGCGCGAGCGGGCATGAAGGCCAGCAGCGTCATGGCAGCCAATCAGAAGGCAAGGCAGCCAGATCTGTATATGAGCCAAGGCGGCCAGCGCTTGGCAGCGAGACAGCAGGCGAGCGTAGCAGCGATGCCAAGGCGGCCGCAACATCAGCCGGGCGCTGGCAGAAAGCAGGCGAGGCTGCCAGCGGCGGGCCTGGCGTGTCGGATTTGCGGCAGCCACAGCGTGGCGCACGGCAGGCGTGCGACACGCGAGCGCGGGCGGCGTCTGTGTAACACGCACGGACGGCCGCGGCGGAAAGCACGGCGCGGAGCGGCGCCAGCCGAGAGATGGCGGCGGTCGGGAGCTGGGTCACCGCCAAACGCCGGCGAAGACGGAAAGGCCCAGGCCGAATGGCGACGGCCGAAGGCCAATAACGGAAACGGGCCGAAAGGCCCAAGGAGAATTTGGCCCAAAACCAAGAACGGAAAACCAAATCAAACTAAAAAGCAAAATTCAAATTCCGAACTCAAAACTTGAACTCGAAATTCGAACAAACTCCAAATTAATTCATTTTGAATTTTTGGGTTGTTTCATGTTCTACCAGTGAGAATCGTATATTCTGGAGTTTCTGAGGATTGGCGTACATGAGAGTTAAATATCAGGTCCTTCTTGTTTTGTGTTCACCTGTGGATTTGCCTTCGCTCCGGTTTTTTGTTCCCTCTGATATACTTCCGAGCCTATCATTTTTGTATGATGATCATTGAATATAGAACTAGTTCTGACGTCTCCTCCCAAAATTCAAAGGATGATGTCTGTTGTTGAAATTTATTTACAGATTTGTGGATACTCAATGAGCAAAAACTCAGACTAATAAAGCAATGTGATAGCCAATACTATTCTCCAACGTCCAATCATGTCGTGGACAATGTATTGGTTGTGCCGAAGCAAGCTTAACAGATCATGACGAGTGAATAATGCAGGTATAGTGAATGGATCTTAGGCCACCTTTGGGATAGATTGTGGGAGAAGCGTCCTACAATCAGAAGCAAAATTTGTACACAAAATCAGAAACTATCACCTATAGGCTATTTGGTTGGCTGTATCTAAAGAGATTTGTATTTGCAGATACAAAAGATGGGTATTTGATTGTCTTCTTATCCAACTCAGCCTGGCTCTACAGATGCAAGCCCTTTCAGTCTGGCTCCAGGGAAACGAGAAAATCCACCGTTTCCCCAACGCTAGGCTCTGTCAAGCCATGCATGCATGCTGACATCAGCATTTACTATCTAGTTTTTTTTTTCCTTTTCTTTGCTATATCTTTTGATTAGCATCTTCGATCAACGAACCGATTTCACGTATGTTCCTGATATTTTTTCGAACAAAACTAGACCATACTTGCTATATAAATTTCAAAAGATTAAAATTTTAGTTTTTCAATTTATTGATTTTCTAGAATATATTTTAAAACTTTTTATTTTCATTTGTGAAATTATTGATTTTCTATTATTTTTAAAATTTGTTTTATCCCTCTCTTGAATTTGCCTATCACACTTCCATTCCAGTGCAGCCAACCAAACAACATTTCTGTACAGCTTGTTCAACCTCATACGATCAACCAAACAATATCTCCTTATATCCACTTAACCTGACTCCCACTAGCTTGGCTGAGCTCATAAAGCCTGTCTGAGCCAGGGTTCACGTTATCGATATCGCGATTTTAGGATGAACAGTAAAATTTGATAATCGTAAAAATCAAGCCAAAAATCGGTCGAAAATCGCATAAATTCAAAATTCAGATTTTTTTTGAAAAAAAAAATCAAACAAGGTGGAAAATCGACGATTATCGGTGCAAAATCGACAGCCATGTTGAATTTTTTTGTACGGTCAACTTTTGTAGCGATAATCACGATATTTGGCGATAAGCACGATATTTGCGTCATATAATTTTTTTTGAATTTTTGAATTTTTTTTTTTTGAATTTTCTCGATTTATCGATCGGTAAATGATTTCGGCCGCCGTCGATAAAGCGATTATCGGCAATAAATGGAACCCTGGGCTGAGCTGAGAAGGCAACCAAACAGTCCACTATCCGATTCTTGGGAGATCCCAGAATCTGCTCTCCCGTAATTTGTCCCAAAGGGGGGCCTTAATCTTCTTGCACCATTTCAACGTTCTCAATCTCGAGAAAAAAGCTCAACCGAAATTTAGTGGCAAATATATCTAGGATGATTCAAAGTGGTGATGAAACATGAAGCAGGCATTTCATTTCAACAAACAATATATGCTTGTGTCTAGATCAGAATACTTGTTTGCATCCTTTACATGCTGTTCTTTTTCCAATGCTTGGTTAGTGAGAAGTACATGAGAACAATTATTGTGATCTGGAAGGATGTATAGCAAGGTGTAGCATCACCTACTGAGTCAGTCCAGGTCCACCTCCAAAACGATCAAGTAATCACAAAGTAGTGCAATTGCGTACCATCTTCGTTCATATCTCTCCCACAAACACAATCCACAAACAGCAGTGAAGTTTAAGCACTAGGCACCTTTTCTTATCACATGAACCTGCATAGAAAGTAAAAGAGTGAACAAGCTCCATTTTAACCTACTCATGACGTGCAATGGGGCACGGTGGCGCACGAAGCAGTTTCAGGTATAGATAAACTGAGGTCTTACATGGTCATGAACGCACTTACATGAGACAAACATGGAGACCTTATAGCTCACTATAATTCCGCCAAACTGCTCGGAATTCCTCTCTGAATGTATTTAGACGTGCTTTCAGATTAGGTGTTCTGAAGCTGGCATGTAGTAGAGTTGCTGCCAACAAAAAAAGAACAATTATACAGACATTCCAAGATATATACATATTTTTCAAATTTTAAAAACCCTACACTGGCCCTACCAAGTAGAGCAATTAGAAGTGCCCATAGAACTGTGAGGAGACTGCAGGAGGTCAACCAGAGCATGCAGCTTACTGCAAACATGAAAACTGTTAGTTCCAGTTTTACAAAACTATGGTATGTGAAACAGGATTATAGGAAGAAAGCTAAGTGCTCTGCACACCTGCAGAAAATAACAGGACAAACACCCAGCGAGGTTGCCCACAAATATGAATTGATCTCTTCGAGCTTGGTCGACCACGGAGAACAGGGCTGGCAATGTTGTTGACAATAGTATTAACAACAACCTCTAGTGACCCATGATAAACTACATAAAGAACATTAGAAATTAAGATCCTCACGTTATCGGTGGTCTCATCTTGGCAGCTAAATGTGGTGAAAATTGTCTGACAGTCTTTGTAACTTTCTCATTGAAAGTAACTGCGAAGCTGAAATATCAAACAAAACAATTAGCTGATTAATCATCCTATCAACCAATTAAGTGCAAAGAGAAACCAAAAAAAGGATTAATCACTTATTGACAGTTTGACACAAATTTATGGGGCCACTTTTAATAATTTGAGACTGTGTTACATATAGACATAAGGGAAAACAACCTACAGGCATTTTATTTTTTAATTCTTTGGAAGTAATGCTAGAATCATTCATCCCTAACAACAATTTCAGGACAGTCATGAGCATGATTTTTGTGTAATTCTGTTGATCTCAATAAGGTGCTTGCATAATCCTACACAATAAGAACTTAAGTGGGTCTACGATGGTGTATCTCACTACCATTCAATGATTCCTGGAAATACTTTGCAGACATGTATCTTCATCCTATCGCTGGTGCCAAAATACAAGATGCTTGATACACGGTAGCTTATTACGGAATGAAGGAACATGGGGTTTTGCCGTTTTAGAGGGACATGAATGGACAAAGATGTCCTTGAATTACTAAAAAGGAACTCCTAACACTTCCCTTATGTCACCAACACCGCATCCTGAAGCATTAGAGGTATTAAAGGTCTAATGTTCAGATGGAGTAATTTGCACTGTGTGCCCTTAAACTTGCATGGATATTCCACTTAAGCTTGCGGACCCAGCCAATGCAAGTTTAAGAACCTTATGCAATATAGCCACAAGCCACTTATCCAAGTTCAGGGATCTAGGGCTTGTTTGGATTGGTGCGAAAGTTTACCTTGCAAAATTTTGGTTGTGCCCCCATATTTGGCTTGCATTTAAATGACAACCAAAGTTGGTTAGCCCCACTGAGCAATTTACCCCTTCGCAGAAGGAACCTTCACTACACAGTTTCTGCAGTTTTGCATAATTCTATAGATAAAAAGACATGGGAGAATCTGTTGCTCATCACATAATGACTAAGTATTCGCTACTGAAGCTCATAGGACAATGTTCTTTATGAAGGTTTTTGCACTAACGATGCTTACCTTTGTTAGCTCAGGGTAAGAGAGTGTTTTTAACATATCTAATTGGAAAGGCTCTCAAGAGAACAAGTTAAAGGAACAAAGCAAGAACGGGCATTAGTTAAGTACTTACATACCTATCATTAAGAAATACAATGCTGATTCCAGTCATAAAAGCTGCAAGGATAGCAACTGGCTTCCAAAGGAAGCCCATCCCTGCATATGCCAAAGGCAGCATTTCAAAATCAACCAAAAACAGGAAAAGAGAATATTCAAAACTTCTGTTGCCTACCGAGGATGAATATGATCAAGATGAAGTAGTTTGTCCTGTAGCTGAGGCCAAACAAAAGATGGAAAAGAACTTCAGTAGAGGATAAAATGAAACCATACCAACCGTATGGCTTTTTAAAAAACTTGCAAATTGCGAACTTCATGAATTAATACTACTTTGGCATTCATTCAAGTTATCAAAAATGACTATCCATTTTGTATCTTCTGCAGATCAAAGGAATCAACTCAAACCCATATTTACACCACTTTGCATCTAGAATCTGAGTTCAAAACATCTGAACTTCATAAATAAAAAAGAAGTCATAGACATCTTGTTAATCTCACAGATTAACGGATCCCAGCCAGAAATATAAAATATGATGTCTTCAATGCAAGTTGAGAGAGAGAAAAATATGTGATCCAAGTTATCTACTACATGTACACACCAATTAAGCTCCAACATCACCGTACACAATTCAAATGTGCATGCGTGCGCACACAATTCTCCCCCTCGCCTCTTCGCATCTTTGATCGATATTCTGGAGATCTTGATATCATGCATCAGAATCAATAGTAAATGATAGCATGGGAGAACTAAGCTTATCCATAACATTTCAGCATATCCTAATCTACCATATATATAAGTACACAAACAAGCAGATGTAAAAAAAAAACTACTCCCTTGGCAAACTCATACCATGATATCAATTCATCAAATATTGTAAAAGGAGTGGGCCACAGCCTAATACACGGGCCTACTATGCAATTCCTTTAATTGTCGCCGAACTTGTTGGGATTAACAAATATAGTTCCCCAGCAACCGTGCTGCACGTTGATAACATTTTTACTATGAGCAAACTAAAATTTTCCTTACTCTTATAATCGTATGACAGATCTATCTGCATTAACCGAAGGTTGCAACACAATTTCCTGCAGCTATCAAAAGAGTATCAAGCTGGCACACGCATATAACCTACTATATTCCATCGGGGAAAAAACTCCTGATGTTCTGATCCACACTAATTCACTCAAAACACCCACAAATCCCAGCTGAACTAGACAAATCCGGACACCCCCGCACAAATCCCCACCAAATCCGCTCAAATTTAACACGGCCAGGCGAGTCCCCGACAAATCGTGGGTGCGCCACGAGACACGGGCGAGGTGGGACATCCAAATGGTAGAAGCTTTAGGGGGAGGAGGCAGATCGTACTAGTAGAGGTTGCACTTGAGGCGGCTTGTCCACTTGGAGTAGGAGCGGGGGACGGTGAAGCGGGAGAAGAACTCCGGGACGGGGCGCGGCGGCGTGGACCAGTCCACCTCCCGCAGCGCGTCCACCAGGTCCTCCGCCGTCACCGCGCTCCAGTCCATCGCCGGCGATACCTCCCCGCGCAGCCTCCGGCTACCGAAACCCTAACGAGCGAGCGGGCGGGCGGGCGCACGGTGACGCGTGTAGACTTTAGAGAGTTGGCGAGAGAGCCTTTCCTACTCAAAATGCAGGCCGTGCAGATCAGTAAAGACGAAGGATCCCAATCGGACGAGAGAGTCTTCTCGGCCTTTGGCTTGCATAATTTTTAAATCTCGGTTTCGGATGAAATTTGGGAGATATCAAAATCTAAAATTTTGATAAGTTTTTAAAATTTTAATTAAAATCTAAATTCAGTTTTTTTACTGTGGTTTTTATGGTCACGTTTGGCTCTCCTTAGAAATTGAAAATCTAATTTCTTATCGACCGTGGAAAAAAACAGGAGAAGACACATATCACTGTTATGATATAGAAACACAATAAATACCGAGCACAGTTAAGAGGAATTAGATTTATAATTTCGTTATCAAACGGGAAAAAACCAAAGCATCTATGTTTCCATCGGGCCGGGGGATCCGGAGAGGATTTAAAGTTAAGAGATGCCTTTGGCGTTTTGCGTGTGCCCTGCACTACTGCGACGCGTTGTGCTTTCCGGAGAGGATTTGAAGTTAAGAGATGCCTTTGGTTTGCTTGCTGCTGTGCGCGCGTCGGCTGTCATTGTAGTGGGCCGTTTGCTTGAAAAGGCCCAGGATTCGACAGGATACTACAGAAGAGCCCGTCAAGTTGTTGTCAGTTGTTGGGCTGTTTGGCCAACTTTCGGCCAACAAAATGAGGCCCATCCTGCAGCTCTGTAAGGCTGTAGCGTGTCACCACATGTCGTTCAACCCATTTGTCAAATGGGTGAAACTCTCTGTGTAGCACCCTATGTGAATTGTGTGAACAACGGTATGCCGTTTTTAGCGAGATTCTCTAACAATTTATCCATAAGAATATTTTTTTTGGCAATTTCATGGAAGATGGAAAATGCTATGGCCTGTGTCTACCGAAAAGCTTATGTAGTAGCATCTCCGAAGCAACAGAAATTTTAGAAGCTGAGCATGGGTGAATTGGCACAAAAGTCTGAGTCCGTTTCAGAAAACCAAAAAAAAAAAAAAAAAGTCTCGAGTCCTGGTTCACTGATCATGGCCAGTTGGGCCTCCCCTCGCGACTAGTGCCTATATGAACCTAAGCCGTTAAGGCCTGCGACTCTCACGAGAGACTCGTAAAGTCTTCGATCAAACGTGCTGCTGCTGCCGCCATGTGTTTCGGGCAGCCTCGTCGGCTTGCACACCGCGGCAGATTCCGACTTGGATCAACCATTTTGAAAGGGAAAAACGTTTGTCGTGTGCACAGCAAAGCACGGCAGATCCCACGAGCAACTCGTCCAAACCTGCCACGGTGGCGAGACACGGAGAAGAAAAGCATCACCGTCGATCGATACAATTCAGGTCACCTGCACCATCAATCCGGGTCCAGCTCACCAATCTATATCTATGATCTACAATCATATGATCATATCATACCTTTATCAAAGATGAGAGGATTCCCGGCCGCACGACGTCCCACGTCACCCTCTGGCAATTTTGCAAAAAACTTTCTCTGTTTCTCTGAATTACATATATGTTTTTGCAAATTTACGAATAAATCCTTTGCAACTTTTTATGAGGGGAAGAAAAAAATTTCCGGATCGTGTTTAGGTCCTCGCTTGCTACTTTATGGAAAGAGCCTCTCGTTATATGTAAATCGCGAGCGAGCCTTTTTCTACTTTTTCGGGATAGCGGTGAGGTCCAAAACTATAACAAACAAGTCTCTGGTTTTTACATCCAAGTCCTTTCTCCGTTTTTCCGAAAAAAAATATTTACGTCAACAGAAAGATGTGTACTTTTCTTTCGGATCGGTCTCTAAGGTTTCTCGAGCCTCCAAAATTTTTGAAAATACGTCTAAGTCTACTTTTTCTCCGGGAAAAAACGCAATATCATTTTTCGTTCACACGCGTTGCGTGCACAGCGCTTACGGACCCAGGTCCTTTCTTCGTTTTCTCGAAAAAAAATATTTTCGTCAACAGAAAAATATGTACTTTTCTTCCGGCTTGGTCTCTAAGGTTTCTTGAGCCTCCAAAATTTTTGAAAATATGTCTAAACCTATTTTTTTTCTCCGAAAAAAAACGCAAAATCATTTTTCGTTCACGCGCGCGGCATGCGCCACGCTTATCTTCCTAGTACAACATATGCGGCCTAGGTTTAGAGAGCAACCTGAGTGCATGCATGCCTTTTTTGCGAAAAAAAACCTTTTCTAAATTTTAAAATTATGTTTAGATTCTTTCATCAGATTATAAAATTACGGTTAGATCTTTCCACTGGTTATTTTTTAAAAAAATAACCTCATAGCTATACTGTAACATATGCAGCCTAGGTTTGGAGAGCAACCCAGGTGCCCACATGACTTTTTTAAGAAAAAGACCCTCTGTAAATTTAAAAAGAGAGTGACTAGACAACGGTATACCGTTGCAACGGTATAGCCATGAAACTTATGAAACTTATCAGTTTCAGTGTTGGTTTCATGAGTTTCAGTGTTTAGTTTCATGAGTTTCATATTTTATCAGTTTTTAGTGCTAAGTTTCATGAGTTTCAGTGCAAAAAATCATAAGTTTTATGAGTTTCAGAGGTATACCGTTGCAACGATATACCGTTTTCTAGTTTTTCTGATTTAAAAATTATGTTTAGGTACTTCCACCAAATTCTAAATTACGGTTAGGTTTTTTCAATGGTTATTTTTAAAAAATAACCACATAGTTCCATATATTCGCAAGCAGATACTCTACTGATTTTTTTCAATTGCGGATTGATCCTTCCTGTGGTTTTGAGAGAGAAAATGACGGCTTATAGGTAGCCAATTTTTTAAAAAAAAACATCTGTGATTTCCAAAAAAAAATGGCGGCGCATAGCTAATCAATTTTTTTTTAAAAAAAAACTCCACTAAGAAAACTAAAATTATGTTTTTTGTAACGGTTTGTTACTTTTGAAAACGATTTATATATCCACATTTATGAAATTAGTGATATAATAGTAAATAGTTTATGCACAAATGTAAACGTGGGTTACAACTTACAAGTATTAAAGTATATATACAAAAGTAACAAACCATTACCAGGAGAGAGTGATAGTCGTTGGCAATGGCACGGTAGCACAGTGTTAGCAGTGGCAGCACATATCAGCACTTGGGCTGTTCGGCGGCGAATTTTTTTAAAAATAATACATCTTTAAAAATAATTTACAAAAATAATATGCTAAATCAGATAATTACAAGAATACATATCTATCGCCATTTGAATTGGCGACAGGCCTCTGTCGCCAATTCAAACGGACGGTTACAGACAGTGGCGGAGCCAGAAAATTTTACGAGCCTGGGCAAACTTATCTATAACCAATAAACACGAACTAGTTTATATACATTAAGCTTAACTATGGCCAATAAACTCGAACAAATCAATATACACATCACACAAGCAAAATTGATAACCGCAAGAAGTTTTTTTTACTAAAAGCATAATCCAATATACATGTAAAATTCTATGGATGAAAACAATGAAAGATGAGTAAAGTATCTCACTCTGACACTACCAGCGCTTCGACGTTTCACAAACCAAAGTCCAACCATATACCAAAAAAGTCTCTGCAAGATAAAAATATGTTGATTAGTGCATCATATAATATAAAAAAAATTCACATTGAAGTATTGAATTAGTGCTTCACATACCACTAATGTTCTAATCACATCTAGTACGAGGCAAACTCATTTTTCGAGTCTTCATGCTTTGAAACCGTCGCATAATGGCATCATCATCGAGTATTTTAAATATATATAAAAGTGTTTAAACAGAATGATTATAATCATATCATCAATCACCTGCGTAAAAAATATTTTCTCCAATGCAAACATCTCTTTTGTGCATATAATTATAAACATAAGTATCTACTAAGCACATGTGCTTAAGTAAGCATCAATGCTTGAAAATAAACACCTTATCTATCTTATGTGACAAGAAAAACAAATATTTTGTTGCTAAAATTGTTAGAGTCTAGTGCTAATAACAAACAACAAATCATGTTAATTGCTCCTAATTATGACTCGGCTAAACCCCACGACTGCTCGACTCCTCTTCTGATCGGAAGCAATCCAGGCCCTCAATCCTCTTCGTGGATCTGATGTGTCGCAGCCTCGCAGGTGAGCCCGGGCAGCCGCCCGTGCTGCCCAGGAGCTGCCTCCGTCGCTGGTTACAGATAACTATCGCTAACGGCTGCAGCTCTCAGTCACCAATTGAAATGGCGCATGGTAGTGGTAGACAGGTAGAGCTGCGATAGTAGTGCGCAAGTTGCAACGCGCCGAGTTTGTAGCTCACCACATTTTTTGTGCCAACTTTTGACCTAAACCTCAAACAGAAGCAAGGTTCTAAATTTCGTTTTCGGTTCATATCTCGTTACCCTCCCAAATTCAAATTTTTGCCAAGATCTTGTTATTTTGGACAAAATCCAAAAAGCAAAATTCAAATCCAATTCCTTTTTAACCGAGAATTCCTAGATCTCGTCGAGATCTAGGCAATTTTTAACCGAACAAAAATTGGTTCAATTTTTTTAATTTTTTTGTGGATGATCCTGACACATTACTAAAGATTCCATAACAACTTCAGATGATGATCAAGCCTGAGGAATTTCTAAAAATTCAAACAGTGCTACTATCTCGAAAAAAGGATAATTGGCAAATTTTAACCGAATGAAAAATGGTGCAAACTACGTTACAAACTTTTAAAAAATTGTGTGGATGGTCCTGGCACATCCATAATTTTCATAAAATGTTTAGATTATGGTCAAGCTTGAGGAATTTTCCAACATTCAGACTGTGCTGCTGAAGGCTGGCCGACCAATTTCAATTGAATGAAAAATGGTTCTAATCATGTTATAATTTTTTTTAAAAAAATTGTGGATGGTTATGATGTATCACTAATGCTCTCATAAATTTTTTAGATAATGATCAAGTTTGATAAAATTTTAAAAATTCTGACAACCGATGTACTTAATTTATGACCGCGAGAATTAATGTCCATAGGCTAACTGAATGATCTACCGACTGTCCCATACGGAAAACAATGTGAAGAATCCAATCTGATCATATCAAAAACAAAAAATTTGGTCAAATTTTTAGAGATCTTGCCAAGATTTTAAGTTATTGAAGCACTTAATATTTTTTATTTTTTGTTTTGCTGGGATTATAAAATTTGAGGGCTCTAAAATCTATGATTTCGCAAAATTTCGCTGAGAATTTGATCTTTGATGTGGGCCCCCGGATCGGCTATCCGGAGTCCTCTGTGTATTTCTGTACTAGTCCCAGATCAGTAGCTAGTACACAGAGTCAAAAGTGATGAATCAACAACCATATCACGAGTACAAATAACTAAATAAGAATAATACCAAATAAAAGCAAAGACCTTATGGTCAAGGTTTACCATTACGGCCTGAACAGGCTGAACAACTTGAACAACTGCAGCGGAAGACGAAAACGCCAATGCGACCCATCCAAATGCCCACAGGCAATCGAGTGGAGAACGCACCCTAGTCGTTGGAATTCCTTGACAGCTTCTTTCACTTCTGAGAGAGGATTAGAATGTAGCACGTGAGTACATAAAGTACTCAGCAAGTCTGGGAGATTATGCACAATGTAGGCTATCCAAAGATGGCTTAATATGGTTCTTTTGCATAAAGCCAAGTTTCATCAAATCATACTTGTTAATAATTTTCACAAAGCATATTTGAGCAATTCTTTTTAATAATTTAATTATGTAATATTGTAGTGAAGGTTCTAACCACTACTCACTAATATACAGGCTCTATCCGCCACATCTCAACAAAATCAGGGTTCAATCCAATCACATGGCTATGTCCGCCATGGTTCACAAAATCAGGTTATTTCCACCTACCTGGCTTTGACCGCCAGAAGCACACCCGAGAGTTCTAACCGCTCCCGGATCCCAAAACAAAACATTGTTTAGTTTGAAATCAAAACCCAAAGTCTATCAGTATGAAAGCATTCAGCAAGCTTCGCCTTTGACCGTAGGCACGGCTATTCGAATAGTTTTAACTCTGCAGATGTTGTACAGTTTTACCCACAAGACATGATATTCCCTTGATGCCAAGCTATTAGCACACTTCCTTGGGTGTGCCGACAGGGATATCATGACAAGGCCTTTACAATGTATACGCCTAACCTGACTCACCCGCTGAGGTTTCACCGCTGTTAGGATTATTTCCACCCAGTACAGAAGCCCCCTCTTGCGCCGTGTGAGAAAAACAACAACAACAACAACAACAACAATGCCTCTTTCCGGCTCTCACACAACAACCGAGTGGTGAGTCTAAGTTAGGTTTCTACAAATTATTCAGCCAGGTCGTGCCCACTTTGACATGTGGTTGTACGGTAATGCTTAGAATGAAGACAGTCATAAGCGTCGGTCCTTAATTGACTTGGGGCGGTACTTGCACAAAAGAACCAAGGCTTGGTCCGCTCCCACCCGACATTCCATGCCGCCCAAGTCGAAATCATTTTCCTTTTCTTTTTATTTTAGAAAACAGTACTAAACTTATAGTAATAAACTTCAAATCACATTTAATAACATTCTTTTTGAATAATCGCACCCATAGGTTGTTTTCATCGGAAAAGATCCTAAGCAATTCTACCGTACTACATAGCAACGGATACCATATAAGCCTAAGCATGGTATAAACAAGGTTCTAGGGTTACAATGGATATGATTAACAATGTCAAGGAGGAATCAACAAGTTCGGTATAACTAACACTTATATTTGACATATTTCATTAAACATAGACATGCACTTTATAAATCATTTAAATCATTTCGCAAACATAGGAGCAAAATGCGTCAAGGAGACTTGCCTAGGTCACAGCGAGAAGGTTGAACTCTTTGAAGCCCGTCGGCGGGGTCGGCGGACTCAGCGGAATCGTCGACTACGCGCAAAACGAGACAACAAATAAATAAAAGAAAATAAATAAAATCCAAAAATTACAAAATTAGTACTGGCAGGTAGATCTTGATTTTAGATGAATTTAGAAATTTGAATGGAGTCAAACGGAGTTCGGACGCAAAAGTTATAAGCGTTCGAAGTTGGAAAATGATAGAAAATCAAGAAAAAGAGAAAAGTTACTATTTGCTACAGTAACTCGCGAGAGGATTGGTTCCAGAACTGAACCAAAATTGCAGAGCCCTCTTTTGCTTCCAAAAAATGGATTTTTGTCCCATTTTTGCATGGATTTGGATCAAATAAAATCATGGATTCTCTAGATAACATCCTTAGGGACTCATAGGAGGAAGGAATTGAGTTGGTTCTCACCGGAGATGACGAATTTCGCGATGAATGGAGCTCCGTCCGGATGAACAAAAACTCGAAATTCGTCGCCAACTCTTGATCAAACCTAAAATTGATGATTGGGTTAGACTCTAGACTCATCCACGGTCACAAGGAACCAAGTGGCATGAAGAATGGCTCACCGGAGAAGGAGCTACAAGCATGAACACGAAGAACACCGAAAAAGTTCAACCCAACGTTGGTTTTCTTAATCTCACGGGCGCAAGGGTGGAGTAGAGGGAAAGGGGAGCACACTCTCGGAAAGGGGATACTTATACGGAGTGGATGGAGGTGGTGGTGCGGCGTTTGGACGAGAAACGGACGAGTTAATGGCAAGTGAGTGGATTTCAATTTTTCTTGAATGAGGCCGTTTCCGGCGAGCTTGATGGCGCACCGAAGTGGGGAATAGCAAGAGCTCGTCGTTGCGGATCCACCGGAACCGACCGTTCGCGTTTTGGAGTTGAATTGAGGGAGTTATGGGTGTTGGAATCAAGCCCTAGCCATTGTTGCACTTGCAAGCTTCTCTGTTCTTGGAGTTGGCTGGAGGTTGAAGAAGGTGCACTGTTCACTTACCACGTGGCACTCTCCTATTGGTCCTCCTTTACGTAAATGATTCGCCCTAGAGAAAAATAAGGAAAAATGGCCTAAAAATTCCGGAAAAATTCCTAGAGCCATTTTAGAATATTTGGGACCCAATAAAATTGGTTTGGTTGAATTTGGATGATTTTTGTGGAATTGGATATTCGGGCGCGGATCGCAGGCATTAAACAAAAGCCGCGCGAGATAAAATAGGAACGGAGGTCCAAAAATTCGGGGAATGATTCCTAAAATCATTTTGGAATATTTGGAACATTTTAGAAGTGGTTTGGAGATTTTTGGAGCATTTTTGGACTCGGGTGAATTTTCGGGTACCGGCGGAAACTGGAAAACCGATTTTTCGATCGGAGGGGAATTAAATCCCGATTTTGGAGGGAAATGGATGCCAGGTTAATATAAACACCAAAGAAACTCAAATTTTGAACTTACTTTGTTTAAATTAGGTTTTTCTTCAGAAAGCAAAAACTAGGGTGTTACAAACCTACCCCCCTTAGAAAGAATCTCGTCCCCGAGATTCGGACGGAGAAAGAGAAAGAGGTTAGGAAACTCTGCTTGGAGATCTTCTTCACGCTCTCAGGTAGCTTCCTTCTCAGAATGGTTGCTCCACTGAACCTTGCAGAACTTGACCACCCGACTTCTGGTTCGACGCTCGGCTTCATCCACAATCCTGGCGGGATACTTCAGACACGACAGGTCTCTTTCGGGTTCCATACTTTTAAACAGCCTCTTATGCTCAGGCGCTGCGCTACACTTGATTCCTGTTGGCAGTTATCAGCATAGCTCTTCTATCTCGACTGGGCAGTCTCCAGATTTACACGGATCTGTCTGACCTGCTTTTCGGCTTCTTTCAAAATATCAGATCTACTGATGTGTCTATTACCGGTCTCTTTCCCATACCAGGGTATTCCGCCTTTTCTTGCATACAGAGCTTCAAAAGGCGCCATCTTCAGCTTCGTCGGAGGCTGTTGTTATTCTGATCCCACAAACCTTGACATGTCAGCGCACACGCTCTCAACCTCTTCTAAAATATGATTGACTCTTTCCGTCTGGCCATCAGTCTGGGGAAGGTAGCAACACTGGAATTCCAATTCGTACCCCAAAACTTTATACCACTTCTGTCAAAACCTCGAGGGGAACTAAAAACCTCGATCTGACACGATCTCCTTGGGCGCACACTGAAAATGCACTGCTTTAGCCACGCAAAGTTTCACAAGTTTATCATCAAAGAGGGGTTATCTTCCACGGAACAAAGTGTGCAACTTTTGTCGATCTGTCCACACTACCCCCCTTAGAAAGAATCCTATCCGGACTTAGTTCCAAGGGGTTCAATGGTGAAATTCATTTTTATTCCTCCCCATGTTTCGGACGAGAACTATGGCTCTTCAGCCATCCTTTAAATACCTCATGATGGGTTCCCAAACATAATTATGTTTCAAGAACTATCAACAGAAATCCACTTCCACAGTTATAATTCTTCCAACTCTTTATTGATAACAATACTGACGCTTACATCTTACAGACTGATCATTACACAACTCTTTTATTTATTCTTTAAAAGAGGTAGGGTACTTCTGAAGGTACCATCTACTAACATTTATTGCTAACATCAAGTTTCAGTTGCTTCTTCTTCAACTTCAGGGATCATGAGCAGACCTGATGTCCTATATCGCAGAACCTGTGACAGAAGTTGCCGATTGCGCCTCCCACCTGCTGCCGGGGTTATAGTCCGAAGAAGAACAACATCTGGAAGGTTGGAATTGGAAGAAGATGCTTGGCGTCCTTGCATCACTGGTTGCACTTCTGGTCCTGGGGTCTTGATTAAGGTTGCTTCTTGGGCTTGGTTAAGTTGAAATTGGTCCACACGAAGCCGAGAATTACTGGCAACATACTGCTCCTGACTTACTCCCTTCCTTTTGCGAGAATCCGGTTGATGACAGTTGTCTTCCAGGGAGACTGCTTTGCCTTTGCCAGCTGGAGGAATCTTCGATACTTGGGGCAGCTTAGAAGGTACTTCCCCACTGACCTGTGGAATTGCTTGTTTTGATAAGACGCTTTGTTTTCCCAAGGGACATTGTTTCACATAATGCCCTTCCTCGCCACAAAGGTTGCAAACCCGATCAATCTCCTTTTCTGCGAGGGCACTTGCGGAATTGGTGTCCAATCTGTTGCAGTTGACTACGGTGGGTATCTTCTTTGGCCTTGCCTGTTGGGGACAACTATAAGCAACATGTCCTTTTTCACCACATCGATAACAGACGACATATCTCCACAGGTGAAGGTTTACAGGAGGGGTATTGCTAGCGCCACCATCACCTAGTACTTCAGGAGTCTTGGTCTTTAGTAGCTCATCCAACTGCATTTGAGGAGTTATAGGTGTAGTGACCATGGAGGCTTGGTTGTTTAGTTGTTGTATCATCAATTGCATGAGCCGAGTCTGAGTCACCATGAACTCGATTCATATTCGAAGAAATCTTTGTTATCACCTCGGATGGTTGCTTTGGTTGAGCTCGGTAGCGACCACGGCGTTGATAACCGGAACTTCACTGGGGTTGCCATTGACGTTGACCAAAGGATTGGAACTTGATGCAGCAGCTTCTTTCTCCATCTGACGGCAGAACAAGGCTTCCAGATGAGAGGGAACAGCACAGACGAGCGAGAAACGGGAGGTTCTAACAACACCAAAACCAACTGTCCAGGCAAAGGACAGCACAAACGACGAAAAGCAAAACTTTTTTTTTAACACCAAGCGAATGAACTCGTCTACTTGATCAAACTACGCACTCTAACAGAACAAGGCGACCAACCACGGAACGAAACTTGGCCACTTAACCTACAGGGTTAGTCTAAGGTCAACCTTGCTTCTTTGGTCTTCATCGGTCAACGGTTGGATCCTCACCATGAAGACACACACTTCAGTAGCCACTTTTGCAGAATTGCACCTCTTGAGTCCTCAAGCTTGGAAGTCAAAAGCGGGAACTCGGTTACCCTAATATAGAAGTTGTTAAGGGAGGTAGGGTCTAATTTTCATTCCCAAAAAGGTGAAGAAGCAATTGATTCGAGGAAAATAGGAATAGAACGAGAGAGAGAAGACGAGAATAGCACATTATTTGATTTTTCTTTTTAGAACATAAGTTTTGAAGCTTCCTAAAAACGGCCATTCTAACTAAGGGCACGTCCTACAGTCGATATGGCTCTGATACCACCTTTGTGGGCCCCCGGATCGGCTATCCGGAGTCCTCTGTGTATTTCTGTACTAGTCCCAGATCAGTAGCTAGTACACACAGTCAAAAATGATGAATCAACAACCATATCACGAGTACAAATAACTAAATAAGAATAATACCAAATAAAAGCAAATACCTTATGGTCAAGGTTTACCATTACGGCCTGAACAGGCTGAACAACTTGAACAACTGCAGCGGAAGACAAAAACGCCAATGCGACCCATCCAAATGCCCACAGGCAATCGAGTGGAGAACGCACCCTAGTCGTTGGAATTCCTTGACAGCTTCTTTCACTTCTGAGAGAGGATTAGAATGTAGCACGTGAGTACATAAAGTACTCAGCAAGTCTGGGAGATTATGGTTCTTTTGCATAAAGCCAAGTTTCATCAAATCATACTTGTTAATAATTTTCACAAATCATATTTGAGCAATTCTTTTTAATAATTTAATTATGTAATATTGTAGTGAAGGTTCTAACCACTACTCACTAATATACAGGCTCTATCCGCCACATCTCAACAAAATCAGGGTTCAATCCAATCACATGGCTATGTCCGCCATGGTTCACAAAATCAGGTTCTTTCCACCTACCTGGCTTTGACCGCCAGAAGCACACCCGAGAGTTCTAACCGCTCCCGGATCCCAAAACAAAACATTGTTTAGTTTGAAATCAAAACCCAAAGTCTACCAGTATGAAAGCATTCAGCAAGCTTCGCCTTTGACCGTAGGCACGGCTACTCGAATAGTTTTAACTCTGCAGAGGTTGTACAGCTTTACCCACAAGACATGATATTCCCTTGATGCCAAGCTATTAGCACACTTCCTTGGGTGTGCCGGCAGGGATATCATGACAAGGCCTTTACAATGTATACGCCTAACATGACTCACCCGCTGAGGTTTCACCACTGTTAGGGTTATTTCCACCCAGTACAGAAGCCCCCTCTTACGCCATGTGAGAAAAACAACAACAACAACAACAACAACAACAACAATGCCTCTTTCCGGCTCTCACACAACAACCGAGTGGTGAGTCTAAGTTAGGTTTCTACAAATTATTCAGCCAGGTCGTGCCCACTTTGACATGTGGTTGTACGGTAATGCTTAGAATGAAGACAGTCATATGCGTCGGTCCTTAATTGACTTGGGGCGGTACTTGCACAAAAGAACCAAGGCTTGGTCCACTCCCACCCGACATTCCATGCCGCCCAAGTCGAAATCATTTTCCTTTTCTTTTTATTTTAGAAAACAGTACTAAACTCATAGTAATAAACTTCAAATCACATTTAATAACATTCTTTTTGAATAATCCCACCCATAGGTTGTTTTCATCGGAAAAGATCCTAAGCAATTCTACCGTACTACATAGCAACGGATACCATATAAGCCTAAGCATGGTATAAACAAGGTTCTAGAGTTACAATGGATATGATTAACAATGTCAAGGAGGAATCAACAAGTTCGGTATAACTAACACTTATATTTGACATATTTCATTAAACATAGACATGCACTTTATAAATCATTTAAATCATTTCGCAAACATAGGAGCAAAATGCGTCAAGGAGACTTGCCTAGGTCACAGCGAGAAGGTTGAACTCTTTGAAGCCCGTCGGCGGGGTCGGCGGACTTAGCGGAATCGTCGACTACGCGCAAAACGAGACAACAAATAAATAAAATAAAATTTATAAAATACAAAAATTACAAAATTAGTACTGGCAGGTAGATCTTGATTTTAGATGAATTTAGAAATTTGAATGGAGTCAAACGGAGTTCGGACGCAAAAGTTATAAGCGTTCGAAGTTGGAAAATGATAGAAAATCAAGAAAAAGAGAAAAGTTACTATTTGCTACAGTAACTCGCGAGAGGATTGGTTCCAGAACTGAACCAAAATTGCAGAGCCCTCTTTTGCTTCCAAAAAATGGATTTTTGTCCCATTTTTGCATGGATTTGGATCAAATAAAATCATGGATTCTCTAGATAACATCCTTAGGGACTCATAGGAGGAAGGAATTGAGTTGGTTCTTACCGGAGATGACGAATTTCACGATGAACGGAGCTCCGGCCGGATAAACAAAAACCCGAAATTCGTCGCCAACTCTTGATCAAACCTAAAATTGATGATTGGGTTAGACTCTAGACTCATCCATGGTCACAAGGAACCAAGTGGCATGAAGAATGGCTCACCGGAGAAGGAGCTACAAGCATGAACACGAAGAACACCGAAAAAGTTCAACCCAACGTTGGTTTTCTTAATCTCACGGGCGCAAGGGTGGAGTAGAGGGAAAGGGGAGCACACTCCCGGAAAGGGGATACTTATACGGAGTGGATGGAGGTGGTGGTGCGGCGTTTGGACGAGAAACGGACGAGTTAATGGCAAGTGAGTGGATTTCAATTTTTCTTGAATGAGGCTGTTTCCGGCGAGCTTGATGGCGCACCGAAGTGGGGAATAGCAAGAGCTCGTCGTTGCGGATCCACCGGAACCGACCGTTCGCGTTTTGGAGTTGAATTGAGGGAGTTATGGGTGTTGGAATCAAGCCCTAGCCATTGTTGCACTTGCAAGCTTCTCTGTTCTTGGAGTTGGCTGGAGGTTGAAGAAGGTGCACTGTTCACTTGCCACGTGGCACTTTCCTATTGGTCCTCCTTTACGTAAATGATTCGCCCTAGAGAAAAATAAGGAAAAATGGCCTAAAAATTCTGAAAAAATTCCTAGAGCCATTTTAGAATATTTGGGACCCAATAAAATTGGTTTGGTTGAATTTGGATGATTTTTGTGGAATTGGATATTCGGGCGCGGATCGCAGGCATTAAACAAAAGCCGCGCGAGATAAAATAGGAACGGAGGTCCAAAAATTCGGGGAATGATTCCTAAAATCATTTTGGAATATTTGGAACATTTTAGAAGTGGTTTGGAGATTTTTGGAGCATTTTGGACTCGGGTGAATTTTCGGGTACCGGCGGAAACTGGAAAACCGATTTTTCGATCGGAGGGGAATTAAATCCCGATTTTGGAGGGAAATGGATGCCATATTAATATAAACACCAAAGAAACTCAAATTTTGAACTTACTTTGTTTAAATTATGTTTTTCTCTAGAAAGCAAAAACTAGGGTGTTACATTTGAACAGAAAGTGTAACATCGTGATGTTCTAGTAATCTCCTAGCTCCCCCGTGCAACGACCCCATTCGTCCGTATCTTGATGCGCAACGACCAAACAAACCCCAAGTTCCACTTCGCTTCACGCGCAACCCGCCACGGCCCACGGCCGCGCGGATCAGACGGCCAGCAGCGCTCGCGGACCCCAACCTTCCCTCCGTCCGATTTCGATAACCACGCACGCGCGGGGGTCAGGTTTGCGCCCTGCGTTTCGCTCACCCCATCCCACGAACGGAACCACTTCTAAACTCCACCGTCTCTTGTGTTCCTTCCTCGCGGTTGCGGCGACTAGGCGGCGGCAGGAGAGAGAGAGAGAGAGAGAGAGAGAGAGAGAGAGCACAGCGGATGCGAGAGGGGGAGGAGGAGGAGCGTGTCTAGAAGAGCGTTGTCTCCCGCCATGGTGACGGCCGACCCGAGCCGGAGCTTCATGAAGGACGTGAAGCGCATCATCATCAAGGTGATTAGCTAATTATCTCGAGTTGCCCATATCTGAGCGTTTCCTGCGACGCGGTTTGCATCGCCATGGTTTTTTCTCCTGCGTTTTTTCAGTTGTTTTTGAATCCGATCGCTTCGCGAGTAATTTTCTCTGTTTCATATTAGATTAGGACGAATGGTGAAGGAGGAGGGTTTTGTTTGGGGTTTTACTTGATGTGACGGGTTGGTGTCAAAGCCGATACATATCGCAAACATGGAATAATTGATTATTTGCTCTTATTTAATTGTACCATGGATTATTTACACGTGATTTTTCACTGATATACAGGTAAGATCATATTTAAGTGACACATACAGGACAAATAATCAATTGCAAATCATCAATTCTCCCCGCGCAAACATTTGCTGGTTGTTTTCTGGTGTCCAAGAATCATGTTTTTGGGCTTTCTGTGACCATTTTCCAGAAAAGATTGGGGGAACAGTGTTTGCTATCAGATGGAAACTTTTGTTCAAATCCCGTGTTCTTTTCTTTTGGGGTAATCGTGGGGAGTTGGAATGATCCATGGAATGGAAAGGGTAAGTGGAAGAACTATGGTGTTTTTTTCGTAGTGTTAGAAATGCGAGCACTTCATGTGCAGTCTCATCTCAAAGCTGCGAACTTTTAGCAAGTGTATCACATCTGCTTTAGGGATCTGTCAACGACGGAACACAAGAGATAGGGACAGAAATTTGATCTCAGTATCCGTTTGTTTGCGACTAATTCCTTTCTTGCATGACAGGTGGGCACTGCGGTTGTCTCTAGACAGGATGGAAGACTGGCTTTGGGCAGGGTTGGAGCTCTGTGCGAGCAGGTAACAATTCTGACCTCTGAACTTTTAAACTGTTGTGCTATGTAAATATGTAGTGTTAGATCTGTTGGAAGGTGCTTAACTAACGAAATGTGGCAATGTAGGTGAAGGAACTGAACTCGCAAGGATACGAGGTGATTATGGTCACCTCGGGTGCTGTTGGCGTGGGGCGACAGCGACTCCGGTACCGGAAGCTTGTCAATAGCAGCTTTGCTGATCTGCAAAAGCCGCAGATGGAGCTGGACGGAAAGGCTTGCGCCGCTGTTGGTCAGAGTGGCCTGATGGCCCTTTACGACATGTTGTTTACCCAAGTGTGTTTACTTTATTTAGCCTGGCATGAACTTTATTGAAAAAAAAATAGGTACCTTTTGCATCTGTTTCTAACGTCAAACTTCTCATGTTGCAGCTTGATGTGTCGTCATCTCAACTTCTTGTGACAGACAGTGATTTCGAGAATCCAAAATTCCGGGAGCGACTCTGTGAAACTGTCGAGTCATTATTAGATCTTAAAGTCGTACCAATATTTAATGAAAATGATGCCATCAGTACTAGGAGGGCTCCATATGAGGTGTGTTTTGTACCATACATTACCCTGAAAATTTTAAACTATAGTTTTGTGTGTCGTTGCTCTGTAGTTGTGATATTGTGCTAATATTTCTACGCTTAGAGCTTGATCAGTGTATACACAGTCAATCATGATTTTCTAATTTAGATAGCAATCTCAAGAGTTTTATCATTTGCATGGTGATGCTCACCAACAATTCTGTTACAGGATTCATCTGGTATATTCTGGGACAATGACAGTTTAGCAGGTCTACTGGCATTGGAACTGAAAGCCGATCTCCTTGTTCTACTTAGTGATGTGGATGGCCTCTACAGCGGTCCACCAAGTGAACCTTCATCAAAGATCATACATACATACATTAAAGAAAAACATCATCATGAAATTACTTTTGGAGACAAGTCTCGTGTAGGTAGAGGTGGCATGACAGCTAAGGTGCAGGCTGCTGTTTGGGCTTCAACAGGTGGCACACCTGTTGTTATTACAAGGTAAGTCAAACGTTTGCTTTTTTCATATCATGAGAAATATGACTGCGTAGCTTTGCTCATATATACTCAACACTATCTTTAGTATCAAATTTCCTCATCATATGCAAGTATGCAACTAGTAATGGGTACCATTTGGTAGCTGGTGATTCTTGTTGAATATTGTCACTCTACCAAATCCTATTACATTAGTGTAGCACTAATGTTAAAATTGTTAAGGCTTATAATTTGACTCCCAAATCGCAAAAACTCTATTTGAGTCAGTTTAAACTCTCTTAACAATAGGATCTGAATGATATGAAGTCCAATGTTTTATTGCTACCTTCTTGGCATTAATGGCTGAACAGTTCTGATTATAACACCACTAGTTTTACCGCACCCCCACCCCACACACACAAAAAAAAAAGGAAAGAAAAGATTTGCTGTTGAGACTTGCCATACATCTGTCACAACCCGAGAATCGTAACCAGTAATTGTGTGCTTGAGTGTTGGAGCTGCGGCTTCCTGGCGGGAGCCGTGGTTTGTGGTGGTTGAACAGGGGGAGGTGGGAGGAGGAGAATGCGTAGAGAGAGAGAGTGGAAAAGGGGGGAAGGTAGGAGATAACTTCTTTCTTATCCTTTATTCCAAAACTGGTGATCTTCTTGTAATGAAGATCTAGCTAACATCTTTATCTAACAATCTTAACAAAAATGCCTGGTGCTCGTTGGAAGGTTGCCGGTGCCATTCGAAAAATTCAAACAGCCCTTGGTGTGTTCTGAACACTGTCTTCGCCACATCAAGTGGATGCATGAGTACCTGATGGTATCCTGATCGCAGATCCAGTTTGGTGAAAAATTGGGCTTCCTGCAGCTCATCCAGCAGTTCCTCTACCACTGAGATCGCGAACTTGTCCTCCACGGTCTTGTCATTCAGGGCGCAATAATCGATGCAGAAGCTCCATGAGTCGTCTTTCTTCTTGACAAGTAATATTGGTGCTAAAAATGTGGAGGAGCTCCTGCGGATAATTCCTTGGGCGAGCATGTCGTCGCATTGCCGCTCGAGCTCATCTTTCTGGTTCTATGTGTAGCGGTATAGGCGTACTAGTGCTGGTGCTGTCGTTGGCAAGAGGTGGATATGGTGGTCGACGCTGGGGGGGGGGGCGGTTCGGTGAATGCTCCATTGAATTCCTCCAGAAGATCTGCCATGACATCCGGTACTGTGCAGGCCAGGCCAGTATGCGGTTGCTCTGACTTGGGGCAGTCAGACCCTGCCAGATCACTTGTCATCCTTGGCGTGAAAAGGACATCTTGAGTTGCGCAAAGTCCCAAAGTATGGGTCCAAGCATGCGCAACCACTTGATGTCGAGTACGATGTTGAAACCTTCTGGTGGAATGGCGAAACAGTCAAAATGGAATGCCTCTTGACTGATATTAATCCTCAGACCGCCGCAAACCCCGTTGCAGGTGAGCCGATCACCATTGGCCACCATCACTTTCAATCCTGTGCGCGGCTGAAGGGCAATTTCCACACGGGCAGCTACTTCTTCTGATATGAAATTGTGAGGGTCAAGGAGTGCAATGAGATCTTTCCCCCAACTAAGACCTTGAGACGCATGGTCTCACTCTCGCACGGGCGTACATTGGCCAGCGCGTAGAGGGAGAATTATCGGTCGTCATCGTCATCCTCCGCTTCTCCCGGTGACCATAGCACAAACAGGCGTTTGCATCGATGGTTTGGTGTGAACTTTTCTTCGTAGTTGTAACAGAGTCTTGCCCTCTCGTCTTGTTCGCATCTTGTTGGGCGTCAACATCCTCCGTGGAAGGCGCCGTGGCACCGCCCTGTTGGCTTGCGCCGTGCCTGTTGGAGCGGCCTGAATGGCCACTGGGACGGCCGGTGTGGCCACTGGGTCGGCTGGACGCCACTGTTGTTGGTGTGGTGGCGTCCCCTTGTTGCCTTCTTGAATATGTGCACGAAACTCATAGGCTCGTGCCAAACTCATGGCGACATCTAGTGTGGCCAGTGCTTGAAGTTCGACGTCAATGCGCAGGGTGCCCTGCGGACCCACGGTGAACAACTGAATTTGCTGTTCCTCTGAGAGCATGCCTGTGCGGTTGAGGAGCGTGAGGAACGGCTCTTGATAATTTGAGACGTAACCCGTGCGCCTGAGAATTGCGAGCTCACCGAGTTGTGTTGCATGGGTGGCCCAAAACACAGGTTGACCATCTCTGAGAAGCGTCTCCATGGCGGGGTGCCATGCTCTTGCTTCAGTCGTGTGTACCATTGCTGTGTTGAGTCCGTCATGTGGAATGCTGCTACTCAAGAGTTCGTTGTCCGCGAAAAAATTGCTCGTAGCGGTTGAGCCAAGGCAAAGGATCTGTCTTCCCATCATAAATAGGAAAATCCAGTTTGTGATAGCGAGGAGCGCGCCCGTTTGGAGATGAATATTCGTGCTTCGACTGGTATGGTCGAGGAAGGATGCTGTCGCCGAGGACCCTGCTGCCACTTGGCGCAATGCTCTTGCCATTCTCCAGCTGGCCATAGGCTAGATGGTTTGCTTTCTGCTGATTGTGGAGGTCGTCCATCTTTGGCGTCCATGTGCTGATCTTCTTATAATGAAGATCTAGCTAACAACTTCATCTAACAACCTTAACAACTTAACTATTAGATAGCAAACAATCTAACTAATGCTAGCTAGTGCGACTGCCCCCACAGATGGTGCAGCTGCTGTGCCACGCCTGCTGCGCTGTCCACATGTCAAGCCCACATGACATCTTTCATGTTATGGTTAAACTTTGCTTGTGATGTTCAATACTCAAAACATGTTCTTGAAATAACTATTGTGAACTAAAGAAGCTTGCTTGTGCATATATGTTTTGTTTAGTACCTACAAATGCTTCAAACCCAAACAATAAGCTTGTGATAATGGAGTTCATTGATTTCCTTGATAGAACCAAGTGAAGTCCATATTGTGCAAGCTATTTTTTGTGGCAAAGTAGTTTAACTCTGTTATTGTTCTTCAAGTGGATTTGAGTCTCAGAGCATTGTTAAAGTTCTCCAAGGAGAGAAAATTGGTACTCTCTTTCATAAGAATGCAAGTTTGTGGGAACCATCCAAGGATGTTAGTGCCCATGAGATGGCTGTTGCTGCAAGAGAATGTTCAAGGCGTCTACAGGTATCTTTCTTTGTCAAACCGCCCTAGATTCTTATGCCTACATTGTGCTCATTGGAAGGTACGTACTACCTTTAATCCACTATTTTTGCTGGTTCTTGATACTAATTCCATATCATATGTACATTTGAAATAGAATTTATCATCAGAGGAGCGCAAGAAGATATTGCTAGACGTTGCGGGTGCTTTAGAGGCAAATGAGGATTTAATTAGATCTGAGAATGAAGCTGATGTAGCTGTGGCACAAGATGCTGGATATGAGAAGTCTTTGGTTGCTAGATTGACTCTCAAAAAAGGGAAGGTAAGCCCCATATCCATATATAATTTCTCACATTTTATGACTGCAGTTGGATAGTACTTTCACCACTTCACGTTCTAATGAACTAAATTGTTTTGTTAGATATATGGCACTTGCTTTTTTTAATATTGTTTCTTGTTTGATTCAGCATATATTTCATCATTTTGTAGATACCAAGCCTTGCAAAATCCATTCGTACTCTTGCGAATATGGAAGACCCTATTAACCAGATACTGCAAAGAACAGAGGTGGATCCTTGTATTAAAACTACATTGTGAAACTCTCTTAGAAAGGAAATCTGCCATGATTTCCCCCCAAATTTCTAAATGATACATCTATAAGTATTTGAACCAATAGATTACTTTTTTCAGGTTGCTGATGATTTAGTTCTCGAGAAAACATCTTGCCCTTTGGGTGTTCTCTTGATTGTTTTTGAGTCCCGACCTGATGCCTTGGTCCAGGTATTTTTAGTTGTTAACTCACTCTAGTTAATGTTTTCCTATAATCCATATGCTTTGTGCATGATCTGTACTTAAGCATATTAAGCAGCTTTCTTTAAACTTGGATATCATTGTGTAGATTGCGTCTTTAGCAATTGCAAGTGGTAATGGTCTTCTCCTAAAAGGTGGAAAAGAAGCTACGAGATCAAACACAATATTGCATAAGGTATTATCTTGTGCTATATAGTAGCTAACTATTGACATTACATGCTGTTTTTAGCTTGAGTATCCTAAAAATTATTAATTTGTTGTTTTTTAGGTCATAACCAATGCTATTCCTGATAGTGTTGGTGAAAAACTTATTGGTCTTGTCACAACTAGAGATGAAATTGCAGATTTGCTCAAGGTGAGCATGCAATACTATTACCAAAGTAATGATTCTACCAATTTGCCTAAACTCGTAATACATTGTACAGCTTGATGATGTCATTGATCTTGTCATTCCAAGAGGTAGTAATAAGCTAGTTTCTCAAATCAAGTTGTCAACTAAGATTCCTGTTCTTGGACATGCTGGTAAATTCTCTTTGAACAGTATTTTTGCTGTTATTATGGCTCTTTAGATTCAAGTTTATGCTGAATAAGTTTGTTGAATTTCCACCTCCTTTGCAGATGGTATATGTCATGTATATATTGACAAATCAGCTGACATGGATATGGCAAAATGTATTGTGATGGATGCAAAAATTGATTACCCAGCAGCCTGCAACGCAATGGTATATGTTGAATTTGTTACCATGTATAGTTTTGGATTCATTTCTTTCAGTTTTAAGTTTAAGTGCTTTTTAGAGCATCTTTCACTAAGCAGTAATAACCAAATAACTAACCTTTACACACCTAGAAATATTTTTAAATGCTTTATATTATCTTAATTCTCTTGCTACGGTTCTCCTGTGGCCTGTAAAAAACATATTTAAATTGGTGTGCCTATCACTGCCCGTCAATAGTTTTTAATGTTGTGTTTTGTTGCAAACTTATTATTTCATAGTTGATAATCGTACATGCGCATCTCATTTTTGCCTTACTGTTAACGTTCTCTTTTGAAGTTTTTAACTTGGTGTGTGATTAAAATTCTCTTGATAGTGTAACGTTTATTACCATAAACTCACCCTTTTAGTCATCATAACAGAGATACCTACAATACTAGTTAGTTTTTCTTCTAATGTTTTTAGAATGGTGATACTGTCTCATTATATTGTTATTTATTTTTCAAACGTCTAGAAGCTTATATATGATCGATTAATTAACCTATTTTGCCTTTATTTGCTGCAGGAGACATTACTTGTGCATAGAGATCTTATGAAGACTCCAGAACTTGATGGCATACTGGTAGCACTCAAAACAGAAGGTTTGGCTTTCACTCTTTATGCACAGAAGTTATATGCTCCCAATATCGATCCTTATAAGGTGTCCACACGTTTTGACATTTGAATGTATTGTGGAATCAAGTTAGCCATACTGCTGCAGAGAATCCTTACCAATTCTCGTAAGGCACTAAAATAATGCAAGACCAGAAGCAGCCCAAGTAACATGTGATTAGTAACTTTTAGCATATTTGTTAATAGGTGTCTAGGCGATCTGTTGTCTCTTGGCAAATGTTTTGGATACATCATATTCCATTGAGTTCTGTTAACCTTTATTCTTCCACTTAAGGCATATGAGGATCTGTCCAGTGTCCACATTCATGCAACAGACATAGAAACTTGTGGTTGTGGACTTTTATGAACATGTTATGATTTTCTACTTGCTTTTTAAATAATGTTGTATAATAGGAGTTACTATTTATGGTGGGCCTGTTGCGCATAAAGTGTTGGGCTTCCCAAAAGCATATTCATTTCGTCATGAGTATAGTTCTATGGCCTGCACGGTTGAATTTGTTGATGATGTACAATCGGCAATTGATCATATACATCGATATGGAAGGTACCTAAGAATTATTCTTTAGTCTATCTCCTCTTATCCAATTCTTAAAAACTGAGATTTAGTTGAACTAAATTCTCCATGCTTTGTCTTTTGTTTGATCTTCTCTTTTCAGTGCACATACAGATTGTGTTGTCACTACAGATGATAAAGTAGCAGGCACTTTTCTACGTCAAGTCGATAGGTTTTTTAAAGAACTTATTTTTTTATTCATCACTTGTTGTACAGTTTGTGGTAACATTACTCTGATACTCTATGATGATTAGGTGTCTAACAAGTGCTTACTTCTAAAATTCTAACAGTGCTGCTGTATTCCATAATGCAAGTACACGATTCTCTGATGGGGCTCGTTTTGGACTAGGTGCTGAGGTACTTCCAACTTCATATGTTATTTTAGTGATTGTTTACCTTTCTGTTTTTATCTCTGAATCTTTGGAATTTTTTGTATAGGTTGGCATAAGTACAGGGCGTATACATGCCCGTGGACCTGTAGGTGTTGAAGGTCTCTTAACTACACGATGGTATGTGGCTGTCGATGCAGTCCTCCAATTATTTGCCCATTCCCATATTTTCTGCTATTGCATAACCCAACCAGCCAAACTTTGGAGATAAATACAATATGGACCATTTCATTTATTCACTGAGCAGGCAAATATGGAATATATTGGCTATTGGACACTAAAGGCCTAAAAATTAATTTTGAATTGTTTATCTATTGTAAGTTGATGTGATCAGTCAGTTCTAGAATAATGTAAGAATATGTGCATTTGAGTATCTGTATTTTCCAAATTTGACAACCTGGTACAATTTTAGGGTACTGCAGATGTAAATGGCATGCTGATTCAATGGGCTAGAATAGAGAATCATCTGCAAAAGAAATAATAAATTTATTGCATTCAGGTTTTAATCCCATCCATGGGATACTACAACTGCATGCCCACCCTTGTCCTAGTATTGTTGGCTTAAAACTCTAGTATTTATAGACTAGTTAGTGGGTTTTGTATTGAGAGGTCACACTGAGCATTCTATATTTTTGTAGATATCCTAAATTGATTTTGAAAATATCCAATATGTGGCATTCCCTTTTGCGGTTGCTGCTCTATGCTATGCTACTCTATGGAATACAAGTAGTTATGGGAATTTTTGCTAGTTAAAGTAATATTTTGCTGTTATAGCTGGAAAATGCTTTCTACTACATTTAATATCCAAAAATAGAAAAACACATGTACGTTGAAAAAGGAACCACAATGCATACGAATCCATGCTCTAGATGGAATCTGTTATGAATAGCACTTGTATTCAACATGAGGCCAATAGCCTCAATATATAGTTGTATAAGCGGTACAAAAAGAAAGCCTGTATAAGGCAATTTCTATACAAGGAAAACATATATATTTGGTCTATGTGAGATAATATCTATACCCTTAGCACCCCCTCCCCACCACAAATGTAAGGCGTATGAATAGCATTGCATTTGGAAGGGTTGGCACTAAAATAGGAAAAATCCAAAGTCCTAGTCTTCAAATAGTTGTCGTATCAGCCAACTCTTAAAAAACCAAGCCGACGAAGGAGCCGAGTCGATGAAGAAAAGCCGACGGAGTTGAGTTGACAAGAAACCGAGCCGACAGAACGAGCTAAGCTGAAATCAACCGGAAATCGGAGTCAATGGAATGGAGCTGAGCCGACGAAAGAGCCAAGATGCTAAGAACTTGGATGAACGCCACAGGAGACTCAAGAAAATACTAGGAATACCAGTAGTAGATACTAGCCGCAGCAATAGTTGGACATGAAGTAGAACTCGAGATCAAAACTTAGCGGTCGTACCTGACGCAAAGAAAATCATGTCGACGTCAGACCAAAGCTCATCGGCAGTGGCCCAGGCAAGGAGAAGCCCGACGACGGCGGCTGAAGGTGCAAGATGAACTCCAAATTGCTAGCGGTAGCCATCGGCAAAAGCCCGAAAATATCGGCACCAAAAAGCTGAGCTGAAGATCCAAAAACGGAGAAGCCGGAATAGTAGGAGCTGAAGCCACAGAAGCATATCTCGCCCGTGAAGCAAAAGCCAGTCGAGTATGCTGGCCAAGTCGACGGAAAGCCAGTCTGAATGAGCTAAGTCGACGGAAAGCTAGTCTGAATGAGCTGAAGAGCCGGAGCTGCAAAAAGATCCATGCCGAAGAAGCTGGCTGAAAAAGAGTCGAGCGCCAAAAAAACCGTTCAAAAGCTGAGTCGAAAAACCAAAGAGCTGAGGAGCTAGAGCCGGAATTGAAACCAGACTGGAAGTCGGAGCCAAAAGCCAAAGAGCCGAAGTGGAGCCGAAATTTGGAGAGAGACCTGGAGCCTAGCTGAACTAAAAGCTAGAACCGAGTCGGGCCAAAAGCAGGAGCCGAGCCCAAAGACTGGCTTAAATCTAGATGCTGATTGGATTGCAATCCGGCGCCACGAGTGTCGGCCACAAGCATGGGTGCACCTTCGTCCGTGACCCAAGTGGAGCGGAGGAGGCGATGGAGCGGAGATGGCCGAGGCGGTGGACGGCGTTGCTGGCGTGCAAGGAGGCCGAGGCGGGCGTCATGGTGGAGAAAACAGTGTCAGCGCTTCGCACCAAAGGCGGTGTGCCGAGGAGATGTCGGGCGGGCATCCGAAGCTCCCGAGTGTTGGATAGCCGGGTCCGGTCGGGAGGAGGCGGCAGGCGGCTAGACTGCGAAGTGCGGGCCAGACGTGGCGGCTTGTAGGAGGCTGCCGGCCAGGAGGAGCTCGACCTGGCCAACTCTTAAGGCGAAGACGAGCGCGAGCCGAGGCCGAGCGACGAGCCCCCGAAGACGCGTGGGAGGAGCTCATCGGGGCGCAAGCCGACAGAGCAGCCAAGGAGCGGCTGTTGGAGAGCATGAAGGGTCGAAGCCGCACAACCCCGAGTTGGCCGCCCCCGAGAGTGCAGATGGCTCCTCCCGAGGGCAGCGGTAGCGGAAGCACATGGGTGGTGGCTAGGACAACGAAAGTGCAATGCCGGTAAAATCCTAACCTTGCTCTGATACCATGTTATGAATATCACTTGTATTCAATATGAGACCAATGGCCGGAATATATGTATGTACAAGTGGGTACAAAAAGAAAGCCTATATAAGGCAATACCGATACAAGGAAAACCTATATATGAAGTCTATATAAGACAATATTTATACCCTTAACAGAATCAAGAGCATGTGGTTTATCAAGTCATCATCTAAACTCTTTTAACATGTCATGTTTGAGTTGTACTGCAATCTTGCGAGACTTATTAATTTCCTCATGAGCATTAGAATAAGAAACCATGATCTTTCTGAATACCTTGCATCTCAATCTCTTGTATAGTCATTAGTGGACAGTAATGAATAATCATACAGCTAAAATAAACTTTTCAATGATTCAATCAAATAAATAGCTTCGTGGATAGCAAAAAAGCTGTATATCAATATTATTTAATACCGCCCCATTGATACGAGATATTTCATTGCCTGTTTACATTACAGGTAATATATAAACATTTCACTGATTTTTTTTGGATGATCAATGTTGATTTGTAGGATCTTACGAGGGACAGGACAAGTGGTGAATGGTGACAAGGATGTCGCATACACCCACAAGAATCTTCCTTTGCACTGAGGTCTGCTTCTTAACTCATTTTCTAAGTTTTCTTCTTCTTCTCATGTTTACCTATTCAATTGACTGATACTTTAATCGAAGTGTCCATTTGCAAGTTTGTATAATAAAGCACAGTTATGGATATTTTGTCATATGGTGCTATATGGCTCTATTACATTTTGTTTATATGATAGAGCATGGTGATCTGATGTTAAGCAACTATTCAGGTCATTGCTTGGCCTGATCAGGATTCCGTGAATACCCTGTGAAGTTTGATACTTTTGTCAGACTACAAGAAAAAGACGGTGAATCTTGTGAAGATCGAGTGGGCGCTGAATCAATTGATTGCATTGTTCGGCCATTGTGTACAAACCATCTTATTGCGGCGTTTTGGTAGATCATTTTGTATGAACTTGGGAGTGCTCACTTCTCCAATGTGGCAATGAAGCAAAGCAATGTTAGGAGTAATAGAGAACTAATGTACCGATACACTATTTTGCTTGAAACGAGTTATTCAGTAATATCTGTGATTGCACGGTGTAGCGTTGGTTATTTCAACACTTGTTGTACCATGGCGGCCAGACTATCGTGGAAGCAAATCTTTCCCTAAATTTGGAGCCACCATTTTGTTGCATCTCTTACCCCGGAAGTTTGGTATGATCTCACTAAACCACAGCAAATTACATATATTACCATCAATTAAAGTTTATTTGCCTAAATGATATGTTCGTTTATTTGCCGTGCTGAGCATGACGGGAACTCTGGTTAAATAACATCCGAAGCAAGACACATCTTTCAGCGTTTTCTGGAAACACCAGCCTAATTATAACCACCAGTTACCACCTTCACAACTTTTAACATTAGGGCTGTTACATACTGCTCCAGTAAGCGATGATCACCCGGAGTTTTGATCAGGTGACCCTGGATCATTTCCCACAACACAAGCATAGAAACTGCTACACGATCAGCACCGGAAGTTTCCTTCGGGCGTGTTCTTGGGTCAACTTCTGCAGCACGAGCAAGCTCGATGCATGCACATTGATGAATGGTACCATCGTCAATCGATCATGCAACCGGCGGCCAGTGCACGGGGTCCTTGGACGTGTCGAGGGACGTCGGCGGTATCCACTGCCAGAATGCGGCTGGCGGCAGGTAGCCGGTCGTGTACGGGACGAACTTGCCGGCCTGCGCAAACGCCGCGGGGTGGAACGACGGTGCGGCGGGGTGCGGGATGAACGGCGTCGGAGCAGCTGCAGCGCTGACGCCCTTGAGCACTTGCTCCAGCCTCTCCCTCTCGGCCTTCAGCCTCGTCTTCTCGTCTCGCAGGTCCGACTTCTCAGCCTGTGCAGCAGCACATTGAACCACACGATCTCTGAACTCAGCTTTGTTGACGAATGGTATCTAGGTGAGTCAGTTGGGTTCAATGCGTTGTTACCTTCAGGCTCTTGATGGAGTCCTGGAGTGACTCGTTTGATTTCTTGAGCTTCTGGGCCTCAGCACGCAGCTGGCCCAGGAGACGTGCAGCGTCGCTTAGGATGGCGACCTTGTCGGCCTTCGGCTGCTTCCCGGGTTCCATGACGGCGCAGAGCTCGTTGAACCTGGAGTGTTACATCGCAGGAGATGGATCAAAGCTACAGTCAGATTATGGTGTCGCAAATGCTGAACATGTCTACCACCGAAGCAATGGGAGATTGGTATTGGTCAGTTATAGAGCGGAAATTCTGAACTCTGAAACATGCCTTTCGTTGAGCCTGTCTCGCCGGAGCTTCTCGCGGCAAGCCTTGGTGCCGGGTGGCGCGCTCGACTCTGGCCGGGATCTGGCGATAGGAAAAAAAAAATGTCAAATTTGGCTCGTAGTCACCAGCTCAATAGAATTGGTCCTGAAGTTTGTGAATTGTGATGGCATTTGCATCAGTGATTAGGATGTTTCCAGCAATCGTGCTAGCTCTGACTGTTGACTTTCAGACGGTAAACCGGGCTGTAAACCATGAATTGGCACAGGGAGAAGATAGGCACGACTCAAGTATAGTTGCCAAAGTGGAGTCTGAATATGAGACACCTATTGTCAACTTATTTCTTACACTCAAACTTGTCTGCAAGTAATACAATACTGCATCTTTTTTATGCATACAAACGCTATATCTTTTCTCAATCAAACCTGAGGACTTGCTAACTCGAGCAGAACTGCAGAAGGCCATACAAACAAGCAATTCCAATACAACCATAATCATGTGTGACGTGTAAACCAGCAAACTTAGAAGTTAAAACCAAAGAGAAAGAGAGAGGAGAGAAAGACTACCTTTTCTTGGAGCCAGCGTTGTCCTGTCCACCGTCCTCTCTTCTGGGAACATCAAACCCCAATATCACGCTGCAAAAACATCGAATCCAATCCATCAAACAAACCACACGCCAATAGCAGCAACTATTAAAAAAACAACAATCCATCAAGAAACGAACCACCCAAAGGCCAAACCTCCACAAAGAAAAGAGCAGGATCGATGAAGAAGACAATCACCTGTTGACGGCCAGGTCGTCCACCATGTAGATGAAGTCCGAACTCTGGATCTCCTCCTCCACGAGGCCGTAGTCCAGGAGCCACCCGTTCTGCCCCCCGCAGCTCATCGCAGGCAAGAAAACCGCGCAAGGACTCACAACTACGCCCAACCCGAAGCGCAGGAGATCTTCCAGGGGATCGTTCGTGGGGAGGGCACGAGCCGGGGAGGAGGCGAGATCGGGACGCCTTCTTGCTCCCTTGCTGGGAAATGGACAGATGATTGATTAATACCAATCAACTGGGCGCCCTTGCCTTTTGGCGCGACCAAAACAGCACGCAACATGGCGTCCTGGGCTGGCTTGTGTCGAATAAAAAATACGCGGGGGAAGTTGGTGCGGGCGAAAGGGGGGGCCAATACGGTTGCTTATGCTACGCCGGATGGTTCTCTGGTGCTTTTCCTTTTCTTCAGATTAAAGGCTAAAAAGCTAAAGACCACCTATGTTTATTTATATTTTGAGAGGTGATTCTTCTATGCTATTCCCTTTTAAAGTTGCATAAACATTAAAGCATGAATGAAGGGTGGATGAGGATTACTTACCCCTTCGTTTGCATACGGTTGCTTATGCTACGCCGGAATCGGATGGTTCTATGGTGCTTTTCCTTTTCTTCAGATTAAAGGCTAAAAAGCTAAAGACCACCTATGTTTGTTTATATTTTGAGAGGTGTTTCTATGTTTTTTCCTTTTAAAGTTGCATAAACATTAAAGCATGAATGAAGGGTGGATGATGATTACTTACCCCTTTGTTTGTTTCAAGATTTGTACAACTTGTATTAGGAGGAAAACCACCTCGGTTGCATATACTTTTTATTCGGTTTAAAAAGCTAAAAAAGCATAAACCTATATAAATAGTTGACCTTTCAACTAGAATTTTTAAAAACCATAAGTATTTATATAAATAAAAAATCAAAGACCATCAAATATTTGTTTTTTTGTTTATTAACAATTTGATTTTAGATCAATAACACTAACGGTAAGGTAAAATTACCCACATCAATCACGTATGAAAGAGGATTATTTTTAAGCTGTTTGAGTCAAAATGACACCTCTAAGCTATAAGCTAAAAAGTCTATGCATGTGCTTTTAAAAAAAAACGTAAACCTTTGTATAACTAAAAGTCAAAAGTCACAGAGATATGCTCTTTTAGCTTATTAAGGGTTAGCTTTAGACCAATATAACTGAAGTTAGTATAAAATTATCCACCTCTATCACCTATAAAAACGGATTATTTTAAAGTTGTTTAAGCAAAAGCTAACTTTAAGCTATAAACAAAAAACTAACGATAGTGAATTACTTTTAAGCTGTTTAAGCCAAAACGGCTGACTTAACATTACCAAGTATAAAAATGAATTACTTTCATGGTGACACGGGCAGAGGGCTACAGTGACGCGGCTTTGGACGCTTTCGATCCGTCCAAATCGGATGATGGATGCTCGCTATAGTGACAACGTGCAACAGTGCAATTGCAACCATGTTGAACAGTAGTTTGCTTCAGATTGATGGCCCGTTCCGAGCTCGCTTTATTGTTGACTCTTGACCCGCCCTATCCCTCCCCAGCGGCCAACATTGTGTGTTCAATGATGATCGCTATATGTAGCGCCGTTACGGTGATGCTTAGCACAGGATAAAAATCCATATTGTGGATGCTACGGTTGCTTCTCAATTGTAAACACCACTAGTCCTGTCTCGCTCTCGCTCTCAAATAGGGAATGAGCACTTTGATGCTTCGATATGGTTAGGCTGTTGAAAACATGCGTAATATTTTTATTTGAGATTTTAAATTGAGACAAATATAATAAAAGACTAGAGATACATAATACGACATGTAACACATTGTATTTCAAAATAAGTTTAAGTTTTGTAAATTAATAGAGTCGAACGATCACACGAATAACTTACAGTTGGGATTGCTGAAGAATTGAAAGCAACACAGCGCAGATGCGTTCGAGGAAGAAACAGAGCGGTCGCGCTGAAGCGCTGCCCAGAAACCTTATTGCCGCCCCGCGCAGGTGAACTTTACATCAATGGCTCGGAGATACCGCTCACCCTCCTTCACGGTACACGCCGAGGAGGAAGGCCGGCGTGATTTAACCACTCAACACAACAGTACAGAGTTCAGAGAGGAGCAAGAAGAATGGAGGAGGAATTCAGTGTCTCTGCCCCTGGACGTCTCTAGGCATTTAAATATATGTGCACTAGTAAATGACAGCATTATATTAGTGAATGCGGCAATTACTAGTAACTGACAGCATAATGTCAATTAACTCACTAGAAACTGACAACGTTTATGACACTTACACTGAATTGAAATATATGTTTAAATCGCATTTAAGCAGAATGAATAGAGAGATAATTGCAAGATTTAGCAAAACAAAAGGTGAATTCAAAGTGCCAGGAGACACACCACGACGCGGCGTGGTCACTCATCGCAAGTCACAAGTCATACGTATTTTCACCCTATGCTATCCTTATACCAAGTGTCACATTAATCAAGATGTGGTAAGGACTCCACTTTTTAAATTGTCTTTCCACCACTTGGCTAGGCAATATGGTACTAAACTATGTATGCTTTGGAATTAAAGGAAATGGGTCACTTATGGGCCAATTTCTAACATAGGCTACACTAGCATAAATTAAAAATTTTACTGTATAAACCATAATACCAAGAGAGTAAGTGATCATAGATCATTACCACTAGACGCGCAATACAGTGAAAGGAGAGTTAAAGCAACCCGATTCAACGTAGCACACATCTTGTTGCGATGGTCGATCTTCCTTGTGCGATAGTCGATCGTCCCCGTGCAGTGGTCGATCGTCTTGATCAGCTCCACAATAGTAGCAACTCTCTATCGAAGTCCACAAGTTCGAGGGAAGAAACATCATGCGTCGATGTGCTAGCACTAGCACGCACAAGAAGGTTTGAGCGGTGACAGCTAGGGTTTTAGCTAGGGTTTTGGTGATTGTGGCTGTACAACAATTGCAATCATGAACTCCCTTTAAATAGCCGCCCCCTTCGATGGAACCCAATGTTAGAGCCCAACCAAGGTGCAAAGTCTATTTGTCCCATTAGTGACATATCCAATTTGAACCACTGTATTCCAACCTATAGGGTCGTGTATATTCGACCACAGGCCAAAATTCTTTTTGGCCTATTAGTCAGCAACGGTCCCTAGCAGAGCATAGCGACTTTCAAATATACACAAAGATCATATCGAATGAACCTACATAGTACTCGTGTACTGATCCATTTGCCTCATGATACCATATTGAAATCAAGGCAAGAGACATATCACCCCGTGATAGCCCGATTCTTCACTCATTCTATAGTGGATTACTTTGTTGCAATTGACTCAAATCACATTCGTTATGGCCATGCACTTCCTTCATCCAATCATGTCGAGGGGCCTAGAGATATCTCTCGCGTTATATAGGATGGGCAAATTCCATCTTGATCGTTTGCATTCCTCCCGCATGTTTTATAGTAAACTCGAAGCTACCTTCATGACTACCCAGTTACGGAATAATATTTGGCAACCCATAAGTATACTGTTACACATGTAGGAACCATGACAATTTCAGATATAAGGATTCCACATACACTATGTATAGGACAAACTGATGACACTTAAGAATAGAACAATTCTCACAATGTCTCATGGTGAATCATTCCAATACCATGTTATCAAACATGTGTCCGTATTATTAATTTGATATCCATATATCTATGATCCGTGAAACATGATCATCAATCGATACATATACTGACCTATAAATCACAATTGTCCCATATGATGATATAAGGTCAGGGATGATTCAGAATAATATCAAAACATAAACTACAAGTTTCACGAATAAGTTACGTACCTGTTGATCGAATTAATGATGTTTATTTAAGGGACAAAATAATCATATTATTGCATAAACATATATATGATTTAATCATCTCTATAATTACCTCAGGAGTATATCACTAACAGCTACGGCTGAACGGTTATCATACAGGGGCCTGTGTAAGATCTACAATGTGGTTCCTTGACAGTGCGATAGTGTACTCTTGTTTTTTAAGACTGAAGGTTTTCTCGACCTTGTATGTCGAACTATATATTTGGTGTGAGTTCGTCTCGATAGTGCTTTTGACCTGGACTCACTTTCATTTTTAAGCAGATTTAACTCTAACCAAACATGGAGTATTTCACCTTGGATACTTTTTTTTTTACACGAAAGTACAATTAATGCTGTCGCTGAAAGGGAGCTGAAAAGAACGCCGAAAGAACTTCGTCAACGTATGCAGATCTTTTCCGCCTTTCGCTGGTCTTCACAGGTTAGGAGAATCCGTTTTCCCTGGAAGAGTTGAAATAGAAAAAGGTTTTGTTCGAACAAGATAGCAAGAGACGCCACGACGTGCGACCGTGCGAGATAACACGGCGTTTAATATGCGCCATACGCGTGCGTCTCGCAAGGTTCGCACGGAGCTTGGCGTCCGTATAACCTTTTCCTTTTCTATAGAAAAGATTCCCATGACGACATTAGAGACTCATCATGATCTAACACGATTTATTCAATGGTCGTCGTGGGCACGCGCACGCTTCAGACTTAACAATGCCCGCCTACCAGTACCAGCCCATCTCGCGAACGAACTGGTTCCATCTGGAGACGTAACACCCGCTTAAAATTCTCTCAAATCCCAGTCCCTCGATAGTGCGGCCATAGGTAATAATTTACTTGCTTTCGTTATCACTTCGTCCAAAGATTAACTATGAAGTACTATGATTCAAACTCAATGTAAATTATCAACGTTGTAGTAAAGGACGGGGGTGTCACATTCTTCTGTCTTAAAGCGCTGATGCTCTCCCAATAATAGCCCAGAAACAACCCTAAGTACATATCCATGTGTCCGTGCCGGTACATATGTCATGCGTGTGTCCACTCTAGAGCCACACATGATCATGTGCTATATGTTCACGCTTCTGCGGCTCTGCCCCGCATGCACCCATACAGGGAAAGTTGATAGCTGATAACATTTGTAACACCCAAGCCGATTTAAGATTTGCTCAAGATCCAACCCACCCATGGGACGGGTATGTATGCGTAGCACTTTATTTGGGTTTTCATCCTCGCTTCATTCAACAGGATTAATCTGGTGATGCTATGATTTAGACTAATGTACATGCTAGTAAAACTCAATATAAACTAGCAATCGGATGATAAAGTGCGGAGTGTTATAGGTGCGTTTATATTTTGACACACATCTCAACATGTATATCGCATATGAATCATAATTGAAAAATGTGTACTTTTCCACGAGATTACTTGGAACGCAACACACGCCTTCTAAGAAACGCAATAATAATATCATCATTTCCTGTAGCCTGCGGTAAGAGCAAGCAAGCCGCAAAAGCCTCCAACTGGGATTAACATAATAACTTTGCTTAGCTTCCAGAATCTATATGCATCGATATAAGCAAGAACGCGCCCGCTCTCCTGCGGTCCTGCCCCCTGCAGTCTTGAGCTTTTGGAGAAGGGAAAGGCCACCCTATGTGGCCAACTTGTCGATGCTTGTGATGGGGAAATATTAGAGACTACAGTAGTAGCAGTAATACTGTTCATCCAATTATCCATCATTTTGCATAGTTAGCTGTATGTGATGGGTAGACGTTGGTAATGGATCGTGTCCTTTTGGACTGACCTTCGGCACGACCGGTCCAGCATGACGTGGTACGGATGTCTTCAGACCGGACCAACATGGCACGAATGGTGGGCCGTATTAGGTCTGAAAACTTGGCACGATGGATGGAACATCACGACATAACCGACTGAGCTGTGTTTGGTCTGGCCTGACACGAAAGCATCTCTTTTGTAAAAAAAAACATCATATCTACAGCCCACTCTATCATCAAATGCCTTACTCCAATGGTCCAACTCGTCATCAAAAAGTATATGTCCCATCCAGCTCGTCCTATGACCCATCCGATGCAGTCACGATCTCCCTGTGCCTCTATCGTCTCTTCTCACCCTCTTCCACCCTTGCTTCCTTCCTGCATCGCCACCTCCCCTCAACGTCCCACGCCATCCCCTCCTCACCTTCCCCCACCGTCATGGTGCCAAATCATGCGGCATTCGGTCAGTCGTAGCTGGATATAGCCTTGCGACAACGCGTTACTAGCTTCGCCGGCCATCTCCAAGATGAAGACGACGGTGACCAGAGAGAAAGAAGACGACTACGACAACGGATATTGACGATCCTCACCGTCTCGGTGTCGGATCCAACGGTCTTCAATGGTGGCGCCGTCAAATTCGGCATTTCCGCACCGCGTCGCCACTGTCCTCGACCACCATATGTGCTTCTTCCCCGATGGTAGCGCATTTCTCACCTCCGGTTGAGTTACAGTCTGTCATCACGACCACGCTGATAGGTACCCCGCTTGTCCCTGGTTCATTTCTTTCTTTCTTTTTGCAATAGTCAAAATGAACCGAACATAGACTGACACAGTATAAAATTAGCACGACATACCAATGGAACCTACCTAGACTCGCCAGAGACGAGTTAGGCAGGCCTAATGCCCAAGTCTAGTGATGGGTATGAAAGGCACAGGATTATCGTCGTCATTGACTTTTGTGATGGAGCCAAATTGGTAGGCTGCCCTCTACCCAACAATGCCGTTGGGTGATGGCCCGTCAAATGATTGAAGATTCTCTCCTTTGATGTTCCATCCTATTATCCCAAACCCATTTTCATTTGGGAAAAGAAAAGTCCATCCTAATCGACCTACAATGACACCCCAGGCCCGCAAATTTCTATCCGATGAGTGCAACGAAATTTTCGAGTCGTTTAGACTTGGAGGTAAATTTTCTCTCGGGAAATTCTGTACCCAACTCGCAAAACAAGCTCTCGGCTTTTGTCCGTGGACCATCCATCTCTAAGGTCCTCGTGAATGTGATATAGGAGTATACTAGTTACATGCCCGTGCATTGCTACGAAAAACAAAATTGATAACGAAAAATAAAGATTAAAAAATAAAAAAATTATTTCACAAGATCAAACATCTATCTTTAACGCTTTCTTTGCGAAAAGTCTAATTAAAGCAACGCTTCGTTTTTTGCGTAGGGCAATTAAGCAGGGCAATTAATGACGTGGGTAGAACTCACCACTGCCACCAACTGTTGCTTTATAATAGTAGAGATATGTTTTGCAACATCGGGGGCACGGCTTCTCGACGACGCTCTTGGGCCGAGCTGGATAATGCCACGTGGGCCAAAACTCTGGGCCGCTTTTACCGCTTAAAGCAACGATTAGAGGACCCAAAGCTCGAGTCCGCTCAGCCCACTGGCCGAGCCGCGGGCCCGCGGAGCTGAGGGCTGAGACGCGGCGGGCCGACGGCAGCCGTGCCGAATTTTTTTTAAATAATGTTTTTTTAAAAAAAATGCATTGCAGTATTAATACGTGAAAAACAAAAATTACAAAAATAACATGTATTCGCCAAACGGTATGGCGAATAGCTATTTTCGCCGAACGGTATGGCGAAATAGTTATTTTCGCCAAACGGTGTAGCGACTAATGCCTAATTACGCAGTTAACCGCTAGGTGATAAATTCTACGGGAAATGAGGGTATTATCGCCAAACCGTTTGGCGAAAATAGAGTTGTCGCCATACGGTACGGCGAAAATAGAGTCGTCGCCATACGGTACGGCGAAAATAGAGTCATAGCCGTACGGTACGGCGAAAATAGAGTCTTCGCCGTACGGGACGGCGAAAATAGAGTCTTCGCCGTACGGTATGGCGAAAATAGCTTCTTTCCCTAAACTCTGACGGTCGACTGTTAACTGCATATTTAAGCTGTGGTCGCCGCACTGTTTGGCGAAAATAGCTATTTCGCCGTACCGTTTGGCGAATAGGTGTTATTTTTACAATTTTTGTTTTTCACGTATTAATACCGTAATTTATTTTTAAAAAAGTATTATTTAGAGACAAAAAAAATTCCAGCCGTGCCGGAACGGCCGGGAGGTCATTCCGCTACGAGGGAGGCAACCGCAACGGGAGAGCGCGCCGCGGCGTAGGTGCGGGCGACATTTCGGCGGGAGCCCAGCACGCGACGGTTGGGCTCTGCGTAGGCTTCGCAGATGGCCTGGCTCTCTGTTGGATCTAGCACTGTTATTATAGCTGGGCCGTAAGTCCTTCTTGGATTGTCTAGAACCAGAGACGGATGCTACATTGAGCTTCGTCGTCCTCCAACAGAGAGAAAAAAAAGGATTGAGCTTCGTCGAGGTCCCCAATATTTACATCGTTCATTTTCTGGCTGCAGTGAAAAAAAATACACTGACATTTTGCGTAAGGAGAGGTGCCCTCTCAACAGCGGTGAAAAAAAAAAAATACAGCGCTCCAGTGTCATGAATTTTGACTTCAGATATATCCATGCAGCCTCGTAGTAAAGCACAATAAACGTCATTGGTTCAAGTTCAAGACGTCCCTCACCCCGGACCACTTCCTAAAATCGAAGGTGCGTGATTTCTCTCGTAGTCTCGTGCGCATTCTCGTTTTTCTAATAAAATTAAATTTTTGATGTCTATCTGATTGAAAACCAATGTTTTCTAGCTCTTTTCTAGCTTTAGAGCCATCATTACTCTGTGTCATTACAAAAACATGCTATTTTGTGATACATACGGTTAAATTTATAAAACCACGTGTAAATTTGTCTTTTTCATATCTTTCAAATGCAATTGAGTTTGATCTTCAAATTTCACAGGGTTGTAGAACATCACCTCCTCTACGTATGGTAATTTTTTGAGAATTTTTTAAAACTTTTACACGTGGGTTTCACGAAGTTTTCACTGGATATGTTGCCTATATATATATATATATATATATATATATATATATATATATATATATATATATATATATATATATATATATATATATAGCATATTTGGTGCAAACTCCTTTATCATGAAAACTCATGAAAACCACGTGTAAAATTTTGAAAATTCTCAAAAAATTACCATACATAGGGGAGATGTGGGTCTACAAACCAGTTAAATTTTAAGACAAAACACAATTGCATTTGAAAGATATGAAAAAGACAAATTGCAAAATGAATAGTGCTAAACAGTGAAAAAACACTATTTATACTGAATTTGTCTTTTTTATATCTTCCAAATGCAATTGAGTTTTGTCTTCAAATTTTACAGGGTTGTAGAACCACACCTTCCCTATGCATGGTAATTTTTTGAGAAATTTTCAAAAATTTTACACGTGGTTTTCACGGAGTTTTCACGGTAGAGAGGGTTTGCACCAAATATGCTGCCTATATATATATATGGGAACATATCTAGTGCTAATGGCCATTGGGTGCTAACATGCTAACATTAAATCTGATCCATCAGATCTATGATAAATGGCTCAGATATAGAGAGGTGGAAGCCCTATTAATTACCTCATTACTCACTCAAATGCTTTTCACACAAGCCCATTGATTACCTCATTAATTACCTGTCCAAATCTGAGCCACTCATCATAAATCTGATGGCGCAGATCTTATGTTAGCATATTAGCACCCAATGGCCATTAGCACTAGATATGTTCCCTATATATATATACTCCATATATATCGAAATGTACTTTTATAATACTATAATTTTATTAGATTATATTATATTACAATACAAATATGTGATAAAGTTATGTTTGGGGGAGAGTGCATGTTAATATCTAAAATAACGTGCTCTTATGATGTGAGGAAATACATGATTTCTACGGTGGGTATGCAGTAGCTCATGGGAATCTTGTTTGATCCAACGGCTGCCAAAACATTAACAGCGCTGAGGCCTTTTTTCAGTCATGCTACCCATGAATCTGAACAATTTTCCAAACAAAAATGGTCTGTACTCTCTCTGTCTCACAAAAAGTGTATTTCTAGTTTTTTTAAGATAGATTAGTGTGCAAGGTAAACGACTAATGTGACCCTCATTACTTCATGCATAAGCGTGCAGATACTTTAGTTTCCACGGCACTTAAATACGTATGCATACATTTACAACTCTGCATGCAGAAGATTAGTGGGATATTACTCCACGCTAAGTCACTAGGCATGCAAAGGAGCTAAAAATTTGTAAATCTTGGAGTGGAGTTGTGGGAATTAATGGACTTTGAGTCAAGGTTCCAAATCTCATTTTGAGTCAAATCTCGGAGGTTCCCGAAATCCGAAATTTCGGTGAGATTCGGAAATTTCGGACAAAATCCGGACGAATTGCAAAAACCAAATTTCAAATCCGGTTTTTTTTCTACCGGGAAATCCGAGATCTCGGCCGAAATCACCGAGATCTCGGCCAAATTGAACCGGCTCAAAAATGGTTCAAAACACGTCAAAAATTTTTGAAATTTTTTTTGGATAGTTCTAACACATCACTAATGTTTCCATAAAAAATTGAGATGATGATCAATCATGAGGAATTTTTAAAAAATCTAACAGTGGTAAAGTCATGATAAAAATCGTATATAAAATCAGTTTTTGATTTTTCAAATGTAACAAATGAACTTCAAGTTATTTGAAAAGTTTTATATATGTTCCTATGTATTAAGGGAGGTTCTTTCTTTGAAACCACCTGCAGTTCTGAGGGAAATTCTTTCTTTGAAACCACCTGTAGTTTTGAATTTTGACCAGTAAGAAAAGATCAATGCCATAAATATGAGCGCTAATCATGTATATGTGAATCTCCGCCCATATATACATAGGTGAGTTAATCTTGCACTCCATTTATAAATACATGTTATCTTAGGTTTTAAATTTTGTTTTCCAATATATGTCATTCAATAATTTTGAAGTGGGTTTTGTACCACTGTTTCCACTCCACTATTCTCTCATAGTCATACACATATTGATTCCAACTATCAATGTCAGTATCAGATATCATTTCTCTCATTGCTTCAATGAACTAGAAAAGTTCCTATGTATTAAAAAAGTTCAAACCACTTTAGAAAATTTTGAAATTTTTTGTGAATGGTCCTAACACATCCATAATATTCCCATAAAATTTTCAGAAGATAATCAATATTGAAAAATTTTAAAAAATTCGAAAAGTCCTAACCGACATATTGAACCGACCAAAAAATGGTCAAAAACATGTTAAAAAATTTTGAAATTTTTTGTGGATGATCTTGATCCTAAACCCAAGCAAATACAATGCACAAAAATCAAAATCCGGCAAAAAAAACATCAAATCTCGCCCGAGATTGCCGAGATCTCGCCCGAAATTGCCGAGATCTCGCCGAGAAATCCGAGATTTGAATTTTTTAAATTTTTTTGAATTTTCCGGGATTTTGAATCTCGGAGGGGTCCGAAATCCGAGATTTCGCCGGGATTTCGCCGAATTTCGCCGAATTTTGGACCCTTGCTTTGAGTTGGTCCTACACACTAAAGATGTGATAAATTTTAAACACTAGAAATATATTTTTTATAAGACAGAGGAGTAGTTACACGCACCAAAAACTTGTTTATACACTCCTACTCCTGGACAGGCAGGCTGGCAGTACTGCCGCTATCCAATACCAATCCGATTCGACGCTCACTTGCGCTGCAGTTCGACTCGCATTTCCCAAGAAAAGCAATTATTCTATGCGAACAGTAGCGCATGTCATTTCCAAGGCAAAAGCACGTTGCCCTACTGCCATTGTGGGAAGTGGTGAGTGTGGTAGCTGCCGGGGCAGCAGGAGGAGGCCACTCCGATTAGACAAACAAAAGCGAAGGGAAGAGGGAGCATCTCGTTAAAAGTGGCAAATCCAGAGACGGATCATCAAATCGGCCATATCTCAAAGAGTGGAAAGAACATATGCTTAACGAGTACTCCCTCCGTTTCTTTTTATAAAGCGTATTTGATTTCGTTAGGACAAGACTTTAACCAACGATACTTTATTAATATATTATTTATGCAATACAAAATTATAATTATATATAAGTACTTTTGAATACAAATCTGCTAATATCAATTTTGTGTCATAAAAATTATAATCTAATAAAGTAATTATTGGTCAAAGTCTTATCCTAACGAAACCAAATACGCCTTATAAAAAGAAACGGAGGGAGTACCTATTACCGAAGATTAAGTTAAGAAAAGGCCATTGGCCTTCCGCTTTGGCTCTTATGCACAGCCCATGCATGCACCCTGCCATGCTCTCATGATTAAAAAAAGAGAGGATTTTTTTTAAGTAGTACTTCTGTATTTTTTTCTTTAATATAGATTATATAAATTTTGAAGCAAATAAAAAAGTAAAAAATTATTATCTACCTTTCATTCATGCTAAAATAATATAACTATTAAAATATAAATAAAAAGTAGATAGTGGTTACTTACTTATTTGCTTGGTTCAAGATTTATACAACCTATACAAAGGGGGTACATATAAGTACTTCCTTTAGGGGGTGTTTGGCAGACCTCCAAAAACATCAGATTCGTGAATCTGGTGGAGCTGGGTATTCCTAGTCCTACCAAATCTGTGGAGCTGGATCTGTGAGTATATTAAGAGTGTTTAGATAGGTCATCTTTTTTACATTTTAGAATAAAAATATAAACTTAATTCACTTTATTTTAACCTACAAATTTCAGATTTGAGGTGGAGCTGGCATATAGAGTTCTGCCAAATAGGGCCTTAGTAAAAAGAAAAGGACTTTATCGATGATTAGTATGTCCTATTCTACTGTTGGGCCTGCACGTTTATAAATAAAAGGAGCATATAAGAAAAGATAAGGCCCGATATCCATTACTTGGTTATGACTGTAATCAGAGTCAAATTTAGTCACGTAAAAAAATTCACGACTAGTTTGTCAATACTGGTAGGAGGTAAGGTATGTCTTATCTATTCTAATCAGCTATGTATATACTGATTGGAGATAGCTTATTCGGTTACCCTGACTAGGGGTTGCAATTTTTAATCGAAACCAAGAAATTGAACCGAACCAAATTAACCAAAATTTTTGGTTTTTTCGGTGTTAGGTTTATGATTCATTTTAATTTTGACATAATTCAATTTGCGGTTTGGTTTATGCATTCTGAAAGTCGAACCGATCGAAAAACCGAATTCCCAGTTCCCATCCACACTTCAGTACTCCATAGCTCGCAATCGGCAATTGCTATTGAAGATTGAGGAATTTTTATAAATCTGGACATTGCTATTGAAGATTGATCGATAAATTTCAATCGAATGAAAAATAGTTCAAACCATGTTAGAAAATTTTGAAATTTTTTGTAGACGATACTAACACATACATAATATTCTCATAAAATTTTTATATCGTGATTAAGCTTGCGGAATTTTTAAAAATTCGGACAGTGCTACTGAAGGTTGACCGACAAATTTCAACCGAATTAATAATGGTTCAAACCACGTTAGAAAATTTTAAAATTTTTTGTGAATGGTTCTAATGCACCACTAATGTTCCCATAAAATTTCAAATGATGATCAAGCATGAAGAATTTTCAAAAATTATGACGGTGTTATTTGTCCTGATAAAAGCCTTACGGTGCTGTATTTCTAATTCTATCTCAATAAAGCTCATAATAAGTAAATCCGATGGGCCCTAATTTTGATAGAAATATAGCCATTGGATATAATTAGAGACATATTACTTTTAAATGGTAGAAATTTACTCCATAAGATTCCAAATATAAGTTATTTCCTGGACATTGATATGGTCTCTGAGGTGACATTTTGACCCTTAATTGCTTTGTGCTTGATGAATTTTTGTACAAATATGATATTTATACTTGGGAACTAAATTCTGATGCTTGTATATGTTATTACGTACAACTCAATAGGACCATGCATGTTGCATGCAACAAACTCATGTAAGGCTAACTAGTTTTCTACGTGAATTGCTACCTTGTGTTGCGCATGTTCATTATCTCGAAAACATGGACAAGTATATATACCAGCAAATTTCAACCGAATGAAAAATAATCCAAACCATGTTAGAAAATTTTGAATTTTTTTTTTGTATAGTCCTTATGCATCATCAATGTTTCCATAACATTTTCAAAAGATGATCAAGCTTCAAGAATTTTCAAAATTCTGACAGTGCTACGTCCTAAAAAAAGCTTGATGATCAATACATAAATTTGCTTGAGCTATCAAAAAGGTTTACTATTTTTTAAACTTTTACAGAATGGTGCTAAGGCAATGCTTAAACTCTCATAAAATTTATCGATTATGATCATACTCCAATGAATTTATAAAATTATTACAATGGTACTGTACCATATGTGTTCGTTGTGTTTTTTATTTTTGAAAGATAACAAAAGAAGCTCAATGCATCCATAGATTTGATTGAGCAAACAAAAAGGTTTAAATTTTTTGAAAATTTTAGAGAAGGGTTCTGATGCAATTCTTAAGCTCTCATAAAAATTTTGAATCATGATCACACTGTAGTAAATTTATAAATTTTGACAATGTTACTGTCTCAGTTATGTTCATTATATTTTTATTTTTTAAGATTAATAAATTAAGTTCAATTATTTTGAAGAAAAAACTGTATTATCCTACAATGCTAGAGATAGTACCATAAAATTTTAGAACATGATCAAGCTCGTACAATTTTATAAAAATCTGATAGTGTTTCTACCAAAAATATAAAATATTTTAAAATTTTGGTTTTTTAAACAAATTTTCATAGAAGACGACTTTCTTTAGTGTTATTGGGCCAAATCTGGTAAAAAGAAAGTCAAACTTCGGTAAAAAAAAACCCTGAGATTTCAACGAGATTTGTTGAGATCTCGTCGAAATTTCTTCAAAATTATTGTAGCAATTTTATTTTTTTTTAAATCCAGCCGAAAATTTTAGTCTCATTCCGTCTGAAATCCGAGAATACATAAAATTTCACATGGATTTGAAACCTTGCTCTGGTTTTCACCTCAAGAATTACAACAGAAAAGAATGTCTTCGCTCGCAGCCTTTTCCCTCACAAACACAGTGATCGATGGAGCTCTGTGCTAAACTCCAGTTCTCCCTCCATGAGTGGTAATGATAACCCATATATACTCAACCAGCTTCATCCATGAAGGAAAGGGCATGCAGCGCATCATTCTTCTCCAGTAGGCATGCAGAATCAGAGGGCAATAATATGGCCATGCACCACTAGAGCCTAGACAAGAAAGGTAGCAGAAACAGTAACCTTTTTAAACAAGAACAATAGTTACTTTTAGCGCATATACAATAAAGTTATTTTAGCTGGTTTTTAGTTTGTATATATCAGTTTTGATCTATATAAAAGAGAGAGAATAGAACGTATAAGAGAGATAACTCTTATTTAATAGTTTGTACGATAGTTAGAAATAATTTTTATAGATAACTATTATACAAATTAATTTTTAATTTATTATTAATCTAAAGTGAATTTTACTATTGCAGCTGCTCTTAGAAAGAGTAGCAGCTAGCCGTAGTGAGTGACGTGCATGGATTCCCTCCACGCAAAGTACTCAGCCCCCACCAAAGTGTACATCAAATCAGATGCTGCGAAACCGAGGGCCATGGATAACCGATCCCAGGTAACAGGCCTTTTACCCTGGGGAAAAGTAAAAAACAACAGAGGTTCATCATGGCGTTTCCCATGTTGTTGCTGGCTATTTGGCCGATTGTTTAGTGCATTGATCAAGGCAAAAGCTAGCCTACAATACAATAGGCACAGCTCAGTCGTAACAGATGGTTAGGGTGAAGACAAAGCCAGCGAAAGGTTAGCAGATGGGCAAATCATGGCTTGTCCAAACTTTAGGAGGCTACTCCATCTAAGGATGCAAGATCTGGCACAAATTAACTCCCAAGTCCCAACCATCTGCTTTCTTAGCTTACTGCTCTCTCGGATCATAAATACTCCCTCCGTTTCTTTTTATAAGGCGTATTTGGTTTCGTTAGGATAAGACTTTGACCAATAATTACTCTATTAGATTATAATTTTTATGACACAAAATTGATATTAGCAGATTTGTATTTAAAAGTACTTATATATAATTATGATTTTGTATTGCATAAATGATATATTAATAAAGTAATCGTTGGTCAAAGTCTTGTCCTAACGAAATCAAATACGCCTTATAAAAAGAAACGGAGGGAGTAATAGTTATTTTAAATATTGATATAGTTTTAAAAATCAACTTTGACCTAATTTCTATTGTAATATATTTAAAAAGTTTAATAAATTATAATATTATAAAAGTATGTTTCGAGACAAATCTACATATATGATTTTCATTAATTCAATCTAAATATTTTAAAAAATATTGACAGCTAAATCTTCAAAAGTTTCATCTCATTTATCCCAAACCGACTATTACTTACGACCGGAGGGAGTAGAAGGACATGGGACTTATTACTTATGACCGGAGGGAGTAGAACTGTAGAAGGACATGGAAAGGGTAGCTATGCAAGATAAAAGATTGAGATAAGTCTATCCCCTCCTATTCTATTACGCATGGAGGGTTCAGCTGTAGATCACTGTAATAAACACTTCACCCTGCTGGCCATGAACGGGGCACCCTTTATTTGCCACTGTGGGAGCACTGAGATGTCCAAGTCAATGGAAAACAGGTTAACACAGCTTAATCTAGGATCAGAACAAACAGGGAACAACACTACAACAGGTCTTCAAAGGTATAGTCATGCTCTCTATAGCCCCACAGTGTCAAATGCTGACAGCATTCCTGGATCTACACGAGAGGCACACCAATTAAACTTTCTTCACCGTCCTACTTCTAGTGCGATACATGTGGATCACATTCCATCTGCATGCATGCTTGAGCCTTGCAGTTCATCACCCAACGAAGTCGTGGAGCAAATGGCCACCGATCTCCTTGGTGAAGTGCCGGTCCTGGCCTCCGAACGAGCCCATCACGTAGGCGTCACTCACGTCCTCCAGTCCGAAGGGGTGGGCAAGGTTGAGCGGGAGCGCGGATGGAAGCGGCTCGGCAATGTAGGCCCGGTGGTTCTGGTGAAGGCCGAGGGTGAGTGAGACACCGCCACCATTCGCGGCGGCGCCGACGCCGACGCCGACGCCTTCAACCTGCTGGGGGTGTGACAGTGCAATGCTGTGGTGCGCGGCCAGCCCGTTGTACGCGAAGCTCACTTGCGCCGGGGTGTCATGGGGCACTTGGGGGAGCTCGTTCTGGATGCGCCGAGAGGATGCAGGGGTGCTGAGGTTCCTCGTCATGCTGCTACCTTGCCCTTGGTGCGAGTTCGAAGGATCGGAGGGCTTCCCTCTGCTGTCCGACGATTGCTGCGTGCCCAGATGATTCTTGTCGAGGGAAGGGTTCTTCTGCAGCTGCCGCATCTCGAGGTTGTGAATCTCTTCCACCATTGGCTTCCAGAGTCTAACCCTTGCATTGATAAACCAATTTGATACCTGCCCATGCAATGTTTGAGAACATCAGGCACGCGACGTTTTAAAGGGTTTTATAGCATTTTGATTTGACAGAAATGTTGCATGGACTGCGAGTCTGCGAGGTAAATTGTCGACAACCATAGCTAGCTGCCAACATGATATTCTGGTCAGTTACATTGATGTAAAAATTTGGAAACCTAAAATGGTTACTTACCTGGTTCCTTGTTAAGCCTGTCTGTTTAGCCAGCATCTGCTTGTCACTATCTGTGGGGTACCTGCAAAGTAAGCACCGAACATGAGAATGATGGCACGTACACAATCGCCCGTGCAGACATAGCAACACATATAAAGCACGAAGGCAAATGAATACACACTGCTCATACACTAATCACCAGATAAAACTCGTTGTACAATACATGTAGCTAGGCGGTAAAGAATTCATCTAGTATAGCGAACTGGAGTAGTAGCTTGTTCCACCACTACTACATGAAACCTCTAACCAAAAAATGTTGAGAAATGTCTCGAAGCTACATTAGAACATTTGCACTGAAGGCAAGTAACCATGTGCTAGTTAGTACATTTAGTAAGTTAGGGTCTCATGAAAAAAAATGTACTCCGTTCCCATAAGGCCTTTTATTCAGTTCACAAATTAAGGCACATCACATTGATGCAGTACAAATTTTTATCTCAATAATTTCTCCAGTCAACCTATTCAACCAACACGCGTTTATAAATCGCAACTATCAATCTGAATTACTCTCTCCGTCCAAGGTAATAAGATGTATTTATTGTTGGCATATATACTAAGAAGATATTGAAAATGAATAGATTATCCCGAATTATTAGAACTAAACACTATATGCAATGCATGCATTTAGATAATTTAAATTAAATGTGGATATTTATTATGGTTATAGAGGGAGCATCAAACAAATTTTGCATTAGAATATAAAATACACCCTATATTTATAGACAAGATGATTAAAAAAATACGACTAAAGACATGTGGCCACCACAAAACAACTTTTGTCTGTGTGGAAGACTGAGAAAAAAGGGGGAAAAAAAGATTTTGCTCTTATTTAGTAGCAAGTTTTGCACGAAAACATAAGTAGATTAGTTATGTACAAAAGAAAAAAGAGAGTTATTGCACGACATCTAGAGCCAACCTTGAGAGATGACTGTTGTACAGGCTAACTTTAGTGCTTACTGTATATGACATGGATGAGAAATGCAGTAAGTAGTAGGTTTTGTTATTGTACTTGCTTTTATAAACTTAGACGGAAAAAATAGCAAGTACCACGTATTTATGGTTGGTCATAAAGACCAGGAAAGAAGACGACAATTGTCGAGAAAAAAAACTATGTATTGAAATGCAATTAGTGAAAATAATTTAGATGTTAGCTAAAACAAAAACATCCGGATGATATCTACACACTCCCAACAACAATTAAGATGGCACATATTGCCACAAAATAAATGTACAAAGCCGATAGCCATGCACCCCACCCTATATATGTAACGAAAGTATTGGCAATTTGCACCGCAAATCTCATTCAAACTGATGTTACCATCGACCAGAAAAGACCACCACTAGCAAAAGCAGCAGATACAATGACATCGTTGTTAGATTTCGGTAGGTGCCTAAGATGGTTGCAAATAAATCCCACTTTCAAGTTGTTCCACAGTCATCATGAACTAAATATAAAGTGGGACCCATGCTGAAACACAAAAACAGGCAACTAATTATAGTTCATTCATATCAGACGGTACTCAATCAATAGTAAGGATTTAATGTGATGGAAGTTTTTTTCTCTTTTTTTCAGAATGCCATTCCTTTTTATAGACTTATGCATGCAACAAAGCGGTGGCCACTGTAAGCCATCGTAAGCTAATCTTCAATCTTAATGCAAGCACAAGAAAAATAAATGTGGCTATGTGCATCTCAAAGTGCAGAGCCCGGAAATTTAATATATTCTTCTATTATCTAAAAAAACAAGAAAAATAAATTTAGAAGCTGTCAATAAAGCAAATGATTTTCAGCCATCGGTTTGCTTGCAATACCTTACGCACTTAGCCCATGTCTCGGATCTACGCATGATCCTCACACTAGCAGGAATCATGTTGCACAAGCAGAATATCATTATGACATGTCATGTCACTGCTACCCAATATTGGATAAACAGCTGCATTTGCCGATTGCATGTATGATGTATCGCTGTTATACCGTAGTAATTTAAGCTCCAGTTTGATACGGTTCCAGATTCTAGTAGAAACAAAAACAGTTCCAGATTCTTGGTAGAAACGTTTCGGGTAGAATTCTGTGAATTGGGTGGAATGAGGCCGAGACCGATTCAGCCACATTCTGTGAAAAAGAAGAAATGATCCGAGAAGAATTGTTCCGAGCTTTAGCCCGTTTGGTTAGGTTTCTTTCAAATATAGTAGAAACGGCCTGGTTCAAAATTACCAAACGAGGCCTTTAAAAAAATTGCAGATCCATATTAGGGCACAGTACACAGTGCCGACATTCAGTACGGTGTGCCTTGTGCCAACGTATTAACGTCCAAAAAAGATCCAGCTCCCACCAGTTCAGAATAATTTTCGACGGGATGAGATCTGAAGGACGATTTCGTATACTTACGGGTGCAAGAAGTGCTCGAACAGCCAAGCGCGAAGAACGCACACCGCACGCTCAGGAAGCCCCCTTTGTGGCCGCCAAATGTTGTGAGGCTGGCTGAAGGAATTCGCATTGTTTCCCCTCAGGAGGGCCGCGCCGCCTCCCATGAGCCCAAAGTTCGCCACGTCTTCCTTGCCGAGGCCATCTTTCATGGCGACCCTACTCGTGCTGCGCAGCTGGCTCAGTATCGTGCTCTTCAGATACTTGAAATGCTTCGACATCGTCCGAAGAGCCATGGAAGCGAATGGGGCGGCATTGCTCAGCCCCGCGACGGTCTCAAACGAGGAGATCACAGCTTGGAGCTGCTGGTAGTATTGCTTGTATCGCTTGCAAACCTACAAGGTTGTCGTGCTTGTATTAGAAATTTAGAACACAACAACAATTAATTGGGCCTAAATTTGTCCTTGCAGTCAATAGGCTTATCACGTAGACACTTGCTACTTCACCAAAGCATGCCACTTCCTAGTTAAGGAACTAGCGAGAATGGTATTAAACAGCTTTGCTCAACTAAAACAAAACCGGTGGACTGTTTATCGTTTTGAAACATAGAAACTGTGGCTATATAAACAGAATCTTTCTACAGCTTGCACTGATGCGTATACCACCAGTTTGACAGAGGACAAACTCTAGGAATCTTATCAAGTAGCAACTTTAAATTTTCTATGCGATAAAATTAGAGCATCCTGGGGAATTTAGCTGCTCAAATTTCATGTACATGAACTACTGTGCTACTCTTTTAGTCATAAACTCCGGATCAAGTTGATGATAGTTTTACTAGGGAAATTATAAGAACGGAACTGTTCAACATCAACAGTACAAAACATTGATCTGAGACATATAATAAACAAAGAAATATATCCAAAACAACAGATATCATGATCCACAACCATCATTAAATCACAAGCACAAGAAATAAGCTGTGCAGCCGCAGTAAATAAAGATTCACAAGCTGCGTCCACGATGTGACCATGAGGTGTTCGTTAGATTCTTCTCGGCGAAGAACTAATTACGGCATGGAAATACAATCAAAAGATATATTTTCTGTTTTAGAAAAAGAGAAACCAAGAAGAAATTTAAGGTTAAGATGAACTCACGTCTTCCATGAGGGAGATCAGCCTAGTCTTCTTCCACTGCTGCTCGGCGCCGCAGACCGTGACTGCCTCAGAGGCGGCGCGGTCACTGCCATCCATCTCGTGGTCGACGTCTCCCGCGTCCATCGTGTCCATGTCGAGCAACCCGTTCTCGGAGGCCCGGTCCACCTGCGCCGGCCGGCCGCCCACGTCGCAGATCTCCTCGAGCAGCTTCTGTGCGGGCCCCAGGAACCTGGACCGCCCGAGCACAGCGGCGTAGCCCGTGAAGGGCCCGTACGGCCCCGTGGCCCCTCCACAGCCGCCGCCGGCGCCGAGCTGCCTCCGCGGCGGGTGCGGAGGGTTCGAGGACGCCGAGGACAGCGAGAGCGCGAAGTTCTGGCTCGGGATCTGGGCCCCGCCCGGCAGCCCGTGGGCTGCGAGCTGGGCGTGCGCGTGCACCAGCGTCGGGCTGTGCGGCGAGTACGATGACGACGATGACGCGTACGAGTAGAACGGCGCCGGGGGCGGCGGCCAGGAGCCGGGCGGGGGCGAGGAGTCCGCGTGGTCGGGCGGGAACCGCAGCTTCTCGCGCCGGCTGTGCTGCGGCACGTGGTAGAGCTGCCCCGCGGCCTGGCCAAGCAGCAGGTGGTGCTGGTGCTCGGCGCCGCCCCCGTATCCTCCCGCGGCCGAGGACATGGCGTCTGCCCGGCAGCGCGCGCCGGCACGTAGGATTAGGAACGTACCTACGTGCAGCCTCGGGGCTCGCGCGACGTACGCAGACGCCCTGGAGAGAGTAAGCACGGAGAGAAAGAGAAAGAGAAAGAGAAAGAGAAGGAGAAGGAGGGGAGGGAAGCGCGGCTCCGCACTTTGCGAGCGCCCGGCCGGGACAGGCTTGCTCAGCAGCTGCCGCTTTGCCCGCGCGCGCCGACCTGATCTGATGTATCTTTGCTGTGCGCTCGCTTTTGTGCGTTTTTGGTGGTGGTGTTCGGCTGTTGAGTTCGGGGCGCCTTTCTTTTCTGCAAAGTTGCGCAGCTGCAGAGGGGGTGAAAAAGAGGTGAGACGGGCCGGGGGAGGACGGGAAATGGTGAGCAGTGAAAGCGAAAGGCGACGGCAGAAAGGGAGTTGGTGCTGGTCTGCGACGGGCGGAGATGGGCATTCGTTTTTTTTTTTTTATAGTTTGGTTATCCAACTTCTTAGATTAAAATAAAAAATTAAAGTCAATTAATCAAAATGTTTTAGCTCGATTAATTCGATTTTTCGGTTAACCAAAATATGAATAAACATTAGATACATTATATTTGATTCTTTTCATATCGTAACACAGAGTAGAGATAAATATACATAATATCCATATGTCATCACAGTATAAGTATAGTAGAACATAAGAAGATATCACATATATGCATAAAGATATTAAAATATGAAAATTATTTGGTAGCTTTAGGAAAAACATTTTAAAGGTCGTTTTGTATCTGGACTATTCGGTTATTTTGATTTTTGAAAATAAAAAGCTGAATTGAATACCGAAAATCAAATTATACCAAAATAAAACCAAATCAAAATCGTAAAAAAAACCCAAAATAATCGATTAATTGGATTCGGTTATTTTCTAGCAAGGGCAAAGCTGTTCCTCCGGTCAGTGGGGCCTTGGTTCGAGGCCTAGTTAAAATAGCATTGGACCAGTACACCCCAACAACAATCTAGCATGGGGCTCAGCAGTGGATGCATGAGTAGGCAGCCAGGACTAGCAGGAGTGACACCCTAGCTTTTACTCGCACGCCCAACTCTTCATCTCGCCGGACGCGCCGTCACGCCACCCCCGCCAACTGGTTCTGCCTGTCGCTCTGCTCGTTAGACTAATGGAGCTGGAGTTCTAGCCGCTACTGGGTGTTGGCTACCCCTGCGCGCGCGGCTCCGGGAGGTTGAAGGCAATGCCATGCCGCTCCGCAAGGTGGGGCTGAGGCAGCACACCGTCGCAAGCCGCAGTCCTGCCCACCGCACACACTGCGCAGCTCCGTGACCAGTAGCGGAGGACGGAAAAAAATTCTGATCAGGGCCGGTCCTGGCATTTTGGGGGCCCGGGACGAAAACTTATATGGAGGCCCCATTCACCTCCTCATATACATGTATATATATGTATATGTATGTATATATATGTATATATATAGTCTTATAAGCACACATTATTGAATAAATTAATATTCGATGCATAAAAATTACTTCTATAGAACACTTTAAAGTTTATGAAATGACAAATGTAAATTGTAATCATAAACACTTACTTGGCACTTGGCATCATCTTAAAAATTTTCTTCTAACATTTTGTGAAGTCATCCACACATTTTTTTTCTTTTTCTTTTTTCGCTACCGGATGGATACTTTCAGATGACATAATAAGTTGATAACGCACGGCGCTGAAAATAATAAATGTATCGAAAATTAAATAGTGTAAGACTAATAGAGAAAAGAGATTTGAGAAGATTAATATTCTATACCTTGGATTGGGGATGAAGTCGTGAACACTGAACATGCGATCGACCGATCGATCTCTACAAGCGATGAAGTTTAACACGCCGCACGCGCCGCATACGCGGTACGCCGCCACGTCCCACGTGATATTCTCTGATATACTGAGGAACCTCTGCAAGGTCTATCTACTCTCCAACAAAACCTGGTTTAAATGTATCACATGTGTTTTGCATTTTTCAGTAGTCGTAGCACCACCGATTGATCAATCTTAGACTACAACAAAAAGACAATGGATTGAAAGGAGAAGATTGAGACAGCCTGACAGCGATTGCTTTTGCTAGCCGAGCAGAATGTTTTGCAGAGAATTTACCATCTCGAACCGTGAAGAAACTTCGAAAGTGCTTGGCCGGTCCTGGAGATCGCTCGCTCACGCGGTCCGGCGGTCACGCCTCACGGCTTGTCGGTGGAAAACGGGAGTCACGGGAAACCCTCAATGCTGATGAACTGATTGCTCACGTTATCACGTCGACTCAATCCTGTCTCCTGGGCCCTGTAGGCTGGCGATCAGGCAATTATTCAAGGCTCTAGCCTCCAAGCGAACTAGCGTCTAGGCCTAGCGAAGCCTGTATTGATGTATAGCAGTATATATATGGGCTGGCCGGCCGGTACTGGGGGCCCTTGACTGGCGGGGGCCCGGGGCGGTGGCCCACCCTGCCCCCCCCAGGGCCGGCCCTGATTCTGATATGGCGAAATTATTATTTTTATGTACCTTTATTATCCGTTATTGTTCCTTGGACGTGTGCATCTCCTATCCTAATCTTAACATCAATTTTAAGATAAGGTAATAGAATATCATCCTATTCTCATTGCGATAGTAGGTGTATTATAGTGGCGGAGGACGGAGTAAAATTATGATGCGGCAAAATCGGTAGGATGGAATATTAAACAATATCGTAATGCCAAAAAAATTCATACGGAGAATATAAGGAGCAAAGTATTCGAGTTCAATCTACTGGACATCTTGCTAAAATAATTTTTCAAATCCACACATGAAATCATCAGGGTAAATATTTCATAAATATTTTGTGTTACTGACAGAACATGTGCTAAAAGTACTAAGGATCCACGTGACAGAGCAGGTATGGCAGGTGCCATACCCAGCCATACCTGCTCCTCCGCCCCTGTCCGTGACTGAGGTCTCCGGCCGAGACTACAGGCAGATAGGCAGTGGAGTTATGGAAGTGAATCAAGTCATGAAAATGCTTGGAACTACTGATGAAATTGAGCCTCTCAAAGGTTCTCCTTATGGTCTTTTTGTTCAATTAGTGTTCAATGGAGTGGAATTGTGGATCAGAGTTTTATATGATTAACCGATGAAGACGAGAGTAGTAGGGGAATTCAATGTGCATGTAAAGAAGTTAAAGGTTTAACTTCGTAGAGTTTTGATATTAACTATTCTGCCATGCCCAGGTACTGCGATGTGATTAGCAATAGCATAGAAACCGGCACTTGGTCCCACATGGTGAGAATTTTATTGATACCAGCATTGTTTCAAGATTTTACGTTTGATATTTAGGATTGTAGCTTGTCATTTTCTGTTTTTTATGATAATGATTTAGCAAATAGCATGGGCAAGTTAGCTGTGTAAACGGTAGATTGGTAGTTGGCAAATCGTAGTGAATGACAGTGTTAATAATTGCCACGGTTTGTCTAATGCATTAGCTATTATCCAAACATGATAAGAACAATAATTGGTTATGGTTTGTCAATTGCATTAGCTGTGCAAATGTTCGGTTTTCATTTCTGTGATTAATTGATTAGATTCAATTTTGATGTAATAAAAATATATGACAAAGAGATTGAGGATAATATCATCTTATTTTCCGTCTGACAGATCCGGTGGACGCAAGACCTGCACAAGCGATTTTTCGATTGCGTGAATCAGCTCGGCGGCAAAGATAGTGAGTGTTCTTGGTCCAAAAACCTTTTATTCTTGATATTGACATATTAGTTTTATTTTAGCTCCATTAGTTAAGCACAATGTTCTTGATCCAAGAACCCTGACATGGAATAGCTAGTTTGTTCAATAAACATCAATAATTAGCTAGTTGGTTCCAAGTTTTTTCAGCATTGATAGTTGGAGATAAGCATTGATTCTAGGTTACAAATTCAGGAGGATTTCAATTCTTTTGTTCGATGTCTTGCTTTTTTGTTGTATCTCGATGTAAATAGTATTTTGTATTAGTTATTGTCGCTACGTTTTTCGTCTAGGGCACAGTAGAATCTTTGCTCCGCCATTGTTTCCTTGCAAACTCCTTTCTGTGTTAGGATAGATTTTCTCCCTCGTTGTTAAATTTGATACGCGGTTACTAAGGCCCCATTCCTTTCTGCTTCTGCTTAAACAAAACAGATTGTTTGCCGAATGGAAGGATCCTGCACAGCTTCTCCTATAATCAGAAGTTGCACTTTACATAGAATAAGAATTCGGTTGGAACCTTATTTTTGCCGGTTCAGTCTGGAACCTAAAAGTCGTAGCCGGTCTAGATCAATTATCAAACAATCAGAAACAACTTCTCCTATAATCCCGAAGCTGAAATAAACTGGGTCTAGATTTCCTAGCCCTTATTTGACTTTTCCAAATAGTACACTCCGACAAAGTGTAATTGCTGCTTGTTCAATTTGTTGTCTGATCTGTGTACAACAAACTTAGTTTGTTAGTTGTCCTAATTATGATAGCTCGTTGCAAGACCAGATATCAAACGCTCGATGTTGGTGCTTTCTTTTAAACATTGAATGGTGTTGCATCAATTTAAGACCGTCGTAGTATATTGTATTTCTTAGGTCGGAAGAAATTGCACATCGTCCGTGTCACGTTTTTTTTTTTTTTTTTGAAAGAGTCTCCTTCTACCGTTTTTTTTTCTTTCAAAAAACCACTGTAGTTCAACAGATTCGTAAATAGATCGTTCATCATTTTTTTTTTCTAAAAAGACTGTAGTTATCTCTCACGAGTCACGACGAAAGAAAATTTCGCACAGCGAGGCTGTCTCGTAATATTTTTTTGCGAAAAAGCCCCTTAGGAATATCAAAATCGCGGATAGATTCTTCAACCTTTTTTTGCAAAATGGCCCATGATTCCGCAGATTCGTGAATGGGTTCTCCACTTTTTTTGTTTACAAAAAGAAGACCACGTTGGATTGCAAATTCTCCGATAGCTCCTAGCCACCAGTTTTTTTCTACAAAAAGGACCATGTGATACCGCAAATTCGTCGATGGCTCCTAGCCAGTCCATTTTTGAAAAAAACACACAAAAAAAAATAGAAATTACGTTGAAATCCTCCTACCGCTTTTCTCAAAAATAACTTCAGACCAAAATTCGTACAAAAGCGACTTAACGCACGATCCTACTTAGTTATTTTGATGGAAGGATAACCTACCGCTGAAGCAAAACCTAAGATTTTCCTTGTAAAAAAAACTACGTAGATTCGACTTGTTTGCTCACCATGAATGGCCGAAGAATGGAGGAGTTCATAGTGATGCTGGTGACAAGAACAGAACTGTTGTTGCGCACCTGGCAGCTAGATCTGTGGGACGAGCGAAAATTTGCAGTGAAAGCCTCCAAAACGTGTACGGCTTAGGGGCTATTTGATTTGATCACAAATTTGTAAAACGAAACCTTTTCAAAAAAATTTGTATGTTAAAATTTATCACCAAATTGGTTGCCAACGTTTTTATCAAATATTAGCAAAAACATAAACTAGAGAGTCATGAGAGAAGAAGTTCAGTTGCAAACAAAATAGTTAACAATTTTAGTCAACACCACTAAAGTTTAGTAAGACAAATAATAATAGCCATTATAAGCAAACCAAACAACCCCTTGACTTGGTCATCCTCCTCCCTCCGATCGGCAAATCAGGCATACGGCCGCCATTAACGCAGCCCTCCTCTAACCTCCCCATTGGCCGACGCGCGTGCCGTGCCGCCAGCGATCAGGAAAAGCCCATTAAGAATTGGACCCAGCAAGTAAACAAACATCCCGTCTGGGCCCCACACCCCCTCGACGCGACGCGACATTGCACAGCTCTGGCCCTCCTTAGACCCCATCGGCCCCACAGCCCTCCCGACGCTGACATGTGGGCCCGCGTCGCGTCGTCCCCTCATACTCGCTACCAGCTAGCTAGTAGTACAGTAGCAGGGGATTGTTACGTTGATTCCCCGGGTGTCAGTGAGGGTCGACGGAACACGCGTCAAATCCGCATACGGTGCGGCATCTTCCGGGAGTCTACGGCTAGCAACGCGGATGCTACCGCTACGTACGCCAAATATACGGTAGTATCGCAGAGAAGGTTAGATACGTGCAGGCCTAGCTAAAGCCAAGTTCTCTACTGCTCCTGTGGCCGGAGGTGACGTGGCTGCTGCTTCCATTTAACGTCACATCCATCCTATTCCTATCAATCTTAGTGAAGAGAGACAGGTAGAGAGAGGGGAGGGGGTGCAGACGAGAGGCGTACTGGTACTGGACCGGATGAAGGAACTAGTCATCCGTGGATGGGCTTTTGTTGTTACTGTAGGATACCCTGTAGTGCCAATGTAGCTGCAGCATCCATCGACAGCCATAGATAGAGCTTAGCATCCCATCCCATGACTAGCTAAGCTATCGCCTATGGCTACTTGGAAGAAAAGCAGGCGATCGAACCGCTACGGCATCACGCACAGTGGCCCAACGGTGCCGTGGCACGTGGGCGAGCGGGGCCCCCGCGGCAGCGCTACTGTGCTGGCCGCGGCCGTGTACTGTTGTATCTCTCGTGCATGGCGTAAGCTGGTCGGCACTACGTCGTTGTTGAGCCGGCCATCACAAGCTCTCCTGTTTCGTGGCACTATAGGCTGAGCCTTGTGGACGTCCTCCCCCTGCGGTGGAGTTTTAACTCACCGCAGCCGCAGAGCACGGACAAAGGCGATCCATCAGAGGTCGATCGATCCACGGTATCGTCGAGTATATGGATCGACTTATGATTTTTGGAGCGATATCTCTTGATCCGAACCGAACCGAACATTTGCGCGCGGGCGTTTATGTTCCGTCACCGCTTGAAAATTAATTACATTTAGAGCATGCATTATGTAATCGAAACTGACAAAGAACATGTGCTGATGTGCTTGCCGCAGCATATAACGGTCTTGTCGTGGTTACCATTGCTTCGACATTAACATAGTTGTTGATACGCTAACTGTTATTTTAAAAAGAGTCAAAATAGAGGGACAAATAAAAGGTGTGATACCTTATTTAGCGGATAATAGACTATCAATTTTACAATATGCAGATAAAATTATTATGTTTATGGATCACAATTTCCACCAAGCCAAAAATCTAAAACTCTAATTATGTGCTCTCGAACAACTTTTTGACCTCAAGGTAAATTGTCACAAAAGTTTTTTTTTTTGTTCCGATGTAGCTATAGAGTTCAAGCTCCAATACCTACAGTTATTCGGCTGTGAATTAGGCAGCTTTCCTTTCACATACCTTGACATACCAATACATTATAGAAAATTAAGAAATAATAAGTGAAAGAGGGTAGAAGAAAGATTTGAAAGGAGGTTGAGTAGTTGGAAAGACAAATATCTGTTGGCCGGTGGTAGATTAGTCCTCATAAACTTTGTGCTTAGCAATTTACCCATATTTATGCTATCCTTTTTTAGATACCAGTTGGGTTCTTAAACGAACGGACTACTTCATATCCAGATTTTTCTGGCAAAATGACAATTAAAAGAGAAAATACAGGCTTGCTAAATGGAGTATTCTATGCCAACACAAATATCAAGGGGGGCTGGGCATTCATGATCTTAATATACAAAACAATTGTTTGATTATTAAATGATTATTTAAAGTTTTAAATGAGGAGGGTGTCTGGCAACGTGTCTTTATAAGGAAGTATTTGGGAAGTAAGACTCTGTCTCAAGTGGAAAGAAGGCCAGTGGGCTCTCATTTTTTGACAGGTTTAATGAAGGTCAAATTTTATTTTTTTCGGTTTGTTTCCTTTCACATTCATGATGGATCTCAAATACGGTTTTGGAAAGACATGCCTTAATAATACCCTTTAGTGAACAATACCCTAATCTTTTTAACATTGTTAGACACAAACATGCTACAGCTGCTGAAGTTTTTGTGCTCGAATTCTCTTAATGTGTTTTTTCGTAGAGTTGTTACAGAACCTATTTTATGATATTTGCAATATCTTATAGCTAGGGTTATTGGTATACAATTAACTCCAGATCAAAATAAAGTTCGATGAAACCTATATCAAAATGGACAATTTTCTATCCATTTGACGTATGCGGTCTTAATGCGTCAACATCTCCCAATAACAAATGGTTATATGTGGAAGATTAGGGTACCATTAAAAATAAAATTTTTCATTTGGTACCTCCATTGAGGAGTGACTTTGACAAAATATAACCTTAGTAAAAGAAATTGAATTGATAGCACACAATGTTGTTTTTGTAACTATGAAGAGACCATACAACATCTTATTTTTACTGACAATATGCTCATTTTACTTGGTGTATTATACTAGCGGCTTTTAATTTGCCACATCCTAGGAGTATAAAGAATATGTTTGGAAATTGTTTAGTGGGTTTCGACAAGGAGTTAAAGACTAGAAATTTGACCGGGGTTGCCTCTTTATGTTGGTCTATCGGGCTATGTCGAAATAATGTTATTTTTTTATAAGAAAGAGTATTTAATCTATTGCAGGTTATCTATGTATGTATCAACTAGTTACGATCATGATCAGTGTTGCATCGACAAGAGGATTGCGGTGTGGTTTTAGTGACTTGTAGATCGTTGGAGGTGCTGATCATGGATTTATTCATTGCCCATGAATAGAGATTTGGTAGACATCTGTGTGCGGGTTGAGAGCTTTGCTTTATACTTTTTATGGATTGATGAAGATTTCACTACAAGAATCCATATTATTTTCGTCGGCCTAAAACCGAAAAAATAGTAGCAAAATCGACGGAATATATTTTATTGATTTCGCTTAAAATAGCTATTTTATTCGCTTGCCATCGAATAAAAATTGACCGACAAAATTATGTTGATTGAAAATACATTTATTTTTCGTCAAGAATCGATTTAAAATATAATTATTTTCGTTACGGAGCAACAATGAAAATAGTGGATCGCCTCCTCGACGTGGCATCTGTATTTTTTGTTTAAATCACGGACCTAAAATATCTAGGCGCTATTTTTAAAGAATTGTTATTATTTTCGCCACTTTAGGCCGATTTAAAATACTTTTTTAAATTTAAAAAAAAAAAAATACTATCACTTCTTCGCTAGGTAGAGAAGCAAAAGCCTTGTTCACCAACTGTTGCTCTTGTTGTTATATATGTACCTTTTGCATATTAATATAGCCTGAGCTTGTTTATTCACCCAATATGACGAGATAATTTGAGTTTTTACTTGTGTAAATGAAAAAGTAAAGCCTTCAATTAACGGAATGTCTGCCTCGCCGCTAGATCTCTTACTCATATATTTTGAAACAAAACCAGAATTTACATGAACCCATCCTTTCAAGGCGAATCGGCAGATTGTATTATAACATAGGTTTAACAGAAATTTATCAATTACGCGGGCGTGTAAAAAAGCCGTTACTGGATCTCGCTTTTGTTTCAAATTATGTACATGAATCCCAAAAAGATGTACATGATGAAGTAATATTTCCAAAACTAATCACGGTAAAGCCAATAATTAGATGGAATACCGGATTTCTGACCGCCCTAGATGCTATACCTTTGCCTTCATATGAACATCCTTCTCGATGGTTTTTGCAACAAAGACGAGATATACCACGATTAGTTAAATCACTGGCAGAGGAGAATCGCTGAAGTCATGAGCGGAGAAGGGCACAAATGAGCGTTAGTGTGGAGCCTCGGTTACAAATTATGTGCCACATGGATTGTGATATATAATCTCATCAAAATGTTGCGCCCCTTCGTACACTCTGGGAATGACAGAAAGAATTGGCAAAAACTCCGCAGCAGATGGCAATTTGGAGGCTGCGGCAGTAGATGTTGCGAGAACTTAATATGGATATAACTGCACAGCGCATAACAAGGACAGATGAGATGGAGAACACAATGCCTAGACTGCTTCTCGCACTCGTAATTAAGCACAAAAAAGGTGAGCGATCGCCTTTGATCACAATAAAGACTTCCAAATCAATGAGATAGACTTTACTCCAAGCTTCGTGTTTGGTAATTTCGAATTAAAGTATAAATAGCAATATGTACTAAGTTGACAAAATGAATTGTGCCATAGATGTAACCTGGCAAGAGTATGCCAAACTATCGATATTACCTCCGTGTTTTAGTTATTGTTCAATTGAGTAGAGCAAAATGATGTAACAAGATTCACGTAAGTCCAATGTTGTGAACTAATTTGAGGTGCTACAATTTGTTGTAATGCAAGACAAGACAAGTGCCATAATCAACTGTGCATTATGCCATACTAGGCCCTAGCGCACTAGCAACTTGTTTGGGCACTTTATCTCAAAATGGTAATGTCAAGAAATACTTACTCGATATTGAATTGCTTCTCGATCCTTCTTCTAAGTAACCTGTATAGATTGTTATCAAGAGAATAGAGCCAAGTCCCATATATAAGTATCTATGATGCTTTGTTACAGAAAAGGCAATTAGGTTGACAATACCACTATCAAAATGAAGTAAACCATTCCCAAATAATTTCATCTGGCAATTATGTTCAATATAAAATAGTGAAGTCAAAATCAGCAAGTGATTGAACATGTAAGGTGTGTAATGTCTCGAAACTGCAAGAGAAAAAGAAAGCACTGAATGGGCATCATTGTTTCATGGAAAGAAATACAAATAGCAATAGCAACATACTGTCATTAGAGACTTACATTTCCTTAAACTCCCCTTCTTCAAGATGGCGTTTCAAGCATGAATTGTCCTTGGCTGAAACCACCACATCCTTTACCAAGTTAGCAGACACTTCATGGTGTAAAACTGAACTTTTAGAATTTTCCGAACTATAAATTTTCTTATCCAATGTTGAGATAACAGTACTAGATGACTGTTCATAATATTGTTCAGCACATGTGGCCTTACCATCACTGGTCTCTTGGAAATTAGTCAAACGAATTGGATGTTCAGAATATTGACTGTTCAGAATTGGTTTATTGGTTTAAGATATTTACAGTTTGCAACCTCAAAGAGAGTTACTTATTAATCATTATTCCTTAAGTTTTTTTTTTTAACAGAATCAGTAGCCTAGTTTCATCAAAGTGGAGAAGAAGCTCGTAAATAAAAGATAAGAGCTGGGTATATCAAAACAGGAAAATGCAAAGTTACTTCCCTGTAGTTCACTTGGCGGTATTAAACTTTGTGACAAATGTACAAGTGCTAAAAAAAGGTATTGGAACTCAAATTTTCAAATTGCCAGGCATATTGATGTACTGATATATATCTAGCCCCTTTACACAGTAAGGATTAAATAACAATACAAACAAGGGCCTTGGCCTGGGCAGTTGTTGTTCAAACAATTAACCACGAGCTCAGACAGAACCTTCGAAACTCAGCAATACATCTTTAAATATGAGCTTGATTGTGAAATAGATTTTTTTCATCCTTTTTTCCATTCATTGGTTATTTCGAAACCATGTGCCTTATTCAGTGTTCATTATTTTGAAGTTTGATGCAGTGAACACCAAAGAGTTGATCTAACACATACTTGCAAACAATGTGCTCGAACTAACTAGATATTGATGGCACCTCGTTGTAGCCTATGTTTGCAAGTAAAATTGCCAGGAAGAAGGTTTTGTTTTGCAAAGGCGGTCTTAATCCACGAGGATGTATTCTCATTGGAAATGCAGAAATAATGAAATTAAAGAAGAGCAGACGACCTTGGCCTTGTCGATGAAGGTGCTCACCGGTGCGATATCGCCGAGCGTGCTCTTGTCCGATGTGGCGAGGGTGTGGGCGTGCTGGCTAAGGACGAGCACCGAGGGCGCAGGGCGGCGGGCAGGTCGAGGCGGGCCTGCCGGAGGCCAGTGATCGCACCGGAGGCCGAGGCAGACACCGAGGCGGCGAGGGCGGGCGGTGCCGGAGGGCGAGGGCGGCACACCGAGAAAGCGGCGACGTGGGCGCGCACCGGAGGGCCGAGGGCGGGCACCAAAGCCGAAGCGGCGGCAATCGGAGGCCGGGGCAGGCACCAGAGGGCGAGAGCCGAGGTAAAGTGGCAGAGCGGCAGCGGGTGGCTGTGGCGGCAGAGGGCGGGGGTGGCGAGCGAGGCGAAGTGAAGCGGGGCGACGGATGGCGTGAGTGGCGGCGGCTTAATTTTGATATGACGAAGCGTGACCTACCTAGTCTTACGTTCCTATTTTCTGTAAAACTCCACCGACTTTAAAATCTGTAGTTTCGACGGCCCCACCTCGGATTTAAAATAGAGATTATTTTCGCTACCCCACGATCGACCGAAAATATAGACATATTTTCGTCGGTTCACCTAGGCCGACGGAAATATATGAGTATTTTCATCGGCTTGGAGAAGCCGACGGAAATAATTTTGGACCGACGAAAATATAATGGATTCTTGTAGTGTTTGCTTTCTAGCATGTACCTTTTTAGACAGTATTTAACTATAATTTTATAATAATTTGTGAACTATATGCATCTTAAGATACAAAAATCAGAAATCAATATATTCTTTCATCACTAAAAAAAAAGCGAATTAGCCGGGCGGACTACGTTCCGGCCTGCCGGACGAGAGTTTTATCACTACATTCACGGCGTAAATGTCTGTCCGTGTCTACGCATGCAATGCATGCACGCACTGTGCTGATCGAGCGTCTCATCAATTCCGCGCGCCAGTGCCAGCGTCGGCGACCGGTCACGAGACGAGCTGCTGGGAGACGCAGCGCGCCCGGTGTGCCGCCGTATGCTTTACTGCACGCACACCGTGCGCGCCCTGTGTGCCGCTCGATCGATCACAGGGGTGGTCCTGTAGCCGGCTGGCGGCAGCTGGTCGCTTTGATCTCTCACCACCGCCGGGCCATGACGACGCCTCTGTCTTGCGCAGGCAGAGGATAGGAGACAGGGTTAGTGACTCTCGGACTTGGGACCTCAGAGTGCATGCAGACACTGCCACGGGGAGCCTGGCACCGGCAGCAGGCACACGTTTGGACACCCTTGGATAGACGCTGCGACACAATCTTTTGCTTCAACGCATCAGACTATCAGACAGCCCAAAGACGACCGAGATCACCGAGAGAGAGAGAGATGAGAGCAGAAGGCGCCCGAGTTTCCCGACGTGCCAATGCACGAACGACACAGCCTCCAAGGCGAGCTGGCCATGAGGTACTGCCGTGTCTGCGTCTGCCCCTGCGTCTCTGTGTGTGTGTGTGTGCATGGGTGGGTCTCTGCACGACAGGACCCCACATGTGCGCGGTGTACGGGCGTTGGAGGGGGCTTTTAATGATCGGTCGATGGCTCGGGCGGGTTAGCCGGAGGGAGGCAGGCATGGCGCGCGGGTCCCACGCTTTTCTCGATGCGTATAGTGTGGATCGTGAGTGACAGACTGACAGGGAGGAGGGAGACTGGAGATAGCTTTGCTCACCTTTGGTTTCCGTTTTTCTCTTGTGCGCCCACCACTACCTTGTACTAGCACCAGTACGTCGCGGCCTCCTATAATTCGTATTGAGTTCCGGTTTTTTTAGACCTGTTTGAAGCGAAGAAATAAATTTGATAAACAATAAGGCAATCGTAATGCTTTATAAAATTTTCTGCGCATTGTTGTACGGCAAGTCTGTAACACGTAAGGCAGTTGTGCAAGTGATAACTGATAACAGTGGAAGTACCGAGGCTCAAAACTCTTAAAAAGTAATCTGACACCTCTGACCCTCTCTTTCTTTTGCCTGGTGGAGGAAACTGCTGTATGTATATGGTTGGTTTCTTCTCCCTCGTGAAGACATATGCTGGCTAATCATATCATATACTGTCTAATCCGAGCTATCTATCATGCATGGTTGTCCAGAACTGCAGTGGTAATTAAAGCACAAAGTGATTCCCGTAACTCCAACACGTTACTCCACGCAGACAGGGGGACGTACAGGGGGTAAGGCTGTTCCCAATGCAAAGTATCATACTCTAATATCCAAGAATGCCACGTAGGATGAAAAGTATGATACTGCATTGAAGAAACACTCTCTACAATGCATAGTATCATACTTATATGGTTAAAATAATTAATTGGTGTGATGTTGTGTCTATGAAAGTGGGTCCAATGCGTTAGATTCTGTGCCACAGCCTAAGATATCGTGCCAAAGCAGTATCTTGCTCAAGATACAGCTTTCTTCTCCCTCCTATTTAATGCTTTGCCACATCAGCAAAAAATCATATGTGGCATCTATTTAATGAGTATGATACTACCCATTGGGAATAGCCTAACTGTATTTCACATGCTGCAGAGGGTAACGTGAGGTACAAGCGCAAGATCTCTTCGTCGTCGTCGATTCGTGGTCACCTTGCAATCACACCGCCGTGATTTGACCCCGTTTTCGTTTGCTCTCGATCTCCCATGCTTGCACAAAGAACTTCAAATGATAATTCACTGAATACGATCCGAGTGACCTTGTACTGTGTGTACAGCGATGTGATGAGTAGTTTATGTAGCCCTGCAGCTCACAACACTATAGCTTCAGGTACCCATGCGTGACTTCACATACGTACGTAACGTACGTACACGAGAGCGGCTATTATTTAAGTTTGCCTTCTCCGGGTGCTCCATGCCATGCGTGCTTCTTTTTTGCCCTAGCGCCAAGCCATCAGAATTTCTAATTTAGGTCCGGTTTTTGGATATAATGAAAAAGAAAATTATAGGAACCACTGCTCTGTTTTTTCTTTTTTACATTACTAGCTGAATTACATTGGGCCCAACTTGATATGATTTTGCAGTATTTAAAAATAGAGTTGCATTTATTATAATACTCCAATGCATATTAAGAGTCATTTTTATAGTTCACTAACTATGTTGGATTTTTTTTCCTTTTTTATCATTTTCATCTATTTTTATTACATAATAGATTATAATTTATATATGCAAATAAAATTTCTTACCTTATTTTTTTTTTATCAAATTAGCATATTTATGGAATTTTCAATGGAATAAAACCAAAATTTATATTTATCACTTAGTAAGGAATTTAATATATATATATATATATATATATATATATATATATATATATATATATATATATATAGAGGATAGCTAGTGTACTATCGATAGTATAGATCTCCAGTGCTATAGGGTTGTTTTTGCAAAATTCAAAGACTGTTGATCTAAACCGTGCATTTTGTTCATCTCATTGAAATCTCATTACCCACCAAATTTTATATTTTTTGAATTTTTTCTCCTATTTATTTTGTATTTTTAAAAATCAGCTTCATTGGACGGCCCACAACTAATTAGATCGTCGATTTTGAAAAATACAAAATAAATATGAGAAAAAATTCAAAAAATATAAAATTTGGTGGGTAGTGAGATTTCAATGAGATGAACATAATGCACGGTTTGGATCAACAATTTCGTTTTCGAATTTTACAAAAACAACCCTATAGCACGGAGGATCTATACTATCGATAGTACACTAGCTATCCTCTATATATATATATATATATCGAACTGCTACTTTTATCTAATTTCAAATATCACTTTTAGGTTAGAATTCATATTTATATATATATATATATATATATATATATATATATATATATGAATTTGGAGTTCATATGAACGTTACATGGTTGATTTTTCTATTTTTTTATTTCAAATTAATGTTATTTTTTATTGTACTTGGTATGGACTCAATCTCTTAATTTAAGCTGTTAATTTTAATGTTATTTTTATTTAATTTTGAATATAAATTTTAGGTTAGATTTAATATATAAATAAACCTGCTTATTTTTATTCTGAATTTCAGCTATGTACGGATTTTAGTTTGGAGTTCATACAAAATTTAAATGGCTAATTTCTTTTAATGTTTTTCCAAATTTTTTGTTATTTTGTATTGTACTTGGCATGAACTCTTATTTTTAATGTAAGCTTTTGTAAGTCGAGTCCGTTAGATAGATGGTTAGATATTTTTGTTTAAATAATAATATCGAATGGTTATTATAATTCAACTTAGTTAGGGTCCGTTTGATTAAGAGCTAGATTTTTTGCTTTTTGTGACAATTTCTAGTATATTATTATTTTTTGTTAGAAAGATCAGATGACTTTGTAATTAGGGTCTAGTACCGTAGTACGTGTGTAGATAGGTTCATTTCGTAGTTCCGTAGCTAAGTTTTTTTTAAAAAAATAAAAAATCGTTTCATAACCGAAGAAAACAAAAGGGTCAATTTAAAGATAATGGTCTAGGAAAACAAACAGTCATAATCAATGCAGTAATTTTGCAATCCATTAGACTACGATAAAAATTCATGTGATCCGCACGGTTTTTATCACTATTTGAGTATATATAATTGGATGCATGGTGTGGTCGATGGGCACCAGAAAATGCCTTGTTTAATCTGGTGTACGTGGAGCCCAGCTCAATGTTGCTAGCTACAAATAGAAGGTCGCAGATGGTCGCGAGCAACATTTAGTTATCTTCTTGACACACCGCAACAAAAGGCCAGCTCCAATATTCGTCGATCAACTCCGTGCACCATGCACACGCATGTGCCAGCGCAACCAGAAATAGCAGCCCGGCCGCACGCACGCACGCACGCACGCGTAATTAACAAACAACCAGTTGGTTACGGTGTCACGCCCGAGGCGTGCCCAGCATACTTGGCCGTTGGGCATAGCTATCGACCCATCAACGCGTTGCTTCCACCGGGCACGGCCGCGTCACGTCATTCGCCGGTGTTTTTGCCGATAGCTACGAGGTGCGCTCGCGCACGGTGGCCCAGCCAGGCTCGCCGCGCGGCATGGGCATGGGCTTAAGCAAAAAAAAGAAAATCACGGGCTTAAGATACGCGGGTTGATTACGTGACGTCGAGCAGGGCCTTGCGTACCTAATCCCCGGTCTTGACACGAGCGGACGATTTGCTGAATTGATCGATACGGCGCCATCAACTTGTTCCATCTGCGTCCCGGGCCGACCGGCTTAGTAAGCTAACTGTGCGGCTACGGCGCTGCACGCGTACGGATGCGTCGTGGAGAAGGAACTGTGGTGGAGGCCTACCATGTCGGAACAGACACTGCTGTTTCTTTCGCCGATCGAAAAGGGTTTTGAGACAGGGAAAAAGGGTGCCTTCCATTCCACCCTAGGCTAGGGCTCCAATTAATCTAAAGAACGACACTGCTGTTTCTTTTGGTTATTTTTTTATTTAAAAAAAAAAGAAACTATGAAATACTGCATACTTTGGGCAAGCAAGAACGTTGTTTGCATAAAAATCATGGTACGTAGATCGATCCTTAATATGATTTATGCATAATATATCTTCGCAGAGTTACGCTTAATTTGCGCCACGAATTAATATCTTTAATCCTACGTACATTGCTTGTGCTAAGTGAGTTGCAACTTGCAAGTGGGGTGAATTTACAGTCGGCAGATTGGTAGGGCACGGACCGAGGAGCTTCTTTCGTTGTCAGGGTCACGTCGGGGAGGCAAATCCGGTCACCAGAACGACGTCGGCGTCTTGCGGTGAATGGAACGGACCGGGAGCAGGAGTTTGGTGCCGAGTGAGCTCGTTTAATTTGATGGCGGGTGCGAGTGGGTGGTGAGGGGTGGTGTCACCTGATGTGAGATCAAATCCACTGTGCGTCTCTGTGATTTCGCGTCGCGCCGATGGTGACCCGGGCGGCATCGCCGCGATTCACACGGCCGTGCCGAAGAATAACCGCGGAGACCGAGCATCCGCGCACACCGTTCGTCTCGCGCTCTTCTCCGCACTACCTGATTTAGAAAATCGATTGGGATTGCGACACGGGTGGATACATATGGCTTTTTCTTCGTTAGAGTCGTGCATTTCAAACAACCTTGCCTTCGTCAAAACCATAAAATTTCCCGATTTCCGATGGGATGCATGGTCTAACGCCCTGACGCGAGGCTCGCAGCACGGTAAATGTGTGTTACAATGTCTAGGGGATGCGATAAAATCCGCGAAAGCTTGATCCGCTGATGAAGGGAGCACTGCAGGATGCGTCGCTTCTCTGTGTGACTGTGTGGTTTACGAGTGGCGCCTCTGTCCAAAGTGTTGAACAACAGTCAATAGATAAAAGCTACACGCGTGCCTTCTGCATAATTCAGAGACCGGAGGAATTGTGCTACCAATTATTACTTCAACAAGGTAGCGTTTGGAATTATAAAATTGAAACAAAACTCTTGTTTCCCTGTCAAAAAGAGACATTATTACTTCAGTCGGGGAACATAAACCGAAGGGTAGGCTCAGCAATTGTTGGGACGTAAAAGAAGGCCCAGCAAACTTTTAAGAGATCAGACTCATACCAAAACAAAGGTCCATTAGTATAAGGGTCCAGAGGCCTAGTAGTTTAGAAACGTTAACCCAATGGGATTCCAAGACATGGCCTTTATTCATGGCCCATTTCTTTTTCACTAGGCCCAGTGCTTAGTTATCTCTTTGTTCTTTTTCCTCACATTTTAACAGACCGTCCGCTCGCTCTTTCTGCACTACACGTCTGCGTATTTGTCAGTCGTCAACCTTCACGCATTCCAATGGGATTCCATGTTCCATACGCTATTTTCCTTATGCATCTACTCAAATGCTACTTTCTGTCGTATGAAATACATATTACTAATTTTCTTATTACTTTAATTTCAAACTTAATTAATAACCAGCAAGTAATTTTGCCACCTGAAATATAATAAGGGAACTGCTAAGGATCCGGCATACGATAAGAGTTTGTAAATATTTTTATCCCACAATGTCAGATCTCCTTCTAGTTCATGCGAAATATATTGCCCTTAATTGCAACGAAGGGCAAATTAAACTACAACAAAAATAAGTGGATTGTAGCTAAAATATTTTAAGGGTTCCCATGCAACAATTGATATTAACGTCGATGTTTAGGGCCCGAGGGTCGCTAAATCGAGCTTACGAATGTAATTATGATTGCCTATGTCTATAAAACAAGATTGAAAAAATAGAAAAGAAATGAGGAATGTATTATATCATGAGCGTTCTTTATAGAAACCTTTTTGGGCCAAAAGCGTAGTTTGGCCCAGCCCATATGCGTATCCGGATATCCGACCCATTAATATCCGAATTATCTAAATACGTATCCGTATACGACGGATAGTGAGCTACCAAATCCGTATCCGTATCCGACAAAAAAATTCGTATCAGTATTCGATCCGACAGTATCCGACAAATATGCGATCCGATAGAATCCGTATCCAAAAATTATCCGCATTGGTCGGAAACTATCTGATCCTTTTTCATCCCTACGCAAAATCCATTCCTCAAGAGAGGCGAATCATTCTCTTTGCTAGCATTTGTTAGGTTAGGATTTCATCACTCTAAGAGTGAATTCTTAGCTGATGTACTTGATCATTACGAGATCGAGCTCCATCATCTTACCCCCAACTCAATTCTAATTTTGAGTGTCTTCTCGCATTTTTACGAGACTTTTATAGGTACTCCTCCTGCTGCTCATCTTTTTGTTTCTTCTACTGGTATACTTAAAATAAAGTAACTTGTTGTCATAAATTGTCGCACAAGACTCAATCTTTATATAGCATTAGTCACCACAACATTCAAGGTCCCCAAGACAGCGAACTGTTTAGCGGCTCTGCAAAATGTAAGTAAAATAACAAAGATTAAATATACTCATAGAACACAAACACAAGGTTAGCAAAACAGGCAAGGCTCATCGAGGATGATATCCTAAAAAAACAATATCACCGCTATACTACCATAGGACACTAATGAGTTTCTCAAAGATATAATGCCGCACACCACCAAGTGAGGCAATTCACCAAGTTGTCTTGAGGTGCAAACGATGCTATACAGAGCCATAAAACCCACTTTCTGACGGGGAAAATGATAACCGTCGAGCAAGAACAACAAGCCACGATGGGTTCGACATAAAAGAGGCAACGAGTTACCAAATACCAAATTCACCCGGATGCCAAATCAACAACACAAAACAATCATGGTCAACATCAAGGTTACAAATCTCGTTTTTGGAAAAAATCTCGGAGGTAGCCGAAATCCGAAATCTCAGCGAGATTCGAAAATTTCGGGCAACATCCGGACGAAATGCAAAAACCAAATTTCAAATCCGTTTTTTTTTCAACCGGGAAATCCGAGATCTCGGCCGAAATTATCGAGATCTTGGGCGAAATCACCGAGATCTCGGTCCACATTGAACTGTCCGAAAAATGGTCCAAAACACGTCAAAAAATTTTGAATTTTTTTTTTGGATGGTCGTGAGACATCACTAATGTTCCCTTAAAAATTTGAGATAATGATCAAGCATCAGGAATTTAAAAAAAAAACTAAGAGTGGTAAAGTCGTGATAAAAAGCCGTATCTAAAATCAGTTTTTTGATTTTTCAAATGTAACAAATGAACTTCAAGTCATTTGAAAAGTTTTCAAATGTAACAAATGAACTTCAAGATCCTTTAAGTAGTTACCGGTGGAAAGCCATGGCAAGAAAAATAAAGTGATAATGTGCAAGCTGCAACTCAATGCTGTGTCCAAACATTTTGGCATGCTCATGTTGGAACGCCATTTGCTATCATTAGATGGAAAATAACATCACTGTCCAAGAGCAAACATTAATCAGCGTATTTAGCAACCAACCGGTTGTAATTTCAATATGTCCTAATAAGGTATGGAAGTAACTGGATTTCTATTTTTTGTTTCATTAACATGCCATCCAAGGGCTTCATCAAAATAAAGAAAATTGCCACCTCCATTATAAGTCATTTCAGACTTCTACTTTGTTTTAGATTATTATTCATAGTTTCTTACTACCTCTCTTGACATAAATTTACGACAATCTTTTCATCTAATGCCCTTCACTTAAATGCAACATTGTGCATGTGATTATGTGAATGGACTAGAAAAATTCCTATGTATTAAAAAAGTTCAAACCACTTTAGAAAATTTTGAAATTTTTTGTGAATGGTCCTAGCACATCCATAATATTCCCATAAAATTTTCAGAAGATGATCAATCTTGAAATTTTTTAAAAAAATCGGAAAGTCTTAACCGACAAATTGAACCGACCAAAAAATGGTCAAAAACATGTTAAAAATTCTTGAATTTTTTTGTGGATGATCTTGATCCTAAACCCAATCAAATATAATGCACAAAAATCAAAATCCGGCAAAAAACTATCAAATCTCACCCGAAATCGCTGAGAAATCCGAAATTTGATTATTTTTTTAATTTCTTGATTTTTTTCGGAATTTTGAATCTCGGAGGGGGCCGAAATCCGAAATCTCGGCCGAGATTTTGGATTTCGGTCCAAAATTTGAATCCTTGGTTAACACCAATATTTAGCAACAGGGAGCACCGAAGGTACCTTGTCGTCCATTATATGCCTAGAGTCGTTGTCCGCCATCGGTTTACCATGGGTTACACGCAAAGCGGTAGCCATGGGATGATAGTAGATGGATCGGGGCTAAGGACCTTACAACGGCATCATGTAGTCGAGGATCTCGCCGGAGCACCCCCGAGATGAAGAAAACCGGAGGTGGTTTCAAAATCGGGAAAAAGAAGGGAAAATATCACATCGTTCTTGTCTATCTCTAGAGAAAGAACATGGACTTGGGTTTTAAAGAGCACAAGAGGAGAGAGAGGGAGGGAGGGAGAAAGCCACGGTCACTGGAAGACCTGCTCGCCGCTGCCACACACGTGGGAACCGCACCCACCATGTGGTCACCATCGTCTATGCTCTCTCCCTCTCCCTCTGACTTGCGCCCCTAGCAGGTAGGGCAATGAACGACGATTTAAGGTTCTCTGGCTGGGCCATGTCGGCCCAGTAAAATCATTTTCTTCTTCTTTTGAATTTTGGATAAAACTTAATTTCATACAACACTTTCTCCATCAATCTATTCTGTTGGGTCAATTTTTTGTTGACAACCAATTTTACAATCTACTATATAATCTATATTGAAATTGAGTACAAGCAATGAGAATGCCACATCATCACATTTTCTCCTTGTCGTCTAATCTCCATCCAATATTCTTATGGCCGGAAGATTTGGAGCTCGAGGAATCCTTTTTGCGAAAACATCCTCCAAAAAATCTGAAATTATGTTTATATCCTTCCACTTGTTATTTTGCAAAAAGATCCTATAGTTCCGTAAATTCACGAAAGGGTCACACACTGATTTTTTTCGTTTTCCCGGAAGGGCCCTCCGAAAAAACCAAAATCACATCTAGATCCTTCTACCGGTTATTTGCAAAAAAAGACCTCGTGGTTTCGTTGATTCACGAACGAGCCCTCCACCTTTTTTTACAAAAAAACCCATAGTTACGCAAATTCGCATACGTTTCCTACTCAGCCTACTTTTTGGAAAACCACCCCGAGAAAACTGAAATTACATTGAGGTCCTCCAACCGTTTTTTTGAAGAAAAAAACTCGGAGCAAATTTCGCACGGTGCAGCGTAGTGCGCGACTCTACCTATTAGACATAAATGCATCTAGAAAAAGGCAGCAATGTACAATAAAAATGAAAATGACTCAATACTTATAATATTGATGCATATATAATATTTACTCCTGACAGATTTTTCACAATTAAAGCTTTTTTCCTCTTCTAATTTCTTAAGACAATGCATTCTTAAAATTTCCTCAGCAAAACACTGGTTTCCATAGTCTCTGCCTCTCTGGTTCGGAACTCTGAAGTCCGAACTACCGTGGTCGCCGAAAACCTTGGACCTGGTCAACTTGATTCCATTTCTTCTTCTTCTAGAAAGAAACATGGTTCCAGACATCCATTTCCGATCCTGGCAAGAGACAGCCTCGTGCCATCTGAAGATGAACCACGAAAGACCAGCACTGCTGCTTGCGCCATCGCCAAAATCACCAGACTCTCAACCAGGGTTTACATTACTGAACTAACATCGAAAATCACCCATACAATGGTAGCAATTTTGAAAGTCAGTAGAAACTGGATGAAATACAAAAGTCAAATTTTTTGAACTCATAGGGTCAAATATCGACACATAATTCGAAAATCTACCAGTTTTACCATTTTCGACCACTTTTTTATCGAAAATCGGCACTCTCTGCGAAAATTAGAAAAAATTTAAGAAAAACTAGAAAAGTTTACAAAAAAAAAATGTTAGAAAAATTTACTGGTTACGTTTTTCGAACCGGACGAATACAGTTAAAGTTCACGATTTTTAAACGATTTTCGTCTGTATTTCTCCCAGCCCACTCGACGGACGAGACAACCCGCCCCTCCGCGACGCCAAGGGACGCCACCCTGCAGTGCGAGCCTTTCCGTCCGTCGCCCATCCGCAACGACCAACTTTTCCGCGTGCCTCGCCTGATAGCTTTGCCGGTCCTAGGTCACTGGTCAGACACACTAGGTACGAACGCGCGGCGGCACGCCGCGCGAGGGTAATGGTTTCTGAAATACTATTTAGAGATGATCAACAGTCTAAGTATATAAACTTGTAGTTCTATGTCAGGAGACTATGTATTTAAGCTCTAGCAGTTTTGATAATTTGGATCAATTTGCCTATCAAGAGTACTTAGTCTATAACATATAAGAAAACTACAGTACAAACACCTTTTTTTAAAAAAAAAAAAGGCTACAAGGCTATTCGATTTTTGCTGGTCTAATTTTTTGTGCAGCACAAAATAATTTCCAAAACATAATAAAGCGGAATCATTATATGTGAGAAAATAGAATGATTGACTTGATAATAAAGTATATTGAAAAATTACTAAGGTATGCCTTCCTGAATGCAATTTTCCTTAAAATTAGTACTGAGGAGCTGGTTCTGACAAAGCATTCTTTCCTGCTGAAAAGAAAAGTATGAATTAAATAAATCCTTAGCTGAATTGTATACTATATATTGTCTATTTGTATGAAAAGGAAGAAAGGGGCACATAATACTGGACAATACGTGTTTTATTTTAGTGCCAGGCTATCAGGCAAATGCTAAAAATAACATTGCATACTTAAATATCAGGAAAGGCAAACAGGTAATCCCTTGTAGAAAAAGAGAGCATGTAATATATCTGTCACCATTTACCATCACAAAATACATCTGTCCATTTGGGAATATAATTGCTATGGCACTACGTTGCTCTTTATTTGCTTGAGACCTATCATTCATGTCAACAAGTTCATGACTTCATAAAAGCTATGCACAAGCACGCTACTTTAGAAGACACTCAGATTAGCCAATTAAGGGTTCAAATTATGTACATTTATCAAAATAATTCTGGACAACGCTATTTGGTAAAAAATCATGGTGGATCACAAATAGAAAAGTCGCTAACAACGCCGCCAGAGAGGGGAAATTACCAAAAGGTAGGGTGCAGGTAGAGGCAGTAAGGAGGAGAGTTTTTTTTGCCATATCCATCAGCTAGATGACCCATTAGAATAAGTCGTACTGTCCAGAAAATCTGTGCCAGCTGCAAGTAGTAAACGAAATTAATGATGAACAAATTAATCTGAAATTTGGCAATATAAAATACTAAGTAGATATTATGGCGATACATATTTCTTGTAGTGTCCATGGTAATCATCTGCAGCGTCAATGTTAGGTAGTATGATTAGCATAATATCAAGAAGCAACACACATACATGTATTTTGTTCCTGAACAAAATGATGTAGGACCTGCTTTATTCTTTTATCCTATTTATGACGTGCTTCTTCAGTTATTGCACAAGTATGAGGAAATATCATTTGTCAGTTGGAATGCACAGCACTATTGGCATTTAAAATATGATGTGCAAAAACCATTGAGCTGAAGGTGATTTCATGTAAAGCGTACCTTTTCTAGGATTTTTTAACGACTGCGTATTATCGTAGTCCAAGAGGATATTAGGATCTTTTGAGAAAAAGAACTTTTTATGAAAATTCTGCAGAACTTGCTATAAGAAAAAATTTGAGAACGGTCATACAAACACTGTAGTTCTAACTGAGCTGTTTTCCACAAGGCTCCACTGTTTGCAAGGTCGATGTATGTATCTCGGAAATCATCAAAAAATCTATCTTGTTCTTGCGCATAGATATTGATCCATCTGCAAGTAGTTTGTTTAGCATCACCAATGACAATGAGCTGACCACACATGTAAGTACGTAAAGAAAATCGCTAAATATCTATTTGGCTAGATTATTTAACTGTCATTAAATTGAGTCAAACAACCAATTTGTTCCTGAAAACTTGTGCTTTAAAATTAAGCCCTGACTGAAAGAATTAAAGAAGATAAACTACAGGGCAAGCAAATAGAATCTAGAAATCTATGAGAGTTATATAGTATATTATAAGTCAGGATTGTTCTAGACATTTTTCTAAGCCTATCTCATGTAAGGAAAATAAAGCTATCGATAATATAATCTTAACCTCTCCTAAACAAACTCTAAAAGGACATGCAATGACATTAAAAGCCTTTCCAACTGAAGGAAAACCTTAATCATTTACCATCTTCAGCGTAGTGTCTAATCTTATACGCAATCCTATCATTGTTGGTATTTTAGCTTCACAAAAGGACATAATACATCACATTAGGATGATTTATAAAGGTTGCTTAAGTCAAAATTCAGCTATTGACTCATGGTGATATTATTTAAAGGGCATGATGAAAACATCACATTCACTCTACGTGAGGACGCCTATTGTTTCTCTAGGCGCACTTTGAAATAGGAGTTATTAAAAACATCTTGATTCCCAAATCCTTTACCTCCAATTGTGTGAGCTCCAGATAACATGACCATCTCCTGTGTCTTGTCAAATATGGTTGCTTTCTGAAACAATTGGTAGAAACTTCAGGGATAACCAATCATACACAAGTAAACAATTTTGGCTTAATCATCGCAAAATTTCATTGTTCTATCACAAATTTCTATAGGAATCTGAAATAGGCATTGAAACCTAGCAGATGTTGTCAAAGAAAATGAGAACTGACAAGAAGCCCTTCTGTTGAGTAATGTTTTCAAGGCAACAGCACGCAAACGCTTTTCAAGAAGTTTACCGGCAGGATCAACAGTACTACATAGACAAATACGTTCTTTTGGAAGAATGCAGCTAGGCACTAAATAGAAACTCCGAGCGAAATAAATAGCTTATAGTTTAGGTAATAATGTAAGGGAATTGTAAAATTAACAAACCATTGTAATGCTGCACCTGGAATCTAATCAGTCTAGTTTTACTGGAATATCAGGCCTTCCACAGAGTGCAACTGGGTCAGAACCAGTCATGGTAATCAAGGCTGTCCATGGCACTATTAGCTTAGATAACAGTAGATTTGGGCTGAGGATACAACAGGATACAACACAAATGGAAAACTGAAATTTAATACAGGAAGCACATGTGCAAAGCACAGACCTTGCTGAGTATGGTCAATTTCTTTCTTTTGCCTTTTCCTTTATCTGTTCAGATTCAAAGCAATTAAAAATATATATGTTAGGCCAGGTGTTCTTCAGTAAGGGAGTAGCATTATTCATGACAATAAGGGGGAAAAGGGGTCTACTGTAATGTACACTCAGGAGGGAAAAGACCTCTGCAGATCTATTATGCTAGCATTTTCAGGTCTGTCAACTCCGAAATTATAGACACATTTTTTGTCACCTGCAAGATATTGTCACCAATGTTTGTCTATTGACCTGTACTTCACAGGAATCCATTTTTAGATATACCGAATTGTACTCTAGTTTTTTTTCCCATTTACAATCTTCTATCATCTGTGTTCTGCACATATGCGATCCTTGCTCATAACTTATTAATAATCCTAGATAAACGAAGACAAATAAGATCGGACCTGATTTGTCACCAACATAAAAAGTTCCTGCATCATGGGAAACCAAATGAATCATGGCAGCAGCTTTGACTTAGGTGAAACCGCCCTTACAGCTTTTCGAATAATTGATCCATCGTATGATCCAGGCCTATAAAGTCAAGCGCGATTAGGAAACTCCTCGGAAAGCTGTCAAACTGATGCTGTACGAGCAAGAAATAGCTTTAAGTTATGTCCGCCTACAAGTTTCCTCGCAGGAGGAAATTGGCAGGTACAAAAACGATGCATTAGAATAAACAGTTTAAACCTTAAAGTAACGTATAAGATAATAATAAGTGGCAGGCAGCAAAGGTAAAATAACAACAACAGTAAACATGGTAACCAAGGTGTTCTGTGTATGGGGAAAAACTGCCTAAAAAATCATTTCCATATAGGAAAACTAATGTGCGTAGCTCGTTTGTACCATCAGCCGCATGTTCTCATACTTTATTTTTGTAATACGGACATCTTCAATACCATTTTTGCAGCGGTAAGGTATGCAAGGATAGTATTTAACTGAAGGGATGAACCACACTTTATGCAAAAAAGAAAAGCAAACCTCTTTGCAGATGGGGATTACGTAGAGGATGTTGTTTACTTTCGGTGAATCGAAGCGGAATATCGGTGCAAGGCCACCAATGGAAGGACGTGAATCGAGTAGGTAAAGCATCAGGGAACGACGGCGGAGGAAGGGACGATGAGATGACCGGCTGGTTCACACGCAAAATCGATTGGCGGTGATCCTGTAGAGAGCAGTTGGAATCCACAAATGAGAATGAGAAAGAAACAAGAAAGCAGGAGGTAAAATGGGAGGAATCAGAGAGTAACAGCAAGTCCGTATGTATATAGGCGCACAAATCGTAGAACTCAGACTAACAAGACAAGAAGCTCACGGATTGCAACAAGGCGAAGCGGAAATGGGACCAAGTAGCAGCAGAAGTGGCGCGTCAGTGCCCCTAGCGAAGACGGGCATCAGCGTCTGTGCATGAATCAACTGGAAACGACGCTCATCGGCGGCGAGGCAGGCCACGCCGACACGCGTGGCGATGGCGGATTCGTAGAACCGCAAGAAACTGGCGTCTCTATACGGAGCGAAGCGAGGGATGAATCTGGAAAACTCTTGTGCGATTTCTTCCGGCCGGAGTTAGGGCTGGCGGCGCCCGCTCTTGCATGACCTCCACGCTGGTGTCTCTTCCCTCTCCTCCCCGTCGCTGTGTAGATGCAACGCCGGCGATATAGCGGATGATGCAGGCGGGCACGGCGCATCGATGGAGGAAGGCGACAAAAGCGGATCAATGGGGCGCTTACCACGCGCAATTTCTAAACGGCGGGCCTGCGAAGAAGAAGCGGTATCCATCGAAGCGAATAGGAAGCGGAAAGCAAAGAGGCGAGGCGAAAGAGGGGAAATAGAACGGGGAGAGAGCACCGATGGCCATCGCAGATCGCAGACTGGCGCAGAAGCAGTAAGCTCAATCGGACACGCGGCGGTAGCTAGCGCAGATCCACAGAGAAGGACCAACCAGTGTCTTCCACAACGCGAAGCACAGCGGCCGAGGCCGTGTGCAACCACGGCGACGCACGCGCAGGCGCAGACGGCGGGCGATGCGGGCGATGCGCAGCAAAGGAGCAAAGCGCAAAACGGCCGCCGAGCGACGCATGCGAGACGGAGCGGAGGACTGGAACAGAAAACGGCTGAAACGGGAGGGGCACGCCGAAGGAAACGCCAGGTGGATAGCGCCGCGGAAACCGTAACCTCCCAAGTTTAATAAGAAGTAATATGTGCAAGCATCAACCACCAACAACCGATCAGCTCAGCCGTGAGCCTCCACCTCCGGCACGTCGAACATATCAGGATAACACTGCGGCGCATAAACTAACCTTATCGCTAAGCCCCATATCGCCGTAGCTTTACCCAGTAGGATCAGCTCTCGCGACGCATACCCAAATGGCAGGTTCTTCTTCGGAGATTTGGTGGCGGGGTCGTGCATTGGAGGCCTTTACTTTCTCTGAACCCAAATCTGAAATCTCTCTCTCTCTCTCTCTCTCTCTCTCTCTCTCTCTCTCTCTCGTTCAGGAAACCACCACGCAGCAGGATGATAGGGACGGATGCTAGTGTGCAGCCGCTTTGGGCGGCAAATGGATAAAAAGGAAGGGCTGCACGTACGCGCGCACAATCATCCGGTCGGCGGTCGCCGTGGGCTCTACTCTGCTCGGCTACTTGTTTAGGAAAAACGGTGAGATGAGGATGAACTCGATCGACATGGCTTAATTATTGGTGCGCGCATCTGTGATGCGTGTGCTCTCGGATAGTTGGATGAGATTGTCGTAAAGCGGTGACGCCCATCAACAACATTGCATCAATATAATAATAATAATAATATAAAACAGATATTATAAATGATATAAAGAAGTAAAACTATTATATCTTTATCAGATTAATTCTCTTATACAATGAAGTGACTTGTTTATAATAGGAACCACCAAGATATATATTCAAATTCATCCGCAACGAAGTATAGTCCAAACACATTTGAACCCGCTTGTTTGAGTGCGCTGTGCTGCGGTTGCCCCCGCGTTGCCACGGCAACAACTAAATTCCGCTATCATCGGACGCGGCAACAACTAGATTCCGCTATCATCGGACGTGGCAAGGGATACATGTCGTCTGTCATGTCTTCTGTGTAGAGGAGAGCAAATCTTGCAAATATTTGAAAAAAAAAAATTACAATGATTAGATAAGCGATGAATTCCAAAGAGCTGCACCGATGACGATTGAGACGTGCGATAGGAATCGGAGTCGGTGCGGGATTGAGGCGAGGAAATTGAAGAAGAGACGAGGCTGATGATACATAGAGGCCTCGGCATGCCCAAAGCTGAACAGAACAAACCAATGGAGCTGGGTGGTTTTGCGCCTCCTGATGGACTGATCTCCTTGCTTGTAGATGAAAGCAACTGGCATCTTTGTGTGCCGCTGATACGCTCGCGGAACGAACCTCTCCTTTTTTGTGTAGAAGAATGTACAGGATAGAGAGTTCGAAGCAAAGTGATGGTACTGGTAATTGCCTATGCAACCGTCACGTGCTTTTCGCAATTGCAGACGTCGAAGTTGTTATTGAAACCGTGCAAGGAATTTAAAGTACAAACAAAGGTGAGGATATGTTCGATATGTTAGAATTTCTCACAATTCTTGTAAAATTACCCCTTTTTTGCCTACAAAATTTGTATATCGAAATGAATCTTACATGTTAAATTGGTCGTTCACCTTTGTTTGTACTTTAAATTCCAGTGCTGGTTGAAGTTGTCCACGACCATCCGCTACCATGTCGTCACATGTCGCACGGCTGGTCAAGAGCACATGAAGCCTTCGATGAGAGCGACCGCAAAAAAACTTCAACCACCTTAACCTCACCCCTCTAGTTCCTTGTTACAACCCTCATGGTACGACGCCAACAGCATTCGACGTTACCCCACCAACAACACAACATCGATCTTAATTCACTGTTCAGGGGAGCTCTCCAAACCTGCCATGGCTGTATTTCGAGGAACACTAGGTTCGCCTCTTCGTCTCGGTCAGGTCCCGCGCGTGCGTTGACCGGGTTCTCGCGCGCGTTTGGTTCACTGCACGCGCTCGCCCGGGCCTAGCCCCACGCATGCATCCTCGGCCAAATTGTAGAGTCGTGCCTGGCCGCGCGGAAACGGCGCGCGAGACCGTTTCCCGCAGGCCAGGCTCGGACGCTAGCGAGCGGGCATCCAAACAAATTATAAATGTTTCTCGGCAGCTCCAAAGAGCTTGGGCCTTGGTCTCCTTTTTGTACCCCATACATTCTACTGGCGCAAACGCCCATGCATGCACCACCAGCTTGTTCGTCGACGACCAAATGCACCACGTAACTCAAAATCTCCCTGATTGGGTTATCCTAATCGAGAGCATTTTCGATGGTCATATCCAAATACCGTGGATAGTATCATGGTAGCGCAAATTCTGATATGAAACCTACGACCGGAACATGTATCTCTGTAGTTTGAGATGCAATTATAAGGGCTCGTTCAGAACAGAATACATGAATTTTGATTCCAAGTTGGCCGTCAAACTTATACGACGGAAAGCAAGCGCGCTTTTCCAGTCCAACACCTCAGGATCTACGAAACAACGGAGCAGGGACGTTCCGTCGAGCCCTACACAGTGATATAAACAATAGTTATATATAATACGTCTCTATATCATCTATAACTTGTACAATATGCTATCTGTATAGTTGTCTATAATGGTCTCACAATTAATGAGTTGTCTGTATAGTTATCTATATAATGATATATATAATATAAAATCACCTATAAAATGTTGTGTTAAATACTAATGATACCTTTTTTTCCCCTCCTTGTCATTCCTTCACATTACCTACAATACTACTTCTTCCGTCCAAGTTTGTATGACATATTCTTTTCGTACATATTTATTGAAAATGACTAAACTACTCGTAATTATTATCTTTAAGTATTATATTCAATACATGCATATAGTATATCAAGTAAATCTAGAAATTTATTAGTGATATAAAAGAAACATCATACTAATTTATATTAGAATATAAAATACATCATGCATTATGAATAGAACTATTAAAAAATATATTGTATAAACTTGAATAGAGGAAATGTACATAACATATATTTACAGCGAGCGGACAGGTAACACTATATATGTCCATGTACGTAGGCACAGATGTAACCGGAGCAGTGCGCCACGAGGCGAGCCAAGAAGTGTTGGTTCCACACGAACCGCGCCGCCGCCTATCACAACCACTTCACGTGCCCTATCTTTCTTCCCTTTAGTTCACAAGTACATACATCTTCTAGAGTAAGGTTCATCTCCTCTGAAGTCCGGACACCAGAGCCACCCCCATGGAGGCCCAGAAGAAGTCGCCGCCCACCCCCGCATCCGCCGAAGCCGCGCCGGCGGCGGGGAACGGATACTTCAGCTCCTTCTTCTCCGCGTCGCCTGTGGTATTTGCTCTCCACGCCGTCTTTGTGATCTATTTGTTGTTAGGATCTTTGCTTTTTAGGGCTGTTTCTACATTTGTGGCGCAACCGCGCAAGCTAGGGTGCCGCCTTTGGTGGTGAACCTGTGATGCGATTCGATATTTCTTGTGCTTTATTATTTCTAGTGATGATTTTATGGTTTTTCCTTTGGGTTCATTCCGTGGATTCTTTTGGGGTAATTTTTTGTGATCGAGGAGTTCCAGGTTTGTTTAAAATCTTATTTGGGTATCCCTGTGATATCGTTGCTTTTTGTGTTACCTGAAAGGCAAATGCAAAAGATGCGAAGCAGACGGACTTGTACACGATGCTGAACAAGCAGAACTCCAAAGGGCAGAATGGCGGTGGCATCGCAGGTAGTTGTGGGATCTCCTGTCTATTGGACATTGTTATGTAGTTAGGCCTAAATCTGTGAACATAAGAAGGGAAACAGTAGCAAAGGATCCTACTTTGTATGTATTGTATTAAAAAACATATAATGTACAGCAGAAAAGGCAAAAGGTGTTATTGTAAACGAGGCAGCCACTCAAACAATATTAGGGAATAGGGAGATATTTCTTCTTTGATCTATGGATAACCATGGATTATTCCAACGCATTACCTGGCTAAAATTTGGATTTTATGTGAAGTGAGCGTGCGAACTACTCATGTCAAAAGCTTGCATTGATCTTTGAAGTAGTATTACTCCCTGGTTATAGGTTTTTCTACCATGTTGATGAAAATCTTAGTTTGGAGACGAAATTGGTCATTGATATGTTATCCGGCAGTGAATTAACTGCGCAAAGTTATTCGTCCTTCAGACGACAGATGCCAAGGCAGTCCCACTAAAGGTCGTGCGGCATACAAGGATGGAAAACAAGTTTATCCAGACGAGTCATCGGAATCGCCTTATTTTGGCTCGTCTGTGCATTACGGTGGTCGGGAATTCTATGGCAGCTCGTCACACAAGAAAGCTGTTGAATCACCAAGAAATGTATGTAGAAATCACTATTATTGATAAAGTTCCTGGTTGATTATATCACATGTTTCAATGTTTACTTTGTATGTCCAATCCAGTATAAGGAGGATAATCCGAATGGCTCCTTGGCTACCAGAGGTGATTGGTGGCAAGGTATCGCATTACTGCATGATTGTATATTATCTAAAGAAGATGAAATGCATATGTACTGACTATATTCTACTGTCAGGTTCACTTTATTACTAAATAATTGCTGAGGACTCCTTTTGTGAACAAGGTATACTACATCAATGTGCTTTATATTTAATTGCTTGCTTAATTGTTTGATTCGTCTCAATTTTGTGCCCTTATGCTGTGTACGCTATGTCTGCATCATTGGTGTCATGCAATATATTTCATTCCAATTTGAGCAGTGGTAGGCTGGCAGCATTATCTTATGGTGTAATTAATTAAATCCCAATGTTATGGTCTGTCTGTCAGGGGTAACTTGAAATTGTTCTCTCTGGTAGAACCAGCTCACGAGTCACGATAGATTCTCTGCATTTGTTTCAAAATAGTTATGACAGAGAGCAGATTGCTTGGTTTTTTATATAAGGAACATCAAGTATGTCTAACGTATTTATGTGACATGAGAAATGTGAACTTGGCAACCTGCAAGCAACTAAGGAACATTCAGTTTCGCTCTCTGGGGCACTTTACTTAGTCATAGATTCACTGTTGATCATCTGTTTGTGTCCTTGTCTCAGTTCTAGTGTCAATAATTAAGTCCTGAAATCTGCACCAGATTTACTTGTCACATCTACGCACAATGATTGCAGAGCAGTGGTAGTTGACAACAATAGCTCCAGGACAAAAATGTTTTATTGTCCTCAAGTGAAAGTTCAGTTAATCTGCAAAATTTTCTCAAGAGCTTGTTATAAGTGGCATTCCATCATCAGTATTATCGTATATTTTTATTTAATAAGATGGGAAGTATAGTGTGTTAATCTTTCGAGAACCTCTTGTTAGTGTTGCTCCTAAGAACTCCATACATTTGGTATAGTTTGATGTTTTAGCATTTTATCTTATGTTTATCATGATATGAACTTGTGACACTGACAATGTTCATACCTTAAGCTGTGAACAACCTTTACTTAACACGCGGTTGGCATTTTACTATTTTGTTAATTTCCAAGCATTCCTAGAGGCCTCAACGACTCGCCTATTTGGTTGGTTTTGACTGAAATACTCAACCTTAGTTTGTGAGATCCTCCATTGCTAGAAAATAGAAACTGAAATTATAGTTGACCATTGTTAAACATCTAATCAGTTTGTGCATATTCTTGTTCTTTTATGCCTGGTGTTGGGATTGTGAATAATTCAAACCGTTAATGAGATATATTAAGCTTACAGTGGCTGATAGGAGCCTAAGGTATTCCGAGTAGCAAACCAGGCTGTCCCCTTTAACTCGCTACGATCATCCACCTGCAACATCTGTTACTTACAATGCCTTAGCATTGGCTTCATCATTTATTCACATCTTATTCTGTTGTTTGTGCCAGAAATAAAAGGAGTGGGCGGAGATTGTTTGCTGTAGAGTTGATATGAGCCATCAGGCATAAAAGATCATAGTGGAACTACGTCCGTTCTGTCGGTGGAGGCAGTATTTAGATGCATCATCTCACCTTGGCAGATGTAGTCTTATGTATCTCCTTTTCCCCTTCGTTTTGCTGTTTACCTGATTTAGTGGAATGTAATGAACTTGTAGGGCAGCCGGAGGTAGGTTCTGTAAAAAAGTTGCGACTCTCGCAACTGGCAAGATCGCTTGCTGTATGTGTTGCGTGTCCCTGTTCGTAGTGTGTTCTGGAAAGATTTGGATTTGCACGTCTGTTTCATCCCACCATTTCTGTCGTGAGAGTAAAATTCAGACTCATTTACAGGGCCTCGGGGAGAAGGTTTCCCCGACTCGTGAGTTTGAGCTCCAAAGAGACTGTAGGTGCGTCCAAGCGTGCATAGTTCGCCCACCCTCGCGGGATTGCGCCGAGCGGAATCCGTAGCATAAGATAATTTTTCTTCGGTTGCGCGCTTTGGATGCTCCGGCCGACGGAGTGGGGTGCCTGCCACTGCCTAGGTGGAGCTGGTTTACTTGCCAATGAGGATTATGAGATTGTCTTCCGGCAATTCAACAAATTAAGGCAAGGCCGATCGACCATGGGTTAGCAGCCCATGAGTGGTACCACGCTAGCTTCCTGTATTTGCCATGGGGCTGCTCGCTCCTGTGTTTGCGTACCGGCTTACATTTCCTGACGAACCATCAGAAGCATCACTTCACTTCCTTGCGATGCTCCGTCATTTGCAGAAACGCGGGGCTCTTTGATCGATCAACGTCGAATTAAACACTTTCAATACTGGGAAGTCTACAAGCCACTGCCAAGCATTACAAACTGAGGCCGGCAAAACAGATCGCCCTCCCGTGCTACTAACAATGCGTTACACGCGACAAGAAATCAGACACACATACACGAGGTAGAGTATGCACAGCTAGAGAGGCCTCTCCAGGCCAGGATTCACAGCTCTCTGTCCATGCGGACGTCGAACACGGCGCTGTCGACCACCATCTCCTTGACCTCCACGCCGCCGTGGTCCGTCAACGCTGATACCTTCGCGCCGATCCCCCTGCCGTGGTACGACCGCCGGTCGACTAGCAGCGCCCTCCCGATCTTGGAGGGGCTCGACAGCTGCGCCGGCGAGAAGCTCGGTGTGGCATACGGCGTGCCCGAGGCGGGCACCACCGTGAACGCCGACGACGGCACCGTGGCCTTGCTCTCACAAACTATCTTGCCGTCTGCAACACCGACGGGGAGCTGATCTGACTGCTTAACCATCTCATCAACGCAGAGCAGGTCGTCGATCCGCGCGATGATGTTGGAAGCAAGGCTCTCCAGAACCCTTGAGTAGCTCTCAAGGATCGATTTCCCCACATCCTGAAGGAACGTTCAGCGAAACGGCTACGTGAGCTCACCAAACTTAATTACAAACGCACACGACGCTTAATGGATGGAGACAGCAAAGGGATTCACGAACCATGTTGCACTGAATCTTGCTCATGTCCAAGCTCGTCTGCGTCAGGCCGGGGAACCTCTGCTTGAGGGATATCAAGAGGCCCTCGGCTCGCTCGGCGAAGAGATCTCTCTTCTCGGTGTCCACCATCATGTCCTTGACGATGCCCCAGGACGATTTGGTGCCCGCACGGTTCGTGCCGCCCGCTGATTTCGCGGTGCCCCTCCGGCGCCACACATAGACGGAGGCCTCGACGCCGTTGGCGATCTCCAGGGCCTGATACTCTGACGACAGGGCGAGGTAGTCGAGGAGGCGTTTGGGAGAGAACTGATCCGACGTAATGTAGCGGTATATGATGTCGCCGAGTGCGGCACGTCCATTCTGAGAACCCAACGTTCATGAAAGCAGCAGCATGTCAGGATCAAGAAACGCACATATATAGCACATTAGCGCGTGTGAGAACGAGCAGCAGGCGCTGTCCGTGCCGTGGTGCATGCACCTTCGGCAAGGCGTCGTGGTACGAGTCGGGGACGTCCATCTCAGCCAACGCGTTGCTGTTGATGGCCATGGCGGCCTTGAGGATTTGGTTGGCACAGTCGCGCTTGTGCTGCAGCTTCCTCCTTGTCGTCTCGTGGAGGCCGCCCGGGGGCACGCGGGGCACCGGCAGCCACCACTTCTCGTCGCGGCGGTGGAACGATCTACTGATGGAGGCGGAGGCGTCGCGGTCCGGCGCGCATATCCCCTGGTCGACGTACAAGAACTCAGGGTCTCTGAAGCTCTCCAGTATTTCCTAGAAGCAGAGTGTTCGTCAGGAGATTTGATTCAGTATTGCCCAGTTTTTCAGAAGAATCAACAGGTTTGTCAAACTCACAAGGAGCATGTGGTCTAGCTTCCGAAGTGCCGGTAGATTGATGTATAGATCGGACCGTGGCCTGCTTGTCATGATCTGAAATAGGGAGCCCATAAGTACCAGGCAGCCAGTACTAATGTTCCGTTTTTAGGTAAAAGCACATATTGCAGTCAAGGCAGTTATTATTTCATAACTAGATATTATGTCTTTGTTATACAACTCGATCTTTATTATTAAAAATACAATTGTGTTTTTTTATACAACTTTAATATCTATATATATAATCTACACTTTTATAATTTGGCTCCATTAAAATAAACGGTGTATATCCTTCTTTTTTTTCTCTCGATTAATAAGAGCATTTATAGGATTTTTTATTCCTCAAGATTATTGTGGGATTTGTCTCCTATTAAAATGAATGAGGTGGCTTGAATCTCACCGGTTGTTTTTATAGATATAGATAGGTAACGATGTCAGATGTATTCTACTCCTTCTATTCAAGTTTATAAGGCTTATTTTTTGAGCGGTCTTGTCCACAAATATATGACGTAATTCGCATTCTAATGCAAAATTAGTTTGATGTTCCCTCTATACCCATAATAAATATCCATCTTTACTTTAGTAATCTCTATATGTATGTATTGAGTATAGTGTTTAGTGATAATAATTAGGAGTAATCTAGCCATTTTTAATATTTTCTTGATCTATGTACCAAGAAAAAATACGTCTTATAAATTTGGAAAGAGGGAGTACTCTACAATTAGTAAAAAATTTCAGTTAAGTTTGATGTTTAGTGCATATCGTGGTGTGTACTATGCAGATGCGACAAGCAGCTGATAGTAACTTTTGAAATTTGACGAAACGCACAAAAGTGGACAATCAAATGGACGGCCCATTGATGTAGTAGTCTTTACTCTTTGGACCTCAAAAACACCACGTGCCCAACATATTAATAAACGGGATTAGGTACCGAACGGCGAAGCACGAATTTAATGGCTATTTGTAGCGGTCCATGTCCAAGTAAAATTCAAATTACGAGCGGTTTTGCGCTCGATTTTTGCTTCATTCCGTAGAACGCCAAATTAACTCTGTATTTGCCCATGAACAACAACACTGATACTAAATTCCAACTTTCTAAGTCACCATTTTTCATAACTGAACTTGTATCATAAATTCTACGATTAGTCCTGTTATTAAGATCAGTAGATTTTAGTTACCATGGCTGCAACTTGTCGGCTCACCAGAACTTTTGCATAAAGAAATATATACTGAAAATTTTAATTTGACAGGGGAATCATTACTGGTTGGTTATTAGTTCTCGATTACCTCAAGCCTTGTCCCGTCAGGGAACGGCTGCCATGTCGGCACCAGTTCGACGATGTGGTCGCTCACGCACAGCAGCCAGTCCATCTCTCGCTGCCACAACGCCTTCTTCTCCGGCGGCAGCGGCTCCAGCCTCCACAGCTGCCCAAATACCGTTGCTGCAAGAACGGCATAATTAACCGCAAGAACTTGATTACCTCCATTGCTGTAGTTAATTCTCGTCCAAGAAATTAAGCAACTGCGCAACATTTAACCGACGAATCGCACGCCCAGGTGATCGATCGAGAATCGAGATGCGTCACGCACGTACGTACCGCAGAGGTTGGTGATGGCGTTGGAGACGGCGAGCGCGGTGCAGACGCCCTTGCCGCCCCCGGACATGTCCTCGCCCAGCAGCAGCTTCGAGAACCTCTCCTTCATCATCTCCATCTCTGCCAATCAATTCAAACCACACGGTGAATGAGAGACCCCACTCACTCACTCACTCTGAGTCCAAATGAACAACACGTTCAGAAATTAAGGAAGGATTTGCCGTGTGCGTACGTATGTACCTGAGGCTTTGTGCAAGTCGTCGACGGCCCCTCCGCCGCGCGGGGGCAGCTTCTCCTTGCCGGCGGGCTCGGCCGTGACGTCTTCTTCGGTCACGCAGGTCTTGATGGCGACCTGCTGCCACTCGTCGGGCGGGCAGTAGGACTCGCTGGAGGCGGCCTCGGAGCTGACGCTGGAGCTGCTCCCGCGGCGGCACTCGCCGTCCGCCGAGTCGGACGCCGTCAGCGCCTCGCTCACCTCCCTCTCCTCCTCCTCCTCCTGCTCGGCCGCGCCGCCTCTCGCCATCCCGGGCCGCCCAGCGCCTCGGACCCTCCTCACACTACGGCAGGAGCTCATCCGTTGTTTCTTGGTTGCCGCGCGCGGGTTTGACGAGGAGCGCGAGGGCGGCTACCACGCGGAGACGGCGTTTGCTGCTGCGGCTACTTCTAGTGCGCGACGAGAGGGGCGTCGCGGACATGATGGCATGGCTGTGTGCTCTCGTGGTCTTCGCCTGTGGGGCAATGCATGAGATGGCGAGGGGAGTAAAGGCTTAAAAGAGGCGAGGTGAAGTGAGAGCGGGAGACGAGTGGAGTGACCGTTGGGTTTCGAGTAGTTTTGGTGGCTTCTTCTCTCAGCCGGACGGTGCAGCGACGGTTAGTGGTAATAACGGTTAGTGGTAATAACGGTTAGTGGTAATAACGAAGGCTGCTAAATTCGACGGTGTGGCAGCTACAGCTCGACGGTGGTCTCGCTCTTTTCTCCACAGCCTTTCCCTCTGTCCTCGCCGTCCTTGTCGTTGTATGCTGCCGAGAGACTCGGCATGTGCGGCAAGAGGTCGATAGAAAATGCATCTAGAGGCGGATCATCCAACGGTGGGTCAATCCAGTCTATTGGTAGAAAAACATTTGCCTCATGAGCATCCTCTCAATTTTAATCTACTAGGTGTGTGGGACGTTGCAAGATCTACATGCTAAGGAGATACAAATCCGAAGGGCCCGTTTGATTCCCCGTTGCATTTAGCTTAGTTTACGTTAGACAACTTCGCTATCTAATACTCCGGGGTTGCCTAATAGATCTAAAGTGGAGAACAGACAGAAAGGGAGGGACACAGAATATGAGGAGGAACTGGTCTGCTTTATTATGCTTTCATCTGTACAATGGGGGACCCCTGCCTCCTATTTATAACATACAGTCAGGGTTTCGGTAAGAGTACACATGGGCCTTTCTGGGCCGAGTTTCTCAACAGTTTAGTGGCGATGAAGAGTAATGATCAAACGGTGAATTTCGTATTTCCAGTACGATATATACTGGAGTATAGTTTATTCAATTCGTGGTGGTGCTGTACTTGCCACGCTGTACAAAATTTCATAAAAACCTAAATGTAATAAAAAGAAGAGGAAGAAGAAATTAACCCCACTCAACACATACATACGTGTATCTCAAAATTAACGTACATTTCGTGCTGGCAGGACTTGTGTAAGTTGTAAGGTCGCAGTTCAGTTACAAGACTTGAAGCACAATCTCATCAGTAAGGTGGTGGAGCAAGAGCCAGAGTGATTTCAAAACCAAGAGTTTGAAAACACGGAGATAAAACAAGAGGGGGAAAGGTTGAAAACGGATAGGAGGCATCTGCTCTTTGACTACGCACAAAACGTTAGGGGGGAAAGCGACTGCGCTTTGACTCGGTAGTCGCGGCAACAACTCCTTTTGCGGCGCATGAAAAAATCTAACCCGTGTCGCTGGCCGCTGCCCGCTGCTGCCACCACCCCACGGTGCCCCACAAAGCGACGTTACGCACTCCTACTCCTCTAGTATATTAAAAGGAGAGCAACTCATTAGATCAAGACACTCGTAGAGTCGTTGTCGTAGTAACAAGGTTCCAAATTTAGTTTTTCATTTATATTTCGTCATCCTCTAAAATTTAAAATTTTGTTAAAATCTCATTATTTTTGGGGAGGGGGGATCTGATAAAATTCAAATCCGGAAATTTTTGGACTGAAATTTCTGAAATTTGGTCCAAAAATTCAAAATTTCACCAGAAAATCCCAAAATCTCAGTAAATTTTATGCAAGCAAAGAATCCTACACAAGTTAATTTTTTTCTGTTATGCATATAGACTTTGGGAAGATTTATTCTCAAGTCACTACTGCACAATAGTTCTAGTGAGACTTCAATATTCCACTTCGATTATGTGAGACTAGAACACCCGTCAAGAACATTATCTGGGTTGCATCTTTCTTGCTTCCAAAAGTTAAAAATCGTGGGGTTGTTTGATTTGTAATGATATATGCCGAAACATGCAATGACCTCGTTAAGCACCAATCTGTTACTGCATGTGCTGTAACTATCGCTCTCAGCACACTAGCTTGCATTGCACATCCGGTCAATCCAGTAAAAACCAAAATTTTGACGAAATTTACCAAAAATCACTGAAATTTTAAGTACTATAGCACTTTGAATTTTTTTTATCCGACCGGGATTTAGGATCTTGTCTCTGGCCGAAATCTAAAATCTCGATCGAGATTTTCCGAAATTTTGTCGGGATTTTCAACCTTGCGTAGTACCCTACCCACTCCATTTTAGTATCTCTCAGTCTCAATGTTTCAAAATTTGTTTTCGGATTACATCTAAGGGTGGCCAAAATCTCAACAGAACTTTGAAATTTCAGATAAAATCACTATAGCAATTTGATTTTTTTTTTTATTCCGATGAGATTTTGAACACTGCTCGATCTAGTAAGCTATTGACTCTTAATTTTATACAATAATATACAAGTATAATACTATGAATTTTTTTCTTACAATAAATATAATACTATTGTTTTAATACAACCAATCTAAATAATTATAAAAATATTATTGATTAATGATTAGAAGTCAAAGAGGGCCAAATATTCTGAAACAGACAAATTACTATCTTAAATCATAGTATTTCGCTAGTGGGACTGTGGGAGCACTTCTACTGGAAGCAAAGAGTTGCCAGGAGGTCAGCACTCAGCACAGTGCGCGGCAGGGTTTTTTGGCTTCAAGCAACAGGACGGAATGATATCCACAAGACCACAAGGGCCACACCTACTGGGTGGCTTAATTCAATACACGCGATCAACGAAGCCAGCGTTTTTTGGGAATGTGGTTTTTTTTTAAAAAAAATCCGACTCTTTTCGAGCAATTATAAAAATAGTTCTCTTTCTAACCACAAAAATGCATGTCACACTTCTGTACATCGGCAAAATTACCGCGTAATAGAACCTAGATAGCAGAGGTAACGCATAACAATAGCTTGTAAGAGCAACTGCCGAGCAATGCTACATCAGTAGTACTAATCAAGAGATTTAATTAAGTATAGTCATTAATTAAAGCGAGTACTTAATGGATTTGATTGTCATATTTTCTGTCAAGGAATGGGAGCTCGTTAGAACCTTGAAGCGGCACAAGAATGCTTCATTTATCACATCTTTCGAGGTAGAAGAGGAGATTATTTTTATAAATTGATTTGAAAAGAGATCAAATTTATACATAAATTTTTTTTAAGAGGTACTTGGAAAAGTTACAGCGATGCGCATGCAGAAGCTTCTCAAATTGTGCCGATGTGCTCGTGCAAAGCAAGATCCGTGTCGACCAATTGCCGCCGTCAAGGAAACAGCACAGTAAGAAAATTAATGAGATGCAACCGTTCCTTGGTCCAAGCGGCGTGGCACCTTTGATTGTTCATTTAGTGGCTAAACACTCCACTTTCACTTGTTACGTTTGAGTGATGTTCGAAAGCACTCGAGCAGTCAAGCCTCCAGTATCAAACCCATCAGTCATACGTGTATTTACTATGATTTGATAATTTGACTTCTAAGTTGTTGCGGTAGTGGTTATACGGAGTACTAACCAGCAGGGTTAGCTTTTTGGACAAATTTCGTTCAAATTTCAAGAATTTTCCCGTACCACTCCCCCTCAAAAAAGAATTTTGTTGGGTTTACCACTCAAATTCAAATTCAAATTTAAAAAAAAAATTGACGTGAATATTTTTTGAAAAAATAAAGTTTGGAGACTTTCTGAGCTATTCAAAATGTATAAATTAGAAAATCCTTTTAAAAAAAGTTAGAGGTATTTTAGTAGCAATATTTCCAAGTGTGTCAAGTAGCAATATTTACTTCAACATATTTTAGTAACAATATTTGTTCAATTATATTTAGTAGCAATATTTATTCAAGTATGACAAGTAGCAATATTTGTTCAATTATGTCAAGTAGCAATATTTATTGAAGTAAATTTAGTATCAATATTTGTTCAATTATATTTAGTAGCAATATTTGTTGAAGTATATTTAGTAGCAATGGATGACACCCAAAAATAGTACTATTTGTTCAAGTAGCATATTTGTATGCACAAAATTATCTTACTATGGTATATTTTAATACGCTAATGCTATCCAATATTGAAACTTATTTGTATTGATATGTGACAACTTTCAATTATCTAGAATATAGCAAATGTATGGTATATTTTAATATGTTAGTGTTATCCAATATTGAAAAGTTTACTTGTATTGCTATCAGTGATGAAGACAGGGGGTGCGGAGGGGGCCTGGCACCCTCCAAGCCTGCTCCGCCACGTCGTCATGGCCACCTTCCCCCCACACGCTTATTACTATCAGGTTTCCACGTATTCCGAAAAAAACATATATAAAAATACCCTCCCCTACATCTCATGATTGTTGTGTTCATTTTTTTTACATACTCGTAGGTTCAATTTTCATCGGATTAATTTGATACCTATTAGTAGTACTATGTCACCGGATTCTTCTTATCCAATGGTAGACAGGTTATTAAGATTAGTTCTAACTCTTTCGGTGTAAACTGCAACCACCGAGAGAGCCTTTTCAGCAATGAAACTTGTGAAGACGCGTCTCTGAAATAAAATGGGAGATGCCTTTATGTGGGGCTACCTAGTAGTTTATATTAAAAAGGAATTGGTAGTGAAGTTTAGTTCGGACGATATTATCAAGTCATTTGATCTAGCTAGTAGTCGTAAATCTAATTTCAAATTAATAGAGGTGTAACTTCTATATTGCAAAACAAATACTACATTCTTTTGTTATTCAAGTTATATTGGAGGCAGACAACAGACCTTTAACTTTATTTTGTATCTCAACATATGTTGGTCGTTAAGTACTTATGTTTATTTGCTGCAATGTATCCTATATTATAATGTGTGTGTGTGTGTGTGTGTGTGTGTGTGTGTGTGTTAAAAAACATCGATATGCTATTCTTTTCTCTAATTGTTGTCGACATTGGCCCCCATATATCCAAATCCTGGCATCACTTCTGATTGCTATGTTATATTTTAATATGTTAATGTTATCTTGCTATAGTATATTTTAATATTTTAATTATGTGAATTCCTATTTTTGCAGTTATATTGATATGTGACAAGTTTCGATTATCTAAAATATAGTAAATATCATGTCAATTTTTTTTGGTGTTTTTTCATATTTTTTGGGTCTTTAATTACTTTTTACAAATCCTATAACATTTTTTTGTGATTTTTCCTTTTTTTTACATTTTTTAACCTGTCGTCGATTTTCGAGAAAAAACTTCATCTTTTCGAGTAAAATTCGACCTTTTTGTTCGAATTTTGCTCCGCTATTTAACCAGATTTCAAATTCGTTTGACTTTTGATAACCTTCGCTTTTTTTTCTTTCAAATTTCGTGATTTTTCACGAATTTCGCTACCATCAGTTCATCAAAATAATAAGGTCAAAACAATATTATCAACCTGCTCACCAGTCGATTCAACCACGCCCACACAAAGCATGAAACCAGCGGATGGATCCAATAACCATCCAGACGATAAGCCACTGTGAACAGGTAGGTTCTGACAGCTTCCAGCCTTCCAGCTTGTTTTCCTCTAAACAAATTACCTCTAATTAATTTGCTTCCCCTCCAGCTACTACGAATTATAGTGCCGGTCCAATGTGTATAGCCCGTACGTAACAAATTAAGCACCACTCACCAGGCACCGTAGACAACATCTTGAATGGCCAAACCGTGCGTGGACCAGCAGGTCAAACCGCTCGGTACAGTAGAAAATGTCAGAGAGGGAAACTTGCTCCGTGCGAGAACTCCAAGCAAGCGGCCGAAACGCGAAAAGACGGCCTCTTCCTGTCCGACGGAAGAGAATGTTCCATGCGATGTGACGCTACTGGTTGTAGCAGTGGTAACGGCGCGCAGGCATAGGCATACTAGTAGTAAGAGTAAGAGAATCCAACATTTTTAAGAGCCAATGACGAAGAACGGAAAACAGTACGAGTACTAGTTTGCTTGTCACTGTGGCAGCCGGCTTCTTTACGCGTAGCGGGCCGAACCAACGGTGGGGTCAGTGGTAGGGTTAAAAATGGATTAAAAAAGTTTTAATCGAAACCCAAAACGGAAATGAAAGCTTTTTCGAAACGGAAACGAGAGAGCCAGTTTCGACGGAAATGAAAATTTCGTATAAATGTAACCCGAAATTCCTTTCTGAAACGGGTCGGAGAGAGAAACAAGCTTCGGGTAAAAAGGCGAAAAGAGAATTTATATTTATTCTTGAATTAAAATAATTTTTAAAAATACAAATAGCTTTATAGAAAATATCAAATAGAGTTCGAAAATTATAAAAAATTCTTAAAATTACTATGGAATATTTTGAACCTAGAAAAATTATTTTCAGCATAACTTTCCTTTTATTTTTCATGAATAAATTAATTTTATAAACCTAAAAAATAGTAAAACGGTATTTACAAACTTCAGAAAATCCAGGATAAATCTCATAAAATCATAAATGAACATCAAATAATAGTATGCAAATTTTAGGGCGCTAAACCTTTATATTTGGATGAGCAAGAGGATGTCGATGATAATGATATGGATGATGAAATAATGGTCTGATCTGAGGAGACAAATGGTAAGCTTTCATCTGACAAATTTGAGAAAAAAAATTTTCTAGTGACACCGATGAACATAACATTGGACTTGTGTCTGCTTTGAAGTTGGAATGAGTTACATTGTTTTTGTGGTCATATATATGTTGATCATGTACTATGTTCTTGTAGATTTTTTCATTTTCGTTTCTGTATTTGCTCCATTTCGTTCCACATCTGTTTTCGTCACTATCCGTTTATGCTAAAAAAAATATGAAAACGAAAACAGAACAACCATTTGCTGACCATTTTTATTACATTTTCATCCCTAGTTAGTGGGGCCGACGGCCACCGTACCGTCAACGGCACCGTAGATATATTTTTAACATCGACCATATATTCATAGCTCTCTATTGTGCATCGTATATAGATACATGCTATAGAGATCAGGGATAGAAGAAGGAAAATGAAATGCTCTCTCCATCGAAGTTTATAGAGCATATTTTTTAAATATAATCTTGTCCATAAATATATAGCGTATTTTATATTCCAATGCATATTAGTGTGATGTTCTTTTTATACCCCTAATAAATATACAGATTTACTTGATTTTTCTCTATATGCATGTATTAAATATAATGGTTAGAGATAATAATTAAGGGTAGTTTGATCATTTTAAATATCTCATTGATCTATATATTAAGAAAAATATGCTATATAAACTTAGACGAATTAACCCGTGCGTGCTAAGGCTCGGCAACCATAGACGAATGTGTTGCGTCGTGGGGCGGACGCTCAGGACTCATCGAGGGCCTCAGGGTAGAAGTCGCGATCTGCTGCTTGGTACGTCTAGCTCAGAATCCGACTCGTTGGTTTATGTGGCTTCGGGGACTGATGGCATGTACAGTGATATAGACAGTAGTTGTCTATAATATACATCAATATCATCTATAGACAGCTGTCGACGATTGGAGAACGGGCTCCCGTCGAGCTTACTTGTTGAATGGGGGATCAACAGAGCCCCGTCGCACGGATCGAAGAGGGCGTTCGAGCGACGCGAGGTCGGGAGAAGGAGGCCGGAAAAAAGGGGGGACGCGGTGTTTTTTATCCTGGTTCGGGCCTCTCACCGCCGAGATAATGACCCTACTCCAGTGTATTGTGTTCTATCTTTCGTGTGCCCTCCTCACAGATCTTCGTGGGGTTTAAATACTATGACTAGAGATGCGAAAAAGTAATCGCCTCCGGATCACGCTATGCATCCATATCCGTGATGTCGCCCTTGATTCCCGTTATTTGAATTTGGGTATGATTTCCCTTGATCTCCTGGTGATTGGTTGCCTCCTTCCTTCCTCGCAGCGCTCGGCTGAGCCCTCCGACCAAGACACCCGAGCGGTCGTGGCCTCCACGAGCATGCTTGCTCGTGGGGGTGTGTTTGGTGCTTCATGACGGAGGCGCAAACGCGTATGCTCGGAGGAGAAGGAGGGATGCTCGCTTCGTTCTCCCGAGCATCTTCCCTTAGTGCCGCTTGGTGGCGGGTTTAGCTTTTCACTGGGTACCGTGGTCTTTTGCCAGATAGCCAATCCCGACGGCTAGCCCCGAGGTTCAAGTGGGAACCCTCGGGCTTCCCCTTGAGCCTAAGAAGACTTGAGGGGATTGAATTTCCTTTGGTCGTGGCTCACGACCATTTTACGTCGGGAGACGAGCTTCTTTACTCCGCCGCGTGCTTGCTCTGCGCGGTAGCGTCGTTGGTTGTTCTGCGGTTCCTTCTCCGAAGCCTCCCTAATGTGCATGCGGTAGTTTCTCGAAGCGGCGCTTTTTCCGGCAGTGTTGCTGCGCGATAGGCGGCGATTTTTTATCCCGCCTCTTCACTATCCTTTAACCCTTTCTACCGGGAGAGGTCGGAGTCCCATTGCGTCTCTTAGCTCGTCTTGGCGAAAAATCTTCCAAGAGCCCTAGCGCCCAAGAACCCTTTTCGCTCTCCTTCCTTCTTCGGCCATGGCGCTGTTTCAAGGTTAGCCAGATGACCCGAAGGAGGCTCCAGTGCTCACGGACGAGGGTACGTCGACCCAGGCTCGGGTCGAGTGCCCGAGGATGATGCGGCCGGCACCGCGGAGACGGAGATCGTCTCTCGCGAGTTGTACGCCATCAACGGGCCGTCGCTCGAGCGACTTCCTCGCCTCCGTGCTTGCCTTCTGCGGTGCGAGATCTCTCATCTCCACCCCAACTCCATCCTTTCCTCGCAATCTTCTCCCACCTTTGCGAGGCTTACGTGGGTGTAATGCCCACGGCTAGCCTCTTCTTTCACTTCTATTCCCCCTTCCGCACCGGCCGATGGTTCCGCCGCTGCGTTTATCTTCGCCGGCCCAACCGACCATACGAGTACCCCTCGTTGCTCAAGGACTCGGTGTCGGGTTGGGCCGACCTCTGATTCTACCGGAAGAAGGCGGAGGGGTCCCGATTGGTCTACATCGGGAGGGCGCTCCGCCCTCGAGACGGCGCTTGCCCGTGCAACCCGAGGAAGAGCGGGTGCTCGGGGCGATCGGTGAGCTTGCCCAGATGGGGCTCACCGGTCGGGATATCGCCGGGACTTTACCTTCAACCGGTGTCCCCTGAGGCGCCGCGAGCATCCCTTCTTCGAGGTGACCGGGTGGCACGACTTCACCCGCGAGGACAACGCAGTATGTTCCTGGACCTCTTTCCCGAGCATCGCCGCTTTACAGTGAAGCTGCGTTATGCATCCGTATATGCCTTTTGTCTTAGTCTTCGGTTGTGACGCAGCTCAGAGGACGGATCAAGTTGACGATAAGTCGCCGAGATGTTCGGCGCCGAAGGAGAAGGAGCCGACGCCCAATCGTCAGGTCCCCAAGAATATTTTTGACCGCGCGACGCGTAAGTACATTTTCCCACTTCCGCTCGAGGGCATGTTTCCCGAGCTCATTCCTCCCGATTTACGTTGGCGGGAGAAGGTCGCCCTTGAGCTTGCGGTGTCGAAGGCCGCAGCGCCGCAAGCCGGACTCCGACCAGGGGTTCCGTAAGAGGGCGGCGGGTCGAGGTCGCCGAGCATCCGCCGCCTCGCCTCGCGCCAGCGGTCGAGGCGCCGAAGCCGACCAGGACCCCTACCCCGCACCTTGAGTACGCCGACCGCCAGGAGGTGGCGAACTCCGCATTTGGTTCGATGACTTCAAACGGAAGAAGCCGAGCCGATGAGCCGATCGAACAGCTCGCCGAGCAAAGCGAGGAAGGCCGAGGAGGATGCCAGGTCTCTCCCGACCAAGGAGCGGTGGAGAGGCGTATCAAGGCCCTCCAGACCAGCTCACTCGGGTGGTTGATGCCCCGAGGAGGAGGAAGAAGAGGAGGAGGCCGCCTATGCTCGTTAGAAGGAGCAGGAGGTCGACCTCTCAAACCGCCTCGACGCTGGAAGAGGTCGACATGGACGATGTCGACCCGGCGATGGCAGCGCCAGCCGACGCCGCATGAAGGAGCGCCGCGCCGTGGTCGTGGCCGAGGCCTACGAGGCCGCCATGAGCAGGTCGCCCGTGGCCCGGCGAGGAGGCCGAGGAGGATGGCGCCGCCACGGCGTAAGGTACGTTCTTCATTCTCTTATTCCGCTCTTGTCTTGCGACTTTCTTCGCTAACCCCACCCTGTTTGGCGTGGGCGTGATAGCTCGGATGTCGTTTGGACTTCCGCCAGATGGTCGAGGAGATTATCAACTCCGCAGCGGACGCCGAAGCTCGACCGCGTCGTCGGCCGGTGATGGCCGAGACGGAGGAGCCGGTGCTAACCGGACTCGGTGGAGCCCGAGCCTTCGGCGGGACTCGCGCTCCCTTCGGCCGTGGAGCCTATCCCAGCCGCGGAGGAGCAGGAGCCGCAGGGGACCGAGGACCAAGACGCCTTGGCCTTGGCCCCTTGCGAAGAGATGATCAAGGCGAGGCTCAAGCGCCGAGTCCCGGGGAAGGGAGCTTGGTCGCTCCCGACCAACAGCCCTTGGCCATGAGCCAAGGAGAGGAGGAGGAGGAGGTCGTTCCCGGCCTAACTCCTTTGGTCCCGGGGCACCAGGCGCCCCCGGCCACGGAGGTGCAAGGGGCGGAGGTGATCGTGTGATCAATCGCCTCCGGCCATGAGCATCGGCCGCCTCCGACTATGGAGGGACAAGAAGCGGAGGTGATCGCCCTCGATCCAATGCCTTGATCGGAGAGCATTGGTCGCCTCCATTGAAGAGGAACAGAGGCGGAGGTGGTTGCTAACGACCAAGCGCCTCGGTAGCGGAGCATGGAGTGGCGGCGCTTCGTGGTTAGCGTCTGACCCCGTGTGATGGCCGACTCATGGGAAAGGCGACCACGAGCCGCTTCGTGGGCGAGGATCGGCCGGGCGACCGGGTTGATCGAAGGTGGTGACGCCGTTGCTCTCTGGGAGCACCGGTGCTCGGGAGGAGCAAGACCTTGACGCTACGCCCGGATGACTTGGTCAATCCCTTCTTTCGGCCGGCGCGACCGACCGCCAGCCAGGACAAGTCGGTCACCGGCTCTTCGTAAGTTTCCATGTTTCTTCTTTTTCTGCTGCGAGCGATCTTCCGGGAGTCTGCTCACTCTTTCCCTTCTCCTTTCTCTTTCGCCCGAAGTTTGCCGCGAAGGCTATGGAGGATATCGATGCCACCTCGGTCTCGGCCAGAAGAGTACTGAGTCGCATCACCGCGAGCAAGACGCCAAGATCGCCGATCTTGAGCGTCGGGTCTCCGAGGTGCGCGAGGCCGACTGGCACTGGAATCGGCGAGGAGCCTCATCGCCGGCTCGGACCAGCTCTTCCAGAGCGAGAGGCGAAGAGCACTTCAGAGCGAAGTCGCCGAGCTTGACGAAGAGCTGGTGAAGCTTCGGCAGACCTTCGCCGAGCTCGGGAGCGCGAGGAAGCCCAGCTCAAGGAGGCGCAGCGCCTCAGGAAAGCGGCCAGAAGGTCGCGCGGCTGGCGGAAGGTCCTGGACCTAGAGCGGAGGTCGACTCCCTTAAGGACGAGCTCGCTGCCCTCCAGGCCTGGTCGTAGGACTTAGCTCTTTCTTTTATTTTTATCTTGTGTAAAACCCTGTAAAAAAACAACGTTTTGGATTAAATGAGCATATTCGCAGGAGTTTGGTCCTTGCCTGTTTTTTTGCTTGAACTCGCTTTCGGCCATATGCCCGTATGATCCCGGTTCTGCAGAAAAGAAAGCAAGTTCCTGCATGGAGCGTAGATACGAGCAAAGAAAACAAGTTCTGCGTAGATCAAATATCATAGACACGAGCAAAGGAGCCTTGGTAAGGAGGGGACGGAACGTTCCTATCATACGTAGCCCCCTGCCATGGACAAAGGTCGTGTCCTCACCGCTATGCGAGCACGAGTTTGTTCATGGGAGTTTTTAAGGGTCGCTTTGGTCGTAACGATTTTTGAATTACTCGAATAGATCGGTTGTGTTTGAGTGAATCAGTGAGCACAGAGCAGACGAGCTTTAAACCAACAATACGTAGAGCCACCATACCCGAGTGGTCACCGAATCGGGCTTAGAGTGGATGCTCGCGCCCGACCATGCATACAGCGAAGAGCTACTTGTGGAAAGTGGGACGATTGGGCGAGCATCCGTAGGGGCCAAGGGAGATGGCGTGCACATACTTGTTGGATAAGTTCGTCTGTAGTCTTTGGTAGACGACGATGCTCGTTCGACAAAGCGAGGACGAAACTTCGAGAAAGAGGGAAAATGATTTATTGGAAAGAACGCAAGGGGCGCGAGATAGGAGTACTCGTCTAAACGTAGAATTTACGCAGCTTGATCGATGTTCCAGTCTTTGGTGAGCTCGACCATCGGCATCGCGAGGCGAACAGCGACCCGGTAGCCTGTAGACATGACCGTGTAGGGTCCTTCCCACCTTGGGGTCACTTGTTGGCCTTCGACAGGTCTTGAACTCTTCGTAAGACCATGTCGCCGACTTGTAGGGCCCTAGGTCGGACTGCCTTGGCTGCATGCCTACGAAGAGCTTGTAGGTAAATTGCGAGGCCAGCAACGCGCCTGCTCGCGTGTCGCCGGCGAGGTCCAGGTCGACGAGGCGCTCAACCTCTTGATCGATGGAATCGATCGCTTGCACCTTGGGGAACCCAGCCACGATTTCGGCAGCGTAATGGCCTCCGCACCGTGAAACGAGTTGGAAAGGCGTCTACTTTGTGGCTCGACTTGTCGTGGTGCGGATAGACCAAAGAACGGCGGAAGCTCCTCCACCCACCTTTGCTTGTCTTTGGTTGAGGGTCTTAAAGACTCTCTTTTTATGCCCTGGACTAGCTGCCCATTTGCTCGCTCATTGCTCCGTTACTCTGTGGATGTGCCACGAGCGAAAGCAGAACCTTGGTCCCGACCTCCTCACAATAACTTTGGAGCAGTTCACCGTGAATGGGTCCCATTGTCTGTGATAAGGCGGTTGGGTATCCCGAACCGGTTACCACGTTCTGCGGAGGAACCTCTTGGCGCTGGGCCGAGATGGTCGAGACGGGCTCGGCCTCTATCCACTTAGTGAAAGTGTCGATGGCCACGAGCAAATACTTGCGACCTTTCGACCTCGGGAAAGGGTCCAAGGACGTCGAGCCCCTGTGTCGAGAATGGCCACGCAGCGGTATGGTTTGTAGGGCATATGCCGGTTGATCGGGTTTTGCGAGCATGGAACTGCATGCTCGGCGGTCGTTACGATTGACCAGCGTCCGTCAAGGCCGTCGGCCGGAGTAACCCAATCGGAAGGCTTTGCTCACAAGCGTTACGAAGACGAATGAGCTCCGCACATTCCTTCGTGCATATCACGAAGAAGGTGCGGCCTTCCTCCTGGGAGACGCATTTGGAAAGGATTCCTAATGCGCCTTTCGATATAGGTCGCCTTCGATCGATCTGTCTTGAGAAGATCGCCTTGTTAGCCGGGAACGCTCGGCTTCTTCCTCGGGCAATGTCCCATGCGCAAGGTATTGGATGAATGGCGTCATCCAATTTGCGCTTTGCTCGAGGAATGAGACCCTACCGCCGGTCTCTGGTGCCTCCTCTTCGAGAGGAATGGAGGGCTTCTGTAGGTGCTCGACGAGCACCCCCGCCGGAGCGGCGGTTTGGGAGGAACCGACCTTAGACATTTGGTCGGCCAGGGAATTATCCTTCCTGGGGATGTAGATTACTTCGAAATTCTTGAAGTATTTCTCCATCTTCCTTACTTCGGCCAGGTCTGGCGCCATTGAGGTATCGAACACCGATACTCCTTGTTGACCTGGTTCGCGACCAGCGTGAATCGCCCTTCACGGTGAGCCGTTGGACTCCTAGCGATTTGCATGCCCAAGTCCGGCCAAAAGGCCTTCGTACTCCGCCGCGTTGTTAGTCGCGGCGAAATGTAGTTGGATGGCGATCTTTGTAGCTGCTCTCCGTCCGGGAGACCAAGATGACGCCACCCGAGCGCTCGTATGCTCGGGATCCGTCAAATACAATGTCCAGGAGTTTCCCCTCGAATCATTGGTCCGCTGGTGGTGGTGCCGAGCCGACCATTCTCGCCACGAAATCAGCCAGGACTTGTGATTTTATCGCCGTGCGGTGAGAATACCAATCGAACTCGGCGAGTTCCATTGCCCACTTGGCTATGCGACCACTGGCGTCTGATTTTTCAGATTTCCCTGAGTGGGAAGCCGGTCGGCACCACGATCTTGTGTGCTTGAAAGTAGTGACGCAACTTCCGGGAGGCCATCGATGTGAGTACAGATGGTTTCGGACCTCGGGTAACGCTCCTTTGGTCCATGAAGTACTTTGGCCGACGTAATAGATAGGTCATTGGTACCATCTCTTTCTCATCGCCAACACCGAGCTCACCGCGTCTGGGTTCTTTGCCAGTATAATAGCAATTCTTCCCCTGCCGTGGGTGTGACGAGGGCGGGCGGCTTGGAGAGGTACTGTTTTAGCTCTTTGAGCAGCGCGATCGCCTTCCTCCGTCCATGTGAAGCCATCATGTTTGCGGAGGGCTTTAAAGAAAGGTAGTCCTCGCTCCCCGATCGGAGACGAACCGCTTAAGGCGGCCATCCTCCCGGTCGAGCTTGTACTTCCTTTACGCATGTGGGCGACCTCATGTTCTCAATGGCTTCGATCTTCTCTGGTTAGCCCCAACGCCATGTGGCCCGACCATGTAGCCGAGCACCTTGCCCGACCTTCACGCCGAATACGCATTTTTCTGGATTTAGCTTTATTCGATGCTTATTGAGGTTACAGAAAGTTTCTTCTAAGTCGACAGCGTGACCTGAAGTACTCTTGCTCTTGACAACTATGTAAATCGACATATACCTCCAAATTTCGACCTATTTGGTCTGTGAAAGTCTTCTGCATGAGGCGTTGAAAGGTTGCTCCCGCATTTCTCAGACCGAAAGACATGGTCGTATAGCGTAAGGTACCGAGCGGGGTGATGAAGGAAGTCTTTCCCTCGTCTTCGCGACAGTCGATCTCGATGATAGCCTGAATAGGCGTCTAGGAAGCTCATGGTTCAGGACCCGCCGCCGCCCACCAATTGGTCTATGCGAGGCAACGGATAGTTGTCTTTTGGGCACGCTGCGTTCAAACTCCGTGTGGTCGGCCTTTACGCGCCACTTGCCTCCTTTCTTCACGACTAGGACTGGATTGGCTAGCCACTCGGAGTGCTCAATCTCTCGATGAAGCCGACTTTTAGGAGTTTGTCAAGTTCCTCCGGATGATTGCTTGTTTTTCCGGGAAAAGCGTCTAAGTTTGTCTCCTTGGTTTTTGTCGGTGAACCTTCTTTGTGCTCGACCACCTCCTTGGGACCCGGGCATGTCGGATGGTTCCCGGCGAACACATCCGACCTTGCTCGGAGGAAAGTGACGAAGCTCGAGTTCCTATTTGGGATCTAGGAAGATCCCAAATGAACGACCTGGCCGGTTCCGACTCGTTGAGCGGAACAGCCTTGGTCTCTCCTCCAGGTTGGAGGGCAAGTTTAGGCCGAATGCTTCGGCTCTTGGTCGTGGCGAGTGGGCAACTGACCGACCATATCCAGCGCTCTTTCGTCGCAATTGAGTGCGGACGTGTGGTTCCCTGTGACAGTGATGACTCCGTTCGGCCCGGGAATCTTCAGGCACTGATACGCGTGATGCGAGGCGGCCATGAACATGGAAAAGGCCTGAATGCAGAGGATGGCGTTGTAGGCCGACTCGAAGTCTACCACCTCGAAGGTGATTAGCTCCGTTCTGAAGTTACTTGGGCCGCCGAAACTTACGGGCAGGACGACCTGTCCCAGAGGTTTGATCGAGGTGCCCGGGACTATCCCGAAGAAGGGCACGGCCACACTCTTGATTTTGGAACGAGGAATCTGAATCTCGTCAATACCTTGGCTGCAATAAGGTCCAAAGAGCTCCGAGTCTATGAGGACCCGGCCAAGCCAACAGATTGCCGATGGTGGGGTTCACGACCATCGGAAGCCTCTGGGTTTGGTCATCCCCAAGGGACAATCGTCTCTGGAGAATGTGAGGGATACCTCCGACCATTTCATTTCTTTGCCGCGGAGGCTTACCCTGGGTAACATGGTGCACTTCCCTTGCAGCCTCCTTTAAGTCCCGGCGGGACTTGTAGGCGAGGAGCCCCGAAGATGACCGCTATGTGATTCCTTGGTTCTTGATATTCCATTTCATCCTCACTTTCCTCGGCGGGCTGTTTTCCTTTGTCGTTTTCACCCTGCTCGAAGCGTCGGCATGGGACCCTGCCAGAAAGCTTCCAGGCGGTAGGTCCACGTTCGGCAATTCCGTAGGTCGTGCCGTCGCTGGTGAAGTGGGCGATGAGAGGTCGCCCGTCGGTCCGCTTGGTCGCCTCGTCGGTCCGCTTGGTCGCCTCGTCCTCGAGGCACAGGTGGTTGTCCTCTTCCCGAGCATTAGGCCCACTGCCGGTATTGTCGAGTTGCCGGGGCTGTTGTTGTTCCACTGCGGCTACCATGGCGGGCGAGGGTTGCTTTTTCTTCTTCTTCTTGATCTTCTTGTCTCTACGGAATTCGAACCCTTTTGCTAGCCGAGGTCTCTAGACCAGCCGAGGCGGCAGCCTTCCCTTCATCCAAAGATTTTCTTCCATTGGGCGGCTTCATCTGCGTTGGCGTATCGATCGGCCATTCGGAAGAGCTCGTTATTTGTTAGATCCGGGTGGATCTCCAGGTCTGTGTGAAGCGCCGCGTCTCGTACTCGAACTTGAAAGCTCGGACGACGACCTCGTCCGATATGTTCGGGATCGAGTTCGGACTGGATGAACCTCTGGGCCAATTGTCGCGAGGTTTCCCCGTCCGTCAGTATCAGCGCTCGGTCGCTCTTTTCCAAGCGGATGTAGCGGCTCTGGAAATTCGCTCGGAGTCTGCGCCGAGCTGCCCCAGGACCGTATGGATCCTTCCTTTTGATTGAAAAGCCACGTCACGAGCAGCTCGTCCAGACCGTCGGCGAGTAATTTGCCATTACCCCTCATCACCTCCGTGGCGAGGATGGCGGTAGTGTATATCGAGAGGAATTCATCCGGGTTACGGGTCCCGTTGAATCTCTCGGCGTGGCGGGCTTGAACCTGTTCGGCCATGCGACGTCTGGAGGGAGCTCGTGAAGGCCGGCGGCCGGCTCGGGGTTTCGCGGCGAAAACCTCGATCCACGGCGGCCTCCACGCGGATCTTCCACCCAACGCCCGTCGCGGGCCGAGTCGGAGAAAACCTCATCGTCGGTCGTGCGATGACCGCATGGTTGCGGAGTGCTCGGGCGCTTTAATCTGGGCGATTATGCAGATATCGCCCGAGGTTGCTCTGTGGATCGCTCCGGCCTTTCCGGATCGAATTCGGCGACAGGGGCGATCTCGAGCATGGCTCAGAGATTCATCTCTGTCTGCGAACGCACGGGAAGCGTTGTGATGGTCCGGGACACACTCGGGCATCCGGCCATGGGGAGGATCCGAGACTTTTAGCTCGGCGGCAAGCCTCTCCAAATCTTCGGCCACGACCACCGCCCATGGCCTCTAAGTCTACTTGCTCGGAAGCTACGCGAGTCACGCACGATCGCCGCCAAGGCCTGTAGCCGTTCCTCGTTTCTCGTGAATCAAGGCGGCGGCGAGCTTTGACGGCGCTCCGAGTGCGATCGGGAGTTCGGTACCGCGAGTTCCTTTCCGTGGAGGCGCACCTCCCCTTTGCCTGGCGGCGAATGCTCGCATAGCGTCTTTCCCAAAGACGCCTCAAGTGGCGTCTGGCCGCCTCATAGTGGTCGTGCCTGGCGGCGTCAGAGGATCCCTCTCCGGGCTCGCGTGGCTCCCGACCATGTTGACTCGGCAGGCGAGGCGAAGCGATGGGGACATCATTGTATCCCCTTGGGACGCGGTCTCGGTCGAGCTCTAGGTCGTCTGGTATGTCCAGGCCATCGTAGAGCTCGTTGCGATCATCCTCGGGGTCTCCGAGGGTAATGTCTGGGAATGGAGGATCTGCCCTCGCATTCCCGTGTCAGGAAAAGCTCCCGGACTCGGTGTGATCGATAGGATCGGTCACCCTGGGCACGCGTTGTCGGCGGCGTAGTACACGTCGTCATCCTCAACGTGGTCGAAGACACAAAGGTCCCGAGTGTCTCCGAGTTTGGCATCCTCGAGGATCTTGATCCGCACGGAATCAAAGCTGCCGTCCCCACAGACGGCGCCCGGTATCGGCGATTGGAGAACGGGCTCCGTCGAGCTTACTTGTTGAATGGGGATCAACGAGCCCCGTCGCACGGATCGAAGAGGCGTTCGAGCGGCGAGGTCGGGAGAAGGAGGCCGGAAAAAAGGGGGACGCGGTGTTTTTATCCTGGTTCGGGCCTCTCACCGCCGAGATAATGACCCTACTCCGGTGTATTGTGTTCTATCTTTCGTGTGCCCTCCTATTCTGAGATCTTGAGGGTTTAAATACTATGACTAGAGATGCGAAAAAGTAAGCGCCTCAGGGATCACGCTATGCATCCATATCCGTGATGCTGCCCTTGATTCGCGTTATTTGAATTTGGGTATGATTTCCCTTGATCTCCTGGTGATTGGTTGCCTCCTTCCTTCCTCGCCGGCGCTCAGCTGAGCCCTCCGACCAAGACACCGAGCAGGTCGTGGCCTCCACGAGCATGCTTGCTCGTGGGGGTGTGTTTGGTGCTTCATGAGCGGAGGCGCAAACGCGTATGCTCGGAGGAGAAGGAGGGATGCTCGTTTCGTTCTCCCGAGCATCTTCCCTTAGTGCCGCTTGGTCGGCGGGTTTAGCTTTTCACGGGGGTACCGTGGTCTTTTGCCAGATAGCCAATCCCCGACAACAGTACTAAAGATAACACATATAATAAACTGTCTATGTAGCTATCTGTAATGATTTCTTATATTATTAATGGACTGTCTGTATAATGGTATATAGTATAAAATTATTTATAAGACCGTCTATTAAATAGTAGACGACATCTTTCACTCTTCTTATTCTCTTTGCTCCATATCATCTAAAATTGTATATGATATACTCTTGAGAGATGCTTCTATGCTCTTCCTTTTTAAAGTTGCACAAATATTAAAGCATGAATAAAGGGTAGATGAGGATTACTTACCTCTTCGTTTGCTTGAAGATTTGTGCAACTTGTATTAAGAGAAAGAGCATAGAAGCACCTCTCTATACTCTTATAGATAACTGATATGTACCATTCTACATTTCTGTTCGGTCGTAACGGCGTTGTGGAGATCGAGCTGACGGGAATCTTGGAGTGTTCTTCTTCGTTTGGTCCTTCGGTTGTCGTCTTTTTGCGGTGCTGCACATGGGTCTCCCCGTGCCTGGTACGAGCAGAACGAGGCCTTGAGCTGCAAAATCTTGAGGTTAAATGGGACAGGATTATCTAGCCTGGAGTAATTTAAGCCCGTTCTGATGGTTTAATAGGCACTGCAACATCTTGAATTGATAGTTGGACATTAGTACATGCGATGGCTCGAGCGATAGCTAAAAAAACCATTATTCCAAATGCAAAATTTTGAATGTGCAGGTGGCAAGTTGCAATATGTCTATGCTGAGTGAGCTCTACAAGTTAGAGCCGGTGATTAGCCGTTCCACGTACCGGTGAGTAGTATGGCGACGGGTTCTCAATTCTCATGATTCATGACTAAGTGGACCTAATTAGTAAGGTTAAGAGAAAGACATTCTTCACTTGGAAGACTTAGATATAGATTAGCTGTCTAGGTTTAGCACCTAGTCCTTGCCATTGTTTGGCTAGGTTATCAGCAATCCATGAGAAGCATGTAATCATCATGTGAACGAAATAACGAGATCTCGCGTGCCCGGTGACCAACCTCCAATATGCGTGCTGCAGGGGCACGTTAGTACCATGGCCCACTAGTCGGTTATACCGAACAACACCACCTCCAAAAAAATAGGGGCGGGGGAACTGAAATAAAGTACCTTGCTGCTCTCAAATATACTCCCTCCGTTTCTTTTTATAAGGCGTATTTGATTTCGTTAGGACAAGACTTTGATCAACAATTACTCTATTAGCACAAAATTGATATTAGCAAATTTGTATTCAAAAGTACTTATATATAATTATGATTTTGTATTGTATAAATGATATATTAATGAAGTAATCGTTGGTCAGAGTCTTGTCCTAACGAAACCAAATACGTCTTATAAAAAGAAACGGAGGGAGTATCTAATATTTGAAGTTTGCTACTTGGTAGGCAGATTTTACTACCATCTTACGGTCCAAAATCTGCCAAAAGTCTAACCTTCACATGGGACAGACATACATGCACATAGGGCTGCAAGAAAAGCTCGAGGCTCGCAAACTATTCGAGCTCGGCTCGTCAGAGACTCGGCTCGAGCTATATTCGAGCTCGAATCGAGCCTGATCTCAAGCTCGCGAGCCCAGTCGAGCCGAGCTCGAGCCTACTCGAGCTTTGTTCACTAAATTGTTGCATGGGTTATGTGATTTTTAAGTTATGCAAATGCTCTCACTTGATGAAAATTATTGCATGCAAATGCTCTCTTGATGAAAATTGTTGCATGCAAATGCTCACTAAATTGGTGCATTGCATATACACTCTACCGGATGTTTTGATTTGTTGCTTTTGTTTGTGCTTATCTGCTGCTGTTGTATATAAACAAATGTTATCGAGCTTTTTCGAGCCGAGCTCGAGCCTACTCGAGCTTTGTTCGAGCTCGAACCGAGCCTGCCTGTAAACTCGAACCTAATTTGAGGCTCGGCTCGAGCTCGGCTCGAGCTTGTTCGAGCTCGAGCTTCGTAGGGCAAGCTCGCTCGAGCTCGGCTCGTTTGCAGCCCTACATGCACACCGCAAGGGTTAACCGAAAAACCGCTATGATTTAGACCAATATGTATTATATGATATGACTCAATGTAAATCGGTAATTTAGTACTACATGTTGGGTGTTACATGCTCTGGTACTATTTATAATGCCCTTCGGCCTAAAAATCCACTAAAAGCCCAGCTTCCACCACTTGAGACAGGCATACATGCGTAGCACCTTGTTCGGGCTTTCGTCGCCGCTTTATCCCAAGGGTTAACCGAAAAACTGCTATGATTAGGGCCAGTATGTATTATATGATATAACTCAATGTAAATCGATAATTTGGTAATGCATGTTAGGGTGTTACATGCTCTGATGCTATTTGTAACGCCCTTTTGCCCAAAATCCGCTGAAAGCCAAGCTTCCATGTGGGATGAGCATGCATGCTTAGGACCTCGCCTTGCCCACCAGTTTATCTACTACCATAAGGGCATCTCCAATGGTGTAGTCAACTACTAGCTATAAGAAATGTACATGTCATCTATAGATAGCTAATAGACAACCTCTCCAATGGACTAACTAGTAACTATAGCATTGTCTACAAAATTAAATATGAGCCCATATGTAAGAGGTGATAAATGCCTTGTAATCAGCTATAGCCTGACTATAAATTAATAGTAAGCCAATATCTCTCTCTTCCTTTTCTCTCATCCACCTAAGCAAAATGCTGAGTTGGCACCCTTATAGCTAGCTGAAGTGGCACCATTGGAGATGCCCTAAGCGGGAGCAGTTGCCTTTCGGCAAAGGAAGTCAGACTTTAATTAGCCAAAAGAATTGCAACAACAGCCTGTCTGTGCGCTTTGAGTCTATAGCCGCCAAATAAGAAAGGGTTAATACAGAAGTGTTATGATTTGAGCTAATAGATATTATATACTAGTGTAACTTACGTAAAACATGACAATATGTTACATTCTAAGCAAGCAGCGTGCACTCCTAATTTACATGTATCGCAATTAGAGCTTAGCTTCTGACCGTACCAGCATAACATTACAAGAATTCAACTTCGAAAGAAAATGTTTCAGCAGCTATACTTATCCTATCCGCGCCAGGAAAAATAAGAACCAGAAAAGAGTTGTGCAGTATATAATAGCAAAAGCTTGTTCATAGCCATATTGCCAGTTGCCAAAGTTTTCACCAAAAGAAAAGCAGTGCCTTTGCCGAACTAAAAATGTCCATACCGTAAAGCATCATTCGTAAAAACATTAGATAATGAGGAAATAAGGAAACGTGTTGGAATTATTTTCATAAGTGGTAGTACTGTAGTAAGTTTGAGAATGATTTATGGTCCTGTGGAGTAGGTTTGGGAGGTAGTAGTAAGTAGCTAGCGTTCGAACCATGTCTGATCATTAACACAATTTTAAAGACCTTACTGGGATCAGCGGCCAAATGTGAAGTTCAGAAATGGTAAGTCATGAGTGTCAGACACACGGAGAACCTCATCTGTTCAGCGAAAATAACTCGGAAGACAAAGCAATACATTGGCATTGTAACTGAGTGTGAACAAAATTGTTAAAAACGGCTTAACTGAAAATTGTAAAATGTTTTGACCTGATGCTTGCAACTGTTCTGTTTAACTATCACCGCAGAGTTTTTTAGCATATAAATCCTGCGTGCATACAAAAGGATAAATTACGGCATGAAGAACATTTCAGTTAACTATAAAAAGGATTTTAAGTCAGGAACAACGAGATGACACTGCATATTTAAAACAAATGCACCGTTACTGGAAGTATCATACAATATGAGTGTGAAAATTTGTGGAAACTGAAGGCAACCATAAGTACATTACTAGTAATATATGGTTTTATCGCAGGTAATTTATGCAACTGTTGAGGTAGAACCTTCGTGCTGTTTGGGAGGACCATTCCCGGCTTGGATCTATGTGGTTGGGCCGAAAGTTTAGCCGAGAATAGGCCTGCCAAACAAGGCCTTAAACTTTAGTAAGTATAGCGATAGCCACGCCAAAGAAATGTGGTGGCTAAAAGGAGAATCAAATATTAACTAAGTGATGTTCAGTACACCTTTACACAAGTGCAGAAAATGGGAACCTTCCTGCAGGTACTGCACTAGCCTTGCTTCCTGGCAAAGGGGAGAAAGTCATTTGTGACAGTAGTACAATAAACCTGAGCTGTTGCTTCTGATTAAAAGTTAAAACAAGTAGAGTCCAATCTCTGGAAGTCAGAACTCTGGTTGTAGGCTTGTAGCAAAAAGAGCACAGGCGTGAATCAAACTGAATTTATCAGCAGACATGATGATCCTCCAGGCCGAGCATGTCATTTGTAAACAGAACTCATCTTCCTACTGCAGTGAATTTCAGGAAGATCACTCATGCAATTTTACAAAGTTTTAAATTCTATTATGAAATAATACAACATGCAAATAATTGTCACAGCAGCAAAGCTGGAATAAACATGATTCATTCATCTAAAACTAAAAGTCATCACTAACAACAACTAGATGGAGCCCTCCAGTTCACAATCCCTCACATATGCATCGTGCCTTCAAATCTGAGGCAGCATATGTCGTTTCCTTTCTGCGCGAAGTCTGTCAGAATCCCAAAGAGTCCTTATTCCATCAGACAGCGGCAACGAAGAAAATGTTTCAGGTAATATCCTCAATTATAATCTGCAGCTCACACATGTATAGTTCGAGAAATCAGATCCAAATGCAAAACAAGAGATTCAAAGTTGGTAGCTATTAATACCCCTAAAATTGAATTTATGTGGGTAGCAGTGATAGCTGAACTAGTTATATGTATCAATTCAGCAACCACCAAGCCTTTTCTCATCAAGACAGAATACCTTTAGTCATTAGGAAAATTGATGCATTACAGCACTATTACACAATGGATTAAAGTGCATTTTAAGTAATAGATCATAGCATGCGTTTCAAAAAGTAATAAGATCATAGCAAGGAGTAATACCTATTGTACATCATACGTGATCCCTACTCCAGAAATTCTTCCATAAGACCCTATATAAGCTCAGCATATTATTAGCAGACAAAATAATGACAGCAGGAAGGTCAGATAGTAACAGACAACAAACCTGTGATATAAATTGCTCAGTATCTGTGCGCCTTAGGAAATGGAGTGAGTTCTTGGTTAATGATATGGAATGGTCACCGAGAGATACTTCACCAATGTCCTCCAACACCCGAACCTGGATGTAAGGATCCTTGGGAGGCACCATGTCCTATAAAAATGTACATAAGGTCTGGTAAACATAGTTTATCCCTAAGGAAGGAAATGAAATAGAAAAATACTGTACCACTGTTAAATCTATATCCATCTCCGATATGTATGATTTAATGCCTGCAGAGTGATTCTTGAAGTACTCTTTCTCTGAAAAATGGAGCTTTTCTTGTATTTCATGTGGAAGCACAGGACCAATTTTCCATCTAAAACTCTGAATAACCTCTGCTCGGTTATACCTGGTTGGATACAATTCTTTCAGCCAGCATGTACACCCAACATCAGGTTTATGCATATGCAATTAGCATAAAACAGGGAGAAAGTACATGTAAGCCATGAGGCATCTTTTGTTACGGAGCAGCGAAAGATGGTGGATAGCTGCACCATAGTGGTCCTCATTTCTGGTCGTTTCAATGTCTAAGTTTTGTTCCACCATTTTCCTGTCAGCACAGAGCAAATCAGGCTTTCAAAAAGTTAGCAAACTGTGTTACTGACGAAAATAACTATCTTGATTTGATGTAGCTCTGTATTGTTTTGCCGATGAAAGACATTCTGGAAATTGATCAGAACTCATAAGGCAAAGGTAGATGGAGATGATGAACATTCTGACAGGATACAAGTTACCTGATCAATGACTGAAATTGCGCATTGTGCTCATTGCACTCTCTAATGACCTGATCAAACACGTCGTTCTGCACATTCCGTAAGGCAGAAAGTTAGTGATGAACATATTACACAGACTAAAAAGAACTAGTATAGCTACCAGTCATACTGTCCAAACAGTGTCAGACTATTATTATACGGTGCTGAGGCAGTTGCCTTAGTTTCATTCTAAAGATTTCTCACAACACTACTAATTTATCATCGCATAAATAATAAATACTTCAACGGGCCATACCATGGAATTTGGGATCACGAGCCTAACAATATAGCTGGCACATGTTGGCTCACACTCCAAAAGGAAATGGCCCGATGCTCTTCGGAATAAATACACGCTGGCTCACAAATTGAATTTAACTTTCCAAGCCAAGCCAAATCGCTAACATTTGCACTACAGGTGCCGGCACATAACACTTTCTATTAAGAAGTAGTAAAATACACTGTTTATAAACTCAATCGCTCCCATGCAGACACCTAAGAAACCAGGCCAAACAAAATTGCGCCCTACTACACAAACATCAAGGAAACTGAAGCACTGGCAACTCAGATTCCGAACGAGTAACCGCGGGTGCGTATGGAGAAGAGAAGAAATTACGTTGAAAGGCACGAGCTGCCCGGCCTCGCAGGAGTCGAGCTCCCTCAGCAGCTGCGACGCGCGCCTCCCGTACATCCTCCTCCTCCCCCACGCCCACCTGCCGCCGCCGCGCGCGACGTGTTCGACGGAATGGCGCTGCGGGAGAGGGCCAGATCTGCCACGGCCGGAGGCTGAGACTGGCAAGGAGACGGTCAAGGAGCGTACGGCGGCAAATCGCGCGCGGCCGCTCGAGGGGAGCGATGGTAGTGGTGCGCGGCGATAGCGGCGGCGGTGGGAGGGGAATTTGGCGTGGCCGCGCGGGAAAATTTTTGGGGGCTCGGTTAGCACGCGGGTGGTGGAGAGGGCGTGGTTTGCGTTTATGCGGCCTGCGGGCCGTGTCACGTGTTTGGTGGCCAATCCGCCATTTCCCTTACTTTCTTTTACATTTTTTTTAAAGTGATCATACTAGAGATAAAACAAAAACAGTCATGGATAGTTATATCTTCCAAATTAGATAAGAGAATTCTTATTACTTTCTTTCTTTCTCTCAATTGAAGAAGTAACATCCTTTGATAAAAAGATCATTATATGGTAATCATTTCATCTCATGACTATTCAGAACGAATCATTCTCAACCCTGCGGTCGAAAGGCCGTTTGGTCGGTAGAGATGTTATGATCGCACGAACTAGACAGTTACTGATCGAAATGCAGTTTTCGAACGGCCCAGCCCAAATAAAAAATTGGGTCGGCCCAACACAACAAAACCAGATCTGTTTCGACTAGCCAAACCGCACATTTTTTTCCCTTAGAAAAAATAGCGAATCTAAACACTGTACATAAACAGGGCAAATTCCTCGGTTATTCCCGAATGAGGCTCATAGTCGCCTCCGAAATAAGCAGATACAAGGAATGCACTTCCAAAGCACCTAAAAATCAACTAGGCCAATCGAGACATTACTGTAACAGTATGCTTTGTTCGTCTGAATCGTCAAATTTGGTCTAAATATAAAGTGATTCCCATAATCGAGCACATCAGCATCGAATGTTCACAGACAGACTCGGCTAGAAGAAGTTGCGAGGGCTGCCAAAGATTGCAAACACAAGAAGATCCATACTTCATTCAGAAACAGTAACATCACAGAACACATGTCGCATCCTCAATCACAACAGTGGTAGGCTGGGCTGGCCGCTGCCGGCCACTTTCCCTTGACAACTGTCGCGGGGCAGGATGCGGTTGACAGCACGTAGTTTGCCACGCTTCCCAACAGAATCCTCCAGTATATTTCCAGGCAAGAAAGTCGCTGGTAAAATGTTAATAAAATAAACTGTTACGGGTCGTATTGTGTATGCATCAAGTTCCGATTTCTGAATGTAACATTTGCATGTTATAGGAATGTAATGGAGTTTACATTACTACTGGAAAATAACGATGTCACATACTGTTAGTCCCAACTAACAGAAATCCAGCGAAGAGTTTCGTGGAATTTACGGTGCACTCGATCAAATTCAGAAGCTGGCATATCACAGTGCTGGTGATTTTCATTGTAACATTCGCAAAGAAAGCATAAACTTGATAAGTCTATGGTGGCCCCAAAAATAAAGTATCAACAGTCCCTCAAAAGTGTTTTGTTATGCGGAATTCAAAATTATTCACGGGTAACATAAGAGCATTAAAACCTCCCAAATGTTTGTTCTGACTTCTAGATGATCAATACTAGGCGTTCAAGCCATCAATGTATCATAGGCACCAAAACTTTCATTGACTAGCGCCCAAATAATGTTCTTTTTACTCCCTCCGGTTTGGTAATATCTGTCGTTTTGGACACAGTGATGGTCAAACTTTCAAAACTTTGACCATCGATATATTTTTAAATATTTAAATTGGTTACATGAAAATTATATGTGTAGACTTGTCTCGAGAAGTACTTTCATAATATTATAATTTTATTGGGTTTTATAAATATATTATAATAAAAATTAGCAGTCAAAGTTGTATTTTGAAGACCGTGTCGATGTCCAAAACGACAGATATTACCAAACCGGAGGGAGTAGAAAGTATATGTCCTTGTACCAAACATTGCAATTAAAACGCGATCACAAATAAAGAGAGTTTATTGTGACTTCAAATAAGCTGTTTTGTTTTTGGAACAATTTGCAGGAGCACCGCCGTTTCACAAAGTTTAAATTTGACTCAAGCGAACTAGGTACACAGGATGTATGCTATGCATACTTACTATCTTACAAGGGATGGTATCCCTGGCCCTTTGGGTCATCCACGTGCCCCTTTTAGGTTTGCCCGCGTTATTAGGTCCGGCCTCTTTCAGTCTCTTGCGTTCTTCGTGCGCTGTGGGCTTTCTTCGGCCGCCGCGTGGCCCATCTGGCTCTCGCATCTTTTCTCGTGCTAGCGCCGTTTGTACCGTCGTTCTCTTCTCGAGCCCTCCGCCTCACCCGGCCGAACGCTTGCTAGCGCCGTTTGTGTCGTCGTTCTCTCCTCGAGCCCTCCGCCTCGCTCGGCTGAATCGGCGGCGGCCTCCCTCCGTTATCTATGACGCTGTGAGGTTGGCTGATAAAGGTTCGTGGCTTACGGTGCCGACCGGTGCTCCACGGCTCCGTTCGTTTTGGCCTTCTCATTTGGTGCCCTCTGAGGCTGCGTTTCTTCCCCCGTCATTTGTCTCCGCCGTAAATCGTCCTTTGTGGCGCCATTGCTTCCCTCCCGTTTTGGTCTCTCGTTCCTGTACGTCTCGGCGCACCAGGTTCCGTTGTTGCTTATCCATTTGTCATTAGGTCGTTCTTGCAATCTTTGCCATCGATTAACCTCCTACTTTGTTTTTTTGCTGGGTTGTTCGTCGATTGATTGTCTATGGTTTGGGAAATATCGCTGCTATGCTTGCTTGATGTGTTGGATGTTGCCTGGTCGGCGATCTTCGCCCCCCCCCTCCTCCTCTCACTTCCTTTCACGCTATTGTCGTCGTTTTGCTTTGATGGCTACATGACACACAGGGCCGGTCCTGGCATTTTTGGGGCCCTTGACTTTGGGGGGCCCGGGGCGGCCGCCCACCCTGCCCCCCCCCTCAGGGCCGGCCCTGATGACACAGGTATTGATGTGGGTTTCGTTCGTCTAGCTTTTCTCTTATTTATTTGCATTGGTCTGTTTGTTGATGCCTGGTTTTGGATTTTGGTTGTGTGGGTTTCATTTGCCCATCCTTTTTCTCTGTAACTATGTGCAGGCTATTGCTCTTTGTTTGATCGACATTGTTCGCGTCGCCGTTTCGACATCCTAAGTTTCAGGTTTGTCGGTTTCTATGCGTGGTGCTCTTTTAGTTATCTGTTGTTGTTCTCGTGCTGTTCTCTTGACTGTTATTTATACGTCTTTAAGTGATTGTGTGTATGTTTATGCTCTGTTGTTGTGCGTTGGGGGCTGTTTTTCTTTTTTCTGTACCGTGCTCTCCTAACAGATTTTATTTCTATCCAGGCCCATGGATCTGGTTCTACTCATCTTGATCATGGAGAATTTACCACGCCCAAGGTTGATCTTCTGTTATTCTACATTATGTCCTTATGTTATCCTACCATGATTTCCTTTCCTATTACTGCACCATGCATTCTTATCAAGGCACACATAATGTTTATAACAGAAAGACGATATCATATCTGCAATAACAGATCAAACCACGCCATCCGCAATGCAGGTCACCCATCCACGCCACTAAGTCTCTACAAATTTGATTACATCTTACTGCAACTTATTTGACTAACAAATTTATAGTACTACTGTCATGTAGCTCTCTCCACCGTTGGGAACTGGTTTGAACCAGCCATCGCTATTGACTAACAAGGAACCATCAGACCTTCAAAGTGCCCGCAGGTGTTGTTTTAATGCTCTTTCAACCTCATTATTAGCATAACCCAATAGCTTATAATTCTCACAGGTCAGGATGCCTTATGTATGTAGTTCCGACATTCCTAAAAAAAAACTACAGCAAATACAGCAAAGAGGAAGCTCTTCGAGGACAACGTAGATGAGCATACATAACAAGCCCCCCTTCATAGTACGTCGTTCACACTAGAACGCAACTTCTCATATCCACCCTTTTATTTTGCTGCCATATAGGCTATATATTCAGTTTTACCTTAATTTTGCTTACTCTGCAAGACATCCTAGCACTCTATCAAAATATTTGCAGCTGTGATTCAGCATACCCAAGACTGGAAGCTTTCCCTTTGGCGCTCACGTAATGCAGTGCTCATTGAGCAAGACCTGTTTAGCTTTTGTATTAGTATTAACCTAAGCTGAAGCTAGCGATCTCATGAGTTTAGACTAGCTTTCACCCTACTAGCTTATTGTATTATATCGTATCAGGAGTTTCCATGGACTGCTTATCTTTGACATCTATCTGTATGTACTCTAATGTATAATTATGTTTGGGCAATTGATTTTGGTCAGCCCCCTAATCGCTCTTCTTAGAATTACATTCCTCTGTTTTCCCCGACGTGATTATTACCTGATGCTACGGTGTTCCCTAAACGTCTCACTGTAATTAGTTGTTGTCTTTATAATTTAATGGTCCTGTCTTAATGATAGATGTTACGAATTAACCCATATACAACACTCCAATTGTTTCCTTACGTTAACCTGCCAAAAAATCTCACCGTATTGGATGAACAAAGCCTATACCAGCTTTGTTTCAATGCCTTATTCTACTCAGACCACCCATACAGAATCAACCCATCTTCGATGAATCAATATTTACTGTAAGAGGAGGTATACAATCCGAACAACAACCGTATGCTGTTTACCCCTTAGGCATATTTTTGTGTATCAGTTATATAATCTCACAGCTTGCTCGGAATTACGGTATCGCAGGCCCAGGTTTTGATGAAACCTATGCCCTCTGATTTATGCAGTATATGTATCGTTATTAACAACATAATCCTCTAATTGATAACGTTTTGGTTGGTACGAAAGAAAAAATCTAATTTTTCACACGCTAAGCCATCAGAGAAACATCGTGCCCTATGTTATACACTCCTCTGGTATTAAGGCATATGTCCAACTTAGATAATCGTTCATGCGCTACACCGTATCCCAGCGCTTCTCTGCAACGTATGATACAACGTTTCTGTACCACGCCAAAAAAATACTTAGATCGTGACCAACCTAAAAAAAAAAAGATTGCTGCTGGAACGAGTATTAAAGCATCTCTACAAGATGGTCTGTTAATCAGATGTTTTTGTTTGCCGCATTAAAGAATCTGTACAAAATTTAGATATTAGCTAAGATAAAAACATACGAACAATACCTATACACTCCCACCCTGACAACATGTTCAATGTATTAATGTATATCCAACCGGTCTCCTGTCCAAGCGTTCGCCAGCGCTTGCGCTACGTGTCTTTTCCTAACCCAACACTTTACACGCTATACGTCTCCAGCATCGACAGCCCCGAGGCCCCACGCTACGTCCACCGTCTATGTTACACGACACCTCACAACGATTTTTTCCTCACGTCCTCCGCCAATAGCTCTTCGTTCCTGTGCTTTTCATCCTTTAAACTGCCATGGCAACGCAGGCTCTCCTTCGGTCCAACTAAATCCAATCCGTGCTCATCAAAACATCCGAACTTCGCCCTTCACGGTTAGCTCTGTAATTAAATAAGATACTTCTGTGTACCCGCAAATTTATTTCTTCCGTGTTCTCTGTTTATGTATACTTCCTCTTACATTTCTCCATGATTTATGTTGTATTGACTTATAAGAAACACGTATGTTCACAGATATAGCTTTGCAGTTGCGAGGTCTCCTCCAGCGATTCCTTTGGATAGCCCGTCTGACCGTTTGTCACTGCGTGATTTATCGCTATGCACCACATGATTACCCTATCAAATTGTTAGACAACCTCGCTATCGAATAGTCCGGGGTTGCCTAATAGATCTCAAGTGGAGAATAGACAGGGAGAAAGAGAGACACAATATGAGGAGGAACGGGCCTGCTTTATTATTCTGTATGCTTGTGTGTACAATGGGGTAGCCCCTGCCTCCTATATATAGCGGTTCTGCTAGAGATAAGGAAGAGTCCATATCGGATACGAATCCGTTTCCTAACACTCCCCCTTGGACTCTTCACTGCGAGATGCATATGCCTCATTAAAACTCCATAAAAACCCAGTGGGAAAAATAATTGGAGAAAGAGTACATAGCACACGCTTGCTGTGTTGCACGGATTGCCTCATCAAAAACCTTATGTAAGAAAACTTCAATGAAAAACTTACTTAAGGAAAAGAGTACAATCCAGCCAAACTTCAATGTTAATCTTCAAGATTTACGTTGGGTACTCAAACTTCATGGTTGAGATTTATGTAGGAGTATGTGAAAAATCTCCCCCTGAAATCTGCACTTCTCTAAGCCTCATCATCCCGATTCCTCTAATACATCTTTCACAGGAAGATGCCGGGAGTGACTTAGTGAATAAATCTGCGAGATTTTCACACGACTTAGTATGCAGTATCTTTATCTCGTTCATCTTATGCATTTCATGAGCATAAAAGAACTTGGGGTTGATATGCTTTGTAAAGTTACTCTTCACATATCCCATTTGTACTTGTGCAACACAAGCTGCATTATCTTCATAGATAATAGTGGGGGTTTGTTCCATGTTCAGACCACATGACTTCTGGATGTGGTGAACCATTCTTCGAAGCCATGCACATTCGAGAGGCTTCATACAATGCAATGATTTGAGTGGTTAGTCGGCGTCGAGACAAGAGTCCGCTTAGACGACTTCCAAGAAATTGCCGTTCCACCGCAAAGGAAAACATACCCGGTTGTGACTTGCCGATTATGCGGGTCCGATAGGTACCCGACATCGGCGTAAGCCAACTAAATTCAATTCATTGTTTCTTCTGTAAAACAAGCCGAGGTCTTTGCTTCCTTGAAGGTAATGTAAGATGTCCTTCACCCCTTTCCAATGCCTTTTGGTGGGTTACGCACTGCAGTGCTAGCAAATTCACGGCTGACGCAATGTCCGGCCTAGTGCTATTCGCAAGGTACATGAGCGCTCCAATTGCACTCAAGTATGGGAATTCCGCTCCCGGGACTTCCTCCCCCTCTTCTTTAGGCCTGCGGGTCTAGGTGCCTTGGAGTGACCTTGAGCCATTGGGGTCTTTGCGGGGTATGCCTTTTCAAAGCCAAATCTCTCCAACACTTTGCGTGTAGGATGCTTGGTGTACCAAGATTCCGCCTTGGACATGTTCAAGCGCAAGCCTAAACAGAACTTGGTTTTACCCAAGTCTTTCATTTCAAACTCAGATTTCAAGTATGTGCATGCTTCTTCAATTTCCTCATCCGTCCCAATGATGTTCAAGTCATCTACATAGACGGAGATTATACAAAATCCATTAGTGGATCGTTGTATAAATACACATGGACAATCTTCATTTGTTAGTGTAGCCTTTCTTCTTGAGAGAAAGTCACTCAAATGATTGTACCACATTCTTCTGATCGTTTTAGCCCATACAGGTGATTTCTCCAATTTCACCTTTGTATAGGTTTCTGTTTGCTCTGTCTTGGTTCGGGATAGGGATACCTTAGGTACTTTCATATAAATCTCCGAATCCAAGTTTCCATACAAATATCTGTGACAACATCCATTAGCTTCATTTTCAACTTCAAGTTGATCGCCATTGAGATCAAGTCTCTAAAGGGACTTCCACCCCTGACCGGAGAATAGGTTTCTTCATAATCAACCCCAGGACGTTGAGTGAAACCTTGAACAACAAGCCTTGCAATGGTTGTTGTTCTTTTCATAGATTCTCCTATTATTACAAAATTTATGGCCATTTCGTCATGGTGTGCTTCATGCACTTCTACTTGCTCTTCATTGCTATTTCCCATTCCAGAGCAAGTTCCTTTAGTTTTTCTCCGCCAATGTGCGCACACATTATTCTGGCGGTTTCTTCTAATTGAAGATTCAAATCTGGAATTGCCTTTTCGACAGGCTTCTTTCCAGTGCCAGGTCTCAACTGGCTCCCCTTCTTGCTTTGGGGCATTTTTGTGATTGGCTATGGTAAGTCCTCTTGCCCATTTTTCCCAGGCGTCTCCGGGTACTTTGGGTTTGAGAAGCCGATTTCTGTTCTTTTTCTTTGAGGCCTCTGAGCAGGATGAGGATACCTTCGCTTTCTTTGGTATTTCCACCCTCTCTGGTGCATTTCTTGCTGGTACATGCGACTTAACCACGCTCTTGAGATCACAAAAATGATCAGCGGTTCATTTGCTAAATTCTGCAAATCAATTATCTTACGGACTTCTTGATTTGCTTCATTAGTGCGAGGGTCATGCGCTGGGATCCGATGGAATGCCATATTATTTCGGCATTTTTCATCCAATGGTTGATTCTCTCCCCTAATGACGGAAATGGTCCTCGTCAAAGATGCAATCGGCGAATCGAGTGTGTGCAAGTCTCCGATCCATGGGTTCCAAATACCTGATTATGGATGCACTCTCATAACCAACGTATATCCCGGACTTGCGGAGAGGGCCCATTGCGATCATTGTGGGGTGGTATAGGTACATATACCATACATTCAATTCTTGAGTTGACCCAATGCACTAGTTTGCATGGTTGAATGGATGTTGTAGGCCGATTGTCTATAATTGATGAGTCTTTGCTGCATGCGGATCGTGTCCCCAACAATTGTTGGACAAGTTACAACTCTGCAAGAGCTGATGCCGGCAATAAACTTAATCCTCTTTATGAGTGCTTCGGACTAGTCCATTTTGCGTATGGACATGCGGTGCAGTGCTCAATAGTTATTCCGATTCTTTGTGCAATAATCATCAAATGCCTTGGAAGTAAATTTGTTGGCATTGTCCATTCGAATGGACTTCACGCGATGATCGTGAAAAACATTCTTAATTCGATGATCTGCGAGATCGGCTTTGCGAATGCATGATTCCTTGTTGACAAACATGTATGCGACCATTTCCGGGAAGCATTAATGAGCACCATAAAGGATCGAAACGGCCCTAACAATGGCTGAATCGGTCCGCCAAATATCCCCTCAATGCGTTCCAGAATGCAGGGATTTCATGTTGCACTTTCATAACAGAGGGTCTAGTTATTACTTTCCGTTGGCACATGCATGGCACACAAAATCTTCGTGATTCGAGAAATTCTTAACATTAATGCCATGACCTTGTGAGTTGTTAACTATATTTCTCATCAATCTAAGACCAGGATGACCTAATCTACAATGCCATAAAGCAAATAATTCGAGCTTCTAAAGACAGTCTTCAAAGAAGTATACACTACGTGTGCATTGATTTTCGTGGTAGTACAACCCGATTCATATGAGGGACATTTTTCTAGTACCATCTTTCCATATTCCGCGTGCTTCACTATGCACAAGTGTTCTTTGCCATTTTCTTCATTGGTTTCTCGTGAAACCCATTGGCGCGATATCCTTGAAACTTAAGAGAGTGCGAGTTGATTCAGGGTACAAGAGGGCTTCTTCAATTACCAAAGTTGTACCCATTGGCAATATAATTGTGGCTCTTCCCAGGCCTATTATATGCGTGTCGCTTCTGCGATTGTCGTAATCCTTCCAGCGTTCTTCGTGATCGCCTGGAAGTATTTCGACTCTCTTAAGATGGTATTTGTTGTGCCACTATCAACAATGCATATTTCCTCCATTGGGTGCTACACGATTTCTAGATGAAAAGAAATATAATTCTAATCGACAGCAAAGTAATTCAAACATTGCTTGCAAGTAAAGAATCTTGGAATAAAGAATAAATAACAATTCTTATTCATGAGAAAGTAAAAGTATGCTCTTCGAGCTTACAATTATTAACTAATCAACCACAATCTAAAAGAAAGTGCTAACAATGTTATTCATGCACTAAACGGAATCAGTAAAGTATGCATTCATTTCTCGCTTCTATGTCATCCACGTATGTTTTCTTCATTTGCCGAGGGTTTGGTCAAGATCATTGATGTCTAGGTCGGCCGCGAGGATGAAGCATGTGGGGTGTCAACTTTATGACATCATCATTGCCTACTTGCAAAATGTGCCTCTCGCCAAAGGCATTTCCTTTGGCCTTCTTCTTGGCCTCGATATGCATTGATCACTTCTTTGGATTCCCGATATTTTTGACCAATGCCCTGGCGCCGATTTGAAGCACGCTTGGTTTTGGTCGTCCATACGGCTTGCCTCTGCGCTTTTCCTTGTCATCCTTCTTCTTTTGGGCTATGGACTTTCCTTTGGCCTGATGTTTCTCTTTCCACTCCTTCTTGACCCACTTCATGTGGGCGGCTTTTTCACCTTATAGCCGTTGGCATTGATTTCTGGTACAATGCTCTTCCAGGTGGTCGTGAGACGAAGTTCTTTTCTGAGAGCTTCGCCTTGTGACTCCAAGAACTTGCATAACATCAATCAGTCGCTATACTCCTTGTATGCGCCCCGACGATAGTCGCGCACTGATAGCATTGGGGTGAAAAGTGGAAAGAGTTTTCTCAATCTTCTCCTCTCGATCTTCTTGCCACATAGGGAGAGATTAGTACAAATTCTGCAAGGCGCACTGTACTCGCCACTGCTTTGTAGTCCGCAAACTCAGACGCACCCAATCTTGTCAGTGCTTGGGGCAAGATTGTGTATTTGAGCTTCTCGAACCGCTTCTCGAGTACCAAATTATAGCTCAATTGCACTTTCTTCACCCATGTATTCATTTTTCAGTGGTGGTCGAGAGATGGTGCCCGAGGAAGTGCAATGCTTGATCGTTTCGCCGGCAGAGGGCAAGGCCCTTCGAGGACCCTAAGCCGATGGCAGCTCTGAGCTTCTTGCCGAGTACGATCTTCACATCGGATGCCCAAGTGAGGTAGTTTTGACCGTCGGGCCAATTTGCAAACTCACGATTCACAATGCCGACATCCGCATTTTTACAAGATTCCAACATTAGATTATCATGTAATCTAATAAAGTGTGATTGCATAATTCATAAAATGCGAAAGTAAACTCTCATGAATTTTGCACTTTTTCTTAGTATTTGGCAATTTTCGTTAATTATACAAAGAATTTTCCAAAGATCACTTGATAACATGTAAAATAAATTTCAACATGAATTAAACATGGCATAAGTCTAATTACAACTTATATAATTCTTGTTGGTCGAACGAAACAGTAATGAATATCTCTCACATTTGACTCTTGGCCAGTCAACCTCCTTAGGGCTCACATGAGGAGGGAGCACTTCCGCTTCCGTGCCAATTAAAGAACCAAGCCTCATGTGTGTTTTCCTCAGACACCAATTGTCTCATATCTGTTTATTCATTACCAAAATCAAATCCCAACCACTCATGTTCTCATTTTATGCCATATGAAATATTCTCGAATTTTCTAGCACTTTTCATAATATCTCAATATCCAAGCAATTTTCGTAATTATCAGATAATGTAAAATTGAATTTCAAAGAAATATCAACATGACATAATTCATAAATTCATAAATTCGAAAATAAATTCTCGTGAATTTCCGATATTTCTAAACGGGCAATTATTGCAAAAATTCATACAAAATTCATAAATGCGTAAAATAAGGCTAAGTACAAATTCAAACAGAGCCATAAAATTTTCTTCGTAATTTTCTAGCTATTTTTCATATTTTCTCGGCAATTTTCGTGTTTTTCTTGCTATTTTCTAATCAATTTCCGAAGTTCTAATTCTTTTCTCGAAAGGAGATAGGAAACATAAATGAATTAAATAATCCTCTCCGTAAGCGCCAGCGTGAATCCAATTTGGTTGAAGCCTTTTTTTTTTTTTTTTTTTTCCTCGCCCGTTGGCTTCAACTGATTGAATCAATGAGTCCATCGTTATTTGACTTTTCTCACCCAAATTGCCGACCGGAAGCATACTATGGCCAGGCGACGCTCATGGACGGCGGGCCGACGCCAGAGGGTATGGGCTTGCGACGCAGACGATACGGGCGCTGGCGCAGGCGCAAGGCGCGATGGACGTGGGCGTAGCGGCCGGAGACAAGCGCTTCGAAAGCGCAAAGAAGACGCTTACTGTGGCACCCGCAAAGCGCCAATGGATCGCGTCGGGCCGGCGTGCGTGCTCGCGGGGTCACCGGCAAAGATCAAGGCGGCCGGATTTAGCGCTGGCGCTTTCAGGCGCTGGCCTTCAATCGCAGCAGCCACGGGCGGTTCTTCGTGGCGGGCAGGCTCATTCGCCAACACCATCGTGGTGGTCAAGCGCACCGAGCTCTCCCGGTGCTTCATGCGCATGCTCGACGATGTGCCGGATCTCAAGATGCCGATTCATCATATTCTTTGCAAATTTCTCCAAATCCGTAGATTGAAAAGGAACTAGATGCTATTTAAAATTGATTTCTAGTGATCCTAATCTGCTAAAAATTCATGCGAAGATTTTCAATCTACTATCTGCATTCATGCAAATTCAATACCTTCGATTCGACCGCGAGCGACTCGTGACTCAAGGTGAGATGTAAATCGCAGATTTTTTCGCAATCCCGAGTGGATGGCTTTGATGGCGAAGTTGATTGCAGATCGGATCGGGCCGATCAATCGCCGTAGTAGACGCTCGGCCGCCGCCGGCGATCCTTTCGCTTCTTGTCTTTCTCACCTTTCAATCTTTCTCCGTAGAGCTGCGGTCGATAACGTGGTTAGACAACCTCGCCATCGAATAGTCCGCCGTTGCCTAATATCTCCAGTGAGAATAGACAGGAGAAAGAGAGACACAATATGAGGAGGAACGGGCCTGCTTTATTATTCTGTATGCTTGTGTGTACAATGGGGTAGCCCCTGCCTCCTATATATAGCGGTTCTGCTAGAGATAAGGAAGAGTCCATATCGGATACGAATCCGTTTCCTAACACAAATTACCTACCAACCAAATAATTCAAGATGAAAAATGCATTGCCGAGAACCATGGAACAAGCGCGAATGCAGTCGCCTAACAAAGCCTTCCCTCCAGAACAAACGTCCCAGGTAAATTCCACATCGGTAATACCACCTGTTCACAGATATGCCACGCTCGCATCTTTACCTAGATATAGATAGCTAGCGCAGACTTTCGCTTTGTGTATATAGAATCTTGCTTCGGATACTCAAGGGTCTAATCATCAGGACGAAACTCGTGCGGTGCTCCTTCCCTCACAGGCGTCTGCAGCAGTCAATAAACAGGGTAGCCGATCAGAACAAAATCTACAATTTCTACAGGATATACATCCAAATCAACTGGCTTCCACCCAGGACGATACCCAGCCTACTGATACTGAAAATCACATCACTGTACCTGGAGTAAGCCATCATATCCCTCGAATTGGTCAATATTTATCTTCCTGATTGACACACACTAGATCATGAGACCTCCGGTATCTTACGCCTAACAAGTTAAAACACAAGTCCATCATATATGATCCTTTTGTTTAAGAGGTAAACTACGGAACGGTATACCGTTGCAACGGTATAGCCATGAAACTTATGAAACTTATCAGTTTCAGTGCTGGTTTCATGAGTTTCAGTGTTTAGTTTCATCAGTTTCATGTTTTATCAGTTTTTAGTGTTAAGTTTCATGAGTTTCAGTGCAAAAAATCATAAGTTTCATGAGTTTCAGAGGTATACCGTTGCAACGGTATACCGTTTTTTAGTTTTTCTGTTTGTTTAATATCTATTATTAGACAAATTGTTTTATTACATAATAAATTAAGATATCCCATCGAAACACGTACTAATTTCAAAAAAGAATGATAATGGTATCTAAACATTATTATCATATACCTTTGTTTTCAATTGTAACACAGTTTAGCCTAATTTTCTTTCGAGATCTCTGTTTTAGCTTCACAGTAGCGAATACGCATCTCCCTCGCTACAACAAAATGCCTGCCATTTCTTTTCTTGATAGGTTGAAACAACTGTTTATGTTTCAAGAGAATTGCTGTTAAGAGAGATCACCAGCAAATTACCGTACATGCTTCAGAAATCGCCCATGAAAATATAGACCAAATTAGAGGTTGCGTCAGAATGGACATGCCACTAACGTCCGCCCATCATGACAAACTACAAGAAACGTTCTACGGAGAGTTAGCTAATACATCATACGGCGCCATGGAAAACGCCGCCCATACAACTATCTTACGTCTTCAGAGCAACCACAATGTTAGGATTGATGATACCAATTACAGAGACCTAAATACGCTGCGTAGGGCTCTCAAAGCCGAAGAATCCTGGACGGATCTCTTCCGTGAAAAAGTTCAGTCTACAAGCAGTGACAATCATATTATTATGCAAAAACACAATGCCTTGGTCGATAAAATTAAACAAATCTGCAAAAAAAACATTGGCTTCCTACCTATCGAAAATACAAATCCAGTCGACCACAATAGCGGGCCATATAATGAATCACTGACTTACGCGGGCGCGCACCCGCCTTGAACTCCGCAAGAGCTCTTAGCATCTGATCTTCTTGATCTTCTCCAGGTCAAATCTTCTACTCAAAACTGTATTCCCATAACAAACAACAAATCGTGCTCCAATATATAGCACCGTATTGTTGTTTATCCCGCAGAAACACAAAGTCATTTGTAAGTTGTATAAAAAAAAGGTTTTGTTTACCTCAAACAAAAAACGATCTATTTTAACTGATTATATTCTTGTGTGTGCAGGTCACATGTTATGCATCAGATTCCCATTCGAAGGACGCCATAGCCATTTGATATGAGCAGAATGATTAGCCCTAGCAAAACATCACAATCGTATCTTCATCTCATGCTTACTGTGCACACACCCTTATGAATGTATATTATATTACTATACTGGCAATACGCCCTAACGGTGCTATCCCTTCCTCTTAAATCTGTTCGCACTAGACATATATCTGAACAATACCTTTGCTTTGGAATAATCAGATCTCCACCGTGTAGGCATATATGTGATCAAATATACCTCGGTATGTATATATTGCCAAACAATTCACTTTGATCACGCCCCTAGACGCTTTCCTCTTTGGTTTACTTCTATCTTCGACTTACTCAAAACTGTTTTATCAACTATCGACATTAGCCTATTCATATATTTCCGTTTTAATACCCGTATCCTATCCATTTTATAAACTACTTTTTGCCTAATATATACCAATCAGTTAGGGTGTGTTTGGTTGCCTGCATGGTGCCTGAATCGCATGAGTGGATGCAACTGTATCTGTTAGACACATGTTTGGTTTTCTGTTCATCCTGGCCAGATGGATGCAATTGCACCCACTCATACAGGATGGAGAAAATACATAAATTGGACCTATCTCTAATACAAGACCGTGAGATGCACAAACAAGCAACCAAAAACTTAACTTGCATCCACTCAGTCAGGTCAAAGCTAGCCTGAATGGCTCATACGAAACAAGCTAGAATGGTGCAGGTAACCAAACACACCCTTAGTTTCCCCAGCGGCGCGGCATCGCGCGCCCATCAACCTAGTAGCAACATAAACCACATATAGGCCCCCTTTTCAGTTCAAGACTACAATCAGTAGTGAAGACAACAAATATTGTTCTTCTTGACACTACAAAAATTGTTGAATGACAACTTCAAATGGATTAACAAAATATTTTAATTAATGTGAAATACGATGACATTTGTTCTGTTTTAAAAATCATAGTTATAATCTTTGGACGTGGAGAGTCACCTTATCAAAATAACTGTAAAACAAGATGTCAATATATTCAACTGAAGTAGTAGTTCTAGAGTTTTTTTTTGGAAAAAAAAATAACTTTCTACTAATACTTCTTTATTCCTGATCTTGAATAGCACAAACATTTAGTTGTTGAGTCAACTCTATGAACAAAATTTTTATGCTCGAACTGTTATAAGAGCATTTGAATATCGAAGGCAGTTTCACATGACAGCATAAACAATTTGGCATCACGGTGGAGATGTCCCAATGATAGTGATTATGCCTCGTGCAAGTTAATAATTCACAAGGCAAAGAACTTGATGGTCCCCTAAAAAACAAGTACAGCCCAATATTCCAATATCACTGGATGCAATAACTCATTCAAGGTACAATCAGATAAGCATCGACCCAGGTGTGCATTGTTGTAATGGCATTCCAGCGTAAGGTCGTTTGGTACTGTGATTTAAAAACTGTATCACAGAAATTGAGTCAGTATGCAGCATATCGAATGTTTTAGTTTCAAATGCGAATTGCACGTACCGTGTTCGCCTGCGGCACGGCGCCTCGGCGCTTCGTGATCGCGCCGCGCGCGACGCCGTGTGCCTGGGCAGTTGACGCCGGCGTGAAACGGCTGAGACCCGAGGATCTTAGTCGGAAAAACGCCGTTGGCTGTCAGTTTGCGTGAAGGGGAACGTCTCTTGCCCGGGTCTTCTCCGTGTGACGTGCACGATTTCCGTCGGTTTCCCTGTTTGTGCTCGTCTACTCTAATGTTGGCTCAGCGGAAGAGCTTTCTTGCTTTTGTTCAAACAGGATAAGCACTACTCTTCCTGTCCCGGTGAGGTCGCCACTCACGCCACTTACCGTGCTGATAATAGTAGCGCTGAGACAGACTCATATCCTAGCAACGAGTCCTCTGGAACGCACACGACAAACGCTTGTCTTGATAAAATCCTACACACACGGACCGGGCCGGTGTGTCGGCCACATGCCCCCGGAGCAACTTAAGTGCCTGCACGGAAAATGTATTTTTGAAACTGATAACGAAATTATGTCACGTATTTATAAAAATAAATTTACATTTTTAAGATGCTACCGAAACGAAGAAGTGGAAATGTATTTTTAAGTATGGACGAAAAGAGATATGATTGTTTTACTTTTTATTTGCATAGATGAAAAGAGCGTCTTGGCGCACATGTCGACATGCTTCTTTTTCTAGCCAAAAAAAAAAAAAAGTAAAAACGACTATCATTAACTCACATGATATATTATTTAATTATTTGGTGTAAATCCTTTTCGGCCGGGCACACGCCATCGTGCTCGCCATGTCTTTAGTATGGCCCAGCACGTTTGGGACTCCAGCTCTGAGAATTGATCGTTAGCCATTGAGGCACTCCTGTGTTAATAACGACGAAACATCACTCGTCGTTCTCTAGCACAACAGATCGACCTCCACATATATTGCGTTATGGCTCGCCCAGTGTAGCCCGGCGGAAGACGTCGCAAGTCACAGCTGACGCCAACCGACGGTTTTGACAATCGGGATCAGGTGCAGTTCCGTGGGACTCATTGAAGGAAACATATCCTGTGCACATGGAGGCCTTGTGCATATATGTAAACATTAAATCTGGGCCGTCCAAATCCTATCCAACGGTGGCTTAAAATCACATGTGCAAACATTTTGCAATTACCCCTCTAATTGAGTCACCGTTGGATGGGATTTAGACGGTTCAGATTTTAATGTTTGCATATGTGCACAAGGCCTCTGTGCACGGGATATGCTCCTCACTGAAGCAGTACCTGCGGAACCGATCGATCCAAAGCAGATAATTACTGTAGCAATGAATATTGATTGCTTTCCACTGTAGCATACATTACAGTAAGTTATATCTCCAGCAATTTCCCTTCATTCCATTCCCTTCCCTATTCCCTTCCCCACTTTCATTCCTTTATTTTTCATCTCAACAAAGATCCCTTCGGGATTTCTCTCTGGGATTGAGAGAGAATCCTTTCTATAGGGATTCACCAAATCCCTTCCGGGAATCGTGAAGGAATCCATTTGGAAAGACTTGGATGTTCGCTGAAGGGATTTGGAGGGGACGGGAACCCGCTGGAGATAGTCTTACTGCAGCGAGCCAGCGACACCAACATGGGGTTTGGGCTCCCTGACAAGCAGCCGGGCTTATCCATCAACGAGCCGTCAGAAAGGACCGGAAGCCATCACCAACACGCGCACACAGTTCTCTTCGGTCCTCTCCACCATACTCCACAGGGACAGCGGCAGAATCCAACGAGTAGTAAATAGATGTATCGACACGTCAACACGTGTGACGTCCTCCTGCTCTGTACGCTGCAACGCTGGGGGAGGCCGGCCATTAATGGAGTGGGATAAGAACGAATGAACAGAGAAGCATTGGCACGGTGGCGATGCCGTCACGGGGCCGTTCGAGGCTTCGAGCACTTCTACCCTGGGTTAGGGCGAAATCGTGGGAGAACCAGCAGCCGGACATCTGATTTTTGTTTTTTTGGACACCGCGCAATATTTTTTCGAACGTATAAAATATTTTTTTACTGTTTGTCGAAGAAAAATATTTCACTACGTAAAAAGAAATATTTCACGCGTAGAAAAAAATGTTGCAAAAAAAAATCAGACGTCTGGTCCCTATTAACGGTGATTGATTCGACTGTCTAGTCTAGGACACCAAGTCAACATATGACTTTAACCAATTCGACAGACGATGAATGTCATGTGCTAAAGAGTTCGTACGGGTGGATTGATCACTGACCAGTTCAGGGTTCCACTTTTCGAAAACGAAAAACCGTTCAAAAACCGAAATTCAAAAAACCGTTCGAAAACCGTTGGAACAGTAGCGGTTTTCAACGAAATCCTTTTTCGAACAGTAGCGGTAAGGTCGAAATTCATGAAATTCGAGCGGTTTTCGACGAAAAGTTGAACCCTGGACCAGTTAAACTCGGTAGGCCTAAATAAGCCGAAACAAGCTTTTACTCGTTCGTTCTTTTTTTTTTCTTGTTCTCTTCGACGTAAACACGGTCTCTAATACATATATTTAATAACTATTTTTTAATTATATGCTAGTAAAAATATAATGATATAAATGTACTTTTGATGATAAATATACAATATTCCATCCAAATGAACTTGATATACTCATCACTTATGTGCAGTTATCTATTAATTCTAAGATATATCTATACTCATATACTATGTATACATAACCTCTGTTTCTCTTTTGTGCGAGATACCCCTACGTTGTGAGATACATGCTTTAAGAATTTTATTTCACACATTCTTAAGATCACATCTATTTAGAAACGAAGAGGATATCTTTAACAACTGTTTTGGATGGTAAACATGTAATATATGCACTAATAGTATTTGAAACAAGCTAAAAGGAAACAGGATACGTGTCATCCAACCCAAACTCAATGTTCAAAGTTTTTACTATAACCTCTGGCAATCGTCGTCGTTTTACGAGAACCTCGAAACAAAATCTCGAGTACCCCACCCTTCTTCTAAGTTCCAAGTTCCAACCCCGGCCCAGCAGCACCAGCCAACTCGGCGGCTCGGGTCAACCGAGAGTTAAACATGCGCCCGGATCATCCCGGACCCCAACCTGCGAGCAACTACCGCAGCGCACGCAGACGCCGCGCGGTGGTTGACGGGAACGGGCGCAGGCGAGCACCTCCGACGACGCCGGTTTCCACTCGTCCTCCTCCCCCAATCCCTATCCTCTCTTCGCTTCCCTCCAAATCGGCCTCGACTCCCATCATGGGAAAACACCTAAAAACACAGCAGTTTCTCGAAGCAAAGGCCCTACTTTTGAAGGCGCCGCTGACGCTCCCATCCCACCGATTGTTTTGGCGCCGCGTCGCCGTATTTTAACCATTCCAACCAAACATCGAGCCAACCCCAAGCCAATCATTCGGGCGTCGCGCATTCGCGATCCCGTCCCACCGCGCTCTCCCACCCTCTGTTCTTCCGCTGTTCTTCTTCCTCGATCTTCTCCTCCTCCAGGTTCGAGCGGCGAGGAGAGTCGTCGCCTAGCCTGATTCTTGCTTGGTCCGAGCGAGCTGCTGCCCAAGAACGCGCTAGGGGATTTGGCCGTGTTCTTGCGGTTGATGAGGTCATGTGGCCCCTCTGTTTCATCTCCGACAAGCTGTTCAAGGTGGCAGGAGACTGCGGCGAGGGGCAAGATGCGCCGCCGCCTCCTGACGGGCAGATTCCTCTAGCACGCCGATCTTACTGCGTGGATGTCAGTTCCTCCTCCTCCTCTCTCTCTCTATTTCTCTCTTTAGCACCCAATTATTGCCTCACTGTGCGGTTCTGTATACATATAACAATTGTTGTCTCGCTGTGGGAAATTTTTGTATTTGATACAAGATTAGACCTGTATTCACAAAACGATACAACACTTTTGCGTATTTACAGAAAACGCGCTCATACCTGGAATTTGAAATTCTATTTTTGAATACCCGGAATTTCAAATTCCAGTTTACATTTTCCTGGAATTTCAAATCTCGGTTTTAGCATATTTTAGAATTTGAAATCTCGGTTTTGGGGTATATTAGCCATACCCAGTTTTTGAAATTCAGGTATGCCATACCCGGAATTTGTTAAACAGGGTATGGGCGGTAGCCGGCGTGGCCCCTCATTTCAACTGAAATTCAGTATGCCTCGTACCCGGATTTTGAAAATCTGGCTATGCACCCGGACATACCCGGAATTTCAAAAACTGGGTATGGCTAATATACCCCAAAACCGAGATTTCAAATTCTAAAATACGCTAAAACCGGGATTTGAAATTCCAGGAAAATGTAAACTGGAATTTGAAATTCCGGGTATTCAAAAATAGAATTTCAAATTCCAGGTATGAGTGTGTTTTCTGTAAATACGCAAAAGTGTTGTATCGTTTTGTGAATACATGTCTAATCTTGTATCAAATACAAAAATTTCCCTAGCTGCGCGGTTATGCATACATGTAACTACTAACTAGCGTTGTCTCACTGTGCGTTTCTCTCGTTATGTCAGTTTTGTTTTGACATTTGGATTCGTTTACTGATGATGCTAGGTTCCGCATGTGCAGCAGGCCTTCACCTGGGACTGCGGCCTAGCTTGCGTGCTCATGGTGCTCAGGACGCTGGGGATTGATTGCTGCGACGGCATTGCCGATCTCGAGAAGCTCTGCCGCACCACAAGGTTTCTCTCTACGAGTGGAAAATTATAATTTTATAAGTAGGATTAGCTGTTGCAGCAGCAGTAGTACTGAAGAAATGTGTGTGCTACTCAGTTACCAATTTAGGTATCATGGGCTCATTGCACAGCTTATTTAATTAGATTTGGTTCTAAACATGGTCCACTTAAAAAGGCCAGACACAAAACTGAACAGTAACTGTTGGATTGTTGTGGAATATATGGTCTACAAAGGCGGAGTAATCATGGATACATAAGTTTATAGACAGGCAGGGGCAAAGGAATCCTGAAAAATGTGAACCATTGTTAAGTGGTAGTCTGCTAAGCCACCTAGCTACAAATATTATATCTGGATTAGTAATAATAATTATTCTGTGATTCAGATTGAAGAAAAATGACTAATGGATCGACATGGATATTGATAGAAAAAAAAGCCTAATGATGTATATGTTGTTTCAAAATAACTAGATTCTTAAAGAACTGGATTGATAATCAGACCTGCGTTTGAAAGATGGAAACCACATTTCAATATTCTGCTGTCATATAGCAGATCATGTGGCTGTTTCGGTTTTATAGGATTTTCTCTTGCTGATGTATGACACGATGATATGAGCTGTACAATTATTACAACGGACGTTATCTGGAATGGACACATAGCTGCACGGGATTAGGCATGTCAACTCTTAAAATATGCAAAACAGTAGTGGTTATTGCATGATTCCAACCATATGTCCTTTCTAATAAGTTCACTCATTCATAATGTTGACATGAATTCATGATTCATACCCTGAATTAGCTGAACTGAATATTTAAATTGCTATGATTTCAACCAATTGAAAGAATGTTAATAGGCTGATGTACTAACACTCTTATCTTTTGCAGCATTTGGACAGTTGACTTGGCGTATTTGTTACACAAGTTTTCAGTTAGTTTTTCTTTCTTAACTGTGACTCTTGGAGCAAATCCTCAATATTTTGCTGAAACCTTTTATATGGTATGTATTGTGATCTACTGCTGGTACAGAATCTTCTAAAGTTTACCGTAGTAATGTTTTCAAAATGATCAATGTTGATAGGAGCAACTGCAAGAAGACATTGATCGAGTGGATGAGCTATTTGGAAAAGCTCTTGATACCGGAATCAGTATTCAAGTATGCTCGCAGCACCTCGCTTCATGAAAATTATCTATCCTATGCACTTCTAACTTTAGTTTTTATGTTTTTTTTGCAATTTATGATTTTTCTCAGTGCAGATCCATCAGTGCATATGATATTGCTTTTCTACTGTTATCTGAGAACTGCATTGCTATTGCGCTAGTGGACAAAACAAAGTTAAAGTAAGGGGAAATACACCTCCTCCTAGTTTTACTTTTACTCAGAAAAATCGCCTTAAATTTGTCTCTTCGCATTTGTAATCATCAATGGGTACAGGATGTTACATAAGCAATTTATGCAATAATAAGTATTCTGGGTGGACAAAAATTTACTCTACTTATGCTTAAAAATGACTTGACCATTTCAGTATTGATTAATGGAATCAACCCAGTTTCTGATGTTACTCAAATGTCCCATGTTCTTTTGATTAATGATCAACAAGTAACTGTTGCAGCAGTGTCCCTAGTTCTTTTGATTAACTATCAACAGGTGCCTGTTAGCTTATTATTTTTTGCAGTAGAATTGCGTTATGTATTAATAATGATGATTAAGCAGTTGAACAGTGTAAATTTACGGTTGGTACTACCCCCTCTGTTCCCAATTTTACTTGGGAATGAGGGGGGCTGGGCTGGGGAGTATATCAGAGCAGACTATAGTCTGTCCTTGGAAATGGTTTAGGATGAATTTACTTTTTTCTGTGGTGATAAAGATTGTTTATGTATCCATGTGTGTATGCACATATTTTTCTTCTCTGGTAATAAAACAATTTGTTGCTTCATTTTCATTTTTTGAAGCCCAAAATTATGGGAAGTCCAACTGAGAATAAGTGGTCCTACATTATTTGAATGCAACATATGCTATGCAATCAAACTAAAACTCATCATGAAAATTCCAAAAAAAATTCTAAATGATTTTTAGTTTGATTTCACCGTAATTTCACCCCAAGCATGATTGCATAGCATACTTCCCCTTATTTGAAATGGGCAATGGCTGAATGTAATAATAACTGGATTTTGGGATGCAGTTCCTCTTGGATGAATGATGTACATGATGTGCAACGGTTCAACGAAGGGTCAGATTACATGGGTGAGTCGGTTTATGCTCCTCTTTTGTAACGTTTGCTTTGTCTTTCAAAAAGGAGTTATGTCTGTATTCTTGTTTTTGGAACAAGAACCAAGTCTAGTGTCATGTATTTATGTGCTCATGGTCTTTGATTGTTTGCTTATTTAGATTACAAACACTGCAGTTGCCTCATCTCGTCATGTTGTAGCAATGTAGAACTCCTGTTGATCACATTCAAGTTTTTAATTCCAGTAGTTTAATTCGTTCTAATATGTATTTGTGCAGCCAAAAAGAAACTAAATTTGTGCTTACTGCTTACCATGATGTAAATTCACATGCCAATATATCATTACCATATACTTGCAATTGGAGACTAAAATCTGTTCTTTCCCTGGTAGAAATATGGGGCTCAAATTTTTTATGTTGAGGTACATTTTGCATTCCTATACTCCTGTACAACTATGAACATCAAGGAAAAATGCTTGTAAGGCTTGAAGGCAAGGACAAATGCACTCCAGATTCGAGATAGAAAACCATAAGCTTATTAGCATGGGATGCTGCTGCACTTGGCACTTGTAGAGCTTACTTTTCGTGGCTTTTGACTACCCTAGTACTCGATTTTTTAACAGCTTCAGGTTTGATAGGGTATGTAGTTGGTACCTAACTTGGTCGATACTTGATAGGGTGGCTTTAGTACTTCTTCAACAATATGGAGTGCAGCAAATATTCATTCTGTTTCCTGTAACTACAAATTTACTAGTATAGCTCCTGTAAGTGTTATTAACCCAGGGCGTAATGCTCACTTTTGCAGGGCATTATGTTGTAATATGTGGGTATGATGCCGATGCTTGCGAATTTGAGATAAGGGATCCAGCCAGTTCTAGGTACCTAATATTGACCTTGTACACTGAACTCTTCCGATGATACGATTTTTCAGCTTTCTTTTCCTTATGATATTGAGCTTTCACATATTGATGTTGGGATGAATCAATTGTGTGCTTTATAAATCTGGATATTTCTTGTTTTCTTCTCCATAAGTGCATAACTCATATGCCTAGTATGTGAATAGTTAATGGGCTCTGTAAAAGTAGCTTCATACTGAACCGGGATACAAAACTGCATGTGGCGAGGATCATTAGCCATCTTGCAAGTTGCAACAACCAAAAGTTTGTGTAAATTAAGAGGTTACACCACCTGCTATGAGCTGATACTTCTTGGTAGCGTCTGTTTGTATTTGTACATTAGCAAATAACAGTAGCAAAGTTTGAACCAGGCACTTAAGGCTGTACTGTTTTCCACTTGAGCTTATGTGCATGTTTCTATGTACCTATTTATAAATTAAAATTTCCCGCAATTCAGCTATTTGTTGATTCTTTCAGGAAGTGCGAGAGGGTGCCAATGAAGAGCTTAGATGAGGCCCGCAAATCCTTTGGGACCGATGAGGATATTCTGTTGGTAGGAGTTAACTAGGATACCTTGAGATTTCAGTCTTTTTGTTATGCTCCATGCCATCTTCCCAATTTCAGTCTGATACAGTTCATGCTTGCATCCTTCGTATCTCTTCAGGCAGAATAAGAAAATTATATGTGCCTGTCACTTTGAGTTTGCTTTAGCCTTTACTTCATCTGAGCTTACTGCATGTTTTACGTTCCTGGATGCAGTTCGCTGCACATGTTAATCCAATCATTATCCATCTGTGCTCAGTTGATGCAGAAGTTCGCCAGCTCAAAGTAAACGTGATTTCAGCACTGACTGGTGGTGTTCCATACAATCTATTGCAGGTCTCCTTAACTGGAAAGAACGGAATGAAGCTCTCGCGTAGGCTCCTGGTCGGCTCTCTGTAAACTGCTCGCCGGCCTCCCGGTTCCTTGTGTATATGCTGTACAGGCCCCTGTAGTTACGATTGCCATTTTTCAAGTCATGTATGTAGTGTGAGAACATTCTAACAGCCGCTAGTGAAGTTAGCACCCGGTAAGGTTTGTTAGCTCATGGCTCACCACGCTAAAGCTGCAAAGAGGCGCAGCAGCAGCAGAAACACTGCTCAGCAAGAACTACTTTTGTAAACTTGTAAAAAAGGAAATGCCTCTGTAACGAGCAAAAGTTACACGATCATAGCTGGACAGAGATGTAGCATCTGTACATGTATCCTTTGAATAAATTGTGGCCTTTTGTGTCTGTTCCCTAAGTCGTTCTGCTGAAAATCCCACAGCTTCACTCGTGTGCATCGTCTGCCTTTGATCCCTGCTCTGTTGGATACCTGAACCATGAACTTTTAAAAGTGTAAGCGGTACTAGTGGCGAGCCGCAGATTGCTGTTTGGTGTACACTGCAACGCCGGCCGGCGTCGTCGTCGTCTGCTCGGCGTGATCTGAGTCTCCCAGTGTGATTTTGAGCTCGAGTTGGTCGTCAGTGTTTGGTTGCAGGGAAGCAGACTCGCACCTGCCTGCCCGCCCGCCTGCACGTTGCTTTCTAGCGGTTGGATTTGGAGAACAATACGAACTGGTGATCCGGGAACAGCCCTCTCACCGTCGATGGTTAGTCGCACCAGTTAGGATCACAACCGTGCGAAGTGCATCCAATCATTTGTCGAACAGCAGGCGGGAATGTACAATAATAGCACATACATTAGTAGCAGTATTACACATTCGTACCATCTATAGACGAAACTAAAAATAACTTACGTAATTGATTATCTATATAGTTGTTTATAATATTGTCTATACAATAGTACATACCATATAAAATCGTATGTAAGACGGTCTATTAAAATTTAGTAGGTATCACCTTTCTCTCCTTATTCTTTCTCCTTTATGTTATTCAAAATCCTACGTAATATAGGTTTACAACAGCTGACATTCTCTTACTCGAAAGTATCAGTTCACTTTGCGATGCTGAGACCTGTATGTTTGCCTGTGGCTGGCGGAAAATATCGATTTGAATGCACGTTCCTAGTTGCCAGCTAGTCTACCACTGTACGTGGCAGCGATGTCCAAATCCAAAACCTGATGGGCCATGTCCCAGTGGAATACCACCACAGGGCCGTTTCTGGGCTATGCAACAAGTGCTACCGCCTGGGCCGAAAGATCTAGGGCCTCCAGCCCATGTATATACTCGTTTACATCTTGTTAGATAGTCAAGCCCAACTCTTGGATTTCCCCCAATCTAACAGGAACCTGGACCCCGATTTCATGGATTTCCAACGAAATCACCTCCTGTTCCTTGTTTTGTGATGTATTGAGTTTAATGGTTACTATTTCTTTAGTGATATATTGAACTTTAGCTTTACAATTAAAATAAAAGGTACTATTACATGTTTGGATTAGCGTAAAGAGTTTTAATTTTTGTCATGCCCAAGGGCCTCCGTAACAGTGAATCAGTGATCCGTAGGTGAGGGGTTCTTCATAAGGTCCTTTTTTTTATCAAGAACTAGATTACAACCAAGGACATAAACACATACTTTCTCCGTTTATTTTTATAAGAAATATTTTGATTTTACATAAAGATTAAAATTGTGTTAAAATTGAGAAAGATGTGAGAGAGAATAACTTAGATAATTTTTATTTTTAAATATATATCATTCTACAATTTTGATATAGTTTTTTACAGTTTTTTCCTTATATACCTCTCCTCTTTAGATATTTTCAATGTTATTTACTACCATAAATTAAAGTAAGAAATATTATCTAAAAACAATAAATGATCCAATAAAGATGAGTAATACAATATTATATATATACACTTTAATAGAAGCGTAATATATTAAAATAACATCTATTTAAAAATAGAGCTAATAACATTTAGACCTACTAGGATTTGTTAATGCTATGTCCAGACTTTCTACATGTTAAGCCGTCCATTTTGTATTAGCCGAGGAGGGACTGCGATGGGATGCCATAGTTCACAAAATCATTCAAAACCGTGGTTTTCAACCGTATCAAACCATTTCGTCATTCAAAATCGGTCGATAAACGTCTAATTAAAAAAAAATTGAGAAATTCAAAAAAAATACGACGTAAAATTGGTCGATTTTCGGTACAAACCAACCGGTTTTTGGTCGAAATCGTGTTGCAACGTTGTGGTGTTCAATCGATTGTCAAAACCGGTCGGTTTTTAGGTCAAAACAGATTGATTTTTTAATTTTTTTTAAAAAAATTGAATTCTTAACCATTTGGTTTCGAACGATTTTCCATTCAATTTTTTTGTTTATGAATTTTGTTTTTTCAGTAATTTTTTATTTCAATTTGGTTAAGCCTGTCCGATGCACCACCGTTGCAAAATGCAAATGCACTGGTTCCTTGGTAGCAGTGGCTAGTAATAAATTACTTTCTTCGTTTTAAGTCTACAAGGTGTATATTGTGAATGGTTTTGTGCACAATGTACGACGGATTTGATTTTCCAATATAAAATTAGTATGATATTTTCTCTATATACTTAATAAACATTCAATTTTATTTTACATTCTCTACGTATATACAATATATATAGTGTTTAGAGGTAATAATTAGAGGTAATCTAGTCATTACCGTGACAAAAGTTATAAACTTTGATGGAGAGAGTAATCTACTCCATTTAGAGCAAGTACAATAACAAAACCGACTACTTATTTATCTCTTATCTATATCATCTAGAGTAAGCACTAAGTTAAATTGTGGAATAGCTATTTCTAAAAGTTAACTTTGGATGATGTGCAATAACTATCCATTCTCTTTTATACATAACTAATATGTGACGATCCATCATTTTAGGGGCAAGTCCGAACACCTCGACATCTACTCAGGATGATTAGCTGTCGGAAACCCAGCATTTCATTGCCAGACGAAGAGTTAACTCCAACTATTTTTATTGAACATAGGGCCTAACGGCCGAGTTTTACAAAAGAGGCGCAGCGGGGCCCTAAATATGATATAACCAAAACACCGCACAGGCAGGCCTGAGCAAAAGACTAAGACCTTAAAGCCAAACCAAAACATCATCTACGTATTCTTGGTACGCTCCAGCTTCTGGAAACTCTGAAAGGGTCGGGGGTTTGCAAGGGTGAGTACAACAGTACTCAACAAGTCGTACAAGAAAATACTGAATACTATATGTAAGGGATAACAATTGGAGGGAACATGTTTAAGTATTGTGGGTGCAAGTTTTTTTTTATTTTCTAACTCATTTTACATTTGAAACACAAACCATAAAATAATAGTATGGGGGTTTCCACAAGTTCAACACTTAAACATGTCACCCCAATTCAAACTTAACTCCATTAACCGGAAGTACGGCGTATTCGAATACCATTTTAATTAGAGACTCTGCAGAGGTGCTCAGCTTTACCCACAAGATATCTACGACAATTAATGCCACGATCGAACTTACATGCAACTTAAATGCATGCGGCCAGGTCGAGATCATCACAGCATTTCGTTAAATCATTTATAAATTCAGTTATTTACCGATAGGCCTGAATGTTATCTTGGAATCCACTGTTCCAACTAGCACCTACCGTTGTGAGAATCGGCGAATGACACTACAGTCTATTCCCGTTCCACCCCTTCGGTATACTCCCCTGCCAGGGAGGTTGATCCCTATTCTCCTCAGAGAATAGTACCACCAATGTATTTAAATATTCCGGAAAATGACTAACGTACTGAGCTATATCGGAGACAGGCCTACAAACCAGTCCGACTTGTGGTTGAGCGGGAACTTAAGTTATTTACTTTGTTCAAGAGGGGTTTCATCCTTATATTGCCAAAAATTAATCCTTAAAGGCATTTCACAAGCCCATCTGGTACCAACCATTCCAACCATGGCATTAATCATCAGCCGGGGGTTGGACTCAACCCCACCTCGTGGATTAGCCCAATACTGTCCCCCTAACTGTGGCAGTGTTATAAATATCCGAGTTCGTGACTCAACAACATTCCATTTCCATTTTAAAAGCATTTGATCTAATTACTAGGGGATAACCATTAACTAACAAGGCATAATTAAAACATCTAGGGTTAACAAGGATTTAATATGACTCAATATTTTCAAAGGAGGTTTCATGAGCAATTCGGCATTATCTAGGTATCATGTCATTCTAAAATAACGATTTTCAATACTTCAACATACGCAAAATAGTGCAATAGAAGATAAGTACTAATTATAACATGGTATGAATGGGTTCAACATGATCAATGGTGTACGACTTGCCTTGCTCGGCGACGGGATCGGCTGAACTGTAGTCGACGTGGTCGTACTTGGCTTCGGTCGGGTCTAGCTCCTGCTTCGGGTACTGCAGCTGCTCCTCGAAATGCTCAACGACTGGATCTAGCGCGAAAAAGATGAACGACAATAAACAAACGAAAAATGGAATGAAAACAGAAACGAAAACGGGTCAAGAGAGAGAACATAGGGTAATTTGCTCATTTTGGAAATTTTTGGAGCTTCGGATTGTGGAGCAGATGTCATTTTTGGACTGGCGCAAGACGGTCCGAAATATGTATTTGGGTTGTTTCTGGGATTTCTGGAATTTTTCGGGGATTTTTTGGGATTAAAAACGATTATTTGAATTAATTAATCAATTAAAAATCCAAAATTCGAAGAAAAAAAAGAAATCGGTTGTGGGCCGAACGATTGCTAAGTCTGGCCAGTACCTGCAAGCGGCCGAGCGAGGTTGGCTTGTGCCGCCCAAATCAAGACGGAGCCTAGGTTCCTGGCCCAAGGCGAGGCCGATGCCGAGGAAGGAGGAGGGGAGGGGCCTCACCGGCGGAGGAGAGCGGGGCGAGGTGGGCAGGGCCTCGCGCGGCTTTTATAGCCGGCGCGGGAGGAGAGAGAGAGGGCGAGCTCATGGTAGCGCGGCGGCGACGCAAAGGCGTGGGTTGGCGAGACCAGGGGCGGCGGCGACAGAGCCGATCGGGGCGTGGGCCAGGTGGGCCGCACTGAGCAGGCCGAAAGCCCAAAGCACAAAACGAAAACTCAAAACAAAATCCAAATTTCAAATCCAATCCGAAATTCAAATAAACTTCAAACAAAAATCAAATCAAAAAAATCTTTTGAAATTTTTGGGGTTGTTTCATAATCTATCTATATTTTTGTATAAAATTGGCTACTAACTCTCTTCTCTGCTCTTTTTTTTACTCTTTCGTATGGATTGGGGCTTATCTCCACTATTCTAAAGCAGCATTTGGTGGCAATGGTCCGTTCTTTCCACGTCATTAATTATCGTTTAATTGCCCTGCTTAATTGTCCTGCTTAATTGCCCTACGCAAGAAACGAAGCGTTGCTTTAATTAGCCAGCTTTCACAAGAAACGAAGCATTATAGATGTTTGATTTTGTGAAATAATTTTTTTATTTTTTAATCTTTATTTTTCGTTATCAATTTTGTTTTTCGTAGCAACGCACGGGCATGTAACTAGTATGTATTATTAAGGACTAACTGACATAATTTTATTGCAGATATACCTCTAGAGTGGCTAGGAGCCTCCGCGCTAGGAGCTAATGAAAAGATCCGGAGAGATATGGCCCGGCCGGGTAGACAAGATCTTGCATTCAAGGCCCGTTGGTGCGGCGAAGAACTGCGCACAGATAAACCATAGGAGTACGTCACTAGCTCGTGCACGCTTGAGAGTGTGACTGTACTGAACTACTGGCTGGTACACGTTTCCTACGAGTGACCGACTAGTCATGAGTCGAGTTAGCTTTAATGGGTGGGACGGCACGGCTGAGGTAGGCGTCGTAAATCGAACAGGATCCTAGCCAGATCGGCGTCGTGCGAAGGTTATCTGGAGTGGCTGACTTCGTGTGGCCGCTTTTGCTCGGTGTGATATTCAGACGACGCACTGATGCTACTGCTACTAGTTGTAGATCGCATCATGCCAGGCTGCGTGCTCTGAGCTGTTCGCTTTAGTAGCCTTGTGCTTCGTTTTTTTCTTTTCTTTTTTTGCGAAGATAGTATTTCGAACGAGCACGGAAGGACTGAGGAGTCACCTACCAATACAGTACAGAACGTGATAGTCGCAGCGAGCCGGGAGCTCGGCAGCATGCTGCGCCGGCTAGGTCCAACGCTGGCTGCGCCGGCTGTGTTGCTCATCAGATTCCTCTCTGTATTATCGCCGAAGGTGACACGTGTTGTCTTTCTGCCATTTCGTACTCAACCAAGAGATGATTTTCATGAGTATGCACGTGCATGAGCTATTTTTACCCAAAAAAGAAAGGTACAGCATAGGGTTACTGTAGTAAAAAGCTTGCGTGCTCATGAGTTGCTGTAGTTTGTATGGTGCTCTCTTGTCTTGTCATCCCCTTACCTTTAATGTATTCTCTATCGAAATCGTTGCGTATCTAACTTTTGTACCTCATCTTTTCGTATATATAGCTCCTTCGTGTATTCATTTGCAAAAATGTCGCTCTCCCTTGACGCGAAAGGCACGACGGCCAACACCTATATCTTAGGGCCCGTGCAGTAGACCTTCGCCTACTGCTCCTTCTTGATTCTGCTCTGACCCCTCTTGATTTTAATCTTCTAAAGAATCAAAGGCACTTTTCAAGGACTGTTCGGCCAGCTGGTTCTTGAAAGAGGGATTCTAGAGAGGGAAGAAAGAGAGCAAAGAGGAAGATCTGAGGTGATACCTCGATGACAGTGGTCGAGGTGACGCTCAGGGACGGCGGTGGCGAGGCAATTTCCAAGCGGGGACAGCGGCGGTAGGGGCGACGCTCGGGGTCGAGGCGGCACTCAAGGCGACAATTCTAGGCGGGGAAGGTAGCGAGCGATGGGGTCGAGGTGACGACACAACGGAGTTGGGGCGACAGCAGCGGCAAGAGGTGACCAAGAAGGGGATGGCGGTGACGGGCTCCAGGCGACAGGTCGGGAGCCGAGTGGGCAGGGGGAGTCGAAGGCGACAGGGTTGGGCGCACGAGAGAGGCAACGAGGAGATTGGATTCTCCGCGGGAGCAACCCTCAATCTGATTCTTGCTCCTAGTGCAAAAAGGATAATCAACCGCTCCTTGTTTTGAAGAGCCGACGGCGTTCAGTAGAGCTCCGGCTCCTTCGAATGAGAATTTGAGAGCCGGAGCTCTACCGAACGGGCCCTTACTGCGATTGGAGAGCATGGGGGTGCCTGGAGCCACCGCAGCGCGGGCGAACGTGGGAGCATGCAGGCAAATGTAAGCGCGGAAGCTGGTGTGGGCACGCATGCGCGGGAAAGCAGGAGACCTCACTACCATGCTCCCCTAGCATGGTAACACGTCCTCATATAGTCATACTCACTCGCGCTAGTTGTACCACGCCCCGCGTTCCTTGGGAGTGGCAAGGGATATGTGTCATCTATTGTGTTTTCCGCAGTTGAAAGAGGGTCCATTTTGCAAATACTCATGCGGGGGCAAGATTTAGAGAGAGAGAGAGAGAGATGGGGTTAAATAAATGATCATTTCTTCTCTGGCGGGCATTGAAATATCGAACGAGCATTGTTCTTTTTGGAGTTATTTGTTTAGATATAAGAAGAAAAAGAATGGAAAACAAAACTGCTTAAGTTCTCACACCTTATCAAGCTAATTTGGTTGAATTTGATTTATGATTTTTGCAATGCAAGAATTATATATAACATGCCTTTTTTTTCATCACCTTGCTCTGATCATGGTTTACAAAACTGAAATTTGATTTTTGACCATTTTCCACTAGTGAAAATTAGCTACAAACCGAACGAATTCGAAGACAATTTTTTTGAACTCGACAGTCAAACAACGGTGAATAAAATCGAAAACTGACCTATTTCATTGATTTTTGACCTAGATCGGCAAACTCAAGGATTGATTTTGATCGATTTACATCGAAATCGGCATACTCTAGAAAATTTTAAAAAAATCATGAGAATTTGGAGAAAATTTGCACAGAATATTTATAAACACCAATTAATCTATGAAAACCTCAAAGAAATTTCAACTTTTTAAAATTTATTTAGTGCTTGGAAAAATAAAAAAATAACAATTAATAAAAAGAAATAGAGACATTGTCAGATTTTTGTAAAACTTTACATGCTTGATCATGCTTTGAAATTTTAATGGTATCATAAACAGTGCCTAAGGTGTTAGTGTTATGCTCTTGAGGTAGTCATATAGATGATTGTAACATGACTATGTTTATAAATAGTAATATTATTATCGGTGTAATGAATGCATATCATTATATTGATCAACAAGTATGTGATTTGATTATGAAACTCTTTACTCATTGATACAATTCTGTAAGTATCTCTGATCGAGTATCATCGTATAGGACAGCAATGAATAGATCAGCGCATGTATTGATTGATGATCATGTTTCATAGATCATGGGATATGGAGATATCATCAATACATTATGAACGCATGTTGCAGAACATGTGTTAGATAAACTCGCAATGGGACACTGTGAGAATGTTACATTCTTATGTGTTATCAGTGTATCTCATACATAGTAAATGTATGATCCTTAGACCTGAGATTGTCACATTCACTACATATGTAATAGTTTACTTTAGGGTTACCAAACACTATTTTCTAACCGGATAGTTATAAAGGTAGCTTTCATGTTTACTATGAAATATGCAGAGGGAAGTGAGCAATCAAGATAGAATTTGCCACTTCAGTGTAACTGAGATATATGTCTAGGCTACTCGTGTGATATGATTAAGGAAGTGCATGGCCATGCCGTGATTGAGGAGTCAATCACAACTTATTAACATATCACGGATACGAGAGATGGATTAAATTTTCAAAGGATGACATGCTTCGCGCCTTGAATTCAATATTCATATAGTTTAGCAAAGGGATTATTACATGAGTACTTTCGTAGGTTCTGTCCGATTTGATCACGGTATGTTTGTAGTTGGCATGCCCTACAAGGAGCCGCTACCAACCATTGGATCCGACAAGGGTTTTTCGAATACATGTCAAAATATACGTGAACCTATAGGGTTACACACTTAACGGGCTGGAACGCATTAATTCGGATTGGATGCGTAATTAGTGGACCTGGTGGGCTTAGCGCGCTGATGAGCCCTGGCTTAGGGTTTCACCTCGTGGCTATATAAGGAAAGGAGGAGGGTGGGCGCAGCAGTGCCTCTTTCCTGCATTTTGGAAGTGTTTTCACCTGAGACCATAGCCTCCTTCTCTCGTTGCCCCTGCCGAGCGACCAGGTGCTTGCACACTGACGCACGGCGTTCCATACCCGGACGTGTGGACTGTTGCGACTGCGGCGTGGGAGGACGATCCTCTTCATCAACGTAAACGACTACTTCCAGTACCTCGAAGCGTGCGACGTGAGAACCGGCTTCTCCAACTTGTCTTCTGCTGCTTCTGCGCGTCAAGGGTAACGATCCATGATCTCCTACACGCATGATATCCTGGGTGTTCGTGGTAGAATTTTAAAATTGTGCTAGTGTAGCCTACCTGTTCCTCAACACAAGGATCATGTAGTAAAATTTTCAGAAATATTAAACTTTATTTATTACCTTTGGAAAATAAAAAACGAAAGAGCATATAGAAAGACAGTAACACTGTCAAAAAATTTAATAAAATACACATATCTAATCATCATATGAAATTTTATAACATCATTAGCATTGCCTCAGAACCTTACATAAAAATTTCCAGAAGTATTAGACTTCATTTAGTACATCTAGAAAATAAAAAACAGAAAAATATATACAAAGACATTACCATTGTCATAATTTTTTTAATAAAAAATACACAGATCTGATCATTATCTAAAAATTTTACAGCATCATTAGCATTGCCTCAAAACCTCACACAAAAATTTTCAAAAATTGTAGAGAACTTTTGTATAATTTTTTTCCCAATTTTGAATTTAAATTAGATCGATTTACAAACCAGTCCAAATATTGAGATAGCTTAGAGGGATTCTCGTTGATTTTTCAAATAGCTTAGAGGGATTCTCGTTGATTTTTCAAACCCTGGCGGCTCTAATAGGATGGATGTTCGATCTGGAACCGTCACATCCGTCAATGATAGGGCGGCACTGGCACCCCTGGATAAGGCTGGAAATCGAGCCAACTCCTCATTTTTTTGAGCTTTTACTGAAATTGATACAATCTTATTTAAGATCATTTTATTTATAGTTTGAAATTATTTTTAGATTCGAACTAACGAGCCGAGTTAGAGTAAAATCTAATTTTATTTAAAATTAACTCATTCATTGTTTAACTAATAAACGAGTATAATTAAATCAATTTTAAAGCGAACCAATAAACTCCACTAAAAAATCTTTTTTTCCAGCCGTAACTCCCGACGGCTGATGGCATCAAAATCTCGAGCTCTGCTCAAAGAAACCGGCGCACGCACGCTTCGACGGCGAAAGATGTTAACCGGACGCACGCTTCGCGGATTAAATTCGTGGCCGTGGTTGGCGCGGCCTATCGGACGACCGATGGCGACCGCAAGGGACGGCGCACCACCAAAGTAGGCTCGCCGCCGCTGGACGCCGGACGTGGCCGCCCGGTGCTACCTACGCTACACATGCGTTCGTGTGTGCGTCGTACCACACGTCCATATCATGTCGTTTCACCGGAAGGAAAATTCGACCGGACACTGGAGAGAAGCAAAGAGAAAAGTGGGTTTCCATGGCGCTTTTATGCTCGACATTACCTCCTGCAAATACTCCTACGCTGGACTCCTAGCCTCCTACTGCATGTCCTAAGAGTCTCCTTTTGCTTTAGAGCATCCCCAATAGAGACATATCAGCAGGCTATAAGGAGTCCATCTCATCTTTTTGCTTATGTGGAAGAGAGAAGTAGAGGAGAGAGACAAGAGCTGGCTCTTAACTAAGAGCCAGGCTATAGTGTTTTCCAAGAAAAATAAAAGACAATTACATGTGGACCCACATTTAATGTTGGAGAATATGTTATAGCCAACCCATTGGAGAGCTTGTCTTTAAGCTAGCTATAAGTGACATGGAGCTTTCTTATAGCCAGTAGTTGGCTCTACCATTGGACATGCCCTTAGAGGATGAGAAGCCGAGAGAGAGAGAGAGCACTCGGATTTTGCTTTTCCGGTGTTTGATTTTGGGCTCGATTTGTAACCACTAGCTAGCTCAAGGTCGGAGTACTCCGTGTCTCGGATTGGGCTCCAACTCTAGCTGATAGGTTACCTGACCTGTCGAAGATATGAACGGCCTGCTCGAAAGCTGCATCCTCCTTTGTTTGCAGGAGAGCACATCCTGAGTCGAAAGTTGCTGCTTTTCTTGTGCTAGACTGCTAGTAACTGACATAAAAGCTGGTACGGTTGCATCTGATCTGTGGAAGAGATAAATTACCTTTTCTAAACGATTCTTTCTGTTGTAGGCAGCCTAGTCAATAAATAGGAGGTGCTTATAGAGTCAGTCCATATTTAAAAGTTGTATAAAATATTAAAATACGAATGGAGTTTAGAAGATGATTGCTCCTCTCTTTGTTTAATTTATTTAAGATTTAAATAATTAGCATCAAATCGATAATACATATAATCAACAGTTGAGAAAAAAAAAAACAGTTGAGGAAAAAAAAAACCAAGATGAACGTCCTTGTTACTTCCAGATTACGTTTGGCACCATCGACCAATATAATCAACAAACAGTTAAGAAAATCGATACTCTGCGCAACCTTTTCGTCACTTTACCCTACTTCTGAAGTGCGATTCAAGTATAGGTTTCCACTGATGCGCTGCCACGTCGGTTCCGAAGGCGCAATCCCGCGCGGCGAGAGCAACCGGACGAACCAATCCATCGACCGTCGTGGATTCTGGTCGCCTGAACCCACGTCCCTGTCTGCGATTTCCGTCACTCGCACAGCGATCTGGGGGTGATCCGTTACATCGGTTTCCCCGGTGGTTGCAACCCCGAGAAATTTATCTGCGCGTCGGCATTAGGCGAGTGAATCGGATTCACGAAATGCCAGGATGAAGCGACTTCAGGCTTCCGCTAATTTTGAAGCTGATGGTCCGGGTTGAGGCGTAACGTTAATCCGTACCGTTGTTTCGTAAAGGTTCCTGGGTCGTTTTCGATGGGGCGAGTGATACGGCCGACACGGATGATCCAGCTTAGGCAGGTAATCTTGCGCAAGGCGTATCATCCAAGTCTACATAGACGGCTAATTTTTTTTAAACAGTTGGAACCAGGGAAAATCGAATTGAGACGGATTGTCCGGATATGCAAAAACTTGCCAAAAAATGTGCAAAAAGCTAGATTGTAAATAGGTAGGCTATATAAGTGGACCGTAGGCATCTAAGTTAGCACATTTCTTGTATTTTGAAGGGTTTAAGAGCACCTAAGAGCTTCAAGAGCATGAAATGCTAGATTAGGCCATAGCGTGCACACTCCTAGTTGCTAAATCTTATTGGGTTTAAGCGAGAAATTTAGCTTATTACTCTTGGAGTTTGGTGATTTCTAGACCACTCTGCAGCCGTAGGGGTGTTCCGGGTGATTTTCGAAGGATAGGCTTGTGGAAGGCACCAAGAGGATTGTAAAGGTTCGAAGTTTACTTATTCGGAAAGAGAATGACCACCATCAGTTGATTGCTTCAATCCTTACATGATTTCAAGTAGGAGCTAGACTCTTGCGAGGATGCGCCATCACGGATTAGGGAAGATCACCGAATCATCAAGACTTCAGTTAAAAAATCCAGTTATCAATTGTCCATTTTACATTTCCGCATGTACTTTCGTATGTTTCAATTACTATATCACTAGACTTGAAACTTAGGTTGCAAAGCTTCACTAGACATGTTTTGGAGTTGTATTGCTACACTAGAAACCTTACGGACCTAGGTTGGGCTAGAAAATATTAGAATTTTAATTTGACTATTAGCAAAAAAGAAAAGAAAAAACAATTCACCCTCCTCATCGGCATTAGCTCCACTTCAAGTTGTTTTATTCTTTTATTTAGGCCCTGTTTGGTACGGTTCCAGATTCTAGTAGAAACGAAAACGGTTTCAGATTCTTGGTAGAAACGTTTCAGGAAGAATCAGAATCACTGTCTGGAAACCGTTTGGCTAGTTGTCTGGATTCTGTGAATCGGGGTGGAATGGAGTTGAGGGTGATTTGGTCCCGGCGTGGAAAAAGAAGAAACGTTCCGAGCTTTAGTCCGTTTAGTCAGATTTCTCCCAGATTCTAGTAGAAATGGTCCGGTTTCAAGTTGCCAAACGGGATCTTAATATAACTGATCCATAATCACTTACACCCTGTCGGTGTTTCGAGCACCGGCCAATGAATTTGTATAGGTAAGAGGGGGGTGCACGCTCCCTCTCCTCGACGGCTTACTCGGGTGAGCACAAGATGTATACTGGTTCGGGCTGAACGTCCCTACTCCAGTTCGTGTGGGTTTGATTGTATTGATTCCCCGGTTGTCCGTTGTCTTACATGCTCGCTCCCTCCCCCTTTATATAGGCGAGGAGGGAGGTTACATTGTTGCTTAAAAAAGAGAAAAAGATCGTGCTCTTAGTCGCCCGCAAGTGGCGGGCCGATGGGACTGGCCGCCCCTTGCCCTCGGGCCTGGTCGGCGTAGTTGCTGCGCCGCTTGTAGTAAATGCGAGAGTTGGGGACTTGTGCCGCTGCGTCATCATTACGGCCAGCATTTAATGCGCTCGATTACGCAATAAATGCTGTCGCTTCTTCAGGGATTTCGCTGACTTGGTCATGGCTACGGCTTTTCCTCGGCAGCCGTGGCTTTGGGCCCCGACCGGCCTGGTTCGGCCCACGCGCCCTTTCGGGCCGCTGGGGGTACCCATGGCCAGGGTACTCGTCAAGAGCCCCGAGCCCCGTGCGGTCGGAGAGGTGCCCGGGTCTTGTTTCCGTGCCGTGATGCCGTGGTTCGCTTGGCCTCGATCAGAGTCTCCGACCGGGGCAAGCGAAGCGCACCCGCAGGGTGTAGCTCCCGAGCCCTCGAAATGGCTCCGGGAGAGCGTGCCTGGGGGTTTTCACCGGTTTGGTCGGGAAGAGTCTTCGACCGGGGCTTGAGCGCACCCTGGTGTAGTTTTGAGCCCCGGAAATGGGCCTGGAGAGCGGTCGGGTTTCGCCTTGCTTGGTCGTTGCTTTGCGGTATCGGGAGGTCCGATCGCAGATATATCTGTGCCGGGCGCCTTCGCTGTGTCAAGGGTGGTCGCCGGAAGCAGATGGTAAGCGGCCGCAGCATCGGGCGCCGGCGGTGGTCGCCGGACCGCATCGCCGGGCGCGCAATGGCCGGTCGTCGGGCGCCATGGTCGTGCTGGCGCTCGGTGGTGAATGCCCTGGCGAACACATGGCGCCGTCGTGGTCGCCAGCGCGCAGCCGATGGTGTCGCATACTGGCGAGCACGTGGCGCTGGTCAAGCCGCCGGCGCCGTGGTGGTCGCCCTGGCGGACACGTGGCGCCGTCGTGCCTTCGGGCGCGATGGGCTGATCGCTTGGCGAGCACGTGGCGCCCGTGTTAGCGCGCCAGCCGGTCGCCTGGCGGACACGTGGCGCCGGTCGAGCCGCCGGCGCGCAGGGCTGGTCGTCGGGCGCCATGGTCGTGCCGCGCTGGCTGGTGGTCGCCCTGGCGAACACATGGCGCCGGTCGTGCCTTCGCGCGATGGCTGATCGCTGGCGAGCACGTGGCGCCGTGTTGGGCGCGCAGCTACCGGTCGCTGGCGGACACGTGGCGCCCGGTCGAGCCAGCCGCCGGCGCTGCAAGTAGGGCTGATCGCCATGGCGAGCACGTGGCGCCCGTGGTTGAGTCCCATTTACGCCCGTCCGGTGGTGGGGACCAGGAGGGGTGAAACGCAGCGCTTGCCTTCGTTGGCTCGAGCGCCGCTCGTGGGGCTACAAGCGAGTGATCCGGTGGAACACAGAGGCCCCCTCGCGAGGGGTCCCCTAGCGGACAATCCCGGCCAAGGCGTCCGACCCAGCTGGGGCGATCCATAAAGAATCTTTCCTTACTCGATCCCAGATCGGACCTTGGATCGCTCACGATCCAAGGTGTACCGCCGCCACCCGCCGACGTTCTGGAGAGCGTGAGGTGTGATCCCGGACGTGAGTTAAGGCGATTGGGTCGTCCGCCGACCCAACTAGGGGCCCGCTGGGCTCGCCTTGTCCTCACCTCTTGCCCATTTTTTTGTGGTGGATATCATCGCCGCCTCTTGCCTTAGGGACCACAGGGTCGGGCATAGGTCGGTGTGTGTATCACAAAAGTTAGAGAGTTGGGAAATCGAGAGAACGCTCAACCGTGGAGGCTGTTCTGACCGATCGTGGGTCGACCGCTTGGGCACTTCCTTTCTTCGTCAAGCACTACTTCAGAATCAGTAGCCGGGCGAGGCCGTAGTACTTTTGGTCGAAAGTTTGGCCGTCTTGGGAGGACCCGACGATTGGTTGTGTCAACCCGACCGCGGGACTCTTGTAGCCCTCGAGTGGGGCGGGGCGGTTTGTTTGTTACCGCCGCGCCACTTGAAGGAGTAATAACGAGTGTGTAAGAAGAAGGTATTCACTTATCTTTCTTTATGATCAAGCGAGGTTTTTGTTCAACGCGGAATTGGCGGTGCTTGCCTCGTCGCTTGCTTTGGCGCTTCGGCTTCTACGCCATCGCCTTCAAAAGGTGCGGTCGTCATGAATGTCAGCGGGTATCCCGGCCGCTTCGCTTGTTTTCGGATCGCCTATAAATAGGCGGAGGGTGGGCGCCGACTTCATTCGACAACGTTGAGACGAGCCGCCGACTTGCTTTTATGGTCGCCTCGCTCTCTCATTCCCGTTCAAGGATGAGAACCCACCGATCGATGAGATCGATCGGGACTCCCTTCAACGAGGCGGAGGATGAGGAGGAGTTGGGGCGGCGAGCCTGGCCGTCTTATAGTGGCGGCCGTCGGACGACGGGTTGGATCGAGCCGGAGCGGAGGCGGAGGAGGAGGAGCGAGAGCGGGCGCGACAAGCCGCGGTCGTCAGCCGAGGGAACGCCGCCGCGAGCGCTGAGCAATTGGGGAGCGGGCGCCGTCCTCCCCGCGCTCCTTCTCCTTCCGGAGCCTGAGTCGACCGCGACATCTAGGCTCGCGCTGACGATCTTTGCCGATCGCCTGATCGTGCCGCTGCTCTTCTCCGACGGCGTCCCCTGTGTCGGACTTCAAGCTCCCAGGGACCATAGAGGTCACACAGGGGGCGCAGGGCTGCCGCTTCGAAGGTGCGTCCGGCGGATCGGGGCTCTCCTGCTGCGGGTTTCGGCGACCCGGCTATTTTTTGCTGTGCGTCGCGGCAAAAATTGAGCGGGAAGCCGAAGCTGTGCTTTGAGAGGGACGACAAGTCCGGAGATCAACTGTCGGCGGGGAAGACCCTTAAACGAGAAAAAGCTTTCTTGGTTTTAGACTTTCTTGTTTCTAAAGAATGTAAATGCCGTTGAATTGGAAGAAAACAAAGGTGTTCGGGTTTTACATGTATTTTTCGCTATTTTTCGGTTTGTTGCCAGTAAGACATGCCGGTCATGGTTCTTGGGTCTCATGGGACCAACCGACCGTTGATCGACATGTTCGGCGTTTTAGAAAAAGTAGGAAAACAGTTTTAGCGCGAAGCGTTAGTTCCCGGCAATCAGATACCATCCTGTTTCGTCTCTTTTTCCTTAGCGAGATACCACTTCGCAAATCAGCCGCTGGGGCGAGGCCGCGTGGTACTCGGGTCGGAAAAAAAGTAGACCGAACGATCGGGTGAATGACAGCGGTTGAACGGGATGTCGACCCGAGTGGAAAAAAAATGCTACGCGTAGGCCCGGTAAAAAAGGTGAACATGGTAATGAACGAGGTAGAAAAAGGGCTAAGGGTAGAATCGCCTTAGCTTTTCGATGTTCCAGCGTTTGACAAGATATTGCCGCCGATCCTTGAGCCGGTAAGTGCCAGTCGAAGGACCTCTACTACAATGAAGGGGCCCTCCCAAGGAGGAGAGCTTGTGCTTGCCTTTGTTGGATCGACTGGCGCAGAACTGTGTCGCTGTGTTGAACGCCGCCCTCTAACCTTGCGGTCGTGGTAGCGTCGCAGTTGTCTGGCCGGGTATTTGGCCGAGCGAACGACGGCGACATCTCGCGCTTCATCGAGCCGGCCGACGCTTCTTTGGGACTCGAGCCCCAGGTCTCGCCAAGGCTGAACCTTTGGGGCGCCGTAGTCCAAGTCGGTCGGTAAGATGGCTTCGCCCGAATGCCGTAAAAACGGGCGTGAACCCTGGCCGACCGGTCGGGTGGTCCGTAAGCTCCAAAGCACGGAGGTACCTCGGCTGCCCAACGCCCCTGTACCTCTTCGGGCCGATCGAAGATTCGCGCTTGAGCCCTTGGAGGATCATGCCGCTCGCTGCTCGACTTGGCCGTTGTTCGTGGGTGGGCGACGGCCGCCCAATCCACGCGGATGCCGGCCGCCGCAGAGCTCGAGAAACTCCTTTCCCGTGAACTGCCCGTTAGTTGTCGGTGATGATGGAGTTCGACTCCAAACTCAGAGACGATATTGCGGATGAAGTCCGCCGCTCGCTACCAAGTGATTGTTGTGATCGGCTTGGCTTCTATCCACTTGGTGAACTTGTCTATCGCAACCAACAGTGGGTGAAGCCCCGGCGCTTTCTTGAAGGGCCCGACCAGATCGAGTCCCCAAACGGCGAAGGGCCAGGTGATAGGGATCGCTTGGAGGGCTTCTTGCGCCGGGAGGTGAGTTTGCCGAGCGAAGAATTGGCACCCTTCGCGACGTCCGGATGATTTGCTCGAGTCGCCACGGTCGGCCAGTAGAAACCCTGTCGGAAGGCTTTCCCGACCAGGCTCCGTGACCCAGCGTGGTGTCCGCAAACCCCGCCGTGGATGTCGCGGAGTAGCTCTCTTCCTTGGTCGGCTGGGACACATTTCTGGAGGATCCCGGAGGGGCTCCTTCTGTAGAGGTCGTTGCCGATCAAGATGAAGGATTTTGCCCGACGAGCGAGGCGGGCCTCGGTTGGGTCGTCGGGGAGGGAACCGTCGATCACCGATCGATGAAGGGATTCCTCCAATCGGTCTGGTCATCGGGACGTTGCAACCCGGCTTGACCAGCTCAGCCTTTGTCGGTCGCTACGATCGTCCGGCGATCGGTCCGGATGGATGCTTGGTGTAGGTCGAGGACGAAAATTCCGGCGGGACGGCCCTCTGCGAGGCGAGACTAGCCAGTGATCGGCCTCTCCGTTGTTCCGTCAGAAGCTATGATGGAGCTCAAATCCTTTGAACTTCGCTCCGGGCCATGCACTCTCGACAAGAGGGTCGCCATCCGATCGTCAGCGAGGTTCTCGCAGCCTTCATGACTTGATCGACGACCAGTTTTGAGTCGCCATGCACGCATAACCGCAGAGCTCAGAGGTCGGGCGGCGATGCGAGACCAAGAACGAGGGCCTCATACTCGGCGACGTTGTTGGTTGCGTCGAAAAGTAGCCGGATGACGATCAAGCTTGTTCCCGAGTGGTGAAAGAATGACGACCCCGGCCCCGGCTCCGTTTTTGGTGAAGGACCCGTCGAAGTACATCGTCCAGTACTCAGGGTCTTCAAGCGGAGGCGGTGCCTGGGCTTTGGTCCACTCGGCGACGAAGTCGGCTAGAACTTGAGATTTTATGGCAGTCAGGGACATAGGATACGCCATGCCCATTGAGCTCGAGTGCCCACTTGGCAATTCTTCCCGAGGCGTCGCGGTTATGGATGACCTCGCCGAGTGGTAGGGAGGTTACCACGGAAACGTGGTGCCGGGTTGAAGTAATGTACCGGCTTTCTTTTCGTGATCGAATCGCGTAGAGCGCCTTCTCGAATCTGCGGTACCGTGCCTTGGACTCGAGAGTACTTCGCTAATGAAGTAGACCGTGGCTGGATCTTAAGGACCCGCCTTCTTCTGCTCGCTCGCGACAAGTGCCGTGGCCGACGACCTGGTCGTGGGCGGCAATGTAGAGTAGCAGAGGCTCTTCGGCGCCGGCGACCAAAGACTTGGAGGGGTGGTCAGAAAACCTTTAGCGCTGGCCGGCGTCCCGAGCCTCCTTCGTCCGGTGAAGTGGTCGGATTTCCTCAGGAGTTTGTATAGAGGCAAGCCGCGTCACGAGGCGGGGCGTGAAGCGACTCAGGGCCGCTAGGCATCCCGTCGACCTTTGGGCCCCTTTGAGGTTGCCGATCGGCCCCATCCTTAAGATCGCGGAGATCTTGTCTCGGTACCGGGCTTCGATGCCGCGCCGAGATGATGAAGCCGAGTAGCTTCCTTGGGTACCCCGAAACGCATTTCTCGGGGTTGAGCTTGATGCGGAACCGTCGAAGGTTCGCGAAAGTCTCCTCCAGATCGGCGATGATGTCGCTGGTCTTCCTGGTCTTGACAACGATGTCGCCGGCGTGCGCCTCGACATTGCGCCGATCTGGTCGGAAAGGCGGTCTGCATACATCTCTGGTATGTAGCCCCGCTTTTCAGGCCAAACGGCATTGTCACGTGAGCGTAACGAACCGCACGGAGTGATGAAGGAAGTCGCGAGCTGGTCGCCTTCTTTCATCGCGATCCGTGGTACCCTCGAGTAGGCATCCGTAGAAAGGGCGAGGATTCGCACCACTGCGGTGGAGTCTACCATTTGGTCGATGCGGGGCGGAGGAATGGATCTTTCGGACATGCCTTGTTTAGGCTTGTGTAGTCGACACACATTCTCCATTTCCCGCCTTCTTTTACAAGCACAGGGTTTGCTAACCACTCGGGGTGGCGAACTTCTTTGATGAACCCTGCGCCAAGAGCTTGGCTATTTCCTCTCCTATGGCCACGCCGCTTTCCTTCGTCGAAGCGCAGACGCTGGCGATCGGGTCTAGACCCAGGCCTGATGTTCAGGAGTGCTCGGCGACTTCCCTCGGGATCCCCGGCATGCTCGGAGGGCTTCCATGCGGCGTCCGCTGGCGCGGAGGAAGTCGGCGAGCGCTGTCCTATTTGGCAGGAAGCGTGGTCCCGATCCGAGCGGTTTTGGTCGGGTCCTCTGGGTCGACCTCGATCGTCTTTGTGTCCTCGGCGGACTTGAAGGAGCCCGGTCCGGACTTGCTAGAGTCGGGAGCGGACTCGAGGTGCTGCTCGAGGCCGCGAGCTTCGGTGGATGCGACGACCGCCGAGGCCAACTTCATAGAATCGTTTTTCGCACTCGTAGGCGAAGCTGGAAAGACGCAGCTGATGATCACCCCATGTGGCCCTGCATCTTCGCCGTAGGTGTAGTTGGGGATCGCCATGAACTTCGCGTAGCATGGTCTCCCCAGGATGGCGTGGTAGGAGCCGGGAAAATCCACGACCTCGAAGGTGAGGGTCTCGGTGCGGAAGTTAACCGGGCTCCCGAACGTGACGGGCAGGTCGACCTGCCCGAGCGGGTGGGCCGGCTGGCCAGGGCCGACGCCGGGAAAGGGTGCTCGCTGGTCGAAGGCTCGAGCGGGGATCCCCATGGCGTCGAGGGTCTCAACGTAAGGATGTTGAGATCGCCGCCGCTGGCCCATGAGCACCTTAGTCAGCGCTTTGTTCCCACGATGGGGTCAATGACGGCGGGTACCTCCTGGTTGCGGGACGTGGTCGGGGTGGTCGGCCGGTCAAAGGTGATCGGGGACTCACCACCGAAGGTATTTAGGTAATGCGGGCTTGCGCGAACACCTCTCGGCAGCGAGCTTGAGCCGCCTCCGGCCGGGCGTAGCTTGCCGGTCCGCCGAAGATCATGAGGCAACCGTCGGTCTCGGGGAAGCCGACGTCTGCCTCTCTGATCTCGGTGGTCGGCGCCGAGTCTTGCCTCTTTCCTTTGCCCCGCGGCGCCGTGGGGGTTCCGGAAAGAAAACGCCAGGACTTCGCAGCCCCGATACTTGTGCTCGACGGGTATCCGTGGTTCGACACGCATTTCCATCGGCCTTCGAAGTGGTCGGGGTTGCCGGCCTTGCGGCTTTCCCGAGTCGGTGGCCGCAACCCAGCGGTCCTCGCGGACTGTTCTTGCCGTGGCGCTTTTACCGGCTTGTCGGGCGGTCGGAGGAGGAATTTGGGCTCGGTGCGATCCTCGCCCGACTTCCTTGTCGAAGATGACATCTACGCCTCCTCGCCGAGGCGTGGTTGGTGGCAATGTCCAGGAGTTCTTTGGTGGTCTTGGGCTTCGCACACCCCAATTTATGGACCAGGGTCTTGGACGTGGTGTCAGATGAATGCCCCACGACATCGGCGTCGCGGATGTCGTGGAGCTCGTTAATCGTTGGGAAAAACGCCGGATGTAGTCCCGAGGCTCTCCCCTGGCTGCTTGCAGCCTTTCAGTCCCGAGAATTCCCTGGTCGCTTGTAGGTGCCAGAAGTTGCCAACGAAGTGGTGCTTGAGGTCGGCCGATCCGGATGATGTTGGCGGCAGATATTCGAGCCATGCCCGCCGAGTCCGCTAAGTAGATGGGGAGGTATTGGATGACAAAAGGTCGTCTGTCGCTTCCCGCCTCATGCGAGCCGGTAATCTTCCGACCATACACCGGGTTTGTAGCCCTGCGTGCTTGGCTATGTTGACCGGCGCCGACCGGGCAGGAACTTCGCTGCGAATCCTGGCGAGAATGCCCGTGGCCCGGGCCATCGGGGCTCGAGCTGATCACGCCGTGGCGGCTTATCGGCGGCCACGACGGGTCGGGTCGTTCCTCGTTCTTCGCGTTTGGAGGGTGGTGCGAGCGTCGCGTTCGCCCCCAAACGTTGGTGCACCGGTGCGCGATGCCTGGTTGCCGGAAGGTGACGCTGCCCTTGTTTCGCTCGACGGCCTCGGATGGCGTCGCGCGCGGGCCATCCGAAGAGGCGTCCGAACGCTGCGATCCGTGGCCATACAGCGTCTTCTTGCGGCCGCTCGCTCCACCAGGCCCCGGAGGTTACGGTGAGTAGCCTTAGGCTGCAGGATCGCCTGGCTCGGGAATGCCGCGGAGCGGCATTCTTCTTCGCGGCGATGTTTTGGCCAGTGGGGAAAAACGATGAATCGTCTGGCCCCTAGCTACCGGTGGTGGACTGGCGTGGCGCGAAGCGCCTTGCCGCCAGCGCGCAGTGGAGCAGCCGTGGCGAGCATCGCTCCAGGTCGGCCTGGAGCTTGTCGAGCTCGGCCTTTTGAGCCTCCACTGCCGTCGCCGGGCTAAGGTCGGCGCGGCGAGCACTGGGTGATCCTCCTCGGTGTGTTGGCGGAGAGTCTTTGGCGTGGCCGGGTAGCGGCGCTCTTGCCGCGGTGTCGGTCGCGATAGCGTGGTCATTCTTATCTCTTCCTCCGCTAGAGCCGTGGTGAGGAGGAGTTGTCCGAGTGGTGGTCGTCGGTACATGGCCGACCATCGCCATTTAAGCGCGAGGTTGGCGCGGTGCGATCACATCGCCGATGCCTTCGCGCATCGCTTGGGGTGATGGGGCCTTCTGGCGTGCCGGCGTCGGTCCGTCGCGGGGACCTCGAGCCGAGGTCTCTAAGGCGCTGAGTGAGGGCGTCGTGGTCCTCGGTGGACACTTGGCGCCGAGTACGGCGGGGACGATCACTATCTGTCCCGCCGTGGTGGTGACGGTCGAGGAGCCGAACGGATCGACGCTTATCGGCATGGCGATGTCGGAGAAAGAAAGGGAACCATCGAGGAAGCTAAGCGGGAAAAATGGCGGCAACGCCGTGCACAGCCCCTACCGGCGCGCCAACCGCCGGTGTTTGAGCACCGCCAATGAATTTGTATAGGTAAGAGGGGGTGCACGCTCCCTCTCCTCGACGGCTTACTCGGGTGAGCACAAGATGTATACTTTGGTTGGTGAACGTCCCTACTCCAGTTCGTGTGGGTTTGATTGTATTGATTCCCCGGTTGTCCGTTGTCTTACATGCTCGCTCCCTCCCCCTTTATATAGGCGAGGAGGGAGGTTACATTGTTGCTTAAAAAAGAGAAAAAGATCGTGCTCTTAGTCGCTCGCAAGTGGCGGGCCGATGGGACCGGTCGCCGGCTCCCCTTGCCTGCTCTTTGGTCGGCGTAGTTGCCGCGCCGCTCGTAGTAAATGCGAGAGTTGGGGACTTGTGCCGGCTGCGTCATCATTACGGCCAAAGATTTAATGCGCTCGATACGCAATAAATGCTGTCGCTTCTTCAGGGATTTCGCCGACTTGGTCATGGCTACGGCTTTTCCTCGGCAGCCGTGGCTTTGGGCCCCGACCGGCCTGGTTCGGCCCACGCGCCCTTTCGGGCCGCTGGGGGTACCCATGGCCTGGGTACTCGTCACACCCATTGACAACCACCTAGGGATAATAACCAACTTTGCCGATCAGTAACTATGCGCTCCTTAGAACAAAGTATAAATGATCAGGGCTATGATGGTTTTACCACAAGGCTGTTTAATTAAACACGTGATAGTAGTTAATGGCGGTTCTGGCAAGAAATGCAACCGTTCAAGACATAATGAAACACACAGACGTGAAATCTTAAGGCTCCTACTGTAACATTAAGGCCATTCACAGTGGGAGTTTCATTTTCATTAAATGATGTGACACATCATCATGTTTGGTGACATGGCAAGATAGTTATGAAGAGAGAGATAGAAAGAGTTTCATGGGAGGTGAGTGAGTTTTATTAGGATGAAACCTGAGATACACGGTTACCTAGACAAAAGTAGATGTGGCACTCTTGGAAACTGTGTAACGAAACTCTCCATTGTGAATGGCCTAAGGAGCCTATATACCTCCAAACTTATAGCAATTTCATCCGTTCATTGTAGTATTTGTCCATGGTAATAAATGCTTTGGATGTGTTATTGTTCCCAGTATTATTATTTTTGTGAGTTCAATAGAGGGCCTTGATCAGTCTCATGCATCGACATTCTACTCGATGATTAATTTATTATATATTTAAAGTTGATAACACGTCTTTTACAACTGTTAAGGAAAATAGAAATATGTTATAATTATTACAAAAAAGAGAAAAATGCCAAACCCTTGAAAGGGTGGCCCTTAATTTTGAAGGCTTATATCGATAGTTATCGTAGAGATATATTAATATGAAAAAATATCTAAGAAAACATGTAACACTTAATTTGGTGGGCCTAAATTTTCAAGACTTGAATTGAATGGTTGCTTTAGAAATATGTTAATTTGAAAAACAAAGAAATATGTAGCACTAAGTTAAATTCAAAGGTTTTATAGTGTAAATTTCTCTGATCGAACCACCTCACAATCATCTCTTTCAGATTTAATTGGCTAATTAAATCTGAAGTAAAATATCCCAAATTCAAATTTAGAGTGTAAAATATAAATTTTTGAATTTTGAAACTGCGTTAAGTTATACTCCCTCCGGTTACAAATAGTTATCATTTTGGACATAAGTACATCAACTTTTCAAACTTTGACTATCACTATGTTTTTAAATATTTAAATCAGATACGTGAAAACCATAGTCGTAGATTTTTCTTGATAAATACTTTCGTAATATTATAATATTATTAGATTTTATAAATATATTATAATACAAATTAGTGATCAAAACTTTATTTTGGACACTGCCGATGTCCAACTATTTGTGACCAAGGGGAGTATTATGAACACCAAACTACTCAATTGTGCGAACCAGTCGGCAGTCGCCTACTTGAGAAAAATTCCTTTCCAGGGCAGGCAACACCAAGCTTATACTCCCTCCGGTTACAAATAGTTATCGCTTTGGACATCAACATCGTCTCCAAAACACAGCTTTCACCACTAATTTTTATTATAATATATAATAAAATTGTAATATTACAAAAATATTTTTGAAACAGATCTACACATATGATTTTCATATATCTAATATAAATATTTAAAAAGATATTCTCACTCAAAATTTTAAAAGGTTGACTACACTTATATTCAAAATAACAACTATTTGTGATGCGAGGAGCAACAGGGAGTGGCATCATTGGCATGCATCTATACCAATTTAGCGACGTGCTTTCTTATAATATAGTACTATACTAAACAAACCGACCGATTTGCGATTCTTGCTTTCGAAGAAGTAACTTCAATATACTATCTATTAAGCGCCGAAGGATTGCCGGCCGGCCGGCTAGCCACGTGGCCGTTCCCACAAAAAAGCCCTCCGAATATATATATATAATATTACACCTCTTATAAACCCTACGAACGGAGCTCAACCGAGAGGCCACGTCACCCCTGCGTTTTTTTCAAAAAACCCCATTTCCTAATTTTTCAAAATAGCGAACAGGTCCAAAATTATAACAAATAGGTCCTCGCGCTTTACGTTCGGGTCCTTTCTCCATTTTGTCCGGAAAAAATATTTTCGAGGTCCGTTTTTCTCCAGAGCATGCGAAAAATATTTTCGGTAGCCTTTTTGCAAAAAAAAAATGAAAAACTGTTTCCTTTCTCCGTTTTGCCCAGAAAAAATATTTTCGTGATCCGTTTTCCCTTCGGAGCATGGGGAAATGTTTTTCGGTGGCTATTCCCCCCCCCTAATAAAAATAGAAGACCGTTTCTTTTGTCCGTTTTGCCTAGAAAAAAATATTTTCGTGATCCGTTTTTCCTCCGGAGCATAGGGAAAATATTTTCGGTGGCTATTTCCCCAAAAAAAGATATGGGAGACCATTTTCTTTCTCTATTTTGCCTGGAAAAAAATATTTTCGTGATCCGTTTTTTCTCCAGAGCATGGAAAAAATGTTTTTGTCGGGGGGTCGGGTAATTTCCATAAATTACCTCGGATGCCACCAACGACCAAGCTCGTTCCCGCCCGAGCCACCAGGAGGTCGTTACCCTGGGCGGTCTACTCAGAACCTGGAAGGCTACGCATTCGCCGATTCAGTTCGGGCTTGGTGGGACCTGGAATGCCACGTATTCCGCCGATTCCGAGCTCGGGCTCGGTAAGATGTCCGAGCTTCGGTGCCGGCCATCGGCCGACCTTACGTGGTCTCGGGTCGGTGAGAATAACCACCCGAGCGTAACTTCCGTTAGCCCGCTACGCTTCGTGGGAGCGCGTGGCGGAAAGATAGGATCCACCGGTTGCCACGCTTGGACGAGGTCCAAACGCAAGCGGGTAGTGGGGTCATGGAGTTCGATCCTTTGTAAGCTATAAAAAGCGCCCCCATCATGAGGGGACACACAACACTGAGCATGCATCGTAAGACAAGAGACATACGCTCGAGATACATTGCAAGAATATACACTAGCCGAGTAGGGCTATTATCTCTTTCTTGAGAGGCCCGAACCAGGGTAAACCGGCCGTGTCCACGCCGTTGAAGTCCAAGTGAGTCATCCCTTTGAGTAATCCCTCACGTGAGAAGGGGTCACAGCTTGGTCCCTCCACCAACAAGTAAGCTCATGGGGCCTCGCTTCCCCAATCGCCGACACCGGGCGCCGTCCGTGGGGACCGACTTTCCTTTCGTGAGGAATCCCGGAGGATGACAAATTCCCATGATCGCCAGGGCCTCGGCGCCTCGGAATTGAGGAAGAAGACAAGCAGCTTCGACAATGGGGCCGCTTAACGCCGCCGCCTTGGGAATCACGACGGTTCGAGAGCTTCTCCTTCGCGAAACCGCCAAGACCGAGCGATTCTTTCGCTCACCTCGGACGCCTCCGGGACGACGAGTATGACGGGCTCTACGATGGTCCGACATCCTGCACCTTTTCGAGCTCGACCAGGGGACCGCTTCACGGGAGACACCGTGATGTCCCCTCGCGATCCGGCCCAATCCCGTAACGCCCTCGCTAAGTGAGGAGGATCGAAATGTCGGAGCAAATCCTCGGCCGAAGCGCTGCCTTTGACCGCTACGAGGCGCCAAGGAGCACCTGCAGCATCTTCGAATCGAACGCCGCCGCCTTACGCCCGGCAAGTCCGAGGTGGCTCGACCGATAAGACCCGGCCAAGTCCGTGAGAATTTCCACGCCAGACGGACTCGGAGTTCGCGGCGACGATTTAACGAAGCTCGTTACCCCGCGCCTCTCGAAAGCTGAACGCCAGGTTCTCGCCACGGTGGTACGCAACCTCGTAGAGTTTCGAGCAGTCGACCTAGAAGCCATGGGCGCGCCGTGTGCATTTACCTCGAGGAAATCGCCGCAGACATAAAGGCGGCGAAGCCTCCCGAGAAAGGGACGCCAGAGCAATTCGAACGCCGCCACGGGCGTCCGAGCGCCTCCACCCCGACGACTCACGCACCGCACCAGAGTGACCGGCGCGAAGCGCGACGGGCTCGGAGGGCACCCGGAGTAATTCCGGGCTCCTCGGGACGGCCGAATACGAGCCACGCAGGCGAACTGGCCGAACATTCCTCTTCTGCCACTCTCCATCCTACAGCGTAGGAGATATTCTCTCGCCTGGGCCCACTAACCTCGGGCTCGGTGGTGGGGATCGCCCGACCGCCGCTGCAGGTGACCGTCCCCGATCTGTCCTGCGGTGCAGATGCTCGCAACGCCGCTACGACGTGTGACCTGGCCGACAAGGTTCAAGCCGGGTCACATCGAGAGATTCGACGGGACTCGTAACCCCGACGAAGTTTCTCTCGATCTACACCACGGCCATTCTAGCGGCCGGGGTGATGAAAGGGTCATGGCTAACTTTCTCGCCCCCTGATCCTGGGCCAGGCGGCTCGGGCGTGGCTATTCAACCGTAAGGAAAACTCGATCCGGCCCTGGGCCCACCGAGCGGCACTCTCCGAGCTAACTTCCAGAGTCGCTACGCCCGCCTCGGAAGGAGCGACCTTGAGCGCCTGACATGCAGACGGAGGGCGAGACTCGCGCCCGCTCGGCCCAGCTTCATGCAAGTGCGCACTCCATCCCAAGCATCTCGGATGAGGCGGTCGTCCGGGCTTTCAAGTTCGGGTCCGAGACGACGCTTCACTCAGACCTCGAAATTCACCCGACATCACCCCAACGAGCCGCTTCGCATGGTCGACCGTTATGCCAACGCTGACGAGGCCGCCCAATGGAACAAATCGGCCGACGAGGAAAGCCGCCTCACCGGGCTCGAAGGGCGTCTGTCGAAAGAGCGTAAGCTCGATCGAGAAAAATCAAAAAGAAAAACCTCCGCCTCCCACATGGTGGCGGCCGCCGAACGACAACGGCCAACCTCGCAATCGTATAAAGGAGGGGCCGCGAAAGGGAAAGGCCGACCGGCTCACGGAGCCGCGAGCAAAACCGGACGACTAACGCGACGGGCTAGCGCTTATTTTTGCCCGCTTCCACCAGGCACACGGCACGACTGCGGAATTGCAGGACATGGGCCTCCCGCCTCGAGCAATTCTACAACGCAAGGGTCCCATGCCTACGCCTCCCAGAGCAGAGGGAGACGCCAAGGGCAAGAAGCCCGCCGAGGAGGAAGACACGGACATGGAGTACCAGAGCCAAGAAATCACATCGCCGTGATATTCGGGGCTCGCCGCCTATGGGTCACGCCGGGAGCTAAAGGAGGCCGCGCGAGGTGCTTCGTGTCACTCAGGGAAGCCTCCCGTCCGCCAGCTCAAGTGGTCCGAGCCGATCAACTTCTCCAAGGACGACGCTCGGGTTGACAAAACCCCAAAGGCTTCCGGTGGTCGTTAACCCAACGATCCGCAACACCGCGGTAGGTCGGGTCCTTGTGGATTGCGGAGCTCCCTGGACCTGATATCCGCCAAGGTCTTGGACGAGATGCAAATCCTCGCTCCAAGATCAAAGCTTGGTGGTCCCGTTCTACGGAATAGTGCCCTAACGCGTCGGTCAGGCCGCCGCCAGATCGCCCCGCCAAGAACGTTCGGCAATCCGAGCAACTTCCGAACGGAACTGATCATGTTCGGCGAAGTCGACTTCGAAGTCGCCATAACGCCATCCTGGGCGGCGGCGCCGCCAAATTCATGGTCGCCACTCATCACGGTACCAATGCTTGAAGGTCCCCGCCCCGCGGCGTGATCACGGCCAAAGGAAGCCCGGCCGGCCCTAAGTCACGACGAGAAGGCTCTAGAAATGGTCGGGCAAATGCCCGGCCATGACCCGACCAAGAGCCGAGGAGTTCCCGCCAGTGGCTGCCCTCCAGCCGGAGGAGAAACTAAGGCCATCCATTGCGGCGACGAGCCAAGCAAGGTCGTACACGTGGGGGCTTCCTGGACCCTAAATAGGAACTCGAGCTCGTGACCTTCCTCCGAGAAGTGCGGACACATTCGCCTGGGAACCGTCCGACATGCCCGAGTCCCAAGGGAGGTCGTCGAGCACAAAGCTAGCGCTCGCTCGACAAAAAGCCTCAGGCGGCAGAAAGCTCAGCGCTTCTCCCGAGAAGCAAGCCATCATCGAGAGGAACCGACAAGCTCCTCAAAGCCGGTTTCATACGGAGGTCGACCATTCCGATTGGTTGGCCAACCCGGTTATCGTGATGAAAAAGGGGGCAAGTGGCGCATGTGTGTCGATCACACTGGCTGAATGCCGCTGCGTGCGAAGGACAATTTCCGCTACCTCCTGATAGACCAGCTTGGTCGACGAATCGCCGCTCCGAGGCGATGAGCTTTCCTCGACGCCTACTCAGGCTATCACCAGATCGGCATATCGCCCGACGACGAGGAGAAAACTTCCTTCATCACGCCCGTTTGGCACATTCTCGCTACACGACCATGTCCTTCTGGCCTAAGGAACGCTGGAGCGACCTTCCAGCGCCTCATGCAGAAAACCTTCTCGGACCAAATAGGTCGGAACCTGGAAGTGTATGTAGACGACATAGTCGTCAAGAGCAAGATGGCCTCGGACCATGTATTCGATCTAGAGGAGACTTTCCATAACCTCAATAAACATCGAATAAAGTTGAACCCTGAAAAATGTGTGTTCGGGGTCAAGGCTGGCAAAGTACTCGGCTACATGATCGGTCCGCAAGGAATCGGAGCCAAACCTGAGAAGATAGAGGCCATCGAGAACATGCGGCCACCCGCTTGTACGCGGGAGGTGCAATCCCTGACCGGAAGGATGGCGGCCCTAAGTCGCTTCATCTCGCGGCTCGGGGAACGCGCCTGCTTTTCTTCAAGGCGCTCGGAAGCACGGTTTCGCTTGGACAGAGAGGAAGCGAACCGCTCCTTCAAAGAATTAAAGCTATATTTGTCAAGGCCCCGGTCTTGACCACGCCGAGATCGGAGAGGTTCTCTTACTCTACCGCCGCCACACCCCAAAGCGGCGCCGCCATAACGGTAGAACGGGACGGGTGCGGCGCCCGATCTACTACGTCGGGCCAAGTCTTACCGGACCAAAGGAGCGTTACCCCGAGGTCCAGAAGCTCCTTTATGCGCTCCTCGTGGCCTCGAAGAAGTTAAGACACTACTTCCAGGCCCACAAAATCCAAGTCCCGACCAACTTCCCGCTTAGAGAAATTCTCGGGAATCGAGACGCAAGCGGACGAATCGCGAAATGGGCCATGGAGCTCGCCGAATTCGAGATCGAATTCTCGGCCAGAACCGCGATCAAGTCTCAGGTTCTAGCGGACTTCCTGGCCGAATGGACAAACCTCGCCCGCCCGAGCCCGAACCCAACTGGTCCGAGCACGGTCATTTGGGTCATGCACTTTCGACGGATCCCGAGCTTACGATTGCTCGGGGCAGAGTGGTCCTCGAATCCCCCTCAGGGGGAGCGGATCCAAAGACGCCTCCAACTACATTTCTGGCCAAGAACAAACAATGCGGCAGAATACGAAGGTCTCGCTAGCCGGCCGGGCATGCAAAGCGCCGAGTCCAACGACTAATCGCGAAGGGCGACTGCATGGTGGTCGCCAACCAGGTTAACAAGGAGTATCGTTGTTCGATGACTCAATGGCGCTTTACCTGGTTGAAGTAAGGAAGATGGAGAAGTACTTCGAAACTTCGAGGTAATCAGACATTCCCGGGAAGGACAATGCCCTGGCCGACCATCTATCGAAGGTCGGTTCCGCCACCTTCCCGCTTCGGCGGGTGCTCGTCGAGCACCTTTACAAGCCCTCCATACCCACCAAGGAGGAGGCAACCGAGACGGGTGGTACCGTCTCCTTCCTCGGCAGACGCGAGTTGGATGACGCCATTCATCCAAGATCTCGCCACGGACACCTTTGCGAGGAGGAAGCCGAGAAATCCCGGCTCATAAGACGCTCCTCACCTACAAAATGGTCGAAGGACTCTTATATCAGCAAAGGTGCACTTGGAGTCCTCTCCAAATGCATCACCCAAGAGGAAGGCAAATATCTCCTCGTGATATCCACGACGAATGTGTGGAGCTCACTCGCCCTTCAGGACCTTGGTGAGCAAAGCCTTGGGATTAGGTTACTCTTGGCCGACGGCTCTGCCGACGCAGCGCTCCATGGTAACCTCCTGCCGATCTTGCCGCTCCATGCTCGGAAGGTCCACCGGTAAGATACGATCGCAGACCATGCCGCTAACCTAGCCGTTCTCGGTTTGGGGCATCGACATACTCGGTCCATTTCCTAGGGGAAGGAGGGGTTGTAAATACCTGTTTGTCGCAACCGACACCTTCACTAAATGGATCGAGGCCGAGCCTATATCAACCATCTCGGCACAAAGCGGCTAAAAGGTTCTTCCGCAATAATGTAGTAACCCGCTTTGGCGTTAAGTCGCCTCATTACCGACAACGGCACTCAGTTCACAAGCGAGGTGTTTCGTGCTTATTGCGAGGAGGTCGAGACCAAGATATGCTTCGCATCCGTGGCCCACCCACAGAGCAATGGGGCGGCCGAGCGCGCGAACGGGCAGATCGTCCAAGGAATCAAGAAGAGAGTCTTTAAGAGCCTCGATCGGCATGGTCAGGCCTGGGTGGATGAGCTACCTCCCGTCCTCTAGTCGGTCCGCACCACGACGAGCCGAGCTACGGTGAGACCCTTTCACCAGATATGGCGCGGAAGCCGTCCTACCCGCCGAAGTTGTCCTAGGATCCCCAAGGGTGAACCTAGCCGATAGCATCGACGCAGAAGGCGAGCGCCTTCTCGACCTCGACCTCGCGGAGGCAACTCGTGAACGGGTCCTGCTGCGATCCGCGGTCTACCTGCAAGCTCTCCGCAGGCACGCCGCTAAATCGTTACGACCAAGGACCTTGCACATCGGCGATCTCGCTCGCGACGGGTCCAAGACCTGTCAAAAGCCAACAAGCTAACGCCGAGATGGGAAGGTCCTTACACGGCCGTCTCTACAAAGACGCCCGGGGCTGTCCGTCTCGCGATGGAAGATGGTCGAGAACTTGCCAAAGACTTGGAACATCGACCAACCGCGTAAGTTCCATGTCTAACCACACTCGCCTACCTTTTAATAAATTTTGTCACCTCGTCTTCTCGTTCTTTCTCTCTCTTTCTCCTTTACCTCCGCAAAAATTCTACGATTAAGCTCGACCTGCACAAAGTGTCGTGGGCGTGTCGGCCGTCGTCGGCGAAACACCGCACGACAAGAGCTCGACCTCAAGGGCTTCCTTCCTCGTGAAGACGACCATCTTTTTCGCGGTAGACCTCCGCCGCAAGCAAAGATTCGCCTGACAGACACCCTTCGAGCGGTTCCGAGCTCAAGTCGGCCGGTGGGCGGCATCGACGCACCGTACCCTAAGAGCCACACGGTCCCCGCAGAACTCTACTCCGCCAACGAGGTCGTGCTCGCAGTCTACGCCCACGACCTCCGTTGGCGGCGGGGGCTATAAGGGTACCAAGTGGCCACGACCTCGTGCAGCTCTCACGCGAGGTAGCTACTCCCTAGTACGATTGACTGCTAAGTCGCGTAAGGCCGAAGTAAGCCGAACAAGGAACCACGACACGAAACAAATCGTTGTCATCTCGGACAAAATAACAAAAAACGTTTAGAGATAGATAAACGCTCTTTCTATGTTCAACTGGACGTTTTTCCCTTAGGTTTTTTACAGGTAAAGACAGGAAAAAGAAAATTACAGGAGCCCGGCACGCTTCTCGTCCTGCAAAGCGACGAGCTCGTCCCGCACCGAGTCAAGCTCGGACTCAAGGTCGAGCACCCGCCGGCGAGCTTCGACCTTCGCTTGCCGCTTGTCGGTCGCTGGACTCTCCCGTTCTTTGGTCGATTGTCCTTTCGGCGGGCGGCGTCGCGCAAGGTCGCCACTGTGGCTTCAAGGCCCGACCTTGCTCGCTTTCGCTCGGTCGAGGCGCTCTTGGAGCTCGTGCACGGACTCCTCCACCTTCCGCCGGATCTCGGCCTCGAGAAGATGTCGGCTCGGCAACCGGCGCTCGAGCTCCGCGATCTTGGTGTCTGCTCGGCTTGGTGCTTTGCGACAACTTCAAGCGGCACGGTGGCGGCATGGAAGTCCTTCATGGTGGACTCCAAAGACTCGCGCCGACAAGGTATTTCAGTCGTGGATCGAAGTTTTTTTTTTGATAAAAACACATGAGTCGAGTACTTACCCAACAAAGCCGAGCCTCCACTTCGGCTGAACATCTCGGCAGGTCCTCCGTCTCGCCTGTTCCCCCTGGACGGGCAAGGGATCTCCGCCTCGATCCCTTCTCCTTGATCGGCGCGCGAGGCTTGAGCCCGAGCTCCCCGCCCCTCGAGGGCGAAGGAGCTTCGCGGGGCGACCTCCGCCTCTGGAGAGGGACGGCCTCAAGAGCGAGGATCACCTCCGCTCTTCTTCCTCCCGGCAAAAGTTGCGCCGGGGCTCCACTCTTCGGCGTCTACGCCACGGAGCAACCTGACACCGGTCGGCACCGGCCCTTGGGCTGCAAATGGCCCCCGAACGCGGGTCAATCGGGGCACCGGTCGGGCCGGGAGGTCGGTCTCGATCGAGCAGCCGGTGCCCGGCAGATCCCTTCGCTCGAAGCTGCCTCACTCACCTACGATGGTCGGGCTCGTCTCCCCAACCGGCGGGTAGCCGGCTCTTCCTCGTCGGACGAGCTCCCGCCAGATTAGGGTCCTCGACGCCGGCCGGCTGACCCGCGTGGACGTCGTGAGCCCGGGGAGACCTCGGCGATCTCCTGGAGAGTCGCGGTGATGATGTCGCCGGGCGCCGGAAGAATCCTCGCGGAAGTTTCAATACCGCTGCTCATCACCATCGACTCCACGACTATGATGTGGGGATGCCCTCCATCGCGGCTCGGGCATCGGCGTCGCGATCTTCCTCCGTGCCTCCTCTTCGAGACACGACTCCGGTCCCGGCTCGCGGCGTGGCTGCCCCACCTCGACGTCGCCGCCACCAACGGCCCGTGGAGATCGGGCCTCCGCAGCCCCAGCTCCCACATCGGCCTCGCCGCCCATGACGGCCTCGGCACTGGCGAGCTCCTCTCTAGCACGAGGTCAAGAATATCGCCACCATCGCCAAATCCCATAACTCAAGACTACCGCCACACCCACTATAGACGATGTGGGGTTAGTGTGGTGCCGAGGGGAAAGAGACAAACAAGAGGAGTAGAAGATCGACTCGCTCGGCGTCCGCTAGCCGAGCCCGGCGCGGTCCTGGAGGGCGGCCATGTCTCGCGCGCCTTGTCGGCCCCGGGCGACCGAAAGGGTCGGCCTCCCCAAGCCGACCTCGGAGATGGTCGGCGTTAGTGCGGTTGAGGCGTAGCGAGCGACCCGCGGGACCAAGGGGCGGGTCCAGCTCGTCCTTCTCCTCCTCGCGGTCCTCGAGGCCGAGCTCGAGCTCACCCGCGAGCTCCGCCTGAAGGGCCGCGATCCCCTCCGATTCGACCTTCCGTATTTGGGCCGGCCACGGCTGCGCTCCTTCTTCTCCCGCGCGACAAAGCCGGGCGCAAACGAGCCATCATCGGCTGGGATTGTCTCGGTGTACTCATCCATCCACAATCTAAGTTCGCTCACCTCCTGCCGATCGGCATACTCCAAGTGCTTTGGCGGGGTGAGCGGTCGTCGGCCGGGGCGCTGCGCATCAGACGCTAGGCGGGAGGCGTGGCCGACGGAGATCGGGCGCGGCGCTTGCGACCCGCCCGCCCTTGGTCTTTCGACCTGTCCCCGCCAATCGCGATCCCGGTTGGGCCACGGCGACCTCGAGGCAACCTTCTCTGCCAAAGGAAAAGAAAGAGAACTCAAATGAGGCTCGGAAGACCCCGAGAAAAACTCGTCCTGACAAAATAAGAAGTCTGAATTAAAGACTTACACGCCTCGGTCCGTTAAGGGCGTTGTTCGGGATCCGCGACCCTCAATGATTTCCTTGCCTTTAGGGGTGCCGAACATCTCGGACACCCTCGCATCCACCCAGTCCTCTGGCGGAGCTGCATACCTACCAAGGAGAGGTCGTGAGAAGGGGCATCCTCTCGCTTAAAAGAAGGTCGAGGCGATGACGCACTGGCGTGACTCGGTGATGTCCTGCCACCCCTCGACCTTGAAGAAGGGATGCTCCCTCCTCCTAAGGGGTGATATCCGGTTCCTGACGTAGTCCCGGTAACGCCCCTACGGTCACCCAGTGCACGTGAGCTCGTTGATCGTCATGAGGATCTTCTCCTCCTCGGGCTCCACGAGCGACGGGCGCCTCGTCTCGGCGCGACCCTCGACGCCGAGTAGGAAAGCGTGCCGCCCTCTGCTTTCCTCAAATAGAACCAAGAGTCGGTCCAACCCGACACCGAGTCCTTGAGCGTGAAGCTCGGGTACTCGTATGGTCGGGTAGGTCGCAGGCGGAAGTAGAGGCAGCCGGCCTGCGAAGGCGTGCCGGTGCGAGAAAGGGTGTAGAAGTGGAAGAAGAGACTGGGAGTGGGCTCGACACCCACGAACCCTTCGCAGAGATGGGTGAAGATGGCCATGATGAGAATGGAGTTGGGGTGGAGGTGAACGATCTCGCACTCGCAGGAGGCGAGTACGGCCTCGACGAACTCACTTTCGGGCGTCCGAGTCTGCTCATGGCGTAGAGCTCGGTGGAGACAATCTCCCTCCTCCGGCCGTGGGCTCTCCTCGGCGCCAGGGACTCTCCATGTGCCGGCGTCGACGTACCTCGCCGCTGGAGGATCTCGGCTGCGCTGTCGAGCTTCTTTGGCGCCGAACCTCGCCATGAGGGTGGAAAAGATGATCAAGGAGAAGGATGAGCGCCGAGCGAGAGGGTATGAGACGCAGCGATCGCAAAACGGCCAAGTAAGTCTAAGGGCTTTCTCTTGAAAGTGTTTAAAAACTCCTTCGTGAAATGGGAAAGCAAAGGACTTCCCGCCGTTATGGTCGAGGAAGCCCTAGAGGCACAGAGGGCGATTGAGGCGTTCGCCATCCGGGAAACGACACGTGGGCGCCAGAATCGAAACCGTCCTGCCAGAAAAAGACGGTTCCCAGAAGGACGATTCGAGCTTCCGGAGAAGGAACCGTTGAGAGGGGCCCACTTCCGCTCGCTCAAGCGACGATTTAGCCGGGAACAAGCTCGTTCCTGAGAAGGTTAATAGCTCGTTGGTCGCGGCGGTTGTCCGCCGCGCGGAACCAACAAGCTTCGTTCGGAGAAGGTTAATAGCTCGTTGGTCGCGGCAGCTTGTCCGCCACGGAACCGACATGCTCGTAGAACGGTAGGCCCAAGGAAGGCCTTACTTAGACCTTTTCCCACTTGAACCTCGGGGCTAGGCGTCGGGGTCGGGTAATTTCCATAAATTACCTCGGATGCCACCAACGACCAAGCTCGTTCCCGCCGAGCCACCAGGAGGTCGTTACCCTGGCGGTCTACTCGTAACCTGGAAGGCTCGCATTCCGGCCAGCCCGAGTTCGGGCTCAGTGGGACCTAGAATGCCACGTATTCGGTCGATTCCGAGCTCGGGCTCTGTAAGATGTCCGAGCTCGGCAGCCGCCATCTACCGACCTTACGTGGTCTCGGGTCGGTGAGAATAACCACCCGAGCGTAACTTCCGTTAGCCCGCTACGCTTCCCGTGGAGCGTGGCGGAAAGATAGGATCCACTAGTTGCCACGCTTGGACGAGGTCCAAACGCGTGCGGGTAGTGGGGTCATGGAGTTCGATCCTTTGTAAGCTATAAAAAGCGTCCCCATCATGAGGGACACACAACACGCATGCACGGGCCGTAAGACAAGAGACATACGCCAGATACATTGCAAGAATATACACTAGCCGGAGTAGGGCTATTATCTCTTTCTTGAGAGGCCCGAACCAGGGTAAATCTTTGTGTCCACGCTCGTTGAAGTCCAGTGAGTCATCCCTTTGAGTAATCCCTCACGTGAGAAGGGGTCACAGTTGGTCCCTTCACCAACAAGTAAGCTCGGCGGGGGCCTGCTCCCCAATCGTCGACAGTTTTCGTTGGCCGTTTCTCTAAAAAAAAAAATGAAAATTCGTTTTTCGTCCGTCGTTTCTCCGTTTTTTTCCCGCTTTTTGCTCATTTTTCACGGGAAAATAAGCGCATAGGGTGTTAAACTCGGCATCTAAAATTCCTTTTGCGGCTCGATCTCTAATATTTTTTAAGACATGTATTATTGCCCGTTGACCGCATAGGGTGTTAAACTCGGCGTCTATAACTTTTTTTGGTGGTTTGGGATCTAATATTTCTCAAAATATGTATTATTCTTTTTTTCCCCAAAAAAGGGCCGTTGTTTCGCTGGTTCGTCGACGGTTCTTACCTAGCGTCTTTTTTCTAAGAAATACCCAAGCGAACAAAAAAAAACTCGGATATTCCTACCTTTGTTTAGAGATAAAAACTTGGATCAAATTTCGCACGGCGCGGCGGAGCGCGCATCTCTAGCTAGTTAGTAATTGTTTCCGCAAAGCATAAGCAACCTTTGTCTCCATCATGCATGTGACCAACAAATTACTCACACACACGAGTTATAGTACGCCGTAATCATCAATGTACAAAGACATGATTAAGCATGCACGCATGGCCCGTTTAATTGCTTGGCCCATTGCGAGGGACTAGGGTTATAACCTGTGAGGTATGCAAAGCAGAAGCTTGCTACTTGCGAATGGAAGCTTTGTCCTACTTAGGCTGTGTTTGTTTAGGCTTCTGCTTAGGCTTATTTGGCTTCTAGACCTTCATAAGTCACAAGCTAAAACAAACAGTAATTTTTTTCAATGGAGAGAGAAGCTCCAAATTTAATTTGCACTACACGAGAAGCAGGAAAACGATGCTTCTGGGCCGAGCTTCTAAAAATCCCACTTCCCTGCAGACTTGCAACTTGATTTTATTTACAAAAATTGCCATCCCCTTTATTAAGTCTCTCCCACTCTCCAAAAGAGTGCCTAGCTTCTTCCTCCAAAGAGCCTTCTCCTCCAAAGACCTAAACAAACAGAGCCTAATCTTTCCAAAAAAAAATTCATTTTTGTACATTCAAATGAAATTTTAAATCTAAAATCTTTCACGACCGTAAAAACACTGGCACGTGATATGTATGGTCTACCCCGACAGGTCGTCGACACCACAGTCATCCCGACAGACGAGCTACGGCGGTACCTGAGCTCGGTAGCACGGGATGCCTGAGCGACAGGTTGTGATACACGAGCTCGATAGGTACCAAGCGGAGTAGAAAAGTGTGATATGTGACACGTATCGTATGTTGATCTTCTGCTATTGAGAAGAGAGTTAGATTTACGATTTTGTTTAGAAAAAAAAAAAGCGTAAAGGACCAAATACAGTGAGCATCCCTTGCAAAAGCGCAAGGTATCACTGTGCTAGTACGTCACCGGCAGCATCGATGTAACTTTGCGGCGGCAGTGCATGTGATCGAGGACGACGGGGAGATCGCAAGCGTACAAGCCTCAATGGTTGACAACTTTCATGGCTACGAATGATTAAGACGGCCGGTGGTGGCGTTTGATTGCTAGTTTGACGAGTGCGAGCTAGCGAAACACAAGGTACAGTAACGTGGACAATAGACTTTTTTTGGGTAAGGTTTACTCCTGCTAAAACTTGAAATGGTTGTCATTTCGGATAATAGGCACACACAAAAAAAACAACCGGTTCTTTAATCCTCCACCGCCCGTCTATTTTTGTAAGGGCTTGTTTGTTTTTATTTTGGATGCTCTAACAGTTTATTTTCGATTGTGGTTACAGAGAAGCTGATTCTATAAAAGTTAGAATCTAAAAGCACATATGAAGTGAATTGTGAATTCTAGTGTATATAGATGGGCTGGATTGTGAGAATTACATTATACTAGTTACATGCCCGTGCGTTGCTACGAAAAACAAAATTGACAACGAAAAATAAAGATTAAAAAATAAAAAAAATATTTCACAAGATCAAACATCTATCTTTAACGTTTCGTTTCTTGAGAAAGCTGGCTAATTAAAGTAACGCTTCGTTTCTTGCGTAGGGCAATTAAACATGGCAATTAAGCGGCAATTAATGACGTGGGAAGAACGGACCACTGCCACCAAGTGCTGCTTTAGAATAGTAGAGATAATCGGGCTATTTATTTTTTATTCAACTTTTAGGGTTAGAATTCAGAATCTAAAGCAAAAACAAACCAACCCTAAGTCTTGCTGAATGCGGAGAGGTTAGTGTGAAAGTCTTTTTTTTTTATTTTGGGGACAGCTATATATTGTCTTTTCTGAGGTCAAGATCGAATTGATAATCCTGTGACTCACAGCAAAATCTTCATAAAGGAGCTAGCCATCATGCAAACCGGCGAAATTTTCGCAAGGGAGGCTTCTCACTAGTTCGTTCGGAACTAGCCAAATGTTTTACTGCCGTGTCAATTTCTTTTATCTATAGGATGCGCTGATCAGCTTCTCTAAAAATCTAAAAGTATCTTTATCGGGCTCCCGTACCTCTCGATCGATGCGGTTGACATCTTTTTGCGTGTGTGTTTTTCGCGGTTCTGTACATTTTCATCTTATGAATTGCAAAGTACGCGGAATCTTCTATACGAACTTCGGAAGTTGGCTGGTCAAGAAACGTTAGATCAGGATTTGTACACCTATTTGAGCAAGTTGATCGAGGACACGGGCCTACGTTGAAATTCACTTTTCAAGGTTTTTATGGTCTTGCATTGAAACTTTTGTTCCAGAGGCAAACTAGGTAGGCTACTCCTGTAGCAGTACTACGGTAGTATTTATCAGTCTACAGCATTTGGTACCATAAATTGCCTTGGCCAGGGCTACAAACAAATGCCAGCAACCAGCTCGTGATTCTTAGGTAAAAACATTACCATGCGGTGGTAGGCAGTACCTTCATGGTACACGCATATGATTAGTATCATCGACGGAAATTCAATTCAGTTTCCTTTGCTTATTTTTATTGGAACAGTTGTACTTTTTATTACCCCGAACGTACACGGGCTCATACATGATTGTTAGGGCACTGCTCAATTTCTCGATCTAATCCGTGATGCCGCCCACAGTGTTGCACTACGAAGTGAGATGACGAGCCTTGTTCGTGTACTGTGCTTAAAATTATATTCTAGCCCCAGATCGACACCATTTGCGTGCAGTTCGACTACGCATCGTGTACAATCCTGCTAGCCATACATAGCATACGCATTCATGTACCCCTGTACCACATTGCTGGACGATACGAAGTATAGGTACGTACATTGCATTATGGGTGTGGTGCCTAGCAAGTGAAATGAAATGACCATCGCGCCCCTGCCCCTGCAACCGCAACCGCAAAGCAGGGGGCCTTCATTTGCGCGGGAAAGCTCCCACGTCCGCCACAAATGGCGGGAAAGCGAGGTACGAGGCGCCAAACCAGGTTTGACCGGGGACAGCTGGCTCTGCGACCGTGGCAAAGACGAGCCGCAGTGACATGCTATATTGCCATCTGCGTGGGCATGGCTTACCTGTCGGCTGTCATAAATAACCAAAAACTCGCAATGGCCACCGTGCCAGCCATCGTCCGATTTGATTTTTTCCAACCTGTACATTGTCTCTAGTAAACAGCACGCGCGCGCACACACAGAGAGAGCCAGATTGTCCTCGTACGACTGCGAGCAGACTGCACGAATATTAGAGGCAGCAAAGTTCGATACTGTCAGTAAAGCTTCCTTAACAATGCCCATTTGGTGCTACAGCAGTAGCACTACGTGCATTAGTACGCCGCTAATCTGATGTGAGACTGTAGCGGCGCTGCATTGTCGGACTTGCGTGCAATGCAAACTGTGAACGCTACTGTACCTAGCTAGGTCACGAGGCGGCAGGTGCGTGGTTGCAAGCTCGCAACATTTCTCTGCGAGCGGCAAGCGGTTCACAAAAGGCTGTGAGGAGCGAAACCCAGGAAAAGAAACTGCCGTGCATGCCGCGTGCAGGGCGGCGGCCTGGAGACAAACGCCAAAAACCCTCCCACTCCGCTCGAATATTTGTTTTTCAAACTTTCGAGTCTTTGTTTGAGCATTGCTTTTCTTTTTTTATATTCTTTTCTGCCTGGGTTGGAGTCTTTTTTGTATTTTTTTTGGCCTGGGTTGGAGTATTACATGTATTGGTAACTAGAAAAGTTTCAATAAAGTGCATACTTCACTGGCATAGCTCTATAGCCTTGCATAATAGTTTTACAATGTCACAAGTCCAACATATATATTCAAAATTTGCTAAAATTACAATACAAATAGTTCTAAGATCTTACGAATTCCAAACCACTAAAATCAAAATCAATTTAATCAACACATTTGATACACTCAAGAGATAATATCGTAACATTTTCAAAACTTTTGAGGTGCACCCCACAGAGATCTACCCATCTTCATTTGCAATGAAGAGACAAAGCACGCGAGTTGATGTGCTGATGTTCTTCCCTGTAAGGATGGCAGTATTACTCGGGTTTGGATACCCGAGGGTATCCAATCCGATAAAGACGGGTATGTGTAGCACATTATATCCATGGATTTTTTGGGTTTGGGTACCGATAATACCATGGAATAGATATGGGTGTCGGTTTATACCCCATAGGTATCATATGACATGCGGGTCCAATTTTATAATATATAAATTAGAAAAATAAAACGATAACCAAATATTCTATTTTTATAGTGGAATTTAATCATATATTTTTTTCATTAAATTGAGATAATATAGGAATTAGGAGCCCTTTACTGAATAAGCTATGAGTACAACCGTGACGGTTATGGGTACCCATCGGATTTGGATATGGGCACAGTTCTGCACCCGACAAGCTTAGTGGGTTTGGGGTGGACGGCACAAGTTTGGGTTCGAGTTTGGGTCTGAAACAGTTGTACACGGAGGTGCCCACCCGATTGCCATCCCTACTTCCATGGCCAAATCTGGCTGGATATGGCCGCTACCACTCTAGAGCTTCAGTACTGCTCTACCGCGCGCCCCGTTCTTCATGCCTGGCAACACTGTTGTAAGATCGAGGATGAGCCTAGAGGGAGGTGAATATGCGTTTTCAAAAAAAAAACTACCACAATTGAGCTCAAAATAACCTTATGACAAAATCTCAAATAAATTTGTGGAAGAGTAAACTGAGATTTTAACAGACAAGGCCTAAAATATCTAGGCGCACTAGTGTATCAACAGGAACAAACAATTCTGAAATAGGTAAGCAAATGAAACAATGCGATTAAGTGAAAACTGGAAACTAAAGGACAAGAAACACAAAAAAAATTTCACCGAGGTTCAGAGATAAACTCCTACATCCCCGTTAGAGTACCTCACATGAAGTATTGCTCCACCAAAAGCTAGTCGCAATAGCTTTGGTGAACACTAGGGTGATTCTTTCACCACTCCGGTGAGGTGAATCCCAACCTCTCACAACAGTGGCGGCCTTCCACAAACCCTGTTGGACAGGTCGTACCAAATCACCTTCGAGCCGTCTAGGAACATAGAGTTTCAAGAATAATAGACTATTCACAAGTTCAATCTCTTAGTTCACTATCACAGCACTAACTAGATTAAAGTTGGAGCCAAATCACTTTGAAAATTTTGAGATCAACAGTGAAATTCAGTCTCCTTAATGGCTTTTGAACTCTAGTAAGCTAAAATATCAAGTAGATGCAAAAGTTCTTCTTTATACAGCAAACAAAAGGAATATAGCAGTTACATCAGATGGATAGCCATTGGACGTGTCTGAATGTCAAAAAGATTGGTAAACAAATGAGCTCCAGACTTAGTTTGATACGCTTCACAATTTGTCTAATGCGCAATGGACCATTAGGATTGAAAAAACCATTTGCGACGAATCGAATCATCATGGTCCATCATACACATACTTTAAAAAAAAGTCCGTCGTCAAAACCAGCAAAAGATAGTTTGCGCCGAACACAAAAATTTTGATCCGTCGCAGAAGGAAAATTACTGGCTTTGGTTCGTTGGACTACTTAGCATTAAAGCAATCTTACAAAGATAATCACGTTTATGACGGACCCCAAAAGTTGGGCCGTCGTGCACATGAAATTAACAACAGACTGGATTTTGACTTCAACGAAAACGAGTTCGTCGTAAACAATGTACGCTCGGTTTGATTTTTGAATAAAATGTTTTTAGCGCCGGACCAAAACAACAAGGTCCGGCGTAAATGGAGTATCCGTCAGACTGAAAACCAGACATGAACAAGTTGGTCCGCGCATGAACGGTGTACGCTCGATTTGATTTTGGATGAGTAGTTTTCAGCGCCGAACCAAAGCAACAAGGTTTGGCGTGAATGGGATTTTGTTTGAAGGACTGATTTTTGGGGAAATAAAATGAAGTGACATTTACTCCAAATAATCTTAATGGTTTGGCCTATGAACGAAGGTACATGGCTTGAATCAACCCCAAGCCGGAACTAGAAACATGGGTCCTTAGCCTTTATCCTTCATCACAAGAAGTCTTCAATTCACAAGGAATACTTGACTTGATCACAAACACCGCAAGCGTCACGGACGGTTGTAGTCGCACCGCTAACGTCGAACTCCGAATCAGATCGAGAGTTACCTCATCTCTCATCGAAAGATCGGGCCACATATCCTATAAGTTGGTATCAGATTCTTCGGGTTGCTCGGTGAGAGATTCCACCCTCGCTTAATTCGTAGATTGATTTTTACCTATTTTTCAGCAATTGCAACATTATATCTTTCCAATTCCAGGCCATTTTGAGCTTACGCTATGTTCTTTTTAGTTATATAGATTGAATTTGCATTGCGTGTTGATTTGTTGCTGGTCGACTATCTAGTTTGATTAGAGTTTCGAATTCGTCATCACCTAGACGTCACACTACACATATTTTGCCGCTATAGAACCCTCCGTAGCTGTTGTTGCCGTGTCCAAGTCCATTCCTCGCCGCTGCATTGTCTCCCTTGAAACCGTACGCACCTACTCATATTTGAGTTCCCTGCACTCGGTTTGGAGCCTCATAGTTTTTTAACCAAAAAAGAAGAAAAAAAAGAGGGGTATAAAAAAAAGAGGTCGCAAGGTACAAAGAGGGAGAAAGATCGAAATAAAAAGAAAGTGCTTACTATTTTGGTTTGTGTTCTGCTCGTTTTGCCTTGCTGTGACATACATATGTGATTCAGTTCGCGTCTCTATTTCGATCTAGGCTTGTGACCAGCACATATCGACGTCGAATTCTTATTCAATTTGTGTGACTATTTTGGCATTAGCGTTTTCATTTCATGCCATATTAGCCACCTATCGCTCCACATACACTACAATTGTCCAGATTTTCGCTTTGTGCACCGGTACATCATATCTTTTAAAGCCTGTCTTGCCGGCTGCCGACAACTTCTGTTTCGCTTGGTAAGAGTTGGTAAGACCTTGATAAACAAGTAGAGAGTTGAGTGCCTTTTCTTATCTAACCATGTCAGGAACAGAAGATAATGCGCTCCATCAATCACCCCGAACACAACACATCATACAACATTTTGATCGACAAGTACGGGTGCATACTGAGAATTTGGAAGAGGATGTACGAGTGACCAATGAGCTACTTGGTTAGCTCGAAGCCTCACAAATAGAGACTAAATTTGTCTCTCATAGCTGTCAATGCTTCGCTTAATCAAATTCTCACAAGGCTTGATGGTTTGGGTGCTTTTAATACTTCTCATGTGGCGACTCCTGGTACACAAAGACACACGCAAGGCGTTTTGGGCAGCGAGGCTCTTGGGAATAATGATGATTATTATATCGCCGACACCGTGATTGATGATGTAGATGCACGTCAACATCGTCGACTTCAAAGAAACCGCACTGGTATGACTCCGCTTCGACATAAGGTACGTACACAAGAAGCCACGCATGATAAGGTTAAATTCGTCATTCCACCTTTTGATGGTCAATATGATCCTGATGCCTAATTTAATTGGGAGATAGTAGTAGACAAATAATTTGGCAAGTATGATTCGTATGAAAATGAAAAGATTAGGATGTCTGCTAGTGTGCTAAATGGATATGCATTAACATGGTGGAAGCATATTTGTAGAAAAGAGAGAAAACCTGAAAATTAGAAGGACATGAAAAGACTTATGAGAATTGATTATGTTTCTAAATATTATACTGAATTTTTGTATTCTAGACTCTTATTGGTTTGTCTCGACAAATACTATTATAATATTACACTTCTATTGGTTTTATAAATATATTTAATAGAAACTACTGATCAAAATGATCAAAATTATACTTTGGAGACCGTATCAATATACAAAACAATAACTATTTATAATCTGAGGGAGTATTACAAATGATTAGATCGCGTGTAATTATTTTCTCTAACCACTAATACATTCAATATATACATATCGAGAATATCATTTAAGTATTAATATTTATTAGGATTACAAATAAAATATTACACTAAATTCTATTAAAATGTAAAATACATCGTATATTTACAAACAAGATGTTAAAAAAATACTCGCGTTGTTCGTAAATAGATGTCATTCTTGATTATTGTACTTTCTACAAGTACATCTACAAAATACATTATTAGCCCTCAATATTATATATTTAGATGATTTATGTTACTATAATTTATGGAAGTAAATAATATTAAAAATAGTAAAAATGAAAGGTGAAAAAGGTAAAAATTATCATAAAATTTAAAAATTAGAATAACATATATTCTAACCAAGTACCCTCCTAGTCTCCTAGACTCTCCGTTTCTCTCTCCTCGCTTCCTCTATAATACCCCACGCACCGAAGGCAAGCAGCTCTTTGACCCGCCTAGCCGTTTTAATATATCTCCGTCGTCCGTCGACATCCCCCTCCCTCTCCTCCGTCCATACCACCTCACGCCTCTTTTCGGTGATAAGCACAGCTCTGCTCCTCTACCCGGGCGGCTTTGCTTTCCTCCTCCTCCTCCTCCTCCTCCTCCTTTGTGTGGGGACCCGGCCGGAGCAGGCTGGGAGTTGTTGCTGCTTGCTACGCTCGGGGATACTATTGCTTCTTCCCGGCCCGGGCGGCAGATTTCCGCCCGCCCAAACGGCTCGCATAACTCTCAGAGAGAGGGAGGTAGAGGCTTCTTGGAGAGTGGAGGAAATGGCGACTGAGTGGTCGGACGGCGTGGAGGAGTTCTGGTTGCCGGACGAGTTCCTGGACGACCACTTCTTCTCCGAGGAGGAGAAGGCGGCGGTGGCGGCGAGGAGCGAGAGCGACGAGGAGGACTGCATGGCCGGGCTCTCTCGCCGCCTAGCGGGGCTCCTCGGCGACGACGGGGAGCGCGCCCCCCCTCCCAAGGTTCTTTTGATTCTTGTTTCTTTATGTGTTTGTGCTGTTTGGTTCATTTGTTGCGTGCGCATGTGCGCGAGTTTCTGATCGTTTTTTGTTTGGCAGGCGGAGGTCTCTCCGGGGTCGCCGCAGTCGACGCTGTGCGGGCTGCCCAAGTCGGGACAGGAGAGCCCCAATGGCGCGGGGTCACTCATGAACTCGCCGCCGTCGTCGCCGCTGGAGCAGCAGCCGGCCGACCCATGGGATCTCCTGTACGAGGCCGCCGGCCAGGTGGCGCTCATGCGGGTGACAAACAGCATCCCGGTCCCGAGCAACCCATACGGCTTCCACGGCCACGGTGGCTTCGTGCCTCCGGCGCGCAAGCCGTCGCCGCCGCCCCCCGCGGCAGCACCGGCGGCCGGGGTCCCGCCTGGCGGGTACTACCACCCATTCGCTCATTTGGTCACGCAGCGCCAGATACAGGCCACTCAGGTTCGTTATTGCGGTGATTCCTCAGTTGTATGTTTCCTTATTGTTGCGTTGCTCTTGTCTGATGTTTTTGGTTGGATTCGTTCGGTGGTTCGCAGTTTCATCTTCTCAAGCAACAGCAGCTCCTAAAGCAGCAGAGGGAGCGGCAGCTGGCCGTCGTCGCCGCGTGGGGCGCGCGCCAGAGCGCGGTAACCAGAGGCTCCTCCGCGCCTCTTGACCTGAGCCCGGCGGCGTGGCCTCCGCTGCAGAAGCCGAAGCAGCAGCAGCACGCGCCTGCGCCGTCCGCGGCCGGCATGCGCGCCGTGTTCCTCACCCCGCCCGGCGGCAAGCGCGAGCGCACAGGCACTGGCGTCTTCCTCCCGCGTCCGGCCGGCGCACCGGCCGAGCCAAAGAAAAAGCCAAGTGCGTCCTTCGTAACTTTGTTTGGCCCTTTCTTTGCCTATGGATTCCCCACAAGTGGTGTTCCTAGGCTAAATATTCTTCTCGTTTGCTTTTTTCCGCGACTTGCAGGCTGCTCGACGGTTCTTGTCCCCGCCCGCGTCGTGCAAGCTCTGAATCTTAACCTCGACGACCTCGGTGCCCAGCCCCGCTACCCCGGTGGCTTCGTTCTTGATCACGGTAAACAACCATCACAGAACTGCAGGCATTTGGATAATGCAAAGGCTGAAGCTAATGGTGTGTTCTGTTGGTGCACAGATGCCTTGATTAGTCGGAGCAACGCCATGCTCGCGAGCCAGAAGCGGCGAGCGGTGGCCGCCATGCCGGCGGAGGCGCTCTGCCACAGGTCGTGAGCTCAAGTCACCAGACGGTGCAGACGAAGGGAGCCACCAAGATTGCGGCGTCATCCTTCATCTGTTCATGAGTCTTGGTTAATCTCAATAATTAAAGTTAGTACTAGTGCTTTGTGTTTGGTAGTATTAGCAGTAGATTTAGTAGCGTGTGCGTTAGGTTTGTTCATTTTGGATTGGCGATATATTGGTTTTTTTGGTGGACGGAATGCGGCGGCAGATGGACGAACAGAGAAAAAAAATCCATGTTTCAGTTTTTTTGGTGGTTTGGCGGAGTGGTTTCGAAGAGATAATAAGTGGTTCTTTTGGAGATGAGTGGGAGATGTTAGCTGCTTATAGCAGCAAGGTAGAAGGCGATGCGAAGTGACAAGATCCGGTGATTTAGATGGGAGCTAAACTTGGAGAACCAAAAATAAGACAGCCCATTTCTCCATGTTTACCTAAAAATCCAATCCATGTCTTTGTTTGCTTTGGGTGCTTGCCAAGAAGTACCAACACACAGCCAGCTAAGGTCTCTCCCTTCCCTCTTTTTTGCAGCCTTTTTACTTGCAAAAGAAGCATGCCGTGGGCTCCATGAATAAGGGCGTTCGTTTGTTAAGATAAGAACAAAGTTTTACTGATATTTTTCTTGGTACTAGCTTAGTATTAGGTATTTAAGGTTCACTTTACTTTTTCTGTTTTGGCTTGGCACAAGAAGAAGATTGTCAGCGGTAGGATGGTGGTAGTTCGTTGGTCAGCAGCCGGGTATTATATTTTGTACTTTCTTCCTTGGAACCTTAATGTATGAATGAACGGTGATATTGTATTGCTTAATGCGGTGTATCATGTCCTAATCATCGCTGCTTGTCTCCATGATTGTGGGGTAACTCATATGGGAGGAGCAGTTTGTCCGGTTCCTAACCTTCTAAGAATCTGCCCTGGTTGTGGGTCATGGGATCTGCATCTCCACACTCGGAATTCACCCCTGAAAACGACGACTCTGGGCGCTCCTAAACTCAGCGAGTAGCTTATTCGCGTGATCCAGCGCGGGAAGTTAAGCTGGAACGGGGTCGCTCCGGCGTTGGCCCTATGGAGCTCTCTTGGAATGGGGTCGTACCGTATTCTGGCTTGCGAGAGAATCTGTTCTGCTTCGCGGTTGCATGCAAAAACATCTGCGTTCTCCAATGTTCTCTGCGGCTCTGCTTTTACATTGCATGCGTCCTTGGCTCTCTGACCGGTCAATGTGCTGCCTTCGTTTTCTTCTCGGTTGGAGTGCACTGCCTTTTGCTTTGTTTTTTAACACCCTTGCGTCGCATCGCACATCCATCGATCGCCGCAAAAGGCGTGTTCCCAAGAGAAAGCAGCGTCCTCGGGTTCCGTCGACTGGAGAGCCAAAAGTAGCCTCGCCCTCGGGCCTTGTTACGACGATCCTGACCCTTTTCCTGTAGGGTAAACTGCACGGTAACCAACCCACATTTTTAACCCCAGTGCTGAGCGGGGGTGCTTGAAACGCTAAGGCTATTCTCAATGGGTAGTTTCATACTCATTAAATAGATGTCATATAGAATTTTTTGCTGATATGGTAAAGTATTAAATAGAAGGGGGAAGAAAGCTGTATCTTAAGCAAGATACTGCTTTGGCACGATATCTTAGACTGTGGTACAGAATCTAACACATTGGACCCACTTTCATAGACACAACATCATACTAATTAATTATTTTAACCATATAAGTATGATACTATGCATTGTAGAGAGTGTTTCTTGAATGAGTATCATACTTTTCATCCTATGTGGCATTCTTGGATATTAGAGTATGATACTTTGCACTGGGAATAGCCTAAGAGCAAGTATTATAAGGTGGTGTAGGCGGGCTGCAAGAAGTGGCAATCAGATATGTGATGAGGTGGAAAAGAGATAAATGGAGAGAGAAAGAAAGTGAGCTGCTTACTTGTAGCCAGCTGAAAGTGGGTTGTTCACGGACTCCAAGACACTTTGTGAGAGGAAGAGGTGATCCAAGTATTAAATGTATAGCTTGTATCAAGAGTTAGTTATTATATGAGTAGACTTTTTGTTGGCTATGTGTGACATGGCAATACTATAAAACCCACCATGAACTCTATTATTAACCTTGCTCTAATCTGCATCACGATTCACAGGCAACTTCGCAGTTTGCATCACCCCGTTTTAGTAGCAGTTCGTCTGGTGTGTTTGGGTGTTAGGCACGCACGGCACCACGGCGTTGGTGTACTAACTGTGCGTGTGGCCTTGTGCCGGTCCAACATACGGGTACGGAGAGGGCTATCTGATTGCCGAATGGTGGAGTTGGGGCGTCGTGATCGGTGGAAAGGTGCTTGCACGCACTTGAGCTGGGCAAGACTCTGCTCGAATCGATTCCTCTGCACACATCTCTCTCTCTTCTTTATTTAAACAAAATTACAAATCTATCTTTTTTTTTCTGGTATCAACTGCAGAAACCAGAAAGAGCTGGAGACTGAACCACCGCGGTATTGGACCACGGTTGATGGATTCATCTGTCACGGTATAAGCACAGCAGGATCCATTTACAACGGTAGTGCAGCGCGCCTGTCGTTTGCTTTTGTTGTCCGGAAGAGATCACACTTACGATCTCGTCTGATAAAGGGCTAACCTTGCACAAATCAAGCCAAAGCTTTCGTGAGCCGGTTGGTGCGGGGGATGAGAGCAACCCGCGCCCATGTGGCCGTCACGTTGGGTCGAGGCGGGGAAGCAGGATGAGGGTGTTGTGACGAGGGGCGAGTGCCACACGACCGGCCGGTCTCGGCTCGCTGTCATGCTCGTTGCGTGGTATCAGCGTGGTTGCAGCAGTGCGCCGTGCCGTCGTGGGTTGGCGGCAAACAGCTCTACTCGTACATTTTTCTAGGTGTAGTACAGGCTACAGACTAGTACTACTTCGTTTCTACTCCGGGCCCCGCCTTGTCGTCCTTCGTATAATCATCCTCCCGCCATCGAGTTGTAAGCTGTAACCCAAGAAATTGATCGTTATTGCTGGTTCTAAACGAGCTACGTGGTCCGTGACGTAGCTCGCAGTATTTTTCGACTCAAATGTCCGGCTGAGCGAGTAATCAAGATTATCCGTCCTGCTGCACAGACGCAATGGCACCGCCGAGACTTATTGGAAGCGAAGTACTATATATACAAGCAGAAGTAATTTTTTCGCGCGTCACATAGCGCCCGATTCAGTGAGCTTCCAGAGCGAATTGACATGGAGCGGTGACGTCCGGTGGACCGGTGCAACGTACCCTTCCATTTTTTTATGTCGATTCGTGTTACGTGATTTCTGTGCGGAAGTAGTCAAATGTCTTTCATACTAGTTACATGCCCGTGCGTTGCTACGAAAAACAAAATTGATAACGAAAAATAAAGATTAAAAAATAAAAAAAAATTATTTCACAAAATCAAACATCTATCTTTAGCAACCCGTTTCTTGCGAAAATTGGCTAATTAAAGCAACCGTTTCTTAACGTGAGCAATTAAGCGGTAATTAATGGCGTGGGAAGAGCGGATCGCTTGTAAGATCTTCTTTAGAATAGTAGAATCTGATGTCGAGGACATACTCCATTGTGTCATAGGTAATCGTTGCTTTGAATATGAATGCAGATTTTTTTTAAAAAAAATTTAAATGCTAATGTCTTTTAAGGTATTTAAATTAGATACGTAAAAATCATATACATATTTGACAATAAAAATAATTTTTATAATATTATAATTTTATTGTGTTTTATAGATATATTATTAAAAAATTATTGGTTAAGCTGTATTTTAAAAACCATATTAATATTTAAAATATAATTATTTATGATCAGAGAGACAGTACGCGGGTTGATCTTTGGTGAGCAAACTGATGGGCAATTGGGCATGCATTGTTTGTTCCCCGCTAGCCTATGCCAAATGGCTGGGGGCCTGGGGCAACCTTCCAAGTTCCAATTCTCAATTCGAGGTGATGTTTCTGCCGTCTTGCGAGCTTTACCTCAAGTCCTCAACCTGCAGAACGCCGAGAGGAAAAGTGGAGGGGCTGGGGTGGGGTGTCCAGCTTGCGGTCTTGGTCTCATTCTCCCAAGATTCTACAGCCCCTTCACAGATCATCATAGCACGGTAGGACCCCCGTTCTGCAGCACCCTTTGGCCTTTGCCACTGATTGCCGCCCAATCCAAGGAACTCGTTCGCCTCAGCACGCACTTGCGACCGGCCGACGTTTTTCTTTTCTTTTCTTTTTAATTTGCTGCAAATTCACTTCAGCGTTGCTCGGCGACAATGACGTCTTCGACATTTTTGTTACGACGTTGCTCCTGTGCTCGGTGTTTTGCCCACCCGCCGAGCTCCCCCATGTCCGTCTCAATAAATCTAACAATAGGATGGTACCTACCGCTGGGGTATTTCTGCTAAATCAGCTGCCGTTTGGCAATTACCATACGTGTGCAACACCAGCAAGATCACAGCTACGTGGGAAATGTCGCCTCGACATGCTTGCACGGCCGTATCTTTGTCCATTTGTCGGCAATGCATCCAATTCTCCAGTGCAATTATACATTAAGCTGAACCTGAAACATCTCCCCCACCCAGCGGGGGCGTCTGTTGCAGTCGTGCGGCGACCGCGTAGACATCCAGCCCCCCCTGAACTTAGGTCGGACGGTCCGTGTTAAGCGCAATGATCCAACGGCCGAGGACATGCTACTACGTATGGGTTTTCACCGTGTGATGCAAAGGAAAAATATTTGCCCAGCTTAAGCTATTATAGTAGGAGCACGTAGTACTACTTGGGCATATGTAAATGTCCAGGTCTCGCCTAGTAGTCGCCTTGGTCGTGGCTGCAGCTGAGAGACAAATGTGTAGGAACAGCGTATGCGCCGACAGAGTGGAAAGAGAGGGTGGTTCCTGTTAGACAACCTCGCTATCGAATAGTCCGGGGTTGCCTAATAGATCTCAAGTGGAGAACAGAGAGAGAGGGCGAGAGACACAATATGAGGAGGAACGGGTCTGCTTTATTATTCTCAGATGTACAGACAATGGGGTGACCCCCTGCCTCCTATATATAGCGGTTCTGCTTAGAGATAAGGAAGAGTCCATATCGGATACGAATCCGTTTCCTAACAGGATACGAATCCGTTTCCTAACACTCCCCCTTGGACTCTTCACTGCGAGATGCATATGCCTCATTAAAACTCCATAAAAACCCAGTGGGAAAAATAATTGGAGAAAGAGTACATAGCACACGCTGTCGTGTTGCACGATTGCCTCATCAAAAACCTTATTTAAGAAAACTTCAACTAAAAACTTACTTAAGGAAAAGAGTACAATCCACCCAAACTTCAATGTTAATCTTCAAGATTTACGTTGGGTACTCAAACTTCATGTTTGAGATTTATGTAGGAGTATGTGAAAATTCTCCTGAAATCTGCACTTCTCTAAGCCTCAACATCCCGATTCCTCTAACACATCTTTCAAAGGAAGATGCCGGAGTGACTTAGTGAATAAATCTGCGAGATTTTCACACGACTTAGTATGCAGTATCTTTATCTCGTTCATCTTATGCATTTCATGAGCATAAAAGAACTTGGGGTTGATATGCTTTGTAAGGTTACTCTTCACATATCCCATTTGTACTTGTGCAACACAAGCCGCATTATCTTCATAGATAATAGTGGGGTTTGTTCCATGTTCGCACCACATGACTTCGGATGTGGTGAACCATTCTTCAAGCCATGCACATTCCCGAGAGGCTTCATACAATGCAATGATTTACGAGTGGTTAGTCGATGTCGAGACAAGAGTCCGCTTAGACGACTTCCAAGAAATTGTCGTTCCACCGCAAAGGAAAACATACCCGGTTGTGACTTGCCAAGATCTGGTCCGATAGGTACCCAGCATCGGCGTAGCCAACTAAATTCAATTCATTGTTTCTTCTGTAAAACAAGCCGAGGTCTTTGCTTCCTTGAAGGTAACGGAAGATGTCCTTCACCCCTTTCCAATGCCTTTTGGTGGGTTCTGCACTGTACCGCGCTAGCAAATTCACGGCGAACGCAATGTCCGGCCTAGTGCTATTCGCAAGGTACATGAGCGCTCCAATTGCACTCAAGTATGGGAATTCCGCTCCCAGGACTTCCTCCCCCTCTTCTTTAGGCCTGTACGGGTCTAGGTCTGCTTGGAGTGACCTTCCGACCATTGGGGTCTTTGCGGGGTATGCCTTTTCAAAGCCAAATCTCTCCAACACTTTCTGCGTGTAGGATGCTTGGTGTACCAAGATTCCGCCTTGGACATGTTCAAGCTGCAAGCCTAAACAGAACTTGGTTTTACCCAAGTCTTTCATTTCAAACTCAGATTTCAAGTATGTGCATGCTTCTTCAATTTCCTCATCCGTCCCAATGATGTTCAAGTCATCTACATAGACGGAGATTATACAAAATCCATTCGTGGATCGTTGTATAAATACACATGGACAATCTTCATTTGTTAGTGTAGCCTTTCTTGCAGAGAAAGTCACTCAAACGATTGTACCACATTCTTCCTCGATCGTTTTAGCCCATACGGTGATTTCTCCAATTTCACATCAGATAGGTTTCTGTTTGCTCTGTCTTGGTTCGGGATAGGGATACCTTAGGTACTTTCATATAAATCTCCGAATCCAAGTTTCCATACAAATATCTTTGTGACAACATCCATTAGCTTCATTTTCAACTTCAAGTTGATCGCCATTGAGATCAAGTATCTAAAGGTAATTCCACCCATGACCGGAGAATAGGTTTCTTCATAATCAACCCCGGGACGTTGAGTGAAACCTTGAGCGACAAGCCTTGCCTTGTACCTTACAACTTCATTGTTTTCGTTTCTCTTGCGAACAAAAACCCATTTGTGACCCTCACGGGTTTATATGGGGAGGCGTGCGCACACAGGCCCAAACACCTCTCTTTTGTTCGGAGAGACTAACTCTGCGGTGATTGCCTTCTTCCAATCTTCCCAATCGAGCCTTTTCTTGCACTCTGCGAGAGATGCGGGCTCGGGATCATGATTAATGATCGTGGCAATCTTCTTTGCAAAGTATGCATCGACATTGGTCGTTGCTCTATTCATTGATTCTCCGTTATTACAAAGTTTATGGCCATTTCATCATGGGGTGCTTCGTGCACTTCTACTTGCTCTTCATTGCTATTTCCCATTCCAGAGCAAGTTCCTTTAGTTTTTCTCCGCCAATGTGCGCACACATTATTTTCGCGGCTTCTTCCAATGGAAGGTTCAGATCTGGAATTGCCTTTTCCACAGGCTTCTTTCCGGTGCAGTCTCAACGGCTCCCCTTCTTGCTTTGGGGCACTTTTGTGATTGGGTGTGGTAAGTCCTCTCGCTTGATTTTCCCAGACGTCTCCGGTACTTTGGTTTTGAGAAGCGGATCTCTGTTCTTTTTCTTTGAGGCCTCTGACAGGATGAGGGATACCTTCGCTTTCTTTGGTATTTCCACCCTCTCTGGTGCATTTCTTGCTGGTACATGCGACTTAACCACGCTCTTTAGATCACAAAAATGATCGAGCGATTCATTTGCTAAATTCTGCAAATCAATTATCTTACGGACTTCTTGATTTGCTTCATTAGTGCGAGGATCATGCGCGGGGATCCCAGTGGAATGCCATACTATTTCCGGCATTTTTCATCCAATGGTTGATTCTCTCCCCTAATGACGGAAATGGTCCTCGTCAAAGATGCAATCGACCGAATCGGTGTGTGCAAGTCTCGATCATGGGTTCCAAATACGATTATGGATGCACTCTCATAACCAACGTATATCCCAGACTTGCGGAGAGGGCCCATTGCAGTCCATTGTGGGGTGGTATAGGTACATATACCATACAACCAAATTTTCTAAGATGGGAAATCTTCTGATGACCCCTTGCACTAATTGCATTGGTGAATGGATGTTGTAGGCCGATGGTCTATAATTGATGAGTCTTTGCTGCGTGCGAGGCTGCGTGTCCCCAACAAGTGTTGGGCAAGTTACAACTCTGCAAGAGCGATCCGGCAATGAACTTAATCCTCTTTATTAGTGCTTCACTAGCCCATTTTGGCGTATAGGCGTGCGATGCAGTGCTCAACGATTATTCCCGTTCTTTGTACAATAATCATCAAATGCCTTGGAAGTAAATTCGCGGCATTGTCCAATCGAATGGACTTCACGCGATGATCGTGAAAAGCATTCTTAATTCGATGATCTGCGAGATCAACTTTGCGAATGCATGATTCCTTGTTGACAAGAAACATGTATGCGACCATTTCGAGGAAGCATCAATGAGCACCATAAAGTATCGAAACGGCCCCGACAAAGGGCTGAATCGGACATAAATATCCCCCTGAATGCGTTCCAGAATGCACGGATTTCATGTTGCACTTTCATAATGAGGGTCTAGTTATTAATTTCCGGTGGCACATGCATGGCACACAAAATCTTCGTGATTCGGGAAATTCTTAACATTAATGCCATGACCTTGTGAGTTGTTAACTATATTTCTCATCAATCTAAGACCAGGATGACCTAATCTACAATGCCATAAAGCAAATAATTCGAGCTTCTAAAGACAGTCTTCAAAGAAGTATACCTTTGCGTGTGCATTGATTTTCGTGTAGTACAACCCAGATTCATATGAGGACATTTTTCTAGTACCATCTTTCCATATTCCGCGTGCTTCACTATGCACAAGTGTTCTTTGCCATTTTCTTCATTGGTTTCTACGTGAAACCCATTGGCGCGGATATCTTTGAAACTTAAGAGAGTGCGGGTTGATTCAGGGTACAAGAGGGCTTCGTCATTACCAAAGTTGTACCCATTGGCAATATAATTGTGGCTCTTCCTGAGCCTATTATATGCGTATCGCTTCCTGCGATAGTCGTAATCCTTCCAGCGTTCTTCGTGATCGTCTGGAAGTATTTCGACTCTCTTAAGATGGTATTTGTTGTGCCACTATCAACAATGCATATTTCCTCCATTGGGCGCTACACGATTTCTAGATGAAAAGAAAAAAAAATAATTCTAATCATATAGTGGCAAAGTGATTCAAATATTGCTTACAAATAAAGAATACTGGAATAAAGAATAAATTGCAATTCGATTCATGAGAAAAGAAAATGTATGCTCTTCGAACCTGATGCCCATGTGAGATAGTTCTGACCTTTCGGGGTCAGTTCTTCAAAATCACATTTAATAATGCCAAGTATTTGCATATTCAAAAGATTCTTTTCATTAGATTACTTCGTGTAATCTAATAGGGAGTGGCTGCTAGATTCAATAAAATGCATAATTGAATTCTCATGAGTTTCCAGCAAACTAAAAGAAAGCAATAATATCAAGATTCATATATTCAAAGATGAATGCAAAATTCATAAGTACAAGATTCATAAGTACGGAATTCATAAATGCAAAATTCATAAGTGCGAGATTCATAAATGCAGGATTCATAAATACAGTATTCATAACTGCAAAATTCATATATACACAGATTCATAAATATTCATAAATACGGAAAAAAAAAACCCACATAAATTAAATGCGGTGTAATGCTAATTACAACTTATGTAACTCTCGTTGGTTGGGAGCGAAAACAGGTAACGAATATCTCCGTCAATTCGACTCTTGGCCAGGTCAACCTGCCCCTAGGGCTCACATGAGGAAGGGAGCACTTCCCGTTTCCGGGTGCCAATTAAAGAACCAAGCCTCATGTGTGTTTTCCTAGACACCAATTGTCTCATGTCTGTTTATTCATTACCTAAATCAAATCCCAACCACTCAGTTTCACATAAAATGCCGTATGAAATATTCTGGAATTTTCCTAGCATTTTTCATAATTTCTGCTAATTTCCAAGCAATTTTCATTCTTGTACATGAGAAAATTTTATTTTAGCAAATATCAACATGACTAATTCATAAATTCAGAATAAACAATAATTGCACAATTCATAAATTCATAAATGCGAAAATAAATTCTCATGAATTTCCGGTATTCTAAACAGGGCAATTATTGCAAAAATTCATGCAATAATTCATAAATACAGAAAATAAGGCTAAGTATAAGTTAAAAACAGAGCCAATAAATTTTCTGGATTTTCTAGGTACTTTTCATATTTTTCTGGCAATTTTCGTAATTTACGAAATTTTCTAATTGATTTTCTAGGTTTATAATCATTTTCTGGAAAAAGGAAAAACCAGAAAACAGAATAACCGAAAATATACCAGGGGCAAGGAGGTCATTTCCCCTTCCCCTTGCGCTAGCACCGGATCCAATCTGTTTTTTCCTTTGCTTCGTCCGCTTTGGATTTCACGTTGCTTCCAATTACGCTTCCATCCGGACTTCAAGTCCGTGTTGGACTTCATGTCCAAACCGTAAGGAGCAATGGGTCGAGCGCGAGGTTGCTTCGCGTGCTAGTCACGGGCGCGGCACCGCGTCGCGTGGCGCCCAAGCGTGATAGTCTTTGGAGTGTCGGCGGGCCAGGAGACGCGCACAGTGGCATCGGCCAGTAGCGCGCGGCGAGCCAAGCGCGGCGGCGACAAGCGAGGCTCGGCTTCCGTGATGCGCGGCGGGCTCAGGTGGCGGAGCACATCGGCCGGCACCGATGTTACGGATGAATTCGACGGCCACGATCGCAGCCGAGCGACAAGCCGAGGCGCGTGGAGCCGAGCGAAGCGAGGCTGTGGCGGTACGCTGCGTCGCGGTGGTCCGGCCAGGCGGGCTCGGCGACAAAGACTTCGAGGCCGACACGGCGATCCTGTCACTTCTAGCGGCAAGATGGCGGGCGAGCCTGCCGAGGGCCGATGGCGGTGATGTGACGACCTCGTGGCGCGGGCCGGCCGGCAACCGGACACCGCGCTTCAGCCGGAGTCGGCAGCCTTCTCTTTTAGTGCCGACGACACGTCTTCAGTGCGCGAGGGGCTGCGACGATGATGGTGGCTGGGTGCGACGAGGAGGCCGGCTGCACGCGCGGCTTCAAGCCGGGCGGAGCCCGCGGCAAGGGGGCCAGTACGGTGGCGCCGGTTGCGAGGTGGCCGCCACGGTTTGGCGCCACCATGCGAGCAGAGCTCGAGCCAGGTGCCTGACGGCGCTTCGAGCGAACGGCCAGGTGCCGCACAGGGGCCACCAACCGAAAGCGTCGTCTGGACACTGTCGCCGAAGTTCAGGGGCGAGCACATGCCAATGCGATTCTTGCTCGGCCGGAGCATAGGCCGGTGGTCGCTAAGCCAGCGCTGGCCGGCGGCTCTTCCGTTCGGCGCGGCAGTCCGTGATAAAGCGCCCGGTGGCGATACCCAAACTTCATGCGCGGAGGGCCGATCGGCTTCTTGCCGTGGACGTGCGCTGCGAGCGCAGATCCGACCCGGCGGCGACGCTTCGTGCGCCGGGGCCTGTTGCTTCGTGCAAAGAGATTCATGTACTGTATATACATATTAGATAGCCGTGTAGCTTCGTGCTATGTACTTCAAAGATTATCACAGATCGTAACTTCGTGCCACGTAGATTAGATGTATGCATAGATTCAAAACGAGCGATTAGATTAATCCTCGTTCTCACCTTTCTCACCTTTCAATCTGTTGCGTCGGTAGAGCTTCGTGGTCGATAACGTGTTAGACAACCTCGCTATCGAATAGTCCGGTTGCCTAATAGATCTCAAGTGGAGAACAGAGAGAGGCGAGAGACACAATATGAGGAGGAACGGGTGCTTTATTATTCTCAGATGCTTGCAGACAATGGGGTGACCCCCTGCCTCCTATATATAGCGGTTCTGCTTAGAGATAAGGAAGAGTCCATATCGGATACGAATCCGTTTCCTAACAGGATACGAATCCGTTTCCTAACAGTTCCGAGGTATCTGTCCCTGGATCTGGGCTGGGCATGACAGTTCATGACTGGCCAGCTGTTTGGGGGGTGTTTCGTTTTAGCTGTTGCTAGCTGTTGGACCAGCGAGCCAGTGGGAGAGGGGCCAAATTTTCCCGCAGGAGAAGACCACACCAATGACACCATGCAGCGCCGAGCCGAGCCGGCGAGGGGACCGACCGAGATAGCGCCAGTGGCGCGCGACACGGCAACAAAAGGACAGCTGTATAATCTAGTAAGACAACCGGTTGATTAACCCTGCTACCTTTCACTTGAAGGGCCCACTCTTGTTACGTTTGGGCAAGGTTTCAAATCCTGCTAAAATTTCGGTTGAGGTTTCAAATCCCGCTAAATCTCGGTCGGATCACACAATTCAACAAAATTTGAAAAAATTCAAATATCGGTGATATCGTCCGGATTTCAATTTTTGTTGGCAGGATTTTATTGGATTTAAGGTAAAGACCACCCACAAAAACAATTCAAAATTTTTTTAGGTGTTTTTAATCATTTTTTGGCAGGTTCAATTTGAGGTGCATATGTTGTGTGAAAATCTCGACATTAGAAACAATTTAAGGTGATATTGTTTTGACATAAAAAACTTTTAGACTTTTAGGCTAGTATAGTTATAAATGGTATTTCATAAATTTAAATTATTATAATAACAAAACCAGAAAGTAACAGTAGCCTAATATTATACTATTCTTCTTTCTTTTCAACAGTAATCCAATATTTTTCTTCTATAAGATTTACACAATGCAGTCAGTGATTGTTTGCCTTTTTGTGGACTTAGTTAGGTTGTTATTTACACATGTAGCACAACGCTGTCAACTCATTTGTAAGCTTGCATGAATCTAATAAAATTTTAAGTTTTGTGGTTGAAACATATTGCAAGAATCCTGCACTTTTGTAAAAATTTTTTTGCAACAACTTGCATGAATCGAATCACATTTTCAAATCATAGGGGATTTATTGGTGCAGCTTAGGAGGCACACAATAAGTAAAATTTGACAATATACAAAAGAAGTAAACAGCTTAGTCTAGAGGAGCATTCGGAGTTTTTTTTTGTTTAATGAAACTGAAAATAGATTTTTTTTATCGACATACTATTGCCTATGCTTTAATGTGGTTAATACTTCTTATTATAACTTTCGTTTCTGCTATATATTTGACATCATACTTAGTGGACTTAGTGTTGTAAAACTATGTATGTGTGAATGGTTTAATATGGGTTTGTTAGAAGCATATTTTTTGTTATGCTAATTTTCTAAGTGAACCTACTGGCTTCCTCAAGATTTTTCTTCCTACTAAGGCATACTGGGCTAAGTGAATGTCGGGACCCGGATTTGCAAATCCGAAACCCTCTGTGTTTACTGCACTAGTCCAGGATCACGCTAGTGCACACAGTGGCAACAAAATTGACATATCAATCCATTATCGAATTAACTATGAAAGTAGCAAATAGTAACAACGGACCTTATGGTCAAGTTTACATAACTGTGCCGTAAAGGCTTAAGAAACAAATAAAACTCTTGCAGCGGAAAATAAAATAACTGGGACCATACGACATGCCACAGGCAATCGTCTGGGGAAACGCCATCCTAGTTCACGTAGTCTTCATAATACTCCTCCTCGTAGAATTCAGTATTTCCCTGTTCTCCCTCAGCAACTGATCAACAAAGGCATAAAACCGTGAGTACAAAAAGTACTCAGCAAGCCGCAGGGAATGATGCAAATAATGTACGGCTTGACAAAGGATAACCATAGGGTTATTTTGCAGAAAGCGATAACTTGAATGTAAATACAATGTATATATTCAAATCATAATTGACAAAGATAATAACAACTGGTAAATCAATGGTAAACAACAACACAAGATTGGTGAGGCATCACCCATCACCAACTAGATCATTATCAACCACTAAACTCAACAGTGTTAATAATTTGACATCGAAAACAATAGTGACCTCCCTGTTCACTCCCAACAAACCCAACCTTCAACATTTTCTAAAAAACACAATATACCTCGTGTGAAATTCCCAGGCACGTCCATGGCCATGACACGGCTATTCGAATAGATTAACACACACTCTGCAGAGGTTGTACAGCTTTACCCACAAGATATGATCCACTCTTATTGCCATATGTAATTAACACACTTCCTATGGTGTGTCGGCAGAGAGGTCATAACAAGGCATTTACAATGCTCTGTATAAACTCAAGATCGCCAGCTAAGGTTTCACCCTCAGGGCCCCCTCTTGCGCCTTGTGAGTCTACCCGTCTGTCCCGGAACCCACACAACCACAACAATACTTAAATTTAGACATTGCAAATTAATCAGCCAGGTCTGTCACCAGACATGTGGTTGTACAGATTAGGCCGATTCAATGGCGCACAAGATTAAGTCCTTAAGTATACTCAGCAAGACAACCACATCCCAAATGTGCTAAAAGCACCCCTTTACCGCACGATCACTTGCCCGAGTGAAAACAATTTTGTATAACTAAGACCAATGACACAACCTGCCAGGGTACAACAATTTTTACAACAGTGGCTACCCGCCACGATTTCATATCTCATTAAGTCAATATTATTAATTCATCATGTGACATGAACCCATCGTACAACTAAGCATGTCTAAGCATAGTTACGATAACCCAATGTTGGTACTACAATTATTTCCAACTAGTAAATGACCCAACCTAGGGTGACAATGGATACATGGCATTTCAATGATTCAAGGTGTCATTATGGTAATCAGGTATTTAACTATTCCCGTAAATAATTCTTGTAAACAAATAGCATGCATTTGTATGAAACAAAAATACTGTTGGAAACATAGGTTCAACATGGTCAAGGACTACGACTTGCCTTCACCAGCAGCTAAGATATCGAAGACTTGATGCTCAGCGACGGCGTCGGCGGCTTCGATGGATTCTTCGGCGGAATCGGAGAAATCGACGAAGAACGGAGGTTCGGCCGAATGCACAAAAGCTCCAAATTCGTCGCCCACGGTTGAGAAATCCGGAGAAGGATCTATGAGCAAGAACACGAAGAACACCGGAAAAGTGTGACACACCGTCGGTTTTCTTGATCTCACGAGCAAATGCGTGGAGTAGAGGGAAAGGGGAGCACACTCCCGGAAAGGGGATACTTATACGGAGTGGATGGAGGTGGTGGTGCGGCGTTTGGAGGTGAAACGGATGAGTTAATGGCAACTAAGTGGATTTCTGTTTTTCTTGAATGCGGCCGTTTCCGGCGAACTTGACGGCGAGTGAGGGTAGGGAATGGCAAGAGACCGACGCTACGATTCCAACGGAACCGGCCGTTCGCGTTTTGGTGTTGAATTGAGGGAGTTACAAGGATTTGAAGAGTGCCCTAGCCATTGGAAGCCATTGCAAGCTCTCTGTTCTTTGCTTGAGCTGGAGGTTTAAGACGACTCATCAGAGCGGTGACACGTGGCGAGCACCTGCTGGTTCTTTTACGCGAATAAACCACCCTAGAGAAAAATTAGGAAAAATGGCCTAAAAATTCCGGAAAAATTCCTAGAGCCATTTTAGATTATTTGGGACGCGATGAAACTGGTTTGGTTGAATTTGGATGAAATTTGTGGAATTAAATATTCTGCAGCGAATTGCGGGCATTAAACAAAAGCCGCGCGCGATAAAATAGGAACGGAGGTCCAAAAATCCGGGGAATAATTGCTAAAATCATTTTGGAATATTTGGAACACTTTAGAAGTGGTTTGGGGATTTTTGGAGCATTTTTGGACTCGGGTGAAATTTCGGGTACCGGCGGGAACTGGAAAAATTGATTTTTCGAACGGAAGGGATTTAAATCCCGATTTTGGATGAGAAAGGATGCCAGGTTAATATAAACACCAAATAAACTCCAAGTTTGGAATTTAATTAATTTAAATTAGGTTTTTCTTCAGAAAGCGAAAACTAGGGTGTTACAAACAGTGGTTTTGTCTAGATTTTTGGCTAAGTGAATCTACTGGTTTTGTTATGCTACCTAGAAGCATATTGGTTGGGCTAAGTGAACCAGAAACCTAACACCAACTAATGAAGGCAAGGTTCCGATTGTAGTTATTTTTTTTGAATACTTCATCAATAGCAGATATTGTTTCAACAGTTGGGTTTTGGCTGAGAGATACAAGAGTTTCAATAATAGTAAATAAGAGTTTCACCAAGTTTGGTTAGCACAAATGATTTTTCGGTACTTGGATAATTTTTCGGTTGATTCAATTTGTCGATCAGTCTTTAATAGCACTGTTTGAATTTTTGAAAATTCTTCGAGATTGACCATAATCTAAAAATTTTATGGGAGTATTATGAATGTGTTAGGACCTTGCAAAAAAATTTCTAACGTGACCTGAACTATTTTTCATTGAGTTCAAATTTCTAAGTCCGTCTTCAGCAGCATTATTCGAATTTCTGAAAATTCCTCAAGATTGATCATCATCTAAAAATTTTATAAAAATATTATGGATATGCTAGTAGCGTCCACAAAAATTTTCAAAAGTTTTTAACATGGTTTGCACTATTTTCCATTCGGTTGAAATTTGTCGGTCAGCCTTTTATCAGGACAGTAGCACTTTAGTTTTTTTAAAAAAGTCCTCAAGCTTGATCATCATCTGAAAATTTTTATGGGAATATCAGTGACATGTTAGGACCATCTAAAAAATTTCTAACGTAGTTTGAATCATGTTTCGTTCAGTTGAAGTTTACCAAGATTTCGAAAATTTCGGACGAAATTTCGGAAATCCTAGCTCAAAAAATTTGTTTATGAATTTTGATTTTTAAATTTTGTTCGGATTTTATCCAAAATTTCTGACTCTCATCAAAATTTTGGATTTTGATCCCATCTAAGATTTAGTCCAAAATGAAATTTGAAACCTTACATTTGGGTGACAAAAAAAGCCCTTCTCGATGGGCGTAGGAGTAGATTTTAATTATCTCCCTTTGGTGCGTATCAGAACATGCTCTTTAAGCGGACTGTAACATAGGAGGTGACAATTTTTCTAATAGGTTGAGATACCAAAAGTGTTAGAAAATTAACATGGCACATCATTAATTTAATTCCAAAGATATGTAATGAAAATAGAAAGGTAAAAATTGTGTCTACAACATGACTACTAGTAGCCACTTGATATTCAAAGAACACAACAATTGCTAGTATTGAAGGCATGCCTACACATATTTGATCACAATAAAACATTGCTTGGACCAACAACCAATTGGCCCAAGACACTAACTGAGGGCTTGATGAAGAACAAGAAGCTGTGAAGGAGTGACGCGTGTCAATCAAAGAAGAACTCGAGTAGTCGTGCGGAAGGGCGCTTCCCAGAAATCTGATCGCCGGTCTTCCGTGCAGGGCATCAACTGGCCGGCGTCGGATCGGAGACACTGCCCTCCCTCGCGCCCGTTGCACGATGGCAAACGGACGGAACGACTCGGGTGGCAGCAGGCGCTTGAGGAAGCAGAGATCGCAAGACAAGTATGGGATTGGTTTTTTTTGTCACTTGTCTTCTCTCCTACGGGGACGTCTCCCCTTTTGAAGACACGATATCTAAACCACCGTGAGTCCTCCTGTGATACGAGATTCGAACTGCCAAAATTCTAGGAACCGCCTCCTGGAATCTCGCATCGGGGTGTACAGACTAACCAATCATGAACGTGTGTTTCCCCGTCTGCAGTACCACGTCGATGGTTGAGGTGTAAGGTGATGTGGCATAGTCGATACTGAAAGTGCATCTAGGCCCCTCAAATTATTTTGGTGATTAATGATGACACAATTAAAGTGATCTAATGCTTCAACTAAGATTAATGCAGATATCGAGATCATATCAAGTTGGAATAGGACGGGATACCCCCACAACCTCTCAAAAGTTGAAAAGACGGCATCGAGACAAGAGTTGTAATATTTCCTTTTATTTGTGTCTTAAGGATAGCCGTATTATTAAGTGGGTACGACGAAAAATCGCTCTTAGGATGTGCATATGCTCAACAACAAAGCTTACGTCTCAAAATTAGCACTCATGCATTTGGTTTGCAAAAAATTTCCATTTCCAACCGAGCTGGGCAACCCGGACTCTCCGGACATTCAATCCGGAGTATCCGGACAATATGTCCGGAGTCTCCGGGTTGGACCCCTCGGTCACTTTGGGTTCCAGGGAGTCCGGAGTATCCGGACATTTTGTCCGGAGTCTCCGGGTCAATTGTCCGGACAATCCGGCCTGTACAAAAACGAGAGTAACGGCTAGTTTTTGAAATAACTATTTAAAGCCTCCACTCTCTCCCAACGGCTAGGACATTCATTGAGCTCATTCATTGCTGCCTTCAAGCCATTTCTAACACTCTCAAAGCATTCAATAGAGCCATCTCTTCCTCCCACCTAAGATTTGATTGTTGATCTCTTTTGGTGAGGAGAGGAAGAAGCAAAGTGCTAGGTGCATTCATTTCGAGTTGTTGAGCACTAGTTCATCCTCCAAGCGATTCTTCGTGGTGCTATTACTCTTGGAGGTTGAAGGTCTCCTAGACGGCTTGGAGTCACCGGGAGCTACCAACTTGTGTGGTGAGCCCCGGTCATTTGTGAAGGCGAGTCTCTCCTCCGAAAGGGAAGAGACAAGAAGTGAAGCCGGCGAGTGCATTTGTGCAACACCGGGAGGAAAGCGGGTTGAAAGAGACCCCGGCTCAAGTGTGACCGAGCCACCTCAACGGAGACGTAGGATTCCCTTCAAGAATCCGAACTTCGGTGAAAAATCGCTTCTCTCGCTCTCTCTTTACTTGCTTGTGTTGCTTGTGTGGATTTGTCTCCGTAAAGTCTAGATCTAGCTCTTTGTCTAGCTTTAATTCAAATCCATACTAGCATTTGTTCTAGGTTGCTATTGTTATTTACTTTTAGTAGTAATTTGTGCAAGTTTGAGCAACTTGTGTTGCGCTCCCGAGCCACCCAACTCGGAGACTCCGGTATCCAATACCGGACACTCCGGATAAGCCGGAGTATCCGGACCAAAACCCGGAGACTCCGGGTTGACCTGCTCGGCCAGTTTTAATTCCGCTGCGTTTTTTAAATCCGCCTATTCACCCCCCTCTAGGCGACATCGTTGGTCCTTTCAGATACACGTGGCAAAAGGTTAAGTACACTTAGCACGTCTCTGTCGCGGTCGCGGTCATGCGTCGTCGCAAGTCACACGATGAACACGTGAGATATGTACCTCTATCCTTGCCACCAACTCATATTAGAGTCCATGCATGAACTCCTCTTATAACTTGGTTCCACTCCACCTAGCTAAAAGCAATATGGTACTAAAGTTTCATACTCTTAACTCAACACCCCTTTGACTTCTTCCATGAATTAATTCCAATAATCTCCACCAAGAACTCAAAGTCTGCAAGAAAAAGCTTTCTAGCACTTTTCATATACCGATTTTACAATGCAGACCCGTCCCTAGTTGAGCTACACCTAGCGCCGCAAGATCCACTTACTTACAACTACGTAATAACCAAAGCATTGAATTGACAGTCTTGTGTAAGAAAGATGCACTTGAGAGCATCACTGATACTAGATCTCCTAGAGCTATGCCTACAGTTTGGAGCATTACGGTCGTGCTCCCGTGGCCTCTCGTGAGGTTATTAGAGATTACCCGAATATCATAGATTGTGACTTTGTAGGAATGAGGATGAGCCTAGAGGGGGGGGGTGAATATGCTTTTTCAAAAATTATAGCACTAAAAAGACTCTAAACACTCTCAAGACTGAAAATACAAAGTTTGCGGAGGAGCAAACGTAATTTTTGACAAAGTACGCCTAAAATATCTAGGCTCTGCTAGTGCAAAGACTGGAACAGATCAACTGGGACAAGCAAGCAGATAAAGCAAAATGGCAAAGTAAATACAGAGAGAGAAAGAAGGAGACAAAAAGATTTTTCATCGAGGTTTAGAGAAAATATCATACGTCCCCGTTAGAGCACTTCATCACCACCAACAGCTATTCTCGATAGCTTTGGTATCCACTAGGGTGACTCTTTCACCACTCTAGTGAGGTGAGTCCCAAGCCTCTCACAATCTGTGGTGACCTTCCACAATCTCTTTTGGGCAGGTTGCACCAAATCACTTCAAAACAGTCTAGGAACTCAAAGTTCCTAGAGTAACAGACTATCCACAAGTCCTAACCCTTGGATCACTAGCTCAATATTATCTAGACTAAGCTTGGAGCAAGACCACTTTGGAATTTTGATCAAATAGTAAAAAATAGTCTCTTTGATGGCTTTTGAGCTCTATAATGCTAAAATATCAAACAGATGTAAAAGTTCTATCTTTGGTATGCCCTGGTATGGCTTATATAGTATGCAAAAGGAATGTAGCCGTTACTAGCAAAATACTAGCCGTTTGACAATATCAGATTAACAAGATGTGACAAATGATTTATCCCACGAACTAGCTTTGAGAAGCTTTAAATCAAGTCTAATGCATGCTGGATCGATTTGATCGAAAACTCTATTTCCGCTGGACCGTTTCAGGTTGGTCCGGCGTACACATGCCTTGAGAAAAAATCGGTCCGTCGTGAAACCAACCAAAACCACGTTTACGCCAGACTGAAAAACTTGTCCGACGTAGAAGGAAGATTTTCTGGTTTTGGTCCGGGGTGAAAGAATAGATATGAAGTTCCTGTAAGTTTCAAGTTTACGCCGCGTTGAAAAACTTGGTCCGTTGTGTACTTAGAGAATATGGTCCGGCGTGAATGGCACACGCTCGGTTTGTTTTCAAGAAAAATGAACCTTAGCGTCAGACCCAAAAAGTTGTTCCAGCGTGAACTGTGTGCGTTTCAGAGCCGGACTAAGAACGGATTGGTCCGGCGTGAATGGATTTTTGGCTACACAAGTGAATGACTTATTTTTGAGGGGAAATGGAATTAAGTGATCTTTTCTCCAAGTAATCTTAATGATTTTAGCCTATGAACCAAGGTACTTACTTGTGCATAATTCCTCTTTATAGTACGGCTAAAATAAACCAATCCTAGCTACACGACTGGAATCAACTCCTAAGTCAGAACTAGAAACAAAAGTCCCTAGCTTTTAAGCTTTGATCTGAAGAGCCTCCACTTCACATATGGTACTTGACTTGATCATCATCACCAAAACCCATATAATGCATTATTAAGCAACTGGGGGGCCTAGATGCTTTTAGACTTCACAATCTAGCTCACATAGGTGTGTTCTTTCTAGTGTAGTCTGCACGATAGTACCTTGCCATAAAGATGGACATCAGAATACATTAATACATAAAGGTCATCCTCCCATGCAGTACTTGAAGAGTACCAATCTCCTAACGGAAGAAGGTAAGTATGAATGTACTCCCCCGTTACCTCGACAATTTGTTTTTCCCATCACCTAATTCTGCAATTGTCTTGAAACTTTGAGACAAGAATGATTTAACATCATTTATCACATTGATAATAGTTCTAAAGATGAGTATGTGATCAACATATAAACACATAATCACTCCCTTACCCCCACTAAACCTATAATACACACATCTGTCGGCCTCATTTACCACAAAGTCGGCAAACATTGGAGTTTTGTTGAACTTTTCATGCCACTGCTTAAGTGCTTGCTTGAGACCATACAAAGACTTTTGAAGCCTTCACACCATGTTCTCTTGTCTAGGTGCTACAAATTCATCAAGTTGCCTGGTATAAATTTTTTTGTCTAGTTCTCCATTTAGGAAAGCTATTTTGACATCCATTTTGATGATTGTAAAATTTAGTCGGTTCGGGTGGGTGGTGGGTTTGAGGCAGTTGTACCTAGAGTTACCCACCCAATTGACATCCCTATCGTAACACTATGGCCTAAATTCGCTCAATGCCTAGGCTAACATCATCGACAACACATCGTATACATGACAGATACCTAGAACCACCCCTTGATACACGCCATATGCATGTGCCCTGTCCCACACGCGCCCGTACAATGAATGTTGATGCTTTAATACCATATGCAACTCTGGCCCAAATTCACTCAATGTATAGCCCACCCGTGGGGCGGACCCGAATACACATAGCTCACGCTTACACTTTTGTCCTTGTTTCATATAAAAGAGTTAACTCGAAGGTATTATGTTTGGATCCAATAGTCATTATATACTACTACGACTCACTTTATGGAAATAATATGAGACTTACCCAACCATCGCTCCACATGGGCTACATGGGACTTCAAATTAATGGACTAGGGTATTATAAGTGCAGCTATGCATGCTGAGGGATTTCTTTAGGTAAAATTGGATTCAGAGTTACGTCATCTAAAATTCTAAATTAAATATACGACACTCTAAAAGGTATATTTGCTTTGATACATGTCATTTTAGGAGCTTTCCTCTGTATATTGATTGACAGGCTGGCCCTGTTGGTGGGGTGTAATTCTGTGAGGCATACCTGCCGGTGACTGATTTCAAGCCTGTAGCGATATTCTGTACATGGAGCTTCTCCGTGTTCTTTAGTTGGATTGCTGTTGCAGAACATGGCAAGCCGCGCCGACATTGATATCGGCTGTTGAGAGTTGAGACGGCGAAATGTACACGTCAGCAGGAGCTACTGTCGACTCTGTAAAAGTGGCTCTTAGCACTAATCAACACTTCCCTGTAATAATTGTATCTCGCCAATTATGGATGGATCATGGATGCATGGGCTCCAGTAATCTGTTAGGCAGCCTGACGTGCCAATGGAACACCTGTCACCATTAGTTAATGAAACTGCCCTCTGCTCGTATATACTCCTAGCAGGCTATCTGAAATTCATGGCTCGATCCAAACTTACATATTTTTTTCTTATTATATAAATTAAAAAGATATTAAAAATAAATAAATTATTTTTAATTATTATCATTGAGCACTATATTTAATGTATGTATCCAGAGAATATGAAGTAAAGATCACTTCCAAACTCAACTAATCCCTCCATTCAGTACCGGGGCCAAGGCTGCTCGATTGAGCCAGAGTACAAACCAACGAAGGCTGTCGTGCCGATGGCATGCCAGGCTTTAAGAAAAGAAAAAAAATCGCGCGCACGAGGAAGCGCGCCCCGCATGTCTTGCTTCGGGCGCACACGAGGGTGGTCGTGGCGAATGCGTCTGCTTCACGCCTCGGCTATCTCGATGGATTCATGCATGAATGGCCCGTCGTCATGTTAGGATGTGTTTGTTTACTTATATATAAAAGATGGTTCAAAAGAAATTTAGCTATATGTTTGACTGATTGAATAAAATTATTCTATCATAGATGGTGACAGGGTTTAAAATATCAGCGAAATTTTGGATTTCGGGCCCATCCGAGTTTCATAATCCCGACGAAATAAAAAAAACTTAAAAATATTTAAAGTGCTACAGTGCATTAATATCTCGCCGATATTTCGGTGATTTGGACCGAAATTTCGGTAAAATGGATCGAAATTTGTATAAAAGTTGACCGGATTTGATCGTAATTGACTGGATTTGACCTTAATTGACCGGATTGAGTTCTTCACATCATTTTCCATGTGAGACAGTCGGTAGATCATAATTTCCGCGAAGTTGAAAAAACCCTAAAAAATTAAAAGTGTGATAGTACCGGGAAATTTCGTCGAGTTTTCGGAATTTTGGACTAAAATTTCGGATTTCTCGGTTAAAAAAAACCGGATTTGAATTTTGGTTTTTGAATTTCGTCCGGATTTCGTCCGAAATTTCTGAATCTCGTCGAAATTTCGGATTTCGACCAGGCCCAAGATGGAGTCCGAAAACAATCCACGGGCCAATCCACGGGCGATCGATAATTACAAGCGACGTCGCCATGCTCACCTTTTGTGAGTAGAAAAACTAAGAAACGGTATACCGTAGGAACGGTATACCTTTGAAACACATGAAACTTATGAATTTTTACACTGAAATTCATGAAACTTAGCACTAAAAACTGATGAAACGTGAAACTGATGAAACCAGCACTGAAACTCATGAAACCAGCACTGAAACTGATAAGTTTCATAAGTTTCACGGCTATACCGCTGGAACGGTATACCGTTCCCTAGTCTTTTTCTTTTGTGAGAGTAGCAGTGGTGGTGGTGAATTGGTGATTGCCGGGGGAAACGCAGGTGGCGAGATGATATAGTGCGATGGCCTGCACTGTTTAGCGCTTCAATAAATGGACCGCATGAGCACTTTTCAGCTTGTGAAAAGGAAATATGCATCTGGTCTGCAAGCCCAAGCCCGCCAGAAATAGGCCGCCCTCTCTAGCCCGAATCTGTTAATCTGAACGGCAATCTACGAACCGCTGATCATGACTCGGGCGATGTAGAGTGCTACTAATAGACATGATCACATGGGCTCAGTTTTTTGGCTCTCGTCCCGTGAGCATCAGTCACTCTGGTCTGGACGTGTCCGCCAACCACATCATACCGGCCAAACCTCTCCAGCGCTTGGCGTGTCTGCTTCTCCGTGCACGCGCACATGCACGTACGTACGTACGCTCGTAGCTAGCTACGAACCACTGGTGCCTTAGTGAAAACCCAGACGGGAAGCAGCATCCATCTAGACGAGACCGAGACAGTCGATCGGGTCCACTACTCCACTACACGCGAACATGTATCATGTATGCGTGCCTCTTTTTAATTAGGTCACTCCCGCACGGCCACGGCACGTTGAGCCTGCCTGCGGCGGAGCGGCTACTCGACAGCATAACGAACGTGCCACAGCCGCCGGCCACGGCGCGCGGCCTGCTCGATCGGCCGGCCGCGCGCGCCGACGACGACTTGACGAGGCAGCGCGGCGCACGGCTTGGCAAAGCTCCGCGCGCGCGCTCCTCGAGCACGCACACCCATTACCCGCATGTGTTCGCTTGATATATAGCGTCCGTCGCTCTGTCGCGGTCGTGCGCAGAATCGTAGACGAAGCTAGCTTTGCCACAGCTCCCTCAAGCAGGGCCGCCCGTCTTATGATGGTTTTCTAGAATCAAGGCCTGTCATGGGAAGGCCCGGTTGTTGAATCAGTTGCTTTATTTTCTGTAAACGCGAGTACCTATTGCCTAATAAGGTGCCGTAGTAGTTTTCCTCGCTGTTACGTCGACGGCACCTACGGCTTCTTCGTTTTCACGGCCCAGCTGGCCCAAGAATTCCATTCCGTTTGAGAAAAATAGAAACCCCAGCAAGTATCTAGTATACCTGCTAACAATTTCTCTATAAGGTCCTGATTGGGGGGCTGCGCTTCAGCTTTGGGCCTAAAGCCCCCCCAAACAAGCAGCAGATGCATAATGCCACAAATTAATCACCTAAAAGCCACAAATTGGTAGGGAGGTGCATTATGACTCCTCCTCACTTGGGCCTACTCTTGCTACCCTCCAAAACTACACAGAAGAAATGGCCACAAACGACATATCAAGAAAAGTCACATCCGCTACCACAAATGCTTTACAACCCAAAGAAACTAAAAGAAATTTTTCAAATTTACCACAATTTCTCCCCAAACAAGCCCTAAGACTCAAGACCCTATTTTGAAGTGGTGGTTGATAGGGCCGAGTGTTCAGGCCTTCAACAAGAAAATAACGCTGCTAAATTTTTTTAAATATGTAACTAAACAACCCTTGTCCACAACTAGAGCTGACCATCAAGCTTAACGAGCTTCTTTCAAAATTAACATAATTTAACATAAAACCTTTTTATTTATCATTTAATTTAAGTGGTTATTTCAAATTTAAACTAGCGAGTCTTGTTAACATTTTTTTTTTGCTCAAAATGGATTTATTTCAATTTTAAACTCATTAACTATTGTAATCTAAATAATTTTTATTTAAGCCTTATCGAGCTTTTTTTGCCGGCCTTATCCACAACAATACGAACTTTCACAGCAATTATCACGTGGCCACCAAGAATAACTCGTGCAATATCTTGATTCGGTGAAATCCACCAATGTAGCGTTTGGTAGCCTACGTAACCTTTTCATATGTCTATGTGAACACCACGTACGCTTGGCGCTAGTCGAACAGGCACAAATTAAGGGGCCAACAAAGCAATATCGTGTAGGGTCGGGGCTTGTCGACGGCATTCTTTGGGGCAATGGTTGCCGGGTGTTTCTATCTCTATGCGAGCGTCGAGCTAAGCCGGTGTTGGTCAGGGCCCGCGCACACAATTTCGTCATTCACAAAGGTGATTTGTGCTATGATCTGGGCAACTTGCTTATATTTTTTCACTCCAGCAGAGAAATCCACCTCCGTGGCTCTGCGCAGGTCGAACCGACAAGAAGGGGCTAACGCATTAATGTTGCCCAATCCAGGCTCGCCAACAAGTCGAAGGTGAGACCGAGCCTGTCACAGATGATCTAAGCGCTATCAAGCAGGGTTCAATTTTTCGTTGGATTTCGTTCGAATTTCGCGAAATTCGATTTTACCGTTACGGTTCGAAAAAGCATTTCATTGAAAACCGCTACTGTTCAAGCGAAATTCAAACGGTTTTTACCGATTTTCGCAGGTTAGTTTTTTTGAACGGTTTTTCGTTGACGAAAAGTGGAACCTGCTAACAAATCGAAGGTGAGACCGAGCCTCACATCTCATTGGTTGGTGCGAGCAAGATATATAGGTGGTCTTTGTATTACTCCTCGTATTCACAAAAATTTATGGATTTAAAATATGTACAGTAAAACGTACTATAAAACTTTAACTATCATTATTGTTTAAGAATATTTAGATTGGATGCATAAAAATCATATGTTTATATTTGTCTTGAAATGTATTTTCATAATATTACAATTTTATTAGTTTTTTTAAATATATTACAATATAAATTAGTGATCAAAGTTTTAGAGATAGTGTCGATGTCCAAAACAACTACTCCATCCGTTCATTTTTATAAAGCTTATTTTTTAAATGATATTGTTCATAAATATAAGGTTTATATGTAGATTTAATGAAGCATTTTCTGTTATACCCCTATTTAATCTCTCTCAATCATATGCATTTATTCATTACCAACCACACAAAATATATCTTTCATCTTCCAAGACAATTAAATGAGCGCATCTAAATCATTTTCTCTTATACCTTCCTTAATTTTAACACAATCTTAATCCTTATGCAAAGTTAAAATATATCTTATAAAAATAAACAGGGTATTATTTGTGACGGGAGGGATTATCTTGCTTACGCGGTTAGGCCACAGCGACCAAGCACTTATTAATGAAAACAACAACCTGTCCGTATAATTCTCCGACGTAAGCGCATCCTGAAACGTGCTGTGCACATCGAGCACACAACCCGAGGCTAAATTCATACCATATACTCCATGTTAACATGGACGATCGATGGACCACCCAGCAGACCTGTTCCACAGTCGTGCAGATTCATGGCAGCCATGGAGCACCGGATCACCGCAACCGCAGGCCCATAGATGCATGCTACATAAGTAGCTGCTCTTGGCGATCAGATGCATATGCATGTTGCGAGCAACAAGCATGCAGATGACCAATCCTATGCGTGCAAAAAAGTTCTATCATTTGCAGGGATTTTGAGGAGTTCTACACGAAATAAGTCAATTAATTACCACGCAAAAATCGAAGGAAATTCCCGTGTTAGGAGCGGTGGTTCAGGGAGTTCAGCCAACACAAAAGCTGGTTGCATCTTATCATTCTTAGCACTTCGTAAGCGTATCCACTGAACTGCTTCGAACCAACAATCAAACCTGTCTAATTTAGTATAGCATATCTTGGCTACGAACCAAGCATTTCTCAATTGCTAGTTTGCAGCCGCATGGGTCCCAGCACATCACAGATCTGTTTCTTGGGGCAGGTCGCACTGAACTGTTGTTTAGCATGATCCTACACTTGGGTCGGCATCGGCGACAAAGACAGGATATGTGATCTGGACCCCTGCAACGCTGTGGGGCCCAACCAACTGCCAGCACCACTAGCACGGCGGAGGTTACTAGTTTACTACAAAATATACGCCCGCTTTCGAAGGGACTTGATTTATCGGCGCAACTGTTTTTAAATACACACAAAAGAACTCCAAGGGAGACTAACAAATGACATTTCGGTATGGTTGCAGGTTAAAGTTCACACTCCACCAGACCTTATGATTTTTCACCACCTAAATCGAGGCACGCACACTAAATTTAACATAGTCACTGTAGTTATTTTAAGTCTAGGGAACACAAAGAAGTAGTATGTTCTAAGTTTCTAACTTACCAAACTAATCAAGAAAAATTGAAGAAATTTTGTACTATAAATGGCATTTTCATGTTTCAGGATTGCTACTTCTATAGAATTGCCGCACGATCACAAATAATTAACTTGGATTTGATAAAAAAGAAGTTGGATATTTTCTCACTCCAATCTCTCCTGTAAATACACTAATCATATAGGATATCTACAAAGTGCTATAACATGATCACAAAATATTATGAAACCTGCATCGTTATACGGCTATAAAAAAAACTACAGCCTCTGTCATTTACTATTTCTAAATGCGTTGCCTATAAACATCATGTATGATATCTATCTATTATTGTAAAATGATAATCACAAAAATATCATATAACTTTCAACACGATGCAGCTTTCAGGCTGAAAAATTTTGAGGGGAGAAAACCGTAGTTCGTACTTCCTCACGCTCTCTGACAGTCTGACCGCATCGGGCCAAAAGGGTCGGTTAAAAAACCCACGACCTTCGTCGCCCTCGCCCCCACTCCCACCTTTTTCCATAAACACCCCTCCTCGCTCACACCGTTTCCCAACCCGCCCTCACCTCTCTCGTTTTCTCTCCTCTCTCTCTCTCTCTCAATCAACTCCCAGGTCTTACGCCGCCGGTCGCCGCGTTGCTCCTCAGTGACCGCCTCCTCTGCCGGCGAGACTCCCCCAGGAACTACCTTTAGCCTCTCTCTCCCCACCCGATCGCTCGAGGAGCGGAGCCAAACTGGTGAGCCCGTTCCGTCTCCCTGGATGGTTCGCGCCGTTCTCTGCTCCGGGCAAGTGGCGATCCCGCTTGGGGATGCGGAGGACCGAGGCGTGATGTGCGGATCGGAGCATGGACGTGATCGCCTCGCCCAGTAGGATCTGCAGCGGTCGGTGCGGGAGCAGGGGTTTCGCGGGCTGCGGCCATGACGATTTACATAGCGAGAGAGGCTTCCAAGGTCTTGGCTCGATTTGATTCGGCGTTGCCTTCCACTACTCTGTGTGTGTGTGTGTGTGTGTGTGTGTGTGTGTGTGTGTTTTGTAGCTGTGAGGATTTATAATCCTTTTTGTGGTGTGTAGGTATGGAGGAAGGTAACCACGGAGACGACGGCGGAGCTGTCGCTTCTTCGCGAGAAGTGGCGTCTGCTCCTCGCTGGAGTGGTGTTTCAGGTGAGCTCCCCTGTCTATTACCCCAGTCTCCCGTCGCGTGCGTGAAAGTATTACTTTCGAGCGTGCTCTGTTTTTGTTAGTGGTGCGCATTTCAGAATTTTAATGCCGTGTTAATATGAGCACTTGTCATATCAAATTTACCCCCTTTAGTAACTTTCCTTGCATTCTGTAATTGTTGCTAATATTGCTTCGGGATTTATAGTTTTTCTGAATGCTGTGACCAGCCTGTATCAATGATTCAAGGGTATTTTGTTTACGATGGCCATTGGTCTGTTTAATGGCACCAGTTTGCTATGTGAGACCTTTGATAGTTAGATTTGAAGGTTGTAAGTATTTGTATCAGTGTTTTCTGTTGTAGATTGGACTATCAGTGTTTTCTGTTGTATATTGGACTGCATTCTGTAGGCAGTATTGTTGATCAGGAGAGAGCGAGAGAGAGAGGAGTTTTGGTTTGAAAACTGGTTTGTGCCAGCCACACATCTCCTCTTTGAAGGAGGAATGTCTTGGAAACAAATTGCCTTTTAGTTTTGAATGAGTAATATATTGCTATAATCTGGTACACTTCCGAGTAGTTGCATTGTATGCTCAGCATGAATAATTCATTAGCAGGTAGTATAAGAAAAATGAGCGCAGGTAAGCACTGTTTTAAATGTTTGTTGAGCTGGAGCAGCATTGTTACGTGGTATATGTCGTGTTGTAGAGATGATTGTCGCCTTGTGCATTGGTGGATAACTTTTTCTCCATGGACATTATTGTGTTTGCCTTCCTTTCTGAGACATGTTAAATCTATCCTCATTGTCTCGATTTTCCAACACCAATATTATTTATGCTTCTTTAAAAAGTATAGCACGTTGACGTTCACATTGTGCTTACAAAAATAGTTCTCTTTGTATATGTTGTGAATATTTCCATGTCCTTTACTTTCTTCTCAGTGATTGCTTTCTTCAAACTTAAACTTTAGTGTCATCAAGTTTGCTGGACTATGGACAAACTGCATAGGTATCCCATAATTAGACTCCTATCAAATGACCTGCTTTGAGCATGCTCTATAACAGTCTAACTGTCTAACATCCATGCAAGGATCAAGGGAGACCTCTTTCTCTATTGCAGCTGTCATATTACCTCCCAAAAGGTATTTGGTCAGAAAAGAAAATAGCATAACAAACAATAACCTGCCTTTCTTGGCACAACAAGCGTCATCTAACACTATCAAATTTCACAAAAAAACATTCTTCAATGCTATCCATCTCAAGTGCTTTTGGGGTAGTGCAGGCACTCTTGACAGTCTGTAATATGTGTCCGCTGCAATTTATCTACTCACCGCTTCAATTTTGATGCCTACATTCCTTCCACATTAGTTATTGATGATTCTGGGACACATCTGTCTCATGAAATATTAAACAGAATATTTCCAGTGTACACTCAAGCTTTGTGATTTATGACTTGCTTTTTCACAATTGACAATCCAAGTAAAAAAGGTCCTTATTGTTAGAAGAGCACAATTCTTCCATTTTATTTGTAGGTCATTACTTTCATAAGCAAAGAACATTTTTCTCATTGTATGATATTATTTCTTCCTTTATATCCCACATGTTTTATTTTTTTCGTGTGATGAAAAATTCCTGTTTGTTCACTTGTTATTTTTTCTGCATTTCGTTATCTCGGACTACTTATCCTGCTATATTTGTCAGTTGATTAATGGATTACTTTGGAGTTTCATACAATGATTTTCCCTATAATTAGTATATTCATGGGCTGGCTGCTCGAGGGGTGCATTACTTGCATCGGCCTGGACCATTGCTCCAGGACCTGGGATTTATGGCCCTTCCAGTACGTGAATTACTTATCTTTTAGTTTATTTCTATTATGTTGATATAACTTCATTACAGCTGTGTAGTACCTTTGTATATTTAGGAGCTTGGGCAAGACAAAGGTTATCTTAGTGAGAGCATATTTGCTTCCATCTTCTTCTCCTTTGTTTTGGTAGGTAATCCTTTTACTCTACTACTTTCCTTGACTACTATCACCCACCTTATATACATGTGTATTCTCATGTGTTTGTTGTTTCCGTATGTTTAGTTAATAGTTCATAACTTTATATAACCTGAAAAAAACTAGACTATTCAGATGGAATCTCTTAAGTTTGGCATCTTTAATACAAACAAAACGTAAACATTAGGTGCCGTTTTTACCATTCTCTTCTAAGAAGAGAAGGTGGTTAACATGCTTCTTGGTCATTTATAATTATACTGTATAGTTCTTCGTTTCCTTCAGGCATCTATTATGACTTTCTCCCTTTTTTATACTGCTGCTTATCAAACTGGGTCATACAACCATCGTGATATATCTTTGTGTGCAGTGGACTTTTCATCCTTTTCTTTATCATAACAAACGTTTCTACACAGTCCTAATCTGGCGCAGGGTGCTTGCTTTTTTAATTGTGAGTGCATCCCTCTTAATTTTTCATCTATAAAATACCATCCATGCCCTTGGAAGTGACTGAATATTGCTTCTTCAGGCTTCACAGGTTTTAAGGATCATTACATTCTATTCCACCCAGCTTCCGGGTCCAAATTATCACTGTCGTGAGGTAACCTTTTTTCGTTTTAGCCAAAATGTTGCTTGTGCTCTTGCTCTGCATTACAGCTTGTGAAAATCTGTCATTCAGTCATCTCCGGAGTCATGTATAGCTTTGCCTTTATAGGGCTCAAAAATGGCCACTCTTCCACCACCCGATAATGTACTTGAAGTGCTCCTGATTAACTGTGAGTCTCTCTTGTTGGTTTGACAAATTGTGCAAGGTATTCTGCCTGACCATTCAGAACTTTGTATTATTCTTTTCAGTTCCTCGTGGAGTGCTTTTTGGTTGTGGCGATCTGATATTTTCGTCGCACATGATTTTTACTCTTGTTTTTGTTCGAACATACAACAAATATGGTTCGAGAAGGTATTGTTGTTTTACCAAATTTTTTTACTTGAACTTTATCAAGTTCTGACTGATGACTCCCTGCATGTATTCTTGATTTGTTATTGAACTGGTGGACCTTGTATTTTACAGGCTTATTAAGCTCCTTGCCTGGTTGATGGCTATAATTCAGAGTCTTCTTATAATTGCTTCTCGCAAGCACTACACTGTGGATGTCGTTGTTGCTTGGTATGATAATTTCTGTTTCACCCATCAGTAAATTGACCACTACCTTTTTTTCAGCAGTTCTTTGCCTTGCAGGTATACCGTTAATTTAGTTGTATTCTTCGTGGACAACAAGCTCCCAGGTACTGTCTTTATGTCACATTTGTGATTTGTACATGCCAACGAGACTTTCTATGGTAAGCACTTTGTAACAGGGTTTATTGGCATTTTCTGCAGAAATGCCGGATCGTACGAACGGATTACCTTTGCTTCCATTGACTACCAGAGAAAAAGATAGCAGGTTGAAGGAGGAGCGAGAGAGCAGACTGAAGGATGAGTTCCATAAGTTGTTAAATGGAAACCATGGGGATCCTACCGATCGGGTATGATAGCATTTACCAATAAAATCTCTTTACCAGTATTTGCGACTTGTTACTAACTATCTATGTGCCAACCGTCTTATATGCTCTGGTAAGCTTACTTTCATAAGTCGATAGTCTATTGCAGCATTACAACGATGACGCTTGAACTGGATTTGATTAAAACAAATCCTCGTGTAGGGTTAGTTTAGTTACAATAAAACCTCGATCTAGCTTCTGGGCATCTAGTTCTAGGCATGCCGGTACAAACTGTCCTTGTTGTTGTGCCTCACTCACTATTTTGCACTTTCCCTGATGTGTCTGTGTCTGATTACTTCAGCGACAGCGGGCGCAGATGAACGGGAGGCACGACGAAGGCATCAATCACGCCAGTCATGGCACGCTATCCGACGCCACTGTCAATGGTACATGAGCGGCATCCGCTTTCCACCGGGGGTTTTGGTCTTCGCGCCCAAGGAGAATCCTCTGGGGCTGACGAAAACCGCCCGGTCCGTCTGCATCTTGAAGGCATTGAAGATTCCAGCCACAACACATGCATGGTCAAAGGTGAGTGAACGAGTTCATGCGCTCCAGTAGTGGTAGACTGCAAAAGATTCAGAATCTCGCAGCGTTCCTCGTGTCGCTGTTCCAGTTTTGAATCCTTCATTGCAATGGCCTTTGCCTCATAACGGCACAGTTCTTGATGTACATATCGATCAGCTTAATCCTATGATCCATTCATGCATTCGTATCGGTTCCGTTCCTCACCGGCTGGTGGTTTTGTTTGCTTGGTGGTGCCAATGGCTTGCCTGCTTTCTTCCATGCTTGTTGCCTGGGCTGTAACACGCGATAGTACGCGCAGCGACGGCAGGGAGAGCCAAAGCACTTGCGTGGTGTTACGTCCCGTATACGGCGCCGGCGTACGGCGGTATGCAGGCGCAGCACATGTGATGTGCGGTACCGCAGTAGCGTAACGGCAAAAGCAGTGCCACGCGTGCGCCTTGCAGCTCGGCTGTCGGGGGTGTAAAAAAACTAGGTGCTTAGCAATTCCCATTTGAGAAATATTTGTATAATATTTGCTTGTTCATTTTTGCAAATATATGAACAAGTTAATAAAAATCAATCTAGAAAATTGGCTTTTGTCTCTATTCGTTCCACGGACACCCGTTACAAACTTACAATTGAATGAATTGATAATGAAAAAAAAAAATCGGAATTCAGAACTTCAGAGAGATGCTCGCATTGGTTAGGCACTCACCCGCCTTCCATGGTCGATCGCCGCTGCCGCAGCATCCCCTTAACGTCCTCACGGCTTGCCGCGGCCCGCAGTGGGTCGCTGTGTTCGTGACTTCGTGGAGAGACAACGTCCTCACGAACACGCCAGGTCGCCGCCGTCGCCGCACCACACACACACTCTCTCTACTTCTCGCCGTCTAGGGTTCCACTGTTCGAGTGCCGAGTGCAGGAGGCTACAGCCTGTGTCTCCAAGCTCCAACTAGCAGCGGTCCCCAAAGCCATAACCTAAGCACCCATAAGACCTTCTTCAGCCGCCGAGCGCATGTGCTGTGCCGCCCCCATGCCTAAAAACCTAGGCCGGTGCTAAGAGGGGAGCCAGAGGTTTGACGACCGGAGCTGGGGCTGGAGCCCCAACAGTGGCTCCGCCCCTGGGCTTGGGGCTGACTTTCTCCCATTTTGTGTTGGCAAAACGGTAGTCCAAATTAAATAAAAAACATATCAGAAAAACTAAAAAACGGTATACCGTTGCAACGGTATACCTCTGAAACTCATGAAACTTATGATTTTTTGCACTGAAACTCATGAAACTTAGCATTAAAAACTGATAAAACATGAAACTGATGAAACTAAACACTGAAACTCATGAAACCAGCACTGAAACTGATAAGTTTCATAAGTTTCACGGCTATACCGTTGCAACGGTATACCGTTCCCTAGTCACTCTCAAAACATATTACTCCCTCCAGTCACGATTCTCTAATATCAAATGTACGCTAGCAGTGCTGTAGCAAAAGCGAATTTCTTCACAGCAGCAGAGGATCCATTTCCTCATACACACATTACATCCTCAAGTCTCACCTGCTAGAGGTTAGAAATCAAACGCCCACGTAGGTACTTTCAAGCTGCAGTAATATATGCACCGTTTCAATTTTTCACTAATTCATTTGCATTCATAGCCGGGCCTACCTGCTGCGCAGTACTCCTGGAAGAAGAACGGTCCGTGTACGTTCAAGTATCGTGCAATTTATTGCGTGTTCGTGCAACGCAGAGAATTGCATGCTACGCTCCTGGTAATTCTGCAGTCTCAAACTCTCATGTCACCCTTTGCCTGCACTCCCACGATCTGAGAGAGCTTAAACATCTCGGGGCTGTATGGCCTTTACACCCGACCAAATTGCTGCCGCTGCTCTGTATGTGGTCAGTTCGTGGTCAAACCCATGTTAAGCATAACTACGAGGCAAACATAAAAACAAACACAATTCCATGTGCACAGATAAGCTCAAGCATTTCACATTTTTTTTTTCAGCAACATACTCCAGAAATGAGCTGACAATAGATTTCTCTTTTTTTCAGCAACATACTTCAGAAATGGGTTGACAATAGATTTCTCTTGCTAAGGACATCTACCACCTCACCCCGTTTCGCAGGATTGTAAACATTGGAACAAGGGGTAAGTAGAAAGAAATCTGCACCAAATCAGCAGGCAAAATGGCAAGTGCTTGAGAAGCTAGGAAATGACTACACTAACACAATCCTGCTCTGTAAACCATGATAACAATAACCACAGAACAGATCTACTCTTTTGCTTCCACCTTCACCCAGATCTTAGAACGGGCAGAAAATGCTGACCGGGGTTCCTTTCTTATGGAATCCTGATCTTTATGAAAGGAGAGACATTCACCGCATGCAAATTTAAAACCATCACGCCCCACCATATATTTTGTACCACATCACAACTTTACTTCACCTCAGCCTGTTCTTCAGATTTGCTGAATCTAACCCACATGTTGGTAGTAATTGCATTGGCGCTTTTATTGAGGACCATGTGTGGTAAAACTCAGCCGGGGACATTGAAGTGGAAAAGCCAAGAGATGACAAAGGCAAAAACCATGCAAGCAATAAGGAAGTTGAGGAATCGATGCCCTTGCCAAAATCTATGGGTTTCAGCTGGTGGTGCTTGCACAGCTGCCGTGTTGTTTGATTCATTACATTGCTCAATGAACTCTGAATCGCCAAAACCTACCACATTGCATGCGGTTGAGCTACAGATTTCACAGATCCTAGGCAAAGAAAAAGTGAAATATTTTAGTTTATCAATATTCGAATTGCAAAAACAAAATAATCTTTGCACTTGAAGTAACATTGGAATCATATAGGGTCATTTCAATTTTCTTTTTTGGTTACAACAGAAGGAAGTGCATACATTATATCATAAAAGAAAAGAGTGTGACAACCGTAGGAAACATTAGCCTGACATCAAGTAAGAATTCTAAAAGCAAAATCATTTCATCTGTGCAAATAACTACAATTGAATCAATCTTGATATCAAGGAGGACAAGTCATAAGCCTAAAACAGATGAATGTTCATATGCATAGATGATATGTGCTTCACTCAGCAAGCCTAGGGATCTTTGCATGATTTGTCATGATGTTTGCAAATGCCAGACGATAAGATTTAAAACAAACCAATTTTCCGAAGAGTGTTATGCAAGAATCACTAATAAACACAACAACAAGAATTCACTCTACCCTTCTCAACATAGGAACGACATAGAAGTTGTGGAAGGGCTCACTATACTATTACATTTCATGGTCTGAAACATTGGAATGAAATAATTGTGATGAGTTTTGCTGTAGTTGACACCACATGATTAAATAATAAACATTGTAGTTAAATCAACTATGAACTTTTCAATTAGTCCGGAAGAAAATCAACTCTAGAAACTGGAATAAAAAGTTTCAAAACAATGAAAATGTTGAATAGCTTCATACTGTGCACATCAAGTATAAATGTTTCTTTGAACAACTAGTATGGAAGAAAGTCAGCTCTAGAAACTAGAATGAAAATTTCCAAAACAATGAAAATGTTGAATAGCTTCACACTGTGCACATCAAGTATAAATGCTTCTTTGAACGACAGTGACATTGTAGACGTATGGTGGAAAATGTGCTGCTATGTTGCTCACTATTATATATGTTATTCAATGTGCTTTACAGCAGGTTTCTTCAACTTTTTTTGTTAACGCTAATGTGAATAATAATTCACTGCCAATGTTCCAGTTTCCAATTATAATCTCTGGTTCACACTAAGCTGTCACAATATACTCGAACTAATTCCAATAGAACACATCTTGTCCTATTTAAGGTTTATAATTCAGTGAGAACTCCAACAGCCCAAACTGCATTAGTTGGGAAATATCCGTATAGCAGTTTGCACAAAACTTTTTACATGATATAACCAAGCTGTGACAGCCTACTATTAATTAAATATTGTGACAACTCTATTCTGCTTTTAACAAAAGAATATTGTGAACAAAATAAATAGCTATGAGTCTCTTTATAATGCCAAATTCTAAGACAAACAAGCATCAGCCATTAAATTAAATTATTTTTCCTGGACAGTTTATATTGGGGAAAATTTTGTTCATGCCGCTGAAAATATGTGCAATATCGGTTTTGCCACTCCCTCTTTATACTCCTCCATCAGTGCACATTTCGTTTTTGACACTCCATCAATTTTTTTGTCAAGTCAACGTGTATGAATGTTAAGAAATATACAAAAATATCATAAAATCATAGAAAAAGTCAAGAAAATACCAAATAATTAAATTATGGAAAATGTTACAATCTTCCTCAACTTTAATTTAACATTGCTAAATTTTTCCTGGTGTAAAACTTTTCTACAACTTAAAATTTGTGTTCAAAATGGTCCCTAAAGTTCCTGTATTTGTTGGCATTTTCTTTGATTATTTTCCCCCAAATTTCGCATGTCTCTAATATTGTTGCATATTTCTTAATGGTCAAAGACGTTGACTTGACGGAAAATTTGAGGGAGTGGCAAAAACGAAATGGACGCTGATGGAAGAGTGGCAAAAAAGAAATGAGCAAAGGAACAGTAGCAAAACCGATTTTGCACATATTTTCAGTGGCATGAACAAAATTTTCCATTTTTATTGCTTGGTACCTTCTACATTCTGAACGATAACTAATCTTCGAGCTAACAAAAGCCATATTTCTCTATATTCTTTTTCTTCTTTTTTTTTGAAATAAAGGGTTTTCCCTTGCTTCATTAAGGAATACAGAGTTTCTTACATTGGAAGCTCTTATCACTGAGCCTAAGTGCAACACATTATGATTCTTGACTACAATTTCGTCGAAACAAACACTTTCACAGTGGAAACTGACAATCACAAATCCCCTACACCACAAAATAAAAACACATGTCACAGACTCACATCAGACCACGTCAATCCATCAAGAAACAAACTTGGTCAACACAACACTCCAGGAGAGCAAACAGATGATGCAGAGAATCTGTGAGTACAACAGACTGAAAGAACGAATCGTAACTTTATGCTCTCCAATGATCTCAACCTTCCCGATTCCTACAACCCAACTAATTAATCCTCTACTTTGCCTTTTCCTCCCCATCTGGCCCTTTACCTTTACCCACCTAAAGGAATAAAGGAAAAAAAACAGCCACATCTTAATATTCGTTAATCATGTGTTCACACAGCCAAATGCATTATATTTCAGAAAGAGAATTTTTACGGTAGATTATAATAGTAGTATATAGTGTGTAGTAGAAATCAAATCTAACTGTTGATTTGTTAAGAGTGTTTCTACTACTATACTGCCAGATGAAGTATAAGTAAACTTTAGTTCATCTGATCCATTAGATCAAATAGAATGAATGGTCCATATTCAATTTAGTGTACAGTAAAAGAACTCTTCGGAAAAGCCTAAACCTGAACCAAATATTGAGTTCTTCACTGTTACACTGAACTGAATACATAAACCCTGAAAACCTTGCATCGAGTTTGTGTGTTATCCCTTATCCAATAAATTGAACTGAAGTGAATTACCAGTTTATTCGAAGTAACGCAGAGTTGGCACAATGCACCCCACAATCAAATAATTGAGAGTGAGTTGGCAATGAAATAGCGAGTTAAATGAGTCGGCACTCACTTGTTGCCTCTGATCTTGAACCAGGTATCAGCGCACTGCTTGTGGGCGTAGGACAGGTCGCCCTTGCAGGAGCAGCCGAGTTTGATGCCGACGCCCGACTCCGCCGCCGCGCTCTCGAGGCCGAGGTGGCAAATGCGGCAGTTCTTCTCGGACTTCTCGGGGTTTGCGTCGATGATCTCGGCCAGCCCGACCTCCAGGTCGACGTCGTCCAGCGAGCACTCCGACACGCACGACGACTTCCTGCAGTGCTCGCCGGCCTTGCCGCCTCCGTCGCCATCGCAGGAGCTTGCGCGGGCGGAGGCACACGGCGAGATGTAGTCCTCGTAGGCGGAGTTGTGCCGAGAGTGTGAGGGCCACGACCTGTCCTCGGCGTCCGAAAAGTACTGGCTGCCCTCCTCCTCGTCCTCGGTGAACTCACCCGCGCGGCCCCACTCGCCGCGCTCCTCGTCTTCGGCCTCGGTGGCGATCGTCGATTGCTCGCCGTCGCCCACCATTGCTCCTCCACCTCAGGTGGACATACCTAGCCCGAGAAAAAGCATCAAGAAACGCATCCTAACCAAAATAAAATTTCACGAAACGCAACAAATCAATTCAGCAATCCCCAAGATCAAATCCCAACTCATCAAGAAGAGAAATTTACCAACAAAAGCGATGCCAATGCACGCCACTCTAAATCCCAACTCCAAGAAACAACCAAAACGGACAAAATCAAGAACACAGGCAATGCGATCGCGAGAAGCGATCCAAAGAGGACTGGAACCCCACTAATGCGGCACCAGATGTCCAAAGGGGCGGGGTTCTCGTGAGGTTTCTTGATCCATAACCGCAGGCCACGCAAGAAGACAAGAGGAGAGTGGAATAAAGAGAGAACGAATTGTACTGGCCACACACAGTGAGGAGAAAAGAGGAAGGGGGAGAGCAAAATACGAGTCCTGTGCTTGTCGGGAGGGGGTTGGGCACTTGGGCTCTCAGCTCATCGTCTCACGGAGAAGAGTATCGTGGAGAAGAGTGTGGCTCAAGGTAGGGGTGAGCATCTGTGGCTCTGTACAACCAAACTAAAATACCGAACAAAATTAAATTAACTGATTTTTTTGTTTTTAAATCGGTTTTTATTTTAATGCAATTCGATTTTCGGGTTTCAATTCGTTTGTTAGCTTGCATATACTGAATTGACCAAACTAACCCATCGGTCGTAACTAACTCTATCCCAGTCTCCAAATTTTCCCCAATCCGCAAATCGCCGACTCCATGCGGTCAATAGGTCTCCCCAAATATTCCCCATGTGGCCAAGTCCGCAAGTCACCAATTCTATTAGGTCTCCCCAAATCTCCCCAAATCCCTAACCGGTCTCCACTTTTAATAATGAAATATTCCTCAAAGAAGTCATTCTTACATTTTAATAATGATCATGCTGTGGATCATCTTCTCTCAGGGTAGGTGGCAATATATTGAACACTGCTAGTATGCCCAAATTCGGTTGCCCAAAAACCAAATCGTAATATTTCGATTAATTATATTCGGTTTTTCTTTTTGGCTAGACAAATTCGATAAGTATTTTCTAAAAACCGAATTATTTAAAACCAAATAGACCAGATGGCCACTGTAGCTTAAGGCCGCTTCGTGCGAATATGTGGATGGCAAAGAAACAACAACTCAACAACAAAGAGGCAATTTATTTCTTTTCTTGAAGGAAAAATCCTATGCCTCTGTTGATCTGTCATATACTATCTCTATGTACAAAATAGGTGGTTTATATCTTGTGTTGATTACTTAACAATGCGGTTTACTTACATATATTATAATAATGCTTCGTTACTACGTTAATTACTTGTTAGGCGAAACTTTGGGCCTCATTTGGAATGTTGTAATTTTTCCTAATTCCTATCGGAAATGAATTGCTTCTTGTGAAACTTTTACAAAATTTTTGTAAAATTTATGTGTTCCAAGCGAAGCTTTGGAGGTTTATTCGTCAACGAGAATTACAGAAACTCTAGTTCTGTAAAATACTGCCCAAAAAATTGTCAAAGAATAAGGTGGAGTCAGCATCAACAGAAAAAGAGGCGAATGTTAGAGAAAGATGTGTATCACGTCTTGTTGGCCTCCTAGATTATCAATGATGCACCAATGTTGGGAGCAAATGTTTGAATATTGGCTATTCTTGTAAGATTAACTATAGAGTGTCTTGTATTTGTTGATTCGGGGTACTCGATTGTACATTGCGGAGCTGGGGTTTATGATTGTTAGGTCAGACAAGGGCGAGACGCATATTGAAATCATGGAAAAGAAGCTCTGGTGTGCATGAGTGAATGGCAAGTCTTCCATGATTTCCATTCGGGAAGAACACTTCATGATTTCAGTGAGGCACGCTCTCTTTGTACTCCACTAGCAAACAACTAAATAGATTGACAGCCTTTTCAAAATACTAGATATTTATGTTGATTGTCGGTTATCATAATTTGGTAGATTAATAATTTGGTAGTGGGGGACATTGCCTGGCAAATTGGAAGAAAGTATGTAGACCTAAGACCCTTGGAGGTCTAGGAGTAAAGGCCCTAGACATGTTCGGCCGGGTGCTTCGCGTTCAATGGCTGTGGTACACATGGAAAGAGCAACATCAACCATGGGTTAGAATGCCGCTACCATGTAATGGCTCTGTTCATAGCTTACTCAACGCAAGCGCTAGGTTAACGCTTGGAAATGGCGAATTGGCAAACTTCTAGGAGTCCAACTGGCTCCATGGAGCCTCTCCGCGTGACTTGGCACCCTCGTGATACCAATTAGTTCGAAGAAGAGGTGGCTCAGTCAAGGAGGAGCTCGTCACCAAGAAATGGCTCTGTCCTTTGCGTAGGATCACCTCGGTCTCTCAGCTTGATGAGTTCGTTCGCCTTTGGCAGGCCATTCAACACATTCAGTTACGACCAGATGAGCAGGGCTCCATTTCTTGGAATTGGACATCAAACGGAGACTACTCAGCCAAGACAGCCTACAGGGGACAATTCCTTGGTTCGGTACCGAATGCCAACTACAACATCATCTAGCACACCAGTGCAGAAGGAAAATGCAAATTCTTTGCTTGGCTCTTCTTACAAGATAGGATACTCACAACCGACAAACTTGCATATAGGGGTTGGCCTCATAGCGCATTCTGCGCATTGTGCAGATCGGAAGCCGAAACGGCATTACACCTCCTCCTTTTATGCCCTTTCGCGAAGCAGGTATGGAGGAAGATCCTTGGCTTGATGCACTTAAATCACCTTGCCCCGGACGCTAATTCGGTTGAATTAGGCGTCCATGTTTGGCGGCGATCTCTTCGCTCGTCCATCTCCAAGCAACATCGCAAGGAGTTTCGATGGCAAACTGATGTATGTCTTGTGGAATCTGTGGAAAGAAAGGAATAACAAGATCTTCCGTAATTCTTATCGAACAGTGGAATTGATGGTTAATGCCATTATTCAGGATGGGCAGAACCGAAGAAACGCTTTCGCTAACACTCCCCTTTAGAGCTGCAGGCATTCGGCGATCTCTAGTCCCTCACCAAAACTGCCAGGAAGCTTGTATAAGCCCAGATCTACCTTCGAATATTGTTGCCTGCTACGCTTGGTTTTGTTAACTTTTTATTAGCTTCCTAGGTTCCGGTTAAAGTGTTGCCCCTTTCTTTTATTTTTGTTGTGAAATTGTCGAATGGTTGCTGTAACTTTCTCTCACTCTTCTTTAATGCATTTGGCAGAGCTCCTGCCGTTTCCTTTCCCACAAAAATAATAATAATGTTGATTACCAAAGTGTGCAATTTGACACAAGCACCTAAGCACTCCATTATCACACCCATACATATTGATGCCTTGTTTGGAACGAAAATTGTTTTGATTTATGCTTAATTCCTATGACATTTCTGCGTCCGAAATATAGCATGAAATTCACCAAATTAAACAATGTTTCATAATCAGGCTTCAGTCAGTCGCTTTTTCCCTTCAAATCAGAACATAGACCTTTTGTATGAAGGCCGTAATGACTTTATTCCTTCCTTCCACACTCCACAGCCACTGGAATAACAGAACTCAATATGATTTGACATGATCTATTTTCTCGGCACGCTTGGAATCATGTCGTACCTTCAATTTATCGAAAAAAACTCCATCTTTAACAGCGAGGAAAACTTGGCATCAAGTACATTGTATCGAAAAACAAGATGAGATCCAGCCAGCACTGTAGCACACAGAGCTTGTTTGAATTTACAAATGTCATTAGCATTTCACACGAATTTTATAAGAAACGACAAAAATTCATTAAAAAAAAACTCTGGCTCATCAGATTCTCGCGTCCCAAACAGCGCGGTGCATCAATTAATAACTCTGACCAACCCTACTTCTACCACTAGCATATATTGCAGTGCGAAATGTTTGTTTTCTATGGAGTGGCTGGGATTGTGTCGAGCTGCAGTGCCAGCACACAGATGCTCCCCGTCCCTCCTCTGCAGCATTGGTTAGTTGTCTTTTGGATAGTGATACAGCTTTTATCGCTAATTTTTATTATAATATATTTATAAAATTTAATAAAAATATAATATTATAAAAATATATTTTAAGACAAATTTACACACATGATTTCTATGTTATCCAACTTAAATATTTTAAAAGATATTAACAATTAAAGTTTTAATTTTTTTTACTATATATCTATGTAAAACGATAATTATTTGTGACCGAAGGGAGGACCACTCGGTACGCTAGTTCTACTTAGCTATGCTCCGTGCCACTTGAACCTTGCTGGTAAAACAAAAGGGGGTTAGAGTGCCGGTTTGTGTCACGCCAGAAGTTATGGTTTTTTTTTGCTTGCACTCAATTACTAAACAAAAAAACAATCAGTTAAAATAAAATCAATTACTCATAATGCCTTAAAAAAATAGAAAATCAATTACAAAAGAAACCAACACATTTCTAGCCCCTGCATGCACGCAATTACAAAAATAGCCTCCCTCGATAGCAGAAAAACATCGTCAAGTACCACCGGTCGACGTTGAGGCTATCTTTGCAATTGCATCCTAGAAGAAAAACACATTTTAAAAAATGTTTGTCCGAGGTGTAGAAAAGTGATGAGTTTGTTTTTGGAGGGAACACGTACGTCGTCAAGTACCACCAGCCTCGCCATCATTTTACTCGGTAGATCATTGTGTTCCCCAAACGCGACATCGATGGATGGATGGATGTGGAAAAGGCAGGCCGCCATGATTCATCTGCTTCACACTCTGCATTCCGTGCAAATGCAATGCCAATGCAGCAACCTGCTTCGATCGGGCAGCCATGCCATCGACCGCACATGTACGTGTTAGGCCGTTTGCTTGCCTTTGCCGGTTTTTTAAGATCAAGGGGGCATCCACAACTGATGTCTCAGTTTTCATTAAGAAAACTGAAACCAGGTACACTTGTCTTTGCCGGTTGATAGTTGTCATGTTCTAATTTCCAAAAAGTAAATTTCTAGGTAAATTTCCAAAAAGTAATTGCCCAAAAACTAATTTCGAAAAAAGTAAATTTCTAGGTAAATTTCCAAAAAGTAATTGCCCATGCTCCTATATAAATCCTAAGGAATTGACGTTTGCTGGTGGTGTGTTGTTATCGGGAGAATTGGCTTAGGTAGATCTGGATGATAATCATAGAAGGAAGGAAGAAAGCAACCAGACAAACTGAGACGGCCTAGCTTTTGTTCATGTGTTTGTAGGGTTCTTGCTGTTAAGCATGGCACATTGACACGTGTGCTTTGGGTCCTATGGGAGGCTTTGTTTCGGCAAACTTATTACGGGAAAAAAGTTTTGGCAAAGGAGCTTTCATGTTCTTAGTACAAAGGCTATCTGTTTATCTAATTAAGGAGTCACTCTAACGACATCATTTACAAAAGACTTTAAATTTTTATACCTTAGGTCCTGTTTAGAATACAGAAACTTTATAAGGATTACATATAAAGAAATCTTTAAGAATTCATTTGCCATTCTCCAATCCAAATGGACCCTAAGGATGCTCGTGAAAACAGCTAGCCCAATGACATGAAACCGGTAAGCACAAGTACCATGCTAGAAGAACAAAAAAGTTCATAGCAGGAAACGATAGAGTCTGCAGATGATCGAAACGAAATGTTAACTACTTAACCACCACAAGGCATCACCAACCCTACCGATATCCTTATTGCAAAGCGCACAATACTTTATGCTTCGTGTTGTTTCCGTTCAGCCATGCATCCATGAGACCATGATCCCCATAGTCCATGACTCCATGGAGGAGCTCGATCGTAATTCTCTAACGTCTCTAGCTTCCTTAGCGCATCTCTAATGGTGCCACTTCAGCTAGCTATAAGGGTGCCAATTCAGCATTTTGCTTAGGTGGATGAGAGAAAAGGAAGAGAGAGATATAGACTGGCTACTAAATTATAGTCAGGCTATAGTTGATTTTAAGGCATTTATCACCTCTTACATATGGGCTCATATTTAATTTTATAGATAATGCTATAGCTAGTTCATTGGAGGAGTTGTCTATTAGCTATCTATAGATGACATGTACACTTCTTATAGCTAGTAGTTAACTACACCATTGGAGATGCCCTTACAGATCGACAGTTGGGGTCCAAACACACATGTCCCACCGTCCAGTGACTATAGGCAGGAACATGTAGGTGCAGCTTGCTTACAGATCGAAGACTCATCAATTCATCATGATGGCTGAAAGAGCAGCAGGGGTGTGTGACTTCTGTCCAACTAAAACAACATGCATGATGCCCACCCTCTCTTTGAAGCCTTGAGAAAAAAATTTATATGGCAGGCAGAGGATTAGGTGTCAACCCTCCCACTCTGGCATATATTAACAAAGAAGTAGGACATACTGTACTAGTGTGATAACATCAATTAGTTTCAACTAATCTTTAAGCAAGTACTTAACCATTTCTTTCTAACAGAGTGCTTTTGGAGAGGCTTGAGACCTACTCTTCGGTCCCAGCTGCCATGCATCGTTCGGTTGTTCTATTGAGCACTGGAACCCTCACTGGTCAATTCTGAAGAAAGACAGAATAGTACAGAATAATTGATGTATTGCTTTGCCTCGGAAGGCATATATATGTTGGAATTAATATGGCAAACGTAGTAGAGTTCGAGTTTTAGAAAAGTTTGTTTTGGAAAGTGTTTGGAGTCCGAATTGAACAATGGGTAGTTACCTAGTCTGTTACGTGATGTTCTGCTATATAAATAGAGGATTGTAACATGTAAATACAAGCAAGCAAAAGAAAAGCAAAAAGTAATTAAGAGATTCTTGCCCCTAAAGATTTTCTAGGTGTCCTGTTCTAATAATTGGTACCAGAACGTGGTTCTAATATTTGTTCGTGCTTATCCTGGGAAGGCCACCATTGCTACGCCTCGGGACAAACTGAAGCAGCCTATCGTCGCAGTGGCGACATGACAAAAGAAACATCGTTCCGGCGATGTGGTGTTAAGCGACATTCAGGTCGACGGTGTGGATCGGTGGGCGCTTCGGCAGATCGAACAAAAAAAAAGGGGCGCACGTTGCGAACTACGTGGTGAAGCATCGAGAGGTGCTGCTCACATTCACAGTCATCAAGTCCATCGGAAGAACGAGCTGCGTGCGCGTGAGCTCCAGGGGTAGCGTGCCCTGGAACTGGAAGGAGGTGACGTGCATCAGGAGAGGGCGAGAGGCTCAGTCCTGAACTCCTGATCCCTGGGTGGATCGGAGCAAACTCCCTGCTGGTTGCTATACGGGCTGTAGTTCGGCTATATAGGATGACTTCCCTGGACTTTGATGGAGGCATGGGAAGTGACGTTTTGCTTCCATCGGCTGCAGAACAAGAAAGAAAGAAAGGTGGAGAAGTGTGTCTCTCCGGAATACCCGTTATTAGTGAGTGTCATTGACAATCGGCGTGATAAGATGGTGCGGATGGCCATCTGCGTGTCCCATTGAAGGACGGTGAGGAGTTGGCGTTATTGTTCTTGCTGTGTCTGGCAAGCTCTAATGCGAGTCTGCGTGTTACCGTCAATTTGTGTTACCGGTGAAAAGACAATTAGAGCGGAGGCAAAAAGGTTATGATCGCCGGCGAGGTGCGTCACCGGTGGTATGGCTAGCAAGAAGAAGACATAATTCCTTGGAGACGCGTCAAGATATCGGACGTCGACTTGCGAAGAGGTGTGTCAAGATCAGGGGGGTGAATGTTAGATGTTACAAGATTAAGAGGGTGAATATTGGAATTAATTTTGTAAACGTAGTAGAGTTCGAGTTTTAGGAAAGTTTGTTTTGGAAAGTGTTTGGAGTCCGAGTCGAACAATGAGTTGCTACCTAGTCTGTTACTTGATGTTCTGCTATATAAGCAAGGGATTGTAACATGTAAATACAAGCAAGCAAGAGAAAAGCAAAAAGTAATAAAGAGATTCTTGCCTCTATATATTTTCTGGGTGTCCTGTTCCAACAATATATAGAGTATATGGTGACATGGATATCAAGCTAATCTACTAGAGATAAGGTAGGAGTTTGATACAAATCCTAACTGGTTTTTATTCTATCTCTCATGGACGCTCAGGCTGGAGTAGAAGCCGACAAAGATGCTTAAGATGGAGTAGAAGCCAATGAGGAGTACCATGCAAAGAGCCGATGGTGAAGTTGTCTTCCATTGAGGTAGTCGTTCAAGTAGGATTGCCGATGATGAAGAGTGCCACCGTTGACGAAGAAGTCATGGGAGCCGCCGTAGATGAAGAAAACATCAATGTAGCTAGATATCGATGTCGAGGTTGTCCAAGTCGAGGAAGGTCAATAGGTTGAACACTAGTGTCGAGGGAGATGCAAGAGTAGCAGTAGTGGTAGGACTCAATGGCGGCGGTGGTGAGCAGATGGGCATGAGAGAGAGAGAGAGAGAGAGCATGGCGATTGCTAGAGTAGACGGGTGATACATGCATGCAACCACAAGAGAGAAGAAGACAGCCATTGGAGGCAAATTGAGAAGAGCAAGGGACAACGGCAAAGAGGATTGTCGTGGCGAAGAAAGGCACACCAACGAATACCGCGCATGAAGAAGAAAATAGGCCTATGGTACAGTGATAAGAAAAGGCGATGATATGGAGTCAAACGTGAATTACACATTGATATCAATGAAGAAGTTTGGTGGCGAACGTTGGTTGAGTGTAACCCTACACAATCCTACTGAGCTAAGCAATGAAATACAATAATTGACGAGTACCCATGCCATGGGTACCCCCATCAGCCCGGAAGCACGAACGGGCTGACCTATCACGGCGAAGGCCCAGCACCACCGAAAGGTACTTGGGCCGCGGGGAACGAGCCCCGACCTGTGCGGGGCCGACCCCGGACGGTCGGTGGACTCCGGTTCCGGGCGGTCGGCATGTGCCGGCCACCTAATATTAAAGCTCAAGCTCCACCTGCACACGGGCTAGCAGGGCCCACGCCAGTGTCAGGTGGTTGCCTTGTGCGCAGCGTCCCCTGGCATCCGTACCAGGGTAGGTGGCTCCTTCCCAAGACTGTCAGAAGAGCCACCGAAGAAGTCAAGCCCCCGTCCTGTCGCCTGGCACACCGCAGAAGATTACGCCCGCTCCCGAGGCCAAGGCAAAGTCAAGCGCCATTAAAGCCACCGAGGCTGACAGGAGCACCACGCGACACGCCACCCAGACAGCACTACGCAAGACTGCTATCACAGAACCACCAACCCTGCCTCGGGACGGGCGAGGGCCTGAACGAACAAGACAGGAACCAGATTTCAAGACGTGCAGGCCCCTTTTCTCGTAGTTTTCCCAACTCCCGTGTAACCTGCCCCCTCCGTCTATATAAGGAGGGACAGGGCCCGAGAGGGGGGCGAGGAGAAAAAACAGTTCTAGGTAGCCTAACTCCCTAGCGAAAACATCAAGGGGATCGGACAGCCGACCGTCCGCCTCGCTTGTACACCCCTTGTCCATCTCCCAAAGATCAATACATCCACACCGCACGAACTGGAGTAGGGACATTCGGCCCGAACCAGTATACATCTTCTGGCTCCTTGAGTCGACCATTCGGGGAGAGGGAGCGCGCGACCCCATCCGACCATAAATTCGTATTGCCGGTGCACGAAACACCGACAGTTGGCGCGCCAGGTAGGGGCACTCGCGCGTCTTCACCGACATCCTCATCTTCGGGTTCCCATTCTCCTCCCTGATGGCTTCCTCCCACTACGATTCGCCAATGTCGAGGGGCCGATCCGCTTTGCGCCCTCGATTTCATCGCTACTACGGCGGGAGCTTGTCCTCGTCCCCGCCGCCGGGACCGGACGCCCTCCGCAAGCCTGGATGCGATTGCTGACGTCCTCAGCAACCTCAGCCTCGAGGCCCCCGCGCGAGCCGCGAAGCGGGCCGTCGCGCCACCGGCGCCGCCCGGCGACATCGCCTACGGACTACGGCGAGCGGCAGAGCCGCCCTCCACGAGCTCGCAGCTCGTGGCCATGGCCGGCTACGCGCCGGCTTCCCTCCACGACCTACTGACGGATTCCTCCAGCCATGGCTCTAGCTCCGACAAGGAGTGTGCCCCTCGAAGGGCCTACACCCGCGAGTGCAATATGACGGGTGCGGCGGAGCCATCCGCCACCCCCGCTACCCTCGGGACCCTCCTCCCGCGCGACGAGGCGCGGCGGGAGGAATCCCGGCGGGAAGACGACGCACAGCACCTACAACGCTTCGCTGACCTCCAGCGACAGCGCGAGGAGTTAGAAGCTCGAAAGGCCGAGCTCGACAAGCTCCAGGCCGAACTGGAGCACCGCCAGCCTAACCCACCACCCGTCTCCGGCCAGCGCTTGCCGCGTCAGTGCATCGACAATTGGTGAGGAAGCGAACGACCTTCCGTTCTTCCCTCACGCCAACCGTAACATTGCCGCGCGGCAATGCCGCCTCAGGGCTGCCGAGCCAGCGGAGCCTGAAGCCAAGGCCACCTATCGTAACCTCCGGATCGGTAGAGCGTCTTTGTCGTTCAAGACGCCCAAGGTCTCGCTCCCGTGACGAGCGCCACTTCGGGCCACTCCCCCTCACAGGGTCGACGGAGCCCAGCCAAGACGGCCCCGCCCCACGAACTCCCCCAGGCATCATACACCCCGGTGCGCCATCGCCTGGGGGACAAGTATGATCTCCGCACCACCCTCGAGGCGCGAAGGAGAGCTACCGACGCAGCAGCACCCTCGCAAGTCGCCGATAGCGGGCGACGCAACCATCCCGACCCAGGATTCGACGGTCCTGGGCCGCGCGCGTTCACCCGCCGCATCCGCAACGCCGACTTCCCGGTCAGATTCCGGGCTCCGACCAACATAGCCAAGTACACGGGGGCTACCAACCCCAGTGTCTGGTTAGAAGACTACCGGCTCGCCTGCCGAGCAGGGGGAGCGACGGATGACTCCTTCATCATCCAGTACCTCCCCATCTACCTTGCGGACTCAGCTCGAGCCTGGCTCGAGTACCTGCCCGCGGATACCATCGGCAGCTGGGCCGACCTGACGAACCTCTTCGTCGGGAATTTCCAGGGCACGTACAAACGCCCTGGCAACTCCTGGGACCTGAAGAGCTGCAAGCAGCAGCCGGGGGAGACCCTCCGGGACTACATCCGCCGCTTCTCCCAGCAGTGCAATGAGCTCCCCGACATCCGCGACGCCGACGTCGTCGGGGCGTTCATCTACGGCACCACGTGCGAGGCCCTGGTCCACAAGTTGGGCTGCGCGAAGCCCCGGACCACCAAGGAGCTCCTCGACATCGCCACCAACCACGCCTCCGGCGAGGAGGCCGTGGGGGCCATCTTCGAAAGGAAGACGGCCCACAAGACAGCCAGCCTCGGAGCCGGCGCCCCCTCCGACCGCCCTGACAAAAGGAAGCGGAAGGGGAAACAGGGCCGCGAAGGCCGAATGGTCGCCGCTGCCGACCGACCTGCCAAGCAGCAGGCTCGGCAGACGCCCGACCGATTCGAGAAGTTGATGGATAGTCCGTGCCCGAACCACGACTATCCCGTAAAACACAAGTATCGGATCGCGAAGTCCTGGCGGTTTCTCTCCGAAACCCCACAACATCGCGGGGTAAGGAAGAAGCGCGACCCGGCTTCGACGCCGGGCAAGGCGATGAGCCACCGACGAGTTCCCACAACTCGACGGCCGCCTCATGATCTTCTGAGGGGCGGAGTGCTACGCCGACAAGCGACGGTTGAAGCTTCGCCACCGAGAGGTCCACACGGCTACCCGCCGCGTGCCACCTACCTGAGGTGGTCGGAATGCCCAATCGCCTTCGACCGAACCGACCACCCCGACCACATCCCGCACCCGGGACGCTACCCGCTCGTCGTCGACCCCATCGTAGGGACGAAGCGCCTGACCACGGTGCTCATGGACGGCGGCGGCAGCAGCCTCAACATCATGTATGTTGAGACCACTGGATGCCCCGGGGTCCCTCGCTCCGCCTCCGGCCGAGCAAGGCGCCCTTCCACGGCGTCGTACTGTGCCAACAGCCCACCCTCGGCAGTCACCGCCCCGTCACCTTTGGGAGCCCGGACAACTTCCGCACCAAGAATCTCACTTTCGAGGTTGTGGACTTCCTCGGCTCCTACCACGCCATTCTGGGACGACCATGCTACGCGAAGTTCATGGCGGTCCCCAATTACACCTACCTCAAGCTGAAGATGTCAGGGCCGCAAGGTGTCATCACCGTGGCCACATCTTTCCGGCTTCGCCTACAATCAAGCGACCGCGCGAGCTGGCCTCAGCAGTCGTCGCTTCCGCCGAGCTCGCCCAGCTCCAGGAGAAGGTCTCCGGATCCGCCCCCGACTCCAGCAAGTCGGGGCCTAGCTCTTTCAAGTCCGCGGAGGACACGAAGGAGGTCGCGGTTGATCCCGAAGATCCCGCCAAGACCGTGCGGATCGGGCCGCCCTCACCACCAAATAGGAAAGGCGCTCGTCGACTTCCTCCAAGCAAACCGAGACGTCTTCGCTTGGAGACCCTCGGACATGCCAGGAGTCCCAAGGAGGTCGCCGAGCACTCCCTGAACATTCGACCGATCCAGACCGATCGCCAGTCGCCGCGCTGCTTCGGACGAAGAGAAGCGACGGGCCATTGGGGAAGAGATCGCCAAACTTTTGGCCGCGGTTTTGTAAGGGAGGTGCGTCACCCCGAGTGGCTCGCCAATCCCGTCCTTGTAAAGAAAAAGCCGGGCAATGGAGAATGTGTGTTGACTACACGAGCCTCAACAAGGCCTGTCCGAAAGATCCATTCCCATTACCTCGCATCGACCAGGTCGTGGACTCCACCGCCGGGTGCGAGTCCCTTTCTTTTTTGGATGCCTACTCGGGCTATCACCAGATTGCGATGAAGGAGTCCGATCAGCTCGCGACCTCCTTCATCACCCCGTACGGCTCGTATTGTTACGTCACGATGCCTTTTGGTCTGAAAAACGCAGGCGCCACGTACCAGCGGTGTATGCAGGCATGTTTTTCAGACCAAATTGGCCGTAACATCGAGGCCTACGTCGACGACATCGTTGTCAAAACTAGGAAGACCGATGACCTCATCGCCGACCTAGAAGAGACTTTTGCGAACCTCCGACGGTTTCGCATAAAGCTCAACCCCGAGAAATGCGTCTTCGGGGTCCCCAAGGGCAAGTTACTGGGATTCATCGTCTCCGAGCGCGGCATCGAAGCCAACCGAGATAAGATCTCCGCTATCGCAAGGATGGGGCCAATCAACGATCCAAGGGAGTTCAAAGGTCGATGGGATGCCTCGCGGCACTAAGTCGCCAGATCCCGCCTCGCGAACGCGGGATGCCACTCTACAAGCCGATGAAGAAGTCCGACCGCTTTTCTGGACCAACGAAGCTCGTGAAGCCTTTAGTCGACTAAAGGCCTTTCGACCTCACCTCCGGCCCCGTCGCCGAGCCACAGGAGCCTTTGCTCCTCTACATCGCCGCCACGACTCAGTCGTCGCCAAGGCACTTGTTGTGGAGCGAGCGGAGGAAGGCCGCATTCTCAAGGTGCAAAGGCCGGTCTACTTCGGCCGAGGTGCTCTCCAAACAAAGGTCCGATATCCCCAGATCTGAGATTCTTGTACTCGGTGCTCATCACCAAGAGGAAGCTTGCCCATTACTTCGATCGACACCCCATCTCCGTGGTAACCTCCTCACCGCTCGGAGAAGTCGCCCACAACCGCGACGCTACGGAAGGATCGCCAAATGGGCTCTCGAGCTCAACGGCCTCGACATATCGTGACGCCCCAAAGACGGCGTTCAAGTCCTGTGTCTTGGCGGACTTTGTCGCCGAGTGGACCGAGGCGCAAGTCCTCGCGGTCGAGGACCTGGAGTCTTGGACAATGTACTTCGATGGGTCTTACACCAAGAACGGGCCGGCGCGGGGTCGCCATCATCTCCCCACTCGGCAACAAGCTCCGTATGCCATACGACTACTCTTCGACGCCACCAACAATGTCGCCGATCGAAGCCCTCGTCAATGGCCTTCGGATCGCCGCCCGACTGGCGCCACGACGGCTCAACGTTCAGCGACTCCAAGCTGGTCGTCGACCAAGTAATGAAAGCCACCGAGCCCCGTGGCGCTCGGATGGCCGCCATCGCTGGAGGTCCGCAAGCTCGAGGAGAAGTTCAAGGGTTTCGAGCTCCATCATAGCTACCGACGCTACAACGGTGAAGCCGACTCCTCGCCAACCTCGCCTCGGGAAGGGCCGGTTCCCCACTCGAATCTTCGTCTCCGACCTCGCGACCCTTCAATCCGGTTGGACCCGAGCGCTCAGGACGCCGCCGACCCCCCAAAGGCGGGCGGCCCCACTGATCTTCGGCCAGATGCCCACCCGCCTGGGTCGGACTTGGGCGTCCTGAGCGTCGAAACCGACTGGAGGCAACTGATTGTCGATCGGTTGACGAACGGATCGCTCCCCACCGATACCACCGAGGCTCGGCGCCTCGCTCGGCGGGCTAAGTCTTTCGTCCTGATCGAGGGCGCCCTCGACACGAGGAGCCCGTCCGGAATCCTTCGTGCGCGTCCTGACCGACCAAGGGAAGCACCTTCTGCTGGACATCCACGACGGGGTGTGCGGGCACCATGCCGCGCCACGGTCCCTGGTAGGAAAGGCCTTCCGACAAGGTTTCTACTGGCCGACCGCCGTAGCAGATGCGACCCAAATCGTCCGCACCTGCGAAGGATGCCAATTCTTCGCCAGGCAGACGCATCTTCCTTCGCAAGCCTTGCAGACGATCCCCATCACATGGCCCTTCGCGGTTTGGGGGCTCGACCTGGTCGGACCCTTCAGAAAGGCGCCCGGGGGCTTCACTCACTTGCTTGTCGCCGTAGACAAGTTCACAAAGTGGATCGAAGCAAAACCATTGGCAAAGATCACGTCGGCGCAGGCAGCAAGTTTCTTCCGCGACATTGTCTACCGGCAGGTGCCCAACTCCATCATCACCGACAACGGACGCAGCTTCCACAGGAAGGAGTTCCTCGAGTTACGCAACGATTTCAACATCCGAGTCGATCGGGCAGCGATGGCACACCCCGAGCCAACGGACGGGCCGAGCGAGCCAACGGCATGATCCTCCAGGACTCAAGCGCGAATCTTCAGCCGATCAAGAAATTCGCGGGGCGGTGGGCAGCCGAGCTACCACCCGTTCTTTGGAGTCTCTGAACCACACCAACCCTGGCCGACCGGGTTCACGCCTTTTTCTTAGTGTTCGAGCGGAGGCTGTCCTCCCGACCGACCTTGAGTACGGTGCGCCAAGGGTGCAGAACTACAACAACAAGACGGGGACCGAGGAGCGACGATGACCTCGACCAACTCGACGAGGCTCGGGATGTCGCGGTCTTGCGATCGGCTAAATATCGGCCAGCGCTGCGTCGCTACCACACCGGGTCCGCGGCCCTCGTTAGTCGGCGACTTAGTGTGCGCCAAGTCCAATCCGCGAAGGGCGAGGCACAAGCTCTCCCCATACTCGAGGGCTTTTCACCATCGCGGAAGTCCTCCGACCTGGCACTTTCCGCCTCAAGGACACCGAAGGAAATCTCGTGACAAACGCGTGGAACATAGAGAAGCTGAGAAAGTTCTATTCTTAGTCAATCTCTACTCCCCTCTTTGTTACCACTCGAAAAACACTTGAGCAAAGCGAAGCCGCAACTCTCGAACCACCAACCAAGTGCTTTCCCTCTTTTTTCCATCTTTTTGCTTGCCGCAAGTATTGCGACCTACGCCCCGAAAGCGAAGGTCCCGAAGCAGTACTCTGCGCATTGCAAAAACCGCTGACACAAGAACAACCGACCTACGGTTGGACGGGTCATTTCGGAGGCAAACACGCAAGAAATTCCGCCTCCAACCTACGCTGGATCCGCTGCGATCCCAAAAGACTACGAATATGGGCGAATCATAAGCGCAAAAAAGTCCTCAAAGAAGAAGGAAGAAACGGGAAGCGAAGCAACACTTTATTCATTCACAGGAGGAACATCAGCACCAGTTCCGAAGGCGGCGCGGTCCTCAAGGGACGAAAACGACGTCAGGGGACGCTCGCCGTGGTGACTCCCGGAAGAACGAACTACTCACCGGCCACGGAAGCCTCCTTGGCGCGAAGTTCCTCCTCGACCTTGGCACGCGCTTCCCGGTCGGCCGTAGCACGGTCGGCAAGCTCCTTCACCGTCACGAGCTCCCCCCGAGCGAGATCCCGCTCGGCGCGAAGCTGGTCGGCCTCCCTGCGGGCCGACTCGCATTCTTCTCGGAAGAGGGCGGCCTCCGCCCGGGCGGATACTGCCGCACTGTCTGCAGAAGTCTTGGCCGCTTCCGCATCCGCCAGGGAAGACCTGGCCCTCTCTCCCTCCGCGGTCAACGACTCCACGAGTCGCTGAGCCTCCCGCAAGGCTTCAGTGACTTCCCCCAGCCGCTGACCTGCCGTGGCGGCCTTTCCTTGCTCGGCAACAAGCGCCCTCCGAGCATCGAGCAGCTCTTCCCCTACGGCACTCCCCCGGCTGTGCAAGTGCCGGAGGAACATCGACTTGCCCACCGCTCGGGATGTCAAGCGCTGCAAATACCTGCCCGGTCAGTCTCCTTTTCCCGGTCGAGAGATGCACAAAAGACAAGTCCCCGTCAGACTTACCGATCTGGCCGAGCGGGACTCCTGAGCAATGGACTTCCTCGCCTTGGACGCGGCGTCAACAACGAGGGTAAGGTCGGCGTGGATCCTTCCCATCTCCTCCTCCAGAACGTCCCAATCCGCGCGTTCTGCCTCGTAATCGAGCGAGCGGGACCCCGGCCGGTCAGGCGGGCCAAGTCAGCAGCGGCGATCGGCGATCGCCTCGACTTGATTTCCCGCTTGGCCGGAACGCTTGGCGCCGCCGCTTCTTCGGCGACACTCGGACCGCCATCGGGCGGCTCCGGCGGCGGGCGGCGGATCTCGTCCGCCGGCGTTGCGAACGCCAGAAACTCCCGGTTTCCCCGGCGACGGGCTCGCGCTGACCTCCACGGCCGGCAACACGGGGGAAGGCAGGGCCGGTAGGACTTCGCCGGTCTCACTGGTCGACGGCACGGGCGGAAGCATGCCCGACGGAGCTTCTGCCCGCACGGTCGCATCCGGCAGCGGCCCAGATGCGTCCCCCTCCGGCAGCATCTTCTCACCGACGGGCCCTACCGCGGGGAGCGCATCCGGACGATCCCCGCTCCCGACGACCACCGCACGCTCCGCGGACAGGACCGGAAGGGGGCGATTCCTCACCGCCGAAGTAGGACTCGCCCCTCCCAGCCAGTGAGGCCCCTCAAGACACGGTCGGTCAGAATTACGTAAGAAGACAAAGACTGGGAATTGCGTGAGTCACTTACCGGGAGGAGCGAACAACCGGCACCTGACGTGCCCTCTTTGCCGGACCCCCACGAGGAGGCGACAGGGATCTGCGCTTCCACAGGATAAACCCTGCGCCCGCGGTTTCTTCGGAGGAGCCGCGCGGCCCCGCTGATCGACCCGCCGCTGCCGCGACCGCCTCCGGCAACTTCTTCTCCCTCGCTCGGCGACGACTCCTCGTCACCCTCACTCGAGGTCTCCTCCGAGACCTCCTCGCCCCGCGCGGCCTGGTCCGCGCGCTCTTTCCTCTTCTGCGTCTTGGTGGCCACCTTTTTCGCTAGCAGGGCGGCATCCTGCTTCTCCTTTTCGAGGCGCGCGGTCGCCCTCAACTCCTTTTCCCCCGGCAGCAAGGGACGGGAGATCAGTCCACCGAGCCCCTGCGAGAACACGCTCGGATAAGGGGACGAGGGAACAGAACAAAACAAAAGCGAACAGGAGCCGCCAGACGTACCAGGTTCTGCGGATTCTGCGCCGAGAATGGCGCGGGCACCGCGCCCGCTGGCTCGGTATCTCCCGCAATGGAGACTGCGGACACGCGCGCGAGGATCTCCGACGGAGGGAGCTCCCGCTCCGACGACCTTGCAGGGTCGGTCGGCCCAATGTACTCAAACATGGGACGCAACCGGTCCTTGAGGGGTTGGATGCGCCTCTCCATGAACGTGCTGAGGACCACCTTGCCTGTCAGGCCCCGCCGCTTCAGGTCCGCGAGCTTTTCAAGGATCGCGTCCACCTTCTTCCGGTCCTTCGCCTCAGGACCCCAGGTCCAACAAGGATGCGGCGTCGGTAGATTCCCACTGAAGGCCGGGGCACTGTTGTCGATGTTCCGGACGTAGAACCACTCGCTATGCCACCCCCGGTTAGACGTCGGCAGCTTCAAATCGACGTACAACGGCTTGCGATGGTTGCGCAGTTGGATCATCAGAGCTCCGAGGAGGCCGGTGGTGTCCGGTGACGACCTCGCGAAGAAGAAGTGGCGCCAGAGCCCCCAATGGGGTTCAATCCCCAGAAAGGCCTCACACAGCGTCATGAAGACCGCAATATGGAGGACTCCATTCGGGTTCAGGTGATGAACTTCTCCCCCGTAATAGTGCAGCAACCCCCGGACGAACGGGTGGAGTGGAAGTCCGAAGCCCCGTTCGTAGAAGGACGCCAGCAAGACTATTTCGCCGTCCTCAAGTTCGGGGACCTCGGTCCCGGCCGTGTAGGACCGAGTAGGCAACTAGAGGGGGGGGTGAATAGATGCCGAATAAAATTCAACTATTTCTTTCGGAAAAATAAAAACCCTTAAATAGCGGAAGAATATCTAATAAAGAAGAGATCAAAACCCTAGATTAATTAGCGAGACAAGTCGAACAAAAATCAAATCTAGTTCTATCAAAAATCGAACAAACCTTCTAATCAAGAATCAAAGCAAAAATAAGAGAATATTGCATAAACTTATTTTTTTTTATTCCAAAGCCATCTTCAACAAGAGGACACCACCAAAAAAATCTTCTAATCTTCAATGATTAGAAAACCCTAAACAAAATCTCTAATCTCACAAGATTAGAAAACCCTAAACAAACTAAAGAGAGCACAAAAGCTTTTCTTTGTTGTAGGCACCTTTTGCTTCTTGCCCTTTGCATTGGATTGATTCTCTAAGCCCCTAGAACCCCCTATTTAAAGGACAAGAGTCACCCAAAAAATCTATCAAGAATCTGTTTAGACTTAGGAATCTTTTTCCTATTTTTTTCGCCGTCTCCACACAGACTCGGATTGCTGGCCTCTTCGGATAGCAACTCATGGCATCTTGGTTGGCTCCACTGCGTCCTCTCAGACATGGACACGGAAACAAAAAAGAAAAACACTCGGACTCCTCCTCTCAGGAACTCACGCACCCATGCAATGCACGCACCCACTGTGTCCTAACTCTACTCGGACACCCACACACACATGCATGTGCATGCAAACACACACATGCACGTGCACTACTCACACACGCCAATGCACTCACGCACACTAGCATGCACACACACACATGCATGCCATGCACACACTCATGCATTTGCATACACACACACAACATGCACTCACGTCACATGCACCCATATGCATGCACACACACATATACCACTCTCTCTCACATGCATGCAACAAATACACATGTATTTGTATGCATGTGTGAAAAATTCGTATACACGCATGCGACCACCTGCCGCAACGCTGCAATGATCTCGACCTCACGTGCACTGTCCTCTAGTCCAAACATCTCGCATGACATCCTCGACCCTCACGACCTCAGTTCCTCCCTGAACCTAGTCTCGATCCACATCATGACCACGTTCGACCTCAAGCAACACCTGCACGTGAACAAAAACACAAAAACAATTTCCGAGCCCAAGTCCGCGCCTTGACTCAAGTTAATCCATACAACCACTAAATAATCAAACCTCTTTCAAATCTTATCAAATAATCAAATCAATTTCAACTCTTTTCAAATTCTCATCATCAAAAACAATTGGATCAAAAACAATGATCCTTCAATCTCCCCCTTGATGAGTAATTTGACAAAACACAATAAGATTTGACAAGAGTAGAGAAAAAGAAAAGAAAAAAATGAGAGTTTGAGACCCAAAAGATTCCAAGACCAAGTAAAGACCAAGAAAATCCAAATTCTCAAACAGTTTGAAATTCACCTCTCTTTTTATTCACCTCTCTTTTTATTTTTCTTCTTCTTGACTTTTGCTCTCCCCCTTTTTGACAAAATAGTCATCAAGATCTCAAAACTCCCCCTTAATGAATGCAGTATCTCAAGCTTTGAAGTATATTCAAGGTATATAATCAAAGTAAAGCATTTGGAGAGTTTTTACAAGAGTTTTCACATTTTGTATCAATTTATCCAATGAGAAAACAAATTGTGAGAATATAGAGGCTCTAACACATAGAATAGTTGTTGCATAAGCAAATTAGAGCAAACAAGTAAAATGTCATAAACTGATTTTGCCAAAGCTAAAAAGAAATCTATCATGAGCAAAGAGAGACTTTCAAATTCACTAATGTTTGTCTCAAGCCTTTTCAAAAATTTGAATTTCCTTTTTCTCTTTTAGCAAGTTTGACAATTTTGCTTTGTGATCAACAGGGATGACAAGTAATCGCACACTAGCCCATACTTGTGTATGAGTAGGTAGTTCTTTCTTGTATCTTTCTCGATTTAAATTGGCAAGTGGCTTCACATTGTTCTGAACTTTTGTTTAGACAAGTAGCCTTTTCTTGCATCTTTTGAATTTAAATCCTGGCAAGGAAAGCTGCACATTGTACTAAACTTGTGTTTAGCCAAGTAGCTTTTGCTTGCATCTTTTTCAACTTGCTTTTATCATTTAAAACACTGATTTTGCTTGAGACTCATAATGATCATTTGAAGTCCAACAAAAAGCTCACACATAGTTTCTAATCAGCTCTAGCCTTTCAACAGATGACAAGAAACTTTTAAGCCTATTTCACAAATGCAATACCATAATGAACAAGAGCCAAAATATTCTCAAAAAGCATCTCAAATTGAATTATTTTAGTCTTTTAGTCTTTTAGTGAGAAGTGAAACAATGAAGCATTAATTTGACTATATACACAAGAATAGTCAACAAAGCTTTGTACTACATGATGCAATGAAAAGCAGGGAGTTTTCTTTAAGTGTAACGACAAAATAGCTCCTTGTAGAAACCAAAGTCAAGTAATACAAATGAAAGAGTTAAAATCAAGACTCCCTCAAATCAACCCATGGGGATGAATGATCCCAAGTTCACCGCGTAAGAAAGCAAAGCGAGAGGAATCAAGCGGCTTAGTGAAAATATCAGCAATTTGAGCATCCGAATCAACAAATTTCAGTTCAATAGCTCCTTTTTCAACATGATCTCTAAGAAAATGATATCGAACATCAATGTGTTTAGTCCTTGAATGTTGAACAGGATTTTTAGCGATGTGAATTGCACTAGTATTATCACAAAGAAGTGGAACACTACTAAAGTTAATGCCGTAATCTTTAAGAGTTGAAGTGATCCAAAGAATTTGTGAACAACAACTAGCGGTACCAACGTATTCGGCTTCAAAGTAGATTGAGCAATCGAGGACTGTTTCTTAGAAGACCAAGAAACAAGTGAAGTGCCAAGAAAATGACATGTGCCGAAGTACTCTTTCTATCTAATCTACACCCCTTAAAATCAGCATCGTAATATCCTAGGAGTGTAAGCGAAGAAGAACAAGAATACCAAATGCCAAATTCGAAGTGGAGCGTAGATACCTGAAAATTCTTTTAATTGCTTGTCGATGTGATTCTCGAGGAGAGGCTTGAAATCGAGCACACAAACATCTTGCAAAATGTATGTCAGCCTCGAAGCGATCAAATGTATGATCCAATCATGCTTCAGTATTCTTTTGGTCCATCTCGACACCATTCTCGTCAAGCTCCAAAATTGTTGTTGTGCTCATTGGAGTAGATCTTGACTTTCCTTCTCCCATGTCGAATTTCTTTAGTAGCTCCTTTGTATACTTGGATTGGTGCAAGAAGATCCCTTCTTTCGCTTGCTTGACTTGAAATCCAAGGAAGTATGTCAACTCTCCCATCATACTCATCTCGAATTCCCTGGACATCACTTCAAACTGCAACACAAGAGAGTGGGAGGATCCTCCAAAGATAATATCATCCACATAAATTTGCACCACAAGGAATTGATCATTTGAATTTTGAGTAAACAGAGTTTTATCAACTTTTCCCATCTCAAAATTATGTTGAAGCAAGAAGCCTTTTAATCTATCATACCATGCACGAGGAGCTTGTTTTAATCCATAAAGAGCTTTTGATAAGCGATACACATGATTAGGAAATTTTTCATTTTCAAAGCCTGGAGGTTGTTTCACAAAAACTTCTTCTTCTATAAAACCGTTTAGAAAAGCACTTTTCACATCCATTTGAAATAACTTAAAACCTTTTGAAGCTGCAAAAGCCAAGAGGATGCGAATAGCTTCTAAACGAGCAACAGGAGCAAATGTTTCATCAAAATCAATTCCTTCAAGTTGAGAATAACCTTGAGCTACAAGTCTAGCTTTGTTTCTAACAATTATTCCATCTTCATTTAACTTGTTCTTAAAAACCCATTTTGTTCCAATAATGTTTTGATTTTTAGGAGGTTCCACTAAAGACCAAACTTTATTCCTTTCAAAGTTTTCTAACTCTTCATGCATCGCATCTACCCAAGAACTATCAGTTAAAGCATGAGTAATGTTCTTAGGTTCAAAATTTGCAACAAAAGCGAGAATGCATGCATAAAAGAGTTTGAGATGAATTAGAACGTGTCACCCTTTCATGAAGACTTCCAATAATTTGTTCAGAGGATGGTTCTTCAAAACAAGTAAGGAGGTCCAGCTTGTTTCACTGTCGTGAGAGGTGTAGGAGAATCTCAAGTAGTAGTCACATTAATTTGTTCGAAACAACTTCCCGCTCTGTAGGTATGAGCTCATCATTGTCATCATCTTCATCATTTTCTTCGAATCTTTTATCCAAAAAGATTGGCTCTAAATCTTCTCGTGAACCTGAAATGTCGGGTCTAGCTCCAGGGCTAGCCTCATCAAAAGTAACATCGCATGTCTCCAACAATTTGTTAGTTGATAAATCAAGTACACGATATCCACGAGAGTGCAACGAATAGCCAAGGAAAATACCATCTGTACTCTGAGCTTGAATTTATCAAGATTTCTATGTTTAAGAATAAAGCATTTGCAACCAAACACTCGTAAGTGAGAAGCAGATGGTTTACGATCAAATCTCAGTTCATAAGATGTTTTACCAAGTAAAGCTCTGAGATAGACCCTATTTGATATATAGCAAGCAGAAGAGATTGCCTCAGCCCAAAATTTTCTTGAAGTGTTGTATTCATCTAGCATAGTTCTAGCCATTTGAATCAAAGTTCTATTTTTCCTTTCTACAACACCATTCTCGTGAGGGAGAATAAGGCGAAGAAAATTGATGTTCAATCCCATTAGTTTCACAAAAGATTTAAACAAGGCATTTTTGAATTCTGTACCATTATCTGTTCTTATGGCTTTCAATGAGTTAGGCAATTCATTTATCAATCTCTTAATGAAGACATGAAAGAGTCCAAAAATCTCATCTTTTGAAGACAGAAAATGCACCCAAGAGTATCTCGAATAATCATCAACTATTACTAGAAAGTACCACTTACCTCCTACGATTGTACTCGAGATGGTCCCTCATATCCATGTGAAGAAGTTGGCCAGGGGCCAGTGGTCATTACAGTAGAGACAGGAGCATGAGGGGCTCCAACCATCTTACCATGTCGACAGGAAGCACAAACAATGTCTTTGCAAGATTTCAATTTTGGCAAGCCACGAATTAAGTCTAGACCACTCAATCTAGATAACAGATCAAAGCCCATGTGACCTAACCGACGATGCCAAAATTGAGATTTCTAGATTACAAGCAACAAAACAATGTGAACTTGAAGCATTGCTAAAATTTGCTATGAAAATTTTTCCAAGTCTAGATATCTCAAGAGTCAAGTTTCCAGAAGCATCGAGTACTCTACATGCATTTGGTTTAAAACTCACTTCAAAGTTTTCATCCAACAATTGAGATACAGATAGAAGGTTGAATTTCAGTTTAGACACCAAAGAGACATTCTTTAAAGTAAAGTGATCATTCACCTTCACAAGACCTTTTGCAATGACGCGTCCAAAGAGTAGCATCTCCAAAAGTGATCGCTTCGTTCCCGGATGCTTTTGTTAGGGAGGAGAACCAACTTGGGTTGCTGTCATGTGTTGACAAAGATCCTGAATCAACGACCAGATGTTCTCCTTCCCTTCTCGTACCACCTACATGTTATGAGCGAGAAGATGTTGAGGATTCAATACTGGGGTTAGAGAAATATGATTTAGGTATCCAAAGATCAATCACTCGACGAGGAGGTGATCGTACAAAAGCTTGAGAATGCAAAGTAAATGAATTTCCAGGTATTTTGTTTGCTTTCACTAGCGGAACATGTGGAGAAATGATACGTGTTTGTCTAAAGTTAGACTTAGCCTTTGAATTTTCCTTTCTCTGTTGTTTGGCTAGTCTAAAACAAAAATTCATCAAATGACCATCTTTTCCACAATGAGTGCAATTGTACTTAACAAATGGTTTGTCTTTAGAAGCGAAGCAACATTTGCATTCATCATAGTAGAAGATAAAATTCCAGCAGATTTGAAGACAGTTTTCTCGTGTTCTTTGACAATTTCAAACTTTCCACTTTCAAGAGTTTTAACAATAGTAGGAGCATATGATTTGTGATGAGCATAAGGATCAAAACCTAAACCTTTGTGATGAGTGCTGACTTTTGATTGATCCAAAATCATATTTAGATTTTTCTTTCCTTTAGTAAAACGTTCTAAAGACTTTTCCAAGTAATCAATTTTTCTGAGAGTGTTAAACAATTATTACAGAAACATCTATTTTTTCTTTTTGCTTGCGACAAGTTGAGCATGAAAGAACTTCATGTGTAAGCAAATCATTAACCAATTGAGTAATCTTAGCATCTGCATCATGCAACTTCAATTCTAGTATGGGACATTTAGAACAAGAAGTTTGACCATGTAAACCATCAAGAGAGCAACCAACATTTTTCACAAGTTTTTCATTTTTCAATTGTTTGGCATAAACTTGTTCTAGTTCAATCATATGTTCCTCTTTTAGAGATTTAATTTCAAATTTGAGATCTAAGCAAGAATCACATGTCTTTTCGTAATTTGAATTTCTAAGATCAAAGTTTTCAGCTTTTAGCATGGATAGATCTTTCTCTAAGTTTTTATTTTTGAGTGAAGATTTTCTTAAAGATTTTCTCAATATGACTAAAACTTCACAAAGCTCATCATACGAAGGTATTACCTCATCACCGTCATTTGGAGGTCTTTGTCGTTGTCACAAGAATCACTAGTGTTCCCTTTCGCCATGAAGCATAGTCGGTGAAATCTTTCTCGTTCAACTTCTGTTTGCTTTGCTTCCTTCTCATCGTCAGTTGAATCATCAATGTCGCTTAAGTCTAAGCGACCAATTGCCGCGAAGACTTTGTTGAGCATCTTCTTTGTCCGTTGCTTATTTTTGTCCTTGCTCTCTTTTGGCGGAAGGACTTGGAGGGGTTGCTTTGCTCCTTCTCCTCTTTATCTTTGTTCTTGAAACAGCTTAGCACGGATGTGCCGGCCTTGCCTTGATTGTAGCAAAGGATGGAGGCTCCTCTTCTCTCCCTTGATCTCATGTAAGCTGCATTGATACGCTTGGAAAGAAGAGCAAGTGTGTCTTCCGGTATTTGATCTAGCTGTTCATCACTAAGAGCACTCAAAGCGGAATGGAATATGATGATGAAGAACTAGTAGCATTATCATATGAAGAATTAGCATTAAGAGCCATAGAGTTATCATTGGAAGTTCTTGAAACAATGTCTATCTCAAAAGTCTTGAGACTCGAATATAGTTTATCCAAAGTCCTTTCACTCATCTTATGAGCTTCCCTAAAAGCGATCACTTTCATTTGCCGATTTTAAGATCAAGAGATGATAGGAAATGTCTAGCATTTTCAGAGTCGATGTACTTTACATCTACTCTAAGATTGTTTAAGATTCATTAAGCGAGCAAAACAATCATCTAGAGATTCTCCAGAGTTCATTTCAAATCTAGTGTATTCCTTTTAAATTGATCTTGCCTAGCTTCTTTTACAGAGTCGATTGCCCTCATGATAATCTTGAAGAGATTTCCAAATTTCATGAGCAAAGTGAGTAAATGATGCACTCTATCGAATTCTTTTCTAGCAAGTCCTTGAAGCAATATGTTTCTAGCTCTATTATTGTTTTCAACATCTTTCTCAAACTCGATTTTATCAATATCATCATTAGAAGGAAGCTAAATTTAAATTTTTACCTTGCGCCAAATCGCGTTACCTTGAGCTTGAAGATATGCGATCATCCTGATCCGCCCGATGGGAAGTCTCGCCATCGAAGATTGGCGGCTTGTTTGAGTATTTCTCTGTTGCCATAACTTACCGCTTACTAATCACTGTTAAGATGGATTAGTAGAGCACAACTCGATACCACTTGTAGGACCGAGTAGGCAACTAGAGGGGGGGGGTGAATAGATGCCGAATAAAATTCAACTATTTCTTTCGGAAAAATAAAAACCCTTAAATAGCGGAAGAATATCTAATAAAGAAGAGATCAAAACCCTAGATTAATTAGCGAGACAAGTCGAACAAAAATCAAATCTAGTTCTATCAAAAATCGAACAAACCTTCTAATCAAGAATCAAAGCAAAAATAAGAGAATATTGCATAAACTTATTTTTTTTTATTCCAAAGCCATCTTCAACAAGATGACACCAAAAAAAAATCTTCTAATCTTCAATGATTAGAAAACCCTAAACAAAATCTCTAATCTCACAAGATTAGAAAACCCTAAACAAACTAAAGAGAGCACAAAAGCTTTTCTTTGTTGTAGGCACCTTTTGCTTCTTGCCCTTTGCATTGGATTGATTCTCTAAGCCCCTAGAACCCCCTATTTAAAGGACAAGAGTCACCCAAAAAATCTATCAAGAAATCTGTTAGACTTAGGAATCTTTTTCCTATTTTTTTCGCCGTCTCCCACACATACTCGTATTGCTGGCCTCTTCGTATAGAAACTCAGGGCATCTTGGTTGGATCCACTGCTTCCTCTCCGACATGGACACGTAAACAAAAAAGAAAAACACTCGGACTCCTCCTCTCAGGAACTCACGCACCCATGCAATGCACGCACTCCACCGTGTCCTAACTCTACTCGGACACCCACACACACATGCATGTGCATGCAAACACACACATGCACGTGCACTACTCACACACGCCAATGCACTCACGCACACTAGCATGCACACACACACATGCATGCCATGCACACACTCATGCATTTGCATACACACACACAACATGCACTCACGTCACATGCACCCATATGCATGCACACACACATATACCACTCTCTCTCACATGCATGCAACAAATACACATGTATTTGTATGCATGTGTGAAAAATTGTGATACACGCATGCGACCACTGCCGCAACGCTGCAACGATCTCGACCTCACGTGCCTTTGTCCTCTAGTCCAAACATCTCGCATGACATCCTCGACCCTCACGACCTCGGTTCCTCCCTCGAACCTAGTCTCGATCCACATCCGACCACGTTCGACCTCAAGCAACACCTGCACGTGAACAAAAAACACAAAAACAATTTCCGAGCCCAAGTCCGCGCCTTGACTCAAGTTAATCCATACAACCACTAAATAATCAAACCTCTTTCAAATCTTATCAAATAATCAAATCAATTTCAACTCTTTTCAAATTCTCATCATCAAAAACAATTGGATCAAAAACAATGATCCTTCAGGCCGGCGGAACTCGCCAGCCGGACTCGGGCCGCGGAGGAAGGAACTCCTTCCTCTCCAGTCCGAGATAGCGACCCGCCGCGGCCGAGTGCGGGGTCAGCGACATCTCCAAATGCGCGAAGGAAAGCAGGAAACGACGCGGCGAAGCAGGAAGCTCGTCTTCTTCCCTCGTGTTCTTTCTTCCCTTTTCCTTTTTGCAGAAGTGCGCGAACAGAGGGCTTGGCGCCTACCACGCCACCCACTCCTTCCTTTATAAGCGCCAGGCGGGAACGGACGCGCCTCCGCGCCGAAATCGACGCCTCCTCACGCAAATCAACGCGGTCGCATCGCCGTCACTGCCGCCGCCGTCACCCGATAACGTGCCGCAGTCCATTTAAATCCCATTGCGCATTAACTGCTCCGACAGGACGGCCGCCTCGCGCCGCGCGCCGCACAGCATCGCGGGCCTCGCCGGTTACGATGGGCCGGGGCGCCCCATGCCGAGAAAGGTATGCAAACGCCCATCGGCCGCCTCGCCTCCAGGGCAAGCCGCCTATAGGCTCGCACTCCGAGGCCCGGCACCGTCGGCCGTGGGTTACGAAGGCCGATCCACCACCGAACGAAGCCGCCCAAAGACGTAAAAAGAGCGAGGGGCGAGTCGCAGCGGAGCCCCCAGAGGGCCTCCAGATGGGTCGCGGACGACCCAATCATCACCGTGACTCGCGTCGAGACCATACCTCACACTCTCTGCGGAACTCATCGATGAGTAGCGGCGGTACCGCGCTCGGTCGGCCGGACGACCGGCGGTCGACACGGGATCGAGTAAGGAAAGGTTTTTATGGAACGCCCCGGTAGTCGGACGCCCACGCCGAGCTACGTCGCTTGGAAACGAACCCTCAAGGGGATCGCCAAGGTTCCACTCGGATTACCCGATAGTAGCTTCGCCACGAGCACGGCGTTCAAACCGACGAAGGTAAACGCGTTCGCTCACGACATCGAGGACCCACGTACACCGTTGCCTGCCAGAGTCCGACGGGGTAAACCCCCGACCGGCTCACAGACCCGCTCGGGGCTACACCACCGTGCGCTCGTCTTGCACCGGGCTCTTCAGGCGGGCATGACCGACAAGCGGCGGCCCGACCAAAGGCGTCGCCGACCTCGAGGTCCGCGGCCACTTTTCGACGGGTAAACCCCGACCGGCTCACGACCGCTCGGGGCTCGGGGCTACACCCGGTGCGCTCGCCACACCAGGCTCTTTTCTAGGTCGGGCGCGGCTCCCCAAGCGATCGGCCGACCTAGACGCCACCGACCGGGTCGGACGACTACATGGCCGGGCTAAACCCCGACCGGCTCTCCAGGCCCCTCGGGGCAGACTACACCAGGGTGCGCTCACAAGACCAGGTTCTTTCTAGGACTGGCGCGGCTCCCAAGCGATCGCAGACCTAGACGCCACCGACCTCGGTCGACGACTATCATGGCCGGGCTAAACCCCGACCGGCTCTCCGACCGCTCGGGGCTCGGGGTTACACCACCAGCGCCGCCTTGCACCGGCTCTTTTCAAGGCTGGCACGGCTCCCAGGCAGCCACGACGACCTAGCATCACCGACCTCCGGGCCGACGGCTACCACCGCCAGGTTAAACCCCCGAGCGGCTCTCCGACCCGCTCGGCTCTGGTATCTTGGACGAGTACCCATGCCATGGGTACCCCCATCAGCCCGGAAGCACGAACGGGCTGACCTATCACGGCGAAGGCCCAGCACCACCGAAAGGTACTTGGGCCGCGGGGAACGAGCCCCGACCTGTGCGGGGCCGACCCCGGACGGTCGGTGGACTCCGGTTCCGGGCGGTCGGCATGTGCCGGCCACCTAATATTAAAGCTCAAGCTCCACCTGCACCGCAGGCTAGCGGGGCCCACGCCAAAGGTCGTGGTTGCCTTGTGCGCAGCGTCCCCTGGCATCCGTACCAGGGTAGGTGGCTCCTTCCCAAGACTGTCAGAAGAGCCACCGAAGAAGTCAAGCCCCCGTCCCGTCGCCTGGCACACCGCAGAAGATTACGCCCGCTCCCGAGGCCAAGGCAAAGTCAAGCGCCATTAAAGCCACCGAGGCTGACAGGAGCACCACGCGACACGCCACCCAGACAGCACTACGCAAGACTGCTATCACAGAACCACCAACCCTGCCTCGGGACGGGCAGGGGTCGGACGGACAAGACAGGAACCAGATTTCAAGACGTGCAGGCCCCTTTTCTCGTAGTTTTCCCAACTCCCGTGTAACCTGCCCCCTCCGTCTATATAAGGAGGGGCAGGGCCCGAGAGGGGGGCGAGGAGAAAAAACAGTTCTAGGTAGCCTAACTCCCTAGCGAAAACATCAAGGGGATCGGACAGCCGACCGTCCGCCTCGCTTGTACACCCCTTGTCCATCTCCCAAAGATCAATACATCCACACCGCACGAACTGGAGTAGGGACATTCGGCCCGAACCAGTATACATCTTCTGGCTCCTTGAGTCAACCATTCGGGGAGAGGGAGCGCGCGACCCCATCCGACCATAAATTCGTATTGCCGGTGCACGAAACACCGACAATAATGTAAGTGTGAAAATGTAAGAGAGACATTAAAGACATCTGATTTTTTTATCGAGGTCTCGAAGATTTGGAAATCTTCCATACTCCTCGTTGGAGCACTCTTGCAAGAGTACAGCTCCAACTTGACACCGCGAAAGGAATCAAGCCATCCACTCGTGATAGTCCCTCTCTACTCCAGACAAGTGGGCTCCAAACCTTCATCACCTCCCATTGCCTTCTACAAGCTCCTCCAAAAAAGGTCACCAAGCCAACACGTCTCTAAGTTACCTAGGAGACGCCGATCTTCAATAGTAATAAACTCAAAGTGTTCACTTGAACCCATTAAAGTTAAGCTACTAGTAGCAATGCACACCCTGGGACTAATATACTCTCTCAGACACTAAAGATTTTCAATCCAAGCTTCAAAATGCCTTTGAGCTCATCAATAGGATGAACACTAAAATGGAGTCACAAGAGCTCAAACTTGAACCCCTGTAGGGTCTATTTATAACTCCCCTCCTCGAAAACTAGCCATACACAGACATTTCAAAATATCTCTTTAAGTCAGATCGTTTGACCCACTCAGATTATCGCTTAAATGCTTCCAACGGTAAAAAATATAGCCATTGCACACACTCAGATCATTCGACCCAAGCCGGGTTATCAGACCTACCCGGATCATCACATTCTTTATGAAATTGATTTGGGTCAAAAACACCCACTCGGATCATCCAACTCACATGGAAACATCTCAGACCAAGTCATTCGAATCCTTTTGAGCACTTCTCTGCAGAACTGATTCGACCTATATGTAGTCTGGGTCACTCGGATCATTCGATTCCCACTGAAGGTTCAACACATGTCCTCTATGAAATTGATCCAACCCATGCTCTGGGTCGCTTGGATCTATTTGACTCCCATTAAAATCCACTTGACATTCTCTCTGTTGAATTGATTCGACTGACTTAAACTTTGAATTTTCTGAACAAGTTTGTAATTTCACATAGAATCCAATTCTGGTTTTCTCAATTAGATTATGGGCTTTCTCTGAATAGATATGAGCTAGAAAGACAAAGTGTGCATCACAATTAGCTACCCAACCTCACTAAGCTCAAGCTACTAGCCTTAAATCCCTCCTAATATTATGACCAAAGCAAAAATAAAATCCTTAATCTTCATGTTTTGCCATCAATACACCTTTTGGGGATTCATCAATACCAAAAACTCTCAATATGCCGAATTCACGCACTAAATCATACGCCAAATTCAAACACTAAATCATCTTAAAACCTTGAAACATAGTTAGTATTAATAAACAAAGAATAATTGATCATTTGCCACAAAGTTGATATGCATTTGATGATTTGCCATGCCATGTCTCACTGACATATGAACTTATAGCTCAAATGTTAGTGAGACATAGCGTGACAAATCATCAAATACACATCAATTTTGTTGCAAATAATCAAATGTCCCAATAAACAAACGTCATTAATCACTAAAAACACTTAAATATCTAAAATTAGAGGTCCAGATGATTACAGAACCACACCAAAAAAAGATCAACGGGTGAACGTGGCGAGCTAGGGCTTTTTTTTTAAAGAGTCGGCGAAGCTCTGTGAAAGCATCTAGGCCCCCTAATAATTTGTTTAAATTATTTGTTGGGTTTTGGTGCTTGATGATCAACTAAATCAGTCTTATCAGATTTCATCAGAAAAGAGGATCAAGATTAAGGTTTCATTATTCTTAGTCCTTTAGCTCATAAGTCTTTTCAAGTCTTTTTAGATAAGTTTTTCCGGGTTTCAACCGTACTATAAAGAGGGACTATGCACAAGTTCATTTCTTGGTTCCTAGGATTTTTCTTTAAAAACAACTTGGGGCTTAAGCTAAATCATTTCAGATTCCTTTATTAAACCTTGTTTGAGTTCATATCCTTTTCAAATCAAATTCTAACAGAACTCAAACCGAGCGTTTCCCATTTACAACGGACCAAGTTTTTGGGTCAAGCGGTTGTGTGTTCCTTGAAAATCTCTCAAGTGCTTTTAAGCTACAACGGACCAAAAGCTTCCATTTACAACAGACCACCTTTTGGGTCCGTTGTAAACATAAAACTTCTTGGTTTTCGTGTTCAATCCAATTCCTTTGTTGATGTATAACCAAGAAGCTCTCCTTCGCGACGGACCAAGTTTTTGGGTCCGTTGTAAACTTGTTCTTAAAACTCTCCCAACGGACCAAGATTTGCTCAGCATGTGTACGACGGACCAACTTTCTTGGTCCGACGTAGATGCCTTTTCATTTGGTTTGGGTCCGTAGTTCATTGAGCCTCTTGCATATTTTTTATCAACCCTTGTCAGATACAATCATTTCGTTTTGTCACTTCAGTCTGACATTGGCAAACGGCTACCTGTTGCCAATAACGGCTCTTTGCTTCCTGTAGCCTATTTAAACAGTTCAGAGGCTCTCCCAAAATAGAACTTTGGCCATCTCTTTGACATCTAGCATCTGAAAGCCAAAATTCCAAAAAGAGATCAAGCTCCACTCTGAAAAACAAAAATCCTACACTCTTACAGCTCCCAGTAAAGTCTAGTTTCAGTTGTTTCTAGTGAACCAAGAGACAGGGCTTGTGGATGGTCTATTACTCTTGGAACTAGCTGTTCCTAGACGGTTTGCTGGTGATTTTAGTGCGACCTGTCCAACCGTGTTTGTGGAAGGCCACTATTATTGTGAAGAGGTTTTGACTCACCTCACCAAAGTGGTAAAAAGAGTTACAATAGTGAAATATCCAGTACTGCCTCTGTGAGTTACTGGAGGAGCAATACTTCTGAGGAAGTGCTCTAACGGGGACGTAGGAGATTTCTCTCTGAACCTCGGTGAAAAATCTCTTGTCTCTGTGTGTTAGTCTGTCTTTTTCTTGTTCTCACTATTGCTTAAGTTGTTCTTAGTCCTGCTGGTGCTTATTCTGCTTTTTCTCGCTTAGATCTTATCTTTAAACTGCTTAGTTTGTCTTGTTTAAATTGTTTAAAATTGCCTATTCACCCCCTCTAGGCCTTACCGATCCTTTCAAGTGGTATCGAGCAGGTTTTACCCTGTTCAAGCTTAATCACTTGGGTAATGGCCGAGGAAATGGGTCTGCCATCTTGTTAGTGTAGGAAGGGTTCCTGCTTTCGATGGCTCAAATTATGCTTATTTGAATATTCGCATGAGATGTTATCTTGAGGCTGTCGGCTATGACGTTTGGAGAGTGACATAAAAACCTTTACCTCCAAGCGTCATACCTGATGGACAGTCCTCTTCCTCAGAACCCACTCCTGGAGAAATTAAAAATATGCAATATGATGCTCAAAGCTAGAAATGCTATATTCTCTGTCTTAGCATAGAAGTTTTTGATAGAGTGAGTAATTTGTCTATCGCTTATGATATTTGGACCACTCTACAAGAAATTCATGAAGGTACCTCGATGTGAAAGAAGAAAAGTATTTTGTTGTTAGAGAAAAGTTTGATCGATTCAAAATGCTTCCTCAGAAAATGCCAATGATATGTTTTCTAGACTTAATCCTATTGTCAATGAACTTAAAGGTCTTGGTACTAAGGTTGATGATGTGGAAGTTTGCAGGAAAATGATAAGGGTGCTGCCTCGTGCTTATCACAGCTTGATAACTTATCTATCAAACAGTGGAGATCTAAAAAATTGACACCTCTTGAGTTACTAGGAAAGATTTACGCACACGAACTTACTTTGGTGAAGAAGATGCACCCAAGAAGAAATCTATTGCTCTCAAAGCCAAAGATAAGGTGGAAGAGTCATCGAGTGAAGAAGATGATGTTTCAAGCTGTAATGAAGACGAAGACGTCAGGAAACTGGCTTTGCTTATGAGATCTGCAAACAAAATCATGAGAAGAGTTAATGCCAGAGACAGAGGGAAGGTATATAATCAGTTTTCAAAGAAAAACCCCTTTTCGAATATTACCTGCTTTGAATGCAATGAAAAGGGACACATAGCTGCACGATGTCCAAACAAGAGCAAGAAGAAGGGCAAGAGCAAGGGCAAAGATGAAGAAACCAAGAAAATGCCTACAATAAATGCAAAAGTTTCATCACAGAAAGAATTTCTCCAAGAAACATTGGAGAAAGGGAAAGAAGGAGGCACATATTGGTGAATGGGTCTCAGATGAAGAAAGTTCAAGTGATGAATCCTCTTCTTCCTCCTCTGATGATGAAGGTGGTTCAAGGTCTAAGGGGTTACTGGATGGCGTTGGATGAATCTACTCCACTTTCACCTTCTCTGTCTGTTTGTCTTATGGCAAGAGGTGATGAGGACAAGGTAAATGATTCTCCTTCTTATGATGAGCTAGTGGAGATCATTAAAGAGCTTAATGATGCCTTGTGTGCTAAAACTTCTAAGGATAAATCTCTTAAGAAAACTATTGCCGCTTAAATGATGATAATGACTTGCTTGTCTCTAAGGTCAAGATTCTTGAATCTAAGTATGAAGAAGTGAAAGACAAGTTTTACTGTTTGGAGACTAGCCATAATGAGCTCAATATCGTCCATGATAATCTCACTCTTGCTCATAATGATCTTGTCATCAATCATGATTTACTTACAATGCTCATGATTCCTTGAATGCAACTCATGTATTACTTATTAAGACTCATGATGACTTGCTTGTCAAACACTCGTGAACTAGAAATGAGTAAGGAATTAACTACAAGCAAATCAAAGAATGTTTCCACTCATGATAGATCTATTACCTGTGATTTGACTTGTGATGAAATTCCTATTGCTAGCTCTTCCTGCATGCTTAATGACAATCATAGAAATGCTTTGTGTACTGAAAGTCTCATGTTGGAAAATCAAGAGCTAAGGTCAAAATTGCTAAATTTGACAAAGGTCTTGAAAAATGCTTTCTAAGTGTCACTCTTGATAAAATTCTTGGGAGCAAAAAGTCACCTTGGGCAAAAGAGGCATTGGATATAAAACAGATAATGTGCCCAAGAAGGATTATTTGCCAAAATCCAAGATAAATTTTGTCAAGAAAAGCACTAAGTGCTGCTCTTGTCATAGATTTGACCACAGTTCAAATGTATGCATGTATGCAAGCACGCCAGAAACAAAGGCTAAAAGAAAGCGCATGGTTGATGCTCATTACATGTTGTTTAAAGATTTCAGGGAAAAATGAATGTGAAATTTGTCGGCCCCTCTAATCTTGATAGAAAGCTTAAAGTCTGTTTGGGTGCCCAAATCTTTGCTTATTAATCCTTTTGGCCCCAAAATTGTTGAAACTAACATCCATGGACCCAAAAGCATTTGGGTACCTAAAATCAAGAAATGATTCTGTTTATTCAGTGAACTACAAGAGTGGTGGTCATCACTGGGTAATTGATGATGGATGTACTCAACACATGACCGCTCATCAAGAATGTTCACCTCAGTTGAAAAAGAAAGTAATTCAAGTCACAAAATTACTTTTGGTGATAATAGTAGAAGAAAGGTAAAGGGAAATGGTAAGATTTCCATCTCTAATGATTATTCAATTGATAATGTGCTTCTTGTTGATTCCCTGAATTTCAATCTTTTATCGATTAAGCTCAAATTGTGTGATCTTGGTTTCCATTGTACCTTTTCTCTTGATGGAGTAACTGTTTTTGACAAAAATGAAAAGCTTATCTTCAAAGGTTTTAGATTTCAAAATCTTTATCTAGTTGATTTCAACTCTAACTCCTCATGCATCTCGACTTGTCTGTTGGCAAAAGCCTCTCTTGGTTGGCTTTGGCATAGACGTCTTGGGCATGTAGGCATGTCTAATTTGAAGAAGCTTTTTAAAAATGAGTTAGTGGTGGGTTTGAAAGATGTAAAATTCGAAAAGGATAGATTGTGCAAAGGCTTGTCAAGCCAGGTAAGCAAGTTGCAAATTCTCATCCTACTAAAAATATCATGTCCACCACTAGACCTCTAGAGCTGCTGCATATGGATGTGTTTGGCCCAACCTCTTATGCCAGTCTAGGTGGTAACTCATACTGTTTAGTCATTGTGGATGACTTCTCTCGGTTCACTTGGGTATTCTTTTTACCTAATAAAAGTGAAGTTGGAAAAATCTTTAAAAATTTTGCAAAAAGGGCTCAAAATGAATTTGATTGCCCCATCAAGAAAATCAGGAGTGACAATGGAACTGAGTTTGTTAATACTAATGTCATTGATTTTTGTGTTGAGCTAGGAATAAAACATGAGCTGTCAGCTACTTATACTCCTCAACAAAATGGTGTAGTAGAAAGAAAAAACAGAACACTTATTGAAATGGCAAGAACCATGTTGGATGAATATGGTACACCAGACGCTTTTTGGGCTGAAGCAATCAACACAGCTTGTCATGCAATCAATAGACTCTATCTACATCGACTACTCAAGAAAACCTCTTATGAGCTGCTGGTTGGAAGAAAACCAAATGTTACTTACTTTCGTGTGTTCGGGTGCAAGGTCTACATCTACAAAAAGAGGACACACCTAGGTAAATTTCAGAAAAGGTGTGACTCGTATTATGTTAGGTTATTCTTCTAAATCTAAAGCCTATAGAGTTTTTAATAATTCAACTGGTTTGGTTGAAGAAACCTATGATGTAAAATTCGATGAATCTAATGGCTCACAAGGTGAGCATGAGAATTTAGCTGATGCAGGTGAAGATGCCTTGATGGAAGCAATGAAGAAAATGGAAGTTGGTGAAGTAAAACCTAGAGAAGATAATGATGAGAAACCAACAACTTCCATGATGCCTCAAAATGGATCACTACAAGAAGAAGATGAGAAGAATCAAGAAGAATTAAACTTGATTAAGAGTCATCATATTATTGCCAAAGACCACCCCGTGGATCAAATAATTGGGGATTTCAGTAAGGGTGTTCAAACTCGATCTAGACAAGCTTCCTTTTGTGAACATTACTCTTTTGTTTCTTGTGTTGAACCCAGAACTATAGATGAAGCTTTGGATGATGCTGACTGGATTATTGCCATGGAAGAAGAGCTTAATAGCTTCAAGAGAAACAAAGTATGGGATTTGGTGGAACGTCCAAAAGATCAAAATGTCATAGGAACAAAGTGGGTTTTCAGAAATAAGCAAGATGAAAATGGAATTGTCACTCGAAACAAAGCAAGATTAGTGGCACAAGGTTTTACTCAAGTAGAAGGACTGGATTATGGAGAAACTTATGCTCCTGTTGCTCGACTTGAAGCTATACGGTTCCTTCTAGCTTTTGCATGTCATTTTAATATAACTTTATTTCAAATGGATGTAAAGAGTGCTTTTCTTAATGGAATCATTGAAGAAACTGTTTTTGTTGAGCAACCTCCTGGTTTTGAAGACTTAAAATATCCAAATCATGTATTTAAGTTATCTAAGGCTCTCTATGGTTTAAAACAAGCCCCAAGGGCATGGTATGAGAGACTTAGGAACTTTCTACTAGAAAAGAATTTCAAAATTGGGAAAGTTGACCCAACACTCTTTTTAAAAGACTACAATGGTGCATTAATGATTTGCCAAATCTATGTTGATGATATAATCTTTGGTTGTACTAATCACTCTCTTTGCAAGGAATTCAGTGATTTGATGGCAAAGGAATTCGAGATGTCAATGATAGGAGAACTTACATTCTTCCTTGGATTTCAAATCAAGCAATTAAAAAGGGGAACTTTCATATCACAAGAAAAATACATCAAGGATCTCCTTAAACGCTTCAAATTGGATGAATGCAAGCCACTCAAGACACCTATAGCAACAAACACACATCTTGATCAAGATATAGGAGGTAAGTCTGTTGACCAAAAACTCTTTAGATCCATGATTGAATCTTTACTCTACTTGACAGCATCTAGGCCTGATATCATGTTTAGTGTCTCAGATGTGTGCTAGATTTCAGTCTGCTCCTAAAGAAGTACATCTTAGTGCCGTAAAAAGAATTTTCAGATATTTAAAGCACACTTCAACTATAGGCTTGTGGTACCCTAAGGGTGCTTCTTTCAATCTAATTGGCTACTCAGATTCTGATTATGCCGGTTGCAAAATAGATCGAAAAAGCACTTCTGGGGTTGTCACCGCTTGGAAGGTCTTTAGTATCTTGGTGCTCTAAAAGCAAAACTCAGAGCATCGCTTCATCGCCGAGGCTGAATATGTGGTGCCGGCAGCTTGTTGTGCTCAGATTTTATTCATCAAACAAACCTTTCTTGATTACGGCATTAAGTTTGAAAATGTACCTCTTCTCTGTGATAATGAAAGTGCAGTGAAAATAGCAAACAATCCGGTCCAGCACTCACGAACTAAGCATATTGAGATCCAACATCACTTCATCAGAGATCATGTTGGCAAAAAGGATATTATGCTTAGTTATGTTAGAACTGATGACCAATTGGCTGATATTTTCACCAAACCTTTAGATGAAGCCAGATTTTCAAGACTGAGAAATGAATTGAATATTATTGATCTTTCAAATGTTGTTTAAAGCTTGACTTCTTATTTGAACTATTTGCTTGTTGATTTACCTTGCAAGTTTTCGGAGTTTTTAACATTAAGGGGGAGTCAAGAATGTTTCCCAATACATCTCTTGTCACCTACTTATGTTAACAAAAATTAGTAGTGCTGATGCAAGTAAATTGTTTTTAAAATAAAAAAAATATATTACAATTACTTAAAAATTAGCTAGCCTCTCAAAGACATGAGTTCTCTTTATCAAGCTTGAGTTTGTCTATAATCCTCGCTTAAAAGAGTGGAACTCATACAAATTAAGAATTCTAAAGTTCTTCAATTTCTTTTTGCAAGTTCACAACGGACTCGGTGACAACAGTTGGGTTTTCCATCTATTTACAGACCACTCTTGCTCGTAACACATTCACGATGCACTAAAGAAAGTCATCCGTTGTAAATGTCCTTCTTGCAAAACTGGTCCGCGTAAATAGAAAACTTACTGCTTTTTCTCAAATGAGTCCTGTGTGCTCTTGCAATTGCCGATTAAGTGAGGAAGTTGTCTTTTTCACCGTCAACCAAACTCTTAAAGTCACTCTCACTTCCGCTGCGATTACTATTACTCGGAATAGTAACTTTTGGTCTGTCTCCTCCCAACACTCCCTTGTCCTCAAATCCATCTCGAAAATTACCACTCTCCTCTCTACTTCCTCTCCCGAGCAACATTCCTTTCTCCATCGAAGCAAACCCTAACCGGTGTCGGACGGTGCTCCAGCTTTGCTCGGAGAAGTGTGTTCAGAAGTGACTTAGTCTGGCCGTCGGTTCTTGCGCTGATCCGAGGTCCGAAAGACAAAGTGAGTCTCATAGGTGTTTGACTAAATGCCTAGGAGAAAAGACACAGATAAAAGAAGTTTGATGGATAGACTTGGTGAGATAGTGTCAAAGAAGAAACATAAATCCACCCAGTCTTCACAAGGGACAAGACATCTAGAGGATACTGCACCGGCTTGGTTACAAAGGTCACAACATCAAAGCCTCCTAGAAAAGATAAGCAACTCTTCAGATTCGATCCAGCTTTATGAGTCTGAATCATGATGCTGATTATGAGCCAAGTAGGGATCTCGATTCAAGAAGAAAATCTTATTCCCGAGATTGATATGTTAAGTGGAAATGAGCTAGCTACACTTGGAGGAAAAAGGCCGAGGTCAATCAGGCTAGTAAATGAAAGAAGTTGGTTTCCTTTTGATAAACTCCCCACTAGATGAGAAGTTCATCACACTTCTTCGTAAAAACATCTTTTGGGATATAAGAATAGACATGACAAAAAGGGAATGAAGATATCTGCCTTGAGCAAACATCGCTTGTTGATTGGAATCAAATTTGCTCCATAACTAGATCATACCACATACTTGATTGTGTTAGATCTACCCCTGTGATTGCCGGAAATGGTGTCAGCAATATTTCCTCATGGAATGAAGATAGAATTCTAGAATTCTATTCATCTTTGCTGGTAAACAAAAGAAGACACTATATTCTATTCTCTATAGATGGAAAAATAAGAAAAGTAAGGTCACCACACTTTGAATCGGCAATTGGAGTGTAGGACCTCAAGTTAATGTAACAAGGATTCATGACAAAATGTTTCCTGAAATAGATGGAGACAAATTGGAGATATGCTCGATCTTCAGCTTTCACTCATATTTATAGAGATATCACAGAAGAAAACTTCAATGCAAATCGAGCTAGTTGTTTGTCCGAGAAGCTAAAACACCGCTCTTGATCTTAAGGCATACAGCTTTTTCCAAAATCAAGTTATAAAGAAGGTGTCACTCCAGTTGTTGGCTTGGCTACTTCATCTAATCCTCTTAAAGCAACCCATTGACCTGATAGATTACATTTTTGGAGAAATGGAGGAAGCAATTTATAGAAGAATGGGGAGTCCACTACCTTTTGCTCAAAGAAATATCCGTAATGTCGCTAGCCCAAGGGATAATTTCGCAAAGAAGAAAGTAGTAGATCCTTTACTGTAAACCAAAGAAATACAGGTTGCTTAAACTACCCACTCAAGTTGCTGCCCAAGTGCCCCGTGGTATCGCCTCGCATCAATTGATCCAAGTGATCATGAGGGAGACAAAGTGATGACAAATTTCACTCATGATGGAGATGATCAACCTGCTTCAAGCCATCACAGTTCAGATCATCACAAAGATTAGTCATCATACTCCAAGACTCAATACTCCTAGCTATCATAGCAATCATACTCGCCTTTGCACCTCCTCGGCCAGAAAACTTTGAGAATACAGAAATTCTTGGAGGAAGTTCTCGAGAGAACTTTGCAACAACTGATGCACAAGATGAAGCAACTCAGATTTTCCTCGCTTCTCAATCCAATCATGAAGCAGATGTTGCTCTCACCAAGGTGGACATTTCAGTCCTAGTCACATTTCTCGATTTCAAGTCATCGCACCCTACCTCCAAAGCAGAACATCTGGCTATGGGTTTTCCTTCTCAAAGATGATGTAAATCAAGGAGATGAACTTGGAGAAATTGATAAGCTAAGAGAGCTTGTCACTGCATCAAGATTTGTTCAAGATCAGAATTCAGACTGCAAAGACATGATCATGAAGCAGGAGGCTCTAGAGTTCCTCAAAATTTTTCAAGACCACAAGACTTCCATCACTCTGCTCATGAAAATATAGGAGAAAATCCAGATGATAGACAACATCATGCTTGGAATGAGGAACACCGCTTGGTTCAACCTTTTGAAACAAGATACAACTCGTAATTGAAGGATGTCCAAGAAAAATTTGTCAAGAACAGAGGTTAGCTGCGTTAAGGCACACTGAGCACATGGTCGCTTCTTCAAAGAATATCATGATCAAGTTCGTAAAACTCACGAGTTGATAAGTAAGATATATCAAGAACAGGGCAGATTAAAGGATGAAACTTCAAAGAATTTTGATATGCTAAAGAGCAATCAATGGGATCTCGAGGACTTGGCTCACCCAAGTAAACACCAATCAAAACTTGCTCAAAGACAGGCTTTATGACCTCAATACCAAGCTGAATACTCAAGATACCAAGTTTCATCACTTCTTTGATTTCTCAGAGAAGATGTTTAAGACCAATGATGACACAATTCATGGTGTAGAACACACTCTTCGAGGCTATATTGATCACTTTGATACTTCAATAACAAATTTGGTATCAAATCAAGAACAGCTTGGTGACATCATCTTTGATCGACAAATCCAATTCTTGACTCAGTTCATGATCTTCAAGAAAACTTTCAGTAATCGACAGTTGAGTCTCACCAGAGATCCAGATTATGCAAGTTGGCATGATCAAGCTATGGTTTCAAAGAAGACAACAATCGTAACAAGCTACTCCACTCGGTCTTCTCCGAGGCGCAGTGTCACCAAAGAGCTTCGACTTTGTTCAAAAGAACTTTCTCCAGGCGCAAGAAGTGATATTCTTTTTGGAGAGTTGATGCCAAAGGGGGAGAAATTAGTCTAGAGAGTAGTAGAAGTAAACGTGTGAACTTGTGTTTGCTTGACTTTGGTCTCAAGCGATCATTTAGCTTCTTCCTACTGCTTAGACTACTTGCCGAAGTTTCTCTTAATCATAATTACTCTATTGTGTGTGCTTAAACTCTTTGAAAAATAGTTCTTGTTAAATTTAAGCACGGTTTTAGGGGGAGCTCATTCTTTTAAATTATACTTTTGTTCTGTCAGACTAACATTCTTTTGCAGAAGAAGGAAAGTTTTTATCTGAAAACAAGAAGGTTGTCATCAATCACCAAAAAGGGGGAGATTGAAAGCATCTAGGCCCCCTAATAATTTGTTTAAATTATTTGTTGGGTTTTGGTGCTTGATGATCAACTAAATCAGTCTTATCAGATTTCATCAGAAAAGAGGATCAAGATTAAGGTTTCATTATTCTTAGTCCTTTAGCTCATAAGTCTTTTCAAGTCTTTTTTAGATAAGTTTTTCCGGGTTTCAACCGTACTATAAAGAGGGACTATGCACAAGTTCATTTCTTGGTTCCTAGGATTTTTCTTTAAAAACAACTTGGGGCTTAAGCTAAATCATTTCAGATTCCTTTATTAAACCTTGTTTGAGTTCATATCCTTTTCAAATCAAATTCTAATGTAACTCAAACCGAAGCGTTTCCCATTTACAACGGACCAAGTTTTTGGGTCTGCATTGTGTGTTCCTTGAAAATCTCTCAAGTGCTTTTAAGCTACAACGGACCACAAAGCTTCCATGTACAACAGACCACCTTTTTGGGTTCGTTGTATACATAAAACTTACTGGTTTCTGGTGTTCAATCCAATTCCTTTGTTGTTGTATAACCAGTAAGCTCTCCTTCGCGACGGACCAAGTTTTTGGGTCCGTTGTAAACTTGTTCTTAAAACTCTCCCAACGGACCAAAGATTTGCTCAGCATGTGTAATGACGGACCAACTTTCTTGGTCCGAATGAGATGCCTTTTTTCACTGGTTTGGGTCCGTAGTTCATTGAGCCTCTTGCATATTTTTTATCAACCCTTGTCGATACAATCATTTCGCTTTTGTCACTTGATCGACATTGGCAAACGGCTACTGCTGCCAATAACGGCTCTTTGCTTCCTCGTAGCCTATTTAAACAGTTCAGAGGCTCTCCCAAAATAGAACTTTGGCCATCTCTTTGACATCTAGCATCCGAAAGCCAAAATTCCAAAAGAGATCAAGCTCCACTCTGAAAAACAAAAATCCTACACTCTTACGGCTCCCAAGAAAGTCTAGTTTCAGCTTGTTTCTAGTGAACCAAGAGACAGGGCTTGTGGATGGTCTATTACTCTTGGAACTAGCTGTTCCTAGACGGTTTCTTTGGTGATTTTAGTGCGACCTGTCCAACCGTGTTTGTGGAAGGCCACTATTATTGTGAAGAGGTTTTGACTCACCTCACCAAAGTGGTAAAAAGAGTTACAATAGTGAAATATCCAGTACTGCCTCTGTGAGTTACTGGAGGAGCAATACTTCTGAGGAAGTGCTCTAACGGGGACGTAGGAGATTTCTCTCTGAACCTCGGTGAAAAATCTCTTGTCTCTGTGTGATAGTTTGTCTTTTTCTTGTTCTCACTATTGCTTAAGTTGTTCTTAGTCTGTTGGTGCTTATTCTGTTTTTCTGCTTAGATCTTATCTTTAAACTGTTTAGTTTGTCTTGTTTAAATTGTTTAAAATTGCCTATTCACCCCCCCTCTAGGCCTTACCGATCCTTTCACTCTGCCAATGCATTAAAAGAGGAAAGCTAAAAGATAGAGCTGCAGAAACTAGGGTGCATTGAAGGAAAATATAATAGGGTGCATAAACTAGGGTGCATTAAAAGAGGAAAGCTAAAAGATAAAGCTAAAACAGCAGGACAATATAATAGAAAAAATAAATAAAAGCATGCATGAAGGAAGACATGTGCGTGCATGCAACCATATCTTGAGGAATATCACGACAAGAGAATCAGCACCAAGAGCACGAGAGGTCATGGCAAGCAAAGCAACAGAGAAGCATTGAAGAGAGCTAATTAAGGAAGTGGGCGATGGGGCTCGGGGCGGCAAAACCCAAATTCCAGAGGCACTAAAAGAGGTCACAAGGACGGGAAAACGGTAGACAAGACAACCGTAGGCATGGCCAGCAACGGATAAGAAGCAGATCCGATCTATCGATCTATCGATGAGAGAGAGAGAGAGAGGAAACATCTTGCGCAACCCCTAGGAGTTAGATCTGTAGTAGTGGATGTCTCTCTCAGGGGTGGCACGGAGTGGAATTTTTGTGGTAGCTATGAACAGATGCGAACCCACTCAAATACTACGAAGGAAGATAGAATAGCGCGTAATAATTAATTTATGTTTTGCTTGTGTATCAGAAGGCATGTATATAGAGTACATATTAATTTGAAGATCAAGTCAATCTGCTAGAGATAAGAAAGGAATTGAATACAAATTATAATTGATTCTACTCTAACTGATAGTATTGTTACACAAGCCGTATAACAAATACTACATACCATGCTACATGGCAAACAACTACTGAGTCCCACAAAAGCACAGAGCGAGCGAGCGAGCGAACTGGGTGCAAGAATTGGAGATGGTTTGGTTGCTGACCTTAATTTACCGCAGTTTTCTCAGACAAATGTTGCGCTTGTGGTAAAACTAAGACGTGCCATACTTTGTTATAAGTCTTAGATGTTTGCTTTTGTTACATTGCCTAAGCTCAAGTACGGCAAATTAACTTAAATATAGCCATTGTTTGGTTAGTTATCACACCCTAATACCATTTTTTTTTCACACGTACGTGTGGTGCGTCGAACTCTCGAAGGACCAGTGAACTCGTTCTTCACGACAATTTTGGCTAGAAAAATTGCGGCTAAAGGGGCCAAAACTCAGTTAAGAATAAGAATTTGCAGCCCATCATAGTGATAGGGAGACAAAAATCGGAAAAAGAAAATATTGTCGGTTTTCGCCAAAACCAGTCGAACCGGCCAGGTCCGCTTCGTACTGTTTTGGTTCATCCGATTCACCCGTTAAAGTTAAACGCCTCTTTCAAATTCAACTGATACAAAAAAAAAACTTTATAATTGCGTCTAATTTATATCCCACACTTCAAGTCTACCAAAGGGAAGGTTTTAAATGTTAAGAATAAAAAAAAAGAAAAGAAAAAACCATCCATTTTGACTGATTTTGACCGATTTCCTCTGAAAAATGAAACCCAATAGACAATCCACACTCTGCAAGTGTAGCACGTGTGAACTGGACACTGTTGTAATCCATGGCAGACAGGCAAAGAGATCCCAGAACTAATGTCAGAGAAACATAAGTGGCATGATCCATCAATGTAATATGCAGTGCACAGAACAGCATAATTTGCCGATTTATATTGCTCGGGACCGCGCGATCTACATATAACGTCAAATCCATGGCTAGGAGCCTATGAGAGAAGAAAATAATAAGAAAAAAAAACTCCTGCATCTCCATAAATTCAGACAGCAACCGTGGCAGGTTAATTAACTAAAAGGATGAAATGTACCATGGCACTTTTTTCAGTCTATAATGGCTAGAGATTTGCTAGCACTTGCAGGCTGCAGCACATTTAGTGGTGAGAGAAATGCGAGCACCTACATCATCAATGGTTTAAAATATCGGCAAAATCAATCATTTAAAAATAGTGATTTTTGACCGTATTAGCCTGATTCGATAAACAAAACCGGTCGTAAATCGGTCTAATTCAAATTCAAATTAAAAAATTATGGAATTTGAAAAAATTTATTCAAAAGTTCTCTAAAAGTAGTATTAATAGTTTCTGGACATCTTCCATGGAATTTGGGGAAAAAATTGACAAATTTTTCTTAATTTTTTTCATTTTCCGCTAAGTGTATCAATTTTCGATGTAAACCGGTCAAAAATCGGTGTAAATCGGTAAAATCGGTCGGATTTTGAATTTTTTTTGCCGCTGTTTGACTATCTAGTTCAAAATTTTGATTTTGCATTTCGTTCATTTTCTATTGATTTTCGACGAAAATGACCGGAGACATTTCCGAGCTCCGTTTGCGGCTGCCTACGTCCAAGCATGCCGCAACACAGTGAATGTAATGCTATTGATCAAGCATGACAGAATCTGATCGAATACAAAAATGGCTAAGGTACCACCAGTATTACACTTATTGCATCACATAATGCAGTGAATTATAAGAGCCGGCAGATCTGCGAATTTAATCACACAGAATAAATGTTAGCATGGATGTTGCTAAGAGTTGCAGTCAGGGTTCGCAAAACCGTCGAAAACCGGTCGAAAATCGCGGTTTTCGACCGTATCAAGCTGGTTCGAAATCATAAACCGGTCGGTAAACCGGTTCAATTCAAAAAAAATTCAAAAAAATTCAAAAAATTGAAAAAAATTTATGCGATGAAAACCGATCGAAAACCGGTGAAAACCGAGCGGTTTTTCGAGAAAATCGACGAAAACCGCTCAAGAAACCGATCGCCCAAAAGGTTCAACTCGTCGAGCGGTTTTTCGAGAAAACCGACCGGTTTTCGACAAAACCGATCGGTTTTTGTTTTTTTAAATCTGATTTGAATTTTTTTGTTCAAACGCTCGGTTTCGAAAATCTTCGGTTTTTGACGATTTTCGACCGATTTTCGCGAAAAACCGAAGCCGAGCTGGGTTCGATTTTCCACCTCGAAACGGTTTTGTCAACCCTGGTTGCAGTACAAGGACCATATATGCATGGTGGCACCACGGAGATCAAACGTAATGTCGTACAAACCATTGGCTCGCAGTAAGAAATTAACTGCCACATCATATAATGAAAAGAACAAGTCCTAGCTCGTGTACTACACTACTACTTGAGTGTTAGGCCCCGTTTGGTACGGTTCTAGATTCTAGTAGAAACGGAAACGGTTTCAAATTCTTGGTAGAAACGTTTCAGGTAGAATCAGAATCACTTTCTGCAAACCGTTTGGTATGGTTCCAGATTCTAGTAGAAACTAGTGAAACAGGGATGAGGGTGATTCAACCACGGTGTAGAAAAAGAAGAAACGTTCCGAGGAGAATCGTTTCAAGTTTTAGTCTGTTTGGCTGGGTTTCTCTCAGATTCTAGTAGAAACACCTTGGTTCCAAGTTGCCAAACGGGGCCTTACTGTATCGTGGCATTAAACACAGAATCGCGAACAGGAAAGCATGTACAATATTATATTTTAAAGGTTGTCTTTAAAAATTTCAACTCAACAACATTAGAGATAACATCTCAGACAACATTAGAGACAACATCTTCTGTAGTTTGTCTCTAAAGTCATTCGTCTAACTATTTTATATTATTTTTTTATCACATTGTTTCTCTCACATTTTATTACTTTTTGTGTTGGTTTATGTGATCAGATTGTCTCTTCCATAAGAGAGAACACATTATCTTTCCTCACATTCTCTCTTTTTTGTATAGAATTTTGTTAATATTATAATGTTAAGAGACAACTGAAATATCACTATTGAAGATACTTTAGGGTGTTTCGTATCATGATTGCAACGCAGGTTACGAAGCAAGGCAAGCATACAAGAATTTTTAGTATTTGATACAAGATTTGACCCGTATTAACAAAACGATACAACACTTTCGCGTATTTACAAAAAAAACCCACTCATACCTAGAATTTAAAATTCCGGTTATGCATACCCAGATCTCGGGTATTGCGTATTCGGTTTCCCAGATCTCGGGTATTGCATATTTTCCCCCTATTTTTTGCTAGTCAAAACTGTGCTCGGTTTTTCAAAAACTGGGACAAACACGCGATACCCAAGATCTAGGAAACCGAATACGCCATATCCGAAATTTCGGATATGCATAATCAGAATTTTAAATTTCGGGTATAAGTGAATTTTTTGTAAATACGCGAAAATATTGTATCATTTTATGAACACGGATCAAATCTTATATCAAATACAAAAATTTCCCAAACAAACATAATCGACAAGATCAAGCCGGGACCTACGTTAAAACTGTACTGACGGCGCATTCATATGGAACACATGGTTCCTGTAAGTTACGTTCCTCCTCGAGGTTCTGTTTGGAACACATCATTTTTTTTAAAAAAATTATAGGGCAGATGCCGGATAGTATATTGCACGCAAATTAGGACAAATTTACGGAGGTCTCAGTGATATTATCTTAATCACATTTGATAATATATGTAGTGGAGAAAGCAATAGCTTATGTTTCCAACACGACAAGATCGATTACTATTCACTATTGTAACTTAGCCTGTCGTATTCCAGATGTCCTGGAATAAGCAGATGAGCATTCTATTTCTACGGTACGTATAAAAGCTAAGGTACATAATGTGCATCTCCAACCGTTAATGTTACTCAATAATGCTGAATGCTTTTCGACATCTATTCAAGGCCAACTATTGGACATCAACATCGAAAGATCAGCAGTTGGATTCGATGAGACGTCAATCAAACACTACACGAAGACAAAAGGTGTAACATTAAAAAATTTGAGTTATTTTAAATGTTTCTCATTTTAAAATTTTTTGGTAAATTAAATTTTTTCTTTTGGTGCAAGCTAATTAACTGAAACAAAATTTAAAAGCGGAATGTGTTCAAAAATAATTTATCTGGGTTTCAAAAGTTTAAAAGTATTTTTTAGAATTTTCTAAAAAAATTTCTAATTAGTTTGGTATTTATTCTGGCCTTTTTTGATTTTCTGGCATTTCTTAAAAAGAAAAATAATTTCTTTGCTCTTTTTTCGGAGGGCCGCTTTTCTCCTCCCCCGGCCCATTTCTTCTCGCCCGATCCCTTCCCCTCTGGCCGGCTTGCCTTGTATCCTGGACCGTTCGCTTGATTCTCGGCCCAGCCTCGCACAGCCCACGCCAGCCAACCCGCACGTCCGTGTCCCTGCTGTGAGGGGCCCGTCTGTCATCCGCCGGCGCACGTCTCCTTGTTATCTATAGCTCACGTTACAGTGCAACTTGGCCTTGGATACATTGTTCTTCGATTTTATCCCAACGGCAGGCCCACGCATTGTGATTTTCAAAAGTTTGTTCGCCAATAATTATTGTCAAATAATTTCTAAAAGGCCATCATCCATTGGGCTAAGCTTTGAATTGCATGTACTATGTAACCGAAAACTAAACTACGTAATTTAATATGAGTTAGTGGACTAAGTACCTAATATTAGGCTAACTAACTCAACATGCAAGGGGGCGTCTGCCCTGGACAAGGGGAAGAGGGAAGAACAGTACGACCGATCCCAATTGTTTGGAGCAGCGCGGGTGTGGCAGAAAACAAGACAGCCGAGGAAGAGATGAGGGTTAAGAGTGAACATGAAGGGTTAGGTTAAATAACAATAACTAAATTACCCATGTTCACAATATTTTCTCCACGATATCACTGTCTCCAAGTGATGACAAGTTTATGATACTATTAACAAGTAAATGTAAGTAGCCATCTTCTTCCAACATACTATATGCGCCCCTTGGACGTTCCGGAAGTACCTGAGATAATGAACTGAAACGGCGGTTTACTCCTCTAGTTAGTTGGGCTGGCCAACACACAGTCAACAGCCCAGGCCCCTACCCTGCACTCCTCAGGCCCAAACGCCTCGACCTTCGTAGGCTTCACGCCCGGTCGCTGCGGCCCATGCCTACCATGGTCCATGTCTCCACGATTCGTCCATTTCAGACGCCGCGTGCCCGCGAGACGACGTTGCCAACGCCGGGATGCCCGTCGCCAGGCGTCCCCGCGCTCAAGCCGCGGCACGCTCGCCCGCCGTTCCGGCGGCGGCGGAGGCAGGCAAAGGCGACGTCAAGAAATTGAGGTGATCAGAAACCGCAAGGCACACGGGAAAGTTCCCCCCGCCCACCTCATCAACCTGGTCAGTATCCAAGTCTCAGTCAGATAGCTCGATCCCTCCCAGGCTGTGGAGGCGGAGTTCAACTGTTGTAACACATGCACCAATCACTGACACGCTTTATTTCATACTAAAAAACAACGGGGTGTTCGACGGTACATCCAAGACTTGACAGGCTTGTCGCGCATGCAGAGAACATCTTTCGCTGATACAGAATATATAATGATCGAGTAATCAATCTCAGCTATAACTATACTAAATAAATCTGGATAGCCACTGGTAGTCTCATATCTGTGCACCAATTACAGATCCATGTCGTATATACGTTCGCGAGTTCATTCACATAGGGGCTGGCGCGCCAACCGGAGCCCCGACCGGCGACATCCCCGCCATCATACGGCGGTTGCCCACGTTCTTCTGCGCCTCGCACATCGCCGGCAGCGACATACCTGCATCCATTTAAGACCAATCAATCTTTCACAATTACAAGGCAGTCAAAGCTGGCATGCACAATGTTAAAAGTATATCTTCGATCGGTGCATGTTTGCATGATCTGCAACGCACCTTCACCGGCGGCGAGGGTGGCGTAGAGGTCGACGATGTTGGGGCATCCGCCGTAGCAGGCCGGGGAGCACAGCGCCCGCACGAAGCGACGGTCGTCCGCGGCGGCGCTGGAGATCACGGGGAGGCCGAGCGCGGCGCGGTCGACGCCGCAGGCCCGCACGCAGCCGTCTGTCTCGACCCAGCCGGACAGGGCCCGCACCGCCACCGCCGACGTCTGGCACCAGTGCGCCCCCTCGGGCGTGCTCTCCAGCACGCACCGCCTCCCGCCCGACGAGACGGCGAACGCGCACACGTCCGGCGGCAGCTGCTCGCACACCAGGCCATAACCTGCATTTATGCATACAGTTCACACATGCATGCACGCACTCCTTAGTACTGGATCGATGAAACGAAATTAACCTAAGCAGTTGTAGCCGTGCCCACGCGTACGTACCACGAGCGGACCGGACAAGGACGGCGAGGGAGACGAGGAGCGCGAGAGCGACGGCGAAGGAGGAAGCCATTGATGCACACCGAGCCAGCTTCCCAAGCTGCAGCAACTACAGATCGGTGAGGAGTTCTAGAGAGGAGTAGCTCGTACTTGTGTTGCTCCGACTTGGCTTGAGGTGGACGAGATGGTGAGGAAGAGGAGAGAGCTGCGCGTTTATATACATGGAGGAAGGCCGTACGTGGCGGTTTTCTGAGGCGGGCCGGGTGAAGTTGACGACACGAAGCGGCACGCTACCTGAAGAGCAACTGCCTGCCGGTGCCAGCCCGGCCCCTCGTCCCCTGGCCCTAGCATCCTCAGTTGTTTTCGGTCGTTTCAACCGCCCTCTTGTTCGTCTGAAGTGTCGCACCTTGCCGTATGGGCCAGGTTCACTGAGGAGACGTAAATAAACTAGGAGTGATATGATCTCGGCTCGCACGTTAAGCTAGTACGTACATCGATCGCGCCGTGTGCAGGCTTATTATCAATTCGGCAAGAGCAACGGGGCATAGCGGTTTGTGAAGTGCATTGTGTCGTCGCTTTACCGGTTTGCTGGAGAGGAAGGAGAGAACATACATTAGAGCATCTCCAGCAAGGACCCTAAAACAGGATTTCTATTTTGGATTTAGGGACTCCACCTATTTTTTGAGATCCTGTTTTTAGAGCACAAGTCCAATAACAACCCTTAAATCTCAACCCCTATTTTACCTTTTCTCCTATTTTAACATATTCGCTATGTATAATCTTCATTTGACACCACTAAAATTCAATCAAATATATTTATAATACATAAAACATAAGCATATTAACATTTACAATTTAAAAACATGAAATTTCAAATTTAAATTTTAAAATTTCAAAACATGATAAAATTTTCGAAGCCTCTCATGTATTTCCCTATCTTCAATAATATAGGTTGTACTCGTGTCCCTGGGAATTGGGGCTGAGGAGGCAAATTTAGAGGCCTCCTAATTTTAGGGGCTTGAGTTAAAACCCCCTGGGAATTGGGGCTAAGGAGGCAAATTTAGGGGCCCCCTAATTTTAGAGGCTCGAGTTGGAGCCCTGCTGGATCTGTTTTTTTCACTACACTCCCTATTTTAAGGTTTAGGGGCTGTGCTGGAGATGCTCTTAAGCAGGCAGTTCCTCGCACCGTCATCACTGGTTACTTTGATTGGGGTATATCAGTATATGCCATGCAAATCGTGGAAAGAATCAGTGCCGTGGTTAGCGTCGTAAATCCCAATCGTATTTCCTTGTGAATTTCGTGGCTACCCGGAGCCACTACCCAACTGCCAACTGCGGGTAAACTGGGGCAGTTTGCTTGTTTTGATCAGGACGAAACCCCATCTCACCACTAAACACCAGCAACCACCAGTCACCATCCACCTTCCATTTCAGCAACGAAAAGTTACTAGTACTTCTCTTTCAGTGCACCAGCCACCAGATCAAGGCTGGTTTTTGCAGCAAAATTCATGATAACTTTTAAGGTATAGTGAGCACACATACAAGATATTGAAAATGAATACAAATCAAGGCATCGAGCAGACAACTTGATAGCACAATCTGATGCCATCACAGCGCAGCAGAAGATAAATATACAGTGAAAAACGCATGTGTTAAACCTACAGAAAAAAAGGGAACTCATATGAAAAGCAATCATGGACACTAATTGATCATAGATTCAAATGGGGCATCGAGTGAAATTGCTATGATTCTCCAACCCACAATGTTCCTTGGCGGTTAAAGCTGAGCGGTTGAGGCCTTGAGAGCACTATCCTGATATCTGGGATAAAGTAACTATATACAAGCCACTATACATGATAAAATGACATCGGAAACAATTCTATACGATTTGAAAGGAAAAAAAAACCGTCCATATAGGCCACGCGCATACAACAAATAATCTGATAGTGAAGGGCAAAAGCAAACGAGATAACAAGCAGGGAACAACATACAGTTTTACACCATGTTAAGGACTCAGCAAAATTAGAAAATTATTCTGCATGTGCTCCCTAGCTGCGATGCAGTTGTGCTTTCATCATAGCACAAAAGAAATGCTCTATGGACATAGCTGGTACAATCAAATCATGGCAGCAAATCCAACATAAATCATGCCAAACCTCCTCCAATCCGATGGTTCCAGTGGACACTGACACGGTGACACCAAACCCCACAACATTAAAACATACAAATAAAGCTGAGATTTAAAGAACAGAATACAAGGTTTACAGGTTCAGAGCGAGTATGACCCCTTTGGAATTGTTCCTCCCAGGGAAATGGTTGAGGCAAAAGTATATAAGTAAAAGAAAAAAAATTACACATCGTAACAACGAATAGTATGTCCATTCATATGAAACCTTTATCTTAATTTGATCTATACTGGTTGTGGTTGATGCATGCACTTGTCTCATACTCGCAGAGACTTGCAGAAAGATAACAAAAGAAGCAGGTCATGTTTCATCGCCTTGAGGATTTTTACCAATGTGGAACTAAAAGAGTTTACAAATAATAAAAATATGAAACAAAAAGGAGCATCTCAGAATTTCCCCCCAATGTTTTCTTCACTGGTAACCTTACCTCAAAGTGCAAGGATGAATATAGAGGTTGCACATCACCGATGCTCCCCAGAATAAAAAACATGAGTCAACACTTCTGTGCCCACAAGAGGGAGGTGCTACATTGTGTTACTAAGTTTGCGTAAGGCAACAGCAGAAGGCAAGGATGCTTGGATTAGCATGTGCTAGTCTGCTGGATTTGTTTTCCTGCATAATGAGAGCTGCAGCAAGTTGCATTTTTTTCCTTTCTGAAAATGTACCACACCGATTGGGGTGTGTACGTGGTTTTATTTACAGTTTAATTATCCCTCTTAAATTTCAATTTGGGAAATGCAAGCCGATTAAACCAATCTACAATTAGGAAATAGGAACTTAAAAACTGAAATAAAATCGGTTCATATAGTTGTTTTATTCGCTAACATGTTCCATAAGATACGATTTAATGTACTTTACATGATATTAGTACAATCTATTCACCAACATATGGACCTCAAAAGTACAATTCACCAATGTAAGCACTGTAGCAAATGAATGACCTTTCCAGCAGCAGAGTATATTATTTTGAGAGAGAAATAAGACTCCTCTTGATTTGATTATCGACTTTTATCATATAAAACAAAAAATGCCTGGGATCTCAGGTACGTAATGTCTTCTTCAATACTTGAGAAGTTGCAGAAAGATAACGCAGATAACAGTTGCATCATCGATCCAGTAATCAAGTCACACAAAGCCACGAACAAAAGAACAAACCAACAAAGGAAGAACAATAGAGTATCTCAGACTACATATTCCCCATTGGTTTCTTCACTGGTAACCCTCAAAGTGCAAGGTACAGCAGGAGAACTCTCACAGCAGCAAACCAATACACGACTAGACGTACAGACTGTGCCAGAGCACGCACACGGGAAGAAGCGGACGCATACCTCGCCGGCTTCGGGTTCCGCGGCCGGCGGCTGCAGGCCTTACCTGGTGCGAACGGGTCGCTGGTACCTGGCGCAAGGGCGGCGGCGCAGTGGTTTTGAGGTTTTAGAGGAGGCGTCCTAACCCTAAAGGCAGAGCTAAGCTGCTAAACTACACGCGGCCACGTGGGAGTCCGTAGTGGGCCTGAAGTTCTAGAGTCAGTTCGGCAGCTACTGGGCCCTTTTCGAGTTTGGGCTGAAGGATCCAATAACTAACGATGAGATTTTGTCATGTTCACAAACTTATTTTCCCTTTAAAAAAGGTTACGACTTACTTTCCTCTAAAAAATATATATTTACTACTTACAAGCTCTTGAAGGTTTAGAAACTGTACACGATGAGAATGACAATCGACACAGAGGCCTTGAATTTATCAATTCGATGGTATTTCGTACGGTAGATTTTGCAAAACTCTAGATGCCCATATATCTCCCAAAAATACAAAGAATTATTTCATCCAAAAACGAAGGAACTGAACTCAGAAACTATGCTGCTCGGCTGTTTCAGAATGAAAGCTCGTTATTCGTTATTGCTAGAACCAGAGAAGTTTCCAAGGAAGATGGATACTCACGTGTCACAGCAACCATTTCAACAAAATATAGAAGAATGACGTGAAATGTACAGAAGAAAAGCAATCGAGTATATACAATGGAGAAAAACAAAACCAATCACGTACAGAATAATAGTGAAAAATCACGATTCGGCATCTACCATAGAACCCTCCAAACCCCAGCTGAGCCCAATCGAACCTCTAAAATAGTTTGAAGAAACAAGACGTGCTATACTAGCCATCGCAGAGAAAGACTGACAAGAAGAAGAACGAGGGAAGATTTACGGTAACCTAACTTTCAAAATACAGCGCGAGCTACAAATATTTCAATTTGAAGCAAACAAACCAAAGAAACCGTGCCACATACTCCTTGCCGCTGTCAGAATGAAACAAACTTCACAAGGATGGTGATTCCATTAAGAAGGATCAGCGGAAGACTCGAACATTGCGCTGCGTATACGAGGCCAATCATCTGCCCTTTCAAGGTCTTTGCTCCATGCATAACTCTAGCGTCAGAGAAGCTCCAGCCTTTGGGAGAAAGAAAGCGGTCTTCATTAAATATGGCCAAAGCATTCGCAATAAGCAGAAAACCCTCAAGGAATGTCCACAGCCCCATTATTTCTGCAGAAGGGGGTGAACTTGGACGTTAGTTACTGTCGGACTTTGAAAAAACACTTCTAAAATTCTCTATGAATGATGTACTAGTCTAGAAAAATCTAGTACACACAGTAGAAATAATATCACAATATATCAAACAAAATTTTATTTATTTAATTATCAAATTTTACAACATATATGGTGTACAAGCCAATATAAAATAACACAATGGAAGTAAAATAAATCCGTAGTAGAACCCAGCGAATCTACCATAGGCAATCGACTAGGGTAGCGGCCTAGTCATTAAGATCCTCGCTGGTGTAGAACTTCTTCTCTGAATCAACAGAGTAAGCAAGGGCAAGTACTACAAAAGTACTCCGCATGTCACACTGAAAAATGCAGTATTAATGTAATGGTGACAAAAGAATGACATAATATGGTTAGTTTGAGAAATAAGCAATATTTCAAATATAATAAATAATTTCGAAGGCATAATTCATTAATAAAACCGAGTTTTAAACCAATTTCCAACACGAGATGAAACTGGAACTTAATCCCAATTTTTCTTCCAGATGGAACCCCTTTCCATCTATAAATCTTCTTCCTATCTGAAATCACTTTTAGAAAACCAAAGTCTAATCTGTGAAAGGCTAGCTCGGCATGCCCATGACCGCAGGTGTGGCTAATCGATTAGTTTACACTCTACAAAGGTTGTACAACTTTGCCCACAAGAGATAATCAACTTAATATGTCAGTAAGACACTCTTCCTTAGGCATGCGACTAAGTGATTACCACAAGGTCTTTACAATGTGCCATTCCAAGCTAGTCACATCCCGCTACGGTTCCACCGCAGGTAGGGTTAAAACCGCCCAGTCCAGAAGCCACTTCTTGCGTCGAAAAACACCCATTTGGTATAATCGACAATGGAACTTTGCAAATTAGTTAGCCAGGTCTCTCCCATGCTAGACTTGTGGTAGCATGGTTGCGCTTTACATTCAGTAACTCACAGAACGGTCCTTAATTGACTAGGCGAGATTTTTCACAAACCCAGAACCATGACAAAACCACCTCACAACCATTTCTCGCTCGGTCTAAATCACACTTTCACCTTATTTTGCACAATATTACTTTTTCTAGAATTCCATGGCACACCAATAGTAGGGAATAATTTTATTTTAATAGAAAATCTTTATTTGGCTCAAATTCCTATAAAGATCATAAATTCAGGTCTAAGCATGTCTAAGCTATTTACTATATAGTAATATTTAATACTATATTAATGTACTAATTAGTGAGATTTTTGTCCAATATTACAATGGTATATGGAATATCCAAGTCAACTGAGGTCATAATAAATAGGAGTACCTATACATTTTAAACTGGGAATTTAAATTACACTGATAAAATTATGCATACAATAGTGTCGACGATTGGGGAGCAGGCCCCCGCCGAGCTTACTTGTTGGTGGAGGGACCAACCGCGACCCCTTCTCACGTGAGGGAATACTCAGAGGAATGACTCACCGGACTTCAACGAGCGAGGACACAGTACTTTACCCTGGTTCGGGCCTCTCAAGAAGGAGATAATAGCCCTACTCCAGCTCGTGTATATTTTCGTGATGTGTGTCTCGCCCCCTTCACGGCGGGGATGCTTTATAGTTTACAAAGGGGCGTACTTGTTCAAGCCCACTAACTCCACGCTCGACCAGTCCAACGTGGTAACTAACAGATCCTATATCCCACCCACGCTCCCGCGAGAACGCAACGAACTAGCGGAGGTTACGCACTGGCTGACGACCTCGGATCACGCCAGTCGGCTAACAACCAACTCCGAACTCGGCCACCTCACCTGAGCACGAGCCATCAATTCACCAGGTTATGCGACCTTCTCAGGTCCCGGCAAGGCCGTCCCTAGGAACGACCTCCTGGTGGCCAGGGCGGGGACGAGCTCGTGCTGCTCGTGGCGCCCGGCTAGGTCGTCCCGGGGGACGGCCTTCCGGTGGTTCGGGCAGTAGTGAGCCCGTGCCGCTCGTGGCACCCGAGGTAATTTATGGGATCCATCCGACCCCCCGACAAATAGTTTGAACCAAAATATAGTTCAAAATCTAGGATCAACTTGATCAAGGGTGTAACTTGCCTTGCTCGACGGGTGGCAACTCGAAATCGTTGACTGCAAACTCCTCGGACTCTATAAAATCTATACGCGAAGAACATCTAACTTCAAATAAAATATCAAACTATCATAAAATAGAAATTTATAATTTTATATGAATTTAGAAAGAAAAAATGATCCAAACAGAGTTTAAACGGGCAAAAATGGGCTCCTAGAAGTTTAAAAACACATAAATGATAAAGAAATAATTTTTAAAATTTCCTTTCTAAAATAAATTTCCAAATTTACAGAGTTCAAATTTTGAAAATTTCTAGATTCCCCTCCCCCCTTTTTCTTTTCTTTTCTCTTTTCCCCCCCTTTCCTGTCTCTTCTTTTTCTTTTCCTTGGCTTGCTGTTGCTTCTATCCTGGACAGAACACATCACGCCAAGCACCTATATATGCATGCATAGCACCAAGGCCAAGCAAGGAGGAAGGCGGCTTAGCTCCAGCCGATGGGAGCACCGGCAGCAGCGTCTCCGGCGAGCTCGCGCGGGCGGCTGATGAAGGCGGTGTAGCGGCGTAAAGAACAACACACGACTGGCGATGACAAATAATGAAATTCAGGCGTGAGAGATAGGTGGAACCGAGGAGAAAAGAGAGGGAAAAAGAGAGGACGATGAGGCGCACCTCGTGACGCAATCAACACGACGAATAGAGCTCCGAGGCATTGGGGAGCTCGCAAGGATGCGTCGTCGACGTTTGGTTCACGCTCCAATTCTTCGTGATTCCGAGCAAACGAGGGTACAAGAAGGTGAAGAATGGATTGTGTGGAGGGAGAGGAGCACCGTGCTGGCCTTAAATAGGATTAGGGGCGCTCTAGAGAGATAGAATCAACTCGGATAAGGTTGCGTTCAAAACAATAAAATGGGCATTTCGGTGCGAAAAAGAGGGGATTTGATCAGCAAAATGGGTTAGTTAAATGAGGATAAGGTCACCCACAAATTTTGAAATGAAACCGGAGAGTAAATCGCGAGTTTTTTGAGCTCCGAATCTTGTTAATGGAGGGAAGGGGAGAGAATCGTGCGTTCTAAGGTTTGGCTGGAGCTTGAAGACTTTACTGATAGGTGGGTCCACCGTTTTTTTAAATTTGCGTAGCATAGAGCAATAAAAGGGCTTAGAGAAAATATAAAAAAGGGTCAAAAATTCTAAAAAAATCTCAAAAATCCTTCATAATATTTTCAAATTACTGTAACTTTTTAAAGAAAATTTTGAATTATAATTTTTCTACAATAAATTATTTTTTAAAATCTAAAAATAGCAAAAATGCATTTATAAATTCCATAAAATTCAGAAAAATTACAATAAATCAAAATTAATTAATTAAACAAGAATATGCAAAATTTTGGGGTGTTGCATGCTTCGCTGTCATAGTCTTCACTACATTCAACATCTTGGTGTTTCCAGAAAGCTAACGTTCTGTAATGTCCAGGGTCCATTTACTGTGTTTATCAATGCTTCAACACCCCACCCATTCTTTATGACCACATGATTTGTTAAGATCCAAACCTGCAGTTAGTATCGATCATGAAATGATGTGGAATAAACTCCCTTATCCGATTTTCTCATATAAAATTTTGGATATCTGCACGCTTCAATACCTGTTATTGGTGGTTTAATTACTGGGTACTTGTCATTTGACAAATAATTCCACCCAAAAAAAATCAAATGATCGAAACGCGTGTTAATGAATCGTATAATTGAGTAATCTTTTTATTAGAAGAAAATCAAAATCAAATAATGATTATTTGGCAAAGCACATAACGTGCTCCCCGCCAGTAGACGGCGGCATGGCAGCCTTCCCTTCCCGGACAAAGGACCTGTCGTCCTATCCTCGACGAGAAGACATGCAAGATGCTCTCCCGGTGAGCCGAGCCATTTTCACCCCTCCAATGCGGGGTCCAATCTGACATCGTAGTGCACGTAAGCAAAGTGAGAGGATTACAAACATCCCATTGTGTGGCGACACGGCAGTGACGAACCCATCATCTTAGAAGGCTTGCGTCTCCATGCGAGGGGGTGGTCTCGGGGGCAAGCTTGCCCACCGTCGCATGGCGGCGTTAAGCAAGAGGATGCTATTGCAGTGATCCTGGATGTGCGAGAAGGTCAACTTGGAGGGAAAAGGCCAGTAGTCGGGCTTGTCGTCCTGTCGAGGGGTGGGAGAAGAATTCTGTGAAGACGAGGAAATTGAGTTCGATGAAGATGCCATGCCGCCCACCGAGTGCGGAAGCAACATTACTACAAGAATGTACATCACAATCGATTTTTTTTTTTCATTATCATAGTCGGATTTGATGGCGATAGAAAGTCTTTAGACAGTGATGAGAAGTCATTATCACAATCAATTTTTGCCCGATTGTGATAAATAGTCATCACAATCGATTCTTTGCTAGAACCGATTCCGATTCCCCTAATCACAATCGGTTCTAACAAAGAACCGATTGTGATGACTGACATTGAGAATGAGCTAGCTAGTAGTTAAGTAAGTATCAAGATAAATTGTATGTTAAATAGACAATAAGGCTCAAAACAACCAAGTTATCTTCTATGAGTTATCTGTAAACTAATTGATAACACAACATAGTCTACAAACAGAAATTAAGCACATGGCAAACTTCCATTTCAAATGAAAGCAAGGCATCTTATACACGAGGAAGCAACACAGATTTACATAATGATTTTTTTTAAATAATACTTTTTTTAAAAAGAATTACGGTTTTAATACTCGAAAAATCAAAATTGCAAAATTAATATGTAATCGCCAGACCGTACGGCGAATACCCTATTTTCGCCATACCTCACGGCGAATACCCTATTTTCGCCGAATCGTGTGGCGACGACACACTAAATCCGCAGTTAATCTGCTACACGGGAATCAAGGCTATTTTCGCCGTACGGTATGGCGAAGACCCTATTTTCGCTATACGGTTTGACGAAAATAGGGTATTTTCGCCATATGGTAAGGCGAAAATAGCCTTAACCAAACAGCCGACGGTTAATCAGCTTTAATCGGGTAATTAGGGTATTTTCGCCATACCATATGGCGAAAATAGGGTATTCGCCGTACGGTCTGATGAATACATATTAATTTTGCAATTTTAATTTTTCGAGTATTAAAACCGCAATTCTTTTTTAAAAAAGTATTATTTAAAAAAAAATCTTTACATAATGGACATTTAGTAAGGAAAGGTAACTTTACAAGTGATCAAAGAAGGATCGGTCTAATCCTTTATAATTTGGAGGTTATGGCATGTATGTACTACCAACATTGACACTTTAGCAACAACTTTCATTAGTAAAGCTATCAGGAAGAGCCATTATGAATCAATGATGTTGCCACTCTTTGAGCAATTCCAATTTTTGTATAGGATGATTATTTGAATGGAAACTTGGAGCAGTGAGTGAAAAATCTTAAATAGCAAAGATAAAAAATAAATGTTATTACCAGCAGGCAACTAGAAAGGTGCATGTTTTACTTAAACTAGTAAAGTGTCCGTGCGTTGCAACGGTATCTACATTTTGAACGGCTGTCCTGCTATTACGATAACATGAAACAAGAAAATATGTTGTGCAAATAATACCTTATACAGTAGGACACTATTGAAGTAGTATTTCTATATTTCTATGTAAATAAAGCGTTCTGACGCTTCGTTTCTTGCGCCTGGAGTGGTTAATTAATTAAAGAGGTGGGTAATTAAAGAATGGTGTTGTGTGCTGTCTTCCATCCACACCTGGAGTGGTTAATTAAAGAGGTGGGTAATTAAAGAATGGCAGAACTGGTAATTTTGATGAAATGACGTGGGAAGAAACTCTCACTTTATATAGTAGAGATTGGTAAATAATGAGATGTTTTACTAGCCACCCATTAGAGGCCATGGCAAAATGATGCCTTAAAATGCATAATGTTAATAAAATATTGTTTTGTTGCCCATGTAAGAGCAGGTCCCAGTTTGTGCAAAGTGTGATACTTGTATTGATCCACAGACTCAAACAATCAAACTTTTCACATTCATCTACTTATTTACACATTCAAGTAATATGTCTGTCTACCAAAATTCACAACACATTGCATAGCTGCATGACTGCATCAATTATAGTAATTCAATAAAGAACATTGAATCTGTACATAAACAAAGGTGTCATCTGCAGTTCTGCACTTCGAATTTTAGGCACAATATCTAGCAGAAACTGCATTTAATATGTTTCATGTCTCTATTCAACAAACTAACTGTGGATCATGTTTAACTCACTTAAATCAAATTTATTTGGCAAAGGAGAAATAAATGAAGAACAATAAAGATGAGCAAGGAGCATACTTTGTAATGTATATATTTCTGAGGTCAGAACATTTTAGTGACAAAAGCACGGCAAGACATTAAGTAAAATACATTGAGAAGCAGCACATAGTCCTATATATGATTGTAATGACTTATGACTAATGATGCCGCATTAAAACAATTATCATGAAACACAAGATTGCCCTTTAAAACATGCACCAATTGACTATGTTCTTCATTTCTTTCCTAAATTAGACATAGATTATCTCTTATGTTCCCTTATTAACCAAGGTTCGTGCAGTGAATAATATAGATATAGTGGCATTGAATGTATCTTGTCTTTAATCAAAATTTTCTAAATTTTAATGCAAATCAATTATCCAGTTGCCAATCAATAAGGGCATAATAAAAAATCTCCCTTTTTCTTTTTTGCTTCCCGTATTTTACCACCAATAGCCCATTGAGTCACTCAAGTTCAAACGGACTCAATTTCCTGTGATAAAAGAGAACTATATGAGGTATGATCAGACATAAAACTAATATAAACTCCGTTTCATAAGAAAATAACACTCTAAACAATACCATGAATACCAGCTCCACCTAAGGTAGCACCTCCAGCACTCTGCACAAGGTATACCATTTTTAGACAAGTGCAACATCATAAAACATACAACCTAAGCACTCCAAGAAGTGAAAGAACTGCTTGGCACTTACCTCCCTATGCGTAAATCCACCTAGCCCCTTCCAGCTGTGACATCTCCGCATCAAAGTTATTCGCCATCTCCAGCACCTCCGACGTGCTCACAAAGCGCACAAACCTTCAAGCACAAGCCAACCAAACACCTATCAAATTTTGAGCTTTTCGACACCACCAACCTGAGAATCACCACATAAGCCAAGCATATCAAGAAACCTCTCGAGGGTGCCCTTGCTGAACCATGCAAGATCGCCTCCAAATGCACTGGATGGTCGATCACGGCGATCGAGCCGCCGCTTCCTCCACAGACGCAAAAACCACACGAACACACCAAAAAAATGTGAGATTTTTTCTTCCTAGTTCCTTGCTTCCTCAAAACAGCATAAGGTTGATTCTTGGAGAGAGAGTCGGATCGGATCGGAGGTTTGTATCGGCCGATGGGCGTGATCCCCTCAAAACAGCATAAGGTTGAACTAGTTTGCTTTCCGGCATTTTTTAAGAGAAATTTTACGGTGGTACATATATAATATACTAATAAAGTGCCCGTGCGTTGCAACAGATTCCAAATAGATGATGACACCATACGTTTTAAACTCTTAAAAACAAAAAAACAAGAATTGAAAACTTGAGCTATCACTTATTTAAGATCCGTTACTGAAGAATCACTCTGGCAGACTCACCATTGTTATGAATAGCACTTGTATTCATCATGAGGCAAAAGGGCCTATATATACATGTACAAAAGGGCAAGCAATAGGAATAGGAATAGGACTCTATCCCTAACATACAAGGAAAGCAATAGGAATAGGAATAGGACTCTATCCCTAACATACAAGGAAAGCAATAGGAATAGGACTATATCTCTAACACCCCCCCTCAAACTCATGGTGGATCAACAACACTGAGTTTGGAGAGAAAAAAGTTATGATATGCTCTAGTTTGTGTCTTCGTGAAGAAATCTGCTAACTGGAGCTCTGAAGGCACATACTGAAGAGCCACAATCTTATCCTGTACCTGTGACCTCATATATGAAGCATCAACACCAATATGCTTGGTGAGTTCATGCTTCACTGGATCTCGTGCAATGCTGATAGCCCCTGTACTGTCAGATAAAAGAGGAGTCGGTGTAGAAACAGAAACACCAAAATCCTCAAGCAACCACCGTAGCCACGTAACCTCTGGCCACAAAGAGCCATAGCTCGCAACTCACCTCAAGACTTAACGAGAAATCTGCTTGCTTCTTAGTCTTCCAAGCAATGAGAGAACCACCAAGAAAAACACAAGAAGCGTAAAGAGACCGACGATCGAGTGATCACTAGCCCATGTAGCATCGTAGTATGCCTGAGTCAGAAGAGCCGGAGCGCGGAAAGAAAAGACGGCGAGAGATGGTTCCACGAAGATATCGTAGAACACGAAGAAGATGACTATAGTGGAGCTGAGTGGGAGCAGAAACGAACTGACTCAGGATATGAACTGGATGAGAATGTCAGGACGAGTGACACCAAGATAAACAAGACTCCCAACAAGATGGCGATAGCGAGTAGGATCCTCAAGAGGTTCACCATCAGTAGGTCGAAGGTGAACATTGAGCTCCATGGGAGTCTCGGTTGTACGCTCATCAGTGAGAGAGGCACGATCAAGAAGATCCTGGATATACTTCTCTTGGGAGAGAAAGAAGCCATCAGAGGTGGAAGAAACCTCAATCCCAAGAAAGTATCGGAGAGGACCAAGATTAGACATGAGAAACTGCTCATTGAGACGGGATTTTACAAAGGCAATATACTCAGAATCATCGCCAGTAATGATCATATCATCAACATACAGAAGGAGAAGAGTCCGACCACGAGAAGAGGTGTGAACAAAGAGCGCAGGATCATGGGTACTGGCAGAAAAACCAGCGGCAGTGATCACAGAAGAAAAACGCTCAAACCAAGCACGAGGGGCTTGCTTGAGCCCATAAAGAGAGCGACGAAGCCGACAAACCATGCCCTCAGGAACAGAATACCCCGGTGGTGGCTGCATATAGACCTCTTCATGCAGCTCACCATTAAGAAAGGCATTCTTGACATCAAGCTGAGAGATGGACCACTCTCGAACAGAGGCAACAGCAAGAAGAGTGCGAACAGTGGTCATGTGAGCCACAGGGGCAAAGGTCTCATCATAATCACGACCATGCTCCTGCTGAAAACCACGCGCCACAAGACGAGCCTTGTAGCGCTCAAGAGAACCATCAGAGCGAGTCTTAACTTTATAGACCCACTTGCAGGTAATGGGACGAACACGTGGAGGAAGTGGAACAAGATCCCATGTGCCAGTGCGCTCAAGGGCAGCAATCTCCTCCGCCATCACATGCTGCCATTCCTGATGAATAACAGCATCACGGTAAGAAGTCGGCTCGGCCAGAGCTGCACCAACAAAAGCAAAACGCGCAGGAGGCCGAATAGACTGGCCGATCGCGAAGAGCATAACGAGGAGGAGACACTGAAGAAGATGGCTCAGCAGAAGAAGAAGATGGCACATCAGAAGAGTCCTCAGCTGGCGGACGACGAGTGTAGTGGAGAGGATAAGGAGAAACAACATCTGAAGAAAGATGTGTAGGAGAGGACGGTGGTGAAGAAACCGGCGATAAAGGAGACACCGAGCGTGAAGGGAAAGTGGCAACTGGAGTGTCAGGAAAAGTCAGAAAAGACAGTGGCTCAACAAGGGAAGTAGGAGAGGAAGAAGGACGAGGATAGAAGGGACGAGACTCATCAAAAGTGACATCTCGTGATATCCGTATCCGTCGGCCAACAGGATCCCAACAACGATATCCCTTATGCTCAGCACTATATCCCAGAAAAACACACTCAATAGACTGAGCAGTCAGCTTAGTGCGTTCACGGGGTGCAAGAAGAACATAGCACACACATCCAAAAAGACGAAGTCCAGAATAATCAGGAGGCATGCCACAAATACGCTCAACTAGAATCCCACCCTTCAGAGCAGAAGAGGGTTGGATGTTGGTCAAGTATGCCGCAGTGGAAACGGCCTCACTTTTAAATGAGGTGGAACAATGAAGCAAGCATAAGAGCGCGAGCTGTCTCAAGGAGATGACGATGCTTGCGCTCAGCAACACCATTCTGAGCATGAGCACCAGGACAAGAAAACTGAGAAAGAGTGCCCTGTGTGGCAAGAAAAGCTCGAAGAGCGCCGGACAGATACTCCCCTGCCGAGTCAGCACGAAGAACACGAATGGGAGAATCAAACTGAGTGTGAATCATGGTGGCAAAAGTCTTATAGATGGATAAAACCTCACTACGAGAGGACATAAAATATATCCAAGTGTGGCGAGAAAAATCATCTATAAAAAGAATATAGTATCGATGACCCTTTTGAAACAAAAGGAGCCGACCCCACACATCGTAATGAACAAGATCAAAAGGACGCTGTGATATAGACTCACTAGAATGATAGGGGAGTTGTAGCTGTTTGCCAAGCTTACAACCCGCATGCAAGATAAAGAAGCATCACTGCACACGAGCCTAAAAGACCTCGATTTAACTAAAGAAGACAATGGGAACCACAAAGGTGACCCAAACGGTGATGCCACCGAGCAAAAGTCCCAGAGAAGAAGCAACGGATCTTTGAAGCAGTCGTGGAAACAGAGAGACTGGCCGAGGCAGCGGAAGGTAGATGAAGCCAGTCGAGTTCCCACAGACGCTGAGAGTCATGGCGCCGAGGGCCAGTCCCAACTAGAACCCCCGTGCGGCGATCCTGAACACAACAAGAGTCATAATCAAGAATAACGCGACAACCATGATCGCAGCCGCTGGCCGGATATGAGCTGCATGGTCAGTTTGGGAACATAAGAAACAGCAGGAACATGAAAAGAGGACGACAAAAGATTCCCTCGTCCTGCAACAGAAAGAGAGGTACCATCTGCGGTCTGCACAGTGATAGGAGCAACAAGAGGACTAATGGAATGAAGACTCGAAGGATCAGATGTCATATGAAAAGAAGCACCAGAGTCAAGGATCCATGGTGTGATATCTGATGAGGATGGTGGTTTATCATTAGAAGACTGAGTAGCAGAACCAGCAGAACCTGTCGGTTTAGTGGCAGCCATGCGACGTAGTAGCATAAGAATCTCCTGAGTAGAGTCAGAACCAGAGGTCTGCTGAGGAGAGGTACCCAAGAGTCCAGAGCCCTTAGAAGGGCGTCCCCCTCGACGTGCAAGATCCTTCTTCTTCCTGTAGCAGAATTGCTCCACATGTCCGTTCTTATTGCAGTAGGTGCAGTGAAGGCCTCCACCCCCAGTGGTTGTAACTGGAGCAGGTGTCACTGTCGGAGGAGTAGAGCGAGGCGTCGCCAAAACTGAGGGAGACACCAGCAGACCGGCGCCACGAAGACGAGTCTCCTCAGTACGAATAGCGGCAAGGGCCTCCAACAGAGTGACACGAGGATGACGACGGCGGTGAGCACGAATCTGCTCGAACTCAGCTCGAAGACGTGTCAGAAAATCGTAGATGCGGCGAAGCTCCAAGTGAGAATGCTGGCGCTGACAACACTGGCATGTCTGGCAAACGTCCGGTCCAAGTGAATCAAGCTGACTCCACACCGAAGACAACTGCGCATAAAACTCATCCACAGTAGAATCACCTCGCCGGCGATCGCTTCCTGCCGCACAACAAAGAAGGTACAGAGAGTCTCCGGTTGGCTCATAGCGATCGCGAAGATGTGCCCACATTAACTGTGCCGACGACAAGGCAACAATGTCACCAGTAAGATGCACCCCCATGCTAGCAACCAGAATAGCAGAGGCACGAGCATCTTCGTCAATCCATGTCTTGTGGGCAGCAAACTGAGTCTGAAAGGACTCCACAGCCTCAGTATAATCATCGTTGATCTTCTGGCGGGCAGCATCATCAGCCTCCTTGGGAATAACAGGCGTGACAGGGGGAGCAGGACGAGGCGGACAAGATAGCTCGCCGGAAAGAAACTCCCATAGACGCTGACCACGCATGTGAAGGCGCATATGAAGAACCCAGTCTCGATAATTGAGACCATCAAAAATGACTGGACAGCGGGGAACGGAAACAATCCCTGAAGAACCAGACGGCGACGACATTTTTTTTTTTTTTTTTTTTTTTTTTTTGCAGACGGACTTGAAACTTGGGAGCGGACTTGAAACTTGGAACTTGAAAACGGACTTAAGCCTGGAAACGAGACTTGAAGGCTAAGCTAGTATAAGCTAGCTTCACGTGCAGGTGCAGGCTCAAAGTAGATGGAAACGAGCTCCACAGAGCTCCACAAAATCCGGTTCTGCAGCGCACGCGGCTAGCGCGCCGCACGAGCTACTGGAGGCCGCACTTCCTCCCGCAACACACGCGGCTCGCCGCAGATCTCCTCCCGCAGCGCACGCGGCTTGCGTCTGCGCTGCCGCACGACTGCAGATGCTGCTGCCGATTCTCCAGGCGGCAGAGAAGTTGGACGGCGGCAGGGCTCCGACTCCGGCTCCAGGCGACAGTAGCAGAGGAGTCAAGCGGCGACAACGGCGCAGATCCGAGCGACGACAGCGGCGGTCGAGCGGGTCCAGGCGAGCCTGGGTTGCGTCGACGCTGGCGCCCGGCGACGGAGAGGAACCCGGCTCCGGCGGCGTGGCAGCAGATCGGAGAGGACGCGGAAGAACAGTGGGTCGCGTCGAAGCTGGCGCCCGGCGACGGAGAGGAGCCGCTGCAGATCGGAGAGGACGCGGAAGAACAGAGCTGGCGGCGGTACAGAGCCGACACGGTCTAGCGACGGAAGAGCCGAGCACAACTTGGATAAAGTGCGCGCTGGCGTCGCGGAAGAACAAAACCGGCGGCGCACAGCAGAAGGAGGAGAGGTGGGCGCAAGTGCAACACCCAGGAGAGAGGTAACCCTAGATTGGCTCTGATACCATGTTATGAATAGCACTTGTATTCATCATGAGGCAAAAGGGCCTATATATATACATGTACAAGAGGGCAAGCAATAGGAATAGGAATAGGACTCTATCCCTAACATACAAGGAAAGCAATAGGAATAGGAATAGGACTCTATCCCTAACATACAAGGAAAGCAATAGGAATAGGACTATATCTCTAACAACCATCACCACCAACTCATTCTTATAATAGTTAAGATAGTAGAAATTAAATCTAATCATTTATTTGTTAGAGAAGTATAAATAAATACTAACTAATCTGATCTATTAGGTTGAAAAGAATGTTAGTTTCAGAAACTTTATTAGAGAGTACAGCTGCACACATCACTAATAACAGAAAGGAAAGATTTACTAGCAGCATTTTTGAAAGGGAATCGCTAGCAGCTAAAATTGATGTATGTGACATAACTAGCTTACAGAAATTTATTGACCTGAGCTAAACTACAGAAATATTTGTCATTCTATACTGTAGGAGCTTGTTCTACAGCTGACAAATAGAGCACAAAACATTATTGTTATAAATCCATCCAGAGGTAAGGGGCCTACTACAACGAACCAGAAACATCAAGAACATGAGGAGTGTATGGACTAGCTACAAGCAGCACCCGTGAAGCGTTTTCATTCTGGTTGTTCCTATGATTGATGATACATTAATCCTTAAATAATTCAGAATCTCTTTTCTCATCCCATCTTTCCTTCGATGAACATTTCTTTGAGAATGCACGCACTTCTTGGCCCCATGCCCTCAACTACATGTGTTGTCAGCCTATGAAAACAATCAAAATGGCCGGTCTCTGTCAGTTTACTAGGATTCCCTCTATCTGGCAATCTCTGTCATGTAGAGGAAGTTTCATCTCCATCCATGTTGCAGCTGCTGAAGCTGGCAGTGTATTTGAAGACCGCATCATTTCCCTTTGAGATAGATCTGTTTCACTACTTAGTCCTCTGTACCTTTTTGCACAGGCATCCAGGGATAGGATTTGAATAGAAGTATTCCTCTTGCCTTGGACTTTCGCCAGGTAATCTATCATACGGACCTCCGAGTCTATTTTCGTGATGATTCTTCACTTCACTTTGAAATTCACACCAGGTTATGGAGCCGTCGTCGAGCTTGTCAATGAGCTCCACAAACTTCAGCCTACAGACAGGACAAAGATTTAGGACTTAGAATCAAGATCGAAAAACTTGAACTGCTATTTGTAAATACGTACCTGTCAGGATTTATAGTTTTTCGGAATCCTTCAAATTTTCGGTGACCCTGCACTGCTCTGGCCATATTTCCATCATATGTATACACAAAGACATCACTCTGCAGGGCCACTATGTAATCCACAGCAGCCAGTCTGTTTTGGAACAACTCGAGCGGCTCTAATTCATCTACTGTGGCTAGACTGTAGTGTGTATGGATGTTTGGATATTCAGCTTTCAGCGCATCCATGCTGTGCGCACCGTATATTTCACCGGCGACGATGTATATCTTTGTAGTGGAAGGATAGCCCATTGCTTTGAGGAATACGGCAGCTTCACGAGGAGTCATGGGACAGCCGCCTTGGAGTCGCCTCTCCTCGCTGTTGATTTCCTTCTCTTTCCAGTGCCTCACTTTGAGCCGCATATCTGTCAGCTCCGCTGCCTCATCAAGTGTCAGGTTGTGGTTGCAGCCGGTGAAGGAGAGCATGTCCTTCTCATATCTGTCCAATTCATAAATCAAATGGAAGATTACTGATCTGCAAATAATTTGTCTGCAGGAAATGAACGTTTTGAGGTTTTAATCACCTTAAGTGAAGTGCGATATAATGGTCAGATCCGTTTCTCAGCCTATCAACTAGGGTCCTGCCGAGCTCTTCTATCTCTTTCCTGTACTGAAGTGCCTTGTAATTCGCACGGCAACGAAGTCGTTGGAGAGAAGGAGCAAGACCGTTGTTAACAATTCGTGAATCTGTATGCGTAAATCTCACTACTTTGAACTTCTTCAGTATTCTTGCAAAATCTCTGTAAAAGGAAGCCTGCAAAATGGAGCTAACAATCCATCAGCCTACTCACAAGCCTGAGGTTCTAAGCTTCTGCAATCTACAATCAACAGAGTCTTCGATTCGTACCCTGGACCAGGAGGTGGGTGCTCTCACATAGGGTTTCACCCTTTTATAAGCTGGTGGGAGGGAATCCACAATTACAATGTCTTCCTTCAATGTTTCCTTGAAGTGCTCAACATCGAATATATCTTTGAAATCACTATATTCAAGGACTGTCAGTTTACTTGTTGTTCTAGACAGGATGAACATAAGCAGCAAAGGTACAAACCTGGGATCGATCCAGAATGACTGATGATCCAGAGTGGGGATTACTAAGGATGTGTTCATAATCTTTGCCACTGCAACCATATCACTTATCTGTAAGAATAATTTCGGAGGAATATAAGTTAGCTGAACGGCATTGCCATGCTGGAGGGTTGACACAGGTATAGACATACTCCCATTCTCATCTGGTTTAGCCCACCGTTTGCATCAACAATTAGATAACCAACAGTTGCATTGTTAGTCCCTTCAATGAGCACGTGAAACATGAGAAAGTTGACTGGAGTTGCAGCTGGAAGAAAATGAAGTGAAAGATAGAGAGGGAAATTACTGCGATGATTCCTTGGTCGTTCAATGCACTGGCTGTAACCCTCAACGTCTGGTTTTATCCATATCTCAGCTATCTGTCCATGTTTTGAAGGAAAGTTCAGTAAAGTCGAGCTGAGCACAGGACAGCATCTGAATGAATGTCTTGCTTTCACAATGAAATTTCTTGGCTGAACATAAACACAAGATTGCTTTCTGACAGACTCTTCCAGCCCTGTCCTAAACCTATACATCATGGAGTTTGTTGTCCCTACCCGGCCAGGCGCAACACATTTTCTCGATATATATTTGTTCAGAGTAGGTAGGATCCTGATTGTTCATCATAAATAAATTTCTAGTTGACTAGGATTGATCTTACAAAATCAGCACATCAATAAGAGACAAGGAATTGAAAGAGAGACTCATAACATTTAATTTTTTTTTTTTAAAAAAAAATAGGTTATGGCATGGAAGATATTATCCTTAAGTCAATCAATTAGAATCAATTTCTAAAAAAAAGGATCATTTTAGAGAATGTAAGGTCTTTTTTTATATGAAAAAGTGATGTGTAGAAAAGTAATTTTTATCTGCTAAAACTTCTACTGTTAATGCACTAAAGCCTTTTTTTTCCTCTCCTGAAATGCTTCATTTGATAACTATAAGGGAAAGCAACCTCGGCGACACCAACCGCATGTCACTCTTAACATTTCATTGTGAGTGACGACTGGCCCTCAATGGCTCAACATCGACCAGAAAAAAGAACAAAAGCGATGTATCTCATATGTAGAGACAAAGAAATACCGCAGAGAACAAGAAAAACTTATCATATATTTTTTGAAGAGATAAAGAGGGGCGGGCCGCCTTATTTCTGGACTCTGGAACTCACGTCATATGCTCTCTGTTCTTCTATTCCAATGACTCGCGCTAACAACAAATACAAGCGGAATCCTTGTCGTTATCATCAATCCTTTCATGGACACGATCAGCGACGAGCAAATATCCCAACACGTCTCCTTTTTCTTTTTACCGATCGAGGGTTTACACATGATGACACCCATCGTCCTTTTGCCATTAAGAAGCAACCGTGCCTTCTCTGTTTAGTGCATTTGGATCATTTGATCAGAAAGCAAAACGCTGCAAGAGCTCAAAGCTATCTCGCCAAACTTTTGTGCACGTCAAGTTCCATCGTATGAGTCCTGACTCTTCAGGTACCATTTAAAATCGTCTATGGCAGAGAATCCGAATCCGATCAAACAGTAGCTCAGCTCATGATACCCCAAAATGGAAATCAAGAAGTCCAACTCACAAACAAATCCAAAGACACCCAAAAACTCATGTACATGCATAGTACTACTGCCCAATTGTTAAATAACTGCGAGCGCGTGTGGTTATTCGTTTAAAAAAAGGTGCACGCACAGTTAGTTAAATGATCGCTGTAATAAAGGACTTGACCGAGTGATGAACGTACGCACCGGGGGTTCGGGCGGGCGGCGCTGGCGCATATGAGCCGTCAAGTTCTCCTCCGTCCACCCCATCACGTCGGGGTCGGCCACCTCCACCCTCTGCACGAGCCTCCCGGCCGCCTCGCCATCGCCGCCCGCGCCGGCGCCGGCGCCGCTACCTCCTCCCCGGTGCGAGCCCAAGAACCCGACGACAACAACGAGGCCGAGCAGGCACAGCACGACGCCCCTCATCCAGGCTTGGCCGCCTGCGCCCCACGCGCGCTTCCTCCGCGCCAACAGCAGCGCGGCCCTCCCGCTGCAGGGTGTGACGGCCGCGGCGCCGTGCCCGTGCCCGCCCTCGTCGTCGTCGTCGCCGAAGGGGTCGAGGGCGCCGCCGCAGTCGTCGTGCGCGTCGACGCGCTCGATGTCGTTGAGCCGCCTGCGGTGCGGGCCGGGGCCGGAGTGGATGGGGCTCGTGGAGGAGGAAGACGGCGAGCAGGTGGTTGCCGTGGATGACAACGTCGCGCCCGCGGCCATAGCCCTGCCAGGAAACCGGGGCGTGCGGCCTCGCTTAACCGCGCGGTTTTGTTCGGCGGGGCGCCTAAGAATAGGATCCCAGCGGAGACTAGACAAGGTGGATGAAGGGGAGAAAAGCCCGGGAAAGAAACAAAGACGTGGTGCTTTGCTCTCGCCTCTAGCCTCCCTCCCTCTTGGCACCCGCCGCCCCGCGCGTGAGCGAGTGAGGAGGTGCATGCGCTTACGTCTCTTCGTTCTGTGCCCGCGTAGCGTCGTATCATACGCGCGCCTCGGTCTCCCGGGAAGCACGTACACGCACCGATCGACCGACCAACCGACCGCGCGGGGTGGGGATCGTCGGATCGATCGCGAAGGATGTGTTGGTTGACGGGGGTGATGGGCTGGCTCTCTATGTTTTGTTCTATTATTTTGGTTGAATAAAATTGTTTAATATCTATAAAAAATAGTTTTTAAATTTTTATCTCACTATCTAGGATGGGATGATTCTATTCAAGTAACCAAATATATGGATGATTTTTTTGAACCACATCATACATGTACCACTTAGTACAATCAACCAAACACATCCTAAGTTTGCGCACGCCGCACGTGGGGTACTAATTTTGTACGGTTCCATGTGCGCGTGCATGGCATGTCGCCCCGCACGTTTAGCTTCGCATTCGGTAAACTGGTGGTAGGTTTCGTAGGACACGGATGTCAAACGGTATACATAGAGAGGAAACTTGGGTATTTATTACTTAGACCATATTCGCAATTTATTTACATAGTAGAACAAATCCAAATTGAAAGGGTACAAATTCCGCATGTGTAGCTTCAATAGGATTTCTTATAATTTGGATCTACTATTTTGGTATCAATTTATTAGGAATAGGTTTACATAATTATGGTTCATGTACATTACCATATAAATGATTACATAACATAAAACCTTGATGAAATAGAAGTTTTTTTTTTCATTTTTGTTTGATTTGAGAACTCCTTGAATGTCTTCTCAAAGGGTTCTAAAAAATTAGAGATAGATCTAATTAGATAGATTTGATTTTACTTTTTTTTGAATTATTTGGTTTTTCCACTATGGAATATAGAGTGGACTAATTAAAAAAAAGAAATTCCTAATTAGGATAATAATTGAATAAGAGAGCCTATATAGGAAGAGAACATATTACGGGTTAAAAGATACAGTTTAAAAGAAAGAGTTCTCGCGGTCTAGAATCCGCAAAATTTGTGTTTGGAACATGAAATAGCTTGTATCCATAGAACATCTGGCCGGCGTAACATAGATAACAAATAAATAGGAGTTAATATCATTCCAATTGCCATTACAAAAGTAATTAGCATTTTTGGCATTAATAGAAAATTTGGACTAGTAATTAGTCCAAAAAATACTACTAATTATGCAACAAAACCGCTCATTCATGGTAAGGCAAGAGAAGCCATTGAAAAGCTACTAAACATGGTAATTTTTTTTGATATTGGGATAGATACCCCCTGTTCTTTGAGATAAACAAGACACATTCTATCACAAGCCATTCCAGCCAAGAAAAAAAGTGTAGCACCAATAAATCCATGGGATAGTATTTGTAAAATAGCTCTATCAAGTCCAATGTTGGTTGTGGAACCAATTCCTATAATTATGTAACCCATGTGATCTACTGAGGAATATGCTATTCTTCTTCTTCTTTTTTAAATTCTGTTGACCAAGAGAAGTTGAAACTGCATATATTATTTGTATCGCTCCTATTATTACCAATCAGGGGGAAAATAGATAATGAGCATGAGGTAACAATTCTATATTGATCTGAATCAATCCGTATGCTCCCCATCTTTAATAGGATTCCCGCTAAAAGCATACATGTTTTGTAACATGCTTCCCCATGGGTATCTGGTAACCACGTATGCAGGGGTAAACCTCTTTTCCTTCATCTCCAAATTATTACAAATATCAATTAATTGAGCGTTTGGATTCCTGGAGTCGTCCGATTGGGGATGACAGACGGCTCTGATCAGCCTGAGGGCATCGGGTAAGAAGGGCTATAGCTAGCACGGGTTGGTCCGATAAGGTATAATTAAGCTGCTTTTGTTTTCCTTTTGGTAAGATCACTCGGGCATGCGCCTTTACATACAGCGTGCAACTCACAACTATGGAAAGGTTTTTTGTTTTATTTTTTAAAGAAGTGTAGAAAGTTTACGAGTGTAGTTTTTCCATATATACATATAGGCGTATCTGTTACACCGTCAAATGTGCCTCCAGAATGTTATTAGTTTTCAAAAATTTTAAACTTCCATCCTATCTTCTAATAATTCGATACATACTCCAGTTATACATACGGGTTCATCTACTACCTCGAGACAGATACACATTTTCAAAATTTAAACCACCACCCTATCTTGTAATAATTAGATACCTATTGCATGAATCTTGAGGCACTTTTGAGGGTTAAAATAGCGTATGTACCCGTATATTTACGTGGTTTTGTGTTTTTTTTTGAAATTTTACAAGTGATATGCATCCGTTTATTTTGTATGTCTAGTTCCGATTATTTCTTCTCTTGTTGTCACGATCAGCTGGACGGCTACCAGAAATGAAGGAAGATGCGTCTACTTCACTTGAGCTGACGCCAGGTGGAAAAAGAATTAAAGGAGATTAGGCGCACGACGTGCTTTCGATCGGAAACACCAGAGACGGGACCGGAGGTTCTCAGACCAGGGTTGGAACAGTTTGGTTTTTGCCGTTCGCGCGGGTTATACGACGCGGATGATGGAAATTAATGCTTTTCATTTTGTCGAATCGAGCCAGGAGAACCTGCAACAATTTTGATAGTGAACATGGCCTGTCTGAAATGCTGGCATCACTGTTTGATGCACCGTCTTTCTACTAGCTAGGCTATGTATGTTCAAGATCTGATCAAGCAACAATGCTACCATGATACACAGACACAAATAGACTAGCTAGAGTAATATTCTCACCGCACAAGATCGATTGTGCTCATTTCACCCCAGTCCCCAGGCTCCACACATTGCATATATGAGGCTCTAGATATCAATGTACCGATATGGTGGAACATATACAAGTCACATCCAATTAACATCCACATGGCGAACAAGGTCTATCGATCTTATATATGGCGGAAGGTAACCCTTTCATAAATGAGCCACAATCTCCAAACATACATTTTCGTCGAACATCAGGGGTCCATGAACATCAGCTGCATGCATACTTACATAAGAGAACGTTTTGTCACCTCTTGGGCGAAAGAAAAGGTAGGTGCCGTGCATCGGCGCATGGACCATTGGCGCGTATTTTTCCACCGTTAGCTAGCTTCTAAGTGGAGGTGGCCCTGCTCATGTTTAGTGATGGCACTGTGCAAGCCTAATCTCTAACTGGAGATCGATATTGGTAGGGCCGACGAGACCATCCACAGGTCCGTCGTCCCACACGCGTTGTTTATGAGATCATTTAAGCTTTGCGACTAAATGCAACTAGCTAGCTGCTTGGTTTCTGCCCTTGGAGAGATGCTGACAAAAAATCGTCCGGATCTTCGTTCGGCTTTCAATGGCCATTTACGTACGACGGTGCTTCGGCATAACTGTTCAAGAAACATCCAATATTACAAGCAATACACAAATGCGATCAGCCTAGCTAGCTACATTAATTATAGAGGATGCTTGCCATATATATGCTTAATTTGAAGTACTCTTTTTTAGAGAAAAAAGCTTCAATGATAGATGCCTAGCACCCAAAAATTGTTAGTTTAATGCAAAGAGCTTAGCTGGTTTCCTCCTCATCTCACTCAAGCCATCATGGAATTAAGCAACCGAGTCCGAGTCACTCCGAGATACATCCACTTCCAAATGGATGCCTAATTAGCTGACCTGAACTCGCCTGGAGGCCTTCTCTCTTCTGCCTTGTACGTTCTCCTCGCACCGTGCATATCCTGACTAGCTAGTCATTGTAACTGGCAGTGTCCGGCTTGTACGTACATAACCAGCCAGATCGAGCTACTAGAATAAAAAGGAACTAGTCCTCATTAGGACGTCCTTGTCCTACTCCCACACGGATGAAGAAAAACCGAATTTTTTTACTGTTGTGGCCCTATTCGTCAATTTTTTTTCTTCGAAAATAGCCGAACAACGAATGAAATGATATCCAGCGGATCCAATCCGCGGCATAATTATTTAAAATTTTTCCAACCAAGTCCTGCGGATGCAGTCCGCCGGAATTTTTTTTCGACCGGGGTGCAAGCACAGTTACCTCCAGCGGTACCAATCGGCTGGAGGTGCCGGCCACCTTTTTTTTTCTTTGCATTTTTGTTTGCTTGCTTCACGTTTTTGTTTGCCTTTTTGTTTGCTCTTGCTTCACGGCATTTGTTTAGAATAGCAATTTCATTTGTTTGCTTTGCTCTGCTTCACGCCGTGAAGCACTCCTTCGCCTTTTTGTTTGCTTTGCATTTTCCTTTGCTTTGCATTGCTCTGCAGAGGCACCGATGGATTGCGCAAGGGAAATATCCCCTGTACACTCAGTAGTGTATCAGAAGATCACTGTCCAAACTATTTCCGGTTTTAATATGACCGCCTTCTATAACAGTCTTTCCGATATTTGTACACGAAATAACGAGACGTTAAATACGTGAAACTATTGTCCCACGAGTCAAAAGTTGTAGTAAATACGAAATTTTCTGTTATGCAGTCTACAAAAATTAGTAACCAAAAATTAAAAACCGAAAATTACAAAAATCCATAATATAACCACACCGGGTACAGAAGAAAATCCGAATTTATCGTGATTTGGACATCGTTTACTGCATAATAATCAAAACTATTTTTTTGCATATTTATAATCCACATGATTTTACACAAATTTAGAAAGTTGTCTTATTGTTTTTGGAGTTGTATAGCGAAAGTTATTTGCATTTTAATCGGCTCCACAGGAAAAATCACAAAAACAAAAACAAACACAAAAAGCCACCTCCAGCCAAGTGGGAGAGCTGGAGGTCACTGTGCCTCTCGGCTAGAGGTTGCTGTAAAAAAAATTGAGATCCAACGGACTAGATTTGCTGGAGGTAAATAAAAAAAAGGGAAAAAAATTTTCAGCGGACTGGAACCGCGGGACTCGGCCAGAAAAATTTTAAAAAAAATTATGCCGCAGATTGGATCCGCTGTATATCACTGTGTATAGACTATTTCTGTTATTTCATTCGTTGTGCGGCTATTTTCGAAAAAATTTTGATGAACGGGTCAAAACAGTAAAGAATTCAGAAAAACCCAGCGATTGACGCAGCCTTCTTCCGCGTGTCTTCGCGCCATGTTATCGTGTAGCTCTCGATCTCGAAGTTAGCACATTACATCGATCGATCCCGTGTACCAAGTGAGAAAGTAACATCATCTTAATTAAATAATTAACCCATCAACTTAATTAGTAGCACTACTACTACTATGAGAAATCATACTGCACATGCATGTGTGCATTTGGTTGGTTTTGGTTGTCCGGTGAGATTATTAACTAGGTTGTTGGTCCGGATTGATTAGCGCGACGCGTGTAATTAAGCCGAAAGGTGATCGAAGCTATGGCTCGTTACAGATGGCGTGGCTCCTATGGTGCAGGTTCGTTCGGTTGCCCTTGATTGAGGCTTGGTGTACTCCCATCTAGTGGGGCATGAAAATGAAAGGTTGCATTAATACCATCGACTCATCGCGCCATCAAAAAAAAAGTCGGCACGCACCGATGATCATTGTACGGGATGCATGCTTCGTGCAGTATTGGCAGACTTCCTGAGCTGATTACATTGTCTCTTGAATCAACGACTAGGTGCCATACTTCGCGACACTAACAAAATCTTTGGAAGATCATGTAGAGGTCTATCTATATTTGTGATGAGTGTTTGGTTGTGTTTGAGCTTGTGAAGTTTAGGTTTGAGTTTGATTTGAATTAGATTTAAAATTTGAGTTTTTGGAAATTTATTGGGCATTGTGAGGTTTATTGCATATCAATTTGTACATTGCTATGTGAGGTTTCTTTGTCTTTGATGATTGTAGGACGACGGTATGAGATCATGGTGAAGTGAAGGATGACCGAGACTAGGGGAGATGCGTAGGGCCGTCTCCAGAAATTTGGGGCCTCGGAGCGAAATGCAAATTGAGGCTCTAAAATTTGAAAAATTCATGTGTACTATAAATAAGGCATACTTTCAAACAATTATATAACTTTAATATGTGTTTTTTTTTACAAAATTTAGGAACATATCAAATATCAATGCTAAAAGAGTCAAGATAGTACTGACCTCATGTTCTACTAAAAAGCATCACCCGCCTAGCATTTCTTCAAATAAAATCTTCAATTATATCTTCATAATTAGGGGGTGTTTGGCAGAGCTTCAGCTCCACCAAATCCATGAAGTTGGTGGAGTTAGGTATTGTTAGCTTCACTAGATTCGTGGAGTTGGAGCTATGGGTATATTAAGAGTGTTTAGGTGGGTCATCTTGTTTACAATTTATAATAAAATTATAAACTTGTCACTTTATTTTAGTTTACAAGTTTCAGCTCTAAGGTGGAGTTAGGATCTGGAGCTCTGCCAAACAGAACCTTAATCTTCTCGAAAACATCATTTTCAAATGCTATCATTGCCAACCTATTGAGTCTTTCTTGTGTCTTTCAAGTGCTATCATTTTCAAATACTATGCGAGCAAACAAACTAATTAAGGTGGATTAGACTGCGGGCGTTGCTAATGAACTTGAACTCTGATTTAGGGGCCTAGTAATTTTGGGGGCCCTGTGCCGGTGCCTAGATGGCACGTGGCCATCAACGACCTTGGAGATGCGCGAGGTCCAGACGGTTGGGGATCGCTAGAGGATGACCGAAGACGGAGTCACTGCGAGTTTAGAAGACAATGGAACTGTTGAGATCTTAGCTTATGGCTGCTCGGATCAAGGAGAGCTGTTAGTCTGCTTTGAGAAGCCTGCACAACCCGTTATATTATTGAGTTGCGAGTTAGCCATGTATGAGGGAGTGAATCTCAACCTATAATGAGGTTTCTTGATGGCTAAGAAGGTCATTCAATGGTGGATATTTCTTCGAGGTTGCTATAAATAGAGGGGGAGAGGTGTGTCTCTCCCTTTGAAAGTTTTTATACTCCTTTGAGCTTTGCCCACCTTATTGTGATGCTTTGTAAACCTTCCATCCAATAAAAAAATGTTATTTTCTTACTATTCTGAATTTAATTTCAGCATTTACATTATGTCTTAAATTTAGCATTTAAATTATGCATTTTATTTTCTTACAATTTACTTTTCGTGTATTTGGATTTGTCTCCACTCCTTCTAAATGTTTGTGAATTTTATACCAAGGATGAATGATTGATAGATGAATATTCTTCAGATCATATCCTCATCATCTAGGCAATATTTTGTAAGAACATGATCTTTTTGCTCAATCTTTGAGAAATATTTGTAAATCGTGCTTGTGGCATTTTTTTGTGTTCTTGCTTATTGTGACAAGTAAGAGGATATCCAAGATTAATCTTGTTCATCACAATCCCACAAGCAAGCCAAGAACACGTATTTTTGTTTTTGCCCCTTCTTGGTGCACTCTTCTTTCAATTGGAAAAAGGTTGAAACTTTGATGTCAATCCTCGCGATTGAAGGTTGGAATAAGTTCCTGATATCCATAAGGAGGTACATACCAAGTTTCATCAATTTTGGTTTGAGATCGTGTTGTTTTTGCCCCCTATTCTTGAAACTGGCATTACCGCCCAGAACGAATGGTAGTACCGACATCCGGTACTACCGCCCCCTGTGATGTGGTAGTACCTGTCAGAATAGGTTTTTCTGTTTTTGCTCTTTTGTGCTAAATTATTTGAGGTTAGGTTTTAGTTAGATTCATTTTAAGGGGGCAAAAATCTATTTGTGATCATTCAATCTTGTAAAAATTATGCGTTCCAAATAGGTTCCAAGGTATAGCATTGCATTTTACGCCTTTAAGTATTTAAGGCGTGAGTTATCATAGATGGCTAAACAAAAAACCATGGGGCACTTTAGTTTGAGATTAACCTAAAACTTCAAAACATATGAGGTACTCCTAGGATGCTACATGTCATCTTTTTCATCATCGTCCGCCTTCCATTCTTCCCCTCCTTTCTCCCTCCCCCACGTCCTCCAACTAACACCAAAATTTCAAACAGGAAAAAAAAAATCAACTTTAAAAATTCCAAAATAGGAAGTTTCAACTTGGAAAAAAAATTCAATTCGGAAGAATTTCACAACGTGAAGTTTCAGCTAGGAAATTTTCAAGTAGAGAAATATGATGGTGCTTTGCTTGGTGGATGGCGGCGTCTAGGGACGAAAATGATACAAAAACGATCGGTAAATGGTTGTTTCGTTTTCATTTTTACATTTTTTACCAGTAACAAAAATGAAATTGAAAACCCGAAAATAGATATGAAAACGGATAGTGACGGAAACGAATGCGAAACAGAATGAAGCGGATACGGAAACGAAGCAGAAAATTCCACAAGAACATAGTATAGAATCACAATATACATGACCACAAGAAGAATGTAACTCATTCCACCTCCAAGGTGGACACAGTAATAGTGTTATGTTCACTGGCATCACTAGAAAGTTTTTTCTCAAGTTTGTTAACTAAAAGCTTGTTATTTGTCACATATATCAAACCATCATGTCATCCTCCATATCATTATCATCGACATCCTCTTGCTACACCAACTACAATGGTGTAATGCTCTAAAATTTGTATATTATAGTTCGATATTCATTTATGATTTTATGAGATTTATCTTGGATTTTCTGGAGTTTATAAATACCATTTTCCTATTTTTTAGATTTATAAAATTAATTTATTCATAAAAACTAAAAATAAAATTATGCTTAAAATAATTTTCCTAGGTTCAAAATATTTCAAAGTATTTTTGAAAATTTTCTAGAATTTTTGAACTCTATTTGATATTTTATATAAAACTATTTGTTTTTATGAAATTATTTTAATTCCAAAATAAATATAAACTCTCACTTCTCCTTTTTGAGCCGAGCCCATTTCCCTTTCCGACTCATTTCCGTTTTTAATTTTCAGTTTCACTTATACGGAATTGCCGTTTCTGTCTTCGTCAGAATTTGGCTCTCTCGTTTCCATTTCTGTTTCCGACAAAAAAATTCCATTTCCATTTTCGTATCGATATTTTCCGTTTCTGTTTCTAAAAAGGGCTTTCATTTTTGTTTCCGAAAAAGGGCTTCCGTTTCCGTTTTTCTCCAGAACGGTTAGAAACTTTTCATTCTGTTTTCAACCCTAGCGGCGTCCCAAGATTCCACAAGCGCTAAACGCAGATGAACGGCAGAGTGGCAGTGCTTATGGATGGTGGAGCGGTGACGTCGTGGAGCTCGTCGGCGCGGACGGAAGCGTGCGGACACATTGTTGGGGAGTAACCAAGTTCGTGCTTAGGAAAGGCCGAATGAACTCGTGCCTAAGGAGCGCGCATCAATTGGCTTAAGGAAGGAGGCGGAGGAATGTGCTCATGCTTGTGTGTCCTGTGGTGACACGTATTGTTACCTAGGTGGTGCCTTGTAAGTAGGAATCAGACATGTGGGTGGTGTGCAGGGGCGGAGCCAAGTTTCAAGCTACCTGACCATGGCTTGAGACCTAGGGTCGAAAGTTCATGAAGAATCTCTTAAAAAATCACCAAAAACATATATCCAACCCAAAAATAATTGATGCAGTCTGAGGCTTGGATCATAGCAAGCTCTGTCCTCGGTGGTGTACGCAAAGAGAAATAGGCAAGGGTAGCTACATATTAAGAAAACCGAAAGAGGAGTATGCGGTGAGGGTAACTTGAGATTAGGAAAAGCGAAAAACAATATATAGTACGGGCATGGAAACGCTAAAATCCAACATGGGAATAATAATAGACCAAATGGAGAACTGAGGATAGGTAGTGAGTTGGGTCCGGTCAAGTATGGGTCGCTCCTTGTCGGGCCACGGGTCAATTTCTGGCTAGACGAGTCGTGTGCGCCGGAATAAAGCAGCACACGACGCGTCTCTGATTCCCCTCTCCGTACACACTCATGACACACCAGAAAGGATCCACTTAACCATCGAGTCTCGAGTGTGCAATGCACCGCTACGCGGTGTGCAGCTAGCCTCTCAAACAAGATTATCATCCATGCATGCTGCTCATCAGCAAAAACAAAAGGGAGCCTAGCTTTCCTTCCCTTTTCTGAATATTTCTCGCTCCATCTGGTAGGTTTTCTACTAGTTAATTTGCTTGTACCTTTACCAATCGCAATAGTATCAGATAAATAAAAGCTCCATTCCTAGTTAAGGATGTGTAACTTCTTGTTCATCTTGCCACATTGGCACATATTGTGTTGTTCATTAGTAAAAGTGAATAACTTTTAGTTCATTTTGAACAACCACATGTGCTGCATGCATGCCTTCAGCATCTTGTGAGGTAAGACTAGGAGGCAGTACACGTTACGGGCCATAAACTCAACTGTCAACACGTGTCCTATTCGTGTCTTGCGAAATTTTGCAACACTCACTGACAGAAAGGGCTTTTCGACTTCGCCCTCACGTCTAGACTCAACTACTAGTGACGTTAGGACTCTACGACGGATAATATACACGCGTAGCATTATTGCTGAGCATAAGAATTAATAACTTTTGTAGCAACCGAGTGGAACAATAAAAAGAGAAGACTACAAAGAATTGTAGACTTGTTTGACGTCAACTGTGTTCATGATCAAGTCCAATAAGTGTGATAAGGAATGATTTGCTTCTCTTTTATCCTTGTGCGCGCATGATTAAACAGATGAGCTAGCAGATGAGGAGGCTATTGCCAGATGTTGACATTTGCTCTCGGAAGGACTACGGATAGGCTACACTAACTTACATAAAAATTTCTACCACGTAAATCAAGAAGCCAATGAAGTAAGAGAACATGGATTGTTACCACTAGATGCGCAGTACGATGGAAGGAGAGTTGAAGTAGCTTGATTCAACAGAGCGCGTCTTTGAGTGGTGGTCGATCGTACACGAGTGGTGCTCGATCATCCTCAATCAGTGTTGTAGTAGCAGCAACGCCTTTACTAAGTCCACACATTCGGGGAAGGAACACCGTGCATCGATGTGCTAGCACCAGCAAGCATGGAAGGGTGGGTGTGGTGGTACAACAATTGCATCCGCTAGCCATCACATACTCCATTTATATAGCTCCTTGATGGAATCCCATGTTAGAGGCCTAACCAAGGTGCCAAACCCACTTAAGTGACGGATCCAATCCAAACCAATGTATTCTAATCATTAAGAGTGTGACCCTGTACGTTCATGCATATTTAGCCATGCCCCAAAACTCCTTTCGTCCTATAAGTCGACAATGATCACTAGCAGGACATAGCGACTTTCAAATATATATAAAGATCATATCGAACGAACTTATATAGTGATCATATATTGATCCCTTTGCCTCATGATACTAGATCAAAATCAAGACGAGAAATATGCCATCCTATGATAGCTCGATCCTTCACTCATTTTGTAGTGGATTACTTAGTTGCAATTGACTTCTCGATCACATTCGGCATGGCCATGCACTTTCTTAATCCAACCACATCGAGGGGCCAGAGATATCTCTCCTGTTATATAGGAGGGGCAAATTTTATCTTAATCACTCATATTGCTTCGCATATTTCATAGTAACCCAAAAGCTACATTTATGACTACCCAGTTACAGAGTAGCGTTTAGTAATCCGAAGTATACTATTACACATATAGGAAACTATGACAATCTCAGGTCTATGGATCCTATATACACTTATGTATGAGACCAACTGATGACATTTAAGAATATAATAACTCCGCAGTGTTTCATGGTGGGTCACTCCAACACCCTGTTCTCCAACATATGTCCATATTATTAATTTGATATCCTTATATCTATGATCCATAAAACATGATCAAAAATCAATACATGAGCCGAACTATAAATCACAATTGTCCCACATGATGATATAAGGTCAGTGATAATTCATAATAATATCAAAACATGAATAAGGAGTTTCACAAACAAATCACATACTTGTGTTGGAATAGTCTCACATTGGTTGTGAGGAGGGCTTGAGCATGGTTTATAAGGGTGAGGGAGCACCCCCTCATTGAGGTAGCTTTTTAGGGGGAGATGGCCCAAGAGACCTTGGTTTGCTGCTCTGGTTGGGCCTGCGAGTGTGTTGCAGCCCAACGACCTGGGATCCGGACGCGCTAGTGTGGCGGTCCGGCTAACAAGTGGTATCAGAGCCCAGGTGTGGCCCAGGTAGCCCAAGTGGTTCCTAGATAATCTCGGCCCAATGTGTGAGGGGGGATTGTTGGAATAGTCCCACATTGGTTGTGAGGAGGGCTTGAGCATGGTTTATAAGGGTGAGGGAGCACCCCTCATTGAGCTAGCTTTTTGGGGGAGATGGCCCAAGAGACCTTGGTCCAGTGCTCTGGTTGGGCCTGCGAGTGTGGTGCAGCCCAACGACCTGGGATCCGGACGCGCTAGTGTGGCGGTCCGGCTAACAACTTGTTGATTGATACTAATGATACTTATTCGATGGACAAAATAATCATATTATTCCATAAACATAGACGTGATACAATCATCTCCATGATTGACTCAAGGGTATATCACTAGATCTCTCACTTGCACTTGCGTCAATCATATAAGTATCTAATACCTACAGCTCTTGTGTGTGCCTCATGCTTTAGCTGCGGGAGTCATTTTGTGAACGGATCAACAATATTAGAATCGTATGCACTTTGCATATCTTCACATCACCCATATCCACAATCTCGCAAATAAGGTGAAAACACCGAATTATGTGTTTGGACTTTTGATCCGATCTAGGCTCCTTGGCTTGAACAATAGCTCCACTATTGTCAAAAGAGATATACACTGGATTAGAAGCACTATAAAACACACCTAATTCAGAGACGAACTTTCTAATCCAAACAGCATCCTTTGCAGCTTCAAAAGCCGCAATATACTCAACCTCCATTGTAGAATCAGCAATCATATCTTGCTTGGAACTCTTGCAGCTAATTGCTCCTCCATTAAGATAAAAATAAGTCCAAATTGTGTTCGAGAATCATCTTTATCGGTTTGAAAGCTAGCATCAATGTAACCACTTACAACCAACTCTTCCTTACCTCCATAAACAAGGAACATGACGGCGATTAAAAGAGCTATATTCCATTATGGGCCTATACCCATATACAAGAAAAAAGCCCATAATAAAGATTAAGACCCATAATGCATTATCTGGTTACGACTCCAACTAGTTAGGCCCACAATCAGTTATATGACTATGCTCCAACCAGACTCATATTTAGTCACGTGGTTATATCTTTGACCAGTATGTTGATGTATACTGACACTAGTCGGAGGCGACCAATGATTTGATTGCCCTGACCAGATAATTGGTCGGGACAAGCAGTTATTTCCACCCCGACCAGATAGATCAAGGCATCTCTTTTCATTTCATCATGTATCATGCTTTCAATTATGCGTTACAACAACCTACCCTGTCAATTATGTGTTACATCTTGCACAACCAATAAATGGCCTGAAGTAGCAAATAAATGTATCATGTTGTAGTTCTATATATGTTAGCTGCTTATGAATCAATCCAAAATCAGTTCAAGAAAATTGAATATGAATGACAGCTAAGCTTGCATAAATGTCCTGAAATAGCAAATAATGATAGCACACAAAAGTAGACAAGTGAATAGATTATGATTACACGGCTGATAGAGCAAAATGTGAATCCATCAAGTATTTATGCTGAGTTGATGACTGATTCCTGTGGTTGTGTAGGTTGAACAACATGAGGCCGATGACTAAAAGACTTTTGAGTAAAATTTGAGCCCAAATCTATTGGGAATCTGGTGTTGTTTGTATTGTCGTAAGGAAAATGTTCACCGATTGCTTGAGCTTCAGCACCCAACTCTTGCCTGCGGTAATCAGCGGGTGGTCGTCTCCTTCTGAGGCCTCGTCTCCCTGATAGGGAAGGACCCCTCGATGGCCATGCCGGTCTGCTCCTTCTCTTGTTGTGTCTTTATTGCAGCCGGGTGAAACCTTCTCCTACGCAAGATGAAATAATCCACCAGAGTTGCAGAGAAACGCATGCGAAGAGTTGCAAGGAGGAATCATGTGCATACCCGGTCATGACGAGCCCGAGGATGGGACATCTGCGGCGCCGAAGGCACATCGGTGGAGAAGGGTGAGAAGACGTTGCAGCGCTTATTTAGTAGGGGGGGGGCTAGCTAGGGTTTGGGCGAGGGGGTTGGGTATTATTCGCGAGTTGGGGCCTAGGCGCCGGCGGTGTGAGGGTCGAGCTCGGGGAGGAGCGGGCGGCGTGGGGATCGAGCCGGCGGCGTGGCGACCAGTCTAGGCAAACTAGTGGATAAGTGACCGATCGAGGAGTTAGGGTTGAGTATATAGTTTAGTGAGGTATTTGTGTCGGTTCTACATAGAACCGATTGCATTGATATACGTATTGATGTCGCTTCCATAATAGAACCGATTGCGTTGACATTTGCTATTGGTATTGGTTCTACAATAGAACCGACTACATTGGCATTTGCTATTGGTGCCGGTTCCACTTAAGAACAAATTATGATGTGTAGTTCACATCACAATCGGTTCTTATTTGGGAACCGACTATGATGTAGTATTAGACATATCACAATCGGTTCTAATATTTGAACCGATTGTGATGATTCATCGCCAATTATTAAACACCCTTGTTGAATCATCTATCACAATCAATTTTCTCTAAAAAGTTAAGAACTGATACAGATGAAAGATAGTGTTATACTATTCTATAGTAGTGTTTAATCCTACGTTGTAAAGATGTCAACATAGGCGCGTGATATTCTGCCGTTGGAATGGAGTGCTCTCGTTTCTACCTGGCACACCTACCAGCATCTTTGATACGTCTGTGAGCAACCGATAACAAGACGTTTAATTCTCGTGAATACAAGTAGCCTGTGTAATGTCTGATTGAACCTTGTGGTTGCGGTTATGTGTCGTCTTTCCTCCATGCCACATCATGTAGATTGCACAGGTGTAGTGTCATCTTCAGCTTAAGTGGGCTTTGCATGTACAGTGATACAGACGGCAGCTATATATAATATATCTCTATATCATTTACAGACAATACTAAAAACAACTTATACAGTAGATCATCTATATAGTTGTCTATAATAATCTCGCATCTAATTAACAGACTGTCTATATAATGGTATGCAAAATATAAAGCTCTGTTAAATAGCAGATAACACCTTTCTCTCTCCTCCTCTCTTCTCCACATCATCTAAAATCCAACATGATATAGTCTTACAGACAGCTGATATGTACCATTGTACATGCGTCCTCCACATCATCTAAAATCCTACATAGCAATGTCTTACAGACAGCTGATATGCATTATTGTACATGCTCTACTGTATAACCTCCACAAATCTTGATGTGTTGGGCATGTTCCTGTACCAGTAAACACTATGAAAAATCATAATTCAAGGTAAAATGGCTAAAAGTAAAAAAGAAATAAGGTTACTGTGTTTCTTCAGGTTTAATTGCAAAAGAAGCATTCTGAATACTGAGGCATGGGTTGTTTCCATATCGGTATTGTTCAGTACAAAACCGCACATTTGGCATTGCACAGCACCTGTAGTCCACTGCTAAAAGATGGTACATCTCTACGACTATGCGTGGATAACCACTGTAGGGTGGATGCAAAATTTTGCATCGCGAGATAACAATGTTTCTTTTCTTTCTTTCTTTTTCCAACAGCCAGCTCTTAATATCGGCTTTATAATTAATCTCTGCACACACACACTAGCCAGTCAGCCACCAATAGATGTTTCCTCAAGATGGATTCCTTGTCATCTCCGAGGCTCTACCGATGCAGGATACGCGAAGATTGAGAGCAACAACATGGACTGACCAAAACAGATTCAGCAGGTTGAAGCTGACCAGGAAACTTACTGCATGATATTTTTTTTTCAGATAAAGATCTCCTCGTAAGTCGTAACACTCCTTTTGATCACAAGCCATTTCCTGCAAAATTATCTTTCATGATACCTTTCAGATTCAACAGGTATGATTGGAATACACATGTTCTTTTGTACGACGCACTGGTGTAATGTTAGGTCATACAAATGAAGGCTGTAATTCTCTAGCAGTGCAAAGATCTTTGTGTTGCTTGGATGAGGAGGAAGAGCTCGAAAACGGCGAGGACCCATTTTTACTATTTTTATTTTCGGTTGATTATTTTTTTAAAAAAAAATTAAAATAAATATTAAATAAATAAAAATTCTCGGCTCCTAGCAGGAGGCCCGCGAGGAGGGGAGACCAAGCGCAAAAAAACATAAGCGGGTCCGCTTGGAATCGTTTACCATAGGCCTGAATTTGAGCCGTCAACGTGGATCGAACGTTGCCCGGAGGCGATCACGGACTTTATCCGCGACTGAGATGGCCTGGACTTTAGTTGTGCATCGAGCTCTCTATGCAACAATGACTCAGCCAGGCACGGCCGGTCCAGCTCGTAGGACGTACCTAGGCATCGGGCCTCGAAAGAAAAACACATTGTTTGTCAAGTCTATAGAATCAGAAGCTGGGTGCCAGCTGATTTTCGCATAATTCAAAATCTGCAAAATCAAAATATATCCCAAAGAGGACCTATGTCAGCTGAACCCATCACACACTATAGGAGAACCATATAGCATATTTGTCCTATACTCTCAGCCTTACCCTTACCCAGTTACTCTCCACCTACCGTCCATCCTGGTCTCCTATCAGCAGCGATGGCATCGTCTACCATCACTCCTCCTCGACGACAGAGGTGCCATGAAGGAGGCGGTGGTGCCCCCACCTCACCGCCTCCGCCCAAGCAACCACCTCCACGCTTTTGCTGCTCGACCCACTCCCACCACCTCACCTCCGATCTCTACGTTCATCTTACTGAACAACAACCATGGATCTCGAAGTGGAGGTCTCCTCCATGGCCATGGAGCACCAAGTGGCCATGGATCTGGTGGTGGAGGTCTCCTCCATGGCTGTTGGGGACCCTGCAGCAGCGACACCGTTCGCTACGCAGCTATATCATCCATCACTGCTCACCCACCCCGTGTGATTTGTCTCCTGTGTCACCGCCTCCTCGTGCCAGATTTGGAGCTGTTGACAAGCCGAGCGGTGTAGGCAATGGGGAAGGGAAGAGGTTGAGTGGTGGGCATGGTATATGGCCCACTAGGGCCGTGCTGTGCTGGCCCAACACGACCTTGTGCCCAGGTCTACCCGTAGGTACTAAGCATTGGAGCAAAAAATCCTAGGCTAGACTCCCTCACATGTAGAGGTGGCAACAGGGTGGGGAATGGCTGGGACACCCCTGCGACCCCGTATCGATCCCTGTCCTGCCCCACCCACGCCTAGGATCCTCGTGGGGACTAAAATTATGGTTTTAAAATAATTTTTACTTGTTAATATGACGTAAGCAATTGATTTATAAATACTTATATATATTGAAATATATATATTTAAAATTTATATCCTATAATATAGATTCAATATTTAACCCAAATGTATAAGAAAAAAATTACACATCTATATTAAAACTATATAATATATAAACAAAACAATATTTTTTTTTATTCCTATAGGGTCCTTGTGTGGGAGGTTGACCCTGCCATGCCCTCGCCCCGCTAGTTCCACCTCCACATGGGGATTATCCCCACCATGTAATTGTCATCCCTATTCACATGTGTCCACCTTGACAGCCCTTAAAGGGCCCATACCAGGGAATAAAATCTCGGCAAAATTTCACAAGATCTCGGGTCTCGACCGCGGACAAGATTCCAAATCCCGAATAAATGAAAATTTCAAAATTTTTAAAATACTACATTAACTTTGGAAATCTCGGTGAGATTTCGGTTAATCTCGATGATATTTTGTGTTTTTAAAATTTTTGTAACATATACACACACAAATTATATATGTGTGCGCGCACGTGTGCATGTGATGCAATGCATCTTTTGTCAATGAAGAGCATGTGCATGCTGTGTTTCAACTAAAAAAAAAGAGAATTCTATGATTTATATTACCAAATTATGTTTTAGATACATTCGTTGATATGGTTGGAACTTGAAACTAAAAATATTTTACTTAAGTAAAAAATGTGCACCTTGTTTTCGTGAAAATCTTTGAAGGCTCCAAATCAATTTCTTTTGTGCTAGATAGGGAATGTACATAAATTCTTTCATGATTTTTTTCCATTTTTTCTAGCCGTGGGATACTATTTTATAGTATTTAGTACTATCATAATTTTAAAAAATTTCTCAAACTTGATCATCATATGAAAATGTTAATGATACGTCAGGACTATCCAAAAGAAATTTCAAAATTTTCTAACGCGTTTTGGACTAATTTTCATTCAATTAAAAATCATTGAGATTTCGGCAAATCTTGGCGAGATCTCGGAAATCTGGGTAAAAAAACCAGATTTGAATTTTGTTTTTAAAATTTTGTCCGAAATTTCCAAATCTCACCAAAATTTCTGATTTCGGTCCCCTCCGAGATATAGTTCGAAAATGAAATTTGAAATCTTGGTCCATACATTGACCATGCTCCACGAAAGTAATGAAAACAAAACAAGAATAGGTAAGGGAGAAATGCCAGAATGGCAACTATGGACATGGAAAGCTTCATAATCTATTAATCTCTTCATTCCAAGGGAGCGAAAGAGTACGTTGTGAGGCACCAGTGCCATTTGGCATTTGCACAAGTAGAGATGAACACTTCGGCGGTATTATCCCATGTCGCCAATGGCTTCCTCTTGGCTGCCCTTTCTGCAGGAGTACCAGGATGCCCAGATGGACTTCACCCTCGCCAATTTTCCCGTTCACCGACCACCTTTTCAGCTACCAACAGGAAGATGATAAAGATCTACAAGCAGCAGGTTATTGCCTGAAGATGAAGATCATCGCAAGCTAGAAAATGAAAGCCACTGAACTTTATTGATTGCAGTATTACGTGACAGCCTACCAACGAAGCCGCTACAGTTGAGATAAGAATGCCTTTTAATCCTACACAATACCAATCTATTGAGCAAAGACAGCGAGCTGGCCCCAAATCCACAACACCCGACTCCAAAAGGCAAAAGGGAACACACATATATAGCTAATCCAAGATCTAAATTTTAAGAGCACACTTCCAGGTAAATTTCAGAGTTAACAAATAAAGATGCAAGCTACCACTTCGGTTCAACATCATCGATCGACAGACAGTAACAATTAAGCATTCCAGATCTTTATCACACCGGAATAATAACTCCTCCAGCTGTGTGGTGGAGGGTGATTTAAGATTACCTAGTTTACACTTTGATGTATTCTAATGAGGCTCCTCTTCTGTATGGAGACCTTATTGTTTCCCTGTCACGCGTTTAATAGGTTCCTATGTAAATGGAGAAAATGCCATCCTAATCTTCTTTCATGGACTCTTCAGATTTGCTAGAGCAATGCTCCTCCATGGTGTCTTTGCTGAATGCATCCTTCAAATCTCTCTCTTCTTGGGCTGGCTGAGAGCTGGTCAACGGAGCTGTAAATGGCATCAAGCTAAGAGCTAGAGCCGCCTTCAGGTCTTCATCATCTTCCTGTTGGTAAGGCTGCTGACTAGGTACTTCGATTTTGGTGCCTGGAACCGCAACGTCCCTCAAGCTACTAGCTATGGCCATTATTAGGCCATGCCTTGCAGTCATCTCCATTCCAGTGTCGCTCACTGCTTCCCGCTGCACTTGGTTGCGTGAAGATTTAATGATCCTGGCTTCAGCAGGAGACAGCCACTTTCCAAAATCATTAGAACGACGTGGGCATTCCGTGGGGAAAGTGCCCCTAACTGCATAGATGTTCCAGCCATATCCCCTCGAAGTGTCAAGGAAAGCTGAGAGGTTGAACTGAGAGAGCTGCTCGGGGACTGGATTTAGACTATTGAAGTTGTACCACTCTCCATTCACGTTCCTAATGCAGAACCAGTGATTCCGGGAGTGGCAAATGAAGGCAGTTTCCAGTTCAGGATTGAATTGGGATGCCCCAGCAGCTTGGGAGTACATGGAGATAAGTTGGAGGCTCCACACCGCCAGTGCCCTCTCCATAACCTATTAGTAACAAAGCATTGGTTCAGGAAAACACCGAAACTTGCATAATTATGCTAATTTACATTTTTACAGCCAGGATAAAGAATGCAGGCTCTAGCAATTGATTGAAGGCATCACAAACAAATGACACTTATGGAACGTGAACGCCGGGAGGAAGAGAAGCAATAGACTTGCAAATTTCATTCATCAATAAGACAATAACCAGTTCCATCGGTTCTATGCCCTTGAAACCAATTAATTCATCAGTGAATACTATAGACTTTCCTACTCTTAAATTATTTCTATTTCAATAATTAAGTATATTTCTGAACTAAAAAATGCTACTTATTCCTATATTCATATCTAAAGCATTTTTTTACATTTACATTCTGAGAAGTGCTTCTATGCTCTTCCTTTTAAAAGTTGCACAACTATTAAAGCATGAATGAAAGGTGGATGGGGATTACTTACCCCTTCGTTTGCTTCAAGATTTGTGCAACTTGTACTAGAAGGAAAAGCATAGAAGCACTGCTCATTCTTACATTCTAGGTCCTTTAGGCCTTTCTTGCACATATTGGTTTTACACCAACTTAAATTTGTATGAAGGAAATAATGCAACACTTCAAATCCCCAAGTTTTTTCAGTCTAAATTGCTGATGGAAATTTAAAATTTCAAAAATGCCTCATAAAACTTCAAACCACCATGAAGTTTGACCATATCTATCGTTGTTAAGTTTATATACTAATTTGAACGTTCGCAATAGCACTAATAGGTTCAACCAGGTGCCAAAATTTCAACTCAATCCACCTTCAGCTTATAGTCCTCACAGAATCCACCTTATTTGTTTTTGGCTATGAAGTTGGATACATAGTGAAAGCCCTTCCTAAGGTCAAAACCCAAAAGTTCAGTACGAGACACATTTCAAATGACAAAAATTCCCTACAAACTAAAAGTAGAAACTTTGGTAAATTATGTTTCTACAATCATAATATCATTGTTCAACATCATCGAGTGGGTGTTCCATGTGCATATTAGTAAACATAGCGATAATGAAATATTACTAACCTGCATCCATTGCCATCATAAATCGAGATAGACAACAATTAATAAGGCGGTCAACTTCAGATCTTTCTCTATACAATGATTTAATTAGACATACATGAAAAACCCTAACATGTGAGTTATAACTTCCCAAGTAGAAAAGCTGTGGTAATTACTAGGCAAATTAGATACTACTCCCTCCAGTTTGATAATAGATGTCGTTTTGGACATCGACACGGTCTTCAAAACACAACTTTGACCGCTAGTTTTTATTATAATATATTTATAAAACCCAATAAAATTATAATATTATGAAAGTACTTCTCGAGACAAGTCTACACATATAATTTTCATATATCCAATTTAAATATTTAAAAATATATTGATAGTCAAAATTTTAAAAGTTTGACCATCACTATGTCCAAAACGACATCTATTATCAAACTGGAGGGAGTATTAAAAATGTGTGCCTTTGCTAAAAATAACATACTGATGGCTGCTCCCTACATATCTCAAGAAAAATAAAACATACAATGAGACAAATGCACAATATGCTGATTGCATCTCACCTACTCCATATATCTCAGAAAATAAACAGCACATGAATGCACAGTGCATAACCACAAATCCGAGAGGTTACTAACCGCATATGAATGCACAGTGCTTCACCTACTTGCTGCTGCTTTTTTTTGAAAAAAACACATATATACTTTGTATGTATTGGTTAAAACTGTCATTCAGTTCCTTGGAGAAGTGCTAGATCACTGAACTATATGCTTGGTAATATGAAATTTACGCAATACATGTACATACTAGCCTATTCGAACTGAAACATTGTTCAAGTTTCAGATCTGGCTCGAGTAGATCTTGAAACACTGCACTATATGTTTTTATATTCGACAAACTTAGTGATTACTGATTACCAGGCCCGTACCTCAAGCAGGTGCAGGCTGCACAACTGCATAGGGCCCCCAGAAATTAGGGGCCCCTAAATTTTAACTTGCGCTTGATTACTATTATTAGTCATCAGTCAATCTAGGTAGAAGTGAGTTAGGGAAGCCTCTCATTGTTCTTCCTGTAAATATGAAACTTTACTCCAAGAAATGATTGATAGCGATAATGATCGCAAAACTAATAGTGAAGCTAAATCTTCAGCGAATAATGAACTTGGTGATTTTGAATTTTTTAATAGCAATAAGCATTTGGTATGAAATGCTATTTGCAGTAAATTTGGTTAGAAAGAACTTACGATCAAATGGTACGCTCATTCATGTTTCTATTGAAAACGCGCAGGGCCTGATTTCCTTTTTCAATGGGTATAGAGACACTGGTTTTTCTTTTAATGCACTGGAAATAACAAAAGAGATTGCACTTGAGATGGATATTGATCCAACATTTTATAGAAAGCTTGAAATTCTAAGAAAGAAATATTTCAATATGAGATGTGTCGATTGCTTCACAATCTGCACAGGAGTCATTTAGGGTTCATTAGTTTATCATGCCCATTGTTGATCAAGCTGTCACTTCATTTATGAGGAAATTTGAGCAATACCGAGGACATCAAAATACTATTGGTTTCTTGTTAACAACTCATATGTTGCAATATTAATTCTCAGAGAAAATTATATTACGGTTTTCAATGATTTTTTTTTCGTGATTGGATTTCCTTATTTATAGGGTATAATTCTGATTTAGCATGGAACCTTCAATTTCTCAGGTAAGGCCCTGCTGATTACTAGTGGCAGATCCAGGATCAAATTTTAGAGGGTGGTCACTGGTCACTGACTTGCCGAAAGCCCTCCCTGCATGCCGGTCAACCGGTGCACACCCATTGCTCGGCTGGTGCACACTAGCCGCTCAGTCGGCGCACGCCCCTGCAGCCCGGCGTTCGTCGCCAGCTCGGCCCTTGCAGCCCACCATGGCATTGCCCCCTCGGCCCCCGCCGCCCCGCCACACACCCCTGCAACCCAATGCTCGCCGCTGGCTCGCCCGCCTACATGCCGCTTAGCGCCCACCCACCCGCCAGCTGGGGTTGCTAGGGGGTTACGGGTTCCCCACGGTGCCGCCAACAGTAGGGTGTCTGCCAGCCCTCCTTGACCCACCGTTAGGTTTGCCCCCGCTGATTACCCACGTCAAGTTATGCCTTGCTCTTCGCTAACTACTCATAACTACACCCTAACTCTATTTCATCTATAAGCACTCCCTCCCCATGCCTATGGCACCGGCAAAAACACATTTTTTCAACCAAAACGCCACCTTGAATGTTACTTTCCATCACGAGCAGCACATTGTTACATTGAGCATGTACAATGCATAGACAGCTGCTGTCTATAAGGGTTGCTATGTCACTTATTTGCTGATGTGGATGAAAGAGAAAGAAGCTGTCCATACATTTGTAGTCGACTGTAGCACAGGAATCAAGGTGATTGTGTATTGAGATGATTTGTCTATAAAAAAAGTGATTATCTCTACCATTGTATAGTTGTCTTTAAGGCTGGCTATAGGTGATATGGCAACTTATTATAGATAGCAGCGGTCTCCAGCATTATACATGCCCCCCAAACAGGCAGATGGATTAAAAACAGAAATGCATCATGCAAAATAGCATGAATCCTAATCTAAATGTTAGCCGCAACCCTTTATTGCCGACAAGTTCCAATATCATATTCACAGACACAAACAAAGCAATACGGGCAAACTTATAGATCAGGAAATTAACTTGCAAGAAATGGAACACAGCCCGGGCCAGGACAAGAAATAACCTGGAAGCTGAAATCACCATGGTTGGAGACATTGTGGGAGCCCTGGCCCTCGGCGAGGAAATCGCCCATGTCCGCGGAGACCGCGGTGCCCGAGGGCGCGCCCAGGAGCATGAGCTGCCGCTCGCGGTCGTCGAGGTCGGCGGCGATCTCGGCGAGGTCGACCTCGGTGAAGAAGGGCCCCTGCAGCACCGCATTCAGGCAGTGAACCCCGCAGAGCCGCCTTTCCTGCATCTCGTGGTACAACATCCCCTGGTTGCCCGCCGCCCTCCGCCTCCTCCCCTCCATCCCAACCTCTCCTCCAAAAACGCCCCGGCGACTCGGGCTCTGCGCGTATCTTTCTTGGATCTCCTCGCCTTTGCTGTGAGCGGGGAGACCTTGCCGGCGATGGGGGCGGCTTTATAGGAGGATAGATGCGGCCTAACCAGGAAGACCCAGTGCGAGGAGACTGGTGGGATTTTCCGGGGAGAAGCATTGATTGAGTGAAATGAATGAGGCAACACTCGGCGTCGCTGGAGTGGAGCTCCTCGCGTGGTGGTAACGGCGAGGTGCTTCCTTCCATTTTTGGCCGGAGCGAGGCGGAGGTGGTGGCGGGCGGGCGTTTCATGTTCACCTCGCTTCCGCGAACTGGCGGGGATAACGACGAGAGTGTGGGGGGTTTGGGATAATTGCACATAGCACCCTATTCTTTGGAACAATTTCACTGGACCGTAAAAAGTATTTCTTTCTTGGTAATTGACACCTGGTAGCATTTTAGCAATTGCATTCACATCCGTTTAACCATCCAAATCACTGACACGGTAAACAAAGTTAGCACGTCAACTATGTGGACTTTGTTTATAAGAGTTAGCAACTCAGCACATTACTGTCAAATACAACATGTCAGCACACTGTGTAAGCAACAAGCCAGCCTGATAGGGAACATGCATGTCAACGGATGACATGGTACATGCTTAAGTGATCCATTAGATGTGTTGGACGATTAAATTGGTGATTTAGGCTCTTTTGATGTTGGTTGCAACTATTACAGACCTATTTATATCATAGAAAATACATTTCAGTGCTAGGTGAGACTTTGCCAAAATAAGGTGCTATGTGCAATTATCCCTTATAGTTTGAATCGAAGTCTAGTTTGGGATTCCGCATTAATATACAGTTTAATTAAAATGAGTTAGACATCTTTTTAATATGTTCTTTACAGTTTTCATCAATCATGTTAGTTAAACTGTATCATTATCTTATATTTAATAGTTGCCTTCTAATATATATTCTAAGTCACGCTTTCGACCTGATATCTTAGCCCTCCCTCTCTCTCTTTCGAAAAGAAAGTCATCGCATGTTTCTTGGCAACCCATTTTCCTTAATTGAGTTACTTGTATCTTGCGAAAACTCTTTTTTACTATGCTTGCAACTCAGATGCCCTCAACTGAGTTGCTAACTCTTATAAACAAATTAAAAGGGCTGTTTGGTTGCCTGTATACACATAGATTTGTATCTACAGATGTAGAATCTTACTTTTTTTGTGTTTGGTTGCCTGCATCTAGTTTTGAGCTTAGCTCTCTGGATGCAAGATTCTCCAAGCAGTCTGGCTCTGGAGATACGTAGAAAATAGGCGTATCTCTAGATGCAGCCTCGTGTTCTGCGTAAGAGGCCACTGTCAGCTACAATAGCAAACCATGCATGCGGTGCCACGTGGGTATGTAAAAATCTACTTTTTAATTTTTTTGTTTATATCTTTTGTTAGCATCTCCGATTACCGAACCGATTTCAAAAATGGCTTCCTAACATTTTTTCGAACAAAACTAGACCACACTTGCTATATAAATTTCAAAATATTTAAATTTCAAAATACATACCTACTAAACACTCAACCAAATACCGTCTCTGCATCTATGAATCATGTATCCCATCAGCCTGGCTGAGTCGAATGGGCCAGGCTCGCGAGAGAAGACAACCAAACAACCCCAAAGTTTTCTAAGGATCTTCGGAAACTTTTCCCATAAACTCTGAGGAAACCTTAGGTCCCTATAGTTAGCACTTAGCAATACAACTAAATTGACAGGTTTTTCCAAATGATTGCAAGTTTACGACCTCTTATCTTCTGATACAAATTAAGAAGTTGAGAGATATTTATATAGTTTAAAAGGGAATCACTTAGAAGTAATGCCATTTTACTAAGTGTGCAAGCATATTTACATATGGTTAAAAAGAGCGGTGTATTTAATGTACTTGATAAAACTCGTACAAGATCGAGGTCTACATAAACACTCTAGGGCTTACGAATATGTGGCCAACTGGTGTAGATGTCATTTGATTTGCTCTATCATAATGTCTGGTGTTTTCATTGTATGGTTACTAGAAGCAAACTATAGTACAAACTTTTACACTTGGAAAAAATTTCAATGATATTACAAGTACTAAAGAATATAGACGTTGGCGACACAATGTCAACAGGGGAAACAACGGAGTCACAAACAAGTGTAAAAATTCAATCCGCATTGTGTAATCCCACCGTAGTCTGTAATCAGCAGTGGAGGACGGGAAAAAATTCTGGAACGGTGAAATCATTATTTCTATATACCTTTATTATCCGTTATTGTTTCTTGGACGTGTACATCTCCCGTCCTAATCTCAACATCAACATCCTCTTGAACCTATTCTCATTGCAGTGACGGACGGAATAAAATTATAATGCGGCAAAATCGGTAGGATGGAATATTAAACAATATTGTAATGCCAAAAAAATTCATACACTAAGAGTATATAAGGAGCAAAGTATTCGAGTTCAACCTACTGGGCATCTTGCTAAAATAATTTTTCAAATCCACACATGAAATCATCAGGGTAAATAAATTCATAAATATTTTATGTTACTAGTAGAACATACGCTAAGAGTACTAAGGATGCACGTGGCAGAACACGTATGTCAGGTGCCATACCCTGCCATACATGGTCCTCCGCCCCTGTATGTAATAAATAATGGTCTCTTCCGTAGAAAATTTTCTCTCTCCAAGAGATGTTTTCCTCCAAAAATTCCTATGTTATTTCCTGTTAACCATCCAAACGCGTCATTATAATATTCATGTGTTTTATAGTTCTGTAGGATTCTGTAATATGTAACGTTGCATTTCTATGTTTTCTATTCCTATGTTTTTTTACTTCTTTTTAGAGAGACCGTCGAAGAGGGTGAAATGTCGCGGTACATACAAAGGCAGCAAAAACACAACAGAGGGATCCTACTATGACTGGTGGTATAGGTCGCTAGCCAGCGAGCTTTTGCGACAGAGGAATTCTGTTTTAGGAGAGCGACATACTGACATGAAGACTGCTACTGTTGGATCCACCGTCTCGCGAGATCGAGACTCGAGAGCTATCCATCACGCCTCGTCGCCGTCAAAGTAACACACACCAGGGTTCCACTTTTCAATCACGAAAAACCGTTCAAAAAAATCGGTTTGCGAAAATCGATAAAAACCGTTCGAATTTCGCTTGAACAGTAACGGTTTTCAACGAAATGATTTTTCAAACCGTAGCAGTAAGATCAAATTTTGCAAAATTCGAACGAAATTCAACGAAAAGTTGAACCCGACACACACACCACCGTCGCCACCAAAGTAACACACACACACCATCGCCACCTGCCCACCCAGCAGGACCGGGTCCCACCGTCAGCGAGACAGCCACGCACGGCAAAATCAGCCTTCCCAAAACCGGCGACTCCAACACCAAGGCACCAACCCAGCATTGGACAAGGACGAGTCGACGACCGAGCGAACCAAGAGGAGAGGAGAGGAGAGAAGCCAAGCCACCATGGCGACGACGCGGCCGGCGCGCAGCGACCCGCATCAGCCGCCGGAGGAGGCGGCGCGGGTGGAGGCCGAGGTGCGCGGCTACTTCGACAGTATCGCCCCGCGGCGCCCGGCCAAGCCGCCGCGCAGCGACCCGTCGGACGCCGGCGCGGGTGGGGCGGAGGTGGTGGCCGCCTCCTTCGCCGTCGGATGCGAATTGCCGGAGCTCGGCAAGCTACGCGATCTCGAGGCCAAGCCCCAGGTTGACGCTTTGTTCTCTCTCCTGTTCTTGGAATTCGAAATCTTGGTGTTTCATTGTTGAATCGGTCGATGTAAAGCGTGGTGCGTCGTTGTGTGTAGAAGCTGGTGTTGGATGGAGGGGATATGAACGGGGAGGAGTACGTGGAGACGCAGTACTACGATGGACTCAACGGCATCGACAAGCAGCATCACACGGTAAGCTTGAGATCTGTGTGATTGTTTCTATAAGTTTGTAGTCTGTAGATGTGACACATGCTGCTGTCTCGTGGTATTTCATGGCTACTAGGTTTATCAAGCCTGTATATGCGATTCATGGTTTAGTGCAAGTTACAATTTTTGGTGTTTTGAGGATTCTTCTTGATGGGACGAATTGATCAATAACATCTCGTTGTTAGCTTCAATTTTTCATCTTAATGGCGTCTAATGGTACATACCTTTTGAATTTTTCGATGAAATCCATTAAATTACAATTTAATCAGAGAAGAAAGTTTGTTCGCACAAGAACCTTCGTAAAACCTTGAACACTATAGTATTTTCTTTGAAAAACCATCATACTCTGTTATAATCGGCACACAACAATAAGAGTATGCTTACGTATTTTGTTGGTTTCAGTCTCCAGTGCCATTTCAGTATTCTGGCTGCCAGAGTCGTTAGCAGTTCCCTTGATAAACCCATCCCTTAAAGGCGCTATAGCCAAATGCATCTGAATGTGAGGAGTCTGTTGTTTACATTGAATATAGGTTAATCATTACATCTGAATTCATCTAGAGTCTTAAATTTTGCTTTCCATTTCATCTTGATAATTAATAAACATGATGGTTAGATGATTGCCAAAACAATAGTTACTGGATTCACGATGATTATAGTCTGATTCACAGTAGGGTAGCGAACCCAAACCAAGAGAGAAAGGAGAGGAGCATGGTGGAAGAGGAGGATGCCGGCACCTTCGTCGTGCTGTCGCTGTCGTTGCTAAGGCGTGGTTGCCTTCACCACTGCAGCACTGCATTGCCATCGTGGTCACTGTCTCCATCACGGTTGTTGTTGCTGTAGCGGTCATTGTTGAGGAGGAGCAGGGAGGCGATGGGATGGGGAGAGCAGGGAACAAGGAGGCGGCGGGACAGATGAATTGGGAGGCAGCGTGGTGGGGGAATTGTGGGGATGGGGTGGGGAGCTTAGTTGGGAGGCGTTAGGGCAGAGGGCGTGGGAGAACTCTGGGCTGTATGGCCTCATCTTCCTTTTTTTTTGGGAGCAAAACCCTTTTTTTTCCCTTTTATGTTATAGAGCTAGGATCGTCTGTGGCTATGCTCTGTGTTTGCACGACCATGGAACCCTACATATTGCTTATTATTTTACTATATATTGCCGTATTGCGAACCAGAAATACTGAGTTCGCAAACCCCATTTCTGATTCACGAACCTAAAAGGTAAGTAGAGTACTGCGAATCCCGAACCCAACGAATCGCGAATCTAGTAATTATGGCTAAAACTACCTAATACTATCAATCTTGTGAAACAATGTTCCCATGGGAAAGTCGGTTACGGCTATGCTATGTTTCCCCACCTGTAACTTATGGTGGTTTGTCTTCATTGATGACTGCATTTTGTTATTGATTTGGTGGCACACGACAGCACATTACAATTATGTGCGCCACCAAATATAGGTGAAGTGTTAGTAAATGGGCAGCAGTGTTATAAGCTACTCTCGTAAAGCCAGGGGTGGGACTGCAGCATTCCCCAGCAAAACTCAACAGATTATGTATGTTTTTTGTCCTTCTCATTTTTGCAAAAACATCGTGTCATAATGGTATGTTCAAGAATAATGAAATCTGGTCAGAACCTATATGAGAAGCTCAAGGGTTATGTCCCTACATTGGATGGTTGTGATAGGCGTTGGCAAAATTGGTTACTGATGGAAAGAAGAATTTTGAACCCTGTTGGCCAACGGTACTGTCAGCTGGTCTAGTTGGCACATACTTTCTATCCACTCAACTATCAACTTGTTTGTTCCTCCACACTAGAGTGGCCAACTATAGAAACAAGGGTAGCAATTGTGATGTCTTTTGCAAGGTCAGGCTTGATTTGGGTGTTTGTATATTGTTAGTGGTTTGGTATATCTTAAAACTCTCATAGAAAAGCTTGGTCAACAGAAGTTTTGTAGCTGGTAGTAGTCTGCACTCTACCAAAGCTTCTTTGATCTAGCAGTTTATTGCATTCTCTGATCCTCGTATGGAAAACAGTAAGATATTCTAGGGCTTGCAAATTGAGCATCTGATACTTGTTAGGGACCCAAATGTTATGATATCGAGATCTTGCATGGTACATGATAGTTGATATCATTCAGACCAGGGGCACTAATATGTGTGCTTTATCTAAATGGCATTTCTGTGGACAGTGAATTACCCATTCTAATTTCGTCACAATGTACATTCTGTAACATAGCTCCATGGAATGCTCGGCTAACCATTTTGCCTTGCAGACTGGCACGGGCTTTATCAAAGTGGAAAGACCCAGCGATAGCTCCTTCAACGTGACGACGGTTGCCTACTCATCTGGCAGCCTCGTTCGTCGCAGAACCAACCCTGCAACAAATGATTGGATACCAACCTCAGAGACGGTATGAACCAGCCAACATCAAGTTACATCTTGCCAATCCCTAATGGACCATGCTGCATTTCCAGGTCATTCCAGTTTCGAACAAGCCTAGCAGGAGCGACTCCTGACCGGGGGGCCCTACTGCTGCGTGAATTGTTGTCGGTGGTTTCGGGATAATAAAGAGCACATCATGCAATCACCTATGTATATCAGGGGAAGGCAGAGAAAGGTAAAAGAACGAGAGCAGGTGCAAAGTTTCAGACGGCAAGAATCTGTATTGTACCTCAACGTGCGGTATATAACCTACTGTTCTCCAATCGTACTGTTGTTCAGATTGAACTCTCTCTATAGCCTGAATGAGTGAATGTAAGGGTGAGTAAATTTAAGGGGTTTACAATTGCTCGGCAATCTTGGTGTCGACTCTGTTGAAGTCTATAGTGATTCTCAGCTTGTGATACAACAAGTGAGAGGAGAGTATAATCGTTATGATGATATTTTAATCAGATACCTGGAGCAGTGCTAAGAAATAATCGATTTATTTACTTCCTTTTCGATCAGCCATGTTCTCCGTGAGCAAAATGACAGCCAATTCATTAGCCCAACTAGCTTCAAGGTATAAGGTGTTTGACTGATTGATTGATTGCGAGCCGATCGAGAAGATGGTTATGTGTACAGATATAGTTGATTGGCAATTAAAAATATCTAATTATTTATTCGATCCCTTGATGGTTATGATATTGCCCGCCGATAAGAAACCTAGAAGGCAAGCCTTAAAGTGCGTTGTGATCGAGAATACACTATATTATTGGACATTGAAAGGTGTGTTGTTAGGATGTCTTGGAACAGAAGAAGCAAAATCGGCAATGGGAGAAGTATACGAAGACATTTGTGGGACACATCAGTCGGCTTATAAAATGAAGTGATTGCTAAGATGCACTGGTTATTTTGGGCCGACGATGCTAGAAGATTGTTTCAGGTATTACAAAGGATATCAGGATTGCCAAAAATTTGAAAATGTACAATTGTCACATGTCGTAGTTTTACACCCGATCATAAAACCTTGGTCGTTTAGGGGTTCGGGTATAGATATAATCGGTCAGATATATCCTACGTCATCTAAAGGGCATAAATATATATTAGTTGTGATTGATTTTTTTTTTCTAAATGGGTTGAAGTATTCCTTTGAAATAAGTGACCAGTGTTGAAGCGATTGCATTTATCTAGGGGCACATTATCTATCAGTTTAGAATCCCTCAAACGATTATGATCAATCAAGGGACTGTCTTTATGTTTAGTGAATTTCAGAGTTTGCTAAAGGTTTCGGGATTAAATTACTGAATTCATTACCTCATTATGCACAAGCTAGCGGTCAAGCTGCGTCATCAAATAAGATATTGATTAAGCTGACTAAGAGTAAAATTGATGACCAGCCGAGGAATTAGCATGTAACATTATCGGATTCATTATGGTCATATCGGATTGCTTACCATGGAACTACCAAGTTATCACCTTATCAGCTTGTGTATGGATGAGAGGCGATATTACAGATATAAATCGGTATAAGCTCGTTAAGGGTTGCAAGACAGGATGATCTATCGGCTTAGGATTATAGGGATTTCGTAGCCGATAATTTGGATGATTTGGCAGAGTTGAGATTACAAATGTTTGAACGAATTAAGAAGAATAAAGCTAGAGTTGCGAGGCTTATAACAAAAACATTTTGCTTAAGTCTTTCGATGAAGCCAATTTAGTATGGAAAATAATTTTACTTATCCGTTCAAAGAATAACCAATATGGAAAATGGTCTCATAGGTGGGAAGGATCCTATAGAGTTAATCGATTAGTTTACTGAAATTCTTATATTTTGGAGAATTTAGATGGTGTGTTGTTTACTAAGGCGATCATTGGAAAATATTTGAAGAGATATTACCCAAGTGTCTGGGTTGGATCTTAATCGGCTAAAAGTTTTAAGGTGACTTGCTGCAGTCATTGAAGTTTTGCTGGTCAATTAAAACAAAGGAACCGAATTAACTCGTTGCAGTTAATTCTGGCTACATGTACGTATGACTGATGAAGTACATCGTCCTTAGAACAAAATCAATGACAAGTAAACATGTGATAACACCATTAACATAAAATCAGTTAAACAACTGATTTATAAGTTGAGCATTTAGATTACATTAAAAGTTTTCATTCACCGTGAACTAACATAATTCATTACAGAAGACAAATCATTTAGGGTTTGATCCCAAGAACTGATAACATGGCCAAAGCACTAGCCAATATCTTGTTGATTCTGTCTATAATCTTGTAATCCTCTGTAGCGGTGCCAGGCACGAGGATGATCTTGGCCGATTGGGCTTGAACTGCCGCTTTATCCTTGGCCAGAGAAACTTTTTGCTCTTTCAGTTAATAAGAAAAACTGGTCATCCTGGGAGAGACATTGGCTATTTGGGAGTTTACTTTCATCAGTTCTTCTTCTAAAGACTTCTTGGAAACTCCTAGAGCTGACATGAGCTCCTTGGTTTCCTTAAATTCCTTAGTCTCCGCATTGAATCAGGCCTTGTTTGCCTTTGTGTCGGCCATGAGCTGATTTAGGAGTTTTTTATCCTCCCTTTGCGCAAGTCGACGTTCGAGCCTCTGTTTTGCTTCATCAACTTCTTTTTTCTTATCATCTATGAAGCAGGTGTTGAGCAGCGTGGCCGTGGCATGCTCAGGGAGGTTTGGCTTAAACAGCGTCAATTGCATCATCGGTCGGCTGAGCGTTGTTGAGCAGGTTAGCTTGTGGGCTGAGTAGAACTTTACAAAGATGCCTAAGCCTCTCTTCAACACCTGGGGTAGACATGACCAGTAGTGATGAGCCTTTAGCCTCAGCAAGGATGCGTTGATAATGGTGGGGACGCATTCTTGTTCTTCACTCTCGATGTCCAACAGGTCGAACCAGAGCATGTCAGCGACGAAAGATGGCTGCTTGGCAAGTGGAAGAGCTACGCCAGCGGCAGGATGAGTCTACGACATCAGCTGAGAAGGGGGCGGAGGCAAGTCATTGTACATGCCTTCTAGTAGGCTAATGTTGGCCGGCGGGGAAAATGAAGGAGACGAAGAAGTGCGCAGCGAGTGTAAAGAGAATTTGTTAGGCTGATTGGGTTGTTAGTTCAGTTTTTGGTTAAATATACAAAGTTGAAACACTTACACCGTCGACCGTGGAAGTCTTTGGAGAACTCTCGGTTGATTCTTCTTGGGCCGATGACTTGTTCCTTTGAGTTGCCTTCTTGAAAGACCAACCTTTCCTTATTTCTGCAAAAGGAAGCCGATTAAGTATATTTGGACTTGGTAATATTTTAAATATACCATAACTTACTCGGCTACTGGTGCTATCTCTCTAGATCGAAGAGGGAGGGGGCTTGAACTCCAAGAGTTTCTGAAGAATGCCCCACCAATCCCATCAATCGTTGCTTCTTTGCAAGAGCGTCGTCTGATGGTTCTACTTGCTTCTTTCCGGTTGACTTAGTCTGAAAGGGAACAAAATGTGTAAGGCAATGCTGATTATGATAAATAAGTGATAAGAGAGGGGGTCTACTAGTTAGTACCTCACTGGTGATATTGATTAAACTCGTGTTAGTGTTGTCTGACAAATCAGAATTGCTTGAACTTGAGCTACTAGAGTTAGTTCTAATTGTCGGCTTTGGTGACGACTTTGAGAAAAATTCGACTAGAATTGAGGAAGGTGGTTGCTCAGCTGAAAACAAAGATGATGAGATGGCCAGGTGAAAGTGCATCTAGGCACCTTATGTTGTTTTGGTGATTAATGATAAACGATTAATGACAAACGCATGTAATGTCAATCAATGTAATTGTACAAATGCTTAACTTAGTGCTTAACAAATGACATACCTCTAATATGTTTATATTGTTATGAGACTAATATGTTTATTGCCTAGTTGAATATTAGTCTCATCTATTTTAGAGGAAAATCAATTGTGATGGTTAAGCAAAAATGAGGTATGCAATCTCGGTATTCCTTCCATATTTGTCATTGCATTCTTCTTTAGCAAATGCGTATTGAACTCTAAGTAACTTGTTGATTTCATATGTGCACATTGATTCTTGTCATAATTGCTTGTGCATATATATATTCATTTGAGTTCATTATGTGCTTTGTTTTTAATATGCTTGTGTTAACTAGAGTTAAATTTATCGCTTCATATTGACTTGGTGCATATATATCTTAGTTGTGTATCTTCTAATGCACCTCTCTTAGTGAAGTTTAATCTAGAATTGGATCACATTATTTACTCTCATTCCAAATATTGTTTGCACATGTGTAATTCGTGTATATTCTATCATGTGCTTCATTTAAGCAAAGTCTGTGGTCCTTGCCATGATTTAATTGATTCTTCATATTGGCAATTATCTCTCTAGTGAAGTTAGATCAATCATATATTCATCATGATGCACTTAGCAGAGAATATTTCTATTGTCAAGTGTTTTTATTCATATTGTGCTTCTTGATATGAAACACTTGTTATTATCAATTTATTCAATATATCTTTTAAGCTTGTGGGACTAATATGTTTGCTGAGTGCTTTGATAAGAGTTAGGTCCCAAAGCTGTGTGTATGATGACCAAGATGGTTTGAAGGATGACAAACGAGTCAAAGTCAAATAAGACGGTGGTGTCACCAAGAGCTGAGGACTATGTCAAGAACGACTTGGCGTGAGGATCGTCTTGGTGATGATCGAGGTCAAGGTCGAGAGGACAACAGTCTCATGAGGTGAAGCGTGTTGAGGTTGACAAGACGAAGGGCATCATCAATCTTTGTGGAAGCGTCATCATGCACTGTGCATCCGGAAGAAGTCGGCATGTAAGCTTAGTGTAAGACTTAGATTTTGTGTTAAATTTGAGTCTAAAGATTGACGTACTATTAAGAGGGATGCAATCGTTGAAATTACTTAGATATGTCTCAAGTGCTCAAAGTGGTCTATCCTTGTCTAAGGTTGAGAAACCCAATTCACACCTTGTTCACCTAGGTGTATGTGGGTTGGTGTGAGGGAGAGAAGTGGTGTTGGTGGTGCCGGAAAGTGAGGGTTGTTGGTCTCTCTTGGATTCCTTGTGATATCTGATTTTATCCTTTGGGATTTGGGTAGTGAGACCTTGTTAGTTGTGTAGCTCTCGTTCTTAGCTTTCCGAAAAGTCCGAATTCGTCGAAATCGGAGTCTGGGATCAAAAGTTATGCCCGTTTTCGTCGGGCTGTTGCGTGCTGCCTAGGAGATCCGGAGTATCCGGATTAATTGTCCGGAGTATCCGGATGATCCGGAGTCTCCGGGGTTTAATCCGGACATTCCGGGTTGCCCATTTCGGTCCCAAACGGCTAGTTTTTTGGGTTCCTCTATTTAAAGCCCCCCTTCTTGCCCATTTCAAAGTAGCCGTTGGAGGATGTTTTTGCTAGGTATTAGAGGTGTTCTTTGTGAGTTTTTGAGCCCCCAATACTCCTCCCTACTCCTTAGATCTTAGTGATCCCCTTTTGTGAAGGGTTGGGTAGAGGAGAGAGGTGTTTGGATTGAGGATTGATTTGAAGAGTGGATGGTTGGGAGACAGTTTCCTTGGTGCTTTGAGGTGTATTCTTAGTGATCTTGAGCTCCCAAAAGCCCCTCTAACCCTAGATCTTAGTGATCCCTTTTGAGTGAAGGTTTGGGTGTGAGAGTGGGTAGTGATCGGATTGAGTGTGATTAGTGTGTTGAGCACTTGAGGTGGACTCTAAGTGAGTTCTTCGGGAGCATTTGTTGCTCTTGGAGGTTGAGGTCTCCTAGACGGCTAGGAGTTGCCGGTGAGCTTCCAAGTTTTGTGTGGAAGGCCACCGAAGGTTTGTGAAGGTCCGATTTCGCCTCCGCAAGGAAAGGAATCAAAGAAGTGAAGACCGGCGAGTGCATTGTGCAACACCGAGAGGAAGAGGGTTGAAAGAGACCCCGGCTCAAGTGTGACCGAGCTGCCTCAACGGAGACGTAGGATCCCCTCAAGGATCCGAACTTCGGGATAAAATCTTCGTGTCTCCTTCCTTACTTCGGTTTCCACTTTTGCTCATCCGCTTAATTTGCTTTCGATTCTTGTGATTAGATCAATTAGATTGTATCTACTGCATCTATTCTTGCTTATATACTTGATTCATTGCAGTAGAGTAATTTGTATCACTAGAATCAAAGAAGCGCTTCAATTTATTGTCCTACTGCATTACGGCGAACCAGGCAACCCGGAGTATCCGGTACATTGATCCGGAGTATCCGGATATACCGGAGTATCCGGATAATATATCCGGAGTGTCCGAGTTACCTGTCTCGGGCTGAATTGTTTAAATTGCAAAACTTAATTGTCCAAATTGCTTCCGCATTATCTCTGATAGATTAATTTAAATTGGGTATAATTTTGTAATCGCCTATTCACCCCCCTCTAGGCCGACATCCCGGTCCTTTCACCAGGCACTAGGAAATTTAGCCGTGTGCTCTCTTGGTTTGAAGAATGAAGTGTGGAAGTTGTTGGATGAGGTAGATCATCGGCTATGTGAAGAACTATGTTGGCAGAAGAAGCTCGATGCAATCTCTCTTGAGGTTAAAGTCGGTCGATTAATAAGAGTTTGGGAATAATTTTGCCGAAGCAAAGTTGTCTGGCGTAAACTAAAGGGTGATAGAATTTATAGGAATATTGAAAAGTTCTACCCTTGGCATGTAATCCAACAGAGTTGCGAGAGAGGAAGATTTTGTAAAGATCCAGAGTCTCTTCAAGCATACCTTCACTATCAGCTGCAAGATGGAAAAAAAGAGGGATAAGGGTAATTGTTTGCTTTGCAGTAGCTAAAAAGTTAGTATTATGAAGAGAAACTTGGTCAAGACGGCAGAAAAAGGAGAAGTACTTTCTGGCTCCGATTGGAGTTATTTTGGTCTCTTCACCAGAGCAAAGGAATAGTTTCTCACCAAAGATCAATTGTTTCTAAATTGTATAGGTTGATCTTCTGGAGTTTCTTCACAGGGGAAGGGTGTCATTTCTGATAAGTTGATCTTGAAAGATCGGCTAAAAATACAATACTGCCACACTTGGATGAACCACAGTGGGCCACCTATATTTCCTACTATGAATGACCCCATGGCTATATAAAACCGACTGCGAATCTCATGCATCATTTGGAAGATTGCCCTTAGGAACAGCTTCCCTAATGCAAGTCGATGACCCCCACTAATTGTTCGGCTATGTGCTGGTAGGTCTATGTTGGGCCAAGATAAGCGCCGCAAAAAAGGAATCGGTCAAGCCACATATTTAGAAAAGCTATGTGCCCCTTATCAGACATCAGGTTGGGAAAAGATACTTTCCATTTCGGCGTCCTTCTCAAGAATGATGACTTGGAGCTTGATCATCAAGAAAAGATACTTACCGAGCTACTTCACTCGATCATCATTCTCCTTGAAGGCTTGTTTGAGACTAGAGTTCTTTTCCTCACTAAATTAAAGTTTGTCCTTCAATTCAATGAGATTAAAATCGTAGCCCTTGGTAGTGTTTTGAGCGACCACAAGCTGCTTCTCCAGCTCAGTTATTCTTTCGTTTGATCTGTTTCCAAACAGATAAAATTAGAATAAAATCAAGAAAACACAAAAAAGGAGTTCTAATCAACTTACTTTTTTGCTATTATTTCTACTTCGGAATTCGTCGAAGTCTTAATCTACTGACCTAGCAAGTCGGATGCCTCTTGCAAGAACTACAAAGCAAGAAGAGAAAATGGATCAAATATACTTTCTCTCTTAAAATTTAATGAAGAAAATATAAGAAAAATACCTTAGAAAGCAAGTTGTCAAAAACTTGCTTGAAGTCCTCTTGGTTTTTGGCTATTTGGCTTCAAGTCCATGACAAGACGATAAGGCTCACATGAAAAAAAAAGGAAGAAGCAGGCCCGTGGCGTACTTAGATCGGACTTCAAGCTGGTGCGTCCGTCCGTGAGAACCAGGAGTTCACGTCTGTGAAGGAATTCACATCCGTGGGAAAGAAAAAAAAGCTTCTTTCGGCTAAAAAAATGGTTGAAATTGCTAAGCGCACCACAGTAGTATCAGAACGTGCAGAATAATTCCTTTGCGCACTAAGAAGTTTATTTTTTAGAATCTATCATATTTTTTATCTGCAATTTTATTCTCCATTATGTCGTCCACTAAATTTGATATTGAGAAGTTTGATGGCAAGATCAGTTTTGCGATATGGCAGGTTCAAATGAAAGCCGTTCTCACACAGGTGGGTGCCAGAAAAGTATTGTTAGCTAAACGGCAACAATGACAGATGAACAACGGGAAGAACTTAACCAAAAATCCCTTTCCGTCATACAGCTCAGTTTGTCTATGGATGTTTTGCGTGAAGTTATCAGCGAGACCACTGCCGCACAACTGTGGGAAAAAAATTGGAAGATTTGTACATGAAGAAAAGTCTTGCCAATTAACGACATGCGAGAGGACCTTGCCACGTTGAGGAATGAGAATGAATAGGTTCGCAAGCTAAACGACGACCTCCAGACCCAGAACGACGACCTCCATCACCAAAGGATCAGGGAGAGGAACAATGAGGAGGTTGTCCACCTCAGCAGTGACTACCACACTTACTGCTGATGCGGCAATATGAGTCGTAGTTGTGATTACCACTACTGTGACCAGTAGCGCTGTCCACATCGTCCTGACGATCAACACTCCATGTGGGTGCCATATGTTACTCATTCGATCCTTCCGAATAGGGTCTACGACATCCAACATGACTTCTATACAATTCCAAAAGGCGCATATGTATTTTAGATGTAGTTTTCGTTCATGGTTCATCCATGTCATCGCACCAAGTATGTTGTTACATTTTCTATGTCATGTTATGTTCACGATATCATGCTATATACCATATTATTTCTATGTCATCCTATGTACCATTATATATTTATGCATGTTTTCTGTCATTGTTTTCTACATTATGCTATTTGACAACACGCTACCAGCAGGATTGTTGGCCCGATTTGACAAGACTCTACCCCGCTTTCTCAGAGCCAAGTACAACATGCTGCCCCGATTTGACAATAGGCCGCTAGTAGCTTTATCAGCCTGATTTGACAATACATTAACAGTTGCTTTTTTAGACCAAATTGACAATACACTGCCATGTACTTTGTCAGACCGATTTAACAACTCGTGGGCTGCAGTTTTCTCAGGCTGCTTGGACAGCATGCTCTCAGCAAAAACATATTATAAATACGAGACCATGCCCATCATATACATTCCACACTACACCAAGCCAACCCCCACAACAAACACCACATCCCTACCAGCACACAGACCACTTCACCGATGGGTTCATGATGACTGACTACGGAACAATTCTTCATAAGCAAAAGTGGCTTGCGAAGAACACAAAAAGCTTCCCGGATGTTTCTTGCAAGGACGAACATATGCCACCGGTGTTTCCTCGCCCAAACTGCTACTATGGTGCTCCAGCGTGAATAACGCAGTACAGACACCTCGACACCGCTGGCCAAGCACACTACATGCAACAACGAAGAGGTATGTGGTTAATGACATGCATGTACATGTCATAATGCGTTTTTCATATTTCTAACTTCGTCCACGCATGACACTAGCAAGAAGACGGTTGCTACTTTTTTCAATGGATCGATGCCCTGACAAGTACGATAGAGAGTACTTCGAGCACAAATTGTACCTGCACTACGCCATTGCACCCGAGCACTACACTAGGTGGAAACCTTCCCCTAAGATTACGGAAGACAAAGCAAAGCTTCTGCCCCTCCACCATGAAGAAGTGGACTACTAGAAACCTATATATGAGTTTCAGGCACATCAAAAGAAGTTGAAGGAGCAAACTGAGGCGGCTCATTTCCAGGAGGACCTGAAGATCACCTCTAAAGACTATTATTGGGTCAATGAGTTTGGACCTAATTGCAAGAAAGCCAAGGCCAACAGCCTCACCAGATCAAATGGAAAGGCACCGATGGATCCTTCCATGTAAGGTCTACGACATGCAGTGTGACTTCTTTACAATTTCAAAAGACACACATGTATTGTAGTTGTACTTTTCATTCATCGTTCGTCCTTGTTGCCATTTGTACCATACAAGTACGATGGCTAACATATGCAACGAACCGAACTGTATGCACCACGTATGCTTACTTGTTTTATATGCAACGGTTCCATATGTGCCATCTATCTTCTCTCGTTTTGTACGCCTCTTGTGCATCTGCATGTTTATCATATGTATATCGATTTGATTATAATTTCATAATTTTGAAGGACAACAATAAAAAAAAGCAACAACTATCAACTAAAATTTCACAATTTCACAATACAACACCGAACAAAAAAATTCAAAAACTATCATTTCAAATTCCCTAATTTTTTGTTACATCAGTGAACCAAAAAAAAAATCGATTCAAATTACCCAATTATGCGGTACATCATTCAACCAAAAAAATTCTAAAACTATCGAATCAAACTCCACAATTTTATAGTACATCAGCCAACAAAAAAATTAGTAAACTTTTAATTCAAATTTTATTTTTGTGCTACTCAACTGAACCAAAAAAATTCTTAAACTATCGACTAACATTAAATTATTTTGCTACTCATCACTGAACCAAATTAATTCTAAAATGGTTGATTAATTGGTACACCAATGAAGCAAATAAAATAAACAAATTAAAAACTGTCCGTGCCACACTGTTCCATTTCTCTCTGAACTATTTTCAATGCTATTCATTGGTTGTGAACAACAAAATTCGATTATAAAAATAACACTCCAACTAGTACCAAAAATTTTCACAGCATATTTTTCTGTTCTTATTTATTTATGAAAATTTCACACATATATTTTTTAAAAAATAATTAAAAAAAGGGCCACCGCTTCAGCACCGTGGGGGAGCTGCACTACCTGCAGCACCTCCCGGCCATTGCATACCCCCGGCCACCACTGCAACAATGGGGGAGCTGCACTGGCCCATGCAGTGCCTCCCCGGCGCAGCTTCGTCAATGCCGTGCTTCCACACCGCGAAGAGGGCTATCCATGCAAACACACCTACACAGAGGCCATTTTTGCAATTAAAATTTTCAAAGGGTCTAATATAGTAAAATTTTCTACACAAGCACCACCTAAGTCCAAGTCCATGGCGAAGCGACATGGGGTCAACACAATGGAACAGCATCGAGTGGTTGTGTCGAGGCGGCCCAAATAGCTGTGATGAAAGCGGCGGCTCGACCCACGAGCAACCAGCTGTGGTGGCGGTGTGGGCCATGCCATTAGCATGTAGCAGCATTGGCCCTGCCTCGGCGGCTAGATAGGCTTCGGCATGACAACACAGCGCATGGCCACGTCCTCGTCTGCATAAAAGGTATTGAGGACAAAATCTTCTCATACCTATCCGCTAACAGGGGAACTCCTCCATGGTTGTTGCGATCGGGGCGTTGCCATCCCTACTTTCCTATCCTTATAGGAAATATTCACTGCTTTAATTATCTTCCTTTTTTTCTTTTTGGTAAAACTAGCCTCATTTCCCACTGTGAAAGGACCAGGAGCTGACACCTGGCAACTTCCACACTAGGGGACAACGGGAGGTCCAAATGCCACAAACGGGAGGCGTGGCAAGCGAGCGACACAGGAATCGGCGTCGACCGCAGGAGCATCTAGTTGCCACGGATTGGAGGCGCAACAAGTCGCTTGTTGTGGACCGAAGCCATGGCAGGGCATGCATGTGGCGTATGCAGGAGCTCCTCCTGGGCTACAGTAGCGCAGAAGGAGCTCCTATGGTCAAGTAGCGCGGAGGAGGGCTAGTTTTGTTAAAAAAATATCGAAAAGCTATTTTTGTAAAAAAAAAATGGTGAATAAAGGGGCCAGATGAATGAACAGGTTGTCCTTATAGCGCCCCTGCCTCCCCCACCACTAGCGAGGCCCGCTGCTCTTTTACATCCGCCATGAGAAATAACAACTCCATCTTCCTTCTCCTTGGACTCCCATGCAACCTCAAACCTAAGCACACAAAAAAACTAGATTTAGGTAGCATCATGTTCTCATCAAAACTAAAGTTAAACTCATTAAGAGCAAGTATAATAATACAGCTCACTACTTACCCTCTCTCATCCATGTCATATAAAATAAGCACTAAAGCCAGTTTATACAATAGCTATGTCTAAATGTTGGCTCTAGATGATGTGCAACAACTATCTCTTCTCTATTGTACATAACTAATCTATCTATATTTTCATGTAATGCTTGCTACTAAATAAAAGTCTCTGTTCTTTGTTACTTTTTTATATAGAATAAAACTAATATGTATATATTAAAAATAAGCTAAAAGATGGTATTATTATACATGCCCTAAGAAATGAAATCACCTTTGCTTGGTGAGAGATTCTTTTATGTCTGTGTGCACGTGTAATCTGTCCCATTTGAGTCGGTGGCTGCTTTGGAGTTTGCAAATCATCATGAACACTACCATCTGACGAGAAAAATATAGTAGTAGTTGGGATATCTCATCAGTATAGGTCGTATTTTGTTGGCCTCGTGGCAAGTAACACTATGGTTTGAACCAAGGTTTGAAATTTGATTTTAAGGTTTTATTTTGGCATCTTTCGAAATCCAAAATTTTATTAAAATTTTGTTATTTCGGACGAAATCTGAATGAAATACAAAAAGGAAAAATTTTAATCCAGTAGTTTTTTAATCAAAATTTCTGAGATTTTGGTTCAAAATGCCAAAATTTCTATCCAAAGCCGAGATCTCAGCGAAATTTTAGATATTGTAGTATTTTGAAATTTTTTAGAGATTTTTTAATTTTGCCGGAATTATGATTTACCGATTGTCCTACACGGAAAAAGACGTGGAGAATACAATCCAGTCAAAATCCAATGAAATTTTGGTCAAATCTCGGTCAAATTTACCGAGATTTTAGGTTACTGTAGCAGCTTGAATTTTTTTTATGGTTCCGCGATTCGAGATTTCGCGAAATCTTGAGGAGATTTTATTGCTTGATTCGAACAGATTGTAAATTATATATATATATATATATATATATATATATATATTCAAATTAAAAGCCTTGCATTGTTGGAAATTGGAATACGTGTAAGACAGAATCCCAGGCTATAGTCCTCCGCTCATGTCTTACATGCACAGTTGCACACACATATTAATATTAATATTAATATTAATAACTCTTCTTATAAGAGAAGGAATCCCGGGCTTCTCAGCTATGCCACGTCGGCATCCTGCGCGGTGAAGCCCTGCCCATTTTCCGGTTTTGCGCGCGGGTCCTCGGTGACCATCCTGCTCGAGCCGTTTCCCAATCGACGGCCGATTAAGCGCCATCGAATCGGGCCTCGAGGGTTCCTCCACGCCTCGCGCCTTCCTTGAGCCTCGCCGTCTCGCCCTCGCCTAGACCCTCGCCTCGCCCTGCCGCCGTCGCCCTTGCCTCGCCCTTTCGTCTTCGCTCGCGCTGCTCCAGCTCCTCCTCCTGCCCCTTCGCATCACTCTTCCGCCGTCGCTCTCGCCTCACCCTTCTGTCCTCGCTCGCGCTGCTCCAGTCCCGCCTCCTGCCCTAATCCCCCTGGAATCTTCAGGAGGGGGGCACTCCGCCGAGCTGGGAGTCCTCCATTGGCTTGCGCTGCTCCGGCTTCGCCTCCTACCCTAATCCCCCTGGAATCTTCGGGAGGGGGGCGCTCCGCCGAGCTGGGGGTCCTCCATTGGCTACCCCCTATGGATTACCGGCGGTCCTCGCGCGGGAGCGCGCACTCGCCACCGCCTGCATCGGGCATGGCCAACCCCGAGAAGATGCTGCTTCCACCACCAACACCAGTACAACCGCTACGACCCAGTTGCAGAAGATGTGCCGGAGCGATAGTTTGTGGTGGCGATTGATGGAGGTGGCAGCCGCTCGACCTTACGCGGCTCAGCACAGCACCGTCTCCTCCTTCGATGATCCCAAACCGGAGATTGCCGCCTCGCTCTGGAACTATGTCAGCCTCAATGCATCCAAGGTTTTGCTCCATCTGTCTTTTGTGCATCGATTGCTATCAGAAATCCTCAAAAAATGATTTTTTTTCCAGATTTTCCAGTATTACTATGCTGCCTGTGTTGAGGTTGCTGTTGTTTATGAGCTCGGTACAGGTGCTTTAGGGTTTATCCAGAGACGGCAAGGCTTTGAAGCTTGTGTCATGCAAGTTTATGTCCCTACCTTGCTATATTTTCGTATGCAGAATTTTCGATGCAATCCTAACAAGGATATCCATTTGTTGGTGTATAGATCGACCCACGAGATAGATATGGCCGCAGTCTGCATTTCTACTACGATGTTTGATGCCAAAGCTAAGCTGGCCAGCTATTCTTCTACTGGTAATAGCTTTGCCGTCGTCTATATTATCTATCTCATTTTGTAAATTCTGTTATTGGAATGAATCGGGGCAAAGTGTATGACTAAAGAGATTTGCGTATAAGATAAGGGTATGTTCAGTGTTGCATTACTATACCCTGATTTTTAGTCTCTTTTTTGCGTATGTAGCCTTGACATTGACGAGGGAAAGGATGTTGATCTTCCAGAGTGTCCAACAGCTCTCCTGAAGAAGCAATGCATTCAATATCTTGGTCCAGTAAAATCGCCTTCTGTAATAGCTACCTATCCTTATTCAAGATCATTTATCTTGTTAGAAATATTTTGAATAGAGCTACATTTGGACCTAATAGTATGAACATCATTGATCCTAACCTCAATTTCGTTTCGTAGAGACTTACTTATGATTAAATAATATGATATTATAGTATTTTTTTGTCCTGTTCATATTTAAAGTTTGTTTTTTGTCAAATTGAAAACATATTTTATACATATTTTGATGTCATTATTAGTGATTAACCAGTGGACCTTTAATCATAAGTAAGTCTCGACGAAATGAAGTTGAGGTTAGGATCAACACCATGTTTTTAGCTTTCTACTAAATCCAAGTAACTTTTGTTTTTAGCCATGCATGCCGTTATAAACTTTCAGGGTAAATAGTATTTCAGTGCTGCCTTTTTACATTTGTCCTGCACGGGAGATAAAATCTCTATATGAACCATTTGTACAGGTCCTCAAGACTCAGGTTCATTTTAGTGCCGCTTCATTCCTGAAATTTCACAATGAAGGTCATATTATGTTGATCGTCTTTGTTGGCTATTTTGAGAATCCCTACATTCAGTACATTGAGAATTCCTGCCTTAGGAAATGTTATGCATGGTTGTGTTTGAATTTTGAGCAAATTTCTGTTTTGCCTAATGGGTCTGATATATGCTTATTTGAGCTAAATCAAATGGCATTTTGACTTTGAATTACTGCCATTTCACTGATATTTGTACTGATCATGTTTGTGCCCATATTTCTTTCTGAAGAAATGCATTTTTGAGGAACAAATCTTATGTTTGTTATTTGAAGTGCAGCCAAGTGAAGATGTCTTGGAAGGGGGGATTAAACACTTCATTCAGAAGGATCCTCATTAATGAAAATATTGTGAACTGGAACAAGCTGATTGCTACATGTTCTGATATCAAACTCACCAATGGGAGGGATGTCATCAAATAAAGACGTTTAAATCTGTTGTCTTTCCAGTTTATTCCCTCTATCTGGCTTTAGTGAGATCTAATGTCATATTCCCTCAAAATGGCCTTTTGCATGCATGATTCGTTTTTTTTTATGAAGCACAATGTATTTTAGGATACATGCACTGCTATGTACATTTCAACCAATGATTTCTATTCGCGCGCACTCAAAGTGATCAGACATTTTAAGTTATGATTTTTATGTGCCTTATTGAAATGTTTGTGTTATCATGTCCTTTCTAATAAGCATTACCATGTCCTCTCTATTAAGCATTACTTCCTTACCACCTGTGGTCTGTTGAGCAGATGGAGCTATAAACGGATACAGTGGAAACCAAGCAGCAAGATACATGGCCAATCCTCACAATATCCCTGCAAACATCACCATGCAATATGGGAGGAGTTCACTCTCATCTGAAAGCCAGTTCAATGGGTCCTCCCTTCTGGCTCAAGCATCCACAACAATAGCAGCAGAGTTTTGAATTCCCAGCACTCGGTGAGTCCATGCACCTGATAGGCCTGAATCCTTTTTATGGAAGGACAACTACTTTTGTGTTTCATAGGCTTCTACAAAAAAAACTTAACCATGTCTTCTCTTCTGTAGGTATTTTTTTGACAATTTAATAAACTAATACTATGGTAGATTTCACATATGGCAAAAGAGGCTCACTTACTCCTATAAAAAAATGCTAGAAATAGTTCTCCTACAAAACAGCAAGCCCATATTGTACTTCTTGCACGATATCTCTTGATTTCTGAGAACTGCCTAGGAATTTAGAATCCCAAATGGTTAGCCAAATTGGTTCAAGCAAGGGTAAAAAAACATCTTACAAAAATATTATATTATTCTTACACTTCACTATCCAAAGATATATCTCTTACATCGTATTTGTATACCTTAGGTTGAAACCAGTTAATTCTTTCGATAAGACAAGCATCACCTCTCACCACAATCAGCTCGTAACAATGAGAACATTCCTCTTTATTACATTACTTAATTTGGTTACATTATTATATTTACTGGTCCTCTATTTTGCAATGTGTCCGAGATCGAAAGAAAGCTTAACTGATGTTAGGCTTTGTAACATAACTCTTAGCATCTCTTCCCTTTTTATTAGTACTATATACGAATGAGACATTAGTTTTCTGATGTATTAACGTTGTCTCAATTATATATTTTATTTTATTCATTTCTATAACATATGATTACTAAACTATTTTTTTGCTTTATCTCTACCAGACGAACAAAATTATCAACGGCGCGGCGTAGCGCGCATATCTTCCTAGTGGTTGCATGTCCATCACAGCCAGGAATTCTGCAGAAGCTCTGGGGCTTTATTGAGCGCACATGCGTATATATAAGCCTGATTAAATAGGACACGTCATGTTGATTCTAGGGATCAAATCTAAGCAGATGAGATCAACACCCCACTCTCACCACCAAACCACTAGTCCGTAATTAAGGGTACGTTTGTTTCAGCTAGAGATTGTAGAAAATAGTTTTTAAAATCTAGTAGGTCAATAAATATGCAACTTTCAATTTGAATTGTAATAATCTGGAATTCAGATTGTAGCAATCCCACAATCCACTCTGCAGGAGTTTTCACCAGTTTTTTTTTTTTTTTTTTTTCAAAACACCACAATGCCCATCAGATTTCTGTCGAAATTACCCGCCATTGCCCCTCATTACCCTCACCCCCTCACTTTTGCCACGCAAAAACAACAATCCAAATACACTATAATCTAGGTTGCTAAACCGCCATCAATTTTTCAACCTCCAACTTTTAACAATCCAGCTTCTACAATTCAAATTTTAAAATCTGTTTTCTACCATCCTCAGCTGAAACAAATATGCCCTAAATCTCTTTGAATTATCCTCGTCAGTTTTGTCTATGATATTCTTCCTAGTTTTTATCGAAATCACTGGCCCTGGCTGGCCATTGCCCATTTGGCCATGTCCCGTAGAAAAGTCCAGGTGGTATTTTTTTTAATGGTCTTGCAGCTCTTGCTGAAAGTCCAATTTGTCACGCATGGTCATAAGCTCTCGCACTCCAGCTCAGGATTCACAGAATCGATGAAAATCGAGTATATCGAATGGGTTCGAAATTTTAAAACCAGTTTGTAAATTAGTCTAGTTCAAATTTAGATTCAAAAAACTTAAAATAAATTATCAAAAAGTGTTACAACATTTTCAAAAAAAAAAAAAATTGTGAGGTCATATGGCAATGATAATGATGCTGTAAGATTTTTTTTATCATTATCAGCCCTGTGTTTTTTTTTTTTAAATTCAGATAATACAGTAGTCTTTGTATATACTCTTATGTTTTTTTTATTTTCTAGGGGGTAATAAATAAATTCTAATATTTTAAAAAAAATTGTGTGAGATCCTTAGTCAGTTCTAATGATTATGTAAAATTTTTAAATAATGAATATACCTATGTATTTTTTTTAAAAAATTCGACAGTGCTATTGTATTTGTATATGCTCTTCTCTTTAGTATTAGCAGAAATAGTCGTTGCCGCGGGATTAGGGCACTGCACCGATCAGTGCAACGGCCGGAGCGCGCTGCACCAGCTAGTATAGCGGTGGGGGGGGGGGGGCTACACTGAAGCAGCTCCCTAAGAGCGCTGCTTTTGTGGTGCTAGCATCGAGTAGGGTTTTTTTTTGCTGCTAAGCGGCTAGTTCTAAAAAAAAACACATTAGTAATTCTGAAAGATGTAAAGCATTATTAGGTTTTCAAACTGAAATATCTAGCTGCTTGCCTAAGCTGGAATATTGTATATTGTGTGGGCTTATAGCATTTACCTTTGATCATTACTATTGGGCAAATCCAAGATCAATGCAGGTCTGCTAGCTTTTTGAGATTTGAAATTTATTTCTTATTTTGCATAGAGCTATTATAATCTCAACGCTTTTTTGCCTTGTTAGTCCTTTAATTTCTTTATTTCACCTCCATCTTTCTCTCGATGCCTTCTTTCTTTTTCGTTTTTCTCATTGCTCTGAGTTAATTATACTTGCTTTACCAAAGGTTGCATGTTTCCCATTGTTAAGAAATAAACGGTGCATCGCATTACTTATGGAGCAAAACATAAGGCCTACTATTATCATTGTGTTGCTAAGCTTGCCTGCCTTCCTAAGCAACTGCACAAGATTAGATGAGAGAGTGACCCGTGCTATTGTTCCTAAAATCCCGTGCACGACAGTTGAAGTGAATACAGAGGAAAAACGCCATATGAGACACATTGCTTCAGTGCAGCTCCCCCGCGCCGCTACACTGGCCGGTGCCGCACGCTTTGGCCGTTGCACTGGCCGGTGCAGCGTCTCGATCCTGCGACAAGGACTATTTCTGTTAATATATTTATGCGGGTACTAATTCTAAAAAAAATATTTTTTACAAGGCCTAAACATTGGAAAATTCCAGGCCGTCGATGCCAAGCCAAAGGTATCCTCTGAAGTCTGAAATGATTTGAAAACCTCTGGTTCACTGTGATCACTCATAAGTTCATACATGAATACAACATTGCGTGTCTTCGAAGGAATATAAGTGTCCTAACGTGGAGCCATAACTTGAACAATGTTTTTCCATGAGTCAACTAGCTATGCTCAATCAGTCATGTCAAATTTACATGCATGCATCTTGGCACGAATGGGACAATATTCCAGACAAGGCAAGTAAACGTTTGGATGAAAATTTTTGTGCCCCTTGGATTGTACTACAGTCAACTTTAACCAGGGCAATGTTGACCAAGTTATTCAATTTTGGGTTCTTTTTTTTCCATTCTGGTGCCTGTGGCCATGATGCAGATCACAGTTAAACAGAAAGACATCTTCACCAATCTTCGGCTGATGTTTGAAACTGCACCATCGGGGTTCTTGATAGGGAACACCGACGGGTACAGCAGCTACGGCACGGCATGCAATCGGTGCTCGACAAGGTCATCAGCAACGTCGACGAACGGACTAAGTACGAACAGATGAATCCAGTGGTGAAACTTGAAGAAAAAAAATTGTTAAAAGTGCACACTTCATAAGTACAACTCTATAGTCTTTATAATAATTTTGTAACATCACAAATTCAACACATATATTTAAAATTTACTAAAAGTACAATACAAATAGTTCTAATGTCTTAGAAAATTTCAAGCCATTAAAATTGAAACCAACTCAACCAAGCCATTAAAGATATAATCTTGTAGTACTTCTAAATGTTTTAGGGGAGTACCGCCCCTGGATGAACCTGCTGTTATATGTAAGTCCATCTTGTAATGCACATTGATAAAGAAAGTACAGACGAACTTTGTGGTACACTATAGCCAGTGGTGGAGCCATGATTTATATAAGCCTCAGGTCGAAAATATGCGACTATTACTATGTCAAAGACTATATATGAACATTTAGGTATAACAAAAATACAATACAATTACACAATTAAAGATAAATTTAAATTACATGCTTAGCATTTCAATAAAATAGATAAAATATATCAAAACAGTAGCACAGTGGAGTGGTAGAAAAGTTAATACCTAATTAATGAATGTTTGTTGCATCTGAGACTACCATATTTTCATCAACAATAGAACAAGAACCTAAACTTGTAAAAGATGAAATTGCACATGTAAATTAGGCACAAAAAACTACGAAAATAACTATTAAAATAAATTGCATTAGAAGAATGTAACATACCACTAGCACGAAGATACGAGGTAATTGTTGCTTACGAGACCTCATACATTGAAAACGTTGTAAAATTTTATTATCTTCAATGCTTGCAAATACGTCTCGCTCAATGTAGCATACCATATTATCATTCATCCATTTGTCATTCATCTTATTACGCAACTCAGTTTTGACAATTTTCATAGTTGAGAAAGCTCGCTCTACTGTTGCAGTTGCAACGGTCAAAATCAAAGCCAATTCAATGAGGCGATATACCAATGAAAAAACTATGTGTCTATCGATCTGAACCATTTTCACAGCAAGATTACCAAGGTCATTACAACTTTAAAAATCTGGATCAGCTCTCACATCGGCAATGAATGTCTCAAGTTGGTCTTTAAGTACTATACAATCATATTGGGAGAAGTCGGCGGCATACATCTTAACAAGTTCAATTAGTTTGTCTTCATCAAAGTTGGCAAAAGAATTCTTTGGTTGAAGACAAGCAATACATCTCAATATTCTAACCAATCGTGCCTTTTGAACTAGTCTTCTTGAAAGCTTCTTTTATGATCTCCTATAGATTTTTGTGAAAACTTATGACCTTTTGGTTGGCATGGTCCCCGTAGCCAATACTCCCCTCCAGCAGCATTCCTAATGTGCACATGAAATTCCTCAATAGGTTTTCGAAGCCCAGGATCGGCAACAATATCTTCCAAATTAAGCACAACACGAGGATTGTTTTGTTGGGTATTACTAGCTCCAGTTCCTATTGTTTCTAGAGGGGATTGGTTGGACTGTGACTGTAGTAGAAAATAAGATGACAATGGCTTCGACCTCTTCGTCATGTATTTCTACTATATCAAATTGAGTACAATCAATTAATCACGAAATGTATAAGTTGTTCAAATCAATATGTTCAAATTCGAATCTAGTAGTCACGAGTCATTCACAATTCACAGTCATGAGCCATTCACAATTCACAAACGAATTACACAGTCATAAGTCATTCAAAATTCACAAAGCTAATGGCTAATGCAATTAACAAACAATAGGTATAACCAATTATTACTAACTCTATTTACATAATTACACAGTCATAAGTCGTTCATAATTTACAAAGCATGCTCCACAATTCATAATTCACGCAATCACACAGCAATTCACAATTCACAGATCACAAAATATGAAAGGAAGTAAGGAGCAAAATGCATCACCTCTCTTGTTTTCAGCACTTAGCATTAGCTCTAGCATACAACTCTCTTCTTTGTTTTGATTGGTGGTCCTGAAAACACAACGCTTGTGAGACACCATGCGATATAATTTTACCAAACCATGTATTTCACATAAGAGCTAGGAGCACATGAATCATCTAGATATCAGATATGCACTGATGTCTGAGCACCTCAATGGCTGACGGCTTGCATCCACAGGACCACACCAAAATGGCAAAATTAATGGACACGGGACGCCAGCTGGGATCTCTTCCAGGCAGGACAGCATGGAGCCAAGAGGCAGCGGTGGGTGGCTGGGCGCGCTTGGGCAGGGCTGAAGGCGACGACCGACGGGCGATGTCGGCGACGGCTACCGACGAGTAGGCTGCGGGCAAGATCTACGGCGTCAGCGACCGTGGGTGGGCGAAACCGTGAAATCTACAACCGGCCAGGCAACCAGCCAACCAGGGGCGGAGCTAGCGGGCGGGGCTGGAGCCCGGACCCGGAGGCGGTAGCCGGCAGCGCTGGGTTGGTGGGAGCGAAGGACGACCGAGATCTGCGCGACTGCACCTTTGCGCTATATGTGGGGGGCAGGGGCAGCAGCCGGCAGGCGCCGGGCTGGCAGGAGCGGTGGCCGAGGAACGGCGACAGTTGGCTCGCCTTGGGGCCTCAGGTGGTCTTCGCCCTCGCTAGTCGCGTGTGCTCCTCTGGACGCCCGGTGGGCGGGCCCGGAGGCGGGGGTGGCAGCTGATGGTGACTCGAGGAACGGCGCGTGGGTGCAATGTGCTCCTCTTCTCAGACTCTGGACTGGCCGGTTGAGGGAGTCCAGGCAGCAAGAAGAATAAGCGGCCCAACCAGATCGGACCTTTACCGCGAGGCCTCTGGCCCAAGCGGAAAATGAACAATATTACTACTGTTATTTGGGCTAGGTTTCGAGCTGAGGCCTCACTGGTCCGAGGCCCAACTTGGCCCCTGACTACAGCAAAGCAATTTTGATGCGGCATAAATATTCAGGCTTCAGAGTTTCAGAAGAGCCAGTGCAATGTCTCCAACGTTGAGGCAGTACCATCATCTTATTACGGCAGCCTATGGATTCCATGTACTCCGATTGAAAATGTACAGAGTAATGGGTTACAAAAGAGAAACAGTACAGCCCCTTCTGTGCGAAACAGTCCAGGGTAATGGATTTCCGATTCAGTTACCATAGTCCAGGGTAGAGTATGATTGTACAGTCCATGTATAACCCTGAGACCTACATACGTTGTACATTTATGCGTGTTTCCGAGCACAAAGAACTCCATGTATGGCCCACAGAGTGGCCAGAGCTATGCACAAGTCAGTTCGGTTGGCTAACTGTTAAGAAGAGTCCAAGAGACGGTGTCTCTGATCGGAAGCAGCAGACACATTCCAGGCTGCAGCAGCAGGAGATGAGATGACAAGCTGCCGTTGGTGAGCGTCACGCAGAAGAAGAAGAGCGAGCATCAAACAATGGCACGACGCTAGAACGGCGATGCCGTAAGCCTGCATCATCATATACGCTCGTATGTTTCTCCTTCACTGCGGCAGTCAGAGCCATGAATGCGCGAATTAACAGCTGAAGCGATGGCTGGGCGCGCCTGGCCCAGCCTGCTACTTCACTCGTCATCACGTACATCTGATGCTCAATTAAGTCTCATCGTATTCACTCATGGTGCCATTGCCCAAAACGAATCTCACTCGCAAAAAAAGAAGGAATCGTTGGTGGATATTCTGAGAAAAAAAACCTGCAATCTGGCTGGGCCGCGAACGAATCCTATTCTAAAAATCCTCATAATTTTATTTTGAATTTTATTTCAGATTTGCTAATTCACAATCAGCTGAATTTTTCTTAACTATAAGTCGATTTTGCTCACTCTTGAATTGACGCGGAGATTCGTGTGTCACGCCACCTCCTTTGTGAAGAAAGGCGGTAACAAAAGTGGATGAGGATGGGAGGGCACCAGTGAGGCAGGGGAGCCGGCGAGGTGACGCGCATGATAGGTAGGACGTGGCGGTGGTGAGGGTGGGTGGATGGGGATTAGGGTTAGAGGAGCTGGGTTTATGCATGAGATGAGACAGAGGTGAGATGGTTTATTTCTAGATCTAACATATAGAAAAATTGACTAAAAACTGAGAAAATTTCAAGCAATTGTACGATAGACAACTATATTTTTCTTTCATCGTCCTTAAAGCATGTACAATGGTACATATTAGCTATCTGCAAACTAGTGACATGTAGAATTTTAGGTGATGTGGAAGAGAGAGAAATAGATAGAAAAGTGTTGTCTACTATTTAATAAACGGTCTTATTGACGGCTTTAGAATATTTGTACCATTGTACAGACAGTTTATTAGTTGTATAAGAGGTTATTACAAATGACTTAGATAATTTATTGTATGAGCTGTTTTTAAATCATCTATAGATAGTATGAAAATATATTATAGACAGCTATGTCTACGCTATTGAACACACGGTATAGATGGCAACTATCTATAATGTAGCTCCACATCATCTACAGACATCACTAAAAATAATTCACACAATGGATCGTCTGTAGAGTTGTCTGTAGTGGTCTCTCATTCAATTAACAGACTGTTTATACAATGGTACACAAAATGTAAAGCTGTCTATTAAATAGTAGACAGCAGTCTTCTCTCTCTTTTTTCTCTCTCCTCCACATCATTTAAAATCCTACGTGCCATCTCTTATAGACAGCTAAATATAACCATTGTACATGCTCTTAGTAGCGTGTGGTTTTTCGTGCACATGTCCGGTGCTGCATAGGATAATCCCACATCGACCCAGATCCGGCAAACCGGCCGATTACTTAAACCGCCTCATGGCCACGTCCTCCCCAAATCACAATCTCCCCGTCCCAGATCCCGCTGCTCCCGATCGGAACCCAACAGCGCAACGGACCAAATCGTAACGAGCACACACAGTACGGCCGCCGATGCCGTGCCCGAGTTCGGTTGGACGGCGCCGGCGCGGCGCGAAGTCGCCGTGTTGATGTTGCGCAACGCGCGCGCGCCAGCCGGTACGGAGTGGAAACAACCGAACAGTAGCGATAGCCAGCGGAGGGGGGTGGCCCGGGCGGGCACGGCGAGCCCCAGCGGCAGCGAGTGCGCCTAGGGACCAACAGAATATTGGTCGCCTTTAACGGTTTCCGAGGCGGCGGCAGCGGCTACTGTCCCTGAAAGGACCGGTCGATCAGGTGCGGGCTATACAGGCCGGGGCCGAGAGTCCAACGTTGCAGCTGCCGCCCGCATGGCATGACTACGCCACTACGACGTGTGTCTTCGTCAGAGGAAGGAATTCGGCACGGTCCTAGAGTAGTCGTCCAAAGTGACACCATCTGGGACACCGGAATTAGAATTTGCAAGCTTGCTTGAGTTCCCTCCCAGCATAGAACAGAACATCAATATGCGGTAAACAGCTACACGCTAGCGATGACTGGTAACTTAGGAGACCACGAAAGGTCGTATCACAGAATAACAGCGCGAGATAAACCTCGTTCTATCCAACCCCCCAATGAACAAAAGGATGTAAAGGATTTATGGGTTATACCATTGCCCTTAATTAGACCTTAAAGCCTTAACTACTGGACTGCTGCAAAGAGACAACTCAACCTGCGTGCGGCCGGTTCTCGGGTTTCTCAGTACAGTCGGAGCATGCTGCGGGCGAACGATTGCGACCTCAGCTGCCGACCGCCTTTGGCGGGTAGCCCAGCGGTGCGCCGGCCGCTGGCGCTCCGCATTGGCGTGAGGTAGAACCGCAGCATGCCGTTGTCGGCGTGCCCCGGTGAGTACCGCGCGCTGCGGTTCCGCTCCATCACGCACTCCTCTCGTCGCCGCTTGACAGTGCCGTTATTGTCAACGTAGTTGCGCCTTGAGCTGCCGAGGCCGCCGCTGTTGCTGCTGAACGAGCTCCGCGCGCTGGCGTTGCTGTTGCACCGCTGCATCCTGGCGTTGTGCCCGCGGACCCGCAGCTCCGGCCACGGCTCCGAGAACGCCCGGTCGGACGGGCCGTTCCTGCTGCCGGCGGCCCTGCGGTGTATGAGGCCCCAGAGGCTCCACGCTTTGCGCCACCGCCGAGGTTTCTTGGCGGGGCCCGGGAACGCGTCATCCAGGCGCACGGGGAAATCCTCGATGAGTGAGTTGGAGCTGAACCGATGGTCGAGCAGGTCCTCGGCGTGGTGAAAGTGGTAGAACTCGGAGCTACCGATTACGGGGGACTCCTTGCCATTGGTAATGGCGGCCGCCGGAGGCATTGGCTTTGGGTCGGTGACTTCGAAGGACGGCCTCCGCACGGAGCTGGACCGCTCGAGGCTCCGGCGCCTCCGGCTTGATGTGTCCATGTAATAGTCTCGCGTCTGTGCCGAGCCGCCAGGGGTGTTGGCATCGCCGTCGGGCTCGGGCTGTGAGTCGTCCTCAACAGGGATTTGACCGTCGGAGCGCTCCACGATGCCGGCAGGGGAGTCCTCGAGCGCGGAAAGGATGGGCGGGAGGCGGGAGAGCGGCGGGGGCGGGCGGCCAAGGCCAATGCCAGCTCCGGCGCCGAACAGGTAGCCGTCCCACGACGCGCGGGGCTCGTCCCAGGAGAAGCCTACATCATCGACGGACATGCGACCAGCATCCAGGGAGAATCTCGGGTCGGTGTCGCAGGAACGACGACCTCCGGCGAATTCCGAGCAGGCTTCGCCACGGAAGCGGCTCCGCCGGAGGAATGAAGGCTTGGAGGGCTTCTCCGGCAGCGGCATTGCCGCAGCCGCAGCGTTGCTGCCGGCCGCCTCCTGCTTCTTGAGCTTCTGCTTGCGCCTCCACTTCTGCCACTTCTTGCTGAACACCGAGGCGGCGAGCCAGAAGCTCCCGGCGATTTCCTTCAGGTCCTTGGGCGGCGGCTTCTTGGACTGCGAGGACTCGAGATCTATGTGATCCTTCATGGCCTTGGCCTCCAGCGCCGCATTGGCTTCAGTTTCCATCTCCCCGGAGGTGTCCACCACGACGGGAGTTATCTCGTCGGACTCCTCAGCCACATCGATCTCCTCCAAAAACACCTCAGGGACGCACTGCTGAGGGGGAGCCGGTGGCGGCGGTTGGACTTCGGCGGCGAGCGCCGCGGCCGCGGCGGAGGACGAGGCCGGGAAGGCGCCGAACGCCGTGCCATCGCGGACGCGCTCGCGGTCATCCTGGTGGAATAGCGCCCAGAGCGTGCTCCGCCCGCGCACGTCGCACGACCGCCGCTGCGGCTCGTCCGCGCTGGCGACGGCCGCGGCGAGCACATCACCCCCGCGCCCGCAGGAGAAGGACTTGCAGCGGCGGAGGTCCGGCGGGGCGGCGGCGGAGCTCGACGAGGCCGCCCCGCCGACGAAAGACCTCGAGAAGAGCGAGCGGATGGCGGAGGTGGATTTGCGGCCCGGCGCGGCGACCGCGGCGGCGGAGGCCTCGAGGCCGGCGAGGCGCTCGCGGAGGCAGGCGGCGCAGAAGCCGGTGAAAGTCTCCCCCGGGTGCAGGTCGCAACTCGTCGACAAGGACCGCCTCGGCGGCGGCGGCGGCGGCGGCTCCATCTGCAGCGTCATTGCCTCGCCTCCTCCCTAGTAGCAGGCTGCCCTGTCACTTCGCTACTCGCAGCGCACCATCACATTTCTTGGACACGGTACTACGCTCGGCTCTGGCTTTGCGCCGTACCAGCAGTAAGTAGCAGCTGCTGTGAAGGACGCGTGTGTGACGGATTCGAGGGTTGGTTTTAGAATCAGTGTGATGTAGAGAAGAGAGAGAGTAAAAGGGTGAAAAAGAAGAGAGAGAGTAAAAGGGTGAAAAAGAAGAGAGAGAGAGAGAGAGAGAGAGAGAGGTGAAGGGAATCACGGGGCCCGTCGTCTCTCTCTGTACTTATTTGCTTTACTTGCTTTCTTCCTCTGCCTTCTTGGGGTTTGGGGGTGTTTGCTTTTACCCTTTTCCGAGGGAGGGGATCATCAAACACAACACACACACTCTCTCTCTATCTACTTCGCTCTGTAGCTCTCCATGTTCTGTGAATTTATCGCTATGTGATTTGCTGATTTGGCCAAGATTGTCCATTCGGGAGTCGGGATTCGCTTGGTCCATAGGTGATTATCACGGCATAATCTGCGTGCGTGCAAGCATTAATGCTATCTGGAGTTCTGGCCTGAACATCAAGCCAGCAATACAGCGGCTGCAAACATGGAAGCTACTGGCTGTTTTGCGGTATCTCCGTTCTCCATTAGTATATTTTAGTGGTCTCTTAGCTATGTCAAGGCAAAAAAATTTTGTGAAGAGAGAATGTGATGGAAGAGAATGCGAGTCTCTTATACAAGAGATAATTTGATCACGTAAACCAACACAAAAAACAAAAAGTAATGAAGCGTGAGAGGAAAAATATAATGAAGATGAATGATTTTAGATACAACTATTCGAGATGTTGTCTCTAATGTTGTCTCGAGGTGAGGTAAGGACAATTATTGGAGATGTTATCCACCTAGAGACAACACTAGAGACAACATCTCTAATAGTTGTCTTTAAAATCATTCATTTTCTTTATATTTTTTCTCTCACACTTCATTACTTTTTGCGTTGATTTGTGTGATCATGTTGTCTCTTGCATAAGAGATAACACATTCTATTTCCTCATGTCATTTCTCCTCTACGTAGGATTACGTGATTTTGCTTACATGGTATAGCTAAGCGACAGTTGAAGTGGCACTATTAAAAATACCCCAAACCCTTGGGCTGTAGGGTGAAACCCAAATGCGACGACAGTTTATGATATCATCCCTTCGTTTCGGATTCTGTGTTTTATGTACTCTACGTTAGCGCAAGTACAATAACAAAGCTTACTGTTTATTTCATCTCTTATATATATCATCTAGATTAAGCATTAAAGTCGGTTTAGACAATAACTATCTCTAAAGGTTGGCTCTAGATGTTATGCAATAACTATACTTTCTCTCTGGTACATAACTAATCTATCTATGTTCCCGTGCAATACATGCTACTAAATAAGAGCCAATTCTCTTCCCTCTCATCATTTTTCATTCTTTCACATCGGATAAAGCTGATGTGTGATACTAAGAGTAAGCTAAGATGATCCTATTGTATATGCGTTTAGTAAGTTTGAGGTTAACCGATGCACTATTTCTTTATGTATTCTGATAGGCACAAAATTAAAGAGCTCATGAAACCAATAGCATGGTAGAGATATGAACATAATGTTCTTACATGTGTTACCTCTTGCCAGATGAAAAATAGTCAGTGTGGGTGTTTATTCATAGGGAATAAGTTCACTTTACCCTTCTTAATTTATGTTTCCACTTTCGAGTCCGATTTATATTCTTAACTATAAAATCTTTTATTTTCCACCTCCAGCTAACAAAACCAATGCAACTTGCCCCAAGAGCTGGTTTTATAGGTGGTTTTAATCACATGGCAAGGTTTTATGTTGATGTGGCATTGATCAGTAAAAAATATCCATGTAAGCACCTACATCACCATCTTTCTGGTTCTTCCTCCCCATCTCTCTCTCTCTCTCTCTCTCTCTCTCCAATCGCCTCCTACCCCTTCCTCTCACCACCGCGACTCACCGAAAGCCAAGATCACCGCCTCTACTCGCACCAAGCCACCACTGCCGCTGGCACTAATGCGTCGTTGCACTGTAATGAGGAGACGATCCAGTGGAGACTTGGAACCACCCTGGTTTTGGCTAAGTTTTCATACGCGAATAGAGTAGGCTAGAGCAAATGTCGATGATGATGGAGTGAGCGACAATGATTTTGGGCTTGGATCCAACTGGGAGGCGAGCTGATTGAGGTCGGTAGTGATTGGATACCCTTGTTGTTGCCAGGGTTGAGGGAGAAGTGGGGAAGGAGAGGAGCCTTACCATCGTTGTCGGTGGATCTGCCTTGGCACTTGCCACCACGCACCTCCTCATCGCCATTGGTGCCTCCCTGGACATGCACGCCTCCTCCTCCTATACTCCAAAGTCACTGCTTGGAAGCATGGGGATGAGATGTAGGGGGGATGGAAAGAAGAAGATGACGACGAGGAAGAAATGGATTTAGCACCTACTTGGACGCACACACTGTCGATATTCAAGACCAGGGGGTTCCTAGATCGAGCTTATGAATGTTATTGGGGTTGTGTTTGCGTGAAGTCAATCAAGATTATGAAAAAAAAGGGAATGCTCTTTATTTAGTCACGTGTTTTAACATATTACAAACTTGAGAATGGGAAATGAAACTCTAATGCTAATCCCAAAATGCTCAAATGTTGGGATTGTTGGGTGCTTTTTCTATCTTATTCTTCTCTTGTGTTCTATTGTCCCAAATCCTTGTGCAGGTTTTTGATTTATACTTGATGAATGGATAGTGGTTGTCATCTTCTAAGAGGTGTCTTTCTGCCAAAAATGTGCCTTTATGCTGAGAGGTATCTTTTAGTAAAGAGGCGTCTCTTCGTAGAGATTAATTTCAATCAGTTATCTTTACTTGTCAAGAAGAATCATCCGCACACTAGTCTTATGTGGGGGTAACTGTCTCTCCGACTAGTTTCAGGTCAGGGTGAAGCCTATTCAATGACCAATCAATTTGATAATCAGAGCAACTGAATAAGTTATTCCCAATCAGCACATATATAGATGGTCGGAGTAACAGAATAAGCTATCTCTGACCAGTACATACATAGCTGGTCGGGGTAACCAAGTAATAGGCCTTAGGCCTTATCTTTTCGTATGTGCTCTTTTCATTTATGAGTGCATATGCCAAAAAGTAGAATAGGGCATATTAATCGTCGTCAACTAGCTACCAAGGTTTGAGTAAATATGCATATTTATTTGAGACTTTTCACTTCTTAAGATATTATGGGGTCATGCACCAATCATATCGCTGTTTTGGTTCCCAATAGGAAAATCTTTCTGCGATTTTCTCGGTAACTGAACCAGCGATAAAATTGTCCTAATGATCAGTATAAATAAGGGTGTAAGGCTTCCCTTCAGACTCTCGAGCGTGAGAAAAACCTCTTTGAATTCTTCTACTTTCTTTCCTCTTGGCCATTTAGGCTTTTCATCTTCCGTTCTTTTTTCTTCCCGCATTGAGAAATTTGATCAAAAAACGGAGGTGAAAAGTATTAAGAACTAGAATAAAGTTTGAAGCTTTTCATCTTTTGAGTATTTTCCCTTTTCTTGTTAGCTTTATTTGCAATGAAGAGGGCTGTTCTCACCAAGAATAAGATCAAATAATTTGAGGATCAAGGTTTGATCCTGTCGCGTGAGATGGTGCGGTGGGATCCTAGCAGAGAAGACACAAAGCCTATTCCCCAAGAGGGGCGCATCGTGCTCTTCCTCGCTATCATCAAGTTAGGTCTTCAACTCCCTGAGAGCGAATTCCTAGCTGACGTGCTCGATCATTACAAGATCGAGATTCATCATCTCCCCCCCCCCAAAAAAAAAAAATTTCTATTTGAATTTTGAGTGTTTTCTCGTATCTTTGTGAGGCTTTTCTTGGTATTCCTCCTCCTGTTCATTTTTTTTGCTTCTTCTATTAATACACCAAAAATAATAAAACTCAAGATATTTTTGCAAGCGTTTACTTCAAACTCCAAATCGGTGTTCAAAATCCTTCCCTTCTAATCAAGGATACCTGAAAGGATTACCGTAGATAGTGGTTCTACTCGAAAATCCTGAGGACAGCCGCCTTGGTTTACCGGGAAAGTCGCCCCAACCATGACGAGGTTAGAGGCAAAACATGAAAATGGTTCTCTGGAGTTGACTGACGAGGAGAGAAAAATTGTGAAGGTCACCCCCAAGTGGGTGTTGGGGGCGCTTATCGCGGCAAAAGATCATTTACCATTTTCTGTCCCACAAGCCGAGTCCTCTGAAGAGGCGGTTTATATACGCCTAGAGGATCGAGGGCCACCAAGATCCCACCAAGGACGAATATGGAGGTAATAGATTTTGAGCCCAAACCTCCTTTTCTAAATTTTTTAGGATGATTTACTAACATATAAATATGTTTTTGTGTTCAGTCTTGATTGCAAAGGAAACTCGTTCGAAGGTTGCGCTCATTTTGCGCGTCCTTTTGGACGGATCCAATTTGGTTGCTTTGGACAAGCAACCAGCTAACCTGATTGGATAAAGTGATGAGTTCATTAATGAACGCATCGTGGTAGGTACCCAGTAATTCATTTGATTATAAAGTTAAATTATTATTCTATTCCAACAATTTGTTTTTATTTAAGATGCATGGTCTGATGCGTGCTGTCGACCAGTCTGAGGTCTCGGCTCTGGCTCCTCCGATGAAGAAAAAGAGGACTGTAGGTAGAGGTGCCTTAAAGGTGGTGGGTTCGACTTCCACTGTAGGGACTATTGCTGAATCGATCAGCACTGGTCTGGTCCAAGGTACACGCTCTAAGCGTGTGCATGACCAACATCAAGCCCAAGAGCGTAGGGCTGGAGCTTTTGTGGAAGCGCAGAGAATGACCTCCTTACAGGTACGTGATGGGAAAAGGTATGGTACATGGGATGTTCCATATAAGAATTATCCCTTGTTTACATATATTCAAGGTGAGGATGATGAAAGTGAGGACAACACTCCTCTTATCATAAGGAGGAAGAAGACTCATACTTCTGATGTAGGAACATCTGATACTCCCTTATTGTCTTAGAACATGGACTTGGGAGTATCATTTAAGTAAGTCTTTGTCAATTATTAGTACTTTTATTTTTCAGAACTAAGTATAGGTTTCTTAATGTATATTGTTTTCTCTTTTTAGCCCCCTAGCTATATATCAGGCTACAACTCAAGCAGATTCTAATGTGAACCCCCGGTTGGTGCTGTGTCAACTTAGTGCGAAGCTGTCTTAGGCTCCTTCTGATGAGGTTGTTAAGGAGATTCCAACAAAAAAAAGAACATTGAGGCAAAATTCAACCAATGTTGAAGGTAAGAATCCTTTGAACATTGGAGATGAGCCACTGGTTGGTGTGAAGGCTACTACTGAAGAGGAGGTTAAGACATCTCCTAGAGTGGCAGCGGAAGAGGTAGATGCAGCCGAGACAACGTTGGATGCTCCGGCCAATGAAGAAATGCAGTGGGCATGGTCATGACAATGATCACGACCATTAAGGTTACTCAAGTACCGTCCAATCCAGGTTTCGCTGACCAGGAGAGGACACATGAATAAGTTTTTAATAACTTGTTATCTAAGGTATTCTTCCTCTTTCTCTTGTTAATTCTTAAGAAAAATACGTGTTTAATTTATTTGCTTAGAAAAATATGTTTAATTTATTTGCTTCCTCTTCTTGCTTTGTAGTTTTCGTAAGAAGCATCCGACTTGCTAAGTCGGTAGGTCAAGATTTTGCAAAGGCTGAAGTCAATTTTTTTTTAGAAAAGTAAGTTTAAAGAACAACTCCTTTTTATGTTTTCTTATTTTATTCTAACATTAGCAATGCCCATAAATAACAGATTGGAAGAAAGAATAAAAGAATTGAAAAGGTAGCTTGTGGTGGCTCAAAACATCAATAACATTAGCAATGCTCATAAATAATTCTGAAATATTTCTTTTTAGGGCCCAATTCATGACCAAAATAATTCTTAAAAAAAAATATTGACATGAACCGCAAATAATATTTTTGCAGGCCCATATTTGTGGTAAAAATATAACATAATTGGGCATATAGAATATATTTGAGGACTTATATTCTGCGGGCCATATTCTGGGTGCAAAATATAACACAATATTTTTTTTCACAAATTCTGCGGGCCCAATTATCGACAATAATTATGTGGGCCGTCAATAGTATTTTTTTTTTGCGGACAATATTTTTTGCCATCGTAAGTGGCCATGAAATATATTTTTCAGACACAATGTAAAATTCAAAAAAAAAAAATCACGCGTGGTGCTGTAGCAATGCGTGCTACAGTGCCACACGTACTGTTGCAATGGGGGAGCCATTGCATTAGCTTGCAGTGCCCCCCGTGCATGGCGTTAGCTAATGCAGCGCTTTCTGAGCGCAAGATTGTGCGCCAGGAGGCTATTTTTGAAAAAAAAAATAGCACATGGGCTAATTCTAAAAAATATATATTTTTAGAGGTTACAACGGTAAAAAATTCAAGATCCAACTATCCGACTATTTTTTTGTGGATGGCTACCGTTTAGCTTGTAACGAAATTGACATCTATCTTCAGCATTGTTTTATTTGATGCCCTGACAGCACGTGGGAGAGACTGGCGTTTGATTGGGAAATAATCATTTTTCTACTTTGTGTGTAACCTTTTTTTCAAATTCAACTCAGTTTTGAATGTAATTGTAAAAATAGTTCTATCTCCAATTGTTGAAGCGCTAGACTGTGACACGTGTTATCTTTCACGCTCTCCTACCACAGAAGCCGCTATCGCTCTCATCGACTATGGCAAGCCATCGACTCCACCAAAGCTATGGGAGATCGGTAGCGGTTTTCTCAGTAGGAGAGCACGGAAGGTGGCATGTGTCATCTTTCATTATTTTCGTGATTAGAGATGGAGCTATTTTTACTATTGCCTTCAAAAGTTTTTTAAATTTGCAAAAGTTACGCATGGAAGTAGAAAAGTGATGAACTCTTTGATTGGTAACAGACTTGGGCTTTGTCACCGTTTGGCCGTTTGGGTACTTAGAGCATCTCCAACAGATCCCAAAACTTATTCCTAAAATCATTTTTTAGGAACAAATGAAAAAATTACCACTCCAACAGTTACCTTATCGGAATCCCAATATCTCTGCACGCCCAAAAACTCCTGCCGAAGTGGCCAGATATTGGACGCTCGTGTGCTTTCCCAATCACTATTTTTGGAGGAAAAATGGGAACTGTTGGAGAATAGCCTTTTTTTTAAGGCCCCAAAACTTTAGAAAGCTCCCAATCCAAGGTTATTGGGAGTGAAATTATAGGAAACTGTTGGAGATGCTCTTAGGTCGTGCCAACAATTGGTATGTCCGTTGACGTCAATGACTGAACTTTGTTTCAGAATATTTTAAACTTAGACTTTATAATCTTTGATCACTACCACTAATATTTTCTAAATATTTAGTTTGATATTATTAAACTGATATTTTAGATTTATGTAACAAATACTTTGTAACACTATATTTTCATAATATTTTTAGACGTATTAATATAAATTAATAATTAAAGTTTAACTTTAGTACCGCAAAAAGTTAAAAGTCTGGAGTGTTTTGAAACAGAGGGAGTGATATACTAGTTAGTAGGTGCTAATAAATAAGAAACTAGTAGCTAGGATGCATTTTTTTTAGAACCTGTATTTGAGACGCATTGGATATGACCTAAGGAATCTTGAGACTAAGCCGGACTGTAAACATTATGATGATGTTTGCACGCTTGGTAGCTAGCAACCAAGAAATGTGTTTAAAATGTTGACATTGAACCAAGGTTTAAAATCTCCCCCCCCCCCCCCTCCCCTCCCCTCCCGAGTTTCATAATCCCGGCGAAATTAAAAACCCTAAAAAAATTCAAAGTGCTATATGAGCCGAAATCTCGGAAATCTCGTTTCAAAAATTACCGGATTCAAATTTTGCTTTTTGATTTTCGTTCAGATTCCATCCGAAATACCGAGATTTCGCCGAAATTTCGTCTTTTGGAGGGTGCCGAGATGAGATCCGAAAACGAAAATTCAAACCTGCATTGAACAGCCGTTGAGCAAGTGCTTGGCAGTTGTGCTTCTTTCGTTTCTTCGTGTTTCAGTGAGGCTAGAAAAAGCTTCATCGATTTAGAACACATTACAGTTTTCTGATGACCAAGTTTGAGTAATGGCAGGAGGAAATACTAGTAAATACAAGCCTACGCTATCAAGTTGGAATATTCCCAGACTTCGCAAAATGATGGACTGCTTCATTGATCCATTCTCTTTTGCCTGTAAGAGAACATGGAGTACACATCTATTACACACCTTTCAACCAATCGCCGGGCGACGACAATCATAAGATGCCCATCCTTGTCTCAAAATTAGTCCGTTGCAACTCCAATACCTGTGCTTCTTCATGCCAAAAAAGAACACAAACGATCTCCATGACAGTTTATTTTACACAGCGACATTGGATGAGGCTCACGTCCATGTTTGTATGGTCTTATCATGAGAGTAATACGAGCAGTGCTTTTGTGTTTTTCCTCTTAATATAAGTTGTATAAATTTTAAAGCAAATAAAAGGGTAAGTAATTACTATATGTTCTTCATTCATACTTTAATATTTATATAATTTTTTAAAAAAGAAAAGTATAGAAGCACCTCTCGAGTATTATACATGTAGTACATGGAGCTTAACTGCTTGCAATCTTAGGTATACTATGTCTCATACTGTCATCTACTAGACGGCCGATCTACTAATATACAAGTAGCATACTACCACAGAATAATTTGCGTGGCAAAAAGTCAAATTGGTCCATGAACAATTACACACGAGTTTCAAATGGGCCGTACATGTTAGCGCTTGTTTTGGTCGCAGACTCGTAGTACTTCTATGGTTCTGTTTGGCAACTTGAAACCAGTCTGTTTCCACTAGAATCTGGGAGAAACCCAGTTAAATAGACTAAACCTCGAAACGATTCTACTCGGAACGTTTCTTTTTTTTCACGCCAGGACCGAATCGCCCTCAACCCCGTTCCACCCCGATTCACAGAATCTACACAACTAGCAAAACAATTTTCAGACAGTGATTCTGATTCTACCTGAAACGTTTCTACCAAGAATATGAAACAGTTTCTGTTTCTACTAGAATCTGAAACCGTACCAAACAGGGCATAAGTTTCATCAGCTACTTCCAAGCAGGTTTCACTTTTCGTTTCGAACTCAAATTTCGACGTTCCGACGGTATCGAAATTCACGAAAAACCATTCGAAATTCGCTCGGTTCGAAAATCAAATGAATATGAAATTTAGTCAAACCTCTATACGAAATTCACAGTTTTTGAGCGAAAACCACTCAAAAAGGCTCAAAATTCGCTCGAAAAACCGCTGGTAGTTGAAAAAAATGAGGGAAAATGTAAAAAAAAATTAGGAAAAAATTGTAAAAAATTTATCGTAAAATCTGTAAAAAGTTATTAAAGGCCAAAAATGATATTTGAATAATTACTTAAACAAATATTGAAACATGCGGTATATTGTGGAGGTGTAGTCCAAAATTCTGATTCAAATGTTGCATTTATTTGATCAACTATGATTTTTGTAGGCTGTAGGAGATCTTATAACAATGTATTTTATTTATTTTTTATGCACTAAAGTTGACTGTTTAATACTTGCATTCATGTTGAATATGTAGTTATGATATGGCTCTCTCTCTCTCTCTTAAAATAATAGAAAGGAATGATGGACGATTTATCACTAGAGGTCTGATATAATTCTATATTAATTGTTGACAAGTTAAACCGGGGATTTTGATTTAGTCTAATGATCTTTTAGCTGTTTACATATGATTTTAAGAAAAACTCATATATACTTTCTGAATACAGGTCATGATTTTATGGATAGTACCATTCTTGCCTCATGCTGTTGGTTTTTACAAAGAAATATTGGTACTAAATATACTTCAACAAATATTTATACTAAATATACTTCAACAAATATTGCTATTAAATATATATAATTCAACAAATATTGCTACTAAATATAATTGAATGGCTCAAAAACGTCTCCAAACTTCGTTTTTTCAAATAATATTCACATCAGATATCATAAAGCTATTAATACTAATTATAGAGAATTTTTTCGATTTTTAAAATTTTTGAATTTAAGCGAAATTCGAAACGGTTTTCTTTTTTGACTGTGAACGGTACGAACAAAATTCGCAAAATTTGTTCGAAAAGTGGAGCCCTGCTTCCCAACAATTGTCCGGAACATACGAGAAACTGAAGAAAAGTGCTGCTGAATATAATTGAATAAATATATAATTCAATAAATATTACTACTGAATATAATTGAATGGCTCAAAAACGCCTTCAAACTTCGTTTTTTCAAATAATATTCACATCAAAGGTCATAAGGCTGTTAATACTAATTATAGATAAATTTTGGATAAATTTTTTCAAATTTTTTAGATTTTTTAAATTTAAATTTGAATTTAAGTGAAATTCGAAACGGTTTTCTTTTTCGACTGTGAACGATACGAACGAAATTCGCAAAATTTCGTTCCAAAAATGGAGCCCTGCTTCCAAGCAATTGTCCCGAACATACGAGAAACTGAAGAAAAGTGCCGGATCCTCTGATTACCGAGGTGCCCGGCAAGCTCTGAACTTTGAGCCCCGTGAAGTATCTGAAGCTGTTTATTCGTTGAATGATGATAAACTGTCCTCTCTTCTTCATCTTCACCCCGCAAAGACATGATGCAAATATCAAACGTTCTTTTGGGTTTAGCGCATCCATTTCATCAAAAATCACCCGGAATCACCCAATCAGCAGGCCTTTTCTGGCATTACCGATTTTATGAAAAGAACCGGTCGGAGTCTTGAACAACCTTGCAGAGGATCTCGATAGTGCAATCTCACATCTACTTTTGAGCGTTTGAACAAATGCAATCAGTGAAGGCATTACAGGATCCCAGATTTCTGATGGAATTTTAACCGCCTCTATGTAATTCTAATTCTACCCAGTCAAAGCAATCTGAAAGCATCACCTTCCCTCGGAAGCTTTTCTTGATAACAGATGTGAACTTTCCCTTTCCAGCTTTCCCTTTTTATCCCCATCTCCTTGTTTCCTTCTCTCTCTTTTCCATCCCCATTTGCCACTTGCTCAGGGCCCAAAAGTGCAGGGCTAGACTGGTAATTTCCCCATGCCTAACAGAGGCAATAACAAGAGAACAAAAGGGCACTTGGATGTCACTGTCCCTCCCTGCACTTCAGATTTGTCCTACTTAGGCAAGCATAACCAAAGACAGTTTAAGGCAAAAGACGGCATCTGATCAAAGAACTCCTAGGAGCTTAGCATCTTGAAAAATGAGGGCTCTAGGCACATGACGGGAGGCCAAAGTTGTCCCCTTCTCGAGCTTAGGAATGATAATTAATCATGGTACCTCCTCTTTTGCTCACCTTTGCTTCCCTAGCTTCCCTTTGATCAGGAACAGTTTACTCTTTATCTCACATGTGTGATGTGCCTAAATGCATCCGAGTGTATCTAATTTTTTGTTTTCTTTAGGGGACTTTCGGGTCTTGGTAAGTGAGAAACAAAGTATGAAATGGGCACTGTTACAAACTTCTAGGGAGGAATAGAGGGCACACTTTAACATTGATCTAGATCAATTCACGTCTGGGGATTTATTAATCGCCGTCCTAGATCTTTGTTCAGACAACGCGGATTCAGAACCAAACAGAGCGCTGAGCCGCTGCTACGCGTAAGAACAATTTTTTTTTCTGAGTGTGTTGCAGACACTGACAAACAATAGATGATTGAAATATTTTCCTCAAATTTTGTTTGTTCATACTAACAATGCAACCATACCAACCTGCACAGGATGAAGCTTGGTGTCACTTCATACAACAAATATTCGAACAAACTCAACAAACAGATGGGTAGGAGAATGATTGACCTAATTGTGTCATTTCATTTGTACTGAATCTCTGGGCAAACTAGGTTACCCCTCTTTTGGACAAACCCAACCAAAGCAAAAGGAGGCTGATCACGAACAGTGCACCCCTTCGATCTGGGAGCACATCGGGATCGATCACATCACGCACAAGCAGTTCGCCGTGGCATTTTTGGACACCACCTTTCCCCTCGCCATTTTTCTGCAAAAGCTCTAGCTCGGCATCAAAGGACGCACAGCCAACAAGCACAAAAGAAGAGAAGAGGGAGAAAATTTCTCTATGTAAAATGTATAGGAATGAGCGAAAGAACGCCTCATGATGATTGCCTTAACATGTGGACGGATTCGGCTTTCCGGATCCCCCCCTCCCTCCCCTCTCGCTGTAAATTTGCTATCGCATCGCATCGACGGCAAAGTGAAGTGAAAAAAAAGGAGAAGAAATCTACGTGGTTCAGTTCGCTCGTTCTTGGTTCTTGCTCCGAGATACAGTAAGCTTTACCAAAATGAGAGCTCGATTGGTTAGAAAATAGAATTGCCTCTTGCTAGTTGCAACTGTAAAAGCTCGCTGCGGCGCTGCTTGTTTGTTGTTCCCCTCCTCACGTGTTTCTATGCGAAGCAGATCCTGATGAGAGAATGTGTGTTGTGACCTTGCAATAATGCAATGGGTAGGGGTATCTGCTTGCATGGCATGTACTGCTAACTGCGGAGAGAGAGAGAGAGAGAGAGAGAGAGAGAGAGAGAGAGAGAGAGAGAGAGTAGGACAAGCAGGGAGTAAAGGGACACCTCTTGCCTAGGGCATGAGCAGTCTCAGTAATTTTGGAGTGTATACATCTGTAAATATCTTGCAAAAGGAAATTGCTGGAGGCTGTTGTCACTGAAACAGAGCAATTTTGTGACAGCCCTTTGGCTTGTAGATTTTTCAACTTAAAGTCCGGCTTTCTGCTCTTTCTATTTCTCTATTTCCTGGTCATGTCATATGTGTGGAAGTTGCAACACGTGACTGCTACATGAATTTAGGTAGAAAGTGCGGAGAAGGATTTAGAAAATCAATGCTGAACTTCATGACTTGACTTGAGGTGCTAATAAACATCTGAAAGAAAGTGCTGCAACGCTCTTCTGAACGAAGACCAAAAATTTTTCTACGCAAATGAAACTATAGTTGCATGTATCCGACTATACTAATATCTGAGGTGAAAGAAAAGAATCTAGGATCTATGCAGTGTCTGACCATGTGAACATCAAAGAATCTTTAATATAACAACAGATCATAGGACCAATTATGGAACGTTAGGGAGTGGCAATGGCATGCAGTTTGCTGGGGCTGAAAATAATGGCTCAGGGAAGCATGCCCCGGAGTTCACAAAGGAGATGGCCAGGGGTGGCCCAGCAAGAGAGGAAAAAAAAAACAACTCACTTGTCACAAAGAGATATTTGTATTTGCATGGGAATTATCAGCTGCTGCTGCATGCCGCTGGGGTTCAAAGGCGCCCAACCAAAGTGGGGTAGAAAGCAAAGAGGAGTGCACCAACTTTAATCACCTCCCTTTTCCAGCCATGGCACAGGGCAGGCATCCGTGTGTAGGATGGAGCCATAGACGGTGTAGGATACTGGGTAGTGTGTGTGTAGTACCACTTTAATCACCTCCCTTTTCCAGCCATGGCACAGGGCAGGCATCCGTGTGTAGAATAGAGCCATAGACGGTGTAGGATACTGGATAGTGTGTGCCTGTGTGGTACCACTGTGATGTAGTACTAGCTGCAGAATATGGATGCAGTAGCAGGCAAGAGCAGACTAGGCTAGCAAGGCACAATGGTAAAGAGCAGCGCAGCCAGTTCATCTCCATATCTCCTCTCATCTTTACCCCCCTCTCCCATCCGCGCGCCCGGCAGCAGAATGATGGAGGGCATCTCCGGGCGCGCATCTCGATGCGCCTAATCTTTCATGATGATGGTTTACCACGATCAAGATCGCTTTTACGCATCGAATCATGCACAAAAAACCTTTCCGGATTTCCTTTGCCTAATCATTGCCGCCCGCTTGGATTTCGGGTGCACTGTCTGTCCCTCTGCTATACATGCCGCGTATGCTCTTGTACAGAGTTTCAGAGAGGGGTGTATAATCATAGGGAATCATAAACACCAGGGGCAGGCGCTCTGCCGTGGATGCTCAATTCGGTAAGATAGGAGATGTTCGTGCGGCACGCAGAGTGCACAATGGAGTTTGAGAGCGTCTGAGCATGCTTGGGGCTTGAGATCGTGAGATGGGCATTTTCGGAGCAACGTGCCGGCCGTCCATGTTTCGCCGGCCTTTCCCTGCCCTGGGAAGCTATCATGAACCACCAAAGGATACTGCACTGAATGCTTCTTCAGCACTGAACACATTGTGAATCAAACGATGACTGTGCGGCCAGTAATTTCCTTCTTTTGCTAGCTATCAGTTTTGCCCCCTGGCCCTGTGTACGCTACTAACTGGCAGACAGATCATATTCAGGTTACAAATTTACAAGTTACAACTGGTTGGCTTCCCTTGAGAGACAAACACCGGAAACGATTCACCATTCAAGAAAAAGTGCGGCTGAATTGGACTGGACATAGGTGAAAGGGCCCCTTGTTCCCATCAAGGGAGGTATTATGCATATCTGCAGGAATCAAACCCATGATCATCACATGGAACGGTCAGAAATCCCTTACTGCCAATGAGTGTCTCAACATGCAGTAAAAACAAAGCGCCGATGCAGGGGAGAATGTCAGACGATGGCAGTCGATCAGGAACGCACATTCATGTGTCCGTTCGTCCTCACGTTCTGGGGCCTGGGGAGAAAGGGACGGCAGATCAGCAAAAGTCGTTATCATTCTCGTGAGACGGCGCGCAAAACTGCAAATTCTGATTGCCATGCAGTCCATTGGGTAGCTGTACTATTGCAGGAACAGCGAGTGAGCACGAGGCCCGGCTGGCTGAACGCAGGAGGAGCGGCCGCTTCGCTGAGCCACCGGCGGGATGACGGGGAGGATGCGCGCCGAGATGGCTGCGGCAACGGCGTGTTGGGGGACTGGGGAGCGCGCGATTATATGGGAACCGCGAAAGAGAGGGGGGAAGCTTGGGAATATGGGCCGTTTCGAGCCCAAACGGGGCCGGCTGGCAAAGTTGCGTCCTAGCTCGTAGCCCGCGCGGGATCACCAGCCACTGTTGGTGCGGTTGACGTATCGAGGCCGTGCGGTGCAGCCCGCAGGCCGGTTGTGGCTGTGGAACGGAAGCACCGCAGCAGGGAGTACCACGTGAACGGCCCGAAGAGTTCGCGGTGCTCGTCGACGCCTGTATACTTGCGCCCGGGACCCAAGCTTGCTTGGATTCGAGAGTCAAATCGCGCCGCCCGCGTCAGCAACTCGCGCGGTTCGGCACCTCATTTTCCTGGCCTTGCCGTCGTTTCGCGTTGCGCGCCGTTCAACAGGTATCGGACCCGCTGCGGCACGGCCGCACGGCCCCGTCATCCGGTATCCGTGTCGCGCCACAAGGGATGAACAAGTGCTCCAGCCTCCAGCAGATTGCAAATCTGTGCGTTAGGTCGGCCCGATGTGTTTCGGTGGTAGTTATCCATACCGTACCTGTATGGCGGGAATACATTTTATCATCTTACTAGACCGGTTATATACATTTTACTGGACCGGTTATACCAGCTTGATACGTGTTAATGCCAGCTACACCACTTCGATAGTGGACAATACCAGTCAAGGCGGCTTCAATACTATACAATACTAGTTATACATGCGGAATTGATAATATTATTTATTGAATTATATGTTATATTTGATAGTACTACTATATGTTTGAAATAATATTATAAGTAATTAAATATATGTGTACTTATAAACATGTATTATTATATTAAATTCAGAATGATACACCGAGATAGACAGATACCAAAATGATTACTACTTCAAAAGCTAAATTGATATAACCTTGGATACGATATGTAGGGGTGAAAATGGAACGGAAAGTTCCCGACCGTTCCGAAGAAAAACGGAAACGGAAGCTCTTTTTCGGAAACGGAAACGGAAAATATCGCACGAAACTAAACGGAAATTTTTTGTCGAAACTAAACTAAACTGAGAGCCAATTCCGAACGGAAAACGAACGGAAATTCCGTATAAGTGAAACCGGAAACTAAAAACGGAAACGGGCCGGAAAGGGAAATGGGCTTGGCCCAAAAATGAGAAGAGAGTTTATATTTATTTTCGAATTAAAATAATTTCATAAATACAAATGGTTTTATATAAAATACTAAATAGAGTTCAAAAATTTCACAAAAATTCTCAAAAATACTTTGGAATATTTTGAACCTAGAAAAATTATTTTCAGCATAATTGTTTTATAAATAAATTAATTTTATAAATCTAAAAAATGCAAAATAGTATTTATAAACTCCAGAAAATCCAAGATAAATCTCAAAAAATCATAAATGAACATCGAATAATGATATGCAAATTTTATGGTGCTAAACCTTTGTAGTTGGTGGAGCAATAGGATATCAATGATAATTATATGGATGAGGACATGATGATCTGATATGAGAGACAAATAATGTGCCATTAGCTGACAAACTTGAGAAAAATTTTCTAGTGATATCAGTGAACATAGCACTATTCTTGTGTCCACCTTAGAGGTGGAATGGGCTATATTGTTCTTGTGGTCATGTATATTGTAATTTTCTACTATGTTCTTGTGGAATTTTTCGCTGCTTCGTGATCCGCTCCGCTCCGCTCCGATTCGATTCGCTTCCGCTACTATCCGTGTCCGTATCCGTTTCCGGGGTTTCCGATTTCGTTTCCGTTACCGGTAAAAAATGTGAAAACGGAAACGGAACAGTCATTTACCGACCGTTTCCGTACCGTTTTCATCCCTAACGATATGGACGACCCTGGTTTCAATGAGCCGCAAGATGCAATAAATCTCGGGCATTTGTAGCTGCGACCTTACGTCTATATGGCCTACGGGCTTAAAAGCGTTGCGACCTTAACGGAGCCATCGTGGGCTCCCAGTTGTAGACTTACGGAGTCATCTGAAAGAATACCTGGGCCTTTCCGGGCTAGGACTTGCGACGAGTCTACATCTATGTTCGGAACTCATCTACTACATTCATAGACCAATCTTTCACATCATTTTTTCTTGCGACGGCGCCTTCCCATCATATGACATGGAGTACATCGCACTTTTTCCAGAACCAGCATCATCAGATGCTTTCCTTGCGGCATGCCTTGCACCAGGCTTGCAATATTTCAAGTTTTCAACCGCACCGTCACCAATCCGGATGAACCAACAACCGCAAGCAAGATTCCCCATATTTTGCACCGTCTCCCAAGGAGAGAATTGATCGGTTTTGTCATAATTTTTTTTAGCAAAGTCACTTTTTGAACAACCTAATAAATAAGAGGGGAATCTTCTCTTCCTGTCGAGCTCTTGTCAGCATTTGATGTACTTTCTTCCTGGCAATGGAGTTGCATGTATCCAAAATGCTCATTTGGTTCTATCTGAGGTCATGTGATGGAGGTATCAGAGTTCAGAAGGCCTGGCCAAAGAAGGATTGATTTATTTCCTGGCATCCCTTCGTTACCCCGAAGAGCAAACCCTATGCTGTTGGATCTATGCCAAAAAAGAGGTGAGAAAAAAGGTTCCAGAGTTGCATAGGACATTGGGTCACTCACTAGTCACTACACACACAGTGCACAAGCAGGCATTGCAAGGACCTATCAATATGTTGTCATGTTGGTCAATAATAAACATATAAATATACATAATAATTGTTGGTGTACTACCATTTCACGGCTCAACAGAATCAATTAAATAACTCAAAATTGAAAACGATATTGTATGTGAATCTCCTCTACACCCCCACCAGAACTTTCATCATTATTATTTGTTGTTCAAAATTTTATCTGTTTAGATATTTCTGCAGTGACATTTACAAGGCACAACGAGTTATAAAGTTTGTAATTGAATATCTAAACACCATAGATGTATCGAGGCAACAGCTTGTCTGATCAAGATCATCTTAAAATATGAATATTTGTAGCGCTTTCATCTCCTTTTTTTATAATATTGATGATTTTTAAGGCAAAATCTATTTCATTTCATAGTTCATCCTTAACGCGCTGTCATGCTTTGATTTATTGCTTTCACTTCATCCTCATCCTTGAACGATAATACCATAGGCAGCCTAGCTTTTTGAATTATAGAGTTGATTAACTCATTGTATATAGTTGGTTGTCTCTATAATTTAAGAAGCAAGGCTGACATAGTATTCTCATTAGGTGATGAGGATAAAGTGATAGCGATAAATTGGCGTATAACACCTTTTAGAACGAACTATAGAATGAAATGGATTTTGCCTTAGAATCTATTAATATTATAATAAGAAGGGAAATGAAAGCGCTGCACGTAGGCACAAAAACTCACCCAAATCAGCATAAATACAGCCAAATCACACAAAAAAAACGCACGAATTAGTGGATCTAGGTAGGAACTCACAGTTGATTCTGACATCGAAGAGCATACCATGTAGTCGATGGTGATGAATGGGTTGTTGACAGCGACGAGCTCAAGGCAGCGCGTAGGACAATTTGGCGACGGTAGAGAGGGAGGTCGCCGAGGAGGAGGAGGACACGGGGGCTAGGGTTAAGCAGAGGAGCATCGGTAAGGTCTGTGCGAGGAACATCGGTATATTTATATAGGTCTCATTCATATCACAGATAATTTTATACAAAAACCATATGTGATATTGCTGTATATCACTGACGATTTATGAAGAGTACCGTCTGTGATGTTGTCGCTGACGATTATACTACAGAATCATCAGTGATGTTTCTCATGACAGACGGTTTTTTAAAACCGTCTATGATGAAGTATCTAATATAAATTTTTGTGTAGTAGTGAGTGGAAAATATAAAAAGAGGAAACCAGTGACTAGCCCTATTTTCTCCAAGGATGGGCTATGGTCAAGAGTTTTTATTGGGCTGCGTTCAGTATACACGCAGGATTGTGGCATAGGAGGATGCTACAGAGCGGAGTATAAATTGCAAGGTCATAGGCGTTGGATTGGATGGATGGGTGATTTGTTTAGGCCGTTTGGAGAAGTGTATGCAAATCCTATGGTTTGACTGTTGATGAGTAACGTATTTACATGGTTCCCTGGGATTCGCCGGTTGCTGCTTAGGTCTAATGAGTTCTTAATCATATGATTTGTCGTTGATGATTGGTGTCACAGACTCTTAGTTGTACGCGGCTCTTGCCATTGGCTCTCAACACACGTTAGTAGTTCTACATAGTTAACCGTACCAATTTAAATTAGTCTAAAAGGGCCATCATTTGAAGCCTGGATCTTCTATTCCACCAGTAGCATGGATGAAATTTGGATCGCCTTTTTGGCAGAAGTTGCAACATGCATATGTTCCCCTCTTCCTTGTCCACTGACGCCGATCATTTTGCTTTACTGAATATTCCATTTTTCAGTACCAGTATTAATTTGTTTCCACTTTTTTTTCCCTTCCTACCAAAATTTGGTTACAAATGCAAGACAAATCCAACTTGAAGCTGCGCATGAATGACAATCATAAGACGAAAGGGCAAATATTGGTTTGTTCATTCGCTAGGGCCATGGCCATGCCCTTTCGCATTGGCCGCGGCAAATCCAAGCAAGCTTTGAACAGCAACCGATCTGAAAGGCACGCGAGTTCTTCTTCCAAGTCGCCCGCTTTAATTATTCCGGCCAGAGTGGCCGCGCATTAGCCAAGTCTCAATCGCCACTCGCCACTCGACACCGCATAGCACTCCGGCCGGACGAAACAACCAGGATTCCCGCACATCCACACGCGTCCTCACCACAGGCGCGCGGACGCGAAGCCGCGGTAAATTCTCCCGGTGAGGTTTGACCTCGAGCCTCCACCGTTCGCTTCCCAGGCCAGATGGGGTGAAACTGATAACAACATGCATGGATACAGAGGAATTTCTCTTTTTTAACCGTCATTGATCCAAGAAGCGTCTCAGCTCTAAATCAAACTGGCTGCACACCTTGCAGAGTTGCAGTATGTAAGTAAAAACCACTGCAACAACGGAGCCGTTAGGCAGAGAGGGAGTGTGTGTGAGGCCGGGCGAGGAACGTGGGTGGTAGATGGTCACGTCGAAACGGGACCGCAACGTGGGGCGTGACAGCGAGGGATCCAATTCTCTCTTGTTTCAATGTTTCATCATCCATCCATCCATCCATCGGCACGGCAAAAAGAAATGCATCACAAAAGGCCCCCCACCACAAGCTCCAAAACCCCAACAGTGTAAAACAGAACGCACGCAATAACCCACCCGAGCTACGACGGCTCACACCAATCCATTTACTGACAGCCTGCTAATCTTTCACGTCTGAAAAGCTTATAACCACTCCAAAGCTTAGTCCGGTACTACTACTAGCTACCAAACTACCAAACACAATCGTTAGCAACTGGACTACTACTTTAAGTTGCTTCAGCTCCTATCTGTCGTTGGATCCATGTAAATTTGCGACCGCACGTCCCGTTTCGTTAAAAGAGAGAGGGGACTTCGCCCGCCCCGAAAAATGACAAGGGTCGGTGCAGGAATATGCCGCATGGACACCTTGAAATGAGGTCAAGTGATGGGGATGCCGGGCTCAGGAAGGGTTTACGCATGCCATTGCTGAAAAGTGCCACGGGCTTTCGGTTTGGATGGTGGAAGAAGCATGCATAGATAGCTTCCATAGTTCCGTTTGGACATTGCTAGCGTAGGCTTAGGCGGCTCGTTTTGGGATTTCGACCAGCGCGCCACGTCTAGACTTGGAATACGAGACAGGACCATGCTTTCGTGTGACTATTTGGTTGTACATTCTCTTAGCGAGGCTGTGCTTTTGACGGAATTTCGCAGGAAACACTTAAGTCAGAACTTCACTCAACGTGTCTTAACAGGGCACGTAACACTGCCTTATCCATATGCCTGTGTTGTAAAAAAATAAGAATATATTAGAAATTATAAAAAAAAAAAGCAAAATAACTGGCCCTTAATCGGGTGGATGCTAACTAAGATAAACTATATCCAAAATTGGACGTTATTATTTAAACATAAATATCTAACCGTCTATCTAGTAGACCGAGTTATAACGGTTTAGATTAAAAGAAAGAGTTCATACCAAATACAATAAAAAAACAACAAAAATTTGGGAAAAAATAGTCATTTGATAAAATTCGGAATAAATATAGATAAGAATTAATAACTGGATTTGTATACCAAATCTAACCGAAAAATATTATTCAAAATTAAATAAAAAATAATAATAAATTTTAATTTTCATATGAACTCCAAATTAAAACCCCAGGCAAAGCAAAAAATAAATAAAAATTAACACAATTTGGAAAAAAAAAAATTAGCCATTTGATTTTAACTCTAAATTAAAACCTAAAATTCAAAACTAAATAAAAAAATAAGAATAAAAACAATAGAAGAATAAAATATAAAAGGAAATTAGGGATTACTTTTTAATTCCATAATAAGTGAAAAATATATAACAATCTTTTATTCAGAATTAACATTCAAGAAATATGCCAATTTGAATAAAAAATAAAATAAGGTAAAGAGTGTGTCTTGTATTTGTGTGTGTGTGTATATATTATTATTAACTATTATGTAATAAATGTCGTTACATTTTTTTTTTACAATCGCTAAGAAAATATAGAATAAGCTAAAAGTCTAAAAAAGGAAAATATTCTCACTCTTTATTTGGTAGACCACAGAATGAAGAGATTAAGAAAGTGATGCATTGACAGGTGTCCACTCGGCTATACAGTATAAATAATGTGATGTGCACTATTGAAATAATGATATAAACATTGCAATAATAAAATTAAGAGATAATGATATAAATGAAAAATGTTATGTTATGCTATGTTTACAATTTTTCTACAAAGTATTTGGGAAGAAAGTTTAGATCACATGTGATAACTACTGCGAAACGGAGTGAACATATTTTCTCCTATAATATATAATATGAAAAATATCACAACTAGAGTTCAACAACGATCTATTTTACAAAAATAAAATCACATATGTATTGCCAAGTCATTTAAACAAGCTTTAAGCATGATGCACACGCAAGTGCGCTCGCCACCTTGCTAAGAAATTTTTTTTCTAAACATTTTGCTTGTATTAAACACCTTGCTAAGAAAAAATCTTTCTAAACACACGCAAGAGCTTGTATTAAAGGCTCATGGAGAAGCTAAGAAAAAGAGGAAATAAGCTATAAATTAGCACAAAAAGCAAAACATCTGGCCCACAATCTGATGGACCCTAATTACAACCGCTATAAAATCTTTTTTAAAAAAAATAATAGGAATATACCAGAAATTCTTGTAAAAAGAAAAAAACTTTGCCCTTAATCTGGTAAACCCTAACTAAGTCAAACTATGGCAGCCATTAAATTCTAACAAAAAAATATGAATACGCTAGAAATTCACTCAAAAAAGCAAAATATCTGGTCCTTAAGCTAATGGACCCTAACTAAATTGAACTATAGTAACCATTGGATGTTATTATTTTAAAGGCTCATGGAGGGCTACTAAGAAAAAAGAGAAATAGGCTAGAAATTCTCTAAAAAAAACAAAACATTTGGCCCTTAAACTGGTGGACCCTAATTACAATTGTCATTGAATCTTTCTAACAAGAAAATAGGAATATGCTAGAAATTCTCACCAAAAAACAAAACATCTAGCACTCAATCTGGTGAACCCTAACTAAGTTGAACTATAGCAGCCTTTGAATTCTAACAAAAATAGAAATATGCTAGAAATTCTCAAAAAAAAATATATATGAGCCTTAATCTGGTGGACCATAACTAACTTAAACTATAGTAGCCATTGAATATTATTATTTAAAGAAAACATCTAACCATATATCTAGCTGACCGAGTTGCAACGGATTAGATTAAAGAGTAACTTTCACAAATCTACAAGTTTCTTATACAAACTATCAGAAATCTAAAGATTATTGCTTTTGTTTCACAAAACTACAGATTTTAGAAGAACTTGTTTTACAAAATTACAACTTTTAGAAGAACTTTTTTTCTTCATAAAACTACAGGTTTATTGTACAGATTATCAAAAAACTACAGATTTTAGCTTCTATTTCACAAAACTGTAGATTTTAAGAGAACTTGTATCACAAAACTACAGGTTTTACAATTAATTGTTTGTTGTAACCGCCATGTGGGCACACACTATCAAACTCCTTACAACAAGGGGCCAATTCTAAAAGCTATAGTTTTGTAAAACAAGTTCTTCTAAAACCTGTAAATTTGTGATATAAATTCTCATAGAATATATAGTTTGTGAAACAGAAGTTAAAATATGTATTTTTTTTTATAATTTGTACAAGAAACTGGTAGTTTTTGTGAAAAAAAATTCTTCTAAAATCTGTAGTGTTTTTTATAGTTTGTACAAGAAATATATAGTTGTGAAATTTGCTCTAGATTAAAAGAAAAAGGCCATGCCAAGTACAATAAAAATAACATAAATTTGGAATAAAAAATTAAAAAAATAGCCATTTGATTTTCATTTGAACTCCGAAATAAAACCATATGTAGCTACAATTCAGAATAAAAATGGGGTACTCCCTCCAGTCATAAATAGTTGCCATTTTGGACATAGGTACAATGAAACATTCGAAACTATGACTATCAATATTGTTTTAAATATTTCAATTGGATACACGAAAAACATATGTGTAGATTTATCTAGAAAGTATTTTCATAATATTATAATTTAATTGGGTTTTATAAACGTACTATAATAGAAATTAGTGATCAAAGCTATATTTTAGACCAATGTCCAAAATGATAAGTATTTGTGACCGACGAGAGCATAAATTAGTAGTTAGATTTGAGTATCAAATATAACCTAAAAATAATATTTAAAATTAAATAAATAATAATAATAAAATTAACGGCTTACATTAGAAGAAATAGTCCATACCGAGTACAATAAAAAATAACAAAAAATTGAAATAAAAAATAAAAGTAAATCATCCATTTAGCTTTCATACGAACTCCAAATTAAAACGTGTACATAGATAAAATTTAGAGTAAAACCTATATAAAAATTAGAAGCTGCATTTGTATACGAATTCTAACCTAAAATTGATATAGGAAATTAATTAAAAAAAACAATGAAAAGAAACATAAATTTTGAATAAACAACAAAAGGAAATTAGACTTTTGATTTTAACCCTGAATTATAACATGAAATTCAAATTTAACAAAGAATAATAAAATATAATATTTAATTAGGTATTGTTTTTTAATTCCATACTAAGTGAAATAAATAAATTTTTGTTCTATTCAGAATTAAAATTTCAGAAATATGCTAATTTGAGAAGAAGAAAAAAAGAAGGAAAGACATTTGATTTGTGTGCATGTGTGTGTGTGTGTATTAACTATTATGTTATAAAAATCGATGATAGATTTTTTACACTCGAAAAGAAATTACCCCATCCGTTCATTTTTATAAGGCTTATTTTTTGAATGGTCTTATTCACAAGTATAAGGCTTGCATGTAGATTTAATGAGGCGTTTCCTTCTATACTCCTATTTATTCTCTCTCAACCATATGCATTTATTCATTACAATCCACACAAAGTATATCTTTTATCTTCCAAGATAAATAAGTTTGGACATCTAAGTCATTGTCTCTCATACTTCTCTCAATTTCAACGTAACATTAATCCTTGTGCAAAATTAAAATACGCCTTATAAAAATGAACGGAGGGAGTATATAATAAGTTAAAAATTCCAAAAAAAAAGAATACATTCCTACTCATTATTTGGTGTACCTCCACATAATGAAGAGATTAAGAGTGTGATACACCGATAGTTGTTCACTTAGCATATCGGTGTAAGCAATGTGATGTGCATTAAAAGAAAGAGACAATCATTACAATAATGAAATTAACAAATAATGATAAAAATAGAAAAATATTATGTTATGCTATGTTTATTGTTTTGCTATGTAAGTATGTGAGACCCTCGACGTTTATCCGCATCTCACCGTATTTCGCATTTCAGTCCCGGATCGGTAGCTAGTACACACAACAGTGATACATCACGTTTAACATAACGAAACTTGAAATATAAATATTCAAGTATGGGCCACACGGCCACTTATTACAATACTCGGTCCAACGACCGGACACACAAAACAAATGAAGCAAAAGAAAGCAACGAGCTTAACGCCACAACGCCACAAAGGCGGATTTACTAGGAACGCAACTAGTCCTCCCGCAATCCTCCTCAAGAACTCCTCCTCCTCTTCGGCATCTTGATAAATTTCTCGATGATTACAATGTTGGTGTAGCACGTGAGTACAAAAGTACTCAGCAAGTCGAGAAATTATGATCATGAGGGGGCTTTCAAAGGAAGCTTAATAGGGTTTATTTGCATAAAGCCACATTTGATTAAATCATACTTAAGTAATAAATTTCACAAAGCATATTTTACAACTCTTTTTAATAATTGAATTATTTATTATTGTAGTGAGGTTCCATCCACCATCACTAACATAAAGGCTCTATCCGCCAACAGCTTTAAAGGATCAAAGTTAATCATGTGACTCCACACAAATGTAAAGCGTGTTCTTTCCACCTGGTTGGCTCTTTCCGCCAAACAACATTCGAGAGTTCTAACCACTCCGAACCCCAAAACAAAACACTTTTCGGTTTTAAAAACAAAATCAAAGTCTACCAATATGAAAGCATTTCTTTGCCTTGACCGTAGGCACGGCTATTCGAATAGTTTATACTCTGCAGAGGTGTACAACTTTACCCCACAAGACAAGATAGACCCTTGTTGCCATGCAATTAACACACTTCCTTAGGTGTGCCTACAGGGATATCTTGACAAGGCCGTTACAATGTATCTACCTAGCTAGACCTGACCACGCCGAGGTTTCACCGCGTTAGGGTTCCTCTCCACCCAAGATGTGAAGCCCCTCTTGCGCCGTGTGAGCAAAACAACATCCACAACAATGCCTCCGTCCGGCTCACACAACAAATCGAGTGGCGAAGTCTAAACTAGGCTTCTACAAATTAATGAGCCAGGTCGTACCATTATAGACATGTAGTACGGTTACGCTTTAAAATGGCAATCATAAGCGCCATCCTTATATGACTTGGGGGCGGTACTTGCACAAAAGGATCAAGACTTGATCCGCTTCCACCCGAACATTCCAGGCGCCCAAGTCAAAATCATTTTCCTTTTCTTTTATTTTAGAAACAGGACCAAAATCATAATAATAACTTTCAAATCACGCTTGATAACATTCTTTTTGAATAATCCCACCCATGGGTTGTTTTGGAAAAGGTCCTAAGCAATTCTCTACCGTACTACATAGCAATGGATACCATATAAGCATAAGCATGGTATAAACAATGTTCTAGAGTTACAACGGATATGATTATCAATGTCAAGGAGGAATTATCAAATTCGATTAACTATCACTTATATTTGACATATTTTATTAAACATAGCCATGCAACTTTATAAACAGCTTTTAAATCATTTCAAAACATAGGAGCAAAGTGCATCAAGGAGACTTGCCTTCGATTCTATGCGGCGCGTGTCGAACTCGGAAGGCTGACGGCGAAATCATGTCAGCGTGATAAATCGACTACACGCAAAACGAGGCAACAAATAAATAACAGAAAATAAATAAAATCCAAAAATTATAAAATTAGTACTGGCAGGAAGGTCTTGATTTTAGATGAATTTAGAAATTTGAATGAGGTCAAACGGAGTTCTGACGAGAAAGTTATGAGCTCAAGTTTGAATTTCGAATAATCGAAAACCGAGAATATTCCCTTAATATTCCTCTCGGAGTTTGACTGGGTCAAAGTTTGACCGCGGACTTTGACTTTGACTGGCTGGTTAGAGCGAGTCTATAATGATGGGGGTCCACCTCATCATTGGGAGTGGAGGAGGCTTCTCATGAAGCTTGGGCCTTTAGCCATCCATGGAGGAGAGAGAAATAGAAAGAGGAGGAGAGAGAAGGGGAGGCGGCCGGCGGGGGGTCGCTGGCCGTGGCGGCGGCACGGCGACGGCAAGCGGTGGCGGCGCGCGGCTGGCGTACAAGACGAAGGCATGGGATGCTGGCCAGCAAGGGCGGGCGGCGGCGGGCGTACCGGCCGGCCGGCGGCGCGGGCCCACGCACGGGCTAGCTCTCGCTACGAGAGCCTCAAACACAAAAACAGAAACTCATTTTCACCAAAAATCCGATTTGATCTCATTTTTGTACTGAATCAATCCAAACAAAAAGCTAGGATCTCTAGACAACATCCTTAGGAACCTAGGGAAGCCACAATTGAATCAAAACTCACCTGAATTGAAGAAATCGACGACGAACCATGTTCGGCCGGAAACGAGCAAACGCCTAAATTCGTCGCCACCGATCGATGAAACCTAAAATCAATGGAAGGATTAGAATCTAGACTTCCTCACGGAGTCAACAAAAGAATCGGAATAGAAATTGAACCACCGAGGAGGGAGATATGAGCAAGAACACGAAGAACGCGAAGAACACGAGTTCGGTTCGCTTTTCGCTTGATCTTGCCGATTGGGTTTGAGAGGCTAACGAAGGGTTACACCAACGGAAAGAGGACTCTTATACAGAGAGAGAGAGGTGGAATCACGTCGAACTGACTAGGAACGGCGCAATCTCCAAAGAGTCGGTTTCGGTTTCACGCAAACTGCTCAAAATTAGCGAGATTTCGGTGCAACAACCCCATGGATAGGAAGAGGAGTCCGCTGTGAGTCCAACTGATCCGCAAGTGATTGATTTGGAGTTGCGTGAGGGAGTTATGAGTGATTAAAGAGAGCATCTCCATTTTCGTTGACTTGAGCTCCAAAGTTCATGCCATGGCTAGAGGTTGAGGATGATGAATAGTGCATGACACGCGTGGCACCTCCTCATTGGTCCTCCTTTACGCAAATGATTCGCCCTAGAGAAAAATAAGGAAAAATGGCCTAAAAATTCTGGAAAAATTCCTAGAGCCATTTTAGAATATTTGGAACTCAATGGAAGTGGTTTGGTTGAATTTGGAGGATTTTTGTGGAATTGAATAATCGGCATGATCGCAGGCATTAAACAAAAGCCGCGCGAGATAAAATAGGAACGGAGGTCCAAAAATCCGAGGAATGATTCCTAAAATCATTTCGGAATATTTGGAACATTTTAGAAGTGGTTTGGAGATTTTTGGAACACTTTTGGACTCGGGTGAATTTTCGGGTACCAGCGGTACTGGAAAATCCGATTTTTCGCCCGGGAGGGAATTAATTCTCGATTTCGAAGGGGAATGGATGCCAGGTTAATATAAACACCAAAGAAACTCCAACTTTTGAATTTACTTTATTTTAATTAGGTTTTTCTCCAGAAAGCCAAAACGAGGATGTTACAAAGTATTTCAGGAAGAAAGTTGCAATCACATGCAACAAGTATTGCTAACTGGAGTTAGTATATTTTCTGTTATAATATATAATATCAAAATATCTCAAATAGAGTTCTACAATGATCTATTTTTCAAAAAGAGAAATCATATATGCATTGCTAAACTATTTAAACATACTTTAAACACGCACAAGTGCGCTGTCTACCTTGCTAGTGTGTGTGTGTGTCTACATACATACATACATATATGAAGCCTTTTCCGTACTCCTAGGAGTACATACTCCCACCTCCAGTATACCACTTAAACGAATGTATTATACTCACTTATCACTTTCAATATACTCTAATAATAATACTAAGATACTACAATACAACATTGTTGAAAAATTTCATCGATGCCCTTTATTTTTTTCACTATATACTTTTTCCATATATAAAAAGAGTATATAAACAAATTATGCTATACATGGTGGACTTGGATGAAATTTTCCATGAAACTCACTTTGGAGTATCTTATAAACAGTATTAGAGTATACTCAAAAGGATAAAGATGTATAACAACGTCATTTAAGTGGTATACTGAGAGTGGGAGTACGTACTCCCAGAGGTATCTGAGAGTGGGAGTACGTACTCCCAGAGTATATATATATATATATATATATATATATATATATATATATATATATATATATAGGAAAATGGTTCCATACCCCTGGGAGTACTCCCACTCTCAATATACCGCTTAAATGATGTTGCTATACCTCTTTATCCTTTTAAGTATACTATAATACTGATTATAAGATACTTCAAAGTGAATTCTACAAAAAATTTCATTAAAGTCCACCCTTTATAGCATAATTTGTTTATATACTCTTTTTACATATGAAAAAGAGTATATAGCTAAAAAATAAAGGGCTCTGATAAATTTTTTTCAACAATATCGCATTGTAGTATCTTAGAATTATTATTAGAGTATACTGAAAATGATAAAAGAGTATAACGTATTCGTTTAAGTGGTATACTGGAGGTGAGAGTACATACTCCCAAGAGTACGGAAAAGGCTTCATATATATATATATATATATATATATATATATATATATATATATATATATATATATATATATATATATATATATATTATTACATGGACCCGATACTTACTACTGGAACTATCATAATCATACTAATCATCCAGTTATGCTTAAATTTCACTGCTACCAGAACACCATATAAAAGCTTGGCTACTACACCATTGAAAAATATGGCTACACTAGCTACTCTCCCGTGGTGCAGCAAGTAGGTAGTCTGTACATGGATTTGTATTCACTACTTGGCACGCTCTTTACGCATCGTATGTTTGGGTGTGTGTGTGTATATATATATATATAGGCACGCTCTTTACGCATCGTATGTTTGGGTGTGTGTGTGTATATATATATATATAGGCACGCTCTTTACGCATCGTATGTTTGGGTGTGTGTGTGTGTGTGTATATATATATATATATAGGGAAGTCTTTTTCGTACTCATGGGAGTACATACTCCCACCTCTAGTATACCACTTAAACGAATGTATTATACTCCTTTAGCACTTTTAGTATAGTCCAATAATAAATCTAAGATACTACAATGCGACATTGTTGAAAAAATTCATCGGAGCCCTTTATTTTTCACTATATACCCTTTTTCATATGTAAAAGGAGTATATAAACAAATTATGCTATATAGGGTGGATTTTGTTGAAATTTTTCATGAAACTCACTTTGAAGTATCTTATAATCAGTATTAGAGTATACTCAAAAGGATAAAGAAGTATAATAACATCATTTAAGCAGTATATTAAGAGTGGGAGTACATACTCCTAGGGGTATAGAACCATTTTCCTATATATATAATGGGGATATCATGGTGCTCAGGCACTATGATTTTAAATTCATGAATTCAAGTCAAATTCGGGTATAATTTTTGAAACTTTCAGTTTTAACGTATATACTCATCTATAACAATTCAAATGAAATACATACCTTTGAAAAAATATACTCGAATTCAAAGATTTGAATGAATTCAGATCGCATGCTTTTCTGATTTATATATATACTCAACACATTCCTACAATCAAACTACCATAAAAAAAAGAAACTTTAGTTCGAATTTCAATTCAAACTTGTTTGAACTAATTGGTAAACTGTTAAATGCAAATAAATAGGGAAAATATCCATTTTGGATCATGGTGTCCAAGTAATTGCAATATATATATATATATATATATATGTATATATGTATATATATATGGAATAGTATAGTGTTAGTAGTATTTTATTGTAGCCCCAATTTGGTGCCTCTGTATTCTGTTTCATTTTCTGTTTTTGTTATACTGTACAAAGCACATAACTACAGCGCATGCACCACAAGGATTCGGTGTAAAAGACCTCCCCCACATGAGATGGGCCTCTAGCGTGAGATACTGAGATGTCGCTTTGCCATGTTTAAACATCTTGCCTGGGGCCTGGGGGGGAGCGTGCAGGTTGGGAAAAAAAGTTAGAATGTCATATTTTCCTATTTTTAGTACGCAAAAATTTCATAGGAAACAATCCTTTTCTGCAGGAACAAGAAAAAATTCTTGCATTCCAAAAAGGTTAGAACTGTATATTTTACCATTTTGGAACACAAAAAATCAAAGAAATCAGTTCATTTCCGATGGGAACAACAAAATAATTCCCGTCTTCCAAATAGGACCATTGCTAGTTAATTCGATGATCCTTCTCTACTTGAAGTGCTGAACTACATAAAATTGAGGACCAAAGGCCAATATGAGATTGCTGTGCCATGTTTCTTATTTATGTAAAATATTGTCGTTCTAGATTTAAAAAAAAATGCATTTGAAACAGTGAGCAAGGATATCGCTCAATGGTGAGCACCAAGGTTAACAATACCGTTTCTACCTAGAATTTCGACGAGCTGGCGGTACCGAAATTGGTGAAAAACTGAACGAAATTCGCAAAAAATCGAACAGTTTTGAAAGTCAAATAAATTTGAAATCAAGTCAAATGTGGAGCGAAATTCAAACGAAAAGGTCGAAAACGGCTTGAAAAGCAGTGAATTTCGAGTGGTTTTCGGCAAAAATCGACGATAGGTTGAAAAATTGCAAAAAAAAAAATTGTACAATTCTAAACTTTGTTTTTCAAAAAACGTTCACACTAGAGGTCATAAAACTATTAATACTAATTTTAGGAAACTTTTGGATAAATTTTTTAAAATTTTTTGAATGTGAATTTGAACTTGAGCGAGAAATTAAACAAAATCCTTTTTCAAATTAGAACGGTACGAGCGAATTTTGACAAAAAGTGAAACCTGGTGAGCACTTCTCCCAGTATCCCACTAAGGCAAGTCAACGAGTAGTCAAACCAAGTATTGGCCCTAATACAACCGGTGTAATTAACACCCCTAATTGGGCGTTTCTACAAGCTTCTCCGAATGTTTCTTCACAGTCCACCATGAATCGGATGAAAGTAGAACCAATTACGCAAGAACCACGAGCAACCGATACACATAGCAACGGATTGATCCGTCCATGAAAGAAACAAGAACTGGTGGCTGAGACAGGGAAAAGATCATCACCTCCTCCTTCCGCTGCTGTTGCCCACCGATGTAGCATCCGGGAGGCGCTGCTTTGCAATTGCAACGACCCGGCTGCACTGCATGGTGGGGTTGGCCGATGCCGCTGGCTGGGAGCGTGACTTTTCCTGCACAGCACCTAGGAGCCGCGATACTAGTATAAGCAGCGCTCGGGGGAGGGGCGAAGAGCATCATTCCTGCAAATCTAGGAGAAGAGAGGCCATTTTCGAATTTTTTAAATAATATTATTTTCATGAATATTTACAAAAATAATATGCTATTTAAAAAATAACAAAAATACCTCCTGTATCCATTTAAAATGGTGACAGGCCTCAATATCAATTTGAAATGGATATAAGAGCCTATTGCTATTTCAATTGGCGATAGAGAGCTGACTCAGCTCTCTATTGCCATTTGAAATGGATTCAGAGGGCAATCTGCCCTCTGAATCCATTTCAAATGAATACAGGAGGCATCTCGTCATTTTGAATGGATACAAGGGTATCTCGCCATTCAAAATGCATGCACTTGGAGTCGCTGAGGCTAAAAAGTCTCTCTGTCGCTATTTTATTTAGCGATAGAGAGGCAAAAATCTAGTTTTACCCTCTTTGGCGATAGAGAGGCGAAAATCTAGTTTTACCCTCTGTCGCCATCGGCTCTCTGTCGTCATGGATACAGGGGCGTGTCGCTATTTTGAATGGATACATGGGTATTTTTTTATTTTTTAAACGGCATATTGTTTTTGTAAATATTCATTAAAACTATATTATTTATAAAAAATCGGCCATTTTCGCAATAAAAACAGTAAAAAGTTCGGCTTTTGTTTGGTTGAGAGGCCACAAACTCCACCACGACCCAATCACGGAGGTTCTGCTTTCTTTAAGTGCTCCCACGGTGGAGGCCGAATCATCTCTGGCCATCACCACCGCGCTGCCTGCATAAATACCACCTCCCCTGCCACTCCCACTCACCCCTTCTCTTCCCCTCCTCCTGCTCCTCCCAAGAGCTCGCCTTCCTTTCCCTCTGAGAAGAAAGGCGGAATCTTGGTCGGTCGTTTCATTGGCTGAGATGATGAAGGAGTCGTGGATGGAGGTGCTGCCGCTGCCGCCGGCGCCCTACTTCGCCGGGCAGGCGGGCGGGTGGTTCTTGCAGGACCAGCGGGATGGCGCTGTTGGCGTTGGCGGCGGGGCGTGGACGCTGGAGGAGAACAAGGTGTTCGAGGAAGAGTTAGCGCGGGTCGACAGGGACGCGCCGGACCGGTGGGAGCGGGTGGCGGCGATGCTGCCCGACAAGACGGTGGCCGACGTTATGACGCACTACAACGACCTCGAGAACGACGTCTCCTTCATCGAGGCCGGGCTCGTGCCCTTCCCCCACTACGGCGGCAGCGGCTCCCCGTCCTCCGGTTTCACCCTGGACTGGGACGGCGGCGACGACGCCGCCGGTCTGGCCTTCAAGCGCTCCTGCTACATGGTCGGCAGCAAGCGCGGGCGCGCCCCGGACCAGGAGCGCAAGAAAGGCGTGCCCTGGACGGAGGAGGAGCACAAGTAAGCCACAATTGACCCACACAGTCTTGGATCTTGATGGTATTGAAGCAATTGATGGATCCACGCGTCTTCTTGGGAGTTGAATTGGTGAATTTGTTTCTTGGCTAGGTTCTTCTTGATGGGGCTGAAGAAGTACGGGAGGGGGGACTGGAGGAACATCTCGCGCAACTTCGTCACGAGCCGGACTCCGACGCAGGTGGCCAGCCACGCGCAGAAGTACTTCATCCGGCTCAACTCCGGCGGCAAGGACAAGCGCCGCTCCAGCATCCACGACATCACCACCGTCAACCTCCCCGACGACGACCATAACAACCCCTCTCCCTCGCCGCCCTCCGTGCTCACCACCAACTCCATCCACTCCTCCGCCGCCGCCGCCCCGGTCATCTCAGAGCAATTCGGCGTGCTCGTCGACAGCAAGCCGCCCCCGCAGCTCGGCCGCGGTGGACATCACCACTTCATGCCTCATCCCTACGGCAACGTGAAACTTGAGGCCAGTAATCCTCACGCAGCCGGTTTTCACGGCGGCCGCCTCGACGACTCTGTTCTGATGCAGATGCAATGCCAGCTACAACCTCTCGGTTGACCACGGTTCTTGGAGCAGCAACCCAGCCTACGGAGAAAGCTCTCATCTTTGGGCGTTCACGAGGAGGGAGAAGCACCCAGCTGCGCCTACATACGTGCTCCTTGATTTGAACCAACAAAGGGGTAAAGAAAAAGAAAGGATCATAAAAGTATGAGCACAAGCAAGCAACAGTGGAGATCAAGTATTCCAGAGATGACATGGCATTTCTGCGTTTCGCCTCTGTGTACATAAGACCACGATCACGGTGAAATAATTAATTTCCTATTGCTATTGATTAATCAATCTCCTGTTATGGCTTGAGCTTGGGCACAGGAATAGTAGCTAGGTGCTGTGATTGCACTACCGTTTTTCATTGATGTATTGATCAGTTAATGCCATGCATGTATTTGGATAGCACGTAGTAGCAGCAGCAGCAGCATACTGTCTGTTGTTCTTTTTTCTTTTGTAAGGTTTTTTTTCTTCAGTTGAGGCCTTGAGGGTATTAGCATTGGTTACCCTCTCATTGACCCGTGCTTTATTAATGATGAATTGATGATGATAATGATGATTGCACTAGTTTTCATCTGCTCTTTCCTGTCGCTTTTGCGGGAATAAAACCTGAAGAAGATCGATGTCGTAGGGCTGAGTATATATTGGTTAGTCTCTCTGCAGTGCAGTGCAGTGCAGTGTAGTCTTAAGACTCTAAGCTTCTTTATTGACTTCTTTGGCCGAAAATTTCGTCTTACAGTTTTCAAGAACCGTACTTGCTAGCCAAATGGCAGTTTATTAACGACTTAACCCGTGTCAGAGATCAGGGCTGGTCTAGACTAATATACTCGCTCCATCTTGTGCCCTCTCTTTCAGTAGTTGAGTTCAGTGGCTCCTCTTGGCCAATTGGAGAGGAGCTTATTGATTTGTTTAGCTGAAATGGAAGTTGAACCTTGCAAGTACGTACCCCAGCAGATGCTGATGGTGATGGAGGCGTGGCTGGCACACAGGCAACAGTAGCAGGGAATGAGTTGGAGCCTCCAAGGAACAAGGCATCACATGCCCTAACACCTCTCCTTTCTTCTTTCTTTCTTTTTTTCCATCTAAAGCAGGAGCAGCTCGTCCTCCCCTATGGCTGGCCGCAGCCCACAGAAACGAACCAATGAAAGGAACAACACCACAAAGTGGGTGCACAACTGCACAGTTCGCTGCTGTTGCCGGATTCATTTCGCCCCAACTTGCGCAGACACAACATTCCTGCAGATCCACTCGGAAAGTCCATTAGTGGCTCACATCACACCATGCAGCGCGAGGAATCGGACAGTTTCAGTGGCCGGTTGCTTGGCGATGTGCATCGGTGAAAAACAGAAATGCTTCCCGGTAAAGGGAAAGGGAAAGGGAAAGGGAAAGGGAAAGAGGGCTCCGATACGATACCGTGCGCCAACTTTTCGTTTGATTTGTTCAGCAAGACGCAATCTTGGGAGAATTCCCGGCCTCCGGTGGTGGCTGTGGTATCTCCTCGACCGTGGAGAAAGGGGGAAAAGTAAGGTTTTCGTGTTCTATCTATGTTTCTTTTCTTTCTCTGTGAAATAGGAGTCTCCGTAATCTATAGAGAAATTTCAGGATTTATCTGAAGCACATAGAAATCTATTTCTTGCAAGAAATTTTAAAAAATTCCCGCATTTCAGGCAGCCGCCTATATACCATAGAAAGAAAGAGAGGAATCTAGATGGACCCAATGGAAAGAGAGCATGCTCATGCTCACCCGTGTTAGGATGTTAATGACGAGAGGATCTACTAGAACAAAATAGGTCGTTGCTTGTTTGAAGGGTTATTTAGATAATGCCACTCTAAAATTGCAGGTTTTAAGATATACTAATATAAAGATTTTTTTTTTGGGGAAATATCCCTGGTAACATATAGAGGTTGGAGATATACATTATAAATTTTTATGACCATAATGCCCCTCCTCCGTCTTCCTTCTCCCTCCCTCCATTCTCCACCTCCTCTAGTAGACCACCTCCTTGACGACGGTGGACACCCTGCCCGGCCATCACCTTTCCACCATCCTCTCTCTCCATCCCCTTCTTCGAAGATTCTACAACTACCGCAGCAACCACACTGCCTCATTCGCCTCTGCTCCTCCATGACATCACCTCCCTCTTTCCCCTTATGTTCCTCCAATTCCACACACTGTCGCTCACCTCAGAGGCGACGCCCTCACGGTAGCCGGCCGGCAGCAAATGGGATGGCTTCGAGGTGTTGGCGTATGGATCTGTACACGATGGTGGCAGATTTGATCATTTGGATCCATGTATGTAGCCAGAGTGAGCCACCCTGGTGAGGAGTGGGCTGTGTAGGTGGTTTTTTTATTCGGCGGCGAGGTTGCCGGCGTTGGCGGCTGTTGGGAACGCAAGCACGCTAGCGTTGGCGGCCGCGCCGACAGCTGGGAAGGCGAGAAATGCCGTGCATACACACGAGAGATTGCAGCAGGCGAGCGACGATGAGGTGGTGTTCCCAAGGGCCATGTTAACGGCAGCGTGTTCGCCGGAGATGGCGAGGAGCAAGAGAGAACAACAACGGAGAGGCATTGGGGCTAGGGTTGGGTTCTGAATGTGGTGGCTGATATGATATGAGGATGAGGTGGCGATGGCTATAAAAGTGGTGGGTGGAGAAAGGTGGGGAATAAGAAAGGAAGGAAGATATTGGGGCAATTTGGTCCAATTTAGCTCCTAATGGCATATCTTGCGGGTGTACAACTTTAGAGGTATTCATCGATAAAAAAACTTGATAAAAAAACTTGACAGTGAAATATCTACAATTTTAAAGTGTCGTCATCCCTATATTACGTTCCATAGATTTCTCGTCTCCCGCGCTTATCCACGTCTCGCCCCCGGCCAGCCGACGCATGCCCTTTCGCGTTGTGAACCTGTGCATACGGGTTAACTATTTTCTCCTCGTCCGTATGAATCAAAGGCCGTGCGGCACAGTGGTAGCGCACTTCCTTATCGAGTAGACGGTGCGACTTCGAGTCACGCCCGCGTGCGCGTGGCGTGCCCACGTGGCACTTTGTGGGGCGGTGCATCGGTTTTTTGCGAAAAGACCCCCGGGAATTTCAAAAAAATACATCTAAGCCCTTTTTGCGAAAATGCCTCTCAAAAATTTTGGATTTCGCTAATTTTTTTTTTTTTTTGGAAAAGGCCGGGCCCCGAAAATTCTAAAAATTGCGAAAATACCCCCCAAAAATCCAGATTTCGTCGATTTTTTTGGTAAAAGGCCTTGGATATTCTGAAAATTGAGGGAAAAAACCCTCAAACATCTGGATTTTGTCATTTTTTGGAAAAGGCCTCGGAAATTACCTTTGGATCTTTTTTTTTTTTACGAAAAGACCCCCACAAAACGAATTTCACCGGTTTTTGGATAACGAAAAGACCCCACAAAAAATGGATTTTGGCAGCTTTTTTGTGTGGAAAATGTCCAAAAAAATCTGAAAATCCCGAAAAGACCCCGAAAATTATATCTAGATCCTTTTTTTAAAGACCCCCAAAAAATGGATTTCACTGGTTTTTGGGTAAAAGTCCGAAAAATCCAAAAATTACATATAGATCTCTTTTTGGCGAGAAAACCCTCAAAAATTCAAATTTTAGCGGACGCCGGCACTACTACATGTGGACGCGTTATGGTTGACGTGATGTGCGTCACGCCCATGCATCTAGTTATTTCAAAGCTGATGTTGCCGCGTCGGACTCAGCTCTAGCAAAAATACGTAATTTCACTCCTGCCACGTCAAGCATTAGCACTCCCTAAGTCCCTAGTCCCTACTTCGATGCATTGGTCATCCCATGACTCATTTTAAGGTACCCAATAGTCCAGCTTTCACAGGACGTTTTGTCCGGTCAGGAGTACAGTGGCAGACGAAGAATTGGTGTTTACAAGTTTACTCTCTACTCGTTGTTAACTACTTATTAGAGCATCTCCAAGAGATACCCCATACCTATTCCCTAACCTAAAATATGAGGAATAGCTTGCACTGTGTCTCAAATGAGGTGGGTGGTGTCCCCTCAATTGAGAACCGTCTGATCTTATTTTAATCTCCTTACCCTACACTGTTGTCTCTGTCAGTGTGGCAATCTGGCATTATACTACTACTGTGTAGGAGTATATTATTATTATATTGTTAATTATTGGCTCCAGCCTATCTCTGAAGGCCAAGAAACCATAACGGCAACTCGCAGCTGTGGGGCTGCAAGTGGGCCCAGAGGAACACAAGTGGGCAGGAGCGAAAGATGCATGCAATCCAACCCAAGCAAAGTGGGTGGGTGTCCCTGTGTGCCTTTACTTCTCCTTTTGCCTTTTGCTTTCTTTGCTCTCCTCACCCTCTTTTGATTTCTTTTCCTCCATCCCTAGGAATATAATTTTTGGATATTAATACGATCTTTAAAATATATTTTTGACTATTAATGTCTATTCTAATATAGTTATAAAATCCAATAAAATTATAATATTATAAAAATACTTTTCGAGACAAATTTATACATACGATTTTCATGTATTCAATATAAAAATTTTAAAAAGGCATTGACAGACAAACTTTGAAAGTTTGGCTAAATATATCCCAAAACGATACGTACACGGAGGGAGTACAATACAGTATTGCAACTTTGTGCTCAGGCTCTTCAAAGTTTGTTTACTGGAGGCGGAGTAAGGTGTAGGCCATCTCCATTCTCCAACATGCCAATGCAAGCACATTTTCTTCAAGGTGGTTATTATACTCTCCCATAAACTCATATAAGCACCCATCAAGCATCATTGTTTGCTGCATAAGGTTCGACGCATTCTCTCTCCGACGTGGCAAAAAACTACCTCTAAACACACACCCGTCGACTTGTCGCATCGGAGATACCGTTCATGGTTTCTCCAGCATCTCGCTGAGCCCTGGAGCACGGAAATCCTGCAGAAATTTTGGAGGATTTCACGTACACACGTGATCCAGAACAGGGGCGATAGCTGTCGATCGCCACCCTTCGTTGCGTAACCGTGCAGTAACACTTTGCGCGCTGCAGAGGATCTGTGCCCGGTGAAGGTGTGGTCATCGCTAGTGCCGTTGAGCGCGTTGCCGAGCTGCCATTGGGCGGGGGTCGGAGGAGGCTTGCGTCGACACCGCGGCGCTTTTGGGCATCATGTGTCAGCGTCCGTAAAAGCCTTTGCACGTAGGAGTATTCAGATTCCTGGGGCTCTCTCTGCAAATGGACGCATAATTGAAGCAGGGACTAGAGGTAGAGGCTGGGCGCAGAGATTCGAGATTCCCCCCCTGCTTTCTCGCGTCGGACCACAAAGATTTGCTGCTCCCAATACGGGCAGAACATATCATAATGGGGAAATGGGGGAGCTACACGGCTCAAAGCGAGGCAGTGGCAGCGGTGGTAAAACAGAGAGACACTGTGTCAGCTCAGCACCACTAAGCAGTGAGCACCCCATTCATGGGTTAGCTCTCTCTTAAGTATCATCCATTGGTTCGGACCACTTATCAGTCGGCGCTATCAGATTCGACAAACATGCATAAATGCATTTGTTCGTACCCACGGCAGCGCTGCAATGCAACTAAAGAAAGAGAGTAAAACCCTTGGAGGCTAGTGCTTTCAGCGCGCAATCATGGGTCTTTTCCCCCGTCTAATTCAGCTCAGCACGCCCTTGTATATAAAAAGGCGTCCACTTCGCCCCCTTTTTCCAAAATGAACGGAAGGCCCAAGCATCCATGGTTAGATTTGGCAGAAAGAGCTTAGATCAGCCTAAGTAGGTATAGCTAACCCCGCACTTGGAGAGGAAAAAAGCTCACGTTTTTTGCGTAGTTGACACTTGACATGCACACCGGGGAGCCGATCGATGCGCCGGCAGTAAACAAATGGGCTCCAAAGCCGACTACTAGCAGCAGAATTATTGGAGTGCCGGGCAGCTGTAGTTTCCCGGCAGGAGGCCGTGAGTAGTTAACTCCCACTACGATCTGAATACTCCCTTCCTCTGTACGTGCCTGTGCCTCAGCACGCTTGATCACCACCACCACAACAACCGCTACTACAAAAGCACCTTCTCCAAGAACAAGCATGCAAGGATGGCACGACATGAGTGACGCACCGTGTGTATAACGCCGATCGAGTTGTTGCACTTGCGCCCAATTATATACCGCAGCTGCTGTTCAGCGCAAGCCGCATCCTGCAGAGCCAAAGGGGGAGTAAACTGGTCAGGATCAGCCGCTTCAGCATCTGCATCCCCTTAGCATTCAGATGGCAACCGAGCAACAACTGATCACTGAAACGACGTCATGGGTGAGACGAGACGAGACGAGATGCCCTGCCCGGGGCATCGTTATCGCCACACAGGTCGGCCGTCAGTGGCTCCATGTCATGCAGCAGCAAGACCAACCGGCCCTGCAAATTAACTGGGAGCATCTGGGTTGCTTCTCCGGTACTGCTACTGGCTCCAACGCTGCATCGAAGGCCGTTCAAATCGACAGGGTCGTTCGAGCAGCGGGTAGCCATCACCGTAGGGGACCGACCTCTCCGGCTGCAACCATTACAATACCGATACGTGCCTGTGCCTTCGAATCTTATATAGGATGATGCGTCGTATGGGTTCCCTTCTCCGTCTGCAGATTAATACTTCTCTGCAGCTTCTTCTCTGGCGGGAACAGATACCACCGTGCATACCTGTAAGTTGTAAAACATGGATGCGTCACATACACTGACGTCTGTGCAAAGGAAAAATGGAAGAGGGACCATCCAATTATTCTATGCACCAGTTGAATCTAGGGGTGCTGCACATGCATGCGAGAAGTGCGAAGATGGATGGCTCAATGATGGTCACATGCTACCAGATTGAATGGGGAATTGCCTGTGATATGCATGCAGGTGCAGAGTACTGACTGCCGAGAGATTGGCAAAGCATCTACCAGTTTACAAACTACCGACTACCGTGCTCCCTTATCTATATTGGCCACCTAGGGAGTTGACATGCTGTAATTCTACGGTTTTCCTCCATGTTAAACGGATCTAGATTCCAGTCTGAGAACAAGTAAGACGGACACTAGACGAATAATTTATATGAGAGTACAGTTCCTTGGTGAGATGTCCTGGGCATCGCTATCGTTTTTTTTTAGGGAAAACTGCGGGGAAGGCCCCAACAGTATATATTAAAAACGTAAATTTGAAAAGGTATTTACAGGAAGTAGGGGGACAAGGGGAATTTACAGCCCAAAGGGCCCAAGTCAATGTAGAGAGTCTAGCCAGTCGAAAATAACAAATTTTAAGTCCTCCTTCACTCTGTATAAGCATATGTAGAAATGGTTTCCTGTTTGAATAAAATTTTCCATCTACCAAAATTTGGACTCGTATCTTCAAAAACCTTCCCATTTCTTTGTTTCCAGATGTGCCATGCAGATATAATGCGTATTTCCATGGAGAGAGGGTGCTGGTAATCTTCTTTTGCTTGTTTCAACATGTCCAGAAAGTTAATAGATGTATTCCAATTGAAACCAAGATAGTTCCAACACTTTTTACTGAAAGGACATGTGAAGAAAAGGTGAAATGAGTCTTCCTGCAGTCCTTGTCGGCATCGTTATCAGTTGCTCCCAGCGATTTAATGAAACTAAAATATGTCGAATTTTGGAGGAAATAAAACACCAAAGCAAGGTAAGAGTATCCTGCAACTTTTTTCATGCATGCGAGGTGGAAGTCAAGGTGTTCGGTTTGTGGATTAATTGATGAAAAAGGAAGTCATACCCATTCTCCTGTATTTACCAGATAATCTGTATCCTAAGATTCTAATGTAAGTGGACTTTCGTTTCCATGCTCACCTTTCTTCCTTTCTATCCCTATTGGCTATTGCCTCCTTTTCTTTTCTTTTTCCTTTTGTCGTTATCTCTTGTCATCAATTATAGCTCTAGCAAAGCGTTACGAACTTCAAGCCTCTAAACAGAAACTACAAATTTACTATTCTTAGGACATAGCAATCATCACCAGCAAACCCGATTCAACGCTTAGCTTAACTATACATACAGATGAAACCAGGGCCATTTCAACAGCATTTGGACCACAGCCAGCCTGCGTCACTCTCTTCCATATCTCCATCAGTTCTGCTACTACAGGGACATGTTTCAGCCAAGCTAATCAACAGAAGGCAGAAGCAACTACAGCATCTACTTACTACCCTAGCCTGGGCAAGTTCCTGGGAAACCTGGAAAAAGAAGTCAGCTACAGTACTTCATTCTTACTGCAATTAGATGTACAGCAAGAACAATAGAGAAGAAGAAGAAAAAGTAGTAATTTGATGTCATCAGATACAGGCTTGACTCAATACATGCTGCTGGTATACCAGGAAGTAAGTTTTGGAATATTAGGCATATTAATGATGAATTTATTCCGAAAATAAACTACGACGATAATTGAAGACATAACAGTGGGAATAAATAGACTAGACACTAGAAATATGCCAATTGTAATGTCTATCTCATGCATATTATTGGATGGTCAGAACTTGCTAATGAGCATTCTTAATCTTTGCATAGAAAATAGATGCGGTTCGCGTTTGTTACCGAGTTAAGGAGAAGGCATGGCCGAACTGGTAGTAGATATCGATGAAGATCAACATGCGATGTAGTCAAAGCCGGTCGTCAGTGAAGAAACCAGGGAGCAGTCGTGTGACGACGCTTCCCAAAAATGTGATTCACCCTCTCCCGGTGCAGGATCTCAAGGAGGACATTTCGAAAACCTGCTCTCCCAATAGTCGGTGCACGCCGACGAAGGATGGTGAAGAAGGAGGCAACGCAGTACTGAAGGAAGGCAAAAGGCTCGAGAGAGAGATTTGATCTTCGTTCTGCGTATATAACAGAGCGAGAAAAATGTGGAGCACGATACGAGTCCGTTATGAACGTCTGCGCAAGCCGTTGGACTTGATTTCACTGCAACATTCACGCGCATGTCGCGTATGTGCGCTACCTGGCGTGGCGAGCGAGCGGACGTGTCCTCTTCTTCTCCCTCTTCTCATGCTCTAGCAATGCGCAGAACCACCCCTTATAAGTTGGTCTCCATCCACCTCCACTATCAACATGGTACTATTCTCTTTTCATCTCTCTTCTACCTAATAAATCTTTGGGATTATTCAGGAATTATTTATGAATTAATGAGCCTAACCTAAATAATTCCAACAGTATTTACTACAAAAGAAGGTGGGTAGGGTCATAGTTTAAGAGTGCCTGACTTACATTTATGCAAATGCATCTGAACAATTGCAAATGGTAGCATCTGATACTTTAATTCCTATTTTATCTAAAAAACGTTTACTAAGTGGAAATAATCACCATCTATATTTTATTCATACTTTAATGTTTATATAATTTTTTTAAAAAAAATACATAGTAGCACCTCTCTAAAATATTCTGAATTTGCTTTTATCACATATTTGGCTGGGCCTAAGGCTTGCAACTCATTACTATATTGTATAACAGCAACAAATTGGCGAAAGTCCTACGAATCATGGTGGCTGTAGGGTTAGAAATATTGACCAAAATCACTCGAAAATCGAGATTTTCGACCGTATCAGTTAGGCTCGATAAACGGAATCGGTCGATAAACTGGTTCTATTCAAATTCAAATTCAAAAAAAATCAAAATTTTATCTAAAAGTTCCCTAAAACTAGCATTAATAACTTTTTAACATCCATGAAATTTGGAATAAAAAATTGACAAATTTTCCATGAAGATTTCCAATTTCCGTTGAGTATGCCGATTTTCGATGTAAACCAGTCGGCTTTCGAATTATTTCGCAGTTATTTGACCGCTGAGTTTAAAAGTTTGACTTTAAATTCCATTTGGTTTCTACTAATTTTCGACCGATTTTTAACGAAAATCGATACCGCCAAGTGGACAATTTTCAAGCTCGGTTCGGTAATATAAACCCTGGTGGCTGTAACATCAAGGGTGGCCATGCCACCATCTTCTGTGCCAATGCTTCATCTCTAAAGGAGGGCAAAAGAGATCAAAGCATAAGCTTAAAGAAGCTTGAGCCTGTTTTCCCAACAGGTGGTTATTTCACCCATCTTCTATGCCAATGCGTCATCTATACAGGAGGACAAAAGGGATGAAAGCAGAAGATTGAGCCTCCTTTCCAAAGATATGAGCGAACAAGGTTGCACCAAGATATCAAGATGGTTGCCATGGCTATGGAAGAGTAGGCTGCATAAAGGCCAAGAATATATCAGCAAGAGGCGACATCAAACCTCTGTATGCTAACAAGGCAGCTCCACTGTGTAGCAAAGGTACGATGATCAATGGAGCACTGCTGTTGGTAACATTATTCATGGCAACACGGGAGATGGTATGCGAGAGTACACCCAGCTTTGACTCGCACAATTTGGCGTACATTCTCTGACTATTATCGACTCCCTCTACTCCAACGCATACCTGTTGCCTCCTCCCCACAAACACCGTTCTGTTTTCCTCTTGCATTTGAATAATCCTTTCTCAAGAAATGTTACCCACTGTTACATCTAGGAGATCAGCTTGCAAATCTGTCGACTTGTGATACATGCACAACATGGCCACCAGCAGTAAGGCAAGAACCTGGAGATTCAAACATATTTCCAGAAAGTAGCCTCCATCAAGCTGTAAACATGCCTTCCTCAGCAGAAAAGGATGATTATCAAAGCATCTTATTTCTCTTAACCGTTCTTTTTTGGTGAATTGTGCTGTATGGGACTGGGGGTCCACTTCGCTGTGTTTAGATCTTGTACCATCAAAAGAAAGGGCCATTCCAAGCAAATGGGTTCAGCTAAGTGCTTAGCAACATGATTCAGAGTGACCACCTTTTCTGTTTATTCTAACTACTTCATCAGTAGTCAAATACTCTGATCTCCTTCATCTGCTCATATACTGATATAAATGACAAGAATGGACCAACTTAACTTCACAATCCTCCGCCCTGTTCATAGCTTCCTTCGGCAAAAATTAAAATGAACAAACGAAACTAACCAGTCAAGGTAAATACGTAGGATATAATTGAAGGAAATATAAAACTAAACTAGTTATGTTGACAGGTAATTGAAGGAGTAACTAGAATCTAGGGAAAGAATATAAGAAATCATGTTTTGAACACCTTAACACCATACTCTGCAACAAGACATTATTTCACTTTTACATATTCCAATAGTCAATGGGTGCAACATATGTAACATTATTATAACGATTCAAATGTATAACCAAATCAGCGATGGGGTGATGCTAAATCTTCATCACTTCAGAACATTTTTAACCCATATCCAAAAGGGAATAATGGGTCGTAGTTATCATCTTCGGCATTTTTAGGCAATTGATCAACAGACCTAAACCATGTTACAGGCAATGTGCCAACAAAATCATGATCTCCAAAGAGGCAATCAGTAATTCCCATGCCCTCACTTCCAGGTAGCCAGGCAGCAACTAGAGCATCTATCTTCTCCAGAACTTGTGACTCAATAACCAAGGGCCTTCCAGATATAACAATCACTAGGGTAGGGATTTTGCTAGCAACACGAGTAATAAGGTCAGAACCATCAAATGGAATACAAAGATCGATTCTATCTCCCAACCCTTCAGCATATGGAACCTCGCCAACCACAACAACTGCATAGGAAAACTCCCCAGTTTCAACTGTAGCTTTTGTTGGGCATTCCTCATACACAACTTCAGTTTCCACTCCCATGGATTCTTGTATGGCCTCCAATACGGTTGTACCTGTTAATTTAGATAGCATAAATACCTGCTTTTAAAAATAGTATTGTGCAGAGTGCAGACTTATCTTTTCATTTGATGAAAGTAGTTTTTTTTTTTAAAAAAAACTAACTAGAAATAGTTATGCATGGCTTGAAAAGAAGAGGAAAATGTGAGATTCACATCTCAAGGAATAATATGGGATGAACTTATTTTCCCCACAAGATGCAGTTACGAAAGAAGCCCACCACACCGTAATTGAACAATCCACTGCAAACATCTTGAACTTGCATTTCAAAGCAACAATTTTGCATTTATATGCATCATTAGGAGATGTTTAATGTATTGATGATAGATTAATGCAGTTATGGTTTGATGTGGTGTCTATTGCTCAGTCTATCAATTTGTCTGATGAAGAAGATAGTATGATTTGGGAGTATCATTCTTCTGGTGTTTATAATGTGCAGTTCCTCTATGCTGTGATTGGGGGTTATTCTTGCGCATGTTCCTGCAGTTTGGAAATTACTTGTGCCTCCAAGGTTACTGTTTGCACCAAAATTCAGCATGCATTGAAATCGGTCTGAATCGGAAAAGAAGTATTCGTATAATAAGGAATCGGTAAACGACTCGGAAAAGGAAACCGTTTCTAAAAAGGAAAGGAAATCAGATAAGAGGCCGATACGGGTAAATGCACCGTATCCATGTACAACTCGGATCGGCCAGGCGTGTTATAAAAGGAGGTGGGCGTCAAGCAAAGAGAGGAACCAATCCAACAACACCCACATCTACTTTTTACAAACTTTTCTTTACATTGTTTTAGCTTCATAGATCTCTCTGCAAATCGACGGAATCAACATAGTTGCGCATCGCCGATTGTTGGTTTTAGCCGATTTCGCCCAGGTTCGATCTGCTTTGTTTTGTTGCGCATCGCCTTCTCAAAGCCGATTTCGCCTTGTACCCGGATTAACCGCTAGGTTAATCTAGTTATCTCCTGATCGGCTTTTTAGCCGACTAGCGTTAAGCCGATAATCATTGTTTTTATCGGCTTTGATTGCTTATAAATTCTACCTTGTCAATTACAGGTCAAATTGACTGGCACGCTCTGCAAACCCGGCGTTTGTCTTGTGTGTTCGAGGCCGAAAACCCCTCTTCACGTTTTTTGCGCGAACATATTTTGGCACGCCCAGTGGGACAACAAGGAAAATCAAACATGCCGTCAACTGACAAACTGCGATTCTGCCGATATCAACATCGATGCTATAATCGCGCCACAAATGGCCGATTTAACCCTGAATAAATAAAAGAAATTGAAGACCGAAAGGCGACTTTAGAAGAAATGATCTTTGCGGTGCTTCCGAAAACACGCCGTGGCGTTACTCAAAAGATCGCACTCCCAAGCCTCAATCCTATCGGAGATTCGTCATCCGAATCGGTAAGCCGATACGCACCCGCTCAAGCTGATTTATCAAGTATGATCGAGCAATCTGTCCATCACGCATTAATCAATCAGTCATCGGCTCTAGTATCCACACCAAGCCGATGATAGAAAATAGTGTGAAAACAATTGCTCGAGGAATTGGCCGTGTCTGGAAGCCTGCTAGATCCACCACAAACCATCCCTACGCACTCAAGATATTCCATAACACCTAACACCAATACAAGAAGATTGTCGGCTCAAACGCCTAGCACAATGCCGACTCAACCTCTTGTTTTGAAACCAAGCATACAGAGAGATGGATTTACACACTACCATGGGCACACGGATGGGGCTAAGATAAGCACATCAAATCCGTCAAATGGGCCCTCCAATAGCATCGGTTTATCGGCTTATCACCGATCGAAGCAGATCAGTCCCGCATCACGAGGAGCCACAACCGTGAAACAAGCGCCGTATAGGGTGGCGCCAGACGTCGAACCTTTCGCGCCCATACCCGATGCATTAGGTTTTAATCATGATTGCGACCAAGTGCCAAGACCCCTGCGGTGCGATTTGGACAAAGACCCGAGTTTGCACTCGGGGCGGCGTGAACCATGAAAATTGGCGATGTCCGGTTGCACCACAAGCCGACAATGTCAATTGGACGGAACAAATTGCTAACGTTTTAAGAAAACGATTCGGTTCTGACCCGGAGGAAGAGTGATCGGCTATAGGAAGCCGTATCCGATTACATAGATCGAATGCCATACCCGCACAACTTTCGAATACCGGACTTTGCCAAATTCTCGGTGATGATTCCGTCACCACGATTGAGCATATCGGACGGTTTATGGCTCGATGTGGAGAGGCTGCCTGATCCAGATGGACTAAAAATCGATTTCCTTTATCATTGTCTGCAGTCTTTGCATTCACTTGGTTCACTAATCTACCCCCAAATTCGGTTCACGTATGGAGCGATCTAGAAAGCCGATTCCATTAATACTTTTTCTGAACTATGGAGCTTAGGATTTACGATCTTAGTTCGATCAGAGTATACGGCGAATCGGTTTCGATTATATCGAGAAGGTTTAGAGGCGTCACGGAATAGATGCTTCAGTGTAACATTACTCGATGATCAATTGGCCGATTTAGCATTCCAAGGGCTAATCCCGCCATTAAAAGAGAAGCTATCGGGCCAAGAATTTCCCGATTTAGGCCACTTACTCCACCGCGTGTCGGCACACGAAAGCCGATATGCGTAAAGTAAAGGATTTAAAGATAGATTTAAGCCAAACGGTAATGAAAAGGCCAAAGTAAACATGGTAGATTACAATTCAAGCGACACCTCCGAGGACGGCGAGAAATAAACATAGCCGAGTGGACCAAGGGTTCTAAAAGCCACTCGTATGCTCTCTCGCTCAAACCGACGAAAAATAGGGCGGAAATCAAGTATTCATATGACGTGTCAAAATGTGACAAGATATTTGATTTATTATCGCAAGAAAAACTCATAAAGTTCTTGGGAGGGACACGTCATACCATCGTCGAGGAAATTAAGAAGCGAAGGTATTGCAAATGGCACCATTCGTTTTCACATAATACTAACGATCGCAATATTTTTCGACAACAGATTCAATCGGCCATCACCGATGGCGTGCTAAAATTTGCGGAAGAGTCGGCTATGCAGATAGATATGAGCCCTTTTCAAGTCAACATGGTTCAATGTTCACGAAAAGAAAAGAGGCTGCGAGAAGAAGATAAGCCGACTAAAGGAATTGTATCACGAGGCGAGGCAGTCTGATTACTATCGGTTCTATACAAATAGAAGCCGATAGGAATGGACAAAACTCAAGAACGGTAAAACCAAGAGGGGACTTGGAGGTCGGTAAATGGTATCGGCCGAGAGGGCTCCAAGGAAAGCCGATTTCAAACCAAAGCCGACCTTCTCACAACTCCTGAGGAAGTATGAAAGGATAAGTCGGAGGTTTAACACTCAACACCACCGAATCTTCATCGACTAAGGCAAAAGAGGGACGAGCGTTGGCGGCCGATATGTCATGTCGACCAACTCTTGAAGAAGAGAAACATCGGCAATGTCCCTTTTGGCGCTTTTCTTTGGGAGAAAGGGATGACCTTACCAACAGTTATGTCTTGTCCTATGCAACACTCATCTCAGATATCGGCCAAACCGATGCAGAAAGATAGGTTGTCTAGACCGATATACAATCATCCGAATATGAGAAGCGATGGCCGATCCATGAAAGGTTGTCAACATCGAGCAAGGCGAGTCCTCCAAATCGGGAACTATCGGCTAACACAAGTAGAATGGAATCGGCGAGATGAGCAATTTAGCTAGAAAAATACGGCCGATAGAACCTAAACCTAGGTGGTGCCCCTGTGTCTCGACAAATCACAACGCGCAGAAGGCTTCAAATGATTAAAAACACAAGAAGAAAGGGAGGCCGAAAAGGAGGCGAGAGGGATCGGATGTTCAATAAGTTAAGACCGGTACCAATTTTGAAAAAGGAGTGGAGAAAGAAGGAACAGATCGATAGTGATTCGGACCAATCGATCGAATCCGGTTCTCAGATGATCCGGATGATACGCCATCGATGGATATAAACATGGTATTCGCTCTACCGCCGAGTTCAAAACCGAAGAATCGGTGAAGAAGTGTTCGCCCAATTATGCCTCGAGCACCAGGCGTTGTGTTCGAAAAGCCACAAGACATGCATCGGCATCTCAAACCATTATATCCGAAAGGGTATATTAATGGCCGACCGATATCTCGTATGTTGGTCGATGGCGAAGCGACGATCAATCGATGCCGTTAAGTACTTTCGAAAATTGGGTAAAGCCGATGAAGACTTGATCAAAACCAATATGGTGCTAAATGACTTCACGGGAGACCCAACCGAGGCTAAAGGCGTAATGGTGTCGAGAACTAACGATCGGTAATAAAACTTTGCCGATTGCCTTTTTGTGATTGAAGCCAAAGGCAATTACAGCGTGCTCCTTGGGCGGATCGATCCATGCCAATTCTTTGTATACCATCAACTATGCACCAAAAATTGGTACAATTGGAACGATGATCTGATAGAAATCGTCATGCCGTGACACATCGGCTCATATCGCCATGGCTAGCCACGATACCAATCGGCCACACGAAGAAGCCGAATGTATATCGAGGAAAAGCCTTGGACAATTGCGATTTTATCTGCGTTGAGAAGTTAGGATTCAAGCCGATCGTCAAACCCAACACGTTTGATCGGACAGGCAGTAGTAAGAAGATGGAGTACAAGACACTAGCAAAGGCTGCGAGGAAAAGGCCAGGAGCTATCGGCAAGAAGAATCTGAAGAAAGTGTTGAGGATTTTGAAGAAGAAAGAAAAGGGTTAGGATTTACTTCTGCGATTTGCTCGAAGAGATCGATATTGGGGAAGGTGATAGCAAAAGACCAACGTTTGTAAGTGCTAAATTAGAACCCGTTATAAAGCAAAGTTGGTCGAAATACTCAAGAAGTATAAAGATTGCTTTGCATGGGAGTATTATGAAATGCCAGGTTTAAGCCGATGACTAGTCGAACATCGGCTACCTATAAAACACAGGTATCGGCCATTCAAACAAGTACCCTAGGCGGTTTAATCCTCGTTGTATGACGCTATAAAGGAAGAAGTAGGACGATTGCTAGAGGCAAAGTTTATCCTACCTTGCCGATCTGTTGAGTGGAGTCTCAAACATCGTCCTGTGAAGAAGAAAAATGGCAAGCTTAGGGTATGTGTCGATTTTAGAGATTTAAACAAAGCTACGCCAAAGACGAGTACCGATGCCCATAGCCGATATGCTTATCGATCTTTGCATCTGGGAATAAAATTATAAGCTTTTTGGGCCAGAACGCCGGATACAATCAGATATTCATGGCGGCCGATATACCCAAAACGGCTTTCGGATGTCCGGGCTTTAGGGCTATATGAGTGGAAAGTTGTGACCTTCGGTTTAAAAATGCCGGTGCTACTTATCGGCGTGCCATGAACCATATTTTCCATGATTTGATCGGCGATCTGGTGAAATATACATTGACGACGTAGTGGTAAAATCCAAAGAAGATGGCAACATTTAGCCGTCTGGAAAAAGATGTTCGAAAGCACAAGGTTACATGGGTTAAAAATGAACCCTCTCAAATGTGCTTTCGAGTATCGGTGGACAATTTCTTGGGTTTACGATTGCATGAAGGAGGAATTGAAGTAAACCAAACCAAAGTAAAAGCCATAGCCGATACTAAACCGCCGACAAGCAAAAAGGAGTTGCGGTATTGATTGGGAAAATCAACTACTTGCGACGTTTTATCTCAAACTTGTCGGGCGTATTCGGGCCTTCACACCGCTGAAAATTAAAGATAACCAAGAGTTCAAATGGGAAGCCGATCAACAAAAAGCCTTCGGCGACATAAAAGGTTATCCGATGAGTCCACCAAGATTGACCGCACCAAAACACGGTATACCTTTTAGACTATATATATCGGTGAAGGTGATTCGATTAGGCGCTTTAACACAAGAAGCCGATAGGAAGGAACGAGCAATATTTTACTTAAGCCGACGTCTTTTAGATGCGAAACCAGGTATCCTAGTAGAAAAATTATGCTTATCATTGTATTTTGCTTGCACCAAGTTAAGACATTATATGTTGGCTTCCAAATGCGTTATAATATGCAAAACCGATGTAGTTAAGTACATATTATCGGCGCCAATCCTGCGAAGTCGACTTGGTAAATGGGCATACGCCTTAACAGAGTTCGAGTTAACCTATGAGTCGGCTAAATCTGTGAAAGGACAAGTCGTGGCCGATTTTATCACAGGAAGTGAAACATTAGTAGGAACAACTAGTGTAACTCCTTGGCATTTGTATTTTGATGGATCTGTTTGCCAAGAAGGCGAAGGCATCGGTGTGATACTAGTTTCACCTAGGAAGCAGGAGTATGACTTCATGTATCGGTTAAATAGCCGATGTTCAAATAACCAAGCGAATCTGAAGCATTACTAAGGGGCCTACAATTGTTAGATAGCATCGGGGTGAAAGACGTCGAAGCTTTTGGAGACTCGATGTTAATCGTCTGACAAGTCAAAGGAGAATACCGATGCAACGACGGTCGCTAACTCGATTTGCATCAATGCCTCCGGATCATCGAGATGTTCACTACATTTTCTATAAAACATATCCCGAGAGAAGCTAATAATAAAGCAAACCGATTGGCACAATGTGCATCGGTACAAGATTGAAAGTCGACGAGGACCAATCGAGCTAAACGTTTGGCCGATTTTATGTGTTCACCCTGTCATTTGGAGAACAGAGATAAGGGATTATTTGTCGAGATCCAACAAGCCGACCGAGCGGAAGGTCAGCGCAAAGCACTCAAATATGTTCTACTAGAAGATGTATTGTACTTTCGGACTATGGAAGGTTTGTTGTTAAGATGTCTGGGAACCGAGGAAGCCAAAGTGGCGATGGGTGAAGTCCATGAAGGCATTTGTGGATCACATCAATCGGCCCATAAGATGAAATGGAATCTTGAGGCGAGCAGGATATTTTTGGCCGACGATGTTAGAAGATCGCTTCAAATATTATAAAGGATGCCAAACGTGCCAAAAGTTTGGTAACATCTGATCGACAAGACATCGGCTTTGCATCCGATCATCAAGCCATGGACATTTAGAGGATGGGGTATAGACGTGTCGGCCAAATATTTCCGTCATCCAAAGAAAGGACATAAATTCATCCTTGCGACCCACAGATTATTTCTCAAAATGGGTTGAGGTGTACCACTCAAGAAGGTTACTAGTAAAGAGGCGATCGACTTTGTAAATGAACACATCGTCCATCGGTTTGGGATTCCACAAACAATTACTACCGATCAGTCTTGTGTTCATGTCCAACGATTTCAAAGGTTTTGCGGAAAGTCTTGGGATAAAATTACTCAACTCTTCCCCTTACTACGCTCGGGCCAGCGGACAGCCGAGTCGTCAAACAAGACATTGATAAAGTGATAAAAGAAAAATTGAGGAAGAGCCAAGGAAATGGCATTCAACGCTATCGGAGGCTTTATGGGCTTATCGGCTATCTCATCACGGATCAACTAAATTGTCACCCTTTCGGTTGGTATACGGACAAGAAGCCGTTTGCCCGCTGAAATCAACATCGGCTCAATAAGGCTACACGAGCAAGATAAGGTATCGGTAGATGAATACAAACAGCGATGCTTGACAATCTAGATGATTTGGGTGAACTAAGGTGATCACACTAGATCGGCTTAAAAGAATAAAGAGAGGGTTGCCGGTCGTACAATAAAAAGTGATTTCAAAGTCGTTCAATCAAGCCGATTTGGTATGGAAAACTGTGTTGCCGATTGGGTCTAAGGATAATCGATTCGGCAAATGGTCTCCAACATGGGCAGGGCCTTATAAGATCAATCGGCCGATTGAGGGGAATTAGTATATCTTGGAGTCCTTGGAAGGGTTCGTCCTACCTAAAGCGATCAATGGAAAATATCTCAAGGCATATCACCCAAGCATATGGATCGGGTCCTAACTACGTAAAGGAAAACATCGGGATCAATTACAAAAGCACATGCATATAAAATCGTTCAGACAGCCGAACGAGTCATTTTAACACCCATCCACAGATTAAAGTTTACAAAATCGGTTGCATAACCGATCAAACAAGTGTTCAAAGTACATCATCCCAAGGTTAAAGCAATATTACAAAAGATTGGCCTGGCAACCGATACCAATGAATCAAAGTTTAGTGTAGTCCTGATCAGGGCAAATGGGCTCCCAAAGCCGATAGTGCTGCCGCCGCTTTGCCAATAGTGGCTTGGACACCATCTATAAGTTGTTGGTCGCCACTGCATCACCCTGAATCGAACTATTTTAGCCGATTGAGTCTTGACTTGCGCAAAAACCTCGCCGATCTCCGCCTCTGAGCGACCCGGTGAGGATGTAGAGTCTGTGATGCCAATTTGGCGATCGCAAGTTCTTTTACGACCAAGGCCAATTGTTCTTCAAGTTTACTCTTGGTCGACTCCACTCTTGAGCTCGCTTTTAGCCGATTTGAGTGTAGCGATGCCTCGATCGAATATGCTCTTCCGATGTTTGGCATCCGCTATAAGCTTATCCAAGAGTCGTTGATCGGCTTCTTTGGGCCTTCCTCTCGATCAACCCTTATTTTGGCCAACTCCACATCCAACCTGCGTGCGTCCAAGTGACATACCTCTAGCAATGCGTCCATAGGCTGCGGAGGAAGATCGGCTGCATGGTCGCCATCGCATTTCTCAAAGGTTGAGTGTTGGCGGAAGAGCCGCTCGGTTGCAACACTTCATCTAGGAGGCGATTGAGTCGCCTCGCATACCCGGCAGCTGCAGAATAACGATGGCCGGAAGCAGAGGCCGCTATTATACGTTGGATATCGGCCGGTAATCATCGGTGGCCACAATCTCGGTCGTCAAGCTCGTCCAAGGAAAAGCCTAAAAGATCGGCTAGGTCCATCGACGAGCCGGGTCGAGGCGTGTTTTGGAGGAGGAAGCAGATGGCGGGCAGAGCCAGAGCCGGCAAGACAAGCACGTCCGTCTGAGTCTTCTACGTCGGCTTCTAACAAGCTGGACGGAAGGGGTTTCTGAGGAATACGTTACGATAAGGTAAAGAAAACAAAGACAAAGAATCAAGATAAGAGTCGGAACTAACCGCAGTGGGCCGATCCAGTTGGGGATGATCTTTGCATCCACGACCCGAGTTTTGGGGATCGCAATGACGACTCTACGGCTCTTCTTCTCTAAAATGACGAACATGGGGTTAGCCGAAGCGGCAAGCATGAAACTTCGCTTAATGGAAAATGGAACTAGACGTACTTTTGGTGCGGTCGGCAAGATCGAGGCAGTGATGGGCTATTGACCCCCAACGTGCCAGAAGATAAACCGGCAAGAGGGGTCGACCTTTGCCGTTTTGAGCGATCGTCGGCCGATGCGGCTTGCGCTGGGGTTGATCTTTTGCTAGTCTGAAAAGGGTAAAAGATATGGTTAAGCCAATGAAAATCTTATTCCAATAAAACATCAAAATGAAAATACCTCTAAAGACGAGTTAGCATCGCTCGAACTCGAGCTAGACCAGATGGCCCGGTCTCAGTCGGCTCTCAGCCAGGGAGAAAAGATGACAGGACCTCAGAATAGTACGCCTCCAAGAGCGCCTCGACTATGGAAGCCCACCATGTGGTAAATTGGCCCAATCGATGTGTGTTTAACACGAGGAATGGCAAGTCTACCACATGGAGCTCATCGAATAGCTCATTAATAAGCTCCGCCGCAATAATGTTAGTAACTTTATTTCGTGGCTTAATCATGCTAAGCAAAGGAAAGCAAGGAATTGTTTGTCCAAAACCCAGTGGCGTGCATACACCGAAGGGTGATAGAACTCGTGGAGTCGGTGAAATGTTCTATTTTGAGTACTTAAGCCGACGTGAAGGATGCAAGGAGAAATCGGGGAAGCGGATCAAGAGTAGACTCGGGGCATTAGAGAGCTATCGAGAATTTAAACGAAGAAAAGAAGGCCACGGGAGATCGGCTAATTGGCTATACGAAAAGAAGTCTCTACGATTAAAAGAGGCTTGGTTAAGATTCGTGAAAAGGACAAGTACTTATGGAAGCCAGGAGAGATTTTTGGTTCATCAGACGAACACATGATGAATTTTTCGCTGAGGATCGGCTAGGTTGAAATTCGAGGATGGCACCCTCAAGAAAGTCTTCCGTTGGAAAAGCCGATTCTTCCGAAGGGTCCGGATAATGAGGCGGCCAAAAATGCAAGAAAGCCAAATCTGGATAAACCAAAGAGGGCCGACATTACCTACGACATAGGAACCATTGCCGGTAAAAGCCGACTCAGGATGATATGCATCATATGGTATACTGGCGCCCAACAAGGATTTCCTAAAGCTAGCCGATGGCCCATGACTAGTTGCTCGACATAAATTGATAGACTGGGTTGGTCCTAGGGAAGCGCCACGTAAGAGGAATCGGTCTAACCATAAGTTGATGAAAGCTACGTGTTCCTCATCCGATCTGAGGGCAGTTACTTTGTTGTTATTTTTGATATATCCGACCAACCTTCTCCCTTTTCTGGTCAATTTGTACTAAGGTTTCCCACTAAGCCGATATTTGGTCTCCATCGTGCCTAAGGCGACATAATTCACCATGTCTAGAAGGGTTGGGCCGATAGGACCAAATGGGAAAAAGAAGGCGTTAAAAGAGTCCGACCAAAAATAGCAAGCGGCGGCTACTAAAGATTCATTGGGCTCTGGAGCGGCTAAGGACATGGGGATACACTCAAGAATACCCATTCCTTCCCACTCCACCTTCTTTGGGCCGATACTCTAATATACCGGGACCTCCAAACTCTTGAGAGCCGTCGGCCAAGCCACTAAAACTTTTGGTCCACTCATTGATGTTGTAACCAGGAGCCGATAAAGGAGTCTAGGGATCTCATCTCCAATGACAAGATGCTCGGTTTCTATGGTTCCTATTGGACCTAGGAAATCTTGATGGTCGCTATCACGGGATCGGAATAAGTACCTAGGATGCATCCATTTCACCGATGCTACGGAAGAAGGGGTTGAAGCGGAAAGCCGATTTCGGGATGAGCGAAAGCACGCCAGGGTGAAAATGACCGCAAGGACCTCATATTTATACCTCGGTAAAAGGTGAAAAAGCGAGAACGATTCTTTGCATTAAAAACGCACCGAGAGCATTGCGGCGCCATTAATGGGGAAGTTAATGAGGTGAATCTTAAGCGGTAAGCCGATCACGGAGAAGCGAAGGATTTTTGAAAGATAGCAAGCTACCTTTCAAAAATGGGGGCATATGTTTGCACCAAAATTCAAAGATGCATTGAAATCGGTGCGAATCGGAAAAGAAGTATTCGTATAATAAGGAATCGATGAACGACTTTAAAAGGAAACCGTTTCTAAAAGGAAAGGAAATCGATAAGAGGCCGATGCGGGTAAATGCACCGTATCCATGTACAACTCGGATCGGCCAGCGTGTTATAAAAGGAGGTGGGCGTCAAGCAAAGAGAGGAACCAATCCAACAACACCCACATCTACTTTTTACAAACTTTTCTTTACATTGGTTTAGCTTCATAGATCTCTCTGCAAATCGACGGAATCAACATAGTTGCGCATCGCCGATTGTTGGTTTTAGCCGATTTCGCCCAGGTTCGATCTGCTTTGTTTTGTTGCGCATCGCCTTCTCAAAGCCGATTTCGCCTTGTACCCGGATTAACCGCTAGGTTAATCTAGTTATCTCCTGATCGGCTTTTTAGCCGACTAGCGTTAAGCCGATAATCATTGTTTTTATCGGCTTTGATTGCTTATAAATTCTACCTTGTCAATTACAGGTCAAATTGACTGGCACGCTCTGCAAACCCGGCGTTTGTCTTGTGTGTTCGAGGCCGAAAACCCCTCTTCACGTTTTTTGCGCGAACAGTTACATTTCTTTCCGTGGTTGACTGCTAATAATAAGATTGCAACGTGAGATAATTTGGCTAAGAGATAAAATTTGAATGACGAGACTTGTCTTTTTTGTACTGAGTTGGAAACGGGAATCATTTGCTTTTTTTTATTGTGTTATTACAAAAGTTATTTGGTGCGGTATCTCTCAGATTCTGGCTGTCCAAATAGGAGCTGATATTGAATCTGTACCAAAATGGTGGATTTGCAATAAGAATCATATGGTATTGAATATGGTGCCTACTGATGTCATGTGGAGTTTATGGAAAGAAAGGACTGATTAATGCTTTCAACACAAAAAATGGATTAGGGTGCAGGTTGTATGTAGAAGGATCATACAGATGCTGAGAAAGTGGAGAATTTTCTGCAAGGAAGCACAAAAGCCAGCGATGGATCATATTATCTGTCTTCTGGAGTCCAATGCAAGGGCAGCATTGCAGCTGGAGTGGAGGTAATGTCAACTCATACAAGTACAAGAGATTGGCTTGTCAAGTGCAACGAGGCAGACAGGCAAGATAAGGCCATGCTGGAGGAAACTGAAGATCGAGTGAAGAATGCAAGGTGGTACTGAAGAAAAAGAAATGGAATGTAATAGGAATATAGGATAGTGAAAGTGTGTGGAAATGTAATGTGATGCCAAGGGTGAAACAAAATAATGAGAGCCAAAAACTGTTTTGATACCGATTTCATTAATAAAAGATCATATGCATCATGGCAGTTGGAATTTGGAAATGGGGTATAACCTATCAATAACTACTTAAAAGGTAGAATTCCCAATGAGAAACAGTTTCTTCAGTACAAGATCATGGTAAAATGTTGCAGGCTACAATCAGTGTGTGTGCGTGTTGGGGGAGGGGGGGGGGGTATCAAACTATCAATTATTTCCCACCCCAAAGATTGGCATCTCAGGATTTTCATTGTGTCTCTGACATGTTGGTCCTGAGCCACATGTCAGTGAGACAATGGGGTGGCAAATCCTCAAGAGGACAGTAAAACTAGTTTTGACAACCAGGCTTTCTCGCTATCTTAACGAAACACCGCTGTCCTATACAACGACACCATATCTTCTGGACTGCACCATTGATCGATAGTACAAAAAAATGGTGTGAACTTCATACAACCAGCAAATATAGATTGTTGCAAATCTGAGTTTCTGCTTACCAAGAGTTATTCTTCCACTTTTGCCATGCCAAACTATCGTCCAACCACCGCATTGATACCCAATATTGTCAGCATGTGTTCCGGCTACAAGTATTCTTTTCACATTTTTGGCCAATGGAAGGAATGGTTCCTTCTGATTCTTGCCATTTTTTAGAAGTACCAAAGACTTCCGGACAGCCTCACGTGCCAGCAGACGATGTTCCTAAAAGGTTAACAACTTAGCATATTGTACGTGTTCAGTGATATCCAATGTGAAATAATGCAAACAGAAGAACAAGGAGAATTATTGGCAATTCAAACATGCATGTTACCTTACAACCAATTATGTCTAGTAAAGATGGATCTGATAGTGGATGCTCAAACACTCCAGATATGAACTTAACCCTTAGAATCCGCTGAACAGCATCATCAATCCGAGACATTGGTATCTCCCCTTTCTCCACCAAGAACACAAGATCTTCCAAAAACTTCTCAAATCTGTGAGGTACCATAATCTGTAGATTGCTCAGCAAATGCAAAAGAACTGGTAGCTGTAGAATGTATTTCGTATAATCAGTTAATAGCAAAATACCATATCCATTCCAGCGTTAACTGATTGTGCAATGCAATAGCGATAATCGGACCCTTGAGGCTGGCAGAGCCTGTCAATACCTTCCCAATCTGAAACCACAAAACCCTGCACATGTTCACAATTCATAGTCACAAACTAAGCTTACATGAATATACCAACCAATCACAAGAGGCTCTACTACCTTGAAGCCCAGCTTGCCCTTCAAAACATCCGTCAGCAAATAGCGGCTCGCGTGCAATGGCTCCCCATTCCATTGAGAGTAGGATGCCATGACTGTTCCCACTCCTTGAGCGATACAATCAGGATAAGGTCTCATATGGATCCTTTCCAAATCTTCGGACGAGCAAACGGCATTCCCCTCATTGATCCCCTTGTCTGTGCCACCGTCCCCTACGAAATGCTTGGCACAAGCAAGCACATTCTCCCTGCAAATCACATAGACCCGTTTCAACAAACAGGTGGTGGGCATACAAAAACCACACTATATCTCTTCACTGAAGTACCTAACCGAAGCGAGGAATGGGTAACCAACAGGGTGGTCTGACGGCGGCTGTCCCTGCAGGCCGGCGACAATGGTGGTCAACGAGCGCACGATCTCCGGGTCCTCGCTGTAGCTCTCGTAGCATCTCCCCCACCTCGGATCCCTACAAACCTATCCATCACGCACCAGACCAAACGCACATCAAAGAGAACCCAAACAAACACCACCAGCTAATCCGGAAGGATTTTTGAATTTTACTCACGGCGACACAGGGGGCGAAGGTCCAGTGGATGCCGGTGGCCCGGACTTCAAGCGCCGTCACCCTGCCGATTTTACGCATGAGCTCCGCGTCCCTGGGAGGTCAACGGCACACGATTCGTCAAACTAACCAAACACCAGTAGCACAAGTACGGCGAGGTGGTCAACGGGTGTCACGTCACGTGATTTGGTACCTGGAGGCGCCCATACCGACGTTGTGGGGGAAGACGGTGGCGCCGAAGACGTTGTTGTGGCCGTGAACGGCATCGGTGCCAAAGAGGATGGGGATGGCGAGGCGGGAGGAAAGCGCGAGGCGCTGCATGTCGTCGACCATGCGGGCCCAGTCAGCTGGGGATGCGCGGTCGCGGGGGGTGCTGCCGCCGGCGTTAAGGACGCTGCCGGCACCGAGCTCCGCAAGCGCGCGGGGCGACGCGACGGTTCGCTCGATCTGGGCCATCTGCGCCGCCTTCTCCCGCAGCGTCATGCGGCCCAGCAGGTCGCACACCCGCGCCTCCACTGGCACCGACGCGTCCTTGTACAGCGGCGCCTCGCCTTGCGACGCCATGCGGATGTGCACAAGGGAGAGGAGAGGCGGAGATGAATGTGGGTTGGACTCGCGAGAGAGACCAGGTGCACTGTTTCTACACTCAGGGCCACGGAGTAAGTGTTTGATCGCGCCACCTGGAGACTACGGTTTCAAATAAGGAGATTAGCCTCCTAGGCCGACGCAGTTTATTTATTTATTTAAAATGATACGGCTGCTATCAGATGCGTCACATAGATTAGACCCAAGGACCCATCCACTACCACATAAACAAGGAGACTAAGGCCCTGTTTGGAAGCAAAGTTTTTCAATACCATGGTATTACAAAACCATGGCTTAGAAATTGTGTTGGCATAAATACCATGGTTTCATCTACCACCATTGAAACTATGGTTTTTCTTGGAACTACAAACTGTTTGGCTACAAAGTATTTTGTATGGTATTTTCAAAGTATTGACACCTTTCATTCTCTACACCACCACCAAAAGCCCAAAACTCCACTTTGAGTGGAGTTTTCAATACTCCAAAAATACCATGGTATTGGCAATACCATGGTTTTCAAAACAGAGTTTTTTGGGTTGCTTCCAAACACCATGTTGCCAAAAATACCATGGTATTCTTCAAAACCATAGTTTTGCCTAGAAACTATGAAAATACTTTGTTGCCAAACAGGCCCTAATCTTTTTGGGCATATGCAGTGGTATAAACAGTAGCTGTCTGTAATATACATTTATATCACCTATAAACAGGACTAAAGATAATTTATACAATATAATGTCCATAATGATCTCTTATACAGTTAATAGACTTTATGTACAATGGTATACATAGTATAAAACTGTCTATAAATCTGTCTATTAAAACTGATATGTATCATTGTACATTTATATCACCTATAAACAGGACTAAAGATAATTTATACAATAGAATGTCCATAATGATCTCTTATACAATTAATAGACTTTATGTACAATGGTATACATAGTATAAAATTGTCTATAAATCCGTCTATTAAATAGTAGACAACATCTTTCTTTATTTTTCATCTCTCTCGTTCACATCATCTAAAATCCTATATGGCATACTCTTATAAATAACTGATAAGTATCGTTGTACATGCTCTTAGACCGATGCCGTTTTTTTCCTAAATACGAATGACTCAACTCCTATCAAATGCCTCACTTAGATCCAATCAATGCCAAAGAAATATCCCTCGTCTCTTTCTCTCTCCTCGTAGCTTACGCTCGAGGAAAGCCACGTGCCATAGCTAAAACTAGCGTGAAGGAATTCACCAACTTGTCATCATTGTGGTGGTTGGATCTCATCAGATTTGGCAAGGCTGAGGCCAGAGAAGCTACGGTGAGTAGTCCTAGCTTTATAGGGATGAAAACGGAATAGAAAATTTTCGATCGTTTCGGAGAAAAATGGAAACGAAAGCCTTTTTTTTTAAAATAAAAAGTGTTGGTATGAAAACAGAAACGAATAATTTTTACCGAAAACGGAAATAAAACGAAAGAACCAGTTCCGACGAAGCGATCAAGCCCAGCGCAACCGGCAACCCTAACTCAACAGTCAACACAACACACACATTGTTGGGGAACGCGGTATGCTACGCTAGCACAAATTAAAATTTCTACCGCAAACCAGAAAAGCTACTAGCAAGAAGGGGATCATAGATCTATTACCACTAGACGCGCAGTTGCGGAATCCTTCGCACGTCGTTGTAGTGGATCGTTCTCGGTGTGGATCGTCCTCGACACGGATCGTCCTCGCCGCGGATCGTCATCTCCACGCCGCAGTAATAGCAGCGTCACCACAGCAGTCCACACGTCCAGGGATGGAACGCCGTGCGTCGGTGTGCAAGCACCGGGTCGCTCGGCAGGGGCAGGAGGTGGCTAGGGTTTCTGGCGAAACACCTCTAAACCGCACGAAAGTGTGTATTGCGCTCAGCCTCCTCCCCTCCTTATATAGCCACGAGGTGAAACCCTAGGCAGTCAGGGCCCATCTACGCGCTAAGCCCACGAGGTCCATTAATTACGGATCCAATCCGAATTAATGCGTCCCAGCCCGTTAAGTGTGTGACCCTATAGGTTCATGCGCATTTGGACATGGATTCGGAAAACCCTTTTCTAATCCAATAGTCGGTAGCGGCTCCTTGCAGAGCATGCCGACTCCCAAACGCATATGAGTAAAGTACTGATGTAATAATCCCTTTGCCAAAATATATGAAGATCGAACTCAAGGCGAGAAGCATGTCATCCTTTGACAGTTCAATCCATCTCTCGTATCCGTGATATATTAATAAGTTGTGATTGACTTCTCAATCACGGCATGGCCATGCACTTCCTTAATCATATCACACGAGTGGCCTATACATATATCTCCGTTACACTGGAGTGGCAAATTCCATCTTGACTGCTCACTTCCCTCTGCATGTTTCATAGTAAACATGAAAGCTACCTTTATAACTATCCGGTTAGGAAATAGTATTTGGTAACCCCAAGGTAAACTATTACATATGTAGGAAATATGACAATCTCAGGTCTAAGGATCATACATCTACTATGTATGAGATAAACTGATGACATATAAGAATGTAACATTCTCGCAGTGTCCCATTGTGGGTCTATTGTAACACCCCAAAATTTTGCTTTTCTTAAATTCATGTGTGATTTGGCACTTTGGTGAATTTTTGGAATTTTCTGGAATTTATTTGGATTTATTTGGAATTTATTTGAATTTATTCCATTTTGAAATAATTAAAGAATTTAATTTTGCAAATAAAATTTTGTTGGAAATATTTTATTTGAGTCCAAAATGTTCCAAAATATTTTCCAGAATTTTTCTGGAATTTTTCTGAGTATTTTGCTATTTTTAATGAATTAAATGAATTATCGAATTATTTTAAATATTAAATCGCTGGAAAATGCGAGTGGGTTTGTATCTTGTTCATCCGATCGAGCCCGAGTCAGACTCGAGTTCGAGTCCGACCGAACCGACCCGAGCCGTGGTTGAGTCGAACCCACTCGTACCAACCCAAACTCGTCGATCAGTTGGATCAAGATCCAACGGCCACGATTGAGCCACGCCACCGGACCCGAGCCCGACCGAGCCAAAGCTCGCCGAGTCCGACCGAACCCAAACTCACGCACCGCTGGATCTCGATCCAACGGTGTCTTGGCGCTGCCACGAGCCCAGCCTGAGTCCTCGCCGGACTCGCCGCCTGTGAGCGAGTCTCGGTCTCCGTCGTTTCACCAGCCGAGGCCCTATTTAATGCGCCGCCACCTGCGTGCCGCGGACGCCGACTTCCATGCGCACCAGAGCCCTAGACAACGCCGCTCGGCCGCCGCCGCCTAGCCGCAATCGCCGCCGGAGTTGCCGTAGCGTTCGCCAGTAGTTTTTCGCCGACAGCCGCCATCTCCGCTGCCCTCCGCCGCTGAGGTCAGATCTGAAACCGGGAGGCCAAGCCGCGTCGGGAGGGACCTCTCACATCGCCGGAGCACGCCCGAAGCGCCGTTGCCGTGGTCGTCGTCCCCAACTCCGGCAAGCCAGCGCCGCCGTGGGCCATCGACGGACTTCAAGATCTCTCAGCCGTCGGATCTCCATCCAAGGGCCCAGATTGCGCCACGTCATCTCACGGTGAGATTTCGTCCAAAATCCCAGATCCAATCTTGACCGTCCGATCTAGATCCAACGGTCCAGATCAACCGCGTTCACCCCAAACGCGTGAGTCCAGATTCAATCCGACCGTTGATTTTCAAATCAACGGCCGAGATCTAGCCACGTGTCGCGGAGATCGACCGTCGCGGTCGGCGCGATCCCAGCGTGGCCGTGTCTCTCGACACGCGGCCCGCGTGTCGGCCGGGACAACCAAACCGCACCATGACGCCACGCCTGGCGTCATGGCGGGCTCAAGATGTCGCTGGCTCGTCCCCAAGCGCCGACGCCAAGAATGATGTCACCCGAGTGGTCCCACATGTCGGGCCTCACGTGAAGCCGTGGACCAGGGTCCACTGATGAGACCCGAGCCGGCGTGGACCGAGTCCATGGACCGGCGGCGTCATCGGACCAATCCAGTGCTGCCACGTGTCCTCGCCGACGCAATAAATGATTTTCCGAAAAGAAAATGATTTAATAAATCGGTTTAATAATTGATTTGAATTTCAAAACTTCAAACGCTTATAACTTTTATGCGTTTCAACTCCGATTTGAGTGATTCAAATTTCTAAATTTGTATAAAATTGAGATCTACCTAAATATGAATTTTATTTAATTTTTGGACTAAAGTTTTTCTCTGCAAAATTATTTAATTGATTATTTAAACTTTAAATAATCATAACTTTTAAGCCTTAACTCCAAATTTGACGATTCTAGTTTCTAAAAACTCATAAAATTATGTTCTCTCTGTTTATGGATTTTATTTGGATGTTTGGACACTTTTTGCCTATTGTTTATTCGTGTATTTGCTATTTGCACGCTTTACGAGTAGACGTTGAAGTGCCGGAAGGATTCGAAGGAGAAGTATTGACTCAGGATCCAACTCAAGACCAAGAACAAGTACTTTTTGAAGGCAAGTTGTGCTTTGACCATGTTGATCCTATTTCAAATCTATTTTGATTTAAACTATTGCATGCTAGTTCAATTAGAAAAATACTTTGTTTAAACATGGGGGTTAGATAAATACCAATTTCTTTGTATGACACCTTGATTATTTAAGTATGTGCCATGACCCCTTATCACCCTAGTTGTGGATTACTAGTTGGACATTATTAAATCGCCAACATGGGTTTAGGCAGATTTGTAGTACCTTTGCTTAGACACACTTTCGTGCTCATGACATGATTTTGGACAATCAAATGTTAATATTGACTTAATGATATATTGAACCTGTTTTGGAAAGCTATCATGTGATGTTGATGGCACGTGGTGCATGGTAATCAACTGGGTTTGATAAACGATTTCGGCCGGGGCATGTGGCAAGAGTAATCAGTGGCCAGTTGTGGCATTGGGAGTGTTGATTTGGTTCTTCTGTAGTCTTGCCCTGGTCACCCTAAGGACTTAACCTTGCAAGCCTTTGAACTGGGTCTAACGTGCAACCACATGTCTCAGTAATGGGACGGACCTAGTTGACTAAGTTGCTAATAACGCACTGTGGGACCTCGGGAGGTCAACTACACCCTTTGTGTAAGTTGTGCGGGGAGCGTCTGGCCGAGGCCAGTACCCATCTAACGGTTGATTGGCCTAGACTTCGCCTTAAGCGCGAGGAAGGGTTAGTGCGCAATAACCGGGAGGACCACTTGTATTGTTAGAAGTCTCCAAAAGACTTTGTTACGAACTCGCCTTTGTGGTGTTTGATTGTATCTTGTGGGTAAAGTGCATAACCTCTGCAGAGTTTAGAATCTATTCGAATAGCCGTGTCCGCGGTATTGGACATCGCTCGGGAATTACAATCAAGGGTTAGATTTTCTCAAAAATAACTTTGGTTTGAAAGGTTGAAATTTGGATTAATAATGAAGTTGATGGAAATGTGGATTAGGATGGGAAAGATGTTTATTAAATTCCTTGAAAAGTTATCTATGCTATACTTGCTTCTCGCTTTCGGATCTACTTATGCTACTTGTCAAATCTTTGTTTCGCAAATATACCTTGAGCTATTCCTTTGTACCAAGCCATGCATATAGTATATTAGCTTGCATTCTGCATGACTTCGAGTACCAAGTACTCACCCTTGCCACAATACAACACCGCTGAAGAGGAGATCGCACAAGCTTTGGAGGAGGAGCTCCAAGAGGATCCGTCTACTTAGGGAAGCGAGCCCAGTCAGTTGCCTGTGGTATACTGGATGGCGCCACGAAGTTATTTGATTTTCCGCTGCTATTATTTTTCTCTGAATAAGTTTCGCCTTGCGAGGCATATATTTGTAACTTGACCATAAGGTCGAGTAACCAGTTTGACTATTTAAATAAAGTACTTATTTAGTATCGAGCGGTATGATTGTGATATTTACCGATGTTAAGACTGTGTGCACTAGCGTGTTCCTGGACTAGTGCTGAATACACAGAGGGTCCGGATTTGCAAATTCGGGGTCCCGACATCTATCTAACACATGTTCTTCAACATGCGTCCACAATGTATTGATGATATCTCCATATCCCATGATCTATGAAACATGATCATCAAACAATACATGTGCTGATCTATTCATCGTTGTCCTATACGATGATATCCGATCAGAGATATTTATCGAATTATATCAATAAGTAAAGAGCTTCATAAACAAGTCACACACTTGTTGATCAAAACAATGATATACATTCATTGGACCAATAATCATATTATTATTCATAAACATAGTCATGTTACAATCATCCATATGGTTCCCTCAAGGGCATAACACTAACACACACACCCCTACTTGGCCACCCGAGTCCTGACCCCGTCTCACCCTTAGGCAAGGATTCAAATTTCATTCTCAGACCCTATCTCGGAGATGGTCGAAATTCGAAATCTCGGAATTTCAAACAAAATTCAGGCGAAATCCAAAAACTAAATTTCAAATCCAGTTATTTTTCAACAGAGAAATTCGAGATTTCGGCCGAAATCATCGTGATTTCGACCCAATTGAATCGATCGAAAAATGGTCAAAAACATGTCCAAATTTTTTGTGAATGATCTTGACCCTAAATCCAATCAAAACCGGCCAACAAAATTAAAAATCTAGTTAAAATATCCAAGATTTCAGTCGAAATCACTGAGATTTGAATAAGTATGGTAGTATTTTATTTTTTTAAAAAAAACTCTTTTATCTAACCAAGATTTAGAACCCTCCAGGTCCGAAATTCGAGATCTCACCAAATTTCTGAAATATCACCATCTTGCCCTCAGGCCGCCAGGACGCCGCCGGTGGGCGGCCTCCCCCCACCACGTCTCCCCCACCGCGTCTCCCCCCACCAGCGGCCTCCCCCACCACGCCTCCCCCTACTGGGTCCGGTGAGCCCATGAGGGTTGCTGGCGCCGTTAGATCTCCGGCACGGTCGTCCCAATCAGAAAGACTTCTCATCCTCCAATTTGGGGATTTGGCTGCCCCGAATTGCCTCCGATTTGTTTCATCTTGTTTCTTTGTTTCTGGTGCGAATTTTGTTGCGGCTGTTTAGATGTTTTTAATGATTCGTGCATAGCATCGTTTCCTCCTCACATGAATCTTGCTTCCAGTCTTCCATTTCTCTAGCTGGCGCCAAAATTGTTAAATTGGGAGCTTTAATTTTTTTCCGGTTACTCTGGTGTTTGCGTGACAATGCTATTTCTGCTTGCTCCCTGGTGCATCAATGTGTTCTCCATAGCTATTACCTGGATTGTTTTAATATGGAGATTTGGTTCCCTTTGCGACGGATTTCTTATATAAATGACCTACTGTTCTTCGCTGATCAATTTTTGCTCTGGCAGGTGATGATCCAGAAGAAGTGAAGGCTAGGCTGAAGTATTGGGCTCAGGCAGTGGCATGCACTATCAAGCTCTGCAGCTAATGCAGGTTGGCAGTCTGCAGGTTCATCTCATAATGTGTATGCTATGACGGGCTGAACTGAAGGACGTTGAAGTTGAAGAATCCGCTTATAAGGTTTTGAGAGCTGGTGAGCTAATATTGAAGAGGTGCTTGTTCCAGTACGGCTTGTTCTCGTGTTCCTTGTAACTATGATTTGTTTTCATGTAGTAAACATTGTATGGAATTTGCATGAACAGATTTGTAGATTCTGATATGCCGCAAGGGTGTAGACTGCAGAGTTTGCTCTAAAAAAAGATTTATTCATGCAGCCTAACAGCCAACTACGGATGTTGATATTTGTGTATCAGTATATATACCATAATGCTCATACTGAACTGAATATATGCAGTTTTAGACTGAAAAAAAACACTGCAGGGGATCCCACCGCTAATTGAGTACCGATCATAGTATGATCTTGCTGCATTTATCAGTGCCAAGCACAACAGGCAAGGGACCCCTCCACTAATAAGTAACAACTAACAATAACTCATAACATAAAATTACATGTCATATTGGATTTACCTTGGACATTACGATGAAGAGAGTGATTCAGCTACTAGCAACCAAGTGTGTAGAACACATGGCCTGTTTAACATGATACAAATAAATTAAAAGCATAATATCACTCGATATGTTTATGCTCCAACTCAAAGAGTATTTCCCCCCCTCAACAAGACCTTTTTAAAACAATATTTACCAGAAATTTCCTCTTCAATTTGCCAAAGAAACCCCTACATTCACCACTGGATTTATATGTAATGCATCAGCTAGTTTCGCTTCTCCTTCCTTTGAGCTGTCCAACTCTTGTTTCCCTTTTTATGGTACTTTTTTATTCTAAATAGTTAGTCTTGACATAGTTTTAATAATTGTGCGTGTTGGTTCACAGAATCACAATTATTAGTCATTCATTCAGTTGATATGTTCACTACTCCACCCTTTTTCTGTTTGCTGCCTGTTCTCCAACCCTTTATATTTTCATTCAAAGTTGGTACGTTTGGATTGATCATGTACTATATTCTTGTGAAATTATCTACTTTCGTTTCCGTATCCACTCCGTTCCGTTCTGCATCCGTTTCCGTATCTGTTTCTAGGGTTTCCGATTTTATTTTTATTACCAGTAAAAAATGTGGAAATGGAAATGAAACAACCGTTTACCGACTATTTTTGTTTCTTTTTCATCCCTGTAGCCTTGCCCTTTTACATCCGAGCCCGCCAATGAATGAGGTGGCTCATCCCCGTATGCTCATCTCAAATGTTGACTCTAGGTAAGTTGAGTTGTTGCAATAGCTTTCTTCATATGTTCATTATATGACATTAAATGTTGCAGATATCTTGATTGTTTCATTGTTATTACAACAAGATTTAATTTTTTATTGCAATAGGTTTTTGTACTTGTTGCGCTAATATTTTAAATTTTTTTCACATTTATGTTTGTTAATTTCATGTTTGTTGCATCCAAATAAAATATTTGTTGCAAGCATAGGAATTAATTATTGTGCTTCTAAGATTTTTTGTTGCATCGTACTGAATTAGTTATCGCATCCCCAAGTATCCACCAACCAAGTCTACACGTTCTAATCCTATTCTCACATTCCAGCCCCGCTCCCTCTAGTGACTCATTAGTCTTCAACCAGGAGCTAGCCACCCATGCTCCTCTTGCTCTTCCCTCTCTCTTGCTCGTTCTAGATGTGCCGCAGAAGCTAGTAGGGTGGGTATTTTTAAACCGAAATCGAAAAACCGAACTGAACCGATTTAACCGAATATTTTGGTTTTTTCGTTTTTCATTTCGGTTTTTATTTTGGTGGTGTTCGGTTTTCGGTTTTCGGCTTGCAGAAACCGTTCTACCGAAACACTGAAGACATCTCGCTATCTCATCCCGTTGGTCCAACCATCCTCGAACCCGAAGACCAAATCCCCCGTCCCTCGATCCCCAACCCCCAAATTCGAAAATCCCTCGACCAGCCAGCCGACCCCGATCCCCCAAATCCTCCTCTTGATCCCCCAAATCCTTCTCCCTCGGCGCCGCCCCGATGCTTTCTCCCTCGACGCCGCGTCTGCCGCCCCGACACCTCCTTGTCTCCTCCCTTGGCACTGCGCCGATGTCCCTTACTCTCCTCCCTCGGCGCCGCGGCCGCCGCCCTGATGCCTCCTCGGCTTCTCCCTCGGCGACCGGCACCGCCCCGACGCCTCCTTCACTTCCGCCGCAGACTTCGCGCCCTCCACCGCCTCCTCCAACGCAGCCGCCTGTTCTCCCCCCTCCTCGTCTCCTCCCTCGGCCTCTGTTGCCATTATTGTTAATAATATGTTCTGCTATTAATTTGTTCACATGCTGCTTTGTTTCCCATGAATGAAATTTCTCCTTTTTCGCTGGAGTTGTTCCTACATTAATGTTTAGCATATTCAACTTTGATCATGAAAAGAGCTCAAACGCACACAAAAAGAACAAAGATGATGATTTCATCTGAATTTTCAGTGATACCTCTTATCATTGCTTCCGCTACCTGAAACTGAAAGTAAGACATGGTGTAAACCATGGATCCCCAATTTGGGCTCATGACCAAAGAGAGAAACAACATTAATCACATTATGGCTCACATCAGATACTTCTCATCTACTAATTATTTTATTTTGAATGTCATTTATACGGAGAATGTGGAGAAGGATGTGGAAGCATAATACATAATGCTGCCCATTGAGAAGAGCTACAAGTACAAGATCATCCATGCAAAGCATGGAGGGCAAAGTAGAAGGCAATGGAGAGGAGGTTCGGCATGTTTGAGTCCACCAATGACAATCTCCCTCATCTACTTGATGTACTATAGCAGAGAAACCCCAGGACATATATCACAATGAAGGATAAGGTATCAAAGAATCTGCTAGGGCACATGGTAATGCAACGGGCTTTCCTAGCATTGATGAGGATGGCATTGATGACGATGATGGTAAGGGTGCAAGTTGAGCAGTTGTGGCACTTCCCTTTCGACTTCTCACTCCTCACAGATGTTGTGGACCATCGGCCGATGACACACTTTCCAATTGTTGTACGGTGAGATGGCGCCTACTTTATAGGACGTGTCTATGGTCCCCATGCTATCGATCGATGATGTCATAGTCATGCTAGAAGAGTTTGAGGACAATAGGTGGGATGAGCTCCTATAGAGGTCCTACGAAGTTCTCCCTCTACCACAGTCGGGGGAGCTAGCCTACGAGATCTTCGGGGATCGACAGAGGCACAGTCCAATGCTCAGGTGGCTACATAGTCCAAAGTATGTGCAATATAGTTTTCACATACTTTCGATGTCGTCTATTCCGATCTAATGCATAATTCACTTTGCAGGTTGAGCAGATGGGACCCGATACGAACGGCCGCTCTATTGCACGTCACCTTGAGGCTTACACTACACATCACCACAAACCCCATCCGTAGACTTTTTAGTTAGAAATGACAACACCTTGACTCCTTCCTTTCACCCTCAAGGTGACAACACTCTAACCACCACCTTTTTCAGACCTAGGTGACAACACATTGGCACCTGCTTTTTCAACCAAAATGACCACACCTTGATCGCAACATATTACATGTGCCTCAAGTCCATCGCCCACGTCCAAGAGGGCATATAAATTGTCCCACATAGAGAAGCCACGTACCTCGAAGACACTCCTCCAATCACAACATGAAGGATAGAACATGTGCTCAAGGTGTGGGAGGGGAGAGCGATCAAGGACTAGGTTTCGAGACTGATGCTGCAAGCTCTAATTTTTCGCTCACAACCAGGGTGTCCTACACCTCTAGAAATCCCCTCCATGACTATCCACACATCCCTAAGCCTTGGCTGTAACGCATGCACAGCCTCGATGTGGTGATCTAGGTTTCCAACGATGAGGGGAACCCAGGATATCTATTCTTTCACTACACTCTATTCATGGTAAGTATTTCATTTCCTATCTACACTTCCATGCATGTATCGCTACATCGCTATTAATCACCTCGTCTTCCTTACATACCGTGGATTGCAAGTTCACTGAATGGATGGATCAACCATATTCAATACCTGCATAGGTTTAAATCCACACTCCCTAAATCCACCTAGACAAAGTAGGGGAGGAGCTATAGATCGAGAAGATCAGTAACGACAAGCTACGAAGGTAGAGAATTAGGGATAGGAACAACAAGGAGGTGGTACACCTTAGCAATGACTACCACCCGGACTACAGTCGCACCTGCCACTACTATGACAACCAGCTACTCACACCACCATGATGACAGCCGCTCAATATGGGTGCCCTACAATGTTCCATTTTTGCCTTAGGGGTGTTTGCCCACAAGCCCAATGAGATCTACAACCGTCATGTTGTTCACATTTCAAAAGGTGCTCATATACCATAGTTGTAGTGAGGTTGGTTGGGTCGTGTGTCTTGTCATTTGTACATTAGAGTAACTGGTAAAATATGCACTCGAACAAACCCTACACGTCATATAACTCCATATTTTATTCATGAATTATCTCCAAAAGTTGTCTAGTCTTACATTTTATTAGGCTAGAATGTATTGATGTTTTGTGGCCTAACTGTGTGCCTAAAACATTTTGTTTATTGTAACATGCTAATGTTTTTGACAGAATTGACTATACCATGCACGCCATAGCATGTGCTAACTTTTCTTAGTCATTTACTGAGCATGCCAATGTTTTTAACAGAATTGACTATACCATGCCATAGCATGCACTAACTTTTCTTAGTGATTTGACAACCCACCATCTTTTTCTCAATGAATTAACAACATTCACCAACTTTTCTTAGTGATTTGATAGCTTTTGACCTTTTTTATGCCCAAAGATTCCTTTTTGAGGATGTGAGTGCACTTCTATTTGTCAAAAATTACTATAGCAACATTACAGACTAACTATCTATAAAAATGAGAAGGGAGGTAGAGAAGGCCACTCCCTTGGGTTGGGGATGTCCGACTACATAGAGATGCTTAGAAAGTGAAAATGTGTTGTCAAGAAGGGGGAACCTACCTTGATTCTTCCTACAAGAATGCACTTGTACCACCAGAATTTCCATGCTTGTAGTGCTACTGTGGTAATCAAAGGTAGATAATTCAATCCATACATCTAGACACCGTCGCCTGAGGATACTGCATGTACGGGCATTACTGGGTAAATGAATATGATGTATTGATATTTCACATAGCATCTTGCATTCTACATATCGCTGACTTTGAAGCATCCAGGCTCCCAAATTTCGTTTGGTTTTGATAATTAATGACAATAAATGATAATGGACTAACGATTTGCTTTGAGTGTAGAAAAGGTGGTTGGTCCTCGTTGATGAATATGGAAAAGTGAAAATCATGAGTCACAGTTGAAGTCAAGCTCAAGATCAAGGTATAAAAGAATTAATGACCTTTGATAGCTTTTTGCCGATCCCGGTGTTTGGAGAAAGATTGGGTTGCTAGATTAGGTGACGTACTATTAATAGGGACTCTTGATTAGTAGCTTGAAAATAAGTAGATTTAATGGCTCAAATAATGCTTTAGCTCATACTCATGCATTCCACTAAATTTATATTAAAAGTCTTTGTCTTTCTGTCAAAAGCGACACTACCAACCTTTAGGAGCGGCAGTACCACCCACTAGATGGCGTTAGTTATTTAACAGAAGGGAGAAAACTGTGATTTTTTCAAGGTTGGCACTACCGGCCTCTAGGAGAGGTACTTTCGGAGAAGCGGCAGTACCACCCCTAATATGGTGGAAGTTATCTAACAAAGAGCATGAATTTTTGCCTACCTTGCAGCCGGCACTATCGGGTTCAAGGAGCGGTACTGCCAGAGGTGCGACAGTACCGCTCATTGAACTACTGTAGCTATTTAACAGAAGCCCGCACTTCTGTCTGGTTGCAGAGTGGCACTACCTGAGTCAAGGACCGGTACTACCGATCGAGCGGTAGTACCGTCCCATTGACATCAGTAGCTTTTTTCTAGTGCAAGTGTCCCTTAGTATAGTGAAAAAAATTCAAATTGTGGCACTACCAGTCCTAATGGGTGGTAGTGTCGAATTACTATGCAACGGCCAGTGCCTAATGCATTTAATGCACTAGACCACCCATTGAAACTCAGGCTGGCACTACCGGGCCTCAGAGTCTGGTAGTGCCATATTCGACTGAAAGTTGGGGATTTCGTCCCCAATGGCTATTTTGTGGGTGGGGGCCATAAATACCCTCACACCTACAGCAAGGGTAAATTTAGAAACTCTATTGAACATCTTTTGAGCCCTTGCACCCCTCTCATTACGCTAGAGCATTAAATTCACAATTCTTGAGTAGTTGAGAGCATTCATGTGCATTGCATTGATTTGAGCCATTAGAGCACTTGAATTCCTTCAAGCAAGCATCAAGATCTATTCTCTTGGAGGTTCCCACCTCCTAGACAGCTTGGAGGCATGGAAATTGTGATATTCTCAAGAAGCTTGTGAGAAGGCCCGGTTGATTGTGAATGCCGAACTCGCCTACTCAAAGCGGGGAGAGCTACCACTAGTGATCGAAGGAGGCTCAATTGCCCAAGGAACCGGCTTGAGTTAGTCAAACTACCTCAACGTAGATTAGGGGAGATTGGTAAGTCTCCAGACCACGAGATAAAATTTGTGTTCATCTCTTTGTGGTTTGATCTCTTGTATTCATTTGAGCAATTTACATTCCTAGTTTACTTATCTTTGTTCTTGATCTTAGGATTGTCTATTTGCTTACATTTTTAATTTTGTCGGTGCACTTAGTCAAACTAAGATGATTTAGGTTTTAATTATTAAAATTCTAAATTCTAGCATTACTTATTTAATTATTGCAATTAGAGTCGAGAAGTTTAAAAATCATATTCACCCCGTTCTAATCGGTTATTCTTGATCCTATAGACTTCCTCCATGCATAATAGCAACCATCGGAGCAATTCTACTTCTTCCAATAAATCGACGGACCAGAGATGTATGACAGGGTATTCATCAACAAAAGTACATGCTAAACTACACAATTGAGCCTAAACTTCACCCGTTGGAAACCTTACACCCTAGAAGATAAGGAAAAGACTAAGGTGGGGAAGACAAGGGGAAAGCACCGATGGTCCTCAATTCCCCTATTGAAGGTAGGCTTGTTTCGGACTAAGACAAGCCTACATTGGATCCAGAAGACGAGTATTACGTTATCGTTACGAGAATAATTGTAGGAAGGCCAAAGCCTGTGCTAGCAAGCTCTTCAATGGAAAGGCAACAATGGACCCTGATGCGTAGAATATATGACCATAAGTCTAACTTATTTTCTATCCCTATTGTTTTCACTTCCAAATGACGCACATGTATCTTAGCTGTAGTTCAGATTAATAGTTCATGCATGTTGCCATTTGTATCGTAAGAATAGCGAGGCAAACACATGTACCTAACCAAACTCTACACATCATGCAATTCACACCTTCATTATGAAATGTTATGTCACGCTTAAAATGGTTTATTTAAACAAAAAACATCACTCAAATTATCCCTTTTACCTATTATTTCAACGCTACTAATAAAAATTTCAAATTGGTGTCCAAATCGAATTATCGATGGTTCAAACAAATGAAAACAAACCGGATGAAATCCCTCACACTCAATCCTTAGACTGGACAAGAGGAATCAAAAGGATTTGTGTTTTGTGAAAGAAGAGCTAACCAAGTAGTGCTCCTGTTGAGGTTGCCTGCGACAGAACTTATTTATATAATTTTTATCCGAGCATTTATTTATGTAAAGAAGATCACTTCTGTAAATTTTTACCCAAACATTTATTTATATACATATTAATTTAAAAATAAATTGTTGGTTGTGCAGCGACCAGGATTCATCGTGGCCTAGTTACGCAACTGATTACCATCGTGCAACCGGGGCGCAAAGGGTGCTAGCCCAAGCCCAGTCGCAATACAGTAGCGCTTTGGCCTCAGTTTCACGTTTGCTTTGCGATTATAGCCCAAATCGCATGACTGGAGCGCGACCGAGACCAACCGCATCTTCACGTGTGATTGTGGTATATTTTCGTAAACAAATAATGTACGGAATTGTTAGGGATCATACGTCTGTTTTTTTTTTTGCAACATTTTTTTTCTACACGTGAAACATTTTTTTGAACGTAGCGAAACATTTTTTTTCTACATAGTGAAACATTTTGTTTCGATAAATAGTAAAAAAAATGTTTCATACGTTCAAAAAAATGTTTCATACGTTCAAAAAAAATGTTGCACGGCATCCGAAAAAAAAACAAAAATCAAACGTCCGCTGCTTTCCCAATAATGTAAGGCTGTTCTCGTAAAATAGTAGGAAAAAGGTTTATTTAAAAAATATTCTCGGTTTCCCCGCTTGCCGAGCTAAATGGGGACACCATCTTACGGCTTTTTTTGCTAGTTTCTATATGACTTCAATCACCAAACGGTGGCTTTATGTAATTGCGTATAGCTCATCCGTTCTTTAATCATGAGAAAAGCTGTCGCGTTCTTGGCGAGAAATGTTGTCGCGTTCTTGCGTAGTGACAACGAGTCTAGGGCAGCTATAGTGTGCTTGACACTGAAAACACATCTGCGAGGACGCCAAGCGTGGGCGTGGCTGCGTCACCTGTTGTTCTTCGTTCCCAGCAACAAAATGTCATCTTTCGTTTAGGCACACAAAATGCCATCTTGTAATTGTCGTTTGCTACCTAGCTCCTGTTCTCGTATGCATCTCCATTGCTAAATATCTTTTCTTACTAGAGGGGGGAAATTATCACTCTGTTTCCGCGAGTTCATCAGTCATTGACTCATTGTTGCCACAACATCATGCTCAGCACACGTTATGCAAATGCAACTCACCGAGAGGTTTTTCCTTGCAATCTTGGGAAAACTCATGTACAACAGAGAACATCTTAAGTAGGCTGCCAAAACCAGGTATTCTTATACCTCCAATGGTACAAATCAGGGAAGCAAGCAGAGACTAGTGTCACGGACGCACAGTGTTACTCAGTATACATCTTCCTAGAATTAGATAGTAGTACAGGCAAGTGCTTATTCCAGTACATCTCAGCTACCAGTAGCTTATTACGGTAAATAGCAGCTAGCCATCTAGATCCATACAATAACCACATATCAACATGCTTATTGTCCAAGAAGGATAAGGGGCTAGAACATACCAGAAAGATACTGACTTAGTGTATTTACAGTCACGCAGAATTCAAAGGAACCACAGATTGCGGGCAGTCCAACCTCTTCCCAGCAAGGGAGTAGTATGCAAGTACCTGAGCTTGATTATCAGCACAAGGTTCCCCATCTTCCATCTGCCGATCGGCGTTCTCGGGGCTAGGAGGTGTAAATTCTATGTTCCAGAAGGGCCTGGCCATGAGCATCAGGTCGCGGCCAGTTTGGGAGGCTTTGTAGCCCTCCACCCATATGTACCTCAGGGAAGGCATACGTAGTACCGCGAGGGCCAATGCCTGCTCACTGAAGCAACAGCTCCTTAGTTCAAGCTTCCGCAGGTTCACACATCCCAATGCAAAACGGATTAATCCATCATCTGTTTCCCCAACGTTACCCAGGAGCATGTATTGGATAGTTCCACTGTACTCTCCAACATAGCCAAGGCCTACATCGGAAAGCCCTCCTTGTCTCAAGTATAGAGCAAACCTCCGAAGTTTGGTGCAGCCCCTCAGCAGTGCACGGACACCATTGTCAAGTGGCAATTCTGTTATCCTCTCTTCTCTATCAAGTAGGACAAGGCGGAAGTCACAAAGATTTTTGCAGAAAGTCCCAATAGATTCCAGGGCTCCATTTGTGATATCAGACACATACGCAGCGATGTATTCCAGTTCAAGGCAACCTATGGCAACAGCCGTCAAGCCTACTTGGGAAACTCCTCCTTGCTCTTCTTGCAAACCGGGTTCATCATCCCCTCGCTCAATTCTGAGCCTATGTAGCTTCTTGCATGTGCCTGCAACAACGCCTAATCCTCTATCTCCAATAACATTCCTCACCTGTTGAGCACAGCACTCACAATGTTAGTTACAATAAAAAGATCACTAACTGAATATCTTAGTAATGCACATGCATCAGAGACATTACCGCAAGAACTAGTAAGTTGGGACATTTTGCAATGAGCTGGCAATGATCTTCGGTAGTGAGCAAAGCGAACAGCAAGTCCAGCTTCCTGAGTACCGCAGAAAAAGGAAAGATGGTAGGCATGTCATTGGTACCCATGTACGTAAGTCCTAATGAGCACAGTCTTGAAGGAAATTTAAAATTTCCATGCTTGGTGAGATCCCCTTGCTCATTGAATGTCCCTCCAGCAAATTCTTGCAATGATGTGGCCATTCGGAAAAACCCAGTTAAATCTGAAAGGTCACAGTCACTAATCTTCAATGAAGTTAATGACTTGCAGTTTTTTGCAAGAAGCTCAAGCTCAGCTGCCACCACTCTGAGATCAGTCATGTGGAAGTTCAAGGTCACCAGAACAGGATTGTTGACAGCAAGGTCATGGAGCCATTCAGTGCCATTATCGGTAATTGAACAATCTTCCAAGAATAAAGTTCTAAGTGATCTGCTGAATTTAGTGCAACATGTTAGTGCAGTGATCTTATCACGACATTACAAGTGTGCTAAAGAGAGACAAATGTAGCTTATGGCTGCAAAAATAATCATAATTGATGTGTTCAACATTTTTTTTTTGATAAAAGGGATGACCCCTATTTTCATTATTAGAAACAGGCTACAGGTTCAATGTTTCGACAAGAAAGAAATGATGTGTTCAACATGGAGCAAGAAATGTAAAACGTCTTAGAAAAATACAGAAACAATGGACATATGCCAGCGGCCACGTTGTTCTTTGAGCTTCAGTAACATTTTTGCATTTTAGTAACTCTACTTTCTGTATGCAGAACATATCCAACACTATCTCATCAGAATGATAAAATTAAGCGATGTTAACATCAAACTACAACTTATTTGAAAAAAGAGCAAACTGAGAGACCCCTAAAAATATGGTCAGCCTGACATATTGCCACATGATACTGGCCACGATAGAGTTTGCAGAAACCACCAACAAGCTGCCTCTAAATTCTGTACAGCAGTACGCTCCAATAAAAGGCGAGCTGGCTTTGGTCAAGTCTAATTACTACTGCTTTGGCATTTTGTTTCATTGCCCTATGTTCTTGCCAGATTTGGTGGCCTCCTGCAAATTGCTTAGGAAATAAATGCTATGGAATGGACTCTTGTGCATCATGATCAACAGATAAAAGCAGAACATTCAATTTCTGCAGGAAACAAAATTAAGTCAACGAATTGTATCCATAAAGATACACTCGTGAGGCCATTTCACCTCTTCTATGTTACATTGTACAATCTCTCGATCATGCGATGAGCCTACTATGGGCGTCCAGATCCCGAACTACTTTTTGCAAACACCATCCCGTGTTAGAACAAGTTTCTACTTGCAGAAAGGCGATGCATAGCTCAGTGCTATCTACTACACTACTTAGACTTATCCCCCAACGTTGCTTGAGCCCGAGCTGCCGCTGTAGTGCAATGGGTCTTTCAAGGATCGACTTGGGCGTGATCTGGCCTTCATCCTCGAGGAGATCGGAGATGAGATGAATCGGAAGAATACCTTCTGTCCCCTTCCCCGAATTCCGTGGCTAAAAGGCCAAGAAAGCTTGACCGTTTTTCACTCGCGATTTTTGGCCCAGGCCCTGATGTGAACGAGAAGGATTAAAGCCGGCCATCAACTAAACAGCAGCACACTTCTCCATCCAGTCACTATCTCCCTAACCCCCAAACCCCAATTCCGGCTTACTTCTCCCACTCACAGATCAGAGCCACGAGGAGTTAGCGAATCGACGAAATCCAGTACCTGCACGAGCGGGCGACGAGGCGGAGGGCGTCGGTGGAGAAGCCGGAGCACTTGTCGAGCTTAAGCTCCTGCAGCATATGGCCCCGGGAGCGTACGAGCGCTGCGAGGTCGGCGTCAGTGACGACCATGCGCCGCAGGTGGAGCGCCTTGAGGCACTCGAGCGGGGCAGCGAGCTCTGCTATCCACGGCCGCGCGTACGCGCCCCAGTCCTCGGGGATGAGGCCGTACATGGCGGCCCGGGGCTTCCCCTTGAGCGCGAGCGACTCGAGCCGTGGGAACCGCGCGAGCAGGCGCGCCGGGAACGCCGCGTAGCAGAAAGGCACGGTGACGTGCTTCCGCGTGAGCGCGTCGATTCGGTGCCAACGACGGCACACCAGCGACGCCGCCTCCCGGTCGCGCGGGTCGTCCACGTACCCCATCACCAGGTGCAGCGCCTCCTCGGGGACGCCGCCGCCGAAGCTCAGCGCGCGGCTCAGCCTCCGCGACTCCGGCGACTCCCCGCCCATCGATCCGACCAAGCGGCGGATCAGGCAACCTGAGTTCGCTCCACGCCTACGGCTCCGCGCTGGGTCGCCGGGGATCTGGTCCGGCGAGGGGTGGAGACATGGAGATTTTTTTTTCTTCTCACTACCCTTTTTCTGATGGGTGGTGCAGGAAAGGAGAGAATTATTGGAGGGAGAAGAGCGGAGGAGGAATGACTAGACTGATGGCGATTGGGGAAGGGCGGCCGTTTACTTCTGCGCGATCCAGCTGGGGATGCCGCGCCACGTCGGCTCAGGCTCAGGCTCAGGTGGGGAATTGCTTGGGGCACACACACACACACCCTCTGCTACCCACGATCACAGTGGCTTTGAATGGTCATGCGAGCGTTTGCTGAAGCTGATCATTATACAGTACTCCCTCTGTCCCACAAAGAGTGCATTTCTAGTGTTCAAATTTTGTCCCACAAAGAATGCATCTTTAGTCTGTAGGACCTAGCTGTAAGTGTATGCATGCTCATTTAAGTGCTTGTGGAAACCGAAGCACCACCATGCTTGTGTATGGAGTAATAAGGGGCACATTAGTCATTTACCTTGCACACTAATCTGTCTTAAAAATCCTAGAAATGCACTCTTTGTGGGACAGAGGGAGTACCTCTGGAGTGTGAAGTTTAGTAACCGCAGTTACTTGTAAAGTTGGAAGTGCGCGTGTGCACGAAAATGATGTAGGCATCGTAATATTTATAGCACTAGACTTCGAACTCTTGAGTTAGATCTGTTTTGGTTTGCTGATAACTGCACGATAGAGTTAAAATGCTTGACATTTATAACTTTCAAGACAAAATATTTGAGTTAAAACGGCGGGAGAGTTACACGCACCAGGTTTCAGAAGATAGCCAGAAGGAAAAGGAAATACTGAATAAGAACATACATTGGGTCCGGATTGGATCGGTTGCGATTTAGATATTTCAATAGCTTGGTTTTCTTTTCGAATTGCTATTTGTTTTTCCTTTACTAGAAGGATCTAATCATCTAAAGTGGGAGTCCAACTAAACAATCCAGTTTTTTTAAAGATAGTGTCTTTGATGTCCAAGCTGTAACACCGCATGAAAAATAATAAGTGTGTAGTCAGGTTCGAGTCCCAGTCATGATTCAAGATGTTGGGAATCGAATCGAATTTTTCTTGGAACTCTTGTGAAACCAATCTAGGGTTTCATTGCTGTGAGTGGATTTATGTCTTGTGGATCAAATTTGTGTGCTGATCTCTCCCCCTCGTTCATGTGTTGTTGTGTTGATAGGTGGAAAAAAAGCTTACCTAGGGTTTGGGCACGGAACTTCCTCTGGTTTCTAACCACCTCTGGTTAGAATGCTGCTGGTTTATGCTTGCACCATGAAAGATCGAGTGAAACACACGCATTGGCTATACTAGTTAAACCTTTAACTTCAGTTGCTTGTAATTATGTGTACGCATGTGTAAACACCATGTGACCCAAAATTAGCTAATAACATAGCCCCATGCAAAATGGGCATACATGCATAGCACCCGTCTTGGGCTTCCTTCCTCGTTTCGTTCCAAAAGTTTAACCCAAAAGTGCTATAATTTGTGCCAATATGTATTATATACAAGTGTAATTCAATGTAAACAGACAATATAGTATTAAAGGGTGGAGTATTACACAAATGTTCGGTGTCATGTACACTATTGCTCTAAGAAAAATGTCATGTACATTTTAACTGCAACAACCAATTGTTGAGTGTGATGTGCACTATCGATTCTAAGAAAAACGACATGTAATTGTTTTAAAAGCATCACAGTTTGTTATACCATGTACCAAGAATATTAGGCAATACTCGTTAGTTAAATTTTGTTTCTTATGTCTTCATGTCAATAGAATACGTAGGAAATACATAGTTAGTTTGATATGTACTATTTTATCTAGCTATTATGAATTAATATATCATGGGCGTCCATTGCTAACGTTGGTGTCTGCTCTAGCTAATTGCCTCAGCCTTGCTTGGCCCCATCCGACACTTATGGCTTCTTCATGTCGGCAGTGCCTCACCACTAGCTTACCGCTGCCGCCCCCTTGAACTTTCAAATTAGAGGAGACTGCCTTTTAAATTGAAAATTTGGACTTTTGAACCATAAAGTTTGAACTTTCAAAATGGATATTTCCACTTCCGACTAGAAATTTCCCAAACTTTCAACTACTAAAATTTTCAACAAGAAACAATCATGATGGCACTGAGACGACAGTGCATCCCAATTTCCAAGTATGACGTCACCCTAAAGAAGAAGAGAGAGATCGGGATAAAGTGGTTGTATGAAACATCAGTCGAGTATGCACATTACCCAAGTTCCCTAATTTGCGTGAATTACTAACTCAGAAGGAAATGTATCTACGTGCAGAGGCGTATCCAGAAAATTGGAATGAGGGGGGCTAAAACCGAGACATCCAAAACTAAGGCCATTCACAATGGAGAGTTTCATTACACAGTTTTCAATAGTGCCACATCTACTTTTGTCTAGGTAATCGTGTATCTCAGGTTTCATCCTGATGAAACTCACTCACCTCCCATGAAACTCTTTCTATCTCTCTCTTCATAACTATCTTGCCATGTCACCAAACATGATGATGTGTTACATCATTTAATGAAAATGAAACTCCCACTGTGAATGGCCTAAGGCTCTGTTTGTTTTAGCTGGGGATTGTAGAAGGCTGCTTTTAAAAGCTGGAAGGTCAACAAACAGGAAGCTTTCAATTTGGATTGTAATAATCTGGAGACCAGATTGTAGCAATCACACAATCCACTCTAGAGGAGTTTTTCTCAGCTTTTTTTTGCAAAAGACCACAATACCCATCCAACTTCAGTGAAAATTACCCACCATTGCCCCCCCACTGTTCACACAGACTTTTCAACCTATAATTGAGGATACCACAGACTTTTGCCAGGCAGAAATAGCAATCCAAACACACTATAATCTGGATTGCCAAACAGCCGTCAGCTTTTCAATCTCCAGCTTTTAACAATCCAGTTTTTACAATCCAGATTTTAAAAGCTACTTTCTACAATCTCCAGCTGAAACAAACAGGGCCTAAGCCTTTGTCGTACTCCTGGGAGTACGTATTCTCACCTTCAGTATACCACTTAAATGAACATGTTATATTCCTTTATCACTTTCAGTATACTCCAATAATAATTCTAAGATACTCCAATACGGCATGAATGAAAAAAAATCATGGGATCCATTTATTTTTTGTTATATACCCTTTTTCATATGTAAAAAGAGTATATAAACAAATTATACTATAAATTGTGGATTTTGATGAAATTTTTCGTGAAATTCACTTTGGAGTATCTTATAATTAGTATTAGAGTATACTCAAACAGATAAAGAAGTATAAAAATATCATTTATGCAGTATATTGAGAGTGGGAGTACATACTTCCAGGAGTATGGAATCATTTTCCTATATATATGTATATACATGGAGGAGCCGGTGGGCCACGGGTGGGGCTTCAGCCCACCTGTGCCCCACCGGCAGATACGCCTCTGTCTACGTGTGTTTGTTAAAATACAATAAGTAAACTTCACAAAACTATAAGTTTTTTATAAACTATTATAAAACTATAAATTTTAGATTTTATTTCATAAAACTATGGATTTTAAGAGATCTTTTGTCACAAAGCTACATGTTTCAGAACCGATCATTTCTTGTCAAACAGTGTGAACCTATATGGTAGCCTCACACGCCCCTATTCCCCGTTACACTCGTGCGTGAGCCTGCTATATAGGCCCACATTGTCAGACTCGTTACAAGAAACGATCAATTCTAAAATATATAGTTTTGTGATACAAATTTTTCTAAAATCTGTAGTTTTATGAAATAGAAGCTAAAATCTGTATTTTTCTAATAATTGATACAAGAAATCTATAATTTTAAAAAATTTACTAAAATACAATTCACTGGATATCCATAAAATAGAGAATAATATACTCCGTACACGATCACCTGTACCAATGATTTCTTTAGAAAGGGCACCACTAAACAATCATCTGTTTATAACGAAATGTGGCATCTCCGGGTGCCGGGTGCACGTAGCAGAGCATAGCAACAACAATGTTCTTTTTTCTTAGTTTTTCTTGCGGCCGGGAAAGCAGGTCGGCGATTGGGTGGTCGAGGGTGCAATGCAAACAAGCCGGGTGGGGGGCCCGGCGGCGGCGGCGGCGGCGGCGTCGTCGTGATGCATCTAATCTGAGCTCGTTAGTGGGCATCTGGAGATATCGTACGTCATTAATTAGTGCATATAAAAATGCTTTCGGTTCGCGGGTAATAATTCATCCCTTCTTATTCCCGCCTTCACGTGGCAACATTTTCCAGCTCCCTGCCCTCAGTGCTGCTATGCTCATACACCATGCACATCCGCACCCAAATACAAAACCCTCCGATATACTCCACATATTTCTACTATTATAAAGCAGCAGTTGGTGACAGTGGTGAGTTCTATCCACGTCATTAATTGCCCTGCTTAATTGCCCTACTTAATTGCCTTGTTTAATTGCCCTACGCAAAAAACGAAGCGTTGCTTTAATTAGCCAGCTTTCGCAAGAAACGAAGCGTTAAAGATAGATGTTTGATCTTATGAAATAATTTTTTTATTTTTAAATCTTTATTTTTCGTTATCAATTTTGTTTTTCGTAGCAACGCACGGACATGTAACTAGTACTGCTTACATCTTATCTCGGCAAGATTCTCTTCATGACGATGCTTCATGCTTGCATGACACACACACGCTCGTACAGTACTGGGTTGAGCCTATGCAGATACTAGCTGTTCCGTCTGATCACAAAAGAGTCATTTTTTGAGATACTCATGGTTAAACTTTTTAATCTTTGGCCATCTTTATCATTATAAATATTTTGATTGGACACAGGAAAACGATATGAGTAAACTTGTCTCTAAAAATGCCTTCATAGTATTATAATTTATTAGGTTTTATAAATATATTACACTAGAAGTTCACAATTAAAGTTGCATTTTAGATATCATATCAATATACAAAACGCCACTTTTTGTAACCGAAGTAAATACTATTTGTTTCCTCGGTGATAAGAAGCGCCAAATGAACCATTTTTAATCAATAGAAGAACATAAGGGCATGTACAATGGTTTGATGTAAGTTGTTTATATGCTTTGCTATGTAAAATTTTTGTTAACATAGGAGAGAGAAAAAGAGGAGAGAGAGTATAGATGTCTCTACGTGAAAAGACGACCATGGACAATATAAAACACTATTGTATAAGTTATTATCTACAATAAACATTTTTCTATGCTATAATTAAAAGATTATAGGACCTCAGAGACAACATTGAAATATCATTTATTATGAAAAGTGTCTTTAATTTTGTCTTTAGATAATATAGATAAATATATTAGGCTTCAACTAAACATGATTACATGAGCACAAAAGAACATGAAAAAAAGTTTGTGTTCCACGTAAAATGCCAATTTATTTCCCTTGATTGACGTTAAGCGATTCTCTTTTAAAGTAAGGTTAGCTAAGGAGCGCTTAGCCCCTGCTCGCCCACCTGCCAGCGCGAAGGGCCATTGCGGCCCCGGCGTCTTCAAATTCTCATCGAAAAAGCTTTTGTTGGAAAATTAATATGGCCTAACGATTAATTTAATTTTATAGTTACATAATAAAAATATAAAGTTAATTATTGTGTCTATGACATGATTATTAGTAGCCAAAAAATATTCGATGAATACATATCATGCTAGTAAAGAATGTATATCTACATATACTAGATAGTCCAACTGATACATAAATGTAAACAATACTACCCTATCAGCATACATTCTCAACATATTTAATCACTAAGAAAGATCACTTGGATCAACAACTAGTCGGTCTAAGACACTTTGCAGTGGGTTTGGTGAAAAACAGGAAGTTGCATAGGAATGATGGGACGATTGAAGATAAAGACGAGCAGTTACGCAGTACGACGCTTCTCAGAAACCTAATCGTCGGTCTTTCGTGCAAGTTGTTAACGACCGGCGTCATATTGGAGATATTTCTCCCCCTCATGCCCATTGCACGACGGGCGAATGAACAGAATGATTCGGGTTGCACCAAGTATCGGAGGAAGCAGAGAGTGCCAGAAGAATACAAGAATGGTTTTCGTCGTGGTCCTTTACGTACAAGGATGTTTCCCTTATAAAGACATGTCAAGCTAAAACCACATTGCGAGTTATCAGCGATCTTTGCAACAAGCTCATGCTAGGCCAGTAAATTATGTCCCATAATGGCCGAATGAAAGGACACATTGCATGGGATAGAGTACATTACTTACGTCATCGTAATATTTATTTTCTGAATAATGTTAAAAAAATCGAGGATATTGTGCACTGATTGTGAGGAATTGGTTCAATCATTAGGGCATGCAGCATGCCATCTTGGTTGAAGGGAAAATGCTTTAAATGTCTTGCTTTGGATTGTGCCACCACTGTATACTCTACCACAACGTTTCCTCCATTGAGCCGTTCTGGTGTTGAGATCAGAGATGTCCAGTCCCAATCAAGGATCAAAATCCCGGCCTAGATTTCAGTTATTTCGCCCGAGATTTCGTTTTTCAGCTGGGGACAAAATTTCAAAATCCTGGTTGAATAAAATAATTTTTTAAAAAAATTCAAATTGCTACAGTGATTTCAGAAATTTCATCGAGATTTCACCCAAAAACGCCAAAATCTTGGTTATTTGACCGAAATATGTACAATTTTGACCGGATGGCATTGAATTTGTACCGGATTTGAACTAATTTTTTTTAAAGCATTGTAATGAGTAATATGAACAACACATGTGAGAATAAGCGAAAAAATGAAAAAAAAAATTGGGACATGGGATTTGAACCCACGACCAACGGCTCTCCCTGAAGCCTAACCCATCGCTAGTGACCAACTCAGCCAACCGTACTTGCTTGCTTAAGATGGATTACAAATAATTATATCATCTCATTTTGTAACCACTATAGAAGGGCAACTTTCCTCATTTTGCTCACGGGTTCACTCAGTCATTCACCCATACCAGCACTGCTAGCTCCACCGCAGTTTGAGCAAATCCAGCCAAGTCGGTTGTCGCCGGTGATATTTGAGGCACATCTTGGCTATCGACGGCGAGATCTTGGTCTCCACAGGCGAAATCTTGGTGAGTTTACACGAATTTTTGTTAATCAGTGCAAAAAAAGGCTTACTGTTTCTGGAAAATTAGAGAAAATGCTCACTTTTTTTAGTGCATAATTACTCACATGGTGTCATCAGTAGTCATATGAATGTATGATGATGTTATTAACTTAGTATCATATGCGAATTAATTGTGAAATTTGACCTGTGATTCTGTGAAGTGTGAATCTTGTGCTTAATTGCTTATGCGGTCAGCGGTTATGCCCATGAGAGGGATTGAAGGAGTGTAGTAGACTAGTAGATTAGTAGTTGATTCAAGTAATTAAGATGAGGACTATAAGTGAGTGTAATACTTGTTTGTATGTCTCATGATTTGAGTAATTGTGTGTATGCGGTATATGTTATTAATTCTTATATGTATGTGTTATATTTCAAGTAATTGTATGTATGTGGCATGTGTTATTAATTGGTGTATGTATATTGTATGCAGCATGGATACTGTCTGAAAGCATGGGGAGCGTGTCGGGCAAGAGCCGAAGTGCAACTACTGTTCTCATGTAATGAAGGGAGGAGGCATTATCTGTTTGAAGGAACATCTCGCCGGCCGCTTCGGTGAGGTGAATCTCATCTTAGAGATACGAAGGAGACAAATACTTAATGAATAATCACTATTCACTAAGTATTCGTTTTTTTTACTTTGCACATGAATCGAGTTTGATTTGAAAATTTCATCGATAATATTTTTTTATAATTTAAAACATAATACATTGATTTTCACATCATATATAACATTTAGAGCCCCAAGATAACCTGGGGAGTATGTTTCTAACCGTACAGGAGTACTTTACATTGTACCAAATACTAATACTAATACTAACGTTATTAAACTCCGGAGGTTAATTTCTCACGTCCTCAAGCATCCACATCGTTGTTTCTGCAAGTCGTACTCCTTCCTAGCTGGCTAGTGGATGACTTAAAGAAACCTATGCGTAGATACATCATATACGAGCAGGATACATTGTACCAACAGAACGCGGGGCAGTGGTGTTGCATGAACCTTGACACGTACAACGATACTGTTGCAGTGTGTGGTGTGCCGGAGTCGGATCTCGAGAGAATCTATCCAATCCAACAGGTACAGGTACTTATATGAGGTGCACCTGGACGAAATGGAGGTCCACCCGAATTCTGTCACTTCAGCTGGGCCCCAGACATGACACCACCATATTTTTACTTCCCCTACCGGCGGTTTACCTCACACTTCACTGACAAGTGGCGCTGCACGCAGCACGGGTTAGCGCTTCGCTTTCCAACGGAAATGCCAGCGCAAGGAAAAAATATCGTAAGTGAGAAAAGGATTCGCATCATTCTTTTTTAAGGCTAAGGTTTTAATCATCAAGCTAAAGCGTCATTTGACGAGTCCATGGGTCGCCACTCGCCACTCGTCAGTGACCAAATTGGAATCGTCCAGCCACTTCCGGCGTGTAAAGCGAACACGGTAGCTGGTAAATTTCTTACTCCATCTTAACTGCACTTAACGAGCATTAATGTTTCGTGAAGACGACAAGAGATCCTTTTGTTTAGAAGAGGTTAAAAGAAACTCAGTACCTAGGAGAAAACGACAAGGGATTTAGCTATAGCTTCGGACATGCTTTTGATCAAAGCTAATTTTATCGTAACTAATTTTAGTTAGTTATTGCTTATCATACTTTTTTTTAATAAAATTTAGCATCATAAGTATGACAAGATTTAGGAAAAAAAAACCAAATTATAACACGCGTGACAGGAAGTTATACAATTTTATATACAATTTTGGATTCCATCGTAGCCTCTCTCTTTCTTGAAAGGATCTCTTCGCTGTTCTCGCGGTGATGCTATATCTTTTTCTCTCATGGGACCTGAATTGTAGTTCATTTGTCTCTTTCGAAGATTCCAAATTTTGCATGGTCCAAGTGGTCAGACTATTGGTTCGATGAATCTGGAGCAGGGTTAACCAGACCGATTTAGGGTTAAAAATTGAAGTCCTGATGATACTAGTTTATCGCAAAAAATCGTCAAAAATCAAAGGGTTTCGAAATCAAATACTTTGAAAAAAATTCAAAAGAAATCGAAAATCGACTGGTTTTGTCGAAAATCGACTGGCGAGTTGAATTTTTTTGCGTCCGATTTTTATGAGCAATTTGCAACGAGAATCGCTTGATTTTCACCGATTTTCGATCTATTTACATGACATAATTTTTCCTGATTTTTTTAAAAAAATTTGTTTAACCGATTTACCAATCAATTTAGGATTTCGAACTAGTTTGATACGGTCAGCTTTCGCAATTTTGAGTCGGCTTTCACGATAAAGTGAATGATGATCTGGAGTACGTCAAGTAACTGGCCCATTTTCCATATGTTGCTAATTTTGCATTACTGGTGAAGGTGCACGCAAGAAAAAAGAAAAAATAGTCCGTATAATATCTCAAAATCTGCTAAAATTCATTGTAACACCCTACAAATTTGCATTTTTTGTTTAATTATTATTTAGAATTTTTTTGTAATATTCTCTGATTTTATCAATTTTATAAAGTCTTTTTGTAATTTTTTGATTTAATAAAAGAATTTCTGCAGAAAATCAAGAACTTAAAAATTCTAAAAACTATTTTGTTAGGTTCCAAATATTCTATAATATTTTACATAATTTTTCTGTATTTTCAGAACCATTTGGCTATTTTATTCAAAGTGCTTTTCTTCTCAGCCTAATTTAATCCAAAAAAAAAAATGACCCCACCTATCATATCCTTCCCCTACCTTTAGCCTAGCCACATCCGGAGGAGTTTGCGTTTCCTCTCTCCTCCATTGGAGCAAAATGGAAACTTCAAATCTCCTCCATTTTGTGCACCAAAATTTCGAGAAAAATAATATTCGAATTCCCTTCGACATCCTCTTGCCATTCATGACATTAAATCCCCCGAAAACTGAGAAAGAATCGTGTTATTTCCATTTGTAAGCGCCGTGAAATTCGCCTACAATTCTCACTCCTCGAGCCTCCGTTCGCACTATAAAAAGGATTACCGGGTGCACAAGCCTTTACTCGTTCCATCTTGCCTCCTCCCGAGAGCTCCTTTGTCTTCGTTTCGTTGGATTTTGCAAAGGTTCGAAATTATTTTTTTTTCTCCGCCCGTTGTTGTTTTCCATCCACCACCACCACCCGGCCGCCACCGGCGCCGGCGCCAACCTACTGCCGACCTGCCGCCCAACGGACCCCACCCCCATTGCACGCCGGTAAAGATAGAAAGCAACACTCTCTGTCATGTTCTTGCCGTGAGGTTGTGCACATTGATGATGAAAAAAAATTATTTTTCAAAAAATGAAGAGAGAGAGAGAGAGTCAATAGAGAGAAAATTTCAAAAAAAATAAAATTTGAAATATCAATTTTAACTCTAAAAATTTAAAAATTTTATTTAGAAAAGAAATTTCAAAAATGTAAAATCCTTTTCTTTTCTTTTTAAATCTTCCGGGACCTGTTTTCGTCTACCATTGGGGGAGGCAAAAAGGGGCACAAGGGGGGGAAAGGGACAAAAAAGGGAGAGAAAACAGGTGAGAAAAAAAAAGAGAAAATTTTTGTAGTCTCGAGTATGTGTAATTTATAGTCTAGGTTCAATCCAACATTCATAGATATACAGTCACAATTTTATTGTTGTTGATGACTATATTATGTCACTTATCTACGATGTTTATAATAAGAGCGTTGTTTCTATGCTTTTCCTTCTAGTACAAGTTGCACAAATCTTAAAGCAAGCGAAGGGGTAAGTAATCACCATCTACCATTCATTCATGATTTAATACTTGTGCAATTTTTAAAAGGAAGAGCATAGAAGCACCTCTCAATAATAATTATAGTTCTGGTTGCCAACAAACTCTAAAAAAATGTAGCTTTAAAATAAAAAAACTTATCTTTGATTAAATCTAGTGGGTCTAGTGAATGTCTCTGAACTGGATCGATAGTCTCGAAGGCAAAGTTCGCTGACAGGCGGATCGCTCGAACCGTTCTCCGGGTTCTAGCCTTCTAGGCACCTGCATGTGGCTGTGGTCGACTGCCCGGCCGATCCGTTGCTCCCGGCCCGGCCGTGACAGGGACGGGGACCGGATGGACGGAGCGGCCGACCTCGGTGCGTGCCCAAGTGTCCATCGCTGATCGGTTTCGCGGCTTTCGGGTGCCGGATAGACATGGTGGGGCAGCCCCTGTGCCCGGGGGCGCCTGTAGCAGTGCAATGTGGTAGGAGGAGCATTTGCATGGGTACGGAGGAAAACGTCTCTGCTACTGTGCTACGGCACGTCTCGTCGTTCTAGAAAGTCGAGATCGTAGACTAGCCAGTTCCGTCATTGCTACTTCTTTTCCCATTTTTTTTTACACAGAGAGGGTCTTGCGTTTTTGGTGTTCCATGAAGCCATGAACCGTACAGAACATCTTGAGCAGTAACACTCTCCCAGTTTGTCCCCCCTTGAGACTTGAGACCGCTATTTTCTCTAGTTGAAGGGCTAGTTGTATTGTTGGACAACATTGCACATTGCATCGTAGGAAAAATGCATAGACAACTCTGGACGTGTCCCAGCCCATCTTCGATTTGCCTCCAAGCGCCTACCGGCACTAACGCTCGTAAACTCTCGGCCCGCAGGAGGGTATTCATCGGGTGGCAGCACTCGGCTGCAGGCCTCCAACCCATCTTAGTTTAGACGTTAATGATTTATCTGATAATTAATCTGTCAGATTGGGCCCAAGTTAGCCTCAGCTTTCTCATGTAACAATTTAGCCCAGTTTCGAAAAGGAAAGAATATAGGATTATTTCCGCGAGTTAAAAATAAATAAATACAAAACCATGTGTACAGGTAGGCACATTTAATATTAGTTCTCGAGTGTCTCAAGATTTGTGCAAAGGATATAGCAATAATTAGAAATTGAATGGTGGTTTGAATTTTAAAGCTTGCTTACCTTCATTTTTTTTTTAAAAAGTTTGCATCAATCTCAAGACTCATTTCAAGATTATTATTATTATACATACGAATTTGCTATCAGGTGGCTATTGGGTGTGAGCCCCACGTGTGCGCATGGTAATCATCCCCACTCCACCACCCACGGGCAGATGCATCTCTTGGGCAGGGTTGGCAACTATCCGGGCTCCCAAGTCCCAACAACGCGTGACAGAGGTACTCACGGGAGTATATTGTAACTTCACCATTTATGAAAACTAAGATTTTTCAGATAAGATTTCGTCATGAGCCGTTAACAAGTTAGGTTTATTCGGGCTCTCAATTTTTTTTTAATCTACCGCTGCCACCATCTGAGAGAGTTATAAATACGTGCCATTGCCGGTGGAGAGGACAGGCGCCGTGCGCAACCACCAGGGAAGAGGAGAAGCTCATGCCATGCACTGGCGAACCGCAACGTTGTCGACAGAGTGAAAGGTGAAGGTTGAAAGTACTTTTTTTAAGTAAAAGCATTCAATTTTGAGTTGGAAGTTGGTTCGATCGGGAGCTAAAAGTTGCGAAATTTTTAAAGTGAAAGTTTTGAAAAAACCGAAAGTAAAAATTGAAATATTAGTTTTTTTAATTTTGAGGGGAAGGGCGACGGCCCAGCTCGCGGTGGTGGTTGGCGGGGGTACGGGATGGTTGCCAGCGGGCGGTGATGGCGCGGGGTGGTGAGCGCATTCCCACCTGTGTCAGAACGCAGGTCGTCGAACTTGCGCACATGTGAATTAGCAGCTCCATAAGGGCGCTCCTAATACTCCCATGTCAACAGTTTCTTCAACATATCATATAGGATTAATGGTTAGGTGAAGAGAAGATTAAAAAAGAGAGAGATATGGTAGCTATTCCTTGCATGAAAAATAGCTTAGGCACACAAATTAAAGGAGATAGAACAAAAACATGCATTAGAGAGGGGAGGGTTATATCCTACTACATTCTATGTCTTGCATGATATTTATTTTATGTTTTCTATATCCAACTACATTCTATGTCTTACACAATATTTATTTGATGTTTTCTATGTATTTGTGTTAAGATACAAATAGTTAGAGGGGTAGTATCTAGTACTATTTATCAATGATGTGGATATTTTTATATACGACTATAGAACATGCATTAAAAGTGTCCTAATAGATCCTGATACATATACCCTGGGCCTAGGCACCAAGTGCGACCACCTAGGGCCTAGAAAAGTTAGGGGCTCCATACCACCTATGTATATAGTATACAGCCTCTAGACTAAACACAGTTGATTAGTTGGCTCAACTGAACTACTTAAAATATACCAAAAAAAAAACAAAGGAATAAATTTGAGAAAATTAAAGTGTTTAAAAGTATACTAGGTTTTTTACTTAGCTTAATAAAATATGAAGCCATTGGATGATGTCAAACTACGAAAGTGTTGCATTAAATTTGCAAATACTTTTTCTCAAAATGATTCAATTGATGTTTAGTTAGATAATTTTTTTATGAATTAAGAATGCTGCAAATGTTTCAATTGTTTATCGAATCTTGTTTATCATTCCTATAATTCTAGCATCAACTGAAAGAAGCTTTTCAAAGTTAAAACTATTTGAGGTCATCAATGTCACAGGAAAAGTTGAATAGTCTGGCCACTTTATACATTGAGAATAATATGTTATATCAGATTGATGTTGATACTATTGTCAATGACGTTGCATCTAGAAATATTAGAAGAAATTGCTTTCTATGATCATTGTATTCACAACTCGCCTACTTGTTTGACAGTTGATAGATGATTATTCATGGCTCTTCCTTAGCGCGCTTTGGCTAATATAATTATCTCCTAAATTGTTTTGTCCTTATTAGCATGCGATAATTTTTAAGACATTTATAATATTAATGTGCTAGTAGATCATCGTCGATGAATACTTTGTATTTTTGTGATATACTAAATCTAATGGTAATTGAAATAAAAGATATTGTTGTATCTTTATGTTAGAATGAAGGGTCTCCACTTTTATCCCTCCCGAAGGTCTCTAAAATATTAGGAACGGCCCAGCATATACCACGTGTGTACGTGGAGAAAACTATATTCCATGAGCCGATTGTTTTGGGCCTCAACCATTCATCGGCAATCAGGTTCGGTGAGATTGGTTTGCCGCCAGTTTGGTGTATTATTCGTTACACGAGGACGGTGCCCTCCGCCGAGAAACGCAACCTGATTTTTGCGCCTGGGGGACTTGGCTTCGGCGGTGCATTGGGGGTGTTTGCTCTCGGCCGGGGCGACGCCGTGCCGGGGCGCGTCGGCTAAGCAGCATGCAGCGCCATGCCTTTTCCCACGACTGACGAGCCAACGGCGCGCACTGGCCTCCCTCGAGGAGGCTGTGGCTGGCGACGCACCACGACTCGCGCGGGGCGCTGAGGGCCCATCCACTGTGCCCCGCGCGCGCCCGCTGCAAATCTCAGCCGCGCGGGCGCATTGGCCCGCCCCGCCCAGCCCTGCTGCTATCCAATAATATTCGATCCTCCTCCGGCACGGCCAACTCGTGACAGCGACGCCACACCACCGGGGGATTCGAAGGCTTGGCGCGTTGCGGCGGTGCGGTGGGCCACGGGACAAGCCGCACGAGGGCCGGTCGACTCGGGCTTGTACGTTGCAACAGTCGTTCGATCGATCGTTGGGATCCTATCGGGTTCCACTCCAAATGCAGGGGCAGGCCCTACCGTTGTTTTCTGCGCGGAAATAGAAATTTGGCGTGCTAACGCACTGTGCTTCGTAATGCAATGTTGCTTCTTCTTTTTCAGTGTAATGTTGCCCTAGCTCCGTTTGGGAGCAGCTTTTCCTATAAGTTGGCTTCGCAAAGATGATGGCGGCAGAGTATTGATTATCGAGGGACTTCAATTCCCTCTAGAAAACGATAAACTGCTTAAGTTTCACGTGCATTTAACCAGAAACTAAAGCTCCTAAACGTCACCATATATAAGCCGTAAGATGGCAGCAAAGAGTATTGATTATCGAGAGACCTTTAGTTCCCCTTAAACACGATAAACTGCTTAAGTTTCACGTGCATTTAGGGGGTGTTTGGTAGAGTCCCACTTCCACCAAATCCGTGGAGTTGGTGGAGCTGGAGCTGTAGGTATATTAAGGGCTTGTTTGGGAGAGCTCTGCTCCTCAATTTTTAGCTCCACTCTAAATTCGTGTAGCCAAGCACCTTAGCTCCATAGAACTCTAACTCCAGAAAAAATGCGAATCTAGAGGGTTGCTTCATGGTTTTTGTGGAGCTCCTCAAGGGGTACTCCAAGAAACACCGTTTCATACCCACTCGTGAAGTTGCTAGGTAATTACCCACCTTTGCCACTGGTTACACATATGAGGTAATTACCCACCTTTGCCACTGGTTACATCAACACCCAAGGGCATAAATGGATATCCACACCAAAACCATTTATTCTTGAAGCTGGATCTAATTTGTAAGCCAAACACCTCCGTTCCCTACTTCAACTCTATGGTGGAGCTACTCAACGGTGGAGTTGATGAAGTGAAGCTGATTTTTTTGGAGTGGAGCTCTCCCAAACAGGCCCTAAGAGTGTTTAGGTGGGTCATCTTGTTTACATTTTAGAATAAAATTATAAACTTAAGTCACTTTATTTCAATCTACAAGTTTCAGCTCTGAGGAGGAGCTGGAATCCGGAGCTCCGCCAAACAGGGCCTTAACCAGAGACTAAAGCTCCTAAACGTCACCATAAGATATAAGAAGGCAGCAAAGAGTATTGATTATCGAGAGACCTTTAGTTCCCCTTAAAAAACGATGAACTGCTTAAGTTTCACGTGCCTTTAACCAGAAACTATAACTCCTAAGCTATCTCTTACTATTGAGTTTCATGTACCAACCTATTCATCTAAAAGCTTACACTAATTAGAACTCTCCCTCTTCACGGGTAGTCACTTGTACTTTCAACACCCTTTCTTCACGTGTAGGCTCCCTCACACTTTATAGGTGGAATAGAAATGGTCGGGCTGTAATTATTATTTTTTAATTGCATCATTTGGGTGTTGAACTTAAAATATCTTGGTCCTGATACTATATTGAGTTATATACACTAATTAATTCATCTAAAATCTTAAGTTGATAAAAAAATATAAACAATCTACTTGTACTTCGACACTGACTATAACAAGCATTATAGATTCGTGTCGCCAGTGAATCTCTCGAACGTAATACGCAGGTTCGTGTATATCTTGATCAATTTTTCCACGGCAGCTAAAGTGTAACTACTGCCTTTCTCCATTTAATGTAACAGCGACACTTGTTTAACTTTATTGTAAGAAAAGACCGCACCGGTTGCTCTAGCCGCAAATTAAGGATACTCTTGTGTCATCTTTTTTATTCACCTTCACATTTTCTCCTTTCATTTTCCTACTCACTTCCCTCACCCCTTACTTTCTCTCTAGCATGAATTTTAAAATAATAAAATTGTAAATATGAAGTTTGAATTCAAATTTTCAAATAAAAAATTTTATCTCAGAAAGTTTCAACTCGAAAAATTTGAAATTGAAAAGTTTCAACTAAAAAAAAAATAAATCAGAAAATTTTAAATCAAAAAGCTTCAACTAAAAAAATTAAATAAAAAAAATCTCAAATTGCAAAGTTTCAACTAAGAAACTTTCAAATAAAAAAGTTTCAGTCCGAAACTTTCAATTAAAAAAAATTTTGATTTGAAAATTTTTGATTCAAAAAACTTTCGATTCGAAAAGTTTCAACTCAAAAACTTTCGAAAGTTGTTAAAAAATACTTCTTATTCAAAAACTTGAGGGAAAAAATTTAAAAAAACAAAAACTATTTTGAGTTTAAGGGGAATGTAAGGTGAGAGGAAAGTGAGATGAAGGGGAAGTCACTAAGTGTAGTGACGAGAAGGCCTTTGAAGGGGGAAGAAAAGTGCGGAAGCAAGGTGTTACCACTTATCACAACGAAAGCCTCACAGATGATTTGGTTAAAACGCTCTCGAATTAGCAATTTCCATAAATTAATCCCTTTCCAAGTTTCTCTGCTTTGTCGCAGGAAGCACATCTCCTTGTCAGACATAATATCTGAGAGCCACAGACCTGCCGCGAAAATGTCCAAAAACAGTGCATGAACAGGAGCAACTAGCAAGGGGATGCTACTGCATATGCACGAACCCAACACCTCTCCATGCCTATATAACGTGTCGAGCACCACGCAATGCCCCACGCCATCTTGTGTGACGCAGCATCACCGAACAAAACTGCCACTCCAGATAATTAAAGCGCGCATATGGCTCCGCCGATCTCTGCCGAAGCCATGGTGGAGGCTGCCCCGGACGCGTGCACGGTCGTTCCGCTGAACCAAACGGTTTGCGTGAACGTGCTGGCGCCGGCCGTCACCGTTGTATCAATGCAGACCGTTCGGCCGGACGGCCCGTCGGCGGTTGGAGGAGACCTCAAGCTCTCGGTCTCCGACATGCCCATGCTGTCGTGCCACTACATCCAGAAGGGGTTGTTCTTCCCGCCTCCTGGCATGCCGATGGCCTCCCTGGTGTCGTCGCTCGTGTCGTCGCTCTCCCGCGTGCTTGGCGTCTTCCCGGCACTCGCCGGCCGGCTTGTCACGCTCCCCGACGACCGCATCGTCATCCGGTACGATGACGCGGCCGTCGAGTTCTACCATGCGGTCGCGCCTGGTCTGTCGCTTGACGACTTGATCGTGCCCAACGCCGACGTGCCGACCAGGCTGACGAAAGATTTGTTCCCCATGGACCGCACGGTGAGCTACGATGGCCACCGCCGCCCGCTCACGTCCTTCCAGGTTACCGTGCTCGGTGACGGCGCTGTCTTCATCGGCTTCGTCGCCAACCACGCCGCCGTGGACGGCACCTCGTTTTGGCACTTCTTCAACACGTGGGCGGGTCTCTGCCGCGGCGCGCCTGTCCAGCCGCCCGACTTCCGCCGCAACTTCTTTGGCGACTCCACCGCCGTCCTCCGCTTCCCCGGAGGCGTGGGCCCTGCAGTGACGTTCGACGCCGAGGCGCCCCTCCGCGAGCGAATTATCCACTTCAGCGCTGCCGCAATTCGGGGGCTGAAGGCAACGGCCAACAGCCGGAAAATAACCGGTAAAGATGCCGAGGTTAACGGCAAGCTGGTGCATGATTCGAATGTTCAGGGAGGCTGCAGAGAGATCTCGTCCTTCCAATCTCTATGCGCGCATATTTGGAGGGCCGTGACGCGCGCGCGCCGGCTGCTGGCGGCCGACGCAACGGCGACGTTCCGCATGGCGGTGAACTGCCGGCACCGTCTGCGCCCGGCGATCTCCCAGTTCTACTTCGGCAACGCCATCCAGAGCGTATCGACGACGGCGACGGTGGCCGAGCTGGCGTCCAACGACCTGCGGTGGGCGGCGGCCAGGCTGCACGCGACAGTGGTGGCGCACGAGGACGGCGCCATCCGGCGTGCCGCGGCGGATTGGGAGGCCGCGCCCCGGTGCTTCCCGCTGGGCAACCCTGACGGCGCGGCGCTCACGATGGGGAGTTCGCCCCGGTTCCCGATGTACGACGGCAACGACTTCGGCTGGGGCCGCGCGCTCGCGGTGCGGAGCGGCCGCGCCAACAAGTTCGACGGCAAGATGTCGGCGTTCCCGGGCCAAGCCGGGGACGGAAGCGTCGACGTCGAGGTGTGCCTCGCCCCGGACACCATGGCTTGCCTCCTCGGCGACGACGAGTTCTTGCAGTACGTGTCCCATGCACCGTGATGCAGAAACGCATCTGGCCATCCGCTTTGTTGTACCACTACAGTACTAAGGCATGAGATGTGACATGGGCGTCTGTGATGCGGTCACTGGACCGGCTGCCGCGCTACCGTTACTGGATTTGTATGCTCGCAAAAATATCAAGTACTAGTCGGTTACTCGGTGTCCAGGTAGGAGGTACAGAGCGACGCTAGTGGCGCTCAAGAGTAGAATCGAGTCATACCAAAGAGATGGCGACGCGCCCAAGTCGTGTGGTTCTGTTCCTTCTTTCGTGGTGCCATACTGCACGTTTGCTGTGATCTTCGAAGGAAAGATATCCCAAGCGATATCGTAAGTGCTGTTCGTCCTGGAGTTGGGGAAAGATATCATGAACGATATCATGGTTATGGAGCAGAACGTTTGCTGTGATCTTGAAAGGAAAAAAGAAGAAAGGCATATCACGCTATTAATTGTGTGTTAAACCCTGACGTTTTGCAGATTAGATCGAGTAGCTTGCGTTTGCTGGGGAGGGGAGTGCTCTGCTGATGGAGAAGGAACGTTTTTTGTTTTTTTTTTTGATTTGATAAACATCATCCGGATATTTTGTTTGCTAAAATCATTTAAATTTAAGAGCATTGGATTATTGTTGAGATTTGGAAGTATCGATTACATCTGATCATATGATTTGATCTAACGATTGGATTATTTATCCTACGATCCAAAATGTAAATGTTATTTAAAATAAAAATATCTGGAGATGGTTATAGGAGGCAGGAACAAAATCTGGTTATACGAGGCAGGAACAAAATCATTAAACAAACAGGGCTTGATGCGCCGTGCGAACTATAGCCCCTTGCTCCTTTTCACCCATAGAACCCCACTACCTCGATCTCCTGACAAAAGGTTGGCCATCGGCCCCAGTTTCAGGGCCACTTTTGTTTGCTATCTACATGAATTTTGCTCGAACATGTCGAAATCCACTAAAAAAATTCTCTTGCCAATCCTCCGATCCAAACGGACATTTGTAAATGAATCAGTTGTGCGGAACGATCTCTTACAAGGGCGTTTTCCACCTATAGAGAAACTCAGCGTAGGTAATACGCCTGTGTTCCCGCCAATATGAACTACTCCCTCCGATCTTAAAAAACTGATGTTTTGAACATAGTCATGATTAAACTTTCAAAACTTTAACTATCAATATATTTTTAAATATGTAAATTGAATACATGAAAATTATATGTGTAGAATTGTCTTGAGAAGTACTTTCGTAATATTATAATTTTATTGAGTTTTGTAAATATATTATAATAAAAATTAGTGATCAAAGTTGTGTTTTGAAGACCGTGTCGATATCCAAAACATCAGCTTTTTAAGACCGGAGGGAGTAGTATTTGTGTAAGTAACAAAAGCCCATCCTTAAGTGATATATCTTTCTAGCTTCTAGCTTAGTAGTTGTCGAAGGAAAATTCATTGTGTGAACTTTTACCTAAACTAGTATATTAGGGCATCTCCAACAGTGGTACTTTAGCTGTCTCTTAGCTATACATATACGCAAAATCCTACTTAAAGGATAGAGAAGGTGAGGAAAGAGAATGCGTTGTCTCTTATGTAAGAGACAACTTGATCACACAAACCAACACAAATAGTAATGGAGTGTGAGGGGGATGTGTGATTAAAATAATATAAAATGGTTAGATGAATGATTTTAGAGATAAAATAATAGAGATGTTGTCTTAAGTACTATCTCTATGTGAATTAGAATCCTTGGAGACAATCTTAAGAGATATACTATTGTACATGCCCTTAGGCCCAAAGGTCTAACCAGACCCATTAGTGTAATCTAGTCTAGTACTCCCTCAGTTGATAAATATAAAACATATTTTGACTTTGCACAAGGTTTAAGATTGCGGAGAAATTGATAAAGACAGGAGAGGAAATGACTTACATACCACTCTTAATTGTCTTGGGAGATAAGAGATTATACTTTGTGTGGGTGCAATGAATAAATGCATATAGTTGAGAGAGAATAAATTGATAAAGAGATGAGATGATGAGAGAGCGAGTGGAGGGGATGATGGTTAGTGTGGTCGCGCGAATGAGGGAGCGGTTGTGCCTCGCCGGATGGCGAGTGGAGAGAGAATCACCAAATATAGCAAGTCTCTCTCCGCTCGCTAAATTTGTGGTGGAGGGTGGCGATTCTGTTGGAGATGAATATTCGTAACAAATCGGTAAAATATGGAGATAGGGAGTTGGGTAGAGAGGCTTTTAGAGTTGCTCTAAGGCAAGCTAGTATGTTACTCCCTTCCGTCGCAATATATGTTCAAAGCCTACTATATGCACAGATCAAAGAGATATTAAATTTAAAAAGTTAATATCATTGGACTATGCATAATCATATTAAATAATATATTATAACTACTCACTCATTTTTTTCAGCATTAAAGTAGAGGTTTATATTGTGAAACTATGCTACTAATAAATGGGTACTTATATTGCGAAAAGGAAGAAGCACTAGATTCTAGACGTGGATGTCGTGCCGTGCTGGGCACGCCCAGCACGGGCCCATCGTGCTTCGTGCCTGAACCATACCGGACCGCGACGGCCCGTCGTACTGTGCTGTGCCGGCCCGACTCACCTTCGGCGAGCCTAGGAACGACCCATTTGTGCTTCATGCCTGCTTCGTGTTGTGCCGGCTCGGGCCTAGCCCATTTGTACTATTCTGACGAGAGGAAATGAACACCGATCGATGAGGTCACTGAGTTGGATTGAAAGGGTGGGGTATCTGTGGTGGTCGATAGGGTTGATGGGGAGGGAGGCAGAGAGAGCTAGATGCGCTGCTGACCGAGGAGAGAGAATGAGAGACTGAGAGTGAGCTAGAGAGAGTGACATAGAGAGTTGGAGGGAGAGAGTGAGAGTGGGTCAGAGAGAGTTACATAGAGAGTCAGAGGGAGGAAGAGAGTGAGAGTGAGCCAGAGAGAGTTACATAGAGAGTCAGAGGGAGAGAAGGACTGAGAGAGTTACATAGAGAGTCGGAGGGGAGAGAGGGATTGAGAGCATGAGAGTGAGCCAAAAAGAGTGGCATAAAGAGTCAGAGGGGATATAGAGGGACTGAGAGAGTGAGAGTGAGCCAGAGAGAGTGGCATAGAGAGTCGGAGGGAAATAGAGGGACTGAGAGAGTGAGAGTGAGCCAAAGAGAGTGGCATAGTGAAAGTGCATCTAGGCCCCCTAGTGGGTTTTGGTTGATTGACGACAAATGATTAAGGGACTAATGTGTTCAATGAGTTTATGAATAGGTAAAAAGTTCCATTAGTAACATTGTGTGGTTATTGGAAGACCCTCAAAATGAAGAAAGGAGCAGCATATGTTTTTAACGTTGTTACTCAAATTTTAAAATTGATTTTTAGCGTCATTTAAGTATAGGTATGTCGAACTATCAAGAGGGATGAAACGACGAATAGCTCGAGATGTCTCAGTGCCCAAAAATCACCTCTAGCCAAACCTATGAGAGACACAAAACACAACACGAACACCGGGAACTAGAGATTCTAAGTTTTGTAAGTCGGAAGTTCCGAGTTATCGAAAATTCCAAGTTTGTTTCGGAGGTTGTTAATCTGGTGTTGGAACTTGATCAAACTCGGAAGTTCCGAGTTGTTTCCGGAGTTTGCCAGTCAGTACTTCAACTCGACTAACGTCGGAAGTTCTGAGTACAACTCGGAAGTTCCGAGTTAGCCAATTTTTACACCTAACGGCCAGATTTTGAGAGTTTGGTATAAATACTCCCTCACCTCATTTATTAGGTAACAAGTGAGTGTGTCTCTTCCTAGTAAAAGTGCCTTTGAAATCTTCTCAAACCCTAGAGCCAAACTTCATCCCATCATCGATTTGCTTGAGATTTGAAAAAGAAAAGAGTGGATTGAAGGGATTAAGGCCATGTTTGGTATGGCTGGAGCTTTTATGAAAATTAGCTTTTAGCTGAGCTGCATGGCTGAATGGCTAGGCTAAAGAGGTTTGGTGTTTGTCAGTCTGGCTATTTAGTATAGCTTTTAGGTATGAGGGATGCGGGTTGGGAATAAGGGTGAGAGTGGTGCGGTTTGGAATTTTACACTTGGTGAGAAGGGGTAATTTTCTTTGAACTCTAGTGTAAAGTCATAACCCCAACCCAACGAAACCGTAGAAAGCTACCTTATACCAGCTTTCGGCATTCAGCCTTTTCTAGTACAAATGGGCTGCTGGCTTTTGGCTTTTGACTGTGAGAAAGCTAGCTATTTGGAACAGCTTTTGGCTTCCAGAGGACAGAAGTCGAAGCTAAAGCCATTTCAAACAGGGCCTAAGAGCTAGTGAGCTTAACTTCATTCTTGAGCACTTGAGTTTGTCGCCAAGCCGTTCTTCATCACATCTATTACTCTTGGAGAGTAAATCTCCTAGACCGGCTAGGCATTGCCCGGTGAGCACCCAAGGATTGTGGTGTGCCACGGGAAGTTTATGAAGGTACGATTCCACCTCCACAAGGGAAAGAATCAAAGAGAAGAACCAAGGAGTGTTTTGGCACCATCTTGGTGAGGTAAAGGGTTGAGAGAAACCTAGCTCCGGTGAGAGCTCCTCAACGGAGATGTAGGAACCTCATGGGAGGATTCTGAACTTCGGTAAACAAGTCGTTGTGTCAATCGTCTTCTATTTGCTTATTCTCGACATTGCAACCTCGTTTGCTAATCTTGCTTCGATCTACTAGGATGCAGTGTTGTGCTTGGAATAGCTCATTTATTCTATCTAGCTCTTGTGAATTCATTCGTATCAAACTAGAATTGCATAGGCGTTGCTAAATCTAATCTCCATTTTCTGTCTACTCGGAACATCCGAGTTGAACTTGGAACTTCCGGGTTAACCTAGAAGTTTCGGATTGAACTCAGAATATCCGGGTTTTTTAATTTCCGCTATGAGTTCTGATTATAGAAAATCGGAGGGGGGAGAGGGACTGAGAGAGATGGGAGTGAGCCAGAGAGAGTGACATAGAGAGTCGGAGGGGGAGAGAGGGACTGAGAGCGTGAGAGTGAGCCAGAGAGAGTGACATAGAGAGTCAAAGGGAGAGAGAGGGTCTGAGAGAGTGAGAGTGAGCCAGAGAGAGTGGCATAGAGAGTCAAAGGTAGAGAGATGGACTAAGAGAGTGAGAGTGAACCAGAGAGATGGCATAGAGAGTCAGAGGGAGAGAGAGCGAGGGACTGAGAGAGCGAGAGTAAGCCAGAGAGAGTGGCATAGAGAGTTGGAGATAGAGATGGGGACTAAGAGAGTGACAGTTAGCTAGAGAGAGTGGCATAGAAAGACAGAGGGGGAGAGAGGGACAGAGAGAGTGAGAGTGAACCACAAAGAGTTACGTAGAGTCGGAGGGACAGAGAGAGGGTTGAGAGAGTGAGAGTGAATAACATAGAGTTACATAGAGAGAGAGAGAGAGAGAGAGAGAGAGTGAGTGAGCTAGAGAGAGTTAACATAGAGTTGGAGGGGGAGAGAGTGAGGGACTGATAGAGTGAGTGAGCCAAAGAGAGTGGCATATTCAGAAGTCAAACTATTTAAACTTCCCAAGTATTTAAATATCCATAATTTTATTTAATTACTTTAATTTCACAATCTTATTTATTTTCTCCCTTTTTCCTTTCTCCTTCCCCCTTTTCTTATATTTTTCACCCATTTCCCCTTATTTCCCCCTTCCCCCTCTTTTTTTCCTTTTCCCTTACCGACGCCCCTCCCTCTCCCACCTCTACTGCTGCTGCCCCTGCCGGTCGCCCCCTTTCTCCCCCCGGTGCCAGCGGCCCCCTCCCTCGCCTCCCGCGCATGGGGCCCCACCACCGCCTGCCCCTGTCGACGGCCGTCCCCTCCCTCCCTCTCCCCTGGCACTGGCACCCCCTCCCTCCCTCCTGGCGCACGGTTCGCCCTCCTTCACTTGGGCCGAGGCGGCGCACGGCGCTGGACGGGGCTCGAGGCAGGGTTGGCGGTCGCGGAGCCATGCTCGGTGGCCCGACAGTGGGAGTGGCGCGCTCGGTTGCGAGACGGTACACGGCGAGCGCGAGGCAGCGGCGTGGCACACGGTGGACACGGCTCGGCTCCTAGGTACGCGTACGCCTCCCCTCCCTCACTTCTCCCGTTCTCCTGCACCCCTGGCCCGATCGGCGTGCCACCGCCATGCCAGGTTCTCTTGTTCGGCATGGCCTGATGAACAGTGCCATACCGGTCCGGCACGACCCACCTTTATACCGGATCAAATCATGCGGTCGGGATTCGGACCGGCCCACAAAAACACAGCCCACTCCCACCTCTGGATTCTACCATGCAAGCCGTGGCCCGCGCATTCCAGAGCCAATACATACATCCTAACGGAAGTGGCGTGAAATTCAAATGGTACACAAGGAACCAAGTCGCTTCAAGGAGATGTAGTTTCAGGCGGAAGTCATCGACACAAGTTTTTGCAGTGACGCCGGTCCTCCCAGCAAGTTTCCGTCGATCTCAAATCATCTTATCAGTTAAAAACTTAAAACTATCTGTCCCTGAAAATATGCCAAGTTTAGGAATCTATCATGCTATCCCCATCATTTCTGCAAAGGAAATTTACCAGATTTTCACGGGCGCTGCATGCACGCCGCAGTATCACCGGAACAGCCTTTTTGACCGCGTACGAGGAAGCCAGCCCGGCGTTGACAGGAAACCTAACCATGGCACTCTTCTACCGGCCTGCTCACTGGCCAATATTCTTCCCCCGGCTTCAGATCACGGAAAAGAGTACAAAATGGAACCTGTTGTTACTTGTTCGACAGACGAAGCGTTTGGATGGCTCAGATGATCGACACGGCGTACGTGATGATGCGACCTAGTCATCTATCTATGCACGGGGCCATGGCCCTCGCCGAGCTAGCCACCCATGCACGCCCGTCGGCGCGAGCTTGCAGAGGCCGGCACAAGCCCTGTGCAGCTGCTGGACCAAGCGCGATCCGTACGGTTGTGCCTGGACCTATCGGGGGATCCCTGTTCTTGATCGTGTCGGGATTAAGCTGTGATGTGAGCCTGTCTGCGATGATTGATCCGGCGTGCTCCCTTACCAAACCAAGGTTCATGGTCTCGTGTGCTGTCCAGGAGGAAAATTACATACCGCTGGCTTGATTAGTGTGTGCTGTGTGGCGGAGGGAAGGCGACGAAGGCAAGCTGGGGCAGAACCCTGACCGAGGAGGATGGAGATGGAATATGCCCTGACAGCATTTGGGATCCTTGAATTGTTCACATGGAAGTGCATGTGGTCGACATTGCTTTGTTTACGAGTCATCCCACGCATAATTCATGGCCGTACATCCTCTTCTGATACGAGTATCTTATAAGAATCATGCGCGAAAATACTGTTTTCTACGAAATTTGCTGTTCTACAGATGTGCCAATAGCACTTTTAATATTTACCCCGTGTCCTCGTCGAAAAACGAAAAATAAAAAGAAGGGAGAAAATAACCTAAAGCTGTAGGCCATGGTCCATGGCACATGCGAGTAACTTCTTGTGTTTTTATTGTGATCAGTGATTCATAATGTATTGGACCTGTGCTAGGTTTTGCCTTTATCATATGTCCACGTTGGATGAACTTGTAATGTGGCGAGTCCAAAGGATCGTACGTTTGAGTTGAGTGGGAGCTAAGCGTCCTCCTGTGCCTCTGGGCCCACGCTTGTAGAGCACACAAGAAAGGTTTGGTTCACACAAAGGGCCTGTCGCAATTGGGTTATTTCAGAATTTGACACTTAATTCGTAAGTCTTTCAGAGCACTTGAATGACATGTGAGACCGTCTGTGTGTATGACAGTAGATCAGAGTGTTAAATTCTGAAATACGAATTTTAAAGTGTATCAAATTCTGAAAACTGTCGTGGCAATTATACCCACGCGTCCCCTGTTTCCAAACATGTGGACGATACGCTGCTTGTGAAGGCCCATCCCATGGCGCAGCCTAAACCAGCTTCGGCCCGATAACTGCAAGCCCGGTTCTAATGCCCACCAGACCAGGCCGAAAAGAGTTAGACGTAGGAGCAGCACGGGGTCGGCCCGTGCGTGCAATTCTGTTCGGAACTCTCAATGCCATGGGCTCGTGTCGCGCATGCACCACGTCCTTTGCTAGGCCGCCGCTAGTTTCATAGAAGCACGGCAGCTGCTGGTATTCTCGATTTAGCCTAGGTCAAAGCATGTCCCAAGTTACTTGGCAGCAAGAGATGACAATGTTGGAAAGGAAAATCCATATTTGATCCTCTACTTTCAAGTCGGTGTAATTTAGACCCTCTACATTAAGATCGGATATTTTACTATCTCTACTTTCAGTACCAGATCATACAAGGTCATAGCTCAAGCGCGATGAGTTGGCATCCAACATGACAGGCATTCCGGCCTGCACCACTACCACGTCGATCCTCCTCCTCACCTCCAACGGGCAGTCCACGACCTCCTCCAGATTCAGCAGCAGCCAACCATGGTCGGCCCTGCCTTTCCCTTCCTCCACCTTCTTGCTGAAGCACCTCCTCCTCCTCCTCCTCCTCCTCCTCCTCCTCCTCCTCACGACCTCACCACCGACGAGCACTACCGTCACCGTCCTCACCCACCTCGCCATGGACCCGCTCATCTCCACTATCCTACAATTCCAATTGCCATCCGCTCCATTGTCGACCAAGGCCTATCCCATATTCGGCAGCTCCAACAATGATCCTCAAGCTGTGGTTGTTGACTACCGACGATGGTGACATATATATAGGGACTCCATGGGCACCGGGTCGAGCTGCTCACTTGTGCGCGTTGGGTCGAGTAGGCAAATTTTTTTCTGAAAGGATTAGCAGGAACTCTACCACTCATTAAGCAGGTAGGAAAAAAAAAAGTAGTATAAAGTGAACCCAAATATATAGAAAGCGGAAGGGACATAGGTTTACAGAAAACCGAAGCCCGGCTAGGGGGCTTAGAGGAAAAGGAATTACAACATAGGAATGTTACGGGCTGTTGTACTAATTATTACTAGAAGACTGTTAGGACGACGAGGAGAAATTGCAACTTCGTCACGGTGGCTTGACGGTTGTTAGGACCAAGAACCCCATGAGCAGGCAAAATCAGGAGGATGAGCTGGAGCCCTACCGAACGGACTCTAAATGTGATAGCAGAATCGGGACTCATAGCGTGACAGGTGAATATTGGAAAAGCTCATTGAGGATGTCGGTTGGAGGTGGTGGAGCCGCTATTGGGGCCTTGGAACCTTCGAGGCCAGCTTTTGGAGTCGTTGTTATTCAACTCTGTGCCATCCCTTGTTGACATCTCTTCAACCGATGGCAATAGGTTGCACCTAGAGGTGGGCATTGTGCCATGCCATGTCGGGCCGGCCTGGCACGGGCCCATCATACTTCATGTCTGAACTGTGCCAGGCCGTGATGGTCCGTCATGCCTACCGTGCCAGCCCGGCTCGCCTTCGGCGAGCCTAGGCACGGCTCATTTACGCTTCGTGCCTGCTTCGTGCCGTGTCGGCCCAGGTCCGACCCATTTACACTATTGCGACGAGAGGAAAAGAGACGGAGACACACGATGCTCAATCTCTTTCAGCTCTCTCTCTCTCCCGTTGTTCCCTCTCGCAGCTCTCTCTCTCTCTCTCTCTCTCTCTCTCTCTCTCTCTCTCTCTCTCTCGCCCATTGCTCCCTCTCTCGGCTCTCTCTCCCTCTCTATCGATCGTCTCTCTCAATCTCTCTCTCTCTCGCCTGTTGCCTCCCCCCCTCTCACTCATTGGCCGATGAGAGAACGAGAGATGGTCATCTGTAGAAAGCCTAACAATATTTTTTCTCTCCAAAAAGATCATCATACTCGTACCTTGATAGTATTAGAAATCTAGTGAAATAAAACCATTGTAGATAAGCGACATAATATAGCCATCAACAACAATAAAGTTGTGACAGTACATCTGTGTATGTTGGATCGGATCTAGACTATAAATTGCACATACTTGAGACTGCAAAAGTGTCCCAGCTGAGCTGATCCCGTCCGTTTATCTCAATCTCTCTCAGCTCTCTCCCATCTCTCGCCCGTATATCTCCGTGCCGCGGTGTGCCTGTGCCTCCTCCGTGTCGGGCCGTGCCGTCCATGTGCCCTGATCTCAGGTTCGGCACGGCCCACCCCCGTGCCGTGTTGGGTTTTGGACCGGGCTGGACCACTATGCCTCGGACCGGCTCAAAAAGACTCGGCTCAAGTGCCCACCTCTAGTTGCACCAGTCGCACCACCGCACGATCATCGAGGGGTTGGCAAGCGAGATGAGGGTGGTAGGAGGAGGGTGCCCACTAGAGGGTATAGATGGCGCTTCCTGCCAACGTTGTATGGTTTGGGGAAAGTAAAGTAAAAGAGAGACGAATGGGTCAACAATTAATCAATTGTTTTAGTATGTTGCTCACCCAACTGAGCCACATCGGATCCCATGTCATCGCCGAAATACAAATGGTTTTTGCTTTAGAACTTGTTTGATCTGATATGGAAAGTGTGTGTGGGTGGGGGTGGGGGGTGGTTGGTAAAATAAGTAGGCGGTTTAAATTAGATCGACTTGAATGAAAGTAGAGAGACTAAATATATGTAGACCTTTTCTCGATAAAATATAGGACCACACACATCAAATATGATGGAGAGGTGCTTCTATGCTCTCCCTCCTAATACAAGTTGCACAAATCTTGAAGCAAACGAAGGGGTAAGTAATCGTCATCTATCATTCGTTCATGCTTTAATATTTGTGCAACTTTTAAAAGAAAGAGCATAGAAGCACCTCTCAATATGATGATAGTCTGGAAGTTATATTGGAGTTTGACAATGCACATCCATAACGAATAAGTACAATTTTTATTATTTTGGACAGTTTGAAATTTGTATTGCTTAACAACAAGTGAAACATACTAATTTCCACTTGCGAGTGAGGCAATACGAAGTTCAAATTAGTATTATGCAGTTTGTAGAAGTATCTCAACGGTCGTAATGTCTATCCTTTCCAATCTCGTTCAATCCTACCTTTTTTTGTATTTTTTTTCTGTTGCTAATATTATGATCATTTTATTAGAGAAAATAAATCAATCCATCTGTAATTAAATAATTTTATAGCAACTAGCTAGGACATTCATCTTTATTTTTGAAGGTGAGTTGTCGATTAAGGACATGGGGAACAACTAAATAAGTTATTTTTTTTGTCTGCCCCTAAGATTTATTAGTATTTTATCAGAAAACACTAAAATAATATAAAATAAAATTACACTAATACTAGCCACATAAATTCGAAAGTTGCAACTATTATTTTCAATAATAAAATGGTAACGCTACAAGAATGACTACTTGGTAATCCCTTTGGACTTATCTGGTGGCATGTGGGCCCACACCTAATCTGGCTCTGGCCGGCAAGTCAGTGAGGAAAGAAAAAGTGAAGCACATGGCCTTGATCACCGTTAAGACTTACTACTACTTATTATTGTCGGGATGTTAGTCCTTGTTTTGAGATATATTCAGATTTTTTGGTTTTGGTGAATAAATTTCAAAACTACATCTAAAGATTTATGTATATAAATATAGCATTTTTTGTAAAAAAATAATCTATAATGAATAAAGAGAAAAGAGTTGATCTTCTTGTATCGTGTGTCCATCTATGTTATTGTTTTTTTGTCTAGTCTTGATTGGCATTGGGTTGATCTATGGCAATCGTTAATATTTTACAACAGTTATGACTTATCAATCCAAGCATCTGTATGGGCTAGTAATTTAAAAAATATCATTTTATCTTTACACAAATTCAAAAAAGTATGTTACTTGTATTTATACAAATATTTGTTAAGTTACTTGCTTTATTTTTATTTCTTAGTAAAATATTTTACTGTATATTGAGCCTGCATGCACATTAATGATCTGTGACATTTTTACAAAATAGACGTTTTGGAACGCCAATTTGAAATTTCGAATTAATTGAAACGGAGGATAAGACATCAGAGTCCTAATCTAATAGGACGAAACCTTTACAACCACCGATATAAACAATCTACAAATTTTATGACTATAACATGAAAGTATATTTAAGACAACAATATGTACATGTTCGAAAAATAACTCTTCTCCCATGAATTGTTTTGCACATTGTAGGACATAGCTGTAAACAAAAATTTTCGTTGTTAGCTATCATAATCTGTTCCAACAATTTCTAAAAGAGATGTGCAAAATTGCCGAGCAATAGTTTCTCCAATGGCAAAGGCTCTCCAAACCAACGGACCAAAGAGATTGCCTGGATGGCCCTAATTGCCTGCACGTAGGGGTGGAATTTTAGCTCGAGGCTCGAGGCTCGGCTCGGGCTCGGCTCGGTTCGGTGCGGCTCGGCTCGACTCGCATGGCCAACGAGCCGAGCCCGAGCCTACCGCCTGGCTCGCTTGGCCAACGAGCCGAGCTCGAGCCAGCTCATGAGCGGCTCGTTAGGCTCGTTAGGCTCGACAGTCATTGAGTTATATAAGGTATGAATTCACAATATTAGTATACCCAATGCTAGACATCTAATGAGCAATGCTTGTCTTACCTTACTTTTTGAGTTTACTCTTCTTAGTACTTCAAATGTCTTGTATTGGGTCTACTGATTACTTTTGCACAGATAAAAGTAAGCGGAATATTCTTTTTCCAGATTACATGTTTGCAGTTTTATAAACTGAAAGAGCAGTCTAACCATCTGTGCTTAAAAAGGCGTCCCATAAATGTGAAATTGCTTCTTAACCGAACCCTAGAGGAGGCTAGAGCCTGAGAACGGTGAGAATGGATGGAGGAGCTTCGTTTTTTTGTGAGAATGAAGGGCATTTAGGCCCTTGCCAGTGCCCTTGTAGGCCGGCTCGCGAGCCGGCTCGAGGCTCGAGCGAGCCCGAGCCGAGCTCAAGATTGAGCTCGATGTATGCAACGAGCCGGGCTCGGCTCGGCTCGAAAACTGGTCGAGCTCACCGGCTCGGCTCGATTCCACCCTACCTGCACGTATAGAACATGACATATGCCATACAAAGCTGTTTCATCCCTTTTTGTTTATTAATTAATCAGAATAAACTAACCGAGTTAATGAAAGTAAAATTCCTCCCTCTGCCATCTTTAATCAGCACATCAGAGTAAAACGAAAGTTCTTTCCTCTGTCATCTTTAATCAGCACATTGGAGTAAATTAAACTCGTCTCCAACTACATGTACTAATTAGCACTCTGCTACCTTATAAGATGAGTCCTTCAGTAACGGTACCACCAAAGACATCTACGGTCCGGATCTACCTCCTCGTGCCCTTTGCCCTTCGAGAAGCTGAGTGTGTTTGGCCTCTTGCATACATTTTTTTTTAATTTTTATTCCTTCCAAATAAAATTGTAAATCAAGTCTTATTCTTAACCGTAGAAGCAACGACACACGACACATGTTCTACGCACTCCCCTAACGCAGCAGGTCATTGTCACCTAGCTCCCCTCCTACCAGCAACCCGTCGTGGTGGGAGAGTGCAGTAGATAACATGTATCGTTTGCGGTTGCTTTTGTGGTAAAAAAAACGAGACTTGATTTACAATTTTATTAGAAAGAAGTCCAAAAATAAAATGAAAAAAGCGGGAGGTTAAATAAGCCGAAGCTTCGCCCTTCGATACCAGCCTGAGTATGGCTTCAAGCCTGCAACATCCTGGCACGCGCGCGAGGCCAGATGAACAAAACCGTAGCAACGCCAGCAAGTTAGCCTCATGCCACCGAAGTAATTCATGGGCCAGGGTCTCCTTTGCCTTGAGATCCTTAGTATTTCTTTAATACGACATCAACATTATGCTCTAGCATTTTTCTATGGGAAAATTTTGCTGGTGTCAGTGAAAAAGTGTCTAATTTTACTTCTGTCACTACCTTTTTTCTCGTTTCATTTTCATTAATAGTTTTTGCTCTTCTTTTTCCTTTTACCATTTCTGTTAGTTGACTGCTAGTTAATCGTCAGTCGAAAAATTTTGCCCTCAGCGCAAATTCTTCGTTTATTTTTTTATTTTTTTAAAGATAACAAAATAAGTTCAATTGTTGTGAAACTTTTTCTGCATGATCATATACTACTGAAGATGGTACTATAAATTTTTCGGAGCATGATCAAGTTTGTACACGCTTCCTTCTGTTTTTGATCATACTAGGGGCAAAATTGTTCAACTGATGGTCAACTAACGGAAATAGCAAAAATACGATGAAGTGAAAAGAGTAGTGGCAAAATTAAAACAACACAAAGAATAATGATAAAAACAAAATTAGGCACCTTTTAGTGGCACCATGAAAATTTCGTCTTTTCTAAGTATGATTTGGCTTTGAATGGGAGGCATTCTAGCTTTGAGGGCCTATCTATTATATCTGTGTGTCCTATTTCTATTGAAACTGTTAAGACATAGCTCTGTTCGTAGTTGATCCCAGCCGTTGATTATACCAATAAAGATCAGATGATCAAGATGTCATCCTTTTTTAGATTAATGCGAGGATGTTTAGACTTTTCATTTCTCTTTTATTAATGCAGGAAATTATAGCTTCTTCCCATTTTCATCAACTATTACATATATTTTGTGGCTCCTTAGTATGTATATATATAAGATAGTTGGGTTAATATTTTGAAACATAGTGACCAAGCATATCTTAATGAAAAAATTATTTATTTATCATTGAAAGTTGATTAGGTCTCTAAAATACTATCATGACCAAATTTTAACTTTTATCTCTTTTTTTCCACTACCGTCAATCGCCCGTGGCCTAACTTTTAATTGAAGCATAAAAAGGCCATTTTGTCCCTGCATGTGTGTGTTCGAACGCGTTGGACGCAGACTGCATTACATGGCCGCAAAACCATATCCTACACGGACGAGTTCAAATGCAGTCACTGTGGGGACTGTAATTTAAGCAGTCCCCATAAGCGTGGACCGTCCGATCGAGCAAACGAACGGTCCAGATCGTCCAAATCCATTTGCTACAGTGTTTTGCTCCAGTATGCTACAGTACTTTCGGATCAATCTGAACCGCCTCTTTTTGATCCAACGGCTTGCGCGCAACTACTTAAATTGCAGTTATTAATGGACTGCATGGGAACCGAATCCATCCTACACCTTCTCTTTGCCCTTTCTTCTTTCTCTGTGCTCTCTCTCGCTCAAAAGTAAATAAGGAATTTTTTTTCAAAACTGAATCAAAGCGGTCTAATGTACACAACAATGAATTTCGCAATGCACATTGCTTGCAATGGCAACAACAGATATCACAAGAACCTTGCACATGAGAAAAACGGAGTTGCAGCAATCCAACAAACAAGAAGGCTAGCATTCACCAATCACAAAGAAATGCAGAAAGCCTACAATTCAACAGAATAATCAAAGCAAAGTGTTTGCGCCAAAATTCGGTACATGGCAAAATGGGTTTGAATCGGATAAAAGCAATTGTATGTGTTTGCATCGGAATTCGGTGTGTATTGAAATCAGTCCGAGACGGAAAGGAAGCGTTCGCATGGAAAGAAATCATCAAACGAATCGGAAAAGGAATCCGTTTCTAAAAGGGAAGGAAATCGAGATAATAGGCCGATACGGATAAACGACCGTGTCAGGTAACAACCTCGGATCGGGCTGCATGTTATAAAGGAGGTGGGTGTCAAGCGGCAAAAATCAATCAATTCCAACAACTACTTTTTACAAATTCTTTTACATTGCTTTAGCTTCATAGATTTCTTTACAAGTCGACGGAATCAACATAGTTGCGCATCGCCGATTGTTGATTTTAGCCGATTTCACCCAGGTTTGATTTGCCTCGCTTTGTTCTTGCATCGCCTTCCCGGCCGATTTTTACCTTGTATCCGATCAATCAGAATAGGTTGATCTAGTTATTTCCTAATCGGTTCTTGCCGACTAGTGAAAAGCCGATAGATCCTTGTTTATCGGTTTTGATCAAATTACAATTCCACCTTGTCGATTTCAGTCAAATCGACCGCACGCTCTGCAAACCCAAAGGTGTTTGTCTTGTGTGTTCGAGGCCTAAAACCCCTTTCACGCTTTTTGGCGCGAACATATTTTTGGCACGCTGGTGGGGCGCCAAAAAGAATGTCGCCAACCGACAAACCCGCAAATACCGCCGATATCAACACCGATGCCATAATCGCGCCTGTGATGGCCGATTTAACCCCTGAGCAACGGAAAGAACTCGAAGATCGAAAGGCAAAATCTCGAGGAAATGATGCTCACGACAAGCTTCGAAAACACGCCGTATGGCGTTACTCAAGATTGCACTCCCAAGCATCAATCCTATCGGAGATTCAACATCTGAATCGGTAAAGCCGATACGCACTCGCCAAGGCTGATTTATCAAGTATGATCGAGCAATCATCCCATCACGCATTGATTAACCAATCATCGGCTCTAGTGTCTACTTTAAAGCCGGCGATGATAGAAAATAGTGTGAAACGATTGCTCAAGAATTAGCTGCCAAAGCCTGAAGCTAGATCCACCACAAACCATCCCTACGCACTGCAGATATTCCATAGCACCCAACACCAACACAAGAACGCGTGTCGGCTCAAGCACCTATCATGATGCCGGCTCAACCTCTAATGTTTTGAAACCGAGCATACAGAGAGATGGGTTCACACATTACCATGGGCACACGGATGGAGCCAAGATGGGTGCATCAAATCAATCAAGTCGCCCTCCAATAACATCGTTATCGGCTTATCACCGATCGAAATGGGACAGTTCCACTACGAGGGGCCACAACCATGAAACAAGCACCATATAGGGTGGTGCCATACGTCGAACCTTTCGCGCCCATACCCGATGCATTAGGTTTTAATCACAATTACGACGCAGACCAAGACCTCCGAGGTGCGAGTTGGACAAAGGCCCAGAGTTTGCACTCTGGGGCAGGGCTAAACAATGAGAATTGGCCGTCCGCTGCACCACAAGCCGACAATGTTAATTGGGCAGAACAAATTGCCAATGTTTTGAGAGAACAGTTCGGTTTACAACCCGTAGGGAGAGTGATTGGCTACAGGAAGCCGCACTCGATTACATAGACCGAATGCCGTACCCCACAACTTTAGGGTACTGACTTTGCTAAATTCTCGTGATGATTCTATTACCACAATTGAGCATATCTCGGACTTGCTCATGGCTCAATGTGGGGAGGCGGCACTGATGGTTTAAAAATTAGGTTGTTTCCTTTATCACTATCTGCATCGATTCACTTGGTTCACAAATCTACCACCTAATTCAGTTCATATATGGAACGATTTGAAAGTCGATTCCATGAGTACTTTTTCGGAACTATGGAGCTTAGGATTTCGATCTTAGTTCATCACAGTATACGGCGAATCGGTCTCTCGATTATATCAAAAGATTTCGGGCGACGGAATAGGTGCTCTGATGTAACATTACCCGGACGATCAATTGGCCGACCTAGCTGCCCAAGGGTTAATCCCTCCGTTAAAAGAAAAAGTTGTCGCCGAGTTCCCCGACTGGGTCACCTACTCCATCACAGACGGGCACATGAAAGCCGATATGCAGCAGAGCAAAGGGTTTAAAGATAGGTTTAGGACAAACGGCAATGAAAAGGCCAAAGTAAACATGGTAGATTACGACTCGGCGACACTCGACGACGGAAGCAGAAGTGAACATAGCCGAGTGGGCCAAAGGTTCCAAAACCACTCGTATGCTCTCGCTTAGGCCGACAAAGAATAAAGCTAAGTCAAGTACTCGTATGATGTGTCGAAGTGTGACAAGATATTTGATTTATTACTACAAGAAAAACTCATAAGGTTACTGTAAGGGCATATCATACCATCGTCAAGAAATTAGAAAGCGAAGGTATTGCAAATGGCATCATTCGTTCTCTCATAACACTAACGATTGCAATATTTTTCGACAACAGATCCAATCGGCCATCGCCGATGGCAGGTTAAAGTTTGCGTAAGAATCAAGCTATGCAGATAGATATGGGCCCTTTTCAGGTCAACATGGTTCAATGTTCACGAAAGAAAAGAGGCTCGAAGAGGATGTTTCGACTAAGAGAATTATATCACGAGACGAGACAAGGTAGATCACTGTCGGTTCTACAAATAGAAGCCGATAAAAACGGACAAAACTCAAGAACGGTGAAACCAAGAGGGGACTTAGAGGTCGGTAGATGGTATCGGTGAGAAGGCTCCAAGAAGAGCCGATTTCAAACCAAAGCCGACCTTTCACAACTCACGGGGAAATATGAAAGGATAAGTCAAGGTATAGCCCTCAACACCACCGTGGTTTTCATCGATCGTGGCAAAAGGAGGGACGACGTCGGCCGATGTGCCACATCGGCCCGATTACAGAAGAAGAGAAACATCGGCAATGTCCTTTTTAGCGCTTTTGTCGGGAGAGAGGGATGACCTTACTAACAGCTTTGTATCTTGTCCTATGCAACACTTCGTCTACATGTCGGCCAAACCAATCAGAAAGACAAAGTTGTCCGTGACCGACACGATCGCCCGTATAAGTAAGGGCGTAAGGCCGATCTATGAAAGGTTGTCAACATCGAACAAGCTGCTAATCCTCCCAAAATCAGGAATTATCTGGCTAACGCAAGAAGGGTGGAATCCGAAATGGGCAATTTAGTCGAAAGATAAGAAAGCCGATAGAACCCAAATAGATGGTGCCCTTCGGTCTCAAGAAGTCGCAACGCATAGGCTTCAAATGATTAAAAACACAAGAAGAAAGGGAAGCCGTATGAGAGTGAGAGGGATCTGGACGCTTAATAAGTTAAGACCGTACGATTTTGAAAAAGGAGTGAGAAAGAAGGAGCAGATCGATAGTGATTCAGATCAATCGGTTCAATCCGGCCTCGATGATCCGAGATGATACGCCACCAATGGATATAAACATGGTATTCACTTTACCGCCGAGTTCGTGAATCAAGAATCGGGCCAAGAAGTGTTCACCCAATTGTGCCTCGAGCACCGACGCTGTGTTTGAAAAACCACAAGACATGCATCGGTATCTCAAACCATTGTATCTAAAAGGATACATTAATGGCCGACCAATATCCCGTATGTTGGTCGATGGCGGGCAACGTCAATCGATGCCATATACTTTCAAAGTTGGGAAAAGCCGACGAAGACTTAATCAAGACCAACATGGTGCTAAATGACTTCACCGGAGACCCAACCGAGGCTAAAGGCGAATGGTGTCGGAATCGATACCGGTAATAAAACTTTGCCGATCGCTAGATTGAAGCTAAAGGCAATTACAACAGTACTCTTGGCGGATCGATCCATGCTAATCGTTGTATACCATCAACTATGCACCGTAGGTGCAAAGTGGAATGATGACATAAGAGAAGTCGTACCAACACATCGCTCATATCGCCATGGCTAGCTCCTCGACACCAATTGGCCACACGAAGAGGTCAATGCATATCGTGAAAAAGCCTTGACAATTGCGTATTTTATATGTATTGAGAAATCGGGATTCAAGCCGATCAGCGTTAAACCCAATACGCTTTGATCGGACAGACGAAGTGATAAGAAGATGGAGCGCAAGACAATAGCAAAATCGCAGAAAGCAAGGAGCTATCGGCAGAAGAATAATGAGAAGCTGTGAAGATTTTGAAGAAGAAAGAAAGGGGTTAGGATTTATCACGATTTGCTTGAAGAGATCGATATTGGGGAAGGGGATAGCAAAGACCAACGCTTTGTGGTAAATTAGGAACCCGCTATAAAGCAAAGTTGGTCGAAATACTCAAGGAATATAAGGATTGCTTTGCGTGGGAGTATTATGAAATGCCGTGTTTAAGCCGATACTAGTTGAACATCGGCTACCTATAAAACCTCGGCTATCGGCCGCTCAAACAAGCATTCGAGGCGGTTTAACCCACGTTGTATGACGCTATAAAGGAAGAAGTAGGACGATTGCTAGAGGCTTAAATTTATCCGCCTTGCCGATACGCCGAGTGGGTCTCAAACATCGTCACTGAAGAAGAAAACGGCAAACTTAGGGTATGTGTCGATTTTAGAGATTTAAACAAAGCTCGCGCCAAAGACGAAGTACCCGATGCCCATAGCCGATATGCTTATCGATGTTTGCATCTCGGGAATAAAATCATAAGTTTTTGGACGGGAACGCCGGATACAATCGATATTCATGGCCGGGCCGATATACCCAAAACGGCTTTCAGATGCCCTGGGCTTTAGGGCTATATGAATGGAAAGTTATGACCTTCGGTTTAAAAATGCCGGTGCTACTTATCAACGCATATGAACCATATTTTCCATGATTTGATCGGCAATATCGTGAAATATACATTGACGACGAGTGGTAAAATCCAAAGAAGGCGGCAACATTTAGCCGATCTGGAAAGATGTTCGAAAGCACAAGGTTGCATGGGTTAAAAATGAACCCCTCAAATGTGTTCGGGGTGTCGGCCGGGCAATTTCTTGGGTTTACGGTACATGAAGGAGGAATTGAAGCATGAACGGCCAAGGTAAAAGCCATAGCCGATACTAAACCGCCAGAAGCAAGTAAAAAGGAGCGGTGATATTGATTGGAAAAATCAACTACTTGCGACAAGCTTCATCTCAAACTTGTCGTATGCGTATTCGTGCTTTCACACCGCTGAAAATTAAAGACAACCTAGAGTTCAAATGGGAGCCGATCGCAAAAAAGCCTTCGACGACATAAAAGGATATCCGATGAGTCCACCAAGATTGACCGCACCAAAACACGGTATACCTTTTAGACTATATATATCGGCCGAAGGTGATTCGATTGGGGCGCTTTAACACAAGAAGCCGATAGGAAGGAACGAGCAATATTCTACTTAAGCCGACGCCTTCTAGATGCGTAAACCAGGTATCCTAGTAGAAAAATTATGCTTATCATTGTATTTTGCTTGCACCAAGTTAAGACATTATATGTCGCTTCCAAGTCGTCATAATATGCAAAACCGATATAGTAAAATACATATTATCGGCGCCAATTCTACGAGGTCGGTTGGTAAATGGGCATACGCCCTAACAGAGTTTGAGTTATCCATGAATCATTTAAATCTGGGAAAGGACAGCCGCGTGGCGATTTTATCACAGAGTGAAACATTAGTAGGAACAACTAGTGTAACTCCTGGCGTTGTATTTTGATGGGTCTGCTTGCCAAGAAGGCGAAGGCATCGTGTGGTATTAGTTTCACCTAGAAAGCAGAGTATGATTTCATGTATCGGCTAAATAGCCGATGTTCAAATAATCAAGCTGCATACGACATTACTAAAGGGGTCTACAATCATTAGATAGCATCGAGTGAGACGCGTCGAAGCTTTTTGGAGATTCAATGTTAATTGTATAAGTCGAGGAGAATACCGATGCAATGATGACACTAACTCAAGATTTGCATCAATGCCTCCAGATCATCGAGATGTTCACTACATTTTCCATAAAACATATCCTCTCGAGAAGCTAATGATAAAGCAAACCGATTGGCACAAAGTGCATCGGTACAAGATTGAAAGTCGACAGGACCAATCGAGCTAAACGCTTGGCCGATTTATGTGTCCACCCTGCGCCGATCGGAGAACAGAGATAAGTGGATTATTTGTCGATCCAACTAAGCCGACCGAGCAAAGGTCAGCGCAAAGCGCCAAATATGTTCTACTAGAAGACGATTGTACTTTCGACTATGGAAGGTTTGTTATTAAGATGTCAGAGGAACCGAGGAAGCCAAAGTGGCAATGGGTGAAGTTCATGAAGGCATTTGTGGGTCACATCAATCGGCTGTAAGATGAAATGGGTGCACCGAGACGAGCAGATATTTTTGGCCGACGATGTTAGAAGATTGCTTCAAATATTATAGAGGATGCCAAACGCGTGTCAAAAGTTTGGTAACGATACAAGACAGATCGGGCTTTACATCCGATCGCCAAGCCATAGCCATTTAGAGGATGGGGTATAGACATAGTCGGCCGGATATTTCCGTCATCGACAAAGGACATAAATTCATCCTTGCAACACGATTATTTTTCAAAATGGGTTCAGGCCGTGCCACTCAAGAAGGTTACTAGTAAAGAACTAATCGACTTTGTAAATGAACACATCGTCCATCGGTTTGGGATTCCGCTGCAATCACTACTGGATCGTGGTACCGTGTTCATGTCCAACGAGTTCAAAGGGTTTTGCAGAAAGTCTTGGGATAAAATTACTCAATTCTTCCCCTTACTATGCTCGTGCCAACTGACAGTCGAATCATCGAACAAAACATTGATAAAGTCGATAAAAAAGAAAAATTGAGGAAGAGCCAAGGAGATGGCATTCAATGCTATCGGAGGCTTTATGGGCTTATCGGCTATCTCATCACGAACAACTAAATTGTCACCCTATCGCGGTTGGTATCACCGGACAAGAAGCCGCTTTGCCCGCTGGAAATCAACATCGGCTCAATAAGGCTACACAAGCAAGATAAGGTGTCACCGATGAATACAAACAAAGTGATCGACAATCTAGATGATTTGGTCGAACTAAGGCTAATCACGCTAGATCGGCTTAAAAGAACAAAGAGATGGTTGCCAGGTCGCATAACAAAAAGTGATTGTTAAATCATTCAATCAAGCCCGATTTAGTATGGAAAACCGTGTTGCCGATTGGGTCTAGGGATAATCGATTCGCAAATGGTCTCCGACATGGAAGGACCTTATAAGATCAATCGGCCGGTTGACGGAAATTCATATATCTTTGGAATCGTTAGAAGGGTTCGTCCTACCTAAAGCGATCAATGGAAAGTATCTCAAGGCATATCACCCAAGCATATGGGTCGGGTCCTAACTATAGAGGTGAAGGCATCAGATCAATGACAAGCACATGCATATAAAATTGGTCATACAATGAGCCAAGTCAGTTTGAAACATCCATCCACAGATTAAAGGTTTACAAAAATCGGATGCACACCGATCAAGCAAGAGTTCAAAAGGCATCTCAAGTTTAAAGCAATATTACAGTAGGTTGGCCACAATCGATCAAGAAACTAGTGAAGTCCCGACTCCGCAATGGGCTCTCAAAGCCGAGAGTGCCGCGCCCTTTCCGATGGTAGTTTGAACGCCCTATCAATTGTTGATCGGCTACCGCATCACCCGACTCGACTATCTTGACCGATTGGCTTTAACTTTGGCAAAGACTTCGCCATTTGTCGCTTCTGAGACGCTAGTGAAGATGTCGCGATCTGCAATGCCGATTTGGCAATCTGCAAGTTCTCTTGTAACCAAGGCCACCTGTTTCTTCAAGTTTTTCTTGGATGACTCAGCCTCGGGCCTTAGCTTTGGCCGATTTTCGGCATAGCAGACCTGGTCAAAAGCACTCTTTCGAGATTTAGCATCTCGCTATAAGTTTGTCGGATCTCTTGGTCGTTTGGTCGGGCCTTCCTCCGCTCAATTCTTGCTTTGGCCTAATTCTCACGTCAGCCGACGATCATCCGTATGGCACACTTCTAGCAAAGCATTCATGGCTGCGAGGGGAAGGTCGGCTTGCATGGCCGCCATAGCGTTCCTCAAGGGTCGAGTGTTGGCGAAGAGCTGCCTCTGCGCATCACTTCATCCAAGAGATCGATTGAGTCGCCCTCGCATACCCGCTGACGTAACGGCAACGATGCCGGGCGCAGGTCGCTATTATGCTACCGGATGCCTACTGGTAGTCATCTGCGGCTAAGCACTTCCCGATCGCCGAGCTCAAATCAGTGAAGCCCGACAAATCGGCCAGATCAGTCTTGATGGCGCTTTTGGGGTCGTGGATCGGAGATCTCGATAGTTCTGCATGTATGGCCGGCGGCAATGGAGAGGATGGAGGGATAGCCGATGTAGCACCTTGAGATCGGCTATAACTCCGCCACTTGCACCGACGGAGATTGCTAGGGATTCAAGAGAATAAAATCAGCAATATGAAAAATGATATTGAGCAAAGAATAAAGAATAAAACTTACATCGAGTCGAAAGTGCTCAGGAGAGCCATCGGGTTGCCGCCTCACAGTGTCCGGCGGCGCTGCCGACTTCTTCCTCCTCTCTGCAGTTGTTTTCGAAGTTAGCAATTGTCAGCAAGGGGCATATTAGCCGATATGCAAAAGACTTACTTGGAGCACGGAGCTAAGTCCGTTAAAGATGGAGCTTGAATGTCTAAATTCCTGGCAAGCATACCCGTAGTGCCGACAGATTGACCTGACGCCGCGTTGTTGGCCACCGCAGGCTGGCATGGGGATCGGTTGTTTGCTCACCGCTTCGTAGACCAACCTGGAAAGGCCAGAGGCATTTTAGTAAAAGTTGATAACCAATGTAAAACAGACGAATACAAGACAGTGGTACCTCTACGACATCAAGAATCACTATAACCCGAACTCGTCCGAACCGTATACTACCGGGCTTACCATGAAAGTCGGGAAGAAATAAGTGGATTATAGCCGATTTTGAGTCCTGTCCATGAGTACATCTTCTCGATATTCGGTCCACCACCGCGAAGCAGTGAGCACACGGGAATTAAGAACAAAATGTGGTGTTGATAGGATTTGCAATCCATCGGCTACTTCAAGAATAACCTCGCATTTGTTGGTTACAGAGCTCGGGCTCGGCAAGATAGCAAAGGAAGGATGGAATGGTTTGCCCAAAGCCTAATTGACGTAAACCGAAGGGTGGTAGAACTCAGAAGATGGTCAAATGTCCGGTTGCGGGTATTCAAGCCGACATGAAGGATGCAAGGGGTAAGGATGATTTGTACAAATCTAAAGTAGATGGGGGCATCGAGAACCACTAATCAAGGTGAAGGAATGTTGGGTATGGACAATCGGCTACATCGTATATCGGAAAAAGTCTTGTTGGTCGGAAGGAAGTCCTATCTAGGAAAGGAAGAAATCGGAGGTATTTGTGCAAGCCCATCGAGTCCATTTTAACTCTCCACCGAAGACATGATAAACCTCTCTCGCCATAGGATCGCTAGCTCTATACTGTGGAACAACATGCTCGGGTAGTCCTCCCGAGGGAAAGTTGAGCTCACTGCAGGGTTCTGGATAAAATAGATCAATTTGAACATACAATGGAGCCATGTTTGAACAAAACCACGAGGACCTCCTATATTGCCAACGACATGTTTGGCAAAACCGAGAAAAGAAGTCGGCTACGAATCACATACATCATTTGAAATATCGCCCTAGGAACATCTTGCCAAGGGAAAGCCGATGACCTCTCCGGGCGTCTCGCCACTAAGCTGAAAGGTTTGGGTAGGGCCGAGGAAGCACCACAGTAAAAGATATCGGTCTAACTAACCAAAGATTGAGAAAAGCCGACATGCTCTTCACCGACATCGACCAAGAACCCTATTGTTATTTTGGATGTATTTATGCCACCCTTCGCTTTTTGCGGATTAATTTGAAAGAAGGTTTTCCTACAAAAGCCGATAATCGTCCCCCGGCCTGGCCTAAGGCAAAGATAGTTGGGCCACATCTAGCGAGTAGGGCCGATTGGTCTGACGGAATAAAAAGCGTTGAAAGAATCCGACCAAAAATAACATGCCGCAGCCTACCAAGGGTTCATTGGCTTCAGGGTCGGCTAGACTCAAAGATAGAGACTGGCTATACCCATCCTCTCCCCATTCCACCCTCTTTTGAGCCGATACCCTAATGAACCAAGATCTCCATCCTTTCGTGTTAGTGGGCCATGCCCTAAAGCTTTTTCCCCCCATTCGTAAATATTATATCCAATGGCCGATAAGGGAGTCTAGGATCTCGGTATTGATAATCGTGGTTCCGGCCGACATACTACCTATCGGTCCTAAGTAGAATTGATTTGAACTTTGAGGAATCGAATGAATACCGTGAGGGGTCCATGTCACCGATTTTGAAAGAACAAGGAGAAAAGATGACAAGAGCCGATGGTGCTCGATCCAGGAGCTTGAAAGCGTGAAATGACCGTGGGACCCTATATTTATACCGCGATGAAAGAAGGCGAAAGGCGAAGGGAAATACTTTGATTAAAACGACCGAGATTATTACTGGCGCCATTTAATGGAAGTTACCAAGAAATTTCGACAACAAGCGATTGCAATTTTTGAAAAGTATCAAGTTATCTTTCCAAAAATTGGGGGGGCATATGGTTGCGCCAAAATTCGGTGCATGGCAAAATGGGTTTGAATCGGATAAAAGCAATTGTATGTGTTTGCATCGGAATTCGGTGTGTATTGAAATCAGTCCGAGATCGGAAAGGAAGCGTTAGCGATGGAAAGAAATCATCAAACGAATCGAAAAGGAATCCGCTTTCTAAAAGGGAAGGAAATCGATAATAGGCCGATACGGATAAACGCACCGTATCCGTACAACCTCGGATCGGCCAGGCATGTTATAAAAGGAGGTGGGTGTCAAGCGGCAAAATCAATCAATTCCAACAACTACTTTTTACCTCTTTTACATTGCTTTAGCTTCATAGATTTCTTTACAAGTCGACGGAATCAACATAGTTACATCGCCGATTGTTGATTTTAAAGCCATTTCACCTGTGTTTGATTTGCCTCGCTTTTGTTATCGCCTTCCCGGCCGATTTTACCTTGTATCCGATCAATCAGAATCGGGTTGATCTAGTTATTTCCTAATCGGTTCTTCGCCGACTAGTGAAAAGCCGAGATAGATCCTTGTTTATCGGCTTCGATCAAATTACAAATTCCACCTTTGTCGATTTCAGGTCAAATCGACCGCACGCGCTCGCAAACCTGGTGATCTTGTGTGTTCGAGGCCTAAAACCCCTTTCACGTTTTTGGCGCGAACACAAAGCTTGCGCCCGGACCAACTCACAAAACCAATGCCAACATTGTGAAGCCAGAGAGCTATTCGGAATCAGTCGCAACTAGAGGTGGGCGTCGTGTCGTGCCGTGCCGGTCCGGCTCGGGCCCATCGTGCTTCGGGCTGAAACCGTGCCGGCCCGACTCACCTTTGGTGAGCCCAAACCCGGCCTATTTGCGCTTCGTGCCTGCTTCGTGCCGTGCCGGCCCAAGTCCGACCCATTTTTACTATTGTGACGAACAAAAAAATAAAACAAATCACTACTACTAAACTACCTATTTTAATTACATAAGAGACTAATCACATCAACAAAATGTCAAACATAAATGCAATGCTTGAAGATGCCCTGAATCAACAATATCTGCCAACTTTTAGGCCTTAATCCGTAATTTCGCGTTCGCTCGCGTCGTGCCGTCGCCGTCGTGCCTGGTTTCGGCCCGGCACGCCCGTCTTTCTGATGCGTCGCCCGGCCCAAGACGTAACTGCTTTGCACCGTGCCATCCCATCGTGCTTCGGGTCGGCCCAAAAGAGCCCGGCCCAAGTGCCCACCTCTAGTGACTCGCAACGCATTGGGAAAAGCCAATTTACCGGAAGAATGATTAGCATTCCAAACCACCAAATAGTTCCATTGGATTGCCAAAGGCATTTCAGTTTGCCAATCCTGAAATCAGCACTACGAAACGCTAAATTAGCCCAGGCAATTTGAATATTTGATGAGCACGACACGAGCTAGCATCCCAAGTCCACAAACAGACCGCCAGGAAAAGGAAGCGAGCGATGCGTCCACAAACCTCGAGCTTGGAGAGCCTGGTCTCCGGCGGAAGCGGGGGCTCAGCTCGGGCGCGGGCTGTGATGCCGACGGGGACACGGGCGCGGAGGCGGCATGCTCGGGCCCGGCCATGAGCACCTGGACGATCTCGACGTCCCAGAGCACCCAATCCTGCGTGGCGGTGCGGCACGTCGTGGGTGACCTAGTTCCGCCACGGCGGGCGCGCGGAAGTAGTTGCCGTAGGCCGTAGCGCGTTTTGAGTGGCGCCTGGAATCCGTCGCGCACGGGCTCCCATTCGACCGATGAATCCGGCCGGCCGCCGCGGGGCGGTACGACGGCCTGAAGCACCTTGCGGCCCGTCATGCCGAGCAGAAAGGGCTTGTTCGACGCGGAGAGGTAGCGGCCGTACCGGCTCCTGAGGGGCACGGCGCCGGGCGCACGACACACAGAAAAAGGAAGAAGGGAAGAGAAGAAGAGAGGAAGGGGAGAGAGAGAAAAAAGTGGGTCGGACTCAAGGGTAAAAATGTTATTTATGAATTTTTTTTTATAACTTTAAAAGATTATTTTTAAAAGTAAATAACTTCAAAAGGATGTAACAAAAAGAAGATAAAATTTGAGATTCGATGACAATGAAGAGATGAACAATTTCGCAATGATATTTTAAAAATTTGGCCAACTTTAAGGGGAGGAATCTTCTCTATCTTAACCATGACCATGAGATAGTTATGTCTATTTGTATTTGTGCATCTTTAGGTGGACATTAATTAGCAGCAAGCTGAGGAGGTTTAGGTAGGGGTGCAAACCGAGTATAGTTCTGACAGTCCATCCGACCGAAAATATTTGAATCAAATTTTAAGAAAAGAAAAAGGACACCCAGCTAGTTTATCGGATTTTGGATTTGAAACCGGATAGTTTTTCGTGAATATGATATCAGATTCGGAATAGAAGGATTCAGAGCTATTCGATAATTCAATCGGATAGTATTTGATACACTTATTCCGAAAATATGGTAAACTTTAGGCCCATGAACAGTCATGCCTTAGCCGTTAAGCCAATAAGGCTATGGGCCTATGAGTAATGACTAGCCTCTCACTCTGAGTGAGTCGGAAAGAGAAATTGGCCTACGAAACTTTTACTAATATTATTTTTAGTCAATACAATAAATCCAAATAAGTTAAAAAAAACCAAGTGAACTCAGAGAAATTCCAAAAAAATTAAGCAAATACGTTTGAACATAAGAAACTTTTAAATAAAATACTTTTGAATTTAGTTGATGTAGTTAAATTTGCTTGTTGAACTCTTAATGTAGTTGCATTTTAGACATGTAGTAAGGTTGATTGATCCTTTTATATGCGACACATATGGGTTCTAATTTAGTGTTATATCCGACTAAATATTCTAATTTAGCGCACAAGTCAAGCGGGGGTCGAACCTGGGCGGACGAGACGCTCACTTGCGCCTTCGACCAACTGAGCTCACTACACGTTTTTCTCTCTGTAATTTTCTACTCTTGCATTGGCCGGATTCTTCACCATCGTCAAGATGCAAAACTGTTTTATTTGACTATATCAAAATTAAGTAAAGTTAATCCAGCCCATAGGTTACAGAAATCTAAAATCATAGACGACTAAGATTTTCTTTTTTTTTTTCTTTGATTAGTATGGAAACGTTATATTCTTTCTTTTCTCGAATATTTATGGCGATTTCTTGTCTTTTACTTTATATGATTAACTTGGGGTTAAAAGCCTGCTATTAGTGTGTGTATATATATATATATATATATATATATATATATATATATATATATATATATATATAGATAGATATTCAGTGAACGTACTCATGAAGGGGAAAATATGACCTTGATGGAGAGTTGGAAGGTCGTTGGCTACAACGATTATCAACCGTTGGGCGAGAATCAAATCAACGGCCACAGATTCTTGGGTTGGCATATATAAAGCCTATAGCGGCCACCACGAGGAGTCTGCATCCCTTGCTCCTCGGTCTTCTCCAGACCACTTTGATAACCTCCTCCATTTCCAGGTGACCATGGCGAGTCGGACGGGTGAGGAGAGATCGATGTTCCGTGAGAAAGTGGCGAGGGTGAGAACCGCGCCGTCGATGAGGTGCGGTGCTAGGTCGCTCTCGCCAGTGGAGATGTTCCTTGCTAGCGCTTTCCCGGGGGATTTGTACTTCCCTGCAGGCCAACACCACGTCGATGGTGCGCATGTCGCCACTCCTGCTCCTGCTCCCATGATTGCTGGTGACGCTGCCTACCTTGTTGGTGTTAACGGCGTGCCACCGGCTATCGTCCTGCGGCAACAAGAAGTTTCAGGATTTGGAGGAGGCGGCGGTCATGCTGGCCACGACGCTGCATTCATAGGTGGTGACCATGGCTTGATGGTAGATCCCATGGCCATAGGGATTGGGAGCGCAGCTGTGGCGGCTGAGATGGCTTCCTTTGCCGTCGTCGCGCCCGGCGGCGCCTCTTACGTCGGGAAAGGGCAGTGGACTGCTGATGAGGACAGGTATGCTTGTCCAGCAGAGATTTACAATGAATCATATGGAGGAATTTCCAACTTTTTCCGTGCCATTACCGTGACTATATATTCAAGTTTTTTTTTTTAATCTTCTCCGTGATATGTCCCGTAGTTCATTCGTTTTTAATCTTGTCCGTGAGTTGTGCCATTCTAGAGCGTGCAGTGACAGTTCTTTTTTGCAGAGTGCTGGGTAAGCTTGTAAGGCATCACGGTGACAAGAAATGGTCGGTAATCGCAAAGGAACTCCCCGGCCGGATTGGCAAGCAGTGCCGGGAAAGATGGCAGAATCATCTGCGGCCTGGCATCAAGGTCTTTAATTACTGTTGCCTTGTCTTTTGAGATTCATTTCGAGATGATCGATGTGTATGTTTTTCAAGCAGTTTTTCTATTTCTTGTATGCAATTAAACTGTTCTAAACATGCAAAGTATGAGTGTTAATTCCTGATGAGTCAATATATGGCTGCATTTAGTGAGTACAGTTATTATTTATTGTATGCAATTAACCTGTTCTAAACTTGCAAAGTATGAGTGTTAATTCCTGACGAATCAATATATGGCTGCATTTAGTGAGTACAGTTATTTATCGATCTTGTTAATAAAACAATTTATTAGAAGTGTTTATATGCTCTTCCTTTTAAAAGTTGCACAACTATTAAAGCATGAATGAATGGTAGATGGTGATTACTTACCCCTTCGCTTGCTTCAAGATTTGTGCAACTTGTACTATAAGAAAAAGCATAGAAGCACTGTTCACAATTTATTCATCAATAATGGAAGCCTAAGAATGGTTTTTTTTTTTTTTTTGGAACACGGGCTACAAAAACAACTTGGGGGGCAAATAATCAATCTTTTTTTCTTTATAGAATTGTTAGGGCATAATGCTTCTATGTTAGTAGTTTCTTCAACTTGCCATGTAGGATAATGCTTACGTGGAGAGAAGATTAAAGAGGAGATAGAGATAAAAACTATTTCTTGTATACGAAACAACTTGGGACCTGTACACACAAATCAAAGGAAGATACAACAAAAATATACATTGGAAAGAGAAGGGTTGTATATGTCTTGCATGATATTTATTTGATGTTCTTTATGTATTTGTGCTAAGATACAAAAGGTTGGAGGGATAGTATCTAATACTATTTATTAATGATGTGGATGTTTTAGAAATGACTATAGAAACCATGCTCCTAATGCCCTTAACGTCCTCTTTGGAATGATAGAATTTACGAAAATTTTATATGGAACAATGGAAGATTTAAAAAACGATGCATTTTTGGAAATGGGCCCTAACTCTGACTTGAAAATTATTCTATGCCAGCAATAAATATTAATTATAGAATAAATATAGAGATGATCGAGTTTATCCTGACATGCTCGTAATTTCTTGCCATTTTTCAAGCATTTATTTTTCTGTCGGGGTGCAGAAGGGGGTAAATAGTGTGGTTCATTGCTTCTTACTGGCTGAAGATAGGGATGTTCCTATATTGCCTTATTGCTGTACTATACATATGGAAAACGAACTTGCTATTATTCGTCTCATTTAGTACGTATACAATAGGTGTCTTTCAATTAGATCCGTAGTATTTGCTAAATAGTCCACAAAACTTGTTTTCCTCCAGTAATTAATAAGTTTATGGAACGTATCACTAGCCATTTTTTAGATAAAAGTTGTAAGATTCGCCGCATGAAAATGCACTTTTATATTTATCGTAGGAGTACTTAATTACATGATGTTCCGGTTTGATAATGTCGTCTACGAATAATGTTATACAAATTAGCATCCACTGAAGATCCTTGCTAGAAACTATGAAATGTCAACATTGATATCCTCTTTTTAGTAGATGAGCCACATCCCAACTGAGATGTCGTTTTGAACTCTTCGTTCTTTCACGCGCCAATCATTTATGCATTGCGCGCGTTCTGCAGAAGTCGGCCTGGACTGAGGTGGAGGAGCGGATGCTGGTCGAGTGGCACAAGAGGCTGGGCAACCGGTGGGCTGAGATCGGCAAGCACATGCCTGGCCGGTCGGAGAACTCCATCAAGAACCACTGGAACGCTACCAAGCGCAGCCAGAACGCCAAGCGCCGGAGCAAGAAGAAGGAGGAGGCCGTGGCGTCGGGATCCCGCCCAACCATCCTTGAGGACTACATCCGCAGCAAGATGAATGGGGAGGGCACTGGGGCTGGCGCCGCTGACCCGGCGAACGTAGCCGGGACGTTCAACGGGCAGACGGTCGACCCTTTCTCGGTGCCGTCGTCGGGCTCCAACTCGCCCGACTCTTCCCAAGTGCAAGCACTGCACAGCAACGTGCCGCCGTCGACATCGATGCTGCTGCCACTCCTCGGCCTCAACATCGGCGGCAGCGTCCGTCAGGAAGCTGGGTACAACCCTGGCTTCGTTGACAGGAGCCACTTGCTTGGTTTGCAGGAGGATTACGGCTATGTGCATTGCGCGACGCTGCAACCGGCGCCAGGACACGGCTATGCTCATGACCAGGCCGGAGTGTTCTGCAACCTACAGTTTCAGTACCCATTTTCTGTGCACCAGGCTCATGCTTTCACCAACTATCGTTTAGAGGAAGGCCCCAACCAAGTGTATGCAGGGTACTACCAGGAGGTCGGGCATAGCTACCATGGCAATGGCGGCGCCGCTAATTTTGCTGAGATGGTCACGGAGCCACACTCCATGCCTGCCAATGCCAATGCAGCAGCTTCCCTGAACCTGCGTGGTGGCTTCTGATGAATTCGCCACCCCGTCAATTTATCAACCGGCTGTAAACCCATGTCTGTGGAGATTGATTAGCACCCCGGTTGCATTACTGCAGTTTAGCATCAGCTTTAATTTCCATCTTTCCTATAGACAAAAAACTAAGAATTTCCATCCTTGAACAATAGCTGCTTAGCGTTTGCTTGTACTCCTATTGGAGATCGCTTTAATTCAATAATTTCCATATCCTTGAATTATTGTTAGTGTTTGCTTCTAGTTTGGATGCTTGAGTTTTTTTTTTTTAAAAAAATCAAGATTATATTCCCCTAGCCTTGAATTACAGCTATGGTGTTTGCCTGTGCGACTTTGCTTGCATGTTTGAGTTTGTTTTGACTTCGGAGATGAAATGCAGCAGTTTGATGAAGTGCAGCCCGTGTATGCATGAGCAAAGATGCAAAATAGGAGTTTGCTTAGCCACCAAACGTGGCTGTTGCACCGAGCCACCGACCGTCCGTGCCAGGGACATGGAAGGCCAAAATACCGCGGACAGGAGACGCAGAAACTGGATGAAGGCGCCAGTTGCTTCCGCGCTCGGAGGCACAGAAGGCGTTGTTTCCACAGAGAAGGCACGCGGCCGAAGCTGTGGCATGCACGAGAGCCAACACGAATGACGTGAGAGATGCATTTCCATGCTACAGTATCACGGAACACGAAAGGTACATTTCATGGTATTGTAGTACGAAGGGTACATTTCACGGTATTGTAGTACGAAGGGGTCTAATTTTGCAAAACAAAATTTATGAGAGAACTAATTTTGAAAAAAAAAAAGTGAAGAAGAGGATCAAATGAGTGAACAGCTCCGAAAATTTCAGCTATCCTCTTTCATGCGTGTGTTAAGTGCTCATTTAGTGGTAATAGTGTCCAACTTCTGAGTTTAGGTAAGGTAGTAGGGTCTTTTATGTTGAGAAGCAAGACTCTTAACTTTTTTCCCGGAAAATATGGCTCTATTTGAAGTGAATAGAGTGCGAAATATACCGTGTGCTTCTCCTCTGTTTAGTAAGCTGAATGGCCGCTGTTGCGAAATGAAAAAAAAAAAAAAAAAAAAAAAAAACAATTGTGTAGCAATAGAAGCCAATAGATTCCAGGATGGCTCATCACCACCCGCTCCACACTCCTCGTGCTTCCACCACCGTCACGCACCTCTTTGGCCGGTTAACAGCGGGGTTTACAAAATCAACGAAAATAATTTGATTTTCACAATTTTCACCTGGGCCCACTTATCAGCACATTCTTGTAGTTGTAGAGAGGTGGGAGGAGCGAAGGAAGCACCAGGGTACCACCAGCTCAATCCTTGTTTAGCAGTGACCCTTGGTTATAAATAATTACCGTTTTGGATATTGATATGATCTCTAAATTATAGTTTTAATCATTACTTGTATTATAACATATTTATAAAACCTAATAAAATTACAATATTATAAAAGTACTTTTCGAGACAAATCTACGCATATGATTTTCATGTATCCAATTTAATTATTTAAAAAGATATTAACAGTTAAAGTTTTGAACGTTTGGCTATATCTATATTCAAAACGACAACTATTTGTGAGAGGATCGGTAAAGATATTTTTGCTGGTTGATGTATAATCTCGTGGATGTTGTTTTCACCTCTGACACCCTGATGGTTGAGGGCCTGTTTGGATCCATGCAGCTAATAGTTAGCTACTAAAAATTAGCTGGAGTGGATCCAAACACCCCCAGCTAATAGATCAGCTAACTATTAGCTGGGCACCCAGCTAATGGTTATCTCATTAGCTAGCTAAACCAAGCTAATAGCAGCTAATAGATGGCATTTATCAAAATACCCTTCATGTCTACCACCAATAGCATTTAATAGCATGGGTACTATGGACAATAACATCTATTAGCCACATATTAGCTGGTGGATCCAAACACCCTCCAACTAATAGTTAGCTAGCTAATATTAGCTAGGAACTATTAGCTGCTAATAAATCCAAACAGGCCCTGAGTCGGCCTATTTAATCAACGGAAGCCGCCCCGCGAGGAGCCGTACCTCTTTCTCCCTTCATGTTTCCATAAAACTCAGTAATCTTTCCATTTCTGGGAAACCATGTCCCAAAAGACCGTGGCAATTGTGAGGATAGCGCCACCGATGAGGACGAGGACCGGGACTGGGTCGTTTTCACGGACTGACAATTTTCCCTGCAGGTGCTACCTGCCTGGGGGATCCGTACTTCCTCGGCAAGCACCACGTCGACGGCGCGTGTGCTGGTGCTCCTGCTCATGCAATCATTGGCGACGGCAGCAGCCTTGTTTGTAGATTACTAATCTTGATCTGTTAATCGAGTTCTTGCCATGTCGTTTTTCAGTTAGGACTTTTGTGAAATCATGTGCTAGAAAATTAGCTTACAATTAAATTTGTAAACTGTGTTGTTTCAGATAATTATTTGATATACTTGTGATAGCATGGTAATAGTTTTGATCTTATGTAATGTTCGTGTGAGTAGTTGCATGGACTGATGTTGAGTCAAGTCGTGAACTTGTACTCTGAATTTTGTTTGTTTGTTCATGTGTAGGTGTTGCTCGAGGGCCAATATGGTCGATGACGGGACTAGAACTAGGTTCATAGAGGAACTGAGGTTCGAGACTAGGTTTAGGGAGGAATCGAAGTCCTAGTGGTCGATGATGTCATGCCGGACGTTCGGGCTAGAGAATGCTAATCTAAACTATGGAGGAACTGAGGTGCAACCCTGGTTTCTTTGGCACGCGTTACTTGCCTGGTCACCAGGCGAATGGCCACGCGCGTAATATCCAATAAAAATATGAATGAATTAATTAAATTTTAGAAATTATGTGTTATTGGGCCTAATGGATCATTAGTGGGCTAATTACCCGAATCCTAACCCTAATTAGCAACTCTCTTTAAAGCCTTAGCTGCCTGCTCCTACGGCCGCCGCCCCTTGTTTTCTTCACGCAACATAGCAGCCGCTGCCGTAGTTTTTCTCTCGGATCAATCTGATTATCGTGTGACCTGTGGCTGCTTAGCACCTCTATCTGTTTGGCCATAGTGCGTGTGCAGAACTGCAGACTTGCTGCTGCTGCTAATCTGCCATACAGTGTTTCTCGTGGTGCCATGGGAAGCAAGAAAAAGGAGAGAAAAGGTAAGCAACAAGAAATCGAATCGCGCCGTGCGTGGCTTCGCCAACAAACCGAGTCGGTCACGGCAGAAGGGGAGTTAAGTAGCGACATTTTGCCATGCGCATTCCCACGCCATGGGCCAGCTTCACCATGACCTAGTTTTGCAGGCGTTGCTTGCTTGCCGTGCGCTTCCTGCCGCGTGCACCTGCGCGGCCGACTGCCCAGCTCTATCAGGGGAGCGGAGGGGGAAGGCGGGGGTGATGTGCCGGCTGCACTCTGGACGCGTGACGCGTCCCCTTACGTTCTTCATATCTTTTGGTGTTCCTATTGAATCGTGCATCCAAATTAAAATTCGTTTGTGTCAGTCACTGTGTGCAGCAGTCGTGAAGATTTTATAGGACGTGGTAGTGCAGGAATTTCACAAAGTATGGAGGAGTGATGAATGCGAGGGGATCGAGGAGGATCACTGACATCGATGTTTTCAACGAACGATACACATGTATAAATCGTAGATCGGCAAATGTTATGATTGCGGAGGCCCTGTTCCGCCTATATGTTATTGATGGTTGTAACCTTGTGAACATATTATCTTGTTTGGTAAATAATAATGGAGTTGAACTGTTTGGCACTATCATTTATGTCATATTAATTATGGCATAATTGCTCGTTTGGTTAATCTCAATTTAATTCCAAGCTTTTCCATAGTTAGAGGATCTAAGTGTCAGATTTGTGTGCAATCTAAGCAATATCGAAAACCATTCAAGTCTATAGGGGAGAAAAGTCTGACACCATTATATTTAATTCATTTTGATCTATAAGATGAGGCATTGGAGTAATTTAAAATATATAAAGCTGAGGTTGAAAATCAACTAGAAAAGAAAATCAAACGTCTAAGGTCAGACAGAGGAGGAGGGTACATCTCTAATGAGATTTCCTCGTATTATACAAAACATTGAATTATCCATAAGACGATAGCTCCCTATTCACCCCAATCAAATGTGCTGGCTGAGAGGAAAAACTAAACACTTACAAACTTGGTTAATGCTATGATGGACAATGTTGGTTTATCCATGTCATGGTGGGGGAAGCCATCTTGACCCATGTTTCGTCCTTAATATAGTTCCCTCATCTAAAGGCGAGCTTACTCCACATGAGGAATGGAAAGGAAGAAAACCTTCTCTTGGCTTCTTACGTGCTTGGAGGTGCTTGGCAAAAGTCAATGTACCATAATGTAAAAAGCGTAAGCTAGGATCTAAGACCGTGAATTGTGTCTTTCTAGGCTATGCGCAGCATAGTGCGGTCTATAGATTTTTTGTAGTGAAATTCGAGATTTTTGATGTTCATGTTAATACTGTTATTGAATCTCGTGATGTAAGCTTCTTTGAGAACATCTTTCCCATGAAAGAAACTATTGCATCATCTAGTCAAGCATTCTTTAATCCACCTTCAAACCTCTCATCTTTAATGAAGATACCATTGAGGAGAACGATAGTATATTAGTTCCTCATAGGAGCAAGAGACAAAGGGTTGAAAAATCCTTTAGTGATGACTTTATTGTGTATCTCGTAGACGATGTGCCAAAAACCCTATCGGAGGCATATGCATCACCTGATGCAGAGTACTGGAAGGAAGCGGTCCAAAGCGAAATGGATTCCATTATTGCTAATGGAATATGGGAAGTCTGTGAATATCCTACCGGCTGCAAACTAGTTGGATGTAAATGAATCTTCAAGAAAAAACTTAGACATGATGGTACTATTGAGAAGTATAAGGCTAAACTTGTGGCTAAGGGTTTTACTCAAAAAAAAGGAGATGATTTCTTTCATACTTACTCACCTATTGCTAGGCTTGCTACTATTAGAGTTCTTCTTGCACTAGCGGCTTCATATAACCGCAACATTGGCTGTGTGAAGTGCTACAAGCTCAGCCTCAGCCTCAGACCCTCAGTACAAGCTCAGCCTTAGTACAGTGGATGAGAAATTGAGAAAAAACATTGTAGGTTTGCACCCAGCAAAACATATAGAAATTTGGTAGGAATTTATTTATTGGACCCAGTACAATTCCTCTATTGTTTCTACGAAATTCATTCAATATTCCATCGTGATAGGTATATATCTAGTGGGAGTACTTTTAGCGAATCAACTTTCAATTTTTGGTACTGATGATGTTTAATTTTTTGTCATCCGAAAAGACTGATGATGTTCATTTCATTTTTCAAGACCTTTTTCACATATAGCTGAAGCTCCTTCTTCTACAGTTCAGTTCCAAATTTCAATCCAGGTGCTTTTGTTCCCTCTGTACACAGTACACCATCTCTTATGCTATTTATATGGTAAGATGCCAACTAGATCAGCTAGATCTAGAAAGTATTTATCTGGAAGTGACAAAAAAAAAAAGAAACAGATAGATGAGTTGGTAGAATCCCAAAAAGGATCCATTGACAAATTTCTTAGGATTGACACACGTTCTTCTAGGAATTCTGAAGAATTGGCATTGGCCTTAGTTAATGATGAGCAACAACCTATTGAGAATTTAGGTGAGAATAATGATGTCAATGAGGATGATTCCTATATGAGTGGGCATGAAAACCTAGCCAATTCACCTAATGCAGAAACTATAAGTGTTCATGAGGAACCAAAATTTTCTATAGATATTAATAACATATATGTACTACTGAATTGTCCTTCATGAATACTTTGTGTTTTTTCGTGTACTAAGTTTATTGACAATATTCAATGGTAATATATTGAATTTTAGTTTTTTAATTAGAAAAACATATTGTTACATACTTATATTGGAGTACGAGGCCTCTCCTCTTTATTATATGTCCTAGGACCTTTAAAATATAAGGAACAACCCTACATGCAGATGTCCAAGACATGCTACGTAGTTTCTACGCCATTTCAATTGAACGCAGGTATGCTATTCTTCAGGACTGGAATATGAATGTGTACTTCATTTCACTACTGGTTCCAAACAAAATTCAAACGTGCTCACTAGTAAGGTGAGGTCAGGCCCAACATAACTGGGCTTTCTTTTCTTCGGACTTGTAGGAAAATATATGTTCTAATCCCGGATTGGTTCTCGCTGTATTTTAAGGTGAGTCCAAAGTGGGCCTAGAAAATCGAGCTATTTCCTTATCACAATAACCCTACTTGTGTTGCTATTTCTGAAAGGTATCTCCGTATTTTTTTAAAATTGTACAAATATTAAAACATAAATAAATAATAGATAATAATTACTTATCCCTTCGTATATTTTAATATTTATGTAATTTATATTGAGACAAGACACATTGACGCTCCTCTCAACATGCATAAGGATCAGGGGTGGCCCCATGGCATGGGCACGGTTGCTCCTGCCTAGGCCCATCAGAGATAGAAGCGCACCCTAAGTACCACTCCCTCCGGTCACAAATAGTTACTCCCCCGTTCATTTTTATAAAATGTATTTTAATTTTGCATAAAGATTAAGGTTGCATTGAAATTGAAAAAATTATGAGAGAAAATGACTTATATGCCCTCACTTAATTATCTTGAAAGATGAAAGATATATTTTGTGTGAGTGGTAATGAATAAATGCATCTAGTTGAGAGGAATAAATAGGGTATAGAAGAAAAGATCTCATTAAATCTACATGCAAACCTTATATTTATAAATAAGGCCATTCAAAAATAAGTTTTTATAAAAGTGAATGAAGGGAGTATCATTTTGGACATCAATACGGTCTCCAAAACAAGGCTTTGACCACTAATTTCTATTATAATACATTTGTAAAACCCAATAAAATTATAATATTATGAAAGTACTTTTCGAGACAAATCTACATGTATTTTTTTTATATCAATTTAAATATTTAAAAATATTGATAGTTAAAGTTTTAAAAGTTTGACTACATGTATATTCAAAACGATAAATATTTATGATTGAAGGAGTATTAAGTTAATGTATATACCTTTGGAACTTCACTGCCGCATGTTCAAGTCCAATACGTCCAGAGGCACAAAATACTACCACAATAATCCGAGGTAAAAAGAAAAGAACTGAAGTAAAGAAAACACCACAAGCGCCACATTCTTCTTTCCCCAGGTCGTCAACGGTGGACAGCAGCAACATTCTTCTTTCCCAACAAACACTGTTATGTTTTGAACATAATTTTTTTTATCAATTTCATAAAACTAAAATCCTATGTGATTTTTTTTCTTCTACGAAGCCATTTCGATTGTAGGATTGGATTAAAATTTCTATAGAAATTCTTCCTTTTATCCATTTTTTGGAGGATTCTAAATCGGGCAAAATCCATAAACACCCATATAAGCCATCCACTTTTTCAATTTGCCTCCATATCTAATTATCATTTATTTTGCCCCCCCATAAGTTAAACTAGGTCGAGTCGCGCACTTTTTTCTTTTTCTTTTTGCAAAAAGCGTAATTCCGATTTTATCAGTGATGTTTTTTGTAAAAATTGGCTAGCTATGAGCCACCAGCGAATTTGCGTAACCACATGCTATTTGTTTTAAAAATCCGGTGGAGGATTTGTTTGTGTTTTTTTAAATTAGCTAATTTTGCGTAACCACGAGTTCTTTTTCGGAAAGCATGAAAAATATGATTTTTTTTTTTTTTTTGCAAAAGCCATAATTTTGGTTTTTTCGGTGGTGTTTCATAAAAATTGGCTGGCTATGAGCCGTTAGCGAATTTGTGTAACCACAGGGTTATCTATTTAAAAAAAATTGGTGGAGGGCTTGTTTGCGTTTTTTAAAAATCGGCTAATTTTGTGTGACCATGAGTTCTTTTTGAGGAAGAAAATGGTCGAAGGACCTATTTGTATTTTTTTGGTTTACCCATGGAGGACCCCTTCGCGATTATGCCAAACTATGGGGTCTTTTTTGCAAAAAAAATTAGCGAAATGACGTATCCATATTTTTTTTTCCAGAGGGTCTCAAACTCTCAATGGGAAGAAGCTGACGTGGCGGCGTGGTTGAGCTCCAATTCCATGTGGCATATGATATAGTAGTTTAGATTAGCATTCAAATAGATAAAGGCACTGGAACAAGTGTCAAAGACAATTAAAACCACACCAAAAAAAAAATAGTGTGAACATGCGACTTAGAAGATATTTACAAGCCAACTTAGCTTATGAGTGACAAAGTAAATAAAAATGAGATACACGTGGTAACTTGAAAAAAACAGATGACTTATGGAAGTGTGTGTGGATTTTTTTTTTCCCTTCTAAATATTAGCTCAAACATCAAAGTTTTCATTTCCTTTGAGAAGCTCAAGGTAACATCTCTCTTTACCTCTTGTTTTCTCTCTAAGACTAATTAAGATGCATTTCCACACGAATTTCATGTAATTTTTTTCCGTGGACAATCGAAACATCTTATTCGACTAACTCCTGCAATTTAAATCCCCATAGAATGTCGCTAGATAACACATCCGTGATCCGTCCGCTATCATCCCCGTGGGCTCAGGGGAGAGACCCGGCGCAGGCAGCTTGGACAGAGACCGGATCACCACCACCAGACCGCTGCATCTCCGTTTCTCCACCGGCACGGCGGCACCAATCACTGGTTGGGTACTGAAAGCCTGGAATCCAGAAACTCATCACGTTTCGGCTGTTTTGTGCTTAGGGCATCTCCAATGGTGTAGTCAACTACTAGCTATAAGAAGTGTACATGTCATCTATAGATAGCTAATAGACAACCTCTCCAATGGACTAGCTATAACATTGTCTACAAAATTAAATATAGGCCCATATGTAAGAGGTGATAAATGTCTTGGAATCAGCTATAGCCTGGCTATAAGTTAGTAGTAAGCATATATCTCTCTCTTCCTTTTCTCTCATCCACCTAAACAAAATGCTGAGTTGGCACCCTTATAGCTAGCTGAAGTGACATCATTGGAGATGCCCTTAGACTTTGCTGCCTGCCGTCTCGGCCAATGCTTTGCAGTCTCCAGAAGCGCCCAAAACAGCGTTCCAGCGAGGAAAGCAGTGCCTGCCGGTGCACCTACAAAAAAAAGGCCTGCCATTTTGGTTATGTGGCCTGTGGGCGTGCGAAGCTGCTCCAGATATTGGGAATGCTGGTACCCTAAGGGGCTCTCGTACGTGTAGGTTTGAAAAAAAAAAACTTGATGAAAATTATTTTGATTACGGTAGTTAATAGGTTAAAACTAAAATAAGCTTATATGACTACGCTAGATCCGCTCTGACTAGCAGCAACGTCCCCTCAGGGGCAACAAGGTGGCAATATATGAGGGTAGCTGGAGCAGCAAAATTGCAGAAGAACCTACGCATGTGGCACGCCCATCGATCGGCATTGGCATTGGCATTGCCTGTATGCCACGGCCGGGAGTATAGTATGGTGCTATGGTGGCATGTAGGGTTAACAAAACATTCGACGACCTAACGGTAACGAAATTCGCGAAAAATCACTCGAAACTCGCTCAAAACCGAATGGTTCGAAAAGTTAAAAAAAAAAAAATTTGTTCAAACCGACGATTGAATTTCAGAAGAAATGGATGAAAACTGCTAAAAAAGGCTCGAACTTTGAGCGGTTTTCGGTGAAAACCGGCCATAGGTCGAAAAATTAGGGAAAATGTAAAAAAAAAGGAAAAAATCACAAAAAAACTGTTGTGAAATTTGTAAAAAGCCATTGAAGGCCCAAAAATAGAAAACTGTAAGAAATATATAAAAAAAGTATGAAAAAATACAAAAAATTTTGACATGATCTTTCCTAAATATAGTAAAATGTCGACATGATATTTGCTATATTTTAAACAATTGCAAGTTATAAAGTAGGCATTTAGCAATAATATGTCAACAAATAATCCTTCATTTCAATACTACTCATATATCAATCCAACAAGTACAAAAATAGGCATTCACATAATGACATACACATATCAATACCATTCACATGTCAACACCATTTACATTTCAACACCTTCCATTGCTACTAAATATACTTCAACAAATTTGGTGGAGCTAGAGCTCTGCCAAACATACCCTAAATCTGGTGGAGCTGGAGCTCTACCAAACACACCCTAAATATACTTGAATAAATATTGCTACTAAATATACTTTAACAAATATTGCTACCAAATATAATTGAACAAATATTGCTACTTGACATAATTGAAAAAAATATTGCTACTGACATACTTCAACAAATATTGCTACTTGACATACTTAAATAAATATTTCTACTAAATAGAATTGAACAAATATTATTACTAAAATATGTTGAAGTAAATATTGTTACTAAATATTGCTACTTGATATACTTGAACATATATTGCTATTAAATATAATTGAACAAATATTGTTACTAAAATATATTGAAGTAAATATTGCTACTTGTTATACTTAACAAATATTGTTACTAAAAATATTTCTAATTTCTTTTTTTAGAGTTTATAATTTCGACATTCACATTTTAAATGGGTCAAAAATATCTCCAATTTTTTTTAAAAAATATTTATATTAAAAGTTATAAGTTTTATTTATACTAATTTGGACAAAAAGTGAAACCGTGCTGGCGTGTTAGCTGGTGCATGCGGCACGCCGGCACTGATGTACTCTACTCAGTGGTAAGTGTTCACTAGTGGCCGGCATTTCATGGATTTTTTCCATGAAATGTGCATCGCCTTGGGTTCGGTCAGGTGGGGAGAAAATCTAGCGAGTCCCAGAACCATTTTGCAAGGGCAGAGTGAAGCATGGGATCGACGTATTGGTTTCTTCTAAAAGTAATGCTTACATACTTTTTCTCAAGTACAAATTGTATAAATTTTAAAATAATAAAATGATAAGTAATTAACATCTACTCGTCGTTCGTATTTTAATATTCATAAAATTTTTAAAATGAAAAACACAAAATTACTAATTGATTGCGTTTGGTTTGGTAGGCTTGGTCGCTTGGACTTCACATGTTACTAATTGATTGCGTCTTTAGCCAAGGACCTCGAGGAACTTCTCGTTGACGAAGTTGCGGGCCAGGTAATCATGATCAACATAAAGCAAAGGAAGGAAGCATGCTATTCATAATTTGCATCATATTCTCAGCCACTAGACGTCTTAGGATACGTACAATAAAATTATTTTAGCTGATTTTTAGTATATATATATATATATATATATATATATATATATATATATATATATATATATATATATTAGTTTAGGTCTATACGAAAGAGTGAAAAAAGAGAAAAGAGCTACCTTTTATTTAATAGTTAGCTTTGCACAAGGGTATAAATAGATTATTTATAAACAAAAGAGAAAAAAGTTATTATACAACTTTTAAAAATAATTATTATACAAACTATCTTTTATCTTACTAATAGTCTATAGTGAACTTTACTATTATACTTGCTGGACACTAATAAAACCAGGTCAACTATGTTCCAATCTTATCGTATGGCATTGTGTGTCACCATTCACCAACACGTGTTGGTTGATATGATACTAACCTGCTTGAGACAAATTATGATTGTGCTGCTGTGCAGAACGGGAGGGAAAAGCTGTCTAGAATCCGAGCTACTTAATTAGGTGCAGCTAGCTAGCTAGTAGATTAGGGGAGAGCAATATATATATATATATATGCAGGTGCGAACCAATTGATCCATCCACAAAACAAAGTAAAGTACCAGCTACAAATTGTCTTAGTAACTGGTTCTGATATACTAATCAGTGATTAGACCCGCCCCCCACAAGGCCACAAAGCGTGAGGCGGCGAGCCACTTTCTTCAGGTTTGGCAGCCAAAACCGCCGCTTAATCATTACATATCGTTGGATTGGACTTCTCGCACTGCAAAGCACCAAAGTCCTAAATAATCCATTCTCCCATAGACCTTTGTCCTGTATAATGACGCGACTAAACTTATTAACCATGCATGTCATGTGCAAACACACACACCGGGGTGCTCTGCTTGTCTTGTTCCTATCCAATCACCGACTTATTAATCGTTGCCGTCTCATCAAGCATAGATCGGTGTTTTCGTACCCTCCCATATGTACACACACGTTTTCCGCAGCGATGGGTAGAAAATTTAGTATTTAGCACACGCTAATTGGTAATTTCGATTGTATGGCCCCCCTTTGTGTAATTTTTCTGGGTGCGCCACTATTATCTTAGTCTGATTCATGTCAAGAAAAAATAGGATATTAAGCTAGGATCTATATCACTTCTATCCATTAATTATCACTTATATCACTTCTGGGTGCGCCACTACCCGTTACTTATTGTTGAAGACTACAATCTCCACCTCAACTGTAATTGAGATATCCAGCCGGTATTTTGTTGTTGTCATTTGTACTGTAGCATAACAGATAAATGCCGGTAGTTAGTTATCTCAATTATCAATCTGTAATTCAATTGTATTCAACGCATGTCTATAAATACAAGGCTTAAGGCACCGAGAGGATCATCTCAGCCAGCATCAATTAGTATTTCTTACATGGTATCAGAGCCACTTTCCATCTAGCCACAATGACATCCTTCAACACCTCATCCTCCTCGATTATCATCGGTGCAACAAGAGTTCTTCCCACATCTTCCTTTAATCAGTTTGTCACCGTCCGGCTCAAGAGGGAGAACTATCTCCTATGGAAAGCTCAAATTGTTCCCTACCTTCGTAGCAAGAACCTTTTGTGCTATGTTGAAGGGACAATTGAGACACCTTTGCCCTTGATCACTCAAGGTACTGGCAATGAAGCATGTCAAGTACCAAATCCAGAGTTTTCTTGCTGGGTTTAGTAGGACCGGCTAGTGCTAAGTGCACTACTTTCTTCATTGAGCGAAGAAATCCTTGCTCAAGTGCTCTTTCTTGGCACATCAGCAGCATTGGAGCGCATGTTCGCCTCACGTTCGCGTGCAAGAATTATGTAGGTTAGAATTCAACTTGCAAATCTGCACAAGAAAGACATGTCTGCTCCAGACTATTTCAGCAAGATGAAGAGTCTGGCAGACATAATGGTGTCAATTGGCAACCCTCTTCAAGAAGAAGAGATTGCATCTTACATTCTGGCCGAACTCAAAGATGATTATGATTCTCTGGTGACGTTAGTCACAACTCGGCCAGATCCAATCACGCTGACAGATATGTATTCTCATCTCATTAGTTATGAGCTACGGAAGGAGCAGTACAACAACATAATGTCTTTAGCAAATAATGCAATAAGAATCAATTAGAGAAACAACTAAAGTAACTCTGGTTCACGAGGAAGAGGACGCGGCCATGGAGAGGGTCACAATCATCATGGTAGTGGATGGGTTAACAACAAAAACTTCAATAATCATCCCACTTGTCAGGTTTGTGGTAAGCACGACCATAGTGCTTTGAAGTGTTATCATCGGTTTGATCACAGCTATCAAGATGAAGATCAAAGGGTAGTTGCATCAGCCGCAACAAACTAAATGGTGGATACAAATTGGTATGCTGATACTGGAGCCGCAGATCATCTCACCAATGATCTAGATAGGCTTACGACGAAGGAATGCTATAAGGGAGGATATCAAGTACAAGTTGCAAATGGAGCAGGTATGCCAATTTCTCATCTTGGTCATAGTATTGTTGCTAGTTCAAATCGTGATCTAGTTCTCAAAGATATACTTCATGTACCGAAAGCCAGCAAACACCTCTTATCCGTCCACAATTTTTCAGTTGATAATGATGCATTTTTTGAATTTCATCCAAATATGTTCTTTATCAAGTATAGAACAACGAAGAAGGTGCTCCTTCGAGGAAAATGTGCGAAAGGGCTTTATCCTTTACCTGCTACTCACCAACCTCATCAATCCTTGTCCACCGTCAAGATTTGCAAAGAACAATGGGATTGAAGGCTCAATCATCCTGCCACAGCTGTTGTTCAGTCCATTCTTCAGCAGCATAAGCTTCCCAGTCTACCCAATAAAGACTCCTTTGTTTGTGATGCATGTCAACAAGCAAAAAGTCACCAACTTCCTTATAGTTCTTCGAGTCATGTCACAAGTTCTACTTTAGAATTGGTTCACTCCTATGCTTGGGGCCCTGCTCTTACTTCTGTTAATGGTTTTAAATATTATGTCAGTTTTGTGGATGAGTTTGGTCGATTCACATGGGTCTATTTGCTAAAATTTAAGTCTGACGTTGAGAACGTTTTTCTCAAATTTCAAAGTCATGTTGAAAGATTACTCAACAATAAGATCAAACGCATCCAAACTAACCGAGGAGGCAAATTCCAGAAGCTAAATAATTTTTTTGGCACAATTGAAATCTCCCATCAAGTTTCCTGTCCCCATACCCATCAACAAAATGGGATTGTTGAAAGGAAACACTGACACCTTGTTGAAACGGGTTGGCTTTGCTGGCTCATTCATCAATGCCAATTAGATTTTGGGATGAGGCATTTCTTGTTGCTTATTACATCATCAATAGGCTTCCTTCTCGTGCAATTAATAATTCTATTCCCCTACTCGTCTTCTTGGAGTTCAAGCAAACTACTCTATACTTCAAACTTTTGGGTGTGCCTGCTGGCCTAACCTTCGTCTTTATAACACACACAAGCTTGAATTTAGATCTCAACAGTGTATCTTTATGGGATACAGTAATATACATAAGTGTCGGTGTTTCGTGCACCGGCAATACGAATTTCTGGTCGGAGGGGGTCGCGCGCTCCCTCTCCCCGAATGGTCGACTCAAGAAGCCTGGTGTTTATACTGGTTCGGGCTGAACGTCCCTACTCCAGTTCGCTCGATGAGGTGTATTGCTCTTAGCGTCGAACAATTACCGTAGGAATACAATGAGAGCTGGTCTCGGTGGGTTGTTCAGTTGTGGTCTAGAATGCCGTTTTCCTATATCTCTCTCCCCGCTTCGTAGGGCCCTGCCTCTCCTTATATATCTGGAGTCGGCCGGTTTACACGGAAGTTTTCGGGGGAGAAAAAGAGGAAGGGGTACTGTCTGCCTTGAAGTCTGGTTTCCGTCTTGTCGTCCGACCTCTTTCTACCCCACGCCGGGTTGGTAGCCCTCCGGTGAGCGGTCTTCTGCTGGTCTGTCAGGATGACGTGTTGTTCTGTGTACCTGTCAGCTTCGGCAGTTTTAATGGTGCTTGACCTTTGCTTGACATCGGGGGAGGACGCCTCCCTCTGCGGCGTGTCAGTCAATGGGACGGGGGCTTTGACTTCTTCGGTGACCCTTCTGACAGTTTCGGGAAGGCGCCACCTAACCTGGCGCGGACGCCGGGTGATGTCATGTGCACGGGGCGGTTGTCTGACACCGGCGTGGGCCCCGCTCGCTTGAGCGCTGGTGGAGCGGACTGACCGCACGGAAGGGGTCGGGGGCTGTCGATCGCCTGAGGTTGGTTCCGACCAGGGCGCGGCCCATCTCTGCGGCCCGTGTACCTGTCATTGGTGCTGGGCCTTTGTAGAGGCGGGTCAGCCCGTTCGTGGTACCGGGCTGATGGGGGTACCCATAGTATGGGTACCCGTCAATAAGGGCTACAAATGTTTGCATAAACCTGTTGTAAGTGTTTACATATCCCGGGATGTTGTTTTCGATGAAAACATTTTTCCTTTTGCCTCAGAGAAATGTACATCCTCTGATCCTTCTGCATATTCTCCCACCACTGTCCTTATTCCCCTTCCATCAGTTCCTGACTCCTTGTTGCACTCAATGCCTTCATCTTATGAACCAGAAACATACCATGATCATAATTAGAATAGTGCTACCCTTTCATATGCCACTAATGATTTGCCTGCCTCCGAGTCTATTTCTGTAGTACCAACAGAGAAGCCACCGGAAGAAAACAGTGGTTGAAATGCAGGGAGTACTTCTTCTGCAGGTAGTCCTTTTGGAGTACAAACCACTCATCATCCTATGCAGACAAGAGCTCGTGACAATATACACAAACCAAAGCAGTATAGAGGTAGCACAGTACCATATCCTGCACAAGGTAAAAGAGCCTTTTCTACTATCATTGAGCCACCAAGTTCATACTCTGAAGCTCTACAGGATTCACGCTGGAAAGCTGCTATGGATGCTGAGTACTTTTTCTTATTGAAAAACAATACTTGGCATTTTGTGCCACGACAACATGGACAAAACATTGTTGATTGCAAGTGGGTATTCAAAATAAAACAGAAATCTGATGGCACGGTAGACAGATTAAAGGCACGATTGGTAGCCAAGGGCTTTAAGCAGCAATATGGTATAGATTACTCAGAAACTTTCAGTCCAGTTGTTAAATCGACAATAGCTCAATTGGTGTTATCAATTGCCATATCCTGTGGTTGGAAGATGAGATAAGTTGATATACAAAATGCTTTCTTGCATGGAGTCTTAAAATAGGAAGTTTACATGTCACAACCACCAGGATACCGAGATATTCAGTTTCCAAACCACGTCAGTAAGCTGGATATGGCATTATATGGGTTGAAACAAGCACTGAGAGCATGGCATGCCAGGCTGAGTAAAAAATTATATGAATTTGATTTTTGGTCTTCAAAATTTGATACATTGCTATTTATCTTTAACAATGGGGGAATAATCATATGCATGCCTATATGTGTAGATGATATCGTAATTACAAGGTCATGCGAAAAGGCAATAAATCTAATTGTCTAAATCTAATTGAGCATGACATGTGGTCATGCAAAGGGATGGTTAATTTATTAGGCCATATGTCTAAATCTAATTGAGATCTCATAGGACTTTTTTTCGTTGAAGCTAAGCCTAAACAATGGGTTCCATTCTTGAGCTTCTTCAGTAAGCATAAGCCAACCACAATTGTTTGTTCAGAGTTTCCCAACATTTCCATACCAAGCATAGATGGTGCCCGAGCAATTTTGTCCCTGTTGTTCAACATGTCCACAGCTGCCATTTTTGTTAATGAACAAAAGGCGAGCTTCTGGCACAATAGATGGTTGGAGGGAGAAGAACCTAGCCCCAACCACTTCAACATAACGAGGAGTCGAGGAGGAAAAATAGGACGATCCGTAAGGAATTGCAAAATAGGAACTACGACGAGCATCCTCATCTAGAGAGCTAGGGCAGAGTGGCAGGCAACAAGTGCAAGTTCTTTGCCTGGACTTTAGTGCAAAACAAAATCCTTACGGCAGATAACCTGCATGCCTCTCTGAGGATGGCCGCATCAGTAGACCTGCTCACTCTACAACGCTCATCAAGAAATCGGGCTACACCCCTGCCTCCATTGCACATTGGCCAACGAGGTCTGGTCTAGAACCCTCGCCTTGGTGAACCGCAACATTATCCAGCCTGTGAGGTCGCCATAATACGACACCATCCTTGATCGGTGGTAGAAACCAAGCTCGGGAGCACCAAAAGAGCAATGGGCAAACTTTAATGGTGTTGCTATTTACATCGTGTGGAACATTCGGAAAGAACATAATAGCAGGATCTTCCAAAATCAGCACAGCACGTCACAAGAGGTTGTCGAGAAAGTGAGAGAAGACATCAAGCGATGCAAAAAAAAAACCTTGCACAATTTGTGATGCCTAGTCCGCTCCTCTTAACCTAGCTCTTCCTCAAATGTGGCCCCGTGCATCTGGCGATGCCTAATCCGCTCGTCTCGAGCTATCTTTTCCTTAGGTGTATCTTTCTCCTTCTCTTTAGCCTGGCATTCCTGGCTTGTAGAGTTTTTTTAATCTAAACTCTCTTTTCCTTTTTATAATGAAGGGCATACCACCTGCTGCATTCTCTTTTAAAAAAGGTTCGTCACTGTGAAAAATGCCAAAGAATTACAAAATGAGGTGAGAACCGTATGAGCTGGCCAATCGGATCACACACAAAACAATCGTTACAAAATAGGTTGGCGGGCTGGAAGGGATCTCTCCTTTCCAAGGCTGGAAGACAAATTCTGGTGGACGCGGTTCTCTCGGCACTCCCAACCTATTACCTAACGGTGTACCCACCCTCGGCTTGGGCCTGCAAGCAGATTGACAGGCTAAGGCGAAATTTCCTATGGAGAGGCGATCTATATTGCAAAGGAGGACATTGCCTAGTCAACTGGAAGAAAACTTGCAGGCCCAAAACATTAGGTGGTCTGGGCATCAAGCATTTCCATAGGTTCAGCAGGGCACTCAGGTTACGATGGCTTTGGTTCACCTGGAAGGAACCAACAAAACTTTGGCACGGCATGGGGATCCCGTGTAATGAGGAGGACAGGGCACTGTTCAACGCAAGCACCTCGATTCTTTTAGGAAACGGGATGACAGCTAAATTCTGGACTTCAAACTGGCTTCTTGGACCCGCGCCAAGGAACATAGCTCCTCATTGTTACAGTCTAGTCCGAAGGAAAAACTTCACGGTGAAACATGAGTTGACCAACAACAATTAGATGATTTAGCTCCAAAGGATTGAGACCGGGCAACAGTTACAGGAGTTCCTAACTCTTTGGAGCATGCTGCAGGATGTGCAACTGCAACCGGATATACAGGATTCGGTCATCTGGCGTTGGACTGATGACAGCATTTACTCAACAAGGTCAGCTTACAGGGCGCAGTTTGTAGGATCCGTGCAGGATCCGGACTTTTCGATTATTTGGAAGGCAAAAACGCAGAATAAGTGCAGATTTTTCGCCTGGCTTCTACTTCAAAATAGGCTACAGACCGCCGACAATCTGGCCCAAAGAGGTTGGCCTTGCACTTTGGTCTGTTGTCTTTGCGGTTCAGGGGAAGATGAGGCCTTACATCTTATGGTAACCTGCCCCTTTGCAAAGCAAACATGGTTTGCTTTGTTCAGAAAACTGCAGCTGTTGCCTTTGTTGAACCAGGTTTCTTGGACTGCTGTGTCAATTTCTGACTGGTGGCAAAATCTTTTAGGACTCCTTCCAAAGGGTCCACGCAAGATCTTGGCCGGAAGTATCATTTTCGCATTTTGGAACATCTGAAAAGAGAGAAATGCGCGCATCTTCAACAGTTGCTACTCGTCGGTGTCCGATGTTGTTCAAAAAATTCTTAGTGACATTTCTAACTACAATTTAGTGGCGAGGTCCGCCCGGCAGTTCTAGACTCCCGGACGGTTGGGGGTTTTTGTTGTGCTTTTGGGTGTTGTCCTTACTTTCTTCCTTGACTTGTCTTCTCTTGGATGAGACCTTGTTTCTTCCCCTTTCTTAATAGATTTGGCAGAGCTCCTGCCTTTATTTCAAAAAAAAAAAAACAATCGTTTTCGTGATGATGCTACTGAGATCTCAAGCGTGGTTGTTATGGGCAAGAAATGTATAGAGCCTAAGACAAGACTAAGGTCCTGTTTGGTATGGTTCCAGCTCCGAATTTTACAGCTTTAGATCCAGCTTTTCACTTGGATCCACTCCATTGAGAATATGAAGATGTTAAAGAAAGTGTTTGGCTACAAGGTTGGCCCTAGATCTAAAAATAAGAATATTGTATGCAAAAAGACTAGACTACCCTCACTCCCAGATAACTTGACATCCTGTGTGTTTGCGCTGCCTGCCAAAATGCCAGCGACCACAAAGGTGTGGTTGCTTTGAAACCACATGTGACAACTCATGAAGCATTTCATAGTTCAAAGCACGTCTTTTGATTTGCTAAATGCAATGCACTGGATGATAGCCTTTGAGTTTTCTTCACTAAACTTAAACTAGCCTGCTTGTGAGAAATTTACAGCAACCATATACTTCACTGTTTTGGGGATAGTTTTAAAACTAAATATATATGAATCTTATGAGTTCATGTGAATAACTTTGTGCAGTTCTTGCCTAGCATTTACATTTGGGAACTTCAAATCTCTTACTAGAATTTGAGCCAGAATGAAAATGAAATAACAACTCTATTGAAGCGAGCCAAAATAACCTTTTTGACATAAAAATGCAACAACCTTTGTGAAACTTGAATTAGATCATGACCGATGGCAACCCAGGACAGAGAATAAAACACCTAACTACTTATTGGTGTGCCTTCAGAGGTAATCACACATAGAAGGCACGGTCTAGTGATCTAACTAATAAAACACCTAATTCCCAGTAGTGAAACAAGCAAAACATGATAATTACGTTCATCACGAAAAAAAACCTAATGTCACCAAGAAAGAGCAATAGCGGTTGCAAGCTTTTGATATCTTGATGGAATGGTAGGCACATAATCTGGATCACGATCACACCTACAAAAATGCCAATCTCAGCTAGCATGCCTACATATGAAGTTGTGAAGCACTATAGTAGCCACAACAATCATCTTTGGCTTAATCATTGGATAACTCGGCATCTTGAGAAAAATTTACCATTTCATCTTCCATACTCCAATCGATAGCTCAACCACATTACACACACTTGAATGTACTATGTTGAACTTCTACTTGATAGTAGTTGGCTCCATACCTCTATGAAACTCAGAAACATGGTACCTTTCGCCCTAGTATGGAGATAGATACCACGGCCGGTTAGGATAACCGACATCGATAAGGTAATACTTGCCTTAAATCATAAAATAGATTCAGTTAATAACAATATATTACTTAAAGAGATGAATTTCATATATGTGTAATAGTGAGTCACCTTGTGGAGGATGTGGGAAGAAATCTCGGTCCACTCTCAATGCATGGTATAAGACACTAATATCATGCATAGCACCCGGTTGATTTATAGATATGTATGTAAAACACATACTAAAGTCACAAATTGCCAACACATTTTGATATGGACTTTCTGACCTCCTAATGTACCTAGCTTGTCGGTCAAGTGGCATAGATACATGAATATGAGTCCCATCAAAAACACCAATGCAGTCCTTGTAATGTGGATAAGCCATTTTATTTCAGGTCGATAGCATCAATGGTAGTTTATTTGCAGCATTCGTACTTGGATTTTGTTTGATCTTTGCTTGTCTACTTGCTAAGTAGCCAAATACTAGGAGGTCTAGACGGGTATCGCAAAGAAGTGTATCGATGGTGACTAGCAATTTAGTAAGAGCATAAGTTCGTGCCATCGGCGATAATTCCAATTAGTTCCTTTCTGGACATTTTGTTTTTCCCGGTGAGGAAACTAATCTAATAGGTCTACATGTAGTGACATACAACTGCATAATTGTTCAAGATTTTACAAGTAATTTGAGTACAGGTTTATGTATCAAGCTCTTTTGACCTGGTGTGAACTAAAAATAAAGAAATTAGACATGCTAGATGGCATCAGGTTATATATATATATATATATATATATATATATATATATATAGGAAACCTTTTCTGTACTCTTGGGAGTACGTACTCCCACATCCAGTATACCACTTAAACGAATGTGTTATACTCTTTTATCACTTTCAGTATACTCTAATAATAATTCTAAGATACTAAAATGCGATATTGTTGAAAAAAATTCATCGAAACCATTTATTTCTTGCTATATACCGTTTTTCATGTATAAAAAGAGTATATAAACAAATTATGCTATAAAGTGTGGGTTTTGATGAAATTTTTCGTGAAACTCACTTTGGAGTATCTTATAATTAGTATTAGAGTATATTCAAAAGGATAAAGAAGTATAATAACATCATTTATGCAGTATATTGAGAGTGGGAGTAAGTACTCCCAAGAGTATACAACCATTTTCCTATATATATATATATATATATATATATATATATATATATATATATATAGAGAGAGAGAGAGAGAGAGAGAGAGAGGATTGCTAGTGTACTATCGATAGTACAGATCTTCCGTGCTATAGCTCTGTGTTTGCAAAATTCGAAGACGAAGTTGTTGATCCAAACCGTGTATTATGTTTATCTCATTGAAATCTCACTACCCACCAAATTTTATATTTTTTGAATTTTTTCTCCTATTTATTTTTTATTTTTCAAAACCAACTTCATTGGACGCCCCACAACTAATTAGATCGTGGATTTTGAAAAATACAAAATAAATAGGAGAAAAAATTCAAAAAATATAAAATTTGGTGGGTAGTGAGATTTTAATGAGATGAACATAATGCACGGTTTGGATCAACAATTTCGTCTTCGAATTTTGCAAACACAACGCTATAGCACGGAGGATCTGTACTATCGATAGTACACTAGCAATCCTCTCTCTCTATATATATATGTATATATATCAAGTATGCTCTTAAATACTTTCTTGTCTTACAATGAAGAACTTCAAGAATACCCTAAAATAATAGACCTATTTCAAGTCAAGTAAGCAATTGCAGCAACCTAGAAAGAGCACACATACATAGTTAACTACCAGTTTTTTTTTTCTTATATCACTAAAAGCTCACCAACTCATTCACCTAGTACTGACATTAACTTCTTTGTAATGATAGTTCCACAGTCAACAACCAGGTTTTTCTTACCACTTATTTGCACCGATATGGTTAACAACATCATATAATAGAAAATCACTTTTGATGAGATCAAATTTCATCCATTTTTCCTATCTTGTTATTCTCTCGATACTTATATGACCTAATGCAGAATAACAAAACTTTGAAACAAAACCACATGGACAAATCATTCTTGTCCACCTACTAGCAAAATATTGAGGAGATGAAACTCAGTACTGAAATTGTAACCATGTTCAAATTCAGCAATACTTGATGTTTGTCATATGAATTGATGTTTAGCAATACAGGGACAGATCCACTTATTTGCACTTATATCATTCCAATTTCTCATAAAAAAATTACCACATAGAAATTTCAAGACGCAGGGCTGGGGAAGCTGACCTTCAAGCTATTGTAGGAGAGGATGTTGCTGGGCCAGGGTAGAGGAGGATGAGGTCGTTGAGGCGGGGGAGGAGGATGAGGTCGAGTTCGTCCACATCAGGGGAGAATGATGATACGTGGGGTCGCGGACGCCGGCGGAAGAAGGTCGCCTATGCCAGGTAAAGGTCGTCGACACCGTGACAGGGTTGTGCTAGGGGGGACGATGTATGAGCCATTGATCCGAGGTCACGTTGGGGGGATGCACGCTACTGGGCCGAGGTCGCGGATGCTGCGGGGGGGGGGGGTGAGGACGACATCCCACCACCGGGGGGATGCATGACGCTAGGGTTTGGGATAGAACGATGGCGCCGCAAGTGTGGGAGGCGAAAAGGGCTCAGGTCTGCGAGAGGAACTGCCTTGAGCCCGGTTTTCTTGAGGGGTATTTTGGGAGTAATTTTACCCTAACTCCAAGGGTACTCTCGCAATGGGGTCACATATTTGTGTGGGGAGCAGCCTCTCCCCTGCTCCACAAAATGAACTACAGCCTACTCCAGATTCACCTTACTTTGGATTTAGCTTTTTTAGCTAGGCTATTTGGCATGGCTCCACCTGCTCCAAACGAGAATCTAGGATTTGGAGCCATGCCAAACACCCCCTAAGGTCCTATTTGGGAGGCTTAAAGCCAGTTTAAGCTTCTAAAAAGCCAGTAAGCTCCCAAACGAGTCAGCTTTTAAGTGGCTTTAGGCATAAGCCAAAAACCATATATAACTAGAAAAAAAAAACCAAAAGCTAGATGTAACGTACTTTTATGGCTTATTGCGAAGAGGAATTAGCTTTTTGTGAAACGATCTCTCATAAAAAGCTACAACTGTTTTTCAACCTAGAAAGAAAAGAAAAAACTACTTTTCATAAAAGCTACAGCTCCCCAAACAAGACCTAAACTTATGCCATATTTGTTTGGGCTTAAGTTTCAGTTTAAAAGAAAAAACCAAAATCTAAACAAACATGTGGCTTTTGACTAGGCTTTTGTAAAAGCCTGGACTACCCATATAACTATAAGGCAAAAATCTTGAGAGGGATTATTCTTTTTCTTCTTCTTTTTATGCTTTTAATGGATGGAATAGCCCTTTGGCACTAAACTTCAAAAAAATTACTCACCAATACCATCGTATATAAATCAGAAGAGAGGTGCTTCTATGGATTTTTTTAAAATAATATATTTTTAAAATAATTTTAATAAATTGACGACAGAAGCATCAATCTGTCGATCAAATGAATCTATGACAAAATAATCTGTCAGCCAATTCAACCAGCGACAAAACAGATATTTTACTTTTCAAGCATACATTTGTTTCATCGCGAATTCATTTGATGATAGAAGCTATTTTTTTGTAATTTGCTTTTCTGCCGTAATATTAAAATATAACTAATGATTTGATAGTGATTATTTACTCTCTTACGGTAGATCCATGCAACTTGTATGGAGCTGAGATATGAAACCACCTCTCGAATCAGAATCTTTCCTTCCTGTCCTCGCTTCTCCTCCCCTCTCCAAACCGAACGGTGCCTCCTCGCTGGTCGCCTACTCGCCGGTGTACGACCGTCGCCGACCCCGTCTCCCATCGCCGTCTTCCTCCTCTCCACACCACCGCCGCCCAATCGTTCCTCTGTCAGGATCCCGACCACCGCCGGATCTCCAACAATGCCCACTCATTCCTCCTTCCAGATCCCGTGATGTCCAGACGTCGTACTCCTCCCCCGAGCTCAACGCAACCGTCCTGCCCAGGGTTCCACTTTTTGAACGAAATTCACGAAATTTCGCTCGAATTTCGTTCGTATCGCTCGCAGTCGAAAAAGAAAACCGTTCCGAATTTCGCTCAAACTCAAATTTAAATTTGAAAAATTTGAAAAAAAAATTATGCAAAATTTCTCTATAAATCGTATTAATAGCCTTATGACCTCTGATGTGAATATTATTTGAAATAAATGAAGTTTGGAGGCATTTTTAAGCCATTCAATTATATTTAGTGGCAATATTTGTTGAAGTATATTTAGTGGTAATATTTGTTGAAGTATATTTAATACCAATATTTCTTCGTAAAAACCATCAACATGAGGCAAGAAGGGCACTATTCATAAAATCATGACTTGTATTCAGAAAGTATATCTGAGTTTTTCTTAAAATCACATGTAAACTGCTAAGAAATCATTAGACTAAATCAAAATCCCTGATTTAACTTGTCAACAATCAATAAAGAATTATATGAGACCTCTAGTGATAAACTGTCTATCATTTTGATAGAGAGTTATATCATAACTACAACCTACAAAAGTCATAGATTTTAACCAGAAGACAGAGCTCAAACCAAGCTAGACTTCAGTTTGCTTAACTGCTTTGAAGCTGCTTTTTTTTTTAAAAAAAAAAAGCCAGCAATAAGCTGCCTATTGATAAGCCTAAAGTCCAACAAACAGTGTGTTAAGCCTTTCCTTACTGTAAAACGTGGGTTATGTTTGTCCTGGATCCCTACCAGCAGTGCGCACTGCAGTCTAGCTTTAGCTAATCCATTATCGCTTAGCTTATCATGGGATATTATTCGCGATCCTTGGATAGATGCCTGTGCCTCCGATCGTGGAAGCTACATGCGTAGGGAACACATAGCCATTATATGATGATGCCGGTCGTTTTCCTTCAGGAGGCTGGGGAAAGTGCTCCTATCTAGCTAGTGCTACATCTGTAGGAACCGATTCCGGCGAAGGGCTGTGAGAAGGCTGAGTGGAATTTAGGCAGGATCTCAACCATATCTCCAAGGGAAAAACTACTTCAGTTGATCAGGTGTAGCGAATGCTTACTACTTGATTAGTATAATGTCCTTGCGTTACATGACATGACTATTCTTCAAATAGAAAATCGCAGGAATATTGAGTGCATTATCATTGCAAAGTCTTTTTTTTTTTTTATGTTGTACCAGCCACATGCCTCGGCATCCGAAAAATTCGGAACGCTTTCTTTTCGCAAAAAGGAAAGAACAAGGAACAAGTTTTCAGTGCTTTCATCTCATGATATGCCTGAATAAGACTACAGTACTAGAGAGGTAGAGAGTGCACGCCTTGGTCGCCAATTTCGTCTTGCTTTCTCTTTTAAATTGTTTTGCTTTTCTTCCCCTTTGTCTTTAGTAAGATCTTATTCGGTACGGTTCCAGATTTTAGTAAAAACGAAAACGGTTTCAGATTCTTGGTAGAAATATTTCAGGTTGGATTCTGTGAATCGGGTGGAACTGGGTTGAGACCGATTCAGCCACGATGTGAAAAAAGAAGAAACGATCTAAGAAGAATTATTTCGAGCTTTAACCCGTTTGATTGGATTTCTTCTAGAATCTAGTAAAAACAATCTAGTTCTAAGTTGCCAAACGGGGCTAAGAGAAAAAACAAAGGACCCGTTTGGGCGAGGTGCTTGAATAAGGTCCCGGCGGTAGAGTGCGGAGGTGCAAATGCATGTGTGACCTTGGATTGATTACCACCTATGATTCTGAGTGATGACACTTTAGCTAGTTAGAAAAATGTCACATTTAAAACGTGGGGTTTTTTTTGAAAATTACGCATGAATTGTCTAAATTCCTGTAAAATTTCTTGAACGTCGAAGGTGGAGCCAGGATTTAAGGACAAGGGGTCAAATAAGTTATACAATGTAATTACATTTGACGTTGAGGGACAAATAGCACTAACGACAATAAAATTTCTTAAAATACATACAGGATTAAATCATAAGCAGTATTTCGTTATTTTTCCTCCTTTATCAATAAAATCGCACTGTGCAAATACACATGCCTTGGTTCAAGGAACCGCACCATTGAAGAATTTTTTGCTATTCTAGCCCGCTGCGTTTAAATTTTTTTCATAACTAGTCCGATAAAATTACGGAAGTAGCCCTTAAACAGTGATTTTCAGCGATCCTGGTCTACATAATTTTTTTTTTCAATTTTAAGCGTACCCAGTCCGCTAGAAATGTATTTAAGTTTCCAACGGACCCTGTCTGCATGAATTTTTTTAAAAAAATTTAAGCTATCCTAGACTGCTTGTTATTTTTTATTTTTTTTTAATTTTAAGCGGTCCCAGATTGTTTTTTTAAATATCAAGCGGTTCCGGTCCGCTTTTTTTTATTATTTTTTCCTCTTTTTTTTTCTTTTTATTTTTCGGATTTAATTAATTTAAAAAATCTCAAAAATCCAAAAAATGCACTTTCTTGATCAATCGAGCCACTAAGTCCAAAAATAACCTTTACTTCGCCAAATCAAGTCTCTAAATATCTAAAATGATCAAAATACCTTTCCGACCCCTTCTCCGGCCCCCTCTTTCCGGATCCGGCGCGAATCAACGAAACGACGGGCCCTCTTTTGAAAAATAACCGACGAAAGGACCTATCCGTTATTTCTTTTTTTTGAAAGGACCTATCTGTATGTTTTTCTGGAAGGACTTATCCGTAATTATTTATTTTCTTGGGAGGGTCTATCCATATTTTTTATTTTCTCGGAAAGACCTATGCGTAATTAATTTTTTTTCCGAGGACCTTTCTGTGCAAGCCGACATGTGGGCGTTGTGGCTGTGCGGCAATCCGTTCCGCTTTAATAGATAGTAATATTCTCCTCTCTTGGATGGTGTCTCTAATTCTCTTCTATTTTAGTGAATTGGTAGAGCTCTGCTTTTGGGTTGAAAAAGAGAAGGTAGCCTTCACAGCTTGGATGGTGTCTCTAATCCTCTCTGTAATTTTTGGAGAAGACTTGAATATGAGTGCATTGGGTTTGCTGTTATTTTTAGAAGGAAGAATTTTATGTGATGAATTTATTCTTGCCAGGGCATTGAATAATGATATCCAAATCTCCTCTGTACACTAGTAGTGCAATAAAGAAAAGGGAAGTAGTGAAGATATCCAAATCTTTTCTGATGCGGTGCCTTGGCAAAACCTTACTTCTTTTCCCAATATTGGCTAAAGAAGGAAAAGATCGCCATTGAAACAGAAATCACATGGATGGACTGGAAACATTTATAACCGTGGAGGGAGAAGCAGCTGAAAGAGGATCAACAAGATGAAAGAAATAGCAGTAGGAATGCGAAGGGGGTTTGTGTAAACGGAGAGGCCTCGAGTCTTAACACGTCAAGCCGAGCGTCATAAAAGTGGGCGTGTGTGTTCCCCCTCCCAACCCCTCCCTCACGCACCCAAACCAAATTATGCCGTCAAACCACAAAAGAAAGAAAGAAACACCACTACTCCACACTCTGGCAAGAGAACAGAGCCTGCAGGAGAAGAGGAGGCGCGCGGGGAAAACATCCGGGAGGCAGGGCTGCGACTGCGAGATCCGAGAGGCAGCGCGCGCCGAAGTAACTGCCGCTCCGGTGCTCCCCCTCTGTCGTGAGCTCTACAGTTTCGGCTCCGCGAGGCGCAAGCGCGGGCGCGGGCGCGCAGCCACCGCGCGCGTACGTTTGTTACTTTGTTTGCCTGCCTAGCCGTCAGAAAGTACGTGCCGCCTTTCCGCAGCACAGTGAATTCCGTCGTCGCGTCGTGCAGTTTGCCCGCAGTGCTCCAACGCCCCGCTATTACATTTATTTCACCTCCTGTGCTGTGCGACAGGTTGGTGGTGTTATTTATGCTTCCCGTTCGCGGTTTGTTCACTCTGTTTCCTGTAGCCGTCGCGTGTGTAATACTTTGGCTTTCTTGCTTTCGTTGCGGCGCGTAGAGAGAACGAGGGCGCACGGCTGGAGAACGGGAGTCCGGGGGCAGGATGTTGCCGAGCGAGCAGGCGGAGGAGGCCATCGTTGCGGACATCACCAACGGCAAGGAGGAAGCGGAGGAGGAGGTGAGTGCGATGGGCGTCGGGTGGGAGGGCGGCGAGGACCCCGAGCAGCGGCCGCGGCAGCAGCACGGCAAGTTCAGCGTGCAGAGCCTGCTCTGGCACGGTGGATCCGTCTGGGACGCCTGGTTCAGCTGCGCCTCCAACCAGGTACTACGACGCGGCGGCACATCTCCGCCGTGCCATGCATGCACCTCGTTTATACAACGAAACCGAATCGACTCATTATTTCTCTTCTTCTTTTGGATTCGCAGGTGGCGCAGGTGCTGCTGACGCTGCCGTACTCGTTCTCGCAGCTGGGCATGCTGTCCGGGGTGCTGCTGCAGGTGTTCTACGGCCTCATGGGAAGCTGGACCGCCTACCTCATCAGCGTCCTCTACGTCGAGTACCGCACCCGCAAGGAGAAGGAAGGCGTCGGCTTCAAGAACCACGTCATCCAGGTAGGTCACTCCACCGTTTCTTGCGTGCATCTTCGCAACAGCTTCAGTTTCGTTTGTTTCCGGGTTTCCTGCACGCGGTTTCTGTGTCTCCGTTTGCAAACCGTTTTCGCGGGCGAGGGGTATCGGAATTGGATCCCTCCTGATCATGCCGCGCCATATGATCAAACTGAATAGAATGAAGATTCAATTTGTATCTTCCCTTTTGCCGTCGACCAGTGGTTCGAAGTTCTGGATGGGCTCCTGGGCCCGTACTGGAAGGCGGCCGGGCTCGCGTTCAACTGCACCTTCCTGCTCTTCGGCTCCGTCATCCAGCTGATCGCCTGTGCAAGGTCCGTCAAATTCTTTGCCTCTGTTAATAATAGCCCAGATGTTATATGTTGGAGACAAAACTAACTCATAGATGGGTTATGGAATTCATTGCAGTAACATATACTACATCAACGATCGGCTGGACAAGAGGACATGGACGTACATATTCGGGGCGTGCTGCGCCACAACGGTGTTCATCCCCTCCTTCCACAACTACCGCATCTGGTCCTTCCTCGGCCTCGGCATGACCACCTACACCGCCTGGTACATCACCATCGCCGCTGCCGTTCACGGCCAGGTGATCAATCCGTGCCCCGTCCATCCTTTTTTCAGTCACTGATTACCAAGCAATAATCCGTCAGTACCACTTGATCTGGTTTGTCAACATGGCCATATTGATGGGCTAACAATGATTGTCCGCGCACGTCGGCTGGCCGAAATCGATGTCGCAGGTCGACGGCGTGATGCACTCGGGCCCGAACAAGCTGGTGCTGTACTTCACCGGTGCCACCAACATCCTCTACACTTTCGGTGGCCACGCCGTCACCGTGTGAGTACTGAAAGAACTCTGAGTACATGAACCATAATCTTTCCTAATTATTTTATGAACGGTGATTTGATCTAAAAAAAAATTATGAACGGTGATCAACAAGTGGGTCCAGTGTCCAAGCCTGAACTTTGGGGACACATCTATGAACCAGTGTTCGTTGTTATCACCTACACTTTCACCAATTGCAGCTTTTGCCTAGTGCTGAGGAGGACATGGATAGGTTTTAAAATCTAGTGATCTGATTTCCAAGTTCTATTCCATCTTTGGTCCCCCTGCTTGGCAACGGCATATTAAGATATTGTAGCTAAACATGTTTGTAGATCAGGGCAAGCAGATCCCGAGGAGTAAAAAATGGTTTACGGCTGGTGGAAACAAGCGGTGTTAGCTTCTAACCATTGGTTACACAGAAATATGGAGCCTTTAAATTTAATTTTATGGATTCCCGGACCTTTTCTGTTGGAAGATTATCTTGCATTCCCCTACTCAAGGTCCTATGATAGCCACTATGCATTTCATATTTTCATTACTCCTAGAGAACAAGCCTTTATTCGCATTGCTCATTCCCTGTGCATAATCTAAGACTACCTGCTTTGATGATCTTTGCGTCGGTATGATGAGAGCCAGTGCGAGGAATAATATGCATCAGTGCGGTGTTCAAACGCCTGGTTGCTAGCGAGCTCTTTGTGTTAAAAATTAGGCTGCTTATAGCTAGCAGTGGTAAAAATGTTCTTTTCCCGACGTTATATGATGTGGACTGGTTTCAATCCAGCTAGTGCGGAGTTCACATCAAGTAAATCAATTCCGTCCTACTTGCCCTCGTGTGGAGGTGATGGGATATATATTGGATTGCGACAATGCAGTAACGGATCGTTTGTTCATGGTTCAAGTTTATCTTTTAGTAATAACCTTTTGGTAGTGGAGAGAAAGGAACAGTGGGTTACTTTGGGAATTTCAACCCAAATCTGTCAATTTGACGGTGCCCTTCTCGATCTCCATTTCTTGCTTGAAGCAACTCAAAGCTGTAGATCTATTGCTTTTTTGAGTGATATGACGGTCGCCATTAGAAGGTATTATGCTAACATCACCTGGGAGTGTTAGGCGCTTAATTTAATCGGCAGCGGCTTCATTTGGCCGTATTTGTCGACCCCCTCTGTTCACTTGACCTTAGGCGCATGTGTAGCAGTGTAGGTGTAGCTGAATGATGTAGTGAAAGTTGGGGGAGGTTCTACATGTCCCAATCTTTCTAAATATTCTGACTAGGAGAAGCACTACTTTTCCTCCCTGCTCGCTTGTCATTCAATCAACGTAAAGTCCTTATATTATTTGCACGCATGTGCGGAAAGAACGTCTAGTACGCTAATGCCATGGATTGATGCTTATTTCGTACCAGATCATTTTCCTGATTTTTTTTTTTTGGTATTGAATCAAGTACATGTTGCTTTCACAAAACTGTTCTTGCGCAGCTAGTTTAAACGTGCAGTACAGCTAGCTTAGCACAGAACGACACTGCTAAATTGGATAGTAGGATATATACCGTTGAATGTTGATCGATTCATGAACAAACTTACTGAAAGTTTTTTTTTTAACGTGACTTGATTGACGTTGTGCGCAGCGAGATCATGCACGCGATGTGGAAGCCGCAGAAGTTCAAGTACATCTACCTAGTGGCGACGCTGTATGTGTTCACGCTGACGCTGCCGTCGGCGGCGGCCATGTACTGGGCGTTCGGCGACGCGCTGCTGACTCACTCGAACGCCTTCTCGCTCCTGCCCAGGTCCGGGTGGCGCGACGCGGCGGTGATCCTGATGCTGATCCACCAGTTCATCACGTTCGGGTTCGCGTGCACCCCGCTCTACTTCGTGTGGGAGAAGGTGATCGGCATGCACGGCGCCAAGAGCATCTGCCTGCGCGCGCTCGCGCGGCTCCCCATCGTCGTGCCCATCTGGTTCCTCGCCATCATCTTCCCCTTCTTCGGGCCCATCAACTCCGCCGTCGGCGCGCTCCTCGTCAGCTTCACCGTCTACATCATCCCCGCGCTCGCCCACATGCTCACATACCGCTCGGCATCCGCTCGATTGGTAAGTGCCTCTCCTACTTCAGTATACACTCGTGCATGCTATATATCTAGCTCTGCTCATCATTTCAACTAGTACTCTCATAGTCAATCGTTCAAGTACGAAAAGATCATATGCATTCATGCTACCACCAGTTTCAAGCTAGTTAGCGCCATTGCACGGCGCATGCACCATGCCCACATCAAGATTCAAGACCCGCTTTCTGCTAGACCGACACAGCTGTGAGCAGTAGCTGGATTGGCACGGGCTATTTATAAACACTGTGCAGAGGTATGCTGGACGGCCAGTTCGTGTTAAATTGTGGCGCTCGGGTCACTCATGGCCCCCGCGCAATCCTGTCCGCCCCTAATTAGGAGCCGTCGCAGACTCTCAGGCTAAGAAGTGTCGCTCGGTCAGTGCGTTCATACCAATCATACGCGCTAGCTGGTCCCTGATGCTCGCTCCTGTGCAGATATGGCGCTGATGTTGAGCCATGGGAGCCATGCTGCCACTAGCTAGTCGAGAGAGAAGGCATGCACACCTGTCACACTAGTGCCACACGCATGCACAGGGGCTGATACCGAGAGTTGCACTCCCGGTGCTGGCCGGGTGCCCCATCCCTTGCCCGATATGCACATCTTTAATTTGGCGCGCCCCCGACGGCGACGGCGCGGCCACGCGGATCGTCGACGCCGGTCGGGGGATCGCGACGGCCGGACGTCACGTACGTGGGACGTTGCTGTCCCTTCTTTCCCCGGCTTTGCCCCGGCCGGGGACCTTATCTCGGCACGCCGAAAAGGTCGCGCAATTAGCTCGGTGCGAACGTACACGCAAAATGTCACGTCGAACAGCCACGCCATATCATCTCGTACACTGATTAGCATTCTTTGGCGTTAAACTTTTGGATGGATGCATTGCAACAGAATGCGGCGGAGAAGCCGCCGAGCTTCCTGCCGAGCTGGAGCGGGATGTTCGTGGTGAACGTGTTCGTGGTGGCGTGGGTGCTGGTGGTCGGGTTCGGTCTCGGCGGGTGGGCCAGCATTTCCAACTTCGTCAAGCAGATCGACACGTTCGGGCTCTTCGCCAAGTGCTACCAGTGCCCCCTGAAGACGCACGGCCCGCCCCCCGGCGCGCACCTGCCGGCGCCGCCGCGCCACTAGCGAGCGCCTGCTGCTGACCGTTGCAATGCCGGCCGGAAACAAGGAGCTAGCTCTCGGTACACCGTGCACAACAAATCTCTGTACGCCTTGTAATATACATACACCTAGAGTGTTACAGCTAGTAGTCTAGTAGAACATGCAGCGTGTGGGCGTGGCTTTGATACATCTGTTGGTGTCGTACGTTTCCTTTGTTTGGGTTGTGAACATGGTTGTAGGTTCTTCATGAATATTAACTCTATTAAAGCGGGAGAGATTGGCGGCCTCCGACACCATCCACGTGTTTTTTTTGCGTTTGGGCCCCCGAAAGACCGAGCTATAAGGCCCAGCTCCGCTACGCACGGTTGCTTCGCGTGTGCCTTTCTCGGATGGACGGAGCGCTTCTTCGCCGTTGATTTAGTCGGTTCGGTGTGATGGCCTCGGCCGTTGCGTCGGGCCTTCATCGTGCTCTCCGCTCCTTGGGCACCGTCCGGCGATCTTTGCGATCGTTCCTGTTAAATTAAGCCTTTGTTAGAATTCTGACTCCGGCTCATGTAAATATTTGCGTGTCACTATTTGTTGTAGGCGGTGCTGTCTCGAATGGTTCTCCTCCGGTTCTTCGCCCGTAATGCTCGTGCTTGGTTCTTCTCTCTGTGCTTTTGTTGGATTGATGTTGCCCGATTGTGTCATTTTTCGCTGGTTATTTCTTGTTCTTTTGGGTTGATTGTTTCTTTCCGGTTTCTGTTCGCCTGTCGTGTGTTGTACGTGGCGGTGGATAGCCTGGATTGCTATAATTTTCTGTGGTTCTTTCGTGCTTAGTGCCTTTGCCTGAATAGGGCTTTACTCTTACTGGATTGTTCTTTGATCTTGGTTTGGTTTTAGCTCCCTCACATTCCTCTTCGATTCTGCTTGTTATTGCTGTTTGTTTCACGCGTTTCAGTTGGGTACTATTCGTTTGGGGCCGATCTTTTTACGTTATAGGTTTTTTCCCCCTTTCGATACAGGCTGATGCTCTTCGTTAGGCTTTCGTGTGTGTAGGTTTGCCCTGTAAGTTTTGTTTCTATTGGGTTTATCCCAGATTCCTCTCCGTTTCGTTGTTCGATACGTGCTCTTTTTTCCCAAGATTCGTCTGCATTTCGGCGCTACGGTTTCGGGAGATCCATTCTTCTCACGCTGTGTTTTCGTTTGTGATGCAGGCCTGCGTTATTACCTGTGCCAGCGTCGATTGCAGCTTCGGGGGTCATCTTCGTCGGAGAATTGTCTTTGCCATCGGCTGGCAAGAGGTACTGTGGCTACGTCTTGATGGTTGTGTCAACATGTTCTGTATAATGATGTTGACCTTTGTCGACCTTCTGTATGATGGCTGTGTTAATCTTCTTTGCCTTTCTCATTTTTTTTAATGAAACAGACCATTCCATCCCTTTCACGATAACCATTTTTCCCCTTTTGGATCTAGGTTTGGTTTGTTGCTTTTGCTAATTCTGATTACGGCTTCCGGGACCTATCGCTTTTGCTGATTCTGATTACGACTTCGGAGAATCATCTTTGTCCTTTACTGTTAAAAGGTAATGCTGCTTCTCCTTGGTGTTTATGTTAATACGTTATTTTTTTTAACATAGGTCGGTTCGTTAGCTGCTTTGTGAACGTTTATCATGATCCTCGCGTGTGCTTGTCTGTTATCTGATATGCTTGATGCGAAAAGCATTTGCTGCGTTGATATGTATAAGATGTGCAGTCGTTCCCCGTTGTCTTAAGTGTTTACTGTTTGGCGTGGTTTGGCCTATAGCGCTTTTTTCGCTCTGTGATTCGGTTCATAAATCGCATTAACGTTTTGGAGTGGAGTCAGCAAAACTCTATTTATTTACTGATATATGATTCATCATAGTTGATGGTTTGGCCTATAGCGTTTCCTTCGCTTTGTGATTCGGATGATAAACCGCATGGACGTTTTGGGGTTTGTTTAGTGCTTTCCTCTAAACTTCTAATTAGCGTTATAGATAGAATCGATTGATGAAGTCAGCAAAACTCTATTGTGATTATTAATTGATGAAAACAGACGGCAGATATGCATTGAAATAGTATTTCCTCTTATCACAGCGGAACAATTAATTGGATGCCCAATACTTCCTCTTATCACAGCTGCTAAGGGTGTTGACAACTTCATTCCACCGCAAATAACAAGACTTTATGGGAGACAATATAACTTAAAAGTATCGGTCACACGTAGAGCCTTACAACGAACAAAGATCTCATACCAGGTGGACTCTTTATCACCTTTCTTATGTTCACCGGGATCAGCTTCTGCTAGCAAAGACATACAGGAAAAAACTGATACAACCAATGTTGGTGGTAGTGTGATGCTGATGTCCGACAGGCGTTATACTTCTATGATTACCGGTATTGGATCAAAAGCATTTCTGTTGCCTAATTCTTTATATGAAAAATGCTTAATTGTTTATGAACATCATGAGCAGCCAGGTAGCCCTAAAAAAGTTCCACAGTTTGAAAACCCTATTACTATGGTATCCACTCCAGCCACCTCTATGGATACTACTGCAGAAATACATCAACCCAAAAAGGTATGTTTTTTAAAAGTAAATTGATTCCTATAGTCAGACAAATGATATTACTTATACATGTATACATGTATGTAAATGTGTGTTTGTATATATATATATATATATATATATATATATATATATATATATATATATATATATATATATATATATATATATATATTAGTTTATGACCTTTTAAGATTTCCATGTATACATTCCTATAGCTAAACATGTTTACAACGTCTCCAGATTTTTTTCGTTGATAAATTATGTGCTATAGCAATTTCCACATGTATCATTCACATTTTTGTAATAATTCCCGTCTAAGAACATTCCTTTTTCCCTGCTATGTACATATAGATATCCTAAGAGAAAACGCACAGCACACACACTACTGCCCTTCAAAAAGCGCCACTATCACGGCATATTACTAAACTACACCTTTTAGTGGGCTTTTATTTGCAGATCTATACAACAGGTTTTATGTAAACACTCATTTCTATACTTTACAGGCACAACCAGAAACAGATTCTACACAAAATCAGACGTCATCTGCTACCCGTTCTGATATAACAGTTCCTGAAAGTGGCGCAGAGTAAATAACCAGTTTTTTATTCATGTCAATATTGTTTACAGCATAGTGTCAACATATTTATCCTTTTATATCAAATACTTACAGTAGCACTGGCAAGAAAACTTCGGCTAAAAGGAAACTGCTTCTGGACGAAGAAACCAGCTCACATTAACAAAAGGTTCTTATACTGATGCCGCTCCTTTTCATTGCATTTCCCTTTTGTATTTCGCATCATTTCTCACTGTATTAAAACTTACTGACACCCACCGATTTATTATAGGACCCTTTATTCACGTCGAGAAAACGCTACGAACCATGCGATGATCCATGCTGTTTTGCCTTCCTCAACTCATGATGTTTACCCAACGTATTCCCAGCTCTGGTTATCTATATATATGTGTGCATATGTGTCTGTATGTATATATATGTGTATGTATGTGTCCATGTATATATATATATATATATATATATGCGTCCAAGCGCCTATATGTAATAGTCTGCTTAATCTATTTTAGGACCTCCTATCCTTTCACGTGCCCAGCTTTACTAGACATGTTCCTTATCTTTTAGGCCAACGAAGCTAACAGCCATAAGCCTTTTACTGTTTATTCAGTATGGGCCCTATCCTATCTTTTGCTTTTGATCAGGACCTTATGTATGCATCTGGCTGTTCCAAAACATCAGCTTCATGTATCAGTGTACATATTCTGTGTATGCTACTATATATAAGGGATAATCGGATATATGCCACTATAAATATGTGCTCAGCTCTAATATCGTCCTCTCTACTTCTATGATTAGATTATAGTACTTACATACATACTCTAGATGTTGCTTTTATTGAACATGACCAAACTGCTGTATATATCTATTGTATCAATGTATACTACACTATTGCAGAATATTATATTCAACGATGACCTTTTCTCCCTAGATTACGTATACACCCAGATAGCTCCATTTGCTGTCCAAACAATAGCCTTTTGATTGACCAACCGGCAACGATTCACAGCTTTCCAAAACCGCGCGGCGTAGCGCGCTATATTACCTAGTTCATGTTACATTCCATGTGATACAAGTATGACATATGCAACAGGTATTTTCCGCTTGTTTAATCAAAGACTTGCTCCACGCTGTTTAATTAGTGTGGGTAACTGTCATGGACGATTCCTCGTGCTAGCTAAAGGCAGAACACATGACCTTTTGTTTGTGGGTTTTGTCTCAAATTGTCGTCCTAAATGTAGGCCTAACAATGTTCAAAGCGCTCCATGAAATTTGATTGGTAGTGGCACCAATGTGTAATAAATGGCCCATTGGCCATTCTAAAAGTAGCCGAAAAATGTAATTAACATTTCAGGCCCATTTTATCTGGTCTAAAAACACCAGCAGCATAAGCAAACCCGGCTCCTCTCTCTCTCAAAAAGAAAGAAAGAAAGAAAAGGCAAACCCGGTCTACCTCTAAAATAAAAAAGGTGACTTGGTTTAAGGTCATAAATAGCAGTTGTTTTGAACATCGATATGGTCTCTAAAACTCAACTTTAACCATTAATTTTTGTATAATATATTTAAAAATGTAACATCATGAGAATTTTAGAAATAAAATAAAGTCACCATATATGTGTTCAATGCCATTTTGAAATTTTGTTGAATTGATTTGAAGAGGAATCAAAATTCTTTAAATTAACAAAATTCACTCAGACTAGCCTGTACGAAGGGAACTCGTAAAAATCCGAAACAACCTAATATAGAAAATAATTCTATAAAATACTAAAACTCAAGAGATGAACAAATATGAATTTTATTGAATTTTTGCACAGCATGCGAGAGCTCTAAAAGTTCAATCAAAGATTTAAAAGAAGCAAACTTTGAATAATTTTAGTTTGAATTCTACACATCCAAACTGAATGAAACCAAGTGTGTTTGAAGCTTCACTCGATGGTCTCTTTACATGAAAATTTTCAAAAATTATCACGTTACTTTGAAACATGAAATGATAGTTCAAATCTAACTAATCGAAAATCGTATGGATGTACAAACTACAAGTGGCCGTTGAATTGCTACACTGCCGTTGCTCACACCGTGATGCCGTTGCTTCCTCGTGGCCTCCGCCCGTACGCTAACTGTTCCTCCTCCGTCTGCCTCCTCTCGGCGTCGCTCCGCAAACTACTCTCTACGCCCATGCCGCCACGCGGCCGCGCCCGACCACCTCGCCACTGTGCAACCAATCCCGGTCACCTCGCCCTCTTCGCTACAGCGCACTTAAAGCCCATCCTCAGCCACTGGTGCTCCCCTATCTCACCATTGTTCTTTTGTGCCTCGTGTTCTTCGTGCGTGCGAGAGCCACCATGAGCAAGAACTACCAACGAGAGCACGTCGCTGCCTCCTTCCTCGGGTGAGCTCGCACTCCTATTTCCACTCGCTCGGGTAAAGCCTCCGGTCCCTGAGCTCCTCCTTTTATTTGGTTGCAGCTCGTGCCGTCCAGGAAGCTGCTACAACCTGCTGGCTCTTCTCCAACTCCGACCGAGCTGCTCACTGGTTTGGAGGAGAGGCAGGCTTCAAATAATTTAACCAGCTACCAAATCATAAGCATCAACACAGCCCAGTGGTGAGAGTCCAACGCTTGATTCAATGGGTTGTGCGCTTGATCCCTAATTTAGCTGGCTACTGCTGGATTTTTCAGTTTTACTTGAATGCCTCTTGCATGCACACCTCAAGTACTATGGCATAGGAACATTTTTGCAAAAACATTTAGGAATGAACTCAGTTTGAATAAAGAAAACGACTATAGGAAGCCTCTCTTGCATGCAAAATCAACTAGTTAAAGTATGGATCAAATGAACATGAAATTTAGTAAATCTAGTTTAGTTGTGTTCCTGGGGTCACAAGGATCCCAAATATACAAAAAAAAAAAAAAAAGTTTAGCCATGGTATGCATTATTTGTCTGATAGCCGGGGTTTCAACACTAGAATGGTTAAAATAGTGGTAACTTTTGCAAACAAACTCAAAATTTGATGAAACCAAATCTTAGGACATTTAAAAGTGGTAACCTTCCTGTTTATACAAAAATAAATCACATGCACACAATGTAGAATTTAATCTATTAAAGGCCCTAATGCTCTTTTATATGAAAAATATCGCAAATAAAAATGAAAATATTGTGAAACCAACTTTAAAACACTCTTAGGGACATCCCCCAACAGTGTATAAAGAATGATTAAATAATATCTTAAGGTGCAGTCGTAATCATAAACGAAAACTGAACCATTATCGTGTAAATTTCAGAAACACTTAAGCTTTTTCGACAGCCCATAAAATAGTATGTTTAAATGCAATATTTAGGGAGGATGGTCCATATCTGCTATTTGGTATATGTGCTACCATGTTCTAGAAAAATATTTAATTTACATCTTGCTTTGTATCTGAATCTGCTAGTGCAATAACCCTAAGTGTTATGATCGCCGGCACTACCGGGATTTAGAGTGGTACTGCCGGAGATCGGTAGTATCGCGGTCTGAGAGTCGGTACTACCAGAAAATGATAGCCCCTCAACTAATATCTTAATGCTATTAATTAGAATAATCTTAGCTTCTTGAATTCGAAGAGTGAAAGTAGTATAAACGTAAAGGAGCATCACATAAGCTAAGTGCGAACGAAACTGCTATGCAAGTAATAATTTGAAAACCCAAAATCACTATGTTCTTCTTGATAACTTTTAATTTGGTATTTACATCTGATTTCTTTTTGCCCTATTTGATATATTGTTGTTGGCTTTTGTCGTGGTTTTTGTCATTCAAACACGTAGACGGTGACGTTTCGGAGTCTGTTGATAACGACCTCAACATCAATCCCAAATACTTTCCTGACGAAGAGCAAACTGGCAAGCACCCTCCTTTGATCTTGTTGATCCCATATTTTACGGTGTCTATTTTGTTTTATCAAAATATTATTATGCGTGTAATTTCTATAAAGATGCTATGTTGTGGGAATCGGTAGTTGTAATCCTAGAATTGTAAGGTTTCCTTCAATATGTTGACATGAGAACTTTATTGAACCTTAGGCTAGGTTTAAACATTCTATGAAATATCAATTGGGTATAATCGAATAATAATTGCATATGCTTAGCCATACTATAGAAGTTGGTAGGATAAGAATGCAAGTTGATTAAAATTTGAGAAATGATGAACATGATTAAATGTTGTTGATATTTTGGTAAAAAATGAAAATAAAACTATTGATTTAGACACGGGCGAGATATATTATAACTGGACGTACAAGGGATGGACTTGTACGGTGAAAGGGATGGATTTGCATGTAGAAAGGGGGAGACCTCACCTTAGTTAACCTATGGACCGAACTTGATGCTATCAACCGAGTCAATTTGTGCAACCACATGTGCTAGTTATGGGATAGCCTTAACTTAGTAAATTGGGTGAAGTTTAACCTTGCATTTTGGTAGGCCGAAGTAGTACGGATGATCCGGGTAAACGGTGTCATTCTATGTGCTCCCTCGTCAAGGTGTCGGGGTCGGAGCATGCTAATATAACGGTAAATGCTTTGCAATGTGGAGGACGAGAGTGATGTGTCGCGAGACCATCATGTCGTGAGCACAGGTAGTACGGCTAGTGACTCCTGCCACCATAGCAAGGGACCTAACATTATTGGGCTGATGCAAGGGTAGAATTTAACTAATTGAACAGTTTCGTCATAGTCTAGCAAAACAGGTACTTGTGTATCGCGTAGCATGGTTGACATGATTGCTAAAATATGTCATGTGGGTAAAGTGTACACTCTCTGTAGAGATTTAAATCTAATTAATTAGCCGTGCTCACGGTTAAGAGCAGCTTGGGATATATTATCAAGTATAGCTTTTGGTTTTGGTTCTGCAAACACTTTGAAAAATATTGATATGATAAGTTAGATCGTTAGTATAAAAAGTTGGATTAATGGTATGGTGATGAGTTGGATGCAATATACTCGTTGGATTGGTTATGCATTGCTGTACAAATGCTTTACATACAGTTAATTACTTTCTTATTAAAGTACTATTTACAATTCCGATACTGTTTTACGTATTACTCTATTACAGATAAAATCTGCTTCACGTTGAAATTGAACATAGTGTAGAAGCTTTCTCCCATTGAAATAGCTATGCATGTATATTTACTTCCATACACTAAAGTCTTACGAGTACATACGTGCACTCGCCGTTTGCTCAATCTAAAAATGTTTAGAGGAAGGTATTGAAGGTGTTCCTGACGATACTTACTGCGAACCGGGGACAGACAACTTCTTGGACGAATGAACTGAGTCTTTCCCTAGTCAGTTGCCTATGGGTTATGGATGTCACACCACTGTCCCGCTTTTGGACTTGTATTTATTTCCGCCGCTCTTTACTCTTTATGTGATATATTTGGCCGGTCGATCGTGGACATGTAATATTGAGTAAATGTAATAGTTTCTAGTCTACTTTTATGTCATTTACATATGTGTATGTGTGATGAATCATCTCGAATGCGGGATATGTTGATGCTAGGCCTTGGTCTTGGGAACTAGCATTAGACACATATCTGGATACTCGGAATTGTCTTCATCCATTTGACGCATGAATACAAGCGGCCGTCGTTTCTTAACTACTGCGACGCACACCACTCGGTGGGTGTGGGCGATACTAAGGTTCTGAGACGGGCGGTGTGTGACATGCCCGAAAGAGTTGGCCTCAATCCTGGTATAGTTTTCGGAAAGTGGTCGGAACTTTCTAGGTTGCGTGAGTGTGTACGATAGAATCAGATTGTTCATATTTTTTTGGGTGATGGCCATTTGATTAACATATGTGTACGGGACTAGTTGAGGACAGTGAGCATACACTTAAATAGACTATATGTGTCACTTCTAGTCCAACGCGCAAGTGAGGATCCAATCGCGCTTCCGGGTGCCCACAAAAAAATTCAATAAAATTATAATATTATTAAAGTACGTTTCGAAACAAATTTACACATATGATTTATCCCTCTAATCTAAATATTTAAATGATATCGATAGCTAAACTTTTAAAATTTGACTACACACATCCTAAACCGAGTACTATATGTGACCGGAGTGAGTATTGGTTTTACCTAAGCCTATACAGCTTCTAGGCTATATATAGGTTACCTGAACGGTTAGGATTTTGTGGACACCTATGAAGTGAATTATAAATGATGGGGTTTAGGCCGTCAGATCTGAACTTACTTGGCCTAATCAGTTAAACTGGGTGAATGCTAGTTAAACTGTTCGATGCCTTTCCCCGATCTCATCACACGCCCGTCCGGCCGAATCCAGCAGCGAACTACCCCCCAGTCCCCCACCCACTTTGACCCCTAGTCCCCCGGCGGCCAGCGCGAGCACCCACCCCGATCCCCAAATCCCCCGGCGCGATGGCGGTCAGCCTGTGGCGCGCGGTGATGGGTACGGGCGGCTCCTCCTCCTCGGCGATCGGCGGCGATGCGGCGGCCGGCGGGGTGGAGTTCTGGCACGGGGCGGAGCGCACGGGGTGGCTGAACAAGCAGGGCGAGTACATCAAGACGTGGCGGCGGCGGTGGTTCGTGCTCAAGCAGGGGCGGCTGTTCTGGTTCAAGGACCCCGCCGTGACGCGCGCGTCGGTGACCCGCGGCGTCATCCCCGTGGCCTCCTGCCTCACCGTCAAGGGCGCCGAGGACGTGCTCAACCGCCAGTTCGCCTTCGAGCTCTCCACCCAGACCGAAACGATGTACTTCATCGCCGACTCCGAGAAGGAGAAGGAGGAGTGGATCAACTCCATAGGCCGATCTATCGTCCAGCACTCCCGCTCCGTCACCGACGCCGAGGTCGTCGACTACGACAGCCGCCCCCAGCCCCCGCCGCAGCCCAAGATGAGCGAAACGAATGATGAGCCGTCAGCGTAAGATTGACGTGACCTATGCGACTCTCGATAAGCTGCCTCTACTGTATCTACTTAAGTGATTGTGAATTTTCAGTTCCTTTTTGTTTCTTGTCACTTGATTATATGTATATTGTTGACTGCTATTTGGGAACAAGCTTGGTGTTTTGCTGTATAGCCTGTTCTTTGACACCATGGATTGGTTGCAGCAGCATATTTTACCAATTGGTCGGTGTTCACTATGTTCGGCTGTATGAAGTTATTTTGATTGGTCTTTCCAGGTGCTTCACCTCGGAAACTCGGGCCTTCATCCGTAGGGCAAGAATCGGTTTCACTGCTGGTCTATAAATCAGACCAGGGAGAATGTAATTCCATTCCCTCAACATTGAAAAAATTAGAAGGAATTGGGTCAAGCAAATTGAGATAATTTGAGCGCTTTAACTTAGCTATGTTGGCACACCAGGGGCAGTGGTTGATCAAACAACTGGAAGCCTTTTGTGCACAGATATGAAAGGTTTCCCTTGATGGAGGTTAGAAAGGACTCTCTTGCTTTTTTACTTTGAGAAAGGCATAATATGGAATATATGAGATGGATTGGTAGGTGATAGCTAAATTTAGTTCTATTCTAGGTCAAGGGGTTAAGGACCTTTTTGAGGAAGATACTTTTGATCCCTTGGCTTGGATTTTGGAAGTCGCGATAAATTTCAATCATCCAATTGTCTATTTTTTTCTGTTGGGTTTGGTTTGCTTATGAATGAAAAATGCATTTGTGTTGAATCCCAGACGATCGCCACCAATTTGTTTGGTGCTTACCACGGCATAAGCTTTGTATCAAGAGAGAGAAACAGGGCCTTTTCCGAATAAAATAGATCCTTTTGACAAAGCAAATGAATCACAAAATTACGTTATATTTGAAGGGTGTACTTTCTTCGGGTTTTTATGAAGTATGTGTCCTAAGAGTTCCTATTCAAATTTATGAGAACAATTCTAATGGAAGTATTACTAATTCTGAAGTTTGAAGTGTGTGCAATGGTATGTTTATTAGTGATCAAGTCAAACAACCATATCCTTAATGTTGACATGTGAAGAGTGAAGTAGAAGTTTTGCTTACTTAGGACTACATAGTACCGCCAAAATGTCAATATGGGCTGTGTGTGTACTAATGGCTATTTCCCATGATTAGTTATTGCAGTAAGAATGGATTCTGCATCCCAGTCAATCATGCTTAAATGCCAACTGGTACTACTGATGTACTTGATAAGACTATAATGGAACATAACCTCGTTAAATTTCAGCTGTCAATTTCAGTCTGGTGGTCTCCTCGTCGTAACTGTTCTCATGTTCAACCTGTTTTGTCTTTATATTCCAGTGTTGCTTCATTACACCTTGTTATATAGTTCATTTCAGAGCTGTAGCTCATGCTATCTCTTTAATATTTGTTTTGTTATAATTGTACCTGAAATCTCAAGTCTTTCAGATGGGTACTACAACTTGTGTTAGCTTGTGTTAGGTATGCCACTTTCTTTTTTATACTCATCTAGCCCAATTCAACTACTTTTTTTTTAGATATTCAGGAACTTTCTGTGTTTTTCGCAACAGAGTAAGCTGGGTTTTTTTTCACGTTTCCAAGCCCCAACCTTTCTGCATATATGTTCATGCCTTGCTGCTCGTGGAAGACAAGAAGAATTGTTACTCTTTTGTATCCTAACGGCAAGAGACAGGGTTGTCGTGTTGAAAAATGGCCATTGATATAGGTTTTTGCTCTGACGTGCAAAGTAAAAAAGTAGTATGGTATGTGTGGTTCTTTGGAAGTCTTGGTATCTTGAACAGCTGGAGGTTCTGGTTTTAAAGAAAGTTTAAACTGATTGAATTCACACCTAAAGTTCAATAAAAAAAAGTCAATGTGAACTGGAGCTTTAATGGTACTGTAAACCCTGAACATGAAGCTTCATTAAACAACATGCACCCTAGCACTTATAATTTAAAACTGTGGTCATGTGCATTGGTTAGTTTTACCTATGCATGCTGTATTGGAATGTTTAATGCTTGATTTCCATCGAATGTCTTCTGGAGCAGCACATGAGCATGCAATTTTAATTTGCTACTAGATGTTAAGAACTTCTTCCTTAACGTCAGTAGCAGTGTACCTTCTCTCACAAATTCAGTGGTCTCTGCTGGGCATGAAACGAACGTCTGCTGTCCGCATGAACACCGTACGGACGATTATCGTAGATAGTTTTTGTTAGTCAAGCAGTCGATTTTCGATTTTGTGCATCTGCCTACCTCTACTAAATCCCATTTCCCCTTTTCATCCACAGATGCTGCTGGATGCTTGTGCACGAATCCAGTTCTGTTTGCATACACTCACTTCCATGTGCCCTTGGAAAGTCTGAAAAGAGCTGCTCTGTCCGCATAAAGATATAGGATATAATTTTTTTTTAATGATCTCACTAATATGCATTTCACATTTCAATACTTCCTCCCTTAATAAATATAAAACGTATGTAATCCTCGATGAACTGAGAAAGACATAAAAAGAAATAACTTACATACCCCTCTTAATTGTTAATTCTTGGAAGATGAGAGATAATACTTTATATGAGTGGTAATGAATAAATGCATTTAGTTAAGGGAGAATAAATAGGGGTATAGTAGGAGATGCTAATTAAATCTACATACAAGATTTATATTTCTAAACAAATCCATTAAACTCTAGGTCTTATATTTAATTATTTATCAACGGAGGGACTACAACATTAGTGTACAACATTAGTGTGATGTTCTTTCTATTTCTCTAATAAATATCTAGCTTTACTCCATATACATGTATTGAATATAATGCCGAGAGATTGTTTAAGCACGTTCGATATCTCATTAGGTAAGATCTGTTATGATATGGTTAGAGTCTGTGTTCTTGCATGGAAGGACTATACATTGGTGGGCGAATCCGAATTAATCTCCAGGGGTCCTATTGTGAGGAGCCGCCCAGATCGTCCTCGAGTTGTTGGATGAACAGTTGCTCCCATCGGATTTGGATCCTAGCAACCAATCACCGGAGGTGATCCTGATGCTAATACCCAAGCCCAATGGAGACAACCCTCTGACGTCAAGCGACTGAAACAGCAACCCGGTATTCCCCGTTATGCGACTGAAACTGCGCCAGGATCACATGCAGGAAAACAATACGATATCAATTCAATTTGCATAAAGGGACAGCGAACCGGAAACTTTCGAACCAACACGCAGCGGATGACAACGACACAAAGGCGAACCCGACAACCACCAACCAAGATTGAAAACCACGCCAAGACTCCAAACTAGGCAAAAGCGGAGAAAAGACCAAGACTCAGAAAACTAGAAAATTCGCGCATGACCTTTCTAGATTCTCACGGACATCCGCTTTCAGTGAGACGAAAACACAGTTGATATATATATATGGAAAGTACAAGCGACATCCACGGCACCACGGTATCAACGGTAAGGAAGACACAATGGAACCGACATACGGCGTGGCGTCCATTTACCAAATCCAAAAGCCCATCGAAAGCGCCTATCTATACAACAAAAGAACCAACCATCGCATTTAGCAAAGTAAAGCAAATCCAGGAAGTGTTACCTTTGAACACTCCGGTATCTGTTTCATGAAAACGCTACTCGGTGCCCTTGATCACTTAGGAGCGTCTGAGCAGAACTCACACTCGCCAACGGATCCTCACACGAAAACCACAGCGAAGCATGAGTACAAAGGTACTCGCCATAAGACTTACGAAGTCCATATCGACCCGACTCAAAGGATTATGCATTTAGTTGTAGCAAGGAGAGTAAGCTTAAGGTAAAAGTGCGGAAAAGCATTAACATTTGTAGTATAAATCGACAATCGAACCGATTACAAGTTTCAAAGCGATTATAGACCGCGCTTACTTCTAGGGTGAGATTTGAAATTAACACAATTAATGTAGAGCAATACATAACCATTTTTAAGCTCAAGCCCAATGGCCCGAACCACAAGTTCAAGTTACTTACTCACAGCGAAGAAGTTAGGATTAAGCTTGCTCATATCAGAGGCGGCAATTCGAATCGCTTAATTAACCCTGCGAGGAAGCATTGATCGCCGCGACACTTACCACAAGGGCCTAGTGTCAACCCCTCCCAATCATACCCGATGTGAAGCGTCCTGTGGCCGAAAACCTAGCACCCTCGAGCGGCGACCAAGCGGCTTGGCGCTCGAAAGTGGCTAAGCCTCGCCCTCGACCCGTCCAACCCGCAGGGAGATTCGGTCCATCGATTCCGTATGAGAGAAAGAGTGGCTTACCGTACCATAATCGGGCATCGACCAGCGGGGTGTGCTCAATCCTATTCCATACGGATCGGTCCTTAATTGACACGAGGCGGGGCTACACATTCGAGTCTCCATACCCAAATGAACCAATTCCCCGATTGGTCCACAAGTTAACCTTTCCAAAACCTTTTCCCAATTCCAAGTCCGGCATAACGTAACATGTGTGTAATAATAACAACCACAAGTAGCCAGAACCCTCGTCACTTGGCCCAACCAGACATCTAAGCAAAACTAGCGTAGACTCGTTATAATTACCCATATACTCGTTCCAAGGAAGTGTTCTACAAGTATCAAGGAGTGTATGTGTGCAGCAAGTAGGTTCTAAAAACTATTACCACCATTCAACTCTCTAATGCATACCTAATCATCTAAATAAGCAATTTAATTCTCAAAAGATAAAATCATATAATAGGAGTAAATATGCTTAGGTGCTTGCATGTACTGCCGGAGTCTCGGTAACCACCGGCTCACCCGATATCCCCTAGACCCTTTGCCAGCGTCACCCTCGTAATCGTTCTCTACACGACACATATGCATGAAATGAGATGCATGCAATGCATATGAGATGGAATGACAAATTGAAGATCCAAAAATGCAAGTATTCATCAACTCCAAAATGAAATACAATGATAACACTCCACACCAATAGCCAAGAAATATGTTTGAAATGTTCTACACTACTCCAACCTAAAACCCTAACCTTATGAAATCAAAATCTGAAAACAATACTTACGTTGTTGGATGGCTAAGCCAAAATGTGATTTCTAGGACTCTAATTGACCACAAAGGTGTGATATATTGTTGCCTTACCTTAAACACTTTCGAGAGACTAGATGCTCGATCCTCAATTTGCAAGAGGAGCTTAAGTTCCAAAATTCGAACTTCGATGCTGATTCACGGACACTACTTCAAAGGCACAACTATTGATCGAGAATCCGATTCAAACAACAATATACATTTTCCCAATCTCGTAAAATTCCTAACTTTCTATAGGCAAAATAAAATCCTAATTAGGTCTGCAAGTAACTCTAAACCACACTTCTATTTCGGTCTCCATTTCAGCAATTACGGGACAGGCCAGTGATAAAATTGCCATAACTTTAACACGCTCAGCAAGCGGAGGCGAACTCGGACTCTAAGCGACCATGAGACATATACCTTGACTTAGTATTGGCCAATCATCGAACAAATTCACTGAAGCACTCCCGGTTCGACAATGTTCGAGCTCGGCTTTCACCTTCTGACTTTTGAGTTGAGCAGTCTGAAATTCAGATTAGCATATCTTTTCATTTACTCAGCAAATGGAGTGCTCCCAGCTCCTACATGAGCATAGGGACAACACCTACATATACCTCTACCCCTACTGAACAGAAATTAGTTTAGACCACCCAAATCCGAGAGCAAACTCGTAGCTCGGCCGAAATCGAAATCTCGGAACAGTCTGTACTAAAACAGGCGTAACTTTCAGCTGGATTAACAAAATCGATCGATTCAGTTGGAAATGAAAGATAACTTGATTATCTACAACTAATTCTTCAACGTGGCCTAAGAGATGAAGCTTCTAACTTGCTCAAAAATACGAAAAACAGCAGCTACAGAATCTGCTCGAAAATTCAAAAGCGTGCTACAAACCCTAGAACTTGATTTCCACCACTTGCCATCTTCTCCAAAGCTCCAAACTCACTCATGGACACCCCCAAAACAGGAAAACCCAAACCCAAGCCCTAGGGGAGCCTTGCCTTGAGGGATTGGAGGAGGAGGAGGAAGGAGGAAGAGGAGCTTCGGCAAGGGATGGGGGGAGGCGGCCCGGCAGCGGTGGAGGAGGATGGAGGCGCCACCTTGGGAAATTTCTTTGCAATGGAGGAGACTTCAAGGTGCGACCATGGAGGAGAGGTTGAACTTGGTGGCTGCGTTTTGGGGGGAGAAGGGAGTGGCTGGCTGCTTTGTGGAGGTGGGGCTGTTTTGTGGCCCCAAGCCAACCCACAGGTGAAACAAAAGACTATAATTTGGCTAAGTCCCACAATTTCAGAACATGGATTCAGTTTTGACTCTATGATTTAATTTAGCATTTGATGTTGGATTGGCAAGCGAACTCCACCATTAACTAGAGAAAAGTCTCTAGTTTTCAACCATCCAACATGCACATTCTAGTTCATTACCGATCTCCAACTATGAGGCTCCAAAGTCTGATAAAAATCATAGTTGCAGTCTGAAATTTTTAACTCTAGATTTTTGGCCAAGTTTGGGATACCTCAAAATGGCAGTTTAGGATACTCATTGAAGTCAAGAGTTGATCTCATTGCGGCCAACACTTAGTTGGCGCTAACAATTAGCCGCATGAGTCGAAGTTAAATTCGGGGCCGTGACACCTATACTATATATATATAGGCAGCATATTTGGTGCAAACCCCCTTTACCGTGAAAACTCCGTGAAAACCACGTGTAAAAGTTTTGAAAAATTCTCAAAAAATTACCATACATAGGGAAGGTGTAGTTCTACAATCCTGTAAAATTTGAAGAAAAAACTCAATTGCATTTGGAAGATATAAAAAAGTCAAATTCAGTATGAATAGTGATTTTTCACTGTTTAGCACTATTTATTTTGCAATTTGTCTTTTTCATATCTTTCAAATGCAATTGAGTTTTGTCTTCAAATTTTACAGGGTTGTAGAACCACACCTCCCCTATGTATGCTAATTTTTTGAGAATTTTTCAAAACTTTTACACGTGGTTTTCACGGAGTTTTCATGGTAAAGAGAGTTTGCACCAAATATGCTGCCATATATATAATGAAGCCTTTTTCGTACTCTTGGGAGTATGTACTCCTACCTTGAGTATACCACTTAAACGAATATGTTATACTCCTTTATCATTTTCAGTATACTCCAATAATAATTCTAAGATACAATAATGCGATATTATTGAAAAAATTCATTAGAACCATTTATTTTTTGCTATATACCCTTTTTCGTATGTAAAAAGGGTATATAAACAAATTATGCTACAAAGGGTGAATTTTGATGAAATTTTTCGTAGAACTTACTTTGGAGTATCTTATAATCAGTATTAAAGTATACTCAAAATGATAAAGAGGTATAACGATATCATTTAAGCGGTATATTGAGAGTGCGAGTATGTACTCCCAGGGGTACGGAATATATATATATATATATATATATATATATATATATATATATATATATATATATAGTACAATTACTTGGGACACCAAGGTGCCTGGGCACCATGATCCAAAACGGGTATTTTCCATAAGTATGTGTATGCGAATTTTTTTGAAATTTTTAGGATATTGAGTTCAACTAATTTACTAACTAGTTCAAACAAGTTTAAGCTGAAATTCAAATTAAAGTTTCCTTTTTTGATGATAGTTTGATTGTAGGTATGTGTTGATCATACATATAAATCAGCAAAATATGTAATCTAAATTTATTCAAATCTTCAAATTTAAGTATATTTTTTTAAAGGTATGTGTTTCATTTGAATTCTTATAGATGGGTATATACCCTAAAACTGAAAGTTATGAAAAATATATCCGAATTTGACTTGAATTAGCGCATTTAAAATCATGGTGCCCAGGCACCATGGTGTCCCATTCCGTTATATATTTATATATATATATATATATATATATAGGGGGCATATTCAGTGCAAACCCCCCTTACCGTGAAAACTCCGTGAAAATCACGTGTAAAAGTTTTGAAAAATTCTCAAAAAATTACCATAGGAAGGTGAGGTGAGGTTCTACAAACCTGTAAAATTTGAAGACGAAACTCAATCGCATTTGAAAGATATGAAAAAGACAAATTCAGTATGAATAGTAATTTTTCACTGTTTAGCACTATTCAGTTTGCAATTTGTCTTTTTCATATCTTCCAAATACGATTGAATTTGGTCTTCAAATTTTACAGGGTTGTAGAACCTCACCTCCCCTACCTATGGTAATTTTTTGAGAATTTTTCAAAACTTTTACACGTGGTTTTCACGGAGTTTTCACGGTAAGGGAGGTTTGCACTGAATACGTCCCCATATATATATATATATATATATATATATATATATATATATATATATATATATATATATATATATATATATATATGTATGGCATTACCTTGTACATAAACAATCAATCCAATAAAGAGAGGTTTTTCCTTATATTGTGTGCGCTCTTTTTCTTCAGTTCGTATGATTGCTTGGCGTACCGCGGATTGACGTGGGTGAACGATTTGTTTCACAACAAGATCAAATATGCTCAGTAAATTTGGACGGAGAGATCAGATTGCAACGTCTAATTCGGCAGCTTGGGCCCTGGGCCGGCCGAAACAAAGGCCAGCCTGCCATCGCAAAACCCAGTACAGTATCGCTGAGTCCAGCCAGTGGCGGGCGCCGCGGGATCCGTGAGGTGACGTGCCGGCAGGAGCGGAACTCTCCCGAACACCGAAACGGCCTCCTGCAGACGCGCGAGATCCAACGGCGAGAGACGAGACGACGGCCCGCACCGCGCCGCACCTGTCCCCTTCTCCCTCGTCGCCAAAACCCACGAAAGCCAAGCCACCCACAGGAACCCGACCAAGCAGGCACGGCCACCTGCTGATCCGCCATCCACTGGCACAACCTCGTCGCCACCTCGCCTCTCGAAGCAGCTCCATCTGCTGCTCCGTAGGGTTTAGGGGCGAGACGAAATCCCCGTCCATGGAACCCGCGGCGGCGGCGGCTGCTGCCGCGCGCGGTGGGTCGCTCGTGCGGGTCCAGGCGGTCGCGCTCGCTTACAACAGCGCGCGGGGCCCGGGGCGCGTCGTGGGCGCTGGCCTCGCCGCGCCCGGCCGACGGAGGGTGCTCGTCGCCTCGCTCCAGAAGCCCCTCGAGCCGCTTTCGGCCCCGCAGGAGGGCGACGTAGCGCTAGCGGCCGAGGTAATTACGTTGCATCAAATCGAAATCGGGTGCGCGCGCATGCGGTGTGTTTATTTTGGTGCACTCGTGATGCGGAGACTGATGTTTTGGGTACGATTGTTACTGCAGGCTGATGAGGAGGTCCATGGGGACGTGGTGACTTCTGATCAAATCTTGTCTCCACCTGATGGTGAGTGTTGGCTTCACATTTTCATTGAATTTGGAAATTTCAGTGAATTTTCTATCAGAAAATTCCAACAGCGTATTTCTCCCGATAGTTCGTCATGTTGGAAAATCGAAACGGTGAAAGCTTATCTTTATATATGTTGTTTCCAGTTCTTGGGAAGACAGTGCGTGTCAGATTTGTGTTAAAAAAGAAATGCGCGTTTGGCCAGAGCTTCCACCTTGTCGCAGACGACCCGGCGCTTGGCCTCTGGGATCCGTCAAATGCGGTTGCTTTGGATTGGTCGGAAGGCCACGATTGGACTGTAGAGAAAGTGAGCCTCGGGTTATGCTCATTATTTGATGTTTTGCTCTCTTCTTGATCGATTTCGTCACCTCCTTTTCTGTTTTGGCCAGGATTTGCCAGCCAACAAGTTGATTGAGTTCAAGTTCTTGCTGCAAGATTCCTCGGGAAAGTTCCATTGGCAGAATGGTCCTAACAGAAGCCTACAGATAGGTGACACCGCAAACACTTTAGTCGTCTACGAAGATTGGGGTGATGTGAAGAATCAGAAAATAGCAGAGCACAGAGATGTGTTCGTCAGGATGGAGGATGTGATTGTTCCGGATGACGTTGAAAGCAGAAAGAGTGTTGTTTCAGCAGATGAGCTCCAAGTGGATGATGATAATCAAGAGATCAAAGAAGATGAATCAAGTGTAGGTGTTGATGACGAGAAATCAACTGTTGGCATGAACCCTTCTGTTCAAGGGGAATTGGTGAAGGCACATGAAGCTAACCAACTAGAGGTAATGGTTTCCTAATGGGATACATCACCTTCTTCATGTGGCAAGCTAAACTCTGTTTACTACTGAAATTCCTGAGGCTTTCCATATATCTATCAACTGTTCTGCTGCAAATTAGGAGTTCAGTATAACTTATACTAGTTACATGCCCGTGCGTTGCTACGAAAAACAAAATTAATAACGAAAAATAAAAATAAAAAATAAAAAAAATTATTTCACAAAATCAAACATCTATCTTTAACACTTCGTTTCTTGCGAAAGCTGGCTAATTAAAGCAACGCTTCGTTTCTTGCGTAGGACAATTAAGCAGGGCAATTAAGCGGCAATTAATAACGTGGGTAGAACGGACTACTGCCACTAAGTGTTGCTTTAGAATAGTAGAGATGCTTAATGTTTGAAATAACACCTACTGGCCTATTTTTTATCTCGTTAGCCACACTATTTTCTGGTACAGATAGCTTGATTAGCTCTGATAGGGAGCGATGATGCAACATGCAAATGGCTGAGTTGAATTATAGATGACAGTTATTAAAAATTATACACTCTTTTAGACACTTTTACTTTACTGGAACACCATAGGTTTCTGGTTCAATTATGAAAGAATGTATTTAGTAAGAACTACCAACGGGAAATAATTTTTCAAGCATTAGATCACTCATTTCATTAGAAGGTGGAAGGACATGGGTGTTTTTTTTTTTTTTGATTAATGGGTCTGACCCCTATTTCCATTAATAGAAACTTAGCTACATCATAACATCCGTCAGGTCTAATGACAGCAAAGAAACAAAGCAGTAAAAGATAGAGGGGGTGGCTAGCTGAATTTGTAAGCAACATTACAACATCCTGTAAACCACACACGGTTTAGACAAGCTAAAAGTAAACCCTAAACTATGACAACAATTTTAACAGCACCCTATGTATCACCTATACGCGATACTAGTACGGCGATACACAATTTCTCAAAAACAAGAATCCGGCGATACGGCGAGTATATGTGTGTTTTAAAAAAAATGCAAGAGGGTGAAGGCGACGGAGGCTTGCAAAGGGAGAAGGCGGTGGTAAGATTGTTGAGGGAGAAGACGGTGGCGGTTAGCAGGCTGGGTGGCAGGCTGATGGTAGAAGGATAAGGGAGGGGAGGCGCTGGCAGCTTGTAGAAGTAGAAGGGGACGGCGGCGAGATTGCAGAGGGAGAAGGCGGCGGTGGCCGATAGGCTGGGTGGAGGGTTGGCGGCAGCGAGACTGCAAAGGAAGAAGAGAGGGGAGGCGGCAGCGGTGAGATTGCAAAGGGAGGCGGCGGTTGTGGCCCGCAAGCTCGGTGGAGGCTAGAGGGGAGGTGGCGGCCAGTAGTAGTCGTCGGCCGGCTAGATGGAGGGCAGTGGCTGCCGGGTCTAGGGATTTTAGGGGAGTCAGTGGTAGGAGAGATAACTAGGTGTAATGAGTGAGTGGGAGAGAGAGAGAGATTTTAGGGTTAGAAAAGATGGTTTGGATTGGGCTTGGTTTTGTGTTTTTGGCCTGGAAGTATCAAGGAGTACCGCGGAGTATCGAAGAAGGATCGGGATTATTTTTATTAATTTTAAATGCTGAATTTAACCGATCCTTCTTGATACCGTATCGGGAAGGATCGCCATATCCGATAAGTATTCAATACCAGTACGGCAATTTTGCAAAGGATCGGTGATTCATAGAAAGCATCTACTAGGCGTAAAAGTAAACTGAAGATAGAGCAGACATAACGATCAATTCTTCTTCTTTCCATCATGAGTTCTGTTTCTTCCTTCTTTTTCTCACTCCCAGCTTTAGTAATCATCCACCCAGTCTTCTTGTCCATGGGACCCATCTTTTCCTTGCTCTAAAAATCTCCACGGCCACCTTCCAGATTGCTTTAGCGCCCTGAGTGAGACTATCCTGCTTGGCTCCCTTCTACATATTAGCCCAAGAATTAATCCAGTCACAAATTGAACAGATCAAAGAAATCGGCTCTGCTGGCCATTTCCTTTGAAAGCAAGCCATATTGCGAGCTTTCCAGATGCTCCACAAAGCGGCAGCTATCCCAACAATCACCATTTTCCTACCCCTCCTACCAAATCTATTCAACCAGTTGCCAACCAAATATCAGCAGGGGGCCTTGACAAACTGAAGGTACAGCTAACTATGTTCCAACTAAATCTGGCAAGGGGACAGAGCAGGAATAGGTGGTTGATACTTTATCACCCCCCACAAAATACACACACATGCTCTGTCCCCTTTCCATCCTCTGTTAAGGAGATTGTCTTTGGTAAGTATGCTATTTTTTCATTACTAACCAGAGAAAAACCTTCAATCTTAGAGGCAATTTGACATCCCAAATAAATTTAAAAGGATAGGATATATCTCTCACTCTCAACATCTGATAGAAAGATTTCACAGAGAAAACTCTTTTGGAATTTAACTTCCAGCCTAATCTGTCCTTTTCCTCTGACAGATGCACATCTCTGCATTATGTCATGAGCTGATTCCAGAGGGCTAAAGTTTCTCCAAACAGAGTCCTCCTGTACCTAACACAACCAAAACCTTCTTCAAAAACCTTAGCCATTGTAATGTGTTTTGTTGCGGCAAAAAATTTTGGACACGGGAAATGCTACTTGGAATTGGACACGGGTGTCGGAATCCAACTCGAATTCGAGGTGTCCAATTCGGCAAAAAAATTTAGATACGGGTGTCCGAGTAACACTGGTTCTTGACACTATCAAAATCATCTTGCAGGAGGAAAATGGTATCATCAGCATATTGTAAAATAGCGAAACCATCCTCCACAAGATGAGGCGCCAAGCCCTTAATTAAACCTTTTTTTAGCATTTCTGATTAGCAAAGCCAGAACATCAACAACTAGGTCAAATAGGAGAGGAGGGTGAGTCCCCTCGCCTAAGTTCTTTGAAAGTCTTAAAATAAGGACCTATCTTATCATTAACTTTAATACTGATTTCCACCTTTAACTACCTTAATAATCCAGTCATTCCATTTATCAGGGAGTCCTTTCACTTGTAAGTCTTTGAGCAAGAAAGGTCATTTGACTTTGTGGTACGGAAGGATATGGGTGTAAAGTGGAACAATTCAGGGATTTTCTGAAAAATGTTGGTGGCTTTTAGTTTTAGTGTATAGTTTGAGCTGCATATATCTCATCCATTGATAATTCTTAATAGTTCATGTTATCCTACTTTAAGGCTAGTTGTCATTTGATACATACCACCTATTATCATACTCATACAACGCTTTTTCCTGCCCTTGAATCAGTTAATGATGGATGAATGGAAAATTCAATATGAGCTTCATGAAAAAATAGAAAACAATGCACCGCAGAACGGCAGTGTTGGAACATGCGCTGATGACGATCATGCTGAAGGAGCCAATGATGACAGTCTCTCGTCCGGGGATGGTGTTCCAGTGGAGAATGGGTGGACCGGTGCTTTTGAACACGAGTTGCTTTGGGGTTGGAAGGCCCTGCAGCAGCTGCTCATGAGCCTGGGCCTCAAAATGGACGCAACATGATTAGTAGCTATATATACATAGCAGTCTGGGTGGTATGGTGTTCCTTTGAAGGATGTAATAGAAAAGACTAGCAACTACTGGTACTGTTGCTGCATTCTGTTGTTTGTACATAGTTTCGTTTTCCCAAGAAATGCTGTTTCTTTAGTGATTGGAACCAGTTGTCAATAAGCTATCATCAGTTTGTTGTCAGTCAGTGGAAGCAAGCCCCGTTTCAACTCAACGAAGATGGTATCCACTGTAACTGTAAGGGATGTCTGCTAATCGTATATATTTGTCGTGAGAATAATGGTTTTGAGAAAATTGCACAAGAACCGTGTGAAAAATTTCTCAGCTGCTCTGTTCAAATGCAATGTAATCTAGAGCTTAGAAACAGGTTTCACAGGTAATTCTACCGATCAGTCCGACGCAGGGTTCGCAAAACCGTCGAAAACCGGTCGAAAATCGCGGTTTTCGACCGTATCGAGCCGGTTCGAAATCATAAACCGGTCGGTAAACCGGTTCAATTCAAAAAAACTTCAAAAATTTGAAAAAATTTATGCGATGAAAACCGATCGAAAACCGGTGAAAACCGAGCGGTTTTTCGAGAAAATCGACGAAAACCGCTTAAGAAACCGATCGCCCAAAAGGTTCAACTCGTCGAGCGGTTTTTCGACAAAACCGACCGGTTTTTGTTTTTTTAAAATCTGATTTGAATTTTTTTGTTCAAACGCTCGGTTTCGAAAATCTTCGGTTTTTGACGATTTTCGACCGATTTTCGCGAAAAACCGAAGCCGAGCTGGGTTCGATTTTCCACCTCGAAACGGTTTTATCAAGCCTGGTATACATGATACATCAATCAGAAGAAAATGCCGATGAAAAAGGTTTATCTATCCAAAAGGAAATCCCAGAAACCATTCACCTTCAAGGCATCATGTTCTACTCTTTTTTTTATAACACCCTGCTTTTAAAAATCTTTCTTTTTCTGTTGGGACGTCTATTATATCCCCAAAGATGCTTGAAAGTGACGAGTAAGGAGGTTGTAGACGAGCCGACCAAAAAGGGAAAATAAAAACGCGGAGGCAGCATCATACGCCAACCTCCTTGATTTTTTTTTACTTGTTCATATATGTAAGATCATTCTTGAACCCATTTGGTAGGTGCAATATTAGTGTATCCGGTCTCAGTTGTGCTACCGTCTAGTATAAGCAACCCAGCACCATAAAAAATTCTCTACATCCAACTCACCAAGATTGGAGCTCTGCACTAGCATAACTTCTTTGCAAGTGTAGGACGGCCATTTGGCCACTATCTCATATATAAGCAAGGTTAGGTTCAGCATTTCATATGTGAGAAATGCACAAGAATTTCACATGCAATGCACTAGCAATGTTAGCATACTCCGTAGAATTTCATACCCGGGGTTCTCTGGCCAGCACTTCCCTCTGTTAGGAAACCGGATTCGTATCCGATATGGACTCTTCCTTATCTATAAGCAGAACCGCTATATATAGGAGGCAGGGGGTCACCCCATTGTACACAAGCATACAGAATAATAAAGCAGATCCGTTCCTCCTCATATTGTGTCTCTCGCCCTCTCTTTCTGTTCTCCAGTTTAGATCTATTAGGCAACCCCGGACTATTCGATAGCGAGGTTGTCTAACACGTTATCAGCACGAAGCTCTACCGGAGAAAGATTGAAAGGTGAGAAAAGACAAGAAGCGAAGGATCATCGACGACGACGAACGTCTACTACCGGCGATTGATCGCCCGATCCGATCTGCAATCAACTCGCCATCAAGCCGGCATCCACTCGGATTGCCGAAAGAAAAGTCCTACGCGACTCTATCCTACGCGATAGCCTCATCAAGAATAGATTGAGAATCGTTAAGAATCAAGTGATTGAATCTAATCGCTTGTTTTTTCTAGCATGCATCTAATCGTGGCACGAAGCTGCAAGTATGCATCTAATCTACAGATTGTGGCATGAAGCCACAGTACGTATCGATATTTTGCAATTCATGGCAAGAAGCTACAGATACAAATTACAGAACAGGAAACTATAAATACAAATCGCTACGGTGCAACCGGCTACATCTCCAGCTTGACATGAAGCTATTGCTAACCACGGCTGGAAAACGCCGATGGCCTCCGTACGCACGAAGCGTCGCCGGAGGCTCACCGTCGACAGGCTGACTCCCCGCATGCACCCGAAGCGGCGCCGCTGCACGAAGTCATGGCCGCCGTCGCGCATGGTCGGCCAGCACCCGCGCCGTAACATCTGGTAGCCAAAACAAATTGGACAAGAAGTCCAAACTTGAAGTTCTGGAATATTGGGAAAGGACACGAAGTCCATAGAATCAGAAAAGGACATGAAGTCCACGAAGAATAAGCCGTTTTCCCAATATTGGGCCCGAAGCACCACCGAGCTCGGCCCTGAATCGGAACGCTACTGCATGCACGATTCGGAGAGCCACTGCATGCACGATTGACCGGCCTCGGCCAGCGACCACGCAGGTCGTCGCCGCCTCTGCGCGCCCGGACCGCGAAGTGCCGAATAAAACCGACGGTGTTGCCCGACGCCCGTAGCCGCAGAGGAACCGTGCCTGCCCAGACGCACCAGGAACCGCGCCCTGCCGGCCATCAGGCCTGGCGCTACAGCCGCTGCCCGCCATGCCATGTCGGGCTTTGTTGTGGCTTTATCTCACTTTGCGCCTCGCCAAGCGCCACTGGCCCTCCGTGCTTTGCGCCCATTCTTTGTCTCGCCATCGCCGCCAGCTTGGAGCACATGAAGTCCAGTACGATGGACTTTTGTCCATCTAGTTCAATGCAGTACAAATTGGTTCAATGCACTAGAAGTGCATTTCATTCGGTGATGAAGCCACGGGCCCAACGCCTATTGAATTGGATTGAAAGTTGAAACCAATTGGAATCGGATAGAAAAGAAAGGGGATGCAAAATTACCAGTTTGCCCCTCCCCATTATCCTTTTCCTGAATATTGAATAAGAAATTCGGAAATTGATTAGAAAATTCTGAAAATTTTCAGAAAATTATGAAAAATATCTAGAAAATCCAGAAAATTTTATGGCTCTGTTTTAATTTGTACTTAGACTTATTTTCTGTATTTATGAATATTTGCATGAATTTTATGAGAAACTGAGTGGTTGGGATTTGATTTTGGTAATGAATAAACAAATATGAGACAATTGGTGTCTAGGAAAACACACATGAGGCTTGGTTCTTTAATTGGCACCCGGAAACGGGAAGAGCTCCCTCCCTCATGTGAGCCCTAGGGGCAGGTTGACCTGGTCAAGAGTCAAATTGACAGAGATATTCATTACCTGTTTTCGTTCCCAACCAACAAGAATTATATAAGTTGTAATTAGACTTATGCCATGTTTAATTCATGTTGAAATTTATTTTCTGTTATCAAGTGATGCTGGAAAATTGCTGCATAATTAACAGAAAATTGCCAAATACTAAGAAAAATTCTGGAAATTCATGAGAAATTACTTTCCGCATTTTACGAATTATGCAATCACACTTTATTAGATTACACGCAGTAATCTAATGTAGGAATCTTGTAAAATGCAGATGTCTGGCATTGTGAACCGTGAGTTTGAAGAATTGGCCCAAAGACGGTCAAAACTACCTCACTTGGGCATCCGATGTGAAGATCGTACTCGGCAAGAAGCTCAGAGCTGCTATTGGCTTAGGGTCCTCGAAGGGCGCACCACCTAATGCCGAGCGAGCGATCAAGCATTGCACTTCCTCGAGCACCATCTCTCACCACCCTGAAAAATGAATATATGGTGAAGAAAGTGCAATTGAGCTATGGATCGCACTCGAAGCGATTCGAGAAGCTCAAATACACAATCTTGCCCCAAGCACAGCAAGATTGGGTGCGTCTGAGGTTTGCGGACTACAAAGCAGTGGCCGAGTACAATTACGCTTGCACAATTTGTACTAATCTCTCCCTATGTGGCAAGAAGATCACCAAGAGGAGAAGATTGAGAAAACTCTTTCCACTTTTCACCCCAATGCTATCGAGAATGCCCGCACTATCGTCGGGACGCATACAAGGAGTATAGCGAACTGATTGATGTTATGCAAGTTATGAGTCACAAGATGAAGTTCTCCGAAAGAACTTCGTCTCACGACCACTGGAAGGGGCATTGTACCGTAAATCAATGCCAACAGCTATAAGGTGAAAAAGCCCGCCCACATGAAGTGGGTCAAGAAGGGTGGAAAAGAGAAACATCGTGCCAAAGGAAAGTCCATAGCCCAAAAGAAGAAGAATGACAAGGAAAAGCCGCAGGCAAGCCGTATGGACAGCAAAACCAAGCGTGCTTCAAATGCGGCACTTGGGGCATTGGTCAAAAATATGCCGGGAATCCAAAGAAGTGATCAATGCATATCAGGCCAAGAAGAAGGCCAAAGGAAATGCACTGGCAGAGGCACATTTTGCCGAAGTAGGCAATGATGATGTCATGGAAGTTGACACCCCACATGCTTCATCCTCGCGGCCGGCCTAGACATCAATGATGCGACCAAGCCCTTGGCAAATGAAGAAAACATACGTGGATGACATAGAAGCGAGAAATGAATGCATACTTTCTGATTCCGTTTAGTGCATGAATAACATTGTTAGCACTTTCTTTTAGATTGTGGTTGATTAGTTAATATTGAATAATTGTAAGCTCTCGAAGAGCATACTTTTACTTTCTCATGAATAAGAATTGTTATTTATTCTTTATTCCAGTATTCTTTACTTGCAAGCAATGTTTGAATTACTTTGCCACTGTCAGATTAGAATTATATTTCTTTTCATCTAGAAATCGTGTAGCACCCAATGGAGGAAATATGCATTGTTGATAGTGGCACAACAAATACCATCTTAAGAGAGTCGAAATACTTAGGACGATCACGAAGAACGCTGGAAGGATTACGACAATCGCAGAAGCGATCTGCATATAATAGGCTCGGGAAGAGCCACAATTATATTGCCAATGGGTACAACTTTGGTAATTGAAGAAGCCCTCTTGTACCACTGAATCAACTCGCACTCTCTTAAGTTTCAAGGATATCCGCGCCAATGGGTTTCACGTAGAAACCAATGAAGAAAATGGCAAAGAACACTTGTGCATTGTGAAGCACGCGGAATATGGAAAGATGGTACTAGAAAAATGTCCCTCATATGAATCTGGGTTGTACTACACGAAAATCATGCACCCGCAGTGTATACTTCTTTGAAGACTGTCTTTAGAAGCTCTGAATTATTTGCTTTATGGCATTGTAGATTAGGTCATCCTGGTCTTAGATTGATGAGAAATATAGTTAACAACTCACAAGGTCATGGCATTAATGTTAAGAATTTCTCGAATCACGAAGATTTTGTCTGCCATGCATGTGCCACCGGGAAAGTAATAACTAGACCCTCTGTTATGAAAGTGAAACATGAAATCCCTGCATTCCTGGAACGCATTCAGGGGGATATTTGCGGACCGATTCAGCCATTGTTAGGGCCGTTTCGATCCTTTATGGTGCTCATTGATGCTTCACGAAATGGTCGCATACATGTTTCTTTGTCAACAAGGAATCATGCATTCGCAAAGGCGATCTCGCAGATCATCGAATTAAGAATGTTTTTCCGATCATCGCGTGAAGTCCATTCGAATGGACAATGCCGGTAATTTACTTCTAAGGCATTTGATGATTATTGCACAAAGCTGGAATAACTATTGAGCACTCTGTGCCGCATGTCCATACGCCAAAATGGACTAGTGAAGCACTCATAAAGAGGATTAAGTTTATTGCCGGACCGCTCTTGCAGAGTTGTAACTTGTCCAACAATTGTTGGGGACACGCATGATCTGTATGCACAAGACTCATCAATTATAGACAATCGGCCTACAACATCCATTCAACCATGCAAACTAGTGCATTGGGTCAACTTTGAAGAATTGAATGTATGGTATATGTACCTATACCACCCCCACGTGATTGCAATGGGCCCTCTCCGCAAGTCCTGGGATATCGTTGGTTATGAGAGTGCATCCATAATTAGGTATTTGGAACCCATGATCGAGACTTGCATACGGCCGGTCATTATTGTATCTTTAGCGAGGACCGTTCCGTCATTAGGGGAGAGAATCAACCATTGAATGAAAAATGCCGGAAATAATATAGCATTCCATCGATCCCCGCGCATGACCCTCGCACTAATGAAGCAAATCAAGAAGTCCGAAGATAATTGATTTGCGAGAATTTAGCAAATGAACTGCTGATCATTTTTGTGATCTCAAGAGCGTGGTTAAGTCGCATGTACCAGCAAGAAATGCACCAGAGAGGGTGGAAATACCAAAGAAAGCGAAGGTATCCCTCATCCTGTTCGTGAGGCCTCAAAGAAAAAGAACAGAAATCGGCTTCTCAAACCCAAAGTACCGGAGGCGTGTAGGGAAAAATGGGCAAGAGGACTTACCATAGCCAATCACAAAAATGCCCCAAAGCAAGAAGGGGAGCCAGTTGAGACACAGCCTTTGGAAAGAAGCCTGTCGAAAAGGCAATTCCAGATTTGAATCTTCAATTGGAAGAAACCGCCAGAAATAATGTGTGCGCACACATTAGCGGAGAAAAACTAAAGGAACTTGCTCTGGAATGGGAAATAGCAATGAAGAGCAAGTAGAAGTGCATGAAGCACACCATGACGAAATGGCCATAAATTTTGTAATAATAGGAGAATCTATGAAAAGAGCAACAACCATTGCAAGGCTTGTTGTTCAAGGTTTCACTCAACGTCCTAGGGTTGATTATGAAGAAACCTATTCTCCTGGTCATGGGTGGAATTACCTTTAGATACTTAATCTCAATGGTAGTCAACTTGAAGTTGAGAATGAAGCTAATGGATGTTGTCACAAAGATATTTGTATGGAAACTTGGATTCGGAGATTTATATGAAAGTACCGGAAGGTATCCCTATCCCGAACCAAGGCCAGAGCAAATAGAAACCTATACGATGTGAAATTGGAGAAATCAACTGTATGGGCTAAAAACGATCGGGGAAGAATGTGGTACAATCGTTTGAGTGACTTTCTCTCTGCAAGAAAGGCTACGAGCAGCGAAGATTGTCCATGTGTATTTATACAACGATCCACGAATGGATTTTGTATAATCTTCGTCTATGTAGATGACTTGAACATCATTGGGACGGATGAGGAAATTGAAGAAGCATGCACATACTTGAAATCTGAGTTTGAAATGAAAGACTTGGGTAAAACCAAGTTACATTTAGGCTTGCGGCTTGAACATGTCCAAGGCGGAATCTTGGTACACCAAGCATCCTACACGCAGAAAGTGTTGGAGAGATTTGGCTTTGAAAAGGCATACCCATAAAGACCCCAATGGTCGGAAGGTCACTCCAAGCAGACCTAGACCCGTCTGAGGCCTAAAGAAGAGGGGAGGAAGTCACAGAGCGGAATTCCCATACTTGAGTGCAATTGGAGCGCTCATGTACCTTGCGAATAGCACTAGGCCGGACATTGCGTTCGCCGTGAATTTGCTAAGCGCGATGCAGTCTGAGAACCCACCAAAAGGCATTGGAAAGGGTGAAGGACATCTTCCGTTACCTTCAAGGAAGCAAAGACCTCGGCTTGTTTTACTGAAGAAACAATGAATTGAATTTAGTTGGCTACGCCGATCTTTGAGTACCTATCGGACCCGCATATCTTGGCAAGTCACAAAGCTGGGTATGTTTTTCTTTGCGGTGGAACAGCAATTTCTTGGAAGTCGTCTAAGCGGACTCTTGTCTCGGCGTCGACTAACCACTCGTAAATCATTGCATTGTATGAAGCCTCTCGGGAATGTGCATGGCTTGAAGAATGGTTCACCACATCCGAGAAGTCATGTGGTGCGAACATGGAACAAACCCCACTATTATCTATGAAGATAATGCGACTTGTGTTGCACAAGTACAAATGGGATATGTGAAGAGTAACCTTACAAAGCATATCAACCCCAAGTTCTTTTATGCTCATGAAATGCATAAGATGAGCGAGATAAAGATCTTGCATACTAAGTCGGTGTGAAAATCTCGCGGATTTATTCACTAAGTCACTCCGGCATCTTCCTTTGAAAGATGTATTAGAGGAATCGAGGATGATGAGGCTTAGAGAAGTGCAGATTTCAGGAGATTTTTCACATACTCCTACATAAATCTCAAACATGAAGTTTGAGTACCCAACGTAAATCTTGAAGATTAACATTGAAGTTTGGGTGGATTGTACTCTTTTCCTTAAGTAAGTTTTTCATTGAAGTTTTCTTACATAAGGTTTTTGATGAAGCAATCCGTGCAACACAGCAAGCGTGTGCTATGTACTCTTTCTCCAATTATTTTTCCCACTGGGTTTTTATGGAGTTTTAATGAGGCATATGCATCTCGCAGTGAAGAGTCCAAGGGGGAGTGTTAGGAAACCGGATTCGTATCCGATATGGACTCTTCCTTATCTCTAAGCAGAACCGCTATATATAGGAGGCAGGGGGTCACCCCATTGTACACAAGCATACAGAATAATAAAGCAGATCCGTTCCTCCTCATATTGTGTCTCTCGCCCTCTCTTTCTGTTCTCCAGTTTAGATCTATTAGGCAACCCCGGACTATTCGATAGCGAGGTTGTCTAACACCCTCCACGTCGCTCTTGACTTCCTCCTCGCTCACCATGTGTGCAGCACCGAGCGGTTAATGCCGCGCCTTTCGCCCAAATGCTCCATGCAAGTGGTTAGCGCGCCGCCCGATCGGCATCCTATGACTGTGCTTGTGTCTTCGTTCTCCGGCCGTCCGAGCGACGAATGCCTTCGTTATCCTTACGCAGCGTCGCGCAGCACATGCATATATTAACACCCTTATAGAGCCTAAGAATGGAGGCCAACCAAGGCTCCACGTGTCTTTGCGAAAAAGCTCTTCGTTTCTTTGAAATTACGAACAGGCCCCTGCGCAATTTTATGTGAGAGGAAAATACTTTTCCCGGGTTCACGTTTAGGTCCCTCGGTGGCCATTTTACCGGAAGAACCTCCCGTTAAATACGAATCGCGGACGAGCCCTTTCCTAATTTTTTTAAATAGCGAACAGGTCCAAAATTATAATAAATAGGTCCTCGCGTTTTACGTTCGGGTCCTTTCTCCGTTTTGTCCGAAAAAAAATATTTTCGTGGTCCGTTTTTTCTCCAGAGCATGCGAAAAATATTTTCGGTAACCGTTTCCCCCAAAAAAAAAATATTTTCGGTAACCGTTTCCCCCAAAAAAAAATATTTTGTCCGAAAAAAAATATTTTCGGTAACCGTTTCCCCCAAAAAAAAATATTTTCGGTAACCGTTTCCCCCATCAGCCCGGAAGCACGAACGGGCTGACCTATCACGGCGGAGGCCCGGCACCACCGAAAGGTACTTGGGTCATGAGGAATGAGCCCGACCTATCGCGGGCCGACCGGGCGGTCGGCGGACTCGATTCGAGCGGTCGGCATCGCCGGCCGCCTAATATTGAAGCTCAAGCTCCACTGCGCGAGCCAGCGGGCCCACGCCGATGTCGGTAGCCGCCTTGTGCGCGGCGTCCTCGACATCCGTGCCAGGGTAGGCGGCTCCTTCCCAAAGTCAGTCGGAAGAGCCACCGAAGAAGTAAGCCCCGATCCGTCGCCTGGCACACCGCAGAGGAGTACGCCCACTCCCGAGGCCAAAGCAAAGTCAAGCGCCATTAAAGCCACCGAGGTGACAAGAGCACCACGCAACATGCCACCACTCGACAAAGACTACGCAAGATCAGACGCCACAGAGCCACCAACCCTACCTCGGGACGGGCGAGGGTTGGCGGACAAGACAAGCCAAACCTCAAGGCGTCTGAGACCCCTCTCCTCGTAGTCTTCCCAACTCCGTGTAACTTTGCCTCCTCGTCTATATAAGGAGAGGCGGGGCCAGAAGGAGGGGCGCGGAGAAAGAGAAAGCAGTCTCCTAGGTAGCCTCGACTCCTAGCGAAAACCTCAAGGGGTTCGGACAACCCGCGTCCGCCTCGCTGTACACCCCTTGTCTGCCTCCCAAAGATCAATACATTCACACCGCCTGATCGAGTAGGGACATTCGGCCCGAACCCAAGATACATCTTCGACTCCTTGAGTCGACCATTCGAGAGAGGAAGCGCGCGACCCATCCGACCATAAATTCGTATTGCGGTGCACGAAACAAGCAGATTAGCGCGCCCAGGTAGGGGATCTCGCTGCGTCTTCACCGACATCCTCATCTTCGGTTCCCATTCTCCTCCTCGATGGCTTCCTCCCACTACGCTTTCGCCCGATGTCGAGGGGCCGATCCGCTTTGCGCCCTCGATTTCATCGTCACTACGGCCGGGAGCTTGTCCTCGTCCTGCTGCCGTCAGGACCGGACGCCCTCCATAACACTGGATGCGATTGCCGACGTCCTCGGCAACCTCGGCCTCGAGGCCCCTCATAAGCCGCAGCGAAGTAGCGGCCCGTCGCGCGCCGGCACTACCCCCGGCAACATTGCCTACGGACTGCGGCGAGCGGCGACTTCACCCTCCACGAGCTCCCAACTCGTGGCCATGGCCGGTTACGCGCCGGCTTCCCTCCACGACCTGCTGGCGGACTCCTCCAGCCATGGCTCTAGCTCCGACAAGGAGTGTGCCCCTCGAAGGGCCTACACCCGCGAGTGCAATATGACGGGTGCGGCGGAGCCATCCTCCACCCCGTTACCGCCGGGACCCTCCTCCGTAGCGACGAGCGGCGGGAGGAATCCGGCGGAAGACGACGACAAGCACCTACACGCTTGGCCGGCCTCCAGCAGCAGCGCAAGGAGTTAGAAGCCGAAGGCCGAGCTCGATAAGCTCCAGCCGAATCGAGCGCCACGGCCTACCCCCAGCCGGCCTCCCGTGGCAGCGCTTCTTGGCGTCAGTGTATCGACAATTGGTGAGGAAGCGAACGGCCTTCCGTTCTTCCCTCACGCCAACTGAACATTGCATTTGCGGCAATCTTTGCTCGAGGCCGCACGAGCCAGCGGAGCCTGCCAAGGCCACCTACCGTAACCTCGGGATCGGTAGAGCGTCTTGTCATTCAGCACGCCCAAGGTTCTAGCTCGTGACGAACGGGCGCCACGGGCCGCTGGGCCACTCCTCACAGGCGGCGGAGCCGGCCAAGACGGCCAGCCCCACGAACTCCCCAGGCATCGTGACACCCGGTGCGCCATCGCCTGGGGACAAGTATGATCTCGCACCACCCTCGGCGCGAAGGAGAGCTACCGACGCGGCGACACCCTTAAGTCGCCGATAGCGGGCGACGCAACCATCCCGACTCCAGATTCGACGGTCTGGGCGCGCTGCGTTCACCGCCGTATCCGCCAACGCCGACTTCCCGGTCGATTCCGGGCTCCGACCAACATAGCGGTACACGGGGCTACCAACCCGATTAATGTCGGTTAGAAGACTATCGGCTCGCTGTCGAGTGGGGAGCGACGGACGACTCGCCGTCATCCAAGACTCCCCATCTATCTTGCGGACTCGGCTCGAGCATGGCTCAGTACACACCCGCCAGATACCATCGGCGGTGGGCCGACTGACGAACCTTTTCGTCGGAAATTTCGAGGCACGCGTACAAGCGCCCTGGCAACTCCTGGGATCTCAAGAGCCGCAGCGGCGGTAGGAGACCCTCGGGACTACATCCGCCGCTTCTCCCCGAAGTGCAACGAAGCTCCCCAGACATCCGCGACGCCGACGTCGTCGAGGCGTTCATCTACGGCACCACGTGCGAGGCTCTGGTCCACAAGTTGGGCTGCGCGAAGCCCGGACCACCAAGGAGCTCCTCGACATCGCCACCAACCACGCCTCCGGCGAGGAGGCCGTGGGGGCCATCTTCGAAAGGAAGAGCGACCCACAAGACAGCCCGACCTCGGTCGGCGCCCCCTCGACCATACGACAAAGGAAGCGGAAGGGGAAGCGAGGTCGAAGGTCGAATGGTCGCCCGCCGACCGACTCCGCCAAGCGGCAGGCTCGGCAGACGCCAGCACCGATTCGAGAAGTTGATGGATAGTCCGTGCGAACCCACGACTATCCCGTCAAGCACAAATGCTCCGGGGCTGCGAAGTCCTGGCGGTTTCTCTCAGGAAACCCCACGACGTCAGCGGGGTAAGGAAGAAAGCGCGACCGGCGTCCGACGCCAGGGCAAAGGGCGATGAGCCCGCCGACGAGTTCCCGCAGCTCGACGGTTGCCTCATGATCTTCGGAGGAGGAGTGCTACGCCGACAAGCGGCGGCCGGCTTCGCCACCGAGAGGTCCACACGGCTACCCCCGCCGTGCCCACCTACTTGAGGTGGTCGAGTGCCCGATCGCCTTCGACCGGACCGACCACCCCGACCACATCTCGCACCGGGCGCTACCGCTGTCGTCGACCCCATCGTGGGGACGGCGCTGACCAAGGTCCTCATGGGCGGCGGCGGCGATCTCAACATCATGTATGTTGAGACCCTGGATGCCCTGGGGTCCTCGCTCCGCCTCCGGCCGAGCAAGGCGCCTTTCCACGGCGTCGTACTGTGCCAACAGCCCACCCCTCGGGCAGGTCGGCTGCCGTCACCTTTGGGAACCGGACAACTTCCGCGACCGAGCCTCACGTTCGAGGTTGTGGACTTCCTCGGCTCCTACCACGCCATTCAGGGCGACCATGCTACGCGAAGTTCATGGCGATCCCCAATTACACCTACCTCAAGCTGAAGATGCCAGGGCGCAAGGAGTCATCACTTTGTGGCCACATCTTTCCAGCTTCGCCTACAGCTATGGCGAAGCGGTGCGGCTGGCCTCGGCGGTCCTCGCCTGCCGAGCTCGCCCGACTCGAGGAGAAGGCCCGGATCCGCCCGACTCCGCAAGTCGGGGACTAGCTCTTTCAAGTCCGCGGAGGACACGAAGGAGGTCAGCTGTTGATCCCGAGGATCCCGCCAAGACCGTGCGGATCGGGCCGCCCTCACCACCAAATAGGAAGGCGCGCTCGTCGACTTCCTCCAAGCAAACCGAGACGTCTTCGCTTGGAGACCCTCGGACATGCCAGGAGTCCCGAAGGAGGTCGCCGAGCACTCCCTGAACATTCGACCGGGATCCAGACCGATCGCCCAGCGCCTGCGCCGTTTCGACGAAGAGAAGCGACGGGCCATTGGGGAAGAGATCACCAAACTTTTGGCCGCCGGTTTTGTAAGGGAGGTGCGTCACCCCGAGTGGCTCGCCAATCCCGTCCTTGTAAAGAAAAAGTCGGGGCAATGGAGAATGTGCGTTGACTACACGAGCCTTAACAAGGCCTGTCCGAAAGATCCATTCCCATTGCCTCGCATCGACCAGGTCGTGGACTCCACCGCCGGGTGTGAGTCCCTTTCCTTTGGATGCCTACTCGGGCTATCACCAGGTGCGATGAAGGAGTCCGATCAGCTCGCGACCTCCTTCATCACCCCGTATGGCTCGTCTTTGTTACGTCACAATGCCTTTTGGTCCTAAAACGCAGCGCCACGCATTACGGCGATGTATGCGAGCATGTTTTTCAGACCAAATTGGCTGTAACATCGAAGCCTACGTTAGCGACATCGTTGTCAAAACCGGGAAGGCCGATGACCTCATCACCGACCTGGAGGAGACTTTTGCGAACCTCCGACGGTTTAGCATAAAGCTCAACCCCAGAAGTGCGTCTTCGGGTCCCCAAGGAGCAAGTTCTTTGGGATTCATCGTCTCCGAGCGCGGCATCGAAGCTAACCGAGACAAGATCTCCGCTTCTCGCAAGGATGGGGCCAATCAACGATCTGAAGGGAGTTCAAAGGCTGATGGGATGCCTCGCGGCACTAAGTCGCTTTGTATCCCGCCTCGGCGAACGAGGGATGCCACTCTACAAGCTGGTGAAGAAGTCCGACCATTTTTTCTGGACCAACGAAGCTCAGGAAGCCTTTAGTCGACTAAAGGTCTTTTTGACCTCACCTCCGGTCCTGGTCGCCCCGGAACCACGAGGCCTTTGCTCCTCTACATCGCCGCCACGACTCGGTCGTCGATGCGGCACTTGTTGTGGAAGCGAGCGGAGGAAGGCGGCGTTCTCAAGGTGCGAGGCGGTCTACTTCCGTCGGCGAGGTGCTCTCGAAACAAAGATCCGATATCCTCGAGATCTGAAGTTCTCAGACTCGGTGCTCATCACCAAGAGGAAGCTTGCCCATTACTTGATCGACACCCCATCTCCGTCGTAACCTCCTCACCGCTTCGGAGAAGTCGTCCACAACCGCGACGCTTCGGAAGGATCGCCAAATGGGCTCTCGAGCTCAACGGCCTCGACATATCAGACGTCCTCAGTGGACGGGCGATCAAGTCCCGTGTCTTGGCGGACTTTGTCGCCGAGTGGACCGAGGCGCAAGTCCTGCGGCGCCGAGGACCCGAGTATCTTGGGCGATGTACTTGATGGGTCTTACACCAAGAACGGGCCGGGCGCGGGGTCGTCATCATCTCCCCACTCGGCAACAAGCTCCGGTATGCCATACGACTACTCTTCGACGCCACCAACAATGTCGCGAGTCTGAAGCCCTCGTCAATGGCCTTCGGATCGCCACCGACACAGGCGCACGACGGCTCAACGTTCACGGCGACTCCAAGCTGGTCGTCGACCAAGTAATGAAAACCACCGAGCCCCGAGACGCTCGGATGGCCGCCTACTGCCTGGAGGTCCGCAAGCTTGAGGAGAAGTTCAAGGGTTTCGAGCTCCATCATAGCTACCGACGCTATAACGGTGAAGCCGACTCCCTCGCCAACCTCGCCTCCGGGAAGGAACCGGTTCCCCCTGGAATCTTCGTTTCCGACCTCAACAGCCCATCAATCCGGTTAGACTCGAGTGCTGAGGGCGCCGCCGACCCCCCAAAGGCGGGCGGCCCCACTGATCTTCGGTCAGATGCCCACCCGCCTGGGTCGGACTTGGGCGTCCTGAGCATCGAAACCGACTGGAGGCGACCGTTTGTCGATCGATTGACAAACGGGTCGCTCCCCGCCGATACCACCGAGGCTCGGCGCCTCGCTCGGCGGGCTAAGTCTTTCGTCCCCGATCGGCGCCCTCTACAAGAGGAGCCCGTCAGGAATCCTTCGTAGTGCGTTCAGACCGACCAAGGAAGCACCTTCTGCGGGACATCCGCGACGGGTGTCACGGGCACCATGCCCGGCGCCCGATCCCCTGGTAGGAAAAGCCTTCCGAGCAAGGTTTCTCTTGGCCGACCGCCCGTAGCGAATGCGACCCGGATTGTCCGCACTGCGAAGGATGCCAATTCTTCGCCAGGCAGACGCATCTTCTGCGCAAGCCCTGCCAGACGATCCCCATCACATGGCCCTTCGCGGTTTGGGGCTCGACTTGGTCGGACCCTTCGTAAAGGCGCTGGGGCTTCACTCACTTGCTTGTCGCCAGAGACAAGTTCACAAAGTGGATTGAAGCAAAGCCATTGGCAAAGATCACATCGGCGCGAGCGACAAGTTTCTTCCGCGACATTGTCTACCGGTTCGGTGCCCAACTCCATCATCACCGATAACTAACGCAGTTCACGGAAAGGAGTTCCTCGAGTTCTGCGACAACTTCAACATCCGAGTCGATGGCGGCGTTGGCACACCCGAGCCAGCGGACAAAGCCGAGCGAGCCAACGGCATGATCCTCCAAGGACTCAAGCCGCGAATCTTCAGCCGACTGAAGAAATTCGCGGGACGATGGGCCACCGAGCTACCGCCCGTGCTTTGGAGTCTGCGAACCACGCCGACCCGGTTGACCGGGTTCACTCCTTTTTTCTTGGTGTTCGGGCGAGGCTGTCCTCCCGGCCAGGCCTTGAGTACTGGCGCACCAAGGGTGCGAGAACTACAACAAAGCCGCGGGCAATCGAGGAACAGCAAGATGACCTCGGCCGACTTCGACGAAGCTCGAGGCGTCGTGGTCTTACGATCGACAAAGTATCGGCCGGCGCCATGTCGCTACCACGTACCGGCGGGTCATGACGCTCGTTCAAGTCGCGACTTAGTGCTGCGCCAAATCCGATCCCGCGAAGGACGAGGCACAAGCTCTCCCGCCTTGGGAGGGCCCTTTCACCATCGCGGAAGTCCTCCGACCGGCACTTTTCGCCTCAAGGACACCGAAGGAATCTCGTGACAAGCGCCTGGAACATAGAGAAGCCGAGAAGGTTCTATCCATAGTCGGCCTCTCTCCTCTTTTTGTACCATGCGAAAAACACTCAAAGCTGCAGCGGTCGGACGACCAGACCAAGTGGTTTTTCTCTCTCTCGAACCTCTCTCGTTTCTTGATCTAGAGCACTACGACCTCCGCCCAAAGCAGAGGCCCGGAAACTGTCCTCCTTCGATCACGTCTTGAAAGAACGAGGGCTAGATCTCAACACAAAAGAGAAGGAGCGAAAAGAGACGAAAAGAGAAACCCGAACACTTTATTTATTTATGGAGGAACATCGCCCCAACCAAGAGCGAACCGCCCATTGCGATCTTGCTGCGCGCCCTGCCCGGTAGAGCTCACGCGGCGTGCCTCTACCACCGCCCGCAATAGTGGCGCCTCGCTTCTCGGCCGAACGCCGACAGCGGCAGGCAGCCGACTTCGCCCGCCGCGTCCTCACGAGCGGCGCGGCCTCAGCATCCGCCACCTCCCGCAACCAGGCCTGATGGGCGACTACCTCCTCGCGAAGCTGAGCGTTGTGGTCCGCCATGGCATACGGGTAACAGGCACCTTGGCGCCTCTCCTTTTATAACCCGCGGCGCGGAAGACGAAGCACCCCGAGTCGCCAAAGCAATGCGAGAGGAGCAGAAGACGAAGCGCCTTGGGGTCACACAACGGCGCAGAAGACGAAGCGCCCAGCGTCAGCCCCGAGATCGGCGCGGTCCTCAAGGCGAGTTAATCCACCCTTATCCCCGAAAGCATAAAGTTTCTTTTCGAAAGAGTCACCCACGAGCTCAAGCGGCGCGTGGCGACTGCACCCTCAGTCCCCACGCACCCCTCGGGGGCTGCATGACCTCAGGGGTCGGCGACCTAAATCGATAACCGGTTACTACTCCGACCGAGCTCCCCTCTTAAGTAACCTCCTCAAAACCAAAATGCTACGGCCCACGCCCCCGCGCCACGATTCAAGTAGCACTTTGTGCAAAAGGAGGCTACTCCGAGCGAAGGGCAGCGGTGGTCGGACGGAGCCTTTCAATATAGGTTGACGAATGCTACAACCTCACTTCCGCCCAACCCGACCATCATTTAAAAAAGCGCGCGGTCGCTAACCTAAGCCGCACTCGACCGACCGAGCTATCTACCTCGCGGCTATTTCCTCGGCTCAAAGTGCTACGGCCTCGCCCGCTGCCACGGCTTCAAGTGGCACTCATGCGGGAAACAAGCCCTCCGAGCAAGAAACACTATGAGCGGTCGAGCGCCCCACTTAGGTTAGATTTCAACCCGCCCAAGCTTAGCGAAGGAGGTGGTCCGACCAGACACCTCCTCCATCAAGCAATCGCCGAGGCGGCTCGCCCTACCCCGTGTCCTCTTCGCATGAACCTGGTGCAACGCCCTACGCTCTCGGGGCACCCTGTGGCCCCGTAGCTACGGTTGAAAAATTGCCCAAATTCATAAAAGAAACACGGGGTAGGCGAGGCAGAGTAACTTAAAACAGCCCGGCGTTTGAGCTCAACTAGGGCAGTCTTGTTCATTACATACATTGCCAAAAAAGCAAACAGAAGGAAAATTAATCTTCCTCCCCCTTCCGACGGAGAATTTCGCGCGGCGAGATTCGGCCGGCAATCTCTTGGGCGCACGGATCGACCCGGGCCATGAACGCGTCGACCTCTTCGTCGCTTCGGTCAGCAGCGACGCCGCTCCCGACCGCCTCAAGGTCGACGCCGTCATAATAAGAGACGGTGTTGACCAGGGCGAAGCGCCAAGCACCGCCGCTTCCCGCACCGACGCCGACGCGCCAGCTCGAGATCCACCCAAGCATGGCGGGGATGGCGGCCAGGGCCGAGTAAGCCCGAACAGCGGCCGCGCAGCGGCTGACGCCCACGTGGAGGACCGTCGGTGGCGTCGTATCGGGCGCATCCTCTCCGCCATGACCGCTTATTCAAAAGGGCCGAGTCGCGCGACTCGACCGGCGTCGTGCCTCCACCGCCGCCCTTCGCGACTCCGGTAGCGTCGGTAAGGCTTTTTCGCGGTCTGCAGGGGCCGAAAACAACGTCGAGGGCGCTCGCCGTGGTGACTCCGGAAGAATGAACTACTCACCGCCACGGAAGCCTCCTTGGCGCGAAGTTCCTCCTCGACCTTGGCACGCGCTTCCCGGTCGGCCGTGGCCAGCGGTCGGCAAGCTCCTTCATCGTCACGAAGCTCCCCGGCGAGATCCCGCCAGCGGCTGGTTGGTCGGCCTCCTCAAGGACCGACTCGCATTCCTCCCGATAGAGGGCGGCCTCCGCCGGCGGATCTTCACGCCAGCTGCGAAGTCTTAGCCGCCGAGATCCGCCAGGGACGACTGCCCTCTCTCCCTCGGTGGCCAACGACTCAAGACGTCGCTGAGCCTCCCGCAAGGCTTCAGCGACCTCCCCACCGGCCCGACCGCGAGGCAGCCCTTCCTTGCTCACGGCAAGCGCCCTCCGGCGTCGAGCAGCTCTTTCCCTACGGCACTCCCCCGGCTGTGCAAGTGCCGGAGGAACATTGACTTGTCCACCGCTCGGGATGTCAAGCGCTGCAGGTACCCGCCCGGTCAGTCTCCATTCCCCGGTCAAGAAGATGCACAAGAGAAATCCTCACAAACTTACGATGCCGCCGAAGCGGGACTCTGAGCAATGGACTTCCTCGCCTTGAACGCGGCGTCAACAAAGAAGGGTAAGGTCGGCGTGGATCCTTCCCATCTCCTCCTCCGTAGGCCCCAATCCAGCGCTGCTTCGCTGCCGCCCGTAACGAACGCGGGACTCCCGCCAGTCAGGGCGGGCCAGTGTCACAAGCGATCGGCGCATCGCTTCGACTTGATTTCCCGCCTGACGGAACGCTTGCCGAGGTTTGGCCAGCGCCATCGGCGACACTCGGACCGGCCCGGTGGCGGCGGCCGGCGGCGAGGTGGTAGATCTCGTCCGCCGGCGTTACCAACGCCGCGAATCGATGCTTCGGCGACAGGCTGTGGCGACCTCCACGGCCGGCGGCGAGGAAGCGAGGCGGCAGAACTCCGCCCGGCCTCGCGGTCGACGGCAACGCGGCGAGCACGCCCGACGGAGCTTCGCCCAGCCGCATCCGGCGGCCGGCCAGATCGTCCCCTCTGGCGGCGTCCTCGCTGGCCGGAGCCTACTGCGAGGCGCATCCGAACGATCCCGCTCGACAACCACCGCCACGCCCAGCGACAGATCGGGCCGGGAGGCGGTTCCTCACCGCCAGTGGGGCTCGGCGCCTCCCGGTAGGTGAGGCCCTGCGTCTGGCGATCGGTCAGAATTGCGAGAAGAAGTCGGCACTGGAGGAATTGCGCAAGTCACTTACGGGAGGAAGCGAACAACCTAAGCACTGACGTGCCCTCTTTGCCGGACCCGCGAGGAGGCGAGGACTCCACGCTCGCGAGATAAACCTCGCGCCGCGGTCTCTTCGGAGGAGCCGCGGTCGCCGGCCCCGCGACTGGGACCCGCGTCACGGCCGCCAGATTCGCCTCCGGCAACTTCTTCTCCCTCGCTCGGCAACGACTCCTCGTCACCCTCACTCGAGGTCTCCTCCGAGGTCTCCTCCGAGACCTCCTCGCCACGCTGCCCGGCCCCGCGCTGCCTTCCTCTTCCGTCTTGGTGGCCTCTTTTCCGCTAGCGGGCGGCGTCCTGCTTCTCCTTTTCGAGGCGCGGCCGCCCTCAACTCCTTTTCCCCGGCAGCAAGGGGACGGAGATCGATCCACCGAGGCCTGCGGAGCACGCCGGGTAAGGAGGCGAAGGAAGCGAGCAAAGCAAAGCGAGCGAGAGCCGTCAGGCGTACCAGGTTCTGCGGATTCTGCGCCGAAAACGGCGCAGCGCCGCTCGCCCGGTTCGGTGTCTCCGCGATGGAGGCTGCGGACACGCGCGAGATCTCCGACGGAGGAGCTCCGCCCGACGACCTTGCGGGGTCGGTCGGCCCAATGTACTCAAACATGGGACGTAACCGACCCTTGAGGGGTTGGATGCGCCTCTCCATGAACGTACTGAGGACCACCTTGCCTGTCAGGCCCCGCCGCTTCAGGTCCGCGAGCCTTTCAAGGATCGCGTCCACCTTCTTCCGGTCCTTCGTGTCAGGACCCCAGCCAACGCAGGATGCGGCGTTGGTAAATTCCCCACTAAAAGGGAGGGGGCACCTTTGTTGTCGAGTTCGAACATAGAACCACTCATTTGTGCCACCCCGGTTAGGCGTCGGCAGCCTCAAATCGGCGTAGAACGGTTTGCGGTGGTTGCTAGCTTGGATCATCGAGCCCCGAGGAGGCCGGCGGTGTCCGGTGGCGGCCTCGCGAAGAAGAAGTGGCGCCAGAGCCCAAAATGGGGTTCAATCCCCAGAAAGGCCTCGCACAGCGTCATGAAGACCGCAATATGGAGGACTCCATTCGGGTTCAGGTGGTGAACTTCTCCCCCGTAATAGTGCAGCAACCCCGGACGAGCGGGTGGAGCGGAAGTCCAAGCCCCGTTCAGAGAAGAACGCCACGAGACTATCTCGCCCCTCAAGTTCGGGGACCTCGGTCCCGGCCGTGAACTTCGCCCGGCGGGACTCGGGCCGCGGAGGAAGGAACTCCTTCCTCTCCAGGCATCGAGATAGCGACCGCCGCCGAAAAGTGCGGGTCACGACATCTCCAAATGCGCGAAGAAGCGAGGAACGACGCCAGCGAAGCGAAGCTCCTCTTCTTCCCTCGTTGTCTTTCTTCCCTTTTCCTTTCTTTTGCAGCGCTTGAAACAGAGGGCTTAGCGCCTACCACGCCACCCACTCCTTCCTTTATAGGCGCCGGCGAAACGAGATGCGCCTCGCGCCAAATCGACGCCTCACGCAAATCAACGCGATGCGCAAACCGTCACCTGCCGCCGCCCGTTTCCCGATAACGTGCGCGATCCATTTAAATCCCATGCGCGCATTAATCGCTCGACAGATGGCCGCCTCGCCGCCACAAGGCCGCGACATCGCGGGCCTCGCCGATTACGATGGGCGGGCGCCCCAGCCGGGAAAGGTATGCAAGCGGCCATCGGGCCGACCTCGGGAGAGCAAGCCGCCTATAGGCTCGCACGAGGCCCGGCACTGCCGTGGTTACGAAGGCCGAACCACCAAATGGAACGAAAGCGCCCCAAAGACGTAAAAAGAGCGAGGCGAGTCGCGATGAGCCCCGAGAGGCCTCTCCAGCTGGGTCGGCGACGACCCAATCATCGTGACTTCGCGTCAGAGACCATACCTCACACTCTCCCGCGAACTCATCGATGAGTAGCGGCCAGCCGCGCCCGGTCGGCGGACGACCGGCGATCGACACGGGATCGAGTAAGGAAAGGTTTTTATGGAACGCCCCGGTAGTCGGACGCCCACGCCGAGCTACGTCGGCTTGAAACGAACCCTCAAGGGGATCGCCAAGGTTCCACTCGGATTACCCGATAGTAGCTTCGCACGAGCACGGCGTTCAAACCGACGAAGGTAACGCAGCGTCAGCTCACGACTCGAGGGCCACACGTGCAGTGGCCTGCTAGAGTCCGACCGGTAAACCCCGACCGGCTCCCCGACCTGCTCGGGGGCTCGAAACTGCACCATCGGTGCGCTTCGCTGCCACCGGGCTCTTTAGCGAACACGGCCGACAAGCGCGGCCCGACCAAAGGCGTCGCCGACCTCGGGGTCCGCGGCCACTTTTTCGGCCGGGTAAACCCCAGCCGGCTCACGACCGGCTCGGGGTTACACCCACCGGAGTGCGCCAAGACCGGACTCTTTCAGTGGCGCGACTCCCGCGCAGTCGCGCCGACCTAGACGCCACCGACCTCCGGGTCGGCGATTACCGCGGCCGGGCTAAACCCCCGATCGGCTCTCCGACCCACTCGGGGGCTCGGGGGCTACACCCACCGGTCTTCAGCCTTGCCAGGCTCTTTAGTGCGGGCATGACCGACAGCGGCGGCCCGACCAAAAGCGTCGCCGACCTCGGTCCGCGGCCGCTGATCGGCCAGGTAAACCCCGACCGGCTCCCCGACCGCTCGGGGCTGGGGAACTACACCACCGGTGTGCGCTCGCGCCGGAGCTCTTTCCTAGGTCGGGCACGGCTCCAGGCAGCCACGACGACCTAGCATCACCGACCTCACGGCCGATTTGCCATCGCGCCAGTTAAACCCCGGCGGCTCTCCGACCGCTCCGGCTCGGGAACTCTTGGCGAGTACCCATACCATGGGTACCCCATCGGCCGGAAGCACGAGCGGGTGACCTATCACTGGCGGAGGCCCGGCACCACCGAAAGGTACTTGGGCGCGAGGAATGAGCCCCGACCTATGCGGGCCGACCGGACGGTCGGCGGACTCGGTTCGGCGTCGGCATCGCCGGCCGCTAATATTGAAGCTCAAGCTCCACTGCGCCACGAGCAGCGAGGCTCACTCGATGTCGGTCGGCCCTTGTGCGCAGCGTCCTGACATCCGTGCCAGGGTAGGCGGCTCCTTCCCAAAGGCTGTCGGAAGAGCCACCGAAAAGTAAGCCCCGCCCGTCGCTGGCACACCGCAGAGGAGTACGCCCACTCCGAGGCCAAAGCAAAGTCAAGCGCCATTAAAGCCACCGAGGTGACAAGAGCACCACGCAACACGCCACCCGACAAAGACTACGCAAGATCAGACGCCACAGAGCCACCAACCCTACCTCGGGACGCGGGGTTGGCGGACAAGACAGAAGCCAAACCTCAAGGCGTGCACTCTCCTCGTAGTCTTCCCAACTCCGTGTAACTCGCCTCCTCCGTCTATATAAGGAGAGGCGGGCCCGAGAAGGAGGGGCGCGGAGAAAAGAGAAAACAGTCTCCTAGGTAGCCTCGACTCCCTAGCGAAAACCTCAAGGGGTTCGGACAGCCGACCGTCCGCCTCGCCTGTACACCCCTTGTCTGTCTCCCAAAGATCAATACATTCACACCGCACGAACTGGAGTAGGGACATTCGGCCCGAACCAGTATACATCTTCTGACTCCTTGAGTCGACCATTCGGGGAGAGGGAGCGCGCGACCCCATCCGACCATAAATTCGTATTGCCGGTGCACGAAACACCGACACCAGTATACTAGTAAAACATAGATAATTAATGAGGAGCCAATTAACAATCCTAACAATTATATTCTAACCTAACATGGTTACATAGACATACATAATTCAAATATTCATTTAATTAAAAGTCTTTTACACCAAAAATCATTACGGTGAATATTCACTTACCGAGCCTAACGAGCTAACGGGTGGCTCGTGAGTTAGCTCTTGTTCGGCTCGTTAAGATAACGAGCTAAGAAGTCGGCTCATTTATTTTACGAGCCTTTGCTTATAACGAGCCAAATTTGAGCTGCTCACGAGTTTTGAGCTTTTCTGTCAGTCCAAGTACTATTAAAACAAATTAGTAAGGTGCAGTCATGGAAGTGCTAGGGGGTGTTTGGCAGAGCTCCAGCTCCACCAAATTCGTGGAGTTGGTGGAGCTAGGTATTCTTAGCTCCACCAGATTCGTGAAGCTGGAGCTATAGATATATTAAGAGTGTTTAGGTGGGTCATCTTGTTTATATTTTCGAATAAAATTATAAACTTAAATTACTTTATTTCAGTCTACAAGTTTCAGCTCTGAAATGAAGCTGGAATCTGGAGCTTTGCCAAACAGGGCCCAGTATCGGATAATTGGACTAACTTGAACAAAATACGAAGAAGTTATGGGACACCTGTCCATCACCGATTGGCCTCCTAGGCAGTTTAAGAAAGGGATGATAGGTGACCATGGAAAATATTTGGTGATGTTGCACCCCAAGTATGTTCATACATAAGCTTCCACTTGAAGATTCTCTTGTAAATTAAAATCTTGCTTTGCTTCCCCTGGATGGTGCTGCCGTGCTGGCAATTGAAAACCTTGTAAACCAGCACTGCATTTCATGAAATAAAGATGGAAAAGGAAAAGAAAAAAGTTGTCTTGTTTTTTTGATGACTTTCGGCACTCCTCCTAGAGAAGGCCGGAAGGGGAAGAAACTTCATATTTACAGCTCTGCCCCCAACGAGATCCGGGGACCCAACAAATTATTCCTTCACCCAACCGCGTCGCCGAGCTCTCTAAACCCAAACCCAACCATCCTCCGCCGCGGCGACGAAACACCCCACCGCGCGATGGCCGACGGCGCCAGCAGCAGCGGCGCCGGCGCCGGCGGACGCGGGGGCGGCGGCGAGTCGGTGGTGATCGACTACGGCCGACGACGGACAACCTGCGGCTACTGCCGATCCACCGGCCCGACGAGCATCTCCCACGGTACCATCCCGGAAATCCCTTCCGATGAAAAAAAAAGAGAGGATTTGCTCTACTTCGACCTAGATCGGGTCTTGTTGCGTGTGGAATTGATCGTCGGTTCTGATGTGTCGATTCGACGCGTCATCCTAGATCGCCCCGAAATTTTAAGAATTTGAGGCTTAGATATTGTTGCTAAGGGCAGTACCAAATTACGATGGTTTTTTAGTTGGGGTTGTGTAGAATCGTCGATCTTTCAGCTTATAACGGTAAGGAAATGGCGTTTGTTTGCCAACTGTAGGGTGTGCAGATAGTCTCTGATTGCTGATTGTTATTTTTCTTACCTACATAAGTGCATATACCACTGTACTTTGCTAGTCTATGAATGCTTCAAACGCCTCGGTTTTGTACTTCTGCTTGCGGTGCTTGAACAGCCATCCAAATCTGTCTCTGAAATGAAATGGGAAATAGGCCATTAACATGCTGACCGTTAACTCTTAATCGCAGGATGAATATATAATATATCATATATATTGTTCATGGTACTATCAACAGTAACCAACCTTCACCTTTACATTAGATAGTTCATCGTTTTTTTCCTTTGTTGTTACCTTTTTTCTTCTTCGTGTTTGATCAAACATTTGTGTACTTGTCTAGACAATCCTTTATCACATCATTTATTGTGCTACCTTCTTATGCTACCAACAGGTATGTGGGCTAACAGTCTGAAAGCTGATGACTATCAAGGTATGAAGATAATGTTTAATTCAAAATTTTGCCTTTTGTATGCAACCTGGAGACGTTTTTTTAATCGCATTTCCAGAAGAATTAGATGATACAGGGATATGGATTTTGGAGGCCGGATGTTTGGTATGTTTGTGCACATAGTTTGGGGTTATAATATGAGAATATCATATATAATTCTCATATTTAAAAGCTGTTTTACCAGATTTATAAATGACCAAACAATACATGCATAATTACTAAACTGCTCAGATGACTGATTAGCTATAAGCATGGAGAAATCTAAATGGTCATATCTTTACAGTATCATTCTGTCCTAGTATTGCAGGGCGTGAAAGAATGGTGAAAGGTACTGATGTAGTTTAGCGGCGGCCAAAAGCTTGGGAAGCTCAAAATAATAGTGAGACACCTGTCTCTATCATGGTTCTTCTCCTAATGCAGAGTGTTCTTAGACGGCCTCCTTGTTGAGGAGCAATGTGTTTGGACGGGGGAAGGGACTATTTGTGATGTCCAAATGGATATCTGAACAAAGTTAGTTACTTTTCTTGGATGAACTCAAGGAAGTTAACGATAACTTGATAGTAGAACTATGTCAGATTTATTTTGGGTGATTTATAAAAATTTGACTTGGGAGGGTGATCGGCAGCACATATACATAAGTATGGATCCAAGGATAAGCTCTACAGATATTGTCGTTGAGATTTGGTTTGCTTCAAGTGTGCATGTGCACGATGATTTGAACATTTGGCAACACTAAGTTCCCGCATGTTTTGTTTTTGTCCATCTAATCTATCAATGGCTGTCCATAATCGCAACAGAAGGTGTGCTTCATAATCCACTAGATAGTAGGTTTGCCGTATGTTAGAAAACAGGACATGGGAGGCGGACGTCAGCCGTCCAACGGGCCGGTATCCGCGAGGGTAATGGAGACACGGTCATTTATACAGGTTAGGATGCTAATAAAGGCGTCCTACTCCTGTCGGTGTGCTCCCGAGCTCGGGGTAGAGGCGGTGTCTCCTTGTCCGGGAGTGACAATGAGGGCTCACCAGTTTGTGTATGTTTTGTATTCCATTAGAGTCTTACAAATGGGGGTTATAATGAGCTTTTCTAGGTAGGAGGTGAAGTGCCATAGGGGGGCACATGTTCTCTAGGGGTAAGCCTCTGACTCCGGGGTCCCATGGGTGTCCCGAAGCTCGCGGGGATCACAGGACTTGGCAGCCCCACTTGTCAGTCAATCCTCGATTCCTTGTCAATCGATCCCAAGTGTGACGAGAATGCCCATCCATCTCCATGGGCGCCCTAGTAGACCGGGCGTTGAGCCATATGCCTTGTAGACGGGAACGAGGCGAAGTGCCCTAGAGGGAAGAGCACTTCACCAAGCTCCTGGAAGGTTAGGGCACTCTGCCATGTGCCCTTCTCCGGGTAGGAAGTGAGGTGACTTAAGGGGCCACGGGCCTTGGTGTCCCTACTCATCAGTTGATACCCAACAAGGTGGGGGTGCCCCTCTATCTCAATGGGTGCTTACTGGGGTGCCCTCACGGACCGGGAGTTGAGCCTCACGCCCTATGGACGGGAAAGAGGCAAATTGCCCTAGAGGGCTGGGCACACATCACATACCATTTGTAGAGAACTGGCAGAGTATGATGGGATATCCCCCAACACCCCGCACGACGTACCCTGTTTAGAGGGCCGGCAGATTATGATGGGATTTCCTCCAACAAGGTTCAAGATCCATTTGATGCATAAGCAAGTTGTCTACATGTATGTGCGTGGGAGGTGGCAGGATGAACACATGTTCTGTGATGAGCTTCTGTTTTGTGCTTGTCGCAATGTACAGGAACCAAAATGCAACAGCCTGCATCACAGCATTCACCCATTAGAAGGCAAATGAATTTAGTAAACTAATGATACATTACATAATACTACATTCATTTTCGACTAGCAATTCACCTACTGGAAAAGACATATCCTAACCATGGTATGAAAAAAAACAGCTTTTTTTTTCTCGAAATTTGCAGCAGGAGCTCTGCCAATTCATTAGAGCAAGGAAGAAAAACAATTCGAAAAAACAGCTTTTAACATAAAGCCAGATGTATCCTTATTACTGTATCGCAGCAGTTTGCAACAGGGAAAAAACGTATACCACGAAACAAGTATTCAGAATAAGGATGCATTTGCTGAAGTATGAATTTAACTAGGGGCTTTATAGAAAGGAGAAGCGGAATAAGCTGACTCATTGGTGTAATAGTACAACTTTATTAGTTCAGACTTCTCCCGTACTTTTGATGGCATTCCTTTGGCCATGATGGGAAAATTTTGGCTTCTTTTTACAGCTCTTCTTGATCGTGGGTGGAGGAGATCTGGCTGTTTTCTTTACAAACCTGAGATGGAACGAACATGCTGTCCATCATATACAATACGCTTGAAGGCAAGTGATTTCATTTGTTCCAAAGAGCAAGGCCGTGTACTTAAAAAGATGCAAAGGTACATGTTTTGTTCTTTTTAACCCCCCCCCCCCCCCCCACACACACACACCAATTTTTGTATATGTCCCACAATCCATGTGAAGTTTATATTATCTAAATTTTCTAGTTACTTCATTACATCAATTTGTCCGGTGTTGTGTCTTCACCCTATACATGTGCAGGTACCTTGAGGGTGAGTGTGATCCACAGAGTAAGACTAGCACTACAAAACGTTCACTCAATGAACCTATGAATTCACAAATTTCAAAAGTATCCAAGGTATCAGCACATGAATATCAAGCAGTTACATGTCCAATTTTGTCGAAAGAAGATGAGCATATCAGTTGCCTGTCAAGCAAAGTCAATGAGGCAATAGGTATGTGCTTCCAAGGTGGAATATTAGGTTCTGATGTTCAACTCCCTAAAGCTGTTGTGAAGATTGTTAAAACTCAAGTAAAAAAGAAAGTAGGAGAAGCAGCACAAGAAAAGAAAGTAGGGGAAGCAGTGCAAGATTTGTTGTACACGTGTAATATAAGTTTCCAAATAGTTGCAGCAATTAGACGTGCATTGCCTAAAGTAAAGGGTGCTAATCAGAATGAAGTATTAGCAGATCTTTCTCCAAATTCTATTGCAGAAAAGCTGGCCATGACAATGGAACTTCATGGAGAAATAGCTAGTTTTGCAGTAAAAGCTTGTAATGGCCATCTGAACTTTTATTCAGCCACCAATCAGGCGATGCAGAACCACAGTATTGATGTATCTACACAAGCTCTAGATAAGTCTAGTAGCTCAAAACAAAGTTCTGTGAGCAAAAGTGATGCAATACATCCTCAAAAAAGAAGAAAGTTGGAAATTAGGACGAGAAGATCACATTTTGACCCTGAGGAGTTTGCTTTGTATCAAAGATATCAGACAAAAGTGCATAAGGAGAAGATAGTTACAGAAAGCTCATACAGGAGATTTCTTGTAGATACACCAATCGTGTTTGTCCCCCCACGGAGTGGTGATAATACAGTTCCACCATGTGGGTTTGGTTCATTTCATCAGCAGTATAGAATTGATGGAAAACTCGTGGCAGTTGGTGTAGTTGATATCCTTCCTAAATGTTTATCAAGCAAGTATTTGTTCTGGGATCCTGACCTTGCTTTCCTATCTCTTGGAAAGTATACAGCTCTAAAGGAGATAGAGTGGGTCAAGACAGCACAGGAGCGCTGCCCCAGTCTTCAGTACTACTATCTTGGTTATTATATACATTCCTGCAATAAGATGAGATACAAAGCTTCATATCGACCATCAGAACTTCTCTGTCCAGTCCGCTATGAGTAAGTTGTTTTTCCTCGTATTTCGCAACACATATCCTTTTCTAATGCAAATGCAATAATACCCAAAGTTTATAGGGAAGGTATACAGGAGGCACAGCAAATTGTATGCTGGGGTCATAGATAGTTGAGAAATGGGTAGGATATATCTCCTTTCAAGAAGCCCACAGTTAATCGTTTCAATTTTCAAAGTAGTAATTTGTTTGAGACTGCTGTCATCACTGACTGTCGACAGTTCAAATACATGTCATCTTCCCTGAGCATAGGTTAATGAAAACATCCTTCACCTCCTTAAAATATTGCCTCAGGCTTAATTATTCAAACTGCAGGTTAGCTGTGTTTATGTTTCCTACCTAACTATTCAAACCGCAGGTTTTCATGCAAAATGCATTGCAAGGTGTTTTTGAGTGTTTCATTTATTTGCTCATCAAAGCAAAACTTTCTAGCACTTGAATTCTATGCTAATGTTGGAGAAATAATTATTGGGAGGTGCTTCTATGCATCCCTATTTGAAAGTTGCACAAATATTAAAGCATGAATAAAAGTTAGATGGTGATTACTTACCCTTTTGCCTATTTCAAGATATGTACAACTTGTATTTGGAGGGTGATGCATAGAATCACTTCTCATAATTATTTCGGCCTTGTTTGCCCTGCTAATTTATTCATAGTTCTCTAATATTTAAGTCTTAACCTTGCAGGTGGGTCCGCTATGATGTAGCCAGACCTTTACTAGATAAGAGTTTGTATTCTGTTCTATCTGATTTCGCCAGAATGCAAGATGAAGTGCCGCTACCACAGATTTGTGGCCCTTCCGATGAATCTTCAGCAAAAAATGACAATTGTGAGTCTCCCATTGATAAGGATGACGAAGATTTGGAATATGATGAATCTGACATGATTGTTGATCAAGAGATGGTTCATTCAGAATTCAAAGCTGATGCAACTGAGGATTGTTCCAACATAAATGATATTGAAAATGTCATCATGGACCTGAATACTTCTCGAGTAAAATATAAGGTATGCACAAAAATTTGAGCTCCAACCTAAAAGATGATCAAAGTTCTAGCCTGTATTAAAATCATCCATCCTTCAGCAAGTCTTCTGTATGAAACATGTATCATAAGCTCTCTCTTTTCTGTTTACCTAATTTAACAACCATTTATGCTGCATAAAGATTAAAATAGCATAATTGACGTGTAGAATTTTTTTTTGCTTTGCTCATAAGTTGTTCTTTGGAGGCTTTAATTTGTGGCCTTTTAGACTGTCTTTGAGTTTGTTGATGTCCTACATCGTTCCTGTTGTCCCTTTCAGGAAGTTCAGCGGGTCTTTGGGCCAATTGAGAGGAAACACCTAGATGAGCTAGAAAGGCAATTGAGTAGATACGTCAAAGTCGTTGGAAAGGAGCTATCTGATCGTATGGTTTATTCCCTTAATTGACCGGCGATTATGTCCGAGGGAGCAATGCAACTGTTGAAAGGTGAACATGAAAATTAAACACTCGTATTTTTGCATGTTTATGCTCATCGATTTGCTGTAAAAACCCGAAGAGCTCAGAATGGAGGCTTGCATGACATTGTCTAGCCGATTCTTTTGTTGTCATTAAAGTCTTTCTTCTAAATGCCATGGGTTACTGTTTCAAGAATAAAGTGCGCCACACCACCACGTAATTTGATTTCTGCATATGGTTATAGGCTATCAGAACAGCACATGTTGAAATCTTGGAATCAAAGGTGCTTAATGAAAAAAGTAGTACATGATTTATACAATGTCCAAATGTAATATATGTGGGGACACCCTGGTTGTGCAGTGTCTCGTATTCCCTCAACTGTTCAGGATTTCAGTTGTAGACAGACAATAATACACCGCACAAGTTTCGGTAAGAAAAATATTTTATATAGCAGCGGAAATATTAACTATCCTTATAGGGGAAGAAAATGGAGTCCAACCAGGTCGCCCTCGGTATTTTACAGAAAAGCCTTTTCCTTTTCTTTAAATTGCGGATAGATCCCTACGAATTACAGAGAGGTTCTTTACGATTTTTTGTGAGGACAAAAAAATTGTTTTTAAATTACGCTTAGATCCTTGGTTCGTTACTTTACGGAAACCCCTCAGCTAAATATGGCATGTGATGTCGGCCATTCTTACTCTTACATGGGGCTGTCATGCCGAAAGACGCACGTTACAGAAGAACAAATGAACTTCCAGGGGTAAAGCCTGAGCGTAGCCGCCACCAGCGTTCACCTTTTCGTTTTGCCGATTTTCGAATGAACAGTGAAATTTGATATTCGCAAAAATCAAGCCAAAAATCGTAAAAATCGCATAAATTTAAAAACCAGAATTTTTTTGGAAAAAATTCAAAAATCGTCGAAAATCGACGATTTCGATGGAAATTCGACGATTTATCGATGGAAAATCGAAAACCATGTTGAACTTTTTGTGCGGTCGACTTTTGGTAGCGATTTTCGACGATTTTTGACGAAAATCGACCGGTTTCCACCGATTTTTGACACGCAAATTTTTTCGAATTTTTGAATTTTTTGAATTTTTTTTTGAATCGAACCGGTTTATCGACCGGTTTTTTATGTCGAACCCTAGCAGTACGGTCGATTTTCGACGAATTTAGTCGAAAAAGTGAACCCTGGCCGCCACCCTAACTTGTATGACCTTCTCAAGAAGGTGTACCCTCCTCCATCGCGATCGATAAACGGTTAAGCAAGAGCGAGTATTTTCCTACTTAGCAAGCCACAAATGCAGTAAAGGTGTATGCTTATTCATACATCTAGTATGCAGGGAATTCAACAGGATCCAGGCTCTAGGGCGTCACTAATATAATAGGGTGAGTTACTAATTCAACAGGATCCAGGCTCTAGTGTGAATAGTTTTTTTTTTTGGGGGAGGGGGGGGGGGGGCGACAAAGTTTGGAGATATTTTTGAGCCATTCAAAATGTAGGAATTAGAAAATTAAAAAAAAAAAAGAAATTTGAGGTATTTTTAGTAGCAATATTCGTTCAAGTACGTCAAATAGCAATATTTACTTCAACATATTTTAGTAACAATATTTGTTCAACTGTATTTAGTAGCAATATTTGTTAAAGTATATTTAGTGGCAATATTTGTTCAATTATATTTAGTAGCAATATTTGTTGAAAATTATATTTAGTGGCAATATTTGTTGAAGTATATTTAGTGCCAATATTTGTTCAATTATATTTACTAGCAATATTTATTGTATGCACGCATAAACTACCAAAACTTTTTGTTTAATTACTATTTTATTACATTTTAAATTTGTGTTGAATTTTATGCTTACTCATTTATTATTATTTGGCATGTCTATTAATAATCTTATATGACTATTTTAGTAAATGATCTAATTATATTGGTTGATTTCCTTATGGATAGTTGATCTTTAAATGATAATACTGATTTAATAGAGCTCTTGTTCAAACGTAACACAAAACATCCCGTAGTTCACAAAGTATAGCAAGCTTAAGCTAGTCTTTCTGTTGAGTATAACCAGCATAATAAAAATAGTGGTACACTAAATATATAGGCAACCATTTCATGCTCCTATACTGAAACTCAATTCAGAAAGTTAAACATCTCAGCTCCCATGCTCAAGCTAAACAGAAACAAAAGACAATGTCGCTTAGCACATCACAGTATGATCAGGACAAAAGGATCAATTAATGTTGTTGCCCGAAAAACAATGTTAATGCTAAAGATTATGATTCATTTGGTGAATTCGATGCTTTGTGACAACATTGAAGATGATATGGCCTTTAATAGCTTTTTTTTAAAAAAAAAAAATTTAAAACATTTTTTTGTAATTTTTTTCTATTTTTTTTCAACTGTCACCGTTTCTCGCCAGAAACCACTAGAAATTCGAGCCTTTTTGAGCGATTTTCATCCAAAAACCGCAAAAATCAGTCGGTGGTTTGAGCAAATTTTAAATTCGTTTGACTTTTCAACTGTTCGGTTTTTAATAAATTTCAAGTAGTTCTTTGTGAATTTCAATACCGTTAGGTCATCGATTTGAGCTCGAAATGGTATAGTTAACCATGACCGTGAGCATGGGGTATTTGGACACTTTAATTACTCTACAGAGCTTGCCCATCTTTACGTCGTGAGACACCTGCAACTTGGTCCAGTTACGATAATAAGACTACAATTTGCTCATATAATTCGACTCTTGCTCGATAAGTTGACGGGTAGTGAGGAAAAGCAGCACCTCATGGATCCGCACAGATGGGTACTCTGCTTGTTAACCTCAACCTTACCGTTATGAAGATCTGGCTATACCTACATACACAGGCGCCCCTCTCACACCATAACTTACGATTTCACGAAGCTAGCCACCAGGGAAGGGCTTAGCTCTCTTGCATAGGGTCGGGCGAATCCAGCAGGGGCTCCAACAAGCTTGAACCTACTTTGTTGGCACTGTCAACTCCCTCCGGTTCAGATCAAAAACGGTGTCAAGAAGGCCAAGAATAACAAGAAGCAGAAGAACCCCTCCAAGCCAAAGCAGCCCATGCCAGCCTGCTTCGTCTACTCCCAGGAGAGGCGCGTTGTCCTGGTCTCCGAGAAGAAGAACGCGCTTGAGGCAATGAATTGTTCAGTTGTCTCCCATTTCATTAGTTTGAATGTTTATGTCCATTGGTCTGATGCTAAAATCTTGTGTGCTTGTAGATTGGTAAGATCACCGAGGAGGAGTAGAAGAGGATGACAAAAGCTCAGAATATGGAGATGTAAAGCAGAAAAAAGTCAAGATGTGACCGGTGGCGAAACTAGAAAATTTTCATTGGGGGTGCACACTTCACAAGTATAACTCTATGGTATTGTACATTGATTTTGTAACATCATAAATTTAATACATATATTTGAAATTTACTAAAAGTACAATTCAAATAGTTCTAAGGTTTTTTTAAAAAAACCCAAACCACTAAAATCGGAACCAATTCAATCAACAAATTTAGTCCATCAAAGATGTGATCTTGTAATACTTTTAAAATTCTTGGGGGTACAAATTAAACAGCCAAGCAGGGGTGCAACGCATAAACACCCTGGCAAGGGTAACGAGAACTCTAGTCGCTCTATCGAAAGTTTGCAACAGATATTTGCTCTGTAGAATGTCAAATAGAAAAAGAAAAATACTTTTACTTGGGAAGAACGCAAAAAATTATGTTGCTAAAACATCTTTGTGGGAAGTCAAATCTGTTAATAGACTTTAAAAGCCTATAACATTATCAAGAATCATATTCTACTCAACTCTTTCCTGACTAGTAGTGAGATGTAGGCATATAGCTTCAACAAGGAACTTGAATATGCCCAGTAGTGTCAAAATGTCCACCAATATGGAACTCTATTTCTGGAACCAAGACCCATTCTGAATTATATATTTCAGCCCAGTTCTGACGAAAGCATCAGGAGAGCCTTCAGCCCAAACAGAAGGCTTTTCCAGCTAGTCATTTCGTCCAAAGTACTCACATCTCCTCTTCTCCAGCGCCACTGCCTCCCCTCCTCACCGGGATTCAGATCCTCTGCCTTTGTTAGTCAAAATGCACGATGCATTTTAATCTGGCAGAGTAAAGAAATCTGAGGGAAAAAATTAAATTGTTAGAGTATTCGAGATTTTGGTAAATTTTATTGAAATTTTGGATATTTTGATTGAAATTAATATTTTTAAACTATATTTTATTAAATCTCGCAGATATTCTCAAAAATACCATAGCAATTTGACATTTTTTTTCAAATTTTTTTATTCTACCAGGTCAAAATGCACCGTGCATTTTGACTAACAAAGGCAGAGCATCTGAATCCCTCCTCACCGTCCCAAATGCCTGTCTCCGATGCCCCGCCGAAATGCCATTAACAGCCATGTCTGACCCCAACTCGACCGCCCTAGCCACCGCATCCTTCTGGCCTCCCACCGCTGCTCCCCACGCTGACCACACCCCGCTCTGCCGCTCCAGCGGAGCTCCCACCATGGCGCCCACGCCCGCACCTTGGACCACGGCATCTGACTCCCCGCCACCTGCTTACCGCCCCATCCGCATGCCGGCCATCAACGCACCCACCAACACTGCCACCATCGTCTTGTCCCCAGTCTCGCAGCCCCTCCCGGTGCCGCCGCTACCCCGCCCTTTGCCTTCAAGGCCCCCGCCAAGCGCATCGTGTCCCCTGTCAACATCGGTTGCTTCCAGGCTTCCCTCCACGACTGCCACTTCCTCGGTTCCATCACCAAGCTCTCCGCCTCCATTCATGGCCCGCGCAGCTCGCCTAAGAGTAGCGATTTTCAAATTTTTTGGGTGCTAGGGCATACCGGTGCCCCCTAGTTCCACCACTGGGTGTGACAATTATGCACAGTCCATGATTTCTTGATTCTGATGTGACAACAAAGAAAGACATCTAATGTTTGAGTGTATCAAGAAGCTACGAGCTTGGAGAAGGAAGAGGAGGAGCAGAAGAAAATCATGAAGCAGGAGGTTCTGTAGCTGCTCAAGAAGAAGGCACACAACAACATCAAGATATCTCAAAGTTTCATATGAAATCTTTCTACACGCTATGTTATTCCTTGATGTGTGGATTTTTTAACTAATAATGTCGACTCTAACAGGCCCAAATAACCCACCTCAGTTCTTAGGAATCCTAACGAGTGAACTCAAGGATTCTTATCTTTGAATCCTAATGGGAGTAGCAACATTATGTTAGTGAGATGACTTGGAATACACAACAGTACAAGACTAAGTTTACTATGTTTGTGCCAATTTAGTCTAGTCGTTTGAGCCCACCATTTTCATCCTGGCTTCACCACTGCATAGGGATAGGGTTGATTTATTTGAGCAATATGCTAATCAAGTTCGACAAGTCGATCCTGCAATTCAGCATTAACAATGTTTTTTACTTGACACAAGGTTAGTCCTTATACGCTTCAGATGAGGCCACCAATCTTAGGTGTCGTTGCGGCACCGTCCAAACCCAAACATACAACCATACAATCATCATAGATCATAGTGTGCAACTCCTTAGTTCAAGCAATAAAAAATATGATTAATCCATTCTTTACAAGGAGCTAAATCCCACATTAAAGTGAAGTGTCAGAGGACCAATTGGAGGGAGAAGGGGAAGAATGTAAAGGGGGCAGAGATACTACCAAATCGTGCAAATTGGAATGAAGAGAAAGAGCCCAAAGACCAGTAGAGGAGGGGAGGGCGCAGTGGTTGGCGACCGGAGGCAGAGGTGGCCAGGGGGCCAAGGTAGCCAACGGCGCATTAGCAGGAAGGCGGCGTGGCGGCACAGCCGTGAGGCTCAGCCGGCGTCTGGTGGCGAGAGACCAAGCCGGAGGCGAGTCGGTGGGGTTGAGGGCGTGACCCTACGCTTGGCGTGGTCAGGCCGAACCCGAGGGCCAGCAGAGGCGGGCCTAAACCGGCAGCAGCGGGAGACGGCCCATGGCCATGCTAGTGGCCGTCGAGGAGGAGGCTCGGGGGCACATTGGAGGCTATGGAAGCTAAATATGTCTCGTATATGAGTGCTAGTAGAATATTTAATGAATAAAAATAAAAAATACAAATCTTTTTAAGAAAAACGTATTTTCGAAAAATGATTTGATGAAGGTGTAAGGTGATTTGAAATGATTTGAGGAAAGGTTGTATCAGGTGGTTATAGAAAGTATTTGAGATGGATATGGATGAAAACTTTATATAATGCATTTTGCTATTAATGTTTGCTGAGTATTTTTGTACTCACCCTTGCTAAATCCCCTTTGCTAGGGAAATGCTCCGGTGGTCAAGCGTGTGAGAAGAGGTATTACCAGGAGGTCTAGATTATTGGGTCGACTGTACTTCGACTTCGTCAGCTTTGGAGTAATTAGAATTTTGTAATATATTTTATTGTACTTGGATCCTATGTATAACTATGTACTAAACATATAGCCTACGTGGCAATGGAATGCAATAAGTTTCTATTTTAGTCTCTAATTATTGTTTCTATTGCAACACTCTGAATACGGTATATTAACTGATAAACTATCGGGTTTGCTAGATGTTTTATTAGCTAATATACCCATATCAGTGTAATTATCTTAGAGTTAATGATAAGGTTACTGTCGTTATTTTGGGTTAATTATGTGAATCGCCGCAATTTTCTTCATAGAGAACCAGGATTTTGCGTCTTTCCCAGCTTCTGATTTTGGGTTTTCACCCGAGGATCTTCTTGCATCCTATCACACTGAAGAAGCTGCAGCACCCGTACCATCCTCAGGCTCAACAAGTGTTATTGCGTCGGTAAGCAATGAAACAAAATGATCAAGGCGCGGTACATCAGGAGTCTAGGAAGATTTCAACCAGATTTTTGAGACATCAGATGGCATTTTGAACATGTATGCTATTTGTAAATATTGTAATTACAAATTAACTACAAAATCTTCATGTGGAACAGTGCACTTGAAGAGATATACTGAGAGTTGTAGAAAAAAGTGAGAGTATCTATGAGACAAGCATAGCGGCAGTACAACCCCGACGGTATGGTACGTCACTGAGACTACAATCTCGAGGTAACTTATGAATCTCTTTGACGTTTAATCCCTACTGTGTAGAGCCGGTGGGAGAAAAATAAGACCGCTAGTTCCTGTTGAACTGGACTGGGCCGGCCGGTTCAGACATGGACAGAATAGAGTGGCAGCTCGGTGACGGTGTTCCTGACGACGATGATCGGTCCCCAGCGATTAGCTGGTACGAAGGTAATATGGAGACCATAGAACACACTTTGGAAGGGTTTTTAGGGATATTAGCTAATGGAGGTGAGACAACGTGGGAGGGGTGGACGTTGCAATGGCGAAACTAGAAAAATTTCTATGAGATATACGCTTCGCACGTATAATTATATAGTCTTGTATAGTGATTTTGTAATATTATAAATCCAATATATATATTTATAATTTGCTAAAAGTACAATACAAATATTTTCAAGGTATTAAGAATCCCAAACCATCGAAATCGAAACCAATTCAATCAAAAAATTTGACATATTAAAAAGATGATATTATAACATTTCTCAAATTTTTGGGAGCCGGGGTTCCACCCCTATGACATGGTGTCGGTCGGCTTTGGAGGCGACGGCTTCAATGGCCAGCAGTGCTCTGACAAATATCCGGCCAAGGTATCGTGGGCACGAGAATGGTTAACAATTTTGATTTCGAAAAAACCGCTCGAAAATAGGAATTTAAAAATCGGTAATATCGAGTCAAAAATCATCAGAAATTGAAGTGTTAAGAATTCAAAATTTCTATAAAAAAAATCGACAGTCGATTTTAACCGAAAATCGACCGACCAATTGATAGGTGTTGATACTGTAGTACTGTTGCACGATTTTGATTTAAAATCGGTCGGTTTTGACTGACCATCAATTGCTTTACGTTGCATAAATTTTTTTAAAATTTCTTAATTTTGTTTTTAAAATTTATCGGTTTACTAATATCCAACTAGTTGCATACAACCAAAAACCGCGATTTGATGAATCTGGGCACGAGATCTTTCGGGCACTAACAATCTGTGTGGAGTGTTGGCGCGCATGCAGCAAGGCGGTGGAGTGGTAAGCTGTTGCGTGGCGTCGCTCTTGGTGGAGTGCCAGCGGCAGGACTTGTGGCGGCGACGCCGTGTATGCTCAGTGCGTCGCAACGCCACACATGCGCGTTGTGACGGACCGTCTTTTTAGGGGCAGTGCGAAACTCACAACAGTTACCCAGGAAGACTAACTGTTGTAAAACAAGAGTAAAATTATCTAGCCAAAAGCCAATTCAACACTTTTTATTCAATATAGCCGGTCTAACGACCGGGTTTTACAAGGGAAGCATCCAAGCTTCTAGACTTACACTACCAAAAGAAGGAAAACCACAGGCAGGGCCTGAGCGAAGACAAAGACCTAGAACCAGACTAAATCGCCATCTACGATCTCCTGGTAGGCTCCAGCATCTTCGAACTCGAAAGGCGGCTGGTTTGCAAGGGTGAGTACGAGTACTCAACAAGTCGCATCTTTAACCACCGAATACTATATGTAGGGGTAATCAAGGGATGGCGAGGGGTTAAGTATCTGGATGCGCTTTATTTCGTAATTCATTTTACATTTGAAGCACAAATCGATAAGTAAGTAATTGAATTTCACAAGTTCAACAGCACTTTAACCAATTCATTCACAAATACCAATACAGTAACTTGAGCTTAGTTACGGGTATCAACCCCGATTCCAACTTAACTTCATTAACCGGAAGTACGGCGTAACCGATTACAATTAAGATTAACTCTGTGAGCGGCTCAACTTTACCCACAAGATATCTATAACCTTTATGCCAATCTCGAAGTTTTCATGCAACTTAAATGCATGTGGCCCGGTTTAGATTATCACAAAGATTTCGCTTAATCATTCCTGTCCTTTAGTTGTTTACCGATAGTACCGCTTACCTTGGACTCGGGGTCCCCATTAGCGTCTACCGCTGTGAGAACCAAGAATGTCACTCCGACTATTCCTCGTTTCCACCCCTCCGGTCCATTTCCCTGGGAAGGCTAGGTCCCCATTCTCTCCGGAGAATGGTAGCCACCAAGATACCCAATTATTATCTCAGAATGACTAACTTATCGAGCCATGTCGGATACGGGTCACCGACCATCCGACCTGTGGTTGAGCGGAACTAAGTTATTTACTTTGCTCAAGGGGATTTATTAACCTTACACTTTTGCCAAAGACCAAGCCTTCATTCACAAACCCACTCTGGTACTCGCAGTACCGGCCACCAGACCAAACAAGGCATTAATCACCAGCCGGGGATCGGAATCTCATCCATGCCGGGATTAATCCGAGCATCGTCCCTCGATCAGTAGCACTTTTATAAACAATCCGAATCGGAGATTCGGCAGCATTTTCTTAAATCCAGGTTTTTAACTAACCTAACAGTATTATCTAACCTATTCATGGCAATAAGCAATTAACTAGGGTTCCAAAGGATTTAACAGGGTTCAATTATTTCAAGGAGGTTCCATGAGCAATTCGGTATTACCTAATTTTCATGTCATTCTAAAATACTGGATTTCATTAAGTCAAAATACAGTAAAATAATGCGGTATAAAATAATTACTACTATAGCATGGCATGATAGGATCAACATGATCAAAGGGTGTACGGCTTGCCTTGCGCGGCAGCTGGATCGGATGAGTCGTCGAGGAAGTAGTCGCATCGCCCCGCCTGGTCCGACGCCGCTCGAATCGCCCGACTCAGGATCAAGCTCCGGCTCCATCCGGCGTCTCAACGGTCGAATCTAGCGAAAGACAACCAACATAAATAAACGACAAAACAATAATCAAAAGAAAACGGAATCAAACGGAAACCTAAATCGAGTCGGAAGGAACGGAGGGCGAACCGGGATTTGGGGATTTTCCGAGGTTCGATTTGGGAACGGACAGCATTTCTGGACTCGTGGGATCAAACGGTTCGGGAAAAGTATTTGGTGGAGCTCGGGAATTTCCGGGATTTTTCTGGATTTTTCGCTATTTTGGAATTAAAAGCAATTTTGGATTTAATAATTAAATTAAAATCCAAAATCCGGTTTTCTGTTTAACGGGCCGAATCGTCGGGCCATCGGGCCACGCCCACTTAATAGCGCCTTGCGCGAGTCGATTGGCCGGCCAAAGACGGCCGAGGGGAGGCGGAGTCCACGCAGGCGAGAAGGGAGAGAGAGGAGCCGACGGGCGGGGCCACCCGTCACGCCAGACAAGAGGGGCTACAGGCGAGGGCGAGGGGCGCGAGGGTTAGGCGAGGGCGAGCATGGCAGCCATTTGGCCAGTGCCGGCGAGGCGGAGGCGAGGAGGAGGAGCTCACCTCAAGCGGCGAGGCGGGTGAGTTTGAGAACGAGGGGAGGCGGGCTTTATAGCTCGCCGCCGGCGAGGAGGAAGGCGGCGCGGCGCGCAAGCGGCGCAGCGAAGCAGCGGCAGCAACCAGATCGGGGACGACCGCGACTGGCGGTGGCGGAGGGCGGCGCGAGCGCCAGCGCTGTATGGCACATGCGGCACGACGTGCGTCTGAGACGGAGGCAGCGGCGGCGCCATGAGTTGGCGAGGCGGCCGGCCGAGGAGAGCAGCGGCGGCGGAGCGCCGCATGGGCCGACCGGAGCGAGCCGCCGGCCCAAGAGCAACGGATTCGGCCCAAACAGGTTTGAGATTCAAACTCAAATTCCAATTTCCAAATCCAAATCCAAATGCAAATTCGAACAAAAGCAAACAAATTCGTTTTGAATTTGAGGTTGTTTCAACCTACCCCACTTAAAATGGAATCTCGTCCCCGAGATTCATTTCGCCTGGGAAAATAGGTTGGGAAAATTCTGCTGCAATTCCGATTCCTTCTCCCAAGTAGTTTCCTCGAGTGTATGATTCTTCCAAAGCACTCGGCAGATCCTGACATTCTTGAACTTGAATTCTCTTTCCATTGTTTCCACAATCCTGACTGGTTCCTCACGATATGTCAAATCTTCCTTCAGGTCTATCCCTTTCAACTGTACTTGCTCTGACGGCTGACGGAGACATTTTCTCAACTGGGACACATGAAAAACATTGTGTACCCTTGACAGCTCCGGACTTAGCTGTAACTTGTAGGCTACTTCTCCAATTACATCGATCCACGGGTATGGTCCAACATACCTTGGAGCTAACTTCCCTTTTATCTGAAAACGACGAACGGGCTTGAAGGGTGTCACTTTCAGATAAACGAAGTCTCCAATCTGATAACTTATGTCTTTTCTCCTTGTATCCGCATAACTCTTCTGCCGGACTTGAGCTGTTCTCAGGTTCTTCCTTATGATCCTCACATGAGCTTCTGCATCATGAACTAGCTGAGGTCCAAAAAGCTGTTTCTTTCCGGTCTCGGTCCAATTCAACGGGGTTCTGCACTTCCTTCCATACAGGGCTTCAAAAGGTGACATGTCCAGATCGGGTCTGCAATCAAGTATTGTACGAGAACTCCGCAAACGGTAAACACTTGGCCCACGAGGCTCCGTACTCTAGAGCGCAGGCTCTCAACATATCTTCTAGTATCTGGTTGACTCTTTATGTCTGACCATCTGTCTGAGGGTGATAGGCTGTACTGAAATTCAAGTCTGTACCCATAGCTTCATGCAGACTTTTCCAGAACTTAGAGGTGAACTGGGCTCCACGATCTGACATGATCTTCTTAGGGATCCCATGTAATCTGACAATCTGGGTCAGGTACAACTCTGCCAACTTGTCTCTTCCAACAGTCTGTTTTATAGGGATGAAATGGGCTACTTTGGTCAGTCTATCAATGATTACCCAAATGGCATCATATCCCTGCTGAGTTTTGGGCAAACCAGTGATAAAGTCCATTCCAATCTCTTCCCACTTCCATTCTGGCACTGGGAGAGGTTGCAGCAATCCTGCCGTCTTCTGGTGGTCTATCTTGACTTTCCGACACACGTCACAACACACCACGTGTTCGGCTATCTCTTTCTTCATTCCATTCCACCAGTATTCCTTCTTCAAGTCTTGGTACATCTTCGTCTTTGCCCGGGATGTATTGAGAATTGCGACGAGTGAGCCTCTGTCAAAATCAATCCTCTTATATCCTTTTCCTTCGGAATACATATACGATCGCGGAATCGCAATATGCCTTGCTTGTCTTCTGAGAATTCTGAGGGACTAACTTCCTTCATCAACTTTCTCAGATTCCAAAGATTTCTTCGTCTGTCTCATTGAGCCGCTTTGATCTCGCCGAGAGATCTGATCAGATCTCTAGGAAACATACCGATCCTTCGACACTATCTGCGCAGTTCAACTCCTGTACTTCTGACTTCAGCTGGGGAGAGATAGTCTCAACTTGAGCTAATTGGTGGCATGCTTTTCGGCTCAAAGCGTCTGCTACCACATTAGCTTTTCCTGGATGATAAAGGATTTCTAGGTCGTAATCCTTAATCAACTCCAACCATCTTCTCTGTCTCATGTTCAGATTGGGCTGGGTGAACACGTACTTCAGGCTCTTGTGGTCTGAAAATACTTCACAACGGTTCCCCAACAGATAATGTCTCCAAATCTTCAATGCATGCACTACTGAGGCTAACTCCAGGTCATGGGTTGGGTAATTCTCCTCATGCGGCCTGAGTTGTCGCGACGCATACGCAACCACTTTTCCTTCTTGCATTAACACGCATCCCAATCCTCTTTTGGAAGCATCACAGTAAATCTGAAAATCCTTATCCGGGTTTGGGAGAGTGAGGACTGGGTCTGAGGTTAACTTGGTTTTCAGCTCCTGGAAACTTTTCTCACACTTCTCAGTCCAAACGTAGGGGCTGTCCTTTTTGAGAAGCTGAGTCATCGGTTTCGCTATCTTAGAGAATCCTTCGATAAACCTTCTGTAGTATCCTGCCAATCCGAGAAAACTTCTGACTTCTGTCACTGACACAGGCTGTTTCCATTCCAACACTGTCCTGATCTTCTCGGGATCCATCTTCACGCCATCCTTGGTGATGATGTGTCCTAGGAAAGCGATTTCATCCAACCAGAAATCACACTTAGAGAATTTTGCATATAGCTGATGTTCTCTAAGCCTTCCCAGAATTAAGTGTAGATGTTTCTTGTGATCTTCTTGATGCAGGAGTAAATGAGTATATCGTCTATGAACACTACGATGAACTTGTCCAAGAACTCCATGCACACTTGGTTCATCGTGTTCATAAAGTAGGCGAGGCATTTGTGAGACCAAATGGCACCACGGTGAACTCATATAATCCGTGCAAAGTAGCAAACGCTGTCTTCTCTCTGTCTTGTTCTCGACCTTTAGCGATGATATCCTGTCCTCGGATCTATCTTGAAAAGATCTTGGCTCCTTTCAACTGATCGAGCAGGTCATCTATCCGGGCAACAGGTACTTGTTCTTGATTGTTGCATCATTCGTAGCTCAGAGTCTATGCAGTCTCTTACTTCCGCCCTTCTTTACGGCAAATACCACTTGTGCGGACCAAGGCGATATGCTTGGCCGTACAAATCCTTTGTCGACAATTCATCCAATTGTTTCTTTAGTTCCTTTAACTCAGCAGCGACATTGGACGGATCGCTTATGGATAGGAGCTGTTCGAGGACTAACTCTATTGCCGATTCTATGCCTCTGTTGGAGGTTTCCACAGTAACTCTTCCGAAATACTTCAGGGTACTCCCGAACTACAGGTATGCTGTCTAATCCACGGGCAACTGCATTGATGATGCCTTGACTCCTTTTGATCAACCTCGGATCATTCTGAACTGTCACTTTCTGACCATAACCATTCCTGAGTGTCAGCTTTGTCTTGAGAACAATCCAACTGAGCATGGTGTCTAGATAACCAGTTCATTCCCAATATGACATCTAGACCATCCATCTCTAACAACAACAGGTTGGCTCTGAACTCAACTCCTTGGATTTCTATCCTCAGATTACTGCAGCTGAATCTTGCCATCAACCGACTTCCAGGGGTGTGAAAAACACAGGGAGAGGGCAAGGGAGAGTAGGGCAACCCACTTTTGCAAGCAAAAGCCAAAGAAATGAACGAATGGGTTGCACCTGGGTCAAAGAGGGTTAAGGCCAACTTGGTTTGGACGGGAAACTTACCAACGATGACATCTGTGGCTTCAGCTGCCTCTGCTGCTGACACATGGTTGATTCTTCCTTGGGGGTTCCTTGGCGGATTGGGTCCGCGGTTGTTCGAGTATCCTTCTGTCTTAACTGGTGCCTTCAGATAACCTTGATGGGGCGGTTGAGGTTGACGCAGTCTTGTTGTCTGTTGGCGGAAGGCGACGCTGAGCTTTTGCCACATCACTCGGCAAGTCCTTCTTTGAAACCTTCTTTGCTGAAATGTCCGGGTTGTCCGCAATGGAAACAAGCTGAACCTTTCTTGGGACACACATTAGAGTAATGGTTCCCGTTGCAGGTAAAGCATCGAACATTCCCGGGCTGAGCATTGGGCGGAATAGGTCGAGATCCTCCCACTGCTTGTCTCTTGTTTGGGACGTTGGGGTTGAAGGTATAAGTCCTTCCCTTGAACTGACTTGCTGTGACATCCGTTCTGTCTTTGTGCCTTTCTCTTTACGGTATCTTCCAGGTCATTCCTTGTCTCTTCGACACAATCACCTATCCACCATGGCTGAAAAATCCTTGAACTCCACAGCTGAGACATGGAACTTGAGGTTCTTCTGCAGTCCTTCATAAAATCTTTCTATCTTCTTTTCTTCTGTGTCTACTTCTCTGGGTGCATAGCGAGAAAGATTGTTGAAGTGGTGTAGGTATTCCATCACTGTCCTTCCTCCTTGATGGAGAGACAGGAATTCCCTTCGCTTGGAGGCCATCAAGCTCTTTGGAATGTGCGTCTTCCGGAAAGCTTCTTCAAACATCTGCCACGAGATCTCCTGTCCTGCCTTCAGAGTCTGAAAGTTAACCCACCATGCTGCTGCTTGTCCTTGCAGTTGGTGAGAGGCATAGAGCACTTTCTCCTTCTCGATTACTGCATCGTATCCACTTCATTTGGATAACCGTGAGCCAATCATCTGGCCGATAATGGCTCGATTGACACGGAGAAAATAGGGGCCGGTCTTTTGGAAGTCGCACCTGTGACCCACCTAATAATCCATCATGTCCCACGTTGTTTTCTTGGGGATTCATCTGCGGTCTTGCGGCAAACTGTCTCATCATCATCTCAATCATCTGATTCTGCCTTTGTTCTGACTGATATCTGTTCCTTTCCATGGCTGCCAGTACTTGGGCTAGGTTAACTGGGTTTCTGGTTGGGTCTGCCTCATTCTCATGACCTTGGAACTGCGATCCTTCACCTTGATCCATTCTGACTATCTTAAGGTCTTGCTGCAGGGTTTTGGGGTAAAGCAGAAGATAAGTAAGATTTAGACATGGGGCAGAGAGAGATAGAATAGGCGAGAGGCGAGACGAAATGGGAAAGAATTAGTGGAATTGGGCCGAAGATATAAGGATAATAGAGCAAACAACATATAGAGATAGGAAACTTAATTTTACTGATAGCATAGATTGTTTACAATACCGTCATACTAAGGTATGAAACAACCTATTTTACATTACAAAAGACTACTCCAAAAGGGTAAAGCCAACTTCTAGGACTAACGCCCTATTCTAAGACAGGCGTCCTCAGTCGTCGTCGGAGATGTAGATGATGCGCTCCTCCGGGTCTTCTTCCACATCTTCTGCCATGGACACGTCCACCACCTCCGATGGACCATCCACGGACATCTCCTCTCCGGGCTCGTACTGGGGCTGCAGCTGGTCTAACTCCTCGCGAAGCTCGTCGATCTCCATCCAAGCATTGCCCAACTGTCGCTGCAGATCATCTCGCCATGAGGAGGCGGTATCTGAGTAGTCCTTGTTCACCATCGGTCAGCGGCTTGGTCGACACGCGAGTGCATCGTCATCCGGGCGGTGATGATCAACGTCTTGAGGGCATCCTCTCATAGGGATGAGCTGGAATCGATTGCCGTCAAACTTCAAAGATCGAAGAGACGACGCAGGTGCTTCACTGCCCGACGGGCAGAGTCCTGGATAGCGTCTGACTCGGAGACGCGGAATCCTTGGAAGCGGCGTGGAATATCGAGATTGTCCTGCAGAGGATTAAGATCAACCCAGGCTTTCCATTCGTAACGAACGGCACCCTGGAAGAGTTCTTCTGTGTGGAAAACTGGGGCTTCATTCTGGCCTGCACCAACATGCGAAGCATCCTCCACAAGAACTCAGCCATCCCCGAAAGCTTCGGGAATGATAATCATGCTGAACCATCTGCCAACACGAGAAAACTTTTTCAAGTTAGATGAGCGGAAAGGTTTTAAGTGAGTTTTTAAAGGGGAGAAGTGAATCTTAAGGAAAAGGTGGGAACAGAGAGAGGAGAGAAACAGGATTATAAGAATAATACTTACAGTTTTCGAAACTCATTTTGTAGTTTGAAATAATCTTTCGAAAAAGACTCCTTAAGCCAACTTAGGTCTCAGTCTACGGTCAAGCCTAGGCTCTGATACCACTTGTGACGGACCGCCTTTTTAGGGGCAGTGCGAAACTCACAACAGCTTACCAGAAGACTAATCAGTAAAACAAGAGTAAAATTACCTGGCCAAAAGCCAATTCAACACTTTTTATTCAATATAGCCGGCCTAACGACCGGGTTTTACAAGGGAAGCATCCAAGCTTCTAGACTTACACTACCAAAAGAAGGAAAACCACAGGCAGGGCCTGAGCGAAGACAAAGACCTAGAACCAGACTAAATCGCCATCTACGATCTCCTGGTAGGCTCCAGCATCTTCGAACTCTGAAAGGGCGGGGGTTTGCAAGGGTGAGTACGGAGTACTCAACAAGTCGTACGGAACCACTGAATACTATATGTAGGGGTAATCAAGGGATGGCAGTAGGGTTAAGTATCTGGATGCAGTTTTATTTCGTAATTCATTTTACATTTGAAGCACAAATCGATAAGTAAGTAATTGAATTTCACAAGTTCAACAGCACTTTAACCAATTCATTCACAAATACCAATACAGTAACTTGAGCTTAGTTACGGGTATCAACCCCGATTCCAACTTAACTTCATTAACCGGAAGTACGGCGTAACCGATTACAATTAAGATTAACTCTGCAGAGCAGCTCAACTTTACCCACAAGATATCTATAACCTTTATGCCAATCTCGAGTTTTCATGCAACTTAAATGCATGTGGCCCAGTTTAGATTATCACAGCATTTCGTTTAATCATTCCTGTCCTTTAGTTGTTTACCGATAGTACCGCTACCTTGGACTCGGGGTCCCCATTAGCGTCTACCGTTGTGAGAACCAAGAATGTCACTCTGGACTATTCCCGTTCCACCCCTCCGGTCCATTTCCCTGCCGGGAAGGCCCGGTCCCCATTCTCTCCGGAGAATGGTAGCCACCAAGACAGTCCAATTATTATCTCAGGAATGACTAACTTACTGAGCCATGTCGGATACGGGTCACCGACCAGTCCGACCTGTGGTTGAGCGGGAACTAAGTTATTTACTTTGCTCAAGGGGATTTATTAACCTTACACTTTTGCCAAAGACCAAGCCTTCATTCACAAACCCACTCCGGTACTCGCAGTACCGGCCACCAGACCAAACAAGGCATTAATCACCAGCCGGGGATCGGAATCTCATCCATTCCGGGATTAATCCGATACTGTCCCCCTGACTGTAGCACTTTTATAAACAATCCGAATCGGAGATTCGGCAGCATTTTCTTAAATCCAGGTTTTTAACTAACCTAACAGTATTATCTAACCTATTCATGGCAATAAGCAATTAACTAGGGTTCCAAAGGATTTAACAGGGTTCAATTATTTCAAGGAGGTTCCATGAGCAATTCGGTATTACCTAATTTTCATGTCATTCTAAAATACTGGATTTCATTAAGTCAAAATACAGTAAAATAATGCGGTATAAAATAATTACTACTATAGCATGGCATGATAGGATCAACATGATCAAAGGGTGTACGGCTTGCCTTGCGCGGCAGCTGGATCGGATGAGTCGTCGAGGAAGTAGTCGCATCTGCGCTCCGCCTGGTCCGACGCCTGCGCTCCGAATCGCTCCGACTCAGGGATCGCCCGGCTCCATCGGGCGTCTCAACGGTCGAATCTAGCGAAAAGACAACCAACATAAATAAACGACAAAACAATAATCAAAAGAAAACGGAATCAAAGCGGAAACCTAAATCGAGCCTGGAAAGGAACGGAGGGCTAAACTGGATTTGGGGATTTTCCGAGGTTCGATTTGGGAACGGACAGCATTTCTGACTCGAGGATCAAACGGTTCGGGAAAAGTATTTGGTGGAGCTCGGGAATTTCCGGATTTTTCTCGATTTTTTGGGCTATTTTTGAATTAAAAGCAATTTTCGGATTTAATAATTAAATTAAAATCCAAAATCCATCGCTTTTACTTAACGGGCCGAACTGGCGTCACATCGGGCCACGGCCCACTTAGGCGAGCGCGCGGAGTCGATTGGCCGGCCGCCAAAGACGCCGGCGAGAGGATGGGTCCAGCCACAGTATGTGGGAAGGGAGAGAGGGAGTCGACGGCGGCGGGCCACCTGTCCGCGCAGATACTGGAGGGCTGGGCTCTGAGGCGAGGCGAGGGGCGGCGAGGTTAGTGGCGAGGGCGGCGGCACGGCCGATTTGCCAAGGCGATCGCGGGCTGAGGCGAGTGAGGAGTGAGGGAGCTCACCTCAAGGCGAGGCGGGGTGAGTTTGAGAACGAGGGGAGGCGGGCTTTATAGCCCGCCGGCGAGGAGGAGGAGGAGGCAGGGGCGCGCGCAAGGCGGCGGGCGACAAGGCGGCATGGCAGTGCTGGCGGGCAGACGGCGACGACACACTGGCGGGCGAGGGCGCGAGGCGCTGGCGCGGGCAGGGCGGGTTCATGGGCGCTGGCACGACGCGGCGTTTGAGACGGAGGCGGCAAGGCGGCCGGGTTGGCGAGGCGGCCGCCGAGAGAGCAAAGCCGGAGCGCCGTGATGGGCCGACCCGAGCAGGCCGCACGGCCCAAGAGCAACGGATTCGGCCCAAACAGGTTTGAGATTCAAACTCAAATTCCAATTTCCAAATCCAAATCCAAATGCAAATTCGAACAAAAGCAAACAAATTCGTTTTGAATTTGAGGTTGTTTCAACCTACCCCACGGTAAGAGCAGGGGCGCAGGCGGCTGCCGCATGGAACTGGCGGGCTGCAACGCGGGCGAGGTGCACGGTGGCGAGCTCGTTAGCGCGGCAGCGCGTGGCTGCGGCGACAAGCCGCGGGGCAGCAAGCCAGCAACGATGTCGACGACGTCTTCATGGTGAGGCCTGTGCGGCGAGGGAAGGCGGCTTCTTGGTGGGCGAGGGCAACGTGAAGATGGGCTGGGTGAATTGGGCCTGCAGTGGGGGCGGAGAGGGCCGTGGCGACATTGGCTTGGGCCGGGAGTGGACGAGTCCGGGATGGCTCGGCTGCAAGTATAACGCGTTGACTGACGGGTTGGGCTACTATGGGCTAAGGCCTGTGATTAGGCTGGCGGAGGACGAAGGCGTCCGACCAAAAAGGATTAGGCCGCAGGCAAAAGAAATGGGCCAGATCTGATAGGGAAATGAGCTGGGTTGACAGTAGCTGGGCCGGCCCTATAGGGTGTTTCGGAGATTTACGAATGCACAGGAGTTTTGAGCAAAACTTCCAGTAGCAACATAAATCAAGAAAAGCAAGTAAAATAGGGTAACGCCAAACAAACTCTGGGAAATTTTCATGGCGGGGTTTTTGAAGTTTTTGGTTTTGATCTACGTGTGGTACCACATGGGATTTACAATGAGAAATATTTTAAAACGTGGGATCTGGTTTGACGATAGCTAAAACAACTGGATTCTTGGTAAGATTGAACAGTAAACAAGTAGTTCATCCGCCCATATTTTTTTTCTTCCATGAAGATATTGAAAATAACTAGATTACTCTTAATTATTATCACTAAGTACTATATTTAATACATACGTATAAAGAATATGAAGTAAAGATGATGTTTATTATGGGTATATATGAAACATCACACTAATTTTATATTAAAATACAAAATATATGTTATATTTATGAATTAAACTATTTAATAAATATGTCTTATAAATTTGGACGAAAGAAGTAGGTAGAAGTCAGGCTTATTCTAGACTTGCATGCAGTGTGCCCCAACCAGGGTTTCATTTTTTTGTTTTGAACCTGGATTTCAACGTCCCGCCGGTATCGAAATTCGCGAAAAAAACCATTCAAATTTCGCTCAAAACCGCTCGGTTCGAAAGTCAAATGAATTTAAAATCTAATAAAACCGTCGAGCGAAATTTGCGGAAAACCATTCGAAATTCGCTCAAATCCGCTCGGTTCGAAAGTCAAATGAATTTAAAATCTAATCAAACCGTCGAGCAAAATTCGCGGTTTTCAATCGAAAACCGCCCAAAAAGGCTCAAAAATAACTCCAAAAGGCTCAAAAACCGCTGACAATTGAACAAATGGGGAAATGTAAAAAAATAGGGAGAAAGTATTGTAAAATTTGTAAAAAGCCATTAAAGGCTAAAAATGATATTTGAAGAATTACTTCAAATATTGCTACTAAATATAATTGAACAAATATTGAAATATGCAGTGTTCTGTGGAGGTGTAGTCCAAAATTCTCATTCAAAATGTTGCACCTATTTTATCAACTATGATTTTTTTAGGCTGTAGCAGATCTTGTAACAATGTATTTTCATTTATTTTTAATGCACTGCAGTTGACTGTTTAATACTTGCATTCGTAATTTATCGATACTAAAACACTTCAACAAATATTGCTACTTAAACATAATTCAACAAATATCAGGACTAAATATAAGTCAACAAATATTGCTACTAAATATAATTGAATGACTCAAAAATATCTCCAAACATTGTTTTGTTAAATAATATTCACATCAGAGGGTATAAAGTTATTAATACTAATTATATAAAAATTTTAGATAAATTTTGTCAAATTTTTCAATTTTTTAAAATTTAAACTTAAACAGTTTATCGAACGTTTTTTTTTTCGAACCAGAATAATAAACTCAAAATTCGAAAATTTCACGAAAATCGTTTGAAAAATGGAACCTGACCGCAACTCTCAGAAGCACAATTTTTCAGGTATTTTCAGCCGGGAGGCCCGGGACGGGGCGTTTCGCGATGTTTCCTTTAACTGAAAATATTGCATCGACGGCAGGGCCGTGCTGTCCCCGCGCGGGCGTGCAGTGGTGCAGATAAAAGGGTAAGCTACCGCCGCTTTGCGTTGCGCCTATGGACGAATAGACCAGGACGCGCGGCGCCCCCGTGGCCCGCGGTAGGATGTGTTGGGCTGGCGATGCCGCTTCTCCGGCATTAATCGCATGCCTAACGGGGCCTGTTCATGACTAGCTCGGCAACCCAGTGAATTCTTGATCACTTTGCAAACCAGACATCTAAATCCTGCAATTTCTCTGTTACACAAGCCCAATGAGCTGCGTGATTCTTCGCTAAGGAAAAAATTAGGCTGCATGATTGCGAGATCAGATGGTCGCTTACTGGCTTCCACGGAGGCCGGGTGCCGCAGTGCATGGCTCTCAGTAGGTAGGGAGCAACACCGTCTAGACGCACGAGGTAGGAAGGGGCAACACCGTCTAGTACGCACGAGGTAGGAAGGGGCAACACCAGTCACCAGTATGCCGGCGATCTTGTCGTACGAACACGAACGTCTCTGTTTTCTTCTAGTAGCACTCCATATGCGAAACGTGCATGATTTCTTGGTGCTCTTCTGAAAACGATTAGTCTCTCTCTCTCTCCTCCGTTATCCATACAACACGTGTTACACCAATGCTCGGCAAGTCACTGGCACTTTGATCTTTCCGAAATAACTGCGGTTGGCAAAGATGCTCGCTTTTCTCGGCCATTTTTTTTCACCCTTCACGGGCACTCCGCTCAGCACCCAAGACACGCCCATGACCTGACCTGTCGACCTTACCACGCTACCGGGCCCACAGGGCTGGCCCGTATCGAGTCTCGATTCGAGACACGCCAAAACTGGCTTGGCAGCAGCGCATCACAGCGGTGGGACCGAGGGAGTGACTGCCGTGGCAGGTGTGGCATCAATAGGAAGGGATGAAAAGATGACGACGTTCAACTCGGACCGGGCGAGGAGAGACAGAGAGAGAGAGAATCGAATCGAGAAAGATGACGACGTTCGGCTCGGAGCGGGCGAGGAGAGAGAAAGAGAGTCGAATAGAGAAAGATGACGACGTTCAGCTCGGACCGGGTGAGGAGAGAGAGAGAGAGAGAGTCGAATCGAGAAAGAAGAAGTGCAAAGGAGATGAAGAGATAACGCAGGGCACTAACTTCCAGAAGAAGCGGTGGCTGACTCGGGAAGAGGAGACGAGTGTCGTCCCGGTGTGACCGGCTTCGGGAGCGGCGACGACGCGCCTGCGACGGAGGCGCCCGCGAGACTGCGTGGCTGACGCGCGGAACCCATGTCAAGCTGGTCCCGCGCGTCGGGGGAACGGCGCGGGCTGGCCGCTTTCCGAGCGTGGGGCGCGCGGGCAACGGCGGCTAACGGAGGCCCAGGAAGGCCGTTATTGTGGAGCGCGCACGGCGGCAGATGACAAGAGACTGGGCCCCCCGGTCCTTGCCTCTTGGGGATCCACTTGCCATGGTGGTTGGAGAAATCTTTACCGTACTAATTCCTTTAAAAAAATTTAACAAAAATAGTTTCTGTTTGGTACTTTTTCTAAAAATAGCCTCTGAGCCTGTGTCTGCCGCGCCATGCAGGCGAGGCAAGGGCATGCCACGCCGGGAGGGAGAGACAAGGCCCTGCCGCTGGTTAGAGACGCGGCACCTCGACCCTCGGGTGTTACATTACCACGTGGTACTGCAGCACTGGGAAAATATTTTTGTTTTTGTAAAAACATGAGCCCATGTAGAAAATAGTTTTAAAAAATACTAGAATTTAATAAATAAATAAATATAAATTTTTCTAGCTAACTCAATAATTTCTGAAAATCACGGTTTTCACGTGATTTTCTTCGATAAGGTGAATCCTACATGCTACTGCTACTTGGCGTGGATCATCTATCCTGCGCACTTCCACCATGAGGGCTGTGGCATGTCCAGTGAGAAAAATAGCTCTGCTTTGGTGATTGTACTGGAGATCTTGTATCAAGCGAGGAGTAATAAGATAGCTACTCTTAATGAGCTTTGTGTACTAGTAACTACTATGAGATTATAATAACTTTGGTGTCATGGAACCAAATCTCTCTCATATTCGACGGAGTCTGGTTTCTTGAGCTGCATTAGGTCATTTTTAGATGGGCTAAAGCTAATTGTTAGCTGGCTAATAGCTAGAGCTAATTGTTAGTTAGTTAATAATTAGCTCATGTAAATTAGCCAAGGGTTATTTGGATACATGACTAATGGTTGGGCTAATTTGTTAGAAAAGTCATGTCTACCCCTCATAACAGCTGGTGAGCGATGCACATGTGAGGAAGTGAGGATAAGACCAGCGTTAGGGTATTGCAGAATTTTTCCAGCCCAAATTAGCTCCCACCCACCAGCAAATGGGCTAATTGTTAGCTAGGGGGTTGGCTAAAAATTAGCTCACCTATTAGTCTTCCTGTTTGGATAGACTAATGCTAACTTTTAGCAAGCTAATAATTAGCCTAGGGATTCAAACATGACCTTAGCATACTGAAGGGAATAGAAAAGGAAACATCTCGCTTTCATGGGATGATGATGCCATGGAGATAGCCCTAATCTATCTTGTACTACTTTGATATTTACTTGCCAAACGAGAAAAACATTATGTCAATCCTCGGTTCTAATGAAACGGATGATTCTACGAGCAATAAAGATCACTCAATTTCTATAGCTGATTAAGTTTAGACTTTAGAGAATTTTCGAAAAAAGAGTTAGCTCCATTTATCTAACTTATGATTCTTGCCTCAAAGATAGCTATAAACATATACACATCTTGTGCTAAATTAGCCAGGATGTTTGGGTTTCACATCCGTTATCAATTCTCAAGCTCGTAGATAGGTGCATGCTGATGCATTTAATATTTTTGTTGTTGACATACTCTCTCCTTGATAAGCATTCGACATAATTTGTGACTAGATTGAGTAGTAACGTTCTAGACATATAGGCCATGTTTGGATGGACTAAAACTAATTGTTAGCTGGCTAATGGCTAAAGCTAATTGTTAGCCAGCTAATAATTAGTCCATCTAAAATTAGTCCAGGGCTGTTTGGATACATGACTAGTGGTTGGACTAATTTCTTAGAAAAGTCATGTCTGCCCCTCATAATGGGTGAGGAAATGAGGATAAGACCAGCGCGAGGGTATTTCAGGTTTTTCCCAGCGTGTTACATGCTATTAGCCCAAATTAGCTCCTCCCCACCAACTAATAGACTAATTGTTAGCTAAGGGGTTGGCTAAAAATTAGCCCACCTATTAGTCTTCCTGTTTGGATAGACTGGGACTAATTTTTAGCCAGCTAACAATTAGTCCAGGGATCCAAACATGGCCATAATTTAACGATATAGAGAGCTAAGACTAAACTAGGATTACTATTCCTAAAATACTATGCTTCAAAAAAAAAAAGTTGCATGCATGCAATTAAATGAAAGCAGCATGTAGCTAAGGTTAACTTTTTTAAAAAAAGTTGCATGCTTGCAATTAATAAATTTAACAGCAAACGGTTCAATTCTTAAAGGTCGGTTGCTTTTAAGGTTTGAATGAATTTTTAGAGTATTTAAATGATAAGTAAAAATTTAATAAAATTTATATTTATTCATCTTTTGAATTTAGTATTTTATAAAATTATTTCCTTCATAGGCTCATGTTTTTTGCAAAAAAAAACGACCAGGTGCTACAGTACCATGTGGCACTATAGCACCTCGGGTGCTGCGCCCCCAACCAGTGGCAGGGCCTTGCCCTGCCTCCACGGCGCGGCAGGCGTGGGCCCAAGGGTACGGACAGGAGCTATTTTCGCTAAAAAAAACTTTTAGAGGGGCTAGTAGTCCGATTTTGTGGTTGGGGGGAAATGCAAATGCTAGTTTGTTTAGTGAAAAAGTAACCTTTTATACTAAACCAGATATTTAATATCTGAATTTTACAACCCAATTTAAATAACACAATGATCTAATTTTATATAGTAATATTATCTACATAACATGATGATTGAGCGGTTTTCCCACATAAAACAATACGCTAGACAAATTTAAGTAAATAATAGGTTAAACCCATATGGACTTCTCTCTCAAATCAAAATAGAGAAGAAAAAAAGCTACCTCACAGTCATAGAAACATGGCTAGGAGCTCGACGGGGAGTCCCTATGGACATCACATATTATTGATCTAACTTGCCCAGTATATCATTTTATATAAAGTAAAATCACTCCTCACCACTCATTTGACCACATGAATAATATTACGATGTAAAACCAGATCAATATGTTTTTTTAATCGGATTATAAATTAAGTTTAAAAAGTTAAAAATCTAGTTTCGTAGTTTAAGATATTTGATAAACTTTTAATCAAAGTTCATAATGTTGTTTGGACTTCTGGTTTCTTTGGTTTGTCGATGATTTCATTAGTTCCTTTCATAAAAATCTCTCGTTGAATTCGTGTGACGTTGAATTGTTTGTGGCAAGGTGCTTTACCACGAAAAAGAGGAAGCGGAAGGAACCAACTCCACTGGTATGTCCGTATGTGGATAGATCCTCTTCTATCCACCCACCTACCTCGTTTTTTTTAAGACTCACCTACCTCGTAGATTAAGCTAGTAGAGCACATACCTATCCATTCTTCAAGTTTTTACTGTATTTAGAAATGTTGGTACAAAGTCTTTATTGTGTGGCCTATGTTAGAAGGTGTTGCTACCTATCATTAAACACAAGTTACAAAACAATACTCCCTCCGTTTCTTTTTATAAGGCGTATTTGGTTTCGTTAGGACAAGGCTTTGACCAACAATTACTCTATTAGTATATAATTTTTATGACACAAAATTGATATTAGCAGATTTGTATTCAAAAGTACTTATATATAATTATGATTTTGTATTGCATAAATGATATATTAATGAAGTAATCGTTGGTCAAAGTCTTGTCCTAACGAAACCAAATACGCCTTATAAAAAGAAGCGGAGGGAGTATTTGCTAACTTTAGACACCTTGCAAATTAAAGGTTCAAGGAAGATGTCAAAATTTGGTCAAAACAAAAAACATATATGTTGGAGATAAACTCATCGGCTCCCGGAGGAAGGTTTCGTGCCCTGTGTGAGGTCCACGCCTGGAGGAAAATTGACCGTCTCCTAAGGAGAGGCTCCATGCTCCATGGCGGGTAGTGCCCACCCACCGAGATTCGTCGCGGGAAGGCTACGGGAGATCCTCCCATACCCCGCGGGGAGTCCTCACGTCCCAGGGGAGGTCTACGCCCCGGGCGCACTCATGAGAGTCCTCATGTCCCGGCTGGCGGCCTATGCCTCCTCGGACATACCTCGCGGAGTCCTCACGCCCCGAGGGCGGCCCACGCCCCGGGGCATACCTCATGGAGTCCTCGCCCCGAGGAGGTCTACGCCTCGCGAGGCATACCTCGCGGAGGTCTCAGATCTCCCCAGGGGCATACCTCATGGAAAGTCTCCTCACTGAGACTTGAGTGATGTCACCAAGTCCCTGTGGGGCCCGGATGTCGTGGTCCACTCCTTCAAGGTGGTCCCATGGGCCCGCTTACTTCCCGCGGAATGACTAAAATGCCCCTAGTTAGGCCGGGTCTAGTAGGGGTATAATGGTATTTTTATGTAAACAGTCGGGTGCCTATAAATACCCAATGTAACCCCCTCATGTGGAGAGAGCTCTCATTGAATGCAAAACCTAACTGGAGTGTTCCTTGGGGAGTCTGGACAAGGGCACATCCCTCTACCCCCCCGGGGAACACACCGACAGGAGTAGGGTGTCTTTCTTAAGCGCCCGAACCTGTATAAATCCTCGTGTCACATTTACTCGTGGACGACGGCCGTGAAACTACGGCCCGCCTAACTTCGTGGTCTCCGCTTTCCAACATACGACACTTGGCGCCGTCCGTGGGGACCGTAGCTAACTTGAACAAGGCTATGGCTCCTCCCAAGAAAATTCAACACGAGCCCCCGGCTCCCAAGCGCAAGGAGCACGAGGATGATCTTCCTCCCCGACGGAACCCCCGGCCAGCTGCCCTTCCGGGATCGGTGCCATCCACCCCCGGGGAGAACGCCCTCCAAGTCTCGGGCTTGAAGGCTCCTCATCTTCTCGGAGCCGGCAGCTATGGTCCAAGGGCCTAAGCTCGGGCCTCCTTGCACCCACTGGGTCGGGAGCTCCAGAGCCAACCTCGCTCCAGTGGGCGTTGGACCTCAAGCGTTGGCAAGCCTTGGTGGAGGCCACCGCGAGGCGCAGGTGGATTACATGATGTCCTCTTACCGCCCTCCCTGGCCATCGCTTCCATCTCCGCTCCCGCCACCTCCCTCGGTCCAAGTGGCCACTGACCCGAGGGCACGTGGAGGCGCACCCTTCGCTTACGGAAGCGAACATGTGGGGAACCCTGTCAACCTCCCCACTCGCCTCGCGCGCGATCTCAAGTGGGGCCCCTTCTCTGCCGCTTCGCCACGAGTATGGAGTTTGGGGATTCCTCCTTTCCATTGCGATTCGCGCCACCGTCGCACCCTTCAAGGCCTCGATCTTGCGCCCAAGATGCGGAGGTCCCGGACCCCCTTCAAGATCCTCCTCCCGGGCAGATGCGCCTGCACCCGGAGATGGTGAATGAACTCCCATCGGCCAGGGCGGACTCGCAGCCTCGAGGGGCAACGTGGCCCATGGCGGAAGAAGACCCAACCAGGCCAAAGGTTGCAGCACCCCAAGTGGCCCGCCTGGGTGAGCAGAGAGTCCTACCCACAGCTACTTCCGGGCGACCACAAGTCCCGAGGGACCCTCGCCCGGCCCAGCGAAGCCAAGTTGGAGGAAGTATTCACTCTGCTTACACTGGGCGCCTCTCTCCTGCCACCGGGATCACGAGTCCAAGGGGCCGGAGGAGTCCCGGATTCGCCTGCCTGACCAAGACCGACGAGGATACTCCCCTTCTCCGAATGCAGACGCCGCCAACGCCCTCGGGATTCTCGGCTCTTCCAGCTCAAACTTCATATCGCCACCACCGCCACGCGAGAACGCCTTCCTCGTGGGCGTGGTCGCAGGTTTATCACGGATCGAAACCTCTCGCTCGAGGCATATCCGATACGCCGTTCCGGCACAAGTTCCGCCAACCCAACATTGGCCCGTATGATGGAGATTCAGATCCCATGCAATTCATCGAGGTCTACGCCACGGCAATCCGCGCCGGGGGAGGCCGAAATGTGCAATTGCCTCCCGCTTTTCCTCTCGGGGACTGCACGGTCTTGGTTCTTCAATCAAAAAAGGGGCTCTATCCGCTCTTGGGCTCAACTACGCGAAGAGTTCAATGCTAACTTTCAAGGAAGCTACAAACGCCCCCTGCTTCCCAACCAACTCTTTACTGTCAAGCAGCGGAAAGATGAGTCCACTCGGGACTTCCTCAAGCGCTTCTCCCGAGTGCGTAGCCAGGTGGCAGACGCCCCGGACTCCACGGTCATCAATGCATGCAAAGAAGGGCTACTCCCGGGAGAGCTAAATAGGGCGCTTGGAAGAGATCCCCCAAGAACGACCCAACAACTCTTCGAGATCGTGGAGAAGTATGCCCGAGGGGAGGATGACCTGGCCAAAAGGTCTCTTTCCACAAGCCGAGGCAGCTCCCCTGGAAGGGGACCGAAAGGGTCTTCCGGGAGGAGCAAAGACCGGAGGGATCGCTCCAATGGGGGCCACGACTCCAAGGTCCTCACCGTGGCCGACGCCCCATCACGAGGGGATGGTTCTTCCAAAGGATCAAAGAAGGGTCTCAAACCCAAGGAGCCTCGTGCTCGAGATAAGGGTCCCGGTGAGAGGAAGGGCCTCCAAGACCAAGGGGAGGGTCGTTGGTGTGCCTACCACAAGATGGGCGGGCACGATACAAACGAGTGCCGCCAATACGCCGCCGAGGTGGCGAAACTCCTTGAAAGGGGGCCTGAGCCACGCCGCAGATCACCGCCTCGGCCTGCCGCCGCAGAGGCCATGCCTCTCCAAGCAAATCATCCCGCGCCCGCGCTGCCCCCTGATGGACCTCCTCCGGGAGGCCCCTTGCAGGGCGGCGAACGAGAACTTCCCTTCCAAGCGCCGCAAAGACAGGTGAATGTCATAATGGGGGGCTCGGCCTACGGGCATGAATCTAAGCGGCAAAGAAAGGAATATGCACGGGAAGTCAACGCGTGGTGGGGTGGCCCCCTGCGTTCCTCCTAAGTGGCCGACGCCACCCTCGAGCTTCACAAATGAGGACGCGAAGGACTTGAGGTTCCCCATGATGATGCCCTCCTGGTGATCGCAACAATATCCAATTGCGAAGTCTCTCGCATACTGCCGACGGGAAGCTCTGCAGACATACTTTATCTTCGAGCGCCAAGGAGTTATGGGAGTCACGGGGCTACCACCAGCATCCCGCTCCGTCAGACCGCCCCTCACGGGCTTCATTCCGAAAATCTATCCAACCCCTGGGAGGATCGAGCTCCTCGTGACCTTCGGGTCACGGGAAAACCATCGCACAGAGGCGGTCAGGTTCGACGTCGTTGACGTCGAGTCACCGTTCAACGTCATCATGGGAAGGGTGACTCTTAACCGCTTATGTGCTGCCGTCCATCAAAACTACTTGTGCCTTAAGATACCGGGACCTCGCGGCGTCATTACCGTGAGGGGCGATCAAGACATGGCACGACGTCTCTATCACAAAGAGGCCACTCGCCTTGATGAAGTCAATCTCCTCGACGTGGGAGCTCCAGAAGGGGTTGCATCCCCCTCGTCCCAAGGCGACATGGCAAGAGACGAGCCCCCTCTGGTGAGGCACTCCCTGAAACCTCGTCCTGAAGGAGGACTAAACGATACGCGGCTCTTCGGCCCGAACGATGAGCGTTTCATCCGGGTTGGAGTTCAACTTTCAGAGGAGGCGAGAGAGGAACTCCTTGAGTTCCTAAGGGCCAATGTAGACATCTTCGCCTGGACACCATCGGATATGAATGGTGTACCTCGTGAAGTAATCCAACACCGCCTCGCGGTGAGGCCCGGGCGCTCCCCGGTGAGGCAAAAGCTCCGTAAGCTCTCTGTTGAACGATGCCAAGCCATCAAGGGAGAAATTAACAAGCTCTTAAGTGCTGGTCTCATCCGGAGGTCCGCACCCAGAGTGGCTCGCCAACCCTGTGTTGGTCAAAAAATCCAATGGCAAGTGGCGTATGTGTGTCGACTTCACTGACCTCAACAAGGCATGCCCCAAGGACGACTACCCGCTTCCTCGCATCGACCAGTTGGTCGACTCCACCGCGGGGTGCGAATTGATGAGCTTCTTAGACGCATACTCAGGCTACCATCAGGTTCATATGGCCCAAGAAGACGAGGAGAAGACAAGCTTCATCACTCCCGTGGGCACCTACTGCTATCTCCGCATGCCCTTCGGGTTGAAGAACGCGGGGGCAACTTTCCAGCGCCTTATGTGCCTCATCCTGAAGGACCAACTTGGCCGAAACGTGGAGGTGTATGTCGATGACGCCGTCGTAAAAAGCCCCTTGGCTTCAACACACATTGAAGATCTTCATGAAACCTTCGGGAGACTTCGCGAGTTCGGCCTCAAGCTAAACCCCGAGAAATGTGCCTTTGGGGTGAAAGGAGGAAAGCTCTTGGGCTTCCTAGTCTCCCACAGGGATCGAAGCCAACCCGAGAAGATTCGGGCCATCCTCGACATGGAAGCACCCCGATCTATCAAGGAGGTTCAACGCCTCACGGGCGCATGGCGGCCCCTGGGACGCTTCATGTCGCGATCGGCCGAGAAAGGGCTACTGCTTCTTCAAGATACTTCGCGGGTTCGAAGGTTTCCTTTGGACCCCGAGGCTCGAAGGCCTTTGAAGACCTCAAGTCGTACATGACTCATCCACCACTCCTTGCAAGCCCAAGTCCCTGAGCACCTCCTCCTATACCTCGCCGCGATCTGCCGCGAGCGCCACCCCGATTAGGGAGGAGGACGGGGTTCAACATCCCATTTACTACGTCGGCCGAGGCCTTCGCGGGTGCAAAAACAAGGTACACGTAGTGGAGAAGATATGCTACGCCTCTCCTCATGGCGTCCGGAAACTTCGACACTACTTCTCGGGCATCCCATCATCGCTCCAACTAGCTACCCGCTAGCCGAGGTGATGGGCAACAAAGAAGCGATCGGGAGGATAGCAAAGTGGGCGGCCGAGCCGCGCCCTTCTCCTCAAGCTCGTAGGGAGAATCGCCATCAAGTCTCAAGTCCTTGCAGATTTCGTGGCGGAGTGGACAACCCCAACCTGGCCAGGGGGAGGCGAAGGAGCACACCACCACTCCAACCCCTATTGGACCCTTTACTTTGACGGTTCCAAGCGCTTAAACGGCGGGGGAGCTGGAGTCGTGTTGGTGAGCCCGGAGGGGAAGGCACTCGAATCTGCCAAGCGCACCTCTCCTTCAACCCCACAAACAATGTGGCCGAATATGAGGCTCTTCTTCTTGGGTTGCGTCTCGCAAGAGCCATGGGGATCCGTCGCCTCCTCATCCTCTGGACTCTCAACTCGTCGTTAATCAAATGGACAAATCCTATCAATGCCTCGACCCCAAAATGGCAAGTTACCTCAAGAAGTGCGCAAGATGGAGCGATACTTCTTGGGAATGGAGGCTCGGCGCATCCCCGTGGAGATAATCACCGAGCCGACTGCTTGGCTCGGGCAAAGAAGCTCCCAAGAGCCACTCCCACCGTAAGTCTTCATGGAAGTGCTCAGTGCACCCTCCGCCAAAGAAGTTGCTGGTAGCGGAGACCCCGAGCCGCCTTCGGAACTTAACGAGATCTCGACCTCCATGGACACATGGATGGCACCGATCATAAAATGCATCCAAGGAAAGGTCGAGGCGGAGGACAATATTGAAGCCCGAAGATTATTTCACAAATCTAAGTCCTACATCATCCTCGAGGAAGCTTGTACAAGAAAGGGTCCTCCGCTTCGCTCAAATGCCTCTCGAGGAGGAAGGTATTGCCCTCCTTCGAGAGGTGCATGAAGGACTCTGCGGCTCACACATTGCACCTAGGGCGACTGGCCGCCAAGGCGTTAAGACAAGGCTTCTATTGGCCTACTATGGTGCAAGACGCCATCACTACGCTAAGAACCTGTGAAGGGTGCCAAAGGATGGCCCCGGCTCACAACTCCCCCGCCGCACCTCTACACCAAATTCCCGTCACATGGCCTTTCGCCCGGTGGGGTATGGACCTACTCGGTCCATTCCCACCAGCCAAGGGGGGCTACAAGTACGCGGTGGTGGCGGTGGATTACTTCACCAAGTGGGTTGAGGCGGAGCCGTTGGCATCAATCACCTCCCGGGTGGTGCAAAAGTTCTTCTGGAAGAACATCGTATGTCGCTTCGGGTTCCTAGGAAATCACCGTGAGACAATGGGACACGCTTTGATGCCTCCTCCTTCAAGGACTTCGTGACTCCATTGGAACAATACTTTGCTTCGCCTCGGTGGCTCATCCAAAGTCCAACGGCCGTGGAGAGGGCCAATGGCATCATCCTCCAGTGGAATCCGTCGAAGACTCGAAAAGAGCACACTCAAGAAGGGGCTATGGGCGTAAGAGCTCCTCAAAGTGCTTTGGGGATGCGCACCACTCCCGGCCGCTTCCTCGGCGCACGCCTTTCTCGCTCAGATATGGAGTAGAGGCGGTCCTCCCACAGAGATACGCCACCGCTCCCTCCGCGTGGAGATGCTTTCCGGGCTTCTACCCATTGACTTCACGGCGAACGAAGAGAACCACAAAGTCGAGGTGGACCTCGTGGAGGAGGCTCGTGACTGTGCCCTCATCAAGCATGCCTCGTATGAGCGTGAAGTGGCCCGTTTCTATAACAAGCAGGTGCGAGAGCGCGCCTTCCTCCTGGGAGACTTGGTGCTGAAAAGGGTCACGGATCCGAGCGCCCAAGGGAAGCTACACCCCAAATGGGAAGGACCCTACCGCATCTCTGCGGTCTTGGGTTCGGGCGCGTACCGCCTCTCCACCATGGAAGACAAGCCGTTCAAGCACGCATGGAATGCCGACAAGTTGAAGAAGTTTTACATTTAAAGCTTTTGTAAGCCGTGACGGCACCTAACTTGTAATGATGTAAACCCTTCCGAGGTGATTAATAAAGTCACGATTTTGAGACCTACATGTGTCATGCTTCATTTGACTGCCCCCAACGCGTTGCTGTTGGGGGACGTCATGGAGTCGCGCAGCCCGCGCAACACTCCTCAGGGCGCATAGCCTCCGAGGCTTACCCCTAAAAAGCCCCGAGCGGTCAGGACATCTCTAGTCTCCCTTGGGCGGCCTCCTCCCTGTTGGACCCAGGGAGCAGGCGACGGCTTAAAAGGCATGTTGCCTAAGTCATTGGGTGCACCGTGGACTAGTCCCCCATGGTCCCCTGGCGATAAGCCGAACGACCTCCGGGTCAACCCCGCAACATCGCGGAAAACATTCTCGTTACATTGTGAGTTCTAACCCGGGAGACATCCCCGTCCCGGTAAGCACGAGTCTATTACAAGGGGCGCAACAACCTCCCCTGCGGGGCCGCGCCCCGGACTAAACGCCCAACTCCTCAAAGTAAGGCCCCGTGCGCCGAATCTAAGCAATTCAACGAAAGCAAGGTTATCATTGCCACACCGAGGTCAACCTTCCTCTCCTCTGTGGGAGGAAGTATATGCTCTCTCGTTTCCTATAAACCTAGGGGACATGCCCCCTTCGTACATAGCATGATACAAACAAGCTCTCCCCCTTGGGGGGAAGCGACCTAAAAACCCTCCGGGTGGGCGCCCGTGTCTTGGCCCATTTCTGGAAGCCAAGGCACAATCATGCCCCCGTGAAGTCGCCCAGTCCTGCGGCAAGCCTTCTTCGGTGGGCATAATCGCAAAGGCGCCCGAGCCCTCTGCGCACTTCGCTTATAACGAATATCAACCGCCCTCCGGGGCATTTCCTAAAACAAAGCATTTTAAAACCCATAAGTCATTCATTCCATAACATTAAGTTTATACAAAGCAGGGTGCCGCCCGCCTACCATCACGCACCATTCAAATGTGTCTCTAAAACATTGTCCTACACTTAGCAAAATCATGACTATAGAGAGTCATGTCATCTAGTTAGCAAAAGATGTTACTCCGGGAGAAATCATACATTCTCCGAGCTCGGGCCTTCCCCGACGCCCCGGCCCTCGGGCGCGCGAGGACCCCTCGGGAGGCTCTCCACGAAACTCCCAACGAAGCGGGCCCCATGTGGAGCTACACTCGGCCAGGCGTCTTGGCGCACCTCCGTGTGTACAACCCCAAAGTGCAGCAAGGACTCGCCTCCTTGCCCGTCATCGGAGAGGCGAGAGATTGCAGCAACTCCCGCAATCAAGGCGACCTTGGCGAAGGTCTTGCCCCTGTCCCCTGCTGCTCTCTCGAGTAGGCCGATGCGGCCCCTCAAGATGACCATCCACTCCTCCCAGTCCTCCACGGAGGATGGGAGGTCCTCCACTCGAGCCCCGAGGTCCCGCAGAGTGACCTGGACAAAAACAGCGAGATCGGAAAGGGTTATACTTATAATCTTCCGGTCGGCCTCCAACCTCTGGTCGTTGGCATCTCGATCTGCCTTCACTGCCTCTAGTGCCGCATATGTCCTGTCCAAGTCACCTCCCAAGTCTTTAGCCCGCCTCCGAGACCGCTCTAGCTCGGCCTCGGTCCTCTCTAGCTGAGTCTTGATCCCCTCTAGCTCGGCCTTAGCGGCCCTCTGACCCTCTTGAGCCTCCTGTAAGGCCCTCTTGAGGACCTCGGGGTCATCCTCGGGCGCGGCCATAGCCGCCAAAGATCTCTTGTATCATCTCGGGGACCTTGTTGTGAAGCACATGGCTCATCGTGGCCTGCGAGGAAGGCAAAGGGTGCCAAGTGAGGCGTATGAGGTCACAAAATGAGGCAATTAATAGAGCAACCTTGTCACCGATCATCGAGGGTCACGATGGTCGCAAGCTTCTCCCCTATCGCCTCAACGAACTTCCCGGTCATTGGGTACCAAGTCGACCATGTACCTCTGTGCATTGCGTCACGAGAAGACGGGTCATCTTGATGGCCTCGGCCCGTCAGTATGGGGAATGGCATACTCGAGAGCCCACTGGAGGACCCCCAGTCTCCCTCTTGCTCCACCTCTGCGCATAGGCGTCCTACGGACGAAGCCCTTTCCTCGTGTGCTCCAGGAGGTGTGGGAGCCGGGGACCACCGTTGCCATGGCGGCGCCACCACCGGCGCCACGGGCTCGTAGTGTCTGAAAGAGACAAGTTAGCAAAAGCAGTACCATGACAACCAACCATATCAAATCTCACGTGCCTCCTGGGTAGAAGAAGAAAGACCCAATGTCCTCGTGGAAAGTGTACCCAAAGATCCTCTGCCGCCATGGCCTCGATTGGGGCGGGAGCCGGCTCATTAGTACCGACATCAAGGAGATCCTCTATCTCCTGGCGAGCCGGGTGCCTCCCGCAGTCCTTCGACCCAGGCTTCGACTCGACTCGGCTGAGCTGCGGGTCGAAGACGACGAGGTGAAGGTGGCGCCCCTGCCCGATCGGTGGAAGGGCCCGCACCTCGCCTCTCGGGCGATCTTCTTCCCAGGGCCTTAGCGCCCTCACCCTTCGTGGTAGGTGACGTTGAGGGTCTCGGGAATCGCTCGGGAAGGACCCTCACACCGTAAAGCGAGTCGCGTTTCCTCGTCTGGCGAGCCGCAGCGGTGGTGCCCGGCCGAGGTGCCACCCACGGGCCCTCTTGTGGCACCCTACCTCGGGCCCTGACGGTCGAGCTCGGGTGTCATCGTCGGCTGATTGAAGCGCGGCCTCTCTTCCGCTTCGTTTGGTCCGAATAGGATCACCCCTTGGGGTAGATCCAAACCAAACACCTCGGCCACGGTTTCGCCCCCGTCATCGGGAGGCCCTCGGCCTCGTAGCCCCATGCCTCAGTGACACACCACTTCCCCAGGAGCAACTCGGTCTCCTCCCTAGCCTCCTCGATGGAGCAAACTACACACAAAAAAAGTAAGAGACTAATGATAGCGTGCGAAATAGCATGACGCAAAGATCCTTACGTTCCACGACGCCGGGATAGAGGTCCTCGTGAAAACCCAGCTTGGCACGTTGAACAAGCGTGCTTAGATTGAGAAGGGTCATCTCCTCCATCAGGTCGCGCGCGCCCTTTATAGCCCGTACCTCTCGGATAGCGCTGCGCAGCTTCCAGTCCTCATTGGAGAGGCGGCCAATCTTGGGGTATGTCCGTGACGTCAAGCTCGGATGCCTCCCAGAGTAGACGAAGTCACCCCCCGCCTTCAAGTAAAACCACTTCTTGGTGGCGGAGGGCCAAGAGTCCTTTGCGGTGTGAATAGGAAACTCGTCATCATGCCTCAGAATGGAGAAGATGGACCCCAGAGGCCCCCTCTTTGCGTCCCCGGGAGGCGGAAGTAGTAGTCGAAGAGGGGAATGGTTGGCTCCACGACCGTCCCTGGAATGGCCGTCTCACACAGCCACAAGAAGATCCTCAGCCGAACAAAGAAGTTCGGGCTAAGGTGGGAAAGCTCCACTCCGAACGCTCGAGTATACTTCTTGATGAAAGGGTGCATGGGGAGCCCGAACCCAGCATCCACCCAAGCCTTGAGCGCCACCACGAACCCCGAGGGCGGATCGGGACTCTCCCCCGGCTCCGGGAACTCCACGTCCCCGGGGGAGAGGCGACTCCCTCGCCGAATGAGGGAGAGCTTCTCCCCGTCGGTAAGCTCCGAGGGCCCGGGGTCCACCCTCGCCTCCTCGGGGGCATCACCATCATCCTCGGCCGCCTCCGTGAAGGTGGCAAGCTTGACAGAGGCCATCATATCCACATCTCCCGAGTGAGAGTCCCCTCTACGGGGGGGCTTGCTTTTGCCCTTGTCCCCTACAGGAGCCGCTTCATCCACCTTACCCTTGCCCTTAGCGAGAGCCCCGTGAGGACGGTCGCCTACATTCATTGGCCAATACCACGATTAACCCCCGAAGATACATTAGTGAACACATACAGCATGAATGGACGTGTGCAGCGGCATGTCTATTGCTCTTACCCATAAGGCCTCGTGATCGGTGGTTCATCGTTACCGTGGGCTGCCGAAACTCCCGGAACCTGCTGAGATCTATCGGATAGTCAGGGAAGGGCTAAGGCCAGTGATAAAAGCAAAATATGTGTTTGGGCAATCAGGCATGCCCATGCGCGACCGAGGGTTAGCGCTTGTCGGGCTCAATGGCGGCCCGTTGACACCCACCAGCAAGTTGCGTAAAGGAACTAACGCCAGGTACGTGAGTCACGGGCTGTAGAGGTCTTGGGGCGTCAGCCTCAACCCCCAGAGCCGATGCGTGCTGGTGTCGCCCCTTAGCCGGGCGCTAGAGACAACGCCCCAAGCTAAGTGTTGAATCATCCGTTCAAAGCGCAAGGAAAACAGAGGACAACAACTATGCCCGATGGAGCACACAGATGAAACCTTGTACAACACTAGGCTATCGCGGGGAGGTACAAAAGCAAACGTACAAGAGCAAGCATACATCATTGAAGCTGGATACAAAGGCTAGCTAAAGGTCCTCACCAATACGAGCAACAATGTGAGCCGGCTATGTCCGGTCCTTTCCACCGACTGCTAAAGAGAAGGTGGGGAGGGGTTTTATACGGCTTGGGTGAGCGAGGTTGGGATCTGGTGTGGCACAGTCGGTCTTGTGTGCCAGTGACGCGACCTTCCCAGCCTTTGGCATCCACCTCATGCTCCGGCTACTCGACGGTGAACAGAACCCAGCCGACGGCGGGACCACTTGTCCGGTCCGGTGATGAAGCCTTCCTTGGAGGTGGCGGGCTGAGTGAGATGCCTCTCCCCCCTTTTTTCTCGCCGTCGCTGGCACGGATCTGGGCGACGGAGGGCCCCCCTGGGCCAATCACGAACGGCAGCGAGCCGCCTAGCCGTGCCGCCGCCAAGCCACCAGGCGACCAACCCCCCTGAGGCCAGTCGCCGCTGACCTGGGGCTCGCCTCCTCACCGTCGCCGCCGTAAGTCTGGCGGCGGCGGCCAGCTGCCCTCTCGGCATAGATGCAGGCGGTGGGAGGCCCCTCGCGGCCGGCGTGAAGGGCGGCGGGCCTCACTCCAACGCCAACCGGGGCCCTGCCGTGATGAGGCCACAAGGCGGCCTCCCCTCCTGATGCACGCAGCCGCCCACCTGGGAGCCGCGCCCTCCTGTGGTGGCCCTCACTGGCTCACCTCCGTCGAGCAGGCCCACAGCTTGTGGGAATGGGAGGATATTCCTGTGGCGCTTCGGTCTTTGCTCTCCAATCCGCAAGGCACTTGTTTGGACCGACGCTCTTTGGCCCCTTCTGCTCGCCCAAAGAGCCCTCACGAGCGTTGCTTGAGCGTCCAGAGACCTGGTCACGGGCGTTTGCTTGAGCATCCCGAGACCTGGTCACGGGCGTTCGCTTTCGCGCCCCAAGACCAGGCCACGGCGTTAAGCAGCGCCCCAAAGACTGCCACGCAGGCGTTTAGTTGAGCGCCCGAAACACAGTCACGGGCATTTGCTTGAGCGCTCAGGAGACCTGGTCTCGGGCGTTTGCCCACAGCGCCCTAGCGCTTCTGTAACAAGGGAGACTAACAAGTGCCAATTCATACACGTGAAGTCACAGGCGCTCTCGATTGCGCCCTTTCCCAGATAACCCCTGGGGCAACACGGGTGCTAGCACATCGAACGGGAGAGAACAGCCAGGATACACATGCTGAAGGGAACCGAGTGAGTCACCCTGGGCATAGGCTCTTATTCTGATCCATACCGCGGAGGGCTTCGCCCCCCGCGCCCCGAGGCATCCCTAAGGGTGGCATGGGCCGGAGCTTCGCTCCGGCAGAAGTTTGGCCTTATTTTGGAATTTGGATCACGAAACAATCACAACCGCATGGACGTGTAATTCGGCCACAAGAAAACTACTAATCTTCTTGACCTTAGGGCATTTCCTAAAATGCCCAAGGGCCAGGGGGCTAGTGTTGGAGATAAACTCATCGGCTCCCGGAGGAAGTTTTCGTGCCCTGTGTGAGGTCCACGCCTGGAGGAAAATTGACCGTCTCCTAAGGAGAGGCTCCATGCTCCATGGCGGGTAGTGCCCACCCACCGAGATTCGTCGCGGGAAGGCTACGGGAGATCCTCCCATACCCCGCGGGGAGTCCTCACGTCCCAGGGGAGGTCTACGCCTCCCCGGGGGCGTACCTCGCGGAGAGTCCTCATGTCCCGAAGGCGGTCTATGCCTCCCCGGGGACATACCCTGCGGGGAGTCCTCACGTCCCGAGGGCGGTCTACGCCTCCCCGGGGGCATACCCCGCGGGGAGTCCTCGCGTCCCGAGGGAGGTCTACGCCTCCGCGGAGGCATACCCCGCGGGAGGTCTGCATCTCCCCGGGGGCATACCCCGCGGAAAGTCTCCTCACGGGAGACTTGAGTGATGTCACCAAGTCCCCTGTGGGGCCCGGATGTCAGGGTCCACTCCTTCAAGGTGGTCCCGCGGGGCCCGCTACTTCCCCGCCGGAATGACTAAAATGCCCCTAGTTAGGCTGGTCTAGTAGGGGTATAATGGTATTTTTATGTAAACAGGCTGGGTGCCTATAAATACCCAATGTAACCCCCTCATGTGGAGAGAGCTCTCATTGAATGCAAAACCTAACTGGAGTGTTCCTTGGGGAGTCTGGACAAGGGCACATCCCTCTACCCCCCCGGGGAACACACCGACAGGAGTAGGGTGTCTTTCTTAAGCGCCCGAACCTGTATAAATCCTCGTGTCACATTTACTCTCGTGGACGACGGCCCGTGAAACGGCCGGCGTCCGCTCTAACTTCTGTGTCCTGTTTCCGAACATACGACAATATAGATATGTATATAGAAACAATATTACAGCGACTAAAAAAACATTACAAAAGATTTAGTAGAAGTTTGTACTTGCTTCAAGTATAACATCAATGCACTAATGTGTACAGGTATGAGCATTTGAGCCTCAAATTGTTTCTAATGTCGAGATTTTCACACAACAAATACACCTCAAATTGAACCGATCGAAAAATGGTCAAAAACACCTATTTTTTTTTTGAATTTTTTTGTGGATGGTCTTGACCCTAAATCTAATCAAATCCCACCAACAAAAATTGAAACCCGGTCAATATCACTGAGATTTCGGTCGAAATCATCGAGATCTCGCCGAGATTTGAATTTTTTTCGAATATTTTATCCAGGCAAGATTTATGTCTCGGGTGGGGGGGTCCGAAATCTCGGCTGAAATTTCCGAAATTTCACCACGATTTGGAACCTTGGTTAGAGCATTGTTGATAATTACTGCTTCACTTACCATTGAAAGGCAGCAATAGGGGTTACTTTCTAGCTGCTCCATGGTCAAAAAGTATTCCTCTGGATCCTCAATGTTCAAGAACTTAGAGAAGTCAACCTTTTGCATTGGGTTGCTACAAAACAACATAATCAAAGCCAAGTTATTTAAGCTCTATCATTCGGATGTCTCCACGCTCCTTCATCGCCGGTCTAGCCTGTTCCACCAGCTTCTTGGACCCTTTCTGCACCTAACATTGTTTAAATCTAAGGCCCCGTTCATTTCAGCTTTTGGACAATTTCTGCTTTAAAAACAACGGATTATTTGTCGAATGGGAGGATTTTGGATAGCTTCTCTGAGACTATATAGAATCAGAATCTAGCTGAAACCTGATTCTCACTTATTCTTGTTGATTCTCATCGGCTCAGTCCGGAACCTATAAGTTGTAGCCGGTTCCATCCGATTCTTTCAAAATTAGAAGCAGCTTCTTCCATAATCCAGAATCCATAATCTAGAAGATGAAACGAACTGGGTCTAAATAGGGCAATGGACCATAATGCATTATGCAAACAAAAACAAAAGAGCAAGTAACCCGTTTCTGCCATTCTAATTAATTACTTTAGTAGCATCAAAAGATGACAGGGAGAATGAGCTTATTCCTCATCACATAGCAACAACACCCCTACGTAGTGGTCGTGTAGAAACATGGAAATCCAAATATTACTAAATCCAGCAATTTAGCTACGAATTTCACAACTTTCCTTCATTTGAGATTTTATGCAAGCCAATGATCTAACCTTATGAACCGTCAACTGTCACACACATTTCTCCTATGTTCTAACTAATCGTCGATCATATCAATGCAAAATCATACATGTATCAACATCACCAAAAAAGGAATTGGTAGCCAATGATTTCTAAACAACTTGCTACGGTTGCACCATTAGGTAAGTCAATAGTCCAGCGGTGTGAATCAATAGGCAATCTGCATATACCTGCCCAATCTGAATCACATTTGCCCAATTCCAGCAAAGTAACTCTCATTTGAGTTGACTAATCAGATAGCACAACCAACAATTATTCTTCTTGAGCACACCTGAACTTATTGAGCTTGTGGAGCAGCGCGCTCTGCTTGGCGGCGTCCCTAGGGTTAGCATCGGCCTCATCGATCAGTTGTTGCAGGTGCCGGTTGGGACACCATAACGGTCATCAGCTCATCCAATCCCCAGACAGCACCCAACGTCCCAACTAGGGCTGGAAATTAAGCTCGAGGCTCGCAGCTCGGCTCGGACTCGGCTCGGCTCGAAGCGGCAGTGAGCTGAGCCCGAGCCTACTGATTGGCTCGCTCAGCTAACGAGCCGAGCCCGAGCTGGCTCGCGAGCGGCTCGTTGGCTCGTTAGGCTCGTTACATTATGTTGCATGTTGTCTGTCCTCTTCAACTCAGTGCTCAGCATTAGCAATTGTGGATATGTCAGTCTCAAATAACACTAGGCATAATACATCATGTATTCATGTCTTGTATAACATGTGCCATTGCAAGTTCCCTAACTAAAGACACTAAACATTGCTTACAAGAAGTCAAAAACAAGCAGGAACTTTAAGAGCATTACCTCACCAACTTAACAAACGGCAATCGCTGCTTATTATCATCAATTCACAGACTTCACAGTGCATGTGCATCAAATCACCAACTCACCAATTCACAATCAACCTCACCAGCTCATCAATCTCACTACTTATTATCATCAATCTGACTGCTTATTATCATGACACTAATACACTATGACAGATTCACAGTCAACAACTCAACATTCAACAAATCACCAAAGCATCTCATTCTCAGACTCAGTCACACAGTTCACTACATCACAGTGCATGTGCATCACACATTCACACTAATACAGCAAAATTAACATGCCTTGTGACACCGGAACGAGGGCGGCAGAAGCCTCCGCTCCCGCGGGCTCACCATTGATGTTGGGCATCGGTCGGACGGGGCGCCGGGGCAGAGCCGAGGGAGGCGTTGAGGGCCCGAGGGAGGAGATTTAGGGATTTGGGGCGGTGGAGTGAGGAGACCTTGAGGATTTGGGGGGAGTCGGGCGGGTCGGGCGCAGGACTGGAGGCAGGACGACCGAGTCAATCGGGAATCGGCAATGCATTCGGTGGATGTCGCCGGCTCACGAGCCTCAACGAGCCGGCTCGAGGCTCGATCGAGCCTGAGCCGAGCCCATGTTTTGGCTCAATTCACACTTCGAGCCGAGCCCGGCTTGGCTCGGCTCAATTCCACCCCTAGTCCCAACCCAATTGAAAAAACTCCTAGCCACTGCCACCACCGCGGTCGCGAATGCCATGGCCCAAGCCTTAGCCTTCTCCACTAGGCTCTCCAGCTCCTCCTTCTCGTCCTTCGTGTTCAGGGCTGTCACAACTTCTACCTCCGATGAGGCTGCAGCAGCAGCATCCGTAGGTTACTTGGGAGCTGGAGAGGGGGCATGCTGGGGCCATCGGTGCCAATGTGTGGAGGGAGAGCGGGTTGCATAGTGGTGGGGAGCCCGGGCAGAGAGACAGGAGTTTCTATGGGCTGGACCAGGGCGCCATGGCAAGTTTGATAGGCCAGTATAGACTCTGGATATTTGGATAGAAAAATAGCCCGATATCCAGACCTTGTTCTATATTTTTCAGATATTGTCTACTTTGAACCCAATTATGAATCCAGATTTAAGTATCCGAATCCCGTCCTAGATCCGACCGGATAGTCAAATGCTTTTTCGAATCTGATCCCAACCGAATCCAGCTCCGAATCAGGTGAAAAACATCTTACGTGTTTTCACCCCTAAGCGACATGCACAACTCATGAACTTCCCCCTCCATTTCCCCTTCGACAAACCCACTTCTTACTTATCCCGCCAAATAATTTGAAACTCTCGAATGATTACAAAACTTTCAAATCGGTGAGATTTCAACTTCGTGCTTACCTTGGGGGAGCAGCGGGCCTTGTTAGTAACATAGTCGGTCGTAGCCAAGGATCAAAATCCCAGTGGTGAAATTTCGGTGACATCTTGGATTTTGATCCTCTCGAGATTCATAATCTCGGCGGAATAAAAAAACTGATTTTTTTTTATAAAAATGCTACAATGATTTTGGAAATCTCGGCGAAATTTCATAGAGATTTTGGGTATTTTGGCCCGATTTTATGTTGTTTGGACCGGATTTTATATTATTTGAGCTAGTTTGGCCCTATTTTTTTTTTTTTGCTAGGAATACATATAAGTGTATTCCAGTAAGAACACTAGGCTAACACAACTCACTTGGTTAGAGCGTATGCGGCCAATGCTTGAGGTCACTGGTCTGAAATCCCTCCAGTCTTTAAAAAAAATAACATTTTGGGCATCGACACGGTTTTCAAAACACAACTTTTTTTTGAAACTTAGAACAGGAGCTCTGTCATTTCATTAAGAACAAAGAAAACCTTCGAAGAGGAAAATACAATGAGTAAAGGATAGACACGGGAATAAATGCAACCCTCGGCCAATGGTACCGAGCTCACTTCGCCAAAGACGGCTTAAAAGCCCTTACAACTCACACGCCGTCCGCAAAGAACAACCACCCCACCACCCTGAGCGCTGCCAACACCAAGCGCCACAGGCCACAGCTGGGAACTGCCCCTGCTGCGGCACACTGAACTACCGTTGTCGGGATTGTGGAGATGCTCGAAAAACTTTTGCAACTCCACCAGCCTTGTCGCCTTCCCCCCGGTCAAAACACAACTTTAATCACTAATTTTTATTACAATATATTTATAAAACTTAATAAAATTATAATATTATGAAAGTACTTCTCAAGATAAGTCTACACATATAATTTTTATATATTCAATTTAAATATTTAAAATTATTTCGATAGTCAAAGTTTCAGAAGTTTAATCATCACTATGTTCAAGACGTCATCTTTTTTAAGACCGGAGAGAGTAAGAAGTTTACATAACAAACAGCTTTCTTGTGCCCACCAAAAACAAGGACATGTGCACTTGGATTTCGTAAATCAAAATAATGAATTTGGTGATCAGCGCACTCAACCCGAAATATTGTAACATCTGGTAAGTAAACAAATAATGTATGAGAGGTGCTTCTATGCTCTTCCTTTTTAAAGTTACATAAATATTAAAATATGAATAAAGGATAGATGAGGATTACTTACCCTTTCATTTGCTTTAAGATTTGTGCAACTTGTATTAGAAGAGAAAGCACAGAAACACCTCTCATGATGTATTTGATATGAGCATAGATGTATTTCAGAGTTACTACACCGATTTGAACTGAAACAATGAAAAATACAAGATGCTACATATAAGAGCTGCCACAGTTCAAAACAAAAAAACCTTCTAAACCTATCACCCTCGAGGCATTTTCTAACCTAACACAATTGATGAAGCTGATGACCATGCTCTCACATAAAACATCCAATTTTATGCGTTGAAAAGGGTACATGAATTATTTTATAACCTCAGAGGAGTCAGGAGACCAATTTACCAGTAGTGTTATTAAAAATTTTAAAAATTTCTTAGACTTAATCATCATCTAAAAATTTTATGAGAATATTAGTGATGTGTCAGGACCATCCACAAAAATTTTAAAATTTTCTAACGTGGTTTGAACCATTTTTTATTCGGTTGAAATTTGTCGGTCAGCATTTAGTAGCATTGTTCGAATTTTTAAAAATTCCTTAAGCTTGATCATTACTTGAAAATTTTATGGAAATATTATGAATGTGTCAGAACTATTCACAAATTTTTTTAAAAGTTTCTAACGTGGTTTGCACCATGTTTCATTTAGTTGAAATTTGCCGACCAGTCTTTTATCAGGACAGTAGTACTGTCATAATTTATAAAAATTCCTCAGGTATGATCATTATTTGAAATTTTTATGGGAACATTAATGATGTGTTAGGACTATCCGTAAAAAATTTTAAATTTTTTTGAAGCGTTTGGGACTAATTTTCGTTCGGTTAAAAATCACCGAGATCTTGGTAAAACAAATCAGATTTGAATTTTATTTCAAATAAAAAAGATTTCATCGAAATTTTAAATTTTAAATAATAACAAGAAGTGAACGAAAACGAAATTTGGAAACTTGCCGCAGCAGCGTACGGCATGAGGATTAGCACGCTATTAAAGTTAGATTGGGGAAGAGGAAAACTGCATGCGGGAGCCTTGTAGCGCCGCAAAGGTAGATGTGGCATCGGTGTCGGGGCGCAGTGGCGATGGGGCGCAATACGCGCGAATGGCGTTTCGTAGCGGGAGCAACGCGCAAGTGCACAACGCAGTAGGTTTTCTTCGCTTCTCCCTCAATTCATGTCGTACGAGTGCACGACGATGCTCGAGAGAAGGATGAGAAGATGTGAAGTCACTAACAGTGCACATGGGGCAGTCTCTTCATCAAATGGTTTGGATGTTCCTGCCCAGGGATCGGACGGCTTGAAGTGGGATCCGCATGTAGCTAGCTCAGAGATGTTCTTGCTCCAGCGAATTCTTTTTTCTAAATAAACATGATGATTTTTTTATTTATTCTTATTTTGAGCAGTGTTTTTATGTTTTTTTCTTAATATAAATTATCTAAATATTAAAGTAAATGCCGAAGTAAATAATCACTATCTAATCCTTATTTATACCGTAATATTTATACAACTTTTAAAAAATATAGAAGCATTTTTCGTTTTTATATAAATATGATAGTATAAATATAGAAGTACGAGGTTCTGTTTGATCGGACTTACCGGTGCGAGCGCGCGCCGGAGAAGTCCCCTCCACAACATGAGAGATGAGAGTACGCCCCAGGGGCTTACGCAAGGCTGGGCTGTGCGCCGAGTTAAGTAAAGGGATCACTGGAGGAGGGTCACACCTCTTCTTTCCCCTCCTCGCCTCCCATTTTTCCAGACGCAGTGAAATCACAGATCAAGCCAAAGGCTGACCGTTCATGGATTAATCTTCCTTACCCTGCCTTGTGCTCGCCAGTATCTAGCCTTGGTTTTTTCTGTGTTGCGAACCATGGTGGCTCCGTGAAGTACAGCAATCTGTAAGTTCTTGGCCTGCTTCTTCCCCCCAATCATTTCTTCTTCTTCCTCGTTTGTTCTGGAGTTATTTGTCTTTTTTGTTCTGGTCTGCTTTTGTTTATGAAAGTTCCGTGTTGATCTCTCTCTTTTTTTTAATATATGTGAGCAGAATCTAGAGGTCGTACTTCTGGTTTGCCAGACTTATTTCATTGAAAAATTCTTCCTTTTTTCAAGGATTAGCTATCTTTTCTTCCCTTAGAAATTGTGGGAAAGCAATGCAGTTCTGTTATCTCATTCACGTGGGTAATGGGCGAGCAAAAATCTGAAAATATCCACAAGTACTGAACGTTGCTGTTTGTTTTTTTAAGTTCGGGCATGCTTTTATGTTCATCATGGCGGCTTATGTCTCCCCTCAGCGATGAGGCCAGGCGATGGTCGAGATTTTGACCAAAAGAGGTTCTTTTTCCCCATTTCTTGATGACCTGCAATTCTGCATTTTACTGGCAACAAGCATCCGGAGGGGAGCTTATCAACCTGCCTTTTCTTGTGTGGGGTTTTCCAATCCATTGCTGATCCCTCCTTTACCTGTGTTTTGATGTCCAAATAGCATGTTTTGTTGAGAATCCTGTACCATTCGAGTATCAGTTACAATGGAATTGACCGGATTTTGTATATCTTGTTTTTCCTTTTCTTTTCAGGGGTTTGGGGAGGTTTTTCATCGCATCCCTTTTTCTTTTTCTTGCTTGGTGTTATTTATTCTTCTTCTCTTTTTTTTTTGTTGTTGTTGTTGTCTTATTTGATCTTCTTCTTCTTTGTGCAGGTTGTGGATGAACCAAGGATGGAACCCTCAGAACTCAACCGGCAGGCAAATCCTTCTGAGAAGCAGGAGAATTGGATCCCCGGCATGTCGGTGGGGAGGGGCGCTCCAAACATCCCTGGCAACAGGCCTCAATTCCTGGGCGTCGGGGCGCCCAACATAGGCTGGCAAAATCTTGCTGGTACAGCCATAACAGGCGGGAGCAGCCCGATCACCAGGTCAGCCGTGTTCTCAGGATGCTCCGCGTCGATGCCGAATGCCATGCATGAGTCCACTCCTCCACAAGCCGCTGTGTCATTTCCCATGAGCCGCGCTGCTGAACAACATGCTGGCCCCTCCATCCGGCCATCCTGTAACCTGCCTGCAGGATGCACACAGGTGCCGATAAGTATCTTGGTGTTCCATAGGCGGCTGACGGGAAGGGAGTCGAGACCGCAGCTGCCACAAACTCATACTTTTATGCCAGCTCCTGCCCTGCCCAGTGTTTCAGAGGGTGCGCATTTCTTGCTGCTTTTCCTTTCGAGGTGTTATGTTAGTTTCGTCAAATCTTTGTGGCTGAATCGTGGTACATTATGAATAGACTGGTTGCCTTTTCTGTTTTTCCTTCTACAGATTCTGAAAATGGAGCTTCTACTCAGTTTGCACAAAGTGATTTCTTGTCACTTGGAAGAGAGCCAAGCATTGTTGCAAGTGATATGGCAATGAATCCGTTGGCACTAGCCACTCCAGATAAATACAATACGGAACATTCGCCTATACATTTTCAGGCTAATGGTTTAGATGCTGAAGTATCCAAAACTGGGATTCAAGGAGAAGATAGCCAGCAATCAGCAGCAACAGAAGCAATCTGTGACAGCCACAGTAGGTTGGAATCGGCTATCCCTGGAAACATTGAGGAAACACAAGGTCAACACCCTGAAGAATCGATTGGACTGCTTGCAGAAGGCCCAACTGATGGCAACATGCATAAGTACCAGCAAACACAAAAAAGGCCCAAGACACAAATCAATCAGAGTCATCACACAGATTTGTCAACACCAGCTGTATTCAAGGAAAGAACACTAACTCAGATAGAGTTGCAGATTTCAGGTGCTGAAAAAACTGAAACATTCAACAATGAGAAGGAGGAGATCCCAGCGCGAAAAGCGAAGCCTCGAAGGAAAAAGCATAGACCAAAGGTAATCCGTGAGGACAAGCCAGCCAAGAAGCAAAAGCCTGTAGTTACAACGCCAGAAGTAAAAACTCCAAGTCAGAAAGCCAAGAGAAGTTATGTCCGGAAGAAAAGAAATCTCAGCTCTCTGGAGATGTCCTCAGGACCTGTCAGCAACCAATCAATATCTGGAGGAACAAAAAATGCTGCTAGAAGCAGATCTACATCAGTTCGAAGAAGATTGCAATTCGAACTTGAGGAGCAAGGAGTGCAGGGAGACCAATCATTGATGGGCAACTCATGGCACCATGACCAGGTGAAACTTGTTCATGCTAAAAGTTCTTTGTGCTCAGTGGCTAAATCAGCTGTGCAGATTGGAAATGGACTGCAAGTAGACATGGAAAATTCACCAGGAGGATTAGCTTTTGGCATGAGTCGCAAACTGAACAAACTGTTAGATGAGTACATACATTTGCCAGAGGTCGCACCAAATCCTACACAAGAAGTTTCACCTGCAACTTCTGGAAGTTTTAGCAGGGAATTAGCAAGAAAACAAGATAATGTGGGACGCGCCCATGATCCTGATGCCACAAGAATGTCTGGGTTGTGTATTGAAGAAAGGACGGGGGTGACCGTAATGGAAGGGAACAAGGACTTGGAGATGAACTACTCTAGCATAGATGGTTTTGAGATGTATTGCTCAGCTACGTCCTTATCTAAAATAGAATCCACAAAAAGTCAGACGAGTAAGGTGTCGAAAGTGGAGAAACAGAATCATACACAACTAAATGACAGTGAGTCCTCCCTAGCCGGCACACGGGAGGCTGTTATCTTGAGGACTGCTGCTGAGATGCTAGCATTTTGCCAAGCTGGTGGGATAAAAAAGAAGCGATCCATCCGGGTCCGCAGGAATTCCTTCGTTCCTAATATGGACATTGAGAGCAATACCTCACAAGCATCATCAAGATTGCCACAGTCATGCATCGAGGCCCTGTATGAACGTTCCGGCATTAAATTTATGACCAAGAAACGTTCACAAAAGGCACGGCTTCATTCTTCCTGTTCCATTCAACCAAACATGGATCAGAAAAACAGTTTTTTATCTGGAAGCCATTTTTGTGGTGGATCTAATGAATCAAAAGGGTCAGAGGGAACTTTCCAACAAACTTCACCTCATGCTCCAGATTTTAAAAGAATCAACCTTGATATTTATTGCGAAGTACCAGAAAGAAGTTCAACAAATACATCAACTGTATCATATATGGACTACCTTCAAGGAGTTGCATCAAAGCTGAAATTTCTTGATTTGAACACCGAGCATGGGCATAGAACTGAGATGCATTCGTCTGTGACCACATCCGCTGTTGTTTCTTTCGGAGGAACAGGTGATCTGTCAAATGTTCTTGTCCCATATGGTGGGGGGGTGGTCTTTCCATACGAGAGGCCATTGCATTTAGTCAAGAAGCAACGCCCTCGAGCTAAGGTTAACTTGGATTTTGAGACAACAAGGGTTTGGAACCTTTTGATGGGGAAAGCTGCTGACCCTGTAGATGGGACCGATGTCGAGAAAGAGAGGTGGTGGCAACAAGAAAGAGAAGTTTTTCAAGGCCGTGCTAATTCATTTATAGCACGCATGCGATTAGTTCAAGGTACTTTTAGTGCAAGTGTAAATTCTTTTTGAACGTTCATAATATGCTGAATTCAGATTTCCTTGAATATTCTTTGTACCCATTCTACTATTGGCACCCTTATCTCAAGAGCTTGCTAGCCAAAGAGAATTGGAGGAAACATTATCAGATTACCCATTATTTGACAACCTAGTTTCGAAAAGGCTCTACAGGCGGCGAGGCGCTAATAATTTTAGAGCTTGAAAGAGAAGAAATTACCTAGCATCTGTTATGCTGAAGTAACTCCACTGCTCAACGTGGAGGAAGTCGTGATGTCAAAGAGATCATCTTAGCAAGTGATTAGCTGCTCAAAACTATAGTTCTCTATTTTACCAACTTGATAGGTAGCATTCAAAGTTTGCAGTTTGAGAAGCTAACCTCTTGTTTCCACACTTGGGCAAAAGGGGGTAATGATGGACTCATCATATCATGTTCTGGGTATGACCATTACAATATACAGGAAAGAGAAGTGTGTGAATTCAAACTGTCGCTAATTTTAAAATATTGAATTTCTATGAATCCAAACTGTTGCTAATTTTAAAATATTGAATTTCTATGAATCCATGGTTGAAATTTGTAGCTATTTTTTTAATCGCTTGTTTATCAGGTGACAGGCACTTTTCTCCTTGGAAAGGATCAGTGGTTGACTCCGTAGTAGGGGTTTTCCTCACTCAGAATGTATCTGATCATCTTTCAAGGTATGATATTCAAAATCAGAGTGATTCTAACAATTCTCTCAATTCTTTAAAATAAAATAATGAATTGATCTTATGTACAAACTCTCTTTATGACTACCGTCGACGGAATGCAGCTCTGCCTATATGGCCCTTGCTGCAAGTTTTCCTCCAGGGTCAGTCAATAGCAGTTGTAAGGATGATATTACCACTCAAGACAATGAAGAAATCATTAGCCTGAATGCAGTAGGAAACAAAAACATGTTTGACTTTTTTGGTAATGATGCAAGAACAGATCTAGGGTTGAATTTTGAGGAGCCGTCAATTACCTATGAGAAGATCCACATGGAAGCAAAAGACAATGCTATTGCTTATGAGTTGACCAAAGATGAAAATTATCCTCTTTATTCCAAAGCATCAAATGGAAGCTTTTTCAACCACCAAGGGACAGAAATAGACCATAAGGCACAACAATTTCCAGATTTCTCCTCAGTAGAATTAACAGCATGTGCGAAAAGTCCACAAGAGATACAGTTCCAGGAGATGTCATCTTATCAAAGTGTTATAACTTCGGAAACTATTCTTCAATCAAGATTACCTTTGAGTTCTGGGATAGATTATGCACCTAGAAATTTTGTTGGTAGCGTTGGTATTGCAGCTTCTCAGCAGCTGGGAATCAGTTTTGGTGATGGAAATTCATTAGCAGGAAATGATGCCACAACCAATCAAATTGAGTGCCAAGGAATTAAAACAGCAGCAATAAATGATGATGGTGTAGGTAAACATGGGATGCCTTCTAGTTCCATGATGTATCCATTTATCTCGACAATTGATCGTCGACAACTTGATGTGAGAAATGAACCATTTGTGGCTTCTACATCCCCCAACAGTTCTTCAGGTTCTGCATCACCACACATGAAAAATGGCACAATTGAGAAGAAGATTTCTCTTTTCATGCCATTTGATACTCATGCAGTAGAGAGGAATGGTAATAAAACTGTTGACACAACTCTTAACACCCCCAAAACAGGCAAAGAACTTCCAGGTCAGCAAGCATCTCTTTCTTCTGTCACTTTAATTGACATGCAATGTTTGTCTGTTAATTGCTTGACAAAAATTTGATGCTCATGCAGTTAAGTTACACTACGACAAAAGTACTAGTTTTGAAGCATCAGTCTTGCAGGAGCATGGATCACTCTCTGCCAATGGTGGAATGATAGCAGAAACAGCAAGCAAAGCAGATGAATATACTTTAAAATCTGGTTTTCCTTCCTATGATGGAGTGCCAGATACAGCAGCTCAAGCATCAAGGACAAAAAAAATAAGAACCACAATTAAAAGGAATGCAGAGAATTTTGACTGGGACAGATTGCGAAGGCAGGCTTGTGATAACAGCCACATGAAAGAGAGAATTTTTGAAAGAGGAGACTCCGTTGATTGGGAAGCAGTAAGGTGTGCAGATGTACAAAAAATTTCTCATGCCATTCGGGAACGAGGAATGAATAATGTTTTGGCAGAGAGAATTCAGGTACTAATTAAACAGTTAATAGGGATACTAGGTTTTATATGCGCTGCTTGATGTTCTGTTGTAAGTTAAAATATTATCTTTCTCAGAAGGTTGTATTAACCTTGTGGTTGAACAATTACTAGGATTTACTAGGTTTATATGCATTGCTTGATGTTTTGTTGAAATATAAACATTTGTTTTCCTCAGAAGACTTTGGAAAATTTTCATTAACCTTAGGGAAATCTTCTTCTGTAGCACTGAGAAATCTCATGGTCACTCTTAATTGTTTTTGCTCACATCAATTGATGTTTTCACAGGATTTCCTGAATCGTTTGGTCAGAGATCATGGGAGCATTGATCTTGAGTGGTTAAGAGATATTCCTCCAGACTCAGCAAGGTAAGATACTCTGTATTTACACATCTCATTACCTTGCTGATGACATTTTCTAGTGCTCAAAATGCAAGTATACTATCACAAAAGTGTTTGAACTGATTAAATGGAGCAAGTGGTGCAACAGGTTGAAGTTGGTAATTAATATCTAAAACTGAACACTATGTGCTAATGTAGAAGTTCTGTGAAAGGGGCAATTGTATTGCGCAAAAAATTGTAATGTATGATGCAATTGACTAAAGTAGTGAAGGACTTTTTTTAGGAAAACACACATTTCTGCGAGCCGCATGCTGTTCACAAATTATAAGTGTTTCTATTAAAGAACGAATTCGATTTATTTTCAGGGATTACCTGCTCAGTATACGTGGACTGGGACTCAAAAGTGTTGAGTGTGTTCGTCTTCTGACATTGCATCATCTTGCCTTCCCAGTAAGCTGCTGTTGGAGTAGTTTTAATTCACGTAATCAAATTTAATATTTACACAACAATGCTTTGGCCACTCAGGTTGACACCAATGTTGGCCGCATATGTGTAAGACTGGGATGGGTGCCCATTCAACCCCTTCCTGAATCTCTACAGTTGCATCTCCTCGAGCTGTAAGCATGCTGCATTGTCTATAACATTTATTTCATTATGTATTTTCAGCTAAAATTTGGTTCAATCGATTTATTTTTCCTTGTTAAAGATATCCTATCTTGGAGACTATACAAAAGTACCTTTGGCCTCGTCTGTGTAAACTTGATCAACAAACACTGTGAGTTATAAGTTATAACAATATCTGCTTAAATTTGTGCGCGTTTTTATTGTGTTTTGTACATTGTAGGTTATCTCTTCCATGAAATTTGCAATCTTTTTAGATCATGTATAAATAAGGACTATTAAAACAATTATCAGAATTATCATAATTTTCACAGGTACGAGCTACATTACCAGATGATTACTTTTGGAAAGGTACTTTATTAGCATCTACGGATGAGTTTGTTCTCTTTTGGAACCAGTAAAGATTTGTTCCCATACCCAATGCAGGTGTTTTGTACCAAAAGCAAGCCAAATTGCAATGCATGCCCAATGAGGAGTGAATGCAAGCATTTTGCAAGTGCCTTTGCAAGGTATTGTCACATTTGCTGTACTCCTTCAGAAATAGTGGTTTATATTTGATGAGCAGAAAACAAGTCTTATGGAACAATAAGGAGACTTAAAAATCATTTGCACCAATTGTCCTTCATAATTGATACGTGTATAGTGTGCAAAAAAAAAAAAAAAAACAAATGATGGATACCTTACTTTCATTGGTTGAGAGACTCATATTTAGCTCCACTAAAAACAAGATAACCTGCTGACTAAGGGTGCAAAGAGAGTGGTTCTGAAGAGGAAAAAGAGAAGCAAGGAGAAAATCACTGGTGCTATGCCTCAGAACCAGCTTGATACTGCTTCACTTGGAGCTGTGAACTGGATGGTCCTATTAGTTCTGATACGCAGACACTTGTTTTTTTTCCTTCTTTGGTACAACTAAAACATACACTTCGCTTGGTCTTATCTGGGAGCTTTAAGTTTGTGTGTTTCTTCGTTTATCAATTTCTATTTTTCTTCTGTATTTCTTTTTCTTTTTCTCATTGCTTTTTTAATGAAGTGCGAGGCTTGCACTTCCTGCTCCTCAGGAGAAAAGCTTGGTGAAGTCTAGCAATCAATTTGATTTCCAGAATGGCAACATGCCCACTCCCAATTCAACTCCTCTGCCTTGGCTTGAGGGGAGTGTCCATGCAAGGGATCTTCTTGCTAACAACTCAGAGCCAATAATTGAGGAGCCAGCAAGTCCAAGAGAGGAAGAATGTCCGGAAACTTTGGAAAATGATATTGAGGATTTTGTTGAAGAAACTGGTGAAATCCCAACAATAAAGCTAAACATGGAAGCTTTTGCTCAGAACTTGGAAAATTGTATTAAAGAAAGCAATAAGGACCTTCAATCTGATGATATAGCAAAAGCATTGGTTGCTATTAGTACTGAAGCAGCTTCAATTCCTGTACCTAAACTAAAGAATGTGCGTAGGCTTCGGACAGAACACTATGTGTAAGTGGCAAACTAATTTTGTTTTGGCTTAAACATGCATCACTTTACACTTACAGTATGGCTACTGTTTTTCCCCATGTAAATATTGTTATTCATCCAGTAAATGTTTAGTTCTTTAATTGCTGTTGCTGAAGTTAGATTCTGCTTGCAGTTACGAACTCCCAGATTCACATCCTCTAGTACAACAGGTGAGATACTGCCATCTTTGTTTTAAGCATTGCAAAACATCCTTCCTTATTCAGAAATTATTAACAGCTAGGACTTGACCAACGGGAGCCTGATGATCCAAGTCCTTACCTATTGACCATATGGATGCCAGGCAAGCTTATTTTCTTTGAGAATGCATGACAGCACATCTAAGTTGGTTTTCACTGAACATTGTGGCTATTGTGCAGATGAAATAAAGGAAATGAGCAAGCCACCAAAATCTTGTTGTCACTCTCAAATGGAAGGTGGCTTATGCAATAACGATATGTGTCAATATTGTATGCCTGAGCGAGAAAACCAATCTAGATATGTCAGAGGCACGATTCTGGTAAAGCAATCAACATTACCTGGCAACCATGAATACTGATTAGAGTAGAGATGATGGTTTAGATGAATCAAGTGCCTAGTTTCATAGACCTACAGTTGGTTCAGGGTAAAGCTAGCACCCTAGAAGGCTGGAGCAGTGCTTCTATGCTTTTCCTTCTAGTACAAGTTGCACAAATCTTAAAGCAAGCGAAGGGGTAATTAATCACCATCTATCCTCCATTCATGCTTTAATAGTTGTGCAACTTTTAAAAGGAAGAGCATAGAAGCATTTCTCGAAAAATAAAATTACAAACATTAACCTCTAAACTTCAGAAATAATTCTGAATTCAAGGAAAAGTTAAAGCTGATATATAATGCTTGTAAACTGTCGATCAAATGCGTATATGCTCTTTTATGTAACTTTGTAGTTTTGAGGAATTGGGTGTATCCTATTGGATCCCACACCCTTTATTTGTAGTGAGGATTACAACCCTAATGAAATCAAACTCTACCTCCAACTTCCTAATTTATCTCTAATTAACGGATTCAATCTAATCTGTACTCTATCCCAACCCCCACTTAAGATGGGCTAAAAATATCAATCATACCCATCTTATTACATATTGTACTACCCTCGCTAGGATCTAACCTTAGTGAAGCAATCAGCTAACTGTTCACTAGACTTGATATACTCCAGCTTCAATATTCTATCATCCAGCTTCTCTTTGATAAAGAACCTATCAATTTCAACATGTTTGGTACGATCATGCTGTACCGGATTATTAGCAATGTTGATCACATATTTATTGTCATAATGCAATACCATGGGACCACTCTGTAACACTCGAAGTTCAGACAATAAACTCTTCATCCAAGATCGAGCCACAACTTATTGCTTCTACTCCTCCATGACACGAGGTTACCAGCCACAAAGATGCATTATCCAGATGTAGACCTCATATCATCTATATCGTTGGTCCAATTAGCATCACAATATCCTTTCACATTCAAGTGTTGATTCTTCCTGAACCAAAGCCCTTTCTCAGGGTTACTCTTCAAATATCGTAGGATCCCAAAGACAGCATTCATGTGTCCCATTCTAGGATCATGCATATATTGACTTATCACTTCATATGAAATATCAGGACTAGTATGATACAAATAGATGAGGCTCCCAACCAGTCTTTGATAAACCTCCTTGCCAACTGGATCACTAGACTCTGCACAGAGTTTGTGGTTTCTGTCAATTGGCGATGCAATAGGATGGCACCCAAACATTCCTGTTTTTGCTAACAAATGAAGAACATACTTCCGTTGAGAGAATTATCCCTTTTGGAGACCGAGCGATCTCAATTCCAAGGAAGTATCGAAGAGGTCCAAGATTCTTCACCTCAAATGCTTCTCCTAGTATCTCCTTTAGGCACTTGATTTCCTCAGTATCATCTCCGGTTATCACAATATCATCAATATAGATGGCTAGTATGGTTATATGTGATCCTCTATGCTTGTAAAACACCGTATGATCCCCATTGCACTGGGAATAGCCCATGCCACAAACTGCACATCACCATATAGAGATTTTTTAAGCTTACACACATTCCCGATGGTATGCTTTTTTTCAAAGCCAGGACATATCTCCATATATCTTGTAAATCTCCATGGAGAAAGACATTCTTCACATCCAACTGATGAAGAGGCCAGTCAAAAATAATGGCACAAGAAATCAAAGTCCTCATTGTGCTCATCTTCACTACTGGTGCAAAAGTCTCACCAGTCTATTCCATACGTCTGACTATAACCTTTTGCAATCAACCTTGCCTTGTATCTGTTCACCTTACCTTCAAGAGTTTGTTTCACCGTAAAGACCCATTTGCATCTCGCTGCTTTCTTTTCTGCTGGAAGTGGAACAATATGCTATGCCTTGTTCTTCTGAAGTGCACCAAGCTCCTTTTTCATGTCACCCTTCCATTTAATATCCTGCTTAGCAACTCGTCAATCATTTGGAACATGCCTGGAGGGATGCAATGAATGCTTTGTATGCAGGAGAGATGGGAATATGAGATGAAATTTGCAATGCCATGCTCAAAACCATACCGCGGCAGAGGCTATCCAACATTAGCTCTAATTGCCCTACGTTGTGCAAAAGGTAACTCTAAATGAGAGGAATTAGGGGAATAAGAAGGAACATTACCACTTGCCCCAAGGGGAGGCAAGGAACTTGATGGGGATAGACTTGAGGAGAGATTTGGGACTGGGACTGAATTAACTGGACTAGCTGGTTGTTTAGGTTGCTCAAGTGCTGACGTCAACTGTTGTTTCCCTCCTGTCTCCCTGGTTCATTTACTTCCTTTGGTAGAACTTGCTCATCTAACGACGCAGGTGCCGTCGACGATGGTTGTTTCTCTCCGTCTCCGGAAGCGTCGTCTTTGATAACCTTCAATTCTTCTAGGGCTGCCACATCTCTTGCACATTTTTATCTAGACTCGGAGAGGGACACGGAATTGTCCCCACAACTTCTTCAACTCGGTTGTCACTCCTACTATCCTTGCACTCTCCCTCTCGACTATCACTCTCGGTGATAGGAGAGAATTCCTCTAAGAATTGACTGAGATCACCACTACTCATGTAGTATGGCTCGAACCCTTGAAAAGTTACATCCATACGAACAATTTTCTTTCCATTGGGTTCCAGCATTTATTACCCTTCTGATTAAATGAATATCCTATGAAGACACTTCACAACCTGAGGATCCAATTTGCCAACCGTTGGCTGGTGATCCCGTACAAAGCACACACAACCAAACACCTTAGAAGGAATCTTGAACTCTTGTTGACCCAAAAGAAGTTCAGCGGGAGACTTCATCCCAAGTATTCGAGACGGCATACAATTGATAAGATATGCAACGGTCATCACCACGTCACTGTAGAATTTCTTCATCACATTCATCTGAAACATAAGTGAATGTACTACCTCCAACAAATGTTGATTCTTTCTCTCAGCCACTCCATTCTGATGCGGAGTTCTTGGACAAGTGGTTTGTTGAAGTATCCCATTCTTTGAGAGATATGCTGCAAACTTCTTGTTAACATACTCAGTTCCATTACTTCTTATTCCAATTCCAATTCTTCCCAGTTCCCTTCTCTTGGAACAAATAAGAATCCCCATCAAATAAGACAGTGCATTTAAATTGGTTGATGATGGAATTAACTAAAAGAAGATCAACCGAAAAGGATGAGACATACAAGACAAATGATAAAGCAATAGATGGTGTGCCCGCTACAGATCCGACTCCTTGAATGAGTTGAAAGGTCCCATCAGCTATCTAAACAGTTTCAGAATGTGTATATGGAATGTAGGATGCGAATGCCCTAATAGAACCTATGACATGTTTAGATGCTCCTGAATCTATGATCCAATCAATATGAGGATGCTTATGTTAGAGATAGAGTCCTAGTATATCTGTATACGTATTCTGCTAGAGATAGACTCCTGTTATCCTCTCCCTCATGTACATGTATATATACTGGCCCATTGGCCTCATAATGAATACAAGTGCTATTCATAACATGGTATCAGAGCCCTAGGTTCTAGGGTTAGGATCCTAACCGGCGTTGCACTTGCGCCTATGTCATTCCGGCGATTTTTCTCGTCGCCTTGCCTCTTCCACCATCGCAATTCTTTAGATTGGATCTGCTAACGCCTGAGCAGTCTGTCCTTCGGCTCGGTTTGCGTTGGTTGCCTCTGACGTCGCTCGCAGTCACGCGTCGCCGTCTTCAGTCTTCCGTTGCCGCTGCTTGCCGCCGGAGCAGTGCCTCCTTCTTGGCCGCTGCCGGAGCAAGACTGCCGCTGGAGCCGCCAGGGCCGGGTTGCTCTGCTCCTGCTGCCTTGTACCAATCGGAACCCAAACCGACTGGAAGTTCTTTTAATCGGCAGGTTGAGTCCGGTCAAAAGTGGTCAAAGCTAAAAAAAATGTCTTCGTTTGCAGGCTTTTCTTTGGGGACTGTTCTTGTTCCTCGATGCCCGGTTATCTTCAATGGAGACTCGTTTGAGGAGACTCGTCTTTATGACGCGGGTCTGCTGGTGTCTCCCTCAGTCTTGGCGGCGCCTCGTTCTACTCTGTCGGTGGCGCCTACTCCAGTTTTGGCTACTGGGGGCGGAGGTCTTCACTGCACCTACTGTGACAAAAATGGCCATGTGGAGCACTTCTGCTACCGGAAGAAGAAGAATCTTGCTCGTCGAAGTGGCCATCCTCCTAAGAGCAATGGAGGTTCAGGCGTTTCCTCTCAGCGGACTCCTCCACACCAGACTCCTGTTGGTCCTGACTCCACTCAGGAGATCCTTATGCTACTGCGTCGCATGGCTTCCTCTACACAGACAGGTTCGGCTGGTTCTGCTACTAAGTCTTCCAGTGAGAGACCACCTTCCTCATCAGGTATCACACCATGGATTCTTGATTCTGGAGCTTCTTTTCATATGACATCAGATCCCACGAGTCTACATTCTATTAGTCCTCTTGTTGCTCCTACCACTGTGCAGACTGCAGATGGTACTTCTCTTTCCGTTGCAGGACGATGCAATCTTTTCTCGTCCTCTTTTCATGTTCCTGCTGTTTCTTATGTTCCCAAACTGACCATGCAACTCATATCCGCTGGTCAACTTACTGATCATGGTTGTCGGGTTATTCTTGATTCTGACTCTTGTTGTGTTCAGGATCGCCGCACGGGGGCTATAGTTGGGACTGGCCCTCGTCGCCATGACTCTCAGCGTCTTTGGGAGCTTGACTGGCTTCATCTACCTTCCGCTGCCTCTGCCAATCTTTCTGCTTCCTCTACCGCTTCAGCATCTGTTGCTTCTTCTACTGGGACCTTTGCTCAATGGCATCACCGTTTGGGCCATCTTTGTGGTTCGCGTCTTTCTTCTTTAGTTCGTCGTGGGCTTCTAGGCTCTGTGTCTGGTGACGCCTCTTTACATTGTATGGGTTGTAAGCTTGGCAAACAGCTACAACTTCTCTACCATTCTAGTGATTCTATATCACAGCATCCTTTTGATCTTGTTCATTCTGATATTTGGGGTCCGGTTCCTTTTGTTTCAAAAGGGGGTCATCGATATTATATTCTTTTTATAGATGATTTCTCTCGCCACACTTGGATATATTTTATGTCCTCTCGTAGTGAGGTTTTATCCATCTATAAAACTTTTACCACCATGATTCGCACTCAGTTTGATTCTCCTATTCGTGTTCTTCGTGCTGACTCGGCAGGAGAGTATCTGTCAGGAGCTCTTCGAGCTTTTCTTGCTACACAGGACACTCTTTCTCAGTTTTCTTGTCCTGGTGCTCATGCTCAGAATGGTGTGGCTGAGCGTAAGGATCATCTTCTTGAGACAGCTCGCGCTCTTATGCTTGCTTCCGCTGTTCCACCTCACTTCTAGGCTGAGGCCGTTTCCACTGCTACCTACTTGACCAATATCCAACCTTCTTCTGCTTTGAAGGGTGGGATTCCAGTTGAGCATCTTTGTGGCATGCCTCCTGATTATTCTGGACTTCGCCTTTTTTGGGTGTGTGTGCTATGTTCTTCTTGCACCTCGTGAACGCACCAAGCTGTCTGCTCAGTCTGTTGAGTGTGTTTTTCTGGGATACAATGCTGAGCATAAGGGATATCGTTGTTGGGATCCTGTTGGCCGACGGATACGGATCTCACGAGATGTCACTTTTGATGAGTCTCGTCCCTTCTACCCTCGCTCTTCTTCCTCTCCTACATCCCTTGTTGAGCCACTGTCTTTTCTGACTTTTCCTGATACTCCAGTTGTCACTTTTCCTTCACAATCGGCGTCTCCTTTATCGCCGTTTCCTTCACCACCGTCCTCCTACACAGGTCTCTTCAGATGTTGTTTCTCCCTATCCTCTCCACTACACTCGTCGTCCGCCAGCTGAGGACTCTTCTGATGTGCCATCTTCTTCTTCTGTTGAGCCATCTTCTTCAGTGTCTCCTCCTCGTTATGCTCTTCGCGATCGACAGTCTATTCGGCCTCCTGAGCGCTTTGCCTTTGTTGGTGCCGCTTTGGCCGAGCCGGCTTCTTACCGTGATGCTGTTATTCATCAGGAATGGCAGCATGTGATGGCAGAGGAGATTGCTGCCCTTGAGCGCACCGGCACGTGGGATTTTGTTCCACTTCCTCCACGTGTCCGCCCCATTACTTGCAAGTGGGCCTATAAGATTAAGACTCGCTCTGATAGTTCTCTTGAGCGCTACAAGGCTCGTCTTGTGGCGCGTAGTTTTCAGCAGGAGCATGGTCGTGATTATGATGAAACTTTTGCACCTGTGGCTCACATGACCACTGTTCGCACTCTCCTTGCTGTGGCCTCTGTCCGTGAGTGGTCCATCTCTCAGCTTGATGTCAAAAATGCCTTTCTTAATGGTGAGCTGCATGAGGAGGTCTATATGCAGCCACCACCGGGGTATTCTGTTCCAGAGGGCATGGTTTGTCGCCTTCGTCGCTCTCTTTATGGGCTCAAACAAGCCCCTCGTGCTTGGTTTGAGCGTTTTTCTTCTGTGATCACTGCTGCTGGTTTTTCTGCCAGTGCTCATGATCCTGCGTTCTTTGTTCACACTTCTTCTCGTGGTCGGACTCTTCTCCTTCTATATGTTGATGACATGATCATTACTGGCGATGATTCTCAGTATATTGCCTTTGTAAAGGCTCGTCTCAATGAGCAGTTTCTCATGTCTGATCTTGGTCCTCTTCGATACTTTCTTGGGATTGAGGTTTCTTCTACCTCTGAAGGCTTCTTTCTCTCTCAAGAGAAGTATATCCAGGATCTTCTTGATCGTGCTTCTCTCACTGATGAGCGTACAGCCGAGACTCCCATGGAGCTCAATGTTCACCTTCGACCTACTGATGGTGAACCTCTTGAGGATCCTACTCGCTATCGCCATCTTGTTGGGAGTCTTGTTTACCTTGGTGTCACTCGTCCTGACATTTCTTATCCAGTCCATATCCTGAGTCAGTTCGTTTCTGCTCCCAGCTCCACTATAGTCATCTTCTTCGTGTTCTACGATATCTTCGTGGAACCATCTCTCGCCGTCTTTTCTTTCCACGCTCCAGCTCTTTACAGCTCCAGACATACTCTGATGCTACATGGGCTAGTGATCACTCTGATCGTTGATCCCTTTCTGCTTACTGTGTTTTTCTTGGTGGTTCTCTCATTGCTTGGAAGACTAAGAAGCAGACAGCAGTTTCAAGTGTTGAGGCTGAGTTGCGGGCTATGGCTCTTTTGACAACAGAGGTTACTTGGCTACGGTGGTTACTTGAGGATTTTGGTGTTTCTGTTTCTACACCGACTCCTCTTTTATCTGACAGTACAGGGGTTATCAGCATTGCTCGAGATCCAATGAAGCATGAACTCACCAAGCATATTGGTGTTGATGCTTCTTATATGAGGTCACAGGTACAGGATGAGGTTGTGGCTCTTCAGTATGTGCCTTCAGAGCTCCAATTAGCAGATTTCTTCACGAAGACACAGACTAGAGCTTATCATAACTTTTTCCTCTCCAAACTCAGTGTTGTTGATCCACCATGAGTTTGAGGGGGGGTGTTAGAGATAGTCCTAGTATATCTGTATACGTATTCTGCTAGAGATAGAGTCCTGTTATCCTCTCCCTCCTGTACATGTATATATACTGGCCCATTGGCCTCATAATGAATACAAGTGCTATTCATAACAGCTTATATGTGGATATAAGTGTTTGTGCCTGAGTACCTTTGCCCATGTGGACGTAGTTGGCAATGTTACAAAAGGAGATAGTAAGTGTTGTCGTAGAATCTTGAGATTACTCTGATCCTTTGCCCTTCTGCCATTGTTCCCACTACATAGCTTGCTCGCTTGTCAGCGTAACAAACATGCTTTCTTCTACCATAGCTACATTGACTCTGGGGCACCCTTGCCTCAACCTCCACGATCTCCACTTTGACCTCCACGACCCCGATCTCCTCGGCCTCCACGATGACCACGACTGCCACGATCTCCACCTCGGCCTCCATCATACCGTGGGAGAGGACAGGCACGACTCAGCTGTCATCTTGCCCCACAGTTGTAATACTCCCTATCATCAAGTAACATAGGTAAATCTGACTGGGTTACTTCTCATCACTTGTAGTCGAACTTCCTTCTGCACCATAGTAGGTAGGTTCATCAAGTGAAACATGGCAGTTCTTCTCTTAAATTTTGGGTTCAATCCCTTCAGGAAGTGAGTGACCTGTCTGCGTTTCAGCCACAATCTACCGTGTGGCTCCTGAACGGTTTTCTCTTCTTGTTTCAGGACCTCCACCTTGCCCTGAACTTCCACCACCATCATCACGTTATTTGCCCCAGAGTACATGTTGCTCAACGACTTCCAGTCTTCCACTTCTATGTTGCGTTCTACATCGTTCCCACCGTCCGAGCGATAGATGGAGACATCTAAGTCAGCAACCAAGCCACCACCACACAATTGGTGGTGTTCCACATCCTCCAATCCTTGTCTACAGGCTCAACACAAGTCTCATGTAGGTAGTGCTCCACCCCCTTAGTTCTCAGAATTAGCTGAGCTCGTCGAGACCAACTCAGGTAATTCTTGCTGCCTTCCAACTTCACATCCTTCGGCATTAGCTCTAGCTTTAATTTGGACAATCCTGTACCATCCCTCAGACCAATCATACCTGTCGCCAAAAGGTCCTGTAATATGCTTCTCATGTCACCTTGTGTGATCAGTGAGGAAGTTGACTCAACCATCACCCTCATCTCTTCGGCCACCTTCATTGTGGCGTCCTCCTGTTTCCTCACAGCTTCCATCTCCGAAATCATCTCGTACGACCAGCTGAAGCAATGTCGATCACAAATCTATACTGTGCATATTTCCACGATCACAACAATGTTTCCTCACAGCTTCCATCTCCTCCAAAATCATCTCGTACGACCAGCTGAAGCAAAGCCGATCACAAATCTATACCACGCGTATTTCCACGATCACAACAATCTCTCAAGTATTAATACCAACACAAATCATATAATTAGTACCTCTGATAAACATTTGATTAAAAAAACAAAAAAAAACTCCTATTCTCCTTTTTCTTCCTTTTTTTTTTTTTGATCGAAGCCAACCCCCCCTCTTTTTCTCTTTTCCTCCGTTCAGCAACGTGAATGAGCAGCCTCGTGCCTCAGCCTTCCTCTCCTCGTGCGCCGGCGATGAAGGCGAGGGATCCTCAGCCGCCTTCGCCACTTCTCCACTGTGGCGCCTACGCTCTTCACTCGCCTCCTCCCAGATAAAGATGGATTTGTGTTGGTAACAACGTGCTGAGCGGCTGCTCTCCCTCCTGAGCGGCGGTGACCTGAGGGAGGGGGGGGGGGGGGTTGGCAGAGGTGACCTGAGGCGGAGGGTGGTGGGCTGCGAGGTGAGGGAGTCACCGGCCGGTGGCAGATCGAGAACATTAGCGACGGGATCAGGGAGGATGATGGCTCAAGGTTAGGGCTCTAATACCATGTAGTTTTGAGGAATTGTGTGTATCCTATTGGATCGCACACCTTTATTTATAGCAAGGATTGCAACCGTAATGAAATCAAACTCTATCTCTAACTTCCTAATTTATCTCTAATTAATGGATTCAATCCAATCTGTACTCTATCCCAACAAACCTGTATTTATTGCATGAAAATAATCTATAATCTTCGCTCTAAAGAAGAGCAGCATATATTCTGGGTTTTTGGGCTAATCCAGGCATACAAAAATTACTGTTAATACTGATAGTTTCGAGTAATATAAATAATTCATTGTTGGTCTGCGAAATTGCATGCACTTATCCACTAATGATAAGTTACTGGAACATGAACAGGTTCCTTGTCGAACAGCTATGAGGGGTAGTTTCCCGCTTAATGGCACTTATTTTCAAGTTAACGAGGTATGCTATATTTGTCATAAACTCATAATATGAAAATCTTCCTTTTTCTGCAAGAATAGGGTATATAGAAGAGCTGCTGGTAGAGGTCCTCTTTCTACAGAGTTGACATTCAAGCTTTTGTGAACTTGTCCATGCAGGTATTTGCTGACCACAAATCGAGCCACAATCCCATACATGTTGCAAGGGCACAGTTATGGAACTTGCAAAGGCGTATGGTCTACTTTGGGACCTCGGTGCCTACCATATTCAAAGGTTCTCACCAACATACACTAACCATTCAAAGAAATCTTATCTGTAATAGTACCAACAACATTTATTTTCGTTCTGTAGGTCTAAAAACTGAAGAAATACAGCACTGCTTCTGGAGAGGTATGATAAATACATTTTCATTTGCTGTGTCAATGCGTGCTATTCTGAGGGAAGATCTTGTTGTCTCTTCTCCTAAAAGGGCAAACAATTTTCAAGATGCAGATCCCATGATATAACCAGTATTTTATACCATGAAATAACCGATGACAGTTTACGTAATTGTTTCTGGTAATACAACATTTACCTGACTGTTTGGAGGTGTCCACTCAGTATTCATGAAAACTTTTAGTGATGGTTATACCGTTTGACCTGGAGCAAGTCCATGCTTTAAGATAACCTGAGAATAGTGACAACATCTCGGAATGTAAAAGTAGTTAGGACTGAAGAAATACTAGATCATCAATATGAATGGAGCAGTGAACTAATGACAAATGGAAGAGATGGATCCTCTTGTTCAGAGATTGTAACTTCCAGTTACACAAAGGTCATGGAGCAAAGCAATTTCGTGGCTCCAACCTAACAATGATGTTCAATACAATGTGAACCAAAACACAATCTGTTGCTTATAATGCCATCCCCTATACTTGTGCTGATGACCGTGGACTGGAGACACCTATTCTTCAGTTCACAAGCCCTTTCAGCGAGAGCTGCTGGAGTGTGATAGCAATTCAGCGTAACCATACAGATAATATCTTTGGTATACTTCATGGGGCCAAAGACTCTGCTACTATAATAAAACCCTTCTTTTTCTGAGTTAATAACATTAAGATGTTAGTATAGTTGGCTACAAACGAATGGTTGCATTTTTTTAATTGAGTGTTTCAGCTGCTTCCGAACTGGTTTAGGTGGAAAAGGATGTTTATTACACATGGTTTAGATCTTCTTTGAGGGTTCTTATTTCCCAGTGGCTAGGTTGATTTCTCTATTCTCCTTTCCTGCTTTATTTGTACGCACAGTAAGGTTGTCCACTACTGCACCCACCCCACAAAAGGTTTTTTTTATTAAAAAAAATTTAAGCCTTCGCTGTTCCTGTAATTTGTTTCGGAGTTTCCTTGACAAGGACTAAAATACAATGCAGGGTTTGTCTGTGTGCGAGGATTTGACATGGAAACTAGGGCTCCAAGGCCTCTATGCGCCCATCTGCACCTTGCAGCAAGCAAATTGCCCAGATCCCGTAAAACAGCAGCAACTGACCAAAGACTCTGATTCAGCAAAAACATCTATTTCATACATGTTATGTCGATGGTGATAGCATTAGCTCTCGGTCTGCGCATGGGTCATATTAGTTCCTGCCGGACGACAGCCATTCTTCTAGGAAATAAACCATGGAGTAGGAAACTGTTAATTACAAGATGTGGGAGCTAATTGAGCATGAGAAACACCAAATATTTCGTATGCACCAAGTCATGTAAATTACCATCTAGCTGTTTATTTGAGTGTAGAATGTAATTGTATCTTTTTTTTCTGTGAGACACTTTTTATCTTTTCACCTTTCATTTGGTTTATCCATTGTACTTGTATTAGCTTGCAAAGTGACCTTGTTTTTGTACCGGTATCTTCTTGTATATGTCATTGGTTTTTCGTACATGGCTTAGCTTGCCAAAAGACCTCGTCAGTACAAGTATCTTCTTTTCGTGTATAACTAGTTGGTTTTTCATAACTGGCAGTTTCTCTGCATCTGGGGAGGTATAGACAGTGTCATATCAACAGGGTTTGCTGCAAGCAGACCTTGTAGGAGTGACAGATCAGCGCCATAGTATTTCTTGTCGACAGTATCCTGTTATGTCTTGTATAGAAATTGTCTAATATAAGCTTTTCCTTTATACTCTCATGTATGTATGTGTGTGTTTATACACACACTGGTTCATTGGCCTCATGTTGAATACAAGTGCTATTCATAGCACTTACTACTTGATTCTATGCCCTGAATATATGAATGGCACTGGTTCTTCGCGCCTCCATCTTTGTCATGTCGAAATTAACTACAATGGAACAATCAACAACGTTTCATACACTTTTTACTGAATAGCAGAAAACATGATCATATACTTGTGGGGTTGGCAGGCATGGCTTCAATCCAAGAACTAGGCTTTATGCAACTTGATCGTATATCTTGAATCCTGACGTCACCAGTCTTTTGTCATGTTCAGTCCGATGCTTGGTTATGATACCCTGCCTCTCATGGTTAGTCATTTATTTCATTCAATCAGCCCATTCTTATTAAGAGGTTTCCATTTATCCAATAAGAACATTATATATGGTATAGCTACCAAACTTGCCAATTTTGCAGTAGGCGAAAGCCATGATGACAACGATCACGCGGTGTTATGATAACGGCTTACGGCTGTCAATGGTGGTGGCGCTAGACATGTCTATCATTATAATGAGTTGCTGCACAAGCAAATTAAGATTGCTCGGGAAGCAAGCGAGCAATACTTGCTATCATGAAACAGCTCTCTTGCTGTATAAACTACTGCTTCGTCCAAGTTTACACAGGACGTATATTTTTAATGGTCTTTTCATAACCATAAGGTGTATTCTATGTTCCAATGCAAATTAGTATGATGATTCCTCTATATCCCTAATAAATATTCAAATTTACTTGATATTCTCTACATGCATGTGTTGAATACAGTGTTTAGAGGTAATAATTAGGTGTAGTCTAGTCATTTTAAAAACCCCTTTGCTTTATGTGCAAAAAAAAAAACCTTATAAACTTAGACGAAAGTAGTATACGATAAACAAAACAAAAGCCAGGAAAAAGCAATACCTGCCATGATGCATGCGTATTGTCCAGCAGCAACGACAAACGAGACTGGAGACATGGGAGCACTCACATTAGTTTCTTTGCCGGTCAATGTGAAAAGCTCCATTTATAGGTTAATTGTGTCGTGTCTTGGCAAATTGGCACAAGAGAGGAGAATATTTCAAACGCCAACACTGCTTATAAGAAAGAAAAAAAAACTTGTTCTTGATTGCGAAACTACATGACATACATCATTATCAAACCATAGGCAGAATTGATGCGCCAAATAGCATCTAACTCAAGACTATCCTGGGATCCTAAGTATGCATAACTACAAGACTCCACTTATTAGAAGGTGTAATCACCACCATACTGGAAGAGCATGCCTGCATCTCCAGAAGGCATTCCCCTTCTCAAATCATTGCCAGACCTGGGAATTTCAGGGATGAAAGAAGCGTCCCCTATTGTGAAGTCCGACACCGGGATGCTACACCCACCAGCGGTAGGCATTGACAATAATATAGAACTACGAGGATCATAATATGGATTCTTCAGTGATAGACTTGACATGATATAATTAGCAGGGTTGCTTGAAAAGATGGTATGCCGACTTGTCGCTGTCAAACTGAACCTTGAACCATGGCCATCAGTCAAAGAAACCTCGTTTTGGGGAAACGTGTCTGTTGGCAACCGAAACAAACCAGCAGGGCCAGCTGGTACTTTCGCATCATCCCATGGTAAATTGATCCCGCTAAGGTAGTTTCCTGATGCCGGTAGTGCCAATATTTCCTGGCTGGGCCGTCGTGACCTGCAGAGTGAAGGTTCTGTGACATTGATTGCCAAATCATCCTTTGTGTAGCAATCCTCAGGTGCTGGAAGTGCCAACATGTCCTGGTTGGGTGGACTTGGCCTGCTCAGTTTTTCTCTGAGGGACATCTTGGCGCGTTGAAGGGCCTCTAGAACACCTCCCACATCATCAGTTGACGGTTGATACAGCTGTGTGTCCATCAGATTATCAATATGGTTATGAAAGCATGATGAGCTCCATTCAGATACTTTGCTTTTAGGGGTATCACTTAATGGACTCTCAACTGATGGTGTATTTATGTAGTGCCCGGAAGAGTGAGCATTTGCATGGTAGGTTGAATGGCTGTCTGAATTTTCATCTCCTTGACCTTTATTATGCCCTGCATTGGGATCATAGCTTCCTTGTGGTGAAGGAGCCGATCTTCCAAAATTATTCCAACCTCCTTTGATAATTCCAGTATAACTTTTATTTAACAACTCATCCTTCCTAACCTGCAATTCACTATTGATTGAAGCAACTGTTGCAGTAGCCTGCCCAAAATCATGATCAGACTCAACAACTTTGCACTGCTCAGTAGCACTTTCTTCTGGTGTATTTGGGGGCAATCCAGAGACAGAACCATTCCACAAACATTCAGCAGGACCGTTGATGCCAAAGGTTTGTTTATCGCTTGACCTTGTTGCCTCCTTACAAACTATTCCTCTGTCCAAAATCCGAGAAGCTTTGTCCCTCTGCTCACAAGCATTTTCAATCTGACTTAACCAATTGTCTGAGTGAACGTCATCCTGGAAGTTGGAAAGCAGTGCATGTCAAACAAGGAAATCTTTAGCTCCTTTTAGTTTTTATCCAGTTGATAGCAAAGTTCGATATAAAAAGAAAGTGAACGAAAAGTTTGGTTTACATGACAGAAAATATTTCATTTTAAAAGTAAATTAATCATTCCATACCAGATCAGCTGGTAGGTTTCACAGAAGGCACACAGTAAAATGTACTATTTCAATAAACAAATCGATATGATAAACAGGTCCATATAAAATGCTTAAACCAACAACCAAAATCCATCTTAAGTTCCTAAACAGTTCCTATATTTCTATGAAACCGCGGTAAAATGCAACGTTAATCTTTCAACATGGCATAATGTGTATACTTGTGAGAAGCACCGGCACAGTAACTACTCAATCAACAATATTTCGAATCTCAGAAGGACAGCACATACCGCAGTGGAATCGCTGCTCTCGCTGAATTTCTTCTCCCACTCCCTCTGAGCATTTTCTTCCGCCTGATACTGCCCAACCAGCTCAGCCTGCTTCTCGAGCACCCTCTCCATCTCCCCATCCTGCCCATACTCCATGGCATACCTACCGCCATCCTCAACTCTTCCATCACCACAAGAACCTTGTCTATCCTGGCTCACCACACCATCCAAATCATGCTGCTCGTCGGTGCAAACAGTACAATCTGATCTCTCCTGACCCTCCTCCCGACTCCCCAGGGCATTGTGCTTGCCCTCATCGCCTTCATTCTGCAATCTGTCAAAACAGTACAAGTACATCATGTCAGATGGCCAATTCACATCTACAGATCGACAATTATCACAGAATTTCAGCAATGTTCAATGCCTGGACCTCATCAGCTCCTTCCTCTTGATCTTCCGGCACGACTGCCCCGGCTCGTACTTGGGCGACGAATCCGCGGCCAGCAGGTAAAAGTAGCTCCTCCCATTGCTAAGGCTATGCCTCTGCCTGAGCTGCCTGCCCTTCTGCTGCGGTTGCCGCCCCTCCGAGTCGTAGCCCGCAGCGCGGCGCTTCCACGACAGCCCCCCGGCCAGCTCCGACCCTGACAGAGCACCGTCCGCCTCCCCGCAGGGCTTGCCGCCGCCGCTCACGGCGGCCTCAGTGCCGCCAGTGTCGTCGTCGTCGTCGGAACCGGAATCTGCGGCGTCGGAGAATCGGCCGAAGCCCTGGGACTCGAGGATGGCGAGCACCTCCGCGGCTGCCCGCTCCGCCTTGCGCCGCTGGGTCGTCACCGTCCGGAGCTGCTCCTCCAGCTCCGCAACCTGCAGCAACAGTCTCCGCCGTGAGTCAGACAGTAATGTGAAGGTAAGAAACAACCAAAAGTGCACGCGGGATAGGAGAGAGGTGGGAGGTAGCGCACTGCGCGCGTGCGCACCCGCTTGGCGAGCTGGTCGGCGCGCTCCTTGGCGGCGCGGGAGACGGAGCGCTCAGAGAGGAGGCGTGCGCGGAGGAAGTCGATGGTCATGGCCGTGGTCGCGTCCGCCGCCATCCCGAACCCACCCGCGGAACCTAGCAGGGTTTCCTCCCCGCTCTCAGCGCGGCATCCCCCCTCTAGACACTGCAATAGCAGCAACTGCCGTCTCGCCTCTCCGCGTGGTCCTCCGGTTCACGCCTCCAAAGCGATGCGATTCTGTGCCCACTGCCCCGACGCTTTTGTTTCGCTATCCGTGCGACCGACCGTGCCGCTGCCCTGACGCGACGGCTGCGTCGTGGTCACTGGTGTGTGCGCGTGGGCGCCCCTCGCACACGGTCACGTGAAGACGGTGCTCTTCTTCTTCTTTTTTTTTTTTCTGTCCCTGCTCCCGCGGTACGCCACTCACGTGCCCACCCGTCCGGTGGCGCGTGATTATCGTAAGCCGTAACCGACAGGTACATCATAAAGCCGGTAGTGATAAACCACCACCGGTGTGTGTCGCGGTACGCCACTCGCTGTGCCCATCGAGCGTGTGGCGTGTGATCACCATAACCGACAAGTACACCATAGAATCGATAGTGATAAACCACCACCGGTGTGTGTCGGGTCGGAGGTTCGGCTACCCCGACCTCCGTTACCACAGTTTGGTGCTTCACCCGTAGTACTGTTGGTGTCTGTCAGGTTGACGCTTCAGCTTCCCGCCCGATATGTTGATTACCACAAGTTTGGTGCTCCGCCCGTAGCACCGTTCCAGACATGGCCGGAATGTTGGTGCCGATGTTCGCGTGCCTTACAAGTCCGGCAATTTACATCGTGCTGAGTTCAGTTGCTGTACATGGCATGGGACACGCTGCCGAGCAGCACGACCGAGTTCAGTTGCTGCATCTACTAGCCTACTACAACCTATTTGTACATCTCATATGTCGTAATGCTAGTTGTTTTTGCATAAAGCTAACAGAACTCTGATAGGGCCATGCCATGCAAAGGTGGTACTGAAGCAGGTAATATTATTGTTCAGGAAAGCCGATCTGTAACAGACGCGTCTTCAGTGGGTCGAGAATACTAGAAATGCAAGCGCGGCGCACGCCGCGCGCTCGAACGGAAAATATTTTTTGTTTTTTTTTCCGGAGAAAAAACAGACAACGGAAACATTTTTCCCATGCTCCGGAGAGCAAACAGACCACGAAAATATTTTTTCCGGGGAAAACGGAGAAAGGACCTGAACGTAAAATACAGGGACCTATTTGTTATAATTTTGGACCTGTTCGCTATTTCGAATAAGTAAGAAAGGGCTCGTCTGCAATTCGTATTTAACAGGAGGCTCTTTGTGTAAAACGGCGAACGGAGGACCTAAACGCGAATCGGGGAAAAATATTTTACACTCACAGAAAATTACAAATGACTTATTCGTAAATAGAAAGGACCTATCCGTAATTCCAAAGAACCGAAGGTTTTTTTTGCAAGAAAGGGAGAGAGAGCGTGTGGGATGAGGAGAGAGAACGAGGAGGCGACGTGGCTAGGCTCCCTGGCCGTGAACTCTTCCGGCTGTAATATATGTAGTATTTATGACTTCCAATTCCAAAGACTTCCGTTGGTTCTCCTGTTGTAAAATATAGTCATTTATCTAAGATTAATTAATAACACGCTAACAAAATTATACGTATAAAAGTAGGAGCATATATAATATAGGGGCAATTTTCTCTCTCTTTATTATATTGAGATAAATTTAATATATAGTACAAAGGATGTCTAATATATAGTAAAACTAACTGTAGATAAATTTAAATCACTCACCAATAAATAGAGTCTTTCCATACTTAGATTGAGATTCTATCTATATCATAACACTTCCGCTTGGGCGAATACCGCATAATGCACATGTCTTGTTAAAAACTCCTCCAAAAAACCCAGTGAAAAAAATGGAGAAAAGAGTACGTTGCACTCGCACTCCGTGTAACACTAGTTGCCTCATTAAAAACTTTTATGTGAGGAATTTTAGAAAAGCTCACTAAGAGAAAAGGAGCACAATTTATAATCTTCATGATATAAAATATAATTTTCAAGATCGTGCAAAAAAGGGTCAAGGTTCAGGGGTTTACTCCTTCTAAACCCTACAAATCTTTAAGTCGTCTCATTCCTATGATATTAACACTTTTTTGAAAAATAGATTTTGGCAATAACTTAGTGTGCGTTTAGTTGATGAGATGAGATTGAATAGGATGGGATGATCCTGTACTATTTGATTCCATTATTTTGGGAGAATGAAATGGTTCAACGTCTAGAAAGAATATTCCTCAAATTTATATCACTTGGTCTAAGATGAAATTGTTTCATTCAAGCAACCAAACACATGGATGATTTTTTTCTCGAACCATCTCATACATGTACCCATAACTAAACAACAATAACTCTGATAGTCTGATCGGATGGCTCGCTGTGAAGTTTGAATGTCGGCACTGAGATGGAAATTAGCCACCGTCAGTCTTTAAAAAGATGACATTTTAGATATAATAATAGTTAAACTTCTAAAACTTATATGTGTAGATTTATCTCGAGAAGTACTTTCATAATATTATAATATTATTAAGTTTTATAAATATATTATAATAAAAAATTAGTGGTCAAAGTTGTATTTTAAAAATCATGTCGATGTTCAAAACGTCATCTTTTTGAAGACAGGAGGGAGTAGCACATATCAACGAACACCGATGACCCAACATGCACATAAATGATAGTAAAAACTGCTCATACATGAGTAATAGCGATTAGCGAGGTACAATAATCCATCATGGAAGATCTGGCTAATATTTATCAAGGCAGTTGTGAACTTCCATTTTGGGAAAACCGAGCCATACACTCCTGAGTCTACAATACATTGCACGAATCACCTGATTATATGGTGCTTGTTTTTACCAGAGATCAAATATAATGAAACTTGTCGAGCGATTAGTCTCAGATTATTTTTAACCACGCGATGGCAACTTCAATCACCGCTCGCGCACCCCCTGCATCCACAATGGACACATTCTATCACCTTTTCTTCCCTGAGGTGCTTGGGGACCCTGCAGACACAAGTGGTTGCAAAGTTGTGGTCTCGTGTTTGTATGCATCGGAGGCAGCAAAGGCGCTCATAACCTGGCTGCGAAGGACTCAAGAAAAAGATAGGTAGGAGTGAGCAATTAGAATGCTGATTAACACAATTCAAATGTTATGATAAAGTGACCCAGCTTGGTAGATTTCTGGTGGCTACAAAAAGAAAAATAGAAATTGAACATGACCGAAATTAGTGAATCATTAAAGAGTGCACTTTGCACTAACAAAAAGTCCACATGAAAAAATAAATATTCAGGCAATTTCTACAAATGCATATGTTAGGAGCAGGGGAACCTTTCCTTTTGAGTTTGAGTGCATTCATAAATTAACAAGTAATCCTCGCCAAAAAAAAGAAGAAGAAAAAAGAAATGCTCACATTGCATTCTATAATGACCCTTCTTTCAGAGAAAGAGAAAAGCTAATCCTTTTCTACCAACATTGATTTTATATGGCCATAGTGTGTAAAAAAGGTGAATATGGAATGGAATTGCTCTTGATATGTTTTCACTTGATCATGGTGGTGAGGATGGCCTGAATAAGTTCAGATGTTTATAATCTACGAGAACTGGAACATAATTGAACAAAAATTTCCAAGATACACCAAAGTGGAGAAAAGCATGCCACCATAGTTCGTAGAAACCATCAAAACAAAGTATGCATATAAATGATCAAGCTTACCAACCTTTTTCCACTTAGCAATCAGATTTTTGTCTGCATAACCTTGGTCCAAGCAAAATTCATATAACTCTTTTGATATCTCCTTCCTTCGATAGTAAAGATCATATATGTAGCGGCTCTTTTGATGAGAAATACGGAAGATTGGCCAGAGAGCTTCACACTTCCTCTTCCCATCATGTGTATCATTCTCAGCTGCATAAGAAAATCACATTACTACCATCCTGTGGTTGGAATATCAACTTCTGAAAAAAAATCACAAGTGATTACAGATTACACATATGTGCACACCTTCTCTCATTTTGGCCTCCAAATCACGGAGAGTCGGTTCAATAAGCTCCCATCCTTCAGGATATTTGACACGGCTTGTCTTTATCTTTGGCATGTTGTCTCAAGGAAATATGCTTATTAGAACACAAACCTGTGAGAAACATAGAACATTGGTCAGATCCAGAATGCGTATTAGGTAAATTAGGTTATTTTCCATCTACGTCTTGTAAACACAAGAACAAGTGGAGCAATGCTGTGCTAGAAAAATTCTCCGAAAGATGATCAACACAGTTTTTATTTTAAAAAAGGATTAACCCGGATTCCATTACCAAGCAACAGAATATTTACAACTGTCTTTGCCGAAGTACCACAAAACTACACTCTGCCTGACCAATTGCTTCGCCCTCTCCAGCCAAGCTGCACCAAGCAGTGACTGACAAGCCAAACAAAAGGCACTCTTCAGCAACTAAGTTTTAGACTAACAAGCAGAAAGAAGACAGTAAAAAATGATTAAGTTAGGAGTGGCAAGCATCCACAGTGCTATGTTTAACAGAATCATCACACAAGAGGTTAAACACTTCAACTGCAAGTATATATTAATTTTCTTAATCTGGCCACTCCATCAGCAGCACCCTCCCCACACCAGTTTGCCTCTGCATTTCTTCAGTTATGTCATCATGCAACCTGAGAGCCTCAATTCGAAGAACTTCAGTGCCATGTATCACATCTTCCTTGACTTCCTCTTGTTGCATACCTGCCCAGAATTTGAGAGACACAAGCATAACAGATGATCTCAGCAGGAGATCTATCAATTTCTTTTCAAAAAAGGCTCTGTCCCAGTGTTCCTCAGTTTCCATATCGCCCAAAGAATTGCTGCCAAACCAAGTATGTGTACGCCCCTTCCTCCTGTAACATATTGTTTACTCCAGCTCATATATTGCAAAAAAAGAGGTTGGTCTGCAATTTGTCCCAAAGTCCAAACCTAACCCCCCCCCCCCACCCCACAAACAAAACTCACAGCCGGGCATTAAAAAAAACAGATGATATGGATTCCTTATCATAACAGAATCAATGAGGATTACCTTTCCATTTTCTCTTAAGTAAAACGTCTTAACGTCTTTAGTAAGAATAGCCCCATGCCAAGCTAGCCACAAGAAAATCTTAACTTCCAAACGAATTTTAGCCTTCCAAAGGATTTTAAAATGCTTATCATGCATGTCAGCATTTAAAAAATTGTAAACTGATTTAACAGAAAAATTTCCCTGTTTTCTCCCACAACCACTTAGGTTTATCTTCATTTTCACCCAAAGCAACATTTATTAAAGTATATCTCATAGTATTTAAGTCCTGTCGCATATCCTCATTAAACCATCTCCTGAAAGACAACCCAGCATTTGGTTGCGATGAAGAGTCAAATTTTCCTCATTAGATATTGAGTAAAGATTAGGAGATTTCCTCTTAAGAGAAGAAGTACCACACCAACAATCATTCCAAAAATCTGTTTTCTTTCCATTCCCAACTTTCATACTTCTACCTTCCAGGAAAATTTCCTTTACTTTGAGCAAATCAGCCCAACAAGGGGAATAAGATTGTTTATGTTTGATGTGTGAAATGCATTGATCACCAAGATACTTACATCTCACAACATCTAGCCACAAACCTGTTTTGTTCTCTAATTTCCACCACCATTTACAGAGTAAACTAATATTCAGTTTGTATAAGTCTTGAATTCCCCAGACCTACTTTTTGTTTAGGCCTACAGACTTTCCCTCATTTCACAAGATGACATTTCCTTTTAATAATTAATACTACCCCCATGCCAAAAGAAAGTTCTTCTTGTTTGGTCCATTCTATATAACACAGTTCTTGGAAGTCAGTACAAAGACATATGGTAGATGGGAATGCTGCTAAGGCTAGAATTGATGAGTATAGTCCTGCCACCAAGGGCCAGCATCAAAGGGACCCCCCTTTCCAACCTTCTAACCTTTTCATAAGCCTTTCTTCCAGTTTTGCCCAGTCAACAACATGTAGCCTCGACCAACTTACAGGAGCACCCTATCTCAAAGGCCATTCCAATCTGGCAATTAAACATATCTGCATATTCAGTATCCGTTTCAGCATCCCCATTAATAGTTAATCCCTTTTTTGAAAGTAAATTTTTAATCCCACCATCACCCATAAGAGTAGAGCAAAAGTTTCAAATTTACAGCCTTAGAGACATTGTCTTCTAATAACAAAATTGTATCATCTGCATATCGTAAGATGGATACTCCCTTAGGAATTAAATGTGGTGCCAAGCCACAAATTAAATCATTTTCTTGAGCTTTGTGTATCATTTTGGCAAGACAATCAGCAACCTGATCAAAAAGGAAAGGTGACAAAGGATCACCTTGCCTTACACCTTTGTAGCTCTGAAATAAGGACCCACCTTGTTATTAACTTTCACGCTCAAAGTCCAATTTTGGACAACCATTTTATTCCAACCACACCACTTTCCACAGAAACCTCTCGTTTAGAGGCAAGCAAAGAGGAAATCCCAGTCAACTTTGACATAAGCCTATCCAAAATCTAGTTTCAGCACTACCCCTTTATTTTTTGACCTCCTACTTTCACGCATGATTTCATGCAAAGTCATCACTCCATCCATAATATTTCTCTGTTTTATAAAAGCATTTTGGCAGGGGTAAATGTGTTTATTCATACAACGCTCGTCTTATAGTCAACACTTTTGTTATGATCTTAAAGTGAACATTCAGCAAACAAATTGGTCAAAATTGGGGCATTTTCATGGTTGTCACGGCGTACATGGCAATCATGGCAACTGATAGGTGCCAGGACGCCATGGCATCCAGTCGGGTGCCATGGCATCCTCAAGGCGAGGTACGGTGAGTGATATTAAGACAAGAGTAACAAGACAACATATTAGGATAGAGAAGAAGTTCATAACATAATTAACAACCGAGAGAGCAACCTTAAGGTCTTAAATAGGAACACGCGAACAACAAAAGATGATCAGTAGCAAAAGCATGAAATTATAAAGGATATTAACATTAACAATCATAATAGGAATCATCTCTCTCGCAGCCTGCAACACCACTTTGTTCATTGGTGTCAAGAGCAAGACTAGGAGATTCGCCAGAGGGATTGGAGGGATGGGACCTCGCCGAAGGGAGTGGAGGAGGGAGGGGAGCTCGTTGGCGGCCGGGGCAATGAGGGGCTTACCCTCATATAGATCATAGAAAGCATTCATCACATCAAATTTAATTATATCCCAGCAAGTTTGATAAAACTCAATTGGAAAACAATCAGTCCCAGGAGCTTTTTTTTCCATATAAAAAATAGCAACTTTGATTTCTTCTTCGGTGAAAATTTTACAAAATTCCTAATTGTCATTTACAGACATTTTCTCACTAGAAGACCAAATACTAGGATCAAGTTGAAATAGATTTCCATCAGCAGGGCCAAAAAGTCCTTTGTAACATTCAGTGGCATGCTGTAATAAATTTTCATCTCCTTCAATTACTTCATGTTCATTTTTCAAATAGAAAATTGAATATGATCAACACATAACTGAATATTCGCACTCTACATATGGCACTGCTACTGTGCTAAAAAATAGTCGATTGTTATCACGCATATCATATTATCATCTAAAAGCACATCATTTACATCCAAAACATTGCACAGGTTATCTCCCAGCCCAAGTGCTAGAAAGCACAAGCAGACTGCACTAGAGAGCCTAGTAGGGCAATATACTCGATTAATTATGCACGCTAATTGCTAGTCACCACTCATCCAGCATCACAGATTTGCATTTCTGGCCTACTCATCTAGAGAAATCGTCTTTAGGGACATGAGTGGTCAAACCCTCAGGTAGATTCGCCAAAAAGTACTTCCTAAGCAGCCGCTTCCTCAAGTACAGGAGAGCAGGGCAATAAAGAAATAGTAGCTTAGGGACAAATTGAATAAACCTCTAGAATTGAAGAGATTGAGAGAGACCTAGGGTTTGCATTGCGCAAAATAATCACTGCATTAGGGGACCAAGAGGGGCGAACCTTGTCGAGTCGCGGGCGGAGGATCGGGGATCGGAGCGTCGGCAGGAGATGGTCGGGTTGGCGGCGTCTGATCACCGGAGCTCCGGCTCCGCTCGCCGCTTCTGGGAGAAGGTGCGAGAGCGAGAGAGAGAGACGGGGAGAAAGAGAGACAGAGTGTTAGGGAAATCTGGGTGGGCCCGACTAGGCGCGAGTCCGCTGTCCGCCACCCAATACAGTCAGCTTTCCGTGGAGGGAAACGAGTTCAGTTCATTCGAAGTATAAGGGCATCTCCAATGGTGTTACTTCAGCTAGCTATAAGGGTGTCAACTCAGCATTTTGCTTAGGTGGATGAGAGAAAAGGAAGAGAGAGATATATGCTTACTACTAACTTGTAGCCAGGCTATAGCTGATTCCAAGGCATTTATCACCTCTTACATATGGGCCCATATTTAATTTTGTAGACAATACTATAGCTAGTCCATTGGAGAGGTTGTCTATTAGCTATCTATAGATGACATGTACACTTCTTATAGCTAGTAGTTAACTACACCATTGGAGATGCCCTAACTAGTACCCATAATAGAGTGGGAGCGGTAATAAAATCACGACTCACGAGACACCCGTTCCATAGCATTATAGCAACTGTGCAATTGCTTTGCGTAAATTAATGAACATGAGGATACGAGGATGAAAGCATTGAGATTTTTTTTTTTTTTAAAAAAAAGAAGAATAAAGGCATGTTTGGTTACCTGCACCATCCTAACTTGTTTCGTATGAGCTATCCAGGCCAGGCTTGGTCTGATTGAGTGGATGCAAGTTAAGTTGTTTGGTTGCTTGTTTATGCATCTCACGGGCCTGCATTAGAGAGAAGTCTAATTTATGTGTTTTCTAGACTTCTCTCTAATACAGGCTGGTGAGATGCACAAACAAGCAACCAAACAACTTAACTTGCATCCACTCAATCAGGCCAATGCTAGCCTGGATGGCTCATACGAAACAAGCTAGGATGGTGCAGGTAACCAAACACACCCTTAATGAACATGAGGATACGAGGATGAAAGCATTGATATATTTTTTTTAAAAAAAAATAATAAGTGTTGCAGCAAAACTATTGCTGATTGTAGTTACTATGCTAGCAGAGAAATTTCCCTGCTTGGATGGTGCGCATCATTCCTGAATGTGCATTTTGGGTCCTAAAGCGCATTACAGTTGCGCTTGAGACTTAAGTCGATTAACAAAAAAAAAAGGAGCATGAAGATTCTATATCACAAGGTATGTGTAATGTATTACCTTATTAAAATAAAAACAAAAGAAGTCATCACGTTCGCCCAAAAGGTTAAAAATTATCATGTTAATCGGTGGGAAAAAAGATCGATCTATACCCTCGATTATGATAGATCCGAATTATAATTGTGGAGATAAATTATATAGATAGAGTTTTAGAACGAACATGACTCTATTAATTATTATATAAACTAGTAAGATTTGCGCGCTCCGTCGCGCCGTGCGAAATTTAATCCAAGTTTTTATTTCTGAAAAAAGGCAGGAATATCCAAGCGTTTTTTTTTGTTCACTTGGATTTTTTTTGGAAAAAAATACGCTAGGTAAGAACCGTCGACGAATCTGCGAAACAACAGGCCTTTTTGGAAAAAAAAAGAATAATACATGTTCCGAAAAATATTAGATTTCGAGTTGCAAAGAAAACTATAGACGCCGAGTTTAACACCCTATGCGTTCAACGGGTAATAATACTTGTTTTTGGAAAATATTAGAGATCGAGTTGCAAAAAAAAAAAATTAGATGCTGAGTTTAACACCCTATGCGTTCACCGGATAATAATACACGTTTTGGAAAATATTAGAGATCGTTCTGGACAATATTAGATTTCGAGTTGCCAAAAAAATTTTAGATACCGAGTTTAACACCCTACGCGTTCACCGGGTAATAATATATGTTTTAGAAAATATAAGAGATCGAGTTGCAAAAGAAATTATAGATGCCGAGTTTAACACCCTATGTGTTAACTGGGTAATACATGTTCCAAAAAATATTAGAGATGACAATCTTATTTTGTCGAGTTTAACACTCTATGCGTTCACCGAGTAATAATACATGCTTCGAAAAACATTAGAGATCGAGTTGGGGGAAAAAGTCTAAAGATTAGACGCTGAGTTTAACACCCTATGCGTTCACCGGATAATAATACATGTTTTGGAAAATAATAGAGATCGAGTTGCAAAAAAAACTATAGATGTCGAATTTAACACCCTATACGTTAACCGGGTAATACATGTTTCGGAAAATATTCGAGATGTTAACATTCGTTTGTCAAGTTTAACACTCTACGCGTTCACCGAGTAATAATACATGTTTCGAAAAATATTAAAGATCGAGTTGGGGAAAGAAATCTAGAGATCAGAGATCGAATTGGGGGGGGAGTCTAGAGATAGAGTTGTACACAAATTTCTGCTTACGAAAACATTGTTTCCGAGAAAAATGGAGAAAGGACCTGGACGTAAGAAACAAGAATCTGTTTGTTATTTTTTTGGACATGTTCGCTACCCCGAAAAAATTAAAAAAGGGCTCGTTCGAGATTTGTATTTAACGAGGGGTTTTCAGTAAAGTAACAAATCAGAGACCTGAACGCAATTTAGAAACGATTTTCTTGCTCTCACAAAAAATCGCGAAAAACCTATCTGTAATTTGTAAGGATCTATCCATAATTAATGAAAAGGGAGGGTTTTTTTGCAAATTGCCAAGGGGTGGCGTGGCCTAGCCGGTTGGCCTCCATTTTTTCCCTTATAAGGGAGTTAGTATAGCCTGATGAGACCTGTCCTTGTACCACTTGATGGAGTTGATCGTGTTCATTTTTAAGGGCTAAAAAATTTAATCGGTCAAAAAAATATCTATGTTGTCAAAGAGTTCGAGCGGAAGAGATCGGTCCTCCGGAAGAATAAAATGGAGGGAAATCACTATTTAGTAATTTCTGGATTTTTGGATTTATTTTTATAAGAGAAAAATTAGATTATTGTACATGCACATCGATTGATTTTTTAATTTTTTTTGGCAAGGTTTTGGCGAAGTGGAAGAGAGCATCACGTAGAATGTGGCGCCACGATGCCGGTGGTGTGGTCAGTTGCGGCTGGGGAGCTTGCATGGCAGCGAACATGGCAATGAAGCAAGGTTTGGCCAGCAGTGAACAACAAGCTCGATCTAGCGATGGGGTAGGGGGATGCCAAATAAATTAAGGGGTTTTCTTCGCAGTGCCCTTGAACACGATGTGACACTAATAGAAATGCAAGGAGCTCACCGAAAGATGGCGGATCTTGGTCAGAGTGCGGCGGCGGGGTTGCGATGAGGACGACGAACGCGATTGCGGCGTTCGGTTGGTCTTCTGGTGAAAGCGAAGTGAGCACAACGTAGAACGCAGCGAGGTCAGAGGTGCTCCACAATGGCGACAATTCGACATTGAACAGTGCACGGTCGAGGATGGGCAAAACCAAAATCTAGTGAGAAAAGAGAAAGAATCCTAAAATAAATTTAGGAGAAATGCAATAGGTATGATTGCACACATTATGACGCGATCAGCGTGGGAAGGAGAGGCCTGAGATGGCTGGGACGTTGCAGGGCGCAGCGCCGGTTTAAGGATAGAGCTCCGGGTCTTGGCATGTTCCAAGTGGAGGAGTGGATGATAGAGCTCGGAGTGTCCAAAATGGAATCAAGACGGCGTGGCGAACTCGGTGCTCCAATTTATAGAGCAAACGGAGCACTGGATCGATGGCAACAAGCGCGGGCAGTGCAATGGCTGGCGGCACAAATGTGACATAACTTAGCTCATTAATGAAAGAAACATCTAGAAATGAGGTAGTGGAGATGAGGTCTTTCATTAGCTTTGATTGCTCTCTTGATTTGGAAAGGAAATGGCACCGCGTGGAACTCGGCCTAAACAGCCATGGGGTCCGGTCCCCTGGTTTGTGCATGCGGCAGCTAGAGGAAGAAGGGGTGCGGCTGGGCCAGGCCAGGTGGAGGGAGTGGGCTAGTTGGGCCAAAGAGGTGAGGAGAAGGAGGTGGGCTAGGTGGGTTGGGCCGAAGGGGAAGATGAAATGGACCAAGTGAATGGGCTTCAGCCCAAGATGGCAATATGGATTTTAATTCCATTTTTAATTTAAATTAATGTTGAAACCCAAAGAGATTTTTTGAAAATAACAAATAAAGCTAAAAATTTGGGGGGGGTCACAGAAATTTCCTAAGACATTTTTAACCTAATAAAACTATTTTTAACTTAAATTTGGTTGTTATTTTTATACAGTAATTACTTTTTAATTTCTAAAAATAGGAAAACCTATTTAAAATCCAAAAATTTAGAGAAAATCCCAAAAAATCAAAATAAATATTAGAACATCAAGAAAATTGAATTATTATCAGAAAATTCATAGAAGTTAATAAAATAGTATTTTAAATTTTAAATCTATTTTTTATTTTAACCTTTATTTTAAAACCAAAATTTTTGGGATGTTATACTGAATATATGGAAACAAGGGATAATTCTTATATGAAATATCCCATGTACCATATTTTTTCTATTACGTAACTGTGAGGAGGTCTTCTGTATTTTCATAGAAGCTCTAGTCCTCTGCTCCTGTGGTTGAGGTTGGTCCTGTGCACGCTTAGAGTATATACCTTGGATCGAACCAATGATGGTTGGTTCAGCACTAGTCCCTACAGTGGAAGTCGAGCCCACCACCTTTGAGGCACCTATGCCCATGGTCCTCTTCTTCTTCATCGAAGGAGCTAGGGTAGATGACAGGTCGGCTGCACAATTTTTACCATGCATCTAAAAAATAAAATAAGTTATTAGAACAGAAAAATGATTTGATTCAATAATCAAATGGATTAATTAGTACTTACCTCAATGTGTTTATTAATGAACTCATCGCTTTGTAAGATCAGGCTAGATGGCTGCTTGTCCAAAGCAACCTAATCAGGTTTGTCCGAAGGAACACGCAAAATAAGCAACCTTCAAACGAGTTTCTCTGGCAGTCAAAACTAAATGCAAAAACATATTTATATGTTAGCAAGTTCTAAAAAAATAAGAAAAGGAGGTAGGGGACTCAAAATCTTTTACCTCCAGGTTAGTCTTTGGTAGGATCTTGGTCACCCTTGATCCTTCAGACATATATAAATCGTCTTTTTAGGGGACTCACCTTGTGATACAGAAAATTGTAAATGATTTTTTGCCCTGATAAGCCCCCTGATACCAACTTAGAGATGACCTTTACTATTTTCCTCTCCATGTCAAGCAGCTCCAAAGAGTTTTTTCTCATTCCTTGCCTCCTACCTGTGACACCACGGAGTGTCGTATCCTTATTTATTGAGCATGATGAGGTTAAAAACTTTATGAAATGTGGAATTAAGGTTAAAACCATAGGGTATGGAGGTTAATAGCGTTTTCGGGCCGTTTTCGGGGTTTTGGGCCTTTCCGGGGGAGTTTGGGCCTAAAACGGGGGATTGTGGGCTTTGGTGGGATGGAGTGGGAATCCATTTAGGATTAGGATTAGGTGTGGGGGCTGGCAAAAGGGCCTTCCCCCTGCCCCTTGCGCCCCACTTGCCCTTGTGCGCCCCCTCCCCACCCCCTCCCTCCCCACTTGTGCCGTGCGCCCCCACCTCCCTTGTCCCCTTGTCTCCCCACCTCTCCACCACCTCTCCTCCACCCCCTTGCTGCCCTAGGGTGGCCTCCCCACCCCTGCACCTCGTGGATCCATCCGTTGGAGCGAGGAGCGTGGAGCGAGGAGCGATCCGCGAGGAGTTTCGTTGGGATTTCGGTCGTCGGGCGAAGGTATGGCCATGGGACTCCTTGGGGTTGGGCTAGGTACTTTTCTAAGGGTGTTTATCATGATTTTAGATCAATTGGTGGTGCTGGACATGAGTAGATTGGATTAGATCTAGATGTTGCCACGTTTCTGTTTTGGGACAACATGAGCAGTCGACCTAGGGTTCAGTTTTTCGCCAATTTAGATTTGGAATTTGGTCAGCCGCCTGTTGAAGAAGTTGTAGGTAATTTAATTATATTTCAGTGGACATAAAGAACGCGAAATTCTGATTAGCCGTTTGAAAGTTATGGCTGTTTTACCGAGCGTGTCAAAATCTGTGACGTGATTGGAACAGATTACGGTATTTTGTAGATTAAACAACTTTAGAGTCCGAATCAGTCTCTCTCTATAACTAGAAAAGGTTGGAAAATTTCCTAAGCTACGCGAGGATGTACTCGTTTAATTGATTCGGAGTCCCAGAACTCAAGTTATGCCTTTTGGAAGGCTGCTGTCCCGACGGGACAGAACCTCTGTTTTTAGGTTTTGCGAGTAGTTGGAAATGTCGGGGTAGATGAGGGTTTGCGTACTGTTTTGTGGACATAATTGTGAGTGTGTGGTACCTATGTGCAGGTGGTGCGACCCCGGGAGTGCCTTCTACTTCCCGCCAATCCGTTGCCCGTGGTTGAGGCAAGTGTGTTGTAATGGATAGCGATTTGTAGGTTGCTTGTTGAGAATAGATGAAGTTGACTACATGAGATATGATCACTTGTCATGCTTTAATGATTGCCAATGATATGATGAGCATGTTTATTATGTTATGATGCCATGTGTTAATGTACGAGTTAAATATGATGTTGGCATAATTGTATACATGGCATGTTACATGGCCCGGGCGGTGAGAAAATCATAACTAGTCCGGGGAAGGTCGGTGAGAAAGTTATGACTAATCCGGAGAGCCATTGAGTAAGTCCTACATCGTGATTCCATCCACGTGGTGTTTGGAAGCGAGGAGTAGGCACCCTCCATCTTCGGGATGGAAGGGGGGAGAGGGTGCACACCGACGGGTGTGTACTCAACCATACCGGTATGAGTTTCCAAGGAGACATGAGCATTGCATTGCATACATAATGATGATGATAATGTTATGTGTTCATGAATGAGATGATATACATGATGTGAGACATTATTGCCATGTTATTGTTCTTGTTGTCCATTGCAATATGCTTGCTGAGTTTCGAACTCACACTTGTGTTTTCTTGTTGTTTTAGGTACCATGAGACCGGCATGCGGGGAAGGGAAATAGTCACACTTCCACACGTAGCTTCACTCTTTTGATTTCACAAGTCATTCAATTAGTGTTGATAATAAATTACGTGTGATGATCATTGCTTTAAGGTCTAGCTTTGTTAAATGAGAGTCGTTTCGTTCGTTTGACTCTTGGAGACATTATATGTTTGGAACTAGACTTATATTGTTGCTAAGTCGTTAATTATTGCTGTTTTTAGTTGTCTCTCATATTCCATATATTACTATACTGTTGTTGTTCCTTCAAATCATGTTAAAACAAAGGAGATGCTGCCGAAATCTCGGTTTTTAGCATGTGCGCATTTGCTGGAATTTATGTTTAATTGTGGTGTTTAGATGTTGTTTAGCTTATGTTTGGTAGCATTCAGGCATATTAGATGCCGGGGTGTTACACAACCTCGCCCAGGTTGGGGTGAATTTCCTGGTAAATCGGAGATGGCTACCCCCTGGGATTTATGAATAGAACCACTCCCGATGGTAATACTTCTATGTTTCCTTGGTCAGAAAGGAATGGTACTAAACACCGATTTGGAGTTTAAAGTAAATGCTCCCAAAAACATCTTAAGTTTTATTATTTCTAGTGTATTGATAAAAAAAATCAAAAAGACAAATGGAAGGAGGAATATCAAGAAAAGCCTCGCAAAGATATGAGAAAATACTCAAAATCAAAATAGAATTTGGGGAAGATGATGAAGCTTAATCTCGTAATGATCGAGCAAATCGGCTAGGAGTTCGCTCTCAGGGAGACGAAAACCTAACTTAACGAAAGCAGCGAAAAGCACGTGCACCCCTCTTGGGGAATAGGCTTCGTGTCTTCTCCGCTAGGATCCCACCACGCCATTTCGCACAGCGGGATCAAGCCTTGATCCTCGAGCTCCATGATCTTGTCTCGGTGAGAGCAAACCTCTCCATTGCAAATAAAGCTAATAAGAAAGAGAGGGAAACTCAAAAGGTGAAAAGCTTCAAACTTTCTTCTAGTTCTTAAGGCTTTTCACCTCTGTTTCGTAATCAAACTTCTCAAATATGGAAGAAAAAAAGAGCGAAAGATGAAAACGCTAAATAACCAAAAAGAAAGAAAGCAGAAAAACTCAAAGAAGTTCTTTCACGCTCAATAGTCTAAAGGCGTGAAACGTGCAAGGGAAGCCTTATCCCCTTTATTTATAGGAATAATTGATGATTTACCCTCACTTACTTGTGTCATTGATCATTTGCCCGTGATGTCTTACTGGCATAAGGATCCTAGGGGCACATGACAATGAAATATACTGGGCAAATGATCAATTGCACCAACTAAAATGGGGGCAAATCATCAATTCTCCCTTATTTATATTGTTCATTGTAATGGTTGTATTGCCACTTCAGTTACTGAGAAAATCGCAAAAGATTTTCCTATCGCGAACAAAAATGGTGATATAATTGGCACGAGACCCCATAATTTTCTTATCGTGAACAAATACATGTATTTATTCAAGCCTTGAGGGCTAGCTGACGATGATTAGTGTGTCCAACTATACTTTTGGACCCCACGTGCTCATAAATAAAAAAAGCCCATAAGAAAAGATAAGACCCAAGGCCCATTACCTGGTTACGATTTCGACTAGTGTCAAAATTAGTCACGCCAAAAAAATTCCTGACCAGTTTGCTAAAACTGGTCGAAGATAAGTTATGTCCTATTTACTCCAACCAACTATGTATATGCAAGTTGGGGACAGCTTATTTGGTTGCCCTGACCACCTAGTTATACACTAGTAGGGAATAACTTATTCAGTTGTTCCGACCAACAAACCGGTCGGACAATGAATAGCCTTCGCCCTAACCTGAAAATAGGTCGGAGAGGCAGTTAGCCCCACGTAGGAATAATGTGTGGACGATTATTCCTGATAGGTACAAATAACGAGTTGGAAGTTACTCCCTTCGAAGATACACCTATTTACTAAAAGACACCTCCTGATGGAAAGGCACATTTTGGCATGAAGACACCTCTTACAAGATGAGAATTGTCATCCCTTCGTCAAGTATAAATAAGAAGCCTGCGCAAAGATTCAAAAGGAGAAAAAGACACAACAGAACACAATAGGAGACAAGAGAAAAACAAGATAGAAGATATAGCATCCAAGCATTCTGAGATTAGCATTAGTGTTTCATTTCCAACTGACAAATTTGTACTCTGTCAAGACACATGACTAAATAAAGAGCATTCTCTTTCATCCTACTTTTAAAATCTTGATTGAATTCATGCAAAGGCAACCCCAATTACATACGTAAGGTCGATCTAGGGACCTCGGGTCTTGAACATCGACAGCTCGTACTTTAATTATGTTACTAAGTTGTATTTTTCTTCAAGCTTCTATTGACATTTGTAATGTTTATGTTGTCTTGTAAATATAAATAGCCTATAATATATATAAATATATTTTTAAGCTTCTAAGTTATATCATTTGATAATACAAATTTTGAAAGAAATCTATCCGCATAAATACGCGAGCCACCCTACTAGTTTGTTTATTCAATCTGTTGTGGAATTTATCCTATGTTTTACTCCATCCATTTCTAAATACATGCCATTGTGTATTTCAATTTTTGTTCCTAAATTAATGTCATTCTACAATTTTAATATAACTTTTAATTGTTATTTCCTTTACATACCTCTACCATTCATTATTTTCAATATTATTTATTACCGTGGAATGGAGTAACATACATCATCCAAAAGCAATAAGTGAGCTAATGAAGGATGACGATTTGGTTATTTCTACATGTGCTTTAGTTGAAGTGCAAAATCATAAAACGTCGTCTATTCAAGGACGAAGGTATTAGCAAAGATCACTAATTAATATGTTTTACTAATGGTCACTAGTTTAGTTTATTCTATCTGCTGGGGAATCGGTCTGAAGTTATAGCAAAGATCACTAATGAATAAATATGACTAATGAATATGTTCGATGAAACTCACTAATTAACATGTTCGATTAATGGCCCCTAGTTTAGTTTATTCGATCTGCCGAGGAATCTCAACTTATAGCAAAGATCACTAGTGAATACTTCGATGAAACTTTTTCGCGTTCAAGTGCGTACACGGATCCAAAGTTCATTATTCGATCTAAAGCTGAATTCTTTGCCTTTTTTAGCCCCGTCGCTCCGTGTTTTGATAAGCACTGAAGCATTGGACCCTCGCACCAAACCAAGCTTTTTCATACTGGTGCTGCTGCTTGTACCCAGGGTGCTGACCAAGTATATGGTCTGTTCCACGGACTTCGTGCATTGAGTTTTATTCTTGCGGGGGTTCCTGTCCCCCTCTAATTCTTTCACTTCTTAGGGAGTTTCTTCTACTAGATTCATCTCTTGCATTCCTTGCATTCTCCGTCATAATCATAGGCTTCCGCATAACCCACTTCATGTTCTTCTCCTTCTTCTTTTGTCTTTGCTTATTTTGGGGCGATATTACTTCATAATAGGTGCTTTTTTCTCATATAAATCGATTTGATTTGCTTGTCAACGAGGATAGGCTTCTTGGTATTGTACGAACATAGGGCAAGGGATGAAAGCGGCGGAGTGTCAAGCAGATTGTAGAGTAATGAATATCGATGAGAGTTTCTTCGGAAAAGGGCTGTGAACTTCTTATTTGAGGAAAAGAAGCCTCAATTCAATGCTTTTTTTTAGTATAGGAAGGAAAAAGAAAGAAAAGATGGATTGGGTTGAACCTTAGAAGCGGCATCCAAGCTAAAATGAAAAATTCGGTAAATCCTATTTTGGAAAACAAAACTACAATTAAAAGCGGCATCCAAGCTAAGTCAGGCCTTAAAAATCATAGCATAAAAAGAGGCTGGGCTAGCTACTTAAATGAAAGGATTTTGCTACCCTGTTGCTCGAAAGACAGATCTCATCACAGCACTTGCTTTCCCTAAACCATCTATCTTGAAAAGTAGGGTGATCAAAACAAACAGACATTCGTCTTTTAGAAACGAGTGTTGTGTACTAATAGAATTGCTTACCGGAAGCGCAAAGAAAGAACGGTTCTATCTACTTCTCCAACAAAGTCCATGGGAATTCTCATTTATGAGACTTTATTTGCAAACCTAATCCACACCACTATTTGATTAATTGTATATACTAGCCAGAAGGTCAAGACCACAGCTAACTCTCTAATTATCAGTCGGTGTCATGTAACTCACGCAATGGAATTCCTACTTAACGCCTGTTCATCTGCTTTTTGGGGAAGGCCTCTTGTCAGAGTCTGGGAATTGTAGCCAGCCTTGACCAGTGATCGACATAGTTCACAACAAGCTCTGGTGCAACCAGAAGAAAATTTTTGTAGCAGAAACCTCGCTACCGTCGGGGAGCGCGAAAGCCAAAAGCCCCATCAACCGCAAAAGCAGTACGGTCACCACGACGTACTCCTTGGGCCAAGCTCCTGCCGTCAGGGATTCAAAAATCGTAGAAAATTGAAAGAAAATCATGATTATTCGACATATCGGTGTGGTAAGATATTTAAAATCGCTCAGAAAACCGGTCAAATTCAAAAAAAAAAAAAAAAATTATGCGATGTAGATATCGCGATAATCGGTGAAAATCAGTAAAAATCGAGAGATAATCTATAGATTTTTTTATTTTTTTTAAAAAAAATTAAGATTTCAAACTCATACGATTTCTGACGATTACCAGACTACACTCAATTTCCTGAACGAAAACGGTAAGGTGAACCCTCGCTGCTGCGCTCACCGCTACATTCCCGCGCCCGTCTGAACTCCCACGCTACAAGCCGCGCCCGCCCGCGAGCTCGCTCCCACACTCACACAGCCTACCGCTCCCACCCGTGCGCAAGCTCTGGTGCTCGCCTATGCGCTCCTGCAGGGGCGGCCTCCTCCCACGCTTCTCGGTCGCGAAACACCGGCTTCCGTGCTCCCAGCCACGGTAGGGGGGCTAGATTCACAAATCCTGTGCGCGAGAAAGCTTGATTGGAAAAAATTCTATGCAACGGTGATGTATATCGCGATCTATGCAGCACCATGCGGATTAGTACCACGTGTCCCGCTGTGTTAATCTCCATGCAAGAAACAATTAAGTGATAAGGATTAAAGTGTATTAAAGTGCTTAGAGATTGATGGATTTACATGAAAATTGCACAATGAGACATATGGCGCTAATCCGTATGGTGCTGCACAGACCGCGGTATGCAGCACCGTTGCATAGAATTTGTTTCCACTTGATTTGCAAAAAAAAACAGAGTGACGGAAGATTGAATAGCAAAGAACTCTCTAAAGCCGGAGCAGCATAATAACAAAACCAACTGGTTTTCACTCATCCATATAAAACCGAAATATCTCATTCTGGAGATACCTGATGAAACTCAAGTTGTGCAGATTAACAATAAAATCTCAAGATCCGTGCGGCACTCACATACTCGCATATCAAGGTACTAGCAATATATATTGTCTAGAGCAAAATAGAACAAACAATGGGACTCTACACGGCCCATATATTGCAGATACTGTCATGACCGACAAAAAAAAACGACACAAAGTTGAATAGGTTGGCAGCGATCCTTAGTCGAACAAACCGAAACCCATATCCTGCAGCAAGTTCAATAAAAATGTCCATCAGCAAGGTAATAGTAACTTACTGGAAAAACCAAATGCATGAAATAACTTGCATGGAAGTGAACAATAATACAGAAATTATAAAACTGTCGAGTGTTAATGCAAGTCTTCGTAGAATCACAGATATGCAACCCTCAACGTACGCTGTTATACTAGGAAATCAGTGAATGATAGTGTGGTGGAAAATGGCAATTGATGTCCAAACTCAAAGACAGCGCTTGCAATGACACAGAAGAACCATGGTACCAAGTATTGTGGATTGGTGGATGAAATGAATATCTAAAATTGGCACACCGGATAATCCTTCTAGATGAACTTATGCGAGAAGCAAATGAATGAGTGGAACCATTGCTAGGTGGAAAATACGTACATCATCAGATTCTTCCTTCTCTTCAACTTTCTCCTCCTTCTTCGCCTCTTCAGCAGGTGCTGCACCACCTCCACCAGCAGCAGCTGGACCTGCCACAGCGATTGCACCGCCACCCGAAGGCACAGAGGCAAACTTCTCCCTTCCAGCTGCAATCACTTCTGTTATGTCCTTACCTTCAAGTTCAGCGAGCAGGAACTCCAACCTGTCTTCATCAGCTTCAGCTCCAACTGTAAAGAAAATCAAAGCAGTTGATGAGGCAAATGACACAGAGAACCATACAACCACATTTTCTCACATAAATTCCCCCAACAATAAGCATTTTTCTCTAGCTGTCTTTGACATTATAAATTATCACTACATCACCAAAAAAGAGTTGTGACCATACTTAGAATTAGCACAAGTGCTTTAAATCCTGTAAAATTTAGAAAATGAAATGGACCCTTCATGTTACACACAGCAAAACATTGGAGCGCAGCGGATAAGCCAAACCATAAGATATACCGGAAACTAGGCCTAGTCAGAAGAATCTGAACCAGCAGCACTTATAACCAACACAGCAGAAATACCTGATTCCAGGATGTTTTTAACGTCATCAGCAGTTGGTGAAGTGTTTCCACCTAGAACAGCGAGCAGGTAGGCAGCGATCACCTTCATCGTGAAAACTAGAGAAACGCTTAAAACAATCAGTTTTACAGATAAATCACAGCATCAGCTTAGTATCTGCTAAACATGGAAGAAAAATATGTGCATAAAGCGGGAAAGAGTGACTGCAACACACGAAAGCACTAACAGAAATAACTAATAGGCCATCCTTTCTCTCAAGAATTTGAGAGATAAACAAGATAAATAAATCAAGGGACTCGATTGGATGCAATTATCAAGCAAATCCATTCCAATTAGGCATGTAAAGGCAACCAGTAGGAATGACTTACTTCCCCGTGCAACTAATTTCGAGACTTCCAGGGCCCAGGTTTCTTCATTAGAGAAACTAAGATCAAATTTGCGAGCTCGCATGCCATTTCACATACATTCTACTGTCGCCCTTGGAACTACGCTGGAATAAATCGAAATTAAGGGCTGCTACTGGGTTTAGAAATGGGAAAATCGGACTAGTTATGGAATGCCCAAGGACGCCAAGATGCTAAAGATCTACCCTGGAAACGATTAAGCAACCTACAGGGTGCAAATCTACCAGAAATAATCAAGAATGCTAATTTTCTTGGCATCCTAGAAACAATTCCACCCACCAAAGAGATGTAAATACTTGCAGAACTGCAAAGATTTTCAACTTGCTAGAACACCGCTGCGCTAGGCTCCTCGTCTAATCAACATAAGACTACGAATTGACAAGGAGTAAGAGGTAGATGGGGGGGATCGGAGCACGCGTACCACGAAGCTGAACAGGAGAAGCGGATGATGTGAGGCACGCGGCGGCGTAGATCGGTCGTGCGTGACTAGGGTTTTAGACGGATTGAGCCAAAACATTTGGCTTATATAGCCAATCGGAACGGCCAAGATGGAAATCCAGCTATTGAAGCCAAATCCAGATTGTTCGATTTCAATCAAACGTTACAGGATAAGTGCAGAACGTCCTCCGAAGCCCGAACGGAGGCCCAGAGGCCACAAACTCACAGCATCCGGGCGAGGTGTGCGGAGTCCATAGCCAACAAGCCCACTGGGCGTCAATTTCAGCCACCTTATGTGTGAGAAATCTTTTTTATTCTTATATACATTTCAAAAAAAAATTACAGAAATAACACCTTGAATTTCATTTCAATCGATGGCAGAGAACAGATCTTCAATTAAAATAGCGACAAAAGCCACTGCCCCCTCTGTCCCTATTTGAAATGGCAGCAGAAGGACATCTATAAAGGTTGTGCGTGGCCGGAAGGGTGAGGGCAAGCGATACAAAGCTAGAGGGAGGCAGAGAGAGAGAGAGAGGAGAGGATAAAAGAATCGAAGAGAGGAAGAGGAGAGGAGAGGAGTGAGGAAAGAAAGAGAAGAGGAAGGGTGATGAGAACAAAAGAAGAGAAGGAATGGATTTTTTATGTGGGTTTTTTATTATATTTTAAAAAATATGGTAGGTTTACAACTAAAATAATTATATATGTATTTGTGTAGCTATGTAGTTATGTATATAAGTAGTTGGGTATATATGTAGTTTTGTAGATATGTAGGTATGTAGTTATGTAGATCTGTAGTATTTGTGCATATGTGTAGTTGTGTAGATCTGTACTAAGATGATGGTTGTAATAAGAAAAAAAAAAAGAAATAATCAGCACAAAATGTAGAAAAAATTAGAATGTGCATAATATATTATTTGAAACATAAATGAATAGAGGAGCAGTTGTGGTAGTTTTTTATTCTGATTCGCTCCATATATTTATTCAATATTACATGGGCTTTAGTCGCTATTGGTATACGTAATGAGGGGCATATATAAAAATAAATATAGCTGATGAATTATTATTGTAGTGTAGAGTAGTTTTTTTTATACATAGCCGTAGTGGTGCGATTAACTTTAGAATTCATTAAATTAAATTTATTACATAACAACAATTTAAGAAAATGCTCGACATGTATAAATGAGCGAGTACATTTTAAAAAACACTATGTAAAAGGGGTTCCACACATGGGTATAGAAGGGGTCCAACTATGTCATTTCCAAGTGTGATGGCTAGCCTGTCACGTGCAGAGGAGCGTCAATGGAGCACCGTTATGAGATGTTTGTACCACCTATTCTCATTGGACCATGAGTTGCATAATTTGAAATTGCTCGGTGTTGACTCTCCGTGCATGGTAGTGCACGTATTAGGAGTTAGTGGGATTGAAGGGGCCAGTCGTGGAGCTCGTACGTATGATTGGTGAAGGAGCGATGATGGCTTCTAGTATTGTTGGTGTAAACATTTCAGAAAATGGCTTTCGGCCATGTAATACAGGAGGAGTCCATTGTTCATGAAGCTGAAGAAGTTGGGGAGTCGAATCGCAGTCATTCATGCTTACTGAGCGAAGATGTGGTACGGGGTGACGAGACAGTGGAAGCCGAGGAAAAAGATGCCACCATGTCGGAGGTGTAAGAATCGTTGGGCATTACAAATGAAGGAGAACAGATCAAAATCTCGACTACGAGGCATTATCTGATAATGGAGGTTGTGATGATGGGCATGTTGGACGTGAGGAGGGTATTCTTGGCTAGTGGAACGGGTACCATTTCAACAAACTGGTAGTCAATGAGGGTGAAAGTATTGCATGGGACTATCAACAAATTGAGATGCGATAAGGAGGAATGCACAAAAGTAAGTGGGGTGCAGGAAAGCATGGGCATTGTCATTGCGGAGAATATGTAAGGTTGTGAAATCAATGTAGCAGTTGTATGATGTGAAATGCGATGATAAAGGCCATGCAATCGTATAGAAACATATCTTCAGGATTTGTTGTAAATGCAATGTACAAAGAGATTGTGGGCAACGTGAATTTGGAGCCACGTTCTATTATACTTGCAATAGAGCTGACGTTGCAGTGCATAATAACCTATGCGAAGGCCTGAAGGGTGAAGCAAAAGACTCTTAAAGCTAGGTTTGGTACTTATGAATACTCGTACCACAACCTGTCAAGTATGCTTCGAGTCATTCAAGAAAGGTGTGATATGATATTTATCGATATTTTTCAATAGCGCTCGCAGCGGTTCCCTAGAAAGATGGTACTAAAGCAATCATTTTTTTTTCTTTTGGTGCATGCATCAACGCGTTCAGCCATTGCTGTTTCTTACTTTTGAGTGGATGATACATTTTTGACTGGGAAGTACAATGGCCAGATATTGACTGCTATCGTGGTGGATGGCAACAACGAGGCTATTCCTGTTGCACTGGCATTTGTGGAGAGTGATAACATAGATAGTTGGTTGTGGTTTCTGAGGAACGTGAAAGGTGGTGTTGATAGTGAGTATCATACATGATCGACATCCCAGGTTATTGAAAACAATAGTCCTGATGTAGCATGTGCAAGATGAGTCATATCTATGACCTGATTTGCAGAGTAGGTGGTACAAGCGGCACATGGGTGCTAACTTTGCATCTATATTATTAAATGATATGTCTGGTTTCATTCGATTTGTGCAAATAAGAAATATCACTTGACCTCATTACATGCATAAAATGAATTTCTTGGTTAAGCGACAGTAAAGACCAAGTTTTGCTCTCCTTCCCTATTTGAAAATATTTCTTTATTTCAACAAATGGCTACTGTTGGTTTTTTTTTTCACCAAGACCGAAAGGTGAATTTTGTTTTCTTTTTCTTATAGGACTCTACCACCAATTCAATCAACGACAGAGCCACTATCGCCACTTGGTTTGGCGACAAAGCCTCTATTGTTATTTCAAGTAAAGACAGAGTCTCTATCGCTGTTCCAAACAGTGACAAAGGTTTTGTCGCAGAACCAAAAGGTGATAGATAGTCTATCTGGACACCACATAAGTATTTTGTTATTTGAAATAACGACAAAGGCTCTGTTGCCATTTGGAATGACGACATAGTCTCTGTTATTCTTTCAAATTGTTACAGAGGTATATTTCTGTAATTTTTTGGTGTATTATTTCCTAAATGTTTTAAAAACTTATATTATTTTAAAAAAAATTCTTATGTGTGATGTATTGTATGCGTCCTACATGTATGATGCACAACAGAGGCACATCCGCCTTCATGTTCTTCTTATGACTGTGTGATAGTACTTCTTGGAGTTTAATCACAGCGACACCATATTAGTTCCACATAGTAACGTCGCAATAGAAATTCTATTAGTGTACGTAGTATTGGAATTACAGGATAACCTACCTAGAATTTTCGTTTGAACGTCTAATAGCAAAATATGCATACCACATTGTATTGCAGCCAAGCTCTAATGGACAGTGTATGGATAGTTGTGGACAACAAATCATAAGCTTTAGTTTTGTAAATGCTATAAAAAGACGTTGTATTCAACATCTCAACTGAAATCATTGACTGATGACACAATCATATCACATAGGTTCCATTGACATGAAAACAAAGAACATTGTGACCAAGTGATTGCCGCTTTGGAAATCCACCACCCGTGATATACGCATATGATTTACTCTCACTTGTGCCATTGATTATTTGCCTCGTGATATCTCATTGGCATGCGGGTCATAGGCCACATGTCAGTGGAAACATATCAGGCAAGTGATCAATTGCACCAACTAAAATGGGGGCAAATCATCAATTCTCCCTTATTTATACTATTTATTGTAACAGTTGTATCGCCGCTTCAGTTACCGATAAAATTGCAAAAGATTTTCCTATCTAGAACTAAAACGGTGGTACATAATATGTAGCAAAGAGGTAATAGAGCCCAACACAGTATATAGCAAAAAGGGAATAGAGCCCACATCTAAAAGTTCAAGCTACTGGATAAACTCAGCCACCTATGCAAATCCAAAACAACACTAGTTTAGTGCTAGATTTCATAACAACATTTCAAGTATAGTTAAATCAAAAGTCATAAACACATCTTCACTAGGGGCAAAGCAAGAATGCTTGCACAGATCAAGAACGGCATTAGCTAGTCACCCCCTAAACCTACCATGGTGGACATTATCTAGTTACCCCCTAAGCCTACCACGGTTGGATAGAGCAGAGATTGGCAATCATCAAACACAATTGTGCATTAGGAAAAATTAGCAAATAAAATGTTAGCATGCCACGATAAATCAACACACCTAGTACAAAATGCAGCTAAAGATGTCAACGTTGCAAACCCATACGCAGATCTAATAGATAAAGAGAATATCTGGCTTGTTGGACATATAATGCACTAAATTTTGATTAAAAAAACTTGAGGTTTTGACCAACCTTTTTCAACATATTTTACCTAACTTCTTAATGCAACAGTTGTCTTGAGGTGAAATAGTAATGGACTTATCTAATTGACATCTCTATTTGGAAAAGATTTTTTTAAACAAAAACATATAGCTCGAAAAAGACTCGGTGAAGATTCTATGTCTACATTAGCTAGCCTGAATATTCTACATTCCCAAACAAAGTTACAAAAATGATCACAATTCCTCCAAAACAGCTGAGCAAGAGATATCTCACCTCCAATTTTCAAAGGGCCAAAGATAGGAGAAGGAAGCAAGAAGTAGTTCAAGAGGGCTATGGCTTCCCCTTTCCCGTCTTATCATCAACTGCTTATTTATAAATATGTCATTTCAGCATATTTATAAACAAGCACCATCGAACGGGAGACACATAGGTTACGTAACCTAAACTCTAGCATTGATCATATTAATTATAGCTAGAGATGGCAATGAGGACTTGAAACCCGAAACAAGACGGGTATTTACTCCATTAAGGGTCAGGTATGAATAATTTTTCATACCCACGGGTCTATTAACTGTCAAAAGTTACTAGCCAGCGAGTAGAGTGGATACGGGTCTGCTCTTCTATTATTCGTACCCGTTCACCAGTGGGTTAGATCCACTAACAATTTGGCCCAACTGTGTAGCATTGCAGCCCATCAAAAATCTAAACCCTAACTCTTCCAGTCTCCCTTACTGCAGCCTTGCTCAGTTGCCACCACCTCGATCCAGCCGACCCCGAATCTCGATCCAGCTGGCCACCACCCCATTTCCCCAACTGCCGCACCGCACCCCTAGTTCCCCGCGGCACCACGCCGCCGCCCCGCACCCCCGGCCCCCCGCCCACCACTGACCGGCCACAACCGGATCCGAAGGACGAGGAAAAGGACATCAGCAAAGGCGAACCATCAGCCACTGCTTCTCCAACTCTTCCAGCGCCACCCGTCGAAGCCGTCGCAGCCCCTGACCCAAAGCGACGCCTCCTCAAGCCTATAACAGGGAAGAACCGTCAGCCACCCAGATCTCGTACACTAGGTAAGCAAATATAATGCATATGGGAAGGGAAGAACTTGAAGTATCTACCTTCTCTTATTCAGGTCTGCTGATTTTTTCCATCAAAAAATTGGGCAATTTATTATAATCACTAATCAAATAATTTAACTGTGTTATATCTCCATAAGCAGACTGCTTTACTTCCTACAGAAAGAACAATGACAAATAATTTATACATGCATACTTACCAGACCGTCTGCATATTGGATTTTCAAAGATGATAATAGTTCATACTACATAGCAATGCAACAGGTTCATGACCCACAAAGTTGATGGCAGCCATTCATAGTCTCACAGATATACTTCTTTGTGGTACCAACATAGTAGCTTATCGGTAAACAATATATACGGAAAATCAAATTCAGCATTTGCATTGCCAAATGTTTTTCTGATGAGTTACTGAGTTGATATGTATAATTGAGTTAAACAATGGCTGATCTTAACACTAAACTCCAAATGAGACAGCTCATTTGATGAAATGACATGATTCTTGTACTAGAGTCTAGACAGATGATTCCGTGCTTTAGATGTTGCAAATTAGGATGGTGGCCCTTAGGATTTGGTTGCTGTAGATTTACATTTTTTTTATTCCTTCAGCTTTTAAAGTCAATGGTTGCCTATTGTGTTGTTGCATTCTTGTAGCTCCCAAATTTAGAACCAAAAATAGTTCATGGCACGATGTTACACTTCGTGCCACGCTTCATGGGATCAGCTATAGGATGCCTTTTTGTCCCTTGAACTTAGTGTTTCCATGTGTGTCTTTGAGTGTTATTCAAACTTTCAAATCCCAATCTTCACATGACAAAAAAGGTCTAAGTTACTTGGAGAGCTAGAAAAGGTTGGCCAAAACCATGGTTGTCAAGTCCTCTAGTTCTTCCTAGTTTCTGTCACATCAAGTGATTATGTGCTTATCGGTTCCTTTGAAGAGCCGATGCTCTCCTTAACTCAGGTGCGAGTTACCTGCCGGGTCCCTGTTACCCGTACGGATACGGGTATAGGTAAATTTTGTACCCGCATGCGGGTATGGGTATTGTAGTGGGTAAATTTTATTAATACGGGTACATGTATGGAGTGGTGATACCCGCCGGGTACAGACCTGTTGCCATCTCTAATTATAGCAACAATAATAACATATAACACATTTACCAAATCAAAATTGAATTTAATTCCTAGTGCAAAATTGAAGGGATTTAAAGGAATACTCACATTTTGAAGAAAACCACAAATGATGGGAAATCTCCTCAAGCTAGGGGGTTCAACTTTACCCTTTTAAGATTCATCTTCGAGGATTTCATAATTTTTCATCCATATTGGTTTCAACCATAGCACTAATGATATGTAACAACACATTCACTAAATCAAAATCGAATTTCTTAATGAAAAATTGAAGTGATTTGAAGGAATGCTCACTTTTTGAAGAAAACCACAAATGAGAAAAAATAAAGGGAAAATCTCCTCAAGCTAGGGCTTCAACTTACACTCTAAACACGCATCCGCAAGGATTTAATATTTTCTCACGCAAGCCTAAGTTTCAATTAGAGTATGTTTTGTTTTTTCGGGCAGCGGTGATTTTTTTTTGCTCTAAAACACCAATAGAGGAGAGTTAAGCCCAAGAGTATATAAAATCTAGTGAGACACATCACAATCTGTTTTTAAGTAAGAACCGATTGTAATATCAAAGTGTACATCACAATCGGTTCTAAGATTAGAACCAATTGTGATGAGCCATGCACATCACAATCGGTTCCAACCTAAGAACCGATTCCTAGAAAAGAACATGCACATCACAATCGGTTCCAACCTTAGAACCGATTCCTAGAAAAGAACCGATTGTGATGTACATGGCTCATCACAATTGGTTCCAACCTTAAAACCAATTGTGATGTGTATGTAATGTTAGAACCGATTTTGATGATTCCTCACTAATATTGCCGAATCTTTTATCACAATCGATTTTTTTTTAAAAAAAAAAATAGGAACGACACAGATGAAGTGATAGTATTGTGCCAGAGTGAATACACGAGCGTTCGGAGGAGTGTTGTGAAGCGTCGAATTCCTTCCGGCACAAGAGTAGTAATATGAGCCTATATATGGCTGACAGCCTAATTCACATGTACATGAGACCTCGTCTTTTCTTTCGAAAGTTACAAATAACTCGTGTTGGTATGTATCTTTACGTCCCATTCACTGCATCCCACCCTTTAAATTTGGCAAAACAAATCCGACTCAATCATATTCACCCCAATGGGTTTGAAACGGTCTAGATTTTTGGATTAGGCCGGTCCAAAACTCCAAATAGATTGGACTCATTTTGTATCCATAACTATTTGGTTGAACCAGGCTTGGACCTTACATTTTTCTACTAAAACACAGTATTGCATGTATTATATGTTAATTTTAGTCACATCTTCATAGATGTTTTACATGTAAATGGTTTGGATCAAGGTCCAAGCCTTTATTTAGGCTTGGATTGGACCTAGTCTTATTAGTTTTAGATTTAAACTGGCTGGATAAAAAAAACAAAAATTTAGACTTAAATTAGATTTGTGCTGGGCTTCAGCCCATTATCATCCCTATATTCACCTGCCATGTAAAGAGTTTTTCGCTTTAAGGAGTAATGGCTCACGGTTTGACTACCTTAACTAGACGGAACAAAAGCACATGCCTGAGATCGAAAGCATAACCATGAACGCATAATGGGGCAAATGTTCTCCCCAGAGCGCACGTTGACTAAATCCTAATTAAACCCGACGTGCAAGCAGAGAGAGAGAGAGGGGGGGGGGGGGGGGGGGTTGCCACTCAACCCACCATCATTTCGACGGAATCATCTGCCGCCGTAGTGCCCAACCCAACCTCCCGCAGCGGTTGTTCCTACCGGTCGGCGGTCGCTCCATTCCATTCCATTCCTCGCCCCTCCAATAGGCAAGATGGCAAACACGTAGTCGTATAAGGGCAGTCCCAACCCATAGTTTCCATGACCAGTGTCTAGAGGGAAAAAATAGTAATAAATCAATGTATAGTTTCACAACCCATAGTTTCCATAAGCAGTGTCTAGAGGTGAGAGAGAGAGAAATAAACTAATGCATGAGCAATAAACCAATGCATGCATCACAAACACACCTTGATCAGCGTGCAGAAATGTCCAATGCAGATTTTGCTGGTTTCTTGCGCTTTGGTGCCCGTGTCAACCCAGTTTCTTGCATGAGACATGGTTTCTTTGTTTTTCCTTCTTTCACTTCCTTAATTCCTATGCCACATCAGATTTTTGCTTAGTTGGCAACGTAATTAATTCTATGGACACTAGCTGAAGTAGAGGGTTAGGAATGCCCTAATAATACTCCTACTAGTTGCCAGATTTCCCCCGTCCCCACTCGTCCCGTCGTCCGTTCCTTGGGCTCGGCTCGTCCACGTGATCTGATCCTGCGCCAAACGAAGGAACGGACAAACAGCCAAAGTGAGAGAGAGCGGTCACGCTTGCACCGCCTTGTGTCGTTTCCTTCATCCGCGCGCGGCTCGGGCCGAGGGCGCTGCGATTGGCCGCTTTTCGCCGTGCGCGTGCGTCCCCCGACTGGGTCTAGGCGGCCATTAGCGCACATGGGCTACGATTATGTGGGTGTGTGCTATGCAGTGCACGCCGACGCGCGCGACGGACGGGGCCAACTGTTACCCACCGCGTGCGGTAGGTGGCGGACGGGTGGATTTGGGCCACCTGGCCCGCGCTGGTACGTGGCCACCGGATGAGGGGCTGGACGGCTGGTCACTCCTCCCTACGTACCTGCCGGTCCTGATTTGTGGTGTGAGTGTAGTGGTCGGTATCTCGGTCGTTCCCAGGTGGGCCAGCCCGAGGTTCGGCGGTTCAGTCCGACTCGAAACTTGGCACGGCACGAGGTAGGTCGTGCCGTGCCAGCTTAACATTATTCACCGGGTCGTACTGAGCCGAGAAAGTGGGCACGATGGGCGGTACGGTCCGACACGACCATTTAGACTGTGTTTGTGCTGGCACGGCACGTCGGAGAGCGACACGGTGAGCCCATCCTCGACGCGGCACGCGACCGAGCCCACGACACAACCCGCGGCAGTGCGCGCGCCACGCGGCCGAGCCTACGGCAGTGCACACGGCATGCGCCCGAGCGCACGGAGGGGAGGTGGAGGGGCAGGGGAGCAGACCTGTCCGTTGTTGTGACGCTGTGGTCATCGCTTGTTGGCTCGTTGCTGTGGTCACCTGTCCGCCCGCATGGCCGTGCCACCCCACCAGCGTCGCTGTGGCCGCCTCGCCTCGCCTGTCACGGCCGAAGGACAAAGCGAGTGGTCGAGGATTTAGTTCCTTCCCCCTCAATATTTGTGTCCATTGCCTCATCTCCGTGCATCTTCGGATCATTTTGTCTCATCGCAATAGTGCACATGGGCTGGGCCTGGGCCGTCATGGCACGAAGCGCAAATGAGTCGTGTCTGGGCTCGTCGAAGGTGAGTCGGACCGGCACGGCACGACGGGCACGACGAGCTATCGCAGCTCGGCACGGTTCAGACCCGAAGCATGATGGGCCCATGCCGGCCTGGCCCGGCCCGGCACGACGCCCACCTCTATGTGAGTGCGAGTGATGGGACTCGCCTGAGAGTGAGGTCCATTTGGCAGTGCCATGGTGTCGGAGAAAGTTGTGCTTGTTTGCCCGTCACGTGGCACCAACACTATTAGGGACGGTAGTGTTGTAAAACGTAGTCGTTCACCTGTATCAATCGACAGCACGTCCATAGGAACACACGAACAAAATAGTTACGCAAGTAGTAGCACACACAATGTAAAGGAAAAAGGCCATCTCACTCTCTTTATTAGATTAATTTTCTGTACAAGGCAATGCTTAATATATAGGAGAAAACCCCCTGGTGATCAATTCGGATTCGCCCACCAATAGATAGAGTCCTTCCATACTAGGACATGGATTCTATCTATATCATAACACTCTCCCTTGGGCGAATACCGCATAATGCACATGTCTCGTTAAAAAATCATCCCCAAAACTCAATAGGAAAAAAGGATAGAGAAAAGACTACATTGCACTCACACTTCGTGTTACGTTAGTTGCCTCATTAAAAACATTCATGTGAGAAAACTTTAGAAAAATTCACTAAGGAAAAAGAACACAACTTATAATCTTCATGATATAAAACATGATTAAAGTATGATCTTCAGAATTATGTAAAGGGTCATGGTTCTGGGTTTACTCCTCCTGAACTCTGCATATCTCTAAATCATTTCATTCTAATGCTAATAACTTTAGCAAGAATTTAGTGAACAAATCTGTTAGTTTTTCACATGGCTTAGTTTGTAATATCTTTGCCTCACTATTCTTCTGAACTTCGTGAGGATAGAAAAATTTAGGGGCAATATGTTTCGTGATATTGCTCTTTACATAACCCATTTACATTTGTGTAATACAAGTAATATTATCTTCATAAATAATCATAGGGGTATCGACGGTATTAAAACCACATGACTTCTAGATATGGTCAATCACACATCTCAGCCAAACACACTCACGTGAGGCTTCATATAAAGCAATAATTTATGAGTTGTTGGTAGAAGTAGCTATCAAGGTCTGCTTAAAAGATCGCCAAGAAATAGCTAATCCGTCTCAGAAAACACAAAACTAGTCTTAGATTTGGCACTGAAAGGGATCATCCAAATAGCCAACATCCACCTATCCCACCATAGTTAAGTCTTGGTTCTTCTAAAAATATGGTCCAAGATCTTGAGACCCTTGGAAGTATGTGAGTAAAGTCTTAACACTAGCCAGCGTCTTCTTACAGTACTTCTTGAGAATCCAACTGATGATAGTGTTGAGATGCATAGCTTGGTTCTTATGTACTTCTCATATTGTGAAGAACTTATTTCATCATTTCTGAAGTATGTAGCAGTGGGGTTTGTTAAAGGATGCGGGGCAATGTTACAGAACTTCTCTCCACAAGACCTAAGGGGCTTCATGGTGAGTTGTTGAAAACAACTTTTATTGCAAGTGCTTATTTTGAGTATATGGCCTTTTGAACCTGCTAATAACTTGCACCACTATTTTACACCCCCCCCCACCATATATATTTTGGATTTAAGACATGATATTCATTTCATTTACCTATCAAATTGTTTTACATATGATACATGAATTGTATATCAGGTCAAATAGTTTTACACTAATAAGATTTTTAGCTTAACGATGTGATGCTGTGAATTTTGGCTGAAACCTGAAAGATGTTTAGCTTTAATATACATTGTTCTGGAAAAAAAATAATATAAATTCTATTTATGAAGCCATGGGCTTGCGAATGTTGAACTTCATAGTGAAGATGCATCTTGAAACACAGAACTAGACAATGGGCTTAATACTGTTAACCTTTACAAATAGATAAATAATAGGACGGTTGAAGTGACACAGGAATGCAATGTTAGCTCTCAGCTTGTTGTTTGTTTACCCATGGCTACCCATTGGGTATGGGTATGGTACCCATCGGATTCGAGTGTGGGTTTGGGTGGGTGGCATTTTGTTTAGGTTCGGGTTCAGGTTCAGGTCGGAGGCGATGGTACTAGAGGTACCCACCCAATTGCCATCATTAGGCACTCTGAAAAGAATGATTTCTGGCATGCGGCAAATCCGTCGAGCTGGGGTTCAAAATCTGAGCATTGATTTTTTCATCGTGTCAAAATTTTCTTGAGTTAATTTATGTAACCACACTTACGTAAAATTATCATAAAAAACTATACTTTTAAGCAACAACTTTATAGAACCATTATAATCTTTACCTAACATTTTCATAAAACCATATTTTCAAGTATTCAATAAGCTAGACTCACTCGTCGGTCTTACAAGTCTATCATGTTTCTATTTGATAATATGGATAGGCCTGTAGGACTGACAAGTGTGCCTGGCTCATTGGATATGATGGTAATGCTTGAAAGTATGAGTTTATGAAATGTTATACAAAGAAAAGCGTGGTTCTTTAAAGTTGTTGCTTAAATGTGCATTTTTGTGATAGTTTTCCTAAAGATAGCATGTTTTTGTGAAATTTACTCAAATTTCTTTGGATGGTGTGGATCAAAGCTAGAATGAGTGTGAAAGAAAATCAAATGTTCACGGCTCCGCTAGGAACACAAAAATTGCTTTCTAGAGATATGTTCTAAGCAAGCCATTCGTAACTTTTAGCAGCTAATTAGCACACTTTTTTTTTTTGTAAGTGAAGCATCTCCTCAACAAAAATAGGTGAACATCATCAATCTGAATTTTGAACTGCGCAAGAATATCCACTAGAGCCAAGCAAGGGCTCTGATTTGAACAGAGTTCAAACAGGGTTTAAAGGTGAGATTTCATAGGATTTACGATGAGACCTCATCATCTTTAGACCCATATTAGATACTTTTCAATGCCTTGACATATGAAGAATAAATCAATCATATCTTTGCATGACCGCGTGTCATGGTTTATAAAGGGTCCAAACGAGTATAATGGTGAGAATTTATCGTAGAATTTTTTTCTAGGGTGAACCGTAGCGGTAGTCTGTATTTTTCTAACCGCATATTTTATACGATTTTCTCTCTTTTATCTTTGGAATTCAACATTTCGAATCTAAAGCCTTCCCCGAACAAGGCAAGTAGGAAGAATAATGCAGTGATTAAAAAACATCTCTTTAGTTTTATTACAGCTAACACTGGTCAAATGGCACTACTATTGAGAACCGAGCTTTGGCTCGGTAGCCAAGCGTTGCAGTGGCACGTAGACCACCCGGGTTTGAGCCCTACTCGTCGGGGTGCGCAAGGCGATGTGCTCTTTCGTGTGAGGTGTGAGTGCGTGGGTGTGTAGATTGTGTGTATTCTCTTTTTCTACTTTGAATGCCAGAGTTTCTGGCTAATTTTTTTTTTTTAAAAAAAATGGCACTACTATTTTATCACGGGCGCATGGGTGAAATTGGCACTACCATTTTATCACGGGTGCATGAATGTGACCAACTCCGGCCCACTAGCCACTAGCTATAAAAAGATTTTTACAGACAATAGCATAACACAAGCATAAATTTTCTAGGTATCATCCGGATGAAACTTATCAAAACCCAATTTTCTAGGCCAGTGCAGAACACTGACACTTTCTGTATCACGCAATTTTCAGAGCATGCCTGCACAGCTGCACTAGTTACATTCCAAAGCAGTTGCTATGCTCACTGTCGATATCTCATTTCAGTTATCCATTTTACCAACTGATAAGTGGTCCGGAGCACATAGTGCTGAGGTTTCAGGCAGGCATTTTGCACTAGTGCGAATCTTGTAGAGAGCATGCACTGTGTGTTTAACTATTAATGACGTTTTGATCTTTTGTATTTGCTTACGTAGTTATGCGAGTCGTGAGATGGTTATAACGGGAGCACATAGAATGTTGCAGAGTCATGGTCGTTAAATAAACAACGAATAATCTCCTTCTCAAGGAAACAAAAGAAAACTCGCGCAGATCTTTGAAAGATTCCCTCTTTCTGAAAACTAATCGGGGAGAGATTTTTTTATACCGAGCTCATCATTCAGATGAACCGTGCGTGTCGACCAACCGGCGACTCGACGGAGATTGCTGCTCTGCTTTGCGAGAAGCGTCAAATGGATATCCCACACATCATTCGATCGAGCGTACGTATGTTCGATTGCTTTCTCTGAGCTTGATTAGTTCCTTCAGCCTCCAAGACAGGTACATGAAAAATTCTGAATAAAAAAAAAATTTGTATCTGCATGCCGCTGGTATGAAATGCACCGTAGCTTGAAAAACTCGTGCAATCAGTTAACACCTACATGCAGAGGAGGGCCATCTTTTGCTAGGCGTTCATCAAAACTCCTTTCCTTCTGTACATAGCAACGCCACACACACTCTATGACTCTACACGAAAGAATAACAGGTTTGAGTAAGATGAGCGCAATAAAAAGGAGGTGGAAGGACAGAGGTTGCAATCACACGAGACGTGCTGGCAACGCAACACATGCGCAATTCCGAACGCATGTACCACTCGCATGATTGTTTCTGGATCAAATGTCTCTCGAAAGGCACCCCACTTACACCCAATTTTTTAGCATCAGTTCATAGGGCAGCCGAGCTTGGAAGTTGGAACTAACGGATGCCTCGCAACAGGACAGATATGTGTGTGTTCATCGTGGGCCTGGGGCCCTGGGCGCCATAATTTTAAATGCATTAATTTAAATTAAATTTGAATATATTTTTTGAAATTTTTGGTTTTAGGGTATATACCCATCTATAACAATTCAAATGAAACACATATCTTTAAAAAAAAATATATACTCGAGTTCAAATATTTGAATAAATTTAGATCACATGCTTTGCTGATATATATATATAAAATAAAAGCCTTTTCCGAACTCTTGGGAGTACGTACTCCCACCTTCAGTATACCATTTAAACGAATACGTTATGCTCCTTTATCACTTTCAATATATTCCAATAATAACTCTAAGATACTACAATGCAATATTGTTGAAAAAATTCATCAGAGCTTTTATTTTCTTCTATAGCCTTTTCTATATGTAAAAAGAGTATATAAACAAATTATGCTATAAAGGGTGGACTTTGATGAAATTTTTCATGAAACTCACTTTGAAATATCTTATAATCAGTATTAGAGTATACTTCAAAGGATAAAGAAGTATAACAACATCATTTAAACAGTATATTGAGAGTGGGAGTACATACTCCCAAGGGTATGTAACCATTTTCATATATATAGGAAAAATACTTTCTATTCCCGGGAGTAATTACTCCCATATCTGAAATATCACCCAAACGAACTTGAAATACTCCTTTATCACTTTAGATACACTCGTATACTAATTATAAGATATTCCAATGAGATCCACATGAAAAAATTGCAAGAAAGTACATAGTTTTTAGCATAATTTGCAAATACATTCATACACGCACATAAAAAGGAGTATGTCTAAAAAATATACATACCACCTTTGAAAAAATATAAATACCATCTAGATGGTCTTACATACTTGTATTCTACACGTATATATCCTCTGTTGCGCGAGATACTCCCTACGTTGAGAGATACGGCATAGGGAGTAATTACTCCCAGGAGTAGAAAAGAGGCTTCCCCTCTCTCTCTCTATATATAATATGAATATGAATATGGTACCAAACACATGCATGATGAAACAATATATATATTCTCTCTCTTCTCGTTGCTTTCCCTGCTAAAGAAAACGTGCCCCCCACCTCACCTATATATGAAACAAAACTGCGGGGGATAAACGAATTCATAAACAATTGCAGCACATGGGCATCTCATGGCTGCTATTAGTTGGCAAGAGTTCGATCGGAAGAATGCTCTCTCGTCCAAGGTACTTGAAAGGTAGGATCCAACAGTGGCAGTCCCACGAGGCCCCGAGCACATGTGCATTGTTCCCCTTCAGAACCATGTTCATTTTACTTGTTGATGAAACCAAACGTTACATCTTAATTCCATCACAAGAAATATTAATTTGCATTCTCCTATATGTACTGGAAAGAGCCGTCATCTGATACACTCCGCTGTTTTTCATACACAGATCGACATGCAGAGCATAGCTCTGCTTAAGATGCATGCATGCATGCTCATCAGTCGTCCCATATATACCATATGATTAGATTTCGACGGGATCTAGAGCCTGGCTTCCTTTACGAGGATTATCGATCGTCCGTTTGATGAAAGCAGGTGCAGGTGCTGCTAGCATGCATCCTAGCTATGTACGTATTCTCCTGTATGTTGACGCGCGGAACGTACGTTCTATATGGCAAGATATATAGATCGTATTGATCTCCCTGAATTTTGTACAGAGTTATCATCATCTGTTTATGTACTATTAAGTCACTAGTCTGATTTTGATGGTATCGAACAAGTCACATTTTTCTTATTCAATGGCCGACCACCTTGCAATAATTGATGTCGTCCATATACAAAAGGTCACGCGGAAGAACATTTAGGTGTGTATTCTGTAGCTTCGAATCTGCATCTTTCTTTTCAAGAATGGCATCGGAGGTACAATTCTGCTTTGAAGTTGGAAAGAAATACACCATACATTCACACACACATGCTGACATGCACAGGCTTTAGTGGTGGCTACTAGCTTTATCCAGGCAGAAAAGAAAGGTCGTTTAGCCTAATCCGATCAATTATGATCTATCGGAGGAATCTCCAGTGGAGGCTAAGCACCCAGCGCACTCACCAAACTGAGTGCTGGTCTTGATCGAGTAACTCATAGATTACAGCAACTTTGCATGTGCATGATCTAATGTTCGGTTTCAAAGCAAAAAAAGAAAAGAGAACGAATAGAGCGCGCGTGGTGACGCGACATTTGATCAAGTTAACTTTGGCGGCAGTGCCCGCTTACACGCGCTCGCCGGCGCACTCTGACCGGCACGCCCCCGGCGAACGTGGCGGTGAGTCCGGGGGCGAACTTGGGCCGGTGCGAACTCCGGCCCACCGCCTCGATGTCGAAGCTCTGGACGACGGCAGCGATGACGGCCTTCATCTCCATGAGGGCGAGCTCCTTGCCGATGCAGACGCGCACGCCGCCTTGGAAGACCGGGTAGCGGTACGGGCTCTCCGGCACGAACTGGCCGTTGCGGAGCCACCGCTCCGGCCGGAACTCGGAGCAGTCGGGGCCCCAGACGGACTCCATCCGGCCCATGGCGTACGCGTGGTAGGTCACCCGGGTGCCCTTTGCGATGAACGTGCCGTCCGGGAGTGTGTCCTCCCCGGCGGCGAACTTGGAATCGAATTGCACCGGCGGGAACAGCCGCATGCACTCGTACAGAGCCGCGTGCACGTAGTGCATGTCCTTGAGCTTGTCGGAGGTAGCGGCCGTGGGCTGATCGTCTCTGCCTCCGGCGACGCGAAATACTTCGTCCCGGATTGCGGCAGTGACCTGGGGGTGATCAGAGAGGAGCAAAAAGAAGGCGGTCAGAGCCGAGGCGACAGTGTCGCGGCCTGCGAGCATGAAGCTCACGACGATGTCGCGGAGGTACTTGTCGTCGTTGATGGAACCCATGAAGCGCGACAAGAGGTCGTCGCCCGAGGCGGCGGCGCCGAGCTTGCGGCGCTGCCGGATGACCTCGGCGGCAAGAGCGTCGACGAGGCGGATGGCGTCGCGGAGCTCCCGCTCCTCCCCGACGTTCAGTAACCGCTTCAGCTTCCAGAACACATGCATGGGCGCCGTCGCGCGCCGTGCCGAGAACATCGAAGCTGTGTCGAACGCGTCTGCGAACGCCGACATGGGCAGAGACAGCTCGAGGCAGCCGGGGTCGAGCCCGAACGAGATCTTGCATATGCAGTCGAAAGCGAAGCGTCGGAACACGTCCTGCAGGTCGAGCAGCTTCTCGCTGACGTTGCTTGAAGCGGAGTGGAGCAGAGGAATGAGGCGGCACCGCAGCTCGGAGGCCACGGCGTTCGCCGCGAAGGCGCGAAGCGCGGGGGAGGCGAGCTCAGCCGCGGCGAGCTTGCGCTGGAAGAGCCAGGCGTCGCCGTCGACGTTGAATATGCCGCGGCCGAGGAAGTCGGCGAGGATGGCGGAGAAAGGGGCGCCCTTGGGGTAGTTGTCGAAGCGGCCGCGCAGCATGTGGTCGACGGTCTTGGGGTTGGCGGTGAGCACGTTGCCGAGCACGTGCACGTGCACGGTCCGCCCCGGCGCGCGGCGCAGCAGGTGTGCGTACCAGTCGCAGAGGTTGTCGAACTCGCCCGCCCACGACGCCGTCACGTATGCCTCGCACACCGCGCACGCGCACCACCACGGCGGCCGCTGCCGCAGCGAGGCCAGGAGGACGGCGAGGACCACCGTGCAGGCGGCCGAGGCGAAGAAGACGGCGGCCACCTGCGGCTGCAGGGAGCTCGCCAGGGCGTGAACCGCGACGTGTAACGTGGTCGCATCCGCACCCATGACGAAGAATTGTGGGTTTTTCTCTCGCTCTTTTGCACGCAGGTGTGCTTTACGTACGTGTGCGTGCGCGTTTGCGTTGGGGCATTCTCAGAGCACACCGTTTTATACAGGATATCAAACATTCAGCTGTTGAAATTTTGTACGAAGAGAAGTGCAGTGCAACAGCCAACGGTACGTGATAGGACCTGTACCCCCTATTTTATGGTTGGTTTTGACCTCTTGCTTGCTTTAACCTTGGCTTTATGCACATCCCCCCCCCCCCCCCCTGGGCCGTCCAAGGTGATTAGGACTTGGGCCGCGCTGTCACGTGCTCAGTGGATTTAGGGTATGCTTGATGTATTAGGACGAATTAGCTCATCCGGTTGGTTCATAGACCTAGATAGAGTTATGGAAGGTTTTTAAGTTCTTTAAAGTTGGCGGGTACAAAGAATCCATCAGATATGTACACTTGAGAATATGTCATGATAACAAGTTACAGGATAGGGATCATTTGCGGTTACAATAGCAACTGCAACTTAAGCAGTTGCATGTGGTGTGAGCCGTCCGATCAAACGATTAAACGACCCGGATCATCCAAATCTGGTTGTTATAGTATTTTTGCTACAGTATTTTCGTTACAGTACTTCAGATCGATCTGAAACATCGCTTTTCGATCCAACGGCTCGCACGCAACTGCTTAAGTTGCAGTTGCTATTGTAACTGCATGTGATCCCTGTCCCAAGTTACATGAACCTCCTAGGATATATAACCAATTACAAATTTACAATATATCTTCATTTGAGTTTGTTAGATATGCGCAGAGAGAGTAACGGTTTCATTGAAGCAATGATGAGTATGATCGAATTATGAAGCGCAATTATTTATCTTTAATTCAATTTTCAATCTTATTACTAAATTACTTGATTCATATACTTTTCAGCTCAGTTAGTTGCAACACAAAGACAATGATCAATCGAGTCCTAGTACTACTACAGCTGTATCTGTCTAAAGTCATGCAGACACGAGGTGGGATGAGAAGTTGAGAAACATTCCAACCTTCCTTCTTCTTTTGCTTCCATGGAGGTTGCTTGCCCTTAAACAAGTCCTCCCCATTCTTCTTTGTCGACTGGGTCTTCATCACAAATTTGCCACCATCATGCAGCTCACTTTTCTTCTTCATTCTTCTCCACACGCCCTCTAGCTACTTCTTTGTATGATGGTAAAATGTCATACCTGAGACCCGACGGTTTTGATCTCGGACCTGATTGTAAGATTATGCGTATCTTACATGTTATCCTTGATTTCTTCTGAAACTTTCTTCCCCTCAATATGCATTACCGTATCCTTTGATAGCCAATACTCTATGTGACTTCATTATTCTCATGAGGCTTCTCATGTTCATAAATATAGGCTCTTTCTCCTCCAACATAGTATCTTCCTTGTCGTTGATTAGAGCTTACCAATATTTGTCACTATCGTATAAAAAAACTAAACTATTATCAGGGAGCTCTTGATTTCTCACCTTCATATAGAGGTCACCTTCTGCATCCATTTTTTTCTTCTTTATATTCTTTTATAGTCACACCACCAGTCATCACTATCATATAAAAAAAACTAGAGTATTATCGAAGAGTTCTTGATTTCTCGCCTCCATAGAGAGGCGCATCCCATTTTTCTTCTTCTCTATATTCTTCTATAATCATGCTATGCACTAGTTGATGTATGCTCACACTGTCAGATCTTCAATAAAGTAATGTCTTCTTCTATTGAAGTTGTAGCTTGAGCATCCCACTCTTCTTCATTAATGTATCCCTCCAACACATCTCTTGCCACCCTTCCTTCTTAGCGCTTTCATGGACTCCTGCAGTCTCTTGCAAGATGTCCTCTCTTACCACAATTAAAACACTCACCCCGGTTTCTTTATTCTTCTACCAGCTCTTGCTGATCTTCTCTTCCCTGTGCTCCACCTGAATAGTTGCACTCTTTTGGTTAATGGATTCTTCTTCCTACTAATCCTTAACCTTTTGAGAAATCCTTCATCAATGGTTGTGAATGACATCCTTTAGACATTGGTTACGTAGGAGCAAGTCGGAAAGGTTGAGAAATAGAACCATGTGATTTGATTTGTTCCCAATAGCTATGACATGATTATCTTGGGGTGATCCTTTTGTCAACGGATGCTCCTATTATACTCGTAGTCTCTAAAGGATAAGAACCCACTATGTAACATCTACATCGATAATTCAAGCATTGTATACGTCATTAGTCTGATTCTTTGTATGAACACTACCCATATGCTTAGCTAATGACTACTGATTAGCCAACAAATTATCTAATTCCACCAATGATGATTGCTTCGGTCATCCTCTCACTGCAGCCATAAGCCCACTATACCCATGACATGCTATTTATGATCATCCTCGTCATCCTTAACCTTCTCATAGAAAATATTCAATACTAACTAATACTCAAAAGTGTCATGTAAGATATCTGTGAGAGTTGAAGCCATGCTTAGTTCTTCTTTGAGATCAACTTCTCCAATGTCTCCCAAGCTGCCTTCGGTATCTCCTCCACTATGTCCTCCTTGATTATCATCTTCAACATAAAGATAGCCCACATCACTCCCGCAAGGCTTCTCCTTATTTTTCGATCACTTCTACAAAACTTCTACCTCCTCTTTCGGTAGAGGAACTCTCAGTGCCTGCAACAACCTCCTATATTCTTTATTTATTTCATTTCAATTTTCCCTCTTCCTCTATCCCTATCCTCTAGGTACAACTTTTGTGTCAATAAAGAACTATATATATTATTCCATTCCAAAAATTTTTCCCCAAAACCTCTCAAGAAAAACTCCGAATTAGATCCAAAAGTTTTGACCCTACAGGTAGGACTCTATGTAGGTCTGCAAATAGACATAGCTGTGGATAATGAGCCTCTTCATTTCACTACTTGCGCCCATGAGATCCGCCAAGCCTAGCGTCAATTTCGCTAGTCCCATACTAATGATCTTAACCGTTACAGATTGTGGTTTTTGATAGAATCTCCTCTACGGACCTCTTGGTGCCACACCGAGCAATGTAAGCACAACAAAGGAAGTGCCTAGCACTTACCACAACCTCCTCTCACTTTTCAAGTACTAATTGTTGGGAATCGGGTTGACCTTAATACCCACTATGATGAGGACCTATGCACATGCTACACCAATTATCCTAGGTTAGCACACTACTATAGAATGGTATAACACTATCGCTTCATCTATACTGGTTCCCAACTTTTCAGGAAAAACCGTCTCATCACAATCCAATTTCAGAACCAATTGTGATGTGCTCGGGATAGTCTTTTGGCGAGCCAAAGTGAAATTTGGGTGCTGAGTAGGTTCCAATTTCAAAATTTGGGTGCATGGTTCACAATAGTAAGTTGGAGTCATTACTAAGGCGCTGCTTATAACAATAAAGATGGCTGTTTCCAGCATTGAGGGCCTTCACTATGGTAATCTTAGCTCTTAACTACTTTGCATGTCTTGTAGAAAACTTGTGTTGCTTGATGCATTTTGACAGATTGTTATATCGTATTAACCTTTTTGTGCTTTGAAATTCCTCTTTCTGATGTATGATTAGGGGTGGCAATGGGGACCCGTTCCCCGATCCCCGGCGAGGAATTCCTCTATTAGGGGATGGGTATGGGAAAAAATCATCCACCGCAGGGATGGAAACGGGGAAAATATTCCCCTGTCGAGGATGGCAGGGACGGGGACATAATTTTTTTCCCACGAGGACCCGGTTGGGGATCCGAATTTAGTTTAGTCCAATTTAGTTGTTAGATTGCAAACATATTCTCTAGCCCATCATATTCACAGTTTCATAAACAAGACAGCATAATATTCAATGAATGCATGCATTCTTTTTTCCCTTGCCTGTTGATATGATTTTAGAGTTAAAATGCCTATAAGAGCTCTTCTCTTGTATGAAATTTTCGCGGGGATGGGTCCCCGACGGGGCCCCGATACCCGAACGGGGACGGGGACGGGGACGGGGGGATTCTCCCCCGAGACGGGGAATGGGGACAGGGACGGGGAAAATTTCGGGTCGTGGTGACGGGGATGGGGAGGCACTCCCCGGCGGGGAATGCCCCCGTTGCCACCTCTATGTATGGTGTCTCTTGGAGATTTGAGTTACATCGTGCTGGTCAAAAATTAGTTAACCCAGTAAGTGACTACAATACCTCTAATTTCTATTATAATATATTTACCAGACTCACCAGTCAGCACAATTGTTTTTATGTCTTTGTAAGGTCCCCTCTATTAATTTTGTGATGTCACCGACACTGTGTGGATGCTCACCGAGGTATGGCCTACGTAGGAATCAGGCCTAAGCTTGCAGTGATAGTGGAAGGTAGAAAAGGTCTATACATTCTCATTGCATGTTACACCTTGTCCAAGAAGGAGAAAGAAGACCTCTGCAAGAGTCTTCAAGGTATTAAAGTTCCATCAAGCTACTCCGCAAACATTAAGAAGCTTGTGTCCATTGATAATTTGAAGTTACTTGGTATGAAGTCCCCACGATTGTCATGTCTTAATAACCCAAATGCTCCCTGTTACAGTCAGAAATATTCTTCCAGAGGATGTAAGGTTGGCAACCATGAAACTATGTTATTTCCTTAATGTGATTTATAACAAGGTTATTGATCCCGATGTACTAGACAACATACAGTGTGAGGTGGTGTAGACTCTTTGTCAGCTTGAGATGCATTTTCCCCCATCGTTCTTCGACGTGATGGCCCACCTTGTTGTTTACCTTGTTAGGGAGATTAAGCTATATGGACCAGCATTCCTACGTTACATATATCCGTTCGAGAAGTACATGGGTATATTAAAGTCATACGTGAGGAATCAGTCGAAGCCTGAGGGTATTATTGTTGAAGGTTATGGGACTGAAGATATTATTGAGTTATGTTTGGGATATTTAGGTAAAACACAACTAATTGGTGTTCATGTATCTCGTCATGACGGCAGACTTGGTGGCAAAGGAACCATTGGATCCAAACTAATGAGTCCACAGTTTGATATGTATTATAAAGTGTGTTTCACAGTCTTACAACACAGCATAGAAGTTCATCCATACATCCAGCAACACAAACTGATATTATGGGAATATAATCCATATATGGATGAGCTTTCCATCACACAAGAGCATAACGATCGATTCCCCATATGGTTCAAAGAAAAGGCAAAGGTTTCTGTCAGTGAGGTTGTCAAATGGTTGGCTGACGGACAAAAATTTAATGTACAGACATGGCAGGGGTACGATATTAATGGCTACACTTTTTACTCTGAAAGTCAAGATGCAAAGACTACAGTTGGAAATACTAGTATGAGCATGGATGCTTTCTCCGATGATGATCACTCGAAAAGAGGATCCTTAACTGCAACGAACTCCTACTACGGGTTGATCATAGAAATTTGAGAGCGCAGTTACAGAATATACCAAGTTTCATTATTTTGATGTAAGTGGGTGAAACTTCCACACGGAGTGAAGGTCGATAAGAGAGGATTTACTCTTTGGATCTCAATAGACTCGCCTACAAAGATGAACTGTTCGTCCTTGCAAAGCAAGCAACTCAAGTCTTCTACATGACTGATCCGGCCAATCCGAGGTTACACATTGTCCTTCATAGAAAGAGGCAGATCATCGGAGTTAAAAATATCATAGATGAAGAAGAGTGCAACCAATTCAATGAAATAACTCCGTTTGCAGACGGAGCAGGTCTTAGCGGTGACGAGGACACACATGAAACAAATTACATGCGTGTTGATCATCAAGAAGGGTTGTATTGTAAAAAAAGGTACTACATTTGCTTTTCAATGCCACTTGAGTTGTTTATTCATTCACTAATAATTTTTTAATTACTTTCGCATCATGTCATATTTTTTGTTTATGTGACATATGTGGACAATTATTGATATTCTCGTGATTCCATTATGTATGCATAAAATAAGATGAACTAGATGCTTATTTTGGGACTACAAATACATAAATACATTTGTCCCAATTATGGAATATTAAAAAAATAAATTTCAAAAGAAAATTAGATTTTAGCCCAAAATCTAGTTACTAGTATCTGCTTTTGGGTTTAAACTTTTATTTTTGCTTAGTATTAATTGTAAAATAATTTTGAAAATAGCACCAAAATGAAAACATAGAGTTGGTCATTCTTAACAATTATTGTATTCAAGAGATTTTTAAAAGACCAACCCATCCTAAGTTATTTGATTTTGAAACTAGCAAAAAAAACTACTCTTGACCTGAAAGCCATACAAAGTATGTCTTTTGAAAAGGGACTATTTTTTGAAAAATATTTCTGGAAATAATATGTAGGATACCAAAGTATGTTTTTAAAAAAATTTAAATAATTTGAACTATATTTGAAAAAGTTATGACTTTTCTTGCTTTGCAATACCTAATTGGTTCTTATATAGTCATCACAATTGGTCACTTTAGGGAATCGACACAGATGGCTAGTGCGGCCTCATCACAGTCTATTCCCATAGGGAACGACACAGATATATATATCCACATCACAATCGGTTTCTTTAGGGAACTAACACAGATAGCCATCCACATCACAATCGGTTCCCTAGAGGAGCCGACATAGATATGTATCCCTATCACAATCGGTTCCCTAGAGGAACTGATATAGATAATTATTTTGATATTGGTATCGGTTTTGAATAAAAACTGATTCGAATGAGTTTGTTTATTGGCATTGGTTCTGAATAAAAAATAGATTCGGATGAGTTTGTTGGTCCCGATTAAAACCTCTTCATCTCTGAGCTCACTCCACTCATCCCTAGCTTCATCCCCGAGATCACGGCGCCCCCTTGCCCCTTCACCACGTAACCCCCACCGCGCCTCCCCCACTGCACCTCCGCCATCTCTCTCGCGAGTCAAGGGTTATGGCCCGGCCGCTCTGGTCGCCTCCTCGCCGCTGCCCTCGTCTTCCCCTATGCCTCTGAGTCGTCCCCCAACCATCAGTCGTCCTCCCCGCGCCCAATGCCGTCTTCCCCAGGTTGCAGAGCCTAGCTGTCATCCTCCTTGTCCGCACTCGATGCCCAAATCCTCCCGAATCTAAAGGTGTGCGCCGCGCTAGGTCCTCTGCTCTGTAAGGTTCTTATGGAGTATTGAGTTGCATGGATAATGATTGGATCTAGTGGAAAAACCATCAACATCTAGTTCTAAAAGATTGTTATTTATGTTGGTTTAGATGCCACTTTGAAAATTGTGAATGGATGACAGAAATTCAGAAATTTATCCTGAGTAGACACCATTACATGTTTACGTTTAGATGTGAGGAATTTTTTCAATTCTGTCAATGTGATTCTGCGATGGTTTAATGCCATTGTGAAGAGGAATAACTCCTTTCTTGTCTTAGTTCTATTCGAATTAGCTCCATTTCATATCATATCTTCAGCTCTCTATGAAATCTGCACGACTTATCATTCTTTATGAAAGCTGCACGACCTGCCACCCTCTATGAAATCTGTATGACCTATCATCTATTATGAAAGCAGTATGACCTGTCACCCTCTATCAAAGCAGGTTGTCTTGTCACTCTTTATGAAAGTCACACGAGTTGTTACCGTCAACGAAAGCTATTCGACCTGTCACCCTTTGTGAAAGCTGCACGACCTGTCGCCCATTATGAATGCTGCTCGACTTGTCACCCTCAATCAAAACTGCATGACCTATCACCATCATTCAAAGCTATTCGACATGTCATCCTCTGTCAACGATGAACGGCATGTCACCCTAAAATTTGTTAAGAAGTGTTCATACATGTGACATATACAGGGTGGATTAAATAGGTCGGTATGTAACGAGAAATCATATTGAATATAGAACACGAAATGTAGACGATATATGAGTAACAACATAAGATTACAACGTAGAAATACAATGTTCAAACGGATAAAATTATAGTAGTACTATTACATATCAGCGGCCTCGCCCTCTTGTCCCTGGTGACCTCCCTCCCCCTGTGCTGTGCACAAGGTTTGGTCTGCCTCGCTGGTCGACGTGCAGCTGCTCGTCGACGTCTGGCCCTGAAGGGGTCCCCGGTCTGGTGCGTGGCTGGTCCGGGGTCCAAGTGGCACGGATGCTGCATGAGTACAGCATGAAGAAGTCGACTTCGTAGGGTGTGTAGGCATGGGGGTGTTTGGCTGTGACCCAAACAAGAGGTCTGGATGCGTCGGACTTGCATAGTCCATGTTGAAGTCGTCCACCCGCATGTACATCGTACAGGTACAGCCCTCCAGACAGTAACCTGAAAGTACCGCAACATGTTAGAATAAATCATGTGTTTGAATGTAAAGTTTCATGTTATGTTAGTTTACGATGACAATTCAACACACCTGGGGTCTGAACCATGACTGGAGGAGCCATCCATGGCGTTCCGCTAGGGTATCTGAACCGATTCCCCTCCATCGGGTGTAACACCCCAAAATTTTGCTTTTCTTAAATTCATGTATGATTTGGCACTTTGGTGAATTTTTGGAATTTTCTGGAATTTATTTGGATTTATTTGGAATTTATTTGAATTTATTCCATTTTGAAATAATTAAAGAATTAAACTTTGCAAATAAAATTTTGTTGGAAATATTTTATTTGAGTCCAAAATGATCCAAAATATTTTCCAGAATTTTTCTGGAATTTTTCTGAGTCTTTTGCTATTTTTAATGAATTAAATGAATTACTGGGAATTATTTTAATTATTAAATCGCTGGAAATTCGAGTTGGGTCAAGTACTTTTCATCCGACCGAGTCGGAACCCGAGTCGGACTCGAGTCCGACCCGAGCCACGTGATCCGGTCGAACCTTGATCGATCCGAACCGTTGGATCGAAATCCAACTGGCGGAATTGGCCGCACCGATCCAACCGGATCCGCCCGGACCCGCTGGCGCCGCGATCTCGGCCGTGGATCGGGGCCACGCGACGGCCACGATTTCGTCGCCCTCCCGAGTCCGGCTCGGATCGCGCCGCCACAGAGTCGCTGCGTGTCCGTTAGGGTTTCACGGATTACAAGGCAGACGCCGAGGCACTATTTAAAGCCCCGAGGCCACCCCGTTGAAGCCCTTTGCCGCGGCGCATCTTTTGCCTCAAGTTTCAGAGCCCTAGCCGCCACAGAGCTGCAATTGCTCGCCAGAGTTCCTTCCTCTCTCCGCTTTGCTGCGCCGCTGCCGTCGCCGAGCCGTCTCCGCCACCGAGCACAGATCCGACTCCTCACTTTGAGACGCACCCGAGAGTGCCTTTCATCTCGCCGAGAAGCCCCAAGGCGCGCCGTCGCCGTGGTCGCTTTCCCCAACTCCGTGAGCAGCCACCACAACGCCATTGTCGCCTCAAGCACGCCAACCGTCCGATCGAAATCCAACGATCCAGTGAGCCCACGTGCAACCAAAACCCTAAAACCTAGATCAGGCCGGGACCGTTGGATCTAGATCCAACGCCCACGATCATCGTGCACTTTATAACGGTGTTAGTTTAGATTAGATCTGGACCGTCCGATCTAGATCGAACAGCCCACGATCACCGGGTAGTTTTGAAAGTGAACCCTAGATCCGATCCGTGCCGTCGGATTTCAAATCAACGGCACAGATCGTGCCACGTGTGCCTAGCCGCGCCACGCGTGTCTCTGACACGGGGCCCACGTGTCAGCGGGACAACCGAACCGCACCATGACGTCACCGCTGACGTCACGGTGGGGCCCGCATGTCAGTAGTGTCACCAAGCACGATGCGACGCCGGCCGACGCCACCGAGATCCCACCGGCCGACCCAGCCGTGGACCGAGTCCATCAGGACCGAGTCCACCGTGGGACCAAAGTCCACCGCGGACCGAGCCAAGCCGCGGATCGAGCCCATGAGCGACGCCACCACCAATCGAGGAGCCGACACGTGTCCTCGCCGACGCACATAATTAATTTCCGAAAAGAAAATGATTTATTAATTCGAAATAATGATTTGATTTTGTTTCAAACTTCAAACGCTTATAACTTTTGCGTTTCAACTCCGATTTGAGTGATTCAAATTTCTAAATTTGTATAAAATTGAGATCTACCTAAATATGAATTTTATTTAATTTTTGGACTAAAGTTTTTCTCTGTAAAATTATTTAATTGATTATTTAAACTTTAAATAATCATAACTTTTGTGTTTTAACTCCAAATTTGACGATTCCAGTTTCTAAAAATTCATAAAAATTATGTTCTCTCTGTTTATGGAATTTATTTGGATGTTTGGACACTTTTTGCCTATTGTTTATTTGTGTATTGCTATTTGCACGCTTTACGAGTAGACGTTGAAGTGCCGGAAGGATTCGAAGGAGAAGTATTGATTCAGGATCCAACTCAAGACCAAGAGCAAGTACTTTTTGAAGGCAAGTTGTGCTTTGACCATGTTGATCCTATTTTGAAATCTATTTTGATTTAACCTATTGCATGCTAGTTCAATTAGAAAATATTTTATTTAAATATGGGGAATTAGATAAATACCAATTTGCTGTATGACACCTTGATTACTTAAATATGTGCCATGACCCCTTGTCACCCTAGTTGTGGTTTACTAGTTGGACATTATTAAATTGCCAACATGGGAAATTAGATCGTTGTAGTATGTTGCTTAGACCTGCTACGTGCTCATGACATGATTTTGGATAATCAAATGTTAATATTGACTTAATGATATATTGAACCTGTTTGGAAAGGTATCATGTGATGGTGATGGCACGTGGTGCATGGTAATCAACTGGGGTTTGATAAATAGTTTTCGACCGGGGCATGTGGCAAGAATAATCAGGTGGGCCAGTTGTGGCACTGGGGATGTTGATTTGGTTCTTCGGGTAGTCTTGCCCTGGTCACCCTAAGGACTTCACCTTGCAAGCCTTTGAACTGGGTCTAACGTGCAACCACATGTCTCAGAATGGGACGGACCTAGTTGACTAAGTTGCTAATAACGCACTGTGGGACCTCGGAGGTCAACTACACCCTTTGTGTAAGTTGTACGGGGAGCGTCTGGCCGAGGCCAGTACCCATCTAACGGTTGATTGGCCTAAACTTCACCTTAGCTAAGGGAAGGGTTAGCGTGCAATAACCGGGAGGACCACTTGTATTGTTAGAAGTTTTCAAAGACTTTGTTACTGAACTCGCCTTTGTGGTGTTTGGATCGTATCTTGTGGGTAAAGTGCATAACCTCTGCAGAGTGTAGAATCTATTCGAATAGCCGTGTCCGCGGTATTGGACATCGCTCGAATTACAATCAAGGGTTAGATTTTCTCAAAAATAACTTGGATTTGAAAGGTTGGGTTGGATTAATAATGATGTTGATGGAAATGTGGATTAGGTGGAAAAGATGTTTATTAAACTCCTTGAAAAGTTATCTATGCTTTACTTATTTCTACCGCTTTGAATCTATTTATGATACTTGTTAAATGCTGTTTTCTGCAAATATACCTTGAGTTATTCCTTTGTACCAAGCCATGCATATAGTATATTAGCCTGCATTCTGTGCATGACTTGCTGAGTACCAAGTACTCACCCTTGCCACAATACAACACCAGTTGAAGAGGAGACTACACCAGCTTTGGAGGAGGAGCTCCAAGAGAAACCGTCTACATAGGGAGCGAGCCCAGTCAGTTGCCTGTGGTATACTGGATGGCGCCACGAAGTTATCTTATGTTTCCGCTGCTACTATTTCTCTCTTAATAAGTTTCGCCCTGTGAGGCGTACGTTTGTAATTTGACCTTAAGGTTGAGTAACCAGTTTGACTACTTAAATAAAAGTACTTTATTAGTATCGAGTGGTATGATTGTGATATTTACCGATGTTAAGACTGTGTGCACTAGCGCGTTCCTGGACTAGTGCTGAATACACAGAGGGTCCGGATTTGCAAATTCGGGGTCCCGACATCGGGTAGCCTGTCATTCATAAGTATTAGTTACCACGAAATGAAATGCATATTTAAGTGACCAAGTAAGTAAGTTACCTGGCCCGAAGTACGAGGGCGGATCTACCTGATGCCACGGTAAGCTCCCTGACTACTCCTGTGGCGGCGTCGGAGGGTACGGCAAGGTGGGAGGTCTGAACGGCCGGACAGTGGGGTCATCCGATGTTAGTGTGGGTGGCGGTGGTTGTGTACTAATCCGAACCCCCTGGTGTCATAGGCCGCCCGTATGCGAGGCCGCAATCCCGACGTCGAACCTATACCGACATGAAGCGGCCTGCACAATCCTCCTCGTCTTCATGATCATCCGATCGATGAATGCCATGAACTCCTCGCGAGAGATCTCGAAACCCTGGCACAAATGGCCTCTCATGGACCTTAAGTCATGCCCAATCTATGTGCCCATGTCACCTTGAAAGTGTTAACATGACATAAGACATATATACGCTTGTATTTCATTAAAAATTTAAATGATACATACCTACATTAATACAATTTGCGTGTAAGAAAATAATTTAAACTGTGTCCTACCAGTTTTCCACCACACTACATACATTTACTAGCGTCTTTGTTCTGTTTCAACAACCAACATCATTTCATATATGGTCTAGCATTAATTCCTATTACACAGTACAAATTACACTGACACTACATGTTTAAATCTACCAACAATATTTGCATAATAAATTTGAAATAGCGTACTACAATTTAGTTGAGACTCTAAAAATTTTCCGGTGTGTGCTGCAATTTTTCTTGTCCTTTTGTACCTTTTCTACATATAACATCTTTCTTGTCAGTGTCAATCCATTTTTTAGTCCCCTAAATAATTACTTGCTACTATGTTTATTTTGTCCAACCAACAACACTTTTTTTTGTCTCCGATAAATTAATATTGGTACATAATATATTTCTGAGGCCAATAATATATTATGTACCAACATTATTTGAGCATATATAAAATTATCTATACCTACTTTCATAAAGTATACGTAAAACAAAACTAATTAGGTATTATAATTTTTGGAGCTATCCTAACAGTTTTCTGATACTACCTATATTTTTTCTAACTACATATCAATTGTACTGACGAAAAAATAATTATATAAATTATTAACCGACGAACGACGAACGAATAATGAACTAACGACGAACGACAAACAAATGAACAAGCACAATAAAATTTTTGCTATCTCTCTACTCCCTCTCATCCCTCTTCTTCTCCTCCTGCTTCTGCTTCTTTTCTTCTTCTTCTTCTTGGTCTCCCTTCCTTTCTTTCTTCGGACACAGTCGCCGCCACGTGGTCCGATTAGAATCTTTCGCGCCAGCGTGGCGCGACTGGCTGGTCTGTGGCCGCCACGTGGCGCGATCGATCCCAGTTGCTGCCATGCGACGCGATAGACAATTAATTTTACAAAAAAAATTTATGGGATATATTTTTGTGATACACATACAAAAAATGATTTTTTTTTTTTTTTTTAAAAAAACCCAATCAGCTCACCATCAGACAGGCAGGCTGGCCATTACCAGGGATACAAATCTCGGCGGTTTAGTAAATCCCGGCGATTTGATTTCGGACTTCCGAGATTCAAAATCTCGGCCGTAAAAATTTGAAAATTTTCAAAATGCTACGATGTAAGTTTAAATCTCGCCGAGATCTGCCATTTCTAAATCTCGGTGATTTCGGCCGAAATTTCAAATTTTTTTGCCGGATTTTTAATTTTTTTGGGCGGATATGATTGGACATAGGTTGAAGATCATCCACAAAAAATTTCAGATTTTTTTGACGTGTTTTGATCATTTTTTGGTCGGTTTAAATTGCACCGAAATCTCGGAAATTTCGGACGAAATCTCGGTGATTTCGTCCGAAATCTCGGATTTCCCGGTAGAAAAAAGACCGGATTTGAAATTTAAATTTTATATTCCGACCGGATTTTATTTGAATTTCCGAAATCTCGCCGAGATTTCGGATTTCGGACATCTCCGAGATTTAGGTCAAAACGAGATTTGTATCCTTGGCCATTACCGAGGCAGAGAAGGGGCGAGACCGCCCAAGGCTGCCACCCTAGCTTTTGGTCGACATGCCGGGGGGGACCCGTGCCGCTCCCTCCCCCGCCGCAGCGCAGGCATCGCACGTTCCGCGCACGACGCCGCTAGCTCGGCGTCATCCCAACCCCCCGTGCCGCGCCCGTGCGTACGTGTAACGTGTGTCAACATACGTGACCGCCCCGCAGCTCCGCATGGTCCACGGCCTTGGCGCTCACACATGACACACCGCACCAAGCGTTAAAAAGGGGAGGAGGAGAGAGCCGAGAGGCCGAGAGGGCAAAATCGCGCGCCAACGCATCAACCGCCGCACTAACGCGGGGCATTCATGAGGGCCTCGGGGACCGGCAACGAGCGCGCGCGATACGTCGATCGCCTGCGCGCCCCGGCCGGTGCGAGCCCCAGCAACGTGCCGAATTGGCCGGCCGGGCTCACGGGTCAACCTCGGGAGGCATGATTCGGTGCGCTGTGCAGACGTCGGGTTTGGCTAGGCTGTAGTCAGTCTACGGGTGTCAGTTGGACAGTGTCGGGGCACTGTGCGGATAAGGATGTATGATCGGAAAGTGGGGGGAATCCGCGGCACGTGTGGGAAAACGAAGGGGCCTACTTACGTGTCGAGCGAGCAATGGAGCATGCTCGCCATTCTACATTTTTACCCCCGTGATGTTTTCTTCGCTACCGGCACAAAAAAAAATGGAAAATTGCAGAAGCACCGGTTTGTCCGCTTGCGAAATACTCCTTTGGTTTGGTCATTCCGATTACAAATAGCTACCTTTAAATTTTTGAAATTTCTACTGTTAATATTTTTAAAATATTTAAATTGGATATATATAAAAAATAATATTTATAGATTTATCTTAAAAAGTACTTCGATAATATTATAATACTATTGAATTTTATAAATATATTATAATAGAAATTAATGATCAAAGCTGTGTTTTAGAGACTGATCAATGTCCAAAATGACTTTTATTTGTGGCCGAAGGAAGGGAGTAGCAAAAGACTATTATTATGTCATAACGGAATATGCTACAACATAAGAACTAGTCTTAGGCCCTGTTTACTTAGGTTTAGACTTTTTGGCTTATAGCTTAAAGATAGATTTTGTGCTTAAACAACTTAAAAGCAATAGGCTTTTATCATGGTAGAGGTGAGTAATTTCATCATAATTTCAATTACATTAGTCTAAAATCAACCCTCAATAAGTCAAAAAACCACCTCTCCAATGGCTTTTGACTTTTTGTTATATGAAGACTAATAGCTTTTGAAAAAGCTTAGATAAAAGACCACCCATGTATTTAGACTTCAGCTTTTTAGCGCCCAAACAAACATAGCCTTAAAATACTCTTCAAATATAGAACTATCACCGTATATGCTAGCCATCTCAACCAGTTTTGAATACATAAATTTCACACGAATTTTATAGAAAATAGTATAATGTCAACAGAAGTTTTACAAAAATTCCACATTCCAAGTGTAGCCTTATATGGGAAATTGCACCAAATACAGACGGTGGACCAGCTTCTACTTTATATCATAGGACATGCCTGGTTAGTTTTTGCAAAACCATGAGTTTGGGCGCTATTTTGCAATTTTCTTTTCGTTGAGTTATTATATTCTTTTCTTCCGGCGATGACAGCACAAACTCATGCCAGCCCCACCTGCAGGGGCCTACAGACGCTATGATTGTGCGTGTGATGTGGAGTAGGATGTGGATCACTCCTTTTTTTTTCCATTTCTCTTGCCATTTGCACCTAGGATTTGTACCACTGATCAGGTTCACAATATCATCGATAATCACTTAAAATATCACGATTATCGACTATATCAAACCAGTTTGATATTTAATATTGATCGCTAAAAGGGTTAAATTTTTGAAGAAAAAAAAATGCGACGCAAATATCGGGATAATCGGTGAATATCGCTCGATTTTCGATGAATACCAAGAAAAAATGCCTCAAAAAATCAACCGCTGAAGAAGTTTACAAATATCGTTATTATTGAGACAAATATCGCGATTATCGGTGAATACCGGTCGATTTTTTTTTTTTGAATTTTTTCTCCAAATTTTTTGACTTTATAACCTTTTCTTGACGATTTACTCGATTTTACCAATTGTCGAAATTTAAAAATTATTCAGTTATCGCGATATTGATGCAGTAAACCCTGCTACTGATAAGTATGGGGAGATGAATGTTCTTCTCTTTATTTCCCCCTCTCAGATCTTTTCCTAGTAGACAAAGAGATTCCAAAGTCTTTTCCGTGGTGTGAGTGTCCTAAGTCGCCTTCGGCATTGCAGAAGCAGCAACCACGCACCCCGACCATTGCTGTCTGCTCAATATGAGCGAAATATCTGCTCCTAAGTTCCAGGGCTTTTCCCTGTATTGATTGGTTCTGGTTACATGGGAGATTTATGTTTCCCTCAGTAGAACCTTAATCCCTAATTAACATTATTCCAAATGAAGCCATCCTATTAATGTGTCTTCACTGAGAGCGTTCAGTCTGTCAAGGGCCAAAGCCACCAACTCAAAGTTAAAAAAAAATCTGTAATGCATATATATGAAGTTATTCCAAAAATGCTATATGATTGATAACTATGGGAAGTTGACTGGTGCTTTTGTTTTATGATATGGCACAACATCTTTGGATAAAAAAAACTACTAGTTTGATTTTTAACATTTTTTTTAGAACCTTGAGTTATATAAGTAGAGAGTTAGCTTCTTGTTATGTGGAGAACCTTTTTAAGGTAGCCCTATATGATGACTCAAACTTACGAGATTTGTTTAAAACTACTAGCAAGTAGTCATAATCAGGGGCGGACGCACGGGGGTGCGCGTAGGTGGAGCACCGGTTGTCAGACCCGAACGAGAGGACGCCAGTTGTCAGGGGAGGCTGAGGAGGACACCAGGACGGGAGAAGTTAGGGGAGCGGCCAAGTGGGAGCTGAGCCAAAGGTCGGTTCGGGTCCGGGGCATCCGGGTGTGGTTGTACCAAGTCATACAAGTCAATTAGATACAGTAACCCAAACTCAAATCATTCCCCAATCCCATTCCCTGATTCCCCACTTCTTCGATCCCTAATTCATGGTCAGGACTCACCGGGTGAAGCCGTGAAGGGGCACCACAGCACGGGGCTTGCTGTCACCGTGTGGTCTATGTGACTGTGCCGACAATCAAGTGAAGGAGCCAAGGAGGGTTGGAGCCGGAGTTGCAGGTGGAGAAGGGGCACTGGCGCTCTGCTGGGCCGGGTGGAGGGGTGCCGCATCGCTGCTAGGCCGATGGAGGAGGGGTTCCGCGTCGGCCGTCGGCCGTCGAAGAGGGGTACCGGCTCGACGCTCACGGGGGCAGGGCCGCGTGGCCATGAGGGGAGCTGGGAAGGGGCGGGCGAGGGTGAAGGAGGGGGCGCCGGGCAGACCACCGGCCGCAGGGGTGAGGGGAGGAGCTACCAAGCTGGGCAGCCACCGGTGGTAGGCGACAGAGGCATGGAGCCAAAGGGGGTCCGGAGGAATCGAGGAAGCTAGGAGAGCGACTGAGTTCGGTCGGGCGAGCCAGGATGAGGTAAGTAGTAAAGTAGGTGAGTTTTTTTAGTTTAATTATTGATTAATTAGTAAATTGTAAGTACCATAGAATACCACTACATAATTGCATATAAGATTGTTAGTTGATTAGTAAATTTAATTATTGGTTGATTAGTAAATGGCATCGTTGTTCCAGATATGGATGAAAGCACTCCAATTATGGGGCAAATGGCACGTCGAGGCCATACAGTAACTCATGATCATTTCTATAGAGTTGATATCTTCTATGCTGTCATTAATGCCACTAAGTCAGAGATAAATCATCGCTTCGATGAAGTTCCTGCGGAGGTATTAGCATGCATGTCTTATCTTGCTCCACGGAACTCATTCTCCAAGTTCGATGTCAACAAACTTATGCGACTTGCTAAGATTTTATGCTGATGATTTCATCATAGGTGACGTATATTGTTAAGAACTCAGCTTCAAAACTACATTCTCAATGTTAGGAGAAGCATAGAATTCCGTGGATGTTGTGACCTTGCAAGACTTGTAGAAAAGATGGTTGAAACCGGAAAAGACATAACCTTTCCCTTGGTCTATCGCCTCGTTGAGCTAACATTGATCCTTCCTGTGGCAACAGCATCAGTTGAAAGAATATTTTCAACAATGAAAATTATCAAGCAAACTTATGCAACAAAGTCTTCGATGATTGGCTCAATGACTTGATGGTGTGCTACACTGAACGGGAAATATTTAATAAAACAATCATGGATCGCTTCCAAAAGATGAAATCTCGTAGAATGGATTCACCTTCCGGTCCTAGTCATAGCTAGCGGTTTTGCGGTACGTTGCATTTCATTTCAATGTTTGTAATTAATCATGCTTTTCTAATTGCCTCACTAATTTAGCTATTTTTGTTCTACAGATTACGTTGCATTTCATTTCAATGTTTGTAATTAATCATGCTTTTCTAATTGCCTCACTAATTTAGCTATTTTTGTTCTACAGATTTCTACTCGCATGCATATCGGCATATATGAGTATTCAGGGTATTATATTCATTGCCAAGATATCTTATATGTATTTTATATTTTTACTTTGACTTTTGTCTATTCACATATGAATTTTGATTGCTTCAAGTATTTTGAACCGCATACATTTTCGTATATTTTTCTTCTGTTAACAGACTCCTATGAGCACCCCCCTCTATTTTTATCCTGCGTACGCCACCGGTTATGATAACCATTGAAGACTGAACTATCTCATGGTCTTAATTATATTTAAAAAAACTTATCCTCTACAGTCAAAATGTTCCTTTTGTTAATGGAGAAAACCTAAAGGGTGTTGCCGTGCCCCTTCCGATCTCTGTTGGCCGTACTACCACAACCAAATTCCCTATCGACTTCAAATTCAATTAGGGGCACGAGCGACCACCAGCCCGCGACATCCAGCTTCAGCACCCTGTGAGCATGGCACAAGAGTTGGCAAAGAAAGGAACAGTTAAAACGAAAGGAAAGAGACCACGACGGAGGAAACAGTACTTCCCTCTCCCAGGAGAGAAAAAAGGATGAACACAACACACTCAGTATCCAGGAGAAAAAGAAAAAGAAAAGTCAAATCCTCCCTTCGCGACGGAGAACAATCAAGTGGATGCAGTTCCACCGCTGAATCGCGACAATTAAGTCATCCTTTTGCTGTCAGGCATTGCTATCTTGACACGATCGTATTCGTTGACGGATTGGATTTGCACACATGATGTGCTGGTTTCTCCATCCCTGTCTTCCGGCTGGAACACAAGATAATTTCTTTTCAGACCCTTACGGCTAACGACCGATCGGTTCGTTATTGCAGCAAAAAAAACACCAATCGGAGTTAAGCTCATAGCCTCCTGTCCTAGGCATGCCAGACGCCACAGAGTGCGAAGAGAGGCATGGGCAACGGCTGCTACTAGGTAAGCTGAACATCGTGTTAAACCAACAGTCAAGATGGACAGTTTTGCACTAACATATATTGATGTGTCAAGACAGGTGCTGGAGATCAACAGTGGATTGAGCAGTGTCTTCTACGTCGCACCGGCTGATATTTGCCGTGGACCGTGTTGCACTGCACCCTGATGGAAATTAAAGAAGGCACTGTTTACTAGCTGTTTGGCCTATGATTCCAGTCAGTTAAGACAAACTTAAATGGGGAAGGTAATGTCATATTGCCAATTAATCTCCCCCACATGGTGGGGGTCCTGGAGTTGTCACAAAATGGCAAGTTTAAAGTAAACTATGCTTTCATCCTTCCTTAGCTGTATGCAATCGACGTCAAACAAATTTAAAATGACCGTAAAGAAGCTCTAGCTATATGAGACTTGGACTATGATACTTTTGGTTGCTATGTTATGTGATTTGATCTCATAATGGTACACTCAGGACCTCAATGCATATATATAAGCAACCGAATAATACTTCTCTTTAAAGCGTTTAGAATTGGAGAGCAGAGAGGCCACTTGTCAAGTTTTTTTTTGCAAAAAGACCCTCCACAAATTTTGAAATTACATTTAGATCCTCCCACCAGTTATTTTGTAAAAAACCCCGTAGTTCCATATATTTACGAATAGGTGCTCCACGTTTATTTTTCAGCTGTTGATAGGTTCCTCCTCGTGATTTCGTAAAATCACCGACGGCTCATAGCCAACTATTTTTTAAAACAAAACTTCATTGAGAAAACCAAAAATGCGTTTTTTTTTTCTTACGCAAATTCACGAACAGATCCTTCAGCGATTTTTTTGCACAAATGACCTTGTGCTTACTCGACCCTGTGGTTATGCAAATTTATCAACAACTCCTAGCCAGCTAATTTTTTAAAAAAACATCATCAAGAAAACCGAACTTACGTTTTTTTATAACAAGAATCTCGGACCAAATTTCACATGATACGATATCACACTCAACTCAACCTAGTTTTCTTTTCAAAGCATAATAGACGTCCTGGAGTTGTCACAAAATGACCAGTTTGAAGTAAACTATGCTTTCATCCTTTAGCTGTATGCAATCGACGTCAAACAAATTTAAAATGACCGTAAAGAAGCTTATGAGACTTGGACTATGGTAGTTTTGGTTGCTATGTTATGTGATTTGATCTCATAATGGTACACTCAGGACCTCATTGCATATATATAAACAACCGAATAATACTTCTCTTTAGGGGGTGAAAACAGGACACGAAATATCCGCCCGATGCGATCCCGAATCCGTTTAAATCCGTACCGATGTTATCCGTATTCGTATCCGGAAAATCCGATGTAATATGAGTTAGGATATGGGAAGAGCAATATCCGATCCGTATCCAAAAAATCTCACGTAATACGGGTTAGGATATGGGAAGAGCAATATTCGACCCGATATCCGGTAAATATCCGACCCAGTATCCGGATAAAATCAGTTATTCTTCCATTAATTGGTTCATTATTGGATAAAAAGAGTAGGTATTTGATACTGGCACTAAAAAATACTACTTTGTTATTAAGCGTGAACTTCAACAAATCTATCAACAAACAAATAGAGTGATGACATAATGCTTTTACCTAAATTGATTTGTTCAACTTATTTGATAAACTTCTTTTCTATTCAAGTTACTGGAATTAGTTGAGTCACTAAATTGAAGCATAGCAAATAAATTCGAGTAGTCCTTATTATGAGAGAAGTCTATCTTCAGTTTGTCAGAATATGACAATTCAACACTATGCAATATCTATAGAAATTTATTCCGTAAGGTTAAGTTTGATAGAAGATCTCCCCTTGTTCTCTGTTTTCTTTATGTCTCGTTTTTTGTCTTTGTATCCGACCCATTTACACCTCTAACTATACTACTATCCTACGTTGAAATAATTATGACTTGAAACTAATGTTGTAAGGTTAATGCTTCATTCTTTTTTTTACGTACACAATTATATACTATACTACTATCCGATTATGATATCCGATCCCGACCCGAATCCGTTAGGTATCCGCTCCGTATCCGAATCCCGAATAATCTGAATTCGTATCCGTATCCGGGACATCCGTAACCGACTCCGAATCCGAAAAAAAAATATGGGTTAGGATACGGGACGACGCCCGTATCCGACCCGATTTCACCCCTACTTCTCTTTAAAGCGTTTAGAATTGGAGAGCAGAGAGGCCACTTGTCAAGTTTTTTTGCAAAAAGACTCTCCACAAATTTTGAAATTACATTTAGATCCTCCCACCAGCTATTTTGTAAAAAACCCCGTAGTTTCATATATTTGCGAATAGGTCCTCCACGTTTATTTTTTCAGCTGTTGATAGGTTCCTCCCCGTGATTTCGTAAAATCACCGACGGCTCATAGCCAACTATTTTTTAAAACAAAACTTCATCGAGAAAACCAGAAATGCGTTTTTTTTAACGCAAATTCGTGAACAGAGCCTTCAGCGATTTTTTTTGCACAAATGACCTTGTGCTTACTCGACCCTGTGGATGGTTACGCAAATTTATCAACAACTCTTTTTAAAAAAACATCATCGAGAAAACTGAACTTACGTTTTTTTATAACAAGAATCTCGGACTAAATTTCACGTGATACGATATCACACGCAACTCAACCTAGTTTTCTTTTCAAAGCATAATAGACCGATGCTTGTCAGTTCTTTCTTCCTATGTAGGTACACAGTGATGTGTAGTCATGGCTAGGCTACCATCTGCGTGCAGTAGATGCTTTAATCCTGATGCAATGAAGCTTTCATCTTGTTACATCAGTAAGAGACATGCCGCAGCTGCAACCAGTAGATAAATCAGATATGTGTTCCAACCCTGTCCACGAAATTTCACATATAGGCTAGCTTGCAACTGGCTAGGACATCAAACTATTCCAAGAAGCGACGAAACCTTGGGCTGCTTCGTGATTGGCGGATCGAGTCGACGCTCTGAAAATTACAGTCGATGTTTGAGAGGTGCTTCTATGCTCTTCCTTTTAGTAGAAATTGCACAAATCTTGAAGCAAACGAAGGGGTAAGTAATCACTATCTACCCTTCATTCATGCTTTAATAGTTGTGCAACTTTTAAAAGAAAAAGCATAGAAGCACCTCTCTCGATGTTTTCCCCTTAGCTAGCAGCTAGTGCCACTCGTTGCTCTCTGAAAGGAGCACAGTTTACGCCACATTCAGATATAGTCTTTTCTTGGTGCATCTTGTTGGAATAAATTTTAGAATTAATTCAACAAAACAAGTTAAAAGAGGTGCTGAGTGGGAGGTGTAGTGCTTTAGTCCTATATTACTTAGATACATGATAGGAAACTAATTTATAAAGGAAGCTCTTGTATGAACTTTTAAAATGAGTTAGAGATACATATGGTTAGTTATGTACACGTATACGCGCACGTATTTTTCTCATGGATACGTGCTAAGTGTACTTAACATTTTGCCATACTATATACAAACACGTGCATGCATGTATTTCATGTGGAGACATGCTAAGTGTAGTTAACTTTTTACCACGTGTATTGACTACGCAACATCATCTTATATCTTAATTGCCGACAAGGCGCCATGGACTCAGCGAGACGCGCGTCCTCGTGCGGTTAGTCGTTCGCTCACAGTACGAGATTCTAGGGAGCGTTTTTGGCTTAACGCATCTTTATAAGTGAGATGTGCACTCTTTGCTTCTTTCGGTGCTTGCTACCATTTGAGCCATTCCATCCCTTCGTCGGTCATGCAATAGGCACGAGGGAGAACATTGTATGTGATTCGACGCCGACCTTTTAACGACCTGTACGGGAGACCGACGATCAGGTTTTTGGGAAGTGCCGTATAACGCGACTGCTCATCTATGAACGTCGCGTCGCTCCTACACAGCTTGCTGTTTTTCACCAAGCCCTTTTGTAAGTATCTCGGACCAACTAGTTGTTGGTAATGATCTTTTCTTTCTGTGATTAAATCTATTGAGAATGCACATTGCTATGATAATATTGTTTACATTTATGTATCATTTGGACTGTCTAGGATGTGTAGATATGTTTTCTTTACTAGTAGCGTGTTATGTATTCATCGAATATTTGCTGAGTACTAATAACCTTGTCATAGACGTAATATTTAATTTTGCACTATTATGGGGTAGCTATATATGGAATTAAATTTACGGTCGGCTCTGTTAATTATCTAACACAACTCGCTATGTACGAGTATCGGAATCAGATACGGTTCATGAAATCACTGAAACCGGAAAAGCAGTGACCTTGCGCCTAAATCAGATGGCGAAGTATATCGGCATCCGACATGAATCGCAGCAGCAACACACGGGTGCGCGCGATGGATCCTGTGTGGCCCCGGCCGCGGACAAGAACTACTGCAGTTTGACAAGGAAGCAAATGATTTCGCAGAGACTTATGAACAGAAGAAGAAGACAGCGAGATAATTAAGGATCCCACCGGCCTAGCTAGCTAGTCTCAAGAAAAGACAGCGCCCGAGTGTGCAGATACGATACTACAAGCCCCCGGGTTAGTTTGAACCGTTCAAGATGAACAGCCAAACAGTGGCCGGAAGAAGAAGGAGGAGGAGCGTAGCGTCTCCATGACTCGCATCGCGTCAGTTCGTCTTTATGGCAACAACGGCAAGGCGAGGCGCCGCTCTGTCTAGTGCCTCGGCCTCGCGCAGCGCACGCACGTTTTTGCAGTGACTTGCCACTCTGTCTCGACCTAGTGCCTCGGCGGCTCAGCCTTGCGCGCACCTTATTGATTTTGGATGTCTCTTTTTTTAGCCCCCCTTGTTGAATCTTTCAGACTGCGTCGGGAGGTGAAGAAAATTTAACGACATTGCTTGGATCGTTTCCTCTACTTGTATAGCGTCGTCTTGTGCGGCGTCGATCGCGCGACTGATTTCTCGCTGTTGCGCAGAAGGTGACGCCTCGCTGTTGTCTCAGACATGGTTTGGTCCATTTGGTGAGAGGTGACGGTACGGCGCACTGTGGGCGCTGGGCCTCCGATCCCTGCGTTTGACCGCGGAACAGTGGGGGTGCTCGGTTGCCTCCGGCCGTACTTCGCCATTGCTGCAACGATCCGTCCTCCAACGGCGAGGCTGTTGCGTTGTCGTACGGAGATCGAGTGCCTGGGCATGTGATGTGATCCGGGCAGCCGATGGGAACGAGCTAATCCTGAGCAGAGGTTTTAGCTGAGACATCAATTGTTTCGGGCCGGCCTGTCTCTGTGCCTTGCGGTTTCAGAACATCATAATTGGCGATTTGTCACGAGGGAGAAGAGAAGCACTGTTAGAAAAGCAGATGGCATCAAACGTACCGCCACAAATAAGCTGGAGTATCTTATGTGTTTTTTTTTTTTTTTTTTTTTGAGAGAGACAGGATATTACATATGTCGTTGACCATTTCCAGTAAGTTGTACGTATGTACCAAACTTATATGGAATTTCACCTGCACATGATAGAGGATGATACATTACACTTACATGGGAAAAAAGGGTTTTTGGTTCATGCGTGTGGTTGTAATTCTCTTCTCTCAAAATGAATAGGAAGAGCTCCCCACCCGTTAGAAAAAGCCCTAAAAAAAGTAAACGGTACTTAACCTTCGTTTACTAAATTCGTTCCCGCCAAGTTGAAACTATGTGTTTGCACCAAAATTCGGTATATAGTAAGATGAGTTCGAATCGGATAAAAGCGTTCGTTTGGAAAAGATCAGATTACCGAATCAGAACAAAAATCCGTTTCTAAGGAAGGAGATCAGATCGGAGGCCGATACGGATAAGCATACCGTGTCCATATACAACTCGGATCGGCCGGGCGTATTATAAAAGGGAGCGGATGTCAAGCGGAAAGAAAATCAATCCAACACAACACCTACTTTTTACAAACCTTTTTACATCGTCTTTTAGTTTCATAGACCTCCCTGCAAGTCGACGGAATCAACATAGCTGCGCATCGCCGATTGTTGGTTTTAGCCGATTTCACCAGGTTCGATCTGCTTTGTTTTGCCGCGCATCGCCTTCTCAAAGCCGATTTTACCTTGTATCCGAATTAACCGTAACCGGTTGATCTAGTTATCTCCTAATCGGTCTTCAGCCGACTAGCGTTAAAGCCGATAATCTTTGCTTATCGGCTTTGATCAAATTACAAATTCTACCTTGTCAATTTCAGGTCAAATCGACTGGCACGCTATGCAAACCCGGGGTTTGTCTTTTGTGTTCGAGGCTAAGGATCCTGCTTCACATTTTTAGCGCGAACACTATGCCAAACAAGAGAGAGTTTGGAGCGGAGGAATTACAGATGATTTGCTCTGTTTCCTATAGAATTCATGATCCAAAGTATCTACCAGGGTTATTCGCTTTCCCAACGGTTGGTGGTGATGGAAAATAAATCTTTTCGTTGTTGAAGAGATGTTTAACATACATAAACCCCCAATAGTTCAGACTATAGTAGTGATTTGATCTATATAATGGACAATGCCGGTTTTAGATGAAGCTTGGATGTGGCTAGCGTGTCAACCTCAAATGCACCTTGCCCTATCTTTTCCTACAGACGACCACCCAAATTCCGTGAACTATAACAGAAGGCAAAACACTGCATGTCCAACAGGAGGACTAGAGAAAAAAAAAATAAAAAAAAAATAAAAAAGACGAGCAAAATCAGCTTTGCGCGGTGCTGAATTGGGCTTAGCCTTGATGATTCTTAAATGTCTATCCTGACTGGGCTTACTCTGGCCCATCTTCACAAATGAGTAAAAGGGCCTGGACGGTGGGGCCCACTAAGACAGGCCCACGAAGACTGAAGCATGCGTAGGACAGTTCGTACACAAGCTCTTTTCGAAGGCGAACGCTCGGGAGCACTAACTGTACGTCTGGGAAGGCCTGAAGGCGTAAAACAACCAATCGGCTTCACTGCCTTCGCCCCATTCGTCACCATCCGCCCGCCAGGCCGCGGCCCATGGGATCCACCCGAACCTCCGCCACCGGCCGACCGCCGCATTTACCGTGACCTCGTCGCGCCGGTGTACGGAACCTGTTTGTTCATGCACGTCATGGCGGGGTACCGTAGGCTGTCACCTAGAATCCAAACCAGCCTAAGTGTCCATGCCAGCACCCCCGCACATCCATCAGCAATGAAGCGGAGTAGGATGACACCAAGAACTGCGCATCCAGTTCTCCTCCGCGTCAAGAACGCAGCGACCCTCGCACCAAACCAGGCCCCGAAGCTGCTAGCCACGCTCGCCTCGTCGGTTCGGTTGAAGGATGATGTTGATCCCCGTGATCATCCTGGCGCCCACCAAGCGTTCGACGAAATTCCGCACGGGGATGCCGTGGCGGGCTCCAACCTCGTTCTCTTTGATTACGCGCGGCGCGGGATGGTCCGGGAGGCACTGGAACACTTCTTGGACGTGCGCCGCCGCGGCGGGCGTGTTGACGGCGTCACGCTGCCCTGTGCTCTCAAGGTCTGCGGGTCGGTGCCGGACAGAGTTATTGGAGGACAGCTGCATTGCCTGTGCGTCAAATGTGGTTTTGATCGGGCTGAGGTCAGTGTTGGCACGTCGCTCGTGGACATGTACATGAAGTGCTACAGCTTTGAGGACGGGAGGGAGGTGTTTGAGGGGATGGCTAAGAGGAATGTTGTCACATGGACGTCGTTGCTTACTGGTTATGTCCAGGCCGGGGCGCATACAGATGTTACGGCGCTCTTCTTTAGGATGCGTGCGGAGGGGTTATGGCCCAATCCATTTACATTTTCAAGTGTTCTCTCTGCAGTGGCGAGCCAGGGTGCGCTCGATCTTGGGCAGCGTGTGCATGCTCAATCAGTGAAGTTTGGGTGCTGCTCGACCGTGTTTGTGTGTAATTCTCTGATGAACATGTACGCAAAGTGTGGGCTGGTTGAAGAAGCCAAGGCTGTGTTTTGTGGGATGAAGATCAAGGACATGGTGTCGTGGAACACATTGGTGGGAGGCCTTCTGTTGAATGGGTGCGAACTGGAAGCCCTGCAGCTGTTCCATGAATCACGAGCTGCTATGGCGAAGCTGACACAGTCGACCTACCCTACGGTGATCAAGTTATGTGCAAACCTCAAACAGCTGGCCCTGGCACGTCAGCTCCACAGCTGCGTGTTAAAACATGGGTTCCGTTTGGATGGCAATGTAATGACAGCCCTTATTGATGCATACAGCAAATGCGGTGAATTGGATGATGCTTTCAACATATTTTTATTGACTCCAGGATCTCAAAATGTCGTTTCATGGACTGCTATGATTAGTGGGTGCATTCAGAACGGTGACATTCCTCTTGCTGCTGCTCTTTTTAGCAGAATGAGAGAAGACAGCGTCGAGCCAAATGAGTTCACCTACTCGACAATGCTGACAGCATCACCATCCATCTTGCCTCCCCAAATTCATGCCCAGGTCATCAAGATCAACTACCAGCATGCACCATCTGTTGGAACTTCACTTCTTACCGCATACTCAAAGTTCGGCGGCACTGAAGAAGCCCACTCTATATTCAAAATGATTGACCAGAAGGATGTTGTTGCATGGTCTGCAATGTTGTCTTGCTATGCGCAAGCCGGCGATTGTGACGGTGCCACAGATGTTTTCATCAAGATGGCCATCCAAGGCGTGAAGCCAAACGAGTTCACAATCTCCAGTGCCGTCGATGCTTGTGCTAGTCCGACGGCCCGGGTTGACCAGGGTAGGCAGTTCCATGCTATTTCGATCAAGTACAGGTACCAGGATGCAATCTGTGTAAGCAGCGCACTTGTCAGCATGTACGCAAGGAAAGGAAGCATTGACAGCGCTCGAAGTGTCTTTGAGAGACAAACAGATAGAGACTTGGTGTCATGGAACTCAATGATATCAGGGTATGCACAGCACGGTTACAGCAAGAAGGCCCTTGATACATTTCGACAGATGGAAGCTGCGGGCATTGAGATAGATGGTGTCACATTCCTTGCGGTGATCATGGGATGCACTCATGCTGGTCTTGTGAATGAAGGCCAGCGATACTTTGATTCGATGATCAGAGACCACAAGATTTGTCCCACCATGGAGCATTATGTGTGCATGGTGGATCTCTATAGCCGTGCAGGCAAGCTGGATGAAACAATGAGCCTCATAGGAGGCATGCCATTCCCAGCAGGTGCAACAGTATGGCGCACATTGCTAGGTGCTTGCAGAGTTCACAAGAATGTTGAGCTTGGGAAGCTTGCTGCAGAGAAGCTGCTTTCACTTGAGCCGCTTGATTCGGCCACATATGTGCTGCTCTCCAACATTTATGCGGCTGCAGGGAAGTGGAAAGAGAGGGATGAAGTAAGGAAGCTCATGGACTCTAGAAAGGTGAAGAAAGAAGCTGGCTGCAGCTGGATTCAGATCAAGAACAAAGTTCATTCGTTTATAGCTTCTGACAAGTCGCATCCTTTGTCAGACCAGATATATGCAAAGCTCAAGGCAATGACAACAAGGCTGAAGCAAGAAGGCTATTGTCCTAACACGAGCTTTGTGCTACATGACATGGCAGAAGAGCAGAAGGAAGCCATGCTGGTTATGCACAGTGAGCGGCTAGCTCTTGCCTTTGGCCTGATAGCTACACCACCAGGGACGTCCCTTCAGATTGTCAAAAACCTACGGGTGTGTGGGGATTGCCATATGGTTATGAAGATGGTGTCGGTGATTGAGAACCGGGAGATCATTATGCGGGACTGCAGCAGGTTCCACCACTTCAATGCTGGGGCCTGCTCATGTGGCGATTTCTGGTGAATGGAGCACAGAATAAACTGACTGTCGGGACAGTACTCTCTGGCAATGCCATGCTTGAAAAATATCACCGGCTAGCTGACTTTGGAGTAATGGGTTGTCTGTAGCTTATATCAGCTACAAGCCTGCACGTAGCGTTATTGGGGCTTGCGGAAGCATAGACTCATAGAGCAGCATTAATACCAGTGCTGAGGTTTGTTGGCATTGCTACTGCATGCAGACATGCTGTGCCGGGTGATTCAAGCTGTAATCTCGTACCTCAGAGCCTGTTAGTTGCCAAAAGTGGTAGAATTGATTTTGCAGAAGCATCAGCACTGGAGATATAAGCTTGCTGTTATTTTTTGTGATTCGTAAGTTTGATGAAGTGAAATCCTGCATTGAAGAAACATCGCATTTAACACCTTCTCAAAGCTTTGCCATGCTGAATTGCTGGAATCTTTTCGATAGCATAGTTATGACTTCCAAAGTTCCTAAAGAAGCAATTTTAGTACTTGAGTGGCTCTGCAGTGCCCGAACAGGGAACAAAGTTGTCCTAGGCTTGAATCTAGAGGCACTGGAGTGGTGCCTTAATAACAACATAAGGGCGTTTTAAGCTGATGGGGTGTACTCAACAAGGACACGGATTTTCCATGAAAGTACCGTACATTATCAGGAAACACACTTTGTCAACACAAGAGGTTGATGATCTCAAGGAAAACCACCTCTAGGAAGCGCAACTTCAACTGTGAACAGTCAGATCCAGGTAATCCACATGTGCTATCCAATTCCATCATTGCATGGATAGTTTGTCCGGTAAGAGGCTCTATCTGTGCTTTCAACTACAGCTGCTGTTTCCTCCAAAGTGCTGTTCAGGTCTACTATTGCGTCTGAAACATATGTATTTGAGGCCTTTTTGGAAAGAGTGGGTATATTAATCATGGATGTATATTGTGTTGGCACATCGTGTGAATGCAAGTTTCTTGCCTAATACTTTCAGGATACTTCTCCAGTGCGTTCTGCATTGCACATACGCTTTTTAGCAAAGTTTTCTTTCTCAAACGTTGTCCTCACTTTTCATGAGCTTTAGCATTGATACGCAAATGCAGGTGACCATAATGGAAATTAATGTATATTTTTGGTTTCCCATACCCATCTTAGCTTCATCTTCACAGCGCATCGCAACAGCTTGCACAGTAATGTTGTCTCTAGTGCTCTGCAGTTATTTTTGAACTTTATAAAAGTGCTTTACTATTTTTACTGGAAGTACATCTATAGACAAAATGCAATGCATCTTTTAGATATGATGATAAATATTGGTATATTTTTATCATTTCAATAACATATTTTGCTGGATTTAATTTCTTTGGAAAAAAAAATCTTCATACATATGCTTCGATGATTTAAGTTTGCTCCAGGTTTCTCCTGCTGTAGATTTAATTTTTTTTCTTTATTTTTGCTACAGGTCTAATTCGGAAGGTTAACATGGGCAAGCAGGGAAAAGTACGTGTAAGTGGCAAAATCCAATCGTTGTTTACTGTATATTTTTATTGTTCCTGTGTTCAAACATGCATTACATGTTCGTTTCAATAACATGCTTGAAATGTGCACAATTTTCCATACATGGACTAGTTACAATCAGGGTTCGGAAAGCCGGTGGATCAGCCAGTAAACCTGAATCGGCCTAATGTATTGGTGTCCAATTTCACTAATTTTAAATATTTTCAAATTCAAGAAGCAGCAAAAACCGTGTTAGACAATATCCTAGTTACCTTATATAAGAGATTGCTAGTTATCTTATATAGAGATTGTTAGACTTGTATAGATATTGCCTTATATAAGCTTTTCTTCTATACCCTCATGTACATGTATATATATTGGTCTTCTGGCCTCATGTTGAATACTAGTGCTATTCATAACATGGTATCAGAGCCAACGTTTTAGGGTTAGGTTCCTCACCGGTGTTGCACTTGCGCCTTTTTCCGTCGCCTCATTGCTGCCGCTCTTCTCTGTTGGCTTCGTGGCTACCGCTCGTCCCTCCAGCCGACGTTTGTCCGACGTTGCCCAGCCTTCTCCGCCAAGGATCAGGCCGTGGCCCCCGTTGCTCCGCCCCGGCCCTGCGATGACCCCTGGTCTTCTCCGCTGAAGACGCCACCTTGGCCTTCTCCCACGATAAGGCCCCGTGATGCCGGCCGACGACCCACCTCGGCTCCCGCCCGCCTCGCCTCGACGTCGGTCTCCTCCCGCCGGAGCCCGGCCTCCTCCCACTGGCCACCCGTCGAGCCGACCCCGTCGCCTCTTCGTCCGCCTGCGACACAACCACCGCCCCGTGGTTCCGGCCGGCTGCCATCTCGGCCTCCGTCAGTCACCTGACGCCCCCTGACGACAACCACCGAGCATAGACCGGTGCCACTTCCAGCGCTCGTCCGCATTGCGTCTGCCTTCTCTGATTGCTCGCTCGGTTGAGACTGCACGCTCAGTCAGTTGAAGAAGTCCCGATCAGACTTGAGCCAGATCCAAAGCTCTATTTGAGTCTAGTCTAGTCGGTTAGGATCGGTTTGGCCGATTCAGTCGAGTAGGGTCGGTTCGGTCGGCTCTCCTAGAAAAAAATGCCATCGTCTTCAGGCTCTTTCCTCAGGCACAGTCTCTGTTCCTCACTGTCCGGTCGTCTTCGATGGTCTCAATTGTTGTGGTGACCCACATAGTTATCCTGGGGTAATTATCAGCTTCACTGTCATTACACCGAGTTATTTACACGAATATCATCATAGTAGCCAACAAAATATCGAAAAACCCAGCACTTTTATCAGTTACTATACTGTATTCAGAGTGTTGTAGCAGAACAATAATTAGAGACTGAAATGGTACCTTTCATTACAGTCCATTGTGGCACGTAGGGCTACAGGTCCAACTCTTAATTATACAATAGAACCAAGTACAACAAAAGTATAATACAACCTCTATTACTCTGCAGACCTCCCAAAACGAGGGGACAGTCCACTAAACTCTCTAGTCCTCCTATAAATAGTAATAGTAGTAGTAGTCTGCCTCTTGTAAGTCCTAGTCCTGCGTACAATCCTCACCCTAGGCCTCGGAGATAGATCCATAGGACTCACCTTTTAAGCAAAGGGAGATTTAAGCAAGAGTGAGTACAGGAGTACTTAGCAAGCATCGCAGCTTTCCGCTCTTCACTAAGCCCGCTATAAGTGTCTCGGATCAATTGGTTGTTGGTCCAAGTAATTTTTCTATTGTGATTAAATCTGATGACATTGCATGCTGCTATGATAGTATTGTTTACATATATGTATTAATTGGACTATCTAGCATGTATAGACATGCCTTCTTTACTAGCATGTTTTGTGTTCTTTAAATATCTGCTGGCTGCTAGGAGTCATGTAGTAAACGTAATATTTGACTTCATGTTTTTGTTGTGTAACTTTAGAATTAAATTAATGTTATGTCATATTAATTTTCCAACACTCTCTTCCTTGATTTTTGAATGCTTTGTGGCATCATGCGTCTCGTTGTCTGCATCTTTCCTGCCATTAGCTAAGCAGCTTGTCCTACTGCAATACAATATACATCATGTGCCTCATGACATGGAAAGCTTTATTGCGAGGCTTCATCATGGCCCATAATTCAGTAGGTACTGAACTTATTTCGATACTTGTTGCAACTGTTGGGAAGTGGTTAGCGGACAAATCGTGGCAGGCAGCGGAGCTCTATCCGCGCAATTGGTGATTGTTACACATTCTAAATGGAAATGTTGGCCTTTTCTGTTTTTGAAGGGTCTCTCTCCCCAACAGGGGACGACACGGCTTGCATTAAAGTTTGGCAGAGTACAGCTCGTGAACATTTTGCCTTTGAGCTGGCAAGAGGACGGACTCGTGGAGAAGCTGAAGACGGTGAAAGTGCCACGCTTCTGTGACGGACCGCCTTTTTAGGGGCAGATCCGAGACTCACAACAGTTACCCAGGAAGACTAACTGTTGGAAAAGACAAGAGTACAATTGCCAGGCAAAAGCAAATCCAACACTTTTATTCAATATAGGGCCTAACGGCCAGGGTTTTTACAAAAGAGGGCGCAGCAGGGCCCTAAGTACATTACCAAAACACCGCACAGGCAGGCCTAAGCAAAAGACCAAGACCTAAAACCAAACAAGATCGCCATCTACGATCTCCTGGAACGCTCCAGCTTCTTCAAACTCTGAAAGGGTCGGGGGTTGCAAGGGTGAGTACGGGAGTACTCAACAAGTCGTACGGAACCGCTGAATACTTATATGCAGGGGATTATCCAAAGGATGGAAGTAGGGTTAAGTATCTGGATGCAGTTTTATTTTCAATTCATTTTACATTTGAAGCACAGACCACAAATAATAGTAAGGGGGGGTTTCACAATTTCACAACACTTAATCACTTTCACCAAATTTCAAAATAATTACTTGAGCTTGGTTACGGGTATCACCCCAGTTCCAACTTAACTTCATTAACCGGAAGTACGGCGTATTCGAATACCATCATTAACTCTGCAGAGGTGCTCAACTTTACCCACAAGATATCAACGACCGTAAATGCCAAGCGCTAACAAACATGCAACTTAAATGCATGCGGCCGGGTCGAGATGATCACAGCACTTCGTTTAATCATTCCTGTTCTTTAGTTGTTAACCGATAGGTATAAAGCTATCGTGGACCCACATAGTCCCCATTAGCACCTACCGTTGTGAGAACCAAGAATGTCACTATTCCCGTTCCACCTCTCCCCCGGTATACTTCCCTGCCGGGAAGGCCGGTCCCTATTCTCCCACGAGAATAGTTACTACCAGAAGTCCAATTATTAAATCAGGAATGACTAACCTACTGAGCTATGTCGGATATGGGTCCATCGACCAGTCCGACCTGTGGTTGAACGGAAACTAAGTTCTTCACTTTGCTCAAGGGGTTTTATTATCCTTACACTGCCAAAGATCAAGCCTTCATTCACCACTTATTCCGGCATCCCACTCAACCGGTCATCAGTCAAATCAAGGCATCAATCAACAGCCGGGGATCGGAGTTACATCCACTCCGGGATTTATCCGATTCTGTCCCCCAAACTGTAGCACTTTCACAAACACCCGAATCCGAGATTCGACAGCACTTTATTTTATTTTCAAAGCATTTGAACTAACTACAGGAATAACCGTAATTTATTTAATAATATCAACATCTAGGGCTACAAAAGGATATAATAAGGTTCAATATATTCAAGGAGGTTTCATAAGCAATTTCGGCATTACCTAGGTATCATGTCATTCTAAAATACTGTTTTCAATAATTCAACATACAGTAAAATAATGCGGTATAAAATACTTAATACTATAGCATGGCATGATTGGGATCAATATGATCAAAGTGCGGCTTGCCTTGCTCGGCGATCGGATCGGTGAGCCCATGCGTTGGCGTAGTCGTTCGGGGCTCTGTCGGGTCGGCGTCGCTCCGGATCTGCGTCTGCTCGGAATCGCCCAACGTCCGGATCTAAGCGCGACAAGAACGAGCGACAATAAAGAAACGAAAAACAAAAAGAAACCAAACGAAACGGAAACCAAACCTAACCTGCCGAGAGAGAACGAAGGGTGAATTGGGCAATTCGGAATTTTGGGAACTCCGGATTGAGGAACGGAGGGCATTTTTGGACTCAGTGGATCGAAACTGTTCGGGTAGTGTATTTGGTGGGTTTCTGGGGCTCACGGAATTTTTGGGGATTTTCTGGAGATTTTTCTGGAATTAAAATCGATTTTCGGATTTAATAAATGAATTATTAAATCAAAAATCGAAAAACACTGTTAAAACAGTGCTTGGGTCGAATAAAGATCGGGCCGTAACGCCCACAATACGAGGCAAGGCCGAAGCCGGCTGGCCAGGCTTATCGCGGCGCGAAATGAGGCGTGAGGGCTAGGGTTTCCATTGAACCCTAGCGGCGGCAGCAACCGGCCGCGGCGCGCGATCGAGCTGGAACGGCGAGGGTGCGGGAAGGAGAAGGCTCACCGGCAAGGGAGGCGAGGGAGCGGGGTGAGGAGAAATGGAGCTGGCGCTTTATAAGCCGGAAGAGAGAGAAAGCGGCGGCAGCGGCGAAGCTCATGGCGGGCGTGGGCGCGCACGCGTCAGGCGTGGCGCGGGCGGCGATCGGCTGGCGCGGCGGAGACGCTGGTCATGGCGGGCGGCGGCGTTGGCAGGGATCATGGCGGCGCCAGCGGCTGGCGCGGCATCGGCGAGGCCGCCGGAGGCGGCGGGGACGGGGCGCTGTCGGCGTGGGCCAGCTAGGCCGCGGGAGGCCGAAGGCCAGGAGAGAAACGGAAGTGGGCCGAAAGGCCCAAAAAGATTCGGCCCAAAGGTAAAACCGAAAAACACAATGAAATTCAAATTTAAATTCATTTTGAATTTTTGGGTCGTTTCAGCTTCCTTCTTCTTTGTGTAATCGGTGGTAATCTGGAGACTGAGCCACCAGGATGTGCAGCGGCGACGGCAAGCAAGCACTCCAAGAAAAGTTGTCCTCTTTGTGGCAGCGGGGGAAGATTTATTTATCCATACTCTGCAGTGCACTCCAAGAAGGGGATGGAGTGAACAGGAAGAAGTCAGCGTAGAATATAACTAGTTACATGCCCGTGCGTTGCTACGAAAAATAAAGATTAAAAAAAATTATTTCACAAGATCAAACATCTATCTTTAACGCTTTGTTTCTTGCAAAAGCTGGCTAATTAAAGCAACTCTTCATTTCATGCGTAGGGCAATTAAGCAGGACAATTAAGTGGCAATTAATGACGTGGGAAGAACAGACCACTGCCACCAAGTACTGCTTTAAAATAGTAGAGATGATCTTTAGTTACCTTGTAACGGTATGTCTCGAAGCAGATGATGGTATATTTCTAAGTTCGAACTCTAGAGTGGTGCGTGTGTGCCATCTCTATCTTAAAATGCGATTCCAATTTGCAAACCGTAGAAGCACCCCTCAAGATGTAATTTCATGGAGAGGTCAGGTGATGCTATTTTGTGTGGAAAACCAAAGCAAGGGGAGGGAATCGGCAAGGAGGCATGACCCAAACCCTAGCGCATGGGAGCAAGCACACATGGGCCGCTAAATGCGCAAGGGCTGGCGTGTGGGACACTGGGACTTGGAGAGCGAGATCATCTCATGGTCCAGCACATGGAGGAGACCGCATTGGGGCATGACCGCATGGGCTGCATGGATGGCGAGCATATAGTCTAGCATGAGAGAGAGAAAAAGAAGAGCCTAACTCGTGGAAGAGAAGGAAACCAAGAGTTTTATTCGGTTTGGAGAGAAAGAAAGAAGTCCATTCGAACCGACCTTAAAAAGCCCATAATTCTCACTTCCGAATTTGGATCGTGGTGTTCTTGGACTTTTGGAAAGCTTAAAAGATTATCTTCATAACTCTCCATTGCGCCAAATTCAAATTCCACTTCTTTCTATCTTTAATCTGGCCGATAAATCTCATCCTGCTGGTTGGCCAAATTTAAAGTTTTAAATTGTAATCTCTTTTGTCTCTTAGAGTTCAAGTTGTAATCTCTTTTACTCAGAAATAAATTTAAGCAGTGCTTCTATGCTTTTCCTCTTAATACAAGTTGCTCAAATCTTAAAGAAAACGAAGGGGTAGGTAATCCTCATCTACCTCTCATTCATGCTTTAATATTTGTGCAACTTTAAAAAGGAAGAGCGTAGAAGCACTTCTCAATAAATTTATTTCTTTCATAGGCAGTTTCTTATTTTTCAAAACTCTTGATTGAAAATAAATTTATTTCCTTCATAGGCAGTTTCTTATTTTTCAAAACTCTTGATTGATGCTATTCTGATTCCCACGGAGCACATCGACGATGATTTTCTGTGGAATGGCGATTCTCGAAGGAGGTTTAGTAAGTTATAGCACTGGAACTTCACCTTATATTTCTTCCACATTTTGTTTGTGTTGCTACTTTGCTAGTACTTGCACAAACCAGCTACGGTGGTTTTCAAGCTCTTAGTCCAAAAAGCTCTTTTTTTTTGCTAGGAAAAATCTCCTGTTGATCCCTTTGTTGTCAAGTATTTAGTGGAGTGATTCCTAGAAAATATGTCCTGATGCCCTTTTTAATCGAAATTGTTATTTTTGTTTGAATAATAACAGTTTTGCATATACATGAAGCGCACAAGATTTTAAACTCTGCAGATGTTCTTCACCCACTAACAGATGCGATATTCTTCTCGCTGTTCCCTTTCTTGGCTGTCAAAATTAGAACCACTTCCTGTTGAATTATCCTCACTTGGAAGTTGTTGATATTGGGCTGCTGCATCTGTACTTGAAACTGTTTCATTGTCTGAAGAACTCTCACTGCATATATTACAAGCAATTAAATTTGTTAGGTTTCTGCGACATGAGTGACGCATCTGCAATAGATCCAGAAAGATTTTAACAAACTTACTGCAATGAGTAGATGATCAATCCAATGGCGACAACTGCAAATGCTAGATAGTACAGCCAGTTTATCTGTGGATTTTAACTAAGTCATGAGAGCATATACTGCAATACATTATAATCTGGTGCAAGTATGGGTCAGAAATTTTCACCTGTTGATGATAGAATAATACTCGAATGACGACTGCCCACATGTCAGATGTTAGGAGTGAAAGGTTGAACAATGTTGCTCCACTCATCTGCAAGAGCTATGGTCATCAGCACAGGGATAAAATTTCTTGGACTGAAATGAAAATGAAAGGACCTTTCAGCTCATACTTCCTGATGAGCTAATATTATCCTAATAGTATCTTTTATGTTAGTTTATTGAAATAATTCATAACCACTTGATGGGACCTGACTTTCTTTTGTTTCCTACTTGTGGAACGTGCTGGAGAAATTTAACCTTAAGGACAAAAGGAGTAACGGTGTAGAACATAAAGATTGCCACTGCAAATCCTGCGAACAGACTTATCTGAAAAATAAAGAATAAAAAAAACAAACAGGAGTGAGTTTCCTGTCAAACAATCCAAACAAGTGTATTGCAGATGAAATTGTTTAACCACAAACTGTAGTATGATACCATAGTTGGAGACCAGGCAACTGCTTCTAGGCTCTTCCTTTCGAATATAAATCTAAGGTTTTTTCGGATTAAAGGTAACATGAATATTTGCTCCAGAAAAGTATATATCAAGAGATTTTTTTATCCAGCAAAATTTTGGTGATAGTTTAATTATGCAAGAAGAAGAAGAAATCTATAAACGGCATTGTCAATGGATCATGCCAATTTGCTCTACTGGTCTGTAATTAGTAATGAATTATGAAGCGGATACATCTGAATTGTACTGACTAACAACCCAAAGAGTCCAAGCATTGCGACAACTTCAACTTGATCTTTCTTCTTGACACAGTATTCCTACACATTCGAGGATGCTTATAAGCTTATTGGTTATTAGAAATATGATAAAATATTGCTGATAGCAGCAGGATATATAATGCATCACTAACCTCCCCAACATTGCTAAATGCAAAACAAATTGTCCCGGCAATAACAAGGGTATCCCCCATAAGTGGTCTTTTACTCGGATCTGCGTAAAATTAAATTTTTCATAAGCTGTTAATATTTATCTATACTTTGCTATGGATTCAGCTCGTGAGGTTTCAGAACATAAAAGTTCAGTTCTGCGTTGAGCACATTCACACCTGTTCTATTGCTATCTTCTCTACTACTAAAATTGGTATCTAGGATTATTCTATTATTATGGTTTGTTTTTTAAAGAAGACAGTAGGAGAGAGCCCTACTGTCAAGAACTTCATCCTGTGTATCTGAAATTCTAACTTCCTATCTTAGGTCTGTCTTTGAGATTCTGTAACTGACACTCGAATTTAATCGTCATGGTGTTTTAAGTAGTTACCTACTTACCTTGCTCATCTGGAGATTTTGCATCTGAAAGGAGCACAAGAGCAAGTCCTGCCACACAGGTCCCTGCCCCCACAAATTGCCAGAAAGAATATCTTGTGCCTAGTGCATACCAGGTGAGTATGATGACCCATACAACAGTCCAACAATCCAACAGCGTCACGCTGGTGATATATGAGTATTGGTACGCCTTGACAACTGCAAAATACGTTTCAGGATAACAGCATGTTTGGCTGTTTATCATCAGGAGCAAGAAGCACCCAACAGGATTGCATTGGTGGTATGGATTTCCATTGCAAAATGTGTTTTGTCTGTACTCACCAAGATAGTTCCCCTGGACATCAATGAAGGCCAGGGCTAGGTACCAATACCAGGGTATCTGCAAGAAAAAAGTACCCAAAACAGTGAGCTGTGAATCACAACAGCTTCCAGGGTTGATTCTTATGCAGCTATGCTCACTTGCAGCTTCTGCCGTCGATGCAAGACGATTGGTACATATACTAAGGCCAACAGCAGGTATGCGAAGAAAGATTGTGTGAGTGGTGCATCAACTCCTGCACAGATATATTCGTGGGAATCAAATGATATTTGCATCTGTGAAGATAAAGAGTCATCCAGTGCTTTGTCAAATTGATAATTTTGTGTCTGGATTAGTCCAATGAGAAAGATGAGTAGAAAATTGAGTACCAAGATTTGCAATGAGGGAGGAGGCGAAGCTGGAGACGGACATGGAGAAGGCGACGAGCTGGCCGAGGAGGAGCACGAGCAGCAGGCCCCATACGTCCTTCCTCTTGATCTCCATGAGCCTGAGCAAGCTTCACGCAAGCCTCAGACTGGATTAGATGCAGAGGCAAGCTTTATTATATTCGCTTGCGAAAGAGGAAGCTGGAGCAGAAGAACGGAAGGTAGACTGGCAGATGGGCCGCGTGCAACAAACTAAGCAAAGGTCGAGTAGTTGAGTACAGCGGCCTATCATGGGTCTGGATCTTGTCATTATTAGCTGAGCAGATTGACCTATTTGCAATACAATATACAGCTTGTGCCTCACGACCAGGGAAAATTTATTGAAAAGCTTCATCATGGCCCATGATTTAAGGTCTGTTTGTTTCGGCTTTTTCATCGGCTTAAAAGCCAAAAAGCCTAAGTCGAAACAAACGATTGGCTTTTAAGCCCGGCTTTAAAAAAGCCAAAAGCCCATGTATAACTATAAGCTAAAAGCCAGACAAGAGGAGCTTTTTTGGGCTTTTTTGAATGAAATAACCCTCTGCCATTAAAAGTTTCAAAAATTACCCATCAAATGCCATCATATATAAATTGAGAATTCATCCAACATCTCATTTAGGGTATTTTAGATTTTCATCTATAAACTATACCATCTAACCCATTAATAAACCAAGATACTAAACAACATGTCTTGGCTTAAAAGCAGACGGCTTAAAAGCTCATTAAGCCAAAAAGCTAGCTTTAAGCCAAAAAACCTAAGCCGAAACAAACAGGGTCTTAGTAGGTCCTGGGCTAATTTTTGATACTTCTTGCAACTGTCGGAAAGGAGTCTGGCGACCCGTATAATTAGCTTGAGGTAGTGATAGTCACCACCATCATTAATCTGAGATAATTACGCGAATTTAGGCATATTGGCTAATAAAACATCGAGCGAATCCGATATTTTATCAGTTAATACACCAAATTTATAGTGTTGCAACAGAAACAATAATTAGATACTGAAATAGAAACTTTATTACCTTCCATTGATACGCAGGCTACATGTTCAACACTTTAATTATACATGCAATCCAAGTACAACAAAAATATATTACATAAATACTAATTACCCAAAAGTCATCAATATTTAATGCACTCCACTGGGATCCATATTCCAACTAGATGCTTGACCACTGGATCCATTATCTAGCAAAGGGGGGTTTAGCAAGAATGAGTACAAAAGTACTCAGCAAACATTAGTAGCAAAATGTAAGGTATGAATTTTTCCTTCCATATCTCAAATACTTCCACAATCATCTGGAGTAACCTCTCCTCAGAACCATTTTTAGAAAATAGTTTTATTAGAAGAGTCGTTGATTTTAATTATCCAAAAGTGATATTAGCACTCGTATATGAGGCAGACTTAGCTTCCATAGCCTTCAATCCAGGAGACAGGCATGAATTCATGATTTGACCCTACACAGGTTTGTACCACTTTACCCATAGTGATCCTAACCGCAGTTGAGAACCCAAAACATTTATCACTACTCAGGTATTAGATCTCCAACACTGTTAACTCAAGCTAAGGATACCTTCCCTAGGTAATCCTACCGACTCACAGCTAACAGTTGTACTCTCGAATCTTTACAGCAGTATTCATCTCTGCTTATATATAGCGCCCTGGTAAATCAATCTCAGTTGATTTCCTCACATGTCCCTCACTGGGTTTCCGGCAGATCCAGCTTCACATCACCTAGTTAACCACTTCTAGCCCAATGTGGAGATCAAACACCTTTATAAAACAACATTTTATGGTCGTTTTCACACACTATGGTTAATACGATTAATACGACTCATTGCCCGAGTATAGTGGTTTATCATTATACCATATCCCTATGTAGAGAGCCCTGCCAGCAAACTTCACACATGGCACCCTATACGCACCTCATACCACACCGACTTCATCTGTTGGGTGAACCAAATCCACACAACCATAATCAACCATTGTCACAGTAGTTCATCAATAATCAAATTATGCAGCAGTGGATCACAATTATCCATATTTTCGATCACGCCTGATTTAGGGTTTTGTTTTCGAAGATATTTTTCCTATGCTGTGATGATTTCGGAAAACATTCAAAAACGATTTCACAAATATGAACAAGGAAACTTGCTTGGATTGTAATGAAAATAACTATCCTCTCACGATTGGTGAAGATAACCACTAGTCAGGTTGAATTTAAATTCCTGAAATTACAAAGATGCCATATTTTAGTGGCAAACATATTTTTACTTATTTTATAGTGTCCAACTCTTTCTTTATCTTCTACAAAATTATTGTATGCTTACCGTGTATTCCATTTTAAGGTACTTTAATTTGACGTATTTTAATTAGGCTTATTTTTAATCTGGATTAACTTGATCACATTTTAGTTGGGTGCTATTTTGATTTGGATTACACTTAGGTCTAAGTAGGATTTTACCATTTTAATCACTATGATAATTGCTGCAATTTGTTATTCCTTTATTTATTTATCTAATTTCCTTCCGGCTTGATTTAGCTTATTTCCTTAAGTTTTTGGAATATTACAATCCAATTTAATGCTAATTCATTATGTGTTCTATGGGTTTCACTCTCCTTTGAATTAGAGTAAGTTTTATGAGTTTATTTGATTTAGTTTATTTTATCTCGGTCATTATAATTTTGGTCATGTAATTATTTGACTTGTTGTGTTTTCTGTGTACTTTATTTGGAAAGAGATTATTGTTATTATTTAGTTCCTTATTATTATTATTACTATTCTTTTGTTTATTATCATCATTATTTTATTATTTTCTTTTATTTCTTTTACTCCTATTTCCTCAATTGGTTGATCCTTATCTTTTTTTTGGCTTAATTTAAATTTATACATGTATACTATTTATGTAACCTTGGTATATATATATATACACACATAGGCAAGTTTTAAGTATTGTGAGCTAAAATGTTCAGAATTAAAATACGGCAACTCAAAATATGACAGATTGAAATATTTCAATAGGCCAACACGATGGACATCGATGGATTCTCAGCATTACTAGACGGAAATGGGTTCATGTGTGCACGAGAGGAAGACAATGACCCGGTCCCCACGTGCGGAAGAGGACGACCATAGGGTCTTACACTTACAGATAACGATGGCTACCACGCACGCTTGCGCCTTCAAGGACAGCGACGGAACCTCACACAAGTAGAAGGGGACGATAGGTTTGACATGCTTAGCAAAAAAAAGCACGCGTACGATCGTTTTATTAAAATTTATCGTATGGTCGAGATCTATTCTGCTGAGACATCTTGATACGGTATACGGTTGTCTAATCCTTCTCTAATCGATAATTCGGAGGGAGAGGGTGAAAGCGCATCTAGGCCCCTCATTTTATTTTGGTGATTAATGATGACACAATTAATGTGATCTAATGTTTCAACTAAGATTAATGCAGTTATCGAGATCACATCAAGTTCGGAATAAGATTGGACCGTCCTAAGCGCGTCAAATTTCGAGAAAACGGCATCAAGACGAAGACTTGTAATTTTTATATTACTTTGAGTCTTAAGGATAGCCGTACTATTAAGAGGATGCGACGGAAAATCAATTTTAGGATGTGCATGTGCTCAACATCAAATCTTGCATTTAAACTAGCACTCAAAAACTTGCATTTTCCAAAAACCAGAATTTCAACCGAGCCAGTCAACTCGGAGTATCCGGACATACAGTCCGGAGTATCCGGATTCAGTCCGGAGTCTCCGGGTTAACCCTCTCGGCCAATTTGTGAATTCCGGAGAGTCCGGAGTATCCGGACATGTGGTCCGGAGAGTTCTACAACCCGAGTCTCCGGTCAATTGTCCTGAGTCTCCGGTCTGTTCAAAAAGGGGGATAACGGCTAGTTTTCAAAAACGTATTTAAAGCCACCCCTTCCTCCCCAACGGCTAGGAACTGTATTGAGCTCATTCATTGCAGCATTCAAGCCCTCTCTAACACTTTCAAAGCATTCAATAGAGCCCTCACTTCCTCCCACCATTTAATTTGGTTGTTGATCCATTTTGGTGAGGAGAGGAAGAAGCAAAGTGCTAGGTGCATTCATTTCGAGTTGTTGAGCACTAGTTCATCCTCCAAGCGATTCTTCGTGGCGTTATTACTCTTGGAGGTTGAAGGTCTCCTAGACGGCTAGGAGTCACCGGGAGCTACCAACGCGTGTGGTGAGCCCCGGTCGTTTGTGAAGGCGAGTCTCGCCTCCGAAAGGAAAGAGACAAGAAGTGAAGCCAGCGAGTGCATTTGTGCAACACCGGGAGGAAAGCGGGTTGAAAGAGACCCCGGCTCAAGTGCGACCGAGCCACCTCAACGGAGACGTAGGGTTCCCTTCAAGAACCCGAACTTCGGTGAAAATTCGTGTCCCTCTCATTCTCTTTTACTTCCTAGTCTTGCTTATTTGGATTTGAATTTGTAAAGTTAGATCTAGCTCTTTGCTTAGCTTTAATTCAAATCCTTACTAGCAATTGTTCTAGGTTGTTCTTGCTATCTATTTCTAGTGGTTTATTGTGCTTCCTAGAGTAGTCTTAATTGCGCTCCCGAGCCAGCTAACCCGGAGAGTCCGGACACAAGATCGGACAAGCCGGAGTATCCGGACCAAAACCCGGAGACTCCGGGTTGACCTGCTCGGCCTGTTTTAATTCCGCTGCGATTTTTTTAATCCGCCTATTCACCCCCCCTCTAGGCGACATCGTTGGTCCTTTCAGAGGGACACCTAGAGCTATCCGACAAGCAGCAACATCTCGATGCTCTTGTAGCCCTTTGGCAAGCCCTGTAATATTAACATCCCTTATAGGTTCTGGAATTGGTGAGCTCCCAGCCACCCCACATGGCACTCCACGGCGTTTTGCGAAAAAATCCCTCCGTTCCTTCAAATTACGAATAGGTCCTTGCAAATTTACGAATAAGGCTTTTGTAATTTTTTGTGAGGGGAAGAAAAAATTTTGCAGATCGCGTTTAGGTCCCTGTCTCGCTACTTTACGGAAAGAGCCTCCCGTTAGATGTAAATCGCGAGCGAGCCCTTTTCTACTTTTTCGGAATAACGATAAGGTCCAAAACTATAACAAATAGGTCCCCGATTTTGACATCCAGATCCTTTCTCCGTTTTCCTCGAAAAAAATATTTTGGTCAACAAAAATATGTGTACTTTTTTTTCGGCTCGATCTCTAGGGTTTCTCGAGCCTCCAAAATTTTTGAAAATACATCTAAGTCTACTTTTTCTACGGGAAAAAAAGCAAAAGCATTTTTCGTTCACACGCGCGGCGTGCGCCGCGCTTACGGGCCCATGTCATTTCTCTGTTTTTCCGAAAAAAATATTTTTATCAACAGAAAGATGTGTACTTTTCTTCCGACTCGGTCTCTAAGGTTTCTGAGCCTCAATTTTTTTTGAAAATACGTGTAAGTCTATTTTTTATTCGAAAAAAGATGCAAAATCATTTTTCTCTGGAAAAAAAGCAAAATCATTTTTCGTTCACGCGCGCGGCGTGCGCCGCGCTTACGGGCCCAGGTCATTTCTTTGTTTTTCCGAAAAAAAAATATTTTCGTCAATAGAAAGATGTGTACTTTTCTTTCGGATCGGTATCTAAGGTTTCTGAAGCCTCCAAAAATTTCAAAAATACGTCTAAGCCTATTTTTTCCCGAAAAAAAATGAAAAATCATTTTTCGTTTACGTGCGCGGCGTGCACCGCGCTTATATCTTCCTAGTATATCTACATGAGGCAGTGATATATCTACATGACTCTCTGTGTGAAGAAAACTTAGAATCGGTTGATCGATTGTCTGTCCATCAGTATTATAAATTATTTGCATGCACACTGTCTATCAGACATACTATTAAGATGCTAAATAAATTCGAGTTCAAGTGAAACAATTGTTTCAATAAAATTTACAAGGTATACACTGTATCCATAACCAGTTATTTCCTATATAATAATTTTATTTTTTTACAACAACTTCTTTAGTAATATACTTAAAATGGCACTGCTTTTCTTTGCAGACACTTACTAATTTCCCACAGACGTTACAGCACACCAACTATAAATTCTTTATTATCTCTTTTGATACAGCGTAGTGCACAATACATACTAGTTTAATACATGCATACTTTGCTTTAATATGACCCTCTCCTATCTTTCTCTTCCTCTCATTGGGAGAGTACATCAACATGCAGAATGACAACATGCAACCAAAAATTAACAGGGTGGGGGGCAAACAGATTAGGACTTTCTCTTACCTGTTGAAGCGCTTGTTGGAATTACAATTACATCCCTGATTTGTAGGAGTTATTGCCCAGATAAAGACGAGTTGCTTACATTTCCAGCATGCAACCAAAGAAGATAGAGGGGATGTTTGTGAATTGAGAAGGTAGGGAGAAATTGAGGGAACAGTTTCTTGTTGCCCTGATTGACAAGCTCTTTTTTTCTGTTTTGAGGTAGCTAGCGAATGCTCGACGTGTCGTCTTCCTCTACCACGCAAATTTTTGAACTCCAGCTTTTATGTGTGGGCCTTGTGGCCCATGTTAGGGTCGCATCTGCTAGGCTCATTCTTTTCAAAGTCCATCCTGCGGCCCACGATTCTTACTTGGTTCGACTATGTGAGGATATTTCTTTCGCTCAAAAAAAAAAAAAGATTTCTGTAAGCAAAACTGGAAGAATAATTTGAACAGTATGAAGTTACTTTCATGGGAGTATACTGGCAAGGTTTAAGGGCAGATTATGAAATTTCTCATGGCCGTTTACATCGTGTTTCGAAGAGGATATGCAGTAGTTGTGTTATCTTACCTCACCTGCTCTAGGGCGTACGTACATGTATTGCTTGGTTTCTCAATGACTGGGATGTGACAAAATCAGGGTTCCAAGTAGCATGAGCATCCCCTTGAGCAAATACCTATGTCCCTCTCGCTCTCAGTCATGCTGCCCTGCAGTTGAATGGTTGTTGCCGTCTTGCCGACAAAAGAGTTGCCTGGAACATGTTCCTTGGTGGCCTTCGGTGTTCAGAATTCAGGCGAAACAGAGTGCACTAGCTCTGTCCGTTGAATGAGCAACCCTGCTGTGAAATTCACGTGGCAGCTGATCTCCTGCGTTCAACCTCTAAACTACGAAACATCAGTACATTCAGAGACCACGTCGCATTATCTTGCAGGAAACAAGACTTGGTGCATGCCCTACCGATTCCCAAAACCAGCACTGCCTATATGCAACAGAGGCCGTAGCTTGTTTTGTCCCATGCAGAACTGCACGCTTGATTCGAGTCAAACGGTTAGCCAGGCTATGACATTCGTATCAGAACCTATGTAGGCGAGATGCCTCGATACGTAGGTTTTGTGTTTGGCGCAGTGAAGGCTAGAATGCACACGGCGTCCAGTCTAGGTGATGTGATCCGTAGGACATGGCTGTTGTGATGCATGCAGTTTCGTCAAACCATTCGGTCCCGGTTCGATCGTTGCAGCTGCGGCGTGTGCAATGTTTATGCCGTTTACACTAGACAAGCTCGGGGATTAATTGGTGGTCGATTTAATCAGGCTCGCGGTGTCGTGTGTGACGCGAGATTAATCAAAGGCCAAGCGTGCAACGTTAATTGTTCTAAACTAAGACTCGTCGCGTCTGCACGCAGGACGTGGCCGCGTGCGTCTAGCTAGTCAAATTAGTTGAGAGCCGCACGCCTCACTTTCGCAAGAAATTTAATTCCCAGCTGCGATGGCGTTCATGGCTCGATGACGCTAGCTATATAGCTTTTGATGTATGCAAGACATTAATTTGGTCGTTGTTTTTCGTCCCGGCAATGTGCTTGGCGTTCTCGCTCGTCGACGAACGGCGGGGTTTATTTATTTAATCTGCGTACGTACATATATCGGACCGGCCGGGACTACTTAGCACGCTTGATGTGATGGGGTCGACACTGGCAATGATCGAGCATGTGTGGACAAAAAGGGGAAGCTGATTGTTGCGTGCGAAAGCTACAGAAGAGGACGACGAAACGTGCGTGCTGCTCGCCGTCCGTGAACCTGCGTACGTCTAGACGGAGACGAACAATTTAAAGAGGTATATAGCGCGGCTATATAGGTTCCACGATGCTTTTCTTTGCATTGGGGAGAAATAGATGCATGGAATCTGATCGCCTCGAGAACGGCTTCCACGTTCCAGTGGTCCGTTCCTAGATGATCTGTGAGAAAGGTTTAATTTAGCCGTTCATTTCTACGGATTAATCAGTTTTTGCTTCTCCTGCCAATCAACCAATCGATGTGTGAGCGCGCACAGCGCGGCAAGAAGATTTGTACCGTCGTTGCTCCCGACTCGATCGGTGACTTGCCTTGCCTCACTTCCTTTCCTTGATCCCTAATTATTCTACGAAAAGGCTGAGCTTATCTGATAATCATCTCCACGTCCCCCTATCCGTGCATTTTTTTATACGAGAGCATGCACACTGACGTAACCGCGCGCATGCATGTATAACCGGCCCCTTGGGTCCTTCCCGGCATGTAGATTGCTGATTTGTGATCGGTCTCATACAGTGGCCAAATTAAATGGGCATGAATGGGAAATGGACGTCGGCCGTGCCGCGCCGCGCCGCGCCGGCCGGCCGACAAACGCAGGTGGCGCGATGGCAACACGCACAAATTCCCCATGATTAGCGCAAAACAGCGGGCATATGATGTGTTATCGACAGGTCCCTCGCTCTCGTGCATCTCCCCGCCCGGCCGGCCCACGTACGGCTGCCGCCTTTTTGACATTCCTCTCCCGCTGCGTCTCCTAAAGCGTTCAGACTTCAGACGCCTCGCAATTCCTCCACTTGCTTTATTACCTCCTCTCTCTCTCTCTCCTTGCCGGCTACTTGCATATGCCTTGTTTGCTCACGCAGGTCGCATATTAGAGACGGCAGCAACGGCGGACACGTCGGCCGATCGATCGAGACCCAAGTCCCATCACTCTGTGATTCTGTGAAGCATGCATGGAACATATGTAGACACTCACACTATATATTACAGAAAGATTTATATTGGGCGGATTTTCAAAATCGTCTGTGATGAGGAATATCATTGATGGTTCTGTAGTGAAATCGTCAGTAATATCATCACATACGATTTATAACTATGAACTGTCTGTGATATACAACAACATCATAGACGGTTTTAGTACAAAACCATCAGTGATGACTCCTGTAGCTATTACATACCATTTGTGATATATATCCATCACAAACGATTCTAACTACGAACCGTGTGTGATATCAACTAAACCACTATATAAACATACCTTCTCAAAGAGCATCCATGAAACTGGCCGAAACTACACAAATTTTTTCTGTACCATTGCAACAATAATCTCATCTTTATGCACTGCAAGCTTCAAAACCAACAGACAAGCACTCAAACAAACTACAGAGTACTGCTTCTCCTACTTTCACACATATTATTCATGGGTATTTGGCTTGACAAGCTGAAGCTACCACGCAAAAGAAAGAAAAAAAATCATCAACTCAAAAGCTACCTACTACAAACATTACAGTACAAATCGTTGGTACGTGTCTCTATCTGTAGGCTGCATGGGTTGTCTCACTTCACTACTCGCTAGCTCATAGGAAGGGCGTTACATGTTATGATGTTCACTTGTATCATATCTTGCGTGTGCATCACATTGTTTGATTAGGTTGTTTTATCGATCTCTGATAGGCCGAGGGGAATATATGGCACATCGATCTCCTTTTCTGATGCGGAGGGCTACAATTATTTGATTCCTTTGCCTGCACTTGTATCATGTTGTGCATCATCTATGCAGATGTTGTTAACATGTATGATAAAAAGTTTCATATCGTATCATATTTTGTCAATGTATTGTCACTTGACATTACCCTTAATGTATATTTTGCTCATCTTGAATACAATAACTTAATAGTGTCTTGCTTGTTGGAACAAAAGGCTAAAGAATCTCATGACAAAGCTATATTTTGTTACTTCTCAATTCCTCTCAGAAAAAAATCATGGGAGAAGAACTTCGCAAGTATAGAGGAATGCTGGAGATGTAAGATTGTCTTGATTTGCTTTATAATTTTTTCTTCTTTTCTTACTAATGGGAGCTGAAAATAAAAAAAATATGAATTGTTTTCAATAATGCATTAATACTTTTAGCTTGAGTGCATATAATTCAATTTCTCAATGTATTGTCATCTGACTTAATCATTAATATTTGCTCATTTTGAATACAAATACTTAATAGTATCTTGCTTGCTAAGTACCTCCTTGCATCTGTGAGAGCGAATGTTGATAGATTCTAAGGCAAAATTCAATTCCATCCACAGTTCATCCTGAGAGTTGCCATGTTCCAATTTATCTTTTCACTTCATCCTCTCATCTCCGAATGAGAATACCATATATAATCTATTTTTACTCTGGTATTGTGCAGAAATAGGATTATTTTGATGGTTCTCTATTTCATGAAATACAAAGTTGATTAAATCATTGTATACCCAATGGCTTAATCAACTCTATATTTGACGGAATAGAAAACTATAAAAATAATCCTGTTCCTGCATAATACCAAAGTGAAAATAGGCTACCAATAAATAGGCTACCTATGATATTCTCATTTGGAGTTGATGATGGAGTGGATGAATAAATTAGAGGTTGACAACTTTTATGACGAATTGTGGATGGGTTGGAATTTACCTTGGAATCCATCAACATTTGCTCTTACAGGTGCTTGAAGGTATATATAGCTATCACAAACAGTTCTAGGCTAGAATCGTCTGTGATAGTATACAATCACAGACGGCTCTAGGCTAAAACCGTCTGTGATGTTAATTTTTACTAACGGTTCGAAAACCGGTTGTGTGTGCTGTTGTTATTACTGACACATGTTCGAAAACTGGTTGTGGTGTGCTGTTGTTATTACTGACACATGTTCGAAAACTGGTTGTGGTGTGCTATTGGTATCACTGACACATGTTTACAAAATCGTCTGTGATAAGCATTTATACAGTAGTGAGATGTGCTCAAATGACCTTAACGCTTCCTGGTTTTGGGCTTCACGAATCACGAACAATACGGTCAGTGTCTGCACTCTTTATATATTGCCGTGATCAGTAAGAAAGGACGAAACATGCAGCTGGAACTGGCCGTATTCGTAAGTCTAACACTGTACATCAGTACGTGCTGACATTCACCGTGTCCGTCCATGCATGTGCGCTGCAGACATGCATGCGATCGATGCATGCAGGACGAAAATACATCAATCATTGCATATACCGATGCAAATTTTATCACGAGCCGGAGCCCGGAGGCCTTGTATATGTACGCCTCAACGCATTGCGCGCGTGTGTATCTCTGAACGGGACAGACCTAAATTTTTTGACATGTTACGGTATCTTATCTTCTGAGTCTTCATCTGACTTTATTTTGTCCTTCTTTTTTTTTTTTTTTTGCTTTTTACCATCCCACTTAGATCGACGCAGGCACCACGTCAGGGTTGGAATGGATCAAGCCATCAAGGTGTGATCTGTTTCGGAGTCCAAGGAGCCCCAAAGTTGGACTTGTCGAAAAAGGCAAGTACTACTACCTCTCTCCTACGCCCACAAGAGACTTTTTGGAAAAAAGCATGCAATTCTGCTCAAGTAACTAATTTTTCCCCCCAGACCGAATGGATTTTCCCCCCCCCTCACTCTTTGATTATTAGTGCCCTGTGAGTGCACTTACCTTACCTAGCTAGCTGATTGTACAGTGCAGTCCTTGTGTAAATTATCCTTTCATTAATATATACATAATTATGTCTAATCCGCGAGCGTGCAATGCATTCGTCGTTTTCTTGACATCCAAGTTCCGACTCATGTGCCACTAATTTACTCACGAATGGCGACATACAAGCGTGCGCCCACAGGAAGGGAAGAAAAGTAATTTATTCTCCCTTTCTATTTATATATAATATATATATATATTGACCGTTAAATTATCTAGTTACTTCCTCCGATCATAAACGGTTACCATTTTAGATATCAACATGGTCTCCAAAATACAATTTTGATCACTAATTTCTATTATAATATATTTATAAAGCCCAATAAAAGTATAATATTATGAAATTACTTTTTGAGACAAATTTATGCATATGGTTTTCATGTATCCAATTTAAATATTTAAAAATATATTGAATATCAAAGTTTCGAAAGCTTGGCTGTACCTATATCTAAAACGATAACTATTTGTAACCGGAGGGAATATATGGTAATAAAAATTGAAGGAAACATAACACGATATACTTGATGAAAAATCTATAGTAATTAATATAGTTTTTATGACCGATCTAAATATATGTGTGTATTTTTATGGTCCAAGTTTTTGTAAGTTTGACTATACAAATTCTAAAATAGCATGTACTTATTCGGGAACAGACGGATATATACATGCCCTCGAGCTAGTAGTTAACCCTGCAGCTCTCCTACTAATTAACCTGAACAAATCAAAGATTTTGTGCATATATAGGCCATGTTTGGATGGACTAAAACTAATTGTTAGCTGGCTAATGGTTAGAGCTAATTGTTAGCCAGCTAATAATTAGTCCATCTAAAATTAGTTCAGGGCTGTTTGGATACATGACTAATTGTTGGACTAATTTCTTAGAAAAGTCATGTTTGCCCCTCATAATGGGTGAGGAAATGAGAATAAGGCCAGCGCGAGGGTATTTCAGGCTTTTCCCAGCGTGTTACATGCTATTAGCCCAAATTAGCTCCTCCCCACCAACTAATGGACTAATTGTTAGCTAAGGGGTTGGCTAAAAATTAGCCCACCTATTAGTCTTCCTGTTTGGATAGACTATGACTAATTTTTAGCCAGCTAACAATTAGTCCAGGGATCCAAACATGGCCATATTTGTGGAGTAGTTAATTACTTGATAAAATTGATCAATAGTCTATAGGTTTGGTCAATGAACCTCATAGGTATAATCAATACTACAGTTTTTTTTTATTTCGTAGCGTTTGATGCAACGACTGGTCCACATTGACACAACAGTGGGATTTAACTTTGGAACAGTCAAAGTCAGTGCACTAAATTAAGGAAAACAACACGTATATATGGACGTAATAGACCGTATATATTAATCATAAACTGCATGGGAAATGTATGATATCCATGCAACAACAAAGAAGACAAACACAAATGAATTTTGCAAATAACACCAATGAATGATGAACCCATCAAATGTTAAAAACCAATTAATCGATCTCCTTAATCCCATAAAATTTAAGTCATGCATGCATGATAAATTGATACATAGCTGCATGCCAAAATATTATCCTGTGAAGCTGACAAATTTTCTCCCTTGCAAATTAGGAAACTACAGAGAACTAACCTAGCCAGTAACCTTACATCAGTCTCCGCAACTCCATTCAGAAAGAAAATTCAGCTACTTCACATCCAAGCTTCTCCACGGCAACCTCCATGATATTATTGTCTACGTACGTACGTCCAAGTAATACGTAAGTACGTCTCCTTTCTGTTCCAACGTAACTCCATATATACGTGCGTATATGCAAGAGGGCAAGTATGCAACTAATGATGAAGAATTATTAACCCTGTTAATTAATCTGTACTCATGCACGGGCGGTGGCACCATGGCACTGGTCGAAGCGTATGATGCGCTCATTGGGCGGCGGCGGCGCCACGGCGGGCGCCTCGGAGGGGACGACGGGGAAGTGGCCGCCGCCGAAGGAGCGGACGTGGTCGTTGAGGGAGCGCTTGTGCTTGAAGTCCGAGCCGCACGCGCAGAACCAGCGCTTGCCGCAGTTCTTCTCGTGCGTGCGCCAGTCTCCCTTGACGGCGAAGGGCTTGCCGCAGCGGCGGCAGCCGAAGGGCTTGGCGCCGTGCTTGCGCTTGTAGTGCGTCTGCAGCGTGCGGAAGTCCTTTAGCGGCCGCGCTCGAGGGTGGGCGACGTTGTTCCGGCACCCCGCCGCGCAGCAGTAGCACGGCAGCTTCAGCAGCGCCAGCGTCGTCGCCTGCGTGCCCCCCTTGAGCGACTCCGGGCCCTTCCGGTACTCGCGGCCGTGGCCCCACATGTGCATCTGCAGCAGCAACATCGATCGTGCACACACATAATTAACTCGCTGTTATGTGCGTTGAGAATTGAGATAGATGGCAATGCAAAAATGTAACCATGCAATTAGCTAAATGTGAAAGTAAACAAGGAATATATGCATGTTCTTGGCGTTCGAGCGTGTGCTTTAATTGGCCTTTTATCTTTTGTCATCATCTTGGAGACTGGAGACGAAGATGTGTGAATTGAACTGGCTACCGCGTGGCTGTAGTTATTGTAGTTTCCTTTTCTTTTCCCGTACGTATTTGATTCCTCACGAGTACACATGAAATACTTGCTACGTTATTCTTCGGCAAACATGAACATGGACGGGACCGATCGAGTTTAGATACCAGCAAAAGGAGTAGCACTGTCGATGTATACCATGCATGCTATATGCATGTTGCTTCATGCAAGTTCTATTCAGTTTACGACGAATCGCATGTGGTTCAGTATCGATGTACCCATTTTCATTTGTACGTACAAGCACTTGGCCTCTCCTATTTTTCAATCTAGCTAGGCCCATGAAAGCAGAGTCGACGCGCGTTACTCTTTCCTATTGATATCACTGTATATGCATATACTTCACTTGTTTAAGCTCAAAGTGATGTGTTCTTGGAAAAAAATTAGTTGAGATCAAAATGCACCTGGGGTAATTTAGAATCAAAACCATGCGGTTTGCGTCACTCTGAGTTGTGGGTATTAATTAATCGAATAATATATGGTTAAACCAAGTCAAGTAGCACGCGTATATACTTGAAAGCATCCACGACAATTAAAAACAAAAGACGAACTCTTAACACAAATCCAAACTCGAAGAAAGAGGATCCAAAGAAGCTAGACATAATTAAAACAGGATGGGATATTGATGAATCACCTGCATGTTGTTGTATCTATTGAAGTTCTTGCTGCAGACATGGCAGACGAACTGCACCGGGCCGATGAGTATCTGCGCCGGCGTCGGGATCCAATACGGCCGGTCGCGGCAGCCGGTGGCGCCCTTGCTTCTCTCCTCCGCTCCCACACACACGTAGTTTGATCCCTCCACTGACTCCACCTTCTCACTATGTATTTTCTCTCCTGTTTCCACCTTACACCCCTCATGCTGCCTTGGCCTCTCCTCCTCCATCTCCTCCTCCTCCTCCTCCTCCTCCTCATCATCATCATCCATGGGCGCCTCTTCAGAGCTACAGCCGCCGCTTGCAGGCAAGGCGATGTTTAACTCAACACTGGCCTCTTCTGTAATATTGCTCACCTCTTCTTTGATAGGGCTCTGCCCGCCACCGGGAGCCATCTTCTCCCCACCTCCGAGCCTGCCAAGAAGTGGCAAGCACATCAGGGTTTTCCGTTCTTGGCCTCCTTCTCTTCGACCTTCACCGAGTGTCTGGTGATCCTTCAATGGCATCGAGAGGGAGGACGAGGACGTCGACGACGAGGACGACGGCGACGGCGGTGACCGCGGCTTGAGCCACTCGAAGAACCGCACGCCGAAACCCGCACCCTCCATTGTGCAGGCCCTCAACACCATAGATCAATTCGAACCCTCTGTATGTATGTAGAAACACGAGGCGCGGACTACTGCTTTTATATCCGGGAGGTTCCGTGGCGCATGTGTGGTCTATGTCAAGGCGTGCATGTCACGGCCGGGAAGAAATGCGGGGAGCGCGCGAGGGGTCGAGTGGTTTGTGCGCCGTTGGTGTTGCTCTCCTTATATGATGCCCCTATTGTGGTGCGCCCCTTTGGACTTTTGGAGTCTGGAAGGTTGTCGCGTCGCGCGCATAGCCGGCGCATGAGATAAGCAAGCCAAGCAAGCAGCTGGGGACTGCACGCGTACGTGTGAATGGCCGAGCTGCATATTCTAATCTGGGCACCTGTTAGTGATGCCTAGAGCATGATAGCTAGGTTCCGAATGTGGTGCCTGTCTAACGTGTCTCACGCCGTAGCCGCGCCGTCTCTGGGTGAGCCGGGTACAGACTGAGCCACAATTAAGCAGCTATGCCGCTTGCCGCAAGTACTAGGTTCTCTCCGGGAGATATAGTGGGGGTCAATTCCAGCACTACAGGGATGAAAAAACGTGTGCCAGCTACCAATATTCGGCTTGGAATACGTCAAATCTCGCTTTATACGTACGGTAGACGATTATTGTGGTGGCTAATAACAGATTGATTTCTATTTTCTAGGGTACATGTACAGCAGTTATGTCCCTTTCTGACAAGGTACGTAGATTGTTGGCTATCTATGCACACTTGTACTACTGTATGTATACTGTGCACTAAATTAATATACAGTCCATGACTGCAAATTGGAGAGATCGATCAGCCATCGGTCTCCACGTAATAATTAATATACAGGTATATATCTTCCTTAATTTGTAGATATGTGTATATGTTTTTGGCACGTGTTGGGTCCAAGTATTTGTTTAGCTTGCAGGACACCAACCACATCATAGTCCCGGTGGCGGAGGCAGGAGTTCGGAAGACCGGGACAAACTTCAAGTTGAGATTGAGGGGCAAACCTGACACCCGGCAGGCCGGCCGCTCACCGCGACACGCCTCCTAGCTCCCGCGCGGGCTCGCATCCGCGTTGCACGTCCTTGCTCCTCACTTCGCCGGCGTTCATGGTGATTTAGATTTAAATGGCGGCGTCGGCTGATCTGGTGGTGGCGGCTAGGCGACAATGCGGAATTGGGTGGTGACTGGAGAGTCACGAGGGTTATTGTTTGGGTCTATGTTTGTGGGCCTATGCCAGCACACGCCTGAATGAGCTTATCAGGTTAGGGAGAGCAGGGTTCCGTGGTTAAGTGTTCAATTATTTCTATTAACCACGCGTTGAGTTAGCTTGTAGTACAATATGCTTGCGGACCTTGAGTCCTTGACTATGCTTGTCCCTGCAGATTGTGAGTGCTACATATACCAGAGCCACTAAAATTGGCAACGATCGAGGCTGATCGAAAAATTCATGACGATTGAACTTGAACTGTTTTTTCCCATGAAAAGGTGTAAAAACTAATATTCAAAGTCATCGGCCGTCACTCACACCTCAGGTGCAACTTTAACCGCTTTAGAATAAGCCACTCGGGTGTTGAGCTATATAATAGACTTCGTCAAAAAGAAGATATAACCCATACGTCGTCCACGCCACGAAACAATCGGCTCGATTGACATTATGACATATATGCATGCATGTATGAGAAAAAATGTAGTACCAGTTTAGCGTGTACATGTAAAAGGTTCGGTAACTATCTTCTCTGATCGTAATACGTAGAGTCAAATTTTTTAAAGTTTAGCTATTGATATTTTTTTAAAATATATGGATTGAATGGATGAAAATTATATGTGTAGATTCGTTTCGAAACGTACTTTCATAATATCATAATTTTATTGAATATTTTAAATATATTGATCAAAATTATGTTTTAAGAACTACGTTGATATTTAAAATGAGTACTATTTATGTGCAAACGGAGTAGTAGTGGTAGTGTTGAGTCTATCTAGAAGTCAGGCGCTCTAACTTGGTTCCGAATCGTACTTTCATAGTATTATAATTTTATTGGATATTTTAAATATATTGATCAAAATTATGTTTTAAGAACTACGTTGATATTTAAAATGATTACTATTTATGTGCAAATGGAGTAGTAGTACTACTGAATCAATCTAGAAGTCAGGCGCTCTAACTTGGTGAGCTAGCTACATATGGTTGGTAGGCGCTCTAACTTGGTGAGCTAGCTACATATGGTTGGGCAACTGGGCTGCCTCTGCTTTTGAAGTGGAGGTCGCAATACCGTGTGGAGCGAGCAGTATATGCTTGGACGACCAATGGAACGGGAAGCTAGCCAGCTGACGATCGATCGAGCGAGCAATTGTCAAACACGAGTCCACAACGCATGCATGTGTGTGGTGTGGTGGCTATTGGACTGGCATTTTTATTCTGAGGGACCGGACTAATTTGGTAGTAGGTTACATCGAACGGATCAAACACGATGAGAGACGACGGACCGACCGATCCCGCATGCATTGACGGACGGCACAGTTGGGGCTCGTACCTCGCACGTACGCGCGTAATTAACACTACCGGTCCATACGTACGTTTACCGACAGCCGCTGTGGCACCCGAGCTGCACTCATGGTGATGATCTACGGTCGCCATGTGCCAATTAATGGACCGTGCGCGCCAACGTTTCGTAGCCCCGCTTGCTCTCGCTTATATCATGTACAGTAGTATGCATGTCTTAAACTCATCGGGAGATAGTATTAGAGGCAATATCTTTAATAATTTGTCTCTAAAATCATCCATCTAGCTATTTTATATTATTTTTATAACGTTGTTCCCTCTCACACTTCATTACTTTTTGCGTTGGTTTGCATGATCAAATTGTCTCTTGCACACGAGATAGCACATTTTCTTTCCTCGCATCATCTTTCCTCCACGTAGAATTTTCAGTATAGTTAAAAGATAGATGAAGTGATGTTACCCTAGCCAGCCCGGTAGGATGGCCAGTTGACCGCCGCCACGTACTGCGCGCGTAGCGGACGGATGTAACGCGGCGAATTTGCGTGGGAAAATGCAGGAGTGGTGGGCGAGTGGAGGTGTGTTCTGTGGAACGGTGGTAGCCCTGGTAGGGAAGCGCGGCGCCGCGCGGATGGGGAGGGGCCGTGGTATCGCGGCGAATAACGGCGCCACGTCCGGGTGGGCGGCCCAGTTACTTGCGTCTAGGCTCCGCTGCGGCCCTGCGGATGTCGGGGTTGGTGGGAAGCGGCGCACACCTTTTTCCCGCACAGCGCACGAGGAATGTGGGATGTCATGTGCGGGCGCGGCAGCCCGGAAGCGGGGTCGCGTTGGCCGGGCCGTTGTTGCGGGTCGAGTGGGATTCAGATTGTCTATGGTTCGCGCATCTGTCATCTCGGGCCTCACACTAGTTGAGGTATGGTTGGTTCGGCCGTCTCAATTGGGCCGGAAGTTGGATAGGGCCGCGGTCTCGGGGCCAGCAGCTTTGAGTGGGTGCTGTAGCATTTTGAATTATTTGAAAAAAAATTACCCAACCAAGATTTAGGATCTCGGAGAGTCGGAAATACAAAATCTCCATCAAGATTTTCGAAAATCTCGTTAGGATTTTAGATCCATATTTCCATCGCGGGTAGCGTGCTATAAAGTACGGCCGCACTTGTTTGCTCTCGTCGACACATCGCCAAGCTAGCATACACGGGAAAGGGCCGGATAATGTTGGTGTCATTTCAAGAAAGTCACATTTCATTTTCAAGGCACAACCATTTGTTGGGATAATTTTGTCCTGGCCTTAATGCAAGTTATAAAATAATGAGTTGAATATGGGTCATGTGCCTTTGGGAATTAGCTACTGATACCAGTGCAGCACGTCCACGTCTCACCTGCTCTCGCTTTTCTTATAATCTCTATCTATGCTTTACACCAAATTTTGCAAAGTGCCTAACCCTTCATTCAATTCAAGAGCCATTGGAACACAAAGCGAGCCATCCCAATTTCTTCCGTTGGCCTACAAACTTTATGTTCTCTTTTCTCAGTGATGTTCCTTTGTCAATATCATAATGATAGAACATTACATTCCCCCCCCCCCCCCCCACCCCAACTGTTGGCAGAATTTGTACCCTCCTGGAGAAGTTTCAAAGGCCGGGAAATTGATTTTGCTGGGATTGATGAATAACCGGAAATTCGGTTCCGGTAGGGCTGACATTCTCTGCCACGATGAAGTTCCTGTGAAAGAGTGTACACCGAAAATGAGTTGTGATGTGATATAGACAAATGATTCAATGAGTTATAGGCGTATTATCGTTGAAGAGAATTGAGTCTTACTCGCGAGGACCGGAAACCCAAAGGGAGCTGAGAGCACGGAGACGGCGGTTATACTCTCCAATGGAGAGGAAACACCGAGCTGTTTGTCGAGTTGTCAGAATCCGCCTCATGTGATGCAAGGTTTGCTGTCTCAGATTATCTGCCTGAACTTGCGAAGTCATGAGGCAAATGATACATTAGGTAAAGTGGCTATACATATGGATAATTGGCAGTCAAGTTAACAAGAAATGTAACAATAGCACTATCTACATATCACACTGCGGAAGTGCAGAATTCAATAATTGGTAGCGGCAGCATCTGATGACAAGAAAAGACCCAAAGCCAGTGTTAATGTTTGAGACATGGACTAGTTGAAACTACTTGAAAGTTTCCAGCTGTTGCGTATTTTTAATTGCTAATGCGATGTCATTTTCTACTAGAGTTAACCAATCCTAACTGCATGCAATCTTAATCTAGTCTAAAAATATCTAAGTAGTTTCATGTTTTTTATTTATTTCTGAAGTTTTTTGGTGGCTAAATTGGATGTCATCACTTTTCTAACCCCTTAACAAACTTTTTTTTGCAAATCTAGCCCCATTCCGAACGCAATTGCAAAAATAGCTCCATCCTCGACCGCAGAAGCGCCAGCGGGACATGTGTCACCTGTGCTGGGTAGCTCCTTCTGCGGTGCTGAAGCGCGGTAGATGACACATGTTGCGTGCCGACGCTTCCACGGTTGGAGATGGGACTATTTTTGTAATTGCGTTCGGAAGAGGGCCAGATTTGCAAACAAAGTTTGTCAGGGGCTCGAAAAGTGATGATTTCGTTAAATTGCTTGAATTGTTAACCAAAGTTTATCCACAAACCACAGTGCGCAATTGGAAGTCTCGGTCTCCTTTTATTCAAAGGGAGAAAGAAGAGAACACTTAATTTCTACTCCTTTGATGGAGCAGCATGATCCTATTTTAATTCAAGGCATCTCTGATTCATCTCCAAGAGCTGAAGTTTAGGTTATGAGAAGTGCTTCTATGCTCTTCTTTTTAAAAGTTGCACAACTATTAAAGCATGAATGAAGGGTAGATGGTGATTACTTATCCCTTCGCTTGCTTCAAAATTTGTGCAACTTGTACTAGAAGGAAAAGCATAGAAGCACTGCTCTTGTGTCCTTTCCTTGACTACAATTGATGGATTGATGAACCCTTGCAAAGTTTGCAAGAAATGGAACATCATGTATGGCATCCAAAGTATTGTTTTGATGTGCTTGTGTATCTGTTGAACTACCAGCAAACATAGTGGGAGGATAAACAAGACATGGCCAGAAATAGGAGTAGTACACACGGAAAAAATTCTACAAGAAGGTGACTGTCATATTCCTACATTGGCTTTATATAGAAAGTGATAGGTGTTAAAATCTACGGGTACCTATATGTGATAAGAAAGAACCTTACTTCTCCAGGACCCAGCCAATCGCAAAGGAAACACCAAGTAATTGGTACTACAAACATCAGCTTGTCATTACTTATAACACACCAATTATGCATGCTGTAAAGTGTTAATGATGTTTATCTGCATGTTTTAGTTAGTCACTCGAACAAAGTTGGCCATGCTAAATCTGAGGTCATTAGATACCTTCCAATTATCCAAAAAGTAAGACAACATTCTGTAGGATCTTTCAAAAAGAGAAAATTCTGTAGGACCAGCATTTTCGATAATTTACAATAAATAGTAGAACTAGAACTTAATGTTAACAGCTTAACATACCAATATATATACTTGCCCGTAATTAGTTTTTAGCTTCAAGTACAGTACTTTTAACTCTCTAATTAATCATCGTTCTGCACATCAAAGTAGTGTGTTTCTCTCGTGCTATTGCTATGTTCAGAAAAGAGTCGATGTTTTTTTTCCTCATATAAATTTCAGGTTTTTATGGTAGGATGCACGAACCACAAAGAAGAGGAAATGCTGACCTGACGATAAAAGCTGTCAAGGTTGTCGAGCCTGTCAAGTGATAGCGCCATGAGACCGGTGTAGTTGGCAACATCTGCACCGTCGTTGAGAGGACCAGCGCCCACTGCATCGGCCAGTGACTGGTGCAGCTGCTGAAGCTCCTGCGCGAGCGCCTCCTCGGCATGCTCCGACGATTGCTGCAGGTTACACATCCCCAGCAGCTGCTGCTCCGTCAGTGGATCAAGCTGAGGTATCAGCATCTGATAAGAAGCCAACCACAGACATATACTTAGCATTTAACATTGCCTTAATAGTCGTGCGGGGGTAGCAAAAAAGTATGGTGCCTTTGTGCTGCCGGACGGACCTTGAGAATTTCTGAAGGCCGGAACCCGCCCATCCAAAGGAAGCACCGCTCGGCCGCTGTTGCCCAAATGCCAGTCATCAGGTGGAACACGTCCGACCTTGCGAGCACGGCCCTCAGGTGGAACAGCTCGTCGTAGTGCCGCATGCATTCTTCAACTATGGCTCCAAGGTTTCCGTCCAGGAGTTGGGCCTGCAGCGCGCCCTGGAGCTCCGTCAGGTATTTGCTGTCGTCATCTAACCATCGGGCGTACTCCATGTCGAACATCACGGCGCCTGTAAAAGATTGATCACCAAGTTCCTCAACCTGAAACAGTTGAAGTTGTGAAGCTCTGCTTCACCGCTGTACTGAACGAGATGATTACCAGAACTCATATCTCCGGGCGCACTGCATCCTCCAGGAAACATGCCCTGAAACAATTTAGATCTTATAACATATGGCGATACTATGTAAACAATATTAGATGTTCTGATCTTGTGAGGCTTCTAGACAATTGGAACCTGTGAGCGTGCTCTCTGAAGCTCTTGATCGATTTGCTGAAGCCTAATCCGGCTTGCCTCTAACTGCTGCACATAAGCCTACAAAAAAAAGTTTTTTTTGTCAGGCATGATTTAAGAAAATATTAAAGTTTTTATTTTGCACCTTTTTTCTCAGCCTGCTCTTTCTTGCAGCTTCTCTGTTCTGAGCCAATCGCCTTTCGGTCTAAGAATTAGAACAGTACAAGTAAGAGTATGGCACAAATGCACGGCCACGTGCATTGCAAGCAATAAATCGACACCAGATGTAATCACACCTTGGCATCTAGCAACTTGTCATCTTTTCTTGTGGATCCATGCTTCCTCTGCACCACAGCACACCAAAAAGGTAGACTTGGAACAGTGTGTAATGCTAGTTATACAGTACCATACCTATTCGACACGAAGAAAATAAGTATATTGGAGCTAAATGTCCTGTTCCGTGTTGCTACTCTCCTTTTCACTAGTAGCTGCTTACCTGTTTCTCTCTCTATTCCACTGTAACTATTTCTAATGGCTCGGCGTCAGGAACTATTGGAATTTGGAAGAGCGTGTGCTACTATTGCGGTAGGTTCTTTTTCCAAGGTACAGTTCTGGGAGGTTATCATGTTATCCATCACAAGGAGAGACAGGAACCATTATGCTTGTATCCATCACAAGGAGAGACAGGAACCATTTGGGTGCCCCCAATCATCATTTGGTGTCCTTTTCAACCTTGGACCAGACTTGACGATAGCTATTACTACCGACTCTCCCATCGTTCTATTTGTTGCACCAGCCAGCAACCATGACCTCTCTATTCGAAGACATGCATGTCTGGAACTGAAAGCATGAGCTCAAAACCTCCACCAAATTTACGCTTCTAAAAGTAAGCTGTTTTAGAATGACTCCCGACAGAAACATAAGCTTTGGTTTGCATTGAAAGGCCTAACCAAGAACTTCCCCAAAAGCTTAATCCATGAATAGTAGAAGACGATAAAACATAGTATCACCCTGTCACTGTTACCTTGTCTTGGCCTCCTGCATGTTGCTGAAAGCTTGGGGCAGTAGCTGCTGCTGCTCCAAATCCTTGCTTGTAGTTGTAATCATCAATGGTCACCATCAGCACCTCCTGCTGCTGCCCAGAGTCGGCCCTCATGCTCACTGGGGACACCAACTCCGCCTGTGGCATAGTATTCTGAGCTGAGCTCGAGTCAGTGGTGCTCCCTACTGACTGCGAGTTCCCCTGTGAAGCAATTAATCAAAGAGACAAGAGCAGCAGGCAGAGGAAGGCAGTGAGCAGTTAATTAACCAAGAACAACTTTTTTTCCCTTCTGGTCAGCAAGAGACTGTAGGAGACTATAAATGATCAAGGGAAGCAGTGCTTACACTGTATGGTTGCTGTAGATGATTCATTGGCCATGAAGGGAAGATCTCCAGTGTGGGGGGCCTAGCTGCAAGATATCCTGCTGCTGCATACATACAAATGGAATTAAAGGCCCTGTCTCCCCCCAAGAGGTTGTAGAAATGTAGACAGAGAAAGAAGGGAGAGATAAGGTGTGGGTAACTGTGGGATCACACAATTTATGCTGCCTCCCAATTACATGTGATCAGGGCTCATGACTGTGTTTGGCAAGGCACAAGCGAAGGTACGTTTTGCCTATCTGTGTGGTGCGCGCTGTGGGGGAGGGAGGCAAAGAAAGAAGCCTTTCTCGTAGGTGGTTAAGGTTTGGGGAAGGAGAGAGGTGTAGAGAAAAGGCAGTCTTACACTTTGTGTGCACATCACTTTTGATCATGCCAGGATTAACACCAGCACTGGTTCCATGGATAAGGGCCTCCTCCAACTCACCAAAGCAAGCAGCAGCTGCAGGTTGCAACTCCCTGGATCAAGCAGTAGTACAGAGTTCAGCACCAGTGGTAACCATATGTAATATATGGCAGGGCAGATAAAAACTGAAGTTTTCAAGAATGTAAAGGCAATGACTGAAAGTTTGAGGGTTAGAGGTGGACAGATAAGGATGAGAGCCAAAAAGATGGAGGAGGGTAAGCAAATCACTTACAGGATCCAGGCCTTAGGCATTAAGAAACTAGTTGGTTTGTGGGAAGAGGTGTAATCCAACGAGAGCAAGGTTGGATATATATAGAAGGAGAGTTGGTTATAAAGATAGTTAAAAAGAGGTGGGGGGGAACTATATTTAAAGCAACTGCGGGACTTGAAAACAACTAGATGCAAAAGAACTTCAGATGTGCTGTCTTTGCATGTACTTACTACTTAGTAGTTGAAAGAGAAAAATAGCTGAGATAGACTAGAGAGCGAAGCAGCAGTACAAGAAGTTGGCAGGTGTCGCAGCAGGAGCATGGCCTTGGATTCCATATGAAAGTGCTTGGCTAAGTGGTACAGCTCTATCATGATCACTTGCCATCCCCCAAGAACTCTCTTCACCTTGCACCATGGCGTACAATGAGTAGAGCTCTACTGCAAGAAGGGACTAGTAGACTAGTGAGCTAGGTTCACATATGCATGTACCATGTATTCAAGATTCCAATTATCCTATATTGAAGAGAGGGGGACTAGAGAAGAGAAAGAGCGTATATAAATACCATATGATAGGATGTTGCCTCCTTTCTTGTCTGACTTCTCCCACACTGGCAAATCGAATCCCCCTTGGAGTTTCATCCATCACTGTACCGCAAAGAAGATCTTGTGTCCTTTTGAACATGCCCTACGAGCCTGTTCCCCTTTTCAGTTTTCACAGGCTAGAGAGAGACGAAGACAGAGAGGGAGAGATGTGGTGGGCCTTTCTCTGTCAAGATTTCTGTCTCCTACTCTACCGCTTGTAACCACCTTTCATCTCTCATTGGCTGCCCTCTGGCCTCGCCTCTGAAACAGCAAGTACTCAGCAAAAGGATCATTGAAGAGGAGAGAGAGAGAGAGAGATGGAAGGAGGGGACACACAAGACTTCTTTTTCTATGAACAAAATAGGGAGCTAGTTCTTCCACGCGTCCACGTTGCATCCACCTTTCTATTCAAAATTGCAAATGCTTACGAGTATATTTTGGGGGCAGGAAATGGGGCTCGTTTGAGATTATCCTTGACTTTCAGCTCATAGTTCAGCATCACTGCCTTGTCATGCACCAAATACTTAAAGCATTTTCCCTCGAATAGAAATTTGTTTTTAGGCTTTTAGCATTGCCTTGTTTCTCCCTGTTTGGTAATGCTATGGATCACTATCAGTTATGAGAATATATGTTGTGACTAAGTTGCCTCTTAATTAACTTATTAGTGCTTAACCCTTTGGATAAAGCAGGCCTTCGGGTATATATGAAAGAAAGTGTGGTGCGGTGAAGTGAAGGTGCATTTATACTCACTGGAAAGCTCCTGAGGTCTGCTGTCTGCGCAGATTTGCTGAATCCTTTCGCTAAAGAATACAGATAGGGCCAGTAGAGACCATTTACTACGAGCTCAAAGCTTCCCCCCTCTGACCCTTTGTATTGCAGTATAATGCGCTGGTAAAAAAGAGAGAATAGTTGCAAAGGAAAAACATATTTAGCAACAGAAACCTTGAAGCAAAAACATGAAGAGAAACGACAAATTCATGGCACAATCCTGAGCTATTAACTTTATACTGTCCACTTACATAATAAGTTCCTTAATCTAGAATCGTGAAACATCAAATCAAAGGAAGAACACATGAGCCACACTCAATTTCTGTCGATATTGCATAATATTCTGGGCACAAATTCAACGTAAAACCTTTTCTGGTATACATATGCAGTACTTAAACCTTTTTCATAAACTTCTGTAAAACTTCACAGGCTCTTAAAAAACTTGCAACAAAAAGTTCTCACGGACATACCTAACAAAGTGGATGTGTATATCTATGCGCATGCACAAGAGATCAAAGCCGGTGTCTCTCTTGCCTTGGGGCCGGTGTGGTGTTTCCCCTTCAGGGTTGGTGTATTCTCTTCTTCTTGAAATGAATGACAAAGTTCCTACCCTTGGTTTCTAAAAACATTAGTCATCGTAATGAGTTTACAAGCTGAACTAAGGTCAAATTGATGGTTTGTTTTTTCATTTTGTTAAATAATTTGAACCCCTACATCCACATAGAAGTCTTATATAAGCTGAAGCCACAGGAACCTAGGAGAGTTCTCAACAACAGAAGAAAAAAAGGCTGCTAGAAGGTGACCTTTAGGCGGCCTTGTAACTTATAATCTGGAGATAAATATAAGAAATCTTATTGGTGAAGCCCAGCTAGGCCTATTTGGCTCTTAAATTGTGTCATGGGATTTTACTATCTCAACAAGATATGAAAAATTAAAATTAGTGAAGGCATCTCGAACAACAGTGATTCTTTCTCTAGCAAACAAAACTAAACACGTAATGGTGGAACTGGAAGGAAAAACAACTCTGGACTTCTGGAGACCGTTACTATTCTGTTTATGGTTAAAACGTGGAACAGTACAACCTTAGTGAACAGGAAGATCGACCATAACAAAACTGAAGTTAGTGACAAAAAAGTACCATTGAGAAGGGCATGTGAAACTGTGAAAACAAACAAGAGAAAAAGACCACAAAAAGGAGCCGATTTGCCCGCACCATATAGATTGAGGAATCAGTTCGTTGACGAAGCATTGTGGAAACCACACTATAATGAAACAAGTCATGCTAAAAACATGTGTGAAGTCCGAAAACGAGAAACTTTACCATATAACACAACTTCAACTAAACTAGGACAGAGTCTATTCCGAGCTCTTCAAAACGAGGTGAAACTTCTTTGAGATATCGACAGCTTAAAATCATTCCAAGGCTCCAAGCACCCATGGTCCAAAGTGCTAGTCCAGCCCAGTTCCAGAACTGCCACATTCTCAAGTGGAGAGGAATCAGAGGATCCTTGCAGGCTTTGGTGAAAAAGTTCATCTCTAAAGTCATAACAAAAGATGCCTTAGAGGAAATGAAACGGTGATGATTTCTGAGCGTGCAATCTCATCATCATCATCATCATCAAATGGCATTCTAAATTCCGGTTATCTGTATTACATACATAGAACTTTGGCCATAGTATTGTAAAAAATTGCTCACAACCACTGCATCTAGTCTCCAAACAATCTGTACTCTCACCAAATGCCCAAATATGTAACATTAACAAATCAAGATTCAAATCTTTACAGTGTAGGACCTCAATATTATCCACATCGAGTACGATCTTATTCTCACCTAGTAATTTTGTAAACTGCTAGAGGTAGGACTAGTCAGCTCCGATGTTGACTGTGAATCCAAAGTGACACAATCTCAATGGCATCGAGCACCAAAAATTATTTCTTCGGGCAAGCGACAACCAAGGCTCAAATCCAATGTTGAAATGCTCACATGCTCACAAACGCTGAAATGCACACATCTTCAACAACTGCTACTCTCCGGTGTCGACAGTCGTCCAGAAAACCCTTAGCGAAATCTCTAGTTTTAATCTAGCAACGAGGCATGGCTCAACGGAGTAGTCGACTTGTTTGTTCTTTTGCCCGCCGTTTCGCCGGCATCTCTCTTCCTTCTTTTTTGGACTGGTCTGGTTTCTTGTTTCTTTGCTTGTCCGCACTTCCCTACCTTAATTGATGCGGCAGAGCTCCTCCCTTATTTTCGAAAAAAAAAGGGATCTCAGACCCCGATAAATCAGTTCAACACCGGTGATTAAGATACAAATCCAACACCTCCGGCTTCTGCCTCCTGGCACACTGCTGAGGCCACCATCACATGATGTGCAGCACCGAGATGTGAGAGGATCGCCGATGACTTCAACAATCAACAGACAGGTGTTCCATAGTATGCATTTATTCAATTCTGCATCCTCCGAGACGAATTAATGAACCAATTTTGTCGACCAAGACCCACAGAATCATTTACTTAGAAAAGAAAGGATCCGATTAATCATGTGCTGATTCACATGGAGCAACACAAATGCAAAGCCTTATCAAATCCATGCGGATTGTTAACGCCCTAGAATTCAAAAATCACGCCCGTGGCCCCAGATTTGAGTAAGCCCCCTGCGAATCACATTCAACAATAAGGTTTAGAAATAACAGACAGTATAGCATTCAACGAGACAAGCAATAACAGTGCGATTTCCACGGTACTAAAAGGCCCAGCGGAGAATTTCCACGCTTCAGCGACATTTTGATCCATCGTTCATGGACAAGCCGATCTCATCTACTAGCCCAGCTTCCCGAATTCGGCCTAAATACTCCGACATTAAACGGTGGTGACGCCGCAGAAAACAAAAGCGGGAGAAAATCCTCGCTGGTTGAGAAACTAGGATAATGAGCAGTACAGCAATCCAGTTTCGATTGAGGGTCAGCGTCGACGTACAAAAAACACAACGCCCGAAAAACTGCTGCCATTGGGGGGACTGTACCTTCCCTTCCCGGTGACGGAACGCGATCGGGGGTACCGGGGTAGAAGGGAGAAGGCCGAGTGGATTCGGATGCGACGAGAAGCAGAAGCTGATCGAGAGGTGAGCAAATTCGCGGAGTTCAATTCTGTTGGGCGGGCGGCGGCGTGCTGGCGGCGAATACTGGCCTGGGGTGTGTGTTTGCGGGAGACGCGGCCACGCGGCTTTCCTACGGCGCTGCTCGCTTTTGACGATTCCGCTACACTTGGGCCGGGACCGATCCACTCTTTGGGAGGCCTGTTTGGAATGGAGGAGAATAAGACCTTAATCTACGTGGATTTGATACATCTTTTGCGATTAATACCTCTTCCTTAATTCAATCTTATATATACAGAGAGGTACTTCTATGCTTTTAAAAAAAAAATTGCACAAATATTAAAGTATGAATGAAGAGTAAAAATATAGAATATATATATACATGTGTGAGCGTGAAAACAACTTTTAGGCTGCGTTTGGTTTGAGCAGACAAATGTAGAATAAGCTATACCACAGTAGAAATTGATCTAATCATGTTAGTGACGAAAACCACCTTTCATTGGTTGGTTGAGTCGTGGAAGTAGGACTCTACCTACTAGGTTTTAAACTGCAGAGAAACTAACGATGATATACCGTTTGTTTACTATTAGACGAGATATGATATTTATCGATAGATAAAATCAATGAAGAGTCTATACCATTCAATTTAGTACACACGGCACAACTTTTCGATTCCCCTCGTCTCTTCTCTCGACTCCATCGGTGCTCCCTCGTTATTTGGCTACCATATGTATCAAGTGGTACATGTACGAGATGGTTCAAGAAAAAAAATCATCTATGTGTGTTGGTTGCTTAAATGAAACAATCCCATCCAAGACCAAATTTGAGAAATATTCTTTGTAGATGCTGAACCATTCCACTCACACAAAATAATAGAACCAAATGGTACATGACTATCCCATCCCATTCAACTTTATCCCATCAATCAAACGCACCCTTAGTAGCGGTGCAGCATCAATGCTTGCCTATAGTAGTGTCAAGCGGGGTAGCTCAGCAGCGTGTGGGAAGGCGCACAACAGCAGTGTCTGGTGGGAGAACATGGGAGCATGATACCCATTGCATCCTCAATGTTGGGGAGCTCCCTGGTGGCCCCTCGAATGGAAGGTGCTGAGAACGGTAATACTCTAATTCTTTGAATTTTTTGCTAATTTCTTTGAAATTTGACTGAAACTATTTTTGAGGAAGAAAAAACGCAACCATTCTACAACATGGGAGAAAGCATTAAGGCATTTTGATTGGAACTTGTTGGGTATCTTGTGAATCTTGCATGAACCTAGTGAAACTTTTCCAAATTTTCGAAACTTTGTTAAAATTCTTTGAAACGTGAAGCGTATTTTGTGAAATCTATCGAAACCCTCCTGAAACTTGTTAGTTTACTTAATGTGAAACTCACATTTATAGCTTGACATTTTAGTTTTAAAACTCTGAAACTTGGAGTTTATTTTGTGAAACCTCGTCGAATCCTTTCAGAAACTTGTTTGTTTTACTTTTAAAACTTGGAACTCACGATTGTAGCTTGATGTCTCAATTTTCAAATTCTAGTTTCAATTTTTGAAACCCCCTGAAACTTGGAGTTTATTTTGTGAAACTCTTCCGAAACCTTCTGAAAATTGTTGTTTTACTTCTCAAACACAAAACTCACGTTTGTAGTTTGACGATTCCATTTTCAAATTTTACTTTCAATTTCGAAACTCTGAAACTTGTAGTTTATGTTGTGAAACTTCGTCGAAACTCCTTTGAAACTTGTTGTTTTACTTTCGAAACATGAAACTCACGGCTGAAGCTTGATGTTTTTGTTTTCAAATTTATGTTTCAGGTTTGAAACACTGCGAAACATAGGTAAACCTTAGGCGAAACTTGAAACATGTCTCAAATTTGCTAAGATGCTATATTGTTGGAAACTTCTTTGTAATATGAAACTTTGACATGTTTTCAATCCATACATGTTTCAATTTCTTTTTTCAAATCAAAAAATTTTATATGTTTCAGGTTCTGTAAATATTTGGTAGACTAACGGGGAAGAGGACGGCTGGCTCCTTGACGTGCAAAGGATAACATTGACATGTCTTTTGCTCTTGGATGGTGATGGTTCTCGTGCACGGAGGGTGGCGACGATGGGGCCTTGTGCTTGCGGACGACAATTGCGTAATAGGATGTGCGGGATCATTCGAATAGAACGGATCAGATGGTCGAGATCTACCCTATCGAGGTGACTGTATATGGTATATCGTACATTGGTTGTACTCTTTAAAATAGAGAAATTTTACTGTGTATTATACCGGTAGTATATAATGTGCAGTAGAAATTGTATTTAACCGTTAATTTGTTAATGATGTTTCTACTACTATACTATTGCATCGAAAAGAATAAATGATTTGTATTCAATTTAGTGTATAGTAAAAGGGTCTTAAAATTAACATTGCCCAGCATTGCAAAGTTAGCTCCTTCCAAAGATTAAGAGGTTAAAAAGGAAAAAGAAGGAAAAGCTACCAAAGATTAAAGAGAGCCTACGAACGAATTCCCGAAAATGCCCTGACCTTCTTCCCCCACAAAGCGGGGCGAACCGGCGAACTCGCACCCACCAAGGTTTGAAAACCAAACCTCAACCCCGTCGCCGACTGCTCCGGCCTCCGCGAGAGCCGTCCCCCCTCACCTCGCCTCTCCGCTCTTCTTACCAACGCCTCTCGATTCCATTCCCCAGCGTATGCTTGGCGTAGACCAACAGCCCCGGATCAAATCCCCAGTAAGAAGAAACCCTCACCACCCCAACCCCAAGACACGGAGATCTAGCAGGTAATCTCACGGTGCATTTTTGCTTATATTATCTGTCCTAATTTTACTTTGGTGATATTTCATATGTCTATCCGCCAATGGAAACCAGTTTCCAGAGTTTTGGCTAGTTTTGAGGCGTGAATTCTTCAGCGAGTACTTATTCTTAACGCATTGGATTGGTTACCACATTCACATGCGCCGGCCATATTCTGGGTCAGGATAGAGGATGTCAACGCAGCTAGTGTTTCCCACAGCTTCCAATTGCAGACGCCCGTTAGGCATTTCGCCGAACCATGCTGGGAAAACAGTTCTTGGTACCAAGTCAACACATTTCCAAAGAAAGAAGTGGTTTTCAGGTGGTTCTTCTCGTCCTAATCGATTTGAATGCTCTGCAAACTCGCGTCGAGTTGGGCCACGGCGCACTGAGGATACCTTGTATGATCTCCACCCTGAGATCTCAATGCTTTATGGAGAGGAGAATGGTGCAATTGCTGCCCCGAGCAAGGAGCAGGGTATAGACAAAGCCGCTGAAAGATTGGCAGACGATCCTGTTATGTACCGCTACAATGAGCCCAGGATTAAAGTCATTGGTGTTGGAGGTGGCGGCTCCAATGCTGTGAACAGGATGATTGAGAGCTCCATGAAGGGGGTGGAATTTTGCATTGTGAACACTGATTTTCAGGCTATGCGGATGTCACCCATTGATCCGGAAAACAAGTTACGGATTGGCCAGGAACTGACACGAGGTCTTGGTGCTGGTGGGAACCCGGAAATTGGCATGAATGCAGCCAAGGAAAGCCAGGAGTTGGTAGAACAAGCAGTCTCTGGTGCTGATATGGTTTTTGTGACGGTAAGTCCATGCTGCTCACACAAATTGTGTTCTTTTCTGTTGCTTAATTGATGGAGGATGACATACTTCTTTAGTTCTCTTGGCATTTATTATAGATTTAACACATCTGGAGAGCCGTAATATCCTAGATAAATATGTTAGGTTACCATTTAGAATCCCATATACCCAAATACATCATTTCTGTTCTTTGATTGAAAGGAGTGCAATATGCGTGAGTTTGATCCTTTAATATAAATTTGCAGGCTGGAATGGGAGGGGGGACAGGCACTGGCGGGGCACCCATTATAGCAGGGATTGCAAAGTCCATGGGTATATTAACTGTCGGAATTGTGACAACCCCATTTTCATTCGAGGGAAGAAGGCGGACACTTCAGGCACAAGAAGGAATTGCATCTTTGAGAAGCAATGTCGATACACTGATAGTAATCCCGAATGACAAGTTACTGACTGCTGTTTCTCCAAATACTCCTGTCACAGAAGCATTCAATTTGGCTGATGATATTCTTCGGCAAGGTGTTCGTGGAATCTCAGATATCATCACTGTAAGAGAATATACAAAACCTTATGTTAGCTATTTTCTATTTGTCGAGAATGATTTTGAAGAAGTGCTGTGTGTGATGTCATTAAAAAAATCACAGTTTGATTTACAGTTTACACAATCGTGCAACTATGCGTTAACAAACCCTCTTGAGTCTCGAGTTATTTGATATACATTATGCTATAGTGGTGACCTTTTCCTTCTTCACCATGTTGTGGGTTCCTTTTTTTCACTGTTTCCTTCTTCTTTCTTGATGCACACATGGTGTATATGTGCTTTAGTGCAAGTCAACATATCTACACTTTTCAAAATATATCCAAAAACGACAACATTATTATCTTAATTCTGACCTTTATCCCTATGAAGCTACCTGCAACAAAATAAAAGTATAATGCAATTGTTGATTAATGCACTTAGTTCCTTGATTCCTTCTAGTAATCCTTTTTGCACAACATTCACTAGTTGTCTGATTGTCAAGCCATTTGCAATGCCAAGTCATGAGTCTGAAAGTTTAAACATTTATAGCCTATGCCTTTCTCATTATATGTGAATATGTGATCTATGCAGCTAAACAGGTGATTGGCTGCTATCATCTTTTGCTTGCAGGTTCCAGGTTTGGTCAACGTTGACTTTGCTGATGTTCGATCAGTTATGTCGGATGCAGGTTCATCCTTGATGGGCATTGGGACAGCAACAGGTTAAATTTCAGAAAACTGTATTTCTTTGGCATCAAATAACTACATGCATATTCATACTTCCCTGCATTCATATAATGATTGTTATGAAATTCACAAGCATATTGTGCTATTAAAATAAGTGGAATGTAGTTTGAATCTCTTACGCTATTATTGCATTTTCTTGATTTTATTCATTGAAAATTATTTAACTAACCACAAGTTCCACTTTTATTATTTATATGACACTTCCAAAGGTGTATTAGAACTTGTCAGATTTCTGCGGATTCTTATACAGATATCATGTTGGCGTGTTTGCAGGTAAGACACGAGCCAGAGATGCTGCGCTTAATGCCATACAGTCTCCTCTACTTGATATTGGTATTGAAAGAGCAACAGGAATTGTATGGAATATCACTGGCGGGAATGATCTAACCTTGACAGAGGTATCATATACATGACCTTTACTTAGATAGAGCTGCTTGTGCAATTTATTCATGATAGTTTAGTATTAGATCATGAAAAACATAACAAGCAAGGGCTAAGCAGATGCACTTGTACGGGCTAACTACAGCAGCTAAGTTAACTTAGAAGGCCCCATTTTCAACTTAGGCCTTAGAGCATCTCCAAGAGAGAGTCCTAAAAATGAGCCTTAAATTTTAATTTAGGACCCCAACTAATTAGATTTAGGGCTTCAACAAAATATTCACTCCAGCAATTAGGCCCTAAAACCCAACGAAGATAGGGCTCAATCACAGAGTTGCTAAATATAGCTACTCTCCTAGGGGCCCTAAAACAATTTGCTAAATTTTATCAGATTAGGTCCTCTGCTGGAGTTGATCTTTTCCTTAAAAGCCCTATATTTCGAGATATGACCCTATTTAGGGCCTCTCTTGCACTGAGCTGCTGACTATCTAAATGGAGGAACATCACTAAATTAGTAAATTGCCAGATTACTTCTTTAATTACATTTGAACTAAACCCCACTGGTCATCCTTTTGTTTAGGTGAATGCAGCAGCTGAAGTAATATATGATCTTGTTGATCCTAGTGCAAATCTGATTTTTGGCTCTGTTATAGACCCATCATATACTGGTCAGGTAAGTAAACAAATCACATCGTTTTTTCCTCGTGGTCAACATGATTTTGCACATCACAACTTCTCTCTCACCCAGATAAAACAACTATTACTTTGGTCGTGTGATCCATGTTTTAAATCAAAAGGTCATTGAAATCCACACTGGTAAATACATATGGCATTGCACACGTCAATAACATGATTTCTCCGCTCAGGTGAGCATAACTTTGATTGCGACTGGATTCAAACGCCAGGAGGAAGGTCAAGGCCGATCGGTGCAGGTACATCCTCTTGCATCGTTTGCCTACTCTGCTCATTTCTGCTCTGTATTCTAATATAAGCCCTGCATGCTCAGGCTGGAGGTGATACCAACCGTGGTCACAATAGTTGGTTTTCTTCGTCTTCCCAGGAGGAAGGTCCAAAGTTACAGATTCCGGAGTTCCTACAAAGGAAAGGGCGTTCAGGGTTTCCCAGAGGCTGAATACTTCAGTAGTTTAGCTCATCGCTTTTCTTTCTCATGGGTCTTTTCATTTCGTGTAGGTTGTAGCCTCCTACGGCTCAAGTTCCTTCCTTTTAGTTCTCTTCTGTTGCAAGCTTAATTTAGGTGATAGCGTTATAGCAGGTCTCAACCTTGTCTTATCAATGTGTAACACTGTTTTCTCGGCAGTCTACTGCAATGGATCAGGATTTGAGCTCTTAGTTCTAACGTATATTGAGCATCATCCTTGCCTTATGATGCATTCAAATGAAATCAGATGGAAATTTTCAACACCAGAGAGCAAATTATAAGGTGCCTTTTGTAGCGCTTCCCCTCTACTCATTTTTATTCATTTGTTGTGTCCCCGTCGTTGTCTCTCGACTCTTGAACCCCTTGGATCAGATGACACTGATAGCTGCCTATTCCATGCTGCAACTAGCCAACTACGCACACACATCACGCGTATTCCTTTGATTTTTACTTGCCACTACTGATTAAGACGAGGCAAACTTGGTAATCTTCAACCAATAATTATTTTCTAAATTTTTAGATTAATCGCATTAAAATTGTCGGCGTGCTAGCCAACAGGCACCTCCGAGACGGGTGCTTATGAGGTTTCGACAGGGGCTTTCGGGGCAATCGCCTCGGAATGGAAGACGGTGACGATCGGGGCACCGGGAGACTCAGACTAACGGGGGGACGCAAAGAGTTTTTTACCCAGGTTCAGGCCCTCCGAAGAGTAATAGCCCTAGTCCTGCCTTTCTTCAGATTACTGCCTTCTTCTTTGGGAAGGATGGAAAACTACTAACAATGAGTCGAACCCCTTCTCCCATGCACCCCGGCTCCCTTTTATACTCGGGCTGACGGGGGCGCATGGGAGGCTTGCACCGCCTTTCATCATTACATCAAGCTACGCGCGTATTTAATGCGCCCACACTATTCTTATGTCACATTAATGTTCGCCGCATCTGTCACAATCCCGCCTTGGGCCCCATGTCCACTAACGCCGCCTGCTACGCCACGGGGTGAGGTGCACCTTGACGTCTCCCAAAGCCATGATGCGCTGGGGAAGGTGCGCCGCCACGCCGCAGCTTCCATGCTTCCACATTCAATGCGCACGATTCGCATTTAATGTCCTCGATCTCGACAGACTATCTCTGATGGTGCGCCAATGCCTTGCCTGCGGCGCCACGCGGTCCGGGCGACCATTTATCGACGCCAGCCGCCTGGCTCAGACGCCACGCGGTCCGCTGGCTATCACCTTCGATCACCTACGCCTGGCTCAGACGCCACGTGTCCGCTGGGCGACCACTTTATCGACGCCGGCCTGGCTCAGACGCCACGTGTCCGGGCGACCATCAGACCGACGCTTCGCCTGGTTTATACGCCACGCTGTCACGGGCGACCACCGTATGGGTTTTTCTCTTGCCGCGCAATGGGCCCAAGCACGCTGCCGCCACTTGATTCCTTTTTTAGGGCGGGGGAGCGGGTACCTTGGTGTAGAATACGCCGACAGTAGCCCCCGGGCCCACCTAGGAGCGCTTTTTGGTCTTCTGCTCTTCTTTAATTGGCGGCTTGAGAACTGCTCCGGCTCCTGGGTGGGACCCTTCAAAGGTCCGCGTGCCTCGCAAAAAAAAGATCTTCCGGCTTCCCCAATTCCCAAGCGGTTTGCGCGGTTACTTCCTCCTTGTAACCGCCGCACGTTCCTTGGGATGCGCCCCATTTACGAGGCTCTTAAACTTCCTCTTTTTCGAATCGCCGCGCCTTTTCGGTTTTCCCGCCGGTTCGCCTCCTGCGGCCTTATAAAAGGCTGATCGAAGAGGGAGTAGTTCTTCCCCCTTTCAACTCTCTGCGCTCCACCTCTTTTAGACGTTTCAGGCTTTCTTGCTTCATCCCCTTTGCGGTTGCGCTTCGAAATCCCTACCTTCCCGATGGCTCCGATGCTTCCTTCTTCGATCATTGAGGAGGAGAGGGCCGCTAGTAGGGGTGAAAACGGATCGGATACGGTCGGATATTGCTGTTCCCGTATCCTAACCCATATTTTTTTTCCGGGTTCGGAATCGGATACGGTAAGACCGAATACGGATACGAATATGGATATTTCGGAGTTTCGGATATGGTAATGTTGGAGCGGATACATACCGGATTCGGTTCGGAAACGGATAATACAAACGGATACATACTTATTGAAACATTTGACAAGCAATAAATTCATATATATTACATAAATTTGACAACTCACACAACACAAGTATAACAAGGTATCAAATTCATACATAACTTGAACAACTAAATCCCGCTCGCCCAACAGGCCAACACACTGAATTCATGTGGCGGCGGCGGCGGCGGAGGCTCAAGCACTAGGGTTAGTTTTCGGGTTGGGGAATCGAATGGGGAGGCAAAGAATGAGGCTTGCGGGAATCGAATGGGAAGCCCTTGACTCTTGAGTCTTGACTTGAGTACGGAGTACCCTTGTTTTGTTGATTCGGATATCTGGTCGGATAATATCCGGTTACCATATACCGCAGCTATTCGGTCGGATATCTCGTCATCAGTATCCGTTATCAGATCCGGTAGCAAGTATCCGGTACCGTATCCGAATCCGGCCGGATACGGATTTTTTTTTCCCGGATACGGTTTTTAACGGATTCGGTACCGGATCGGTCGGGATTAACCCGTACCATTTTCACCCCTAGCCGCTAGGTTCTCCCAGAACATCACCGGGGGCGCCCTTCGCCTCCGTGCCGGGACTGTCGAGCCCCACTGCCGGCCTGGAGAAGTGGTTTTCTTCGGGTGGCAGCTCCTTGCCGGCCTGCTACCGCCGGTCTCTGACTTTTATCTTTCTGTTCTCAACTTCTACGCCATCCACCACATTCACCTTCCTCCCAACTCTGTTATCCTCCTTTCTGCCTTTGCTCACTTCTGCGAGATGTTCGTGGGAGTGCTGCCCAACCTTCTTCTTTTTCGCTTCTTCTACACCCTTCGCGCGCAAGGCAGTACCGCCGGCTTCCTAAGTTGTCACCGCGGCTCGCGACGGAGCGTTGCGCGCTATATCCCATTGGACTGCCGTTCCAACCGGAGGGATTGGCCTTGGCAGAGTGGTCAGACGTCGAGGACGACAGCGGCATTGAAGTCTTTGGATCTTCCGCCTCGGCGGTCAAGAACCCCAACTGGGGCTCCGATGGCGATGCGCCGAAGCTCCAGGCGATGCTGGCCCGCGTTGACCAGTTGCGGACGGCGGGCCTGACGGGGGCCATGGTAATCCGGGATTTTATTACCCGGAGGTCAGCCCCTCGCGCCATGGCCCGCCACCTGGCAAGACATGGGCGTGGGCGATGGGACCCGGAGTATCCCCGGAGGTAACCTGCTCCGCTCTGCGTCATTCCTTGTTACTTCTATTTCTCTTCAGGCAAAACCTGATTCTTACAGCGTTTCTTTGCTCCTGCGATTTCTTTTCCTTCTCGTGCCGACAGCCGCCGGGAATTTGGCTGATGACGTGATCGACCGATGGATGCTGCAACTGGGCCTATCCGGCCCTGTCCCGCCGTTTCCGGCGGGTGCGGTCCCGCTTTGCCGGCTGTCCCCCGGGGAGCGCGCGGCAATAATCCGCGCCCTGCCCTCGATGGACGCCATGGGCTCGCCCGTCGTGACACGCCAGACGCCCTTAACGATCCGGGATCCTCCTCCCGTGGGCGGTCAGGGGAGGGGCGACCGAGTGAGGCGCAGGCGCCCGGATGATGACGACGGATCCGCCCACGCTTCCCAGAGGCCCCTCGTGCTGAAGATGCGGCGGCAGCCGAGGAGGCGGCTGACGACCCAGAGGACCCTCCGGCGCCCCCTCAGTAGCTTTTCTTCTTTTCTTTTTTGGTGGTGACTTTGCCTGCAAAACTTTAGGCAATTGCCATTTCGAATGAAATAGTAATGTAAAATTTCCTGCCAAGTTGCTTAAGAACTCGCTTTTGCCGTAATTTTTTCTGGTTCCACACGAATGAACACACAATCGCTTAAAGACTTCAAGTCTTGCGCCGCGGGACCTCGGCCCTCAAACCCTTCGCCTTAGCAAAATTTACCTCCCAGGTAGCCTCTAGGGAACGAACACTTAGTGAGTCATGACAGAACCTTGGGCTTTTGGTAACGGTGCTCGAGGCGCCGACTTCACGGACACCCGAGTGTCATGGCCGTCTTGGGGTTGTCTTGAACCAGCCGCCCAACCGCCAGCTTCTGACGCCGCTCTCACTTAGCGATTCCGTCTTTGCCTTTGGGGTTTGCAAGGCGGCGAGGGCACCAGGCGAGTGCCTTGGCGCTGCCAGTGGGCAAAAGACCGAAGGAGGCGAAAGAACAAATACTTTGGATAAAGAAAGTGAATATTTAATTTTAAACATAAGGTCTCCCCACCCACGGCGGAGAGGAAGACATACTCCGGCCGGTCGGGGGGCACCCTAGGACTTACAACCGATCGTGGGTAGAACTTGCGCAGATTTTCTATATTCTCGGGAGTTTGCTAGCTCTTCACCGTCTTCTGGCCAGCTGACCGCCCCGGACGAGAGATCGAGACCACTTTGAAGGGTCCCTCCCACTGGGAGACAAGTTTATGCGACCTCATGCGATCGATTCTTCGCAAGACCAGGTCGCTCGCCGCCGTTCTCTCATTGACCAGGGAGGCGTGGTACCGTCTGAGACTTAGTTGGTATCTTGCGGCGCGCAAAGCCGCTCGATCTCGCGCCTCTTCCAGGAGGTTGACGCGTCGTCCGCCAGACCCTCCTGCTCCTCTTCAGGAATGACGCGACGCGGGTGATCCTGCTCAATTCGAAGGGAGAACAGCCGCGCCGTAGACCAGAAGAAAGGAGTTTCCGTGAGTCGGCTAGGAGTGGTCCGAAGTGACCACAACACAGCCGGGAGTTCTTCGGTCCACCGGGCGCCACGCTTGTGGAGTCGGTCGAACGCCCGGGTCTTGAGGCCCTTCAATACCAGCGCGTTGGCCCGCTCGACCTGGCCGTTGCTCTTGGGGTGGGCGACCGAGGCAAAGCAGACTTTGGTGCCCATCTCCTCACAGAAATCCAAGAAGGTCGCGCTGGTGAACTGTGCGCCGTTGTCGGTGATAATGCGGTTGGCGACCCCAAAGCGGGCGAAAATCCCTTGTATGAACTCGACTGCAGCCGCGGCGGTGATGGATCTCACTGCCTCGACTTCCACCCACTTGGTGAACTTGTCGATGGCGACGAACAGGTGGGTATAGCCCCCTGTGGCCCGCGGGAACGGGCCCAGGATATCCAGCCCCCAGACCGCGAAGGGCCAAGAGAGCGGGATAGTTTGCAGGGCCTGGGCTGGTTGGTGGATCTGCTTGGCGTGGAATCGCACGCCGCATCTCCTCACCACCGCAAGCATCCTGGAGGGCGGTTGGCCAATAGAACCCTTGACGGAAAGCCTTTCCGTCATCGTTCGTCCGGACATATGGCTCCCGTGACACGCCTCGTGGATATCGAGAGAACAAAGCGCTCCCCTCTTCCCGAGTGATGCACTTCGAAGAATTCCGTTCTTACCCGCGGTATAGATCCCCGCCACCAGGGTATAGCACTTGGCCTTTCGTGCTACCTTCTCTGGCCGACGCATCATCGTCGGGGCATTCTTGATCCCGCAGTAGGCCAGGATCGGATCCATCCATGTGCCTTCCGGTCAAGCACAGCGACCACGCAGGTGGCCGTCCGGGTACTCACTTTGGCCAAGCGTTTCCGCCGGAACCACTTTCCCTCCAAGGGCGAGGGCTGAAGCGGCGTCACCACCGTCCCCGTCAGAAATGGGGGCTGCGATGGACGGTCGCGGAAGCCTTTCTTCAAAGACCCCGGCCAACCACGGGAGATCTGGTTGAGGCGAGCTGGGCGAGTTCGTTTGCCAGATGGTTGTCGCGTCGGGGGATATGAGTATACCCCAACCCTTCGAAATGCCTTTCCAACTTCCTGACCTCCGCCAGGTACGCCGCCATGACGGGGTCAGGACAGGAGAAATCTTTCCTTGCCTGATTGACGACCAGCAGGGAGTCGCCCTTTACTTGCAGGCGCCGGACGCCGACGGCTGCGGCGGCCCGTAGCCCAGCCAGCAAGCCCTCGTACTCGGCGACGTTGTTAGTGGCCTTGAAGTCGAGGACGACCACGTACTTGAGGAGGTCCCCGGTCGGAGAGACCAGAAGAACCCCGGCCCCCGCGCCTTCAAGCCTGAAGGACCCGTCGAAGAAGAGCGTCCAGGGGGAGGACGCGGGGACCTCATCGGCTTCGGGCTCGGCTGGAGTCCACTCGACGACGAAGTCCGCCAGCCTTTGACTCTTTATCGCAGTACGAGGAGCGAACTTGACACCGAACTCCCCCAGCTCGACGGACCACTTTGCGATGCGGCCCTCTGCTTCTCGGTTGTGGAGGATTTCACGCAGAGGATATGAGGAGACCACTGTGATCTCCCTCCCTTGAAAATAGTGCCGCAACTTTCTCGATGCTACCACCACAGCATAGACCATCTTCTGAGCCTGAGGGTACCTTGTTTCTGCGTCGTGTAGCATTTTCGATGTAGTAGACCGGCCGTTGGACACCTTCCCGTTCGCCACCGGCCAGCGCTCACTCTGAAGGGCTAGCCGCCACATACAAGCGATAACGGCTCGCCGGCTCGAGGCGACCCGACTGGGGAAGAGAGGTACTTCTTGAGATCTTCAAATGCTCTGGGCTTCGGGGTCCATTCAAATGAGTTGGTCTTCTTCAATAGCTTGAACAATGGCAGACTTTTTCCCGAGCCGGGATATGAACTGCCCAGTGAGGCTAGCCGGCGATCAAGCATTGCGATTGCTTGAGCCGGGTAGGCGGCGTCCGCTCGATCGCTTCTATCTTTTCCGGATTGACTTGATTCCACTACCGAGACCAGAAACCGAGCAGCTTTCCGGATGAGACACCAAACACACACTTCTCGGGATTCAACTTCAGATTAGTTTTCGAGGCGAGAGAAGGTCTCTTCTAGATCCCGAACGAGCTCATCGGCCTTTTGGTTTTTACCACCGGATCATCGACATACACTTCCAGATTCTTCCCTATTTGGGGCGAAACACTATGTGCATGGCCCGCCGATAGGTGGCGCCAGCGTTCTTCAAATTAAAGGCATCCCGACATAACAAGACACACCGAAGTCACAAAAGCAGTCTTTTCTTCATCTTCTTGCGCCATGCTGATCTGGTGGTAGCCGGAGTAGGCGTCGAGGAAGCATAGAGCTTCGCACCCCGCCGTGGAGTCGACGACGATGTCTATCCGCGGCAAGGGGTACGGGTCCTTGGGGCAGGCTTTGTTGAGGTCAGTAAAGTCGATGCACATTCGCCACTTCCCGTTGGACTTCCTCACGAGCACGGGGTTGGCCAGCCACTCCGGATAGGCGGCCTCCCGCACAATATTGGCAGACAAAAGCTTTTCCACCTTGTCCCGAATGGCATCCTGTCACTCTGGCGCCTGCCGTCGGATCTTCTGCCGGACCGGGTGCGCTCCAGGGAGCGTTGCCAATCGGTGCTCGATCACCTCCCTGGGGACCCCGGCCATTTCTGATGGTTCCCAGGCGAACACATCCAGGTTAGACCGGAGGAAGGTGACGAGCGCGTCTTCCTATTTGGCGCTGAGGTCGGTGCCGATCTTGACGACCTTGCCCGAGCCGTCCTCGCCCACGGGGACCGCCTTTGCCTCGCCCGAAGGCTTGGGCGGAGCGCGGGTCTTGGCCGAGGGGGAGGCCGGGTTGTCGTCCTTGTCGCGCGCCGAGCAGGTAGTGCCGGCTAGATCCTGCAGCTGCTTGCTAAGGCGCAGGGCTTCCAGTCTATCCACCTTTACCGTGATTGGACCCCCAGGCCCTGGGATTTTCACCAGCATGTAGGCATAATGGGCCACTGCCATGAACTTGACCAGGGCCGGGCGGCCGAGCAAGGCATTGTAGGGGAGGTCGAAATCAGCGACCTCGAAATCCACCAGCTCCGTCCGGAAGTTCTCCGAACTTCCGAACGTAACCGGCAACCGGACTTGTCCCAGGGGTAAGAGGCCCACCCCGGGGGCAACTCCGTAAAAGCAATGGGCCGGACGCAGCGTCAGACGGATTTGGAGCGCCTGGTACGCTCCAACAGATAGCAGGTTGATGGCACTGCCCCCATCAACCAGGACCCGCCTCAGCTTCGCATTGCGGACCGTGGGGGACACCATGATCGGGAGGTGGCCAGGGCCGGAGGTGTTCTCCGGGTGGTCGGCCCGGCTGAAAGTTATCGGCTGCTCCGACCACTTCAACGGCCGGCCTGCCCCAGAGGATGACGTTGTGGCGCACACCTGCCTCAGATCTCGCTTGTACTGCGAGTTCGATGAGTAGGTGGCGGAGCCACCGTGTATGAATGCCACCGCGGCGCTCGCTCGCTGGAAGGCTAGCGGAGCCGCGTCTTCGTCGTCTTCGTCTTCGTGGTCTTTCTCACGGCGCTTCTTGAGCCGCCTGTCGACCAACTTGGACACAACCTGGCAGTCCTCCAAGTCGTGTCCGCTTGTTCGATGGATGGGGCAATAGGGCTTGCCACCATCGTTCTCGCGGCGGGGCGAGCGACGGTCCCTGCGGTCGCCGCGCCTGCCCCGGCGCTCATCCCGTTGGTCCTGATCGTCATGACGCCGGGATTTGGGCTCCGGCTCAGCGACCAAGACCTCCCTAGCGGTTGCCTCCCTTCGCTTTTTCTTTTTCTTCTTGCGGTCGGAGAACTTCGAGGCGCCAGCATCGCCGGAGTCAGAAGGTTTTGCCGCGCACTTCCGAGCTTCGGCCGCCCTGGCGCACTTGTGCGCCAGGGAGAACAACTCAGACGTGGTTGAGATGACGCGCGTGGCCATCTTTTCCCGCATCTTACGGTCTCGGACCCCTCCGGAAGCGATAATCACCGATCGCTCGGCGATCCGGATCGATATTGCAGCGATGGCTGAACCGCCGGATGAACTCTCTCGAGGACTCCCCTCTTCTCGCTCCAGGCGTGGAGATCGTCCTCCACGCCTGGTTGAGCGTAAGAGCCCTGAAAATTGGCGACAAAATGTCGCCTGCCTCCTCCCACGAGTGTACAGAGCCTCGCGGGAGGTTAAGCGGCCAAGGCAGGCGAGCCGTCGGCGATGTCGGGAGGTAGTTGGCCATTACTTTCGGATCCTCCCGCCGCACGCACCACCGTGGTGTAGATCTGCAGAACTCCTCCGGGTTGGTGGTACCATCATACTTCTCGGCGAGGCGGGCGGAACCTCTCCGGCCATGCGGCTGCCGGCGGAGAGAACGCCTGGCATCCGACGTTATAGGGGAGCGGCGTCGTTCGCCGACCCTCGATCCCTGAGGAGAGGATGAGGAGTGCGACCTGCGCTCGCCAGTCCGAGGGAGGAGCCCCGTCTTGCACCCCATGGCGCTCGCGGAGGACACGACGCAGTCATCACACGCTGACGCGTTGCCTCTCGTCAAGGCGCGATCGAAGGTCTTCGCGTTCCCCTGGACTCGGGGACCGCGGAAGAAGCGAGTCACGTGCCCATCCCCTGCTACAGAGGGGTTGCAACTGGACTCCCTTCCCCTGTCCCGCCCTTGGTGCCGGAGAAATCGCCGGTGGCGGTGAAACCGCGTCGGTTGCGGCGGGCTCCCTGTCGCCTCATGCCGAAGTCCCGGTGGTCGCCGCTTCAACTTGTTGCCGAAGCGGCATCCACCAGTGGACGATATCCCGCAGCCAAGGAGTGGCCGGGTGTCGCCCCCAGGGTCACCGGAGGATGATCGAGGAGGCCGGCCGCTGAAGGCTTCGGCGGGGTGTCGTCCCCAGCGCCAGCGCCCGTTAGACAGTGACCCACTGGGCGTGGGAGCCAAGTGCACCGCTCCGCGGCGGAGGGGCCGGGTGGCCCGGCCCCTCTCCGAACATCGGGACCCGGCTCTGGCGCCCCTTACCTCGGGCGGATTGCTGCGCTTGGAATGCGATTCCGCCATGCAGACAAGCGCCCCTCCTCCTGCTGAGCCCCAAACTGAGAATGAAAAAGAGTAGGCAATCTAACCACCAATAGCCCCTACCTGGCGCGCCACTGCTTGGCCAGATTAGCCAACAGGCACCTCCGAGACGGGTGCTTATGAGGTTTCGACAGGGGCTTTCGGGGCAATCGCCTCGGAATGGAAGACGGTGACGATCGGGGCACCGGGAGACTCAGACTAACGGGGGGACGCAAAGAGTTTTTTACCCAGGTTCAGGCCCTCCGAAGAGTAATAGCCCTAGTCCCGCCTTTCTTCGTATTGCTGCCTTCTTCTTTGGAAAGGATGGGAAACTACTAACAATGAGTCGAACCCTTCTCCCATGCACCCCGGCTCCTTTTATACTTCTGGCCGACGGGCGCATGGGAGGCTTGCAATCGCCGGCCCCCATCATTACATCACACGCTGCGTATTTAATGCGCCCGCTACTATTCTTATGTCACATTAATGTCTCGCCAGATCTGTCACAATCCTGCCTTGGGCCCCATGTCCACCAACGCCGCCCGTTACGTCACGGGGTGAGGTGCAGCCTTGACGTCTCCCAAAGCCATGATGCGCCTGGGGAAGGTGCGCCGCCACGCTGCAGCTTCCATGCTTCCACATTCAATGCGCACGATTCGCATTTAATGTCCCTGATCTCGACAGGACTATCCTGGGGATGGTGCGCCAGCGGCCTTGCCCGTGCGCCACGTGTCCGCTGGGGCGACCACCTTATCGACGCCCGGGCTCGCTCAGACGCCGCGTGTCCGCTGGCTACCACCTTATCGATCACCCAGCTGCCTGGCTCAGACGCCACGCGGTCCGGGCGACCACCTTATCGACGCTTGCCTGGCTCAGACGCCACGCGGTCCGCTGGCTATCACTCTATCGATCACCTGCCTGGCTCAGACGCTTCACGTGGTCCGTGGGCGACCACTTTATCGACGCTTCACTGCCGTCAGACGCCACGTGTCCTGGGCGACCATCAGATCGACGCTTCAATGGCCTGGTTTATACGCCACGCTGTCACGGGCGACCACCGTATGGGTTTTTCTCTTGCCGCGGCAGTGGGCCCAAGCACACCCTGGCTGCCACTTGATTCCTTTTTTAGGGCGGGAGAGCGGGTACCTTGGTGTAGAATACGCCGACAAAAATAATATTGTTAGATTTATCATAAAAATATGCTTTCACAATATCATATTTCTATGGTATTTTATAAATATATTAGTGTAACATTAACGGTCAATGTTTGACCTTGAAGACCGTGAAAAATCAACAATGCCAGATATCCATAAGAGCAAGTACAATAATAAAGCTCACCACTTACTCCATTTCTCATCCATATCATCTAGAGTAAACAATAAAACCAACATATACAATAACGATCTCTAAAGGTTATCTCTAAATACTGTGCAATAACTATCTATTCTCTCTTGTACATAACTATTCTATCTTGTTTCTCATGCAACGCTGATTACTGCATGAGAGTCGGCTCTTTTCTCTCTTTTCACTCTTTCACGTAAAACAAAGCTAATATGTATATATTTATAGTAGAACAAAGCTAATATGTATGTGTTTATAATAAGCTAAGATGATTTTATTATACTTGCTCTAACGAAGGCGATAGATAAATTAAATGAGCAGTGCTTCTATGCTTTTCCTTCTAGTATAAGTTGCACAAATCTTGAAGTAAGCGAAGGGGTAAGTAATCATCATCTACATTTTATTCATGCTTTAATAATCGTGCAACTTTTAAAAAGAAGGAATAGAAGCTCTAAATTTAATGGAGCACGCACACAATTAATTGACGATACGAAGCCTGAAAGCACAATTTTGAACTATCGCGCGGACTCATCTGCAAAGTAATCTGAACCACCAAACCAGAAAGAGGCAAGGGAAGGAACACAACGGAAACTAATCCAGAAGAGCAAGGAAGCCACCAACCGAAAATCTCCCAAAAATTTCCCCCTCCAAAAACAACGTATTTTCCCCTCGCGCTCTAGCACGTGCGTTGTTCGTCGTCTTCTTCTTCCCTTTTGCGGATTTTAATCTGCTCGGGCGATTGGCGCCGCGGATCGGATCCCGCTCGATGGCGGAGGGCTTCGGGCGGTGGGAGTCGGATCCGCTTTTCCCCGCCGCCGAGTGCGTGCAGGACTCCGCCGACAGGTTCGTCGGGCTTTTGCTCGTCCCGCTTCTCTCTCGATCCGTTGCCTACTATAATTTTGCGCCTAGTTTGGTTTTGAAATCTCGCGAGATTTGTTGCGCATTGTGGAGAATTCGGTGCGTGTTTCACGTGAATATGTGGTGCCAGTTCTGGAGCTCGGGAATCTTTCGGTGTAGATTCTTTTGTGTTCATGTAAATTCTGTGCGGATTGTCATTTGCGACAAAGAAGCTAGGCCCGAAGTTTTAGGTGAATGGCGGAGATCGTTTCGACGCCCAAAGTCTCGTGGCTGTCTTCGATGAGAAATTCTGGGAACATTGCTGTTTGCTTGGGTAAAGGTTGTAATTTTGGCATTCACTCCATCGCGATTGACTGGGACGATTTTTTTGGGGGAAAAAGATGTCGTCTCATTCTTTGAGGCACGTCTTGCGGCCATGAATCTATGACTGTCTCTGTGGATGCCCGTGCAAGTGCTTAGCATAATTCTAGCAGACTGATATAGCTTATGTCCAGCTAAATAGTATCCTTCCAAATAATTAGGTTTTGGTGTGAGTTTCGTATTCGAACATAGCTTACGTTATAGAAAAACTACCTTTGCACTTTGCTATTGTGGTACAAACTAGCTATCAGCCCCCTCATGGCTACAGAAGTTGAATAATGTTTTTTTTTATTGTTAACAATCGGTCAAATTAGGACTTGAAAATTTCATGATATGTAAATCTAAATCAAATTAGGAATTAAGAACCTTAAGTTGCATAAATTCACACCCGATTGTGAACGTTTTTTTTTTTTTCAAAATACATACTTGGACTAGTTAAGGATTATGAATAAAAATTATTGAGCATATCAACTGATCAAATCAAATTAGCGTAACAAATTATGTGTCTTAAATCTTAATCATTGTAGAGATTGAAAATTAAGCTATATAAATCTGAATCAGGTTAGAAATATAAACCTTAAACACCATGGATCCAAGATTTTTAAAAAAACTTTTCAGTTGTACCAATAATCTATACGAACTTTCAATGTACACAAAGGCATTGATCACTCAGCTAGGCCATCAAAAGTTGTTCCTTAATGGGATTAGGCTTTATCTATCCACGATGTTGCAACCAGGTCAAAAAAATTTATATGAAGCGTTTTTTTTCATGAGAAAATAAAGGAATGAAGATACTTATCTAGTAACCAATTGTCTCCACATGCTACAGTCCAAATCTAAGCACTTCTTTCTCTATATAATACACTGTGCATTACACCAGTCTGAAGACATTAATGATTAAAAGTGGCTTCTTTTTCTCCCAATTAACACGGTAAATTCGAGGAATTTTCTTTTTTCTCTATTAATCTAAGAATTTCTATGTTTTTTCTCTTCTGGTTAATGCTAGAGCAGCTGGTGATCCTAAAATTAGTACATATAAATATGCCCCTTGTATGGTAGGAAGAAGTTGTAGTATGAATGTAAGTACAGAAATGCACCATTTTGTGCGGCCATCAAATCATATCTGAAAATTAGTAGTTTTATCATAGTAAAGTATTGTTTATTGAATGGTGCCTCAAAATTATATTGTGCTTAAGCTTGCACGGTATTAAGAGGCCTTAATACTGCAAAGAATGTGTGTTGCGCAGCTTGCTGAATGTACTCATAGGATGTAATTTTGGTTTGGTGTACAGTATGGAGGGTGTCTACCGCTTGCTCTTGCACGAAAGGAAACTTATACAGGATGATACATCAGATGCAAATATTCATGCACCGGTACAGTATGAGAGAGATGTGATTACTGCTCTCGGAACAACCAAGTGGCAGGTTCAAACAATCGAGCTTTCCTTGTATCCATGTTTTTGGGTTATCTGTTTGCTTCTGTATTTTTTCTAAGGTCTTTATTCTCCTAACACTGGCAGTTGGAGCAATTTGAGAGGGAGGTGAATGCAGCTGCATTCTCTGATAAGTCAAATTCAAGGGAAAATGCAATTTTAAAATTTAGGCAATTCATTCGAGCTATAGCGGAGCAAATTACTCGGGTGGAAGAAAGTTTGGAGAGTCTTAGGACAGATTTCAATAGAACTCCGAAATATTCATACTCCAGTGAACAGGATGGAGATGGGTTGGCATCTTTTCTTTCTGGTAGCAACAACAATGATACTCGTGTGTATTATTCCACTGATACAGATGAAATTATTGAGCTTAAGCTCGACAATGCACCTACAGTGAATGGCTACCATCCTGCCCAAGAACATACAGCATGTGAACTCAGATATTCAGGAAAAGATTTGGAAGGAGCAGCGAAACTCCAATGTTCATGTGGAGAAAGTGCATGCGAAGGGGATCATAACAGTTGCAGTATGTGTAGTTTGGATGCTGATGATTCCATTGATAGGAGCCATCGTTACAAGAGCAAACTGAGCAGGCAGTACCGTAGGTTTATGAGAAACTTATGGTTTACAAAGAGAGGACGTGAGAGCTTTACAAAGAGGAGGAAAGATGGAGAAGTGATGGATAGCGTGAGAAATGGAAATATACTACCTACGTTCAATCTAGCTACATCTGGAAGGGTATGTTACAATTTGCTTTATTTTCTGATTGTTTACATCTTTGAAGAATCTTGCTGTCTATTAATTTCCCCTGTAATGACCTTCTATTGTTACTTTCTGCAGGCTATGTATTTCTGGCCTGAGCTTGTCAAGAGGATATTAAGTAGATCTGAATGTTCTACACATTACAGTCATCCTCAAGTTCGTTTAGTAACAGCACTACTAATTGCACTTGTCCTCGGTGAGTTTCTTTGTGCCATACTGCCATGGTTCATCTTTTTAAGCATTCAAATCTGATGATTGACCATATCCCTCTGGAACAAACAGATATTTAGTTCAAGTAAGCAGTAAGCACACTATGTTTGACAGTTTGAATACCTAAAAAAATTGGAATGGAATTTGTGGTTTTTGTAGTTTATGCATTCTATTAGTATTTTCGTTGTATCCATTGTGTTCCATCACAAATACTTTGCATTGATCACAATGACAGACTTGGAAACTGGAGAGTACCAACTCTTCAATATCTTTGAGATTCACTTTTCATATGTTTTTTGCTGCTTTATTTGAATTAAGACAGCACAGAAGATCAGCTGATATTATTTGAATTAAGACAATACAGAAGATCAGCCCAAACCATCCATGATATTCTTGATCTATCATGTTTAGCTATATGTTACTAGTCTATTACTGACCACGTATATTATGCCTTGGATCATATTTACATAAGTTGATGACAGAAGTCCATTACCAGCATCAAACCAGGATAATATTTTTCATAAGATGTATTGATCTTCACCTCTTCATCTGAGATTATTTTGCACTTGTTGCAGGCTTGCTGGTTTTGCATGTCAGATGACTGCGATCAGTATCCAGTTTTGGTTCCAGTTATGTATGTATGAATCACCATGTTGCACTGTACCAATCAATCAGTGTCATAGTTCCTTATGAAGAAGGATCCATATGCTTTGAATCACCCAGATCGTACGCTTTAGATTGCCGTGCGATGCAGACACAGGTTTGCCGACGTTTTTGTGCAGTTGATAGCTGTGGTTGCTCGTCAGTAGCTTGTCCCTGCATCGATGTGTGCTGTGATTTTTCTGCTAATCCACATTTTTGGTTCAAGACTGCCACGTGCTATCATTGAATTTGTTCATGGTACTGGCATAATCAACAGAGATGGCTAAATTTGTCTTAGATTTCAATGGTGGCGACTCCTGTTAATATATTCTTGCGAAAGGAAGGTGCACTTGAATCGAACGGACTCATGTATTGTAAGTCTGTAACTGTCCCTACCTTGTTATTGAAGTTAGGAATTGTCAATTTGAGGGTGCACTCACTATATCTCTAGTGAGGATGCCCTCTCCTATTGATAAGTGGAATCATTTCCTTTCTTCTCCCACTTTCCTTCCCCCTCAAATGCTCTTTTTTTGTGATAAGTGTAGCATCTCATTTCTTCTCACACTTTCCTTCCACTCAAATGCTCTCTCCTCATGACACGTGGTGCTATCGTCTTCATCTCCCTTTGCAACTTCATTCACTTCCTTTCAAAATTAAAATAGTTTTTGTATTTCAAATTTTCCCAAGGTTTTTAAAATAATTTTTGTATTTCAAATTTCCCCTAATGTTTTTAAAACAATATTCTTTAACCACTTTTGAAAGTTTTTTAATAGAAACTTTTCGAAGACAAAGTTTGTTGAATAGAAATATTTTGAGTCGATAGTTTTTGAAGTTGAAACTTTTCCATTTGAATTTTTTTGAGTTGAAACTTTTTGATTTGAATTTTTTTTATTTAAAATTTTTAGTTGAATTTTAAATCAAAACTTTTCGTACCGAAAGTTTTTTGAGTTAAAACTTTTCGAACTGAAAGTTTTCGAAGTTGAAACTTTACGATTTGGAACTTTTCAAGTTGAAAAGTTTTGATTTAAAACATTTTGAGTTGAAACTTTTCGATTTGAAAAATTTTGAGTTGTGAATTTTTATCTAAAATTTCTGAAGCTAAAGCTTTCTAGTTTGAAATTTTCTGATATAAAATTTTTCAAACTAAAACTTTCTAATTTGAAAATTTTCGAGTTGAAACTTTCTGATATGAAAGTTTTTGAGGATTTTTTTATTTAATTTTTTCGAGTTGAAACTTTTGTATTTAATTTCTTTAGAAAAAATTCATATAACATGTTAAATTTTGCAATGAAGTTCATCCGGCATCTTGAATTATGAAATCAGACATTGAACCCTTTGAACTCTATAATCCAGTTAAAATAACATCTTAACCCAGTTTCACATAGTGGTATTGTTGTATAACGTGATGGGTAGACGGTTTTACCACATATAATGATATGTTGGATAAGTTTAGGTTAATAATATGTAGGGCTCACAATAGTTTCTCTTTCAAATTAAAATAGAGAGGAGTGAACTAAAGGGGCCCATAGTCATTATTATAAAGTTTGGGATGTCAAATATCTAGTTTTATAATTTAGTGTGCTGAATGGACTTTCAATCAAACTTTGGGGGTGTTATATGGATTTCTATATTTTTTAGTTGAAAATTTCTATTTAAAATTTTCTAGTTTAATTTTTTTATTTTAAAAATTTTGTGTTAGAGAGGAATGATGGGAGGTAAGGAAAGAAAGAAAAGTGGAGATGAATTTAAATTTATTAGTGCGAGGTTACCCTCAGTATCCATTGAAGTTTGCTTGCTCAACTCGGATCAGAATATCAGATGCATTGTACATGGATGCGCCTTCGGCCCTGCATTTGTTAGCTGCCTGCGCTGCGCTGTGTTGGTCGTCTTTTCACGACCGTGAAATCTTCGTTACGGTACAGGCCGGCCTACAGCAATAAGCAAAAAAAATATTTGCAAGTCATGCAACTGCTAAGCGAACAGATCCGAACTATCTTTGCAAGCATTTACACCTACTTTCGAATATGAACTATCAAAAGCATTCGATTATTGAATCCAATAAATTGTGACCTTAGAAAGGTTGATGGCATCATGTCACTGACACTAAATCGAATATGAATTATCCAAAGTATGCAATAAAATTATGAATGTGATTTAGATTTTTTTTAACAATCCAAATAACAAGATCTTCTCTTTCTGAATCCATATCCAAATCAGATTTAAACATGTAGATGTAAATATGGTTTTGTTTTGCACGTACGAATTCAATACCGCTAATAATTAGATCTTCTCTTTCTGAACCCACCAATTTTTGTTCCAGTACCGCTAATAATTAGATGCAATTATTCAATTTAGTGCCAAATATTAAGCCTAATTTAACATATCACAGTAATTTCTTGTGTTCCACGTTGAGTGTATAAGGCTATTATTATGGAGCTGACATGCAAAACTATCGATTTATCATTTATGCGAATGTCCGACCGAAACAATTCAATACACAGACTCAAAATCGTATCCAGCCCACGTCATCTTAATGAAATCGGAGCTTATTCGAATCTGATTCAAAATAAATGGATGTGATTCCGGTTTTAACCACCGTCCAACTCGAATTCGATCTGGTTACAACCTCCTGACCGGTACGTGGGTCAGGGCGCGGCCCCACCTGCCAACGGCGGCCTCTGAGCCCTACCAAGGGACGCGCCGCACAGCCGACTAGCCGCCCCATCAAAGCCTCCATCACGCCGTAATACACTAAACTAATCGCCTCATCAGCTCGGCTGGGCTCGGCCAAAAAATTTCGGTACGCTCCACCGCGGCCTTTCGCCCGAGCAGCCAGCCGCGGCGAGGCGACCCACGGCCCAAGGCGAGGGAGAGGCGTCGTGGCCAGGGCAGGGCCAGCTGGAGCCGGGCAAGCGAAAGCAAAACGCTCCCCTATTAATAGGGCGCCGCGAGCGTGTGCTCCGCCCATCTCAGTGTCTCTCACATCGCGATCCAACCTCGCCTTTGCTTCGCCTCGCCGGGAAATCGGCGTGCGCCGCCGCCGCCGCCGCCCCCCGATCCAGCCTCGTCGGGAAGGAAAAGGAGGAGGTACGCACGCATCGATCTACCACCTTCCTCGCTTCCTCGATCACTCGTGCGCATCCCGCTCGTTCCCCCGGTCGCGGCGAGATAAATTTGAAGCCGCAGATCGCAGCCTTGTCCTGTTGTTTCCTGATGTGACGTACTTCTCCGTCCCCTGGTGCTGCGTCGCGGCGAGTCCTTGCGCTTGCCGGATCTGACCCTGTTCGGTAGATTCTGCCCGTAGTAACAAGCTTTTGTGGAAAGCTTGATCATTTTAGGAACTTCTCTGACGAGGATAATGCCCAGCTTTGCTGTTGTAGCTCTTAACTCCTAAGTTTGAATGAGTGTGCATTGGGACAAGTGATTTCAAGTTCGTTTACAAGGAAATTGAATGGTATTACAATTAACAAGCCAATTATAATAGCAAGATACTAGAATTGTTGTTCTTGTTTAGCTTTACCAATTGACATCTGCATGTATCTGTAATCTAATTGTCTTTTTTTACCATGATCAGCAAGATGTCAACTGCCACTGCTCCGAGAGTGTGTTTCCCTAAATCTGTGGCTAGTTGCCCAACCATTGCTCCGGCGATCAAGAACCCTTCCTTCATCGGTTACAAGAAGCTAACATCAAACGTGTCAGGTTTAAGGATCTCCAACAGGTTTAGGGTGTCCGCGACGGCTGTGCACAAGGTGAAGCTTGTAGGCCCGGACGGGACAGAGCACGAGTTTGATGCCCCTGAAGACACCTACATTCTTGAGGCCGCTGAAGATGCTGGGGTGGAGCTGCCATTCTCATGCCGTGCCGGATCTTGCTCCACATGCGCGGGTAAGATGTCAAATGGAGACGTTGATCAGTCGGAGGGTTCCTTCCTTGATGAGAATCAGATGGCTGATGGATATCTCCTGACGTGCATTTCGTATCCCAAGTCGGATTGCGTCATTCACACCCACAAGGAGGAAGAACTCTACTAGCTGGCTCGCATGCGCTTCTGTCGCGCATTTGTTCAAGTCTTAGCGTACAACCGTTGTTTGGGTAGTTATTGTTATCTAGAGATTGGCATCTCTTTCTGGCCATCAGTTCGGCCTTTTGATTTGACCATGGCATATGAGTTGTGACAATAATTGCTGTAATATGGTTTAGCAGTTCAAACTGCAGTTGTTCAAATTGGAGCAATCCCAGCAAAGGCACATTATGGAAGTTATGAAATCATGTTATACTTGTGGGCCACTTCTGTTATTATTTTTTTGGCTTATCTGTTTGCATGCTGTTTTGTTAGATGAATGTGGCATCTGAAGTTGAAAAATCAGAACTGTTTGCATTGCACAGCTAACAGCTTATAGCTTGCTTCCTGAAGTCTGAATGCTGCGTCTCAGAAACTGAAACTTGAGATGGTATAACATTTTCTGTCCTTTTTCTTTTCTTGTTGTTTTCAGTTTTCAGAAGGCAGCTTTAGAACTTGAGATGCATCTTATGTCTGCAGGATATTGATTTGCTTATGACCGTCTTCTGCACCATTTCATTGTTCTTTAGCTTAGCAATCCTCACTAATTGTATGTTGAACTGTTCATCTAACTAACACGGTGATTCAGGCTAAACTGACTCTACGCACCGGATTTGGTTTGTGCAGTTACCACCGAGCATTAGAATGCAGCAGAAGTAAAGTCAAATTTTACTCGTGTAGTTCCAATCAACGCAGCACATGCTCCTTTCAAGCAAGGAAAATTCTCTAACGTCCGTTTTCGTTACACATCAAGTGAAATCAGGACTCATGAGTCGTGGCTCAAATTGGAAGATACTACTATACAACACTTGAAGTTTCAACTTCCATCATGTTGGCCGTGGAACGTGCATCGGTTGCTTTCAACAGCTAGGGCGTGTTTGGTTGGGTCATGGGTGCATATGCCCCAACCAGGCTCATGGGATGCAAGCGCCAGGTGTTTGGTTGCCTGTATGCCCCTCCGAGCTTGGCTCAATAGATGCAAAATCACTGTGCTAGCCAGGCCCTCCAGGTACGCGAGAATCGACCGTTTCTCCGAATGCAGGCTTCGTTGATGCACCAGCGACGTCACAGGCAGGGAACGGCCACGCCACCGGAGGAGCTCGACGGTAGCGCGCGGCACGCCGGCACTGCTCGGGGGCAGCCACGGCGCGGCTTGCCAGTGCTACGGGCCACGGCGCGGCACACCGGCGCTCGGGAGGAGCACGGCGGAGGAGCTCGTGGCGGCGAAGTAAAGCTCAGATGTGCTTCTCTACTTTTGAACAGGAGAAGAGAAGTTCTGTCCTAGGCAAGGGAGGAAAATATCGAGAAAGAGTAGAATCGCCTGGTTTTGGTTCGGTGGTAGACACAATGGCGATCAAACCTTTCTTTCGAGATCGCATGAACAGGCTTTCATTCTCAACTTCTCCATATGGTGTGACACGCTGACGTGGAGGATCTAATTTTTGGCCAGCGACCACTACCGGTCGCCTGCTGTGTGCCGCCGAGCCAACAAGGCTGCACTTGACGTGCACGCTGCGCAGCAGCAGCAGTTTTTTACCGTTCCGTTTCCGACACCTTACATGGCTTCCTCTGAAGGACCTTTTATTTTTGAGCAGCCATTTTGTGCTGAAAAATCTCTTTGAATTCCCCGCCTTTACTGAAGAAAGGCGACGGACCAAAAAAAAAAATGAATTCCGCTGTTAAACATCAAACGAACCAGGGTACGTATACTGGCAACTCTGTTTTCTTCAGCTCCGCAAGTCGCGAAAGCGAGAGGCAAACACATACTCTCGTATTTGTCGTATTTATGCCTTGGGCGTGCCGGCCGGTAGCCGGTGGCCATCTCGGAGAGGGATGGTTTTTGTCCGTCTGTCACGGTTTGGACTTCGGATGATGGGCAGAGCGTACTACCTCTGTCTAGATTTATATGATATATATTTTTGACATATAAACTAGAAAGATATTGAAAATAATCAGACTACTCCTAATTATCTCTAAGCATTGTATTTAATGCATGCACGTAAATAATATCAAGTAAATATAGTTATTTATTGCTGATATAAAGAAAACATTGCACTAATTTGCATGGAACATAACGTAGATAATATATTTATAGATAAAACTATTAAGAAAAATATATATTTCACAAACTTATGCCCCATTTGGTAACTTGGAACCGGGTCGTTTCTAGTAGATTCTGAAATAAACCCAACCAAACGGGCTAAAGCTTGGAATGATTCTCCTCGGATCGTTTCTTCTTTTTCCACTCCGTGGTTGAATCGGTCTCAACCCAGTTCCACCAGATTCACAGAATCCAACCTGAAACGTTTCTACCAAGAATCTAAAACCGTTTTCGTTTCTACTAGAATCTAGAACCGTATCAGGACCTTAAACGGGCAAAATAACTGCATAACCTCTAGCTGCAACTGGCCAACTACTATAAAGAGCGGGGAAATGTTGGCGACCCGGCCACCGACGACGAGAGAGAAACGCACGAGTTAATGCAGACATAACAGCCGCCCTTCCGTTTCGCCCTGAACTGAAGGGGAGAGCGCACGGGAAGGAGAGAGGCGACACGGGACGGGCGCGAATGGAGCCCTGCGGCCGCTCCTCCTCCTCGTTTCTGCTTTGCCTCCTGCTCTCGCTCCTCCTCACAGGTACGTAGATAAAGAGCTCAGATCCTTGTCTTTCTTTCGTGCATATGTGCATGCATAGCAGCTAGCTCTTGCAGTTGCAGCAGAGCGTCCTTAGTTAGCCGGTCCTTGGACATGTACATCCTTCGTCTTCCAGTTGCTCGATGTTTGCGTGTGTCAGTTTTGGGTCATCTGATTGATTCATCAACCAACTCCACGCGCTGAAACAGGATTAGCTTTTCGTGTTCTTTGTTTCTTCTTCGTCTCATTTCAGTTGGGAGAACTGGCGAAGAATGGTAAGGAGGAAGGGCTTTTGAGTGCGGTTTCCATAGGGGCATTTATGTGGAAAAAAATTGGAAATTTGGGCATGGAGAAATGAGGTCATACTATCATGTAAACAGCTGTTAGTGAACGGAAGCGGTCGTTCTAACTACTATGAGGTCGTTTTCTTTGATTAAGCACATTTCAGTCGGCTAGTCCGACGTGTCTTTGACAGGGAAAACAATAAATATTCCACATCATCCTGTGAGGCTGCCAGCCCTTGTTGAAACCATGCATATTTGGTTTGACAATTGTTTGATATTGTCCTCTGGTTCCATGTATCATTTGGTACTCTTTCCTGTGCATTTGTTTGTCGAAAACGACCTCCTACCCACAAGAGCATTGCAAGCCAAGTTTACGTGACAGGAAAACTCATTTAATTTCCTCTAATTTTAACTTTTATCTTTAGATATTTCACATCTGTTGCCAATTATTTGAGCTCGCAATGATTTAAAAAGCACATTCACGTAAGATTTTGTTTGGGATTCCTAACCAGAATCCGTGTAGTTAGGCTGGAAAATTTAACTTAAATCCTGGTCTATCCACATGGATAAGCCAAATTTGTAATTAGACAACCAACGTGGAAGAGCTTTTTTACTGTATACTAAATTTAATATAGACCATTTATTCTTTTCAATTCAATTGATCAGATTAGTTAGTATTTAATTATACTTTCTCTGTTAGTAGAATAGTAGAAATGTCCTTAACAAATCAATGGCTAAGATCATGTTTGGATCCCTGGGCTAATTGTTAGCTGGCTAAAAATTAGCTCTAGTCTATCCAAACAGGAAGACTAATAGGTGGGCTAATTTTTAGCCAACCCTTCAACTAACAATTAGTCCATTAGCTGGTGTAGGGGAGTTAATTTGGGCTAATAGCAGGTAACACACTGGGAAAAGTCTGAAATACCCTCGCGCTGGCCTTATCATCACTTCCTCACCGAAGGCCCACTCCCAAATTATGAGGCAAACATGACTTTTCTAAGAAATTAGCCTAACCATTAGCCATGTATCCAAACAGCCCTAGGCTAATTTTAGATGGGCTAATTATTAGCTGACTAACAATTAGCTCTAGCCATTAGCCAGCTAACAATTAACTTTAGTCCATCCAAACATGGCCTAAATCTAATTTCTACCACAAATTGGTCATGTGGAATAGTTTTTCTTTCCCCGATAGATACAAAAGTTAAATTTCCCTTTGACATTTTACCCCTTCTTAATCCAAGTATTTTTCTCCTCCTCTTTGGAACGTCTCGCTCCGACGCGGCCAGCAGCCAAATACGTTGTATCGGCGGCGATGGCGCCACTCAAGTACGGCATCAACTATGGCCAGATAGCGAACAATCTCCCACACCCGACGCAGGTGTCCGGCCTCCTCCAGTCGCTCAACGTCAACAGGGTCAAGCTCTACGACGCCGACCCGGTCGTCCTCACGGCCTTCGCCGGCACGGGCGTCGAGTTCATCGTCGGCAACGAGGACCTCGGCAACATATCCGACGCCCGCAAGGCCCGCTCATGGGTGGCGCAGCACGTGCAGCCCTTCCTCCCGGCCACCCGTATCACCTGCGTTATCGTCGGCAACGAGGTGCTCTCCGGCAAGGACACGGTCGCCATGCAAAACCTCCTCCCCGCCGTGCAGGCCGTACACCAGGCGCTGGTCGACCTCGGCCTCGGCGGCAAGGTCAACGTCTCGACGGCGCACTCCGTCAACATACTCGCCAGCAGCTACCCGCCGTCGGCCGGCGTATTCCGGGAGGACCTCGGGCAGTACATACAGCCGTTGCTCAACTTCCACGCTGAGGTCGGCTCACCGTTCCTGATCAACGCGTACCCGTTCTTCGCCTACAAGGCGAGCCCTGGGAGCGTGTCGCTGCCGTACGTGCTGTTCGAGCCCAACCCCGGCGTGCGCGACGCCAACACCAACCTCACCTACGACAACATGCTCTACGCCCAGATCGACGCCGTGTACGCGGCCATGAAGGCCATGGGGCACACTGACATCAGCGTGAGGATCTCCGAGACAGGGTGGCCGTCCAAGGGGGACACCGACGAGGCGGGCGCCACCGTGAAGAACGCTGCCGCGTACAACGGGAACCTGATGAAGAGGATCGCGGCTGGGCAGGGGACGCCGCTCAAGCCGGACGTGCCCGTCGACGTGTTCGTGTTTGCGCTGTTCAACGAGGACATGAAGCCCGGGCCGGCGTCGGAGAGGAACTACGGGCTGTTTTACCCCAACGGCACGCCGGTGTACAATCTTGGGTTCGACGGGGCTTCGTTCAGTCCGCAGCCGACGACGTCGTCGTTTTCCTCTTCCTCCAAGCCGACGGTACGTAACAAAGTTCTGAGTTTTTTGTCTGAATGAAAATTTCAAAAAGGTTCTCTCTTTCTCTGCTTATTGATATCAAAAGGCAACTTTGCAAAACCTACCATACCGAGATGCGAAGCTAAAGTGCAACCACTTTTGAGTGATCTTGACCAGAACTAGACAATTTTACATCACCATGACCAGGCTTTGATGTTGCTTGAAGTTATAAAATTGGTTAAAAGAAGAAGGAGATTGTCGAATAACACCTCCCTGGCTAGAAGGCTAGAAGATAACCCTTCTTTCGCTTTTGTTCACCCTTGCAGATTACATTTCCGGTGGGGGTGGTTGTCCTACTCGCCACATTTTTCCTGTAACCATCCTCCACCAGTATATATGGAACGAACGATTTGGGATTGTTTCCTGACCGATAGTTCAGTTTGTGCTTACATGGCACACAAGAGCCGGTATTTTATTTGACATTGAGGTAAGCTTATCTTGATCATATTCCTGTTCAGTTGTACTTCTTGCAATATTTTTATGAAAACATATTTTTAAAGCTATTCTAAATTGGTACAATTATCGCTTTATCTGTCTATATTCTATAACCACCACCAACAACAACCAGAACTTCTATCCTAAACAAATTGATGTAGGCTAAGAATGAAACACAATCGAAGCCTCTTGGCTTCATTTCATGAAAATGAGCCTTTTCTTTTTACGTTGGCTCGTATTTGTCATGCATTTGTCAACCGTAGTGTTAGGTGATGGGTCTATCCTATCTCAATGGCAACATATGTTTGGTCGTTTTCGTTCCTAGTGCTCCATTTGGAGGATGGTCTTCGGTTAGCGTATTCCCCAGGGAGCAGGGGCGGACCCAAGGCCCGGCCAGCCTGGGCCCGGGCCCGGGCTCAACCCACGTAACAAACGTCCTAAATCTCATATTCACGCAACCTGGCAAGTACAATCTCCCGATTAGAAATGAAAATATAGAGTCTGAATCTACAAGCTTTACTAGCGTCTTGTAAAAAACATCCTAAATTGTATAAAAAGTTAGCAACTAAAATTTAAATAATTTTAGATTTGTTATCCTTCTTTAAGTGTGTTCGGGCTTTAAAAAATTCCTGGATCCGCCACTGCCAGGGAGGTAGGCCGGTGGTTGATCGATCGGTCGTGATTCTTGCTCTGGCAATTTCTTGATCTATAAACCGACCAACCAACCAACCATAGATAACCTTCTAAGCTAGGCCCGCGTCATCTACAGGAATCGAATAATTAGCGTTGGCACAAAACAAGACATTTGGGGAGAGAGAGGATGTTCGGCTCCACCTCCAATGTCTACTTTTCGGTTTTCAGAAACCATTGCTCCCTTGGGGCGAGTGGCTGTTGAGCACTCGCTGTTTCGTTAACCCTTATGCGCAGGGTATTTTCTGAGAGCTCCAAACTAACTAATTCCTCAGAAGTATCTGACTCAGCTGCCGGAATTCCGAAAGTATTTAGACACGTGAGGGGACTGTGTATATCTAGACTTTTATCTCCTGCTTTTACAGTGAGAGCATATGCACCATTATTATGTTGTGGTAGAAAGCTGGGAGAGGTGTTCTTTCTAGGATAAGGATGTTTAGGCAGAACTACTCCTTACTGTTCTTTGATCATCTAGATGCTAGTTTCCATCTTGTTGGTGCCAAATGGACTAGTGTCTTATTCCAGAGGTGACAAAAGCCAGACTCATAAACCACGACGGTGATTTCATTCGTTGTACACTACAAATTTGGCCAAAATAAGATCAAACAAGAGCTTGCGCCTCTTTTTTTGTGTATGTTAATTCAGTTGCGTTGCTATTCCTTGGAAGGTCCAGTCCATTGCCATGACAGTTGGTAACTCCTGATATCGATCTAATTGCTCCATTCTTTTCTAATGTAGGGTGTAAGGTTTTTTATATTGTTGAAAAGGACTTTAAGATTGTTATTGTACGACAGAGAAGGCCGATGCATCACAAGCTAGCATGCCCATGTACTGATGTACTTGTTCTTGACAGGCAAGACGCTATAGAAGTTTGAAAGCATGAGATAAATTGCAACAGAAGTTTGTAGCTACATGGGGGCAAATTTCCGGGCTCATAGTGTGGTTATTTGTTTTTGTTTCTTTCCGATTTATTTTGAGTTTATTGTTGTAGAACCAATCTGTTCAATTGTTTGTGGTACTCAGTTATAGGCTTATAGCTTGGTGGTGTTGACGATACAATCAAGAGCCTTGAATTGATCACTTGTGTCTAGTCAGTACTCAAATTAATCACCATCTAGGCAAGAAAGCAAGAACTAGCACGAAGCAACATCTAGCTGCAGAACTAACATTTTCCTCTCAAAAAAGAAGAAGAAGAATCGGTAACTAAGAAAAAATCTGGCTAGTGGAACTTGGCCGGAGAGCTCCTGAATCGCGATTTGTTCGTCGTCCACTCGTCGCATGGGAAAGGGGAACGGCGGAATGTTGCCGGCTTGGCTCGGGGGGACGGACCGGGCGGGTGCGTAAAGTTCGGTAAGGTGTCTATGTTCGTCTTGCTACATCTAGGGTGCAAATAATAACATGAATGAACTATGAATAAGAAATACATCTAAGATACATATGCGCAATTTAAAATTGAAAATACTAGATGAATAAAAAAATGTCATAATCGTTGTCATAGACCCTATGCAACAAGATCCATCGATGCATTTTACTTTGATTTCGCGAGGGCGTAGGCCTTGCCTTTCTTTCAATTACCCCCATAGATATTCATTCAAAACTGGTCTTCAGTGGTGACTTTAGGCTCTTCTTGGACTTGAGCCACGACGGCTTGCTCCTTTAACTTCGTTTTATGGACCACAAACTCATCGTGGGCCTTTCAAAAATACGCAGATTCAGGACTGTAGGCCAATGCCTTTTCTTTGTCTTCCCCGATATGAGGCGAAGGTTTCCAACGGGTGAAAGAACTCGGGTGCAACCGAGTATTTTAGCAATTTTTTCGCTTAATGAACGCCCTATTGTACTTATCTGGTCCATCGATACGTTGGAAGAAGAAGTATCTCGAAATGCTAGGATTATACGTGGATGAAGTTAGGTATGAAAAATGCAACAAGCATTGTGGAATATGCTTTCGTAATATTGACTTACACAGACGTTTGCGCACATGTAGAAAGCTCTACTGGCAGTGTCTGGATGTATGGATTGAATGATCCACAATTGAGTACCATAGTCGCAGTTTGGGCATGAAAACTCTGATGGCACATGTGCATCTTTACAAGAACAATCTGAGTAGATTCACGCCTTCTTGGCAACCCACTTCCGCTTTTGAAGCATTGCTGCGTAGTCCGACATCCTCAACCCCAGTGGTGTGGTGGAGTGTTGAGTGTGGCGATGTCTTCGGTAGAGTCGGCCGTGGTGGTTGCCCTAGTAAAGTGTTGGTTGTGGTGGTGGAGTATCCTCTGCTTTTATAGACGGTTTGTGCATACTAGTGCGTCTTAAATAGTATGTAATGACGGTGTTGTTAGGTCGAGGACGCCGACTAGAGGGGGGTGAATAAGCAGTTTTTTAAAAAACCTCTCTATGATTAACACACTCTAATTACCCCTATGTCAAAACCTTAACAATAAATAATGCGGAAGCAATAAACTAAGGTTTTGACAATTAAAGACTAAATCAACTAGTCTCACTAAATGCACCAACTAATTAAGTCTCTAAACAACAATTTACAATTCAAAAGATAATCAAGCAATTCAATTCTAGGAATGTAAATTGTAACAGTGTAAATAAATAATTTCAAAGCTCAAGGAGACACACCGATATTTTACCGTAGTGTTTGAAGACTTACCAGTCTCCCCCAATCCACGTTGAGGCAAGCCCAAACCACTTTGGATCGGCTCCACGAATTGAGCACCCACCTCGAATCCACTAGTGGTAGCTCTTTCCCCCTTCGGGTAGGTGAGCTCCAACCTTCACAAATTCGCTGGGGCTTCTCACAACCCCCGTTGAGAAGCTCACCGCGCACGATACCTCCACTCGCTGTCTAGGTGTCGACAAACACCAAGGGTAGCAAGTTGAACTCCAGTAAGTGCTACACATGCACAATGGTGATCTCCTAAGTGCAACACATGCACTAGGATATTCGATCCATTTCTAATTTGTAACACATGTAAATTAGACTCACTCTTAGCTCAAGAACCAAATGTGAGAGTGCAACGCAGGCACAACTCCACCCAAATACTCAACAAAGGTGGCCACCTTGCCCTTATCCCCCATGGGGTCCTTTTATAGCCCTCCACACGAAAATTAGCCTTTGGGGGTCAAAACGGGAAAACCAACATTTTCTGTTATCACCGCCCTTCTGCGATCGGTAGAACCGGCTCCAGACCAACAGCTAGAAAACTGGCCATTACATAAGAAACCTGGCACTACCACCCTTCTGGGCAAGATAGTACCGCTCGAGCGATAGTACCGGACTCCATAGGCGGTATTGCTGGCCTCAGCGCAACACCAGAAACTTCTCCCTAGAAAATAACTACCAGCCTTAAAGGGATGACAGTACCAATTGAGTAGTACTACCGCCCTCAGGGAGCGGTAGAACCGGCCTAGCGGTACTACCGACCTCACAACTGCAGTACTGCCAGATTTCCAGAGAAAATATGATTTCACACATAAATCAACACTTTTCAAATGAAGATCCAATAAAGATTAATTCTTTAAGCCATGTGATGATCAACAAGTGATCAAGTTAATTTGCAAAACATATTTGCAAACCCTATTCACATACTCCAAAGAATCGCATTTAAACTTCAACATATTTGCAAAAAACATTTGCAAATAAACCAATAATCTATGAGATCAATCCTCTTAGCCATGTGATGGTTAACACATGATCAAGTCAATTTGCAAACTCAGTTGCAAACCCTATTCACATGCTCTAGGATCGAAACCCATAACCTCCAGCTCATTTGCAAAACACATTTGCAAATAACAAATCAACCTACTTGAAAGCAAATTTTGAGCCATATGATGATCAACTCATAATCAAGTCAATTTGCAAACTCATTTGCAAACCTATTCATATGCTCCAAGATAAGACTCAATAAAACCAAATTCTTGCAAGAACTCATCTTTGCAAACACAAAACATAAACATTTCTTAACCTTATGATGATTAATGTATGATCAAGACATAAGCTAATAATCCAATGAATAAGCTCTCTATTTGCAACACATGCAAACAACAATCATTAAAATCAAGTTGCATGAGCTCTCTCCTTTTGCAACACATGGAAAACTTAGCTCCATGCAAATACCAAATAAACCACTTAATTAAATTGCATGAGCTTTCACCTTTTGCAATACATGCAAATCTATAGCTCCATACAAACACCAATAAAATTAAGAAGCAATTAAAGAAGTAAGCATTAACTTTAACATTTGCAACACATGCAAATATGAGCTTCATGCAAGATCCAACCAAGAGAGTGAACTAGAGTGAACCGGATTGAGTTCATCAATACATGATGAAGCTCAAGCTAAATGACTCAATCCCTCTTAATAGTACATCAATCCTAAACAGAAACCCAGTCTCCCAACCAAACACCGAGACCAGTAAAAGACTAGGAACACATCTGTAACATCCCAAAATTTCATTTCAAAAATCAGGCTAATATATATATATATATATTGAATTATTATTTTATCGGTTATCCCAAGTTTATTTGTCTCCTCTTTATTTTCTGGATTTTCTAGAGTTCAAGAGAAAAAGGCTTTTGCCTATTTTCAGAAAAACTTAAAACTATTTCCTTAGCAAAATAAAAACCCACTTTAAGTTCGAATTAATTTTAAAAATATCACAAGGAACTTCTGTGAATTTTCCCAGTATTTGTCAATTCTTGATTTCAAAACCTTTCCTAAAGTCTCATAAATTAAAAATATATAGTTTGGAAAGAAAATAAAATATTTGCTTTCACTAAAACTATCTTATTTAATCTAAAGAAGGCTCAGGGAATTTCTAAGAATTTTCCTACATTTACAAAATTATATATTTTCTAAAGTCTTTCCAAAAGATTTAGCAAAATAAAAATCTTTGTTGATATCAAAATAAAATATTTAATTGCACCAAAATATTTTTATTTGATCTCAAAATGTCCTATTTAAGCCCCTGAATTTTATTAGAATTTTTGGGGTTGTTTTATTATTTTCCAAATTAAAAAGATATTAAAACAATATAATAGTATTTATTGTGTACTATTAATATTATTATTTGATAAAACAATATTTTATTTATGTTATTAAGGTTGTGGGTAACGTTTCAAAATTTTCCCAGATTTTTGAAGAGTCATCTCTTATTTATTCCGATTTTATTTGCTGGTATTTATTATTTCGGAATTAATAATCAGAAACTGCTGCATTAATTCGTCAGTTTCAGCTCTTGATTCCGGCCATAACTCCAGCGAGCATTTTTCAGCGATCCGCTGGTCCGATCGTCCTATAAATTGAACCCCAGAATCCTCTCACCATTCCCCACACAACTCAATTGCAATTTCTCCAATCCAACCTACGGATCTTCCTGTAGAGACCATTCTTTCCGAAATCCGATGAACTTTCGGTGAGCTCTCCCTATTACTCCCAATCTCCTTTTGGCCTGAAATTTTTACTGGAGCGTCCTCTTGCTGTCCTCTACATCCCGTAAAATCAAATTTTGCAAATTCCCATCGGAGAATCTTCGGCCACCGATTTATTCTACAACTCCGGTGAGCATTTGCGTTGAACCGTTGCTCCTTTTCAAGTATAAATTGAACTCCAGATTCCTCTCCTTATTACCCACATCATACTCAAATTTCGTCACTAGAATCAAAGCGGAGCTCCCTCAGCAACCCTTCTTTCCTAACTCCGATGAGAACTTTGTCGAGCTCCACCGGGCACTTCCAACTCCGTTCGTCCTCCAATTTTCCGTAGAGTATCCACATGCCAATCTCCACAGCGCTGTGAAATAGTTTTGGCAAATTCCCACCGTAGCACCACCGACAACCATTTTATTCTACAGCTTCGACGAGCTCTCCCGACCAATCCGGTACTCTGTTGGACCTCAAATATTTACTGTAAGATCCTCTCATCATCCTCTACAACCCATATAAATAGTTTTGCTTGATTCACTCTGTAGCACAGTTGGCCATCCTTCTTCTCCAAGACCGGCGATAACTCCGGCGAGCCCATTCTCCTTCATCCGAACTCCAAATCAACCCATTCAAAATTGTAAATTCATCTAAATTCAATGCCTATCTTCCAATACTAATTTGGTACTTTTTAGATTTTATTTTGTTTTTCTGTTATTTATTCGAGTCTCGTTTTGCGTATAGTCGATTAGTTCGTAGACGTCCCCGGCAAGACTTCAGAACAACGAGAAGAAGAGTTCAACCTTGTCGCAGGCAAGTCTCCTTGACATATGTTGGTCTCATGATTTATAAAATATTTTACAATATTTTACAAATTGCATTGCTATTTATCTAAAAAGTATGGTGTTAACGCTAGGTGGTTAGTTATACCTATTGTTTAGACCTCCTTGATATTGCTAACCATGAACTCTTTGTCACCCTAGCACAGTAATCCACCATAATAAGTACTTTTGGGTAAATATTCTTTGATTAGGAGAATAATTCATTGAATGACATTTTGGATGGAACATATTAGTATATAATGTAGATTGGAGCTAGAACCCAACTTGATTGGAGATTACAGAATATTAGTGTTGATGTGGATTATTAATTATGAAATTGATCTATGAACGTTGATGATTGAAATGTTGTGAAATTGGATTGTGTTAGTAGTTCGCAATATAATTAGTATGGATTGGGGGAATATTGGAAGATGTATGATATTAAGAATAATATTCGATAAATTAAATAAATAATATTGAGAATCATACTTGGTGGTTTACTAGATGATTTGGTGAAATATTCTTAGTAGATGATAAGATTGATCGTCGTATGAATGATGATTTGGATCTAGAATCAAATTTGAGTAGAGTTACTTTGAACATTAGTGTTTGTGGGAAATTGTATAAGCTAGATACATTAGGTTGATAAAATAGTATCAAAGGAGAATTAGAGTTAGATGATATTTTGAGTAAAGTGAATTAGATTATTAGTGTTTGTGGGAAATTATTTTTGAGGCGCCGATTAAGAAAACAAATACTTATTGAAATATGGATTGTGATACTCATATATGTGAATTGGTTGATTAATATAGAATATGCCAGATTTATTAAGTTAATTGGTTATGTTCTTGGAAACTACCATTGTCGGTGGATTAATTCGGTAATTGTATAATGATGATATTGAGAATAATACTCGATGGATTTAGTAAATGATATTGCGAATTATTCTTCATGGATTAAGTGGATAATAAGATTGATCAATATAAGAATGATGGATAAATCAATAATGCAATTTATAGTTCAAAGAAGATATTTCATATACAATGATAATTGTATCTTAACATGATTTTGGAGTCATGATTACACTTGATATAGACTCTACTTGTTGGATAATGGGTTGAATTGGATTATTTATATCATTGTGGGATTACGGCAATTTAATGATTATTGGGGATTACAAAATTGATTATAAGGATTGTAATCAACAATGGGATTTGTAGTTTATAAAATAAACTAGTGGTGGAATAGAATAATTCGGTAGAAATGCTTAGACTTGCAATTGGTTAGTATGCACCTATGGGCGGGAATTTCTAATAACTCTTGTGAAAGTGCATCTAGGCCCCTCATTTTATTTTGGTGATTAATGATGACACAATTAAAGTGATCTAATGTTTCAACTCAGAGTAATGCAGTTATCGAGATCACATCAAGCTTGGAATGAGATTGGACGGTCCTAAGCACGTCAAATTTCGATAAAACGGCGTCAAGACAATGAAGTGTAATTTTCTTTTTATTTGAGTCTTAAGGATAGCCGTACTATTAAGAGGATACGATGAGAAATCGCCTATTAGGATGTGCATGTGCTCAACATCAAGTATTTCATCTCTCATTAGCACTCCTGCATTTGGTTTTGAAAAGTTTCAAATTGAAACCGAACTGGGTAACCCGGAGTCTCCGGATTCCAGTCCGGAGTGTCCGGACATTTTGTCCGGAGTCTCGAGTTGGGCCCCTGCTACCTTTGTTTGGTTCCAGCTTGTCCTGAGTATCCGGACATTTGGTCCGAGTCTCCGGATAACCCGGAGTCTCCGGGTTGTTTGTCCGGACACTCCGGCCTGTACAAAAACGGGAGTAACGGCTAGTTTTCAAAAAGGGTATTTAAAGCCTCCACTCCACTCCAACGGCTAGGATCTCTATTGAGCTCATTCATAGCAACATTCAAGCCATTCCTAACCATCTCTAAGCATTCAATAGAGCCCCCACTTCCTCCCACCAATTGATTTGGTTGTTGATTCATTTTGGTGAGGAGAGGAAGAAGCAAAGTGCTAAGTGCATTCATTTCATCTTGTTGAGCACTAGTTCATCCTCCAAGCGATTCTTCGTAGTGTTATTACTCTTGGAGGTTGAAGGTCTCCTAGACGGCTAGGAGTCACCGGGAGCTACTGACGCGTGTGGTGAGCCCCGGTCGTTTGTGAAGGCAAGTCTCGCCTCCGAAAGGGAAGAGACTAGAAGTGAAGCCGGCGAGTGCATTTGTGCAACACCGGGAGGAAAGCGGGTTGAAAGAGACCCCGGCTCAAGTGTGACCGAGCCACCTCAACGGAGACGTAGGATTCCCTTCAAGAATACGAACTTTGGTGAAAAATCGTTTCTCTCGCTCTCTCTTTATTTGCTTGTGTGGCTTGTGTAGATTTGTCTTCGTAAACCCTAGATCTAGCTCTTTGTCTAGCTTTAATTCAAATCCTACTAGCACTTGTTCTAGGTTGCTATTGTTATTTACTTTTTGTAGTATCTTGTGCAAGTTTGAGAAACTTGTGTTGCGTTCCCGAGCCACTCAACTCGGAGACTCCGGTATTCAATACCGGACACTCCGGACAAGCCGGAGTATCCGGACCAAAACCCGGAGACTCCGGGTTGATCAGCTCGGCCAGTTTAATTCCGCTGCGTAATTTTAAATCCGCCTATTCACCCCCCCTCTAGGCGACATCGTTGGTCCTTTCATCTTGAAAACTTGTATTGGAAATTATAAGCAAAAGGTATCGCCATTGGTTTACAAAATAAAAACAAAATAAAATGATTTAGACTTGGGGCAGAATGGTTTGTCTGGCGGGTGCGGATAGAGCACTAGTCTTGGTTTGTGCAAGTACTGCCCCAAGTCAATTAAGGACCGACGCTTGTGATTGTCCATTCTAAGCACAACAGTACAATCACATGTCAAAGTGGGCACGACTTAGCTAAATAATTTGTATAGACCTAGCTTTGACTTCTCCAGATGGTTGAATGTGAGTGCCGGATAGAGGCAAGACTGTTTTTCTCACACGGCGCAAGAGGGGGCTTTTGTACTTGGTGGATAGAACCCTAACAGCGGTGAAACCTCAGCGGGTGGAGTCGGGCTAGGTAGATGCATTGAAAAGGCCTTGTCATGATCTCTCTGCCGACACACCAAAGGAAGTATGTTAATAGCTTGGCATAAGGAGATGATCATGTCTTGTGGGTAAAGCTGTACACCTCTGCATAGTGAAAAACTATTCGAATAGCCATGCCTATGGTCAAGGGCACACGAAGAATGCTTTCATATTGGTAGACTTTGGTTTTTGGTTTTTAAAACAATCTTTTGGAATCCGGGAGTGGTTAGAACTCTCGGGTGTGCTTCTGGCGGCTAGAGCCAGATAGGTGGGTTGAACCTGAAAAGATGAGAAAGTTGCCTAGAGGGGAGGGGTGAATAGGCAATTTAAAAATTAAACTAAATTTGTCGCAGCGGAAAGAGTATCGGAACTTCCGGTGTTGGATCGGAACTTCCGATTTAATCGGAACTTCCGATACCAGTTCGGAATGTCCGATCGACTTTTGACACGAACAATTAACGACTGAAAACAATGAACTTGAGAAACAATCTGAGAGTGTTAGATCAAAGTAATAAGGAAACCAGCTTAAGTAAAGTAAATGTAATGACACGGATTTGTTCCCAGAGTTCGGATTCTTGAGGGAATCCTACGTCTCCGTTGAGGAGGCTCCAAAGAGCCGGGTCTTTTCCAACCCTTTCCTCCCAAACCTCGGTCACACTTGAGGCTTGGTTCCACTATTGGTTCCTTTCCTTTCGGAGGCGAAGCCGGCCTTCACAAACTTCTCACGGCGTCCCACAATCCTTGGGAGCTCGTGAGCGATGCCTAACCGTCTAGGAGTCCTTCAACCTCTAAGAGAAACAAATGCACCGTTGATCGATCTTGGAGGAACACTCTAATGCTCGAGATGAATGACACTTGCTTTTCACTTCAAACTCTAGATCTCAACTATTGTCCTCACTCTCTAGATGATCCCTAACATCAAAGAGGAGGACTCAATAGAAAGCTAGAAGGTGCTCAAGGTGCTCTAGAGTTCTGCCAACATGAGTGTGTAACCCTCAAATGAGAGAGGAGTGGGGTATTTATAGATTCTTGCAAAAACTAGCCGTTATACACCCACTCAGCTGCATATCGGAACTTCCGATATCAACATCGGAATGTCCGATATGTGCAAACAATCGTAACTCGAGCGCACTTCAATCGCCGAAAAGGTGCATCGGAACTTCCGATGTCAGCATCGGAACTTCCGATGTTCCCAGAAAAGCACCTTGACAAATGCTTCTAAGTCCATATCGGACTGTCCGATATAAACATCGGAATGTCTGATCTAATATATCGGAATGTCCGATAATTCCAGAGAGCTCCCTTTTTCAGGTTTGAACACATCGGAACTTCCGATGTCAAATATCGGAACTTCCAATATTTACAGAGAGCACCCTAGAAAGCTGTAGCAACGTATTGGAACTTCCGATCGAAAATATCGGAACTTCCGATACTTGTTCCATGCATCGGACTAAAGCAAGCATGCACATCGGAATGTCCGGTCACATCGGAACTTCCGATGTAATATCGGAATGTCCGACTTGAACTTTGATAAAAACACATTCCGGTGCATGCGCGGTGACTTAGGGTCTCAACAAGAATTAAAGTAACATTCATCTTAGCATAGAGACTATCCTAGATCATTTACGATGCATCCCTCTTAATAGTACGGCATTCCTACGACACAAAACATAGAAAATAGGAATACAATGCCGTTTTACTCGGTTAAATTCGTTTGAGGGTATCCTTCGCATGTAGAAGACCTCACATTGAACCTTTTACCTGCTCATAAGCTCATTGAAGACATTAGTCTCTTTAATCGTTTGTCATTAATCAACCAAAACCAATTTGGGGGCCTAGATGCACTTTCAGAACCTATTTTTGTGAACCATAGCAGACAGAGCCATGTGGATGGATTGAACCCTGATCTTTTTGAGATGTGGCGGTTAGAGCATGTATACTAGTGATTGGTGGCTAGAACCTTCACTAGAGTTATTAATAATTTCAACTGTAAAAATAATTGTTAAAATGGCTTTGTGAAAATATTACATGTAAAGTTTTTGGAAGTGTTGCTTTGTGCAAAAGACCCATAATAAGCCATCTTTGGATAGCCCTTCATTATGCATCTTTCCCAGACTTGCGGAGTACTTTATGTACTCAGAGCATCTCCAAGAGGGGTCCTAAATATGGTCTTAATTTGAATTATAGGGTTTTTGGGGAAAAGATTAACTCCAACAAGGGCCCTAAATTGTTAAAATTTAGCAAATTGTTTTAGGGCCTCTAAGAGAGTAGCTATATTTAGCAACTCTGTGATTGAGCCCTATCTTTATTGGGTTTTAAGGCCTAATTGCTGGAGTGAATATTTTATTGAAGCCCTAAATCTAATTAGTTGGGGTCCTAAATTAAAATTTAAAACTCATTTTTAGGGCTCTCTCTTGGAGATGCTCTCACATGCTACATTCTAAACAATCTCAGAAGTGATTGAAGTTGTCAAAGGAGATTCCAAGGACTAGGACGCACACCCCACTTGATTGTGTGTGGGCATATGGATGGGTCACCACTTTGTGTTATCATCTTCCGCTGCAGTTATTCAAGTTGTTCAGCCTGTGAAGGCAGTAATGGTAAACCTCGACCATAAGGTCTTTGCCTTTATTTGGTGTTATTATTACTTGGTTATATGTTATCGTGATATGGTTGTTGATTCATCACTGTTTGACTGTGTGTACTAGCTATTGATATGGGACTAGTACAGAAATACACAGGGTGTTCCGGACAGCGAATCCGGGGGCCGACAACATCCTTAGCCTATCTAATTATACATTTGCCTCACGCTAATTCACTTGAAGTTTTTATGATTTGCAATCAACTTCTCTCCAAGTACGCGTCTCGCCTTGTTTATCAACACATGATGAACTTTCTCTTTTCATCTCTTCATGATCTCTCTGTAGTGCTTATCAACACATGATAGCATCCTTGTCTCGTATACTAACTTGGTGACCATCAACACAAGATGTTATCCCAAATCTTCATCATCAGTTGGACTGATCCTATATCCACAACTAATTGAAAATAGTTAATCCAACAAATACGGTTGTCTCAATCATCAATTGCACACCATTAACACATAATTGTTGCTCTCAAGATCCTTCGACCTATCCCTTTGATGATCGACCACAACTCAAATCAATTGATTAAATGATTAACTATGTTTTGAGTACATTGATGCAACTAATGTTTTATTATACTCAAGAACTTTCCATTTGTTCTTAATCAATCAAGAAACACTATCAACACATGATGAAGCATTTTTTTATGATCGATTAAAAGACAATCGAACATAATTTAAATTGTATTTAAATTGTTATGAGTATATATTAACTACACAAGTTTCATATACCCATTTTGATGATTTTCAAGTAATAATCCAAATTATATGAAGTAGTGAAAATGGTCAATACTCTTGTGACCATCAACTATAAAATAAATTCCATTAAATATGTGCATATAAATAGTTGCACTTATGCACATAATCAATTTTGGATAGCATTTGAGTTTATCTTATATCAGCGTGAGTATACTACAACTATAGAAGTTATATATACTCAAAGGTTGCTTCAAAGTCTTGATCATTTATACATTTGGCAAGAAGACATGGATCAATATTATTAAAACATCAAGTGAAATTATGAACTCCCCCTAGATATGTGCATTCATGTAATGTATAGAATTGGACACATAATGCACATCTTCAGTGTATAAGCAATTGAAGACTTTATCCTTTAACTTAAATCCAAAATATGCGATAGGATAATAAGATGAATATGGGTGCATACCTTGGGTTTTCCATCTTCTATCCAAATGTAAGACATAAGAATAAAGCTCAATAATCATGTTAGTCTCATAATGTTTAGATCTGTCATTAAACACTGATTAAGCATCAATTTAAAATTAATCACCAAAACTAATGGAGCTTGAACTTACATGTGTGAGCTATTGACATACATAGAAAATGTGACATGAGTTGTCAATACTCACTGAGTAAAGCTGATGGGACTTGTAAAGTTACTGAGCAAAGCTGATGGGAGTTATCAAGTCACTGAGGAAAGCTAGTGGAGTTGTAAATTCACTGAGGAAAGCTAGTGGGAGTTGTCAATTCACTGAGGAAAGCTGGTGGGAGTTGTCAATTCACTGAGGAAAGCTAGTGGAGTTTTTAGTACTTAATGAAGGAAATACGGTTACAAGGCGCGTTGCATTCGTTGGAGTGCAATCTTGATGACTACAACTATAGTACAAATGGCAAGACACACAACCGAACGAACAGCAATACAAATGTGATACATGTGAGCCTTTCGCAAAAAAATGATATGGTGGGTGTACACAGGCTCTAGACACTGTGGCGTAGCCCCCTAAAGATCAAATGGGTACCATACGACACTCACATGGAGCGCAGATCGTCAATATGACGTAGGCATGGCTGGTTGTCACTATAGTGATAGACGCAACTGCAGCTCAGATTGGCACAATAGTAGTAAGAGTGGTTGTTGCTGCCAAGGTGGACTACCTTCTCATTATTCCTCTCCCTGGTCCTCTGTCTCTAGAGCTCGTCGTTATTGATCTTCTCCATATGGAGCTTATCTTCTAGTTCCTCTAGGCGTGCTAGTGTGTGGATATAAACCTGGGTGCATGTGATATGGTGGGTCAACCCATTCGGCAAACATGCAATCCACGGTTTGTTAGGAAGAGTAATTATTAACGAGCAACACATCGATACATGCGTATAAGTATAGTTAGAAAATGACATAGTTACGATGAAAAAAGGGAGCGGAAAAAACAACGTCTTGGATTCAAACGGTTGCCACAGACCTAGACTACCACGTTGAGATTGTGCTTGCATTGTGGCCAATGCTCGGGTAGGAGTGCGTACTCTCGGAGGGGACTTGTAGTGGCGTAGAACTCTTTGGTTTTGAACAGGAGGTCAGGGTTAAGGGGACCGTAGATGTGCGTGTCCTCAAAGGAAGGGTTGTGCCCTCGAAAACTTGTTTGTGCCCATCTTCCCCTCTCACGCCTGGAGCTTCCTGTTCTATCCAAAGTACTTAGTTTGAGGTGAATGTGCTATTCACGCAGGAGTACTTATAGGGCAGGTGGATGTGAGTGTTAGTCTTGACGCATGAAAATTGGGGTTTTATAGAGGTGGTTTCATGTCAGTTTGAAAAGAAGGTGGCAGTGTGTTGTCACGTCTTATAAAATGTAATTGGCAGTGTGTTGTCATGTCTAATTGAAAGTATTCGGCAATGTGTTGTCACGTATGATGGAAAATTAATTGGTAACGCGTTGCCATCTTGGTCGAAAACAACTAGTGGTCGTGTGTTGTCACCTCTGATGAAAAGTAATTAACTTCAGTCTGAAAGAATATAAACAACGAGAGTAAACACATTACTAGAGCGGGTGGCTATGACTAGAGGGCCTCGCAATGTCCGCGAAGGTGGGGTCTGCTTGCGCTGGCCGCGTGGTGCTATGGTCGCTACGTCGACTCTACCCTCCTCTCCTCTATTTTACTGTCCTCTCGTCTTCTTTTCTTCTCTGCTCTCCTCCTGGCAAATGGACTTCTTTTGACATTTCAAATGGCGACAAGGGTGTTGATCTCCGTCACCATTTCAAATGACGATAGATATTACTATGTTACCATTTCAAATGGCGAATCTGTCGTGGCAACCCACTTGATGCTCAGCCATTGGTTCAAGTGGCGACATGGTCTTTCGGCTTTCGCCATTTGAAATGGCAGCAATAGGGCCTATATTGCCATTTAGACCGGCTATAGAGGTCTATTTATGTCTTTTATTTTTTTGATATATTTTTTGTAAAATAATTAAAAAATATGTATCACTAAAAAAAGATGTGTTTTACCGATACTGCGTATGAGAAGCCAAAATCTATACCCGTAAAACCAATCAATGAGATTCAAGTTACCTTGTTCCTTTTAAGAGTAAAAAAAATCCATTATAATTCTAAAAAGCATATAAATTCTCTTATTAACTAAGAGAAAGTGCAAAGGATCTGTACCACTTATTTTAGTAGAGCTAAACTTTAAAGGTGTAAAATGATCGTATATGATATTAGAGTTGTATAATAAATATGTAAAGGGGTTTTTTGAAGGCACTGTTAGTTTGACCTGTACTAGTGCATTGTGCAGGTGTGAGCATAAGCGTACGTTTGTTTAGTGGATTGATTTCTGTTTACCTCCTCCGTCTTTCCTTTTGGCTTAACAGCCCGTTTACGTATTTTAAACCCCGCACGACCGTCAGATGAAACATGTACGGTCCAGATGAACCTCTGACCATTGTAGAATCGCAGAAATCCATCTCCGTGTGCGCAGTGCGACCGAGTGTCAAGCCCAGTGCGTCAGACCGTAGCGATCGCGCCTCGCGAGTCACGCACGACCCTCGCCTCCTCCGCCCCGCCGCCCCGCATCTGACCGAACCCAACCGGAGGCCGCCGAGCCCTCGGTCGCCATGGCGGTGCGCGCGACGGTCTCCCGCTTCCCCGTGACGCCGGAGGCGCTGGAGGCGTGCAGCATCCAGTGGGGTATCTCCGTGACGCCCTTCGCCGGCGCCGACGAGCGCGGCCAGCCGCCGGCCACCGGCGCGGGCGGCGACCGCGTCCCGCGCTGCGAGCGCTGCTGGGCCTACTTCAACACCCACTGCGACGTGGAGCGCTGGGGCTGGGCCTGCGCGCTCTGCGGCACCCTCAACGGCTTCGATGACGACGCCCTCCGCCGCCTCCAGCACCCCGACGCGTGCCCCGAGCTCAACTCCTCCTTCGTCGATCTTGAGTTCCCAGGTCGTACTATTTGCAGTTTCCTCACTGTGTGTGTGTGTGTGTGTGTTTTGGGACCCTTGTGAGTCCCCGAATTGGTTTCTCTTAGCTTTGGTGATAGAAGTGTGACCCCTAGATTGGGTTGGTGCAGTGGATGGGGCGGAATGTGCAGGAGACGGCGTGCAGGCGCGGCCTGTGTATGTGGCGGCGGTGGATCTCGCATGTAAGTGGAACCCTGTTGCTTAATGCATCCTGATCATGGAATTCTATGCGTGTTTTCCCCCCTTTGTAGTGGTGGGAGGGAGGTTAATTGTGCCTGTGAATGATAGAATTTTACCAAGTAACCCAACTAGGCGAGAAGCATAGGAAAAAGATATAAGAAAATAATGAATGAATGTAGCTCAATTTTGTACTTTATGTGATAAGATTTGCATGTAGGAGTCTCGATGCTCAGCGTGCACTGATCGAAATTTCAGCTGGATCATTGAATATTCTATCGATAGCAATCTTGTGCTATGCTTTATAGGATCATTCTGGGAATTGATTATTGCCTTCTCTGAATGGCTTCAGGTTCTGAAGAGTTCCTGGAACTCATCAAGAGTGCGCTTCTGGCAGCCCTGGAAGGTCAGTATTTTGAACATTCGGAACCTTCTGATTTTGGGTTGCTTCAACAACTTTGTGTTGTCAGCGAGTTCAGTTTCCACTGTTCCTCATTTGGGTTTTCTCCTTGCAACAGCTCTGATTCCAGGCTCCCTGTTTGGGCTTATGACATTCAGCCACAAGATTGGGTTGTATGATGTACAAGGTCCGATTCCAGTTGTGAAAAATGTTTTCATTCCTCCAGACTTAGAAGAAGATGGGCTGCCGGTTGCCCTGGAAGATGCCATGCCCCTACTTTCTTTTTTGGCCCCTGTATGTTACGAAACTATAGGAAGTGTTACAGCTTGGTTTAGTCAATATGAACATATCATGTAATGGTAAGATAATTTATGAGCAGGTTGACACATGCAAGGATCGAATTGCTGCTGCCCTGGAGACACTGCGACCTACATCTTCGTGGGAGAGAGGTGCTGCTTCCGGGCAGGAAGTGGATACTGTTTTGCTTGGTGGCCGAGGTTTCGGAACAGCCATGTCTGCTCTAATTGATTACCTAAGTTCGGAGTATGGGACCACTTTTGCTTTGGGTGGGTTAACATAATTCCCTTTCTACAATTTTATAGAATTGCCTTTTGTCAATTAGGTAATTACTTTCCTAAGATGTTGTATGTTGCAAAAAAAATTTGTACTTACTCTTTTATGCCTAACTAGCAATGGTTTTCTTGTTAATTCAAGAACAGCTAGGGTATTTGCTTTTCTGTCTGGTGCTCCAGATTATGGAGAAGGTCAACTAGACACTAGGAGATATGGTGAGCAATATGCTAGCAAAGGGGAAGACGCTGATCTTGCATTGCTCCCTGAACAGACACCTTTCTATAGAGATCTGGTAAGCTTCAGTTAATCTTGGAGAAAAAAAACCTTTTGTTTGACTGTGTCTGTCCTATATCAACCTTATTGAAAATTTGAAACAGGCAGCTGTTGCTGTTCAAGCAGGAGTATGTGTAGACATATTTGCTGTAACTGATGAATACACCGATTTGGCTTCGTTGAAGTTTTTAAGTATTGAAAGTGGTGGCTCATTATTTCTGTATGCAAATACGGATGATTCAACACTTCCCCAGGACATGTGAGCTTGATCTTATTATTGTTCTATGTATTTTATATTTTATTCTTCAAATTCCAACTGCCCAGTTTCCTGATAAATGATGCCTTGCCTTTTCCTCTTAATAGATACCGCTTGTTGAGTCGACCCTATGCTTTTGGTTGTGTTCTAAGGCTGAGAACATCTTCAGATTTTGAACCTGGCCATTCTGTAACTATATTTGTGTTCACATTAACTATACTGTATTGTCTAGCCAATTTCCAATGCATCCGCCCTTTTTGCAGTATGGACATTTCTTCCCTGATCCTCAATATGAAAATGTGCAACATATCATCTGCTGTGATTCATTTGCTACTTATGCATATGACTTTGACTTCGCCCATTCTGATGGCTTCTCCAGGTATTTTATTTTATCTTCACCCTTTGACTGATCAATTGTTGATGAATAATGAACATGTGGAATTGGAATCCATGTGGATTGTATGCACTGTGCAGATTACTGATATGCCTACTCCTATGGGTGAAAAATTCTGATATGACATGTAAAAGTTCATGCAAGGTTAAATTTCTTCAGCACAGTTCCTCCTGTTTAGGACGCTGTGGGTAATAAATTCCCAAAATCAAACTTTTTCCTGCAGATATTTTTCTCGTTTGTTCAAGGTAGATGTTGACACATGGTAACAGTATAAAGATGCAAAATTTAGTGTATAACCATCATGGTATCTCATTGTTCAAGCATTGTCATTTCAGCCATATAAAAATGCAGTGAAATGCCGAAACATTATAATCACAATCACGTGGAAGAGCGACTCAACATGGAAAGGGGCAAATAATTTTTCTGACATGATCATCTAGAGAGTATAGAAGAGAGCTTGTGTTTTTTTAATATAATTCAACTTTACTATAGGAAGAAACTTTGTTTTTGCTGGATCCTATTAATCTAACGAAGATCGGTGATACTTGTCGCCAGAGGTCGGATAATGTGATTTAAATTATTTACAGGCACACAGAACCTGCTGTTATACAAATCGCTTTTCAGTACAGTGTTGTTGAGCCTGTCAAGGGGGCATCAGGGAATGAAGCACAATCATCTGCAAGGTACAAAGCATCTGAGTATTTAATTTTGAAGACATTTCTTTATAACTGTTTAAGTTTTAACTAGATTTTGCATGCCTTACCTCTTGTGATATCAATTTTTTTGTTTTATCTGAACTAATACTCGTGCTTACAACAATAGAGTAGTTAGTAGTGCATAACAGGAGTCATGCTAACATCTCTTCCTTTGTAATCTTTTTTTTTTTCTGTTGTGCCTGTAGCTAAGTGACATGTACTTTTGAAGCTGACCATTTTTCTCTTGTTATGTTACTTCCACAGCTACAAGTTTTGTCTAAAGAGACGTTTGAGAATAAGGACATTGCAGTATCGACCAGCCAAGAATATCAATGAAATCTATGACAGTGTTGATCCAGAGGCTGTCCTACACATCCTTGTTCATAAGGTAGCCATATTCAGTTTCGTTTAAATCGTACACATAGTTTCCTTTGGAAATGTTCAGCAGCTTGAAATAGGAAAAATCACCATAAAATAAAGATTGGAGGTGATTAATTGCAAGAAACTGTCATGTGGGGCCGACATTATCAGAGACGGGCCCGCGCTCGCGACGCCAACAGTATGGCTGCCGCACCAGCAGGGGGCGCCTCCTCAGCAGCCGCATGCAAGGAAGGCTAGAATTAGGGAGTTTGTTTCCTTCTAAAGAATAAGCATGCATGGAAACCTTTAATCATGGGATTGATTGAGTAGTTTCCTCTCTATTAGCAGATTAGTTTCCTTTTATTAGCAGTCCTAATATCTATTTAAAGGCTGTAATCAGCACCCTTGAGGGGCAAGCAATAACAATCCATTCCTAATCTTTCTCTTTCTCCTAATCCCTCCCCTCTCACTACTGCGCGCCCAGGACAAGGTCCTGGCGCCTCCTGCACGTCCAGGCTACGAGCTTCGCAGCCGTGGACCAGCGTCTTTGGACATTAGCGTCCTTGACAGAAACATTGATAGGATTAGAAATGATGGGAGCTCAGGTGATTAATTGCAAGAAACATTGATAGGATTAGAAATGATGGGAGCTCAGGATCATTGAATTAATTCGTTATAGATTTCGACTGGAGAACATTCTGTAAGGAAAGTTCTACTGAGCTGATTGGATTTGTAAGCAATATCTCCAGGAAGATGCTACATTATTTCTACAATTAAGTCAATTAATTGATTACCCAAGGTGTTTGTTTGTGTTATATTTTCCACCTTTTGGTTAATGCACACCTAAGGAAAATACTGTGATCTTTTTTTTTCTCATTTAATGCTGATATTTACACATTTACTATTTGTTTGTACTCCCAACTCAATTCTCCTGTGGAACACTCTCATCAGGTTATTTTAGTTTCACTGGATAAAGGAGTTAGAGAAGGCAGACATTTGGTGCATGATTGGCTGGCTATCCTTACTGCTCGGTATAATGAGGTGTTAAGATCTGATGCACGAACTCCAGAATCGCACATTGACATTGAGTTCTTACAATGCCCACAGCTGCAAATGCTACCCCAGCTTGTGTTTGCATTGTTGAGGAGCCCCCTTCTTCGTTTGCATGAAGAAGGCATCCACCCAGATTACAGGATATATTTGCAATGCCTTTTCAGGTGCATAATTGTCTTAAAATGTTATAATGTGGTTTACAAAGTCACTTGCTTGTAGGATTTCTTGCACCTGACTTGGAGCAAATATTATCTGAAAAAAGTACATTTATTTGGATTTTTATTCGTGGTTCTATGATATAAATGCCCTAAAATTTTTCATGTGGTTAGAGTTGTTCACTCTTGAGAATAAAATTCAATATTTTGTTGCTGCAGTGATCTCTTGTGCTTTATTGTGATTTGATTTGAATTAATTTCCTCTGGACTGTTCTTGCAGCGCACTGGAGCCATCTTTTCTAAGGAAAGCTATATATCCGGTTTTGATTTCATATTCCTCACCTGACAAGCAAGCATACCCACGGCACACTTTGAGCCGTGCTGCTCTAATCATGAGTGAGAGCCCAATATTTCTTCTGGATGCATTTACCAACCTTATTGTTTACTACTCATCAACTGCTGATCCGTCACTTCCTTTTCCTCCTCCACATGACTGTAAGTGCATCCTTTTACTGTTTGTTGCCTTGTTGGGCATGCTATTTTTATCAGCCTTTTTATTTTGTCCACAACTAAACATATGATGCAGGTCTTTTAAGAACAATGATTAATGCGTTGAAGAAGGACAGGTGTATAACACCGAAACTTACATTTATTCGTGGAGGGCAAGATGATTCAACCTTGTTTGAGAACTATCTTATCGAAGAGCAAGATGTTGATGGTTCAGTGTTTACAGCTGGTAAAGGGTTTGTATCCTTCCGTGAGAGTATAAGGAATGAAGCAGCAGACATCCTCAAGGAAGAAAGTGGCAGCTAGTTCCAGACTGAATACCTTCTTGTTCCAAAGGATGGTGTAGATTGTGTCTACAGCTCTTATATTAACCTTTGCTAGTTTGCATAGTAGATAACTATAACATGATCAGCTGCAATGGGGAGAAATATAACCATGGAGCAATAAAGAGGGGACGTCAAATTTTAATCGTTCTAGTAGTTGCTTGTGTCAATAGCTCAATGTTGTAGGGATGTTTGGTGAGATAAACTTTTTATTCTTGCCTTTTTCGTATATCTGGTCTGGTTATTTTTCACTCCTATTTTGCTAGCAAAGACATTGACGCAAAAGGTAACACATGAGTTTTACAGTAATACAATATACTGCTGGGGCTCGCCAAGTATTGGATCTGATCTCCCAGTAGTGAGTGAATGTAATTTTTGGGTCAAGTCAGATTCAGACGGATGCCATTGCTGTGAATCCTTTTCATGCATGGATTTATGCTGAACACACTTTTGCTATACTCCACAATACTGTTACAAATATTCATAATCTAGAAGGTAATGTAGAGCGGGGCAGCTTTGCAACTGATCCTTGCAATGCTCTGCAAAAATTCTTGCTTTACATTCTGTTTTGATATGTTACATCTGCAGAGAGCAGAGTTTACCCGCAGCCTGAAACAGCAAAAAATACAGCGAGGGGAAGGAGAAAAGCGGGAGTGCGGTTCTCCCGGTGATTAATACGGTGCAGCTCCAGCGCCGGCTGCCGGTGATGTGTCTCAGCGCTTCTTGTCGGACGAGGAATGCTGCAGCTATGGCGACTGCAACCTCCCAGCAACCATCAGCATGGACACGAGATCACTCACGACGCTGGGTTTCCCTGCCTCATCGACGTTGCTCTCCTTTCGGAAACAAAATGCCATCTCAAAAATTCAGCACGCAGAAACAGCAGGAATCACGTGACAATCAAAATAGAAAACAGAGACAGCCCGGACTGCCTAGTGCGAAAATTTGAGATATGCAAAATTGCTGTGATGCTATTTGAGCAAGCCTGGCATTGACCTTGTGTTGATGTTGCTGTTCTTGCGCGTTGCCAATGCCAGAGGAGTGAGTTGTCACCGACGGCGGGCTCTTCAGGAGGGGCGCCACCGTCCAGCTCGCCTGTGCCTTCTGCAGCGGGCTCCGACGGCTCGTCATAGTCGCTGCCGCTGCTACTGCTAGCGTTGCTGCTCCTGCAGGCCTCGTGAATTGTTCTTTCCTCCGTGGAGAGAGCGAGCTAGCCTCCTCCGGTGAACATGCCGCCGTTGCCTTTCTTTGCGAGTTTGTCCTGCCTGGGTAAGCGCCGTGCTGTGGATCAGAAGGTGTTTATTTTGTGCTATGCATGAGACAGGACAGGAAGAAGAGAGGAGTCATCTCCACTCTGTCCGTGCCAATTTATTTACGTTTTGGTCTCCATTTCGTTTGCAATGTTGCAGTCAGAGTTATTCGTGTTGAATAAAGATATGCCGTAGTGGAGGTGTTCGTTCAACTTTAATAGTATGTCGTATTTGGCATGGATTCCATGCTGGTACTGGATTTTCTTTTCTTCATGGTCTACCCAGGTGAGTTAGGTTGCCAGGGTTGGAAGTAGGGTAGAAATTGAATTCGAGAATAGAATAAAGAATGACTACTTTTTTATTGTACATACCTTTACATATTTATACAAGCCATGTGTGGAAGTTGATGATGTCCAAAAGATACCTATTGTTCAAAAGACATCTATTATCCAAAAGACACATTCTAAGAGTTGGTGGTTAATCGTCCACTTTAACTTCTTAACACTTCCCTTTGGACGAATAACACAACATTCATGTGCTTCGATAAACTCCTTCAAAAACCCTGTCGAAAAAAATATAAGAAGAAATTCGTTCTCATAATTATATACCATCTAAAATTCCTTTAAAACTCAATGAAAAAAATATATGAAGAAACTTTATGGCATAAGTTCATATTCAATGTTGCCTTATTAAAAACCTTTTATGAGAAAACATTTATGTAAAACTCATAAAAGAAAAGAGTGCAACATGTTCTGGTTCAAGGGTTAACTCCCCTTGAACCTTGCAACTCACGAAGCCGTCTCATACCGATCCCCTGGACATATTTTTGGAACGAGGACTTTGGTAAAGACTTAGTGAATAAATCGGCTAGATTTTCACATGACTTCGTTTGCAAGATATTTATTTCACCACTCTTTTGAAGTTCGCGAGGATAAAATAGCTTAGGAGCAATATGTTTTGTTATATTACTCTTTATATAAACTTTTTGCATCTGAACAACACAGACAATATTATCTTTATAGATAATGGTAGGAGATTCCAATGGATTAATACAATATGACCTTTGTATGTGGTTAATCATTTTGTGAAGCCATAAAACATTCACGTGATGCTTCATATAAAGCAATTATTTCAGAATGATTAGTGGAAGTGGCTACTAAAGTCTATTCACAAGACTTCCATGAAATAGCCATACCACCATAAATGAAAACAAATCCAATATGTGACTTGGCACTATAGGGATCAGACAGATGACCAACATCTATGTACCCAATTAAAATTATATCTTGATTTCTTTGAAACATCAAACTAAGATCTTTTGTACCATTAAGATACCTGAGGACTTGTTTAACACTAGTCAAATGCTTTTTTGTTGGTGATGCATTGTATCTAGCCAATAGATTGACTGCAAATACAATGTCAGGCCTGGTGCAATTTGCAAGATACATTAGTACTCTGATGGCACTAAAATATGGAACTTTCGATCCCAATATCTCTTCATCTTCTTCCCTAGGTGTGAATGAGTCTTTATCCACATCAAGGAATCTCACGACCATAGGTGTTTTCATTGGATACAATTTATCCATATTGAATTTCTTCAATATCTTTTGGATATATGCAAACTGTGCACAAATGTTCCTTCAGGAATATGCTTAAGCTGTAAGCCTAAGCAAAATTTGATCTTACCCAAATCTTTCATCTCAAACTCCGCCACAAGATGGTTACTTACCTCTTCTATGTCCCTTATGGTCCCGATGATATTTAAATCATCAACATATACTGAGATGATATAGAATCCACTTTGGGATTTCTTTATAAACACACATGGACAATCATCATTATTGGAGTATCCATTCTTCAAAAGAAACTCACTTAATCAGTTGTACCATATCCTTCTTGACTGCTTTAATCCATATAGCAACTTTTTCAATTTGTTGCTATACATGTTGCGATTTGCATTAGGATTTGGAATTTCAACCCCCCAGGGCCAGCCAAGCTCCATGCGACCGCGCCTCCACTGCTCTGCCCCGACTCGCCGACCGCCAGGCGCCAGCCCCGTCGGCCATCGCAGCCTCCCCCAGTCCCCAGCCCATTCCAGATCTGCGCAGCCCCATCCCTGTCGCCGCCTCCTCCAGCGCGCCCAGATCTGCGCCTCAGTGGCCTCGCCTCGACCGCCAGGCGCCAGGCCGCCAGCCCTGTCGCCGCGACGCCGCCTACCTCGGTGACGAATACACATACCATGGGTACCCCAGCGGCCCAGAACGACAGATGGGTCGATTCAGGCCCAACAATGGCCGAAGGGCAGGTAGGCCACCAAGTGTGACTCAACCCCGACCGAGACGATCGAGAGGGCCTCTCCCCGATGGTCGGACGCCTCGAGGCGTCCGACCAGACCAAGACTCCTACTGAAGGGCGCCGGTGCTGGGCGCCAATCGGAGGTCATCTGCCCCACGGACGCAATGACTCACTGCGACCGTACGGGGGTAGGTGGCCCCTTCCCCAGAAGATCACCAAAAGTCAAGACATCCGTCCCATCACCCAGACAGGCACAGCAGGCGGGCATGCTCCCTCCCGAGGCGGCACTGGAGTCAAAGCCTCACCTCAGCATCTGGCAAATGTACAGGGGTAGGTACGCCACTTCCCAACGGAGCAGAAAACCTCACCACCCGTTGTGTCTACCGACCCAGCACATGACGGACAGGCAACGGTCAATCACAAGAGACTAGGATTCCCGGGCCTGAGAGACTCCTTCCTCTTTTTTCCTTTTCTTTTATACCCCCATGTCGCCTGCTCCCTCCGGCTATATAAAGGGAGGCAGGACCCTCGCAAAGGGGGGATCGATCGATTCAAGCTAAGAGAGTTAGAGGATCGGCCACTAAATTCTTCTTCCTCTCGAGGCTAGAAACACTTGTAAATCTCACGACCGAAAGCAATACAGAACCCCACACGAACTGGAGTAGGGACATTCGGCCCGAACCAATATACATCTTAGGCTCCCTGAGTCAACCATCGAGGAGAGGGAACGCACAACCCCCTAGACTTACAAATCGTACTTGCCGGTACTCGAAACACCGACACTCGGCCCCACCCCGACCCCGACCACCGGCATCCGGCGCCCTCCCTCCAGTCCTCCACCCCTTCGCTGCCTCCCCCCATGGAGCGACTTGGAAGAAGTAAGTGAATACTACCAGAATAGAGGATGCATTAATGACCTTTTCTCCACCCGTCTCAACATTCCTAAGCTTATCCGCGCTTGTAATGAACAACAACACTGGAAAGAGCTTACTTACCTATACATTCAATATGATGAATTTGACAATGCTGCCACCACTATTATGAACCATTCTCCAGATGCATGGTATCATATGCAGTTTAAGGATGTTTCTGTTAAAGTTGCAAATGTTGAGCTATATTACAATTTACAAAGCAGTGCACTTCTATTTGCAAGAGCACCCTGATCTCATCAACGATCTTCTCAACGTGCTTGCACTTCGTTTGGACCATACAAGAGTAGTAGACATAATGCGCAAGGTTTGTATCTAAATGGGAGCTTTTAGTCATATATGTAAAGGGCCTTATATGACTGTCGAGCCTAACGAGCCGCTCACGAGCTGACTCGAGCTCAGCTCGTTGTCCAACCGAGCCAGACATTAGGCTTAGGCTCGGCTCGTTGGCCATGCAAGCCGAGCCCGAGCCAAACCTCGAGCTAAAATTCCACCCCTACATAACAGCCATTAGACATCACAAATCTGCATAGGTGAACAAACAATCAACGTTTCCTGAAGGGAAAAAAAAGAACAAAGAAAAGGAACAAAGGGATTAAAAAGAAAACCAACGAGTTTTTAACCGGTATAGCCTCCATGTTTCGTACGAATGAAAGTTACGGTTCAACTCATACTATCTACAAGGTCGGCTGTTTATTATTATTATTATTATTATTATTATTATTATTATTATTATTATTATTATTATTATTATTATTATTATTATTATTATTATTATTATTAATTGATAGAGTAACATCCCATTTGAGCGTGCTAAATAAATCGCGTTAACCAAATGCACCTTCGCACCCTTTCTGAAAAACCAATGAGATGGTTGCGTACAAAACTAGAAAAAAAAAAAAAAGATTGCAGGCCGGGTCGTGGACACGATCCTTATTCCACTCAGTATTTTACTCACTAAACAACAAGACGAAGAGCGCCAGCACGGCCGGAGACCCCGACCGCACGAGTCCACGGCAGGGTAAGCACGGCCACCCAACACACAGCCAAGCATAGATGAAAATAGAGGATAGGTTTACAAAATTAAGATAAATTAATATAAACATACTTTTTACTTTTGTATAATCTAAATTTATATGTGAATAGAAGAGGAGCAAAAAATAAAAAAAGAGAGATAAATATATACCTCAAATACGCATCACCTCTAACTCCTAGCCTCCCCTGTAGGAAAGGATGCGCCGTGTAGTTCCTGTGAGGACTATTTAAATTGTATTCCCTACAAGTGTAGACTGTCTGATCGAGCGAGCGAATGGTTCAGATTATTCAAATTCATTTGCCACAGTACAAAATCGCTGCAGCACTTTGCTGCAGTACTCTGAATCTATCTGGATCGTCGCTTTTCGATCCAATGGCATGCACGTGATTGCTTAAGTTGTAGCCTCTTAAAGACTGCATATGAACCGAGTCCCCCCTACTGGCATCATGTCCCCCGGCCTCCACTCCCTGCCTCTCCCAAATCCCAATATCCAGTCTCTTACGCCAGATTAGCAGCTCCGCTAAGAGCAAGTACAATAGCAAAACCAACTATATGCTAATAGTAAGCTAAAAGTTAGTTTATACAATAACTGTCTCTAAAAGTTGTCTATAGATGTTGTACAATAATTATGTCTTCTCTCTTGTATATAAATAATATACCTATGCTTTCGTGCAAAACTAACTACTAAATAAGAGCCAACTCTCTTCTTTTTTCCATTTTCCTACTCTTCTACGTAGATCAAAACTAATATATATATATATATATATATATATATATATATATATATATATATATATATATATATACACACACACTGACACACACGGACTAGTCTTATTGGGCATACTGTAAGAAGCAAAAACGCTTCAACTAAACTCCCTCATCCCGCCGGCGCGCGCGCGTCCGGACTTGTGCGCTGCGCTGCGCGGCAGGGCGACGTCGCGGTCCAGGGTGAGCTGTCGCCTGCTAAATGCTAGCAATGATACGATACGGGAGTTTGTATAGGGGCATGGGAGCAGGACATTGAAAAGTTTACCTTTTCGTGACCGGGTCTTGGCGTCCGCCGTGGAGGGTCGTTGTCGATTGCTAGCTGTCTCGCCGTGGAAGCCCATTGTGGAGGAGGGAGCAGCCGAGCAGGGCAGGCACAGGAGGGGTCGTCGCGCCCACCGTGTCCAGAGTCCAGACGCGCAACAGCGACGCACGGCGAGATCCGATCCGCAGAATCGATCGACTGCTACACTGCCCCGTTTTTTATTTTCTTTTTGAGACCGGGCCTGTCTGCTGCTTACTCCCTCCTTCCTTTAAGTTTACTAGGAAATACGCGCGGCGCCGCGCGCGTGAGCGGAAAAATAAATTTGTGTTTTTTTTCGGAGAAAAAACGGACCATAGAAATATTTTTTCGGGCAAAACGATAAAAAAAACGAGATACGAAAGTATTTTTTCTAAGGAAAGCGAAAAGTTTTTTTTCGGGAAAATATTCTTCCTATGCTCCGGAGAAAAAACGGACCACGAAAACATTTTTTTCGGGCAAAACGGAGAAATGACCTGAACGTAAAGTGCGAGGACATATTTGTTATAATTTTGGACCTGTTCGCTATTTTGAAAAATTAGAAAAGGGCTCGTTCGCGATTCGCATTTAATGGGAGGCTTTTTCTGTAAAATGCCGAACGAGGGACCTAAGCGCAAATCAGGAAAAATATTTTCGTCTCACAAAAAATCGCTCAGGGACCTATCCGCGATTTGGATGAACGGAGGTTTTTTTTTTTGGATAATTGGTGGAGTGACAGGTGGATGCTCTGGGAGGTTTGGGAACCTCCCGGATGTAATCTATGGATAACAAGGTATATATATATTTTTTGTTATATAGATCATGAAGATATTAAAATTGAATAGATTATCTCTAATTATTATATCTAAGCACTATATTTAATACGTGCATATAGAGAGTATCAAATAAATCTAAATGTTTATTATGTGTATAAACGAAACACCACACTACGTTGCATTGGAACATGAAATACATCCTATATTTATAGACAATAACATTAAAAATATATGTCCTATAAATATAGACAAAGGAAGTAGCACAAGAGTGATTCTCTGCACTAGCGTCAATGTGTATTTTTATTATTTTTTTATTTTTATTCTGCAAAACTAGCCTATGCACCATCAAAAAATAACCTCCGATCCACACCTACCGGGGCCTAGGGAGCACGGAACGCGCGGAAGACAAGCGAAAGCACAGGATCGAACGGCCTGACGGAGAGGGAGCCGCCGTACAGCTCAATGCGGACTGGCCGGTAATATAGCTGTTGGAGATTGGAAAACGGCAATGTGATGCGTCCACGTACTTTGGTTGGACTAGGATCATGTCTGACTTGTTAAAAACTGGAAATAGAAGAATAAACAGGAAAAGAAAGCAGTGCTGACTGTCTCGGCTGGTGTTGCAACGCGTTGACATTCTTCAGCTAGGAGCCTCGGAGTTCCATCTCCATCGATAAGTTGGACAGAGACCGTATGACGCGTTTCGTCCGGTAAACCAGCTGGGGGTTTAGGGATTTTTGGGTTGACACCCTCGGACTTACGGCACTGCAACTGTTTCAGCAAATCAAAACCATCAAATCACTTTGGCAGGGTAATCTGGTCTCGAACTAACGTCCGTCTTTTACTTGTATCGAAATAAACTGTTTGTCACACTTTCAATATACCCTTGAAAACTATCAGTCCTTTTCTTTTGTTCTTTAACTAGTACTAGATCATTACTGGTGAATAGCACGTCTTATGCAGTAGTGCAGAGTACAAAGTTGGACGTCTTCAATATTTTGCTTCTATCAAAGCACTCCCTCCGAGAAATAGGTCGATTCTCGCCGGTTCTATCAAAATATAATTAAGAAATATGGTGCTAAGGTTAGCCTCTACCATAAGGACAAAGAACTTAGCCTACCTTTTTCCCAAGAATAAGAAAAACTGTACCAGTTGAGAAGAATTTAATTTGGAACATGAGTACTTGACCATTTTACATAACATATGTCAACAGTTACTGTTTCTCCAAAGGAATTTGTCAAAGATTATAGCCGTTCCCCATGAAAAGTAAACGAGTATTTGCTCTGTTCAAAAAAGATTACTGGTCTCAATGTCCAATTTCTCCGTCCACCCCCTCTATTTGGCACTAACCGTTGAAAACAAGTACCTTGAAAATTAATTTCCAAGGCCCCGCGGTCAATGTGCTGGATGATCCCCTGTTGTCTGTTTCGATGGTTAGCGGTTGATTCGTGACACGCTCTTCACTGTTATGCAAGATCTTGATTGGACAGTAGATCATACACTTTGTAGTAGTATGGATATCATTGAAGAGGTCCGGAGACGTTTGAAAAATAAGGAATATAGCTTGAACATTCTGTTGAAAAATATAAGGTTTATATGTAGGATTGAATAAGGTGTTTCTTATTATATCCATATTTATTCTTTTTCAACGCCGAACGTTTGATCAATATCACTCACACGCAAAATACTCTCTCATCTTACCAAGACAATATTGAAGAGTATCTAAATCATTTTATCTCATATCTTTCTCAATTTTACCTTCACTTTAATTTTTATGTAAAATCAAAATACACTCTATATTTCTCAATAGAGGGAGTACTAGGTTGTTTGTTATGTCAGATTTTAATAATCCGCAACCCTGTACCGGTGCCTCAATCCGAAAGCTCTGGGTGGCGAAATGTTCTCACTTCTCTGCATGCCGCGTGCGACAGAAGGGCAGCGGCCACCAGCACAGGTGAAACTCGGTACTGGCCCCAGACGCCTACTTACCACGCGCATCGGTTCTGGTTGGCACAATATTGGTGAGACCGTCTCGGTATAGGTCCGTTCGTTTCAGTTTTTGTACAAATTTTTGTTTTTTAAAAATAAATTATTTATTGATCGGAAGGATTTTAGGCTCTATTTGGTACGATTCCAGATTCTGTGAATCGGGTGGAACTGGGCTGAGACCGATTCAGCCACGGTGTGAAAAAAAAAACGATCTAAGGAGAATCATTCCGAGCTTTAGTCCGTTTGGTCGGGTTTTGACGAGTACCCATACCATGGGTACCCCCATCAGCCCGGAAGCACGAACGGGCTGACCTATCACGGCGAAGGCCCAGCACCACCGAAAGGTACTTGGGCCGCGGGGAACGAGCCCCGACTGCGCGGGCCGACCAGACGGTCGGCGGACTCGGTCCGGACGGTCGGCATGCGCCGGCCGCCTAATATTGAAGCTCAAGCTCCACCTGCACACGGGCTAGCAGGGCCCACGACGGTGTCAGGTGGCTGCCTTGTGCGCAGCGTCCCCTGGCATTCGTACCGGGGTAGGCGGCTCCTTCCCGAGACTGTCAGAAGGGCCACCGAAGAAGTCAAGCCTCGCCCCGCCGCTGGCACACCGCAGAGGAGTACGCCCACTCCCGAGGCCAAAGCAAAGTCAAGCGCCATTAAAGCCACCGAGGCCGACAAGAGCACCACGCAACACGCCACCTGCATAAAGACTACGCAAGATCGCTCATTACAGAGCCACCAACCCCGCCGGACGGGCAGGGGTTTGCGGACAAGACAGGAACTGACATCAAGACGTGCAGGCCCCTTTTCTCGTAGTTTTCCCAACTCCGTGTAACCTGCCCCTCCGTCTATATAAGGAGGGGCAGGCCCGAGAAGGGGCGAAAGAGAAAATAGCTTTCTAGGTAGCCTCGACTCCCTAGCTTAAAACGTCAAGGATCGGACAGCCGACCGTCCGCCTCGCTTGTACACCCCTTGTCCATCTCCCAAAGATCAATACATCCACACCGCACGAATCGAGTAGGGACATTCGGCCGAACCAAGATACATCTTCTCGATTCCTTGAGTCGACCATTCGGGGAGAGGGAGCGCGCGACCCCATCCGACCACAAATTCGTATTGCCGGTGCACGAAACACCGACAGTTGGCGCGCCAGGTAGGGGTCTCGCGCGTCTTCACCGACATCCTCATCTTCGGGTTCCCATTCTCCTCCCCGATGGCCTCCTCCCACCACGATTCGCCGATGTCGAGGGGCTGGATCCGCTTCGGCACCCTCGATTTCATCGCTACTACGGCGGGAGCTTGTCCTCGTCCGCCGCCGTCCGGGACCGGACGCCTCCATAAGCTCGATGCGATTGCCGACGCCTCAAGAACCTCAACCTCGAGGCCCCGCTGGCCGCTGACGGGCCTGGCTGCCGCGCACGGCACTACTCCCGGCAAAGATTGCCTACGGATCGCGGGCGGCGGCGACTCCACCCTCCACGAAGCTCCCAACTCGTGGCCATGGCGATTCTGCAGGCTTCCTCCACGACCTGTGGCGGACTCCTCCGACCATGGCTCTAGCTCGACAAGGAGTGTGCCCCTCGAAGGGCCTACACACTTGAGTGCAATATGACGGTGCGGCGGAGCCATCCTCCACCTCGCTTACCATCGGGACCCTCCTCCCGCCGCGACGCAGGCGCGGCGGGAGGAATCCCGCGGAAGACGACGCGACAAGACTTCCATAACGCCGCTGACCTTCAGCGACAGCCACGAGGAGTTAGAAGCTCGAAGGCCGAAGCTCGACAAGCTCCAGGCCGAATCGAGCACCGCCACCTAACCCACCACCGTCTCGGCAGCGCCCGCCAGGCGTCAGTGCATCGACAATTGGTGAGGAAGTGAACGACCTTCCGTTCTTCCTCACGCCAACCGTAACATTGCCGCCGGCAATGCCGCTCCGAGGGTCGCTCGAGCCAACGGAGCCTGGCCAAGGCCACCTATCGTAACCTCCGGATCGTAGAGCGCGTCTGTCGCTCAGACGCCCAAGGTTCTCGCTCGCGAACGGGCGCCACTTCGGGCCACTCGCTACTCTCACGGGATCGACGGAGCCCAGCCAAGACGGCCCCGCCCCACGAACTCCCCCAGGCATCATACACCCCGGTGCGCCATCGCCTGGGGGACAAGTATGATCTCCGCACCACCCTCGAGGCGCGAAGGAGAGCTACCGACGCAGCAGCACCCTCGCAAGTCGCCGATAGCGGGCGACGCAACCATCCCGACCCAGGATTCGACGGTCCTGGGCCGCGCGCGTTCACCCGCCGCATCCGCAACGCCGACTTCCCGGTCAGATTCCGGGCTCCGACCAACATAGCCAAGTACACGGGGGAGCGACGGCCAACCCCAGTGTCTGGTTAGAAGACTATCGGCTCGCCTGTCGAGCTGGGGGAGCGACGGACGACTCCTTCGTTATCCAGTACCTCCCCATCTATCTTGCGGACTCGGCTCGAGCATGGCTCGAGTACCTGCCCGCAGATACCATCGGCAGCTGGGCCGACCTGACGAACCTCTTCATCACCAAGAGGAAGCTTGCCCATTACTTCGATCGACACCCCATCTCCGTGGTAACCTCCTCACCGCTCGGAGAAGTTGTCCACAACCGCGACGCTACCGGAAGGATCGCCAAATGGGCTCTCGAGCTCAACGGCCTCGACATATCGTACGTCCCCAGGACGGCGATCAAGTCCCAGGTCTTGGCGGACTTTGTCGCCGAGTGGACCGAGGCGCAAGTCCCTGCGGCGGTCGAGGACCCGAGTAATCTTGGACGATGTACTTCGATGGGTCTTACACCAAGAACGGGCGGCGCGGGGTCGCCATCATCTCCCCACTCGGCAACAAGCTCCGGTATGCCATACGACTACTTTTCGACGCCACCAACAATGTCGCCGAGCAAGCCCTCGTCAATGGCCTTCGGATCGCCGCCCGACCTGGCGCACGACGGCTCAACGCTCACGGCGACTCCAAGCTGGTCGTCGACCAAGTGATGAAAGCCACCGAGCCCCGTGGACGCTCGGATGGCCGCCATCGCCTGGAGGTCCGCAAGCTCGAGGAGAAGTTCAAGGGTTTCGAGCTCCATCATAGCTACCGACGCTTATAACGGTGAAGCCGACTCCTCGCCAACCTCGCCTCCGTAAAGGGGCTTCCCCTGGAATCTTCGTCTCCGACCTCGGCAGCCCATCAATCCGGTTGGACCCGAGTCGAGGGCGCCGCCGACCCCAAAGGCGGCGGCCCCATCGATCTTCTGGCCGATGCCCACTACCTGGGTCGGACTTGGGCGCCCTGAGCATCGAAACCGATCGAGGCGACCGCTTGTCGATCGGTTGACAAACGGGTCGCTTCCTCGCCGATACCACCGAGGCTCGGCGCCGCTTCGCGGGCTAAGTCTTTCGCCCCGATCGGCGCCCTCTACAAGAGGAGCCCGTCCGAATCCTTCGGCGCGTTCCGACCGACTAAGGGAAGCACCTTCCGCAGACATCCACGACGGGTGTGCGGGCACCATGACGCGCCATGTCCCTGGTAGGAAAGGCCTTCCGAGCAAGGTTTCTCTTGGCCGACCGTCGTAGCAGATGCGACCAGATTGTCCGCACCGCGAAGGATGCCAATTCTTCGCCAGCAGACGCATCTTCCTCGCAAGAAGCCCCTGCAGACGATCCCCATCACATGGCCCTTCGCGGTTTGGGGGCTCGACCTGGTCGGACCCTTCAAAAGGCGCCGGGGCTTCACTCACTTGCTTGTCGCCAGAGACAAGTTCACAAAGTGGATCAAGCAAAGCCATTGGCAAAGATCACATCGGCGCAGCCGAAGTTTCTTCCGCGATATTGTCTACCGGTTCGGGTGCCCAACTCCATCATCACCGACAACGGACGCAGCTTCACGGAAAGGAGTTCCTCGAGTTCTGCGACAACTTCAATATCCGAAGTCGATCGGGCGGCGTGGCACACCTCGAGCCAACGGACAGGCCGAGCGAGCCAACGGCATGATCCTCCAAGGACTCAAGCCGCGAATCTTCAGCCGACTGAAGAAATTCGCGGGACGATGGGCCGCCGAGCTACCACCCGTGCTTTGGAGTCTGCGAACCACGCCGACCGGCCGACCGGGTTCACTTTTTTCTTGGTGTTCGAGCGAGGTCGCCCTCCCGACCGACCTTGAGTACGGCGCGCCAAGGGTACAGAACTACGACGCCAAGACGGCAATCGAGGAACAAAGAAGATGACCTCGACCGACTCGACGGCTCGAGACGCCGCGATCTTACTGATCGGCAAAATACCAAGAGCGCCGCCGCTACCACAGCCGACGGGTCCGCGTCATTGCTCAAGTCGGCGACTTAGTGCCGCGCCAAGTCCAATCCGCGAAGGACAGGCACAAGCTCTCCCACTCGAGGGCCCTTTCACCATCGCGGAAGTCCTCCGACCTGGCACTTTCCGCCTCAAGGACACCGAAGGAAATCTCGTGACAAATGCGTGGAACATAGAGAAGCTGAGAAAGTTCTATTCTTAGTCAATCTCTCCCCCCTCTTTGTTACCACTCAACAAACACTTTGAGCAAAAGAAGCCGCAGCTCTCCTGACGACCGAAAGTGCTCTCTCTCATCTCGAACTATTGCAAGTACTACGACCTCCGCCCCGAAAGCCGAGGTCCCGAAGTAGTACTTCCCGCCGCAAAAACACGAATGCAAGGACAACCGACCTACAGATGGTCGGACCGTCCCAGTAACAAACACATTCTGGCGCGACGCAAGGAGAAGCAGCTGATGGGAAGGCGCGAGGAAGTCGAGGAGAACAGGGGCGCGACCGCCTCTAACCTACGCTGATCCGCTATGATCCCAAAAGACCACGGATGTGGGCAAGTTGCAAGCGCGAAATCCTCGAAAAAAGAAAACATGGAGCAAGGAAGCGCTTTATTTATTCATGGAGGAACATCAGCCCAAACCCGAAAGGAACCACTCGCCAAGGTCCCTTTACTCGGCAAAGGCGTGATACTCCTCCTGGTGTGCGCCCAGCCAGCCGACCGACGCGTGACGCCGCTCAGTCACCGCCCGGATCAGCGGCGCCCTCACCTCCCACAACCGGGGAATGCCCGCGACAAGGATGCCGACTCGCCGCGCATCCCCACGCACGGCTTCGGCCTCGACCTCCGCCACCACCCGCAGCCAGGCTTGCTCGTCGCCCACCTCCTCTCGAAGTTGTGTGTAGCGGTCCGCCATAGCACGCGAAGCAAGTTCGTTTGGCGGCAGTCTTGGCGAGGTAACAACCACTCTAGCGCCTCTCCTTTTATAACCTGCGGCACGGAAGACGAAGCGCCCCAAGTCGCCAAAGCAGTGCGAGAGGAGCAGAAGACGAAGCGCCTTGGGGTCACGCAACGGCGCAGAAGACGAAGCGCCCAGCATCAGTTCCGAAATCGGCGCGGTCCTCAAGGCGAGTTAATCCACCCTTATCCTCGAAAGCATAAAGTTCCTTTTCGAAAAAATTGCACACCCGCCACGAGCTCAAGCGGCGCGTGGCGACTGCACCCTCAGTCCCCACGCACCACTCGGGGGCTGCCCTGTGACCTCAGGGGTCGGCGCCTCAGGGGTCGGCGATCTAAATCGACAACCGGTTACCACTCCGACCGAGCTCCCCTCATAGTAACCTCCTCAAAACCAAAATGCTACGGCCCACGCCCCTGCGGCTACGGTTTCGAAGTAGCACTTTGCGCAAAAAGGAGGCTACCTGAGCGAAGGGCCGAGCGGCGGTCGGACGGAGCCTTTCGATATAGATCGGCGAACCTAAGCCGCACTCCGACCGATCGAGCTATCTACCTCATGGCTACTTCCCTCGGCTCAAAGTGCTACGGCCTACGCCCCCGCGGCTACGGCTTCGAAGTGGCACTCTGCGGAGGGAAACAAGCCCTCCGAGCAAGAAACACTGTGAGCGGTCGGAGCACCCCCACTTAGGTCAGCATTTCAACCCGCCAAGCTTCGCGAAGGAGGTGGTCCGACCCCGACACCTCCTTCACCAAGCAATCGCTCGAGGCAGCTCGCCCTGCCCCGTGTCCTCTTCGCATGGACTTGGTGCAACGCCTACGCTCTCAGGGCACCCTTGTGGGCCCCCGTAGCTACGGTCGAAAAATCGCCCAAATTCATAAAAGAAACACGGGGTAGACGGGCAGAGTAACTTAAAACAGCCCGGCGTTGAGCTCGACTAGGGCAGTCATGTTCATTACATGCTCTGTACAAAAAAAAAGGGAGAAAAAAGAGAAGGAAAACTAATCTTCCTCCCCCTTCCGACGGAGGATTTCGCGCGGCGAGATTCGGCCGGCAATCTCTTGGGCGCACGGATCGACCCGGGCCATGAACGCGTCGACCTCTTCGTCGCTTCGTCGGCCAAAGAACGCCGCCTCGACCGCCTCAAGGTCGACGCCGTCATAATAAGAGACGGTGTTGACCAGGGCCGAGGAAGCGCCAAGCACCGCCGCTTCCCCGCACCGACGCCGACGCGCCAGGGATCCATCCAAGCATGGCGGGATGGCGCTGGGGCTTGAGTAAGCCCGAATGCCGGCCACAGCGGCCTGGACGCCCACATGGAGGACCGTCACCGGCCGTCAGACGGCCGCATCCCTCTCCGCCACCGCTTGTTCGGAAGGGCCGAGTCGCGTGACTCGACCGCCGCTGCGTTCGTTCCTCCACCGCCACCCTTCGCGACTCCAAAGACGCCGCTAAGGCTTTTTCGCAGATCTGCAGAGACGAAACAACGCCAGGACGCCGCCGTGGTGACTCGGAAGAACGAACTACTCACCGCCACGGAAGCCTCCTTGGCGCCGAAGTTCCTCCTCGACCTTGGCACGCGCTTCGGCCGGCCGTAGCACGGTCGGCAAGCTCCTTCACCGTCCACGAGCTCCCCAGCGAGATCCGCTCAGCCTTGGCCCAGTCGGCCTCCTGGGCCGACTCGCATTCTTCTCGGAAGAGGGCGGCCTCGCCGGCGGATCTTGCCGCCTTGTCTGCGCGAAGTCTTGGCCGCTTCGCATCCGCCAGGGAAGACAGCCCTCTCTCCTCCGCGGCCAACGACTCCACGAGTCGAGCCTCCCGCAAGGCTTCGACTTCCCCCCGACTGACCGCCAGAAGCGGCCCTTCCTTGCTCGGCAACAAGCGCCCTCAGAGCATCGAGCAGCTCTTCCCCTCGGCACTCCCCGGTGTGCAAGTGCCGGAGGAACATCGACTTGCCCACCGCCGGATGTCAAGCGCTGCAAATACCTGCCCGGTCGATCTCCATTTCGGTCGAGAGATGTACAAAAGACAAATCCGTCGCCGACTTACCGATCCGCCGAGCGGGACTCCTGAGCAATGGACTTCCTCGCTTTGGACGCGCGTCAACAACGAGGGTAAGGTCGGCGTGGATCCTTCCCATCTCCTCCTCCGTAACGTCCCAATCCGCTGCGCGTTACGCCGCCCGTAACGAGCGAGCGGGACCCGGCCGGTCGGGCCAAGTCAAGACGGCGATCGGCGATCGCCCCGACTTGATTTCCCCGCCGGACGGAACGCCTGTAGCGGCCGGTTGCGCGCCCTTCGGCGACACTCGGACCGCCGAAATCGGGCGGCGGCGGGCGGCGAGGTGGTGGATCTCGCCCCGCCGGCGTTGTAAACGCCAAGAATCCCGATGCTTTCGGCGACAGCTCGCGCCGACTTCCACGGCCGGGCAAAGACGGGGAAGGCAGGCCGACAGATTTCGCCGCCTCATCGTCGACGGACGGGCGGCACGCCCGACGGAGCTTCGCTCGCACAAGATCCGGCAGCCGCCCAGGCGTCCCTCTTCGCAGCGTCCTCGCTGACGGCCCTACCGCTGGGAGCGATCCGACGATCTCGCCCCGACAAACACCGCACGCCCAGCGGACAGATCGGGAGGGGCGATTCTCACCGCCGGTAGGACTCGGCGCCTCCCACAAGTGAGGCCTCTGCGTCTGGTCGGTCAGAATTGCGAGAAGAAGATACGGAGGAATTGCGTAAGTCACTTACCGGGAGGAGCGAACAACCGGCACCTGACGTGCCCTCTTTACCGGACCCCTGCGAGGAGGCGACAGGATCTGCAAGGCTCGCAGATAAACCCAGCGCCCGGTTTCTTCCGAGGAGTCGCGGCCGCCGCCCCGCGATCGAACCCACGTCGCGGCCGCGACCGCCTCGGCAACTTCTTCCTCCTCGCTCGGCAACGACTCCTCGTCACCTTCACTCGAGGTCTCCTCCGAGGTCTCCTCCGAGACCTCCTCGCCACGCGCGACCCGGTCCGCGCGCTCTTTCCTCTTCCGCGTCTTGGTGGCCTCTTTTTTCGCTAGCAGGGCGTCGTCCTGCTTCTTCTTTTCGAGGCACGCGTCGCCTCAACTCCTTTTCCCCGGCAAGAAGGGGCGGAGATCAGTCCACCACGCCCCTGCTAGAACACGCTCGATTGAGGGTACGCGGTAGAATAACAAAAAAAAACCAAACAGGACCCACCGGACGTACCATGTCGGGTGGGTTGTGCGCCGAGAACGGCGCAGGCGCCTCGCCCGCTGGCTCGGTATCTCCCGCAATGGAGATCGCGGACACGCCGCGAGGATCTCCGACGGAGGAGCTCCCGCCCGACGACCTTGCAGGGTCGGTCGGTCCGATGTACTCAAACATGGGGCGAGGCCGATCCTTGGCAGGATGGATGCGCCTCTCCATGAACGTACTGAGGACCACCTTGCCTGTCAGGCCCTGCCGCCAGTCCGCGACCTTTTCAAGGATCGCGTCCACCTTCTTCCGGTCCTCGCCTCAGACCCCGGCCCCAACAAGGATGCGGCGTTGGTAAATTCCCACCGAAGGAGGGGCACCTGTGCCGAGGTTCCGGACGTAGAACCACTCGCTATGCCACCCCCGGTTAGACGTCGGCAGCTTCAAATCGACGTAGAACGGCTTGCGATGGTTGCGCAGTTGGATCATCAGAGCTCCGAGGAGGCCGGTGGTGTCCGGTGACGACCTCGCGAAGAAGAAGTGGCGCCAGAGCCCCCAATGGGGTTCAATCCCCAGAAAGGCCTCACACAGCGTCATGAAGACCGCAATATGGAGGACTCCATTCGGGTTCAGGTGATGAACTTCCCCCCCGTAATAGTGCAGCAACCCCCGGACGAACGGGTGGAGTGGAAGTCCGAAGCCCCGTTCGTAGAAGGACGCCAGCGAGACTATCTCGCCGTCCCCGAGTTCGGGGACCTCGGTCCCGGCCGGCGGAACTCGCCAGCCGGACTCGGGCCGCGGAGGAAGGAACTCCTTCCTCTCCAGACCGAGATAGCGACCCGCCGCGGCCGAGTGCGGGGTCAGCGACATCTCCAAATGCGCGAAGGAAAGCAGGGAACGACGCGGCGAAGCAGGAAGCTCCTCTTCTCCCCTCGTGTTCTTTCTTCCCTTTTTCCTTTTTTGCAGAAGCGCGCGAACAGAGGGCCTGGCGCCTACCACGCCACCCACTCCTTCCTTTATAGGCGCCAGGCGGGAACGGACGCGCCTCCGCGCCGAAATCGATGCCTCCTCACGCAAATCAACGCGGTCGCAGACCGTCCGCCTGCCGCCTCGCCCGTCACCCCGGTAACGTGCCGCAGTCCATTTAAATCCCACTGCGCATTAACTGCTCCGACAGGACGGCCGCCTCGCGCCGCGCGCCGCACAGCATCGCGGGCCTCGCCGGTTACGATGGGCCAGGGCGCCCCATGCCGGGAAAGGTATGCAAACGGCCCACTGGGCCGCCCGGCCTCGGGAGGGCAAGCCGCCTATAGGCTCGCACCCGAGGCCCGGCACCGTGCTGTGGGTTACGAAGGCTGAATCGGCCACCGAACGAAGCCGCCAAAGACGTAAAAGAGCGAGGCGACCGCGGTGAGCCCCGTAGGGCCTCCAGATGGGTCGGCGGACGACCCAATCACCGTGACTCGCGTCGAGACCATACCTCACACTCTCCGCGGAACTCATCGATGAGTAGCGGCCAGCGCTCGGTCGGCGGACGACCCGGCGATCCGACACGGGATCGAGTAAGGAAAGGTTTTTTATGGAACGCCCCGGTAGTCGGACGCCACGCCGAGCTACGCCTGGCTTGGAAACGAACCCCCTCAAGGGGGATCGCCAAGGTTCCACTCGGATTACCCGATAGTAGCTCGCACGAGCACGGCGTTCAAACCGACGAAGGTAAACGCGCGTTCGCTCACCTGACTCTGAGGACCCACGTACACCGTGGCCTGCCAGAGTCCGACCGGGGTAAACCCCCGACCGGCTCTCCGACCCGCTCGGGGGCTCGGGGGCTACACCCACCGGGTGCGCTCGTGCGCACCCGGGCTCTTTGGGCGGGCATGACCGACAAGCGGCGGCCCCGACCAAAGACGTCGCCGACCTCAGGGTCCGCGGCCACTTTTCGACCGGGTAAACCCCCGACCGGCTCCCTGACCCGCTCGGGGGCTCAAAACTACACCAGCGGTGCGCTCGTCTTGCCGGGCTCTTCAGCGGGCATGACCGACAAGCGGCGGCCCCGACCAAAGACGTCGCCCACCTCAGGGTCCGCGGCCATTATCCGACCGGGCCAAACCCCCGACCGGCTCTCCGACCCGCTCGGGGGCTCGAAGCTACACCACGTGCGCTTCGCCTTGCCGGGCTCTTTCTAGGCTGGCGCGACTCCTACACCCAAGTGCGCTCGTCTTGCCGGGCTCTTTGGCGGGCATGACCGGCAAGCGGCGGCCCGACCAAAGCGTCGCCGACCTCGAAGTCCGCGGCCATTATCCGACGGGCCAAACCCCGACCGGCTCTCCGACCCGCTCGGGGCTCAGAGCTACACCCACGGGTGCGCTCGCGCCTTGCCGGAGCTCTTTCTAGTGGCGCGGCTCCCCAGCGATCGCGGACCTAGACGCCACCGACCTCGGTCGACGACTACGCTGCCGGGCTAAACCCCGACCGGCTCTCCGACCGCTCGGGGGCTCAGAGCTACACCCAGTGCGCTCGCGACACCGGCTCTTTCTCGGTAGCACGGCTCCCGTGCAGCCACGACGACCTAGCATCACCGACCTCGGCCGACGGCTACCTCCGCCAAGTTAAACCCCGAAGGCTCTCCGACCCGCTCCGGGGCTCGAAACTCTTGGCGAGTACCCATACCATGGGTACCCCATCACCGGAAGCACGAACGGGCTGACCTATCACGGCGAAGGCCCAAGACCACCGAAGGTACTTGGGCGCGAGGAACGAGCCCCGACCAGGCGGGCCGACCGACGGCGGCGGACTCGGTTCGGCGGTCGGCATGCGCGGCCGCCTAATATTGAAGCTCAAGCTCCACTGCACACGGGCTAAGCGGGGCCCACGGCGATGTCAGTGCTGCCTTTGTCTTGGCGTCCCCTGGCATTAAATGCAGGGTAGGCGGCTCCTTCGAGAGGCTATCGGAAGGGCCACCGAAGAAGTCAAGCCCCGTCCGTCGCCTGGCACACCGCAGAGGAGTACGCCCACTCGAGGCCAAAGCAAAGTCAAGCGCCATTAAAGCCACCGAGGCCGACAAGAGCACCACGCAACACGCCACCTGCATAAAGACTACGCAAGATCGCTCATTACAGAGCCACCAACCCTCGCCTCGGACGGGCAGGGGTTTGCGGAACAAGACAGAACCAGACATCAAGACGTGCAGGCCCCTTTCTCGTAGTTTTCCCAACTCCGTGTAACCTGCCCCCTCCGTCTATATAAGGAGGGGCAGGGCCCGAGAAGGGGGGCGAAGAGAAAACAGTCTTCTAGGTAGCCTCGACTCCCTAGCGAAAACGTCAAGGGGATCGGACAGCCGACCGTCCGCCTCGCTTGTACACCCCTTGTCCATCTCCCAAAGATCAATACATCCACACCGCACGAACTGGAGTAGGGACATTCGGCCCGAACCAGTATACATCTTCTGACTCCTTGAGTCGACCATTCGGGGAGAGGGAGCGCGCGACCCCATCCGACCATAAATTCGTATTGCCGGTGCACGAAACACCGACAGGTTTCTTCCAGAATCTAGTAGAAACAACCCAGTTCCAAATTGCCAAATGGGGCCTTAGATAGCTTCTTTAAGAATCAGAAACTGTTTTCTACATAGAATAAGAATCCGGTTAGAATTTAATTCTCAATGATTCTTGTTGATTCTCATCGGCTCAGTTCGAAATATAGAAGTCGCAGCCGACTCAACCCGATCCCCATAATCAGAAGTAGCTTCTCCTATAATCTAGAATCTATAATCCAAAAGCTGACATAAAACAGGCCTTAATTGGATTTGGACAAGCCCTGTTTGGTCCATGTCCTCAAACTGTTTTGCATTGGCACGAGTCGTATGCCTCACATTGGCTCAAGTCCACTTGCAGTCTTATACAAGGTCCTCTGTTTTGATGTCTTCCACATGTCAACTAGTAGGGGTGCAATCGATTCGAATTCAGTTGGATATCGCTTTTTTGGTATCCTAAACTATATTTTTTGTCGGATTCGGATAGTCCTAGATACGAATACGGCACGGATAATATTGGTCACGATTCGAGTCGAATACGGAGCAAATCGATACGGTACCGGATAAATTTTGTTGGATAGTGCGCGAAAATATGTACCACATAAAGCACACATATAGTACTGATTGATCAACCATATGAGTTTAAATGCAACAGAACTATCACGATTTAACTAGTCATTTTATAAGGTAGTCTAACAAAGCTGCAAAAGTATATTCAATTTTAACGGTACACATAGCGAAAAGTTATGAAACATAGAACAATATGCAAATAATATCTCAGCAACATAACCATGAGTACATGTCTCTATGAAAGAGACAATAAGACAAAATAACAATACTACGATTACATCATATAAATATACACACATACTCAACAAAGACACAATCTTATAGAAGAGTTTGAAGATCGAATTGGGCAAGGAAGGCTGTCAACATCTCAATGAGACCACGAGTACATGACCATTAGTCCATGGCTACTTGTCCTCGACACTCAAGCACTCAGTCAATATCAGCCTCAACCATAGTCTTATCCTACCAAAACAAAAGGTATGTGTTGAGATCTTGAGAGCAAGAGTGCATGACAAGTGTTGTTAGGATATTGAGCTGGAAAGCACCGAACAAGCAATCCAGTATCAACCATAAACCTCAGGTCAAGTGTTCTTCAACCCAATCGAACATCTCGTCAATGTGCAAGCTTGTCATCTCATGGTACCCATAAGCAAGATTCAGCTCCTCCGGATGTGCTCAGACCACCGGGACACCTCCTCCCAGAACCCCCTCTTCACCACTGCATCCTTCCATGGCGTTGCTCAGCCATCCTTCCTCATGTAACTGTTCTCATCAACGAAACCTTCCTCCTTGAACACCTTCCAAATCCTTTCCAACAACTCGAGGTCCAGCCCTGGTATCCTATCGGACAGCAGCGTCGATGTTAGGCTGAGCTCCAAGCTCTGGAGCTCCTTAACCTCAACGCCATTCCTCCTCAGCATCTTTGTATTCGTCTCCACCAATGTCGCCCTCCGCCGGTCCTTCGGCATGTGGAGGAACATCGCCGGCGGGTAGCCTACCGACGCAATCGACGGTCCGAATGTGCCTTCAGAGGTGGGACACGAAGTACCCACCGGAAGACGCGCCGAGGGCAACCACCGGCAGGCCTCCAAGGCCGTTATTGGCGGTCCAAGACTGGATCACCCGCTTGGCGGTGCTCAACTCCTACCCCTACAACCAGCACTCCCTGGTGCTTGCCATGACCAGCACCGTGAACCGCCTTTGGAGCGCGCGGGCCATGATGGCGACATCCTCCGGTTGGCTGACGCACCCCGTGAAGCGCGTGAACTACGGCCAGAAGTTCTTCGGGCGGCAACGGCAACCGTGGGCGATGAAGAGGACCGCCCTGGCTGGCTCTGCGGGTAGCTCCCAGATAGCGCGCTCCATATACGGACCCCACCATCGGGGAGGAGAGGGCCATCGCTGCGCTACGGGATTCGCTTGAACGGCCAATGGCGATGGTGATTTGGGACAGTGGGCTGGTGCCGGAGTAGAGGAGTATGCTAGCGGCAGCGAATAGGAAGAGAGCTAGCAACGCAAGGGGTGTGGCTAGACTCAGAGCTAGTCGCTTCGGAGCGTGAGGTGGTGGAGACGGTCGGCGAATCGTGCCACTCATCTGCTTCACTGAGTGCTTGCTTCTCTGGAGCGGGGACGAGGAGTCGGGCACGAGTAGCATGAGAGAGATCTCGCCGCCGGGGTAGAGAGAGAAGAGTCGACTTGGTTGACATCTTCGAACGCCCGCAGGATGGAGGAAAACGGCGGAGTGATTAATGATGGGCTAAAAGCCCGAAAGGCTGTTGCATAGGTAGACCATCAATTTCGAATATCTGAATTGATTGGTTCAGATATATCCAAAAAAATCTCGAAATATAGCGATTCGATGGATAGTAATCTACCGAATCCGAATCTGAAAAAAAATATCCGAATCCGATTCCGAATCTGAAAACTATCTGAAAAAATTATCCGAATTCGAAAAGAAGTTATCCGGTTGGTCGATCGAGCGAAAATTATCCGATCCGATTACACCCTACCAACTAGATAATCACTTCAGGATAAAAATCTTTACAACAAATGAGAGGCACGTCTTGAAACATGGCACTGCATATGGTGAGCATACCAACCAAATAGTACCTCAGAACAACAGCAAAATTTAATGAAACCTCCTTAGTTCCTTACGATCACGTTGAGGCCAAAAGGTTTCGGCTATCTGTAGCTCTACTTTACCTCAAAAATACCCCCAACCTCGCCAAAAACCACGTCTACACAAGGATCTTTTTCGACATTTTTGGGGTTCCTACCGTAAAACACCCCCAAACCCGAATTTGCTCATCGTCACGTTGCATTTTCCGTGCCACGAGCAGTGATGTCATAGCAAAGATGGGTGAAGGCACCCAAGTTCATTACAGCCTTGTTCAAGAAGAGGTATTTGAGGAAGGATGAGGCTCTATTTGGTTTGAAGTCAATTTTACTATAATTAACCTTGGATAAATATGACTTGTCACACTTTTCACATAAACAAACCTGAGCGTTACAAGTGTGACAAAATTTGCTAAAAAAACTAAGTCTACAACAAGTGGAACATGAGACTAAGAAAGTATGGCGAGAGCTTGTATTAGGAGGAAAAACATAGAAGCTTTGCTCAAGTATGGCAAAACATAATTGTGACTACGAACTAAACATCTGTCTAATAATATTTAGTTCGCCTGAAGTTAGACATGATATAGCTAGCTAGAGTCAAACCAAATATGCCCTGAGACTGACCCAGTCGTCCTCCCTGGTCATCACAATCCACAGCACACACAGCAGTAGCCCACCGTGCGTGCGATCCCCACTTGGTTTTAACTCCACCACCACGAGCTTGAGAAATTTCTCCCCGATTAAGCCGCTCAGCGAGATCGCCATGTCAAGCAATTAACGACCCCCTTCATCGCGTCCCTATATAACCTCACGCGCTGCGCACGTACCATACATGCGTTCTCATCCTATTCAAGCTCGTCGACGAGACTAGCTGCGAGCGAGTTTGTTGATTGACGGACGCCGGCCATGGGTGAGCTGCCCCCGGGGTACCGCTTCTACCCGACGGAGGAGGAGCTGGTGTGCTTCTACCTCCGCTACAAGCTCGACGGCCGCGGCGGCGGCAGCATCGAGCGCGTCATCCCCGTCGCCGACGTCTGCTCCCTCGATCCATGGCAGCTCCCAGGCACGTACAGTTTACAGACCAAGCATATGTCGTAATTAGTAGTCACATGCTGCCGTCGATCGAATGCATTGCCATTAGTGGTTAAATGATTGCGTACGTGCAGAGGTGCACCGGGGCGCGTGCGCCGGGGACGGGGAGCCGTGGTTCTACTTCTGCCCGCGGCAGGAGCGGGAGGCGCGGGGCGGGCGGCCGAGCCGCACGACGCCGTCGGGGTACTGGAAGGCTGCGGGCACGCCGGGGTGGGTCTACTCGGCCGACGGCCGCCCCATCGGGACAAAGAAGACCATGGTGTTCTACCGCGGCCGCGCACCGGCCGGGACCAAGACCGAGTGGAAGATGAACGAGTACAGGGCTCTCGAGGACGACGACGTCGACGCAGCGGCCGCTCACGCCGCTGCCCCGGTACCAAACCCTTCCCTTCAGGTAGCGACGCTCCTTAATTTTCAGCAGCTGATTAATACTGTATATGAATCCAAAATTAAGCACAAGTTGCCCTATCAGTTATCACAAGTTGCTTTTATGCAATGGGCAATGGTGAATTGGTGATCGTGTGCTGATGTGAAAGCCTATGCATACACACAGACACGTACACTGTAGTCACACGAGTCCTGAGGGTAACTGCAACTTGCAATAACTTTGACATCCATTTCTTGTGCCTGCTTGTAGACGAGGAGCGAATTCAGCTTGTGCCGGCTGTACACCAGGTTCGGGTGCCCGCGGCAGTTCGACCGACGGCCGTGCGCTGCCGCTGCTGGCGGTGGCAGCGAGAACCCGGCTGCGTCGTTGGCGAACGAGGACGTTGAGGTGGAAAGGGATCGAAAGAGGAAAAGGTGTGCACCAAGCGACGGCGGCGATCCTTCCGTGCAGCAGCCGCAGCAGCAGCTGACGCAGGGAGGCACCGATGACGAGCTCATCGACAACATGACCGGCTGGGCAGAATTTTTTGACTGGGTTTGATATTGGAATTGAATTCCACGGTCGACATGCGAATAAAAACTCCATGCATGGTCGATATAGTATATGTTTTGTTTTTTTACGGATTTTTGTTTTTTAAAAATCATTTTGTACTGCCAAATAAAATTTGAGCAGGAACTGCAAGGTTAATTTCAGGATATATATATATATATATATATATATACACACACACACACACACAGGAAAGAGAGTGTATAGGCATCTCCCGGATGTTTTGTTTTAAATAACATCCAAATTTTGAACCGTAGGTAAGAATCTAACCGTTGGATTAAATCACAGGATCGGATGTAATCGATACTTCCGAATCTCAACAATGATCCAATACTCCCAGATTTGAGTGATTTCAGCAAACAATATAGTTAGACAGTGCAGCTCACAACACAAATTTGTACCGAAATTTAAAACTGAGACTTTACATAAGCTAACTAATTCTTGGATTTGTTGAAAATTTCCTTGATATAATAACGCATTTGGTTAAAAAAAACATCGGTGAAACGATGCGATTTGTTTAAATCAAAGAGAAATAAGAATGCAACTTTTGTGCTTTGGCCATGCATGCAGAAACTATTTTCTACGATCGTCCTGTCCCTAGTGGTTGCAACGATCGTGGCATCTTAATTTGGTCTGTTGCTTCGGACCAAACGTGCATGACGCAAGTCGCTGGACATCAATTCTCACATTGACTATCCGTTGAACTTCGTTCGCTGATAGTTACAATCATATTCCCGTCCATTTCACCATACGCTGGCATGTTGTCACAAATAGGCACATAAATTCATTGCAACAGTTCCTTAAAAAAATCATTGCAACAATTCAATTCGCCAAAGCCTAATGCAACGTGACATACCTTAGAGTGGATACTATTTCGTAGGATTTGAATTGGTATGAGCCATAACTATCATCACAAGGTACAATGTTTTTTTTTTTGAAACGTAGACTAGGGACACGCTCGCAAGACTAATGTTTCTCGGCTCGTGTGGATGGGCTGTTGGACTGGGCTCGGCCATAGGGTCCGTTTGATTCATGAGCTCACGGTGGATGGGATGATTTTATCATCTTTTTTCATCCATTTCATTGTTTATTTGTATGGATGGATGAGGTAATGCAACTCTCATCCCATCTACCATCCACTTTCATCACATCAATTAAATTTGAATTCTCATCTTATCCACCGTTCAACTCTCATCCCATCCAACTTTATCCCTCCAACAAATTTTGTTTTGGCTCATCCCATTAGTATCTCTCATCCCTCTAACTAAATATGAGCTTGACTGGATGGCTCCATTCGATTCATTCTATTCTCTTGACCAAAGGACCCTTAACTCTCGGCTTTTGGGCCATACGTGCGTGCTCGTGCCGCGCATGCAGCAGCCGAACTGCGTCGCAACTTCCAAGCAGATCTAAAAGCAGTGACCACTGCATTCTGATCAATCAGGACGCCTATCCATACTTCAGTGTTTCAGACACCTATCCAGAGTCGATGAGTCAAGGAATCAGATTCCCACCGACCAGGCTAGATTGTGCCCAATTAATGCTCGATCTGCATTTCCACACCAGCACCTTCGCCTCATCTTCTTTATCGATCAAGCCTGCATTCATTGCATTTAGGGGTTGTATTTGTACCTAGCTGACGGCCCTGAGGTTTCAGACCGATCGATGAAAGGATAAGCGTCGTCTGTCCATGAAAGACTGACGAGAAAGCTCCACGTCCGGCCATCCAGATTCACAACCGATATGCCCCCAGCTAGCTAGCCTGAGAGGGAACACGCGCGCAAGGTATTATTCTCTTCGGATCACTTAAGCTGGACTCGAACCTGATCAACCCGACTAGCAAAACGAGGGGACTGCACGTACAGGATCTGGCACCGTCAGTTCACCTCGATATCCCGGCTTGTATGGATGAACAGATACGATATTTGGCGTGTGCATGCGGCGGCTGCGGTGTGGGCGGATCATGAGGGAGCGTAATTCGTACGTGAATCCTCGATAACATGCTGCTCGGACCAGGAAAGATGGTGACTTGATCGGTAAAGCGAAAGCTGCCAGGATGGCCCTCCTGGCCTGGCCTACAGGATCCGGTACCGTGAATCCTCGATAGAGAGCTCCCTTTTGGCCGAGCAAATCTGATCTTTTTGGGGTTGGTTCATACATGTGGCGTATGCAGTGCGCATAGGTCATGACGGCGCACGGAAACAAAAACGTGCACTATTATATTCCAAGGAAATTAAGCAGGTGATTGCAAGTTCGCAACTTCATCAGCATTAGCCGTTAAACTAAGAGCAAGCCTCGCCGGCCATTCGCGATTGGTTGGGGCAACACTGGCGCACACGCATTCTCTCGCAGGCACATGCCCAAACGCCCAAAGCGGATAAGCTACACTAGTAGGACGCATCACGCGTGTGCATGACAGTGCTTGCTGCGAATTAAGATCAAAAGTGCTAGGATATAGGTAGAATATCAGTCTATGTATAAAAAGAATTTATGAGCAGTGCTTCTATGCTTATCCTCCTAATACAAGTTGCACAAATCTTTAAACAAAAAAAGTGGTAAGTAATCCTCATCTACCCTTCATTCATGCTTTAATATTTGCGCAATTTTAAAAAGGAAGAGCATAGAAGCACCTCTTAGAATTTATTTATTAGTGAACGAATATGAATTTATCTCACAATTAGTTTTGCTATTTATTGAGCACCCTTTCAAAATAATCTAATAAAAGAGAGAAAATATTACCCCATATTTTGTATGCCTCTACTTTTGTTCGTGTGTTCCTGTGGGCGTGTTATTGATTGGTGCGGGTGAACAACTACATTTTACAATATGTTACTAGCAAAAAGTTCTAGCGTGGCCATCTGTGATCGTCTACTTGCATCGAGTTCATCCTGCGACACGTGATCATCCTACCGCAAGCCCTATGTAAGTTCGAACTACGTATGTCGATCGCACATGAGAAACCAAACTAAATCCTGCAGATTAGTTTTGCTAATTAGATTACTAGTTAATCTAATATGACATCATGCTCAATAGTATTGTTCATCGCGAAATACTGTTCATCATGATTTAAAAAAATATTCACTGGCCCGAAGGCCACTCCTCATGGCCACGTCGCCGGCGGCGCCCAAATGCGCCGCACGTGTAGAAGAAGAAGTGGCGGCGACCGAATTCGCCGCACGCGATGAAATCGAAGAGGCGACAGCGCCGAATGCGTCGTGCGCAAAAGTCAAGGCGGCGGTGCTTCGCATCCCACGCTCGCCCCTTCGTGCTCCGCATCCCACGCTCTCGTGCTCCGCATCGGTGCTACATCTAGTCCCACGTCCACCTCCTCGTGTTCCACGCCCGGTGGTTGCGCACGCACAAGGTGACATCGGCGGCGGGCGCCTCAGAGGTGACCGGCGGAGCGCCCGAAGCGCTCATGCACAACGATATCGGCGGTGAATGTGCTCGTGGACGGCGGAGCGCCCACGTCGATGGCGGAGGAGGAGCCTTGCCCGACAGCGGCACACTTGAATTCTGCGCGCCCGGCGGCACTTCGTCTTCACCGACGCGCCGCGCGCCCGCTAGACCCCGGTGCACATCCACCGGAGCCCGATGTTACGCCCGCACTGCGTTCGTTGGCGGCGCCCGATGCGCCCGCCCGCGTGGGAAGCAATGGCGGCTACGGTTTTAGAAACCCTAGTTGCTGGTTTTAAAGGGAAATCGATCCGGCCCCGTCGGCCCAATGGGCCACAGTTCTCTCAAAGAAAAAAAAAAGAAATTTTATGGTTATGCCCTCGGGGTTTTCGGGAATTTTTGAAATTGATTAATAAATTTTGAAAATTAATGTTAAATTTTAGAAATTATACTTTCTAGGTATATGGGCTTTTGTAAAATCTTGGCAAATTAGTATTTACCATACTTTGGAAGTTCCATACCCTAGTTTTATTTTCTAGCATTGTGTCATGTTTTTATATTCACTGAAATTTTATTTTCTGTTATTCTAGTAATTCCGAAAATTGCTTAAATGTTAATAGAAAATCATAAAAATACTAGACAAATTCTAAAAAAAAGTATGGTAACATATTGTCAATGTTATGTTGCTGTATTTACCCCTTTTTAGAATTATTTCATATGTATATATGCTAGAATTTATTTTCTGTCAAGTAATTCTAAAAATTGCTTGGTAATTAACAAAAAATCATGAAAATGCTAGAAAATTCCAGACTTTATGTTGGAATTAACTTTTCTATTATTTAGTAATTTTAAAAATTGCTTAATAATTAACAAAAAAATTATGAAAAATGCTAGAAAAATTCTAGAAAATTTATGATAACTATATACTAAATAGATATAGACCAAACTTTAATGATTTAATGATATTCATGTAGTACAATATTTTATCAGTAGTAAAATTTAATATTGCTTGCACACAGGATATGTCTGATATTGCAAAAAGGGAGTTTGTTGAGCTCTTCCTAAATGGTAGCAATTACTTCACTTGGGCAAAGGATGCCAAAATCAACCTGATAGCTCGAGTATTTGAGCTGCTATTACCCAGCTTGAAGCTGGTGCCCCTGCTGTTCCTGAACCAGCAAAATGCGCTACTTTGTATTTCCAAAGGCACCATCTCCATCCGGATATGAAGGACAAATACTTGATGGAGGAGGACCTGTTGGCACTGTGGAATTCACTAAAGGAATGATATAACTAAAAAAGATTCGTATTGTTGCAAGAAGCACAACGTGAATGGACCCTCTTGTTCTTTCAGGACTTCAAAACTATGGCGGCGTATAATTCTGCTATGCACAAACTTATCGCAAAATTAATATTTTGTAACTAGAAAGTTACTGATGCTGAGATAATCAACAAAAAATTGTGCACCTTTCACCCCAACATGAGGATACTGCAACAACAGTACTATCCTACAAAGTATTAGAAGTACTCTAAGCATATTTATGTTCTTCTAGAAGCAAAAAAACATAACGAACTCCTAATAAAGAATCATTATGCATTTTCTAATGGAAGTCAAATAGTGCCTGAAGCACATGCTAATTCTCAGCAAGCAAGCAATAGTCGAGGTTGCAGAAAGGGGCCAAATGCATAAGAAGGAAAATGGAAGAATGACATAAACCATAAGGGAAAGGGCAAACCCCAGTGAAAAGATAAAGGAAAGGATTTAGGAACCTTCCAGAAGCAAGGTCCAGCTAGTGGTGAAAATGGTACCGGTAATTTTCGACCGACCGACCGAAGTGTATCGGATAGTGATTCGGATAATTTTTCGGATATCTGGATATTTTGTTCAGATATGGATCGGATACGGATAAAGTGTCATAGATACGGATATCTCGGATAATATCCGAGCATTTTTTCGGATACTATCCGCCGGATAATATCCGAATTCCTGCCTCTTTAGCTTAGCCTGGCTTGGCCCATATGTCACTGGCCGGCCCATCTAGACTTGAGTTGAAGTGGAACCCTAGGTCTCTAGCCAACTAGCTTCCACTTTAGTTCCCTCATTCCCTGCCCGGCCCCTACCTATCCAATCCACATCTCCAAGACTCCAACTCCAGGCCGTGGCGGCGACGGCTAATGGCCTGACTGATGTTAGTGCCATGCATGTGCTTTGTTACTTTTGTGTACTTTTATGAATAGTATGCAACTTCTATAGATGATGTACAACAGTACATGTGCAATTATGAAATGTGACTCAGTGTATTACTATAAACTGCATGGTTTTAACGGCCTTGATCTCTCAATATCCTATACAATTTATGTTGGTTTCCTATCGACAATATTCGTTGTAGTCCATCACTCCGTTTGTATTTAGTGTTTACGCATATTATTCGAAAAATATCCGTTTCGATGATTATCCAAACTTATTTTATCCGTATTTGTTCGAATATTATTCATATCCGTATCCGGCACTATCCGTGTCCGAATCCGTATTCGGCATTATCCGTGTCCAAATCTGATCCAATAAAATTATATAGATCAAATACAATATGAGTGGTTTTCGATCCATATCGTCGATCCGTTTCACCCCTAGGTCCAGCCAATAAGGCTGCTAACCCTCTTCAGCCGTATTTTAGGTGTTGGTGCGTCGGCCATTGGTCACACTTGTTGCACTCAAAGCATTTGGTAGAACTTTACATAAAATTCGCTGGGAACTTTAGATGTATCTTGTGAATTGTACAAGACTTGATATTGCATTTGTAGTAAATTTGCTAGCAAAACACAGTGCAGTCCCAACCAGAAGACATTGGGCTGGTGTCAAGACTTTACTTAGATACCTCCAAGGTACTCAAAATCTTGGTTTGTTTTACCGGAAGAACCAAGACAACCATGGTGGGATATACATATGCTATCTATCTGTCTGATCTCCACAGTGCCAAATCTCAGACATATTTTGTGTTTCTCTGCGGTGGTTTACCATTTATTAGCGTTCTTTTAAGCAGCCTGCCCTGGTAGTTACTTCTACCAACTACTTAGAGATGATAGTTTTATATGAAACCTCACATGAGTGTGTTTAGCTGAGATGTGTAATGAACCATATCCAAAAGTCATGTGATCTTAATATCGTCGATACCCCCACTATTATCTATGAAGATAATGCTGCATGGGTTGCACAAATGCAAATGGGTTTTGTAAAGAGAATTTTCATGAAACATATTGCTTCTAAACTTTTCTACACTCATGAATTCCAGAAGAACGGTGAGGTAAAAATAATGCAAACTAAGTCATATAAAAATATAGCAGATTTGTTCACAAAATCTTTGCCAAAGTCTACTTTCCAAATATGCGTTAATAGCATTGTAATGAGGTGACTTAGAGATTTGCAAAGTTCAGGGGGAGTAATCCCTGAACTATGACCTCTTTTTGCATAATCTTGAAGATCATATTTTATATCCTGAAGATTATAAGTTGTGCTGTTTTTCCCTTTAGTGAGTTTTTTTTTTTTTGAAATTTCTCACATGAAGGCTTTTAATGAGACAACTAGTGTAACATGGAGTACGAATGCAATGTGCTATTTTCTCCATTTTTTTTCCCATTGAGTTTTGAGAGGAGTTTTTAACGAGACATGTGCATTACGCGGTATTGACTCAAGGGAAGTGTTATGATATAGATAGAAACCATGTCCATGTATAGAATGACTCTATTCATTAGTTGGCGAATTCGAACTTATTTCCCAGTTGGTTTTACTATATATTAAGCACCCCTTTGTACAGAAAAATAAATCTAATAAAGAGAGAAAATATTGCCCTATATTTTGTGTGTGCTTTTACATGTGTTTCTACTTTTGTTTGTATGCGTTTGTGAATGTGCGTTCGGATGAACGACTATGTTTTACAATAAAAAGATCAGATTTAAGAGAGAACAAAAAGAGAGGTGCAAAAGAAAGAAAGGGAATTAGCAAAAGTGTGTAGCTTTCTTGGGTTCTAGTAATACGGCTGATGAGCATGACGTGGCATGTCACAAAAAGTAAAAAGGAAAGAAAGAAAGAAAGAAAAAGATATGCTCAAAGCCTGAAACTATAAAGTCGGCTGTGATCTTATCCGGGAGTCGCGTTGGCCAACGAGGCCCACCGGCTGGGGTCCGATGGAATGAGGTACGGTGCTCGCGTCAGCGGAATCTAAACGTGGGCGGCGTGTGCTGCAAATATTTGTATTTGATATCTAGAATTAGAATGTTCTCGTGCAAAAGCAAGCACGCACCCCATGATTAAAAGAGAGAGAGAGAGAGGATAGAAGAGAAAAGAACTGCTCAAACACACATGCTGATTAGCTCTAATAATGACTTTGGAAAATCCTCCTGAGATGCAGCTGGAATGCTGTGTGCCGTTGTTCTCAATCCTCTCGTGTTGATCCTCTCCTTGTTTAAGAGGTTTCCTAAGGTTTAGTGCTCTCCAGTTTGTTCTGTTTGGTGGACGTTTGTCATTCCAATCTTTGTCACGAAGTTACCACAGTAAGCTGTAAGTATGTAACAATATTTTGTTTTTTTCTCACCCTAAGGGAGAGCTCCTGCCAATTTTTCGAAAAATAAACTATTGTCAATGCTTAAAAATATGACAATCTACCCTGGTTTTCTCTCTTTTTTCGGATAAAATCCTCTCGTATTTCCAACTATTTATGTATCTTGTGATGATAATCCGTGTGAAACATCAAATTAAGCTGCAATAGTATCATTCACGTAAGCGAAGAAACCATGGCTTATATTGATGACTGTAGTGCTTGCTACTATGATTAAATTAAGTGGTGAATTGTTTCGTATCATCATAAAGATCATTTAAAAGTTGGAAATATTATCGATGTGATATGTAATCCTAAAGCTTATTTGTTGGGCTCACATGCGATAGTTACTTTCCTATTTATATATCTTTGCGATAGTAGCGATCCAATTTCTTTTAAATTAACCTTGTGTGAGTGAGTGAGTCCCGATACCGATACTAATACATGGATTTAAACCCCAAACCCACACAGCCGCAAGCCCACAACTCAACATTTTGCTTTGTTTTTCCTAGATCCATATGTAAGACGCTAACTCCGCCAGTGACTTATCTCGTCTACAGCGTAGGTATAACAAAATTCATCGAAGCAAAAAAAAGAAACAATACGAGTTTTGCTCCCTACAAAATAGCATATCCATCACCGTATCTTTTGCTAAGCGTCCGAACGGCTTCTACTTTCAGTCGCGGCGGGGGCCATGAGCAGATACGATCCGCTCGCACTCACCCAGTCGTCAGCAAAGCGGTAAGGGCAGGCAAGGTTGGAATCACGAAACCAATGCTTTCCTAGTATTCTTGTTTTTTTCTTTTTTTAAAAATCTACCTTCTATATCAATGTAATTATAAAAATAACTCTCTTTTCCTCCGTGGAAACACCGGCATGTGACGTGTCATCTGCGTGCTTGTGTATCACAGCAGTGGCACGGAGCAGCGGCATGTCAGGTGCCGGCACCACCTACATGCGACAGCAGGGGTGCTGCGGTCGGACGGCATAGGTTATGTCGTGGTGCCCAAGAGCGACAAGTTCCTACCGCCCTGCCTAGCTCAACAGCATCTACCATGGTGCATAAGTGCGACGGCAACACATGTTATCTGTCCACACTTTTGCTATGGGAGAGATAACTGTTAGATAAGATCATATGTTGTATTCTATCTCTAGCTGAACCGAATAGGTGTTGGATTGCATTGTAATTAGGAGAGTTAGTTACCTGTTTGTTTGGCTTCTCCGGCGCCCATGTAAGCCACGCTGGGGGCTATTCCCTGCATATATAAACAAAGGTGCGGCCTCCTACGGGAGGTAACAAATGCTTCCCTAATTAGGTGGTTTGTCTCACATGGTATCAGAGCCACCTCCCAAACACATCTAATCTATCCACCCCAAAGATCTGAAGCCATGGCGAGCTCGTCTTCATCACCATCCGTGCCTGTGTCTCCATTGCTTGGACAGGTCATCAGCGAGAAACTGTCGAAGAATAATTTCTACCTATGGAAGGCACAAGTGATGCCTGTGCTGCGAGGAGCGCAGCTCGAGGGGTACCTCGATGGCACAAATGTTGCCCCTGACGCCAAGCTTGAAGAAAAGCAAGGGGATAAGACAGTGAAAGTGCCGAACCTGGAGTACATCCGATGGCGTGCGGTGGAACAGCAGGTACTGGGTTTTCTTCTGACATCTCTGTCGCGAGAAATCCTAGCGCAAGTTGCTGTCTTGACCTCGCCGCGCTAGGTATGGAGTGCACTTGAAGAAATGTACGCATCTCAATCGCGTGCTCGTGCTGTGAATACACGACTTGCCCTCGCCACAACTCATAAAGGTAATATGACCATTAATGAGTATGTTGGCAAGATGAAAGGTTTTGCAGATGAGATGGCATCTGCGGGAAAACCAATTGCAGATGAAGAGCTGGTCTCTTATATCTTAGCTGGACTGGATATTGAGTTTAATCCAAATGATTCGCAGTTGTGGCACGTGTAGAATCAATCTCAGTTGCAGAGTTGCTCTCTCAACTGCTGAGTTTTGAGTATCGGATGGATCTATTACATGGCGGACTGCAATCTTCGGTAAACTCAGCCCACCGTGCTCGTGGTGGTAACAACCAGCGTGGTCGCGGCAATCGTGGTCGCGGCAATGGTCGTGGTCGCAGCATGCAAGGCCGTTTCCAGAGTAGCGTGCAAGGAGGGCGCGGCTTTGGGGGTCGTGGGAACTCCAATGGTGACCGGCCCCAATGCCAACTCTGCGGAAAATTTGGTCACACAGTCATTGAGTGCTGGCATCGCTTCGATGAGGATTTTGTTCCAAGCAGCAAAAGTGCATCTATAGCTACATATGGCTATGGAGTGGACACCAATTGGTACACAGATACAAAGTGCTGAGATCACATCATCGCGAAATTTGGAGAAACTTATCGTGAAGGACAAGTACAAAGGGAATGATCGATTCACAATGCCAATGATGCGGTATGAATATCAGTCATATTGGTCATGCTGTTATTAATACCCCTACTAGAGATTTGCACTTAAACAATGTTCTTCATGTTCCTAAAGCCCAGAAAAACCTTGTTTCTGTGCATCGTCTTGCATCTGATAATCAAGCCTTCCTTGAATTTCATCCTGATCGTTTCATGGTTAAGGATTTGGCAACGAGGAGAACTCTGCTGGAGGGCAGATGTAGGAACGGACTTTATCCTCTCCCACCGGCCTTCTCAAGGAGAGGAGTTTTTGGCGCCATCAAACTCTCTCATCAAAGGTGGCATAGTCGTATGGGTCATCCGTCTTTTCAGATTATCCAGAAGATCATTAGTAAAAATAATCTTCCTTGTTCCATTAAGTCCAATAAACAGTCTGTCTGTAATGCGTGTCAACAGGCAAAGATTCATCAACTTCCCTATTCAGTGTCATCTAATATTTCTTCTAAGCCATTAGAGCTTATCTTTTCTGATGTATGGGGTCCTGCTCCAAATTCTGTAGGCAAAAAAACATATTACGTCAGCTTTATTGATGATTTTAGTAAATTCACCTGGATTTATTTGCTTCGATATAAGTCTGAGGTGTTCCAAAAGTTTCATGAGTTTCAAAGCTTAGTTGAACGACTCTTTAATAGTAAAATCATTACTATGCAGACAGACTGGGGCGGTGAATATCAGCGACTAAATTCCTTTTTCACCAATATTGGCATAACCCACCATGTGTCTTGCCCACATACACATCAACAAAATGGGGCTGCAGAGCGTAAACATAGACACATCGTTGAGGTTGGTCTTTCCTTACTAGCATATGCGTCTATGCCACTGAAATTTTGGGATGAGGCGTTTGCAACTGCTACTTATCTCATAAACCGCACCCCCTCTAGGCTTCTTGACTATGTCACGCCTCTAGAGCGTCTGTTTGGTAAAAAACCAGACTACTCTTTCCTGAAAGTCTTCGGGTGTGCATGCTGGCCAAATCTCAGGCCTTACAATACTCATAAACTTGCCTTTCGATCCAAACGATGTGTCTTTCTTGGCTATAGTCATCTTCACAAAGGATATAAGTGCCTTGATGTTTCTTTTGGTCGGGTTTACATCTCACGGGATGTTGTTTTTGATGAAACAACATTTCCTTTTAGTGAACTTCATTCTAAGGCTGGTGCTCGTTTACAAGCTGAAATCAACCTTCTTCCCGTTACTCTCTTTAATCCTATGCATATTGATCATAAGGGGGGTAATAATACGGCTGATCATGATCAGGCTGATAACTCTGCATCTAATGCTATCGTTTTGGAAGAGATTGATGATCATATGCAGGCCTTACAAAATGTTGAAATTAGCACTGAACATGAGGATACTGGTACTTCTCCCGGGCCTGTGACACAGGAATATGACCCAAGTGCTGGAGCTGGCCCGTCCCTTATTCCTCAGGCGACGCGCAATACTGATCTTGGTCAGCAGCATGTGCAGACGACTGAATCCTTTACAACATCCAGTTCGGCTGTGTCTTCTGCTGCTTCTTCAGATGTAGCTGCATCATCCGTTCCAGATGAAACCCGTCCTCGTACAAGGCTACAAGATGGAATTAGAAAAGTAAAACAGTACACTGATGGTACTATAAGGTATGGATGTTTAGCGTCAAACGGAGAACCTAATGATTTGTCTCAAGCTTTGAATAATGATAATTGGAAGAAGGCTATGGATGAGGAGTTTAGTGCATTGTTGAATAATAAGACTTGGCATCTAGTTCCACCAGAAAAAGGTAAAAATGTAATTGACTGTAAATGGGTTTATAAAATTAAAAGGAAGGCTGACGGGAGTATAGACAGATACAAAGCTCGTTTAGTAGCCAAGGGATTCAAACAGAGATATGGTATAGATTATGAGGATACATTCAGTCCTGTAGTTAAGGCAGCCACTATCAGAGTAATCCTTTCATTAGCAGTATCAAAAGGGTGGCATCTCAGGCAGTTAGATGTGAAGAACGCGTTTCTTCATGGTGTTCTAGAGGAGGATGTCTATATGAAACAACCACCGGGTTATGAGCATCAGACTTTGTCTCAGTATATCTGTAAGCTAGACAAAGCTATATATGGTTTAAAGCAGGCTCCTAGGGCTTGGTACTCAAGATTAAGTGAGAAACTGCAACAACTTGGTTTCTGTGCTTCCAAGGCTGACACTTCCTTGTTCTTCTATAATAAAGGTGGCGTTACTATATTTTTACTAATATATGTTGATGATATAATTGTTGCTAGCTCTTCACAGGATACTGTTTCAGAATTACTGAGAGATTTAAAGTCTGACTTTGCTTTAAAAGACTTGGGTGAACTTCATTATTTTCTTGGAATAGAAGTTAAATCGGTACATGATGGAATACATCTGTCACAAAGCAAATATGCATCTGATGTTATCAAAAGAGTTGGTATGCTACATTGTAAACCGGTTAGTACACCGCTATCTATCTCAGAGAAGTTAACACTTGAAGAAGGAGATCTCTTGGGGATAGAAGATGCAACACGCTATAGAAGTATAGTTGGTGCATTGCAGTATGTAACTTTGACTCGTCCAGACATTGCTTTTTCAGTAAATAAAGTGTGTCAGTTTCTGCACTCTCCCACTACTGTTCATTGGTCAGCAGTGAAGAGAATATTGCGGTATTTGAAATATACAATAAATATTGGCCTTAAGATAAGGAAATCTGACTCTATGCTAGTGAGTGCATTTTCTGATGCGGATTGGGCAGGTAATGTTGATGACAGAAGATCTACTGGCGGGTTTGCAGTCTATCTTGGAGATAATCTGGTATCATGGAGTGCTAGAAAGCAAGCTACAGTATCCAGATCTAGTACGGAGGCTGAATATAAAGCTTTGGCTAATGCAACTGCAGAGGTGATGTGGATTCAAACCTTACTTAAGGAATTAGGGATTTCTTGTCCATCTGCAGCAAGGCTTTGGTGTGATAACATTGGAGCTACATATCTTACGGCTAATCCAATATTCCATGCTCGTACAAAGCATATTGAAGTTGACTTTCATTTTGTACGAGAACGTGTTGCTCAGAAATTATTAGATGTTCGAATCATTTCTACAGAAGATCAAGTAGCTGATGGTTTCACCAAAGCACTCACAAATAGAAAACTAGAACAATTTAGATACAATCTTAACTTGTGTAAGTTATGATTGAGGGGGGCTGTTAGATAAGATCATATGTTGTATTCTATCTCTAGCTGAACCGAATAGGTGTTGGATTGCATTGTAATTAGGAGAGTTAGTTACCTGTTTGTTTGGCTTCTCCGGCGCCCATGTAAGCCACGCTGGGGGCTATTCCCTGCATATATAAACAAAGGTGCGGCCTCCTACGGGAGGTAACAAACGCTTCCCTAATTAGGTGGTTTGTCTCACAATAACTATTTTATAATTGTGTTCGTACGACATTTGAGTAGTGTTTTTATGCTAAAAGGGAAATATAGGAGGGGCTAGAGAAGGATTGGTTCTGAAATCCCATCAGTAGGGAATCCCAGGGGGATAAAAATAAGCGGATTCGGGCGAATCCGAATTTGGTCGTTTCTGGTCCAGTTCATTTCAGCTTTTGGATTCTGGATTTCGGATTATGAGAGAAACTGTTTTTTATTGTAGGAGAATCGGGCTGGATCGACTGCGATTTCTAGGTTTCGAACCGGGCCGACGAGAATTAGATCCGGATTCTAATTCTATATAGAGAGCAGTTTTTATTATAAGAGAAACTATCCATAATCCTTCGACAAATAATTTGTTTATTTTTA